>CM072862.1:6382500-8895000 GCA_036937835.1 Pampus argenteus | reverse complement strand
CTGCTATTATCTCTCCCAGATAATGATAACTATCTACGTCCAAAGAAGATTAAAGGTTTATACAAATGAAGAGTTCCTGGAAACCCGGATCGCATTATTAAAACTAAACAGAGATTGATGAGATTTCAAGTCGCTGTCAATATTGCATTGAGACTTCTACCACACACGCAATAAAAGTGCGTGAAATAATAATTCAACCTCTGGTGTTGTTTTGCAAACGATTAACAAAACAGATGCTGGTACAAAGTCGGGTTGAAATGCGATTATGGTTGTCCCCTACACACTTTTATATATTGATTCATGGAATTTCAATCCTGACTGCCTTGTTCTGTTTTAATCCGTATTATTTACACGAAACATCAGGTTGCATCAAAATTATCAAAGGGATTTCCTGAAGGTGCGGATTTGTTTTGTTTTTAGTGGATTAAGATTTATATTTATTTTTATTTTATTTAAAAGCAATAAATTATTTGTTGACTTTCTTCGAACAATACATTTATTCACGAATTATTCTTTCTGTTATTATTATTATTATTAATTATATTTTATTATTATTTATTGTGTCTCTTTATTTATTCTTTTTATTTATTGTCTTTGCTTATTGGAAACCCGTGTATTATTCCCCAGAATAAACATCTTTCCAGCCCAATCCACTATAATGTTTATTACTTATCATTGCTGGTACTTTACACTTAGTCTTCATTAACAGTGTAACGCGTCTATCAGCAGCTCCGTCTTTGATGTCAAAGAGGCTACACGGGACCCGTTTGATGTCTCAAATTAAAGAATGAACTGACTGCGATCCGCCTGCCACCAAGAGCCCATAACACCTCAAACCCGGTGTAAGAAAACACAGCTTGCATCCAGTAATGTAGCGACAAATAGGTGTGTATTACATGTGATGGGTTCAGCATAAAAAAAAAAAAAAAAAAATGACCATCATCGGTAGTTACGAAGACGTTACTTAATAATTAGTTTCAGGGTTTTCTGCTTGTAATTTACGTGCGTTTCATATTGGCCATTAATATATTGTGAATTTGAATATATGTCAGTTTAAACAAATAATAAAAAAAGAGGTCTCCAAGTTTGGTTCGACAACTTTCTTCTGCATTTGTGTATTTAAAAGAAACTTCAGACAAAGAAAGTGAATCAGTCACTGACACCAAATATTTACAGGACAAAAAAAGAGTAAATTAACAGACAAAAAAATTGCGGTGGGACAGGCGAGAACAAATATCAAATGAAATAGATTGGCGAGCCATAAAATGAGATTTGAAACCCCATTCAAATAAGAGCTCGCGACGTCAGTGCACTTATCCGCGAGAAAGAGAGAGAGAGAGACAGAGAGAGAGAGAGAGACAGAGAGAGAGAGAGAGAGAGAGAGAGAAAGAGGGAGGGAGAAAGAAAGAGAGAGAGAGAGCGCTGTTTGCTGTGTGGTGTGTATGAGAGGGGTGAGATTTGAGAAATAGGAGGGGCTTCTAAACGACTAGAAATGTCAATCTGAGCAAGGGAGTCCCAATAATCTAAAGCAATCTGTAAGGACCTGACCTTAGTCCATCCAGATCAATAGGGAAGTGAGGGTGGAAAGAAGAAGACGAAGAGGAAGAAATAAGGGGCGCAACCGGATCGTTTACACTGGCTGTTCCCGAGGAAATATAGACTTCCCTTGCTCGCACCTTTTGTTGCTCACATGCTCACACTGTAAAAGTGGATATCGAGGCAATTCCTTTGCTTTGTGTGATCGCAGCAGACTTTTTTCCCCTTTTCCTGCCACCATGTCTTTCCCTCAGCTGGGATATCAGTACATCCGACCGATATACCCGCCGGAGCGCCAGGGGATCGCCAGCAATGCCCGGGCCGGGACGGAGCTCAGTCCGTCTGGCGCACTCTCCAACGTCCTCTCCACTATGTATGGATCTCCTTTCGCCGCAGCAGCGCAGGGCTATGGAGCGTTTCTCCCCTACTCTAACGATATATCCATTTTCAATCAATTGGTGAGTAACTCAGCTTTCTCTTAAGTCTCCCAAAACTTAGTCTACATGTAAGGCTTTAAAAGAAAAAGAAAAAATGGAAGTAAGCCAGGCCTCGAGGAGAGGCTTACTGGCACGCTTTGAGTCTAAACTTCAGGAGCGCACTGGTGAACTTTGTCGTTTTTTTTTTTTTTTTGTGAAAATTAGTTAAAAGTGGTTACAAATTAACACATTAACACAGTGGACCTTAGGCTTAAAGTTGGCCCCAAAAGATCAGAAACTGATAGCAAAAAAAAAAGAAAACGTTAATTAAATGGCGTAAAGTGCCGTGGTGAAGTGTAAAGTGTACAGTCTTTATCCATCAAAGTATTTTATTTATAGAAAATTTAAAAATATTTCAAAATTTCGTTCAGTTTTCAGGCTAGTGAGGTGGAAATAACGATTTAAGTTGTGACCAAAAATACAAAATGAACAGTTTGTTTGTTAACACTTCAACTTCATTATTGTTTTATTACTGTAGATCTACATATCAGACCGTGGGAGCATAATAATATTTATCATGAAGAAGAAGTACTTTTTATTTATTTTTTATTCTAATAAATCCCTCTGACTCTTTGATTTGTTTGTCTTTGCAGGGTGCTCAGTATGAATTGAAGGACAGTCCCGGTGTCCAGCACCCAGGCTTTGCCCACCATCACCCTGCTTTTTATCCATATGGCCAGTATCAGTTCGGTGACCCGTCCAGACCCAAAAACGCCACCAGGGAGAGCACCAGCACCCTGAAGGCCTGGCTCAGTGAACACCGCAAGAACCCCTATCCCACCAAGGGTGAGAAGATCATGCTGGCCATCATCACCAAAATGACCCTCACCCAGGTGTCCACCTGGTTCGCCAACGCCAGGAGGAGACTAAAGAAGGAGAACAAGATGACCTGGGCCCCTCGGAACCGCACCGACGAAGAGGGAAATGTTTACCCCAGCGATCACGAGGGGGAGGAGGGGGACAAGAGGGAGGACGAGGAGGAGATCGACCTGGAGAACATCGACACGGAAAATATCGAGAACAAGGACGACCTGGACGACCAGGACGACCTGCATTCAGATATGAAACTAGACGGGAGGAGTGACTCTGAGATTTCTGACGGCTATGAGGATTTACAAGGGCCCGACCAGAGGTTTCTAAAGACTGTGGGGAAAGAGGGCAAAGACGTGGAGAGAGGAGGAGAGCACTTCCACAGCCACCACATCCACCATCACCACTCGTCTTTGGAAATCAAAACGTCCCAGCCAAACGGAGAGCAGCTCAAACTGAACCCGGTGTCCGTTAACTCACCGCCCTCAGAAAACAACCCAGCCCCAGCTCAAAAGCCAAAGATTTGGTCTTTGGCAGAGACAGCCACGGCCCCTGACAATCCGCGCAAATCACCACAAATGAACGGCAGCAACTCCGCGGGGCCGGCAGCCCAGACCATAATCGCCCCTCACAGACTCATCTCTTCTTGTCCCGTTGGGAAAATCCAGAACTGGACGAACCGAGCCTTCTCGGCGCACCAGCTGGCTTTACTGAACTCCAATCATTATCTGGGACTGGCAAACCAGGCCACTGCCACCAGCCTGGCCCTCTACAGCAGCAGGCAAACGGAGGACAAGAGTAATAGTTCAGAGACTCCAGTCACAGGTACATGTCCCCGACACTGAGACGCGCATGTATAAATAACTACAGAAACAAAGACACTAGTCCATTGCCCGTCATTCATTTCTATTATTTTAGACCTCCTTTTGCCTTCTTTGCCTGTTTGATGGATTTCTTTCTCTGTAGGCCACACAGATGAACAGTGTTACAATGTTACGGGATACAGTGTGTGTGTGTGTGTGTGTGTGTGTGAGAGAGAGAGACAGAGAGAGATGTGTGTGTGTGTATGGGTGTGTGTGTAACTGCTTTGAAAAATGTCCAAGAGGTTTATTAAAGCAGATCAGAAAGCATTTAGGCAAACAGACAAATGTTAAATTGGGTGAAAACTGTTTTTTACTGTTACATCCATATATGATATTAAGGCCCATGTGCTTATGTATTTAATTGTTTACATAAAGCCCATTAGACCAACCAACTTCCAATACTAAATTCACTGATGCCCGGCGTGGGCTCTGATAATAAGACAGTTTCATTTTTAATTATACATTATTTAAATTTTCATTGCTACTTTTTCAGAGAGATCTTAGTGCCTTGGATGCAGCGAAAAAGTTGTTTAAAAAATAAATAAATAAATAAATAAATAAATAAATAAAAACAGCTTTCCACCCACTTCAAACATAGCGACGATGTCAGTTAATGACATTTGAGGATTCATTTTTCTTTTTGATGCCATAAAATCACATTTTCTGTTTTAAAACCACATATTTACCCAAAATTAGCTTTTATTCTAAGATTATTATTATTATTGTTATTATTATTATTATGTTTTATCCCTGTGTGTGCGCTCGGGTTATTTCGTCAAGGCCTATGTTACACTTACTTGTTTGGTCATGCAAATGAGCTCAATGCAAATTCACTACAGGCTCGTTTTTTGAAAGGCAATTGTCACTTTTGTATCACTTTGTGTTTGAGGCTATTATTAGTGGAGGTTTTTTATGTTGTTTTTTTTTTTTTTTGATCACTATTTTTTTTTCTTTTCATTTTGTTTTATCCCTCTGTATTTCAGGCCTCAGAACCAGCTGTAAAAGCAGCGCTGGTTCTTTCGGGCTCTTTTCTCTCCATAACCCCTCACTCATCCTCTCTCTGTTGTTGTGTTTTTATTTTTTATTTGAATATGGAATGTAAAATAAGAATACTACATCTCTGTATACTTACATTGTAAGCATGTCCTGTGTAAAAATTGCTAATGTAATAATGTATGAACCTGTAGTCTGTGAGTTTTTTTCTTTTTTCTTTTTGTAAGTTCTGTGAGGATTTGATGTTCAAATGTTTTGTATATAAAGTTAAGAATATGTACATACTTGTGAACCAAATTGTACAAGAAAGTCTATATTTTGGCTAATAAATGAATTGCTGCAACTTTAAAAAAAACAAACAAACAAATTGGTTTGGTTTCTGGCCGATGTATTTTGAACTGCTTTTGATGCTGGTTCGTATTTACTTGCATTGCAGCTTGAATTGCATTGCTTTGGTTTTGCATGTGTTGTTAGTGGACAGCCTGAGGCGCAGACTTCATCCTCCGTGATAAGTAAATATTCGAGAGGGATTTATCATACTTTTATAGCGGAGGGACTTAAGGCTAATTAGCCAGTATTGCGGCATATCATTTGGATATTAATGTTGTGGTATTATCCTTTATAGAGGCGTAGTGGTCGCATTAAAATGAATAATTCTTTCATTAATTTTCGTCTGAAATTGTATAGTCTATAAGGAGAGTTGAGGTGATGAATGGCTGTTTGAGGATCGTTGGTGCTTGGTCAGAGTGTTTCAGTTGATCCCCAAGATGGATTTTAGCTTTGCAGAGTGCAACTCCCATATCTCATCATGCTCGATTTGTAATGCTTTTGCTCTTCGCATATATCATACATTTCCCTCCCCTCTAACTAACGCTGCTCTTATAATTGTAATATATCGTCGCTGTAAAACTAATAATAACATCATTTATTTTGTTTGTCCGTGATGTGATAATTTGCATGTGTGAGCTCTTATCAGAGGGAAGTTTATGTAAACTTAGTGTTGGAGCTCCCTCTACAGTCACTTGCAGTCGGCCATATTCTGCTGCAAGTACACACACACACAGAGAGAGAGAGAGACAGAGACACACACACACACTCACTTCTGATGCTGATTGAGTTTTTTATTTTGTTTTTTTGTCCCATTCCTAATTTATTCATCAGATGTGATTTTAGAAAAAAAAAAAAGAATAGAAACATTTATACTTTATAAATCTGCAACAATGAGCATATTTTTTAAAAACGTGTTTTCAAGCCTTGGAGTTATGATTTTATGATTTGCAAACGCTGTGCATCTGTCCAAAAGAATCACTAGACGTATTTTAATACTTAAAAAAAAACATCCATGAATTAAAAAAAAAATAAATTGAAAAATAGAAAATCATACTTGTCCAAAATGTTCATTAAAAAGTCAGTATAGGCCACAGGAAACAAATCTTTAGGTATAAAAACAATAACATACTAAAACATACTAAAATATACACAAAGGCACAGTGAATAAACGAATATAGCATTTGAAAATTTATCTAATTTAGTATTGTTTACATTCGTCAGTATCTGAAGTATTTAAAAATAAATTCTAGCAGCCGTGTTGGCTTTAAAGATCACATGACTCAAAATTATCCATGAAAAGTCGTTTATTTCTAGTCTTTGAAATCAGGTATGCTGAAATAAAAGGGAAAAAAATGAAAATAAAAATATAAAACATCTCCAGACTCACAGGCGTTATGGACAGAGTCTTATTTTATTAATATATATATATATATATATATACCTTATTTAAAAACAGCAAAACAATGTTTAAGAAGTTCAAAAACTTCATTTTAACTTCGATTTCCTAATTCGTCGTAGCTACTGCAAACGAAAACCAATCAACATAATCACGATTTCCATTTCACATTTCTGTTTAATTGCATTAGATTTTGGTGGATTCATGATAATTATATTTTAAAATACACACACACACACACACGGACACGCAATCTGTCACACATTCCTCGACTAGAATCACATGGTCAAAGAGGACAATATATTTTTAATGTGTGCGTTTCCCAGCAGCAAAGCAGATGAAACGATCTGATTCGCTGCAGCCGCGTCCTCTCTAAGTTTAGGATCCGCTTCAAACAAACCCAAACTCAGCCGAGGGGAAGACTCCGGAGCCTTTTGGAGCTCCTCACACCCTGTTGCCTTCCTGTCTAATCAATTATCTTCCTTGAGAGTCCCATCTTACCACCACGCGATGCATATTCACAAGTGGCATCAGCCGGGATTGATGCAATAACCCCCCTTCTCTCCTCTTGTAGGTTATTGTCCACTTCCTTTAGTTAAAGGAAGTTGCTCTGAATGACCAGAGTCACACTAACACTTATGATTCATAATTATACAGCACAAAAGATAATGTGACAACAAGGAAACAGTATCATCAAAAAATGAAAAGCTTTTTAAAAATGTAAATTCCATTTAATTGTTCTAAAAAAAGAGAGATAATTTGATACCACTTATCATGTTGTGTATTATAAATTAATGTTATTGAGATTTATGTCAGCCTAAAATTAGATATTCTATAAATTTAAAAAAAAAAAGGTGGACTGTAAGGACAGCTAGCTACATGTAAGCACACTGAACTCTTATCATAAATACGTGTGCTTATTTTTTTCAGCATTCACAGGATGTTTGCTCCTGAGGAGCCAAGAACAAGGCCCCTCTTGATCACCAGGATTCAATTGAAACGCTACTGAAGGGACAGTGATCGTGTCAGGAGCTCAGGGCCTCTCCTCTGATCAGTGCATGAAATTAGGGATTAAAATGCCTCGGCAGAAACAAAGTAATCATGCCTGCTCATGTCGCCATACGTGTCCAACCTGCTCTTGGTTACAAAGAGCAAATGGAATGCATTAGCTAACATTTTGCTCTGAGCTACGCAGGGACCGTTTCCAGTGGGGGCACAGTGTGTCACTCATTTCCTCGTACGTTAAGTGGAGGTTCTCCTGGCTAATGAGCAATAATCAACATTTACTCCTCTTCTTATTTCTGAGGTCCATGCTGTGTTAAATGCTCGGAGTCTGAGGGGCACACTGTAGCACTTTAGTACTCAGCTGTCACAGGGAAAACTACTCTAGACTGTAAGGAAAGTAAAATAGTTCAGGTAGAATTTAAAATATTTTAAGAAAATACAAAAAACAACTAAATAATGCAATATTGTGGATTTTTCAGATTTGAATTTACCACATTATAAAGCGAGAGTTTCTTAGTTATACTCACTGTATTGTAATAATTTACAAATTAACACGTAGTTCTGAAGTATTAAGAGTATGGGACCTTTGACACACTGCAACTCAATTGTATTTAATTTCCCATCTAATCACATTGCTTATGTTGACTGCTGCCCCCTTTTGCCCTCAATACTCTGAGATAGAAAAGCTAACATGGGTGGAAAAAAAAGTAATGTGCGGTTAAACAGCCATTTAGATGGAGAAAAATCTGAGAAAGATGGAATCATTAAAAGGAAATCTAATCTGTCTTTCAAAACATTCATTGATCCGGGAGAAGGTGGACGGCGGTTGAAGGCAGCTGAAAGGGTCGGGCCAATGGAGCCATCAGAAGGCCGTGTGTGAATGGGGAGAAACCGTGGAGTAAATAAACACTAGAGTGGCCCTATTGGAGGGGGCCAGAGGTGCCCAGTGAAAGAGGAGGCTGCTCCAAATAAAGAGGGTCAGCCTTGTGTTTTCACCTCATCCACCCCTTATGTCATTGTAACCCCACCACCAGTGCCACCTCCTTCTCCTCCTGCCCCCTAGCCTGGACCGTTCTGCCACACCCCCGTCCTGCCACTGAGACAAATGTCAACTCCTTTGTGGACCTAGTCAGGCTTAGAAGTGGCCCAATGTCTTTGTGCGGTGGACTAATCCTTTTATGAACCACTGTCGATCGCGCCCCCACCCAGTGCTTGCCCAGGCCGAGAGAAGGGCTACCCTTTCGCAAGCACTCGGTCGGTGTCACTTGACTGCAGGAGGAGCGGGGATCTGCTCTCGAGAACACATGTCCCGCACACCACATACCTTCATACACAGGCTTACAGACCGCAGCACTCCATGGCAACTTGTTACAGCAGTCACACTCTATAGCCAAAAGAAGAGAGGGTGGCAAGCTCAATTTTACCCCTTGCCAAAGATATGCAACTTCTGTGTCTCCTGCATGTTTTATGGCACATCCATTATTGAGAATGTAAGTTAAGGTGAAGCAGCAACATGTTAAAGAATAGCCAGGGAGCAGGGAGAGAGGGGTTGTTGTGTTTCCCTGGGCTGGGCAAAGGACAAAAGGCCCAGAAGGAATGACATTCTCTGGGGCTGAAGCGGCAGAGAGGGAGGGCACTGATTTTATGCCTTTTGTTGATGTAGGTTAGAGAGAGGAATTCTTTCACTGAATCCGAAAGGCAACAAGTGGAGAAGGGGGCGACGGGCCGACAGGCCAGGGGGAGAGGCGTTGGGGCTTTTGCCGTTCACCCAGCTGAAAGATTGTGTTTTTCTCAGCCCCCCTTCAGATCCTTCAGACAGTCCCGAGTTACACGGCAATTATGGAAATGCTGCTTTGAAGCCAAGCATAGCCCTTTTTCAGTTCTTCCTCAGGACAAAGCAAAGGCAATAAGGGCTTTTTATGCACCCTCCTCTATAAAAACATGTTTCAGCCTCAGCATGTGCATGTTCCTAACTTTTCCTCTCTAACTCACTACTATATTGAAGTTAGAGTTGACATTTATGAATATTCTTTTAAAAAAGGAGTGTAAAAGAAAAATATAGGAGCTTTGTTTTTGTTTTTTATGGAAATATTATATATAGGACCATTTTAACAAGTTTCTGGGGCAGAGCCGCATTCCCTCATCTCTTTACCATGTCAATCTGCCTGTAAAGCATTTACCGAGGAGATGAGCAGAGGGGTGGGTTTATAAAAAAAAAACAAGAAAAAAAACGCCTGGCCTCATAGCTGCTTCCAACAGCTGCACAATTTTACCAGCCTGATGTCCCCTCTCCGCACCCTCCCAGCTCACACGTCACTAACAGAGGCCCAGCAAACCATCAGCCTTGCGCTTTCTCAGCTTTGTACATTAGTCAGCGGTGTAGCACAGAATTTCGGCATCTCGTGTGAACTAATAAGACACATTTTCTCTGGCTTTTGAGAGGATCGCAAGAGAGTGATGTCTCTACATCACCCGACACAGCAGAGGCCTTGTACAACAGTGCCTTTACACTCCGAGCATATCTGACAAATGCCAATACTCCAGCTTTCACTCATCACTGTTAATGAGAGGACATATTTTGGACGTTTCCAATATTTGTACAGACTTCATACATTATGAAGGCCCTTTTATTCACCTTACCAGGCAGAGGGGACAGGGGTGGGGTAGGGTGGAGGTGTAATCATGACTCTTCGGGATTGGCTGACTGGTGAAGGGAACTTAATAAATTCTTCCTCCTTGGAACACTGTCAAACAAGTCCTTTCTTACATCTCCCATGAATACATTACCAGCGAGCTTGATTGATTAGAGACCCTTGCAAGAGGGTGAACCGATGAACCGACTCCCCCGGCGTGATTAATAGACTTTATTAAGAGAGTCCTCTCCTTTTTAATAATGGTAATGTAAGGAAGGCGTGTTGGGGGCTGGGGGAGGGGTGCAGGAAGTCTAACGATGATCACTGGTGCTGTCCCTCTCTTTGATCCACATCTCGTTTAGTTTGAGTTCATTTTCATAACCCCAAACTGGCCATATCCATCACCTCCCTATCAGTGCCGCACACTGCAGATATGAGGTTCCCCTTTATATACTGTTTTTACTTTTGTGCCTGCCTGCATACTGCCAATATTAAACTTTTTTTTTTTTTAAACTCTTCTTTAACTCACTAAGGTCTCTCCTGGGTAATATGAGAAGCAGGATTGATTTGGATTCCTGCTCACAGCTTACAGCTAAATGAAATTGACTCAGTGTCCATGAAACATCTTTAATAGGCCTTATATCAGAAACTGAGTGATGACTGTATAACTCTGCACCTGATGCCTTTTTTGTGGTATAACAGCATGTGTGAGCGCATGCATCTACTCATGAGTATCTCTACTTGAGGCCGTTGTTTTGTATTCAAAGGACTGCAAACTTAAGTTGACAGCTCTCGTTATCCACTTATTTTTTTTCCTTAGCACTTCTCCACCTTACATAATTATTCATCAGTCTAGGGGTACTATGACCTTTGACCTCCTGCTGCTCGGTTGCTTGTTAAGTTATTGAGTGTTTTGCACAAATTTCAAATTACTGTGGACAACATTTTTTGATACACTAAGATGTACTACATACATATCCCTGTGTGCGCGTGTGTCAGTACATAAATAAAGGCTTCCGTGTGGTAGGTATGTGTATCCAAACAGCTCACGGGCTAATCATTGTTCATGAAAACTAGCATGGTGTTGGTTAGGGGTAAACCATGTACAGGAAATTGTTTAGCCACCCAGAGCTGAGCCTGCTTATCAGCAAAACACAGGAACAACAGAGACTTTACGAGCAGTGGACACAGCAGCTCCAACTTATCACCATGCTATATTTTGCAATACACCACCGCAAGTGATTTATTCAAACATGGATATCACAGATAGGACTATTCACGTCCCACTGTATTACTCCATGACCCAGACAGGTTCAGTTTGCTTTGCTGCCACATACCAGACACACACAAACACAAGCATATACGACATCACCAGACAAGCCAAGTGTTGCTCGCTGTTGCTGTAAACCTGAGAGGGAGGTCGATAACAGCAGGTGAGAGGGCTTCGCTGTGTAATGATGATGCCTACCAGTGTCTAAGTTGTAAACCCTGCTATTGATTCTCTTCACTTCAGCCAATAGTCTCTACAATCTTCCATGCCTGTAAGTCTGCAGTAATGTGTCTGCATTGAATCCAATATCCGCTACCATTAATGAATACTGACAAGCAGCTCAACCTTTGTATTTTTATTTTGATTAACCCAGTTAGTCTGAGAGCACTCAGAGCATAGATCCTGTTTGCAAGAGAGACCTGGCCAAAACCACAGTAGCACATTTATTGCAACAGTCATTTACAAAAAAAAAAAGTAGTAAAAATAAACACATTTCATAATGAGAAAAAAAAAATAAAATAGGAAGGGGAGAAACATGACCAAGAACGAGAGAAATAGAAGACAGACTAAGAAAGGCACAGTGCTAAAACAGTAACTATATGTTTATACAAAGTGTTTACCACGGATTTTACTAGGGGTATAAATAATGGATTTGCCAGTCTATCATGCATTATGAGGCTGGGTGACATGTTTCCTCGTACTCCATAGGGAGTTTAAAAGTATATATACTGAAGGCAGAGGAAAAAGGGAGGCAGAGAAAATACTCTATTCTTCTCAACTTTTCTTTGTGCTTAGATAAACTTGTTGTCAGGCACATTGTCAGCCACTCCAGCGTGACACCTCACAGCCAGATAATGGCATTGCCATGCAAATGAGAGATGGTGAAAGCTATCCCACCAGTGTGTGTGTGTGTGTGTCTGTGTACGTGCATGTGTGTGCATTCATGCATGCATCTGTTTTGTTAGTGTTTATTAGAGAATGAAAGGGTGGGCGACAGAGTGATTCAACACTGGCATGAGGATAGATTGGTGCCTTGTCTATAATAAGCAAACTAAATGCATGCTGAAGGAGGATTGTTGAGCTAAATTCTGCTCTCAGTCTACTCACTCTCATCGACTCCTGGGAAATTTCCCTCATTGAGTCAAGACAAGTTGCCTTAAGACATCATAAGGAAAAATTTGAGACTAAGGTTTAGACAGTTTATCAGAACCAAATTCATGTAAATTGCCGAGTAGAATACATTTACAATAATGAGACTGCAAAAGTTAATATTATAGAGTTACACAAGACAAGTCTCGTCTTTACAAGACAATTTAACTTCACGTGCAGTGTGAAGGGACAGTTCAAAGCAGGCTGATGACACTAAAGCATATGTTGATCTGAGCAGGATCAAAATGATCCCATTACAGATAAAAACGCGTATTGTCTTTACTGATGTAGCAAGAGAAAGTCATTGACAGCTGTCTTCAGGGAATAATCCTTGGTATCTTGAGTTAATAACCACCAATTACCAGAACTCCTCTCCTTCCAGTCTTTTAATTCAGACAATATAAAGTACAACCTTCTACTCGTCTCTTGTCTCTGACAAGAGACAAGGAAGTAGGAAGTGAGATCTTGTGAGACACAGGGCAGAGAAGTGTCGGAACAAGCCAAGCATTGAGTATGAAAGCTCCCTGCCATCTCCAGCTGTGTAGGCTTTCTAGGTTTTGTCCCTTAGTGGCGACTGGGCACAATGAAGTTGCGATCTTATAAACAGAGAGGGGTGGGCACTGTGTCACTGTCACCGCTTCTAGAAGGGCCAGTACAACCCGCCCCCTACTGTTGTCATGCTAAGACAGCAGCGTTCACAGGAACTATACCCCTATTCACACACACCAACCTCAAACCTACGCTCACCCAGGGACAAATGTGGCAACCTCCTTCAGCTTCCTCCTACTTATATCCATGCTTCCTCTCAAAGACAAAAGCCATGCATTTCTTGAAGGAATTAACATTTCTCCCACCGATCTGTGAATACGTTCAGTTAGCCAGTGACTTAAGGGCAAGGAGTATGGACCTCGATCTCCCTTGGGTCTCATCACTGAGAAGCACAGCCTTCATCTGTAAAGGACCATGAGAACAGGCATATCTAATGTCATTTTACAGGTAGATAGAGCGAGAGATTGGGGAGTAATTGGAAGTAATAACAGATAGCTCTTTTTCAGTCCCACAGGACGCCTCTCCTCCTACGCCCTAAAATTCCCAGAAGACTCCTCAGAATATTTGCTGTTGCACGAAAGAAATATACAGCAGATGAACTGTGACCTTTGTTCCTCTTCCCTGAAGGTCACTGGTCCACTTTACATACACAGATGAGGTCCTCTTTTCCGGAAATGATAAGACAAACAGCAGAGAAGAGGTAAGGTCAGCAAGTTAAACCAACAGCTAGAATGACAGTTAATTGGCTGGAGGGTAGTGTAACTGTCATCCATTTCCCCTGGGCTGACTTGGGAAGACCCCCCCCCCCCCCAGCTGCCTCCACTTGTTCTCCAGAGACCTCCACTCCATACAAGAACGCTCACTTATCAGCTGTCTCCCACAGGTTCAACCAGTGGACATTAGCGCGGGTGGGGGGGGGGGACAAAATGATTATATTGCCTCCGATTTGATTATTACTTCATCATTATTGTTTATATTGTGGTAATACACAATAAAGACTGTGACAAGTGAGGAGATGAAATGTCAAAGTGAATTACAGGCATATGCAGAAGCTGGCCGCAAATCAACTGGCAGAGCTAAAAGGTCTTTCTTGCTAATTGCTCATATCCTACCAGCAGTGAGAGGCGTCCAGCCGCTGTGCAATAGGCTGGCTGACTGAGAGCAGACAGATAAGACTATGTGTATGGATGATTTGACCCATGCTCTAATGACTTGTTTAGTCCTGTGTGTCAGAAGCAGTGACACATAGAGGATGGCATGGAAGCTCTTGGGTCTTCTGTGCATCTGTGTGTGTGTGTGTGCGCGTGTGTGTGTGTGTGTGTGTGTGTGCAAAAAAGACAGAGGCAAAGAGGGGAAAATACCTCCCTGCACAGCAGTTAGAATAAATGTGTGTGTGCTTGTGTGTGTCTGTTGATGTGAGTGGGCTTATGCAGGAGGAGACCACATGCATGTATAAGGAGGAGTGATGGTTTTAGCAGAATCTGTCTGCCCGATTTTGCAGGGCCGGGGTTTGGGGTGTGAAAGGCAAGAGAGAGTTTGTGCGTGTGGGAGATAATAGGCCTTTCTCCACGCCACTCAGCGTTTTGCTGGCATGCAGCTGGCACACAGCTGGCCATGCAACTAGACTGTCCCAGCCCCTTTTCCCTCTTCTGCACCCTCCTCTTGCGCCACCCACCCCCCTACAGAATGCCAGACACGCAGGGTAAGGGAATACGGGGGAAGAGGGCTAAGACAGAAAAAAAACATTAGTGTTAATAGGGAATAGGAAGGAGGAAGTTATGATGGGGCCCACCGCTCCCAAGATCCATCTGGGGGTTGGTAGGAGGGGATCCATCAGTGACAGACAGGTGTTCCTCAGCAGCCAGACTAATCCCCATCCAGCCCCTCTGCTCTGAGGCCCGCAGGGACTATCTCCATGCTTCCACTACTCCCCATGATATCCTAACTACTTGTTCTATCCCTTCTCTGAGTCAATCACTTTGACTTTGTCAGGTATAGAGTGTACAGAGGGAAAATCGTAACCAGTAGAATGAAACACAGGGAAAATCAGCTTAATTTCACACTAAACATACTCTTTGATTTTCTTGTTGTGCCCATCGTAACACAGTTTACTTCTGAGCTCCAAAACATCAACAGCCGGCAGCAAATTTTGGGATTTGGTGGCGCAACAAAATTAGAGTGCACCATTAATTTATTTCACTTTTAATATATTTGTGTGACCTTATGTTACATATTATCCCTCTCTGATACTGTCATCCATTTTTAACAACATCAATGGTTTTCAAACTATTTGAGCCTGAGGCCTCAAACTGAGAAAATTGTGCAATGGCATACAAGTTATTTTAAAAAGCATAATAAAGTAACATATAAATGAAAACAGTACACATAAGAATCCACAATGTAAGCTAACATGAGTTATAATAGTTGGCAGGCCAGGCCAAACTAGATCATAGCAGGCAATTATATCCTAGACTAAGGCAACAATCCCGAATTTGCCTTTGTCAACAAAATGATTCATGACTTATTCACATTATTAACTGTCTGTTTTACAACTCATCTATTGTCAACTGATTAATAACATGACAATGATACAACCAATTTAAAAACAATTCCTAAGGGTTTTTACATTTGCCTAATGATGGGTGGATCTTTCCTGAGAAATATTCTCCCGAGTGGATTATGCATGTGTTTTAAGGTTTCCAGCATACAAAAAAATTTTTACCCTTTCTTAACAATAAAACATCACAGTGCTGGACACATGGTTCAATTATTGCATGAACACCGAGGAAAGCAAGTACAATACATCCCACATTTATGATGATGATGAGTGTGTGCGTATGTTCAAATATTTGCATGTACGGCATGTCTGTGCTAGTCGGTGCTACACTATGCCCTCTTACACTGATTGATTACAGTTTAACAGACAACTGAGGAATCTAAGATATCACAGAGTTTTGCATTTGTGTGCTTCCACCTTGTGCTATCAATAGCATGCAAAAGATAGGGAACTTTAAATTACATCTCTACATTTGCATACAAATGGCCCACTTTGCTGTTTTTGTCATTGGGCAAAGTAGATGAACCACATGATCATAAGGTTGTGGGTTGGGATTGATGCAGATAAGGAGTGTGCTCCATTGAGGACAGCAAAGCACATCCAGATGACTGGGACACAACACTGTTACACAATATAACCCTATGACTGGAGCAGAACAGTTTACACAGGGCTATAATCTAAAATGAGATTACTCCATGCAGAGCTACAAATTAAATAAAGCCAAAATCTGGATTCCATTATCATGTCTCCCAATGCCTACATTTTTGTAACATTTGAATGGCAAAATAAATATGAACGTTGCCGTATCAAACAAGACTCTAACCAGTATTTGCTTTGTGGGAACACTCTGAGAAATGAAAAGCTAGCGCAGTAAACACAGCCTTTTCAGCCTAAAATTTGTGAGTGGCACCAAATGTTTCTGGGTGTAGTAATTGCTGGCAGATTTGTAGATGTGTGTTTTAATTAGCCTCGACAGGCTGCTGATGGCATTACACGAGTTGTTCCCGTCAAACAGGCCCCAGAGATGGGAAACCAACAGAGATCGACCATGTGGACGAGCTGCAGCGTTTCAGAATAATACCTAACGACGAACACCTATAGCTGAATGCTTACACAGCCAGTGTTGTTCATGAGGTTGATCTTGAAGACTCTGCTTAAAAACTTCATTGGTTTGGTGAGAGAAGTCTCAAGTTCTGGTTCTTAAGGGGGAGAAAAAAAGTTAATCCAAAAGCAATAGTTCTTAAATCTTTTCTCAAGTTACACGATCAAATATTTAACTTTTTTATTTTTACCTTTCTTCATGAGAGGTGACTTGAAACTCTCTTCTTCCCTGAAACGATAAAGCGTAATCTCCATATGCTTTTGAAATTACAGATCTGACATCTGTTATCTGGATGTAAATCTCGAGAGCTCCTTTTTTTCTTGCACACACACGCACACATTCAACATTAGAGTTATCACTCACTATAATCCACAAGCACTTTTAGGCCTTGTATTCTCCCACTGACTCCCCTTGCACCTCATCTACCCTGCGCTAACACAAACCTCCTCTTATGTGGCTTCCCCTTTCCCCCAGCACGGGATCCACATCACTGAGACTGCAGCCGCCATGGAGGGCCTTTTTCCACTTCTCCAGCCACGTTCGGCCAAGATTTATTAGACTATTCAACCAAAATGTAATTTTCACCATGTTGGTTTTTGAGAGTGAGGGGAATTGGGGAGGGTTTTTTTTGGTGCTTTGAGAGTCATGTCTACTCAGCTGGGATGGTGGGACAGCTCGCTCCAACACCAATACCCCAAACCCACAGAGACAGCTAAGTGATTTATTGGCCTCTTTTTATTGAGAGCGCAAGAGAGAGAGAGAATGAGAGAGTAACATAAGTAAGAATAACAGTGTAATTGAGCCTGTCTGCAATGTTGCACAGCACAAAGGTACCACAGGTGGAGGTGTTTAAATGGGTTTATGTTTTATGGCGAATTAAAGGTAAGAACTTTTGTTGTCTAACAGGATTTCCTGCGTCTTATCAAAACTTTCCTTTATTTATTTATTTTTTTCATTTAGTTATTTGCTTGGTTGTAATGCCTAAATAAACCGCTTTTATTACACAGCGGATTATAATAGCATGTCAGTCAGTGATGAATTTCTCTGCAACTGTGTGCAACTGCCATACTGGATTTACTGGAAAAGTGAGTACAATACTGTCTTATCACGATTATAATTCAAACAGCTCTAGGGAGGATTTTGACTTTTACATTAATCCAAGTTTCAAAATGTTACAGAGAGGCAAACTTTGTAGTCTAATCTTGGCACGTTCCCACACCAGATAATGGTTTCCATGAACCGGGCCTTGGTGTAAGAGACAGATACTCTGAGCTCAACTGTAGAAAAGAACAGTCTTCACCATTGTAGGGTGAGTAAACGTACCTTATAAAACCCAGGAAATTACATGTAATAGAAGTGATGTACCATTCTGTGGTTGCACTCAGGAGACACACAGACTTCAAGGAGACAGCTCACAGAGATCACAGCCAGTGAATCATAACATTTCAAAGACAGACAGGATAGACAGACGCAGCGAGAAAGAATGAAAAGAGACAGAACAGGACAGACACAATGAATGACAAAGAGATAAAGGCAAAAAATTAGATAGAGTGGGGAGAAAGTTGGAGAGAAAGAAACAGGGAGAAGGCACGATTCGCACACTGAATCCCATTGCCTTTGCCAAGACAGATGTTTATAGTGAATAAATAATGAAGGGTAACATTTTCACAACATCGTGCTAGATCGCCAGGTCTAAACCGGGGTCTGAGTATTCCTGACTCTTCTCTGGCTGTGACTCAGACTGCCCTCTGCCCCTGGGGAACCTTCCAGACCCGTCACTTCACGTCTCCATGAAAATCAAGCCCAAAGGATAGGCCTGGCAAACATATGGGGATGTGTGACTATTGGTGACGGAGTTACGTGTGTCACACTACTCTGAGAAGTTGTGTCCCTCCCTCATGACTGACCAGGCTAAATATATATACACACTTTCAGCAAGCACTTACACACTGTTTCCTCTCTCTTGGCGAGCATCAACTTTATGTTACTGGGTTTGAGGTAAGTGTGAGCGATGTAGCCTAGCGATGATTTAGCTCAGTGTAGATTTAGCATGTAGGGTAAGGGAATATATCCTATTACCTATAAAAAAAACCTTTAGTGTCATTCAAAGTAAGGTTTGTTAACCATCATCTATCACACCAAAAAATATTACCTTTATCCACACGCTTTTCATTTCAAGTATTTACATTGATTTTTGCAGTTATTGCGGTTATATGGTATGCATTTGTCTACCAATCACTTCCCCGTACACGGAAATGTTTTTACATTATGCTGTATTTAATTTTGAATTTGATAACCTGGGCTCATGTTTTTTATTTTCTCTGGCAGATGCGCCAAGATGGCTGCCACCGATGCAGGACGGTCAGTTGAACCCGCTATCGTGACCGTAGTGAACCAAATGGACGATATATTAACACACAACTGCATTTAAAGCTTTTGTTAACATGAAAGATATGTTTGCTGTACTTTCACCAGGATTTACACCATTGCGTTCATTTCTGAAAACTGTAGTTTGTTTACATTTTTCCAATACTTAACAATACATTACATGTTTTGTTTCTCTGATTGGTTGTAGGTCCACGCAATTCTGTCCAGAGGGATTTTGTTCTGATAACACCCCTTAGAATAATGAAAAAATAAATAAAAAAAACTGAACTGAGAGATTCAGACAAATTCCCATTCACAAATTGGTCTGGCGATGCCTTGATAAAGAAATATAGTATCACTTCTAAATTCAGAGTACCAGATGCCTTTATATTTCTATGCTCTTGTTTCTGGTGTTGAATAATGTAATTTGACAATAATAAAATGTATGATGCCATACTGTAAATCCATATTATCTTTATTTTGCCATTAGCCACTTATTTATTGAATACAGCGTGTACAATAATGGACAGACTGCTCTCCATCTTATTTGTGAAAACTCAATCAAATGATTTTCTGAATAGCAATAAAGCAGTCTTTATTTTGCTTGGCTGGGCATCTATCCCGCACTCCCCCTCCCACCGCCCCCTCCACTCCCAGCCTTCCAACCACACCACAGCAGGATCAGTTTTCCCCCCAGAATCCCACTGAAGCGCTGCCATGTCGGCTGGAGACAATCAGCTGAAATGCTCCTTAGATATTCCTGCTCCTTTTCAAAAGCCCCAAATTCAATTTATGGACACATTTATTACCATGTCTGTCAGTGACTAAAAGGGAGTTTCATAATCAGTAGCACACATCTGATCTGGTCACAGCAGGCTGCCTCGCTTGACCAATATGTGCTCTATTACACGGTCAGAGCTAGCCGATCCACGGATGAAAAGGAAAATATGAGCAAACAAAAGAGTAGGTAGTTCGACATGGGATAGGGGCCCTCAGATGTAGCATTTAAAAAAAGCTGATCTGATTTAGATGTGAGGCCGTAGGGAGAAAATCCGTTAACTTCATGTCAGAGCAGGGGCCTTGACCATGTGATGAGGGATCACATAGCGCCGTCCCAAAACTACACAGTATTCCCATAGCACACTTCCCCGTTCTAATGTTATTGAAAACATAAATGGGATGTTTTTGTTGTCTAATGATGTTTCTGTCAGTCTCTAAGTAGCAGAGGGCTTGAAAACCTAAAGGACTCCTTTGAAAGATTGAACAAGTTTTCATCATGTTGCGGTCTTGTCTTTTACACCAATAGTTTCCATTGTTTGTCATATTTTTTCGAAGTTGCCAAAAACTACATGAAATCCACTTTTTAACTCCAATAAAGTAGACAGAGAGCGGCTTGTTAGAGCCAGCTATAACAACATTGAGGCCTGAACGATTTACTATCCCTGCTCTGCTTGTGAAACATAGATTCTAATGAGTGCTCTGCAGGCAGCGCGTCACTCAACTCTGGAACACGGGGGCATGGACTGGACCAAGACCCAGTGATTGAGGGCTTTCGTCTGCTGTGGTGTGTGTGTATGAGACACACACACACCACAGACCGCAGACTCCAATCAGTGGTTCTTGGTCCAGTGCTTGGACAGAGTGTCAGTGATGTCTGAGAGCCACTGTTCACACACGCTTGTGTCCAGAAAGGCTGAATACCCCTGGAGAGATGCACACCTCAGGCCCCGGCCATAAATCAATACTTACTCACAAAGGTTCACCTAAACTCTTGCCAGTGCCCACTGCAGTAAAAACAAAAAAAGGCTAAGGCTAAGCTCCCCCTAGAGGACAGAACTAGAGGGTGTTTCAGTTAAGAAACGAAGCGTGTCCTTCATTAGCCGAAAGATCACATTTTATCACAGGAGCAACACGTTTACTGGTGCAGAGGGCTCTGTGAAATCTCAACGAGAAAGATTCTCTGTTTGCCTTCCAGGGTAATTAGGGAGGCTATCACCTGACACTCACACAGGTAATGTCCTGGACCCGAGCCAGAGCCAGAGCCAAATTTTATCATGGTCAGCCTGACTGCAGCACCCCTGGAAAATATGTGCAGAAACTGAAAACCACATTTCAAAAATTGCCTGCTTGTCCCCTGTGTTGGTTTTGGATGAGGTCTCTGGGCTGAAGCTTAGGGGTTCCTGGAACTCATGCCAGGATCCTTAAAAACTAGTAACTGATATCTCCTTTTTTTTCCCCCACATGGCCTGAAATGTTCACTTATTAAAATGGGAGCAAATCCCACCGGAATGTTTTACACGTTTACTAGGTGTACGTCAAGGTGAGAAACAACACTAGTGAATTTTGGGTTGGATTTGGACTTGGGGAATTGGGGCTAGGCGCAGGCTGAATGAAAGAGAGACAGGGGAGGTATTACTCAAGTGACAGTTCTGACTGCCAGGATATAAATCTACCCCCCCGCCCCACAACCCCAGCATGTTGCACAGAAACCACAGTGCCCCCTACAGTTAAAATCCACACATGTCAAACTTTATTGGCCTTAATAGTAAATGCCAGAATGATAAATAAAACAGTATCAAGAGTCCTGCTGTGAGGAGTTTAGTGTGAGAGATCAATGAGTGGCTGTCTACAGGGAATAAGTTAAAAGCATCCGTGCCATCTGCAGAAGCAGTGGGTTAACATGGCACACTAATCTCGTCTGGTTTGTGTGTTTGGGGTCCAAGATGTCCAACAGGCTCAGTGACAGCTGTGCGTAGAAGCAGATCTGAACCGTGCCTGCAAACAATGCAACTGCAAACTGATGACAAACGCTTTGTTTGGGGAAAAGATTTTTTTTTCTCCTCTTGCCTGTTTTAGTGGGATCACAAGTCTGGATGTACTAATGGGAGAAAAAGAGCACCAATTAGGGATGTAGACCACGCTGACCTCAGTTATTTCCAAACCACTTAAAATGTGTAATAAATGATCAAATGAGACAACTCCTTTTTAAGCTCACAGTCAGATTTTGTTTTCCTCAAAAGCACATTGGCTCTAATAACAGAGCGGGTCTTTGATTTAGCTCTCGGTAACAGGCAAGTGGGCTGCAGACACAAAACTTTCTGCTGTTTGTGGTGGTGAATCAGAGAGTTGAAGGCATGTGGGTGGATCCATTTCCCTGACTTGAGGCAGCTGGTTGGTGTGAGGTGGGTAGAGGTTGGCGGACAGATTACCTTGATCCCTAAAACTGCTCACTTTTATGATTCAACGTCTGACTGAGACATAAAGTGTAGGTCACAGAACCAATGTCAGTCATTCATCACTGCAGCAGGGTTGTATGCATGTGTCTGCGGCCATCTCCCAAAATCCAGTGCAGCTATTGAGGGTGCCTCATCTAGCAGGTCCTTCTCCCACAACTCCCATTCCATCAAGAAATCACTATCACTTCCACTCCTGACTTTCAAATGCTATGACTGAGCCCTACAAACACTAATGCAACAGAGGGTAACAGACTCTAAGCTCTTATTCTATTTATTTTCCTTCAAAGTAGCTTTCACAGAGTGGTACCATGGTGAAGTCTATTAAGGGCCTCTGAATGGTTATTTATCTGCTTGATGATTCACTGTATGAGGTCTTGTTGTTCAATGCCATGCTATCAATACACACGTAGCCTACAGCACATTTCAAATCAAAGATACTGTGATGAACCCAGGTATTTGGTGGTATGTTTGTTTGGTTGGTTAAAATGACCACCAAATTATCAGCATTGTACACAGGAAGAGAGGTTATACCCAGTTTACACATCTGTGTGGCTTTTCAATTTGCTTGCTGTAGATTTGTCCACAAATCTACTCACAAATCCTCCTCATCCACAGTGCATAGGGCTGCAGAGTATATGGCGTGCACACTGGCGTGAAAACCAAACTCAGCTAGTGCTCAGTCAAACATGGCGCTTATATTGATTAATTTAAGATAAATATTCCAACCAGGAAAAATATATGTATTAATGGTGCTTTTAGGTTTTGTTTTGTTTTGGTTTTTTTTTGGAATGATAGCATTCACCAAAAAACATGCCATGTGTGATTTTCTTTTACCTTTAGACAACCCTCTCAGCTCCACCCTCCAAGCACCACACTCCTACTTCTCTCTCCTTCCTGAGGACATGCACATGGTTCTACTTTCTCCCGTCTAGAATAGCCATTTCATGTACGTGTTCCCAAACAGAAGACGTCACCACCGCAGATCACTTTACAGGGATCACAGACATCTGTTAGGAAAATGGAATAACAAAACTGAACCAGGTTTTTACATGTTAGCTGGAATTCAATTAAAATGTGATTAGTGCGAGTATTAGGGGGACAGCTTGGTCTACCATTGCACGTTTGGTTGCCACTATCCCCTGGCCTGGTCAGGTTACTGTGGGGATTACTCCTAACAGGATGACCTCTGACCTCCAGACAGGTGCCTGTGGGAAGGATGGGAGGGCATTCATGTCACCATACCAAGTGGGATTCACAGGGACTGTGGCTGACAGAGGTCTCCTCATGCCATTCCAGAAGACATTTCCACTTTGTAATGATGCATGCAAGCATGCACATACTTTAAATACCCAAAAATAATGGATGAACTAGGATCACACTCTTGATTTGAAATATCAGCCCATCAAGTCTAATATATTGTAAAATATAATCTTATCTGTCACAGTTTGCAAAATACTTAAACATTTAAAAATATGTTATGACTTTTGCTGAAACATGGGGGTTATTATTGTGTAAATGTACATACATTTAGCAGATTTTGATGATTTCTTCATTTTCAAATGTACTTTACTGGTAAACTCAGAATCATAAAATATACATTTATATTTTACTCTATACTAAATGCAGGGATACAAAAATGAAACATAAAGAAATTTACACTTTAACCACCAAATTATGTTACAGATATAAATTGTATGCATGTAAACACTGATCAGCAACAACTTGCACAATATTTCCATCATGTATGCCACATGACATATAAGGTGTAAACTACATATGTATGTCTTAATTATGTGTAAAAAAAACTAAAAAAAAAACAACAAAAAAACAGCAGAGGCCAACAGAGTTTACACAAGTGGTAAAACTCAAGATCAAACTGCAATTCTGTCATTATATGCTGTGGTGTATGGATAGCGGTTCAAAAAAATATTGTATTTTGATTTTAATATTCTCCATACCAGAATAAAAAAAAAGCCTTGTCTGCTCCAGCTTTTCATCATGAAAAAAAGCATTATGTTTCCCAACCTAGAGTGATGGTGTAGAGACAGGAGCATTAAATTAAGAAAAAAAAGAAAAAAGAAAAACACAAGACAAAAATCCCCAGCTGCTTCCATTCTGCGCTGTTTACCATGGTTTTCCCCACCAGACTAAATAGGCCTGTGTTTGTCTTCACCATGCACTACACAGCCACTCCAACCCCAAGACCTGTACTTAGGCAGTGTGTGGAATAAACAGCTTTCCTCTGAGGGCCTGTGAGTGGAACTGGTGGAGGATTCGTGAGGCAATGGGAGCGGTGAGTGGAGGTCTTATTGGATGAGCTGTTATCACAGTCCAACACAGCACAGATGCTGGACCACTTCCTGTTTTTATATATTTATGTTTTTATGTTCTGTTGCAACATTGTTGGATAATCAGTGGTCTACTTTTCATGCCTGGCTGCGCTCACATTACCAAATTATGTAAAGACATAGGGAAAGAAGTAGACAGTGTTTTTGATCCTAATACACAGAGATTTGGTTCAAGCTTTGGAGGTAGGACATACGTGGAAGCGTTTCCAAATAGCATCAGCACCACCGGCTCTTAGCTTGGGTCATTCGCTGCGGAGCGTGGAATGTCTCTGGAAACACATGGTGAGACAGGGAGTTGCAGAGAAATGTAGAAAAACAAAGTCAATCTGTACTTTCCAGCAGTTTGGAAATGCTTCTGAAAGATGGTAAATACGCCGCGGCAAATACACTGGAGTGAAATTCCCTCATTTAGGGATCATGACCTGTTCTCACAAGTGCATTATCTCTTAAAGAAAGCCTCTGTGCTGCAGAATCAATTAAAAACAACGAGACAGAAGGAAGGATTAAGAAAAAAAAAAAAAAAAACAACAACTGCGAGTGCAAAGCAGATAAGAGTGTTTGAAATCCTCATTTATCAGATAAAATGATTATCCTCGAAAGTAGTTGATGTGGCCATTAAAAACAACGGGGCCAGATTATGGATGTCTTTTAAAGTTTACAGTTAAATGCCAAACCATTGAAAGACCCAGTATTCCCTACGTTAAATAATAACTGACTCAGAAGTATAATAATGTTCGACGGAGTTCAGTTTTTGTTCTCAAACAAATGTAACATTTATGTGTGTGTGTGTGTGTGTGTGTGTGTGGTACTTGTGTTCCATGCATTAGTGGCTCAAAGCAGTGCAGTATCAAGGACAATTGTAGACCAAATTACTCAAATGAGTGAAAAAAACAAAACTGAAGCAATCATAGTCCTCTTCAAGGAAGTGAAATATCCATATAATAAGAGGCAGATTACGTTTTAATCTTTATCAACACAAACAGACACAGTCTGGCTAAGCAGAAAATCTATATACTCTGTACAGTTTGATATCCCAACCATCATGTCCTTTTGAATCCATTAATCACTTACTGACGAGGCAGCAAATGTAACTCTACTCCGAAAGAGGCATCACAAATAAAGTCTCATCAGTCAGACTATTGCTGTGTGACAGCAGATCACAGCTGAGAAGCATCACACTTACAAAGTCTTGACGCATGAGCAGGTTCTGTAATGCGTGTGTCACATTATGCTTTCATTTTGGCAAAGCATTGTATCGTTATTGTTCGTCGAGAGAATGAAGTCGCATTGGATCATTTTCCTCAGTCACGCAGCTTCACAGTGACCCTCAGCTTGTATTCAATAAACAGGCAGACTAATTGGAGTGTGTTTTCCAGCTGTGATCTGCCAATAGGAGTTTGGCTGGAAGCTGGTAAATTTCACCGCAGATCTTGTGATTTCATTCCCTGAATAGCAGAACTCTGACCAGAAGCAGATACATCAACATTCATGTCACACGGTATGCTAACCAGAATCCCAATCAACTAATAAGTCTAATAAAAAGGATTCTTTCAAACATGTCAAACAGATACACATTTTTCCATTTCATTCATACAAGTGAGAAGTTCAAAATCAAAAGAGTCAATTCAGTCAAATCACACAAAAAAAAGCGACTATGCAGATTCATTTTTATACCCAGTGTTTTCAACATCTGCCTCTGAAATATATGCTGCCATCCCAATACAATGGAACTTAATTGAATTTATGCTCCTTTTAAACACTGAGAAAATATTCAGGATAATCAATAGACCTCAGTGTCGAAAGTGTAGAAAGTGGTTCCAATTAAAAAAAGAAACGTTGACAGCAACATATTTGGATCATTAGTAACTTGTTAGTCACAAAAACGTGTTCCTGTATTTGAACCTTTAAAATGATTGTCTGCACTACATATTCCGAAGTTTGTAAAAGCACTCGAAACATCGGTTACATTGATTTTATATTTTACCCTTGAGAAAAGATGCCAACTGTGCCAAGTGTCTCTCTAAACGCACATTTGCAACTTAAACGATTTAAAGGTTGTTGGCATGCACATACACATAACATCAACACCCGTCTTCACCGACAACTTGATATCTTTGGACAGGCCCCAGAAAACCTGCACAGACAGGCTACATCAAGCTGCAGGATGTCCATACACATAAGGAGAGAGACAGCTATAGTGGTAGCAACATCAAGAGTCTGTTTCTGACTTTAACTGCTGAGGTATAAATTCAGAAATCACCTATCTTTCTGCCATTTACCCACAACAATAAAACCATCCTTTAAACACAAATAAGTTTGCAGTAATAATATTCAGACCACTGCTTCATAAATTGCTCCGTTTCTGATATATTTCCTCAATTAGCACTAGAGAGCGACATCTTTCCAAAGCAGATATGCAGCACTTTGAAACAAACCTTTTATATAACTATACATTTTTAAATGGTGAATGTTGACATTGTGCTCATCTTTTGACGTTCATCTTAGTTTACCCACCTTTTGATTTACCGCTGCATCGCTGGTCGTCAGGGAGCCGATGTGGGCCGGAGAGGTGCGAAGCTGCTTTGTTCTGAGGCGAGGCTGACAGTCTCTTTATCTCCTCCTGTCAGACAGAATACTGTTTGATCTGCTGCTTCTCCGTGTCTTCTATCTCTGGTCAAATGATCTCAGCCCACTACCACAGGCTGTTTTAGCAGTACGACCACTCCCAGGTTTGCTGAAAGTGTGATGTGTTGGAATTACAAAATATGTTTCTTGCACGTGTTTCCGTCACTTCAGAGGACATTAAATTGACTCACATTGATTTACTGGAGACTAACCCAAACCCTAACCCTAACCTTAGCTTATCCTGAACTTATTCAGCGTAAAACTTAATGATTTACATTACGGCGATTTGCTTTTTGTCCACAGAACAGACCCTGAGTGTGTGAACATATGTATATCCTTACAACATGAGGAATACTTAGCAACCCCCCCCCAACACATACACACACATGCACACATTTTCTTTGCATTTTTTTATGTTCACACACGCAGACACACATCTCAGACACATCTAACCATTACAAGATGTGTTACAAATACACACGCTACACATGTACAATGTACATTATATATATGCTGCTCTTGAAGTTTGGCCTTGACCCTACAACCAGCTAGTGATGAAGTGAATATATTTCACTGCCTGTGTCTCCGTCTCCTGCTCTTTTATAGGATGGGTGTCTTTTTGCAGCTTACATCACAGAGCCCTACAAGCGGCAATTAAAGCGGATGTGCTACACTGGCTCTATAGGGGAGAGAGAGAGTTGAGAGAGAAAGAAAAGAGAAATGAGAGGGGACATGAGTGTGGGAGAGAGAAAGAAAGAAGTAAAGAGAGTAAGTGCGAGGGAAAATGTACAGCACCACCTCTCCTTCAAAACCATGACTGATACTGTGTCTATTGATCTTTATTACAATAGCAGCAAGCTGTAAAATGTTTGATGGTTTTGTACAGATCTTAGTCCCCCTCATTCATAATAACTGCTACACATGTAGAACCAAGGGCAACTTCAGAAAGGGGCTGTTTGAAAAGCCGCTGCCAGACTGTAGGGATGATGGGAAATCTCAGCGAGGCCTCATGGTAGCTCCAAGCCCTAAGGCTATAATTCCTCCTGCCGAACACCTGCAGCAACTTAAGTTTTTTCAAAGATCAAATTATGGAGCTGATTTTAAATAAGAAATGAGACCAAGTCTGTTCCTTTACCTAAAGGGGTAAACTGGATTGGATTGAAACTGCTTTATGTCGATTTCCAACTCTGGCACGGAAGGTTTTTTTGAAAAAAGTCATCAATGCTCATTTTGCAGAAATTCAACACCTCCTATTTTGTACAAAGTGACCTCAAATCCTTCAAGTTATTATTGCGCATGAGCATGCAATACTGACAATTATATATCGTATATGTATATGTTTATGTTTATGTATATTTCGGCACTCTCTTCCTCTTTTGCTTGCCTCGCTTGGTCAATTTAGTGCGACTTTAGTTGAATGTAACAGCAATAACTACTTTAACTCAAAATGTTCTAGGTCTGGAGAAACAGCCTCACTCTAGCCTAAAAAAGAAAGCTGTTCACAACTTGTCATCCTAAGTTTTCTGGGACAAAAGTGTGCAGCAGTACACCAGGACCCCCAGGCTGGCCCTGGCTCTCCATTTCCCCTCAAATTTTAATGTCTCTTTGAGTGGGAGCCAGGGGAAAAACAGAACAGACAACAGACCCAGGATACAAGCAAATATATTTGGATTTCTTCTTCAAGTCCAGTGACAAGAAACAAGAAACAAAAGCAGAGAGGTTAAAATAAAAGAGAGAGATGTGTGTATGTAAAGACAGAGAGGTAGAGAGAGACAACAATCAACAGCAGAGTCCAAAATGGTTTGACATTGATACAAACTTTTTTCTTTTCAACAAAAGTATAGTCTCAGAGATTAAAGAGATTGCTTGTTCGGCTACATAGAGTCTAATCTGAAATGTTGCCAAAGAAATACAAAGGCAGAGATGGATTGAATTATGTTCTTATTGTATAAGACAGACAGATGGAGACAGCAGTTCCATGCAGCATTTGGTGCAACACCAAGAGTGAACAATTAGCATGATGCAACAGAGTTTAAGAGAGGCAGAGACAGACAGAAAAAGCAGAGGGCAGAGAGTTACAGATGGAGAACAGTGTCCTTGTGAGATGATTGTTGCTCCCAGCAGTGGAGAACAGAGAGAACAGTCTTTAGCCTGGCACACCCTGAATAATGCATCAAGCTCTCTGTAGCTGGGCAGATATATGGGCGAGGGGAACACTGATTTTTGCCCCCTGGCATTGTTGGAGATATGAATAATGGATAGGTTAAATGCTTGTGTTAAGAATGAATTAGTAGAGTCTGTTCAGTGGTTGTATTTATGTAATGATTTGGTTTGGACTCTTCAAAGGGAACGGCGTCATATTAAAATGCAGGCAACGTTCTCGTTTGCACCGATCTCACCGTAGCCCCATGTGCATCTACAGCAGTCCAGTATCATCCCAGGTGAGATCCCACCGAACTTCAGCATCCCACCAGAAGCTGGAGCCTCTCGTGTCATCCTGCTGCCCACTGTTGATTAACGCATTTAACAACCAGGAAATACTCTGTCACTGAAAAGAAAAACAAACTTTCTCCTGGAAGCAATGGTAAACAGAAAGAGGGTGTGAAAGAGGAAGGCAAGGAGGGGGTTAAATACACACACAGTACACAGGAAGCATTTTCACACAGCACATCATGTATAACTCATGAAGTCCTGACAGAGCAGCGTGCACATTCCCCATTCCCTTTGGCTGTCTCCGGCTGGCAGTCCACACAAGCCAGGATGAACAAGTTGTTCCGGCCTTCCTCTCTGTCTTTCTCTCTTTTTCCCAATCTGTGTCCCTTCAGACTCTGGCACTAGTTTCTCGGGACCAGAGGTTATGACGATGGAAGCGACGAGATGGAGAGAAGGAAGGCGGCGTGGACTGCTGCCATGGTCAGCGCTGGAGCCGAGCTGGGCCGTCCTCTTGGTTGTGCTGGTGAAGCTGGTTGTCTGCTTGTGTATTACAGTGGACCCTGTGTTTAGACAGGCTGACAGATCTATACTTGTTATAGCTATCTTGGTTTGTGTCTCTTCATCCTTCTTCGCTTGGAATCTCTTTCTTGACTTTTCTCTCTGTTTCACTGTGTCTCTCTCTCTCTCTCTCTCCTCCCTCTGTTTCCCACTGTCCTCCTTCAACTCTGCTCTCTCTTCCTCTCTCATGTTTCTCTCTCAGCCTCTCCCTCCCTCTCCTTTTGAGATTCAATAAGAACCCTGCGGGCAGGAGAGAGAAAACCGGGGTGTAAAAACATCTATGGCTTTATTTACAAAGGGCCCAGGTATTGCCCGGCGTTAAATCCGGGGGAAATGATTTATTTTCCGCCGATGTGTGGCACTGATCCCTGAGGCGTAACTCAACAGTGGACCAGCTCCGTGCTTGCAATTTACGGTGGCTGCAGAGGCTCATAAAGGAAGAATGGATTAATCTGGAACATGACATAAACAATATGACTCTGACAGCCCTATTAAAACCTGTGCTACTCAGCATCAATTCTCTTTCATGCTCGCTCTCTATCTTTCTCTCTCTGGGTCTGCACAGCAAGTGCCTGTTGGTGGAAGGCTGACTGGTAGCTCTGGAAAACTGACCAGAGCTCACAGCCTTGTTATTGTGATTCCCAGAGTATCATATTCAGAATAGGGGGGTGTTGCGCATCTACATATAGCAACCGGACCTTTTAACTGTTTAGCCTTTAGACATCATCGGGGGTATCGGATGTACTGGGTCCTATGTGGAGACTCCCACAGTGCTCGTTAGGGTCGGGCCGAGAAGGCTTCCTGTCCCAGCGCCGGTGGCTTCTCATTTTCCATGATCTGGGATTCTTTTAGGAATGTGCTGCGCTCACTTCTGTTAGCATGGGCCTCCTTCGTTGGATGTATGCACAAATTTGTAGGGAAAACATGTTATGCATGTGATACATGATATGGATTAGTCGTAGATGTGCATGTACTCACAGATACACACATTCATGCACACACACACATACATAAACAGTCTTCAGCTGCTCCCTGACCCTCTTGGGAAGAGGTCACTCAGCATCTTCAGTGACCCCCAGTGACCGATGATACATACACACACACGCGCACACACACACACACACACACACACAGCTTGTCATTTTCGTTAGCTCCATCTCTGCAGGGACAGGTGTATGCTAAGCCACACAGAAAACACCCACACAGAGACAGCATCCATCTGACCACAGAAGCTTTTAACACATTTAAAAACAGCATTTCCAAGATAGCAACCTGTCTCAGAGAGACAGTGTGAGAGAGATGAGCAAAAAAAAAAAAAGAAAAGTGCCTGAACAAGAGACAGAGTTACTAATTTATGTCCAGCAATGGATGAAAGCTTTGGAAGCGTCAGGAATGGAGAGAACAGCCCTGAAATTGAAATCAATAAGTTCATTAGACTGTAGAGCCTGTTTGTGCTGCACCCTCCACTTCCCCTGCAGACAAACACAACAACACATGAAAAAAACAGGGGCGAAACAAGGCTTGACCTATGTCCACTAGCCAAGCATTCCATTTATTTAGCCCTTATCGCAGACCTGATCTGAAGAGGCAGCTACACGCTGATAACGCCCCAGGATAATAGCAAGACCAGACAGGGCCTGACCAAAGAAAGACAGCTAAAAGAAAAGAGAAAGCGAAATGAAGAAAAATGCATTTGGGATCTTCTTGACATTGGTTCTCTTTTTTTGTGTGTGTTTACACACAATGCTGAAATATAAAGGGTTCTTGGGAAACTTTTACAAGGGTTGTTTTTTTGCTGCCGCCTCTCTTGTTTGAGCCTGTAATTTAGTGGATCCCCATCAATAAGTGAGAGAATAGCTTTGTGGATGCTGATGCTGACAGCTAACAAGACCCAGGCCCTATCTGCAACAAACAGACAGAATAGCAAACGCTGTTGTCTGCGTGTGCACATTGAACAAATACAGCTCATCACTCATGCAGTGGTACAGTATTGTCAAGGCTTTGACGGAGCGTACTGTACATATGTGAGTGTGTGGTACAAGCATGACAAAAAAAAAAGTTTCTGCCACCAGTAAAAACATTATTGAGTGACCTGAATAGTGTTTCTCCTTGTACAGTAGTAATCTCCAGGGCCCTGCAGGGAAGTAAAGATCAGTGCAGCTGATGTCTTCCTCCACCTGAAACAGGGCCCATTATAGCTCCAGTCCATATCAGCAGGACCCTGCAGTCTGTGTCACACCACTTCCTATTGCTGATTTATGGCTACAAGGCTCATGGGTGTTAGCATACTGCATATTCTCACAGTTACACACGCGCCCACACACACACACATACACACACAGACACACAGACAGAGGCAAATTGTTCATGACCTGAGCTCAACTTGCTGCAGAGGTAGCCAAACCTGTCTTCAAGGGCACCTTTATCACACTCAGCCCTCTTTTCACCTGCAGATTAGCGCGCAAAGCTAAATGACCTGGCTAGACCAAGACCATATCTTTATTCACACAAATGAAATACAGATGGTCTTATATATCTACAAAAGAAGATCTTTTTTTGTTTCAATCCCTCTTATCCTAATACCTTTTCAAGTCTGTAAGACATTTCTTTTTCTTTCTTTTTTTTTTCCAGTCAAAGGGAGAAAGTGTTCACCCTCCATCCGGAAGTTCAGGGAGTCACCATCCCAGGGGGTTTCTGGGAACGCAAACACACTGTCGCAGCTGGCAAGCCACCATTGGCTAAAGAGTTCAACAGGAGCCAAAACATTTGTTACGGACTCATTTCATTTCCTGGTAGAAATGTCCAACACTGCAAGGCAAATGTGAGAACATGCATTTACATAGGAAAGCTCAAAGGAAACCAAGCGTCAGGCTTTTCCCTTTAACAAAAACAAGAGCGGCAGCAGAAAACAGTGGTGAGATTTAAAAAAAGATGAGACAGTCAGCTAATAATGTTGCAACTCAAAGTAAAGGATAGCATACGGTGGCACTGTTAACTAGCGGTTAGGCTAAGTGCCTTTAAAACCAAATGTTCAAAGGTGCAATTCATTCAATGAGTCAGTGTATTCATCAATGTAATGGAAATGATTGAAGCTGAGCACTGGACACTAAATCTGTGCCTGCTGGCTGCGGACACAAGCACATCTCACAGCTAATATTCCTTGTTGCACACCCACCTTTCAACTAACAGCACTGCATTTCCCAAGACGGAACAAAGATTTTACATTTTCTATTCCAGCTTTCTTGCCGTGTGTACAGCTGAGCTTTATTCAACATTATACTGACTACATAGGAATGTGTCCAGAGGCGTTTCACAGCTTATCCATATTTAAGGCCTGAAACTTCCTGGCAGGGCTTAGCCCCGGGCACACAAACATCTCAGCCATATATATATACAGGAGACAAGGCAGTGGAAGAGGCCACTGTTGACCATTTATTTATGAAGTCAAAGCTCTGTGGCAACAAGCTATCCACTCTGAAACAACTTAAAGTGCTTATATCCAAGTTGAATATTTCATCTCTGGATTGCTACTCCTTTTGAGTCTTTGTCAAGGTAAGGAGTGAGAGGAGCGACACAGGGCGAAGAAAGACAGAAAGAAAGAGAAGACACTGCAGGTGATGCAAGACCTCTCAGTCAAAGTAAACAGGTGAGGCTGGGAAAGCGAGAGGGGGAGGAAGGGACGTGAGGGAGAGTGGGTGATGCTTACAGGCCTCTTCAAGGTCAGAGGAAGGAGAAGCTTAGTATTCCCTCTCTCTTTCTCTGTCTTGTCTTGTGCCCACTCATTCTTTTGTCTCTTTTGTTGCTTTTTCTCCGTCTCCCTCCTTTCCCAGAAAAACCTTGTTAGATACTAAACCTGAGCCTTTTATGTGCCGAGTAGAGAAAAAAAAATGCTTAGGGTGAGAGAAAAAAGGGCCTCAGAAAACAAAAAGGTGTTGGGCACAGATCTGACATCATCCAGGAAATCGTTCCATCTTTAGAAAGGCCTCAGTCTGTTATAAAGTAAGGATACCGAGCAGGATGTCACATCCACTCCTCTGCTGCCAGTTATTTTCCACTCTCCTCCCTTCTGCTCCACTCTCCCTGCCGGCCACACCCACCTCATCAGCCAACTCCGTTCACCTGTGCACTCTTCAGTCGCAGCCTATATTTTATCCTCTCTGGTTCACAGCCAGATTGTTCTCAGTCTTCATACTAGACATTCTAGCGTTTTCACTTGAACTGATCTCCTGTAATCTATCTAATCCATCCATCCATCTATCTATTCTATCTAATCTATCCATCTATCTATCTATCTATCTATCTATCTTGTTACTATCTAAACTTCTTCCCCAGAGTTTCTGTGCTCCCTCGTCCAGCAGGTTCTTGTGGACTGTGTCTGCTGCTGTGGTCCTGCGTGGTGTCTGCTGCATGTGTTGTCACCGTCATCATTGTTACCATATCCCCATTACAGATTATAGTTAGTTAATGATTTGATGCTACTGTAATAATTCATCATTCATTGTAAACATTCTCATTTTATCATTGTAATTCACTATAATTCATTGTGAGTGTACAATATGTGTGTGTTGATTTGTTCTGTACATGTGACATCATTGCACGTCTGTCCGTCCTGGAAGAGGGATCCCTCCTCTGTGGCTCTTCCTGAGGTTTCTTCCACCTTTTTCCCTGTTAAAAGGTTTTTTGGTGGGTAAGTTTTTCCTCATTTGAATCGAGGGTCTAAGGACAGAGGGTGTCACTCCCTGTACAGATTGTAAAGCCCTCTGAGACAAATGTATTTTGTGATTTTGCGCTATATAAATAAAATTTGATTTGATCGACCCTGCCTGCCTTGTACTAACCTACCCATCGTTTTCCCGGTAAACTACTCTGCCTTTTGTCTTCAACCACGATCTGTGTTTTGCCCTTTCTGGAGTTTGTCTGCTGGTGTGGCGAGTAGTAAAAATAAAGACTCTTTATTAAACCATCCTGTGCTTTGGGTTACTGCAATTGGGTCCTCACAACACAGAAAGCCCCAGCTCACTGAAAATGTAAATGCTCACTAGGCAGCGAAAGCACAGTCCTTCTCCCTTCCCTTCATTCCTCCTCCTCCTCCTCCACTGCCTTCACTTTGCTCTCTTTTATTTTGATCTGTCTATCCATGGTTTGTGTGTGAGAGAAGAGGCGGCTGGCAGGTGGCTGTGTGCAAAGGTATTGAGACCTATGAAATATTTACCAAAGCAATAATGACTCCCTGGACAGAGTGAGTGGAAGAAGAAGATAAGGAGGAGAGAGAGAGGAGAAAGGAGAGCAAAAAGAGAGTAGGAGAAAGAAATAGGAGAGTGAAGAGGGCTTGTCGTCTTTTTTGTCAGAAGCAAGGATGAACAAAGATGGAGGCAGATGCGAGTCTTTTAAACTTTAGTTGTTCTCTGAATAAAGAAAGATTAGTTGTGTCACATGGTGGTTCTGAAATCAAAGTGCAGACAGCAATGCTAACAAATTTAAAATAAACAGACTTTTGACAAAAAAAATTTGGAGTTTTGGAAATCAAATGAAAAAAAAATGCATACTTAACAATCAAATTTATATAAAGTGAAATATTTTAAGAGGTTCTTCTTCTGTGCTCTTGGTAGAAACAGGTGCGAAGTTTCATCCATGTCAGATGTCAGAGGATCTTCCAGGAAACACCTAGCAGTATGATGAAGTGTTTCCTCAACTTAGATTTAAGTTGAGTTGTTAATATTTGTCGTATCAGCCATAGATTGACACATAGAAATTAATTTTAAAAAGCTCTTAGTTAAGGAAATGAGAAAAACCTGAACCGTTTGTGAAAGTACACACACTGACAGACAGACACACACACACACATAAACTCTGCTTGTGATATGACTCTCTCCAGGATAGTTGGAGAGCAAAACTTCTCAGATGGCTGCCCCCGCGGTGAGTCTTTAATGCACGGGCCTCCTCTTGTTTGCAGACAGGACTCGGCATCATACTGCGGGCCAGTTTGATCCGGACAACCAGCAGAGTCTGCTTCAGATGAGACATGGGAAGGAAACTCCACTGCAGTGCTGCTGTTTTCCCTCCACTGCTCTACCAGGACGCTGGGGTGTCTCAGAACAATAGTGAGCTCTCTAACCTAAGACTCTGGGTTAAGGATAGAAGGAAGGACTGCCTCAGTGCAGCAGAGGTAGGGGGTCCGTTTGGACATGTCTACATTGGGAGTGACCCACAGACAGAGAGCGAGGGGGTGGGACAAACAAACATGAACCTTTGCACCATTTGAGTCTGTATAAGACCGCAACAGATGGGAGGAAAAAGTACTGGAATACTTTCTCTAAGTGGAAGCACTGACGGTGAGTTTTCTGTCAAGATAACTAAAAATAGAATTAAGCTAAATCAAATTTCACAAAATAAAGGGAAAGAGTAGCTTGCAGAAAATGTGAGGAAATGTGAACTATTATTTTCATGCTAAATTCAATTGAGTTTACAAGATAAATCATTATTGGGGGGGAAATATGTGGAATTTTTTTTTTTTTTTAATTACATCAAAGATCCTTTAACTTAGTTATACAGTCTTTGATATGTATATCAAATATACCAGTAAAGGCCAATAATCAGCTCTTGGACAGTTACTTTAAGTAGTTTAAACCGGTATCTTCCCATCACTTTTCCTGCCGTGCACTGACTTAGCAGGGAGCTCCACTGCATGTAAGCATGGAAGATTTATGTCAGAGTGCGAGTATGTGTCCACAACATGACACTCCCTGTGTACTCCCTGAAGCGAGAGGCTACACTTCCTGATCAGCAAGCCTGACACGCTGGACAGCTGACCTTTGACCCCTCATTTCACCTGAGTCGCAAAGTGACCCTGCAGCCCATTCTCTGGGTTGCTGGGGTCACAGTTGACACAGCAGTACTGTGTTATGCTGAGCTATGAGAGCCTCCACACATCAGCACCACCCCTTCACTCAGGAAATCAGTGTCAAACCAAATGGACTGTACAGCTGTGTGTGTGTAAATGTGTGCGTGTGTGTGAGTGTGTGGAGACTTTTTTTTCCCTTTTTCTTTTTATGGTTTTTGTTATAAGAAGCACAAAAATGATTATTATGTTGTTATTATTGTGCATTTGTGTATGAGTCAGTGTGTGTTGACATGTATTGAGCTTCTCATGAGGAATTCCCTTCATTCAGATTATCGATCTTTTTTCCTTCTTCCACATATCTTTAATTAATACAAACATTAATTTCTTCCTATGTAGATACTGCAAACCTAGAAGAAAGGGAGGAGGGAAGTGGATAAAAAAAGATTGAGCACCTTTTAGAACAAATGCGTCATGGGGGCCGTTCCAAAACGAGCCCATCTGTATGATCTGTAATTGATCAGGATGACAGAGTGTAGTGCAGCAGCACTCATGGGCCACATCTGACAAACGACTAGACACGACCTTAAGATCTGACCTATACACAACTAGGAGAAGGGGGAAAAAAAACAAAACAGAAAGAACATACAAGGCTAGGAGAAAAAATCTATGCAGCTGAAGTGAACCGCATTTCGTCTGATGAGCGATGTTAAACAACAACTGGACCGGCGGCCAATTACCATGATTGGAGTGCTGTGCCCTGTGAGAGCCACTGAGAAGGAGACAGAGTTAGTGGAGAGGCAGAGTATCAACCACCTTCTCCTCTAGCGGCCACAGGGGCCCAGGGCTCATTAGCATGCATGCTTTTACAGGCCTGGCCAAAGCAGTCAATGCTCTCCACTTTATTTATTAGTAAATAGAGACAGATGGCGATGAGGAGGTTGTATCGACTACCCATAGCCTTTTAAACAGGAATCAATGGCAGGGGTGGAGCACTGAGACGGGGGGCATTAACTCGCTAATATAGCCTTATGAGATGAGCCAGTTCTGTATTTTCTGTATGTAATATAAGCTTCTTTGTTTTGCTATGGCGGAGGTAAAAAAGATGACTTTACTGGTGACTTGAGACCTGACAGCTGTCAACATATTTATATACGGATGCAATACGCCATTGATCTTATTGATTAGCTGAGCAGGCATGTTACAGGCTTTATTTTAGTGACAGAAAAGCAGTGGAGTGTAGCTGGGTGCAGGCGAGCGGTAGGTTGGATCTCAGATCGAACTAGGCATGTGTTTGTAGTTGTATGTGACAAGATGGGAGGTTCTCATAGCCTTCAGACTGACTAATGTACACACACATACTGATGCATATCCACACATATATAGTGCAGTTTAGGCAGATATGGGTGACATGGGACAACCCACAGACGCTGTTCACATTAACATTAACAGCATGCACTGTTACATCTAAATTCATCCTACTAGTGGGTATTGATTGTGGGGGTGTGTCTGGGGTTAATGTATGTGCAGTAAATGTATCCGTGTTTTAAGGAATGGAGTGAGAGAATGGAGGAGAGGAGCGGCAAAAGAAGTGATGGGGAAGCATGTTTGCATTACATGTACTTTAACCTCTCCTGTTTAGAATTTATACCCAGTAAACATTTAATGATAATCTGAACGAAACAATAATGTTGTTGTAAGCAGATATGAATGTCTTTATAGAAATTATAATTGTTGACAAAATCAAAAACTCACTCAAAAATGTATTCTATCTTTGTAACTGCTTAATTATAATTATAAACCTTTTCTTTGATTTTTTACATGTGGCTCATAAATGATAAATATGACGGGTTAAAGTAGAGTGCAACCAGGGAGGAGAAGAAATGGAGAGAAAACAGCCGGATGTGGATAAATAGATAGATGGATAGAGGTGTGGAGTACACAGAGATCATGTCTCGCCTCCGATGTGCAGTGAAGGCTCGCTGTAGAGCTTCTGTCAGAGGTCATCTCCATCATCTATATTAATAAGTCTTTATCATCTCCCAGCACTGTCTGCCAGCATGCACCAACCACAGTCCAACACAGAACAACTCACCCCCCCAATAACCCCACAGCCCCCTGCACAGGGACCGGCTGAGCTGCAGTGAGCCAGCGCCTTAAACCACCCACTGCCGAGGCAATTAAGAGTTTAACCTGGATGCAGCCCGGGGAATCCAGCGAGAGACTCCAGTCAAATAGAGCAAGGCTCTGCAGAAAGAGAGGCAGGCAAAAAGAGGGGAGGGAGCGGGGGAGGTAAAGAGAAGAGAAAAGTCAGGTGAGGGATGTACAGTATGAGGAGAGGAGAGGAGAGGAGAGGAGAGGAGAGGAGAGGAGAGGAGAGGAGAGGAGAGGAGAGGAGAGGAGAGGAGAGGAGAGGAGAGGAGAGGAGAGGAGAGGAGAGGAGAGGAGAGGAGAGGAGAGGAGAGGAGAGGAGAGGAGAGGAGAGGAGAGGAGAGGAGAGGAGAGGAATCCTGCAAGAAGAAGGGAGAAAAGGGAAAGAATGAATGCAAAGTGACAGGAGAGCAAAAATAGAGGGAAAGAAACATGTCTGAGTACACAGGCTGAAGAATGGCAGAGGATGGAGAGTGAGAGAAGCTGGTGGAGGCAGAGAGAGTGAATGTGTGCACAGTGTACACAGCACTCTCCTCCATGAGAAGAAGGTCACCAGCTCTCTCTGAGGACTCCCTTAAATAAAGTCCCCTATCCTGCACTTTTCTGGGCAAACAACCTCCTCTGCTCTTTATTAACTAAATATGAGAGGACTTTGACCGGGGGACAAAAATTCAATATTTTTTCCTCACCAAATATTTAAACCAAGCAAATAAACAGACAAATAAATAGATCTCGTCTGCCAGGAGAGAGAGGGCCAGCCGGTCCCCTGGATGTAATTTGACGGCCCACTTACTTGGAGGGCCTGAGCCCAGTGCTACTCAGACACTCATTTGAAGAGCTGTCAATCAAGGGGCATCAGCATTGGAGATGTGTGTGTGTGTGTGTGTGTGTGTGTGACTGTATGTTTAGGAGGGCTGGCCAGCAATTCATCTTGGTTAGAGCAGATATAGTGAGCGTCTATCCTGATGAATGCATCATATCTTACTACTTTTTTTTTTCAACCATATTCTTCCACCGTCCTTTTATCCATCCCTTCTACTTCTCCACCTATCAAACTATCTTATTTTTGGCCCAAAATTCAGAGCTTTATCTCGTCTGTCTCCTGGAGATGCACTAAGCAAGATGAGATGTTTGTCTCCGTTAATCTGTAACTGATTAAAATTTGAACAGTTTGTGTTTCAGGTCAGTGCGATTATATCAATTTTCCGAAAGTATCAGTCTCTTGTGCATTTGTGCTTTTGGTCCGTTTGTCACAGGCAATATATCAAAGAGATTTTGACAAAAACGTGGGGAAAAGTGCATCTCGCTAAAACAGGCTGGTATTTGAAATGACACTTATCTGAAGTACAGTTAAAGAGAGACAAGTTGACATATTTGTCACTAGCTGCCTGAAGGTGGAATGCATTACTTATTGTGTGGTATTTACTGTTGCTTTGTTCTCCTTCTTCTCATCTTGTGCTATCATATAAAAGAAACAGTCGACTCCAGAAAAACAACAGCATTGTTAATGGTTGTTAACGTTATTAGTCAATGCCAAAGCAGGAAACATGGTGACGTTCTTTGTAGCCCAGAGAAAAGGGAAGAGGTTGGAGAGGTAGATAATCACACAGAGTGCCTGACTTCAAAACACAAGACCATCAGTTAACGTTGGCTCCACAAACTTTCCTCAACCACGTTGCTTTAGTTGCTTAAACATCTTTTCTTATCTTTTCTTTTTTCATTTATTACTTCAGATTCTTCACATTCTTTAATGTTGTTGTTCCACAAGTAGTGATGGCTCACAAGAGCTGATTGACTTCTTCCCCTCCTTTTTTTTCCTCTTGTTCTAGCCTTCTAAAGAAGAAGTGATGCTGGCCTAAGCCTTTTCTCACTGCTGCTGGCAATATCAAAAAGTCCTTTCATCCATTTTAGATGAGATGCAGATGACTCAATTATGCTTGGCCTGACATCAAGACCACTTGGCGGAGAAGCTGCTAACGCTGGAAAATGATCCATTTAATCCCACTGATATGAATGGCAGGGCACTAACTGGGCTTGCAACGGTAAGAGGGTGAGACAGGTATGAGCAGAGATGCTTCGTTGCCACTCTGAAGAAACAGGGCTCGGTTTATGTGAAGGGTGGGAAGGTGAGAAGGGGGATGAGGCAGTGGTAGCCGAGGTGGAGAGTGGATTTAAAGATGCGATTTACAGCATATCAGGTTCATAAAATTAAATTAAGTCCCTTCGAAAAGCAGGACGAGTCACTGAAAACAGAAACTGCTCTAGGGAATTAGAAGAAACATGAAGTTGCATGTTACCTGAAAGGCAAAACTAGCTCCTGTTTGGGGGTTGTAAAAAGCAATCAGCAGATTTCAAAATGACACAATGCAACACGTAAAGACAAGAAGGCTCCTGATCATCCTTTTTTTACAGTCTCTTGCAGTAATGATTCATATTTTCACACGTGTTTCACACACGTGTGAAAATATCGACAAAAAGTAGGCTCCTTTAGATTGGACTGTAACTGAAGGTATGGTGGAAAGCTGGACCTGAAGTGTACAAAACCCTCAGATGAAAATAAGGAGTGAATAAGAGAAATGGGTCAGCCACTTCAGATTGGAAATGAGAGATATAAAGAGAGCGAGTTCCTGAAGGACAGATGCTGGTCACTAGAGCCAGGGCCACAGCAACGACCCACAAACATGCTCTACATTTGATCAGACTGCTGTTTGATCTGCAAAGCCTCTCTCCCTTAAGACCCCCCTCTACACTCTTCCACCATACACACACACACACACACACACACACACATACACACACACACACACACACACCATGCCATGCCCTCCGCTCATCAGAGCAGCTCAACTGCCAGGATCCTGACAGCAGCAACATCAGCATCAAGACTTCACCATTGCTTCACTTTCACTCTACCAAAGCTAATACTGAGTGAACTGGGGGCCAGTGAGCATGTCAGTGGTGATCAGCCTGCTAACAGACAGGACAGTTGGTTTGCAGGATGAAATACTATTTATTTTATTTTTTTTCGAAACCAGGAGGAGGAGAGGACTGGAGGACAGTGGGGCTATATTAGACATAATATCAGACATAAAAATCAAGTGTAAGTGTAGATTAAAGGAGGAATACAATCAATATTAAGATATAACTGCACAAAAATACTATGTTTCTATTTTATATGTTAGTCAGATAGAAGGAAAATGTCAGAACATTAAATAAAAAATGCTATTTGCTATTTGCTATCTATTTCCTGTCACCTTAATGTCTATGTGACATCACAGTGTAATGTAATTTACAGTGACAGAGCAGTCACTGTGTACATTGCTAAGGGGTTGCCTTTTTTATGACCTTTGGTGCAATTAACAGTTGCTAAACATTAGGGCTAGTGTTGCTTCACATGTAGTCAATCAAGTCAGTGTTTTGTCGGTGCTGAGTGGTGTTTGTCTGTGGTGGTGACAAATGAGGGCAGTCCGTCCCACTGCTGACAGCTGCCCCAGAGCTGCGATGCTATCTTCAGCCTGCTTCTACAATTACTACTCTGGCCCCAGGGCCTCTAACACCAGTTTGCGCTCTGGATCCTGGGACACACACTAAGATACATTACACACATCTATTCATTTGTACAATGACATTCTCACAGACATGTCTGTATTCATTCTTTAGACACAAATACATTAGAATGCATTATACACGCACATAAAAAAATGCACCTAAGCTGACCCAAAAATAAGGACAATATACACAATTTGTATTATATAACATGCTAAATACATCACACTGCCTCGGTTTTTAATATAAAATAAAGTTATCCTTCACTGACATGAATAGAATCATTATTCATCGAAATAACGTCGTATATTTTAATAAGTGCTCTATAAAGTCGATAGAAAAACATTTTGAAATGCGGATGGAAATCCATTTTCAGATTTCATTTAGCTGCAGTGCAATCAACCTCAACCTTATAGCCACACACCAAAACATTTGACTGGGATATGACCCCAAACCGATACCTTTCTCCACCACACACCTGGTTATTTTATCTCTCTCTGTGCCTATTGTTGGCCTAATTGAAGGTAGCTTGCCTGGTTGGCTGGCGGCTGACCCCAGTCAGAACAATGCATACCTGTGGCTCTCACCAGCGCTGTGTAATTGTCTCTTCAAGTGAGGCCCTTTTCTAGTCGACCCCTGAGGGGGAGAGCCCTCCACACTCATCCATCACTCAGTCACTCAGCCACTACAGGAAGTAGTTAACATGGGCGACCTCTGGGATGGCAGTCCAGTGTGGGGAGGAGGGACAGAGTGGTGGCTTGAGGTTTTGGGGAGAGACATACGGAGCATTAGCCATCACTCCATCACAGGGAGAGACATCATTCAATCAATCATTCCATCAATCAGTCCGTTGTAGCAGTTGTTTGCTCTGCTAATCCAGCCAGTTCCTTTGAACTTCTGAGAAACACAGAAAGCAAGAAGCAGGTGGTTAAAAAAAAACAAAAAAACACAGAACCTGATGCGAAGGCGTGTTGAGTGAGAGCAGATGTAGAGAGACTAAAATGTTTTGTTTTTTTAATGTTCTTTATATACAATATGTCTCAGAAATGGATGCTGCATGTGAAAGTCCCTGTCAATGCTTCTTTGCTTCCGTGAAAAATGAGCATTTACCCTAGAGGCCAAACTGACGGAACAAGCCCCGACTAATAATTCAATAAAAAGCCTTGAACGGTGTAGTATATGCTGTGTTTAGTAGTATTGTCTAGATTTTCTCCTTTTTCATTGAAACTGGATGTGAATTTAATGAAAGTACATACAACATAACAGTAGTGAGTAGTTTGAGGTCAGTAACCCTGTTGTGGAAAGCATCAGTATAATGCTAGTCATGTGTCAAGAAGTTATTTGCTATATCTGTTATTTATCTGCTTTTGTTTTAAACTAACAAATGTTTGCTCCAGGGAACAATGTGCAGCAGCAGGAAGGCATTTCTGCAACTGACAGCGGCACATTAAATTATGCACATCAAATGCAGCAAACCTGGATCTTTAGGTGCTTTCATCATCCTAAATAAAATATTAAGAATTATTTGTAGTCCTACTGTACACATAAGCACTATTTGACCTTGGTCTGGGTGGATATACAGTATTTGAGGTCATCTCCTGCCATCGAGCTAAACGATTAAGTAAGGCGTGTGGTTGAGAAAGGTCCATTCCTGTCCTATTTATCTTGATCAAGGGAACGATTGTGGTGAAAGGGCACTCCCGAGCACAGTAACTCACCTCCACCACAGTGGGAAGGTAAAGAGACACATGCATGCTTGCATGGACTGACTGGGTTTAGGGTCTGGTAAGAAAAAATGAGGAGAAATACAATAAATTAAAATTGAACCTACTTTAACACTTATACATTCACGTAAGATGAAACTATTGTACATGTCGTGTGTGTTATTCACCATAAATTAAGTAAGTGATGGACAGAAGCACTCAGAGAACAGATTGACACGGGTCGTTGGATAAAACACTTTTTTTTTTTTATTTACTGCCATTTTACTGCCATATTGCTTCAGACAGACAAGCTGTGGCGCAGGGAGCACAATAGTGATTCAAACAAGTCAACGCTACTGCCGATCTACAAACAAATCTCTCCGACAACAACAAACAACAGAGGCGCAGCAAAAGAAGAAGCAAGAACAGCGTTTGGCAACCATTAACATCTTGGAAAAAACTTCAGAAGTAAAAAAAGGAGTGCATTCTGCATTTTTAATAGTAAACAGCATCTCTACTTCATCATGAACTAGATAGAGAAAGAAATCAAATGAGGAGGGCTGCTACACTGCTTTGACGTCGGCCCCCTTTTCCACCCTTTTTAGCTTTTTATGAAAGTGGATTTTGTCAGAAGTGCCGGATCTCTCTCTCTCTCTCTCTCTGTCTCTATCTCTCTCTCTCGGATGGCCCGCAGCATTACAGGGGAATGTGGTGCTCTACACACTTTAAAAGTAATTAAAAGCGATTGAACAGCTGTAATTATGAGAAACGGCAGTTGTGTTCGGGGTCATTCTATCAGAGCTGCCTTTCATCAGAGCAGAGGCAGAGGGGCCCCGCTGCTAGTCTCTGTTTCTCCATATGCACATCTTCAAGAACAAACAACTGGCAGGCTGCCTACAGGCTCACACACACACTATCACAGTCATACACACCGCACGCCTTCATGTAGACACGTTGGAGAGTGAACATGCACAAACACACAGGCCAACGACTGATCACGTATATTCACATGACACGCAAACACACACACACATACACGCTGTCACGCATCAATATGGCACAAGCACACTGAATGACACACTGAACAACACATTCTTCATGTTCTCCATTGGGTGACATTCATTATCATTCATTATCTTTCTTTGGTCTCTTCAGGCTCTTCCCACTCGTGAACACAATAAAAAGGAATTACACCATACACACGCAAAGAATGCAAAATCTTGAAAGCAAGGTGAGCTTTTTCTAACGATTCTATACTGTATTATAACACTGTGACGAGTAGAAAGCATATATGTATGTACTGTACTGTGACTACTGACAATGAGTCAATCCATTGATAAAAGCATGTCTGGGTTACATGAGATTAAGTGACAGAGTACACTGAAATAATAAATAGTTACACAATGTATGCTAACACTGAAATGCAGGTTCCACTTATGTTAGACCGCTGTGACACTAGTAGCTTGGTGCTAAGCTTGCGTTGTTAGCATGTTACTGAAGCCCTATTCTGGTTTGCTATTGTGGTGGTCTGGTATTCCCCTCCAGCCAAATCCGAGCTGGGGTGGCTGAGATGCCGGGGGTCATCTGGGGTGGTAAACGGTGAAGCGGGGGGGCAGGGGATGGGTGTAGATGCCTCAATCAAAAGGAAATCAATCTTGGTGTGATATCAAAACAGAGCTGTCTTCAATGGTCTGTCCTTCTCACCTAATGTTGGGCCATTCAGAAAAGCTGGTGGGGTTTTTTTTTCCCCTTGCTTTTCTTTCTCCATCCTTCACATTCTGTTCAAGGAAATAACAGAACAAGAAGAAAGAGCCAATGATCAAATGTGCATCCATTCACAGCCCCAAGTTACACACCAATTATGATCAACTAAAATGACAACAGAACTCACTTCAAAAAGTGTAATGAATGCGACAATTCACATGTAACACTGAATTATTATATATTATGTACTGTGTACATAATACTGTGAATTTATGTAAGAGCAAAAAATATACAGACTGATATACATGCATGTGTATGAGAGACTAATGTAATGACATGGTATAGATGCATTCTGTTTATACAAATGACCATTAGATGTTCAGAAAGTCACCAACAACACACCATCTGTGAATTAATGCATGCATAAGTATGTATACAAAGATACATATTTTTCCACTTCTTGGGCCCACCTCCAAAGCAGTGACTCCACTCTGTTGATGATGTCAGCCAGATCAAAGGGCAGCGGCATGCTAGGGTCATCCACACCCCAGAAGGGCCGGTCGACAGGGGCCTCCTCGGGGGGTAATGTCTGGGCCAGACTCGAATGGCACCTGAGGCGACAGGACACAGGAAACAAACGAACCCATTAACTCCTCCCTCTCATCAAAACCAACTGGAGGACTATCATCAGCCATTAGGACACGTGGTTAAAAGAAAAAGTCACTCGCAAAACCTGCTACCAGAGATGCTGACAATACCGTCCTTGTAGAATTTGGTAATTCTAGCAAAGCTAATTAATATACAGTAAAGCTATGTTTCTTTAAATCACTATCTTCCACTGTGGAAATCATTAAATTATCAATAACTGGTGCTAGCTGACAACAAGAGGGGTTAGGGTTGGTCATTCTGTCCCTAGAAAAGTTAATTGTTTAGTCAGCAATGTGTATGTATGTATGTATGTATGTGTGTAAGTGTGTGTGTGAGTGTGTGTGTTAACTCATCCCTAAACACACAGTGGGTGTTGTGTGTTTGACCAGGAGGCAGTCGGCCTGTGTGTTTCCTCTTGTTTTTATGACTCCTAATAATACTGGACCCAATTAGACCCTCCAGGATGTGAAAGTAAGTGTGTCTGTGTAATCTGTGCCTGCACAAATGTGAGAATTGGCAAAGGTGACAGTGGGGGGTTTCTTCTTTCCCATTACCGGTAAATGTATTGACATCATTGGTATATATCTGCTTTGCATTTCCTTGTTTTGTCGATAGTGACTGAATGTGAGAGAGTGATGAGTCAGGAAAGTGTTTCTCATGCAATAAATATCTGCAGGGGTGTCAAGCTCATGAGGCATCATGACTATTATGTATTATTAAGAATTATGATTAATGCCCTATTTATCTCACACACATACAAACACAACGAACAGGATGCTTTCACAACAACATCACTCTCTGTTGTTGCAATCCTGACAGAGCAGTAGGAATCCAGCTTTCTCACGTCACTCTTATGTTTGATATGATTAATAATCTGGAATTAGTTGTAATTTCTACAGTGTTTGGAACCCCTGCTGACCACAGCCCATCTTTTGTCAGACCAGTGTAAATATTTACTGCAGTGACTCAGCGTTGCTCTCTGCTGTCATTGTAAATCTGCCCTCCCTCTGCCTCTTGACAGACGAGAGTGACCTCTTGACCTGGAGGTTCAAGAGGGAGAGGTGAAGGGTGGCATTTGTATGTTGTGTGTAGTGGGTCTGTGCGCTTGTGAGTCGTGGCCGAAGAATTTCCTTCTAGAGCCACGAGGCCAGCGATATTCCCAACTCAGTCATTATACCAGGGTCTGTCCTGTCATATCCTTTTACCACATCCACACCCTAAAAACCTCAAAGAAACCCCTCACACACAAACACGACCACCACCATCTTGTGGCTACTGACTGAAGGAAGGGATGAAGAGAACAGAGAGAGGGATATGGGGATCGGTTATGGATGTGATGAGGGGATATTAAAGTTGTCAGGGGACAGCCAGGGGCTGCCACAATTTGTGGTTATATATTTTCATCGGAGCCACTTAATGTTGAACTGGCTCTTGGCCTAAGTGCTGCATTTTGGTGCGGTTAGCCCTTTAAAGAGCTGCTGCATTACAGTGGTGAGGATCAGCATTAACATCTACTGTTCTAATATATCTTCTGTGCTCTGGATCAGGGCCTGATAATAGCATCTGTTAACATGCACTAAGTACCATTATGTAGCACATCACTTCATAAATAATACGATTAGGCGACCTTGGGGCTTTGCGACGAGCTGTGTGTTTAAATGTTCTCATCATTTATTTAGGGTGCGAATTAAAGGAAGCACCACTTCAGAGGAGGAGGAGAAGAAGGAGCAGGAGGAGGAGGAGGAGGAGGAGGAGGACATGGCTGGCATACATATCTACAGAGTGTGTAGAGAAAGTGCTAACTGACCCAGACAGCACACACTCACGTACACACAGCGTGGTTCTGCTGACATCAGCTTGAGGACACCATAGGCCAAGGGAACCCAGGCCTTTGATTTGGTCGGATTAAGTATTCATGCAGCAGGGCTATGAGAGAATACGCTTCCCTCTCTTTTGCTGCCCCGACTCATAATGAAAGGCTACATACCGTAAAAACCTGATCATCCACCTTCAACAGTGCTGCTGAATTTATCTGACAAGGGATCTTGCAACATTAGCTTGCAAATAGAAAGCTCCTGGTTTACCAGAGGTATAAAAGATATCAAGACTGGAAGACTATCAAAGATAATATAGTGTAGGTAATTCAGCACACAGTTTTACACAATATACCACTGTTCACAGAGTGCCGTCCCTTGACTGCTAAAATGGAACCAAACAAAAAGTCAATATCAAGCGAGGTGCCTTAAGCTCTCCAGGGCTCTTGTTAGAAATTCAGTGTAAGCCACAGTGGCGTACAAACAAGGCTCACCAAAAGACTTTCCCATGGCAAAACAGGGCACCTTAAAGTTAAGGTCAAAGACAAAGAGGTGTGTGTTGGGGGGGAGGTGAGGAGGGAGAGTATGTGTTTGTGAGTCCAGGCTGTTCCAATGGATTAACCCCAGACAGATATGGGCCTAACTATCCCATCTGGCGCTCAGTCAAGAGAAATTGGCAATACAATCACTCATTTCAATTTGCCCTGAAACCTTATAGCCTGGCAGGCCCCCACTCAAATGGTATGCTAATGTGAAAGGTATCTAGGATTCTATCGCCTCTATTCCACAGAGGCATTTCCCTCCAAGCAGCACAGTGAACTTAAACTGCGGCTGGGGCGGGAGCTCCACGGACCTCGCTGCAATAAGGTCCGGAGCCCCCTTTGCGATCAAACTAACCACTTTAGCTAAAGTGAGTGTTAATTATGGACAGGCAAAGCAGTCAATAAAAGGTTAATGTAAAAGTCAAAGGATAAATTCCTTTAAGCATTGCATCATTCCACCATCTCCGCGACCAACATGCTGCTCGCAGGTCTCCTAATCAATACGTTTTACTGTAATGCGCTCCCCATCGATTTCTTTCCCCTTGCTCCACAGTCCGGGCTCCATCACTTGGTTAAAGAAAGGAAAGGGAAGGTAGAGAGAGGTACGGTGAAGAGACAGAGAGAGAGAGAGAGAGAGAGAGAGAGAGAGAGAGAGAAACGAGTAAATAAAATGATTAACCTCGGTTTCACTTTGTTGTTTCACTCTTAGTCTCTCCCTGAAAGGCTTGTTAGAAGAGTGCAGGGTGGTCCAATATCATCACTGCCATCACCATCCCAACCATCACAATCATCAGCATCATCAGCCCACTCAATCTCTGGCTGGTGTGTAATTGTGTAGCAGTACACTCAAGCAGGGCCATACATTAAAAGGCCCTCTGCTCTTAACAGGATGGAAATCCGCCTAATAGACAACATCAGTGCTTCCGACTCATGCAATTACACTGATAAATGCACAATTGTGTCAGGCCAAGTGAAAAAGAACCCAGAGAACACAGATAGGAGACAACACTTATTGCATTATTGCTACAGGAGGTCATTTGTAACCTCATGGGACGAGACGGCTCCGGCAGCTTGACATCATCTTAGGACAAGGGTGGAGTCGCGGCGTATTGATGCAAAGATTTTTGAATTGACTGATTTTAAAGAGGGTCAGTGTCTAAACTCGCCATGCAAATGACCTTCAGCATAATACCTCAGAAAATAGTCCAGTCCGGTATCAAACCCACTGAATACACCTTACACAATTTACCTTATAAATCAGTTCATTGGTTTACTATTTTTTATCTCTTTATATGGCTCTACAAAAAAACCTAAAGACTAAAACTTTTGTTTGATAGATCATATATTTATGGCTTCAACTGCTTGAGTATTTTGTTCATTGTTGTATGGTAATAAAAAGAGAGAGGGACAGGAAATAAAAAAGATTCATTAGACATGGTTCTTGTTTACAATTTGAATATGGTAAAAAAAAAAAAAAAAACATGCAACGTATGTGCCATGTCCTACGCATTAGCCCGAAAACTAAAGCCTGTTTAAAAGTAACAACACATCATCGTTGTCAGTTTTGAGCTGTATTATATGCCTGTGCTGATCAAGGGAAGGGAAATACCTCAGATCACCTGCTTCCTAGTGCTGCTTGCCTGTATTTCATCTGACTCTCTAACAATCCTGTGCAGGTGTGAATCTTTATGGTCAGGGCCCCGATAGCTGAGAATGCAATCAAACAAGTCATGAAAAAACAGGCTTGTATCTCATAAATCAGTCTACCCCTGAAGGCAAGGCTTACAATCACATGCCAAGGAAAGAAAAAGAAAAGTATGTTATCCATGTACATTCTGTATCTAGCAATGAGCAATTGAGCACATCTGTCTTTGTATGTCATGCAGTTATACAATAGGTGAGAGAGAGACAGGTAGTGTTTATCTTTCTACTGCGTTGTGCAAGTTATTATTGATGTTATGAAGAGGGCAGTATGACAGGGACACATTCAGGACAAGGCCCAACCTGCGAGGTGTGAAGGTTGGGATCTTAGCCTACACAACCCAGGACTCCAAAGGTCCTGTGAACTCTCTCCTCATTAAAGCCCAAACAGCGTTTCAGATCCCCACCCACGATCCCCAACTCCCATTATCCCAATGACTGCCACATTCAGCATTAAATGTAAAAGTGGTGCAGAATGTAAGCCAGCCAGCCAGCCAGCCAGAAAGCGTGGGCAGGGCCACGTCTTAACCGTTTCCTTAGGATCAATCAAATGCTATTGTGTCTGCAGACAGCTGCTGACTGTACACTTTGTGAGTGTGTGAGGTGGGCGATTGTGGAGAGAGAAACAGAAAGAGAAGAAAGAGGAGGGGGGGGTCATCAAATGCATGACATATGTTCCTTTCATTTTGATTCCCTCAAAGAAGCCTAGGCTAATAAAACTAACATCTGATGCACTCTTTTTTCCCTTTAATTAATGGTTGTGGAAACCGCGCAAAATGCATTAGCAAGGAGGGGTGGGAGACGAGGTGGGTGCTGGCTTGGTGATTTCAACACCCCCCCACGTGCCACCATGGTTCTGCTGCTGCTGCTATTACTGGGAACTATGATCCTGCCAGGGTACCTTTGGGTGGGGTAGCCCCTTCTTCAGACTCTGTGCGGTCTCCCTCTTGCCAGCTGCAGTCTGGGCTGTTCATTAAACCACATGAAACAAATAAGGCTAATTATTGGCATCTCCAGCCAGTCGGGAATGCAGGGACCTAGGTTTGCATTGCGTATGTAGAGGTAGTTGGAGTTTATGGCAGACACGGAGAAGGATCGTTGTACCTGCACAGCCGCCGCTTACTTCACACCCTCAGTGTTTGATGTGGCCTGGCTGGCTGCCCCTTCTAGAGCACAGTGAAACAGATGTAACAGAAAAACACACACAAAGGTAGGTAGCCTCTAAACGCCATCATAATTGGAGGCAATAAAACACTATTGCAGTCTGGAAGTGCAAAGGAGGCAAGCCCCTGTACTACAGCTACCGCTTTCAAAAACCAGGTGGACGTCCATTAGGTGCTTAACAGTGTAACAAATTACCGAACACCCCGGCCTGCTCCTTCTCCTCCTCAGGCTATGGGATGGAATGTGGCCTAATGTCAACACAGGCGCAAAATTTACGACCAGACAACTATTGTTCAAATGCAATAAGGTTCTAATAAAAAAAGAGGCAGGAAAAAGACAAGAAGATAAGGCCCTCTAGGCCGTTTACTCTTTTGACAAGGGGTGGAGAGACAGATCACCCCCTTAAGCTCTGAATCTGTGTAAATGTGTGTGTAAGTTTGAGAACACAGAAAAATAGTTAGAGTGTGTGTGTGTGTGTTTGAGGGTGAAAGAGTTTATATGTGGTGTGTTCCAGGCCGACTGAGGAGGACTGAGTGTGACTGCCGCTTTTGGCCTACTAGCCACCTGTGCCAGGCTACAGGCTAGAAAAATAAAAAAAACAAAACAACATTAAGTTTACTCTAGGACTTGCTGGTAACACCCCAAGGACAACACACCAACCCTCTCCATTATTGTCCCAAACAAGCCACATGTGGCAAAATACCAGAGTGAAACATTTTGATATATACAGGCAAAACTAATTAGCGTTGGTTTTAAAGAGACACTGACGTTTTTCCTACGACGCTGTTTATTTATAAAGCCCAGGAGAGAAAATGGAGCAATACAAGGACTTGATGGCAAGGGTAAAGAGGTTACGAGCCTGCAAGTGATTGCACTTCTTCACAGCTTGGTGTTGGAAGGCCGTAAATCTGCTGTTAAGGAATCAGGAAGAGGGTTACTGTGGCACTGGGAGCACTAACTCTTAGTTTTCCAGGGAAAAGGCATGCCGTTGCTGTGAAAATGTGTTGTTCTGAGAGTGTTCTTGTAAAACGATCATTTTTAACCCTGCATCCCTCCCCTCCACAGCATGCCTCCTCCTTTTTGGCTGAGTGTCATTGCCTTGTGGGCATCATTTGAATGGTGCAATAATGCTGGTGATGGATGAGGCTTGCCTCGACAACTATAAAGCCAAGGCATTGGACGACACCTGACCCCAGTCACATGATAAGGTCGATCCAACATGGGCACAATTCCCACCTGTCTTCAGGTGACAATGGCAGGGTCAAGCTAGCCCAGCTAATTATAGTCTATTGTAACTTCAATTGCCTAGTTACAAGTCAACCTTCTTGCTTCAGGGGGACGCGGTGTTAAGTTCTGAAGCCTGTGTGTAAAGCTAAACTGTGAGATAGAAGCTTTAAACTGTTGCACAACAGATATTGGGTTTCAGAAATATGTATGCATATAACAGTTTTACAAGAGAAAAAAGAGACACTGAATTTGTTGTTCCCTTAAGAAAAGCAGGCAAACAAAAGGGGAAAAAAAGCATCATTCTGCTTTCATTTAAATAAACGATTTTGTACAAACTGACAAAAGTCTCCTCGCTGTTGACATTTGGTTTGTCATGACGAGATCACACGAAAGGCTCAGCAAACTAGTGATTATAAATACGCCCAGCAACAACACCATAAATCTTAAATGTCATAAATTGAATAGGTGCAGCCGCAGGTTATAATACAGTCATCAACACAAACAAGAAAAAACAAAAAGCAAACAGGACATTTGATCTCATAATTAAGAATGATCTTTCATTTTAATCATGTAAATGACTGATGTAAATAGAAGTAAAACGATGCAATTTAGTAATGCGTGTCTTCCTTCACCCTTGTGTATGCTAGACAAAATTAAAGCGTGCACCACTAAATCCGTCCGTCACTTTCACACTTGTAATCGTAATTATTTGATGGATTACCCACGCCCATGCACTGGAGGTGAGGCAGAGTATATTCTTTTGACAAGTCCCCCAACATAATCACGACACACAAGTTTAGTGACCCCTGTGACCTCTCCTCTAGTGCCACCAACAGGCAAAGTTTTGCACCTTCAGACAAGAAACATGAAATAGTAAAATGCAATAGTAATAATAATAATTGTGATTCTCCTTTAGTCTAATTTCAGATGGTTTCTTTTTTTTTTTTTTTAGTTAATCTTTGAATGGACAAACAAAGGAGTGTCAGTGAGTGTAAGATGATCACATTCCCATGTGGCCATTTGTAATAAGTCAACAACTAAAACTATCATTACTCATTCTATTTACAGTACAGGATGAACTCATTCTGAAAATGTCAGGCTGGGTATACAGTAACTTACGAGTCGCACTTTCCCACATGCGTTTGTTTTGTTGCTTTTTTTCCCCAGTAAACAAACAAAAAGAAAAAGTTCCAAATTCAGCCAAGCATTTCATCCAAGCCTGAGAGAGGTCGACTGCAAAGTATTTGTAACATAGCATGCATGCGTGCATTCATGCATACACATGTGTATGTTGTGCATCCATGCCAGAGGAATGCTTTCTGCCAGGTGTTTGAACTTCTGCATCACCTGGTGCTCCTGCTGCGTGAACACGAGTTTTGTTTCACCCTATTAAGTAAATAGTGTAATTAAAGGGCCTCGACATTTAAAACGCTGTGAACAGCCAGCAATTTGTTTGGAAGAGCAGCCAGGCTAGGCCCTGGGGCGTAGCACCAAACAGGATGCAAAAAGCTCACATAGTGAGCCAGAGAACGCAGTATAATGGTGTGTGTGTGGGCGTGTGTGTCAGTACATATGTACCTGCTTGTGCAGATGAGTTGGTGCCTGTGTTTGTGTAGGTGTGTGTGTGTATCATTCACTCGAAGTTGTTCTGGGAGTTGAAAGACAGCAGTTTGTGGTTTAACAGTTACCTAATAGTGTTCTGTTTGTAGTGACAATATCAAGACTTGATGCAATAACCGTAACGCCAGTACAGCCAAGGACCATGAACCCAACCCTTTGTCTATAGTGGCAGAGGCACTGCTCACGTTGATATTGATGTGCCCAAAGTACAGGGCGGTGTTAATTGTTCAGGCATAGGCTTAGTTTGTTTGCCACGAAAGACAACAATAAGACGAAAGCCACAAGCGGAGCTTAGCACAATAAAAGCAGAGGGGTTAAAACTGAAGTGGTAACTGAGATCAACTCTCTTCGTTAGCTTCCTCTCCTAATGATTTTTTTCTACTCCACAAACATCCCTGCACTGCACTACCTATCCCTCTGAGAATGCTACTTTCTAAATTCTCTGCCATTACTGTTGATCCAGGGTCAGCTGTGGGGAGTAAGAGAGGGATAACCTCTTTCTGAGCCCCACAGAAGCCCAGATGGCTGCAAGGAAGCTCAGATCCAAAAACTAGCTTAAAACTCAGTCGCTGTGGCCACATCTCCAAGTCCACAGTTTAACCCCCTCTGATGTCAGCCAAGGTCACAGATGCTCACTTGAGAGGCAAAAAGAGCCAGGAGTGAAGTGCTGCCAGAGTCGAAGGAATTAGATCCGGGCTGAGTGGCCCTCATCTGGCTAAGCCTGGTAAGTAGCAAGACTAACAGGCTGAAGCATGGTGGTTTGGGTTCGCAGACACACATACACACACAGACACAGACAGAGACACACACACACACAATCGTGCTTGTTAGCTTGCACACAAACGGACACACATACATAAATAAGGAGGTAAATGCACACTTGCATAGTCACACACACACACACACACACACACAGAGAAGACTCAGAGGGCTACAGATGGTGTGCCCTGGGCCTGGTGACTGGGGCTCTGAATGAGCTAGTTTTAGATCCAGTGTGGAAGCTGCCACAACACACAGGGCTCAGGGGTTGGGAGACAAAGAACGGCGGAAGGAGTGCATGAGGGGAAGAGAGGAGCAGGCGGTGTCTAACTCCTTCCCCTGCATGGGGGATCCCAACATTTTAGCACAAAACCAACGTGTCCATCCATCCCTTTGCCCTATAGACCAATACGTCTAACAGTGCAAGCACAAACACAAACATACACACACCCAAGAAACAGGGGCCACTTCAACTGTAATTCCGCCTGACTTCCGCTGTCTGACTGCCAGGAGACAGGGAGGGTGAGGACAACAAGCTGTGAATACGGGAAGAGACAGAAAATCATTGAGAACCTTGCCTTCATGAATCTTTGATGAGAGAGGGGGCAGGTGGGGGCTTTGCCTCTGGTTAAATCAGAGCATAGCGTGTGCGGCGTGTGTGTATGACTGCCAACAGAGGTTGAGATAAACAGGGCCTGGACCAGGCCCAGATAACTGCAAACCCCACAGTTGGGAACATTTGTCCCTGCAATTAGTTCCTGTCCTCCCTGTTTATGTTGCAGGTAAGTGGTATTGGTAGCTAGCAAAACGCTAAGCTAACGCTAAGAGTGCGGAGCTGGGCGAGGGGTGGAAGGTTGGGATGTAGCAGGAGTGCTTGGTCTTTGAGTCAAAGGTGTCATCCATATTAAATGATGTGGCTGGGAACACCTCAGTTTACCACAGATTTATCAATCAATAAATCTCTTCACAAGAGGAAAATAAGCACTTCATGAAAAATGACACATCTACACACATCAGTTATAGCTTGATATCCTGCTTTTTGATGAAGGCGACACCTGGTTAGCAGGGCTCATCAGAACCTCTTTTCTAATTTTCTTATTAGCAAAAAAGTCTCATGTTTTATCCTGAAACACATTGCAGTGCAAATGTTGTTGTGTTACATTAATTAATTAATGTTACGTCAATTACTTAACTATGTGACCTAACCTAATCCTAACCATAATACATTTCAAATGGCGGCATCTGTGGTATGATGACGTTGATCCAAACCTTGCAAAGTGAAGCGATGGGATTCCTTCGTTCCGTTTTTTCTTCTCTTTTTTTCGTAAATTTGTGACTTTGATCTCGGAACGTTCTGGGTTTTATTTCAGAATATCGTCCATCCTGTAAAGGTCAAAAATATTGACATGTTTGAAGGTGTCTGTTCTATTCAGTCAAATTTAATAGGTAATCTTCAGTTTGGAAAGCAATTTGTTAATTATGGTATTGCTGGTAATAGCCTCTACCTGTCATCTGAGTAAATGACTTGCAACTATGTGCCAGAAGAAAAGCAAACAATATGATGAGCTAGTATTACACTGTCCTACACTGCAGTTTCCTAATTAACTATGCTGCAACGTCTTGTAAGGACATACTAGCTCGCAATTACAGCGTGGGAAGTTGTACAACGCCCACATCCTTGTGGTTGTACCTTCTTTTACTGTTCATTGTATTACCTTCACACCTGTTCTGACTTCGGAAACATGAAAGGTTTTGTGATGACTCAGACGAGGTTGTTTTAATTAAAAATACAAGACATGTTACAACAACCCTCCTTTACATCTCAGAAACTGCTTTTTAATAGATGTCAAGCAGGTGCCAATTTTCTCCTCAAGATGACTTGGTTTATGTTACGAAACAAGCAGAGCAGCATAGTAGCTTTATCTCATCTGCCACCTGTGACAGCTCAGAATTCAGAGTCCTCCAGGAAACTCGGCTCATGTTAATGTGTCACCGATGAGGCCTTTTGAAGACCCGATTCATCCATCTGTCAGCGAGAACGGATCACATAAGAGATTGGCAATGAGGTGAACTGTCGTGAGCTGATCAAGAGTTGCCTCGGCTTCTGTCTATATCTGTCAGCTTCAAACTTTACACTTCACTACACATGTTAATCACATATAGAAAAGTACAGGGGGAAATTTCAAGCTGCTGTTTGGACTTATCTACTTCAGGCTTGAATTAACACAGAATTTCTACTACTGAGATGGAGGTGAGGGATTGATTGACATCTAAAGTGGCTTTTCTCACAGCTTGTAAACCTGCCAAAGCTGTGAACTCATGGCTTCCTACAGCCGCAGGAGAAGACAATGGAAAACTATGCCAGGTTTGGGTTGGGTCCTGTATGGGGTGACAGCGAGTATAATAGTGCCCCCTGATGGTTCACACATGCTTTGTGCAAGTGAGGAAAGGTATAGGTAGGGTGCATAGCGTGGCTAGAAAAAGTTATACAGAAGAAAGAACACCTGGCATCAAATGGAGCCTGTGTCCAGCCTTTGTTTGCAGGCAAAGGGAGGTGAAAAGAGCAGTACTTAGCAGTGCAGTTAACCCATGGTCTTATCTGCTGGACAAATCAATAGCAGTGTCTGAGAGCAGAGCAGAGTGTGCTGGGGGGGAGCTGGAGGGGTTACCCCTGGCCCACTGCCCCCCAGGCCTCTCCTGGGGGGTACCTGCCTGTTTCTTCACCCTCCATCTCTTCTGCCTCAATGCTCTCATTCTGTTACTACTCTCTCTCTCTCTCTCTCTCTCTCTCTCTCTTTCTCACACACACACACTCTGATATAGGCGTCCTGTGACATCTTGTAGCACCATCTATACTATAAAGTGCAACAGGGGACCCACTTTGTCTAAAACGTTGCACTACAGGCGAAGACTTGTAAAAATATATAAGTGCAAATTGAAATGACTGCATGTACACACACACACACACACACACAGTGAGACACATATTGCACATGTGCACACACTGTTTGCACCTTGATACCCTATAGTATAGTATAGCTTCAAATGTCTCCCAGATCGAAGTGGTTTTTCAGACAAGAGAGCAGAGAAGGCCGTACCTAATGCACAACAGAACACCTCCACCTGACCCAAAAGCCTTGGAGAACAGCGTAGCCTTGTGCAACAGTAAAAGCAGCATTCCTCCAAACTGCAGGAATTCAGTTCTCTAAAAGGCACAGCCCATTCCCCTCATCTCTCCTAGTCAGCTGCTACCTCCTTAATTTCAATCACAGTTAGCATCACAGGACAAGAAGTGGAAGGATAAGAGAGGAGGAGGCGAAGTACAAGCCTGCTGCACAATGCACTTGTCTGGCAGCTGCTCGCTCTAACATTTGAGGCCATGGGGACCTTGTTGAAAGAGCAGATGCTCACTGATGTACAGGCACAGGAACATGGCAACTACACAAGTGGCTGAAGCAGAAAAAAAATCTGCACAAACATATGACAGAAAAGAACAAGGGAAAAGAGCTGAAGATGGCAGGCTCACGCATGTGTTTGAATGTGGAAACATGACCACAGATACACAGCAAGAGTGGACATGGCACGCTGACATGCACATACATGGAAGAAGCAAATAGTGAAATGGATGTAAAATAAGCTGAATTAACCTCACACATGCAATTAAATTAATATTTGCATACCAACAAACAGAAAATGAGATATGCAAACTGCACATTTGAATAGATGATGTACACGCACACACACAAAGATACGCACACGTCCAGAAGACTCACTATTCTGATGGATAGGTACGGTAGAGTACATAGAGTTACAAGGACACATATTCTCCACACACATTGAAATATAAACACACAAACCAATCTACTGTATATACAACTTCTATACTGACCTATATACTGAGTGCACCTTGTAAGCACTACCATGGGACTTCTCATTATTATACCCACAATCTAATTTGGCTTGCTACCCCCCTGAGTGACAACATGTTCCTGGAATACTGGCAACAATCACTGATTTGAATTAACAGGAAAGAACAGAATTCAATGGTTAGCGCTGGAAGAAAAAGCCAAGGAAAGACAAGTGTAGAGGGAGACAGAAAACAAGTGATGGAAAGATGAGATGGGTGGAAAACAGATGGAAACAAAAGAGAGAAACACAAGACAGATAATGCAAAGTGAGAGAGGTACAGAGCAGGCAGCATCATGGTGCATCTCCGGCAGAGAGAAATTAGTTTCCGTAGAGGACTGCGGGCAACGTTATGTAAATGGGTGGCTGGCAGCTTCTTTGGCTGACTGTAAACAGGATCTTGGTAAGGCATATAGCCCCTAGTGAGGCCCACAGAGTCTGGCATCATTGCAGTGCTGTGTCGGAGTGCAATACTCCCACGGTCCCTCCTTCTATCTGCCTGGTTCCTTTGCTCCAACCTGCCCAAACCCCACTCTTGAGTAATTTATGAAGCGGGGCGGGGGTGGTTGCGGAAGCGGTACGCGCACATCCTGACACCAAATACATGACATGTTCCACATGTCTTCCCACGAAACTACAAAGAGCCCTTTTGTTTCTACAAAGAAAAAGAAGCATTAAAAAGTAGTTGAGGCATTCAGGGTGCTTGCATCACTTCGAGAACTACTGTAAACCAGGTAGAAAATGGCAACCCTGAGTTATGAGACTAAGCAAGAACAAGCTCTCCGAGCTAACGTTTAGATAGCTTAAGCCTTAATTAAGCTGTTCATTCAAGGAATATGACATTATCTGGCAGCATCGTTTTGATTATCTGGCAGGTTTCTTCTGGTTATGTCAGGGTACAGAAGCAATACACTGCCAAGCCAAGTGACTAGAAGAAAAGCAAACCAAAAGATTAGCCAGGAGTAAACGGGCCTTAGACAAATTTTTTCAATATTGGTATGGCACCAGAACTCTGGAAAGTATAATGTTCAAACAGGACATCCAACAATATCCTGTTTACAGATGATCCCATCACAACTTACCTCATTGCCTACAAATCTATACTTTTGTCAAATTCAAACTCCACGTGTCACATTTTGTCGTTTGTGTTGTCATCTTCATGTGTGTCTACTTGCCGGCTCGACTACCCCCTCACAATAGCTGGTGCAGGCCTCTGTCTTCCCACTTACTAACAGCTGTAGCTGGCACAATTAGGATTGCATTATCTTCGTTATGCTGCAAAACAAAGTGCAGTGGCGTAATGCGAGGTCTTACACAAAAGTAAACAACTTCATCTTGTGTCTGAAATATGTGTCACTGCGATTGTGCAAAGCTGCCCATCGACACAGCCGTGTCGGGTTGAAGGAGCGTCTCCTAATTAATGAGAGAGAGAGAGAGTCTAAGAGAGAGAAACTCTCTCTTCCACAGATCTCCTTCAAACAAACACTTCCTACGGGACCCCATTGTTTGGACTGAGGCATCATGGGTAGCCTTATTTACAGATTTTAATTGCTCTGGTGATCTGTGGGTAAAACACCCTGTCGTAATCACCCCACAATAGAATTGTTACTCTTTCTGACAATTGTAATAAAATGCTTTACAGTGTCCAGGGGAAAACAAGGAGGGAGGAAACAGAACAGTGAAAAAGAGACGCCGATGGTAGACAATGTAAAGAAAAGAAAACAGGAAAAAAATAGAGAAAAAAAATAAATAAGGAGAAAATATTTTGGATGCAAATTTTCTCAGTGAGAGGAACTAATCCGAGCAGGCGGGAAGCAGGGATGAGGATGGGACTGTTGTCCAAGGAAATGATTGCTCTCCCACCTCAAAGTGACAACCATGAGAAGCTCACCATTCCTGGACCTCCGAAGCGGAACCGCAGAGGAGACATGCTCACACAACACACACACACACCTAAACACACAGACAGATTGGGAATGGGGAGGTAGGTCACCTACAGGAAGAGATTAGTGTCACCAGGCAGAGGTATGAACATGGGACTGTCAACTGCAGCTGTCCCTGATCTCAGAGGCTCTGGCACAACTAGCTTTGATATACTTTTATACTGAATTAAGAGAGGTGCTAAAACATACTGTGTGAGGATAAAATCAGTTCCTTTCAAAGAGACAGCTAGCACATACATAAAATAAGTGACTACAACAATATGAATTTATTTAAATCCAACCACAAAATATCACAAAAACTGACAAGTTTATTTAAATTAAAACTCCATTTTAGACCAATTCAATTAAATACTGCAGTAAAATATACCAAAACAGGTATACAGTGGCACTTGACAGGTAAACTCTTCAAGTACAGCACTGGACAAATCCAAATGCTGCAGTCTATTCTGTTCATTTCTGAGTCGAAACGTAGAGGCTCCTCTGTTAAGTGAAAAAGCCTGTTTTACTTAAGTGTGTCAAACTCTATCCCATTATTATGCCTGCTGATAAAGGTAATACAAACACCCTGTGAATCAAAGGTCTATGAAAAATTAAACAGCCAATCAGATGGCAATTATTCTCTTTAATCTCCTGGAGGCAGCCAATGGGGATGTGCCTCTGGTGGTAACGGCCTGGAAGGGATTCATGCCTTCGGTTCTACAATCACAATCCAAACACTTACTTTGCATTATGCTCAGCTCAGGCTAAAATAAAGTACAGGCAAACTTTCCAAACTGTTTTTACTTTTTCTTATTTGTGAAAATCCAGCATCGTGAGAGTATTGATATATTAAAGCCAAAGTCAATTGGTCTTTGTCTTTGTCTACAGATCGTTTAAAGACACTGGACATGAAGACACTCTGTTCATGTTCCAAAGGAGCTGATCAATGGCTCATTTAAAGGAGGAGCAGGGTGTGGTGCCATGGTGTTTCGAGGAGTTAATGTTTATTGTATTACCATCAGAGCGTAACACTGTTAAATATGTGCCATTGATCTCCAGCTGTCAATGCCCTCTGTTAAAATTTATCACAAAGTATTGAATACTTTTCATGGATTACAATAGATGCAGATCAGCAACAACAACAAAAATTGCTTATTGCACCTGCAACATGAAAATAGGAAACTGGTGATCCTCCTGGTGCTGCCGGAAATGATGCTATAATCAGAAGGTCACTGGGGCTGTATTTGCAAAACCGAATGCAGTGATGTCGGCTGTTCGGCTGCTGTTCCCCTGCTCCATGATATGTTTAAAAATGTAACGACACTGGACATTTTACTTGGGGCAGGGCGCCATCAATGTGTCCATGGCTCGACTCACCAGCTTGATTCCTCCTGTCCACACTATCCTCACAGACACTGACTCCTTCCTCGCTCCAATCGATGGGCGTGTGGAGCTGGTCAATGGCAATGATTCTGCCCTGATCTTAATTAGAGAAACACATCAGATACAAACGACATCTCAAATCAATCAACAAGTACAGGGTGAGGGGACTGGGGTCATACAGAGGGAAAACTTTAAGTCTTTGACGAATAAAAAAAAAAAAAAAGAAAAAAAGAAAAATGAAATACCTAATTCTTCTGTAACCAGTCCTATGTCAACAAATTTGACAGAAACAAGCCCAAAATAATGATTGACAGCCATCACCTCTCAACGCTTCTGTCCTATGTTCTTTCCTTTACACTTCATCCACTCCATCTTTTCTCTACTCTGTGATGATGGTGGATGGATGAATGGATGGATGGATGGTGGCGTAAAGGCAGAAAAGGCAGAAACAGGCTGACAGGCTCCTTAGCCGCATGGCTGAGTGTATAACTAGCAACATTAGTGAACACGTACACCCGAGGAGCCCATCAAAGACAGGGGTATTTAGTGTGGTGTCTGGGGAAACACACACACACACACACACACATACACAAATGAACAAACAGACACACCAGTGTGCCAAATGCGAGTGCACATGTTCACGTTATTGGCATGTATGAGCACATTGACATAGATGTGCTCATATATGTAAGCAAGTATGGGCACACACTCATTTTCTTGCTAACAATTATGCAAGCACTCACACACACACACACGCGCACTAAAGGAGTCAATAGTGCTGATTTTCCTTGTCAGCTCCTCGGCAGGCACTGGTTTAAAGAGACATCAATCTGTGATGTCAGCACTTACCTAATGAACCCTCTCAGATCGATGGAGGCACTGGTCCGCTACACAGCCTGCCTTCACCGCCTGGCCTGCTTTTTTGTATACTCTGACTCTTTTGGGATCTTTGTCGAATCAGGCCACAAAGTGTCCAGGTGTGTGTGTGTGTGTGTGTGCAGCTATAGACCTGCTGATGTACTAATTTATTCTGTGTGTCGGCTCTAATACACATGATCAAAGACACAGCTATCCAGACCCGTGTAATAGTATGATTATTTGTGCATTTACTGGCACATTGGCGTATTTGTTAAAATGAATTGAAAGCCTTAATGCGTCCATGTTTGTTTACGTGTTAAGTCCACAAATGCTAAAATATAAAGTTGGGATACAATTCCAACAATTGCTTGTCTTGCATACACATGTTCATTTAACAAAACCTACACCTGGATATCTATGTACCTATAAACCTGTAATGTATAAACCTCTTTTAATCCACAATATATCAGTTCATAGGCTGACTGGCAATGGCAATGGTTATGGAGGTGGCAGCAGCGTGAGATGCTGTACAATTAGATTAGTTCCATTTTCTTTGATCGCCCTCACCCCGTCCCATCTTGAATGTGACACTTCAAATGCAGGAGCCTTCCTGTGCCACTTAATTGACCAGAATAAACATATTATATTGTGATAAGTGTCGCAATTGTAACAAATTATACGGCGTGACTGACACAAATCATGGCATTAGCCTTGCATCTCTTATCGGCGGCCTCCTCGTGCCTTTTCAATAAACAATCTAGTAGACGGAAGGAGAGAAAGGCAGAGGACGGGAGAGAGAGAAAAGGGGAGAGGGAGGGATTGATGGTGGGTGAGGCGAATGGGAGCGCTGCGGCCGTGATCTAACGTTTACCCACTTAACCATTCAAAAAGTCATCTTCTTCCATCAGCGCCTCGCTCGGCGCTGCATGAGAAACATTATCTTTCCACAGGAGCTATCATTCACAAATGGTTGCTTGCCACCATGGATTTCCAACACTGGAGAGTTTGTGTGTGTGTGTGTGTGTGTGTATGAATGTCTTTTGGTGTGTACTGTCTATTGTTACAAGCAAATGCACTGGTATATGCTAGAGGGAGAAAAGAAAGGGAATAAAACAAAAAAAAAGGGAAGACAACAAAAAAGGGAGGAATATAGGGGTAGTGGAAGAGGATGTGTGTGTGTGTGTGTGTGTGTATACGGATGTTTTTCTATGTTTATATTTATGTGTTATGTGTGTGAGGTTTAAAGAGAGAGAGGAAAGGGATAAAGAGTACCGCTGGAGGCATTGGGGGGAGGTTGACGTGTTAATCAGTGAATCAGCGTTCATCCACTAATGTCTGCCAGTGTAAATAAGGCCCTCATCTCCTGCCGTCACATACGCTGGCTTTCCAGACCATTAGGTCCGAGCTGGCTGGCTGAGACGGCCCACCGCTCACTGGAGACTCATTTACGTGTCTATAGGCATCTGTGGCTGGTGATAGGGAGCCCACGTGAAATTAATGGGACTATGGGTGCTGCCAGCCAGCCAGCTCTCCTGTGCCACACACATACAAACACATACACACACACACACACACACCCATGCACACACTCTTTACACACACCAATCACCAGCATGTATGCTTGAATGCATGAGCTGGCACACGGACACACACACACAGAGGCATAGACACACACACATTCAGTGGTCTTCATGCATGCTGGGTAAACTAACCTTTGCAGTAAAGATTTAGCAGCTTTATTAGTTTAGGAAATGGCTGTAATTAAGGATAATTCATAATGGCTGCTTCTCCCTTCTCTGCGGTATTAAAAAGGGGCCGGCCTAATTTAGCCTGCTTGCGCTTGTGCACTAAGGCAGTAAAATGAGTGGGAAGGGGGAATACACAGGCATAGAGTGGGAGAGAGAGGCCTCTGTAAGGTGTAGATATAGTATATGGTCAACGGGAGAGCTGCCGCTCTTTGCCTAATGACCATTACATATCCTTTATAAAAATTCTACATTTTATATGGCAACATTTTATTTGTCTGGCAGTTTCCAAAATTCACATCCTTGAGTATATACTCATACACACCTACATGGATCTGACCGTAAAGCCACAAAGGCACGGGAAATGATTGCACTTCACCGTCTCCAAAATGCAAACATTTCAGGATTTAGACAATTATTTGTGTGGTTATGGGATTTGAAAGAAGGTTGGTTAAAACCCAAAAATACCTTAAATGCTGTTAACCCACAGAACATTGAAAGAAATTGAATTTAAAAAAATGACCTGAATTGGAGTTATTTACTGCACAACAGTGCCATAGCTTGTATAATTACAGATGTTAAGACACTTCTCCAAGACATGGCACGACAGGGACCGTAATCCAAAACAATGAAATAGTAAGGACTCTATGCCAGGCGGCCAGCCAGTCAGGGAGGAGAGACAGTGGGATGGGCATGTTCCCTCGTCTCCTGGATAGCTCCCCCACCCCCACCCCACCCCCCACTGGAGGTGAGGCACGAAACCAGAGGACAGAATCAATAAGTCCACAGATGCTGCCGGCTCCTCTCACTCATTACCACTAATGAATAATAGAGGACAGTCCCCAACCTCCTCAAGATTCTTGTCCTCCCTGAATGTACAGGTGCACACATACAGACACACGCATGAAAACACATTGGGGGGAAAAGCTAATACAGGATTATTAGAAGACAGCAAAGGATGCTTGCAGACTACAGGAGTCTGATCCAGTTTGGACCAGAGCAGTCAGACGTTATGAATTTGACCTCATTCCCATTTGGGAATGGAGCCTGTAAGTTCTCAGACAGGGCAAAGAGCACCTACAACTAAAGTACAGACTGGCAAGTATGGCAAGTTCATATTATCAATGATGTGCTAGTGGTCAAAGAACAACAACTGCACACCAGCGTTTAGTGTTGTGTCTAACAGAAAAAGTACTTACTGACTTACTGGAGGATTTTGTTCAACATGCTGAACTCACGCAGTCCACAAAATACCAATACACCTCCCAATACAATACACTTTTGAATTCAGAGCAATGAAAAAAGAAACAACTGTTCTGTATAGGGTAGAAAACACACACCATCTTCTACAATACCCCTTTCACCTTTCGCTTTCTTCGGTACTAGATTCATGAGCAGCAGTGAGGCACTGACCGTTAGCCCAAAGTTAAAGAATAAAAAAGCAGCAGCTTTAAGCTACACCCAATCAATTATAGAGTAGCAACCTGTCCAAAATGTGATTTCCACACTGTCCGCCGCATCTTTCACACCATTATCGATTACCTTTGCTTGTAACGTTTTCTGTTAATTCTGTTCACCCACACAAAATCTATATGTGTGCATTTCAAAGCAGGCATCTGAGCTGAGCAGAGGCTGCCTCAGCTCTGCAGGCCAGACAATCACTGTCAATCTATCTAATGACCGAGTGTCTGCTGATGCATGCTAGTGAAGTGGGGAGAGTCCCCGGGTGCAACATGAAGCAGAATGGAGAGCATCCCCAGCTTCTCAAAGTGTTGAAAGGGCATGTAAACCCCCCTGTTGGAGCTTTCCCAATGCTTCTCACTTTCCTCTGTAACTTTAGTTAGATCAAAGAGAATGGGGCCCTTAAGCAGAAGTAGTACAGATCAACTAGGGTTGGGGTAAGTCACATAAGGATGCAGAGGGAAAGTTGAATGATAGAGTATTCTGTCAGAGTGCGATTCCTCGGCTAACGAAAGTGTGTTTTAACAATGTATGGCGCAAGAGAATCCTCCCTGAAGGTTCAGGTTCAATAGAAAGAGCAAAGGATGAGCGGAAAGCAGGAAGTTGCAAGACACGGGGTGCTTGATGTTCCTGCTGTAAAATCCTGCCCTCTCCTCATTCCTGCAAGCACTGTCGCAGGTGGCGTCCGGTACATCAGCCTCAGAATGTTGGAGATTGAATCAGACCTGCCGGTTCGCTGGCCACTTCAGCAGTAAAATAAATGACAAGGAAAGTGCTGGTGGAGGCAGAGTGAGGGCAGCCCAAAGGTGTGACCCCACTGATGAGATGAGAAGCAGTCCAGACCTGCTAGATGCACTGAGACAGAGATGGGAGATGGAGAGAGAGGAAAAGATAGTGGGAGCCTGGTGTCACTTTATCAAATTCCTCCCTGGCACATGGTAACAGAGGTCACAGGAAGAAAAGCATGGGGGCAGAGTGTAAAGCTGAGTGAAAACACAGTGCTGCTCTAATACCTTTCATAAAGAGAAAAGCCTCCTCATCCGCCAGCCATGATTAAATATAACCTGAGTGGTGAAAAACTAACCCCCGCTACCCCTCCCAGGCTTAAGTTTGTGTGTGCATGTGTACACTCATGGGGTGAGGAGGGTAAAAGCAATTTGTGGAGAACTTGTTGGGTGAGTGGAGTGTATGTTTTTGTGGCACTGGGGAGGGAGTAGAGGGAGGAGTGGGTGCTGGATCTGCACATCCTGGTCTGGAGCTCTCTGACACCAGCCGGGTAACAGTTAATGTGTTAAACTGCTGGTCGTCTGAGATTAATGCTGTCATAAGCAGCTGAAGAAGCGGAGTGACAGTGGAAGTATGCATCCTTTGCTGAACAGTGGCTACTGTGGCCACATGTGGCAATTACAGGATAACGGCATTCAATTGTCCTTTAATTGTCTTCAAAGTCAGTTGGCTTACAGATTGGCAACATGCAAGATGAGATTTGAAACGAGATCATTTCCTCTCCTGTTAATTTTGATACATTTTCATCACTTAAAACAAACTCCATACTTGGCAGCAGTGCATACGCATGCAAGAACCATGAGTTAGTATTAACCACAATAAGCTACTGGCTGTACCAGACCAAAAAAGGCTGACAAGTGTTTTAATTCAGCATGGGTGCATTTCTTTTTTTTGCATTTGAATAGAATTTCTCATTTGCAAATGGAAGATTGTTTTATTTATTCTTTCAAAAGATACATAGTCTGCGGTAGCTTTAAAAACTGAGAGCAAAGTGGACTTGTAGCCTATGTAAAGCGAGTTAGTTAGACAAAACATTTTGAAGGACTACAGTTTAAAGAGCATGGGCGTTTTGATAGAGAAAATTCAAAGATCACACATTCTTCATCAACAAGGCCAACATATCCATCCATCCATCCAAACATTACTTACTCCTGCATGCCCCTTCACATTTGACCCCACTACTGAAATACATGTTTATCTTAGACAGGTACGTGAATAATTATTTTACTTTCTATTATGTGAGATTCACCAAAAGAAGAGCCTGCAAATTCAAAAAAGAAAGACCACACTGTTGACACTTGGATGTGAGGAGCCAATATATACAATAATCTTATTTCATATATGCCTATGTGGTCCTCAGAGATAGAGAGAAATTGGACCATCAGTGTCACTCAGAGCCCCAGTGTGGAGGCTTGTTTTCCTGATCTAATAGAAGGTAATGATCCTGAGAGCAGGGCTAGGCTTCCTCTACCACGGAGCAGGCCTCCGGGGGCTACTCCACCCCTGACAGCGGCAGTGGTCGTGGCAGTGCAATAAGAATAAACACATGCAGGCGGGGAGTCTATTTGGCTGAGAGTGATGGCTAGCTTGTTGCTTATCCTGGCCTAATAAATCTCCATACAGGGGCGAGAGATGAGCACCGCTTATCTCATCAGCCTCGCGACTGATGCCTCCGACCGGGTGCCAGCGCTCAGACCTCTGATTTATCATGAACAGGGGAGGGGAGAAGTTCTTCACAGCAGTAAGGCTAAAATAGAGAGAGAGAGAGAGAATGGGAGAGGGATACAGCGGGAGATGCAAAGAAAGGGAGGGGGAGAGAAAATGAAATAAAAAGGGGGAGAAAAGGGACATATTGAAAAGCAGAGGGCAAAGGCAGATAATGCAGAAATATAGAAAGCAAACAGAAAGGTTTTCAAGGGAAAACATGGAGGCTTTGACGTGAGGCGACGCAATAAACTAAAAATAAAAACTCCTAAACCTGGGGAGGAGGAAAGGGGAGCGTGGGGGTAAATGTCACCATCTCTATGTCAGGGGGTGGTGGTGAGGGGAATTGCACTTGACGGCTAGATTCTGTGGGATTCAGCAGTTTTTATTTCAAGGCACAGAAGAAGGATAGAGAAGGATACCAGGCTGCTATATCTAAAAGGAACCAAATGCACTGTCTTATAGTGAAACATGCCCTTTTCCAGATCGATATCGGTAGGATTCTTGCTCTCAAGGGCTGTATATCATAAAAAAGACTTGTACATACATTAAACCTTCCATACATACTGCATCTTGAAAAGTTCAATTTTGGCATTTGGGGTCTGAGATTACTGATGCTGTCTAACAATAACTCATAGTATTGAAGCCTCATAGTTCCACTATGACAAAACTTCAGCACTAGGAAATACACTATGCCCCCATCTCGTCATCGGCTCTCCAATGTGATGAATAGTTTGACCTGGTAGCACCAACAGATTAACCCAATTAGATTTTTGTTAGCAATGTGGAAGCTGAGGGTCAGAGGATGGAGAAAGTGTGTGTCGTGGTTGAAGTTGGCAGAGGTTGAGGGGATGTCGGCTGAGGTTGGGTGGAACAATAAAAAGGACCGTGACTGTCAATCATGGGTGGTCGGAAGACGGCGAAAGTCAAAGACGGTGTGTGTACCGCTCTCTCTTTCATTTTGCCTCTCTCACTCCCTCTCTCTCCATCTTGTGGCCATATGAATTAGTGTGGTGAGGGGAGAGAATGAAGAAGGTGGGTGGGGAGGATGGGGAGTGACGGGAAACAGACGGGTATAATATTCTCATCACTCTTCACTCGGCAGTCGGTGGTGAGGAGCGTGGCCCAGGGCACTCAGCGGCCCAGCCAGCCGCCTCCCAGACCCCGCAAATATTCCTAAACCTCAATTTTTCATATTTCCCTGTATGCATAAGGAGATGAAAAATCATCCGATCATTTGTATTGTCTGACTGAGGTTATACACAAATATTAGTTTATCTACTGCACCTAAGATTGCCTCCCTAAGCAAGACGGATTGGTCTTTTGGAGAGGGCAATATTCCCCGGGAACATATTCAGTCCATCTTTTATGTGATGCAATTCACAGAGCAGCAGGTATGAGTTCCATCTCCAGACAGGCTCGATAAAGCTAAACACCCAGTAGAGACACTGCTTATTATACACAATACGCTTTAATTGCCAGACAATTTTCAGCTGGGTAAAATTTATAGTTTTCAAAACTGATCTCATGCAAAGAGGCTTGGCACCTGATATTCATATTCACTCTCTGCACACTTATCTAAAATGAATATTAAAGCAAAACAAGCAAAGGAATCAATTTGAGTTGAGCTGGGGGAGAAAATAATAATAAAAAAAAACCCCTCAAATCACGGTCTCAATTGATTTCCGTTACCTCTTCTGTGAACTACAGAGTGTCTGGTCCTCTGCTCCAAGAGAGTGAGAAAGTGAGAAAGCGAGAAAAATGAGAGAAGGGGGGTGTGAAGAAAAGTTCTGGGTCAAAAATCACTGGGTGATTATTTACCACTCAGCCATGTGTAAAACTCATTAGACAATGGATAATGCCTTTAATCAAATCAATGGCACAAGCAACTCCAAACTAATGGCTCCTATCAAAACTTACATAAAGCATGGCAAATTTCTCATTTACTTATAAAAATAAGTAAAGACAAGGGAATTATCCCCAAAATGGCCCTAATTGTTCTATGTCTACAGATCAATACTGTGGTGGGAAATAAATAAATAAACAGATAAATAACAAAAGTAAAGCGCAAGAACAATGTAGAAAGATGGATAAGGAGGAGCAGGAGGGAGAGAGAGAGCGAACAAGCGCCTACTTCAACATGGCTTTCAGGTAAAGGTCATACTACTTATATGTATAAACAGTTAGAGCATACATAAACTTTCACTTTACAATACGTAAAGTACAGTCAAAGACTGTAACTAATCACCCCTAAAGCAGGAAAGAATACTACACTGTATGGTGAAACTGTACTATGGAGACCAGGAAGGAGTAACACTCTTCTCACCTTCCCTTTTTTCTTCTCCTCTCCAGTGAGCTTTGAGGTGGTGACAGACTAGGAAGCGGTTGGGCAAGGGTGTTGTGGGTAATTAGGCGGGTGGAGGTACAGATGTTGAGCTGTGAAGGACCCTAACCGGGACACTGAGAAGCATTGGAGCACAAATAACCCTGCATCTGCCTCCCTCTGCCAGCTCTAAGTACCTTTCTTTGTTAGGGTATGGGTCTTCATTTTTTACTGTTGACAGGCAATGTTATTTCAGTTATTTTGTGGCATCTGGTTAGGCTGGGTGTGAGAGAAAGGGAGTAAGGGAAAAAAAAAACGTAATACACACACACACACACACACACACACACACACACACATAACGCACTTTAATTAATTGCGGGGAGATTACATGGTCTTCCAACCGTGTAGTTTGTCATCAGAGCCCATTACACACTTCTATTAGATGTTTCTTCACAGTGTCAAGTGTAATTTGAAGGAGAGTCTTGGTGGAGGATGTCTAAGTAAACTGAGAGGCCTAATCGGGTCGACTAAGGTTCATCTCGACTGAGGCAAAAATAACAAAATCTGCCACACCTCAATTAGCAGAAAGCAATGTGTAAACAAATAAGTCTTATTGGAGCGGTGCCTATTTCATGGTGCGTCACTCACTCTTGCTGAGGCTGTGGTTGTCTCCAGGCCTGGTGCTGGTCTGCCTTCATTGCCCCAGTGCCATTGCTCTTCATTTCAGTAGGAGAAGCTTTATTTTCATTGCCAAGCAATGAAGTGTCTTTGTATGACTGCAGAGCACACCACAATCAATCTTACACCAGCGGAGTTAACAGGACAGAAACCAATGCAGCCGTTACTCGGCACAGAACATTACCAGTGTATGGACTCATTATTCATCAGAGGCTCCATTAGACACCGCTCACTACGCTGCCACACTGGATATGAGACAGACAGGCAGCAAGTCAATGCTGTGTCGCATACTGCCCACAGTGGATCAGCAGAATAGTGGAATCATGCACTGGTTACTATTGTATTTACTGCAACAATACTGCAGCAATACTGGATATCTCATACATGTCTGTTTCTTTTGTCAAAATGAAGGTTTGTACATTCCTGAGAAAAAAAAACAAATGATGCGTCAACGCTGACAAACTATTCCGCAATGTGTATTTTCAAATGCAAGAAAGCACAATTTTCAAATAAAACTGATTTACTTGCTGTTTTCATTTAATTAGGTGGCAGCAATATAATGTGGTTCCTGGTTTACTCTACTAAAATTCCCCAGAATACCGTCACTATTTGCAGACACATTGCCGTGTCCCATGCCATGTACCCACAGAGAAATGTGTATGACAGACTGTGTGCCTTCCTGTGCTGCCACCACAGTTGGTAAAGTAACTAATGGCACAGCAGTTAATGGTCAACATTAGGGAAGAAGGAATAATAGACTATAATCCATACATCTGCCTCATAACCCCAGCTCTAATTGGCCACACATACTGTGTAAACTGGGAGGAATACGCACGACTTCAGTCGCATACAAGATTTTACAACATCAGACAGCAGTTAAAAGTGGTGGGCAGACAGACAGGGGGAGCGGGCTGCTGAACAGAACCAAGGTGGCAGCACGAAACACATGAGGAGTCCCTTATAAATCAGTCTGCTTCTTCCACCTCCTTCACTGTCACCGCTGTAACAGTAGCCATCTCCTGCCATCACTGCCAGTGGGGTCTGGGAAAGCTGCTCACCAGAACACCCCCAACAACACACTCACAGCCCAGCCTACAACTACAACCAGGCACTGGGACCCGTGGTAATTGGGTTTTCTCACTCCAGCAGCCAACAACAAGCAATGGCACATTCCTGTCTTGCCACAATGGCAGTTAAAAATGGCATAATAAAAGACAGCACAAACAAACATCCCATAGGACCCTCACTGCAACGTTCAGACGGCTGCAAACCAGACGATAAACACCGACCTGGGAACATACGACCAACAACATGGTCAGGAAAACAGGAAGCACTCCTGCAAACAGGAAGTGACACGGCTCTCTCATCTAGATCCTCTTGCTCAACAACATGTGGGGGAAAATAAAAAAGAAAAGATAATGAGAACAGCAAAGACATAGGTATGGCTGTTTACAAGTGTCTGCCTTCAATTTGAGAAGGAACTGAAATGGAAATTGAGGACAAACAATCAATGCCTCATTATAATCTCACATCATGTACGCAAGCTTGTTTTTATGCCCCTGTCAGTTTATTGTGAGAGACTAATTTTGGCTTGTGTTTGTTATGCTACTGCTATTACAGGCTGATGTGTCCTCATTCTTAATTTCTGTCCCAGTTACTTTTTTTTGCTTTCTTGTTTATCTTCTTCCCAAATGTTTTCCTTTCGTACTGTGAATCTACTTTGCATCTTCTGCAGGGTCCATATGAGTTTTCCAACTGTGAAACAGTTAAGTAAATGACATACCTTTCTCATGCTTTACTGCAACATTATCTTTTTTATTCTCATTTTCTTCTCAAGGCGGAGGGAGTGTTGATGTCTGCTAACTCAACTCCTACTCTCAGTCAAACCTGCAATTACTGCTGTGTCTATCTCTACCTTAAACATTGCTTAACAAGAAAAATATGCCAATATGCCGCAAACGCTTTCATTTGGGCTCTGAAATTAAACAAGCTGCTTGGAGCCATGTTGTAAATTACCCTGAGGAATGTGCAACTGGGCGCAGACACAAAGAGCACATCACATACACTCCCTCAATAGCAGAGCACTTATAATTTGTAACATTTTAGAGATATCTATTATTTTTCAACCTGTTCTTTTGTCCCAGTGGTCCTCTCTGGCGTCGGTATTGAGCTCTTATCTGATTAGCGTGTCATGTCAGAGATTTGTCACAAAGCCATAACACACTTTGGCTTTCCAAAGGAGCAGAGGCACTTGCTTGGCATGTGAAGACATGAACGCATATAGCCTCTAATATGCAGAGGATCTCAAATCCTTTGTGTCTGTCTGTCTGTCTCTCAGTAGCACAGTGCAATGACATTACTGACAGTGCTCTACATATGTGAATATGTGTGATTCATAGATGAAATGAATCTTTGACTTTGAAAATAAAATGGTTCGTGCACAGACAAGAGGACATTTTAAATATGTGCAAAAATTCAAATTCTCAACTTTTTAAAAGGCACGTCACGGGGCAGCATTTCTGTGCTACGCTATCCCTCCAATATAAGGTGCCATAAATCTGCTGCTCATAGTGTGCTGTACAGCAGGTTTGCTTGGACACTATGCACATGATCAAATGCATTATATTAGACATTGCAATGTGACAACACTACCTGCCATAATTAATTTTAACCTGCATTTTAGTAGGTTGGCGGGTGTTAATTTTTAGTCCTGTGTGCTCATGACCACTAGCACCTCAGGGCAGGAGTGGGCCCTAAACAGGCCATAATACCTGGCTTAGTGTCCTGCCTGAGGCTGTTGTCAGTGTATGATGGATCAGACACACCTGATGGCTCTATCTCTAACAAGCATCTCTGAATCCTCATCAGAGCACTTACTGAATCGTGATTAATTCTCTCCAACACTGCTGACAGACAAGGTGCTTCATCTGTCGCTGTTCACTTGCCTGCCTGGGCCTCAAGCAAAAACAGACAGGGGGAGATGGAGCGATACAGAGAGAGAGAGAAAAAGAAAGGTGTACTGCAGTTTAGCTGCTGGTAAAACAAACAACATTGAAAGCAGCATACTGCAAAGGAGGAAGAACAAAGAGTGTGAGTGATCCATTGGCAAACCTTTCATTTAACAAAGGGAGTACTGTGAGACCAGCAGACGAGAGAGAACGATGTAGCACATGAGAGAAAGAAAGATGGAATAGTAAAGAAGAATGACAAGAACAGAGCAGGAGGCAAAATAAAGAAAATGGCAGGAAAACAACAAAGGGATTACTGGAGAGACATGACAAGATGAGGAGATGTTGGTTAGGTGGCGAGCAGGATAGACAAAGACGATCAGCTTCTAACACCTTTACTCTTTAATTACCAAAATAAAAAATTAGACGCAGACTCTTTGCGTTTGTGTTTTCCACTAAGGAAACTGGGGAAAAGAAAAAACAAATAATGAGGAAGACACCATTTCCAGACGTCAAGGAGGAAGCCCTATCTCACACCTTATATTGCATATGCAAAGAAGCATTTTGTATATCTACAGTCTATGGATGGGCATCGTAAAAGAGCAGGCTCTCCTCATCAAACAATTGCAAACTGTCAGAAGCAATGAATACAAATCCATGATCCCACTAAATTTTGAGAAGCCAAAGAACCAAACACAACAAAACAGTTGAAGAGTCTACTCCAACATTCACAACCTAATGATCAAAGACTTTAAAATAGCACCTCACACTCTTTTAAATATCTGGCTCAACACAGTTAGTTAGCATAGTAGCGGTCGTAATGGGTTGGTGCTTACTAATCGTTTCCAGGTAGCGATGTGCATGTTGTGCTTGATTTGGAGGAGGGAGGTTGGGAGTATCCGGTGCGTTGGTGGTCGGTCTCTACGGCTGAAATGGAGTAAAGCTGAATCAATGCTAGCTGCTTTATCCCTGTCATCACTGATATCATAAGAAAGTGCTAATTAACTTACTGCAACCTCTGGAACAGCTCTGACCAGAGGGCTAATGTAGCCTAATCGCGTGTGGGGCCCTGTGCATACTTCCCCAGGACTTTCTCCCTTCCCAGTCAGAGTTAATCGATTGTAAACTGCAGCTGGGGTCACGGCAGCCCGCAACTTCCCCTGCTGACCCTTCCACACCCCTGGGCAGGACCTTAATGGAGCCATGCTCCCCAGAAATCAATACTCAAACTGGACATGGATCACTATATGAGCCCCTTCCTGATGGGATCTGACAATAGGGCTGATCTTTGAAAGTCTAAATACAAGAAGCAGTTACTTCAATTCACAGACGGCTTGCTGCCTTCATCTTTGTCTCCTCTCCCTGTAAAGACATTCCAGGAAAGGATAAACGGTGCTGCAGCAGACATTAACAGCAAAAAATTGGACCACACATTTTCTCCTCTAATTTGATTTGCTTGTTTTTTTTTTTTCCCAATCCAGGAGCTTCCTCCAACTTGTGTCTTGACACAGAAGAACACATGTCAGCTACAGGCCAATCTGGTCTATTGAGAAACCTAAGCCTATGCGCTGAGCGGGAATGACCTAAAAGACAACAGCAGCAATAACCAATAAGGCAACCACATTAATTCCTCTTCACCTTGGGAGGACCTGTTTGAGTGGCTGTGTCGCGTTAAGATTAATTCGCGCCTAATACTAATTGGTCCTTTGGCTGGGAGGGCCCTGGGGGAACGGCTCCCTTTGGTCCACTCTCACTGGGGCTTGCCGCCATTGGAGAGGTGCTGATGAGCTAGCATTTTTATCAGCCGCAGCATTCCGCCAAAGCTCCCCCAGGGCTCTGTGCAAGCTATAATTAAGTCTCACACAATCCATAATTGCTGTGTTTACAATTACTGTAGAAAAGAAGCACAGAGGCAAAGGAAGAAGAAGAAGGTAGGTGAGGGTACACAAGGAAATGGAATAAAAGAGAAAAAAAGAGAAAGCATGAAACTGAGAAAAGAATGAGCCTGGCCCTACATTAAAAGGTGCAAAATTCATATTAAAATCTCTTTTTCTGCTGCTCCATCTCCCTTCACTTTGCCTTAATAAGCTCTCAGGGCTGTTTGGCAGGGCTAAAGCCCATCACTTATTTATTTTTCCCAGATAGCCCTATTAATTTTCCCCAGGCCTGGAGTGCTCCGGCAGACAGAGATGATGTGGACTGGATCTACCGTCCCTTGGGTGCTCCTTGAGGAAGAGCCGTAAATGACCCAAATAAAGGGTACTTTTGAAGGCTGCAAAGAGGCGCCGGCACCATTAAAACTAAATGAAGTGTTTATTAGCCGTGCCGACAGCACTCTAAACACTGCCAGATCAAGGGCAGTTACAGTTAATGTGTCTCTCCAAAGCATTCGCTGTTTGTTTAGCCTCACCAATGGAGCTGAAAGAACCAAAGGACAGACTTTTTGCATGCCTTTTTTACATAGATTTGTCTTGCCCAGTCTCTCCTTTTCACACACCTGGTCTTTTTTTTTTTTTTTATATATCTTACTTTTCTCCCATCACCCACCGTCTAAACTCCCTGTCCTGTCTTTCTGGTTGGAGAAAGCCTGTATTCTGTGGTTTCCTCTTGGATCTCGGAGCCACACAGCAAGGTTAATATAAGAGAGGTGTGACAGCAGCAAAGCACAGTATGACATTGTGTGTCTCGGTGGAAAAGGGGGCCCATAACTCTGTGTACGAACACTGTCTGTGGCTGCGCAGGAGACTGTCGAATAGGGGACCAAAAGCTGCTTTTAAAGCTCTGATTGCTCGGCATTCTGAAATTCCCCTTAAAAGTTTCCCTTCCCTCTAATTACATTCTTCGTTTCATTTCGGCTTTTAGACAAACTGCCATGGAAGCTTTTGGAGAAGGCAAAAAAAAAAAAAGAAGAAAAGCTGGGCTCAATTTCACTTTGTTATTTTTTTATAAGGTTTGAGTTTGTAATGAAAAAAATGTGCTGAAATTGGATAAAATGGGGAATAAACTGTCCATTTATCTTCTTTATATTTCCCCCTAATAGGCAGAGTTATTACGCACATGACACAAAACAGACATTTACATTTACAGAGACACATTTCATAGCAAATGCTGCACCTGAAATGGCTCTGTGGCAGTTTTGATGAAGCCTAAAAATCAGTTGGTGAGTGCTATTTTCTCATTAACTCATATTTAACATTTTAATGTGATATCTTTTTCTCGTATATTTTCCTCCACAGTAATACTACGTGTGAGTGAGAATAATGACGCTCATTTAGAGCCGAATTAAAACTTCAAACAATGAAAGCTGTGAAAACTTTCATATGCCACCTCAAAACACATACTTTTTCTTCTTCCACACAGATCTCTAATTATTTTTCATAACCTCAAGCAGTGTACAGTAATATCGCTGCTTCCTGTTCTAACTTGCGTGTCTATGGCTGACACCGTTTAAAGCAACCCCTCCACCCTTTCTGCCCTCAGTTCTCCTCAACACTTCACTTCTCTTCTTGAAAACGAGCTGAGTTGGAGACTCAACAACAGTCGCAAATGAAGTTCTTCCAAATTGCAGGGTTTCATATGAAGATTGATGTTGGACACAGTACACTTCTGAAGTCAGAGGCTGCAATTACAATCCAGAGTGATTATCCTTGCCCATTAATAGCAGCAGATAGCATGTCACAATCAGGGATGTGCATAATTAATCAGTGGTTACTCTTTGTACTCCCCTCTCTCTCTCTCCTCGTACCCCTTTTACTCGGGGCTATTTTCAAGCTAAAACAGGGTAACGGACAATTCCCAGCAGTGTAACTAAATGCAATGCCCAAAAGCTTACAAGACGAAGTGAGTCCTGCTATTGATAAAACATCACTGACTAGTAATGAACTCAGCAGTGATCTACCCTAATTTCTAATTCCTTCATTTATCATTCCTACATGTTATCAACATGTAACAAAACTACTTACTTTCACTTGAGTACAATTTAAAAAAATAACATTATTTATGTTCTCACCCTTTGTTGTTTGATGTTTGTGTATCCTTATTAATGAGAACAGTTTCATTTTCTAATCTAGTCTTAATTTTGTCATTTTCTTTTTGATATCCAAATAAAACCCTTCAGGCAAGGCAAAGGACGGAGTAAAATTACAAAAAAACAAATTCAGCTCCTTTTTATATTTTTTATATCTTCACCTGTCCTGGTCTAACACACTGTTTGTAGATCACTATCAAAGCTTCCCTCTCTCTTTACTTGACCTTCCTCCTCAGAAGAAAACCTCAGTCTGATTCCCTTCACAACAAAACCACACTGTCAAACGTAAAGCCTGCTGACTTTCAAACTTTCAAACCAGCACACACAAGACTTTCTGCTCACCAGTCCTCTGGAGAACCAGACCTTCCATCAATGCCAAACCCAAACTGTGGAGCTCCAGCTCAGTCACTGTGATTTATATAAGTTATTATAGCCCATTACAGAACAAAAACAGGACAAAAACCCACTTCACAACAGAAGCCGGGCCAAACAATAGGACCACAGTGGTGAGCGCTGGCGTATGGGCGGCCGAAGTCCAGCGCATGCCTGAGCCGCCACTCACCACACATTGTCTTTAATCTAATTCTACACATGGTTTCGTTTCAATCCGAATCAAAAGCTCTCATGTTAACAAACCATAACAGATCTCCCTTAATCCGCCTGGCAACAAAAGATGGATGCAAGAGACACTCCTCCACCGTCCCTGAAATCACACCTAATTTGCATACAAAACACTTGCTGGAGGTAAGGGCATATATTAAAGCCATTATTTTGTGTTGTTCTCATTGAAAAAAAAAAAGTTTGCATAATTGTGTTTAGCATTATGTGGGATGGAGGCTCAGCTATCCAAGAGCAACTTAGCAAATCCTTCCTGTTGCTGCTGGCCATCCAACCTCCTGCGTTCTCTTGATAATGCAGGAGCAGACAAATACGGGCACGTCTCTCTCGCAAGCAAAATGGAGACACCATTGCTTCAAAGGCTTGTGTGCTGCAATGTTACTATTCATGACCTTCTTAAGAGTGCGTCCTCCATAACATTTTCATAACAGCTGCACAGTATTCTTCATGATAAAAAAAACTGTCCTTTACTTAACGTACATTCTCTAGAAATGGAGCAAGCAATAGTGATTAAAAAATACAACAAACATGACTTATCGCTGTGTATGCATCAGCTGATACTGAAATTATTCAAATAGCCATCAAATATGAGTCAACACAGTTATGTGTCCTGATAGTCTAGTAAATACAGTATGTATTAAAATAAAGTGCATCGGCTCCTTGATATTATTAATGTATGAAAACGTGGATATTTCCCCAAAGTTTAAAAAAAAAGAAAGAGACATGTTCCCACTTCTTCCTTATGCCAAAGACAGATGCCAGTCATGTGATTGACAGACAGGTAAGGACATGTGTCCAACTGATGCTTCTTAATAAAACCATGTGTGGAGAAAGGGTTCAGAGACTCAATTCAACTCTCACAATCACTGTGTGACAGCAGGCCTCAGGAACGTGTGCTGTTTCCAAACCCACAGCCAAGGGAATTAGTCAGTGCTAATGTGGCCACTTTGGTAGATCAAACGGTGGAGAGGTTAGTCACTGGCAACAGGACTGGGTAATAAGCATCCAACGGCATGTCGGTGCAGGAGGTCTGATTTGCACAATCTTTATATTCCAACGCTAACAGTAATGATGAGAACCTGACTTGTACATCTGTTCATGACAGCCACCTCAGGCAAAATATGCTGGGCTGAATCAAAACATAATTCATTACGGTGATATGATGCTTTTCTTTATTTTTACAACCCTTCCACCTTCTTTTCCACACACACACACATGTGTTTTTTTTTTTTTTTTGTTGTTTTTTTTTTCAGGTGATGTGACGTTTGTGTTGATCTCTATCTCTGGGATACGCAGTAACTCACCCAACCTGACTTGCTGGGCCCTGTTCTGTCCCGGGTGCCTCCAGGGGTTTTAACGCACACCTGTGTGCTGAACAGGAGTTGAGCTGTCCTGAGTGGCAGTTTTCAATGTTGTCCCTGCCTCCTGGTGGCTTGGAGCAGCAGCACTGAGCATGAAAAACATAAGCCTTTGCTCTCTTCAAACGCATACATAAAGGCCTTGGTAGATGCTTTTATCATGTTGCACATTAGCCCTGCCCCATTCATACATGTGAGTGCATTCCCTCAAAGGTGTGTTCATATCATATGTGTGCAGCGCTGTCATCTGCATAGAAGTGCACGCACACACGCACACACGCACACACACACACACACAAACACATACATATTAGCATGTTGTCATGGTTCTGTGAGCGGCAGCTGGGTGTAAATTGCACACGGGTCTAGCGTAATGAGGACTGATGGCTTATGCCTGCTGTATATTCCAGGAGGGTGTCTTCTGACAGCTTTGGGAGCCGATAAAGTAATAACTAATAATGTGCAGATAGCTGCGCCACAGTGTGACAACTGTGCTAACGTTGAGAGAGTGTTAGGTTGTGTGTGAATGAGTGAGAGAGATAGAGAGAGAAAGAAAGAGAGAGAGAGATAGAGAGAGAGAGAGAGGGAGGGGGGTTGTGCTATGGGGGCTTCCTTTCAAGTTTCAAACACAACCTCCAGTGATGGTTTCAAACCTAATTCGCTACCTCCAATAAACACACAGGCAGAGAGAGAATAAACTGTTTAACAATCATTCACTTTGAAAAAAAAAAAAAAAAGAAAAGAACAGAAGGGGGAAAAGAGAAGGTATCCAACCGGCATTGCTTTTTTATAATCCGTCAAAACTATAAACAGAAATTGAAATAAGAAGAGCTAAGATAGGTGTGTAGAGAAGCACCAGGGACAGAGGAGACTGCTCTCCCCCTCTCTCCTTCTGCAGAAGCGAGTGATCCTGCTCAGGTTCTTACAATGTGGAGACTCCTCCATAAATCATAGTTCCCACTGCAAGAAGACTGAAGAGTGTCTGGCAGTGACAGAAGAATCTGTGCATACTGCTCCCTGTCTCTTTTTCTTCTCCTCCTCCAGCCTCTCTTCCACTACAGCTTTACAGGAGTTAAAGCCACTGTCTTACTGACAGGGTCTTGTGACTCCGTAGTGGAGAACAGACAACTTTCACAGAGCAAATACAGTAGACCTCTGTGTACACTGGAGGAAGAGTTGTGGAGAGCCACGGGGTTAGCAGAAGTTAGAGCAAGAACTAAGACCATAGCTACCATAACTATATATAGCATATAGCTATCAAAATCATTGTTAATAAATGATTGTACGTGTGTGTCATGAAAGCCAATACATACAGCACAAACGATTACTCAAAAGATGCATTCAGATCAGACCCTTAGAGCAAAATATTTGCAATTGTCCTAAAACTGTATGGCTCCTTTTCAGAACATACAGCAGCAAGCAAGAAAATGAGACTCGAAAATTACTGTAAGTTCCTTTAAGTTTAAAAATTTGTCTGAGTCTGAGCTAAAGCACGTATGCCATACACAGGCTCCCTGAACACACACACACACACACACACACACACAGAATTAGTGCGTATTGCTATCTACAGCTAATATCTGTGTTGATATATCTGTTGTTGATGTCAGAAGTCTAGTAATTTATATCATTTTTAGATTGAAAAAGCCTACAGCTATTCACTGCTCTCACTCACAGTCACTGTCTGTGGTTGGAGAGGAAAATCTCTCAACCGGAATAAGATGAAACTAATTCTAGCACCATGGCAGCAATCCACACGAGCTGTCAGGCCAGATTTTGGCCCTGGTGTTAATCTATTTATTTACAGATCTGTGTGGAACAGTGCAGCTGCACAATCAACTTTGATCAAGTTTAGTTGTAAAACAGAAGAGACATGACAGGAGGTGGAGGGAACGACAGAGCAGGAGAAAAAGAAAGGGAAAAAGAAAGAACGACGGAGTGTGGTTATGTTTCAAGAGGTAAACCACAGGTTGGGTCTGGTGTAGCAGGACCGATCCGTCTTTTCCCTCTGTGTGATTGGGTCTCTCATTAGGAGCCAGGCCCTGTAACCGGAGCCTGGCCTAATGCCTTGCCGTGTTTAGAGAAGCACAGAAACCATTTGGCTATAATAGCAACCTTTTCAAAAACAAACCTCTGAAATGAAAGGCGGCCAGACTTGCAAAAGCCGACAGACGATTATTTTGAAAAGGAGGCTGGGGAGACATGACCATGAAAAATTGTAAACTGCAATTGAAAATAAAGCCAGACGTGCTGTATGCACCACCCACTCCCCTCCTGCCATCTTTCCTATTTTCCTCTCCGCCTCTCTTCTTTCCACGGTTGTTCATCTGCACGTCTGTGTTTCGCTCACCTTCACCCTCACCGTGAGATGTGTCAAGGGGTTAACTTACACACACACACACAAGGCCTTCATTCCACACTGATGTTATCACACGATAAGCTGCTCTCTCTGTCACATATCAGTAATTTACTGCTACTTCTTTTTCCCCTTCTTTCTTTCACACAAAATGAGCCTGTTTCGCCTGAAGCCATTCAACTTTTGTGGAAGAGAAGCATGTATCCCCAACTCTCTGACTGACATGAGGTTTACTGACATCAACAAGCGTTTCCTGGGAAATATGAACACAGTAAAAATGAGTCCTCTAAAGCACCGATGCCTTCGTGCCTCGACTTGCACCAGTCACCATAATGAACATGAAGCTGTGTAGCCAATGTGTTTTCATGTTAATCACCAAGGATGCTTATGGTGGACATGCCTGTTCCCATGACTAAGGTAACAGCAAAGTCAAGGGGGCAACTGGGTTTGGGGTCAGGGGTGCTGGGTGCGGACCCATCCTAAGTTCAGAGATCCTTGCTCCAGGGGACAGGCTATCAAAGAGAGAGGGCCACCCTGTTCAGAGCAGCATGGACCTCAGGGGCCCCACCAGTGACAGCTCCCATGTCACAGCCAGCCCTGTGGAACACAGGTAATGTACCCTGGGGGCCTGCTGAGGGATACAAATGCACCAGGACACCTGTGTCTGAAGCTGTAATTTGTCTTCTCTCATGTTCAAGGTGTTTTATGAGAGTAAAAGGACAAGGTAAAACAGCGAACAAAACAAGCAAGCCCACGTACTCCTCTGGAAATCCTTGCTCTTGAGTTTATTTTTCAAATACGCCTCAGCACAAATAAAAAGATGTGAAGACTTAAATAGTATGAATAATAATTTTACTCTACAATATTTTGGGAGGGTGAACTTAGTTATTTCACTGTTTAGCTTGAGTGACATGCAGGTCCATCAACTAGTAGGCAACATAGGTAAAATTCAAAAAGTTTACTGGAAATACTTTTCTGTTGTTGCTTAAGTAAGTGGGTGTGTGCATGTCTATATGAATGCATGTGTGTGTGTGTGTGTGTATGTATGGCCTGGGGTGACTGGTGATCCCTGCCTCTTGCTGTATATCTAATGCTTGGGTATTAGTGAGGGTCCCTCCCAGAGGCAGTGACTACACAGGCTCTTCTGAGAAGGCGCTCGTCAACGCCCGTGCTTTCAAAGGCAGCTTTAGCCTGTGCCATTCAAAGCAATCAGCCCAGTCAGGATCTGCCCATCCAGCCCAAATCCCTTCATGGCTATCAGAAGAACTCTGAGCCGGGCCTGCTGGGGGTAAGGCAGAGATGGGGGGTGGGATTCGCTCATAACGGATTGTGAAAAGGCCGTGACACATGCTTATTCATGCCCCAATAACCCGCAACAAAATATATATACTGTTCATGAAATAAATAATTTGAAAGATAGGAGTTAAGAGATATCCTTCTGCAGAAGTAATGAAGCCCATCTTGAGTGTGGCACATATTTATGTACACAGGCGTGTACCCAAACGAGCACGCATACATAGCAGTCAAGATGCTATTCGCCATGATAGATAACTCAACTCTTTACAATATTCAGATGCCATATGATATTGCTTTGGTGTTGGGGTAAAATGGCATGGCACAAGAAAAGCTAAAAAAAGAAATTACTGAGAGGCTGGCAAAGCCGAACTCTATAAAGGTTGGTGACTATTCTAGCTACTGATTAGCTGGTGATGTCACCTGAGAGGCCAGCAGGAGCTTGGCTGCTGTGGCTACTCACTCTCCTGGTTAAGCTATTGATTTACTGAGCCTGAACTGTTCGTGTCTAATCTGGTAACTCAATGAACCTGCAACTGATCTGGCTTGTTGTTTGCATTCCATGGAGACTTACTGACTTTTCTTGGCTGACAAGTTGCAATCATAGGTATTTGTAAAGTAAAGGAGTCAATTTAACATGGGATATTTGGGTAATTTTAGAAACTGACTTATCTACAAATTCCGACGTCATTTGCAACCTCTGACAAGGACATATGCTTGAGCAGTCTTTCATCAGTCATTTGCTGGTACTTAACCTGCACCATATGTAGACTGAAACCTGATACGGTACAAACTCAAAGACAAGTCAAAGTTAGAATAATTTCTTAGGTACAGTACACTTGACTTGTACGTTAACATGAAACATGCTATGGTAGCTCTGACATCCTTCAGTTTACAGTAAAAATGCAGTCCTATTAAATCCGGCATTAATCAATTTGAAGACAAATGCAGTTAAGAAATAATGAAAACAAAATGAATTGTTATATAGTTAGAGTTTTAGGAAAAAAAAACCCACTCAGAATAGTATTTTGTTTCAAGATACCGTCTTGGATTATAAACCTAAACTATTATAGACCTGAACTGCATCCCAGCTGTGGTCTTTTAACTGTATTTATTATACAATATGTGATGTGAGTGAAAGAAAATGGCAACCCTCGTGATTTTGCTGTGGACTGTTTTTTTGTTATGTGTCTGTAATGTGTTTGTGTGGAGGGAATAACACTGGGCAGAATGTACCCATGAGAAACTACAAAAGATGCCTCAGAAGTATGTCAGAGTGCCCTCATATCTCTGTGGTGAGGGCAGAAAGGTTACAGAGTGTTGGGAAGGGTCAGACAATTCCAGAGAGCGTCTTGTTTTCTATCTGCATCTAAATCCAGTGGTTGTCTTTGGGCAGCTGCAGTGAAATACATAACAAAAGCTCTTTTTGAGAAACACTTGAGCCAATCAAAGCAGGCATCAGGAGCTAGATGCAATAAATATGAACCACTTATTTCTAGTTTGAGGTTTTTCTCCTACCAAACGAGCTCATTTACTTTTCAAGCTTCGATGTTTGTGACAATTTCCCATAAAAGCACAGAAAAAAAAAATGTTGCACAAAAGCAATTATTTAGGTTTTGGACCCATATCATGATACGATTCAAATAAGTATGAAACACAAACACATGAACAAAGACTTAAACAGATACAGAACAGCTAAGCTTCAGCTGAGTAAAAACACAAGCTGAGAGGTTTGACTGAGACTTTTTATTGACGTGGTAGGCTACAATACAATATTTTTTGCCAATAATCAGCTATTGCCTTTTTTCCATTGTCATACCAAAATCTTAAGTCCTAAATTCAGTGTTTTTGTTTGTGCTTGTTTGGTTTTGTCTTTTTGTAATTCAAAGTTCAATATAGAGTATAACCATCTGCTGGGATGTCCAGCTGTCTTTACAGGGATAAACTAAGTTGTTCATGAGGCCAAACGATGAGCTGATAGATGCTGGTGATGCTGGAGTCTTGGATGACTTAGACATGGATGCTACCCCCAGTTAGATGCAGCTTTCCAGGGTTGATCCACCAGTGTGAAGTCAAGGCCTGAGCCTCACCCTATATCTGGCAACCCCACAACTCTCCACATAATAATCACAGCATTTGTGCTCCTCGTCTGAGCCTTGCTAATCTGTGGCCCTGCCATCAACTCCACTCAGTCACTGAAAGGGAGGAAAAAGAGGAGAAGGATGTGCAGCACTGTACCACGCACAACCTTACTGATATGAATCATAATGCATAAACAGCAAAAGAACAGAGGACAACTTGACCTAAAACAGGATGAAGAACAAGGGAAAGGGCTCAGACAGGAAGGAGGTTACTGGCCCAAACTTTGAAAACAAAAATCTGCGGAGGAGTCTCTCTGGAGTAAGGAGGACTCAAAATTCACCTACTGAGAGCTGCGAGTGTTGGTGCTTTCAAGCCCAGGACAGTGGGGATATTAGGAAGGTAAAGGGCCTATTGAGTGCCGCGCTATCTTGCCTTGGCACTTAATCAAAGAGATTAAAGCATGGGAAGCCAAGCCCACAGGTTATCCTCCAGGAAGCATACCAAGTAGTTATCAAAAACACCAAAGTTCAAAGAAGCTCAATTTTCCTATATCAGAAGTGTCTTGGTCAGAGCCCTCAGGCCTGTTTCTAGGTAAAAGAACTGTGTTAGAAATGTTTGTGATTGCATGTTCGAGAGGCAAGAGCAGTGGGGAGGATGCTAGTACTTCAGTGGAGACCTGAGTCCATCGGGCTCGACACAAGTGCAATGAATCACTCCCAGAGCCTGCCTCAGTCCCAGAAAACCTGATCCGACTGTGTCTCACATTCACATAAGTATCATCTTCAGACAGAACAAGGTGGGGAAGTGTATTAGTTACAATTCACCTAAACTCTATTTAAAAAAGCAATGTCTATGTTCTTACTGACTATAGCAATGTTGTAGCAACCCAGGAAGGAACAGGATCAGACAGGAAGTATGAAGAGTACACTAAAACAACATACTGGATTGTGGCCATATATGTTTACACAAATATGCTATGAATAAGCGATCGGTGTTATGTGTTTATTGAGATTTTCTTTGACATTTATTTATAACTGGGCAAGCAGCCAAGCGGTCAGTGGTTTAAGTCTTAATGTGAGGAGTTTGAAAGTGAAAGCACGTGACAAATCACGATTTCTCAAATGTTGCAGCGTTCTCTGTGAAGTGGTGAAAAGTAAAAAGTGCATTTACTCAAGTACAGTACTTAAGTACAATTTTGAGTACTGTATTTGAGTATCTCCAGTGTAATATTGTACTTTCTACTCCACTACATTTATTTGACAGCTTTAGTTATTTTTCAGATAAAAATATGACACAAAATAAAATATGAACAGATAAAGATAATATATAACAACCTTTTACAGCACATTGTTAAAGATTTCCAACTTGGACATATTATAAAAAGAAGTGTGTAGTCAGGGTGACATTTCAGATATCTATGAGCTGCAAAAAGTGTTTTTTCCCTCTACATTTCTCACATGGTTTCATTTTAATAAATGTTCAAGTGACCCAACATTTTGATAAAAGAAAAAACTTAAAACTGTTTTTTTCTTCTTTTCTCTCCCATTAGTCATCTCACGGCCGATCAGTTTTATCAGATGACCCTTACTTAAGTTTGATTTTTCATGCAGGACAATTTTACATTGTTGAATTGGTACTTTTAAGTAAAACATGTGAGTACTTCTTCCATCACTGCAAACAGTATTGATATTGCATATGCATGCGTGTTGAATCTTCAAAAGTTATGTTGTCTTATTGTTCATATACAAACAGCAAATACTTATTTGGCAAATTGTCAATAATGTACATATTTTGGTTCATTAATAACAAAGATACAACTGTAGTAGTCTTGTGAGAATTGATCATGGCATTGCTGAGAAGACTCCCAAATAATACTAACATTTACACCACTAGGGGTATATACCTATAAACCATAGTCCCATATTTCCCAAAATGTTGCCAAGACTTAAGTGCGACAGTTTAACTTTATGAAAAAGAATATTTACTGTAGCAATTGTAGCCCATACAGGCCTTGTTATGATGAAATCTGCCTGGTCGCATATTTAGCATGTTCATTACTGAAGCCTCTAACCTGCCAGGATCCTGGTATGGCTTCAATAGACAGACCCCATCTGTCTAACGTTAAGACCATTGGAAACAGATGGGACTTTAATTGTATTTTTGTCCAAATTGCAAAATAGCTACTTGGGAAAGAAGCTAAAATAACATACAAACAACAGCAACTATGATAACAACTGTGCCTGGAATTAAATGAGTACAGTAAGAGATCAAAAACATAAGGCGTACAAATTCAACTCTGCTCTTTGAAAGGGGATCCCCCTAACATTACTGGCCCAGTATTGATTTACTCTGCAATTTCTTGTTTCTGTCTGCGAGCCAGCTCCACAATCTCTGTTGAGCAGGAGGTCCGGCAAATAGCACTCATCAGATTTTTCCAAAACATAAAAGATTGATACCTTGCGTCTTTCAGACAAAAGAATAATTGAGGAAGGGTTGAAATTGGTATTTGGAGAACGGAGAACTGAAAGCAAAAGTGGATACTGGTCCCAGAGTTAGTTTAATAAACCATAATGGGAAAATGTTGCAGAAAGGGCATTTATGTGATGGGAAATCTGTACCTTGTAAAATAAATACACTCTTACATATTAGATCCTTCAAATATAACCACATGGTTATGTGGATTGCAATGGCATTTGTGCAAGACAAAACTACTCAAATCTTGTTTGAACACTGAACACCGATGACAAGAAATAACTAACAATATCATTAAAACTTCTACAATAATACTTGTCGAATAAGTTTCTGCTGCACACGCTAAAATGAAAGACAAAATTTCCTTTTTTTTCCAACCCCTGTCAGCGGTGCAGTGTATCTAAATAGCCTCCTTTCTTAAACCCTGCAATTTTTAGCCATAGACGAAAGGGAAAGAACAGATAAACAGGCTTTTTATATATATATATATATATATATATATATATATATATATATATTTCAGTCCAAATCACATCAAGGTATAAACAGTAAGCCCAGAGCACATCGCCTATTCTTTTTCAAAGTAAGTCCTGCTGTTCCATTTCAAATACCTCAGGGTTATGGGTCATAATGCTGCTTTCCAGCTTCTGAACACTTTTATTCAGGCATCCTACTGTAAATAGGGGGAGATTCAACATCAAATATCTCTATTCCCCATACTGGCTGTTTGTCTGTTCAGAGTAGATGTGTGCTTTTGGCTAACAAAGTGATGGTTTCTGCTTCTCTCTTACCAGACTCTCAATACCAACTGGCAAAAATAATTGAGGCAAGGGTTGAGTATAGTTCTGCATTAAGCAAAACCCTAAAAAGGACTAGTTACGCAATCAATCAAGTTGGCAAAATAACCATAAGATAACATAAAGGTAATATATGTCAGGAAATTAAATTAGTCTTAGCTTATGTTATGGCTCCCAGGTCCTACGCCATTAAAGGGGTAATAAATGTGTTATAAAGCTCTTACAAGCCCCTAAGGCCATTAAGGGCTGAGCTGCAGAGCTGTTTACGAGATTGTTTATTACAGGCTAGGCTTATCATCATTTACCACGCAGAGGTGGCTAAAACGAACTCTATAAATAGCAGATGCACTGGTACAAGGCCAAGCTAAACAAGGCTGCTATAACAGGAATATATGAATTGTCACACATGCATAAAGTGGCAAGGTGAGGAGCGGAGTAGAGGAGGAGACAGGGCAGGGTGACTAGCAGGTGACTTCATATTGTCTCTATATGTCCCCGACCACTACTGAGCTGACAGGTAGGGACACAATGTGTTGACCCGAGGGCCTGTTAGAGACCTGCAAGTAGATAAATATAGAGCAATGGGAGAGCATAGGTGTCTTAAATGACATATCTAATGATGCTCATCCTCTGCAGTCTTCTCCTATAGTCCAGAAGTGGCGTATGAGAACATAACTGCTGTGTGCCAGCGCCACCGCAGTTCTGACTGTTCATTCTTTAAGGTAAACACCGACAGCAGCACAGTTGTGTCTGTTATTGTATCTTTCATGTGCTTCAACCAACACTCCTCCATCCTTTTCTACCAGTCTCATATAAACATAAACAGCCCTATGTCTCATTTGGATTTGCTGTGAATGGGAGAGATGCATATTAAGCCTTTGCCGCTGTGTGTTCCATTTGCATATGAGAAAACAGTTTCAAAAGACTTGTCTATAATGCATAAGAGCCTTTTAGGCTGTGTTTACTGCAACACTCTATTCCTCCTACTGACAATCCATGCATGGGTTTGCATCATTTTGTGAGACATGCCAGTTTTGAATTATTCAGTCACTCATCTCTGCCACAGCACCGCATTTAACAAATAAATATGCACATTCACATATAAAGAAGACAGAGTGGTCTACAAGGATACTACAACAGCACCTCAGTCAGTCCCTTTGGAGTGAAGGGAATCCTATTACCTAGCCGTCAGAACCTGTCGGGCCCTTTTCCCTATGCTAAGGCCCCTTTGTTGGCGGGGAATACGATGTACACCACCAGTCCATTTAGAAGCTGCCTGCTCTGTGTACTTTAATGGTCTTTGGGCCTTGAGTGTCATGAGCAGAAGAAAACACAGTTCAATTTCTATTCACGAGTGCATAAAACACGCACCTCAACTGTACCAGCTCAATGCATAATTCACTGCCGGTGATGTGTGTCTTAAACGCTGCTGAAATATACATGGCGGCATATGCAAATTTGGCAGTGCTCTCACATGCTGTGCTTGGTAAACAGACAACATGAGAATAGCATGCCACAAAGAAAGCTCCTTCTGGACACAGACAGTATGTAGTACAGCATGTAACTGTATCAGCGTGTGTAGCGTGGGTGTTAGTTCTACAGTACATGTAAGGTTTTAATTGTTTTGGGAAATTCAACAATTCTGCTTATAACCTTAAATATCCTCCACCCGCACTGAGGTCTTTAAATGATGGGTTCAGATTTACAGAATGAGATGGAGAAACACAGAAATAGCATATGTGACATCAAACACAGGTTTCTAAAAGCTGGCTTTCCTACTTTTTGCCATTTCGGCAGTTACGAGAGCCTCAAACTCCCAACTTGGACAAAACAGAAGATGCATGTGTAGACTGAGAAGAGGTAGAACAAACAAATGATAACCACCACGGCTAAAAACATACTACTTTAAATCACTTTCATGGAAGAAAATCAGTTTTATTCGCCATGAAGTTTAACAAAGGGAAAATTAAGTAGTGAGCCCATACATTGTGAATGTATTTTGAAGGAGGCATTTTTAATTAAATCCAAATCGGAGATTTGTTTTTGAGCCAGCCTCTAGTGGCCAAAAGGGGAAATGCAAGTTGTATTTTCACTGTATGTACATTGGCGCGTGTGTGTGTGTGTGTGTGTATGTGTGTATGTCAGTAATTTTTGTGAAGCGATGTTGATGAGGGAGGAGGAGAGGGCAGACTGGTGGTGTCAGATTTTATAAATGAGGGAGGAAATGTCTTTATCTCAGGTTTGGACACCCCCACCTCTTTCCTTAGCAATACCTCCCGGTGTGTGTGCATGTGTGTGTGTGTGGTTTGGACCAAGCACTGGCTCAGTCCGATTCCCAGCAGTGTATCTTTAACAGGGCCATCCTGCCGGGCTGCCAGGCTGTTCCCCCCTGACGGGACAACAGCCCAGCTGACGCCCCCACAGCCTTGCCAACACAACCCACGCCTTCGACCCACAATCTGCTCCCCTGATCCTGATAAAGGGAGGGTGAGGAGAAAGTTAAAAAAAATAATAATAATAATAAGACAGCAAAGACAATGAAGATAATACAACCAAGAAAGGAAAGAATTGCCTTCTTTCAGGAATTAGTACAGGTATACTTAAATATAGATATCCAGAGGAGGAACATTTACTACATGCTAATAACCGCAATCACAGAGTTTTCAGTTTCTAGGCCTGCATTGTGGATCTGCTTTGATTTATATTGTGGTGACTTGAGTTTTTTTAAGCAATAAGCAACATTTTCTCTTCTTTTTATGCCAATCCCTCTTTTGTCATTTTCTTATACATTTACTTAATGACTCCTTTTTAAATGTTTCATAAATGAGGATGATCAATACAACTTTAGTAACAGATATCACCAAATTTGATCCCACTATTGAACTCCATCTTTTTTCAGGTCACAAAGCGTAACTACAAGCAGTTCCACTCAGTCGCTGCTTTAGTACATTTTAGATTACAGTAGAATAAAAGATGCAGTGCGTATTTTCAGGTTGCACCTTCTCATACGTAAATCTGGCCCACAGTGCACATGTGCAGCTGCCAAAGCTGTGGTGTCACTGGTGTTGAACACTGTGTTAACAGGATGTGTAATGTGGTGCGCTGGTCCTGTGCTGCAGCCAGGGCTGGGTGGCAGCACTGTAGGCTACAGTAGGGCGGTTATCATGAAGCAGTTATGTAGCTGCTCTGCTGGGCCAGTCTAATTACAGGAGAACAGCGTGCACCAGTCTGGGCCTCCAAATGGCACCATATGTTTTCCCAGACTAACCGGCTGAATAAATGCCATTTACCCATTCAGGATGCACTGCGTCTGTGTCTGGGAATCAGTCACTCACACTCATATAAAACCATTCACACCCCCAAACACCCCACCATCCACCTCCGCTATATAAAACTCAGCTGTCGGCGATTTACTCTGCTGCTCACCCCTCCATGTATCCTCACAAAGCTTCCTGTTCGGTTTAACCATTTACACATCCTATTGTAAGTTTGTCGGAGTGTCTCCTACACACACGGACATGCATAGTGATGTTGTTAATTGTGCCCTAACCAGTTTAGTAGACTGAAAGGGGTTTGGTTAATCAGAAACAGTTTCCATAAAGCCAGCTACAGTAACAGGGTGTGGTCAGGTCCTTTGGTCTTTTCTTCTGTGACATGTGGTGAGCATGCAGTAAACATGGTTAGTAATCTGCTCCTAGTAAGAGCTACTGATATGGGTTATTAAAGAAAACAATGCAAATAGTGTACCTGTTTCCTCTAAAAACTTTATAGAAAAAATTTTTTTAGATTAGAACATTAGAAAAATAAACCTTTTGTGTTGCATTTTTTCTTCTTCTTTTCTATCTTGTTAAACATCACACATCCCTACCCCATGTGACTTAGCTCATCATGTGGCAATAATCCAATCTAAAAAGCTAATGTTAATGCCTTATTCATTTGGGTTTGATTTGAACATCCAGTGTTTCCCTACCAACACTCACTGGCAAAATTGCAATCACAGCATCACTGATAACAAGAACATAATTCTTTGTGGGTGCAAAAAGCTGACAACATTTGTATCATGACCTCTTTTTTTTTTTTGGAAAAGCTCCCTGTATCATCACTAGATAGACCTATCACACATCATCAGTTTGTTAATGAGAACAGCCTAGGCAGTGGCACTCACAGATGTCTATCGAGGGCAGAAAACAAAAAAAAATAATGTAAGTAAATATGGACTGTAATTAGTATGACAAGGTTGAAAAAACAGATAACACGCTGCAACAGCCTGAAGGCCCTCACTCTCACACATGTGCATGCACATGGAAGCTTGCACATAAACAGGATGCACATGGGCTCACACTATATGTGCGTATTCACACGCACGCACACACACACACACACACTCACTCACACACACACAGAGGAAACAAATCAAATGTTTTAATCAGCTTGCTACAGCACATAATGAGGATCCACTAAGCCCCAGCTATCAGCTGCCATCGGCCACTTACTTGTGCCTTCAAAGAGCTGATTTTTCACTTCGTCTACCACCAACTTAACACAGTAGTTATCTCCAATGAACATAGTCTTTGGATGTGCAATAAAACCTGAAAAGTGTAAGTGATGTTTCAGCAAGTGATATATATGCTGTAAAGCAAGGAAGCAATTATGTGCAAGTGGACAAGACAGCAAAGGCTATTGGGGAAAATATGTGGGATCGGAATACATCCTATTTGTCACCAGTTTGATTTACTGGACGGAAACACTAGAAAATGGCTGTCTAGGTTCTTGGTTGGAGAACACATGATAGAGTATGATATGCCACACCACATCCCATAAATCCGACATACATACAATGACCTTACATACCTTGCACAACCCATCTCACTCCTACACTAACAGATACAGTATCAGATTTACTTCTCACCTTCAGTGCACACACCTTGTGATGAATGCATTGTGCACCTGGCCTAGCCACACCTGCCGCATAGCACAAGGCAATCACATGAATCAGTCGAGTCGATTACAGGCAGACTAGTTTCCACAGAACTTCAGGTATGTCAGAATTCTTACTCAACAGTCCAGGTGTGTGTGTGTGTGTGTGTGTGTGTGTGTGTGTGTGATTGTGTGTGAGGAGATGTGTGCAGGTGGGCCTCCTGGTGCAGTTTGTGGCCTCCTGGCATAGCTGTGACCTCTGTGAAGAGGATTCACAGCTCCAGCCCACCAGCTGGAGAAGTGATGACCTGAGAACTGAACGAACTGAGAGACTCGTCCTCCTGTCCTTGTCTCCTTCCTGCCTGCCTGCTGCAGTTTGTCCTGAGTGGGAGACATGCAAAGCAGGGTGCTTCTGCCTGAAGATATTAAGCTGGATGAATCCGTCCTCTTTCAAATCACTTCTTAACTGCTTAACTAGCTTTCCTTTTCTTCTTCTTAGCTCTGTTAATTTCTTACTGTTATTTATTCTTTCATAAACAATGTATACATGTAGTGTTGTGTATATATGTGTGTCTATATGTATGGCTTTATGACTTAATATGTTAAATATTAATGTTATTAATTTATGGGTGTATACATGTATGTACAGCATTAAAAAACTGGGAAATATTATACAGATATATGTGAGTTTACATTTTTCTATCTGTTTGTGTCATATCATTGTGCATTTCCATCATCATTGATATTAAAGCCATACTTATGATTTTGATAATTAAGTTTTATTTGTATTAATTATACATACATGTCATTTAATATTGGGAGTTGAAATAGATTCATTATAAATTATTGGTGTTATGTTGATGACTTGTGAACATTGAGTGTAGACGTTCCCCTTTTGACAACCAGCTGATTGAGGCAGTAATTGTACCAGCTGGTATTTAAGAGCTCTGAGCTGTTTTTTGGTTTGTAGCCACATGTTTTTTGACCACTGGGTTATGGTAAATTTAAGTTGTTTTTTTTATGTCTTTTATTTTTTCTATTTTCACATCAACTCTTCTGCATGTCATCTACTTATCAACTAATTTGTTTGTGGAGAAGAAGGAAAACGTATCGCAATGAAGACTAAATGAGGAAACATGGTAAAAATGGTGTAAGGATATTGTGTTCCACCATCTGAGACACACTGATACATATTTGCTGTATAAATCATGTCCTGGTATCAGTAGATGAAGATGAAGATTCAATTTCGCTTTCCCAAAATTAACAACTCGATGAACTGTACTGTATAACGATGTGATATATTGAAAAGCATTGTCCAAGAGTGTCTCGACCAGACAGAGAAAAGATGTCCCATCTGTGCCATGAGGTCGCCATACATGTCAAACCTAAAGTAAGCTAACTCAAGCCTCTGTAGCAACATCCGGTGCAGCCTGCTGTAAAATAAATGACGTTGTTAGCTGCAGTCTCGCAGGTGAAACGTGCTGCTGCTACAATTATTCTAATGCCAGCATGCCAGAATGCCAGTGCTACCAAATGCTGCTGTCAACCCAGGGGTTTAATTAGTTTGGCACGTGTGCCACTTATAATCACCTGCCATTACCAGTTCTGGCTGCATCTGCTTACACGTCTGTCAGTGGCGGGCAGGCTGTGTTTGTGTGTATACTGTAGATAGGTGGGTGTGTCGGACAGTGCATTAGTGGGTGTATATTTTGGCAACAGAATACAGCCCTTAACCAACCTAAAATCTAGACACAAAGGGTTCATTGGCACGCGTTCGTCCTCTCTACAATCACATACTGTATATTAATATACTCATATAGAGAGAGGCAGAAATAAGGTCTACACAGGTGTCTCTTTGTAAATGAATATTAAACAAGTAGGTGTCAGGTAAATCCAGGACAATTTTATTAGTGGTACAGACTTGTCAGCCGTCCGTCTGTACAGATGCATTGTGAAAACAGAGGGGAGCAGGGCTTCGTAGTGTCAAACTGCATTGTGAATAGAGCTACACCTCAGGCTGAATACATCACATTGTGATTTCATGAGAGCTGGAAGAGGAGGAAGAAGAAAAAAAAAACTTCAGGGCGGCTAGTGAATCTCAGCCCAAAACAGGAGAAATGGAAGTTAAAAGTGAATCGTTCACTCCCCCTGGCGTAGCAGTGGCTACCTCTAGGGCTGGAGGAGGAGGAGGAGGAGGAACAGGAGGAGAAGAGGAGCACCCCATGGCTCTCACAGTCATGTGACCGCTGAGCTCAATATCTGAAGGTTGGACCTCAGGCTGTGTATTTAGCTATCAGGTCGTATGTGTGTGTATGTGTGTGCACAGGTGGCTCAATACGTGTGTGTGTGTGTGCATACTGTACATGCATGCAGCAGAACACATTCATGCTTTCCCACTGACAAAAAAAAGCAACTCAGCTATCCTCATTCACCTACGCCTGATGCAACACAATTGCTTTAACTATCCCTATTCTTTCCAGAAAGTTCCCATTTAGCGCTAAACCAAAGCTTCAATATTGTGCAGCCTCAAAAACATCTGTCGGGGACTTGTGTGGCTACACTAATTACAAATATCCGCAGTAATCCGGCGCCGATAAGAGAGTCATTACTCCAGCAGACATTTATCACTATGGGATTGATGACCCATTTCAGAGGCAGCCTTTGTACGGGGAAGTGAAATCGCTGATATCCCTTTTATCCTAAATCGCTGTTGAAACCATCCATTCGTCAGTAGGCAAGCTAGTTAGAATTGTAATTAACAGCTATGGACTTTGCCCCTAATAGAATTTTTGCAGGAAACTACAGATTGACATAGGAGAAGATGAGGGGGGAGTTTTACTGTGTTTTTCTTTTCCTACTAATTGCCACAGGGAGTGGCTGTCTGTCGAGAAGAGCTGCTCTACGCTCTGTCAAGAAAGTGCCACAGTAGCACTCCAGTTTCTCCAAGAATTTCTGTACATTTGTAAATATGTAAGCAGAATCATTTAGAGATGTGCATGCATAGGCATATTGCTTCAGTGCAATAATCTGTCACAAACACAAATCCGCATTCATAGGTCTGACATAAAATATGCACTTCCCTGCTCGAATACATCAGTTATAGGCTTCCTCTGACTCTTTTTCATACTCAAAGACACTCACACAGCCACCCACACAGACACGCACAGAGTGGAGCAGCAGATGATCACAGTAGGTAGGGACTAAAGGTCTGGCCACCTGCCGGCCACGTCCCGTCTCTGTAGCGGTAATGAACAGAGACAGCTTGGGGACCGCCCTGTGTGCTTGTCCCCCCCCCTCCCTTTCTCCCTGCTTCGGGGCAGAGCCAGGGGCCCTGAGGTGACAGGGACGCCAGAGATGTTCCACACACTGACAGGCAGGTCTTACCTGGCCAACCCGCTGTACACATTGGCCCAACGACACACGCACACATCAACACACATACATACACAGGGACACAGGAAGATACACAAAGACGTGCATGTGTGATGCTGTATATACGTGCATACTGTTACTGTTCACATGAGTTCATGTACATACCCATATGCACAAACCAGAGTACAAACACACACACACACAGACACACACACACACTGACCCGGGGTAATTTCTCCAGCACACGGCTGGTGACAGGAGCAGCTGCAGCCGCTACGGCAGACAGATGAAATTTTCATAACTATCTCCTCCAACTTCCATCCTCACCTTCAGGATAATTTATGACCTGCCTGCCAGCCTTGAAGAGACAATATGCTTGCTATGAAATGAAGTGTTCCAGCGGCGTAGGTTATAATTAACAGAGAAGGGGAGAAAGATGTGTGTATATCGGGTGGGAGGGATAAAGGTGTGTGTGTGTGGTGGGGGGGGGGGGGGGGGGGGGGGGGGGGGGGGCAGCCCAGGTGGGGTGGTTGTGGTAGATGGGGTGGAGAAAAAGGAAAGGGAATGAACATGTGGTATGCATATCTAATGCATGTGTGTTTGTGTGCATGTGTATATACATCACATATTGGACATCGTTTCTGTTAATTCTGTAATGTCAATATAATAAACAGCAAAAACACCCCTTGAAACACAAAAATATCTTAAACAATATTTAAACAAGGGCCTCCAACAACTTATACACAAAACTCTGTGAAACTCTGTAGTTTGTATGTTTACTGTGGCCTACACTTCCTAAAATTCTCTGCTAAGTTTTTTCACATGTTCAATATAGTATAAAATAACAGCCTAGCGATCCTAAATTGCTATCGTTTCAATTTGATGCTTTTGGGGCGAACTGCTATCCAACCAATAACAAACAGATTTTAGATGAGATAAGCTATAATGACAGTATATTTTGTGAACATACCCCCCAGCGACCCATAATGCTATGTTCTTGTCATTTGTTTCTCATGCCTGCCTCACATGCTCAACCAATCATGCTCTATCAGCTATCTGGGATAATGGGTTTGGCTAGAAAGAATGTCCTGGTTTTCCTGAGTACCAGTAAAACAGGCCCAAACCTATTCCATCTCCCCCTCTCCTTACCACATTGTCTTTTCCAAACACAAATCTTGTTTCCATATTAAAAAAAAAAGGCTGCACTTAATGGGTAACTGTCTCTGCAACAAGTGTGTTTAAATGTCTGTGGGACTTTTAATGACATTTTTAACTCTCTCTTTCTCCACTTCTGTGCCACATCGCATTGCCAAGCTCTAGCTGTGAAATGGATAATTATGAAATGACTGTTTCCATAAAAAAACTGTAAGCAATTTAACGCAGTTGTGACTCAGTAAAGGATAAGCAAGGAAAATAAACAAAAAGAGAGAGTGATATTGATTCCTGCAAGTTGCAAATCTCACATTTTCATGCCTAACCACAAAACGAGAGAAAGCATGTAGCTCAATGGCTAATTACTGACTTGTTTGAGAACCAGACAAGATAGAGTTAAGTGCATATTTACACGGCTGGAACTTGTTTATACAGTAAGTGGAAGGTAAAAGAATAGTATCATCAGTCATCTTGTTCAAAGCGCATTCCTGCAAGAAAAAGACACTCTCTGAAGTACTTTCCAGCCTGGGAGCTAACTAGGAGGACTGCTAAGGCAACAGCAGCTGTGAGGTTCTGCTGAGGTCAGGACATGTCATGCATAACTGACTGATTGCTAAACAGGGGTGGGTGCATGAGAGAAAAATTCATAATTTACAATCAAGCACACACAAGCACACACCTCACAAACACCCAGGCCACAGTTGAGCTCCCTGACACGCATGTAACCGCTCTACGGGACCACACAGACATGTTTTAGATAAAGACAGACAAATTAGACGACAGAATCTTAGGCTAACCACTGCGCTTGCGTTAATTACAGGCTGGCCGTTGATGAAAGGGACAGATGACATGTCCTTATTTGTTTTCTCCTCCAGCGCCCTAAACCAAGCAAACACAGTGCTGCAGATGACAGCAAACAAAGGTGGTACATACAGAGAGACACAAACAACAAAGATATGGTACATGGTTTTGGGATGAGAGTTGCACCAAATCCCTGAGGTAAAGAAAAACAAGGGCGCAGCCAGCAGAACTTTTGGCTGTCAACTCATGCCAAAGAAAACAGACTGAGCTAGCTCTGTCTGCTACTCCTGCAAAACAGGACTACTGTTTTGGTGGGTGATGTAAAGGCAAATATACGGATGCTGTCTGGATGATTAACCTTTTCGCCATGTCACAGCGGTTGAGCATGTAACCAGCCTGACCTACCAATCAGAACACTATATTTATTATGCCACCCCAAAATCCAGCACCACCCTTGCTAATTAATCCTTCTTAATAACAGCTTGATACAACCTTCTCTTAACTTAACTGCTTTTCAAACTTGTCCACATGAGTCAGTTAGATTGAATGACAAGAATGACATGTACATTTTAAAATTTCAGACACCTCTTTCAATCACTGCAATTACAGCAGATGACAGCTTGACTAGAGGTCTTTGGGAATCAGCAAACACTTGAGTGTATAAAGAGAGTGAGTCGTCTGCGGCATGATAGCAATCCCTGAAGTATAGCGCCTCCATTTCTAAGACTTAAGGAGGTCATTGGCCACATTAGACAAGGCTGTGTCTGTCCATCTTTATTGTGGACACGACACTGGCAATCTTTCCAACTCCCATTTGGGACAGCGGACCTCCATTGTTTCCTAACTTCTTGCTCCACCCCTGTTCAGGAATGGGGGTGGGGTCTGTCAGGGTCAACACAATAGAAATGTCACTACTCCTGGAATGAAGTGCCAGCCTACGAAGGTCTCTCTCCTCCTTTTTTTTGTGTCTCTATGCATCTCCGCAGGGATGCAACTGGTAGCTGACAGCACTGGTGGGGTCATCCTCGACCGGGCACAGCTTCAGCTTCGGCTCTCTGGCCTCTCCTGGCCCCCGGTGACCCTTAGTTTTGATGACAGACTGGGCCTTTTGTGTAGCAGCGCCCTGTCCAGGTGAGGACAAGAGAGGATGACAATGGCAGGAAACATAAAGCCGATGGAGGCTGGGAGACGGCCCTATGGGTCATGGGTCAAACTGGACAGCTGAGTGATGAGTGCAGCTGTGAACACGTGGACCTCCTTCTCTGTCCTTTAGCCATGTCAGCTGATGTTGCCTTTGTCTTTGGATAAAGACCTCAGTAACTATCAACAAGTTAGAGAGAAGTAATAAACGTGCAACAGATGTAGTACGCCACAGATTCTGAGTGTAGAGCCATTATAGTGACACCGTAACTTGTACAGTTTGGGTCAACTGCATGCAAGCAACTTGTCTCTAACCAATTTAAAAAATGTAGTGGTCGATATCTATAACAATATTTTTTATGTATTAAAAATAACAAAATAAACAACATGGACAAGGCACTAGATGTCCTTTCATAGATACATAACTTTACCTGTAGTAAACACTTGTGTTATCTTAAAAAAATATAATATTAGTACTTGTAACATACGTACATACATGAGTCAATTTTATTTATGCAGTATAATATAGTGTTCAATGTCTCAATTTATAATTAATATGGATGAATATGATGTATCTTCATTCCTGGCTCCACTTTCTCAGCAGTTTAACTATTTTTATTAACAAACTTTTGTAAGGAGCACGTCTTTGGCACGAATGAAAAATTTCAAACCTTGTTATGTAGTAACCATGCCTATTAAACAATGAACACTTAAATGCTTCCAAACTCCAGCAATGTCTTGATTTACACATCCTGAGTCGTCCCACTGTTTCCGAGGCCAAAGGTCATTTGCTGCCTACTCTCCTCCCGGCCAACACTGAGAGATGGGAGGACAGGGTTTGTCAAGTCAGGCACAAACCCTACTTGGATCATAAACACATCCGCCTGTCTCCGTGTCTCTTTTCTCCTGCACAGAGGTGAGTTTGGCTTGCACTCTGTTAATCTTTCACTACGGGCCTACTCGTTTTTACACTGGCTTGCCGGAGAACAGAAGAGGGGAATGAAAGAGGGGTAGTAAAAGATGAGAGTGGATAAAAGAGCAGGAAGAAAAAGCCATAGAGAGAGCCAGATGGGCACCTTCACAGTCCATTTATCAAACCCAATGTGGCCCTCCCCTCCCCTCCCCGCTGCTCTCATGTCCTAAACCCCCATGTAATTCTGTAATGATTTTCATTATCATATAATGACCTTACAAAGCCTACAGCAGTTTGCATGGTCAGTACAAAACTCACAGCTGTTCCCTTCAGTGTTTGCTCGCCGCCTGTGACAAAGCTTTTTTTTTTGTTTTGTTTTTCTGTTGGTCAGAGCAGTGACCTCTAGGCTCTGGAAGGTCAGCATGAGGTCACCTCATCCAGGAGGGTTAAACGTAGCCATACTGTAACACTTTTTTAAGAACAAAACTATGGACGGTTGTTGGATTTTGTGTGTATGTATTTCCAGTGTTCGTCAACCAACGAGTCCTTCTTTACGTGCATTTGCACAAATGTGAAAACAAGATCTATGTATTTTCAAAACCTAATAAGTCCTGTACCTCGTGTTTTGAATCTCTATTGTTCTGGTGCCACTGGGATATGTTATTTCCTATCCTAATAGGCCTTCTCCCTGGAGATTGTGCTTTGCTCTTCAATCTGCACTTCCTGTGTGGCATACTCAACTGCTCTGCTACGGTACAGTCACCCACCCACATAATAATCCATCTATTTCCAGGGTACTCACGGGGCATTTACCGAAGGGACATGGAGGGCAACATCTATCAAAGAATTCACCATGTGCATCGGGAAAACCCAGTTACTAGAAAAGCTCATACGAATAAAAAAGATCTCATAACTTTGTTGGCTCAGAGTGAATGAATGGACTGCTTCTGCTAGCAGAGCGAGCCGAGGCATCACTCACTCTGAGTGCCTATAAGTCAGTTGTGAAGAACTACTGGTCACTGGTTCCAATTTCTCTTCCTTTCTTTCTTGCTAGTGGTAAAAATGCCTCGGAGGCAGAAAATGGCAGCTAGCACGTCCACGTTCCAGCGCACAGAGTGCCGCTTTAACTGGTGTTTAAGAAAAGTCAGTGAGTAACTTAATCAATCAGTGCTGGTTGTTTATGTTTATGTGCCGCTAGCATGAGTCATCAATCATGCTTTTTTTTCCTATACCTATGTACTGAATGGAAACCATGGAAACAAAAGGCAGTATTATGATAAAAGCCTGCATGTTGCATATTGTGCGGAAACCTAATTAGGATGGCCAATATTAAAAAAAAGAGGAAAATGAATCAGCAAATTAATTTCAAATGTCCTATTTTGGTAGGTGCATTTTTGAAATATATGAAAGGGCTCGAATACATCTGACTAAAGTGCACAAAGTTTGCCTTCTGTGTGTCTGATTCTGTAATATACTCTATCCTTAATTCAACACACAGACTTTACCTCTCCAGAATGAATAAAATAATGTGTTTTCTTTACTTCTTTCACAAAGGACTGATCAGCCACAAATCTCTAATCAAAACCAGTACGTCTCACTTAACATTGCATCTAGCCATGTGTTTAGTTTTGTGTAAATGCTATCTGTTGACAGCCACTTGACAGGATGACCCCTGGCTTTTTTGTAAGTAGACGTGGTGGGGGTAAGGGACAGGCATTTAATGTGTGTAAAGGGGAGAGGAGATATTGGGAGCAGCTGGAGTTCAAACATATTGTGCTTGCCCTCCTCCAAAACTAATCTAATCAGTCTTTCACTACTGATAGAGTAAACGTCTGTCTGCTCCACTGACAAGGACTGAGCATTTCCTGTCCTGGTCTGTGATACTGCTTGTCAGGATCTTAGGGTGAGCTGAGCTACGTCTAGGGATAGACATGGTGAGAAGGTGGTAACATTGCATTGTGGGTGGTGGACGAACCGGGATGGTGGGGGGGACAGTGCTGATGTTAGCCCGGGGGTGGGTGTGGCAAGATGGTTTCTAGCTTTCAGCACCTGCAGTTGGAATGCACTATCAGAGCAGGCCCTACATCAGAGTTGTGAGGCGGTGGGCGTCAACACGGCACAGCAAGGTGTGTGGAAACAGCCTGTTTACAAGGCTCATCTGGATAGGGCATAGCTAGGTCAACTAGAGGGGACAACTCAAAACAGAGGGGCGCCATGGAAATATGAGGGCCACAACACTGCAGGAAGTTAACATACATCTTTCAAAAGGAGAGATGTTGCTCCCAGGAATTTCTAGTCTGTGGATTCTGCCCCCGGCACTTTTGCTTTCTTTAGTCTCTGGATCATGTCTGGTCCAAAGTGTGTGTTTGTGTGTGCATGTGGGTGTGCATGCGTGTGTGTGTGTGTGAGACACTGAGGTCAAATCTGTTGATAGAGACAATAAGCAGAGAAACATATGTGACCGTGGATCTAGTTTATACATGCATGCCAGTGTTTGTGTGTGTCCTTGCTAGTGTTGAGGGGGAGAGTGACTGAGAGAAGAAGCAGCTAAAATAACACAAAGTTGTGTGTGTGAGGCCCGTCTTTATCTGTATGAATGGCTAGTGTTCTAATCCCTGCCCTCTCTGCCCTTTATCTGGAAGGAAGGAAGTGGCTGGACTTATCCAAGACACACGTGTCGCTGTGGTAGCTGTGATAGCTGCCAGGCCCAAGGGCCACAAACAAACACCAACCACACCACTGCATATCTGTGGATTTCACATCAGCTCTTGAAAATTAATCAGTTTCTATGAAAGTGGGACTGAGGTAATGATTCCTGATAATTATGTGATCACACCCAATTAATAACTATGACTAATCCTGACGATTTCAAGAACATTCATGCACTGCAGTTATGGTATCTTACTACATCGTTAACACTTACCTAAAATACCAGTCAAACGTTTAGACACACTTTCTAATTCAAGTGAATGGGAAAGTGCGTCCGAACTTTTGTTTATTGTTCGTTGCCCAATGGAAGGAACAAAGTTGGTGGTGCAGTGTGTTACCTGTCTCTCCATGTCTGTCTTTGCTGGTGTCTGTCTGTCAAGGCAGATAGCAATGTCTCTGCCATCTCTCTCCTGCCCTCCCCCGCTTGGTCTTCCTCCTCTACTTTAGCCAGGAACAACATAGTCTGAAAAACACAAGCATAAGTACAAAATACAATCAGTGGATCAAGTACAACCAAATGAAATGATGTGCAAAAACAGTGATGATCTGGACCACTGAAAAAAACACATCATCAACACACATTTCTTCATTCAATTTCCATTTGCAATACAAAAGAACATTGGGCCTCATATTCTTAAAGTTCTCTCACTCTTTTTCTTGGAGACGTGCTCACACATTCAGATTCAACAGATTCTCTTAACTGCACAAACTTCTCATGAATCTCTTACCACCTGTTCATGAGGAGCATGAGTAGGTGCATGTTCGTGATATAGTATTCTTTGCAATAAGCAACTCCCTTAAACTTTTACACAAGGCTTCTTCCACTCGTTTTGTTAGAGATGAGTTGGTTGAGGGGAAGTGACATGGAGATACAAGAAATGGAAAATATTCTTATACAGTCACTGATGTTACACTCTCTGGTACAGCAGAGGATGTTGCCCGTAGTAGCAACATAAATAAAGACCCTGAGGCAGCTGAAACAGCGAAACTCCAGCCTATTAATTTCCATGCCGAAATATTCCAATGAAATCACGAAATCAAAAAAGTAAGCAAATTTAGCATTGATATGGTGAACACACTAAAGTTTGCAAAAACTTTATTTTCATAATGTACTTTTGTTTTAGTTGATTTCAGAAACAGAGTATTCATACTGAAAATTCATTCAGATTAAGGCATTATAATTCTTGAGTCAAAAACTATCTCTTGTAAATTATGTTTGTACCTAATAAAAAAATACTATGACACAATTTCTAAAAATCATTTATACAGACCACTTAAGAATAAATATGTTCATAAATGTGGTTCTTGCACAATTACCTTAAAACAGTGGCAAAAATGGTAAATGATGATTGATTTACTTAAGACACATCAAAACTATTTGGCTCGTTCAAATCCTCTCCTAAATCTCAAACTACTTAAAAGCAAGCAGAAAAAATATCTGAAGCAATTCCCTCCATCTTTGATTTCCTGTCCTCACTTTAGAAATTACACAGCTCTGAGTCAAGACTCCATTATAACATCCCTGGGACGGCATCATACAGTAAGTCTAGCATAAAGTCAGTTTCACATCAGAGGATGGGCAAATTACACCCAATATTAGAGTGTGAGTCAATTAATCACGTCCTGCACAGCACAGTGTAATGTGTGAGTATCCCCCTGTTGAACATGAATTACAGGCCGGCTTAAAATGTGACGTGGCACATCAGTGCTAATCTGAGACATCCTGGCAAACCTTCGGCTCCAAGTCCTCAGCAGCCTCTAAGCTGGTTGAGAGGGAGTCAAATGAAAAAGGATCTGGCAGCCCAAATTAAATGCAGTGCTGTCAGCCATACTCAAATCCCTTTTTCCCCTTACCGTCTCCCTCTTCTTCTCTACCCTTCACAGACTCTCTCCCTCTCTGAATATCCTTAAATGTCTCCCCCCCTCCTTCTTCCAGTCTCTGAGAAGTGATGGATCTGTAACTCTGACTGACTCTGACGCCTTGTTAAGAACAGTCTCTTCCTGTCACATCCACCAGTCAAGCGCGTTCATTTCTTCCCATTAACAGTCACTCGCCTCTCCAGTCATCCAACCCTCTTTTCAGAAAACCCACAATGTATAAGAACCTTCATTCCTTCTCCTCTCCCTCTTTTTTTTAATCCCTTTTTGACAATCTACCTGTCTGTCTTAATACATGTGAAGAAAGGTTTGATTGTCTGTGTGTGTGTGTTTCCAAAGGAGAGGAGTGTGATTTGCAGACAGAGTAATATGCTTACTTCCTCTACACCACAGAGGACAGGTGTCAAAACATGTGGCGGTGTGTGACTGATTACACCTGACTTGGAGGAGACACCAAAGATTACGGTGACCAGAAGGAAGCAGGGCCGGCTATACTCCCTATGGAAACTGTACCTTTCAGTTTGGATCAAACCCTGTCCTCCTGGGATGAATGACAGGCTAAAAAAGTGCCAGAAAGTGCATTCAGAGTGTATCACTATCTCAGCTGGTAGACATCATAATGCCATGGTGGCCCTGCAGCGCAGTTTCACTACTTCAAGCACAGCTCTAAAAAAAAAATAAAAATAAATAAAAAAAAAAAATAAATAAAAGGGATTTGTAGTTGATCTTAAACCTGCTTGCTGTAGCTCCTCCCAAAACCGGCCTGTGAACATAACTAATATCACAAAAGAAAAGACAGCGCAGTACAAAAAGCTTATTTTAACAATTTGCGTGTGGACCAAGACGAGTCCATAGTATTTAGTGCATCGTCACACTTCTGAATCAATGAGTAATCGACGAGTAATATGTATCAATAACCTGATGATGACAACAGAAGTCACTAAAATAGTCCCCTTCAAACACCCTGATGTCTGCTCACTTCCTCCATTAAACATGTTAAACACACCACTGATACCTTCAGCTTTTGGGGAGTGTGTGTACATTTGTACCTGTAGTGGGAGTGGCTGTAATATTGTGTGTATTATCAAGCACCCTACCCATGAAAATGTGTGCGTGTGTGTTTGTGTTTGTGTGCCAGAGTGTGTTTGTGTATGATCTTGTGTTTAGAAGACCTGGTGCTGAGAGACGCCTTCAGGTTACCCCCAGGTTGATCCCAACGCCATTGAGACACGCCACTGGTTGTTTACTGGTCAAGCCCGGCCTCAGTGAGCCTCAGTCACACCACACCCCTTTATCTCTGAGCCAGTGTTAGCACTAATCAGCCTCCTTTTTTCCTCCTATTTACCACTTGACGACAGTAGTTGTCTTCAGCCTCCCCCTCTCTCAGACTGACGCTGACCACAGATGTCCCCCAGACTCAGTCCACATCCCGAGGTGAAAGAGAGGACAAGACGGACCTGGGTACCTCCATCCTTGGTCCTAAGACCTCAAACTTAACCCTGTCTATTTTACTATGCAGAGACATTTCCGGTCCTGTGCAGAAGAAGGGTAGCTAAACAAACATGCAGCCAGGCTGAGGTGATATTTTGGTTAGTGAAGAGCTGGACCGATGATAGTGTTCCAAGTGAATGCTGGCTGGGGGGCAGCCCGGGACGGCTTACTAACACCCGTACCAGGACTGTATCGTAACATCAACAAACATCTGTCTATTCCATCACATAACACCCTGCCACTCATTCAACACAGAATAATTGAATGGTGAATATTGTTTGTTACTTCACACAATGCAATATGGTGTACATCCCTTAAAATTTCACAGAGGTTTTAAGGGATCACATAATAGCTAAGAAGCACATGCTTAAAGGGAGGGAGCCTAAAAAAGGACGCATAGAGAACTGAAGGTTTACACTCCATAAAACAGAGCTACTAGCTGACCACCAGAGTGTCTCAGAAACTGTTAACACCCCATGAAATGCCTTAGCTGACTTAAGACCAGGACTTTCAGGGGACCCAGAGCACTCTTAAGCTTACTGGCACTCTCTTATATAGGAAACCTTTTATGCCTATAGGCCACAAACACTTAAATGTACCTCCCTTATTAACTATTTTAACAGAGAGGGGGTGATTTCTAGATCAAAAAGGACCATCCAGTTGGAGAATAGTTCACTAAAAGGTAGGTGGTAAACAAAGACACATTCCCCTTGGCTGGTGTTAGCTGGTGTTAATTTTTCCATCATGTCGCCTCCCCTCCTACGTGCACCTCTGTCTGTTAGACTGGCAGCCTCCATGTCTGTCCCCATGCCACTAGCATGTATTACAGGCTCAGCAACAGGCCAGCAGACTCCCCTGTCTCTCTGAGTGCCAACATGCCTGTGTGCCCATATGGAGGCGAGCACGGCCCTGACTAGTAATCCATCCTCCTGCTTGTGCCTGTTGAGTCACCGCTGGGGCCTTTAACTCATAGTGATGACGTGCGAGCACTAAAAACCTTCACAAATTAAGTTTTATATTAAAAATTACTTTTGCTGCATTAAGATGCAAATCTTATCCAGACTGACTTACTATACAATGAGTAAACTGTGTTTGGAGTAGAATCATAGTAACTTTCAACTTCTGACATCTGTGCCAACACAAAGCTCTAAAAGCCTTGAGGGGTACGTTAAATAACAAATACGTCTTATTCTAAGATCATGACATTTACCGGTTGTCGGTTATCGAGTATTTCAAACAGTTTTCTAAATGTTAAGGTCAGTAAAAATAACAGATAGATGAATAATGCGGACCAATTGTGTGACTTTACACCCAAATAGGCTCTACACTACAGTATAGATAAGGCTGGTTTTTTCTTACCCACCTGCATGGCTAGTGCATGAGCAAGTTTCTCAAGCTTTAAGGTTCAACCCTTTTCTCCCAAACTCCAGACACTCCACTGACTTTTGCCACTGTCTAAGCTCAGTTGCTCTGACATCTGATTTCATAAGCCTAGGGAGTGGGAGTTTGGCAGCCTCTTAGCTGTCTCCATCTCCCTCCTAATACAAGAAACCAATATCACTTTGACCACTAGTGGAAAAAAGCATCAGGCACCTTGCTCGGGGTAATGGATAGCTTCTGCTCACTGATATAAATGACTGGGGAGCTGTGATCCTGCCAGGGCCAGTTGCAGTCTGGACAAGGGATCTGTGTGTGTTTGCAGCATGCCACCGCTGAGTTACTTTGGTCCTAGGGGTGGGGGTGGGGGGGTGGAAAATTATATTAGCCCAGGAAGAAATAAGCTCAGACCACATTCACTTTTCTGTGACATCACACTTGCAGTCATAAAAAGTGTGTGTGTGTGTGTGTGTGCACATGTGTGCTTTTTTCCCTACAGTCTGTGCTGTCACATGATTACAGATGACATGATATTGAGGCATATCTGAAATTAATTTCCATTACATAAGACTGGTTGATAAAGTATGTGTGTGTGTGTGTGTGTGTGTGTGTGTGTGTCTCTATGTGTGTGGAAGAGTGAAGAGTATCAACATTGCTGGCCAAGGCTGTCTTCCAGTCCCTGATGCTCCACAACCTTTAATATTATCACAGACAAAACAGTGACCAAAATGTGAGATGGAAATACTATTAAAAAAATAAAAAGTATTTTCTTTCTTTGTTTCCCTGTGTGTGTGTCTTCTGAATTACCTGTGCAACACTAAGTAGGTATTTTAAAGTACCTTTAACAATGTTTGCCATGACATTTCTTTACAGTTATTCTAGAAATTATAAAATAATAATAATAAATAACAAATACATAAAAAACATATTAAACATATAACACTGATTTATTCATTAGTACTAGCCATGTGTGGAAGAAAAACAACACCATTTCTTAAAGGTAAATCTAGAGATCTCTAATTTTCTTTTTCTGTGTATATTTACTGTGTATGTATATGCGTGTTTGTGTGTGTGGGTGGATGGGTGTGCTTAATGTGCTCCCGCAGTCTCCGTGGTGATAGAAACCAAGGCCTTTCTGCCAGCGTGACCTTTGCAAGGTCGCGGACACCATCAATTATGTCAACCAGTAAAATGGGCTTCGCTACACACAGCAGAATATATGGAGTGTAAAACATTAGAAAAATGTGTCTGAAACATCAGAGTAACATGTTTGAAGTGACAAAGGTTTGAGGGGGGATAGAGACACTCCCAAAAAGGGAAGACCCCTGACAAGTGATTTTGTTTGAAGGCATTGTAACACAGTCAAGTGGGCAGGGATGCTTTCTATAGCCCTAACGGCAGTCCATCTTCTGGGCAGAATACAAGCGGAATGGAAGGACATATGCTTTCTACAGGGTCAAATGAAGCAGAACTCACGGGCTTTTGTGGTGCTCTCTTTCGGTTGCGAGAAGAAAAGGCAAATCTGTTGTTGGGTCGTAGTCCCTATGGGCCCACAAATATCACATAAAAATTCACCGGCCTGTTTCTTACCAGGCTTTTGTCCCTGTCTCATGATAAGAAGTGTGGATCCAGTTGGCCTTAATGGCTAAACCACATAGTTCTTAATTTGAATGAGCTCCACAGCAGGCTTGAACAGGGGATACACATACACACACAAACTGCTCACTGGCCTGGCAAGAATGCATCATCCATCCATCACAAGGAAGCTTTGAGAGGCGCTTTGACTAATTCAGGACAATGAAGACAGAGCTGGACAGAGATGTTTGCGATGAGCGTGACACTCAAGCACCTTCTGCTCTGTTAAAACCCCCTTTCTCTCTTTCAGTATATGAAAGCTGAGTCTAGATTCCAGCTAGATAGCAGATTGTGATCAGCACCTCTCTCTTCTACCAGTAAAAAGCTTTTTGCTGACTGGGGCCGAAGCCAGCCTTTCTAAACCTCAGAGTTACAGTGGAACACACACTGCACCGTACTTCAGCTCTTCAAAAATGTTAAACCAATAAAAGGGTTTCCATCCATCTAGGCACGCTTGCATAGAGGAATTTTGTTTTAGGGGGGAAATGTGCATGCAGGGGCTGAAATATGCCGCTAACAAAGTTTTGATTGACTACAAGACGTAGTTCTTCAATTTTTGCATCTGGCTGAAAACCATGGAGTTGCTGTAGTGAAACTAAACAGGCCTTCTTATATGTCTAGTCTGACATGAAATGTGAAGGGCCTCTGGAGGTACAGCAAAAGAGAATGAATGTGTCTAAAGTAGAACAGATTGAGATTGACCATAAAAATACTATATACTATAATAAAGGCCATGAGGTTCGTGCAGTCAAGGATAAACCTTAGTTTTATGGATAAACTTAGAGATGCAGGGAAAAATGTTCAACATAAAAGACTAATTACATCTATTTTGTTTTGTCTGTGATACGCCTAAGGTTTGAGGTAATCAATATAGAGTCTGCTGCATTATGATTTTGTTTTGTCCAACCTAAATGCAGTTCTACCTCAAGTCCTAGTATTATTGAACATTCAAAGCACAGTTCATTAAGTGACATAAAAACAGGAGTGTCTTTAATCTGCTGCTTCCCTTTTAACTCAGTTATGATTAAAATCACAACAACTCTCTCCACACTGCATGACTATACAGTAATAGACAATGGCACGCACCATGAAGCAGTTACATATAACTGGATTATGGACTCACATACTTCATAAGACACTGTCTACTTCAATCTGGCAAAGAAGACACTAACATTTAAAACTTGATGTCTAAAACAGACAGTATGAGTATGAGTATGATATGAAAAGAATCCCACTGCGGTGTGCATGTTGATATAATCTAATTAATTACGGGGGTTAAATGTGGAAAAAGTGCAATTGTGGATTGTGTAAGATCATGTGCCTGATTGTTGTATCGAGAAACTATGTTACATTGTGCTTGTTGCATGTTAAAGTAACTGAAGTGTTTCTAAACACACCTGATTTGCCACGCATTTACACAGAACACTCCCCCCACCTTTGTGTTATGAATGTATGCGTGTATGTGTGATTGCTCCCCACCCAGCGAGCCTGATGAGAGCAGCTAAAGGGTGTTTATGAGACTGTTAGCCAGGAGAGGATGCCGCCCTGCAGCTCTCGCCCAAATAAAAGAGCCATTTATTACATCCAACATGACCCTCTCATTACACACAAATAGGAATTAATGAGTGCTATATCTGGCGTTCCCAGCGGAACAAGGCGGAGCCCGCTAAAGGACTAGCGTTAATTACACTGTCCTACATCTCACCCATTTAACACCACCCATCAGATCGCTCTATCTACAGGGGAAGGATAGGAAAGTGGAAGTGTTTCACCACCTGGAAGGATGGCCAGTCTTAGTGTGGCTCACAGTAAAATTTAGTCACATTAGCTTAGTCATTCCAATATACTTGTAATGCCATTTTCAATTAAATGACCCTTGAATTAAATATTTCATACATATATATATATATATATATATATTGATTTCAAATCAATTACATCTTGCACAGCAACTTTTTGGTTTCACAAAGTTATCAAAACTGCCGAGGTTGTGTGTGCACACTGATTTACAAAGTAGAAGACAATTATATTCGGGTGTTTGATAGCTATGTTAAACTGGGTATTGTCTGGAAAATAATGTTGCTTGTTCAACAGTTATCCAGTGTGAAGCCGTGGCTACCGGTGTTAAGACCTCATGATGGTCAAAACTACAAAACAGACCCCAGTTATAAACAAAATGGGATCTTTCTTTCAGTCTTCACCAGGGAGAGAATCCACTTCATTAGAAAACACACATATCAGGTTCGATCTCTGTTGGGCTATTCTCTTTATACTGTATATGTCTTGTTTTGAAAGGTGCACAGTCAAAAACAACAAGGCACAGAACTTCCCAGAATGCTCCGAGGACTCATACTGTGCTCACATCCCTTTGTCTACAGCATCAGCTTTTCATTTCTTCCTTGCTTACCTTCTCTCACACACTCTGATTCCAACTTAAATCTTTACCGTTATCTCTTTCTTTCTTTCTTTCTTCTCTTCACCTCTGATAACGCTGCACCTTCCCTCCCTCATTTCAACTTCCCTGTTCCACCTTTCTACACCCGCCTTCATCCCATAAAACGGCACAATTATCATCAACATCTTTTTCTTCCTTTTCTTCACTTCTCTTCAAGCGAATCAAACAATTTTACACCGCCTTCCCCATCAGGATCACCCTATTGTCTGCGCTCATTGTTTTCGAGGTAGGCTTTATGTACTTAAAACCCTAACACGATGGCTGCTCTAGTGATTTTGAAGAATTAGACGTACTTAGGTATTAAGAGGTTGCTATTTTTCTGTGCTAGTTCCAATGTTTGAACAAAAAGCTGATTAAGGATCAAATCTTATCCAAACTGGAGACCTTACATTTAAGCCTTCCTCTGAGATGAAAAGATAAAAAAAAGTGTCATTTGGTATAACAGGGATTTTTGAATTTGTAGCTTTTCCCCTTTTTGTGTTTCTTTTGTTTTTTTATTGTATTGTGTGTACAGCGTATATGATGTGAGGTTTCTGATTTATGTTCTATTTTTTTTTTTTTTTGCCCTAATTAGGTTTTTTCGTTCACTTTGATGATCTTTAGTTAGGGAAGGCAGGCTGGGACTGTGATTAGGAGCTGTGAAATAAATAAATGTGAAATAAATTTGACTTGACATGCAGATAAAACAATAAGGATCACAGAACATCATAAAGATCCAGATTTAGATTCAAATTATTTTTTATTAAAAGGCTGTGCAGAGTTCAGAGTGTGAGAGCTCAATTTGTGTTCTTTGAACACCACATCTTAACGTGTATAGCACTATTTCTGAACAGTAACCCAGTGAGAAATATTGAACAACTGATGGACAAGCTCTAGTCATGTATTCAATATTCAATAAGATTAACGTTTCACGAGAACTGGAACATAAATTGAACAAGCGTTAAGTCTGGTTTCTTTTTGCTTTTAGTGACAAATCAATGTGGTTTTCTTGTATCGGTGGAAATTCTTTTTTACTCCACCACTTTTTCACAATTGCCTGCAAGAATAAACAATTACACCTGGATCAAAGAGGTAGAATAATCATATGTCAAGTGCTGGTTAGTAGTTATGTCTCCAGTCAACTATAAGAGGGGCGGGCTTTGCTATAAGATGCTCTGAAATCTCTCTTTAATCTTTTTTATACTTTCTCCCCCATCAAGGCACTTTTCAACACACATACACACACACACACGCCCCTTCCTTGCATCTCTCTCTCTCTCTCTCTCTCTGTTGGTATGACACAGGAAGAAGCAGGGCCCTGCAGCCAACCCTACCGTCCGCATTGAATGCGATTAAACTGAGCAGTGATTAATCTGGGCTGCCCCATAATTCCTCTTTACCACTTTAATGGATGTTATCTCCCCTCCTCTGAAGGCTTATCTTGCTGATCGGGGCCAAGGATGAGGAGATGGAGAGAAAAAGGAGGGGGTAGCTGTGGGTAGGGGGAGAAATCAAACCAAATCCATACAGAGGTAAGTAAATGAATAAGTAAGTAAATACGTAAGTAAATAAATAAATGCAGGGATTGAGGGAGCTACTAAGCGGATAAGGCAGATCAGGCTCTGTAAAAGTGCTCATTTGTTTTCTAAGAAGACGAGAGAAGCCGCCTTCAGAGCCTGCTGATACTGTAAAAACACTGTCAACATCACAATTCACAGACAAACAAAATAAATTATCCAAACCGCTGTCAATACATTCCACCACATATTCACTGTAAAGATGAGCTAGCATTAGTCAAAGACTAATATATATATTTTTTGACTATATATATATATATATATTTATTTTATTTATTTATTTATTTTTTTAATGAGCTCATTTTCTTTCCTAAACGGCAGTGACATAAACCAATGCTATTGTTTCATCAGCAGTTTCCACATCGTGACATGACTCACAGGACTGACACAAAGTCAATGTTGGCCTGAAGTTTATTTAATACATTCCAAATTCAGTCATCCGAAGCCTGAAACAAGTTGGCTCAATAGCTACATCCTGTTATTGGGAAATAATTACAATTATATGAGAGATTGTTTTAATCATTTTAAATGGGGAGCGGCTCCAAAATGAAATCGTATTCAAGAAGAAAAGACAATCTAGTGTCAGCTTCTATTCACCAACAGACATAGCAATAAGCAATTATTATTTGAATGTGTCTGTTCATAGACTGTGGCGCTATGTGAAGCCAAGTCCCACTTTTAACTACGTGTGAAACTAATGTTTGTTTTTCTCACTTGAGGCTGAAAGAACGGAACATTGTATTGTTCCGTGCAAATGCAATACCTTTAAAATAAATCCATGAAAGGAGGAAAAAAAAAAAGAAAAATTTAGCTGCAGCTATAGTTTCTTTTAAACTTCCTTAAATAGACACCGCCATATTTGCACATACTGTATGTTAAATAATGTATCGGGAGCCTGTGTTTTTTGTCCTTGCGGTGTCTGCGTTCATGTATATAGATGTATTTGTGAGACGGCAGCTGAAGAGTGACAGGGTTAAACCTGTTCATAGCTCTTTTTTTCCCCCCCGTTTCAGCTTACAGCGATGTGCCAGTGAGATTCTGTCATAGACAAACCTCTGTGGGATTCCATTCACTACTAGTGTACATCTTTAGGTACAAAGCTGCGGGCTGCATTGGCTCCAGGTAACATAAACGCTCCCTTCAAGCCACCGCATATCTGCCCATGAAAATTCTCTAAAGGGGTTTAAGCATTTACGCAGAACACTATCAGGCACTGCCTAAAATTCAGCTTACCCTGTTGAATAGCGACTTCAAAGAGAATTGCAAATACCTTTGCACCGCTACATTTTCTCCCTTCTCTCCTTCTCGCGCTCTCTCTCTCTCTCTCCATCTCTTCCTGCCTCTTTTCATTTTATATTTCCAAACACAAGCTGCCGCATGATGTAAAATGTATTATCAGCCTTATATTTCCTCTTTAAATGAATAATAACAATAATCTTTGAGTAATTTCTTTTTATACAGCTCCGTCTAAATAGGGCAAAGCAAGCAAGCTAATATAGAGCCACGGGTAAACAAGGCTGTGCAATAATGAATGCGTGGATTAGGCCTCTAGTCTATGTTGTGCGATAAGGAAAAACAGCTGCTACTATCCAGGTAACGGCACATATTGACTGTCAATGAAGGAGAAACTACTGTGCAGTTGCACATTTGCTTGCTTCATTCACACTGTGGACACAATATACAGCCATATATATATATATATACATATGAAAACACACAAACGTATGCAGATAAACACACAAAACAAGCCAACATACATGCATACACACGGACATATATATATAAATATATATACCACATAACCATGCTGCACAATACTCGAATATAATAAGTGCATAAGTCTATTTGCGCTGAATAGAGCTCAAAATGCAAAAAAATGATGAATAAACAAGAGTATTATTTAATGTAAGAGATAATAAATGGCTTCATAATGAGCAATAAAAATGGTCTTTAAACATTTTACTGCTTAGTTCACACTTATAATTAATCTGTGTTCCATGTGTGCATATTAAGTGGGTATAAAACTCTGCCCGACTATGCAAGTAAAACAGCGAGCGAAAGAGAAAAATTACTGCTGGTAAACATCTGCAACATGATTCAGCTGTGGCCTCTAGCTTTTGAAATAAGCTGCCCCCCCCCCTACAACCCCCTCCCAAGCTGGACGAGCATGGCAAGCTCTCCAAATAATGCATTACAAAAAATTGCTCCCTGAAATTATTTATGGTGAAATGCACAACAAAACCCTTAACATTTATAATGTTTTACAAAGCCATCAAATAAGTGGAGAGGGGATTAATTGCCCCGGCCGACCTTAAAATAATTATTTTGAGCGGTGCAACTCTAAACTCCAATGAAATTGATACACTTTGATAATTAGATTCTTGGCACTGACCCACTGAAGTCAATAAAGGTTATTAAGGCCAATTGCTGTCTAAACGCATTACGGGCAGGGTAAACTGTCCGTCGGAGGCCCCTGCTACTCCAGCGCCAATATGATAATCCATTCTCCGTCCTGGGGGTTTCTTCCCTAGCGCCTGTGTCTCCACTCTGCCATACAAAACCAGATTGGATTCGCTTAACCTTTCCAGGACTTTGATCAAATGAGCTCACACAGCAATAACATTTACATTGACCCTCTACCCCTCCTCCCCCCCCCAACACACACTCCCTCTCCCTCTGTCTGTCTCTTCAGACTCTCCCTCCATCCCTCCCTCTCCGACCACTCCTCAGCGCTCACCCTCCACACGTTAGGTCAATAACCTAATCAGCTATCGATGGCGACCGGGCCAGGCTGTGTATGATTGCGGCGTAACCCTCCTCAGCAGTTCAGATTGTTCCTGAAGACTGTTATTAAAGTGAGGGGAGAAGTATATGGTCACCAAGCGCATCCCTGCACATACACGCACACAAAAGCCAGCTTCTATTATAAATTATAGGAGGTAAATTTTGTCACACAATGAGGAAAAAAAAAGACAGCGTGTACAGCATATATATGCGGATGTGACCAAACCATCGGAAAACAGAGAGTGACAGGCTGGGTGAACAGAGTAGAGGAAGACATGGCCCCGATACCACTTCCTGTTTTGTACATCTTGAAGTATACAAATGTATTCAACTGAGTGGATCCCATTTATTATGAAAGTAGATTAATTTCCTTGATACGTGTTGAAAAGATTTCCATCTACAAGGCTCGTTCTCATGTCAAATGAGGGAGAAAGTGTGAGAAAGAGACAGAGATATGGAGAGATAGCGGGAGCGAGAGAGAACAAGAGAAAGAAAGAGCATAAAGTGAGAGAGAGAAAGAGAGAGAGACGGAGTGCATTGAAATCTCTTTGCATCCGCGGTGGCTTTTGAAGTTGTGAGATGAGCAGCCACAGAAGTCAGGAAAGTGACAAATTAGGGAAAAAGCTGTACTGTGCAAGCAGAGCTGCTAAATCAATTAAAGTCATGCCGAGTGCATACATTAACATCAATGACACACACACACACACTCACTGGCTCACACACACACACACACACACACACCAATACACACAGGGTAGGAAGAAAAAAAATGTGCACATAGGCTTGTCGCTGTCGCTTCTCCCCCACAGTGAAAAGAGGAAAGATAAAAAATACCACACCGATATTTAAAATATTCTGCATAAAGCCAAGACTCTTTGTGTATTGTCAGTCAGAGGGAAGCTATTCATTGTTGCTAGTTTAAGGAAATGTCACTATTGTATGATGGCCATGATAGCGGAGTCCAGGGGGAACACGAGGCTGCAAGCCAGGCAGGTCTAAATGGACTTCAGCACCCTGGATCACAGGGGAGTGTAAAACCTTTGAGTTAATGTCCTTCTCCCACCCTCCAAAAACAACCTTTACCTTACATACTTGAAGATTATTCAGCAGTCTGTCTCTTTGTTTCTATCAAGGAACCACGTGAATGAATGAGGTACCAGTTTGGAGATGAAAAAAGAGGCGAGCAAGCAAGTGGACTTGTTTTGTTTTCGGTTATTTATATATTTATTTATTTATGTATTTTATCAAAATGTCATTCAAATGGAAGGATGAGCATTTGCATGACAACAGGCTGAGGAGCAGAGAGGGAGCCCCAGGGAGAGACAGTATCCATAAACAGGAGCTAGTCACCCCATATTGCAATATTCTTCATACAGACTAACAAACGCATACGTAGCCCAGCGCATCCCGCAATCCTGTGTGCTAAATATGACAATAAAGAGAGGAAGCCTGGCTGTTAGTATTGCTATTTTAGCTGGATAAAACAATAGGCTGCTTTATTGCTACAGCACAGTGCGTAGTAAAACACAGTTTCATTTTATAAACCCTATTTGAAGAGACGTATTTTTTATTTTAAAATACCCGCGGTGATATCAAATTTGACAAAAATAATGCTGTATTAAAATATATACTCACTAAGGAAAGAGCAGACAAATCTAAATAAGTAAATGGCAAATAGCATCAACACGCAGCATTGTAGGTCACTCGCATTTCACTAAATTACACTGTGCCGTCGATTGCCAGCTTCAAAATGTAAAATATATGCAATAAAGGAATGTGCAGGGAAACCCGCATAATTTAAATAACTCAAAGTAGTTTAGAGAAAATGTGTTTTAATCTAACTGCAGAAAAGCCACAGCTATCAAAACCCTCAAAAGGAAAATCTATAAATCACATCTATAAAGTGCTTTTCATCAGCATATAAGAGGTCGATGCATGTATGTAAATATTGCTTGCTAGAGCAATAATGTTGTCTTTCATCACTATAGTGAATCATTACATTTATGCATTCACCAGTGTTATTATTTTTGCGCAGGTTCAATATTCCTTTCTGCAAAAGAAATACTTGCTTTTTGTCCTATTTGACAGTATGTGATTAATTTAAAGCTATAACATTAATGTTCTGAGAAAACACATCAAAGTACTTTGAAAAAAAAATGTAAAAACGCAACATACAAATGTAATTTTACATTAATATAAATATAAATATTATTATATTATTAATATAAATCTAAGTATATACTTATACTAATATTTATCTTAATTTACTTATTCAACTTTTTTCCCCGCAAAACAATTCTCACATTTTATTTGCTGTATTGTCTAAAGTCTGATGCAGTTTCCCCTTCATGACAGAAATCCACATGGACATGGACACACACACACACACACACACACACACACACACACAGTAGATGTGGTTTGCTTGCCCATTAGAGAGAGATGGAGACACAGAAACAGAAAGAGAAAAAAGACCTCACATTTCACTGATGCCCTTTTCTAAATACAGGTCCAAATCACACACTTCATCTGGGCCCGGAGGTGGAGCGCTAGATGAGTTTAGCCCCTGTCTACTACCCCCACACCCCCCACCCTCTGCCAGGCTGTTCAACTGTGTGAGAGAGGCTGAGAGAGAGACTACGACTAGAGCTGAGCAACATCGGCAGCAGCAGTACTGTTCTCCTCCACCCCTGTCTTTATCCCCGCCTGAGCATTAGATGTGATTACTGCTCAGCGCTCGACACTGACAGAGACAGAGAGCTCCCAGAGACAGCAGGAGTGGGTGAGAGACATAGAGAGACAGTAGGAGAGAGAGAGAGAGGGAGAGAAAGAGGGAGCAGAGAGGAAAAGAGGAGCACAGCTCTTTCGTTCTCTCTGCTGCTGCTACAGTGATACAAGAGTGCCCCCTGCTGCTCCTGGTGTCTGGCTGTTAAACACACACGTACATACATCAACACACACTCTTTAAAGTCTAGCTATGTGAAAAGGACTGTATACAACCATCAGGGAGGCAGAGAAAGTGAGACCATGCATGTATCTGTGTGTGTTTGTGTGCTATCTAGCTACAGCGATGTGTGTGTGTGTGTGTGTGTGTGTGTGTGTGTACCTGCTGAACACATGTACAGTACAGGGCTGTGACTACGGTGACTTTAATTATGAGTCAGACATTACTAAGTGATTTCTTTGCAGTGGTGTCTAACTAATAGCTATGTGCCCACGTTCCTCTCTAATAAAACTTCTGTGAGGCTCCGATTAAACATGACACATCCTTAATAATGCACTGCGGTGAGAAGTTAGACAATCCATCATGTACTTTTAAACACACACTCCCTTGTGAAGAGCATTATTGGACAACAAATCACTCGTGTAGTTTGTGTAAGATGTACAAGCAGAAGCATGTTGAGAATAAGGTGAAAACCTTTATTACTAGATGACAAGAATGACTACACTACTCATGAAGCAGCCGATATTTGGAAATGGTCATTTAGAAATGGTGAAAAAAAGTTAGTATTATTATTAGTATTATCTGGGCATTATTGTTTATTTTATTGGCATTATATATTATTACATATTACCTTCTCATCATTATTAATATAATTGTTATTATCAGTAAATATGTTTTTTTCTATATTCTAATAAGAAATAGTTTTGTATATTTGAAAATAAAATGTTTACACCTTTGGTTTTTTTTTGTTTTCTGTTGTTGTTTCCATCATATTAAAAAATATATATATATGAATGCCATCAATCTGAAGCCACTCACAATGTGTCTGTAAACTAAAGGAAAAGGAAAGAAAAGGCCTGCAAATTCAAATATAAATGTATTAAATTTAAGCATTTGTGAGGTAATGTGAGTGACACTGAGTTGATACCATAATCACTGAACTCCACAGGACGAGCAAGCAGGCTGTGACGCAACCATGTGACCCGTAGTGTTTGTGAACGGCCTTACCATGGTCTCCATGAGCCTCCAGTCTTTTTCCAGCTGCTCCATCGGTCTGGTCCACCAACTACAGAAGCGGGCGTATCGCTGGCCCTGAAACCAGTACTGTCGCAGCCACTCGAACTCCACCTGCACACACACACAAACAGGATGAAATTGTGTGTTCAGACAGACAATTTTTCCAGCATTTCCAAAAGCATTTTTTCACATCCAAAAGTGGAAAATCAATAGATTTTTTTTTTTCTTATTTAATTATAAAATACAATTGTCAAAAGATGCTCACTGCTCCTTTGTGAAAGCATAAAACATTAAATCATGACATAAGGTGAAAGGTGAAAAGACAATGTCATTTGTTACTGTAAATTATGAAATTACCAAATGTAACATACATGGAGCTACATAAAAATCATGTAGGTCAACAAACAAATCCCCGGAGAACCTTTTGGTCTTATTTGACAGTTCTCATCCCAAGTGGATCAAATGTCAGCTTTGAACAGAAAACAAGAAAACTAGTTAAAAATTATATCATCTAGGATCTGTAGACATTAAAAAAATAAAATAAAATCAATCGTCTGTTTGTCACCCAAGAATTACTTAACATTTAGTAATATAATAATATAACATGTTTTATTTTGCAATGACTTCTTCTGAGAGTATCTATCAGACTTTGAATTAAATATTTCACAATGTTCACTACCACACTTAAACATACAGTATTTGCCTTCTTCTCTCTTTCACATAAAGTTATATTTTAAATTAAAATAGAAATTCATTTTTCATAAAATTGTAAATACAAATAACTGTATAAAACATCTCAGATATTTATGCACCAATCTGGGCTGGAAGAAAATACCTCACTTGGAAATGCATTAATTGCGTGTCATAAGATCATATATGTACTTTTTTTTAGTTTTTTTTTATGAGGTGTCTGAAATGGAAGATACAATAATACTGACATATGCAAAAAATAGTCCTAACGCAAACTGTATGAATGTTGCTCATCTCAACACATCACACCCTTACCGAATACAACCACAAACATACATTCACACACACACACACACACACACAAACACACGCACACGCACACACATACACCTTCGAGTCAGCACACCTGAAAACTCCGCCCTCTTCCTCCTCTCCTTATTCTCCTCCCTCCTTCCCCCTCCTCTCCCTCGCTCCGTCTGGAGATGACAGTCTCGGCTGCCGGGCCGCTCCCCTCTCCTCTCCGCTGGGAGTGTTTTTGTTTCCTGCTCTTTTGAAGTGCTGATTTAATCCTCGCAAGGATGCTTCATGTAGCCAGGTGTAGCCTATCTATTTCTAAGTGTGTCTTTTCGTTTGCATGTTTCGTGTTTTCTGTGTTTGCACCTGTATGTGTGTCAGTGTGTTGGCGCCCTCGCATGTATCTGTCTACGTAGTTGTGTGAGTGGCTTTGTTAGCATCCGTGCCAATGTAAGTGTGTATGTCACAGATTGCCCCAATTGCCGCCAACTTAAATGCGAGAGACTGTGAGTTGCCCTCCCCCAAAACGTCCTACAAAGCATCATCCACCCAAAATAATGCACACTCCATTTAACTTTGACATAGTCAACTGTACAATACAAAATGTACTATGCATACAAAGGACTCACATCTCAAATGGGACTGCTATTGTTCATTTTCTGAAAAACCATTTGGTTTACAGTCCTTCTAACAGAGCATTAGTCAGTGTATACAGCAGACTCTTTTTAAAGCTGTGGAATCACAGCAAGGGTTGAGCGGATGAGTGCTATCCAAAAGGTTTACATTTCTGATTTAAATAAATATTTCTTGTCGTTTTTGTTTCACTGATACATCAAGCATATGTTATTCCATTCCAGTAGCACAGTTTTTGGGATGAACCAATCATCTACTCTTATCCAACCCAGTCTCCTTCATATTACATTCATATATGAATAATTTGCACTGGCTAATATGTTTTGTTGGATGATCTTTGGTATCAAAGTACAGTACTTTGTGTGCACTACAATTTTTTGATGTACGTATAAGAAGGTGAAATTTCCTGCAATGGTACAGGTGGCACGAAATCCTGAAATAATTAATCAACGCAATGTCGTATATGATAATAATTGTGGAGATATAAGAAGTCCAAATATATCATTTGGAAATCGAATCCAGTGCCAAGTATCCTCAGTACATTGACATTTTCAAGTGGTCATTGCTCTGTATTAGAAGGAAAGTCACCTCCCATCTAGCGACTCAAGCAAGTTAAAACAAAGGGCAAGAATTATTTGCACAAACAACTTGAGTGAGGTCTGCCTTGGGTAGTAGCTGTGCACAGAATCATACTGCCATTTGCTTCCAAAAGGCTCTGATCACAGCAGGGATGACATGCAAGGACTGGGCCATGTCAGGGAGAATACACAGTCAGTGGCACTGCTCAGCAGCCTCTCAGTCACTCCATACAACCCACCCTTCAAAGAAATGTCATCCTTTATGGTCCCTTCAACACTCTCCAAATCCACTCCCCTTCGATCACTACAGCCTCAAACACACAACAAAGCCGCCTATATCGGACGTCCTTTTCTCTCTGTCTGTCCCTCCTTCCATCTCTCTGATTGTCTGCCTGTCCTTTAGTGAGAAGAAACCAACCTGTGTATCCACTTTGAGCTGACATGGCTGCCTGTCCCCTACTGTGCAGGCCAGTGGCAGCCACAAAGCAGGTCATCTAAAGCGACTGAGGAGTGCCGGCTATGTGGCATTTGGACTCTGGCCACCCAGCTGAGAGCTACCAAGAGGGGAACTCTGACTAAATGCCACCTATCCAAGCACACAGATCGAAAGTGTGTGTGAAAGAGAGAGTGGTTGTTAGGGCTAGTTTTTCTCTAAGACAGCATGGGGGTGCAAGAGGGGAGCTAGTGGCTCCCCTGCGGCACTCGCTGTCATCTCTCCAGGTGATTGACACACTAACTACACATTAGCCCCACATTAGACGTCCAGCTGCCCACCATGGCAACGCTGGAGTTAAAGTGAAGTAGCCCCCTCTTTTCCCCATCTAATGAGGCGCGATTTCTTTCTCCACACCTTCACAGTATTCCCTGTGCGGGCCCAATCAATTTCCAGGCCAGGGCCCTGAGGTGGGAGCTGATGAGAGTGGGATCGATCCCACTCTGCCCTCCTCTGTTTACCTTTCTCGGCCTCCTCACACATCAGCCAGGACTGGTGCCCCCAGCTCTCTGTAAGTGAACAGCCACACAATTTACCCTCATGACACACTTGCCCAAGTGGTCACACACAAGCTAGGTTATACTGTACATGCACACATTGCTGTACACATTTCCATTTCTATCTATATCTAAAAAATAGCAGTGTTTTTTTTCTCCTGCAGGCCAAAAATATACCGACTATGTTTCCACTGAAGAAGTACTCACTGATATCAATGTGAATAATATCATTAAATTAAATGAAATTATTAAAGCAAATTTAATCCTCAAAAATCCCTAAATTGTCATTCTGCAGAGCTTGAAACAGCTAAACTATATACCACGTTCTAGCCATACAAATACAATGTTCTATCCCTTTAGCATGTAGCATTTCCAAAATAAATTTTCAAAGTACATAAAAACCACAATAAAGCCCTACGATACAACAATAAAAATGTCTCACATGAATTAAAGAGTGTTAAATGGTAATAAAACTGGTGAATCTAAGAGGAATAACAAGTACAAACTACAGGCTGCACAAATCTGTTAGCAAAAATATGTTTGGAGAAGTGATTTACAAGATTACAATGCATAAGCCCCTCAGGTAAGGTGTGTCAAAGCCAAGCAAAGACCTGAGAGCCTGGGGAGACATTCTGGCCAAGAAAACAGGACATTGCAAGGTCACACACACCTGCTTCCTCACAGTTTACTTTCTGCCAGAACATGTGGAAAAACCTTGTACCTCCCTTCAATATTTACTGTGGGGGGACTAGCATCATTAGAGGGGGTCCCTCAGGGCACTCTGTCACACACCCACCTGGGAAGTGACACAGTGGCTTTAAATGAGACAAGACGTTTGCGTCTGGGATTAGCATTTCAAAGCCAAACATGCACACGGAGGCCGTGTGGCGATGCTATGTTAGACTAACCCCCCCTCCCCTCCACCGCCACCTAAGACAGGAGGTAAGATTAAAAAGAGACAGTGAGAGGGGCCATGCTTAACTAACAGGTGGGAACTTCAGTTTTCTTCATTTCTGGCTCTGTCTCCCATCAACCCCTACTTCAACTCGACATCCCGCCCCATCCCTGAACACTCATACTCAGATGGCAGACGCTCTGCTTCATCATTGTCAGACCCGCCCACGTCCTCTGACAAGTGTCAACCTATACTCACCCCACCCCCAGCCACAAACACACACACACACACACACACAAACAGACACACACACACACAGACACTCCCCGTTGCACCACATTACACAATATCTGTGGCAGATCAGCCGGTGCTAGCTTGCTGTTTAGCACATTTTAAGGAAAGGCCCATAAGGCACAGCTCAGGTCAGGCTGCCTGTGCGTCTCAGGCTTGTTCGCTCCTTGGTCGTCCATGTCAAACACGACCTGCGCAATATGCAGCCGCCAAGCGCCAAAGTGGGCCGCCATCATAAATAACTCCAGCAACAATACATCATTTAAGTGGGTGTTCTGCTCTCGTGGGCAACTCCAAACAAATGGCCACATCGATCATTTCGAGTGCCAGGTAGGGTAGGCTGAGCCCCTGAGAGCCCCTCCCCCTTACTTAAACACTCACACATACATACTTGCACACCTGCTCTTTTATAAATAGCATTCTGTTTTCCTAAATAAACCTGCCTTGCCCTCCTGGTGGGGGCCTATGTTTGGTAATCCTGTAGCGCTATGCGGCAAACTATCAGGTGTTGCTAGATCAACTAGCGCAGCACTCCTCCTAACACAGACAGCCCTATTGTTTGGCAGTGCTGAATAATTAATATTGTCTACAACCTTTAAACAACCTTACGTCAGACTCATCTGTCATGGTGTCCCGCTGAGGGGCCTGGGTGCTAGCGTCGGCTAGGATGTGCGCTTTGAGCCCAGGGGTGCGAAGGGGGAGAGGTGAAGTGCTATATTAACTGTTGGCCTGCGGCAAGCTAACACAGGGGGCTGGTGGTGCCCCTCACGTTCCTCTTCTTTGACCTCACTCTACCTCTCAATACTCCAAGCCAGCATCACTCATTGTTGCCACTGAAAAAGGGGTTAGGGAGGGGAGCAGGGCATGACTCCATCTTTAGATAACATATGGAGACGCTATTGTCTTACAATCCATCACAGGCCAGGACAAATGAGAACAACCTGGATTTCATATCGCAGGCATTTCCCTGAGTAGAAACAACCAGGTAAGTAGAGGGTGGAAAGCTGCCAGGCTCCCATTCTGCCATTTACAAAGCTTGAACCTGCTATCAGAGGACTCACAGCACGGTCTGTAAATCCCATGATGCAGATGAAATAGAAAGGGCATATCAAACCAGGATTAAATGTGTTCCTGCATGTTTTTGGCTGATTGATTCTTTTGACTAAACTTTACCATACTACACATTACACTTTTCGCTAACAATATTTGTTATAGCGTATTTCTTGAAAAGCTGTTTTGTCAGTGAGATTATTTTATATCCATCCAATGATGCCATTATTTAGAAGCAAAGTTAAATTAAATAAAGTGGTGTGGTTTTAATATCAATATTGGTCTTGACTATAGTCCTATCAAGGATCAGCACATCATCAAGAGGGTGTATATGGCATGCTAGATGTGTAGGTTGATGCAAATTTTTAAAAATTACAAATTCTTTGTAATTAGATTTGTTCAGATAAATGAAATTCCTCAATAAGATATTTATCCATGTTATTCATAGAGAACAACAACTGTGAATCCTGTCATATCTGCAGATGGTTCTCAGCCATCTTTAACCTCCTTGGAGAACCAGATGGGTGATGATTACAACATCAGGACAATTTAAGTGTCAAGGTTCATGATCACAGAAAGACTTTTAAACTTTTAAAGACTGCTATTGTCTAAAGTTTTTTCGGCCTTCATTCTGATGTCCAATGTGGTCAACCACGTTCATCTGGTGCAAAAATAAACATCAAATATTTTCTGATGGTAAAAAGTTAAAAGTTAACACCACTGACGACTTTACAGTCCCATTTCAAATACATTTTATCATGCATGAGCGCGCACATTCAATCCATGAAAATTGCAAACATACAAACATATGTGCTATCATTATTATAAAAAGACACACACACACACACACAGATGAACACATACCTCATTGTGAATCTCCTCACAGTGCTGTAGCGTGCTCGGCCGCAGTGCCAGCAGGGTGTGGGAGCCTGTCTCTGGGTCAGTGTGCAGATTGGACAGGGCCTCTTGGCACCGGGACTGGATGTAGGTCAGAGTCCCACTGGAACACTGACAGGAAAATGGACAGACTCAGTGTTATACTGATGTGTAGAGTATAGCTACTGGTTTGACCCTGAGTATCAAACAAAAAAAACAATTAAAAGTTTCATATAAAGCTACTGAAACGTACAAGAAGACTAACTATGAAATTCTCTTGGAACATCATGATCCATTGTTGTCAATATCATGTTTCCTTATATCAATGTCCATATTAAATCTTTTTAGAGAATGATTGTATGTGTACAGTTGAAAGATTATATGGTGTTATTTAATGTATAACTCCCTATTTTATTTCATACTGGATACAAGTTCGAAAACTTTCATAAAACTGCAATTTCTTTCCACTTATAAGAGACTGCAGAATCCTTCCATCTCACTGAAAACACGACTTTTTAGAATGTTTTTGTTTACCAGACACAATGGTGTTTTTTTTTCTTTCTTTTGATTCATTCTTCCCTTGAAATAGCGTGTAAGTACCAACAGAAGTTCTCACTGAAACCAAAGGGAACTGTCGGCACGCTATACAGCATTTTCACAACAAATTCAAAACACTGTGTTTTCCCTTTTTGGCCTGGTGGCTTCTCACCTCGGCCACTCTGTGAGTGGAGCTGAAGCGTGCAGTGTCTCCAGCTAGGACACAGTGCTGGTGGGTACTGTTCAGGTCATCTGGTAAACACAGGAGAGAGAGAAAACTATCAGAAACACGCTAACAATACCACCAACAATCATCAAGAGAGCAGTGAAAAAGAGTAAACAATAGAAAAGACCAGAAATGGAGAATATTCATCCATCAGAAACTGTATAACACAACAGAGCAGCAAAGTAGTTTGCTTAGAGTTAATAATTTAATAATAATTATAATAACAAATAGAGCAGACCATGAGAAGAAAAATGACTGATTACAATAGAAAAACAGATGAAAAGCAGGGCGTGAGTGAACATAACAACTAAATCATCTTGTACTCTCAGACAGATTGCGCTCGGTCCGGCACCGAATCAAATAGAACGAACAGCATCGTACTATAATTTTAATTACCAAACAAAACCAGATCACACTCAATCTGTCAAGATGGAAGAGCCACACCAACAAACATTTGTCCAATATCACAGGAGCTTTACAAAGAGGCCTTACTGCTGTTTCCTGCGTATCCCTCCATGTGTTTCTTTGTGTGTATAGATGTTTCTCAGCTCTGCCATTATTTGCCTCATACCAATAATTAATTTAGCCATGACAGAGCTGTCATTCACAGCACATGTGCATATTTACACCCGCCTTGAGCAAGAGTACACCGACTAATGCCTGTGATTTGAAAGTCAAACAGCCAAATGCTTTGGGAGAAAGATATTATTGTTTGGTGGAGGAGAAAAAAAAAGATGGTGACAAACAAAACAACTTGCCGGTGTTTTCTTCACCCTGATGAGATTGTGAAGGATTAGGTCTCTGGGCAGAATTACTCTGCGTCTTTAAAACTGTTTATATCCAATAACAAATTATCTCCATCAATCTGCTCTTTTCTTGGCGCGTCTGATGCATCTGTGGGATCAGGAGGGAGTAGAGGCAAACTCGATAACTGTAATAAATATTTATCTTTCTTTCAACCCCTGCGCCTGCTGCCACTTGTCCTCCTTTTCCAGGAAGCAGGCTTTTAAATATATTGGGTCAACTCTTTCCTCCAGTCCCCTTGTGCATTGGGAGCTGGAAATCTGATTATTGAACAGGCCTGGTGTCAAGACTTGCATTGTTCTTTTTTAACCACTGAAATTCCATTTGGGTGGAAATGATGGTGATTCAATTTGCCTCCAGCGGCTCAGACATTAGCAGTTCAAAAGGGCCACCCGGCGACAAATGGTGCTGAAAAGACATTACGGTGTCTGTGGTTATACACCATTGTAGTTTTCTTTTAATACCACAAAACTACTTATCATATGGCATATGTCACTAAAACACCGGAACAATATATTTTAACACTTGGTTTACTGGCGCCTGCTCTGTGTGTGTGTGTGTGTGTGTGTGTGTTTGAAACAGGAGGGGTGGCATGTCCTCTCTCAAATGAAAAGGCAACCTTTGCATGTGTGGGAGCGCATATTTTTGTTCATGCAAGTTGTGCAAATTTATAGGTGCATGTATATGTTCGTGAAGTGTGCCAAGTATTTAATTTAGGTAGACCGACAAAGCGTCAGACGGCCAAGGCCTGTATGGCTGCTATTGTTGTGCAGCAGTTGGCCTCTCAAGGGCGTACTCACCAAGTGGAGCATAAATCCCCACTGATCCGCGACAGTCAAGTCCCATTAGAATAGTCTGCACAACAGCCCATCACTCTATTATCATGGCTGGCCTGAAACTGACTGTTCTATTGTAAATCTTATCCAGCTAAAGGAGGTCGGCTTCAAGCCCTGTCAAGCTGAATATTAGGTACAGACATCTCTGCTCTCAGAAGAAAACGTAGCAGCTTCAAAGTCAACTTCAGGAATTCATTAAAACCTTCTTTTTTATTGCTTGTAAAAAAAAAAAAAAAAGAAAGAAAATATATATTCAGATTGACATGTACTTATTAGTGGCCATTCTAACAGATAAATTGGTAATCCAACCATATTTTCCAATGTTAGCAGATGAGACATGGATGTATTCAACATTTTTAAGTAAAATATTTAACCCTTCATATTTGGCGCAATGTCAAAACTTTTGTTTATCATGCTAAAAGTATAGCGCCCTCTAACACCCATCCTAGTTATTAAACAGTAACCTTATTATTTCCTGGTAGCAAATACTTCTGACCTTTTCCGCAACCTAACGACAACTAGGACTTGCTCTGAATTAACTTGTAGTGGCAACACATGAAGGAATAAACCGCCGCACCATTCAGTGAATACATCAGCAGTATTTATTACTATTTGCTTGTGGCTAAAGCAAACCCTCTCTCAATAAAACATACCTTTTGTAGTTTTTTAAGATATTATCATTAGAATTGTCCTCCTGAGCTCACAATGAAATGCAACAAAATCATCAAAGAAACACACACATGTAAGAATACTTTAAATACAGCATATTTCAAAAACTGTATTTGTTATAGGCCTGGCCTATAGATCATGTCAGTTACATACTCCTAACTCCAAAACCCTGACACAGTTTTTTTAAAATTCCAAAAGCTGAAAGCTGCTTTAAATCTAAGCAGTGTATTTATGATTTGGCATCTATGCAGAGTGCACAGGTAGGGTTTCAGTGTGTGCATAAAAAAACTCTGGCAGCACATGTTATTGTACACCAGATGGATACACATATTTGCTGGTGAATCGATCAAACCAGTGCTCTTTAAAACACAGTGCAGTCTGATCATTAGGTCATATACATATATTATCACATGCAGATAACTACCAGATGAATAAAAGAAAAAATAAAGAATATAAGGAAATAAGAAAATCTATTTAATATATCGACATATCAGGAAAAGTCACGCTGTTAGAAATGTTTTGCTGGGAGGAGGAAAGAAGCGGTTGGTAACACCATGTATATTAGATGTCTGACTACACCCACCACTGGCCTACAGTGGAGTTAGTTGTAACCAGAGCTGCAGTACAAAGAAATTAGCCAAACCTAACTGCTGACAAAAAAATTAAAAACTTCCTGTTTACGCGTCAGTCACCGTTTACAGTCCAATTAGCAACAAAATACACAGACATTGACACAGATATCTGCGTATCGTCGTGAGATGATAGCCGATGAGTTCCAAGATTGCATTTTGGCCAACGCGTTCCACCACTGTCGCTCCTCACACATTTACCTGCATGCAACCAAAGCATGTTCCTGTACAAATCGCAGCCTACATTTTAAATGCCATCCCCCACTCAAATTTGATTGGTCAATACTACTCGGGCTACAAAGATAAACCACAACGCTTCTGATAAAATCTTGCTCCTTGCCTACACATTCTGCAGATATCTGTTTTTAGTGATTATAGATTTTAGTATAGTCTTAAAGGAAAACAGGGAAGTTATTACCCTTTTTTGAAATCATTATGACTTAAATAATTTTAAAAAATCCCTATCCGTCCAGCCAGAAGTCCTAACTCCTTGCACATCTGAACACAAGCGCCTGCTGTGATGTGGATAAATGCCCTCATACTCAGAAAATATGAGAAAGCTTGGAAGCGCCCATGAGAGAGGAGGATGGAGGTGTCTGCTGCAGCCAAAAGCATTAAGCTATGATTTACACCCCTGCGGCTCGCTGTCTGTCCTCTCCATAGAGACATAGTCAGGGCTGGGTCACAGGACTTCAAAAAATAACATTTGGTTTTCCTAACCTCTCTAATGCACACAATTTCATGGAATCTTAAAGCTCCATGTTCAGGCCACGTACCGCCTCACACACACATTCACACACACACATCACATCACAGCTCTGTTTTTTCTGCAGAGAGGGTTAGAAGAAAAGAACAGAGCAAGACAGTGAGACTCAAGTGCATACTTGCATGGGTCATTTAGGAGAAGAAACACTAAAACACAGGGTAATAAAAATGCTCCTTCCTGTAAATTCAGACATGGTGGTGAATGCGGTAAGAGTTGTGTGAGAAATATGTTTATGTGTGCATGTGTGTGCATGTGTGTGTGTGCGAGTTTATAGAGAAGACTCTGTACCTCTCATGTAATAGCAGTCTCCTGACTCCAGTGGCAACATCAGGCCAGGTGTGTGGATGTCCCAGGCTACCTTGAGCCCAATCCTCCAGCATGTCTTCTCACCGCTGCCTCCCTCACTGCTCTCACCTGTCAGTCATACACAGCCCGATTCATTGTAAGATTTGCATTTTGTATTTAGATTCTTATTTCAGGTACCAGGCTGACAGTTTCACCCAGCATGACCGAAGCTGAGTTTAAAAGTGCAATGCGGTTTTACACTTACATTTCTCATATTTTTTATAGACATGCACTTGTCTCATCATGTTATAATATCAACTGATTAATTCAACCAAAATACATTATGTGGTAAAACTGTAATAGCACCAGGTGTTATCATGGTAATGCAGCAACACAGAATAAATAAATCACATAAAATACAGGACTGCCACTTTAAAGAGTAGGGAGAGAAATGATTTAATCCTCACCAACCAAACAATGGATATAAGATGTATGCCTTTGTCTCCAGAAAGTAAGAATCACTTAACAGCCGAGCAAAGATGATATGTGTTGCTGTGATTATATTGGCTGTTAGCACAGGATCTTTATGCTATCATTATGCTGTGCAAGAGGAAATTGTTGGATAAAAGCCTTTGATGTTGTTTAGTGAGTGTGTGAGAGTGTGTTATTGGACAGTAGGTACCCCATGATATCCCTGTTTGTGAATCCGTTCACTGTAACCACCTCCCCTGTTCTCTTCCCCTTCCATTCTTACATGGCATACTAAGAAAACAAGATTTAACTTGGCTGGCCAACACCCTTCAGCAAAATCAATACTAAAGTCTTTCTGGGCCTCTCTGTGCCCCACAGCTGCCTTTTCCTTTGCTCAGCACGGATAAATAGTAACTTAATTTCCAGCCATTGTGCTCTGAGAGCCAGCTAATGACAGCACTCCCCAAGGCCTCTGGAATGGTGGAAGATCATCCTCTGTGCCGGAAAACACTCATTCGTGGCAGATTCCTTTGGATCAGCACAGCTGGGAAAAACACAAATCTTAACACTTCTCCGGCTGAAGCAAAAAAACAAGGTGAGATGACTCAAACAGGGAAAAAAAAGCATCTCAAAGGAAATAGGAGTTTTGCCAAACATCTACTCTCTGTACATCAAGATTTCTAATTTGCTGTGATGCTTTCTTCTCAGGGACAATGTAAGAAGTGTGACCTTATTGTAGAAGTGCAACATTCCTCAAGGTAACAATTTCATTAGCCTGTTCCTGAGAGTCCTCACATCCAGCCATGGGAATAATGCTGTTTGAGGGCGCTGATGAGACTTTTACTCCCTAAAGTCTAGAGCTATGGGGTCATTCGGGACTAGAAAAGACACAGCTGCTAAGCGCGGCAAGGTGTTATGCCGCAGTGTTTGAAGCCCGTGTTCACAAGGTTAAAGTTGAAATGGTCTAGAACAAATCATCGAAGCAGACCTTATAGGGCAGGTGTTTCTGCTTAAGAAACCAAGATGAAGGAAGTTCAGCTGTAAAGTGTGTGGGAATGTCAGAGCAGTTGGCACTGCACCTGTACGATGCTGTAAAATTACAGTTTCAAGATACAGATGCGCACTATGTACAGCTCCCACTTTTTGACTGTTCTATATGCTTTGCAAAGACTACAGCTGCACCTTTATGTCCGTCCATAACAGGAAATCATGTTTAAAATACATTCATTTGGTTTCATGGTAAAGAATTATCTACAATATTAATGCAGGACTAATGTAAGGTGTAATGTACAAAGATGAGTTTTAACATCTGCTTCTGCTGTAAATTTAATTTGAGTATTATTTCTACAACATGAAAATGTATTCGGCACTGTATTGTATATGATACTACATACTGTATGTGGGACTAAAAATAAGAAGCCATACAAAATACAAGGACCCTTCTCAGACATTTATTAATATTTTAAATAAATACTTCTGATATGTGTACCTCTTTTATAGTTGTTTTGAATATGCTCTAGAAAGCAACCTCCCCCACTCTCTGAGATGCTCTATCAACTCAATCAGCAACTATCAGCTCTTGAAAGGGTGCACATTCCGTAATTAGGAGACATCGTATTATCCATACAGTACAGTCTAGGAACACTTATCAAAGCGGGGCTCATTATTCCATATCAGATAATTACACATCGATCATTTCTCGAGGAAATGATTTAGATGGGATGCGGTGTGTGTGATAAGGCCTGTTTGTTAAACTGCGCCATTGAGCGCGAGTTAAGAGCTGAGATCCAAATGTCTGTGATCTCCCGACGCATGATCGGTGATAAGGCTGTCAGCAGCAAGCTGGTGATGACATTTGATAATGCCCTGACACTATCGCATAGATGGATCTGATGGTTGCCTCACCAGAGGCCATGTCTACAGCTGCTACAGCGCTGCTGTAGGGCCATAATACACAAGGTTAGCTGCATTTGATCCACCATAAAGCAACTGATATAAGCTGTTGGGATATTGAAGTGAAAGAGAAAAAAGAATTCTAATTTTGAAGACAAAATGTCAAAGACTACTATGAGATACTTTGGATTAAAGTGTTAAATAGAAGATGCAAAGCTGTTACTTATTGACAGATGTCATCTACTGTTACTGTCCAAGTAGCACAGGTACAGAAAAGAAAGCAATTTCAGTTTTGACCCCTACCTTTGTCATCATGACAGCTATAGCTGTAAACAGCCACTGGCGAATGAGTGATCAGGTTCTCATCATGGTGCCAGCCTACCGCCATTTTCCCCATGCCATAGTACGGCTCCTCTTTGAGCTGGCTCATAGATGCTGGGTCCATGTAGTTGAGTAAGGTGACGTTGAATTTGACCGAACCACTGAACACCTGCTGCGGGCTGGGCTGGGAACAGCCCTGCCCACTGGCCTGTTCCTCCTTGTCTTCAATATGGTAATCTGACAGACTGTGCTTGAGTTGGACCACAGGTTTCTCCTGGGCCTTTAGTCCCACAGGTTCAGTCTGTGTGCCACTGACACCCTTGGGTGCCCAGGAGGGGCATTTTCCTTCACTGTGTTCTGACCCTGCTGCTACACCCGCTTCAGCCGGTATGACCTGGGAGGTCTCTCCCTCTTCGCTGCTGTGTTTGGATTCAGTCTCCCACTCTCCTTCTTGTTTTGACCCAGAGCAGCCTTCTTCACTGTGTTTCGACTCAATGTCCCACTCCTCGCTGTGCTTGGACTCTGTGTCCCCCTCCTCACTTTGCCTGGAACCTGAGTCCCCTCCTTCACTATTCTTGGAGTCTTCACTATGCTTAGACTCTGTGTCGCCCTCTTCACTCTGTTTGGCCTCTACCTCCCCTACCTTTGCACATTGCGTTAGCGTGTCCCCCTCCTTCGACTTAGAGACATCAGAGCAGAAGAAGGTGTTCAGCTCCCACAATGCCTTGCAAGCAGCCCTTAGGTCAGGGTCGCAACAGTTTTGTCCTTTAACTTCACTGTCCTCACTGTGCCAAGGGATAGCAAAGAGTCGCGTGTCCAGATAGCGATAGGTGTGGCCCGGCTCACCCAGCAGAGCCCGTGACACAGCAGTGAATACATCTCTGTCACGGACGCGAACCAAATCCCTCAGGAGGCAGCCCTTTCTTCTCAGAGTGAGCAGAGCTGCCTGCACTCGGTCATGGAGCTCAGTAGGCAGTGAGCAGGATCTCCTCAGAACCAGGCCGGTGTAGCTGGAGTCCCACTAGGAAACGACGACATCATCGTCATTATCATTATCAGACAAAGACATAACAAATCTGATTAAAATGAAATTACAATTCGTCTTAGTTACCAGGTGTTGGCATTCTGAAATGACTCACCAGCTGCTGATAGCCCCGGTCTGAAGGTCCCAGAAAGGGGATCTTCTGGTCTCCCAGCTCCTGCAGTAACCGCCGCCTCTGTGAAACACAACACGGTAAAAATGACTGATGAATAACAGCAGGAACCTAAATTTATGTTGCTATTGAGTATTTTTTTTAAATACTCACTTTGTTATCAATTCCCTCAGCATTTCTTTTTCATTCATTCAGGATTTAACTTTTTGGGGCAAAGTTGACTGCAGAGGTGGCGTGGAGGGAAACATATGCATGACTAAAGTTATGGAAATTTCATAAAAGCTAAAGCACTGTGGTTATTTTTATTTTTATTTTTTATAAAATTAATTAAGTTACTGTCAAACTCCCACTTAAAAAATGTATGCCTTCATTTGTGTGCTGAAATGTAAGAATGATTACACTACATCCTGGGATGATAATTTGTACACCAGTGCCATCTTGTACACAGTTGTACAACTGTTGTAATGTACAATTTACAATAACATGCAGCAATGGACTATAGAGACTGACAAGAACAAAGAGTTAAATAGGTATTTGCGAATTCATTTTAACAAACACATTTTTAACATTCAAAACTGGCTGAGAAAGCACAGCAACCAACGTCATTTTCATTGACGTCCCACATTTTTATGATTTGCAGAAGGCTGCCGAGGGGTTTCTTACAACCTTTTAAAAGATGCCCTGTGCCATACAGAGCTCCTTCAATAAAAACGCCAACCTGGTGAAGGGATCAAAGCACCTTTCATTGGGCAGCATTCCATTCTGACCAGTAAATCCAATGGCAACTGGGATAAAAGCTATATCCCCAAATAAATGTGACAACTATTTCCCTGTCCTGCCTCTTCTTCGCCTCCAATACGTATGTATTTGTGTGAAGGTATGTGCACATGGAGGTGTGGTGAGGTGTATCTGTGTGCATATGTGGGTTCAGAAGCCCGTACTCATGACCCACAGGTGCACACACACACACACACACACACAGACTCTGCATGGCGTCTCAGCAGCAAATGTCACCGACATGCCACTGCCTTTTTACATCTTTAAAAGTTTTTTTTTTTCATGAATGGCCTGTGCCTCAACAAAGCAGTTGTGATAGTTTAAGGAGAACCGACCCGGTATATTTTTCCAAGACATTTACAACACGGGTCTCACATTTCTTCAGCTCTCATAATGCCAGAGACCCCATGTGGCACGCTACAGGGAATATGGGAACCGGCTGCCAAAATATGTCCTGACTTTTAGAGTGAAATAAAATGTCACGTTAATAACATTAAAGTGTAGGTTAAAAAGATGTGTGTCCTGACTCAAAAGGGGGCTGGATCGAAAAAAAAGAGGGCAAGTAGGGAAAGTATGTGCATTAAAAACAGAAGGCGAAAAAAAAAAAAAAAAGATCCCAATAACAGAAGCAAAAGAAATGGGAGGGCATCAGATCTGACACATTTTGGTGAATTTACCTTCAGGGCTGAATCTTTACCTTAGGCTAAACAACACAACACCTGCTGAAAGTTTTCTTAAAGGATGCACATGAGTGCACAAGTTATTCTGGAACAAACAAAAACAGACTTGCAGACAGTTGGAATCTAAAAAACAAAACAACATGCACTATTCATGGCCAGACTGCATTCAAAGGCTGTTGGAAGGAATTGACAACCTGACGTACATTCATTGGTGTCAAATTCCAACTCATGACAGAAGCTCAAGCTATCAAGGTGAGGCTCTGGGCTAGTGTTGTATGTGTATGCATTTGCGTGTATCCCTGTGTGTGTTCATCTATGTGCTGCTGTGTGTGTGTCTGTGCAGATGATATCCTGGCATCCATCTACTGTGGATATGTGCATGTGTGCACATTAGTAAGATCATTATAGTCTGCTTTATTCACAATGTGCAAACCAATACTGTGTATTGCATTGGTATTTGTGTGTGTGTGTGATGGTATAAGATCCCCATAGATACACACACACACACACACACATACGTGCCCATCCTGAAAAACACACCGCCAGGGTAGCAAGCATGATGCCTCAACCCCAATCGCACACAACCAGGGCTGTCACACACATGTCAAATACATCAAGCTACTCAGAAATTCCACAGAAAAAAAGAAAGACACAAAGTTACCGGAGCCCTCTGAAGCAGATGGACTCTCGCTGTATCAGAGAACCACTGTGCCTGTCTCCTTATCTCTCTGTCTGCACCTGATTCTAAGATGAAATCCACAAGGCGCAAAAAAAAGAAGGTTTGTGTTTCCACTCAGACCCAAGAAACGAGATTACCAATCCCATAATATCATGGATGCTTCACGGTAGCCATGCCAACTGTCTGAGCTGAGTGATATATCTGATGTTTTTTTTTTTCTTTTTTTAATCTCTCTCTTTTCCTTGATAGGATTATTCCCTCAGCCGGACTGTTTATCACAGAAAAACATATTAGGTAGAATAGAAGTCAATTGGTTTGCTTTGATCTTGTCCTATAAGAGATATTAAACTGTGTACCGTACATTTATTAATTTCATTTATTTCCCATCTGTGGCACTTCAACGGACACTTTCTTCAAAGTGTTCTTTGCAGAGTAGATTAATGTCCAGCGCTTAGCATCAATAGCTGAAAATAGCCAGATAACTCTGTTGCTGTAGGGATAAAAAACACTTCCAGTCTGAGTTGTGATACTGGAACATAGTGTATGTGGTTGGGCTGCTGTAGGAGGACATGGTGATGTCTGTGGGCTTAGATATGGCTAATGCACCATGGACTGCAGATAGAAGCGACAATCTAGAGAAAAACCTGGAGATGACTTAATAAGTAGAATTGTCACCCCATGTGGTAGCACTCACCGTCACTTCATTTTCTTTTGAGGCTACAAAGTAAGACAAGAGGTGTACATAATATCGTCTTCAAGGAGCAGGGGCTTCAGAAGAGCAGACAGACAGAAAATCTTTGGATCTTACACAAGCCTTACGTAGCTTTGACGATGACGTGATGAGAGATAGCTGTGTAATAGAGCTCTGTGTTTAGACAGCGATCCATTGGTACTTGTGTGACACCCAGTTCAGAACTGGTCCTCCCCTGCAAAAGTGATGGTGAATCAACAGTTTTGACAAGTCGGCTGTAAAACGTCGGACTCAAACAGACAGACTACCTGTGTACATCAAAGCTGCTTCCGTCCCGGTCCATTTGGCACCGGATCGCAGAATGTAGGGCGCCAGTGTGAAGCTACTCGGGGTAAAGACAGAGCCAGGGAGTGTCCTAACACAACCCCCTGAACACTCGCAGGTGTGTTGCATAGAACAAAAACAACGTCTGAGGGAGCCTTGAATTCAGTTATTAAACTGGAAAAAAAAAACGACATACAAATTAGAATCAATGTAAGAAAACACACAAGGTACTTTAGCTAATGGGAGTCAATGCCTCGGTACTATGTTCCATGATGGTCTTCATGGGTGTGCAGGGTATGCCTCTGACTTCAACTACAGTGAGATTACCTAGTGCCGTCACACACAAACACCTACACACACACACACATCACACATGCATAGAGAGCTTTTAGAATACTTCTCTATGTCGAACACAAACTAACAAACAGCAGCACCAGTAGAGTTTCATACATCAGGATTCTTCATTTTAATGAGCACCACACTAAAACAACATTCAGGGCAAAAATGGACCATTTCTCTGCTTCTGACATTTAGTTTGCAACCATGTGGCATTCATTTATTTTAAGAATAGCCGGTGTTGGTTTAGTGACTCAGTGTGACGGCTAACTAGGCAAACTGGTAAATGACTGACTCGAATGTGTGGGTGTTAACTTGCCAGCAGGGGTAATGTGTAACCCCATGTTTACATGCTCCTGTCCAGGACGGATCCATGAATATGAATTGGACGGTGAAGGCAAGAGGCCGGTCAGGTGGATGTTGCCAGAAATATCTACAAAAAACAGGCTTTCAGCTACTTCCGTGTTAATATCTGAAGCTTTCTGGGTCGATGTAACCCCTGTACAGTGGGTTAAAGACAGAGTAGTCCGAGCAAGCATTAAGCAAAATGAACCAGATGTCACTTGTGTTCTAAATATTCTACGACATTAACCACAACATATTATTCTAATCAATGGACTGAACATTTTGTATATATATCGACAGACATGCTCAGCATGTGTTCAGTGGAGGTCCACAGGTAGGGTAAGCGATGACAAATGGCAGACAGGCGGGATCTGGCCTGTTAATTGTTGTTGGAGGCTGAAGGCTGCGTTGTTCATTTCACCTCGCGACAGGTCGGCGGGGGACGTGATCATTAATATCAGAACATTTCCATCCATCTACCTGAACAAGAGGGCAGTCATTTAAATGGCTGGCACCGGGCAGACCTTTCACGCCCTGTTTATAATGTTTATATCACAACAACATCTAAGCACATTACCAGAGCTGTGGGGGACCACTGCCAGTCATTAATTAGATTCACACGCACACACAATGTGACCACCTTTATTGGTGCCCGCTCACATCTGAAAAATGTCACACGTGTGAGATAAGGCACACTAACACACACCCAGTGTGCCTTTTTACCTAGACATTAAAAAGTCCTGTCCCACTCTCTCTTTGTCAGTCACGTGTCCACTTTCTAACACATACACACACTTACTTAAAGTCATCCCAGCGTACGTGTGATTGTGTCAGGTGGAGAGTGCATGTGTAATGTTCGTGTGTGTGTGTGTGTGTGTGTGTGTGTGTGGGAGAAGGAGAGTGAGATGAAGATGAAGGAAAGAAACAGCATTGGACCTCGTCTGTTTTTTTTTAACTCTCCCAGTCTCCATCTCTCTCACTGCACCTGACAGGCTTACAGAGAGACCTGGGTTTCCAGATCAATCATTCAAAAGTATTTACAAATGCACAAAGCCAGGCACGGACAGGTTGGCACATGGCCACTCTGTTAAAGTGCTTTTCAATGTGTCTGTAGTGTCAACATCCATTTCACACTTATCTACACCTCAAAGGGGGAAAAAAGATGTTTCATGTGACCTTTAGCAAGTGTCAAATCTGGAGAGAAGAAGAGAAGGGAAAGAAGAGAAAAGGAGGAGGGCGATTTAAGAGATCTGTTGATGTATGCCTTACATAACCTTTTTATTTATCCAAGAGAGAGATTGACTGAGCATGCTCTTTATCAGAAACATACTGGCTGCTTCACACTCACATATGCAATTTCACACACAGGAGCTGGCCAATACATCTACAGATTTCTGGTGGGCAATAAAAACTTTCTCTGATCTTTGCTGGAGCAAGTCCAGGTTAAATGTCTTGTTCAAGGGCATCTTAAAAGCTTTACACCCGGTGCCTGCGGATTCGAACCAGCAGCCTTGTCATCACAAGAGCTGTCCCGTTTCGATGAACACTTGGATACCACCACCGGGGCCTTTTGCCATTTTGCCAATTGTTTGTTTGCAGCGCGAGCCGTAATGTTTCCATTAAGATCATGTTGATCGAGAAAAAGCTTTTTAGTTTTCACCTTGAAATTACAATATGCTTTCATGAGGTCAGCTGTTTTCCACGTGGAATGGCCGGTTTTAATGCAGACATAGTCCCTTGGTACTCAGGCAGGCTCCAGTTCAGCAAGGGGGAAAGTCAGGGGAAAAAACTGAGAAAATGAGGGAGGGAGAGGGATAGAAGGAGGGAGGAATGGGTAGAGAAAAAGGAGAGCGTTGATTGAAAGACTGTGATTAGCAGTTTTCATCCGGGCACCAGGGCCACTGAGTTGTTCTAACAGGGTTGTCGCGTCTCGAGGTGCAGTCAAGGAGAAGTCAGTGCTTTAGAAAGCTCCCTTGATTTCTCCATTTCCCCCTCCCTACCTCATTCACTCTCACCACCCAGCCACACTTCCCTGCCCCTCCAAAAAATCAATATGGCTGTGCAAAGTGCAGCTTGGCCCAGGGGGAGGGCCAGCTAGCTGTAGGGGCTAGATGCAGGGCTTACAGGGAGGACAAGAGGCGTCCTCCAGGCCTGTCCCACAGGCAGTGTCAAGGACAGACCTGAGGACCAGAGGACTGAGGCCACCAGATTGCCCTTCCCCTTCTGCATCTCGCCTTCTCTCTCTCTCTCTCATTCTCTCTCTTTGCTGCCTGGGCTTGGCTGGCTCAGCGGGGCAGAAGAGATCAATAAGCAGGTGGAGCGTTTAAAATCCCCAGCTCTGGAGGCTGACATTACGCTCCTCAGAGCTGAGTAGACCAACGCATCGCTCAGGGCAGAGCAGCTGGATGGATGGATGAGTGGGTGTATGGCAGTCGCACCTGGTCAGCTCATTGAAAGGTTTGTGATTTGTGACAATAAACAATTCAATAGCACTTACGTGGCCATACACGGCATCCGTAGAGCCAGACTCTTGACGCATACTACCATTGTCTCAACATGACACAGATCAGTAGCAGTCAGGCAGTTATAAACATCGACACTGTGGTACTGTATCTCACTATAGGGCAGTACTTTCAGTATTTACTGCAACAATGATACCATTACTTATAGAATGAAGCATCAAAAGTGGCCCCCCAAAAAAAAGAAAAACCAGCTTGTAATGTCTTTGTCAACAGCTATGTTCCTCATTTCCATACAGTAGGCTAGATGACGAAGCCTGTACATGATGTGGATGAAGCATGCAAGGAGGATTTCAGTCCTGCCGCGTGTCTCCATGTGTGAGTGACTGATCACAGTAGAAGTGGCTTGTGTCTCTAATCCAGTACCACTGTTAGACAGTGCAAAGACCCGGCTCTGTGTACCGTGGCACAGGCTGATCAAACCCATCATATGACAAGCAACCTCTTCAAATGACGATGATTTCCCAGCTCTGTGTCCTTTCGGCTCCATATTAGATCATCTTCTGACACTACCGAGTCTGGTACTTCATCTGGGATAAAGATGATGTGTGCAATCCAACCCTAGGGGTTGAGAGTCAAAGGTAAACGAGGGGCTAAGACAGGGGTAGTGTGTCGGATTGGCTGACAGCTGTGACAATTATCTTGTGGGTATATTATATCCTTATGCTAAACATAAGATTTGATAGAGTATTTTGCCTGACAAAACACTTCAAGGCTATTTTGCCATCAAGTTACAACTGTATGTCACACTAACACACAGCAAATGAAAAAATAAAAAAAAGCCATTTGAGAGGAAAGAAATATCAGATCATAGAACAAATCAAAAATAGAGAATATTTCCTTTATTTTGCCCAAGAGCAGGCCTAAAAGTCATTATACTTTTCTGATATATCATGTTTCTTCCATAGACAACTAGGACAAACCCATGAATTATCTGATGAGTTCTGTATGATTTTTTTAACATACTATTATCAACAAGCTAGTGCAGAGGCCTACGTTTAAAAGCTGACAATCACTAGAAAAACATATGGCTCAAAACAGATGTGGACTGAACATCTAGGACAGGTCTGAATCTATCTCATGTAGTGTTTGACCCAGATAAACTGGCATTATGATGTGACATCAGATTAATATTGAATTAAGGACTGGGATCATTTTTGGCTGTTTACATGGACATCAGCCTGTCTTCCTGGAATCCTGAAGCTGATAAGTTTTCTATAATGGCATTAGCCAAATCCTGAAGTATAGCAGACGGCGCTTGTCTTGCTTGAGAAGCCACCTCATTTCTTTATTTATTTTTCCTTCACTCATTCTGAACAAAGGGAAATATTCTACCAGGAATTGAATGGCTTAATCCTCTTTTCACTCTTCCCAGTAGCTTGAATGGTGACAGATTAACACGCTGGAGGTTTACAAACCCAGCCATATGAAAATGTAATTGCTGGTGGCACACTGCATGCATGTGTTTAAGTTGAGGGTTAATATTAAAGCCAAAAACACAAACACACACACACACACACACACACACACACACTCCAGTCAGGAGGGATGTGGCCAGGTTGGGTCAGACCCAAGTCACTGAAGCCGGGGTAGGACAGACCATTCTGTCACGTACGTATCAGGGAGTTGCAAGCTGTCCCAAACCCACACTAGGTGCCATAGTTACTGTTCACTTCTGCTAATTATTACAGCCAATCAGAGGGGTTAACGGGGCGGAGCCTGGCCAGACCATGTTCTGGGGCATTTAACAGCTGGCAGGAACGGAGGTGAATGCATTACACTCTGCCCTCATCCAATAAAAATAAAACACCCTGACATCTGAGGTGTACTTAGCACAGAGGGGAGGGAGGCAAGGAGTGAGGGAGGAGAAGAGGATGGTGGTGGAGTGGGGTGAAGGGGAGAGAGCATATGATAACATGATGTCCAAGTGCCACCTAGTGACAACTTTCCAGCTTCTCTGGTCCTCAAAGCATCAAAACATCAGGGTTAGGGGTGAACAGAAGAAGGTCCAAATCCATGTGGATAATTACACTCGACTATTATATTCTATTCACTGTAGGACACCACAGAAAACACTAAATCTTTTCAAAGAACAGCTTAAATCGTTTGAGTTTCAACTCGAAATTCTTAAAACGAACGCTTATTAGAATTGCATCACGTCACGTTTCCAAAACCCAATCAAGCAAAAATTCTCTCAGCCTTCCTCAAGTGATCCCCTGCTGTTTGTTCGGTTCAGGGAGCAGATCCGTAACACTGCACTGGTAGGCTGGTGGCCCTGGGCTCCTAGGTCCCCTCCCCTCATTAGCACAGGTATAAATCACACTCTGCCGGTGCCCAGAGGTGAGAAGGATGAGAGTGGAGGTGAGCTTGAAATAATGCTTATGTCACGGCGGGTCAGCCCTCCATTATGGCCGTTTCAAAAACTATTAATCTTGCTTGTAGTCAGTGGCCTAGAAATAATTACTTCATCTAACCCATGTAATACAGCATGACCAGCAGTCGAGCCTGGTCAATTTGAGGCTGGGGAGGCAGGATGGGGGAGATAGGGGTGGTGGAGAGAGAGAGACAGATACAGAGAGAGAAAGAGAGAGAGAGAGAGGAAGGGGGGACGACCACAAATTACTAGGCCCTGTCTCCTGCTACTGGGTGACTGATGTTCTGCTCACTTCAGCTGTGGCCTTTTACACTCTCAACACTGATTTAGATAGATACACACACATGCACCACTCTAAGAGGCAGATGATGTACAATCACACGTATGCACACACATAATGAATGATTAAACACAGACACGTCGAACAAGGAACACACAAACCACCTTATTTTAAACAAGGGCTCATTACAGAATGATATCTCAAAGATTCACAAGAGATAAAACAGAATTACATTTGTTTTAGTTAGCATGAATAGAAAATATGACCAACCACTGGCTAAACCCGCTAAGCACAGTGATGATACTACATAAAACCGATATACACGTTTTCCATCTTAATGCCATAATCATGCAAATTAATTTGATACGGAAACTTGTACCCCCTTCTATCCTGAGTAAACTTTAAAGTATCCTCTGAAGTTTCCTTCGTAAATCTGATCAAAAACTGTCAGAAATGTATTTGGAAATCATATATGTTCATCGGTCAGAATCAATGTTGTAATCCATAAAATTACATGCAGGATTTTTGGCATGTGTCAAGATTTTGAGATTTTGCACATCCATCTTCCCCCCCTCTCATTGTTGCTCAACAGCGCCCTTTGTAGTGGCACCACGACGGCAGGTACTTTCTCCAACTTCAGTCCCAAAACCACGGGAGACACAAACACCATAAAGACAGCTATTGGAGAAACCCATGCTGTGAGTAAACACAGGAGCGAGTGCAAACTCAGCCTCCATGAACGTCACAGGAAGAATGTATGCAGTGACATAAATAAATGCAGCCCTCCAGTGGCTGTCACAGCTGGCATTGCAGGTGCAAATTTAATTAGTCAAGGTGAAGTCTCCCTTGTTGTCTGAGGAAGGGGGGGGGGGTCCTCATCGTGCACGATTGTAAACACACGCTATATCCTAATCAGGTGTCACCACTGCGTTTGATCAGCCTGCGAAAACTTGTCATGAATCCCCGGCAGAGAGTGGGCCGAGGGGGGAGAACAAAGGAAAAGAGCTGTCATGAGAGAACAGGGTGCTGGTGGTGATGGCAGTGGTGGAGGATGAAGAGAGTTTGCCCATTAGCAGTCTCTGTCGCCTATCTCTATCCCGTTCCCCTACTCGTCTCTTTTTCACACGTTTTCTTTCTTTCTCTTGTGTGGCTACCTACAGTACACACCTGACTGTATCCCCGTCGCACTCCGCTCTATACCTCTGCATCCACTGAGGAAATCTCAACCGCAGCTGTCACACTCTTTACAACCGCCGACAAAGCTCCTGAAAGAAAACCCCAAAGTAGTACACTACTTTTGTTTACCTCCCAAAAAATACACACATGTACAGAGATACAAGTTGCACTCGTTTTGTTTTTATCAAGCTCGGCTCTGAGTAGCTGGCTTGAAAAACCAGAGGAAAACACGCGAGGCAGTGCGGGAACACGTGCGCCATTAGATACTGTTTACCTTTTCAGTTTGGTTGATATTGAATACATTAGCTGATTGAACCTCATAAGAAACACAGACGAGTGACAAGGCCCGATCGTCTTTGCAACTACCACGGTAACTGAGATTACAGGCGAACAAAGAGAGCAGACAGGGGAAAAAATATTTAAAACCCGAATAGTGATACATAAATTAATTAAAGGACAAAAAAACAAGTGGAGAATTAAAGTTGGAACATCTGTCAACGACTTAGCTTCCCAACGTAATACCAGTGTTAGAACATTTATACCCTTGAAGTTAATGATCCCCTCTTTAATTGACAGTCAAGGAAAACTGGCTGCGGCAGCATCCTGCTGAGACACCGATAAGCGCACTCCCCCCTCCCAAAAATAAAATAAAAAAAAAAAACAGTTTAAAGAACCTTGGCACTAATCCCTATTGTCATCCCAGCGCAGCAGAAGGACTTACAAACACAGATAACTCCGCTGAAGCTGTCTATTTCTCAGGAGTTATGGGGACAGCCGAGCCGCTGTGCTTCTCAAATCAGTCAGTCAGATTAGCCCAATCCCTCTGTGCTGTCAGTTAGCCGAGACACTAGCCTGTCATCGCATTTACATGAGTCCAATCTCATATATGACAATGGCCCCTATATATGACAATGACTGTGAGGAAGGGGTCCACTCACTAGCAGATAGCGGGTGTACAGTATGGCTGTTGTTGGATTAAGCTTGTGTCTTCGCTGACACGCCGACAACAAGTTTAAGGAGTCTTAAACCATATTGCTGTTTTTTTTTCCACGGCAGAGAGAATGTGGGAGATGTATGTCAGATGAAACACACGCATACACCTACACTGACAAACACAGATACACACACTGGGATAAACTTCAAAAAAAAAAACTTTACGACTGTTGTCTAAATACCACAAGCTTAACTAGTCTTTGTCTTCCTCCAAGTTAGCTTCAAGTATGACTCTAATCCACCTGTTTCACTTAACATTTCCTTTTTATGCAAAGAAAAAAAAAAGGAAAACGACGTAAAACTAAGGATGTGATATAGAAAATATCTGGATCGGTCCACACAATAATGATGGTGTTTGAAGCCTGACCCTAAAGAAAAATCTCTAAATATACAAACTAGATAAAAAATTGTCAAATATATAAGGGATTAGTTTCTGCAGAGTAAGTTTGTACTTTTAAATGAATGTGTGATACTTTAAGGCACCTGAGATCTCACAGTGTGCTGACTGCTTTTTATGCTTCTGTGATTCACTCCTCTTCAAACAGTTCTGCAACAAATGACAGTGGATGCCCTCTACATAACAGGGCCAGGGCAAGCATGACACAAGGGTTGACAAGTGAACCCTCAAACTCCCTAAACCCTACCCCTGCCATGGCACACGCACACACACGCACACACAGACACACACAGACACACACAGACACACAAACAGCCCTGGAAACAGCCCTGGAAACAGCCCTGACATGACCACTCGGCAGCCCTTCCTAACCCCTCCTTGTGTTTTTTCTCTCTCCATCTCACTAGAGACAACCCTCAATTCAGGACCGTTTTAGCCAGGCAAGTGGATGTGACCCGCTGCCCCCCAGTCAGGCTCATCTGAATAAACAGCTGAGGAAACAGGCAGAGGAGGGAAAATCTGCCTACATTATTATAGGAGGAAAGAAGATGGGATTCAGCCAAGGGGCTCCTTTCTTTATGCACATTTGATCAAGTGCTTGACAGCACCGGTGGATGGAATTACGGACTGTTGAACAAAAAGTTGTGGTGTGGGTGTTAGTGTGCATGTGTGGGCCCGTGTGTGTATGAGTGGTTCAGTCTGGACAGCTGGGTTTCCGAGGCCTGACAGTGTTGAGCTTGTGACAAGCCTGCCGCACCACACCATCACATACAAAGCGCAACCCGCCCACCAGCCTTCGCAGTCCATCACTCAGGACTGGAGGGAAGTGCCGTGAGAAGAGGTCAGACGTGGAAGAAAAGAGGGAGGGAGGAGTGAGAAGAAGAGGATGAGGAGGACGAGGAAGGAGGGAGGGCTGGTCAGGGGTTAAGTGTAGAGAAGACAGCAATGAAAGGCAACTGTCATGCACCAGTGCTCGCTCAGGAGCACCTGTCTCGAGAAGAACATGCAAAGTGTGCCGGTCACGTCCTGACAATACCCCCCACTTTTTCTACACACACACACACACATATACGCACACAAACACACACACACACATATCAACAAACTCTCAGGAAAAGGGCTGATGCTCCACCATTGGAAAGGCATCGCCTTTTTGACAGCATGCCAGTCAAGCTGTCATTGGCTCCTTCGCATATATGCAAGGAAAAGTTAGGCTGATGAAGAAAAAAACACACAGGGGCTCGGAGGAAGAATCACTGAGACATGAACAGACTACCTGAAGTGAGCAGACACTTCTCAAAGACTTGATGCAGAGTAAATGCTGGAACAAGCGATACAAAAAAGCTTTACGAAAAGAAATCCAGGATAAGTACTCCATACTGAAAGTTGGTAAGTCTGGTTACATCATACTGTAAAAAAAAAAATTCAAAAGCACAGTTTTAGGTATATTAGGTAAGTGAAAAAAGAAATGCATTAACTTAAGGGCTAATGTTGTAGCTAGCTAGCTTCTTTGGTAATTGAACTAAATAAAAATCGAAGGCCCTGGCACCAAAACTCCAATTTATCTTTTTGTGTTTGTTTTTACAAGTAGAAACTGGTGGTTACCGAAGAAGCCCAACCTCTAATACCAGTTCTTAAACCTGCCTCTGGGTAAATAAGGCACTTCCTATGTTCAGCCTCCACAAGCCAAATGCCAAGTGTCTTAACACACTTTCATTGCCCGCGTTTATGGAAAGGAACTTATGATGTACAAATTAACAGTTACTATTTACAGAGCCTTGTGAACCTGGTCTCCTGCAGCTTTTGTGAATGAAGGGTTTTGGACTTTCCATTGAAACCAGATGTTGGGCAACACCGTAGCAGTAGGCACTTATTTTATTGGAAAGGTGAGTCATTACGGAGGGAAATAAATTTACAAATAAACAGCATGAAGGCTGCTCTGTCCTGTGCAGGTGGCTTTGCATAGTGAAATCACTTTTTTCATTGGCGTTAGCTAAAATTAGCTACAACCAGGGCAGCTACGTGTTCCAGGTAGCATCAATTATTACTGACATTTTTGCTTTGGGCGCTGAAAAGAAATATGTCTGATACAACATTAGTGATGTAATTGTTAATCTTTCCAATATCCAAGGTGCTAAACAAGCTTATTGAAGATGTTTAACACTTTACGTGTTGTGTTTTCCTTAGCATTCACAACAACAGCAGCTGGATCATGCACAGAAAGTAGCCTAACCGTGCATTTAAAGACATGAACAATCTGATACCTCACATTTACACATATCAAACTACACAAAACCACAGACAGTGCGCATTCCCACTCGCACCACCAGAATGCCAAATAAACAGAAATGGAAAATAACGACTCCCCTGGATCATACCCTCGAGTGGCTAATGAACCCCCTGGAGGCTCTAGCCTCTGTGTATGAGGTGAGAGGGTCATTCCCATGTTTATTCAGCACCAGTCCAATGAGCCACCACCATCTATTGATTGAACTGATTATTCTATGTCTCTCTTGTGACGGGACACATGCATGACAGATGAACCCTGCTTGAGCAGGTCAGATTCGATGTAATCTCATTGAATCTGACAGCTGATCTGGTTGGCCAGTTTGCATGATGCACATTGCGGCCTTGTTTGCGAATACGTTGACATCCGTGGCTAATACCTCAACACTAATATGAGCTGCTCAGTAGGAGCTGTCAGACACATAAGCTGTCAAGGACTGTTTGGACAATCCTAGTGACTTCTTCCATAGGAAGAAAACCCTTCCAGGTGGTAAAATGCTAAATGTAGCAATATAGCAAAGGTTTGGTACCTAATGTTAATTCACTCATGAAGTAGTTCTTAATGTTTTAAACAATCAAGCTTTAATATAATTTTAATTTAATGTGGGAAAAATGGTGTACAAGGTACAGCTGCTAGTATTTTCCAGAGGAAATCAATGGTTTCCAGAGGAAAGCATGGCTTCAAGGGTGTAGGGACGTGATTGGTGTTAGCATTTTGTAAAATTATTTGTCAATTGTGCATCTTGCCGAATGGGCTAGGCTTCAAGTAATTCTGGTGATGAATATTCTGTTGTATAGGAGCTATGGATTCAAATGTGTGGTTTAGCTAACTTTTGAATAGACAAAGCACACTATCCACAATAAAATAATGTTTAAAATTAAAGACAAATGAATGTATGTCATGGATATGTATGACTAAACAAACAGACCTTCTAGTAACAGTGAGTTTTTGCATTAGCTAAAAGCAGATACCATGTAGTAACATACAGTAGTCAGCCAGTCAGAGGTGGACAGATGGCAGCCGTGCTTGGAGGAAACCTTTGCAGATGACCCTCTTAGTCATAGTGTGACTCACCATGGTGTGCAATCACAAAGCCACCCCAAATCGCAAAGGCTATCTCTGTTATTCCATTTAAATGTTCAGTAAGATCACACGTTCTCTTAGGCACATATGGGAATCTGGGGCAAGCCATCTTAACAATGTGTTCTCAGACAATGCAGGCAGGACTGTAAAAGTTGATATCCTTCCAGATGTAAACCAAATGTAGACATCATGAACCTTTAAAATGTCACGTGTTTAACATAGAATACTGTAAAAAAAAGTAGGAAGTGAAAGAACAACATGAATGGTTTCTCTGATTTGTAATGAGAGTCTAATCTAACCCTTTATGTGGTTAATGACAGATCATCATCAGATAAATCAACAGAGAACCATCTCATGCGTCATAAATGGTAACTTAGCGGGAAACGAAACGTCTCACTTATGTTCAAACATCACCAGTCACGGGGCATATAGTTAGTACATTTAATAATGACACTAGAGACCAAGAGGTGCAACGCAATCCCATGTTTCCATTACTAACAATCTCCTACACTATTGCTGGTAAGCTTCACATACAATTACACAGACAAAAAACACCATTTCATCATCTTTTACTCCAAAAATTATCTCATCTCATATTTGATTGTTATGAGACCCGTGCACCAAAACAACACAGTAACATAAATGCATCACAGTTTTAGTGCGCTCATTGAAAAAAAGTGTTTAACCAAGCTGATCTGTAAACACCTCAGTCCAAATATATGAGCCAAAGATCAAATAGGCAAGACAAGGTAAAGACATGTAGAGGAAAAGCTCAGCCACAGACTAATCAGCCCCCTCCAACGCACACACAGCCGATCAATGAAAGACCTGGAGCCTTGGGCCTGCACTATATTACACACCAAAACTTCATATTCATTCATTGATTTTACTTTTCAGAATAGTATATCATTGAACTCCAATGGGAGCGAAAAATAGAGGCCGGGGCTGAGGTCAACCCTCGCGTGGACAGATGTTAGCACAATATTGATGGCTCACGCTGAAAGAAATGACTAAATATCTGGATCAATAGCTAGTTTCCCTAGCCACGACAGGTTGTTGCAGATGGAAATATATAAATACATCTTTATGGCTACTGGAGTGGCTCTAACGAACAGGGCTAAATGCCCCCCTTAAGGTAAACTCTTTGATTAGCCAAGGCCAAAGGTGACTAAAGGGGTCTGCTGATGCTGGGATGCCACACTTCCAATGGCCCGAGGATGCTAATGCACACAGGGGCCCAGTAAAGGAGCCAAGGATGTGACAGGTCACAGGCCCTGGGCAGAGTCTTCTGTGCTACCTGACCCTCCTATTCATTTGTAATGATGATGGGCCCCAGCTACACTATACTCTGTCATGTTCAAATAATATATACCATGAATAATTTAGAAAATCTTTTTCTTCCATTTTCTCATAAATCCTTCTATGTAAAGTCAGGCCTAAAAAAACAAATTTGGATGTGAAACTCAATTTTCAGCCACATGAGGTGAGAATGAAGTAGAGTTGAATAAAGCATGTTGTAATCAACCCAGACCAGAGCGCTCGTGAAAATCCTGCATCCTGCTGCTACTGCTGATGGCACAACAGCTCCCTGCTCTTATTTACAGCACTGCACAATTACTGAGAACAACACCCAACCTCACAGCTTCCCCTGCTCCACAGTAGCCAATGGGGCCATAAAGAGGGAGGAACCACATCATTGCCTGCTCTTTAATTAAATGAAAGCTGTTAGGTTCATTTGCCTCCTTTTTTTACACACTGAACTGGCCAGCCCACTGCCCAAGACCTCCCAGACACCATCCCTGCTTGGCCCTAAATGACGACTGGATAAATGGCCCGGTGGGTCCCTGCTGGACACCCAGCAGCCGCCCAGCGGCAAGACCAGAGCACGGCATGTGGTGGATCGACACCTCGCCAGCGATAAGTAATTCTGTAGAGGATTAGCAGCATGATAGCCTGATCAATACTGTGTGCTCAGGCCATTAGGAATGCAGCGAGGAAATGACCCCCTCCGGTAATAAAGCAGGGCATCTGGGTTCTCCTTCATTTGCCAGCTCCATTAGTGTAATGGTATCATTATCTGCCGCAGCCGTATTTTTCTGGGACCTGGCTTTTCCACAGCTCGACCAGTGGGGGTCTGATGAAGCTGTGAGAGCCCCCATACCGAGTGTTCCCCTTTCTGCTATTCTACACAGGGTCTAGGTGTAAATCGAGCTCTGTTGGCGCTTTTGTGCTACCCTGCCTTAGGTATCCGTACCCATGTTTTATGTCAGCACCCAACACTATTTCTCCATTATTGGCTCATTAATAGAGCAAGCAGCATGTAGCTTGAGTTAAGAGGGAGAAAAAGATGGCCGTCAGAGTGGAAAGCTGCTGAATGTGCTGAATCTGACACCCCCCTCTTGCTAAAACACCGGGCCTGACATGACAGGACGTCAGCATTAGTCGCCATAAATCGTTTCCTTTACACTAATTCACCAGCTAACATTTTGTGGGGGAGAATTGATTAACCATGTCTGGATGTGTGGCCACATAATCAGCTTTTACCTCGCTAGTTGTTAATTTAACAGAATTGCCAAGGGAAACACAAACCATTTTAATGAGTGTTCAGAAATTAAATACCCTAAACAGCTTGCACTAGGTGCCACAACCAGAGAAAACCAATGAGGCTGATCTAAGCGATGGGCTGGGCTGAGCCCAGGACCTCACAACATCTGGTGACCCTGTGTGATCATTACTTAGCCTGCCGCTCACACACACACACTTCCTGTTTCAACACAGCACTTTATACTTGTCATCACTGTCCAAATGACGAGCTTGCATCAAAGACGCGATTAGAACATCGGGTTATAGGTCACTGCTGTTTTCACACTTGCAAAGGCATGAGTGGAAATATATCCTGTGATGACAATACTGATAAAACATAATGAGATGTTTTCAATTCTTTGGGGCACGGGGTGAGTCAAAGTTGCATTGTGATCACAAGAACCTCACCGAATCGTAGCTACTAGGGCATTAGGGCAATGTACAAAAGTACGGCCAGCCAGCCATTTTTGTAGTTCAATGTTGGTGTGGCAAACAACATCTGATGGATCAAGTAATTGAAAGTGTGCGGATGAACGTGGACAGAATGTGGTTATTTTCCACTGGGCACTGTGCCAATGTCCTATTCTGTTTCACTCAGATACTATACATAGACTATGGCATCCCACCTGTCAGTATAGTGACTTCTTTAAGGATGTTGTGTATTCATTTGGTACTAATCTGTTGGTGCTTGCATTTCTTAACTCAGAATGACAGTGGACCCATCAAAGCACATCTCTCACTTTGTGCTGCGTTGCAAACACACTCACTGACTGGATAAGACAACCATCATATCCAAGTTATTAGTTATGAGAAAAACTGTATCATTATACAACCACTGATATTATAAAAAAAAACTGGCCATAAATGCGTGCAGCTCCCTTCTTGGCTCCTCTGCAGTCATATAGTCATTTTGGAATTACAATTCCTCTTGCTCATCCTTTTATTTATCTAAAGAGAAAGGAAGCTAAGCCATTAGGTCTGTGCGGTGCTGCCTGACTGCCTGAGGGCCAGCTGGAATGAGTTCTCGCTCTGAGCCACTCATCTGGCCGCCATGGCTGCTTTCATAAACAGGAGGAACCACGTCCTACATAGTTTCATTGCTGTCTAACATGATCCAAACACATGTGCCACAGCAGACGGCGTCCAAGCCAGGAGATAAGAGGAGAAACAGACAGAGAGTCATTCAGACAGACAGACAGACAGACACACAGACAGATGACAATAGGCCAGGCACAGCTCAAGATGCCTTGGGCACAGCAGAGCCCTTTCCTTCCTTTCCATTAAGTATCTCCTCAAACCGCAAACAACAAAGTTAAGTTATACAGCACGCAAAAGCCCGACTAAGCCCAGGTCAGCACGAAACACGGCTAAACGGCACCAACACGCAACAACAGTTGGTCCTCGCAGGTTATAAATGGACACATCTCTGCTCGCATTTCACATTATCTGAAAATTACCCAGCAGACGTTTTTACACCTCAGCAGGCTCTACATCTTGGCATGCAGTATTTAGAAAGGTGAACTCAAAACATAGCCTATTAATTACCATTTCAGCTGTACATTAGAGCAGCAGTCATTAGCCAGTGAATCTATAGTAAGAGCCTGCAGCAGCTGCACACTGCTGGACTGGCTCCTTGCCAAATATGAGACACACACACTAACTTCACCATTTGTTTTTTTTTTTGTTTGTTTACTGTTGCACTAAGCTGCTGTGTAGCTACTATACTATTAAAACTTTATCGTACCACCTGAATGACTTAATCAAGCTTTCACATTGTCTCCAGTTTGTTTGTTTGTTTGTATTAAATGTTAGTAACTAGGCTAACCTATACTAGAGTTATAACTTTCCCTATTTTCTCGCCAATGCCATACAGACGTACTGTGTGTCCACTTGATATGTGATGTCACCAAGACGTTATCCTGCAATCTACTGCGTCTTATCAGCGGTGACAAATTACCGTTGTTATTTTTTTTAATGCAACTGTATTTCTTCATTGTGGCAGACTGGGGGGAAAATGGAAAACACAATAAAGGAAACAGGCAAGGTGAAGTATGCGTTGACATTCACGGCTTTCTAGCCTTCAAAATGCAGCCAGCAGCATCACATAAGGAGCGTTAGATATTCAACGAGCGACAGGGCTTATAAATATGCCAGACCTAACGGAGAAAAACGCTAGCAATACCTTTCTTCTCTTCTCCCCCTCACTGTCACCCGATCTTTTCATGTTCCTGGAGTTGTGTTTACACTGCCTCGCGTTCATTAGGGGCGACGTTGGTTGTTGTAGTACCCGGACAAATAGTACCACGGTTGATTCCGCTGACGGGAAAAACACATCGAAATCTATCCTTTAAGGTAACGTCAGCCAGAGCCCCGCAGTTAATGTTTTCGGTGTAAAATTAAGCATTGTACAGATATTCTTGACGGAACTGCTAAAAACACAGCGACGAGAACTACAAATCCCAGAGCCAGTGGTGTGCTGGAGGCGGAAGTAGCTTCGACACGCGCTACATGTTGCACTGCGCGTATGCGGCGCAGCTACAGAACAACAAACTACGGACATGCCTATCAGCATGGTTTAAAATCAGTATTTTTACTTTAACAGCTCTATTATAAATGGCTGTGACATTAAAAGGAAAAATTAGGAAGTAAATAAGCAAAAGATACTTCTGCTGCACACTACTGGCATTCATATCAGTGTTTTTACAATTACTACCCTAGAGGTAGGTGTTGCAGTAGTTGTAGTAGTAGTAGTAGTAGTAGTGGTGGTGTTTCTGTTAATATTAAAAAAATATATTTGGCGTTTGAAACCTTTAAAGAAGGATGAAAAACAATGTTACTGATACTGTTTCCGAAATGTGCAGGTCTTAAATACTTGATATTGCATGTGCTTCCCTCATATTGTATAAATCAAAAGCAGTACCACTTTCATCTCCGACTATGTGTAAAAATAGCAATCATGCTTTGAACATGCTCCAGTTCAAGTCTCGCCAACCTTCTTTCAACTCATGCATGCATCTCAAATACAGGTGCTTGTCTGCCGGTGTGGGCTTCAATCACATCAGTCCTTTTCAACTCACCGCCGATCATGAAAGTGCAACGTAAACGCACTGGCTGGCTTTATGTATCACCCACAGTTAAAGTGCCCTCCAAGGGTTCATCCATATTGCTCATAATGTGTTTTGAATAGTGCTGAAATGTGTTCTGTCCATTCTTCCTATCGAAGCACATGTGAAATACATGAGAGAGAGAGTTTTCACGGATGGAGTGGCAGTGGCGGTGGGAGGGTGGTGCAAGGGGTGGATTGCACGGGTCTGAAACACCTGCTACGTATTACCATTACAGACTTTGATCAGTGTCTTCATTAGTTTCCTTTGTAATCTCTTTTCTTTTATGGTAGAGCTGACCCAAGTGAGCCGGGTACAGTGATTTAACACACATGTTTCTTTCACCTGTCTTGTAAAATGCTCAAAAGCTCTCCCACTTTCAAAGATGTTGGTCTCTGGCATCCTTTACCAATAAATGGAGGGGGTTCTTTTGATTCCTATTTATAACCTACATTTCCTCTCCTCTGTCCTGGTCTTCCAAGGGGAGAATTTGTTTGAAAAATATACTTGAATCATTCTGCGAAAACTCGATCCATGTGCATATAGGCTCTTTTTTTTTTTTTTTTTTTACATGAACACGTGTGAGCATATAGTGCCTTATAAAGCTTCTATGGGGGTGGAGGGCTGTATGATGTTGTAAATATTATTTTTTTTATCTTATAATGTCAAAATCTGCCTCCATCCAACCTCCATCACCCCAATCCGTCATTACACTATGTTCCTTTTATGCATCAAACTATCGTTCACATATTCCCACTGTCAATCATATTTATGGAGAACATTTCAGGGAACAGAGGGTTGCCTGCCTGACTTTTTTTTGCATGAGTTTGTCAGATCTGGGGCTCAGTGAGTGAACATAATGTATAGGGCCTTTAATGGCAGACAGGCCATCTTGTCCAACAATCGTAATAGAAGCTTTGTTTTTTTAATTCCATCGCTGGTGGCCCGTTGCTGAAATGCTGTCCTAAGGTAAAGTCCTATGTCCTAAGAATCCTATGTTCACAGTTGTCATAGTTTAATTATCCACAAAGTAAATGCAATAGCTTTTGACGATAGTTAAAAATGCTTTTAATACACTTACTGGTAAACTAGTAACGTAAAAGTTTGACATTTCTTGAGAAATATGCTAATATACTTTTTTTGTCGAGAGTTAGATGAGAAGCTTAGCTCAGGATAGTTTATTACTCTAGGTTAGCATAAAAATTGCTAACAAAAAAAAACATTGTGTACAAAGAAGCTTTTTTACAAACTAAACAAAAGCGATATAAGCTTTTAATTCGTGAAATTTAGAGCTATTGTTGGGTTTTGCTAGATAAAGTCAAGATAACTTTCCCTCTGCTTCCCGTTTTTACGCTACGCTAATCAGCTGCTGGCAGTAGCCTACATTAGCTTCTTATTTATTCAACATAAGGGCAGGAAAACAAAAAAAGTGTATTATCTACATTCAAAGCTGTGTTCAAATTACTGTTGTAGTGCGTTCAGGTTTAGATCACCCAAAACCATAGCTACAGTGTTATAAGTGCTTCCATTTAGCCTATCTGGTGATGTCCAAATCATTTTTTAAATCCACACCAATCTGTTTAATCCATACAATCCATCCTTACAGTCGGTTACTTTAGCGAACATGTCAAACTATCATTCACATGTTGTCACCGTCAATCAACTCGATGGGAACATGTCAAAGCGGAGAAAGTCCTCCGCATCTTTTGCTGCCAGTGTTCAGATCTGAGAAGGCTCTGTGAACAATCATAATGTACAGGCTCTTTACAGGGAAACAAGCCAATTACCTCCTCCAACAATGCCTGTCATTTGTCTTACAGTGAATCAGGCTCTAAAGCAGGCACCTCTTCTCTCATGTTCGACCTGTGGGGTTCAGCGTAAGGCAAGGTCAGCCCTGTACGCTCTCTGATGTGGTATCATATAAAACAAAGGGAGGAGGGAAAAAAAATCACTTTGAACTTCTTCTATCATTATATAGCCTTTTCCACTTGTCTGGCCAACGAGTATACGCTCACTATGGGGGTATGTTTTCTGTTATTGTGCATTGCATCAGCTCCGAATGACCCTTTTTGACAAGGCTTCTTTTTGTGATATAATGAGCGTCTAAAAAAGCTAGGGAAGAATAAAAGATGAGGAGAGCACATTGCCAGAATGTACTAAAGCACAGTAAAGAAAGACAGAGACCATTGTGTTGTGTCTGTATTAAAACCAGAGCCCACAGTTCAACAATCATCTCTCCCTCATGCTTCAAACTATTGTATGGCCAAAAAATCTGAAATACAAGAGACAGGCCTCTTTGTGAATAATGATATCTTTCCGATGCAGGAGTTTCTATTGGGCCACCTAGATCTTATTATTGTGTTATCAAGTTAAGCTGTGGTTTCTGTATGAAAGAGAGGAAGCAAACTACTGGGAAAACTGAAAACAATATAGTCAGGCTTTGTCCTGTACCACACAGGACCTTCGGTGAAGATACTGTTAAGAATTGTAAACAGCATTTTTCACTCACCGCAACTTCGGCCGGGGACCATCCTCATCACATTGTGCTGCCTACATGAAGACAAGCTCTTTTTTTGATTTTTATTTATATCGAGTGAACATATGGAGCAAGTATGTGTCTTCCCTGCTTGCTAACCTTCAATGCTTAGCCTTAGGAAACTGTTATTTGTCAGTGCTATAAAGCAGATTGCTGCCCAGTGGTTTCAATTAACATCAAAGAGCTCTTCGCAGGCAGTAATAGTTATATCAAAACCTGAAATGTATTATTTAGGTTATGCGCTGGAGTCCTCCAAACGATTATGTCCTCTTTCAGAACAGGGTTTTTCTTTTCTTGCTGACTTTTTCCTTTCCATATACTTCACCGCCTTCGCCTCATTTCTTTGAAGCACCCCCCCACATCACCCCTGTACAGTCTCTTTGTAGCAACAGGGTACCTGTGTGGCTCGCAGCCGGTGGCCTATTAGTTACAGGGCATAAAAAGTGGCACTACAATAGAGATGTGGAAGATTAAACGTCCTTTGTGTGGGTAAGTGGGTTGATTTAAGAATATTTTGGAAATTGCCCCAGTTGTGGCTGTTCAATTCCCACTGGAGCCAACTATTAATGTATGAACTGATGGCTGTGTTAAATACATTGATGTACAAGGTGCAAAGTTGAGAACTGGCATTCTATTAGTTAGAGGAGAGGTACCTTTTTGAATAATTTTATGACTTAGTCTAAATGTGACCGTCTTGTTGTCTTTCAGCAACAACTAGCTTGCTTACAGATGACACATGACATTTCTATTACAATAAAAGAGGCAACTTAACTGTAGGAAATTTTAAATCGCTACAATGGTTAGACATTGCTAATAGTATTATGTGCTCAGCAGAAGGTAATTTGTGTAAATGCCTGAATGCGCCAGACTATATACAGGTGTTTGTGTATATTAAAAGCCAGCATAAACATATTCAAAATCCCATCAGACATTTTTGGATTTAAAGCCTTTCGTTGTTGTGGGGGACAAAATTTGGAATATTTTACCAGATGACTTGAGATACTCAGAATCACAACAGCCTTTATATAAGTTACATAAGTTATATTAATGTATTTATGCTATGTCATGTTTTCAGTTTTATGCAATGACACATTTTTGTTTTTGTTGTTCAGTTTTCTGCCACTACATTGCAGAGTGATAGCAGGATGACCCATGTAGTGCTGCGGTCCACATGCAAAATGTTGATTTGATCAGCTGAAACGGGTTGTCTGCTTGTTTCCTCTATTATACTTTTCAACCAGGATTATTGACAAAAAGGCCCAGAGTGTGAGTTACCTCAGGCTTCGGTTTACTGTTCAAGACTACAGTGACAAAAAGTGCCAAGACTGAGTAGCACCTGCTGTCTGCCTTATATAACTACCTTTTCTTCAATTACCCAGGAAAAAGAAAGATTCTTACACCACCATAAAAGCGCTGCAGGGTGCTTCTTTTTTCTTAGTTGGAATATCGTTAAAAAACCCTCGCAACCCCATGGCCGAGGCTTAAAGTGCACAGAGGGGCCTTTAAAATGGTTTTAAAAAAGTACATACACCATTCAATACATGTTGATTAAGCTTCAATAAATGATCATATAGCACCACAGGAAAGAGCCCTTTGGTTAGAGAACAGAAAGAGCATGCAGCCTTAGTCTAAGATGTGGTACACCTCCTTGCCTGGGATCATTTCCAGACATCGAAATGAGGAAGCGCTTTGCTATTGCCATGATTTGAATACCATGATCACTGAGCACTTTTATAAGAAGCCCATTAAAAGGGAGGTTTTTGACATACAAAGGAGCCCCTGTTTAAATCTCATGCACAATGTCGGGCTGAAAGACATTATAAAACTCTATACGGAAGCATACAGTACATCCTCTGTGTGTGTGTGTGCGTGTGTGTGTCCTTGCCTCGCGCACCATCAGGACAGAATATCTTTCGTAGAGGCAGAGGCCTGTATCCTATCGCTCAGCACCATGCTGCAGATTAATCACACATTTGTTCAGCGCGATATAATCACCAAGGCCGGATTTAACTTTTAACAAAGACGTCTGCCTGAAATATGCTGATTTGTCAAAACACTCTGTGATCTGAGAAAATAAGTCATTCTGAAAAGGACCAGCTGAGGTGGACACGATGGCCCAGTGTGACCCCTCACTCCACCTGCTCTCTTGACAATGTTTATAAAGTGCCAACTCCTCTCATTAGCGCTCCTATTACCCCAGAGTTATAGCAGCTCTTCAGATCAAACGTAGCCTGAGTGAACAATGGCTGAAATGGCATTAATATGACATGTAAGAGTTCAACAAATATTGTGAGGGATCTCTTTGATGGGGGACTGTTTTACATTAGAGGGTTTTTTATTAGGGCTTTTCTGGCTTTTAATGTGCATGTTTTCCCCCTGACTCAGCGTTACCAGGTTTAGGTCTTGTCGTGTGACCAGTTGCAGGATTCACATAAGGCGCACATACGTACAAACATCAAGTAATTGTCGGTACACACTCAGGACATGTATTAGAAGACGCGCGCACCGACGAATGTGAAACCGTTTCACGTTTTGGCGAGTGAACAAGAATTCATTTGACAGCCCAAACTGTACCCAAAACCCTCCACTGAAATGAACACTGAAATGTGTTTATTTATCCAAGCACATTTCTCCTCGTTTCCAAATTAGTTGACATTATGGAGCGTGCTGATGGTGACAGGTACATTTAACACAGGCTGAAATGCATAAATCAGACCCATATACAGAGCTTTCTGCATCCTCGTTGCCTTCATGTCTAATTACTGTGCATCCAAGTGATTGACAGGTCGGTTTATAACAGAACACCCCTCTCCCCGACCCACCCGCAGAGGTTAAATTGATATTTTGTAGAAAGTGTACAACATAAATTTTGTCCTTTTTTCCGATTCCCTCTTGTTTGATTTCAGTGTTTTTCTTTTCTTCTCTTATTCTGCAAGGATGGAGGTGCAGTTCAAGACGAATGCAAAAAGACATGTCTTTAAAAATAGCCGCACGATGGCCACAAAATAGATGAACTGTTTTCATTCAGCAATAAAAAAAAATGTTTCAATTGCACAACGTCTAGTTACACTCCAGCAAGTCATTTTTCAAGATTGTTAGCTATTTTTCCATTTAGTCAACTGTCTCAACTGAGATGTTCCTGCTATAGGTTTGTGAAGGAGGGGGGGGGGGTAGCGGATCAGATTAGCTGTAATGTAGCAATAATTCTCGGAGCAGTATTGAAAGTCTTTTGGACACAGCGCCACATGTCTGTTTGGTTTGGCCAGAAAATGACAGCAGCTTCTGGTTATCCAGAACCCATTAGATGCTTTGATCCCAAATGGGTCTTGTTTCCATTTGCCGAAAATAGTGCTCTGTATTTGTGTTGCGGTACATGGATTGAACCTCTGTGATTTGTTTCTACGTGTTAAATGATGATGTCTTGCAAGCTCATTTTTACACAGGATTTCCATTATCTTTAGCGTTCATCTCTGTGTTCTATTGTCATCATTGCCATCATCAATAACCGATTCTGCTGCGTTTGGGGACATTCATCTCAATTGCAGGATAATTTATAAATCCTGTCAGCTGATCATCCCTCCTAGATGCATTTCACTACAGCCTCTATGTGTGATTACCGATGTTTTGGTGATGTCACACTGTCAGACTAACATCCTGACCGCTGAAAAATCTGTATAACATACATCACAGCAGTACCACACACCTAGAGGTAATACTTTCCATGCCCCTGTGACACAAAAGCAGCCTCCGGCCATAGTTTGTAGCCATTTAACAATTCTTCAAATTATGTTGTTTTGTGGTGTATGGTTAAGGCAAATTAATAAAGAATGTGGACTCGTTTACTAGGCTGAGGAGCAACTGACAGTGTCTAAAAGAAAAGAGAAACAGCTTTTTTACACGTGTAGATCATATATGTCACAGAGCCAAGTCCCCATTTCAACACTATGTCAAAGGCAGCTCTGGACCGCATCCCGAGCTCTTTGCTTGTTTGTCTTTTGTAAAAAAGGACAACTACCCCGGCAGTGCCAAAGCACCCCAGGCTCTTTGATATGTGAAAGCCTAACAGTGGGACTGCTCCCTGCTCAGCTGGTACGCAGATGTGTGTGTGTGTGTGTGTGAATGAGTGTGTGAGTGAGTGTGTAGGGGGAGCCCGCTGTCTGAACCGAACACAGATTAGTGACTCCTTTTTTTTTTATTCCTAATAAATAAACCCCAGTGCATGCTGGGGTATGTGTGAGGGGAAAATAACATGCCACTATCCAATCAGAAGCAGGTGGCAAGGCTTGGTGGCTATGGACCCTGCAGCTCTTATCATAAAACAACTGCACTTTTAACTTTAATTGTAGTTGTGGATAGATTTTGGGGTTTTGGTTAGAAGTGTTTTATTACTTCGGACTGGAATCAAAGCAAATGAAATATAATTATGTTAAAAGCAGGCAACAATTTTGTTGTAGTGGATGGTGGCCAAGTTTTAGGCTGAACTCGTTGATAAGACTGCTGCCACATGCAAAAATAAAATGGGAAAAACAGTGTGCTTACTGTATGTTGCATGGCAGAAGTGTCATTATGATCAAATGGATCACAGATTGAGCTGCAAACTAAATCTTGTCTTGTGACTTCGTAGTATGAACCTTCATGTTCTAATCAGTCATCCACACTACTTTCTTTTTTATTATTATTTAATTGCTTCCAAAGATAGACCAGTATTATGCCCCCAAGATTTAATTTCAGTCAGATTTGACATTAAATACATTTTTTTGCTTTTTTTTGTATATGTGGCTTGTATTTATGGAGCAGTGTTGGGCTGCTGGGTGGGTTAATTTGTAATAACAGTAATATGATAAATTTAAATAATGTTGGGGTTGTCTGGATGGGAAAAGTTAACTTGGTGCAAGGGCTGGAGGTAGCTGGTTTAGCTGACTTTCTAACAGTAGCCACTGGTAATCCCACATTCATCAGTCACCTGATTTTGTTGTTGGAGTGTGTGTGAACCACATGGCTTCGTTATGAAGACGTGACTTCTGCAGTCCTTCAAACTGTAGGTGCCCTTGTTAAACCACAATGAACAATGTAACCAACTACTTTGCTCTATAAGTAATAAGTAATTGATTATATTTTTCAAGTAACTAGCCATATACTTCATTGTACGTTTCAGTTCGCAGTTTAATTCGGTAGAAGTTTAATGACGCCAATATATAATAAAGCAGAGCAACAACTTGAACTTGTGTGTGTGTTTATTTTAAGCAGCGTCTGTATGCAGTCTGTCTGTCATCAGTGAGTACACAAAATAGCAGCTGGATGGCAGAGTTGACACTACGGCTAGAGCGGTCAAAAACAGACAAATGTAAATGAATCCAGCAAACTCTACTGTACATTTGACTTTCTCAACATTCCTCCAACTTTAAGACGGCAGCTTTTTAATCCATGAACTGTGAATTGTTGAAAATAGGCCATAGATAGGTAGATCTCTGTGTGATGTTCTCGGCTGCAATTCGGTCTGATGGCCTCCAGTGAGCTTTTCTCTGAACATAGTGGGGGAGATTATGATGAAAGGAGCAGAGAATGAGATGACACACCCTGTCTCTATAATTCGCTGCTTCATCATGAACAGAGGCATTAAGTGCCCCCCTTTTTTTTTCTCTCTCCGGAGAATCGTACATGTCATACTGCACAGTGCCTCTATATGAGTCAGTCCCCTCAGGTGTTTCACACGCACATCAACGGAGGCTTGGCATGTCGTCAGATTACTTCATCCGCATGAATCTGAGATCACAGATGGAAAAGTATGATTGATAATGCCAATCAATGATGTTTCACTTGGTGAGGGAGTTTCCCCCACCACTAAAAAGCTGGGAAGGGTACTTTGCAATGACAATTTCATTTTTAGGATTTCAATGGAGTGTTTTAGTGTTTCTTTGTTTAAGTGGTAAAACAGAATTTTTTCCACACTGCTAAGAATAAAAACTCTTGGGAAACGTTACACACATATGCTATATTTGCTATATACAATCTGGCCAGCACGTATTTTTTAAATGGCAGTTTGAAATATATAACTTTACAGCTGTCTTGTGAGTTCGCAGTAGCCAACAGATCTTCCAATTCACTTGAATGAGAAAATGTGTTCAAACTCTCATCCGGTACTGTATAGAAAATAATACATGAATGTATTTCTTCCATTTTATGTATTTTTGTAATCAATATAAATAAATGTTTGTCCATTATTTGTGCATTTCAGATTCTCTTTGATAAAAAATAAAACAAAAGGTTGACCCTATTTTGACCTCTCTCACATCTGACCCCAATTTTACACACACACACACTATAAATCGACAGACAATTAAAAAGCACAAGAAAAGCAGCAATCAAAATGCTGAACCGCACAAACATCAGACTGCCATTTTTTTTTTGGAGGCCTTTCCCATAACCCTTAGTTCTTGGTAATTAGTCAGCAATTGGAGATAAAGCGTGTGATCGGGAGTGAAAACAACGTTGGGATCGCAGACTGTGGTTTGGAATGGCAAATTCCTCAGGGAGACACAAGTCTGTCACAGAAGGAAACGCTTGATTTAAAGGCGTTGATTCAGTAAATTACGCGCTCTGAGAGACAGTGCAGGAGTTTTTAATTGCAAACATTAAATTACAGACTGAGAAATTGTGGCCTGTACCGTACAGTATGCATTTAGACAGACTTGCAAGCTGTAGCTTTGGTGCTGGTAAGTTTATAGCGTCATCGAGACACCTACTTGTTGTTCATGGGGTGTGTTGTCAAAATGTGTTAAACGGTTAAATAGACAGTTTCTAGGTTCATATTCCATTTACAAAATATAACTATTAATTTCAGCTAATAGGTTTTACCTTACGCATATATCATTCAGGTAAATAAATAAAAATGATAATCATCCTTTTTAAAAAACTTAGACTTTCCTGGACTTCTAAAATCTGCAGGTTCATAATATTAAAACTTGCTAATATCTGATTTTTTTTTTTGCCCATGTCATAAACACACTTATCTTTAAGGGAAGTTGTTTCTCAGGAATAAAGATCTATTCCACAATTGGCAGCTGTAATATTGTTCAATTATCACCCTAAACTATTTAGGTTACTTTGTATCTGGCACCTATTAGTGGTAACTCATTTGTATTGTACAGTTAGTGTGTGGCATACAACTGACTCACCCGTCCTTTCACCGCACTAAACTTCCCTCACATATGTACAAGTTGTGATATCCGGTCCACCAAAATGTCTACATAGTGTTTTTTGGTTTTCAGTGTGGTTGTACTAATCTCTCATGGCACCAAACAGATTATTGGTCTCAGCAACAGTTACCATCAACTATGTTGATCATTTTGTAAACGGATGTGTGTTTCTCTGTGTTTTTAAAACCTGCCTGCAGCGGGTTCGTGTGTGTTTGTGTGTGTGTGGAAGCGTGTGCGCGTGCAATTGTGTGGCACATGGGTGTAAATGACTCGGTCTTGATTGTATATGTCTGAACGTGTGCGTGTGACAAGTGCGTTGTGGGGGAGGACTATGTAATGTCAACAAACAGCAACAACAACAACAACAGTTACGCTGGCTGCCGCTGAGCCTCAGCTATGTTGTAATTAGAAGTGGATGAAAATGTGGGACAACAGTGCCTTTAACCATAACCAAACATTTCTCTCATGCGGAGGATTACAGACAGAAACTGAATGTGGTCTGCTCTCCCCTCTGCGTGCCACATGTTGTCCTCTTCTGGACACCGATCCCAGTCCTCTCCTCTGCCACCGGCCATTTGCGTTCTGCACACCAGATGTGTGATATGGTCACCTTCAACCACTCAACTTACTCACCCTCTGTGTATACATGCATGCAAGTGTGTGTGTGTGTGTGTGTGTGTGTGTGTGCACTCTACAATCCTATTATCCTTCAGTCTGTGCTGCCTCCCACTGGTTGGGCAGGATACTGACACAATGACACCTCTGACTCCTCCAACTGCACCGAGAGGCAAATAATAATAATCCAGTTCTTCACTTTGCATTTGCCTTTTTCTGCTTTGAAGTTAACTGAATCACGACAGTTCAGATGTCACTGAACAGTTAAAAAAAAAAAAACAACTTTTAAATACGTCATATACCCGTTCGAAATTCATAATATGAAATAAATGTTAACAAGGAGGTGCAAATCCATTGTTACCTCATGTGTGTGCTTCCCAGTGTCAAAGAATGAATGATTTTTCCCTGCTTTGAGCTAAAACGAGACCACCGCGTGCATGAATGAGTTTCAGGCTCTGAGTTCTACCACCATGTCCTGGCATGGGGAGCACATCTGAGAAAACTTGTAAACAGTCAACCATAATCATATGTACCCTGAACGGAGACATGATTAATCTAATCCCTGCCTGTCTGAAAATGCCAGAAAATGTCTCTCTTCTGGAAAGCAATCAAGACGGGCTTGCCCTGTGGATATACGTCGCGATGGCTGCAAAAAAGATAGAAGCAAAAGAGTTTTATCCAATTTGTTAAGATGATCAGGTTACAATGAATGCGTGCTGTGTCTAACCCAGTGAAATCTGCAGCCTGGGGATTATTGAGACCAGTTAACTGTTGCCCCTTCTCTGTTTTCCCTTCACATCTCAGGCTGACCTCTGTGCATCCTCTAAAAGATAAGATATCGAATTTAAGAGTTTAATTGGCTGCAATAGAGCAAGACAAAGCCTGCTTTGTTTTCCAAACGCTCCATCCAAATAAGGGAGTCCACTGCCAGCATCCTGAGACTTGAATGGGACTAGATCTCAGCAGGGAAGATAGGCTACAAGTTCAACTCTAGGCCTGACCTCCTACATTCCTGTTCCCCATGTTCGCCCTCCTCTGCCTTCTCTGGGGTTCAGTCAGGTGGGAGTGAGTCCCACACCTCAACAGCAGCTCTGACAGAGGGGGTTTGAATGCGGACAGAATGGTTTGCTCAGCAGCCTGTTGCTTTGGTTTGTTTGGAGCTGCGGTCCTCGCTGGAATATGTAACCAAATTCCTTTCCCTGTCCCACAATCGGAGTTTGCTGCCAGCTTCCCTGGCAATGAGGCCCTGAATTAGGGCCAGTCCTCCTGCTCATCCCACAAAGTCTTTCATGTTCCCAAACCGCAGCCTGAGCGAGGCGCCTCGGTTTCAACAGCAGCAGACCAGCATATGTTTGCCTAATTCCTGAGACATGATGACAGTGGTCTCCCAGCCACGAAAAGACAGCTTCAGTTTTTTTTTTTTTCTTCATCCTGCACTTTAATTATTATTTTCTGTTGTTGATGACTTCCAATAGTTACACACCACATGTTTTCTCATTACATATGTTTTTATTCTGTTTCTTTTTCGTTTTTTTATGAGCAACCCCCCCCCTAACCCACACCCCAAAATTTTCCTCCTCCTTCTCCACCTCAGTCACCCTTCTTATCCCACAATGCTTTGCTAGCGCATGACCCTGCAACTGGAAAAAACCAAAGAGCGGCGGGGGAGGTTTTTTCATTGCCCCAGCAGGAGATGGAATTATGGTTGGTTATTACCCACAACTGCTAGGTGTAAGAAAGGACCACAGAGCTGAGAGGTGGACACAGTCTTCCTGCCACAGGTCACAGCAGATTACGCAGAAGCAGGCCTGATCTCGTAAAAGACAGGGCGTCGGAGAACAACACCCAGCGCTGCATCCAGTGATGCCCTCTTGAACTTCTATTCACACTTACTGGCGCCTCATATACTATCAGAGCCTTTGTTTTTCACTGTCTGAGGAGTTACATTCATTTTAATATTTTTTTATGAAATATGTAGCACTTTAATCACAGAACGTAATTAAGTCTATGAATTTGATGTTTTTCCCCACAGTGGCTGGAGGCAGCAGCCAGCTGGACCAGGTAGGTGTTCACTGAATCTCTGCAGTGATGGATGAATTGGCTGTTGCTGGAATCAAACTTGCACCCGTACAGCATTGCAGCCAATCTCGAGGCGTTAGAGTCGTTAAAAACAAGAGCAACACCCAGTGACACGCCGTGATCCCTCCGTGACCTTCCCTTCGCATTGACTGGCGCCTCCAGAAGTGCACAGCGTTTGAGATATTTGTCTCTGGTGTCTTGTTGTAGCTTTATTGACGGATTGATTATAAAAACAAAAACACGAGAAAACGCTGCTCGTAATGCCCACACAATCTACAGTGTTAATCTCCAACCTCTGTCTTATTAAGCACAGAGTCACTTTGCTGGTGAGGTGAAACATAAGAGTCACAAATCTGTTACAGAGCCAGGGAAGAGCTCCGTGCAGCCAAGAGAAATAAGCAGCAGAATCGCATGGAAAATAATCTGAATTTAGTGGCACATAATGGTTCGCTTTGAAGGGGAAGGTATTCATATTTTCTGCTCTTTATTCCACTTATCAGTAGCCCTCCTCTCTCTCTCCCCTCAGGCCCGTCTTTTGGGAGCTAAGACTCCTTGGCTCACATCAACTGCCCGTGGCTGTCATTGCATGTGTTTAGTTTCACCGCTAGTTTCCTATGGCTTACTGTGGCCCTGCTATCCTCTCAGATGGCGTGTGACACACACTTATCCCAGGCAAATCTACGCGTCCCCTCATGCCAAGTCAAACAGCTCTTTGTATATTGCTGACGTCTAACCCAATATCTTTGGACTTATAAAGACATGTGCTTTTTTTTTCTGCTTTTTCATGTACAAATCTGACCATAGTTTCAAATACTCAATCATTAAATTCTCAGCGCTGCTTGCTGAAACATTCAGAGTTTATTTTATTCCTGCATGTACAGACAGCCGCAATACATTTTTAGCAGCCGTGGCAGGAGCCGTGTGTATTTTAACGCGCTGGCCATATGTGGCACCCTGACCTCTTTCATAAACAGAACAGTCTGCTGTGCACCATGAGTGTGATTCACCAGTTTGGGAAAGGAAGAGAAGGGGTGTTAAAGGGGTGCCTTGGGAGGGATTCTGTTAGGGTCGTTTGAATGGAAGTCATGCTGGAGTCATTCCCCCTTTGAGGAAAGATGGGCAGCACTTAAAAACTCTGCATTAAAATTGAGGTCCAGCTCATTCTTGTATTAGTTAAGCCAAAAAACTGCATCCGTCTGTTCACCAGAAGGTTGACAGAATTAACTTAAAAAGAATTCCCTGTCCTTAGTCTGTCAGGCAACATCCAGTCCTTCAGGCAAGTCCAAATATTGGCTATATTGGACCATTTCAAATCCGATCCTCCATCCTTTTGTGCTTTGTAGTACAGTCTTGGATGCAGAACAGTGGCTAGGTAGAACAGTTAGCGTTTCCATGAATAAACAGCTCTTTCTTTCCAAAAACAGATGATCAGTCTCTCTGTTATGGGGTCTTTGATGTGGGTGGCCAGAGTTGAATGCTAGTTACTCTAAGCGAGTCCTCGGGCCTTGGAGCCTTATCATTGCAAAAGCCCCCCTGTGGTGCTCTACCTGCAGGTATCAGGTGTTGGGAGAGTTTTCGTGGGGGGTGGAGTTGGCCAGGGTGGGGTGTAATTACACATGCATGTGAAGCAAAGGCTTCTGAGAGTAATGAGGTTTGGAGGATGCTGCCATCTCAGCGGGTGGTCCCTTCCTCCACTCTGACACCGATCCCTGTCTCTCTGTCTGCGGCTGCTCACGCGAGTCGCCCCGGGTCCCCCTCCTCTTCCCAATGCTTGGACAATCGGATGGGCTTCAGTGGGGGCCTGAAAGTGGCGCCCACCGCAGTTGCGATCCAGCCAAGCAGCCTCCCAGAGCTGCTTCCAGGCATTTCATCACATTACATCAGATCAAAAGCAATAAGCTAATTACAAACGACTGTGGGCATGCAAGCAGTAAATACAGAATCAACATAATTGATTTAATCCTCTCAATGCTAAGTGAAAAACTTATCAATGCCCGGGCCAAAATTACAGCCCTGTTTTCCAGGGCAACAGCGACAATTGGATGAATTAAAAGATCACATGAAGTTTATTCAACCAAAATAAACTCAAGCGACGCCAGCGCAATTCATACAGAAATGCTCAGCTAAATGGAAAGGGAGAGCCATGTAATTTTAGGCCTCGGCGTTGCGCCTAGGACACATTTAGACGTACTTGTTTTGTTTGTTCATCTGTTTTCTTTTTTTTTTTCTGTAAAGAGGTTTTTGTGTGCATGAATTTCTTCCATCATTCATTGTGGCCGCACAGAGAAAGGGGAAAAAGGATGTTTTATGCATGCCTCAATATGCATCTTAAAAGCAAAAGCATTAGGAATGATAGTGAAAATGCAAAGGGTTTTCTGCGTCAACGTTTTACTTATTCATGATGCGCTGAGAAAAGCAACGTATTTTAAAGCAAATCCATGTTATCATTGGAGAAGCTCCCCCGCAGCAGCCATTTTCCACCTGAGGACATGCGCTTTAATGACAGTTTAAGGTGGCGCCGCTGGAACAGAGATACAGACTCCATGTTCACAACACATGCAATATCAAGCAGAGCGGAGGAGGGGGTGGGCTTCCATATAAAACTTGTCTTGATCATTATATGGGGTTGAAAATAGAAAATTGAATCTTTTGAAATATTTGCCACTTTACAATGTCATGCCTTGCTCTTCTACTGTGCTTTCCTGCGCTACTTTACTTAATGGTCCATTTGTATTCTTATAGTCTCAGTTTTTATGGTTTTAGTTTGCCTATTTTCATATGTCTCTGCAAACTTCTATAAATCCTATAAATAAAATGAATGCTGTAATGTAATGTAAACGCCGTGCTTTCAAACCTTGTCCGTTCTCCCTGACTGTCTTTTAATTGCTGCAAGACACACAGAGAAGAAGAAGTTGTATTAGTAGTATTTTCTGATCGCTGTAGTTGTGTGTGCATGCCATACAGTGCTGAACATGCAAGCGAGAGAGGAGAGAGAGAGAGAGAGAGAGACAGGGAGAGAAAGCGAGAGCAGTGTGTGTCAAATTGGCTTGCCCCTCTCCTTGTCTCTTGGCTCTTGCTCTGCGGTGGCAGCCCTCTCTCTGACCTCTCATATGTCACACAGCACTCTTATCCACCATTGTTTTCTTGGAAGATGTAGACTGTGGCCTGATCATGAACTATGAGCCCCCAACCTCACCAGTATGCTGGGAGTTTGTAGTACAAGTAAGCCATCTAATGGACAACAATGGAAATAATTTGAATGTGAAACTTAGTTTACTAATCTAATCTATCTATCTATCTATCTATCTATCTATCTATCTATCTATCTAGGGTTTATAGGGTTTATAAAGATTAGTGCTCTAGTTTGGAGTCATTTCACTGAATGAATGTCCAAACAGCATCCAGTGTCCTCTGTACTGCTTTCTAGGCCTTGGTATTTTCTTATTTATCTTGCATAAATAACCTCAAATTATCCATAAAAACATAATGTCTTAGAATTCCTCCAACTTCATCTGGCTCTGATTAATGTTTTTACAGCATGGAATTAAATGTGCTGGAGACACGACCCATGCATGTATGGGCCCCAGAGGAGGAGAGCTGTGACTCCTTAAGAGGAGAAAAAAAAATCTCTTTGTTTTCTGTAAAGGGACACGTTGTTCTTAACTGCTTCCATGTGGCCTCAGTCAGAGTGGATCCAAGGAGTGAGGTGGCAACAGATAATAACGCAAATAAAACGCATGGCAGTTAAAGTGAGTATACCAGCTGTGCTGTTTGAAATCGCTTGTCGTCACTCAGCCGGTTGTGTAGGCGTGTGATTGCTGGAATGGGACGGAGCGAAAGCGTGATAAACTTACAGTCTCACTTATGGAAATGTTTGCATGAGCTCTTGACGGATGAGCAGCACTTGTGTTGCTACAGCCTAAAAGAGTTCCCTATCTGTGTCTACCAAAGACCACAGTAGCAGGTGTCTAATGTGACCATTTTGGTTATTCAACACATGAGTCCATTATGGCCGCTGAGCCGTGAGAAGAACGGAAGGTGGGGGCGGGGTGGGGTTGAGGGGGGGGGGGGTGGCTGCTCCTTTAAATGGAATCTTTAATTTCACAGGCCTCTTGATATCCCACCGCAGTTGCGATTGTGTAACAGAAAAGAGGAATCAAGGCTTTTGAAAGCACATTAAGCAGAAAGCAATTAACTAACACACAGTAGTTAATTTTTGTATTAATACTTCAACAGCTGGTGCAGATTGCTTCCTCATTTTTATCTCCGCTCCAGCTGTTCTTCCACCGACAAGAACATTAAAGAGGATTTGTCCATAATAAAGTGGCTCCATATATAGATACCTCGCTGAGAAACGGAAGCCGTAGGGGAATGTGGATTTACATTTAGAGAAAGTTGGGGAAACGGACATCTTTTCAATACCCTGCTGGTCCTCCTTTCAGCGAGCACCTCCAGTGGGAACTGTTTCAAAGCCCTTTTTTTCTTGTCTACTGAGTGTTGGCGTTGGTGTACATTTCAAAGTCTTTTATTGACATCCTCTACAGATGTGCTGCTTGGAGGAACATTTGTTATATTATGAATTGGGTACTAAAGGCAAGGCCCAGGAACATTTGATTAATGTTCGTACATATGGTTGTGCTAGCCCGTGTGTGAGTATCTCTGCTCTATTCTAAAAAGCCAGAAGGCTGGGGGGATAAAAATAAATAAAACCAAATTAAATGACTTCTTCCTTTTTTTTTTTTTTTTAATACATTTCTCTGGGCAACAGCTTTCCATATTTGAAGGATAATGTGGCTTCTATTTCTGTCTCTGAAAACCAAATGTATTATGTTTTTGGATCAGCCAGGGCGAAAAGGGCCTGCCCATGGGGTCTTAGCTGACTGTCAAAACAAACATACCAGGAACAAGTTGAGACAGGCTACCACTAGTGCCACATCCGTCCTGTCTTAAACCAGCGTAAACCACAAGACATGTACTTATGCACCCAGGCAGTTGCCACACCATGCCACATGCCTGCTTGATTAAGAGAGTGCTGGGTACGGCTGAGCGACAAGCCTTGGGCTGGAGAAGAACACTCCTCTCCTCTCCTCTCCTCTCCTCTCCTCTCCTCTCCTCTCCTCTCCTCTCCTCGCCCTCGCTTTGTCCCGATCCTTCTGCTCTCTCAAATGTCAGGTCCTTGTAATAAAGAGGGCAGATTGTCAATGTTTTTACTTCAAAAAAGAGACTATGAGGGTCGTAGGTCAAGACTCACTCTGTTAGACAGTCACAAAAGGCTTTCTTGACAGGGGGATATTCTCTTTTACAGCACTATGTGTACATATGACATGAACAGAACTGGTATAATAGAGAGATTTGGGGGATTTATGCGGCGCTCTGTAATTGAACATAATTGAGAAAGTGCTTGACACTTGATATGGATTTATAGTGCCACTTACCCAAAGAAATGTTTCTCTGTTGGCTGGTTTTCTACACGCAAATCTTAAGGGAGATGACTGATTTTGGTTATTCGTGTGTGAAGATTCACAGCGCTAATTGTAACAATATGCACGAGCAACTGTGTCTTTAAAACCGTTGGATCATTTAATCCTTTTGCACAATATGCTTTACAAAGGGGAAACTAATGTTTTTTTTTGCTGTCTCCACACATGGCATATTTGCTCTGTTGCTTAGATGCTTAGCGTTAATAATAAGAGTGATGCACAGGGAAGAAAAGTGCACTGTTGCCACTTTTTGCAGCACAGAATTAGTGGCAAACATTATGAGAGTGCAAATCATTAAAGTAAGAAATAAGTCTTAATTTATAGCTCTGGTCTGTTTGTCATTTGGCTTGGCTACTGCTTTGTTGCATAAGCATGTGTGGAATAATTACGGACACAGTGAGATGGGATTTATAATGGGGCTAAGGATGATGAAGACTGTGGAGGAGGAGGAGGAGGAGGAGGGGACTGTGGCCTTCTGCAGCAGCGCCTCCAGATGTGTGGACGGGGGCCGCAGCCCTGTGTGGTTCCACTTAAAACGCAGTGGGAGAGGAGCACAGCCTGTGAAGTCGATGCGCCACATCCACCGTGTGCTTGTGTGTGTGTGTGTGGGTGTGTGATAGTACCACCTTCGTGATCGAATATTTCAACTTGTATGTCATGCGTGCATGTGTGTGTGTGTGTGTGTTTCACAGAATGTTTTTTGGACTTTTCTTCTTGCGGCTGATATTTTTACAGCAACAGCCAGAGAAAGATGGGCTGTCTGTAAAGCATATGCTAGGGACACAAAGATTTATTGGTGACAGGTTACCTGATTTCACCCTGCCTGTCCTGACACACAATCAAAACACATTCTTTCACTCACTCTCACACACACACACACACCAACTCATTTCACCACATTGCCCCACCTTGCACGTAGATGTTTGAATGTCATTGGTAAGTGCCTCTTGCCTCAGATCATCATGCTGCAGCTGAGCGCCGCCACGGCCACTCAGTGTGGCACTGCACAGACTATCACTGTCCAGGGGCCTCAATGGGGCTCCAGGGAACCAGGTGTTACTTCCTCCAACTTTTTCTCCACTTCTTCAGGACGATGAAGGTGATACCGCTGGCCAGAGGGATGGAAGGCATTAAGGCCCAGCCGTAGTCTTAAAGTCAACTGATTTGCCCAGCTGGCTAACATGAAAGCCAGAAGTTGTATCAAAAGCATAGCAGCATATTTATTAGGGCTATTTCCTGTGTCAAAACGGAGCCACTATTTCCACTGAAATAGCCTTGTTGGGAGCGTGTAAGTGCCGTTTGTGTCAGAGTTGGGGTTCTTCGTCAGGGAGGGCAACAAAATTGGATTATGGTTAAAAATGGCATCTTTCCATTTTCGTCAACCTGTAGCCCTGTAGTTTTTTTTTGTTTTTTGTTTTTTTGTACATTTCAGCTTTTAATATATTATTTTATTGGGTCTTTTGTACGAGCTGGTGTTAGCACACATGTTAGCTCTCCCGCTGGTAATAATAGAAATTCACGTAGCATGTCGTGGGCTTCTGGGAAATGTCTTTGACACCGGTTACAAGGCCCACCGCACACACACCCAAGCATGTTGGCTATTGACAGTGCCATAGTTTTATATTTCTGTGTTCTGGCTCTGACAACCACGTCGGATAAATCTAATGTCAGTGTGGGTGCTGTCGCCACTGTTTCAACCACCCACACAGCTGTGGACAGCTGTTAGGACATGGTGGCTCTCTGCCTCTAACTATAGGCCATGCACCGACTTTTCCATAACTCCCAAGTGCTGTATTAAGGCTTTATTGCCCTATATTCACATATATGTGAGCGTAGGCTTTACATGGCCAAAAGCTGCCCTCTTTGTGATCAGCAGCTCAGACTGTACTTTTCCTAGGCTGCTTTTTATTCACTGAACATGTCTGTTGACTTCCCAGTGATCACCTGTGATATAGTAATCGAGCGCAGAGCCTTTGATGGCCTGAAACAACAGCTGAAATGATGATTATATATACTATGCCTGGTCAGGGGAGGACGGCAAGAAAGTTCACATTGTGTTCTAAAAAGCTTTCCTTTGATTTTTCCATTTCAAAGTCTGGTATCATACAAATATGCCGGGCAGAGATTATGCCACCCCTCCCTTTCCCTCCGTTTTATACATGCTGCTCTCATCACTGAGAATGGAGTGTATCTGTAATAACTTGCACATGTCCCACTTTTGTCTTTGTGGTTTTCATTCGTCTATAAACTGAAGGTAGACACTTTTTTTTTTTTCTGCTGCGCCTCTTTGGGTGACGTGTAAGACAGGTTTAAATGGATGTAATTTCACTTTGAAGCAATTGTGTGACTCATTAAATGGTGCCAGTTTTGCGTGTACATTGCTGGTGGTTTTTTGGAGAAGCACGAGGGCTCCTCCGAGTCACCGTGCTTCAGGTCCTCAGCTCAGAAAAAGAAAGACATCTGGCACCCATTCTGGTGAGAAGGCGAGTGCCAACACGAACACATTAGGCGACAGACCAAATGCTCACAACCCCCAGTCTAACACAGAATGCATGACAACCAAAATCGAAACCTTTCGGCGAGCTTCACCGTTTGCACTTGGTTCTGTGTTGTGTTGCTGTAAAGATTTCCCTTCCCTGACGCCAGCACTCTCTGTAGTGAAACTGATCCTTATTGAATTATGAAGGAAGCATTGCACAACCGTGTAGCACAGCCACTCTCAAATCCGCTGTGGTTGGCATAAAGGGGACGGTTAATTTTTACATTAGGGAGACTAGAAGTGATTTGGTGAGTGGCATGTTGTCACTACTCTCCGACTGACCCCAAAACCTTCTGGTTCCTATTGATACATCCCCATCCCATCCCGTCACAGCTTAGTCGACAAGCCACATCTTCTAAGAACACATGCAACATGCAAAAATGTCTGTTAATATTCCTAAGAGCGCTGTCATTGATAATTTGGTTTTTATTCCTCTTACCTCGGAAAGATTATCATGTACTTTCATTGGAAAACAATGCTATAAGTGTTGTAGTTTCCAATTTTCCCATGGTGACACACACTCATCCCTTCCAAGAGCTGTTTGTGGCTTAAATATTGCAATGTACTGTACATTATTTAGGAAAAAATAATTTTTATACCTCATAAAAGTTGGCACCAAATATTCCTGCTTTTAGGTCTTTTTCCATTTTATGGGATATAAAGTACATTATTAAAGTTAGTGGATTTTTGGTACATTTCTTTAGATTTTGGTCAGTAATTAAGACACTACAGAAACATTGCTCCTTCACCTCCACTTTTTACAAGCAGCGTCAAACTTTCTTAAGTTGATGTCTCACAAGTGTGTTTTGCTTTTGATTAAAACTTCTCCCTAAACAATTCTATAAATCCTTTCTGTCAGCCAGGTTTGTGGTATTTGAATTGATATGCTCCCTGGAATCCCTTCACAAAGCAGATTTATAGTACACCATTTGAATCAGTGGGGATGGTATAGTTTGCCAATAATGGCTTGGAAAAGTGTTCATGCTGCTTTTCAGTTATTTTTCAAAACTGTTGAAGAGCTTCTCTTTGAAGTCTTGAAGTGATAAGTTGTAAATCACTAAGATATATATACTCTTAACCTGGGATCTATTACATTTAGAAGCAAAGTCACAAAAAGGGAATTACATATTTTTTTCAAATCAGTCAACAGTAAGTATGGGACTTATTTCACAGTTATTATTTTATGTCATATGTTTAAAAAAATCAGTGTTATATTCAAAAACGTATCTGCCTATTTTATTTATTGTCTTAACGTTTTATTTTGAAATTTTTCCTTTTGCCAAGGCAACCCATCCATGCATCCTACTGTCAGTGTCCGGGGTTGAAACTGCAGCATCTTGAATGTGACTCTGTATGGAAACCTTGGAGCGGTGGTCCAGTTCTGACCTCAGGAAAATGCTAACGCTGTGGCTTCGTGGAGATTTAACAGTTGTCATGAAAATATTAAACTGAGATGGCCGCATCTGGCAGTCAGACAATAGTGCCGGTACATCACAGTGCTGCTTCTTAGTGCCAAGGAGTGGTGACTCATTTCTGATAAACATCTGCATCATAAAATAAAAGCGTGGCCTTGCTTGTGTCGCCGTAATGGTACAGTGAATATCAGTTATGCGAGCAGGCAATTTTTTTTTTTTTTTTTTTCACCAAATTATAGTTTATTCAAAGCATACAGCTGCATCTGATACAAAATATTGGACACAGATTGAGTGAGCTCTGTCATGGTTTCCATGTTTTACAGATGCTGATTAGTAAATTATCGGTATACTTGCAGTATTTTTTTAGTTACACAGCTCCATAAACACCATTGATATTGTCTGGATTAGCAATGAATATGTTTGGATTTTTATTATATACTTCATGTCTTCCAAACATTTGAGAAGGAAGCCTGCAGCAGTACATACTCACAGCACTGATACTGTTTTGCAATACTTTTTAATGCAGTATAACTACATGCATCGTATACACATTCGACGGTATTGTTGGTTGGATTCATTAAGAGCACACTGAAGTACAAATAAATCCCCATTTCACTTGATGTATAGGACAAAGATGGATTTCCCAGTGGAAATTAATATGCCCCCCCCCCTTCACCCATCAATTCTGGCTAAGAAAAAGTTTACTTAGATTGAGTGCATCTGCACAAGTCAATAAGATCACATAAACATCGCTTGCTAGATGAGGACTGAGCTGCAGGAGACATAAACTTAATCTCGAGTTGTTCCTCTTCGCGCCAATGTCTGTTCCATTAAGTGGAAGACACAATTAAAAAAGACTCTGCAAGCCAAGAGATAATCAATACCCTTCTCTCAACTGTTTAATCCAGACAGTGATATTTTTTATTTGTTTGTTTGTTTGTTGCTCAGATACATGGCTGTATGTAGAATATTTATTTGCCCCAGAGGTTTCTCTTGCTTTGGCTTGAGTCAGCGTTTTGCATCGTTAGCAGTCCCTCTGGAATTCTCTAATGACAGTCCCAATTTGGAGCTTTAATGCAGCGCTAAACAGAAAACACTTCAGCTGGCTGGTATGAAAAACTGCCTCTTTCGCAGGCCAAAGCCATTGTTTTACAAGTGGAAACCCCAACGACAATTATGCCTTACTGGTTACGGTTTGGCTGGGTGAGATCGCAGAAGCTTTCTCCTCGTGCTCCTTCTCTCTCCGAATGTGGCTTTCCACAGTTAAAGGGAGACAAACAAACAAAAACAAACAAACAGAAAAAAGAGACCAAAAGCTTGAACAAACCATAGGGGATAACATCCCCAAAGACACAACAACACGGGTGAGAGTTTCCAGAGCTGTCACTCCAGTGAATTCTAGAGACGCGATAATGCACATAAATGCAGGATTAGTGGTCAACCTTGGAAACACATGTGCTGAAAGCAAAGGAAGTGGAGCAGAGAAGGAAGTTTGGCACGTGCAGCAGCTGTGTGGTTGTAGGCACTGCGGGGCTCTTTGATCTCTTGTACTCAGGTGTGACAGGGCTTTGGCAGACAGCGGGCCTGGTGCAGGCTGAGGCTGAGACTGGACGGGCCCATATGGTCTTTGTGAGAGCGTGAGAAAGGGCACCTGCCATGGAGCAAAGAACAACTCAACAAAGTGCTGCAACTTCCCGAAAACTTCTGAGGCAGTTTTCAGTGCACAGACTCGGTCAACTCTGAAAATCATTTCTTAGACCCCTAACATGCTCGGAGCTCCGGATGGACGGAATTGATCAACCTGGACTCTGACGAGACAATTTGAAAGTACATTTACGATACTGCGCAGGATCTAAATTGTCCCGATGCGATAAGCCGCACCCCTGCGTTGTCGAAAATTGATTGCATTCACAATAATTATTTCCAAAGTTCCTCTGCATAGATTATATTGCTCTGTACATCTTTTATAAACGGGTACCACTATAAAGGATGATTACCCCTGCATTAATGGTCCCAGGGCTGATTGCATCTCATATAGCAACTGTCATTGTGTTGACCCTTTCATCAGCAGTGATCAGCTAAGCTCCAAAGAAGCCTAATAGGCTGTGGTATAAAAACACGGTGCCGTCATCAACTCAGCAAATTCACAGTTCGTCTGGTAACCCATCTTAAGGTCTTTCAATAAATCAGTCCAAGCATGGATTTATGAAAATGACTGTGTGAACCCGGAGGTCACAGGCGGTTTAATTTGATACTTGGCAGTAAATCCTCTAATTGTTTTTCAATGCGCCTTTACAGTTGTACAATAATACCACAAGAATACTAGCTTGCATATCTGCATACATAAAAGGAAACAAAATATCATTTTTATGTGCTGTCTGCTGGACACACCTATGTTTAATGAAATTGTACATTTGATTTTACCCAATAAACCTTGTCTGCAAAATAGGAAATTAGCCTGTTACCCCACTGCTTAATGAGTTGCATGTTTTTTAGGAATCCAAGTGAACCATTACTGCCATTTTGTCATGATTTGGCGGGCTGTGTTTCAGTCCTGGGCTCTATTATTTCTTATGGGCTAATTAAGACATTAGCCATTATAGAAATTCCTCCACACTCTTTGTGGAGTCAAACCATAGTCTTTCGACTTGTTCCAACTCCCCCGGTGCCTGGGCAGAACTCAGGCCTGAGGTTTTTCTCCCTCTGCAGCTGTGATTTCTGGAGCAGAGACAGGAGTCGGCGACCATTGTGACCTTTCTGACCCCGTCAGTGTCCATCTAACACAACAGTAAAAGGTGGGTTCTTTCGATGTATCCTGAGCAGCAAGGCCGTCTCCCCTCTGCTCCTGCTCTCACTGTGCCCTCACTGGAGTTTGTTAACTCATTTCAGGGAGACTTTACAAAGGTCACTGTCTGTGTATTTTTCATTAACAACCCAGCGCTGCTCACTCCTCAGCTGGATAATGAGAACCATTGCCTCGGCAGATCTGGAGAAACATTTTTGGTGTCAGCAAATGTCGCAGCTTGATGGCATATAAATGTAATTTATCAGTGTGTTTATGTTGCCGGTTTAGTAGGACATTTTTATGCCCCACTAGAGCAGGGATGCTGTGTCAGTTCATAATGACAATGTCACTTGCAATAACAGACAGATTTGGTATTTGTGGCGTCATCTCATAAAGCAGCTCTGCACAGTTTGTGAACTGTGACAACTTTATGATTGTATTTTACTCTCCTTAGCATAACTTTTTGATGTGAACATACTACACCACTGCATTAGAAAGAACTGAGAAGAGTCTGGACTGTAGACAAGTGCAGAAGAGAAGATTTTTGTTTTAGACTGTTTCTGTACTGTTGTATATTATTCTCATGTATTACAATGTGTTGCATTAACATGCATAAAAAAAATCAAAATTTAGTAGCACCGACATAAAATAGAGGGTGTTGGATAAAGGCTACAGCTCTGATACTGCACTCACATGTTTGGTACATGCATATAAAGATACTGTAATCTTTAAACAATGTGAGGGGATAGAACATCTCAAGTTCTCACATCATGTCTGAGAGGGAATGGACACTTTTATGGCAGCACTTAAAGAAGTTGGCTGCACCCCTATCTTTGATCCTCCCAGGGAGTAGAAAAAAAAACGGTAACACTTAAATCAGTTCAGTCAGTACTTTTTCTTTCTTTCTTTTTTTTTTTTTGCATGGTTTTAAACAGCACCGTCGCAAAGTAATTGTCAGACTAATTTTGCCTTTTAACCCAATTCCCTTTGCAGATTCAGAATTTTCCAAAGCCTTTGCCTTCCATCATATTTTCTAGGCATGTCCTATGTGTTGTGGGCCAAACTGTGCTGTCAATGACAATTAAACAGATTGACAGCTACAAAGAGGGAGGAGGCTCCTTAATAACTTGTAAACATGTTGCAAAATGGAAAAGAACAGTATGAGCCACAGTTAGGCCCGTGATGCTGCTACGGTATTGGTTATTACTGATCAAAGGGGTTTTTTGCTATTGGATAATGGCCCTGCTTGCAGTCCAGCCATTGGCAAGCCACCATGGAGGAGCTTGATAACAGAGCTCATTTGAATTTAGCCGTCTTGGAACAGAGGTTTTGCATGCCAGCTTTATTCCTAATGTGTGCATTCCCCATTGCTGCTGTCATTGCTGATGAGGTGGATTTCATGTGGATGATGGCCACTATATCAGAACCAGACCAGTCTGACAATTATCACTCTCTTAAACTGATGGCTTGTGCTTTTTTTGAACTGAAAGGCACCAAGTAGTAAAAAAAAAAAAAAAAAAAAAAGAACAAAATATGGAAGACAATCATAAAAAAAAGAGAAAAAACATGAACCCAGAAACAGAGAATGTGCAATGGCAGGCAGAGGAATCATAAATCCTCTCTTGGGTTTGAGTCTAATCAACAAGCCTTTCTTCATTTGCTTGCTTTTTGCCAGATTTGATTGATGGGTCAGCCGTGTTTCATGCATCATTTCGCTTCCAGTAAATATGTGCACAATCACGCTGCCTTCCTAAAATGAGAAAAAGAAACACAATTTCTTTTTGTTTTCAATCTTGTAAACCACAACATTTGTATGTTGTCCAGTAATGACAATGTCAGACAGAACGAGCCCCAAAGGGCTTTCTGGGCTTGAGTTCTGAAGGCCACAAGCTGACAGATACATGTAGGAGAACAAGGCTGAGAGGAAGCCTCATCATGACTTTCTGCAACCACCACCCCTGCCCCTCATAGCCAAGACTTGTTCAGTGACCGGGATAGCAAAACCTCAAGTGGATGACATATTCTGATGGCAGATGCTCACAGAAAAACAATGTTTTTATACAAGAGGTTTTTTTTTTTTTTATCACCAGTAATTTCACAGTGACTACAATCTATCAGTTTCTAAATCTTTGCTGCAAGTCCCAAACCGATGAAGTATGGTGAAATACATAACCACGTCTGCTGTGTAAATTAGATTTACGAATTTATGTTATCCCCCTTAAATGGTCATTTGAGTGTTGCTACCATTACTTCAGCACAGTTACACATGGGCCATCAGGTTACAGCCTAATTGCTGCATTACATTCATGTAGCACACCTTGATCCCTATAGAAACAATAAATGTAGTAATAACCAATTCAGGCTAGCTAAGGATCCTTAAAGGGCAATACCCATCTGATGAAATTTTTTGTATTTGTTTGCTTTTAGATAGATAGAGATAGATAGAGAGAGAGAGAGAGAGATAGAGATATATAGAGAGAGATAGAGATAGATAGAGAGAGAAAGAGAGAGATAGAGAGGGATAGAGAGGGATAGAGAGAGATAGAGAGGGATAGATAGAGATAGATAGAGATAGATAATTTATTATAATTATTAATTCTATACTGTTTGCCAATTTTAAAGATTTCTATAAATGTTTTCTTTAAATGACTGTAAAGACTTGTAAATCAATACACTTGACTACATGATGAAGTGAGAGTTCTCCAAGTTTCCTCTGAGACTCTGAGGAAAACACACCAATCCACTCTGGCCCAGTGCAGATTATACCTGTGTCAAAATGCTCAACACATCTTCACAAGTCCTTCACAAGTGCAAGTTCTACATAACAGTGAGATTTCAAAGAGTTACACCGAGAGCTCTGATAGTACACGCGGCCGCCTGTGTAAGTGATGAATCTTTACAAAGAGGCCCTCAGCGGCGTCCCAGGAGATGTCCTCATCTTCACGAAGAGAGGTAACACAGAGGACAAACCATAGCAGATACTGCAACTATCTCTCTAATGTATATTTATAGCACTTCACTTGCATTTAAAAACTTTAGGAACCTACCTAAGAATGCTTAATAGCTTTGATCTCCTTCTGAGTATAATGCAAACAGATAATTATGTTTACTTTTTATACGCCTATTGATATATACACAGTTTTCCTTATGAATATAACAGACGGTATCAAAGATAAGCCTGTTCCTACACGGGGGCTTTGTGACTGCTCTCTAGTCTGCAATTTGTCAGCGTGATATTTATATTCGCTTTCATATCTCCACTGGCACTAATAGTTTGTGGTCCCATAAACAAGAAAAACACTGAGAGAAAACTCCAGTATGAATTATACTATTGGCGTAGCTATTTATTTCTTTTCCATCATCCCTATTTATTTTCTTTTAGCTCATATATTAATGGTCTAACAGTTGGAAATAGTCCACAAGAGGGTTCACATAAGGGTTAGTTAGCTGGCCTGGACTTCCCTTATTGAACTTGAAGCTGTGGACGATTGATCCATTAATTCTTTAAATACTAAGCTTTCAGGTTTCACAAGCCATCAGTGGTGTTGCCACTCTGTCTGTCTCCTGTTTGAAGATAACAATCAAATTAAGCTTATTCCACATGATCCATTCTGGATCATAAGACATTAATTATTGATTGATTAAACCAAGCAATGTGGATTGTGAGTCAAGCCATTAAAATATATATAACAGAAGACTGTATGGAGTCAGTTTACCTCTGATGGCTGATCAGTCGTGCTCCTTTTCTTGAGTTTGATCTACTTTCCACTGCATGCTAGTCAATCATCTAAAACAATAAACTAAGTTGCTGGAGGCGTGACGGCGTGGAGAGCAGAGAGGAGCATGGTGGCTACTCGTCAGACTAATTAACCATACAGACGGGGCCCGGCGCCGTAACCCAAGACAATTCCAATCTGAGGGGCTGTAATTGAAGTGACAAGTTAATTACAGGCTGATATTATCGTGCTTTCCTTGTAACACCCCTTTCTAACCCCCTCCTCATGTCCCCCTTTCCTCCTGTCTCAGTCTCTTTCCCGTTTTCTCGAACCTGCTCTACCTCCCATCCTCAGATGTGTTAATTAACAACAGTAGCCCAACAGGTTTCGAGCGCGCACACATGCCCTCCTATACCCCTGACCTTTTCACCTGTGCTGGATGTATAATTAAACGGAAATAAGTCCACTTTGTCTCATTTTCATTTACAACATTTATGAGCTGCACTTTGTAGACTCAAAACTCCCACCAGCCACAGCGGCAGCACTGCTGCCTCATGCCCCTCGGCTCAGCCCTCTCTACCCAATCCCACCCAGCACCTCTGTGCACCTCTGTAATTAGCGTTAGCATCTTCTTTAAACAAGCTACATAAAGTTTAGTGGCAGGATTAAATCAGATCATTACCATAATATGGCTGTGCAATTTGCCCCTATCTCTCTGCTTTTCCGCCACATCAAAGCCCGGCGGAGCACTGGTGTAATTGGGCCATGCAGCCTTGTCAAGATGATTCAGCCTGATGGCTGCTCCTCTCCCTGAAAAGCCTCCTGGGCATGATAATTAATGGAGAAGAAAGTCAAGTCAACGTGAAGAGAAGAAGAAGAAGGAGAATAAAAAAAAAGTTTGGACAGCTCCACATGAATATTTCACATCTTTGACTTATTCAAAATTAACATGATCAATTTGATGTATAATGGATATTAACTTTGTCAACACCGCTTCCTTTTAATCCAGATATGTTTTTCATGATGTTCCTCAAGCTGATTCCTTGTGCTATGACCTTACGAGTGGTTCTAATGATGTAAGTGAAGTGAAATCAAAGTTTGTTTGGCTCATTGTATCCCTCTTGGATCAATTTTGTCATTTCTGATGAGGTGTCGACACGAGGACAGCTGCCATTCAATGAGTTCAAACTCAGATGATTTTGAAGTTGATTTCCCAACGGAGTTAAGGTAACAAACAGTGCCTTGTGTATCTATTATAATTTCCTTTTCAAATAGTCTCACGAGACCAACGCCAATGGCATTACAACAACCTCAGCGTCTTACACAAAATCAGTTTTCTTTGATAATTTACATCATTATGTCACCTTGTAGGAAGAATGCAAATTATAGGCCTGCTGTGCCTTTGTTGACACTCTTTGCCAACACACTTTGGTAATGAATAAGGCAACGGCTTCAAACACAGACAGGTGCCGGGCGTCTAGTAACTCTCAGTATGAATATCCACAGTGGAAAGTCAGCCTGGGTCACTGTTGATTTGTTGCAAATTAGCACCATATGTTTTATCTCTGCGTTTACATATGAATGACTCAAAAACACAGAGAGGGAGGCCAGAGGTGGGTGAGGGGATGAATATCGATGATTCTTCTGTATGCTGGGTTTATGGTGGGGGGGTGTGGTGTGTGTGTGGGTAGAACGGTGCCTGCCATTCAAATGTCCGTCATCTGTTCAGCCAGTGAGAGAGGAGAGACAATGCCGGTGACAGTTGGTGACAGAGACAGCTGGTTGTCCCACTAGCCCCTGCCTGTGATCCACTGTGAAGTGACACCTCTCCCCCCCAAAAAAAGAAAAGGAAAGTGGGGAAAAAAACATCTTTGACTAATCAAAACAGCAGGCCAGGCGCCCTGCCTGCGCCAACAGGAGACCGATGCCACGAAGACGCCCGGCTGGCACGTCAGACAATACCTTCTCTGTCACAGTGGCCCCCTACTCCTTCTTCCTCCTTCCATCTGCCCTTCCTCGAGTCTTCAACCACCAGCGTAGGGGCACTGGGGGTTGTCAGCTAAACCAAGTAACCTTTCCGCTCTTTCATTTCTTCCACCCCAAAATTTGAATATGAAAAGGGACTTTTCTCTTACCCAGTCAAAGACCATCACTTTAATGACATTTGGCAGTCATTTGATTTATTAGGTTTTAGAGGGAGGGGAGAAGAAATCCACTAAATATTTCATATGCCATGCTAATCCTTGTAATATTGCCAGCTGAAGCCATGTACCTGCATCACTAAGACGTGAGGCACATGGATTTCTTGCAGTCAGATGCCTGTGAGTCTACTGAATAATAAAATAGCTGCATTGAAATATTTAGACTTTGATTCCCATTAAAAGAATCTTTAAAACATGAGATTTTACGTTTCAGGAAGAAAAGAATAGTGATAGTAGAAATAGCAATCACAACACACTCACATAGGGAAGCTTCAGCCGGTCTGAATAACAGCGTCTCCCTCTGTACTCCCTCTTGGAAGTGAATTTGGGGAGACGCAGACGGCATAGGTTCAAACAAAGAGCACGCTACCACGGCAGAACAAATGGCTTATAAGAAGAAGTTTGCGTGATAGCATGTGTTGCGCTTCTACGGTTGACGTTGGGTGAAAAGCATAAGTGACGAGAGATAGGACATACACATATATAAAACATTGTGAGACAAAAGTAGCTTCAGAACTGGGAATGAAAGGAAATGAGGTGTCAGCAGTTTCATCCCACTCGCAACACTTCTCTCATCTCAGCCCTGTTTGACTTTTCCACAGCTGCTCCGAGCAGTAAGTGTCGTACTGAGGATACCAATGCTCCCTTTGTTCGCGGAGCACTTTGTCCATTTGACTGCGTTCCAGATAGACTGAGAGAAGAGACAAAGAGTGACAGAGACATAAACGGAAGCATGTGGTTGACTATCTGCGTCCCCAGACCTTGAGGCCTACAGTTGGCTGACAGTATACAGGCCTGATGTGCAGGCGTGTAGGCGCATATGCCACATGGTGCCTTCTCTTGCCTCCCGTCTCAGCACACTTCTGGTTAAATTTGTTTCTTCCCACAAGTTCTTGGCAGCCATGGCTCCCTTTCATATTTGACATTGACCTTGCTGTGACATCACCCCCTCTGGGCACTGTGGCATCACTGAGAGATATGATGAAAGCATCCAACGGCAGGCCACCATGACTACACACAAAACAGACACCACTTTGAACTCTCCGTCTTCTTTTGTTTCGGCTGCAGTTTAAGAGCAGGGGTGGTCAGAGGTCGGTGCAGCTCGGCGTAATGTGCAGCTCACATGTGGTCAGAGCCTGAGTAATGCTGCTCCTTTGGTCGGGCCATATCGAGAGATGTGTGCCGCAAATATCCTCAGACTGAAATAACAACAACTGTACAACAGTAAACGCTACAGATCTAACATTTCATTTTTAACCAACCAAAACCAGCATGCTTTTCCATTCTGTTCCACATAACTGCACCGCTGTAGGCTATTTGCAATATGTAATACCCAAAGGCTTTGGAGCTGGCAAGATGAGAATTCACTCAGTTGACTAGAAGAAGAAACTGTGATCCTTCTGTTCCCAGCAGATTTTTTTTTTTTTTTTTTTTACTTTGGGAATATGTGTCATAGTGGCATGTGTCACATAATGGTATTGTTTGTAAGTGTGATATCTATGCTCACTTGCATTGCCTTTAAGAAGAGATGATGTGCCTTAGATGTGATGTAAAAAGTATATATATACGTGCAGTATATATAGCTTGTCACTTATTAGCTGATCAGCCTACTGCAGAGCAGAATAAAGGACCCAAGGAAGCTTAAAAGGAGATGATGAAAACCCAGAGGAGTCACTGCTCTGCACCTGCAGAGAGGGGGATCGTGGGTAATGAAGCAAATGAGAACAAGGTTGTGTGTACCTGTGTTTGTTTGTGCCTGTACGCATGCGTGTACGTTACGCGTGCACGTGCATAGGCTCTCATGCTGGAGATGCTAGTTATACATGCTAATCACAGGTACTGGGTGTGTAATTGGACATAACAGGCATCACTCGGGTGGGATGTACGGGGAAGAGGCAGCATGGCTCCTTGAAGGCCCAGCTAGCTAATTTGCACACAGTGATATTCCTGCGTTGACAACTGGAGGCAAATAAATGAGCTGAGAAAAAGGCAGCCAGACGATATGCCACCGCGCACCCGCTGCTTGATTTGCCACCAGGGCTTCGGCACCCAGGTAGCACAATTACTGCCCATTCTCTTTCCCTAAATTGTGAAGCGGAAGAGAAGTGACACCCATAAGGCGTGCATCACTGTAATCGAATCTAAATGAAGGCTGTGCATAACCAGAGCTCCCACCTGAGACAGTGGAAGAGATGTGACCGCGCCAGCCTGTCAACACCGTGTCAACACACCCGTTCACAGCCCCGTCCGCATGCATAATCATTCCAATCATTACAGTGTCAATGATGATAATGTAAATATAAAGAGTGGAGACAGAAAGGAAGAGGGGGGAAAAGGGTAGCAGGGAATGACGGACAAAGCTTCAACTTAGAGACTAGAAATGAGCATGAACGACGTGGCATTGGAGAGGGGAATGGTTCTGTTTGTTTTGATCACTTACATCAGGTGGTAGGAAGAACAGACACTTGCATCTGGGCCAGAGATGAGAACTCATGTGACATTTTTAGGTTACAAGAGTTTGTAAATTTGAATGAAAGAAATACAGTTCATCTTCATCTTATGGTAATCACTCAGTATGCAGATTTAGTTATTAGTTAATTTTTTGTGATTTGATTATGAATCGGTGGCATAATAGTTCATAACGTCTTATTAAATTAATTAATATATTGCACTACTTTCACAATAGTAACAATAAGCTAAAATGGGCTAGGCAATATTGAATAATCGACAGAAATAGTAGCTTAATAAGTCAGTTACATTTGCAGCTTATTGATGTGCATTGTGACAGCCTATATGTTGAAGTGTAATTGGATTTTTTTTTTTTTTTTAAACGCAGCTGAATTGTATGTTACAATCCAAAATAATGAGGTACGTGCATAAGATATAGCCGGCTCCTAGTTTGACATGCTTAGACTGTGACATGTATGGCACAGGTCACTGCACAGGGTTGTATGTGATAGCTGCTTAGCAAGGTAACTTGTTAGCTCAAAAAGCTGCGCAGAAAAATTGAACAGTGCTGTCACAAAACCAATTAGGCTACTTCTATTGAAATATATCCAGAAGAGCCATCGCATTTGTATCTTGCCATTGGAACTCTGCAATGTGTCAGAGGTAGCTGGCTATCATGGCATTGAGTAAAGCTCTGTGAGTAGAGTAAATAGCCCATTACAAATTCAGATGGCATAAAAAAAACCTTTTAACACATTGATTGGTTTACAAATGTATATATCAAATGTGTTTAACATATATCGTAACAACATTTACGAATGTCAAAACCTAGAGTTTCTATCTGTCTGCTACTATATATATATATATATATATATATATATATATATATATATTTATATTAATTTGTTTTCAGGGGTGATTACCATGTCCGTGCATACTTTCTTTATGGTACACTGTTGGTGGCTTTTAATGCTTTTTACCATCATGCCCCAAGTTAGTTGAGCCGATCTGTTGATTAATCTGCACTGTCCTTGTAAAAAGTCAATAGGTTATGTCAGGTTATGTGTGTGCTTGTCTGCCTGTGTGTGTGTGTGTGTGTGTGTGTGTATGAACTTGCTCACCATTGCAGGAGTTTAAATCATTGGTGATGTCAGAAGGGACACGCTCCATGCCACCCAGCATCATTATCAGCACTTCCTGGTGCCAAAGGGGAAGCATTAAATCTTCTCCACCACCTCAGCGATTGAGACTGTCACTGTCATTAACCTGAGGTGACGCCGGCGCAGGCCGCTCAGCCTGTTAGCCGCCATCCCCGTTGACATCCACACACTGCTAACCTGCCAGCAGCAGAGATGTATGTCTGTATAATGCTCTAACCTGAAACCATGCCTGTTTCTGTCACTGCCTCTCGAACAAAACTTTACTCCATTCCTGAGTGGAAACTAGTATAAGCCAGACTGTTATAGGAGTTACTGCTGATGATCTCAGCGAGAGAGGTGTCTGGGTGTGTAGCAAGAGGATCATGTTAGCAGAGCAGCAGCAGCTTCACTCCTCCATCAGTGTCTAAGCGGAATGCGTGCAGGAACAGCATTGATGATAGGATGCATTTTGGCATCCTATCTAAAATGCATCCTATATTGCAATAATGACATGTTCACTGTATTACATAGCTACTTACTAAAGAAATCAATAATTTGACATTAATACATGAAACACTGAGGATTTTAAAATCTCTATTATCTTCATCAACATGTCGTTTCTCGGATTTGTTGGAGCCACTCACCCAGTTTGGGGGTTACTGCCCCAAGTGCCCCCACTACCACAGGGACCACGCTACCCTTAACCTTCCACATCCGTTCCAGGTTTCCGCTCTTTTAATCCTTGATACTTCTCAAGTTTCTTATGTTCCTTCTTCCTGATGTTGGCGTCAGCTGGGTACCCCTTTATTCATTTGTTTATCATTTGTTCAGCTAGCTGGCTAACTTATCTCTGTGCTGCTAATCGTCTCTTCCATGGTGGGTTCCATGTTTCCATGTTTGTTATGTCCCACCATCTCCATGATTACTGTTTCTGTACTGTGTAATAAACTTGTTGATCTCAGTGATGGTTCATGTGGAGAGCAGGACTTGGTATTCATCCTTGGGGGCTCCAGGTTTCAAGTTGGGTCACGATCTTCCTTCTCAGGTCAGCAGCTCTTGTGTTGATATATATAAAAAAAAATTGTTTATGTAACACCTTAAAAATTTTCCTTCAAAATCATTTTATAGTATTTGTCTTGGCGACACTGCAGTAGCCAATCAGCAAGGTGCTAAATTTTGTTTTCTGTGTTTTTGTTCCATAATCCCATCATTCTTATGTTTCAGTCATCCTGCTGGCCTGAACGGTCTCCTCTGATTTTCTTCCCCGTCATGAACACCAGTTGTGGTGGTGGGGGTGGGGGTGGTGGGGGTTATTGACAGTGTGGTTCTGGTCAAAGTGAGGATGGCAACACCCAGTTTAACAACAGCATGTACTGTGTGCTGTAAGCATAACACGTGATTTACAGTACAGCAGAATTATTTTAACGGGATCCAACTGACTTCTTGGGAGAGATGATGAAGTGGCAGCGCAGGGACATAGGAAGTCGTCCAGCCTCTGGAGGCTTTGACCAGACATGTTTTTCTCTTTCTTTAGCCCACAATTAGAAGCGATAGTCTCCCACTCCTACAATGTCTCCCTCTCCTCAGCAGAGATATATTTATCTGAGGATAATTGGCCATTAAATCCTCACTTGACAACTGTGAAAATGCCACCCCAAGAGTAATCTGGCTGCCAGAAAATGACAACGGTTGGCAGAGCTGTCGACTGCTGGGAGCCACATCAGGAATGGATGGATCTATTCCACACACACACACTCACATTTATACACATCCAACAGAGCTGGCTGTACTAATCAAATGCTGTCCTGTTCGCATGCTTGTGATTTTTTTTTTTTTTATGAAGAAGGAAACTCCTCATTATGATCCTTATTAAAAGACAGGTCTCAGCGCAGCATCCTTTTAAACCCCTTCTGTCACTAAAGAGAAATGCACTTTTTTTAGCTTTTTATTTATTTTCATTAACTTTGCAAGCTCCCCCGCTTTGATCACTTTATCAGGGTACTCTATATTCAATTACGGATGTCGCACTTCTTTTAAAAGGCCTTATGTAAAATTGGATTCTTCTTAGCCTAGCGTCTGTCTGACTTGAGCTGATCCTTATCGTACGGTTCAAAGTAAGTGAGCTTACCAGCTTTTTGAGGCTGTCGAAAGCCTAGCCAAGGCAAATGAGAAGACAAGCGTTACACTATAAATTTCTGTCCTTTTCGTCCAAGTGCCTTGGCTGTCTTTCAAGCTGCTAACACAAATCAGACTGAGCAGCAGATACAGTAAGTGTAATTATTCTCAAAGGACAGAGACCAGATCTTTGATACTATTTCAAATACTGGCTATAGTTGTACCCTAGGTTAACATTTTCCCCTCTCTCAGATCAAATCCATACCAGACCTTTTTTTTTTTTTTACTACATTTGAACCATTTCCATTTAAACATTATTCAGGTTGTGTTTGCATAAAGGCTTTTGATGAGAAATTTGTGGAAAGCTGGTAACAAAAGTGGGTCGTGATCAACAAGGTTAGGTTCGTACTTTGGGAAACAGTGGTTGGGGTTTTTTTTTTGTTGTATTGACATTTCGAATCAGCGTACAGCGTTTGTGTGTTTTATTGTCTGGCAGAGAAAGCGCTGACCATGACTGAGCGGTTGCTATTGGAATGTGAACATTATCTTTCACAGTAGAGGTCGAGGGGTCTCTTTCTCTTTATCTGGTAAACGTGTTGGAAATGGAAGGCCGATTGAGTTACTGTACAGTATTTGTTGGGGAAGTGTGAGGTTATGGCAGAGTGTCAAGAGCTTTAAAAAAAAAACTGCAATAAATTTATGGCTGGCAAAAGAGACTTTTCTCTCTGTGTCCACTGCAGTGAAAGATTCCTTTTTTTTTATTGGATGAGAAAGCTGTGTATCCGCGCCGCTCCCGATTTAGGCCAGAGAGCGCGACTCAAGACACTTACAGCACAGCACCTGCGTGTGGAGATGTCGCAGGCTTTCAGACAAAGGTTGCAAAGAGAATGGGGTCATTTATGTCGCAGATTCGGAGGGTTACTCAAAAAAAAAAAATCACAGCACCCTGCCAAAGCATGTTTCAGGAAACACCCATCTTCAATTCCCATCTAAGGAAGTTGAGAGCTTTTTCTATAGTGGACAGCAAGTCAAGGATGAAAAAGTAATATTGCTAATAATACGGCGAGTGGCAGGAAAAGAGTGAATTACGCTCTAAAAGCTCCAGACTGTGTTGTTTATTAATTCAGAAACAGTGTTTCAGTTTCACAATCCGTGTTATCAAATATTCCAACATTGTCTTGAGTGCAATCTCATGTCGGAGTGATAATGGGATGGAAAGTACAGGAGAGGTGAAGAGAAGGTACGTAGCATAAACTATTCACCAGAGAGCATGAGATGGGAGGAGAGAAAGCAGTGTTTCCGTATTTCTGTACCTCTATCCACCCGTGACAACACCCAAAACAGACTCACTCTACATTCTAACAGTTTGTCGAAGAAGCTTTTGTTTGTTCCATTGTGTTTTTTTCCCCCTGTTTTTATTTTCATTTTTTTATTTTTTAACACCCCTCCTTTTCGATTTCAGTCCTTTAACTCTGGAGGCTGCCTTGCCGCTACAAACAACAGCACTCTTCCCCAGTCGGCTCTGTTTGATGACCTACATTATATTCTCTTTGCATTGAGGTACAGCGGGCTTACATGTTGTGTGTGTGAATAAACTGCGGTGTACATGACTTAAACAAAAAGGGAGCAGCAGCCGTTCAGGGATGGAAATGAAAGTGCGTACCATTGTAGGGGACACATGGCATCAAAAGAGCTCAGCGTAGTCTAAACACTGCCAGGGAGGGTTTGTGTCAGCGATGATGGCATTTACTGCTAGGATGTGTGTGTGAACATGTCTTATATGCATACGTGTGAATATAAACATACAGGACGTGTGTGTGCCCATTATAAGTTGGTCCCTCACACATGAAACAGAGCTCACAGCTCGTCTGGGACCTGCTGGCAGTCACTTCCTTCCTCAGGTTCGACAAGTTGTATGTAAAAACAATCCAGAGCAGCACAGCGCATCATCCTTATGCCTTTGGGGTTGGGCGTGGGAGTTTCAAACCGAAGTGCATCTGTAGGTCTTATTCTCAGAAAAAAATCAACCCAAATGAGTTTCATCTGGCTGGATGGTGAGCATATTGGATGTGCTTTGATCGTAAAGCAAGACCCAGCTTTGTGCAGGCCCTCCAGCGCACCACATCATGGTAAAATCATGTACTCGCTTCTATTGTATGTATAGTGATTGCGCTCAACAAGCCAGTGTGCTGCTTCTAACAAAACCACATATGTTCAGCATGAATGAAAAGTCAACTCCGTGATGTTCATCCAACAACAGCTCCTTTGATTACTGCTTTTCAGGCACGGCCAATTTCACCATTTGAAACCCCCATGCCTTTTTTGCCGTCTCCGCTCCGCACAAATACAGCGTGCACCCATGGCACTGTTGCAACCCGTGTAAAGTGTCATGTGAACGTCTGTTCACTTGGAAGTAAAAGCTCACTTCAGAACGAGCCGTCACACAAATTAAGCTCCTTCGTTTCCCTCTCTCTCTCTCTAAAAAACTAAAAGTTTGGTGTTATCCCTGAGAGCAGCACTAAAGCAGAAACCCAGTTAAGCCCCATTAGGAGCCTGCGCGCTATGACGATCTCATTGGAAGTGCTGGATGAAAATTGCCCGGATTAATGTGTTAATCCACCTCTTTAAAATGCTAATGTCCATTTTATGCCCATTAAATCTCAGTGTGCGTTTTCTTTGATGCGTGCAATTTCTATCAATTAAACACAGAGGAGTGAAACAGGCAGGAGGGAGATTAGTTTCCTTTGCTTCAAGCATGCATTTCTCCTTTTGGTTTCATATTTATCTTGAATGGGGAGAGGGGGAGGTTGTTTGGTGTGGGTTTGTGAAATACAGACGGAGCACTGTGGTGATATGAAGTATTCTGGCAGATCCGCATGCCTTTCACAGAGCTTATGACAAACAATCAAACATCCACTAGTTTGAAAGAATATGTAAACATATTACAAAAATTGATTTCTTAGTCCAAAACTGTATCTGTATAAATTAAATTACACAAAATTAGCTTTGGGTTTCAAAAGCTTTCCATTTACTGTCACTTTATTCCTTTTTTTGCTTATTTTGTTCTTCTTCGTGCAGAAATATATATTAAACCTGCATAATGTATTGCATTCTTTAATTGTCGGTAGTTGAGGAAAACTCGAATTTGTTTAGTAGTATATTAGTTTTGGATACTTTTTTGGGTTTTATTTGTTTAACTGCTGCAGTGGCACCTTAACAACACTACATAATCCTATGTTTGATTTCACATGTACTATATTTTGTTGTGGTAAAAAATCATTTATAATAATTCTGAATAAATCAGCCTAATCCTGCCTATATAATATTCCCGTATAAAACCAATAAATCAATATTTTGTGACTAACCAACTGAGAATTGTCACACTACTGAGTGCATCTCTCAGCTCTTTCAGCTCATTGTTTTGGTTTTTTGTTGTCTGCTGGATAACTGCTGCAATAGTAATGCAGGTTTAAAAACTGTAGAATGAAAATCAAAAATTTTTGAGAGTACTGAAAGATGGACAACAACGGCTACAAAAGGAAAGTTTATTCCAACGTTCATTGGAAAAAGGAAACCAGGCAATGACCTGGACAGGGAGTGTCAATAAGTGGCTAGTAGAGGAAAATAAATCAAGATCTGTTGTGGCGATAAAAGATAATAGACTGTGGATATGACTGAAGTAAAAAAGAGCAAATGTGTAGCCTTTACCGCAGGAGTATAATGCATTCTGTCCAGATCATTCACACAGCAAAATGATGAAGTTCACAGTTCACATGCTGTAATTCCCAGGTATCCGTCTCACGTTCGTGCGCACACATCGGGGGGAAGTTAGCGATGTGATTCAGAGCTATCATACTATAAACACTGACAAATCCATTTCCAGATTTGTCAGTGTGAAGCTCCAGAAAAGCCACGGGTATTGATTATGCACCGCAATCACAAATTACCGAGTTGAATCGTGTGTCTGCAAACAGCCTACAGATACAATAAGCACTTTGGATAGAAACAAACTGTGTGGTGAATTCTGTGGAATTTCTCATCCCACAAATGGCGGGATGACTCGCGGATGCCCTCGCTGTTATGCAAAGCCTTTTAAGACCGGCGGTGACATAGCTTGTCCAATCACAGAGGCCTCTGTGGCTGACCATAAAATGCTTCCAGATTTGTCACACGCAGACACGCACACACACAGACTCATTGTTCAGAGTTAAAATGCTTCCAGTAAACTCGCATTTATCATGTGAGTACTATTTTTGAGGTAGAACGCAAGGAATGATTTATGGAGGCATTTCGACGTCTCTTGCGCTCGCCCTCCATCATGAGCAAAATATGCTGCCGTAAAAGTAAAATACACCCCGTGCTACATGGTGAAAATGTACTAAGTCATATTTTATTTACTGTGTGACAAGTTGCTGTGTTCCACTGGAAAGGCCAGTGGCTTTTTGGGAGGTCCAGGAAGCTATGAATATAGATTATTTAGAAATAGAGGTAGCGGCCCATACAATCCATTGAAATGATGAAGCTCACATTTTAATTGCTCACTGTTGACATTTACTCCAAAGTACCGAGCAGCTGGGAAGTTCTGACATATATGGGTGGGTGGGGTACCACTAATACTCATATTAACACAGCTAGTTCCTTCCCATCGGCACAACAGCCCCTCCTCCACCCTAAGCATATGTGGACTATTCAGTGGGACGGGTAATTTATTAAAATCGACCTAATTTTCCGTGATATATTAAATCTCTGCCTCAGTAATCGCGAGCCCCATTTCATTGAGCGAATTAGGTGCCCACTGCTCAGTGCGATCAGAGGCCTGGAAAATGAGGCCCGCTCTGGTATTAGAGAGTGTTCACAGCCTGCTAATGGTCGGGGGATGAAATAGATTACCACAACATTCATTACAGTTCAGCGACAAAGTTGAGTAGCCGAATATAAGCACGCGGTCCGCACCGTCATTATAGAGGCCTGTTTAAACATACATGAGGCTTCTGGAAGCAGCCGATTTGTGGTATTGGTGGTCCTGAGGTGGTGGGCTAAGGAGAAGGTCATACTGTGCTGCTGTGTAGTAGTGATACAGTAATCCGAAATCTAGGTTGGGTTTGACACAAATCAAGTTAAATATTAACAAACATTTCAGCTAAGAGATTTAGCATTTTGAAGTGACTGACTTAATGTCCAGTTAAAGAAAGGGGCAGACGTATTCACTTTATTGTCTTGCACCTATGACATATTGACAAAATAATTACATTATCTCACTAACTAATTCACACCAAAAGCTAAAATATATATATATTTTTTTTACATTATATGTCTGTCAAAGGTGCCTTTTAAAAACTCCATGGCTGCCAAGCCCACATGTCGCATCTTCTGCATTTAACATGAAAATCAATAGAAAAATCACTGTAACAAGCAGCCAGCCTACAGTTTTCAGGTATTTACTAACCAGGTTAGCCCCGCTAACTGCACAGAGCACACTTAAAATCTCATCCTCACAAGTTATCAAAGAAATAATATGAAAATAAGACAACTTTTGAGTTACTGTATTTCACTTCTTTTGGTGACGTTAACTGCCTCCCGACACCTTAAGCCCTTAAACACCATAAGCAAAACCAATCAATCAAACTCCTGGTAAAGCTAGCATCTTTCTGTATGCTAAGATAAGATACAGTAATTGCCTTTTTTGGCTGCAACTCCTTACTTAATGCACGTACATGAGAATGGTATGATCTTATAACTCTCTTCAAGGAAGCAAATAACATGTCATCTAATGTAGCCCTTTTTGTAGATGTAAACTGTATATGAGAGTCTTTGCATTAGACCATTTAGCAGCATAAAATCTCGATACATTGCAACATATGAAGCATTTCGGGAAAAAATATCTTTCATATTGGCATTGTTCCCTCATAGCATAAGTAGGTGAAAGGCAACGGAAAGCCACAGACTCACTGTAAATTTCAAGGTATCAACAGTGCAGTGCAAAGGCAAGACTGTATCATTTGATACAGCTGGATGGAAAGATGACTGAGAACATCACTTTTAAACATTATTATTTGATCCCATCTTAACCTCTAATAGAGGATGACAGTAATCTAATCCAGGGTCCTGATCAGCAGCATAAACACTGGAATCCAGTTAGTAGTGAGGTCTCTCAAACACACCATGGCGCCAAACTGAGTGCTCTGCCCTCAGCTTCAGCTTGTACAGATGACCCAAATGTAAAAAAAAAAACATAGAATAAAAATGTGCATTTCTTAGTCATGGTGTACATAATTATTCTAAAAACCTGTTCACAGGCCAACAGAAAGTGGATAACTGCAAGTATAGCTCTCTTTACATCGAGCCAAGCCTCGGAGAACATTTTGCGTGGAAACAGACAGAGCCTGGTCATTGTTATGTTGTTCTGCTTGTTTTGGGGTTAAGGCAAAATTAGTTGCAACTGAGTTTGAGGTCCAGAGACGGCACGCTCCCGTGATGTTCAGGCCACCATTTGTCATTATACAATTTGTCGGTGCTGTTTTCGACAAACAGGAAGTCCCTTAAAATTAGCGGGGGACCTGGCAAGGACGTGTCTCCCCAGACAAGCTCAAAGAAGAGGACTGATGGAATTGGACAGATTCAAGATGGTGTGGTTATAACTGATGGCTGGGACTTTTCCCTCTCAGTTTTCCTGAGGAAGGAGCCAGCACACTTGGACAGCCTGCCAGCCACTGTAGTGCGTGAGAGATCTATCCCACAAAAAACATTGTCATTCTTGTACTCTTTTTGCCTCTGGTTTTTGTCTTGAAACACAAGCACCCATGCGTTCCAATAACTGAAGCAGCATTTTGGTTTTCAATCCAAGATTTCCATTACTTCCCCTCCCTGTCTTCCAGTGGTTCCAGCTGGTGTTGTTGAATTGCATATTGCAGCATTATCCTCAGGGAAAGCATTGTTATGAAAGTTGGGTCTATTGCACTAGAATCTATTCTAACTCCATTCAACAGCCTCCTTGTCTTAACACCACAGCTGTCAGCAATGTCACTACATGATGAGCCGTGACACCGCCGAATCTAGCAACGCTTTGTCACCCTGATACACTTAAGCATTGGTTACAGAGCTCCGGCTCGGCAAAGACATGCTGTCAAGTAAGGAAAGACCATTATCTGCAATAGACACAAAAGTACAGGGGATCCCTACAGACACAGAGATGATTAAGGGCTAAGTGTCATTCTTCCTGTCTTGGTGTATTTTTTTTATATTTTTTTTTAAAAGAGCTCTATCTCTTACTGTCCTTTTTACCGTGCGCCTCACACTTATAGCCCTATCCCTCATGCCTGCTCTGAAGGGACACAGACCCTGACAACCATGTTGGGATATTATCCTGAGGTACCCCGGCCCCGGTCATACACCACTTCCACTGGAAACAACCAAAAGGGGACAAAATATGAGAATAAATCAATGTGAGGATATAAATACATGTGGATAGTTATCAGTGATGATGAGCACATGGGCAGCTAAGTGTGAGTGGGATTTTCAGTGATGGGAAAGTATCTGAGGAATGCACAAACAAGAATCAGTCTTGGTTCTAGAGGCCAAAATAATGTAGCTAAGCCTCGTTGACATGGGTTTGGCTATCGGTGTCTGATTTCTCAGTGACGATACCACTGGCATTCCACTAAAACTGATAGATTTGGAAGTGCGATTCCCTCTGGGTCCAGTCATGCACAACGCTTATGCATTCAAGGTACTGTAGGGCATTTAGAATGAAGGTGTCCAATTTTGATGTTTATTTTTATTTTTTTAAGATATACTTATCCAAGGAATTATTGCAGTCTGGTTTCGTATAATCACACCTGCTGTAGAAAATGCCTAGCACTCTAAACATTACTGCAAACATCAGTGCTTTGCCTAAGGGACCTTCACTGGTAGTTAAGTGAGAGTTAGGATTTGCATGTTCATTTTGCCTGCCCCAGATTTTGCAGCCAGTGTGATGCCCTGAATGGGGGAAACTCCTTCAGTAACAAACCTGCTGCTGTACCACCAGCCCATCTAACAGCCTGAAGAGTGGCATTAGTATTCACAGAGACAGACAGACAATCAGGCTCCAGTTTTATCACTCAGCATTTGTAAGAATCAGATCTGAGACACAGCAGTATCAATAAAAGATCTCATTTGCAGCCTCACTCGAGCAACTGCGCCTCTTTCAACCTACACTGTGGGTATCAATTGTGCGCTGAATAATGAAAAGCAATTATGTAGCTAAACAAAGCCATGGTGGTAATAGGCTTTTGTTTTATTTTTATCCTCAAAATGGAAATAGATTCTGTGGCTGTGTGTGGTTTTTCTTTTTCTAGATCCTGCGGGTCATGCTTAGGACACGCTCCTCCTAACACCAGTCTGCCTACAGCATTATTGGAGGTTCCAATCCAGATGAATTAGACAGCAAGTCAGTATGAATGCGGGGGACAGCGGCAGACAATCTGGCTGAAACGAAGAGGAAACAGAAGTCGGCTGCTTAGATTGTGTCTCTATTAATTATTCAAGGGCCAGCTTCTCTATCCAATGACCCCGGTAAAGAAGCACAAATTATTTAGCAAGCTGCCACATCAGCGCTTGGTGTGAGGACATGAAGCGTGGGTTCTCACTGAGGTATCATAGGAATCATGTGAACCTCTGCTCGGGCTGCTTGCTGCATGACACACAGCCTCATGGGTATTGATGGCTGTATCAGGGTACAGGGGTATGGTTTCTCTTACCGGTTACCTATTCAGCCTGTCCGCATTGGTTGGACCTGATAAGGAGGGTAAAATATAAGGCCATGTTTCCAACAGATTCAGATAAACTGATAGCACAGGTTTAAAAAAATAAATGATAGTACTCATTCAAGGACAGGCAGCAGCACAAGTTCTTGGTGACAATTTAGCAATGTTGCTTTTTCAGATGAGACCTTCTATATCTTCTATATAGAGCATGTTGCAAATACTTCTTCATAAGAAAGTGTGGCTAAAACTGAACCTAATCTACAATGGATGACCCCGTCTTTTTTATTTACGATAGTTGTGTGTCTGTTTCATTTTTAGGTTTATAAATATTTATATATATATTTCATGTAGCATGTGGCACATGTTGTTGTATGTCTTCAGCGGTGTCATCAAGACAAAGCCCTGAACTTGATGACATACAGTGAAATGAGACAGCCACGTCTGACAGTGTGATTGTCACCCTGTTATTTTTGTTGCTCTTAAAAAAAGCTATATACTTTCCACAGCCACTCAAAATGTGTTATAATTTCAGAGCGTGCCAGAGGGAGAGAGGGAGAGAGAGGGAGAGACAGAGAGAGTGAGATGAAGACTGGATGAAGGGAGAGGGGACAAGCTGTTTGTACACACATATGCAGGTGTATGTGTGTTGTATGTGATAGAGAGTTAGCCTTGATCTTGTTAGTGGTGATTGGGGTCTCTGTGAGACCTCACACTGGGGTGTGGGTGTAATTGTCACTGGCAGGCCGGCCTGTAACCATGTGGAGACTTAGGGAAGAGGAATGGGGAGGAGAGCACAGGGCCTTTGTTTGTGGCAGCCGCCACATGTCTGCCTGTGTGGCAGTGCTGAGCTCCCGGGTGTGGAGGCTTGGCTTTGGGGAGATGATTGTTATAGCACTAGTGTTGGCTTTAAAAATGCCTTTTTAATGGGAATGCATTTCACAGGCAAGAGCAGCGAGGTCTGGGAAACCAACGTCACAACAGCGGAGTACAGAAGTTCAGCATGTGCTTGTGCCGAGAGATGGTTCATCAGTGGAAACAGCCTGCCATCTGCTGCTGCGCACGAGAATAACAGACAGGCTCTTTAAAATCTTTTCAGACGACTTGCGTTTTTCAGAGGTTTCTTCTTCTGAGACAAATATTTTATGACATACGGAGGTCCGCATGTGGTAATGTTATGTCAGAAAATCATCACACGATACCATGTGAAATTATCCTCGACTCAAATGCACATTATCTGCACAAGCATTTGAATCTTTTATAGTTTTTTCTTTTAATGATTTTAAATAACTGGGTCAAATCAACTTCTCCCCCCTTTTCCATGATTTCTTTCACACTTACTGTCTTTCCACACACTAATTCTGCTTGTAAACAAACATAATGCATATGTCATCAGTCGTGTAACTGTGGTTGTAAAGTAGCTTAATTAAAGATCCATTCAATACATGACCTTTTCCACTTGCCTCAAGCACTTTCAACGCGTTTCCTTAATGAATGAATGAATTATGCAGTAACCTAGGCTCAGCTAACAAAAGGCATTTGCAGCCTAATGTGTTTGCCTAAATAGCAGTGAAGAGCAGGCCTACCTTTAAGTGGATAAGGTACCTCTGTTCAGCTTGCGGTAAGTGTCTAGTTTAATTTAATTCAATAATCCTGATAAATGAAATAAATCCCTTTTGGGACATCCATTCCTTGAGTAGTGAGATAATATAAAATGAGGTTCACAGAGAAAAAATTAGGACATTATGGTTGATTGAGCTTTCACAAAAAGCAGAAATATTAATACAGAGATATTCTTTATGTTTATAATTTTGCAATAATGAATGAAGGCATCCATGTGGAAAACAATCAGGGCTCAAAATGGATGACAGTGATTGCGAGGCTTAGTGAAAGAATGCATTAGCATTTTCACACACTCCCAATGCAAATTGTTTCACTTAAAACTTTTTAAATACCATTTTGTGTTCCGACTTAATTTTAATAAGTCTGCAGATAAGAAAGCATAAGCATGGACTTGAAAGGCAGATTGTGAGTCTCTGCAACACATTCATTCACTATTTGATTCATGAGAGGAAAGGGGGAAAATTGAAAAGAATGAAAGAACATGATCTTCTCGGAGAAATAATACATTTTGTGCTGAATTGAGATTATTTAAATATAATAAAAATATCCATATCAAACATTAATTTGAATTCAATATAAATGCTTGTATAATTGAATACACTACTCTGCACAAATTAAAACGGGCCTTTCTGGAGGCTGCTGCTGCTTATATTGAAATTTTTTTTACTTATACTCATGCAATTCTGTTTGGGGCTGAAATCTATTTAAAAATATATACATTTTGTATTATATGCATTTGTTATATTAAATGGCCAAACTAACTTTGTTTGTGTATGACTTAGCAAAATGCATGTAAATATGAATTTTAGATCTTCAGAATTTATTTATTTTAGTAAAAAAACAACAACAACCTGTATTTGTAAGACATGCAGGGTGAATTAAAGGCGTGTTGAAGCAATAACTTAAAAGGGAGTTAAAGCTGACAATAGTTAAAACGGCACCACCAAATCTTCGAGAACACTTCAATTCATTAACCGTGCAGTCTCGTCTTACAGAACACGTCAGTGATTCTTTCGGTTCATTCTGTTTTTTATTTAACCCCCTCTTCTTCCCCCTTCGCAGACTTATCACTTGTTTCCGGCAACTGCAGCCTCTTGTAAGTCAAATTGATTGAGTTGTCCTTGAACATCTGTTGTTCAGTCAAGCCTCAAAGGTAATCCCGCTAATGGCCCTCTAAGCTATCCACATAAACACACACATAAATAAAAATGTTTCCAAAGAGATTTGGTCATTGACTTGCTGCTAATCAATTCTGCAGCCGCATCTGTTGATGAAGGTTTGGGAAGTACAGAGGAAGATATATGTAGCGATCAATGCCTGGCACTACTGGCCGGGAAGTGAGTGACAGTCACAGCTCCACTGGGAGTCAACATTTACACGCAGATGGACTGGGCCCCGTCGGATGTTTTGGCAAAAAGGCTGGTTATATACACACACACGCACACACAAACAACACTGAAACACTGACCGACAGAATGTTGTCCATCAACAACACAAGAGGGAAAATTATGGGCTTGTGTGAAGACGCATAGTCAGTAAAGTGAAGAAGTGCCATTCCATAATTTGAACTACTAAGCTCTGGCACAGACAGATATGACTGCTGTTGGATGAATGCCACCGTTTCAAGATTTGGGGGGAAAGAAAAATGGGGGGAAAAAGGGGGCTTTTCAAATTGATGGCCGTGTAATTTTTTGCCAGCAGCTTAAAATAACTTGTGGTTTTGGGAGCTTTCTTCTATCCTATATTCACAGGATGTACGGCTTTTAGCTCAAGGGGGAAAAAAGAAATGATGATTACCAAAACTGAGCAGCAATATGGTTACTGCTGAATAATCACACAAACAATAATAAGCATCAAAATGCTGCACTGTTATTTATCACAACCCCATCCTGCCTGTGGCCTAATGCTTTTAATGTGGTGACAAAAGCAAGATAATCACACAATTTATTTATTTATTTATTTTTTAAAGCCTCCTGTCCAATTTGACTGAGGTAGCCCACAACATAGACTTCTACTTTTGAACAAAGAACAAAGACGAAAACAAAAGGACCGATCTGCTGCTATCTCAACATGATACTTGAGGGGAGAAATTTCTTCAACACCTGGGCTTACAACTTGAGGAATATCTGCATACGACAGACAAAGCAGGGCTTTTTTGGATCACTCCTCCTGCCAAGCAATATTCATAAATTTAATTTCCAATCTGCTCTCCTTTTATTAGTTTGGGTGTTATTAAATGAGATTGCTTCATCTTAATATAATATATTTCCAGGGCCCGCAAATGTGGCTAGGAGCTGATATTCAAATTCAATAACATGGCCTGTACTTAGTGCATGGCACTAATAAATGCCAGTGTATGATGCATATGAAGACGAGGCTCAGCGTGGAAGTCACGGCGGACAATAATAATGCTATGAATGTCCTTCAGAGGTGAGACATGCCTCTCTCTCTCCATCCCTGTACTGCACTGCTCATATGCTTGAAGAAACCCAGGTGACCTACATACAGCGAGATGCAGGATGGAAGTGCTGAAGAGAAGAGAGAGACGGCTGTTCATATTTCCCTGTATTTTATTAACTAGACAAGACAAATCCCTGAAGAATGTATACATTAGTATTGATACTGTATGCCAGAGAGAGGATTATGTAAACCACAACTATGTGCCCGACCTCTAACCTTTACATTGGACACTGGAGGACGCTGACCTGTTGGATCCATCACTGAACTGACAACAGCAACAGTTTGGATTATGACAAAAATAAACATATGATCAAGGCGCTATGGTCACAGCACATAGCAGTAGCCTGGCCGCAGTGTCTCACCTCTTGGCCCCTCCAGGGTTAAAACTTGATGCCTCTCTCTTTTTCCTATTTTATCGCTGGGACCTGACAACTGCTCTTGCAAAGGTTGCAGCTTAGGAAGCTTAGCCGCAGCAGCGAGTGACCTTTACTTTTATTATGAATATTTCTATTTCATCATTATTATAGAGTGAAATCTATGCATATGATCAGCACAATGGATTTCTTTTTCATTAGTTGTGTAAAATGCCAGTCAGTGAATGGAGGGGCAGCCGGGGCTGCCTGCCAGGTTTCCCCCCCCCCCCCCCCCTCCCCCACTGGAAGGATCTGACAATTGGAATTAATATGCGCGGAGCTTTCCCTCTCTATTTGTTGGCTGAGGTTTTCCAGGCAACTTTATCAGGGGTAACATTATCAAGAGCTTTGCCGAGAGCTTCTTCATCATGCTCACATCCGAGCCTTCCCAACACTTGTCACTGTCAATCACAAGGTGATAATACACAGATGATTCTCTCATTTGGTTTAATAAAATCTCCAGGCTTATTTGAACTGCAGTCATTACAGCAAATAATTGCCGCATTGAGGTTTTAGCCAGGCCATAGCCTCAGGGATAAGGAAAGACTATTGCTATATGACGGATTTGGCTGATGTTTTTTTTAACCCTTACTCCCCAGTTGTTCATATTTCTAAAATGAATATTACTATTGAATCTAGATCCGGCTTTCTTTATTCAAACTAACATCGTTATTACATATTATCTGGACACGGAGTCATCAGTTTTCACTTTTTTTATGCCTGTGCTGTCAAGACAGGTTTCACCGGGGACTGCCAATTGTCATTTAAACCAAATTGTAGATCTGAATCAGTGCGCCTAAAATTCTCTGAAGGAATGGACTGACGGGAGGGAACATATTTCATCTCAAATTTGAATTCTGGCGCCAGCTGAAGTTCTGTGGCTAGAAGATGCTGCTGAAACTACTGTATATACATTTTTGAGTCAAGAACAATCAGACAGTAAAATGTCCCAAAAACTGTGCATTCTTGACTGACATGAAATATTTAAAAGGATCTAATGTTGATTATATTGATAGATGTTGTCCATTCAAGTGTGTGCAATAAATTGGCTGTAGCGTAACAATGTGCCATAGCACAAAACAGCACAGAGGGACTTTACGACTCTTAAATCAGTCATATATATTTTAATTTAAAGTAGAAATGCAGTTGATAGAAAATGTTCTAGTATGATCCAATGGGTCACACATTCAATTAGTTAATCCAATCTCCCCAGTTTAATTACATTCATTAGTATATTTGTTTGACCAAACAAGGTCACAATAGTTGATTAGATAAAGAATCAATGGCAAAGACAAAAAACTCATTACAAAAGCGATGGTGTGGCTATTTGCACCCTTGTTTGTGTCGGACAGTTTATCTCAATGTCGATGAAGGCAAGGCAGGCAGAAACTTATTTGTTTTGAGGTGGTCTTTGATTTGTACGTGTCAAAAGCCTGCTGGTGACCTTGCCTTCTTGGCAGCCCCAATAAAGAAGCAGAACACTAATTACCTTTGTCAGTGAAGTGTACTTGGGACAATATACAATCAGATAACAATAATGGAGTCAATAATTTGTATTTACTCTGAAACTTGGACAATGTCATTTCTCCCAATTAATGCAACCACTCATCCATTAAATTAGTTTTTTTTTTCCTCACTCAGAAAAATAATTAGTGGTAATTGTTAGAAAAAAATCAATCAATCAACAGAGTGAACTGCCAATGAAGCATGGTCAAAAACTAAAGAAATGTGTGACTCAGATGGCTTGGATGCGTCCCACCCTCAAGGGAGTTTTGCTGTGTAATATACCAACACATTAAAATTAAGGCAACAGAAATAGAAAGTGTGCATTATTTTTGTGGAAAATGAGCAGATTGATTTTATAAAGAGATTTTAAAAAGGACAGGAAGTGCCCAAAGTGACTATGCTAAATTGCATAAAGATTTTTTTTTTTAATCTTTGAAGAGCACATGATCTGAGATATAAATGCTTCTTTATCAATATTATTTTTAAGTGGTATCAACCTTAATTAATTTCACCCAAAGTGTTATTTTTATTTTATTCCATCTTTGATGTAAGCCATATAAGGCCATAAATAGAAAGCACCTAAGTCTGTGGTAACAGTTTATGAAGCAAAACAAACGAAAAAACAAGCACAAGAATATATTAGTTAATAAATGACTATGGGTTAGTGCCTAGGACATTTAATAATATTTTAATTAATTTAATTACTTTTACAAACAAAAACTTTATATCAGCATTAAAACATGATCAACATATCAAGGTGACCACAAGTAAGAGTAGTGATAGAAAACTTACTTTCCGTCTGATAGCTGACAGCAAGCCACAGTTTCATCAGATACTTGTTTTTCATGATTTTTCGCCCTCAGTAAACTCCACTTACGAAACAAACAAATAAACAAAAAAATGAGTAACATTTTTTAAAGTCCACTTTCCTCTTTCACGTGACTAAGCGTCAGCAAATCAAATGCGAAAACAGTTCATCCGCTAGACCAATGAGAATCTGTATTCATACCTAGAAACGCCCCTCATTAAGTTAGATTGAACTCCGGTTTCTCTGCCTGTCAAATGATTTAGCTAGTGGCTAACGCGTTAGCCGGGATGACACCTTTACCAATGACGAGCATCTGAAGCTATATCGAGGCACACAGGTTGACGTCTCTGTTGAAGGAGTTTTGTTTTGTTTTTTTACAGATCTCTAGCGATTACGGTGAGTTGCATTAACCTGCTCGTGTACGTGTAAAATTAAAGCGATAGCCAAGTTGTTAGCAACGGCCAAAGCTATTTTCGTAAGCTAATGCTACTGATATCGTTAAGTGAAAGCAGGTGAGACATCATTAGTATTTGAAAAAACACTAAAATATATTCTTACGTCTCAAATAATGATTTGGTCCGGCTCTGTTTTCAGCTGTCAGTTAAAATAGCATCAGGTTTAAGTAGTTAAGCTGAGTTACCCAAACGTAGCTCCACCACAACGCTTGCTAACCTAGCACCATGACACAATAATTTGTTATAATGTCAGAAATGCCACGACATTAACATCTTGCTTTATTGAAATTATAACACAGGTCTGTTACGTTACTGCCACCCTACACTGATAATAATACAACAGCTAGACAGCATACTTAATTTGTCAACAGCCAAGTTAGCACAAAGCTAAGCTAGGTTATCCCAAACAAACCCTGACCTAAGTTTAGATCATTCTGGACTAGTAACGTTTCTCACTTTGTACTCTACCAGCACCTCACGTTAAGATACTTCAGTAGTTTACTGTCAGGTTGCTAAGATGCTACGATGATATCTAAATGATATTATGTAAACATTGTGTGCTTGGTTTGTGCGTGTTGTTTCTGTTTGTTTGACCTCAGCTGCAGCAACACATTTGTTTCATGTTTTCTTTGTATCACAGCAGCGGATGGCCCGGACAGCACTTCTTATGGGGCCTACTTAAAAAAAAAAGAGGACACCAACCAGAACCTCTGTATGAGTAATGAACCTAAACCCCTTTTGGAGCATGTCTGCCAATACAAGTCGCAAGGTAAAATGAAACACACTTTACTGTTGTGTTGGCTACACAGTGGAACTGTAAATTAGATAAGATGGCTAATATTTCAGTTTATACCTATTTATTTTGAACACACCCTTGTTTGAACAGCAGGTCAGTGCAGGTCCTCACACCTGCACCTGTTCCCGCTCTGTATTGTTCATACTCAAGCTAAGGGTGTGGTCTTACTTTTTATTTTCAAATAGTCTTAAGTATAAGACTTAAAACTAGAATCCATTTTTTCGCTTACTCCAGGTAACTTGTACTAGATTTCCACTAAGAAAGGGGAGGGGAGGTAACTCTTAGCATGCTAGTACAGCTGTAATGAGGTAGAGAGGAGGCAAACTATGTACTTTGAGCATGGGTGCGAGTTCATTTTCCCTAACTAGTCTGAGGAATATTTCACAAACATTGTGTAGTCAAGCCTGACGTCAGTGAATGTGCATACTGGATCTGATTCATGGCAAGCATTCTTGGCATACTTGTACTAGTCATCAGCAGTATGAGTTGTAGCATCCTGCTGGTGTGCTTGAAAGGCACATAGCTGTACTTTCAAGTGCTTGTTCTGGTTTAGACACACTTTCTGACAGATAAGCTTCAAACCAGATGGGCAGTGTAACTTGAGTGGTTGGTCACAGCACATGGGCCATTGGTCTACGCAGTATACATAACAGCTCGAAACGAAAGCCTTCTCTAATCAGGCCCTCAATAGCTCTTCTGTCTGTTTTACAACATGGGTAGGAAATGTGTTACAGCTAATGTGTTGAGATTCCTGTTGTATTTATCTTATGAAACAGCAGAGACCTGACAACGAGGAACAGAGTGGGAATGGAGAGCAGAGAGCCAGCCCTGCCCGACTGCCCTTTGGCAAAAAGCAACTTCCAGCCATTCCTAAGAATGCAGCCCCCATTACCAAGCCTACAGCAATGGGCACCCCAGCCCAGTCAGCCAATGGCACACATGCCTCCTATGGCCCCTTTTACTTGGAGTACTCTCTGCTGGCTGAATTGTAAGTAGCAGTCCGGTGTCAGAATTATAAATTGATTTTTGATTTGGTTTTTATTTCTTTGTCAGTTGCCACATTGTTATGTTGGTAGCACTTGCCTTTAAACCAATTTACTTATTTATTATGAAATTGGACCCAAACTATCCATTTAATATGGAACCTAAATAAAAATGAGCTGCATATGTTTTTCTCTCTTTTCTATTGATCTGACTTCTTGTGACCTGCAGCACACTAGTGATTAAACAGAAACTCCCTGGAATTTATGTTCAACCATCCTACAAGTCGGCACTAAGTAAGGACCTCTCTTTAAATGAATGTTTTATATACACACTAATCAAATGTCTGCTCATGTTTGTTGAGCTTAAAGAGCTTTATCTCAAACCTGAAACATTTTTTCACATTTATACTGCTTGGTGTTCAATGCAAGTCTTATTTATATTGGTAAAAGTATCAATTCCAAACTACTATGTTCCTCTGTTTAGTGTGGTTTGGAGTCATATTCATCAGACATGGCTTGTACCAGGATGGAGTCTTCAAATTCACTGTGTATATTCCAGATAACTATCCAGATGGAGAGTGTCCTGTGAGTAATTTTGGCAATATGTTTTAGACTGCTAACACACACACACACACACACACACACACACACACACACACACACACACCTTGTTAGAGAATTAAAAGGTGCTTTGTGCACCCAGTCATGTAGTATTTCTGCTGATGGTCCTGGACAACAGAAATAATCTTGAATTTTTAAAATGATTTTGTCCAGGTCTGTAAAGGTTTAGGGAGATTATGCATATTTTAGAACATCTGTAACCATTATGGAAATGTGAATGAAAATACATTTTCAAGAAAGATGACAACTATGGCTACATAATAAAAAATACAACTGTTGAAAGCTATCAGCAAGTTACATTTGAGTAGTGATCGTGGAGTTTTGTGTTACACAACAACAAAACTATCAACCATTTCTGCCTTGACTCATTTCAGAAATTGGTATTTGACATCCCAGTCTTCCATCCACTTGTTGATCCTGTGTCTGGAGAGCTCGATGTCAGAAGAGCTTTCAACAAATGGAGGTACTTTATCTGCTTTTATGCTTACATAATTTATTCTATTTTCTTCTTGAAAATGCATATTTGAGTGAACACTAAAGTGATTTTTTTGTGTGCTTAATGCCACCTGTACCTCACAAAACCAGAGCCAGTACAGCCAAGTCAGTGCTTCTCTTGGATTGTTTACTCACCTGAACATTCTCTGTAAAGTCTTCTTTTGGATCAAAGAGAATGTCTGAAAGGGAAAGAAACAATAATAAATTAAAAGAAGTGTAAATATATGGATATAGTCACCTAATTTCATATTGCAACAGATTTCATTACCCAAAACAAGGTTAGGATTGTAATTGCAATCCTGTGACATTGGGGGTGTTCATAGTTCTAGTAGTGCACAAGGACACAAGAATATGTAACATGTACATCATGTTTGTGTTCTTAAAAACATCTCCATGTAGTGACATCATGCACCCACATTTCTGGCAAAAGGATTAATTCTGTTGTCAACTTCCTGTGTTTTGTCGTTGTTGTTGTAGACGGAATCACAACCACATCTGGCAAGTCCTGATGTATGCACGCACAATTTTCTACAAGATCAACACTACAGAACCACTCAACCCAGAGGCTGCTGTGCTGTGAGTGCTGCCCACCTGCTTTTTGTATAATGCAGCTTTATATTCTCATAATTCACATAGCAGATGCTTCCCCACAGTCATTTAACCTCGAACAGACAAAAGGTCTAATGTCTTTCACATTAAAAGGCATTGCTATTTTTTTTTCTTCCTCTCAGGTATGAAAAGGATGTGCAATTGTTCAAAAGCAAAGTGGTGGATAGTGTGAAACTATGCAACAGTCACCTTTTTGACCAGCCCAAGATAGATGATCCCTACGCAATAAGGTTGGTGGACTGTCCCAAGTTTTAAGCTCCACCACTACAAGAAAATACACCCTGTAATTGTGTGTCGGTGGGTGTGGGTGGGTGTGGGCGTGTGTGTGAGATGTAACTCTGAAAGGGAAAAATGTTGATGTTGTTCTCACACTGTGAGTCAGTCACCTCTGTGATCCATTTGTTACAGTTTTTCCCCCTGGAACCCAGCTATTCATGAGGAAGCAAAAGAGCGAATGTTCACTCATAAAGTAAGTTTTACAAAACTACAGCAGTTTCCTATCTTACAGTTCTGCGGTTGTGTGTAAGCTGGAAAGTGCAGTCTGCTGCAGTTCACCTCCACTGCTTTAAAACCCAAAGGGTTTTGTTAAGTCAGAGTATGAGCTATAAGCAGTATGATTGGTCTGTTATGTAACTGGAAAGATGTCTTTGTTGTTCTAGAGACGACCTGAGGATCACCACAAGGGAACGCAGGTGTCAGGGCTGTCTTGGGTAAAGCCTGGATCGACGCAGCCCTTCAGTAAAGACGACAGTCCTCCCCAGAGCTGAACCTGCAGTGTTGGTGCAGCGGCCACGAGAGGGAGGCACTTGCATCAGTTGCCACGCCACTGGCTCACCTCAGCTGTTTGTGAACTGGATCCTCAAAACAGTTGGGAGAACTTTTAAATTAACTCTTTGCATTATTGCTCGGCTTTAAAAGCTTTATAGGCTTCTCCTTAGCTTTAGATTAAGGAAACAAAGTTTGTATCATATGTAAATCAACGATGACAAATGGATGTCTCTGCAACATCATTTAGGCTGTGATGCAATCAAAGAAAGAGCTTTCTCATTCCTATCTTCGGATCCATGCACATGTTGGACTAGGTGATAAGATACTGTCCCAAAAGGAGATGAAAAGTATGAGCATTCATACAGTAAGTATAATGGACTAGATGAAATTGTTGAAATTGGCTCAGGGCTGTTTATTTGTCAGACTTGGAATGTCACAGCCGTGTGATATCTTGATCTCCACCATCCCAATACCCAATTAGATTACAGGACATATTTGTTTCTTATTGATGAATGATTTATTTTAATTCTACTGTGTAAACTATTGTCTTACACAATTCATAATATAATATTCATATATATATATATAATGCAGAGCTCACAGGTATGGTTTTAAAAGAGATGCTAAGCAAACTTGTATTTTTATTTTGTCTGATTTTAAACCATTTCACTGTTTTATGTATCGTTGGCTATTGGTTATTAAAGGTTTGATGTGTAAATAACGGATGCTGTGCTAAGGTTTGACTTCCACGAGTTGAATGTGTTGATGCTTTGATTTTCTAGGTGGTAATTTCGTTTTATTTTCTTTCTTTGCAAATGTTACTTAAGCTCCCTTACAGATATTTTCTTCACAGGTTAAATGAGTGACAGCAGGATTCCTACCCAGCTCTAAAGAAATGTATTTTGATAGGTTTAAATTAACTAGTATCTGAGCAGGATGTATGCTAATAGATTAGTCAAGATACATATTTTTTTTTTTTGTAGTTCCAGTTCCATGTCAGTATGTACTTGATGCCTACTTTTTGGCCTGATAGTAGGCTAATAGTCCAAACATTTTCACACCCCCCCCTCCCCAGGACATTACTACATGACAATAGCAGATACGGTGCTGAAACATGTTAGTTCTATTTATAGTCTCTCTGAAAGGCGAGGATGTAACGTGTGCTTCACACGCTGCCATTATCGCCATCTTCAAAACAAGTGAGTTTTTAAATGTGTTCAAATGACATTGCTGCATATATGACATGAAAGTTAAATGCTTTTCTCTCAAATCAATAAAATGATCAAAAGCTAAGTCACACTTGCTTTGTATTTCTGTTTTTGCACTCGGGCATACAGGTTGTATCCGGAACTTAATTAATGACAATAACATTAAGAAAAAAAATACTAATGAATACTTTTATTTATATTATTTATATCAGGAGTCTACATTGGTAGAAATGTCACTTTTAAAGATATCTTTGTATAGGGGTGTTTTCATGTTCACACAGTAACTGTGCATATTATTTACAAAACAGTAGAATGATATAACAGTCCTTTAGAAATGCATGGGGTCCTTGGACATTAAAGTACAGTTTTGTTATACTTGTGGATTTCGTGCAGTCACAATAAGCACACTAATGAACACAGCTTTAGGGCTTACGCCGCTTAGCCACTAGATGTCGATATGTACTCACAATGGAGAGCATTTCTCCCACTCCCGTCATGTTTGCACTGAGGAGAGACTCCGGTGCATGTGCGAAAGTAAAACCTCTCCGGATTGGCTCTGGCTTAGACGCGGCCATCTTATGCACTGTGTCAACACAGACTTTATACATGAATCCATGATTTAATCAGCCGCGCACCGGCGCTGGTTGGGAGCGACACTGTACTATAAGTACTCATACTGGGAGAACAGGCTTTTAAGTTAACACAGAAAAGCTACGCTGTGGCAAATTGTCAGCGGTCCAATCAGAGAGGAGGTCACTAATATGCAAATATGTTGTTATCACAGTCACGTCAGCAGCAGCGGTAGAGCCGCTGTGCCGAGGTCGCCAGCAGGAGTACAACTAACAACACAGTCACAACTTCGCCGATAACACTTTGGTCTTCGGGGTTCCTTCCAGGTAAGAAATAACACTTATATTGGTGATTTTTTAAAAGGTGTTTTTTCCTCGAGGTTCATTCAAGCGAGGAGCTGTCAAATTTGTGAGTCAGTCAGTCAGTGAGGCTCGCCTCAGCTGTCTGATGACACACCGCCTTGCTGACTGTGTATCTTCCCGGTGAAAACAAGACTGTCGACTTGCCAAACTTGTCCGTATTAGTTTTACCACAGTTCGCACATAATACACCTAATGGTGCCGTACTTTCTCACAGTTTGCCGGGTAGACGAACATGCGCGTGGCTCTCAAAGTAGTCCTTCGTGGTTCGTGGTGGTTATGGTGGTCCTGAACTGACAGCGACCAGCCGGGCTCAGTCAGCACCGCACTTGGATATGGACGCAGTAACAGTTCGCGAAGCCAATACGTTGGCAGTAGGTTGGAAATGAAAACGAAACAAAACTACTTGTACATCATCCATGTCGACCTCTCCATCCATCTCCGCCCTCATATCCCTCCTCCTTCTCCTCCTCCTCTTCCTCAGTGAGGAAGCGTCACGACACCTTTTGAATCCTGTTCCCAAAGTGGGGGTTTGGCCAGAAGCACGTGCGACACCCCGGGGCAAACGTTTAATCTCAAACCAAATGTCCCACGTGCCTTCATTTTGTTACCAGTTGGCGAGCAGGAGCGCAACACATTGCCGCCTCGCAGGCTTATCAAACACCGCCGCTCGCAGCCAGGAGCTGAAGCCATTGCTGAGTGAAGAAGAAGAGGATGCTACTGACTTCAGAGGTGAGCCCGGTGTCCAGCCAGAATGACGGTAAGACTCCTTTAAAAAAGCGAGGAAGACACGACAAAAGAGTTTCAGTTAAAACATTTACAGACCGAGACTTTGAAATAAATGTCATGCGCTAGCAGTCATAGCAGTACTTTGGCTAACTTTACGCTTTTTTAAAATCAATAACACCACGTTTGTTTTCATATCAACCTAGCTAAATTACTTGTTGGTTTGATGTGACGCATGAAGTGACCATTTGTACGACGTCCTGGCTTCATTTGGCGACCTCGGCACAGTTATGTACACAATTCTTGTTGATATTAGGCATGAGTTACACGTGCCTGGATGCTGCTTAACAACGTCACGATTATCAAGGAAACAGCTGGAAGTCGACATGCTGTTAGCAGTGGCTTGGCTGGCAGGCTCAGGAATATGCTGTATTGATTTCAGGGCACATGGGAAAGATTGTGCAGCTTATTTAAAAAAAAAAGACACCTTACAACTAATTTTCATGTTCTCTGTCACCATCAAGGAAATATTGGGCAAACAGGTGTTGGAAATAATTTTTAATGCGTAAATGAGTTTTTCCATTATAAAAACTCTCACTCTTGATGGATGGATAGGCCTACTTGAAAATCCTTTTTCACTGGGATTACAAATTACGTAAGCATGATTTGAGACCAGGAACAGTTGTGATTTTCTACTGTCCTTAAATTGTTGCCATGTGGCGATGATATATATTTTCCCCTCTTAATTCTTCTTCAAGAAGCATTGTCTGTCTGTCTTTTCTTATGCAGTGATGTCACATGCATCCTGTTTTGTGTGTTGACAAATCATCGGCACTTTTTTGGAATATAAGCATGCAAAAAAGCAAAATAAATATTGGTAAGTGGGGAATGTCCCATTTCAAAGCAAGTCCCCCAATAAAAAAGGATCGTAAATGAAGCACTTAACAAGAACTGAAGTTGGAAACACAACCCAAACTGGAATGGCTTCATGCCTGTGTGAACACATAATTTTTTTTATTGGGAGCTGGTTGTGGGGAGAGTCATATTGTATGGTACAGGTTGCATGGCAGTGAGTATTAACAGGAACCGAATGGAGATCCATCAAACTAGAACATTTTTATCCACCCATGTTTGTCCAATTTGTGATTTAAACTTTGTTAGGCTTCATGTTTAAAATAATTTAATGTGCTTAGCTATAATCTGAATGGATCACTGGAAATAGAATTTAGTACTGCAAATTAAAACAATTAGCGTCAGGTGTGAATTATCTTAAGTGTGAAGCACAGTGCTCATTTATCCAACCGGATAGGCTGCTTTCGGTCCACAACAGATGTTCTGGTAACAAATGTTGTGTATATAGTTGTGTTTGTCATAGTATTTTTCCTGTATGAGACTTTAACATGATCTATAGTTTAATGATCTCTCTCTTTGACTTATCAGACACACCTTGGTCACGTTATGTGACACCTTTACTATCACAGTTGTGACAAATTATGATTAGTGTTTAATTAATGTGAGACTAACAAACAAACTCAAATAAAACTAAACTGAGTCAGCCACATTGTGACAGGTAAATGTAAACGATACAGACAGATGATGCAGGTGTTTGGTTTACTATGGGCCGAGCAGGCCACATAGGGGACTTCACCCGTAACAACATAACCTAAATGTTATAGAGAGTTAACTATTAGACTTACATTTTAGTGCAATGGCTCAGGCAGGTTTATCAACTATGATAACTGTGATAATGGTATGACTTGTGATGTGTGTTATGATTTCAGGATGTTGAGCCACTCGTATGAATGTGCCACAAAACATTTCTGACCTCAGATATTTATGTACTTGCATGAAACTATATACTCATTTGTTAATTTGTCAATACTTCAAATCTCACATGCAGCAGTTGACGCTGCTGTAGTTTTCGACAGAAAAAACCCAGAAGCAACACCTAGTGTATTTAGAAGTATGGTACAAAGAGAATAGCAGTTCCTTGTTAATCTAATATTTAGTTTGTACAACCATCAGTCTGACTGTCATTTGAAATATGTATCAGCCAATATAGGCAATACAAGCATCTGTATAAGTTACTTTAAGACACTGGAGAGGTGTTTGTGCTCATTTGTGGACGTGTAGATAGCAAGTCGGCTTCATGACTGACCCAGGTAAGTCTTTCATCTTCCGCTGGTCTGTGGTTGCAGAACACACACCAACAAAAGATCTCATCTGCCTCTGTCCATAGCTGTTGAAATTCTATCAGCCGTCTGCACCTCCCACACATTCTGCAGTAGCATGGCAGGCAGTTTCATTGGTTGTGGGGACGGGGGGTTGAGGTGCGTTTGTGTGTGTGAAAGGGGAGGGGATACAGGAAGAGGCACCTGCTGGTGGCTGGCTGTTGATTTGCACCAGCTGCTTTGCTACACACATGAAAGGCACTGCTGATAGATAATTGACAGTACCGAATTTCACCCAGACCCTTCTGACCTAACCATTACTTGGTTTTTGAAAGCTTTTTTCGACACTGTAGGGCATTTGTGCAATTCTACTAGCCTACAAGCATGGCATCACTGAGGAAATTAATGATAAAAATGGATATGGTGGGGAAAAATATAAAGTTTTCTTGTCATTTCAGACTAAAAAGGATTTGTGTCTTTAAAAATAAAAGGTTCTAATGCGTCTGTTTTCATACATTAACTTGATTAACTGTATATGTGTTATATGGAATAACTACAGATCTAGAGGTTAAAAAATGTATATAATTCATTTTGTTTCTTATTCTCTTAACCATCATATACTTCTTGGAGTGGGCTGGCATACTAACACTCTCTTCCTTAAGCAGAGATCAGTTTCAGTTTCAGTGAACTGTTTATACCTCATAGGTTTTCATCTTCACACAATATAATTTATTAACCATCGCCATGATCAAATACATTCTTTGAAAATATTGGTTTGAATGCATATGGTTTTGTGTCTTTGTGTGCAGTGGGATTTTTTATTAAGTAGTTTGTTTGAAAGCTGTGATCCATTCCTGACCTGTACTGTACATGTATGCATGTAAACACAGTCTACACCAGTTGTATTTATTTATTTATTTTTTTCTTTCCATTGTTGGACAGGGACACAATATAATGGACATGCTATAGCTCTGTAGACAGTGAGGCTCATTGGGACCAGCTTGGATCCAGTGGAGTTCCAAAGGTTCCAGTTACCCTCCAAGCTCTACCATGGACTTCTTTGATGACCCTAACCTCTTTGTTGGAGGTTTGGAAGGATTGGACGAAGAAGTTTTCCCCTCAGCACCGTCACTTGTGGATGAGCTAAATCTCAGTGCTGACTTTGAGCCCCTCCAAGTGGAGCCTCTAGCCCCAGAAAAGCACCAAGACATGATGCCACCGGTTTCTTCCACATCCAGCCAACAAACTGTGCCCACTTACAGTCATCAGATGGGCCACTACATTGGCATTAAGGCACAGAATCCTATGGGGCAGGGATTTTCTGGTCCTGGGGGCACAGGTGGTGGAGATGGGGGCATGATTGCAGATCAACACGGCCAGTACCATAACGCCACCATGACACAAGTACCTCAGTCCAATGGACTGTTCTGTAACAGTAGCAGTCCAATGTGGAGCAACCAGGACCAGAATGGGAATATGTACCACCCCTTATCTCAACATCATCAACAGCTTTGTCATCAACAGCAGCAACTGCACAACCAACAACTTCATGTAAGACAACAACAAACACAGCAACAACACCACCCTTGTCATCAACAGCAACAGCAGCACAGAATACGGCAGCAGCAGCTGCAGCAAAGTCATCAACAACAGCTGTTAAACCAGCGCCAGCACCAACAAATTAACACACAGACCATGTCTCTGCAGCAACAGCATCATCACAATTTCTCCTTTCACCAGGGAAGTCATACTCGGAGCCAACAGCAAGTTCACCATAGTCAACCGCAGGTTCAACACCAACTAACTGTAGGAGGACCAAGGTTTCATTCAAGAGCTCTGCCAAGTAAGTCCTATATGGATAGTCAAAATGCTTCTCTGACTGGGACTTGCTTACAACAACAGCAGCAGCAGGGTAGCTACCAGTTGAACAGGGGAGGTCAAGCCTTCTCTGGATCAGGCCTGGAAGACAATAACCTGCCCTTTCCCATGCATTCATCATCCTTGATTCACTCCCTGCCTGCATACTCAGCCAGTTCTGCCGCCACCTACCAACCAGCTCAGTACCCTGCCTACCCTGGAGAACCAGAAATAGCTGGTCTCAGTCAGCAGTCTTTGTCATCAGCATCAGTGTCTAGGCCCACCACCACTGCTGCCCCCCTCATTTCTACAGTGCCTGAGCTCTCAGGGACAGTATGTCAGTTTTCATCCACATCAGTTATGGGTCAGCAGCATGCTAGGACCTCTGTTAGCCAGGCAGAGGAATGTCCTTTCCGTGCGTTACACTGTTCTGGAGAAACCCAGGGAAACTGCAAGTCATCTGAGATGTTTGGTGAATCTATGAGCTGCTATCCCAGCATGGCTAGTCAGTTGCCCTCTGAGCAGCCCCAAAGTTGCGGGGCCATCAACACTAATGGATTCCAAGCTTTGGGAGACAATCTCCTACCATCAGGGGCTCACGATGGGGACTTGGAGGGACTGGAACCTCCTGACCTCCTGCCTGACCTACTGCCCCAGCTGGAGGCTGCTCTCAGCCAACAGGATGAGTCCAACTGTTCTTGGACTGGTTCCAGCCAGGAGAGGGGACATGAGCACAGGAAGCCACCACCTGTTGCAAGCAAGGATGGCAAGGTAATGCAATGTTACAAATCAACATTTGTTTCATTGTTAGTTTATTTACATACATCTATTTGGTGAGCTCTCTGTGCACCAAGCATGCAAGTAGTTATTTTGAGACACATATACAGTATGTCAGATGTTTTAGGCATACTATAGCAGAGCCACTGTCTGAATTTAATATTCTGTTTGTCCTGGTCTGATTCATATCCTTACAGTCTCTAAACTTGGACCTTTATCCCTACTTATTTTTTGTATAAATTACTAAGTGAGGGTTGATGAATTGAATTTAATAATAATATGTTTTACTAATAGAGAACATTTCTTTGCTGACATTAAGATATTTTTGTGTTCTTACTTGTATATCATGGCACAAAATCCAACTAGTCATGTAATGTTTAACCAACTTTCCCAAGCTAGAACATGTGCTTGTTTAGTAGGAAATCTGCAATCAGTGGTAGAGTGGGGGAAGGTGGAGAGGCAGTACCTAGGCCTGAAAGCCTTCTGAAAATGATAATGGTCTGTCCAGCCTGGCCTGTCTATCTGCCCAGTGCGCCGACAGCAGGTCAGGCCTGATTAGGCTAAGAGTGGCAGGAGTGTCTTCAGGACTTAGCTGTAAGCATACTTAGAGCTATATCAAGATGTGGGTCAGGGCAAGCCAGAAGCACTTGCACACTGCCTCGCTGAAGTGTGGGGGAGGTTGCACACTGTTGTGGTAGCTGCCACAGTTTCTATGTGTGTGAGTGCATGTGCATGTATGAGAGAGCAGGCGGGAGGATAAGAGCGTGGTGAAGGAGAGTGGTTAGCACTGGAAGGAGGGGGAAGGGGTTTGGGAGATGGAGAGAGCAGTAGCTCATGGAAAAAGACGGACAGCTTATGAAAGAACGGGAGGGAATGAGACAGAGAGGAAGAGCAGGGGGAGGGGGGAGGCTGAGAGAATGCATTAGCTGGCTGTAACAGGCTTGAGGCAGTTCCTGGACCTCAGTTGACTGGTAACTTAGCAGCATCCACAGAGACTGCTGGCCTACAAGTGACACATGTCCAGCACCAAAAGCAGAAGACATTTCATCATGGTCTGCACTCTTAAAAGATGACACGAGAATTTCAACACATTCACATTCCGTAATGTTATTACAAAAACATGTTTTGCCAACAATTAACTTAAACATAGCAGAAACCAATCATCTCAAACTACACAATGCGTGTGCTGGAAATTCACACATTTTTCATAAGAGCAGTGAGAGTGTTTTCATGCCCTCATTTCCACTGACAACATAGAAATGTTATTTTGACATTATCTTACTAACTCCAGCTTTTCTGTAGCTCAACTTATCTTAGTGTAGTAAACACTTGAATGGCTACAATGTTACAGTTGAATGATTCATTTAAATCTCTCTAAACTGTGTCTACTTCCTGGCACACAGAATGCAACACCCCACTTCTGAAAACCACACTAATACACATGAGCCAAGATACAACCTGGGTGTTGTGTACCACCTTGGCTACCCCACAACAGGCAGCAGGCAACAACAAAACTGGTGGTCTGTCTAAACCAGAGCTCATCCACACAGGCCATTTGCCCATCTGCAAAGGTCCTTGATTGAAATGGGGCCATGAACCACAGCCGTACAAACGAGCCTCTCCCTGTCTGTGTCAACATCCAGCCCTGTGTTGATGCTTACAGGCTGACTGTGCTATTCATGTGCACTGATGTGTGAAGGGCCTGCTGATAGTGTGTTTGCTGAACAGGCAAGGCATCAGGGGATAGCTGCCCACTCTTCACTCCCCCGCAGTGAATGTGGCTAATTAGGATTTCCAATGGTCGTAATGGTCAGCTGCAGCTGTGATGAGCACTTGCGGTTCAAGATTGAACCATTGTCCCAGGTTCCTGTATTCAGAGGTTAAATTGAGTACAAATAATGTCTTTGGTCTTCTTGCGATGGATCTAAATTGAAATTCAAATGAACAGATGTGTGTAGAACTTTTGCTTGGCCTATAAATCATTTCAGCAACATTTAAGGACTGCTAGGGGCTTTCTATGAGAAGATAGTTCAATCTTACCAGATACTAGGTTTTTATGTTTGCATGTACAGTACTCATTTGAGTAAGCGGTCCGTCTTTATGCTGTGATTGAGAGATTTGATATCTTGAGGTCTCTGAAGCATGCTAAAATGTGATATGTAACATGTAGGTTCTAATAGATTGTTATAGATAATGTTGAAATTCAGTTTAAAGAACTGCATTGTTGCATTATTGGATCAGTGTAATGAAGTTTTTAATAGGTGACGGGTTTTTAATTCACTGGATCAGCCAAAAACGGACTTCTGGATATTTTATCTATATAGTTACCAGTTTATTTCCAGAAGATCCACTATGTCAGACAATGTCCCTATCGCAAAATTACATATTGAAACAGATTTTCCATATTACCCACTCTCACTGACCAAGGGTAAACTGGCAAACTGTTGCTCAATTATCTTTAATTGTGAACATGTGAAATAATCTTTCCTTTTTCTTCTGGGGATTTCATTTTTAGACATAGTTATAGTTCATTTTTAGTAGGATCTTGGTGTCTTCCTCTCTCTGTTGTCTTGATCAGAATCCTAATTTTGATTTAATAGACCTACTTGGTGTGTACAAATTAAAATGAGTCACAGAAGTCAAATAAACTGGTTTTAGAGATTTGTTGGGCAACTCAAACTGAAAGACTTAAGACATTTGCTACTGTATATGTAGTCCCAGACATTGGTACATGGATCTAAAATCTTTTAGCAGCTCATCAATTCAATCAATTTCTCTGAACAAAGATTGGCATATTTTAAGTGTAGGGGTGATTTGATGCTGCAGGAGTTTTTTTTTGTTTGTTTTTTTTTTGAATATATATGTCAATTAAATTGCTATACAACAAGACCAGACTTGGATGCAAGTTTGAAAAATGAGGAAAATAAATCTGGGAGTGTGGAGTTAGTAAGAAGTGAGGTTACCAGACCTCTGTACCCTGCTCCTCACCTCTGCTTGAGGTTAGCGGCTCGAGGCTATCCTCTAACTTGACACACCCGGATTGCTACAGTTGAGTGAATCATGTTGAGTTGCATTGTGGGTAATGTAGCTGCCAGCTTTTGACAAGGAAGAAGAATGTGTGGAATAAATAGTACAGCTTTTTATAGCTGTCTACTGACAATATTATAGGAGTGCAACGTTAAATCAGTGGAGTAGGCTTTTAACAGTTTTTGGATGCATGTACAGCAATGTATAGCCATGTTTTTCCCATGTGTCATATTATTCCATTTTTCACCATTGTCATAACACTTGTATTTTTACTGATTGTCCCTGCAGTTTTTTTTCTTTTGCCTTGTTACTGCGATCTGCAGTTTTGTAAATTTTTATCAGACCCCAGGCTTCAAGTACAAGGGTACAAATGGCTCCTTTGCTGAATAAAGGACAAACAGAGATAGAAATAGAGACTGATGGATACTGATGGCCTGGGCTGCTCTAGCCACTAGTAGGCCCCCTGGCAGTGACACTGAGCAGGTGCCTCCTCCCTGTCTGCATTGCTGATTTAGATTTATTATCTGACTGGGTATCACTGCTCACCCCGCGCTACCCTGCCTTGGCCTCTGAGCTGTTTGTTCGCTCGCAGTAGGGTTGTCTCTTGTATATGTGTCATCCAAGCTTTGTTGCTTCCTGACCTGAATTTATAGATTTATATAACTCCTATCTAACCCGACTGGGCAGGCAATTCCATAATCAGCCCTGAAACTTGACACCATGCAACAACCCAGCCCTCAGCCCACCACTAACGCATACACACATCACATGTGTACAAAAAACACACACATGCAGATTTTGCACATACACATACCCCTGGGAAACCTGCTTCTGTGGCCACATGGTGATAGGTTGTCTTATTCACACACTTTCTCTGATCACCTCCCCCAACATCCATACACCACCCGTCCTCTCCCTTGCGCACTCTCTCTCTCTCTCTGTGTCTCTCTCTCTCTCTCTCTGTGTCTCTCTCTCTCTCTGTCTCTCTCTCTCTCTCTCTCTCATGCTTTCCTCACTCTTGCCTGCTCGCTCTGTCAAGTGTTCTGTCTGTTTGCATCCGGCCTCATCAGCCTGTCTGTTTGGAAGCCTGCCAGATAAGGGTGGGGGCAGGGGATAAGTAAGGGTCAGAGGTAAACAGGAAGTCAGGCGGTCTTTGCTGTAGGCGGAAGGGGTGTGGCTATGGACAGGGGAGGGGCTGGGAGAGGAGAGGGAGGAGGGAGTTGTACTTGGATTGAGTGTGTGTCAGGAGCATGTGGGAACTCTGCCAGCCCTAACTGAACAGTAGGTTTTGAATTTAAAGTATGCTCTTTTATTCTGGTTTTCTTTCTTTCCTTCTCTCACTTGCTTTCTTCTCAAGGGACTAAATGGCTTTGAATATTTTTAGGGGGCAGAGGGTGGGTGTGTGTGCTCCGTGGTCAAATGTGGGGGGTTTTGTGTGTGTGTGTGTGTATGACTGGAATGTGAAGCTCTTCGGTTGTGATGTGAGGCAACCTCCTTGAACTCAGGTTAACCTTTGACTGGTAAAGGGGAAGGCTGGGTGGTTAGACTACCACAGTGTCTCTGAATCTTGAAAGACTCAGTTTGGAGAAGGTGGCATTGAAGCCAATTGTAAATTAGCCTCACTATAGGGTGCAAGGCAGGAAATAAGAAAAATCATGAAGGAGTAATGACCCCTTTGCCCTTGTGTTTTCAACTGCAACACTGGTTGTTGTCTGGTAGCGTGAGGGAGAGACTGTATGGAAAAAAAAAATCATCTTAATAAGTAAAATCCAAATAAATTTAGCTAGAGACAGTTTAAGTTAGTGGAGCTGCAATAAGTTTGTCCTTCTGTTTACAGGAGGACTGTGTACTTTTTGTAACAGTTTGACTTTGAAAGAGCTTAATGTTGGTCACATTGTACACAGAGTTGGCAGTTGGCTTACTGGTTACTGATTTGTAACTTCAGCAAAAAGGTTCGTCTATGGGAAGTCATTAGCTAGTTGCCATGGATGCAGATGTTGTAAGTCGAGACTTTATTTGAGCGTAATGCTTGTACTTTACAACAGTCAATTCCTATTGACAAGGCATTTCACTCACTCAATTCACTGTTTGCTTTTGAAGATGAAAGTTCACTGTTGACATTGGTATGTTAATATATCATCACTCACTATGTAGTGAATTAAGCTACCGTCACCCAGTTTCACAAAAGGTCAGTTTAAATAAAGATGAATAGTTTTTGGTTATAAATGTTCTAACCAAGCTGGTCACTATTGCACTAATTCATTGGACGGTAAACAAGAAAACATGCAGGTCCAGTTTGAATTTGGGAATGGGTAAATATGTAAACCTAACAATGAGTTTTAATTAAAAATATCTAAATGTGAGTATTTCAACTAATTTCTTTTATTTCATTGTATCATTCTACATCAAGTGCAAAGCTTAAATAAACTACAAACAAATGGTGGTTTGTTTTAACACACACAGTTCTCTCTTACTTGTCCTGCATTCAGTCATTGCGTGATAAGAATTAAAGTGGTTATTTCCTGAAAATCTTAGATTAAGTAATAACTTTAAAAATAAGTGTAATGTTTGGGCTTTAATCCAGCTTCTGAACTTTCTCTCTTTATCCGTCGTCTTCCCTCATTCAGTGACAGTTTGTTTTGCTCATGTTTTTAAACATTATGTAAATAGCACAGTTTTTCCCATCTGAGAATATTGGCTAACCAGTAATACTGAGTCAGATCCATTAATTAATATTCAAGCAGTATAGTTGCTTTGGTCAATTAGGATATCAGAATTCAGTCATTCGCACGGGTGAGCCCAGTTAGGTTTTCACAATAACACACTAATTTTCACTCTTGTATACAAGTGAAATGTTTGCACTGTAGGCTGCTGAAAAGGAGAGAAGCGCTGCAACACTCTAAGGTGAACTAAACACAGAGTACAGTAATGAAAGGATAGTCATCTGCTTTATTTTTATTGATACCAATCCTTTGATAAAACACCCAGATCGCCCCTAATACCTGTTCTTGGAAAAACTTCAGGACTTCATATCTATTAACTTTGGTTGTTTTTCATTAAGATGTGTCTTTGTTCGTTGTTGTTTGCTCTATTTTTGTTCTGTTTCAGAGTCTGGTGGTTGCTCTGATTGTCAGAGCGACAATGTCAGGCTGTGCTAAAATGAGTTGAGTTATATACCGTATACCACAAGTGGATGAGATGCAGCAATTAAAGGATACTGAAATAGTCCATTCTACATCTGACAGCCCACTCTCTGAAATCGGTGTCTAGTGTCTGTCCACCAAATAATATACGAACCTGGTCTCATGTCAACCTTTCAAAGTATGAACAGGAGGTGTAGTGTGCATTGATGCTGTGCTGTGTGCCTGACTTTTACAATTCCAGCAGGGATTCATTCCACAGACACTTGCCTTGCACTTTGCACGAGATTCCCACTCTGGAAATCAGAGCAGGGAAAAAATCCTTACTTCGTCAAACCCTCAAGGCTGCTGGTTAACTATGCACCCGCTCTGTCGTGTGTGTGTGCACTTCTGTACGCAGGCATTGGCCTTGCTCTCCCTTTTCACTGCTTCAATAATAGAGTTGCAAAGGTCTGGCAGTAAGCCCCTTGCTGAATCGCCTTCTACTGTATCCTTCCCTCCCTCTGTCTGTTTCTCTCTTTCGCATCCTAAGGGACCTCCTCTCAGCTCCACTCATCAGTTTGCACCAATGTTCCCATTGATGAATGGCATCATATAGTTTGCTTGTTTTGCACAGTTCAGCTTTACTGGTGTCTGTCCTGCGGTGTGCCATCTCTGATTCAAAGAATACTGCCTCATGACTCAGAACAACCACTGATGAAAACCAGCCTCAACGAAAAAGGTTCACAACTTAGTTTGTAACACACATGTAAAGTACACAAAAACCTTGCACTGTTCAATATGCAAAACACCACCTGCACTGCTGTGAAGTCAATGTTATAAGGAGTGGAGTCATTTCAGTAATAATGAAATACTTCTGGTTTTCCAGTTCAGAAGACCCCATATGTACTTAAAGATAATACTTGTAGCACACACAGTTTTGGTTTGCAATGAGGGATTTCCCCCCAGTGAGGGAGCATTGCAAACACTACTGGTGTCCTAACTTATGGGGGAATGGTGGCTTGTTTACAACCTGTCTGAACATCTGGCAACTCGTATTTCTTTCCCTGTCGAACTTTTTTGTTGAATGAAAATTGAATTCAAGTTATAAATCAGAGGCTTTTAAGACTATTTCTAAAATGCCGTAGAAATTTCACATTTCATTCCTTTCTGCTAGGAACTTGTATTCAACTACTGATATTTTGCAGTTCAAAAAATCAAAGTCATCAGTGAAAGTTCCACATGGAAATACTACTTACTACTACTATTGTTGTACCTTGGGTCTCTTAGAGCACATTCAAGTATACATTTTTATTGACTGTGAGGCCTGCATTTAGAGTGATAAAGTGTTAGGAAATGGCCCTACTGCTTTGTAACATTTGGAAGTCGGCATGCTTTTTTTTTGTAAATGGTGTCCCTTATGGATGGCCTCCTGCTTTTACTTTGGCTCATGCTCAGCAGTGCACGCACACAGTACAAGCCCTTAAAATATCATCTTAAATCTTGCTGAGCGACTGCCCTCTGAGTTGACACTTACAGAAGCAAGAAGGACAGATGCCCTAGTTAGAATCACTCCCTTCTCAGTCATAGGGCTTGATTGAGGCAGTGCCAGGCCTAGGTAATACTACATGTATTCTGCACAACACTCAAACCCAAGTCACAGCGGTTTTTTTACAGGTGCCAGTGAGGAAAATTAACACCAGAGGAAGCCAAATTAAACTAATACACAGAGATCAGGCCTCAGTTTTGAAGGTAATGTCTAACCACATTACTGATATTTTAATAACAAGTAATAAGCGATTTCAGAAACACTTCTGAGAGGTAGCACGCACAGAATTGGCTGTTGAAAAGCTAAATAATAAAATGCAAAGAGACTGCTTCAAATCAGTCTGTTCGTAATTAAGCTGCTAATTATGAATATGAAATGATTTCCAATTAGGAAGGTCTTGGGGGGTGAAAAGGGTTTTTCAGTCTAGAAGTCTCAAATGACTTTAGATCTGTCAGTCATATTGTCTACTGTAGTTGGTAGCATGAGTAATTATTTTAATACATCCCTTAAGGCTGGTTAATATGAGTCAGTTTTCACAGAACATTGTGGGTTGTGTCTTTCCACCTTCCCCTTTGTGTTTTTTTTTCTGAAACCAGTTTTGTATTTTCATTAAACTGATTCAGATTGAAGGTGATGGCAGACCTTTTTTTTTTTTTACCTTGCATTCTTGCTCTCTCCTCACAGTCCCCCCCTAGTGTTCAGTTCTGTCATAGCCAGATGGCTTGGTTCAGCAATACTGTACCTGTAACATTTCACATGGATCTGTCTGTTACGGTTGTCTGTGCTGAATTTGATTAACTAAAGGAGTCAATTAGGTGATTGCATAAAATAGAGTTAATAGGGTATTTGTTAAAGCTTGTAGTGGTGAGGCACATCCCTGCAATTTCTGGACTTCGTATTTCAGTACACTAATTGTTGTATTGGCATAGAAACCTTCATAGAAAAATAAGTCCTGTATTATAGAATGAAACCAAAGATCAAAACTGGCTGAAACAGTAGATTTGTGTAAATTTGTCAAGCTGAACGCATTCTGTACTGTACAGGAGACGCATCACGGAGGATATTGATTGATAATGGTCTAAATTTTGGGTTTATTGCATAATTAACCCTGAGGATGCAGCGGTATCTATGTGTATATTGTACTGTATGTTTTGAAACAGACTTGCAGTCACCCTAAGACAAATAGTCACTTCAGGGAGCTGTGTTATTGTTAGAAATTAAAGATTTTTAGTTTAGGGATTTTTTTTTACTCAAAATGGTATTAGGTGGCTTAAATTGTCTTTTTTTTTCCCCAATAAGCCTTGACAAAACTGAAATTGAAATTTTACATTGTGCATGTCTAGTTTGGTTTGTTTGTTTGAATTAGTTATCGTAGCCAAAGAACTACACAATAGTGTCACAGGTTTGTGCGCCAGGATCCGATGCATGTCTCTGTGGGAAGGTGAATGAGGTACCTGCTTACTTGGCTCAAAAAACGCTGACTGGGTATTTTTGAGCAGGGCAGTTAACCACCTGTCCGTGGTAGTGTGGTGGTGGTTTAGGGCATCCTCGGGAAAATGACCACAATATATAACCTAAGAAAGTATGTTTTCTAATAGCCTGGCACTCATTGTCTACCCACCCCCAGGTGTTTTCACTTTCATTGGCTACATGTTTGTCGTGCCGTTGTGCTGCTTGTTATGTGGTTGTGAGATCGGGAAACCTACATCAGGGCAGACGGCATATGAGGCAGACATTGAATCAGCTGATAATTAAACAGTAGCATGTGGTAGAGTTGGTAAAATTAAATTTAATATTTTCACAGCTTTGAATTGTGGTTAGAGATAGTATGTTTTTCCATTTGGATTTAGCCACAACAAGTCATGTGAAATATGTGTTTATTAGTCAGGAATGTTTACAGTGCCATTGGTACACCTGGTATGTGCCATTGTTTGTGCCCAATGGAAGTTGAGTGGATACCACGCCTGTACCTGTTGTGTTTTGGAGAGCAGCCATAATTATTAGTTCCACCTAGTGGTCTTATGTGTTTTGAGTTTTTTTATTTTTTTATTTAACACCTGTGTGGGTGTGGGTCAGTGCATAATGATTATTTGTGAGCATGTACCTTCTTGTTTCTTCCTGCGCAGTTCTTCCATCTGGCTGAGGAAGGCTGTCTGGTCACAGTAGAGCAGGTCAGATTGTAGTCAAATAATAATGCTCTGTTTCAGCAGCTTCTCCAGAGTGCACCATGCTCAGCCTCAGCTACTATATCTCTCATTAGTTCATGGTACTGTATTTAATTGGATGAGGAAGCATTGCTTTGCATCATGTCTCCTTTCATTTATCAACCACACCATTTCCTCACACTGGAGTCTATCTGCAAACTGGCCTGCAGCCTCGAGCCTAATTAGTGGGGCCTAATCGCACCTAAACTTAACGGTGTATTAACCAAGATGTAGGTATGTGATCCACTTATGGCTGATGAGGCACCTCTGTGAGAAATACGAACGGCAAAGTTGTTGCAGAAGGCAGCTTCTCCTGTTGACTAAATCAAAATCTCTAGATCACAGATGTGTATTGCCAAGTGTTTCCCCCAAAGATTTTCTGGACATCTAGCCAAATAGATTTGCTCTCATGTATTTTGTATTTCCTCCTTTCTCATAGGTCATAGGCCTTCTCATGGAACTGCATTTTAACATGAGGATTAATCAATTTGCGCTCAGAATTTAGCATTCATACATAAAGTCAGTCTTATACATCCATACTTAGGCCTGAGGAATGACTTTGCTAATCAGCTGTCAGGCTGTGTTACAGCAGACTCGTAAGTATTGGATATCAGACCACCACAAATCAATTTTGAACCTGTGAAAAACACTGATTGTTGTGTGATAGACGTTCACTTGTTTCTTTTGAGATAATCCAATAGTGCTGCATTATTGAAAGAGTGGTCTGAGATCTTGCTCAATTTTTAAATGAGTTAATTGACAGAAAATCAACAATTTTGAGAAGTAAAATAATCTAACTTAAGACATTGGTTCAACTTCTGGTTTGAGATAAATTGTTCAGCCAAAACTAAAATATCAAAATAGAAGACATAAAACAAAAGTCTATGATGGCTTTAATAAATGGCAACAATGGCTGTTGGACTCAGGGGTCAACTACAGGAAGAAATGGCCCATAAATTTGTGTATATTTTTGATGCCTTGTTCGAGGATTATGCTGGGCTTGAAACTGGGTCCTGGATGTTTTTCTAATTGCCAATTTAAGCAGCATTACTTACTATAACAACCAAATATTGTTTTGCTGCTTTTTGTCTATTATTTACAAGTTTAATGCTTAAATAACCACACCAAACCTGTGTATTGCCTACAGCAGTGCATAATATACCTTTTTTTTTCCCTCATCCACTGCACGATGGATAATGTTACCATTAATACTGGGTGACATTAGATGCTACTTGGCTATGGATTTCATCTGTGTATGAGAATAGCAGCCGGCTGTAGACTCTGAAGCACTGATGGGTGTTCAGTATCTTGTCATTTTCAGCACATAGCTAGCTCTCTTCTCTCATTTCCCTAATGGTGAGTTAGTGGGGACTCTCACAGTGGTACAGGCAAGAATGAGAGCAATGGCGCACTATTACAGGCCCTTTGATGAGGAAGTAATGGAGTGTTCAGAGACAGACACCTGTGCCTCTGCAGCCACCCTATCTCTGCATACACACACACACACACACACACATATGTGCACGCATGTGCCAACGCATTTTTTTTCCATTTGCTTTCTTTCACCAGCTCTGCTACTCCCCTCCCCTTCCTCTACTCCCCTCCTCTTCCTCTCCCCTCCCTCATCTATCTTTAAAGGAAGCCACTCCTTCTCATACAGAGCTGCCAGGCCTGTTTGCATATTAACTGTTCAGTTGCCAAGGAGCTGTAGCTTCATGCCATGTGACCGTTAAAGCATGTGTATGTTGTTGACTGCAGCTGCTTTCTTCTGTCTTTCTTTGCTCTTATTTAGACACACAGACATAAGTTTTCCAGTGAGGAGAAAATGCTTTGTTACTAACAGACACTATAAATGCTTCACTTGTTGCCTTTTATTACCCACAAAATGTCTGTTAGCTGTTCATATCGTAGGTGGCAATCAACACTTTATTTCTCTAAGCATTTATTTTCACCTTTTACAGAAAGATCAGTATGTGCTGTTGAAAGTACAAGAGGATGCACCATTATACAATTATACACACCGGCTGCATATTCAATAGTGAAGGACATGGTTTTGTTTTCATTTCAGCCGCTCAAAGTCATTGAGTAGATACTTTTTTTTCATTTGAAAAGAGCTAAATGCTTATATTAACACCTGTTGCACTGTTGATGTGCAAGTAGACAAAACACTGTACTCTGGTAAGCTTTATCTGACGGTAGATTTGTTTAGTTTGGAGAGGACGCTATTGCTCAGCTCCCCGTCAGCATTAGATCTGCTTTAAAGTCCAAACTCCAAGGCCTGGCCGGTGGATCTGATGCCCGCTGCTGTACTTGGAAAAAACAGCCGCTGTCATGCACACGTTGCAGACATCTGGCCTTGTAAGAGATATACAACTGTAAAATGTAAAACTACTCAAACCACAGAGATATAGTGAGATAATTTTTCAATGCCAGTATTATACCTGTATTTTGGCAGTGCTCATGTCACTGGTCTTATAGTGTCCTCTTTGCCTACTTACCCACACTCTCATTCATACACATTTTTAATTAAGACTGTCCACACGAGTTCAGTTTGTCAGTTGCATAGGTTTATTTATTTAGGTTCTACATATAATGTAAAGCCATATTGTGTTGGCCACAGATTTCACACCATACTTAAATGAATCCACTCATAACAAGTTGTATAGTTTGCTTTGCAGGGATGAGAATGGAACAATATAAGTTATACATAAATAATTGTTACAAAAGAATACAACATTGGTCCTGGCAATCAGTCAGCAATCATTTCCAACCTCTATTAAGACATGTCTTCAAAAGCACACCCCTTCCTGTCCCCTGGTGTGTGGGCAGCAGTCCTGGTTGAATTGCACAACTCGCATATGTCTGTGTGTACAGCTGCATGAAAAGTGAAGCAGGTTGTTGGCTGGGAAAGAGGGATGCTCAGCTGATTCTGCCTTGTAAATAAAGATTTAAAAGCTGATGGGGTATCGTGTTGGTAACTCGGGCCTGACCCAGTAGTGCTCTGTATTGTACCTGGCTTCAGGCCAGCCGTGTGTCTGCCTGCATAATTATGCCAATACCATGTGCCAGGCGTTGCACATGGCCCCTGTATCATGCTGTCAGGAGTCCTCTGAAAGGCCTGCTCGCTATTCCAAAATAGCTTCTGGCGCAAAGGAAAAGCTGCATGTGTTGGCACATCCCAGTTTCACAGTTGTTGTTTTTTTGAGGAGTCATAGCAGGGTGACCAGGTCTTGATCCCGCAAGTGCTTGAGTTCACCACTGACTCACTCAGTACTGTGTAAGCTGCATGTGTCTTGTATTGAACGTGAGTAGAAAGTCTGTTCATTTTTGAATGTTTGAAACTTTGTGTGTTTGTGTCTGGAATATATTTTTAGACTTTGGGAATTTGTTGTATATATTTGTTCATCAAGCACTTCTGGATGATGCCGTTTCATAAATATATCAGCATATCACTAGCAGTAACCTACATGGGCACAAAAAAAGCTACAGTGTGCGACGAGAAATCCAGTACTTTGGGGGTTAAGTTGTGAAAGTTAATGTAATAACTGCTAGCACCATCTGCTGGCCTACTTCCTTACAAAGAGAGAGAGAGAGAGAGAGAAAGAGAGAGAGAGTGAGTGAGAGAGCGAGAGAGAGAGAGAGAAACGAGTCTGGGTTTTAACGACATCTCTAATATTCATGCTGATGCATTTTGCTGCTTTGTGCTTTCATTTTCCACCGCTCTGCCTGCCAGAGTCTCGAGCTCGCCACACACGCCACAACCAGGGAGAGGGGAGGGCAGCGAGGGAGAACGAGGAAAAAGACAAGTGGGGGGGGAGAGGAAAAAACAACCGGCCAAACAAGCAGGCAAGCTAACACAATAGCCTTTTTGTGTGTAATAAAAGGAGTAACCTACCTTATCCTTGCTGGTGAAGAAGACGAGGATACGCGCAAAAAAGGAAACAGCAAAGCGGAAAGAGCAAGAAAGGACGAGTAATAAGAGGGAGAAACTCAAGAGAGGCACAGAGAGCGCACGCGAAAGGCAGGCGGAAAGAGGAATCAATGAGAGGGGAGGAGAGAGGAGGCAGGGGAAGGCAACTCTGACACACACGCATTGAGAGAAAGTGAGGGAGATTTGGGTGAAGCCGGACGATGGCGAAACAGCACGCAGCAGCAGAATGAGAGCTTCCTGGACTGCCACGCACCTCCTCTACCGCCCACAGAGCTGCTCCCTCATCACCCTGTGAAGAGACAAACGAGGGTGAGAGAGAGAGGGAGAGAGAGAGGGAGAGCGGGAGAGCGCAAGCTCCCATGCGCTCCTCTTGAGCCCTGCCTGCTGGGGGAGGAGGAGACGAACGGCTCCAGTGCTCTCACACTGCTTGAGCAGAAGAGCTGACCGGGGAGGAGGAGGGGAGGCAAACGAGGAGAGAGGGAGGGGAGGGGGGGACACACGGCTCAAGGAAGAGTAAGAGAAGACGACTTTTGAAAAGGAAAGAGTGAGTGCGGTTGTAAGAGAAAGCTTGAACAAGCAACTGAGAGAAAAAACCCGGCGAAAGGGCAAGGCTTTTGTTAGCCGGTTGGAGAGGGGGAGGAAAGAGGAAGGAAAAAAAACACCATGTCTACAGTGAAGAGGCCAAGAGGAAGGGTAAGTGAGCTGCTCTGAGTGAGATCCGAGAGGGAGGAGGGACAAGGGGGAGGAGGAGGGGCTGGCAGGAACTGAACAACCTCCTCTGCTACTGGCTCATGCTGCACTGCCGCCATCTTGAACTCATTGCTGTTTTTTTCCCCCTCCCTTCCATACTCATTTGCATTGCTGTGTTAGACCTTATCAAGGCACACTAGATTTACAGTGTTTTCTATTCCCAACCCCCACTGCCTATTCATTCCAAAGATCGCGTTCCTACTTTCCTATCCGGCTTTAATTTCCTCTGTCTATGCTGGCCTGTGCTGTAGTTTATGTATAGTATGATGTGAGCGCGTGTGTCCTCCATGAGTTGAGTCTGTCAGTCAACAGAGAGCTCACTACATGTGGAAATAAGGGGAGAGAGCAACAGAAAGCTGGCCGGCCTAAATGGAGCTTACTTTACCTTTTCATGGGCTTTAATGGTCCCCACTGTTTTCATGGGACGACGTGCTGCTTGAGATTGAAATCACTGCAGTGCTGGCAGGCTGTAATTTCGGTTATTTATAGATGTATTACACAGCTGCGGTGCTTTCAGTTTTGGTGCATTTTATCTTTTCTCTCACTCTCCCTCTCACTGATAGAAGCCTGTTTTCATTTTTTTTATCTTCCTTTTACTGCTTTCATTTGCCCTCATGTTCTTCCACTCTTAAGCATTACTTTCAACCCCTCCCCCTCTTTTTCACCATTAACTTGAATGAGAACATTCCAGTATGATCCAGTAAATTTCTTCCTAATAGCCTCAGCACTGTTGCACACGTGAAAATCATAATGCAGCTCTTGTGTGTATGTGTGTTTTTTTTCTCCCTTCTTTCCAAATGAATTTCTAGTTATTCAACTCTCACACCGCACCCCCACTTTGTTGGTGAGGTGAAAGCTAATTCTCTTTATTTAGCTAGCAGTGTGGAAAAAAAAAGCAACTGGCCGCGCCTGGGCCATGTAGGCATACACAACTCATTTTTAGATTAGGTCATCCATTTATGGATTCCTTCTCCACTGGGCTCAAGGCCCACCACAAGGCGCTTGTGTGGGCATAACTGCAGTCACGCCATCTATTATTCACATATTATCACGTATCAGGCAGGCTGGATTATTTATGTCTGCAAGGTAACCTGCTACACTGAGCCAGTGTTTACCTACTTTTTTGAATAGCTTACTCCACCTAAAAGAATTTCATGTGCATCAGGCTCGGAGAGTTTTCCGTGTCACACGGTTTCACATTTTTCAGAGTCCTTCCCACCTGATCTAAATGAATTCTTTGGAGAAACGCCATCCTTTCTCATGCTGAATGTCTGCTCGTAGAGTGAGATAGGAGGCTGGGAGTTAAAGTGATCATCATGCAAAGCAAGAGAGATCTACCCCCCACCCCCAATATCTGAGATGGGGACAGCAACAAGCTCTGCTGTCTGAGTTGTGTTTTTCTAAATGAGTGGCAGATGCAACGGTCATATCGCAGCAACATTGGCAATGTTTTTATATTTGATCTGTCTATTGTGCAGTGAAAATGGCAACTCAATCTGTTGGTACCATTTTCTGTAATGTAATGAGAACAAAGGTTTGCTTGTATTGGTTATCTATTAGCTAAGATATATGACTTTGAAATCGATTTTTTTTTATCAACATCATTGATAACACCATTACTTTACAATTCTCCACCTTGTTTTTTTTTTCTTCTATACAGAGAAGTAGGATGATTGTAATGCCAAACATGGCTAAAATATCTTGTATGGAGAAATGCATGATTAGATGATTAGAGTCAATCACTTGTTTATGTAGCACCTGCTCAGTGTCAAAAATTCAGTGTGAGGGTTGGTCAAAGCTTCATGGAAGCTTCATCAGTAGTGTTTGTGACCCCCTGTTTGAGTTGTACGCTGTCCTCAGTCACTCAACTTTACTTCAAAGGTCAAATGACATCCCCATGGATTTTATGTCACCAAGTCTCTCTGTATAGCACTTTGTCAGTTTCCTGTGTTTATAAGACATTTGCCTTAAAGAATGATCATAATTGTAAATACTAATCATCAACCTTATTTTTATTCCTCTTTTAAGCCTCGAAAGAACACTAATGGTCCTGGTAGCCAGGTACGGGTCCTCAGTCCCCCAATGAAGAGCAGCTCATCGTCCTCCTCCTCTTCCTCATCGTCTTCATCCTCATCCAGTTCCTCATCAGAGAAGAGGACCTCGCGGAGGACACATCATCAGATGGAATCAACTCAGCTGGAGAAGCAGGAAAAGGCCAATAGGATAATATCAGAGGCTATTGCCAAAGCCCGGCAGCGTGGTGAGAAGAACATCCCCAGAGTTATGAGCCCTGAGAGCTTCCCCAGCTCTTCCTCTCAGTACAAGACCCATCGTGACCGTGGGCACAAAGGAAATGGCAAGGCAAGGTCCAAAGAAAAAGCCTGTAGGAAGGCCTGTATTGTACCTTCCTCCAAACCCAAGCAGAAGTCCAAGATCGGGTATGTAGTCACGCAGCAATTACTACTGTAAAGCACTGACGTGTACTGTCATATGTCAAAAAAATAATCCAGTAAGTAGAGCTTTGATCCAGTTCTATCCTACCCAAAGCAAACGAGCCTGAACCACTGCCGCATTTAATGAGCCCCTAGTACAAGTGACACATGTCGCTGCAGGAGCTAAACTCCCGTCATTGTACTAACATATCTTAGCAGTTTTGTGCACTACAGGGATAAGGCTACAATAAACATTTCTTTTCATAACTGGTAAATCTATTATAATTCATAACTTTATTCCATAATACTTTTCCATAGATCAAATAATCAACATAATTGACCACCATTTTATCCATACAGAAAAAAAAAACTTTAATGCAGACTTTCCCTTCTTTAAGGATTAAGCTTATTCTCTTGACTCTTCTTCGTTTGCATCCATTTGCATAGTTAATATGAATAACCATGGGCAAACTGAGAAATGTGACAGAACCAGTATATGCAGATGTGCAATGTTAGCTTGATCTGATTTAGGTAGAAACCGACTAATAAAATAAAACCTGATCCCATCTAACCTGAGAGATTTTAAGGGATAGATTTCTTTTTTGACATAGGTGATATAAGTTACCTACTTTGTGATATTTATGCATAGTTTTTGGTTCAAGTTTGGTTTTGCTTTGCACTTCCTTTTTCAGTATACATATAGGAATATGGAGCAGCAGTGGTGTATTGGACTGGTTTAGTTCATGGTGCTAGTTGATTTTGCTGCAACATTTTACTAGCATACATTTTCTGCCTGTGGTTAACAAGATGAAAGCTCAAAGTTCAACAGAATTTACAGCACACTATAACAGTAAATCATGCTCAGTTATCAGCCTACACATGGGAGGAGCAAACAAAAGCTACATTTACATTTGAGACTGTGCTAGTTTGTACATTCAGACAAGTAGTGCTGATGTATAGATAGTCCCGTCCCCATGTTTATCAGCTGTTGTAGATGTGAGGACTGAGGCAGGGAGCTGGAAGAAAAATGGTAATGTAAGAAGAACTAGAATGATTAGATTTAAAGCATCACCTGTATTTTTGAAAATATCCAGCTGTGAGAGTGACTGACAAGGGCCAGCAAAATGTCTAGCTGGATGCTGCATTGATTAATAATTAGATGAATTAATGAGAAAGGCAGTATTTGGGAGAATAGTGAGATGAGCCATCAGTCATGGTGATACAGTCCCACTCGCTTTGCAGCTTTGGTTGGATGTATTTGTGTGGTGATGCACGAAGTAACTCAGGCCTCTTAGCTTTTCCATTAACTAAAGAGTTGTTAATTTGGTAGCATCAAGCTCAGTTTTGATCTTTTCATTAAAGCTCTGTTTGATCATGTAGTTTAACTTTGAGACAAAGCACTTTTGATCAGTAGGCTTAACTCTACCTTTAGTCTTTGCAGACCCAGATCTTTTTCTCTCCTAAGCACCTTGTCGTTGTGGAGACACAGTTGATGAAACCATCTGCATTTAATCAAATGTAATCTTAAATTTGTTAGTCTTGAAGAGCAGGGGACGATTCATTCAAATGTACCACTGATAACAACCCTTATTGTTACAAGGTAATGAGCTGTATAACCCATTTTTATTCAGTGTAACCATACTTGGCCTACATGAGGAAAGAGCATCAGATCAGGATGCATGCAGCATAGCCTGCTTATGGAGCCTAATATTGTTTTAGCCATCCTTTTTATAGCTCTCATTACATCATGCATTCCAGCCATTTTGAAACATCAAACTAATTCACTCAGGTCAGATGACAGACTAGCACAATTCTATATAGGCCATGACCTTTAATACTTGTTTGAGAAATAGCTTTTGTGTTTTGGCTTTAGAAGTAGTGATCAATTACTGTTGTATCTCTTCTTTTCTAACTGAGAAAAGACGTTTAGGTCTACAGGCATTAAGTGCAGTGTTGCAATGGCGTATGGCTTGGGCTTGTATATGACATGAGGTTTTTGGGAGTGTGTGAGTATTCCATCTAAGGTGTGAAGATTCATAGTTGGCAAATGCTCGTGCTAATAGAGGGTTTACCTTCCTACTAATTGGAAACTGCACAATAAACAATTTGTAGCATTTTTTTTCCCTGAATAGCTGTGCATAATGAGGTCTAGGTCTTGAGCATCATGGATTTGACTGCTAATGACCATGAGTAAAAAAATATACTTAGGCGTGGAAAGTCTTATCTTAATTTATCAGTTATAACAGAATTAATCTAATAAACCTCCTTCTGTTGTGTTCCATAAAGGATAGTGACAAAAACGCAAGTCCAGTTTGATTGAGAGAGGCAGGTCTGAGCCTTGAATCATGAGAAGTCAGAATATGATCAGTCACAGTCTCATAACAGTGTAATGTAAACATGAAAACTAAAACATAAATACTACCATTTTGGCATGAACACCAAATGACCCGATTAGACTTGCTTGTTTAGAAGTTAAGAAAACAAAGTAAGTACATATATTGTATTCATAATAATCAAAAAGTATCGTCACGTTTTAAATAAAAATACAGTAAATACCAAAAAAGCACCTAATTGCCTGTTAATGAAATTGGGCTTACTAAAACGCATATATTGTTAGACATCTTAATATGGTACTAGAGAGACTACATGTGGACACAAGACAGATGAGAGGAGCTGATCAAACAGAACAAACACTGTACCTGTATTTACAACACACCTTTGTTGTAACAGGTGTAACAAATAGTGCTGTGAAAAGTCTCAGCATAGCTCACTTCACTTAAAGGGTAATGGCTGACGTTGTGGATTCTTGACTGTTTATAAGACAACAATGTTTTAAAAGCATGTTGTTCAAAAAGATTTGAGCCAGTGTAATTGCATGAAGGCTATGAGTGTGACTTGTGACTGTTTTTCAAATTCTACCTTGAACCGTACCTTCATGTTCTCTGTACTTATCAAGGCCCTCTCATCATTATGTGGGAATGCTCAAAATGTTGACAGTGGAAAAAGTCAGTGATGGAGTTTGGAGATTTATGGACAACTAAATGCAGTGAGACCTGGTTTGTTTGCTTGTCTGTATGTGTCTACACTGAAGCGATTGTAAGAAAGGCATCACATAGATGCAGTGCTATTAAAAGACAGCACCAATGGAAAAAGGGCAACACCCACACACTTAATCCAAACTATTTTAATTTTAATTTAAATGGACAATTTAACAACCAAGGTCAGACTTTCATCAGATCAAAATGTTTTTAAAATGAAAATTGTGGCTTTGGAGTAAGTGTTTGGGTGTTACACTTTTTTTTTTTTTTTTTGGTGCATGTCTGCACACCTACAGAAAGGGATAGTTGTTCTGTCGCTAATGTGGGGTGATGGAGACATCCTGCGTACATGATGACAAGAAGCCTCATACTGGAGGAGAGTCCTGCTCATATGCATGCACCACCCAGGGTCTCCCAATGAAATATTAATGCATCTCAGCTGCAGAGTTACTAACCTTCCGCAAAAGTCATTACTCTAGCCTCTACTCTGTTGAGGATGTGTGCAGCCTTCAGGAAGCACGTGTGTGTGTGTGTGTGTGTGTGTGTGTGTGTGTGTGTGTGTGTGCGCGCGCGCGTGTGTGTGTGTGGAGTTTAGTCTCTCTCTTCCACTGCGTTTGACTGTTCTTTAAGCTGAGATACGACTATTATTCTGATTGTCTTTGTAGTTAAGGATCTGTTTCTCTGAGACCGCTGCGCTGACATGACCACCTTGGTTTCTACTAGAATCATCAATTCCACTTAAATGGTATTAAGAGCCTTCTAGATTACTTTGTGAGTTTACTCTTCAGGCTGCTTGCAAAGTGAATTAGGGGTCATATCATCATATGAAAAATCTGGCAAACTGATGAGAAACAAATGAAAGCAGCTGATTAAAATATGGATGCACCAGCCGCTGTGACAGGTGGACTAGAAAAATGTACGAGATAAAGGTTATGTTTTTGTCAATGATTTTTTATTTTTTTTTTTACAATGGTAAATATCAAGAAGAGTCCGGGGGGCTTCTGGATATTTCTTTACAAGGTTTACAAATTTCCTTACATTAATATAGAGACTGCAATTAAACATTGGTCTTTGGTAGTAATGTGGTATTACTAATATCAATATGAATTATATATTATATATGAAGTAGAGTGAATCTTGTGTATCATGCCAATTGTGTATCGATTTACCAACAACATTTACCATTTGGTGAGGCAAGGGTTATTTTACAGACCAGGCTTGATTGATCACAGCTCTCTGCAGGCTGGAATTAGCTTTTCTAGGCAGCCTACCTGCTGAAAAATAACCTAATATAATCACCAGATGAAAGCACTGTGCCGCTCATGCCCTTTTTTGTTTCTTGCTCCCCCTCCTTCTTTACATTTTTTTCCTAATATAAATTTGGTTCTTCAAGCATGCTCAGAGCTGTGGATTCAATGTTTCCTGTGAGCAGGCATGTTCAAAATATGCTGATACTACAAAGCAGCAGGGTAATAGGAAAATATCAAACAAAATGGTGCTCGTGAGATCAATTACATGATAGAAAATGGAGGTTTAAGTCTAGCCTATATGCCGCAGCATATAGCTGCTGTTATTTCAGTGCTTGCCTGCTAGCCGTCTAATCTCTTCCCCCAGTTTTTCATTAGGAAAAGCCGAAGCTGTTTTTTTAATTGAGTCTTTTTCCTAGTTAATCCCTTGCAGGATGTGTATACGTGCATGTTCACATGTGTGCTTGTGTGTGATATATAAACATGTTTGTGGGTGCTTGTGTTATCTGTCTTTGCGTTGAAAGTCATACAAACGTGTGTGCGTGCATTGTCCATTTTTAAAATGTTTGCTGAATAGAAACACAAATCCCCTGTGTGGCCATGTGCGCTGCGCTGATACAGTATTTGTCTTTGAGAGGGGGCTTGATTGTGCTGTTACTGTTTCCAGTTGTATGCTGTGTTGCTGTGAGATTATAGCCTTCCATTCACAAGAATGGGGATTTGCTGACAAGGACCAGCACTACTGTCTCAAAAAGGCCCTTAGGACAAGACACACACACGCAGTACACTTAACAAATTTCAGAGGTAGATCATCTTTAAAGGAGGGGGCCTTTCTGTGACGCTCCAGAAAGGCGTCACAGAAAGGCTCCCTCCTTTAAAGAGGACTAGCAGAGCACTATCATATCTTGATTTTATTAAAATCATACCCATGCACATACACTCCGAGTGGCGGGATGCCAAGTAGGGTAGGACAACACTGCGGAGACAAGGGATGGAGGTTATTTGGCACAATAGGAAGATGGCAAGCCTTTAACAGCAACTAGCCTATCACTCTCAGGAAAAAAAAAAAAGCTACTGGTAGCCTATCATCAGGGATCACTATAATGTCAGATCAGAGGAAGCTGTAGTCTAATTAGAGATGCAAGCTTATGTCTGGATGGCCTCTTTAAATCCTGGTGGGGAGGCAAATAAATCACTTTTTCCTCCTACAGTAATAGCAGCCAGTACCATGCAGGCAGAAATGCATCTAAACGTGTAAATATGAAACATAGCGTGAAATTACACAAGTTCTCAGAGAATAAAGGCATCAAGAGGAGTTAGAAGTGAAAGATGATGTTTATTTTGGTATGTTACAAAGGGATTTCTTTTCATAAGATAGTAGTTTTGTGTCTGCATGTGGACTTTTTTTTAAATGAGGAAATAATTTAAAGAATGGCTGTAAAAAGGACAGAAAATTGTGAAATATATTTTTAACATACAGATTTTGAAATGTTTTGTCAGCGCTCCAATCTTTTATTGTTATTTCCTGTTTGAATTATAGAAACAGAAGCACTTCATTGCCTCCTTAAGTAGGAATAAACAAAGCAACTATCACAGGATGCAACTAAAGTTAGCCTCAATCAATCATAAAGATGAAAGGTTTTAGATCATAGTTCGATAATATTTTATTTAAAATTTAGATAATCACTCACTTGCTTATCCAAACCTGTATATTTTACGTTTATTCTCTGCTTTTGTATTATTTTGGTTCAACATAAATTGCATAGTAATTGATTACATTGCTCCCTGCCAAATGCTTTGAAATTTACTGCCTCGATGTACATCATACATCAGGGAGACTTGAACTTGGTCCTGAGAAGTGAAACCGACTGTTTTCAGACTTCCTTTTGACCTTTTTGAGTTTCCTCCCTGTCATTTTAGTTGATATATGTCAGCTGGTTGTGAAGCTATTGAGTCAAAGGGAGTGTATGCACTGGTATTAGTAAACCCCTGGGTGGTCCTGTGTAACCCCCCCCCCCAGGCAGGGTGGATCTCTCTCTCTCTCTGTCTCTGTCTCTGTCTCTGTCTCTGTCTGTCTGTCTGTCTCTCTGTCTCTGTCTCTCCATCTCTGTGTGTGGCATATATAGTTTTCATCATATTAAGCTCTCACTTTGTGTACAATGCAGTAGATGGCACTACCAAGGTGTCGCCTTACAATCAATGTTTTCTGTCTGTACTGGCTCAATTGATGATTTCACAGCGCTCAAATATCTCATTTCACAGTTCAGGTTTATCCATATGGGGATCAGAGAGATCCTTTAGACCTGTTATGTGCTGTTCGCTGCCAAGCTGCTGCCTGGTGATGTGACAGTTATTCTGCAAGGCCCGTATCCTATTCAGTCTTTATTTGGTCGAGGAAGAACATTGTTGAACATGTTCTGCCTTATTCAGCTGCTTTATGTTTTTCTTTCTATTCTTCTGGGCGTCGCAGCTGGTTGATGTTTTTCTTCTTCATTGTGTCACACTGACTTGGAACATTTGTCAGCCATTCATAGTCATGAAGTGGACATATACTGGTGTGTTTTTGTTTTTTTCTACAGGAAGTGATGTCACCACGAACATTGCTGCTAATATACTCCCAAGCACACACACGTTGCATGGCAACCATAAAGTGTCATTGTCAAGAGGATTTGTGAAATGTAATATCATCCAGAGGGGGTAGGGACAGTTCTTTAGCACCATGCTGCTGGAAGAATCTGCTGTTTCCTTTTCACATTCCCATATAGTGCAATACTGTAGGCAAGTGTGAGCATTTGTGTGTCCAGAAATATCTTTAATAGACATTTCCACAGCCTTATCAGTTTGATATGCTTTTTTTCGCAGTTTTTTGGTTTAATAAGCCTAAAACCTGTGGGCCGTGTCACTGCTAATGGGATAACTGATTAACCAGACCAGCTTATAAAGTCTGAAGAATATCACCCATTTTAGGAAATGTTTGTGTTTTATAGAAACCTGTAGAGTGGCAAAAAAATGTACAGGCTGTTCCAGGTTTTTGTATTACTTGTGTCTGTTTTACTTGCATGTCTTTTGGAGTTAGGCTGCATGCAGACTATAACTGCTTCAGGGCCATTAAGGTTCTCCATCGCTGGGTTGATTGGAGAGCTAATCACCACAATCAGCAGAGTTGAATGATGATCTGAAGCTGGATTTGAAAACACTTTAATATTTAAAATTAGGAAGTAGGAGATTGTAAAAAAAAAAAAAAAAAAAAAAAAAAAATTGCCAGGTTGATTTGGTTAATAAGTTACTTTGCTGTCTTTTAAGAGGTTTCTGTTCAGCAGGCTGACTTCCTGTCATGTGCAAAGTAGTGTATGACCTTTAGATGTCAAATAGAGGGCCTGTTTGGTGTTTGAAGAACTGACTCACAGTCTAACAGAGTGACTTGTTGACAGGAGAAGGTTTGGCTAGTGTGGGAATCTTTGTTCACACTTGAGTCTCTGAAGTAATCTCGTATGAACAAACCCTCAGGGACAGAAGCACACCAGCCTTGCTAGAGTGATAATGTACCTTCTCATGGGACAGTCTGAGCTGGCTTGCATATACTTTGAAAATCAAAGTGTTTTTATTTTGACATTATATCTATTGCGATATGAGACTAGAGTTAAGTGTTGTCTTCCTGGTTTTAAAGGCTACAGTACAGTAAAGTGATGTAATTTTATTAACTTACCAGACTGTTCTAGTTGTTTGGTTATTTGCTTTTATCTGCTTACTCATTATATCCACACTGATGGTTATTTATCAAAACTTTAATTGGGTAGCCTAGTATTATATAAAGTATATAAAGTATTTTGTGAAAGCAACAATAGTCATCCCTACAATATTGTTGCATAATACATATTGAGGTATTTGGTCAAAAATGTTGTGACATTTGATTTTTGTCCATATTGCCTTGGTTTATTGTGTATGGAGAGTCAGAAAGAGAAGATGCTGTGTATCTCTTTTTTTTTTTTTTTTTTTTTTCTCATTAACATCACACCAAGCCACAGATTTGGCGCCTGCGTTTACAAGAGATAATATGTGCCGAGAGGCGCAGGATGGGAAGTGTGCGCATATGTGGTGAGATAATATATGGGGAAAGGTCACAGAAATAATATGTGACTATGTGGGAGAGATAAGAGAGAGTTAAAGGATGAGGCACTGGTGAAAAGTAGAAGCTTGTGTTTATTCATTGTGCAATCTGCTGATATCGAGGTTCCTGATATCCAAAAATCCCAGCAGTCTGTCTTGGTACTACAATGTTACATAAAGCCATGATGGGTATTTTATCACTCACAGAATAGCAATGGTAGTTTAATGGGCAAACATTTGGCCAAATAATGTTCATGTAAATATGCAGACAAAGTAGGAGCTTTAGCAAAGCGCAGAATTCCTAAATCCATAAACCTCAGCAGCTCCTATTGTGAGCGTGCTTTTATGTGAACGCATTTCCTTCTATCCTTCAACTGCCTCCCAAGATGTTGTATGTGTGTTGGGTTTAAAAACTTCATGCTGACAGCTGTACAGTCATGGATTCTTATAGGATATAGGCTACTGCTGCAAATGCATTTAATGTTTACAGACTGCAGTGCGGCAGAAGCAAGTCTGTGAACACTTGTTCCTCTCCATGTTGCACTCTGGTGCAAACCTGCTGTAGGCTATGTAAGTGGAGTCTACTGTCACACGATCAGATGGCTTTGGATGTCATTCTTCTGCATGATATGTTTCTTATTATTATCATTACTATTTTTTCCTGGATTGAAAAATTGTGGTTGAGAAGTAAGTACACTTACTAAATTGCCTTCATAGTTCTGGCCTCAGGCTTTATTGATGAACATGATTCAGGCCAGTGTTTGTAAAAAAATCTTATTTTGAGTCATAATCACCTGATCTATATATGCATAGCTGAGCAAATATACTGACATACTGATCAATTGCTTCAGTATTTAAGGAATTTGTCAACACAGAATACTTCTATAGGATTTCATTACCGGGCCTTAGTGTCAATGTGTTCACACTTTTTTTTTTCCTCCCTCAGAAAAATTGTCATCAAGATTGGGAAGAAAAAGAGGAGAAAGCCACCGTCTTCAGAGGAGGAGTCAGATGATGACCCCCCACCTCGACACGCCTCTAAAGACGACGACTCGGTAAGATTTATCATATAAATACACTCGCGAATAAACACAATAGACATACAATCATTTTGCAAATTAAAATATTAATCCTAAACTGGGATGACACTTGGATTTTAGGTGGGAACTAAGCTATGTTTTGCTGTTTATAAATTCCCCAACTTCATTCAGATGTGGGTTAAGTGTTATCTGTGGTAACACACCTCTACTACAAAGAGAAAATCTGGCTCCATTTCTTTCACCATTCTGGTACAAGGCAGTGAGTGATGTGGTGGTATCTGTCTGACTGTTCACACTGCTGATGAGCAGAGGGGAAGGCTTCACAGTTTTGGGTTGAGCCTGGGAGGCTTGGCTCTGCGGTTCAGGTGGCGGTCATGCAGTGGGTGGCTATCAAGTACACATTCTTATCTCTGTTGACAATGAAGTCGACTGACAGCAGAGGCATTACTTTAAGTCAAAGCATCAACAATAGCACTTTCACATACACATAAAAAACAGTGTAATGCACTAATGGTGACATTGATGTTTATTTGAATGTCAAGTATGTTTAAAAGATGTAATTCAAAAGAAATGTGAGCATCCAGTTGGATTTTAAATGTATTTTTATCGCTGGTGGTTTTTCTCTTTTCTGTCTTTTCACAGCAGCGCTTGAAATTAAATCTTGCAGGGATTTGTTTGTCTGATAATATAATGCCTGAAGAAATTAAATTAACTCATTGTTTTTTTTCTAAGAGTAAGGCACACGACTTTCTATTTTCCACTAAGTACATGGTAATATTGTGGAAAATTAAAATGATTGCTCATCTGTCAAGTCAAGAAAGTGGGTTTTTGTAAGGTGGGAAAAAATGCCTGGAGAAGGTGCATATGAGATGTACAGTATACAAGAAGAGTTGTATAAGATGTAGATTTTTACCCTAAATGTGCTGCAGTCTCATCTCAGCTGCTTGATAATTAAACAATTAATGATATATGCTTTAAGGTCTCATGAAAAGCTTTATAGAATCACAATACAATACATAATTTTAAGTGAGAAAAATGTCAAAATCAAGCCAAAACCTCTTACTGATACATTGAAACAGGAACGCTTGTTGTCTGGTGTCGATCAACGACCACACCAAACCCCCCACAGCAGTATTGTGGCTGTTTTCTTCTATATGAAATGTGATCTGGTCAGAAAGACGATTAAAGTAGGTGACGTCTATGTTTGTCATGTAATTGATCCTAAACGCAATTCTGTCTTATGTGTTCTTTGCTTACCTCTAAGTCAAGACAGATACTTGTTATATAGAGAGTGATGGGTCTGAATGAGTGGGGGTGACTAGTGACTTAAACCTCATCCTCCCCACCACCATCTCTCTACTTTCTCGTCCTATCCGAACTGTTGCCTGTGTTATAATTACGCTTGTTAAATGGTGCCTCTGGCCTTAATTAAAACAGTCTGCTGATGACTCATTTAGGATGATCCTGTGAAAGAAGTCAAAGTACCGTGGCCGACAGCTAGGAGAGAAGCATGGCCACCTCAGGGGTTCAGTCCTATTGTCATGACATGTGGCAGGTTTGACTGCAGCTTCTGGTCAGCTTGAGTTTGGGGATGTGAGGGTATATCTCCATGGGGATATTATATTGCACACCTAATTAACTTTGGCTCAGTGGCATTTATTCCTAATTAACTACATATTATCATTAGGAGGAGCTGGTGTATTGATGCAGGATACAGCAGCCCACGCATATGATGATTATAAAGGCTTGACAGGAAGGAATAGAAAGAAGCAGGATTTTTAGTACCCTTTAAATCATTCTTTGTGGTCATTTGTGGAGTGTACCGTTCTTCTGGATTTCCTGCTTGGTTTATTGAAATGTCATTCATGATTTATGGTTGTTTGTGATGACCTGTTTATGTTATCATTTTCAATATGGGTTAGTGTGATGAAAATATTAAGTCATTTTAAAAAGACTTTTTTTGTGATGCATGTTTTTGTCCAGTACTGAGAAATACAATATATGGGCTATTGATATAATAATGTTGGATGAAATATACTATAATGTAGATTAGGGTAATTATCCTAATGTAATTTTCAACATATGGCATTATGTTAATAAAATGGCATTGCTAGTGATGTGATCACTTTTTTTTTTTTTTTTTTAAATCACAAGGGCAATGAGAGAATAAAGATCCTACATGATTAAAAGTTTAATCAATACAATTGATTCAGTAGCATCAATGTTCTTACCTAACAAGGTTTGAGGTCATTTATGGTTTGCCCACCAGGTATTAATAATTAATAATTCCTGGTTAGGGGGTCATTATTAAGATTGTTTACCTTAAAAATACTATACAGGAAGTGTTCTCACTCTGAGAACCTTGATATTAACTCTGTCATGAATCACGATTGAGGGAACATTGTGTACTGTGCTGCTTGTAATTTCCTGGTGAAGATTTCAATTTGGGTTTTCATGCTTATGTTTTGTTGATTCTGTTATCATTTCCATTAATCAGAGGCCATTGTTTTAGTAAGTGATACATATTAAAAACATAAAATTATGTCATGTTTGTTTATAATGTTAGAACAAAAAGGATTGAAAAAATAATGAAATAAAAATACTTCAGATATAAACTTGATGATTTAAGCTTACTACTTAAATAAACAACATAATATTGGAGCTTTTGCTGATATACAGTAGGTCAGTGCAGAATATTCATCCATCCAAGACCGTAATAAGCACCGAATTATTGTGTTATAGGTCATAGCTGATCATATCTTGTTTATTTTCTATAATCGCATATGGAAGATAATGAATCTTTTATCCTTTAAGTTGTTTAAAGTTGCTGTATAAAGTAATCAAGAACAGTTGAATATTGTGTGAACTTCTCCCTCCATGTCTGTTGGTTGTCTAGAAGAGACGATCTAATCGCCAGGTGAAAAGGAAGAAGTATGCTGAAGAGCTGGAGGCCAGGCTGTCAGATGAAGAAGTCAAGGTTATTGTCAAAGCCAAGAAAACCAACACTGCAGCGTCCAAGCAGCCTGCTGTTCAACTCTTTGTAGTAAGTAGTACTACACCGAAAGACAAGTGTTTGTTGGCTTATAAACAATTATTCATGTAATGGATTGCTCTTCTGTGCCAATGATTCATAGAAATATTAACTAGAAAGGAACTTATCTACATATTGAAAAACAAAAATGCATTTTGTAGAAGAACAACAGGACCAAGTGAACTGCAGCACAACCTGTTCTTTTCATTACCGGTTTGTGACGTACAAACCAGGACCCCTGCAGTATGGCAGTACAAAGTGTCTATTTTTAATAATTTAGATGCAAAGCAGAGAAATTGGGATGAAAGTATTGTGACGATGACTGAGCTCAACACCATTTTCAAGAAATTTTTTGTCTGAAAATTCAAACCTAGTTTTTGTTGTCTAAATCAGGTATACAATTGTTTCTCGGTGGAAATGAAAGCAGTGCAGGAGTAGCCGACTCTATACCCTCAACTCAGTATTTATGTATTCCAAAATCACAAATTTACCAGAGGGTTTTACAAGCTATACAACACAAGACTGCCTATAACATTTGATCCGTGATTGAGATAAGAAAAAAATGAAAAAATTATTGGGAAGGAAAAGGTTTTACGTTGGTGCCATGAGGAGTTTTTGTGTTATGAAATGTCTGGTGTTGTGTACAGAGTCCATGCAATAGCACTTGACATTAAATATTTCATTTTCACTGCGTTTTGTAGGAAAATCCTAGTGAGGAGGATGCTGCTGTTGTTGACAAAATCATGTCCTCTCATATCATCAAAAAGGAGGTAATAATTCTTGTTTTTCTGAGATATTGAGATCTATGCCTTAAACTTTCTCAACACAGACATTACTTTTAGTATTCATGTCTTTTTATCAAGATCTTTAACATGCGTGCAGTCAACCAAGTAGAACTACATTTGTGTTTGTGTTTTTTCCTCTTTTACTTTAAACCTCTGTAGGTCTCTCCGGGAGTGGTGGTCGAAGTAGAGGAGTTTTTTGTAAAATACAAAAACTAGTAAGTACATAGTTCAGTTACATGTATCTAAGTTAGCAACTGTTGTTATGAATGAACACAGAACAGAAATATCATTTCTCTTTTTGAATATTTTCTTCACCAGTGATTGGATGAAACCAAATGTATAATATCGCAGTAAAAACTCCAGTTAATACTGTTCCAGACATTGCTGTTGCCCCGAATGATGTTTGGAGGTGTTCTTCAGGATTTCGTACTCTCGTCTGATTATGTACTTTTGTGTGTGTCTGGGGGTTTCAGCTCCTACCTACACTGTGAGTGGGCCACAGAGCAGCAGCTGGAGAAGGACAAGAGGATTCAGCAGAAGATCAAACGCTTCAAGATGAAACAAGCACAGAGGGCACTCTTCTTCGCAGATGTAAGTTTGTGGACATACTGTATACTCTCTTTGTGTGCATGTAGTTACAGTATGTGAACATTTGGTATGTGTAGGTGTGTGTTTATTTGGCATCTGTTTGGACATGTGCATGCATAGTGTGCATGCATAGTGCGCCTGCACAAAAATCTGGTGTGTGTATGTGTGAACGTTTAATGTACTTTGTTTGTTCAGTTTGTGTGGGCAGGCACATCTGTGTGCATACATTTGAATCTCTTTACTCGCTCAGTCGATATAGTAGTGATGCTCGTCTCAGATTCCAGATGGTGGGTGGGCACTTTTTCTCTCCTCTTCTCTCTCTCTCTCTTTTCATCTTGTCTTTCTTTCTTTCTGTCTCTCTCAGATGGAAGAGGACCCCTTTAACCCTGACTACGTAGAGGTGGACAGAGTGCTGGAGGTGTCGTATTGTGAGGACAAAGACACAGGGGAGGTAAACTGAATGCGCTTTCATTTAGTAATTATACTGTGTGTTTATTCCTCAGAAGCTTTTATGTTATTACGCTAATCCTGATTGGCTGGTAATTACAACATCTGCATCAGGTAGCACCAACTACGCTTAAATACCTTGTGCTACGAGGCAAGCTTTCTCAGCAACCACCAGCACTCAACAAGTAGCAACCCTGAGTTGAGCACGGTGTGAGCCACACATGGAGCAAAGAAGTCCAGTTTATGAAACACAAGTGAGTGACCAGCTAGGCCCATGATGTGGCCAGGCTACAAGTAGAATGAGCTTGCAGGCCAACTGGTGTCTGCAGCACCTACATGAGTAGGCTAGAGCAATTGCCTTCATACACCAGTGGGAGAGCTGCTTCTTTGTAACCACCTTTACCACAAAGTCGGGGTTGGGTTTTAGTGACACTGACACACCCTGGGGCAAACTGAGTGCATGAAGGGTACACCGAAAGCATGTGAATATCACTGACCCTTCTCACAGACAACAAATATAGCAACAACACTGTTTTCAGAGACGGGTGCTACAAGGCGACCGCCTCCCGTAGTTCAAAAGGCCAGAGAGCCCATCCAAGACCACTATCAAGTCCCATGTGAGCCCCAGGCGCATCTAGACCATACATTAAGAACAGCGGACAATGCACATTCTCTCTTGACACGAATAGATCCGCTGTGGCTCGACTATACTGCATCCACACATAATCCACAATCTCTGGGTGCAGAGTCCATTGTCCATATAGTGTTGTGCCCCTGGACAGCAAATTCGGCCCCAGGTTCAGAACCATCAGGATGTGTGTCGCTCTGAGACAGAAGATGCTTGCTACTCTGTATCAGTGCAGTGTGTGTAACTGACTGGAATGCAAACCTGCTGATGGTTGATATAGCCACCATTGTCGTATTGTCCGTTGTATGCTGCACATTGAGCAATGGAAGAAAGAGCTGTAAGCCCCAGCTGGCACTAGCACACAGCCATTTCTTTTCCACCTTGTCCCTGCACATCATTGGCAGACAGGTAAGGATCCTTTACTACCTTTACTAACAAGCTAGCTTGGCGTGCTAATCATTGTCAGAGATGTTTGATGGTGAAACAGGCACAGGGCCTACATGATCTAGGGACTTTGATCGCCATCTGGGCATGTTCCAGCCTGAGGCAGCATGAACAGACTTGGTATGCGTCTTTGCTCGAATATTTAGAGAGGGAGGCTGGCGTTTATCTTAGCTGGCGTCCTAATGTTGAAGAACGGTGAATTAGCTGATGTGCTAATTTCACAGAAAACCATGTGTCTGCGGGACAAGCAAGGCTGAATGCTCGGTGAAGCACCCAAGCTTCTGGTTCTTCTGGTAACCTCACTTTGATGCTGACGTCACCAGCTGCTCAGGATTGGTGTAATGAGATAAATACTTCTGAATAATATGTAGGTGCAGGGCATAACCCATAATGAGACATTGAAACGAATGCCATGAATGAAAACATGTCAACTCTTTTTCATTTTTTTTATTGTGGTTTTGTTCCTTTTACTTATATTCTCCAGTCTAGTGATGTCTTTGTATCTCAGAGTGCCCAAGGCCTTCCTAATAGGCTAGCTTGCAGGCTTTGTTAATATTATAAAAGCGTAGCTTGGCCTCGCTCTAGTCTTTTTCAGCGCTGCTTCTCTTCTGCCTGCTGCAGGAGGTGGTGTACTACCTGGTGAAATGGTGCTCTCTGCCTTATGAGGACAGCACTTGGGAGCTGAAAGATGACGTAGATCAGAGCAAGATTGAAGAGTTTGAGCAGCTGCAGGCAGCCAAGCCAGACTCACACAGGATGGTGAGCCATTCCTACATACATACCTCACTTATCAATAATAATAAATATGCTTGTTTTCAAATTTAAATACACAATTAATTTCAAACTGCTGTATGAACTCTTAATAAAATGTGTCACTTAGGAGCGACCCCCAGCCAATCTGTGGAAGAAGAGGGAGCAGTCGAGGAAATACAGGAATAGCAACACCCTCAGGGACTACCAGCTTGAGGGGGTCAACTGGCTCCTCTTCAACTGGTACAACAGGTCAGTTATAAGTACTGCATATACATACATGCACACACCTACAGCCCATTCACACTTGCACACCCAGAGAAGACATGTTTGCTGCATGTTTGTAACACTGTTTACCAGTGGAATGAATGTACCACAAATGTAAAGGAATATACATTTATGATAAATAAAACTTGTAAAATATAGATATCAGAGGTTACATTGAAGAGAATGTACAAAAATTGACCAGGAATGTGCAAATGTTCATAGTACATGCAATATGTGAATAATTTGCATATGCATTAATGTACGGTAGTGTGCCATGTTAGATGTTGATGTGTTCACAGTTGTGCATATTTTACATTATTATAGCACGTAGTTTCCAAAATTAAAAATCTGCGTTGATGGGGGGTCCTGGACCTTGTTGATGAGGCCAGCTGCAGTTTGAGTTCTGATAGACCACAACCTTTTGTCAGAGGAGAGTATTTTATTTGATTTATCCAGGTACATGGTTAAAATATTGTGTTATTTTGTTGGGAACTAAACTTGAATTTTACTGCCATTTGAGCAGTACAAATGGCACTAAAAACAGACCGTGGGGACCGATAAAGAATTACTTTTCCTGTTGTGTGTGTCTGTGGGAACAATGCTGTAATTTAAAATATTCACATTATTTGGTGGAGAGTTAAATTTCCTGTCAAGGTGCACGTTGCTGCAACAACGATTGCTTTTCTTCACCCACAATCACAAAAGAAACGAAGCACAGTACATCTAGAGTACACAGTGTCGGTGTGCTTGCATTAACCCTGGGAATTGCTGTTGTTATGTGTGAGCATGCAGGAGTTTGTGTATGCCTACGCAGAGAGATTCATCAAAAGTAGAGAGCTGCTTAAGAGGCCAGTGGGAATATCTGCACGTTGCAATTAGCATCAAGACATAATACCCCCACCCACTGGACAGCTGAATAAATGGTTTGCTGGAGTACACCACGCAGCAGAGGCAGTTGCATTTGCCATAATGTTGTATCTCATCTCTTTGTCTGTTATTACTGCCGATGATGACTCCTTTCTCCTTCATTGTTCTCTATTTATTTTTTTATATCATTAAACATTACCCATTGTTTCCCATTTGTATTCCTCTGTTTCCTAATCTTCATCATTCCCTGTTCCCTTTAACGCAATTTTTTTGTGTTTTTAACCAGTACAAGAACTGTTACACGTAACAGAAATGCTCATCATAAATACTTACTACTATATTATGGTGGTATAGAGACATAATATCTTATGCAGAATCATAGTCCAATTTTGAAACACATTTCGTACAATATACCTAGACACCAAGAGTATAACTGTTAATTTTTCTCACAGTTGACATTGATTTGTAAATGTCTCATCCATTTTTCCCACATTTTAACCTTATTATTCTTTTAGCGTTTTTATCGTACCTCAATTATGTCTCTTTTTTCTTTCACTCTAACCCCTTGTCATATCCATCTTTCAGACGTAATTGCATCCTGGCAGATGAGATGGGCCTGGGAAAGACCATCCAGTCCATCACATTCCTAGAAGAAATCTATCGTGTGGGCATCAAGGCGCCATTCCTCATCATTGCCCCACTCTCCACCATTGCCAACTGGGAGCGCGAGTTCCGTACTTGGACCCACCTCAATGTCATCGTTTATCATGGAAGCATGGTCAGCAGACAGATGCTCCAGCAGTATGAGATGTATTTCAGGGACGCACAGGTAAATGAGCACCAAGCACAAAATCTCACAGGTTGATGGCTTGAGTATAGCAGCAGGGAAAGTAACTTTCCAGCATAATTTATTCACTGATGTGGAGGTACCTTCCAGTATTTTTAACAAGCTTTTTAGTTTATCTCGACATACCTAATCTATCTTTTTTGAAGATAGGCATTCAGAAAGCAACATTGCTCTGCTTACCCTTTAGACTAGAAAACAGTGATTCACTTTCACTCACTGACTTACTTGAAATGATCACACTGCTTCTTAGAAAACGGTAGCACAGTGTCGGCAACGTAAAGTCCTGTGAGTAATATAATGATATGTTTCAAAACAGGAGACCTGCATACAACAAGGAGTCGGATATTGAGTAGCCAGGCAGAATGTGATTACCATTTGTAATACTAAGACCAGATACACTGGGGCTCAGTAACTAATGCAGCAAACTCATTTACCACAATGTTTCAGAGGACAAAAATTACCAATTATACATTTTAGAAAATACACACTCATTTTGGTAAAGGACCATACTGTAAAGGTACTACAGAGGTCCTTGTCATCATTCTTTAAAAGAAAACAAGCTGATAGTAGGCAGCAACTGAAGGATACTGTAGACAAAAAGTGTTATGTTCGAAGCATTATGACTGACATTTAGGAAATGTATCCTTTATGTCCACTTTGTTATTCATGTCAAAGTGAAGTAAAATTTTTAAATGGTGCACATTTTTCTTGCTACAAAAAATGCTTAAAAAAATACATTTACATGTATTCATTTGGCATTCAAAATCAGTCAATGTTGAAATCAAGGTTAACTGTTTATGAAGCCCATCATTGCTTAAAATGTAGGGCATGAGAATGTTTTATGAATAAAGGATTTATAGTCCTAATGTTGCATATAACAAAAGATTCAAAGAAGGACACATGTCTGCCAGTAATAAGTAGGCTGGTAGGTAGTTAGTGAGCCTTAGGCAGAGGCTCTCTGTGGTTGGCAGCCCATGTGATTTGTTGCAAGAAGCAGTTACGAGCTCTTGGTTTTCAGACAATCCGTAGGAGAAATGAAGGCGAGTAAGAGTAGAGCAGAGCAAAGCTGCCACCAGGCTGTCTCCCAGGCAGCCTATGATGTCATAGCAGCCCCCAAGGGGAACTCTGTCAGTGCTGCTCAGGCATATCAGAGGGAGAGGCTCCTCTACAGCAGTCTGTTGGCAGGCTGGCTGTGAGAGGGGGTTACTGAATAGCTGAGTATCCAGGAGGACTGTTGTCAAGGCAATAGATACAAATGGAGAGGCAGGGGAGGCAATGCCACCCCAAAGAGACAAACAAATAATTAAACAAACAGGATAAAGACTCACTGGTGATTGAGCTCTCATGTGCTGGTTATACTATAGCTACCTTCCCAAAAAAGAGGTGTGTTTTTTAGATTGCTGATGAAATCTAAGATTGAAGTAAGTTATGTGTACTTTAAATATGAATGTGTTGCCGCATTTTCGTCAGCGTCAGAATACAGATGAAATAATGCACATATTCTTCATTCTTCACATTTATTAAAAACACATTTTCTCACAACCAAGCTAATTAAATTTTACATGCCTTCACATGTAAAACAGATACTATTTCTGGTGCGTCATGACACAAGAAATGACCTCTCTAAAAATGTTTAGTTTTATAGATATATTATAAACAGGTCTGACAAATTTTGTCTCTCGTTTTGGCTTAAGGGACGTGCGATACGAGGTGCCTACAAGTTCCAGGCTGTTATCACCACGTTTGAGATGATCCTGGGAGGCTGTCCTGAGCTTAACGCCATCGAGTGGCGCTGTGTTATCATCGATGAGGCCCACCGTCTCAAGAACAAGAACTGCAAGCTGCTGGAAGGATTCAAGCTCATGAATCTGGTATGTAAACAATCATCTTTGAGGGAGAAAAGGGAATTAAAAGTAACCACAGTACTGCGCAGAGTTTAACTCTGTAGTTACTAATACAAACTATTCTGACTTGAATGAAATGCTCAAAACATTATGTTGTTACTCTGTTATGCCGTTTAAGTAGACATGCAGAATGTAAGAAAGGACCACTAATAATCCAATTGAAAAGTTTGTTTTTGGAGTGCTTTTGACAGATGAGTCTCGTTGTAAATACTATAACATTCTCCTCTCGTCCTGTTTCAGGAGCACAAGGTCCTGCTGACAGGCACTCCTCTCCAAAACACAGTGGAGGAGCTTTTCAGCCTGCTCCACTTCCTGGAGCCTGCACGCTTCCCCTCAGAAAACACCTTCATGCAGGAGTTTGGAGACCTCAAGACCGAGGAGCAGGTGAGTGTGCAGATACATGGAGAACATGCCCAAACCTGTTTGTTTTGTTAATATACTATAGACAACCTCTATATGATCAATTGTAGTTTGAGCTTCTGTTGCAATTTCTTAAAGTTTAACCCTAAGGTTTACAATTGTTTCAAGGAAAGACAATTTTTAGTGTTGACATGTTATATGAAATGTTTTTTTTTTAAAGACCTCCACAACACAGATAATTGCTCATATAAAAAGATCCCATTGGTACAGATGGAACCTTAAGTGGAGCTCTTTCTAACTAGGCCACAGTGACATTTTGTACAGCACACACACAAACACACACACACACACACACACACGCAACATATGGTGGATAATGATAAGAGATAATGTGGTATTATATTAGACTATGTATTGACACAATTACTCACAAGAAAAGGGCCTTTTACCTTTCCTCTACATATTGCTGGTACTTGGCATTTCATTTTCAGCCAGTAACAGTGAAGATAAGGTTGGGGAAAGACAATTACAACATGTTTGAAATGTGGTTCCCAGGCTGTGAGTTAAAATGTATGCCATCAGCTCTACACTGGATACTAATACCAGAAGCTCTTAGTGTCAGTGGGAATGTGAAGTGTGAAGGCCTGTATGTGTATTGCCGTGATGCTTTTGAAAAACGAAAGTTTTTCTGAACACTAGTTATATTATTTTGAACATGGAATCAAGAAATGTTTTAAGTCTACAGACAGATATCAGTAATTTATAGAATATGGTGAAAATCATCAAATACTATATGTGATTTAAGTTCTGTGTTTGGTTATTTTTACCAGATTACAAGTGTTACGGTATTTTGGCCCAGTTTTGCTCCTGCTCTACACAAAGTCAAACACAATAGTTAGTGAATTTCAGTACTATATCTGTCATCTTTTTGGCCTACAGGTACAGAAGCTTCAGGGTATTTTAAAGCCCATGATGCTGCGACGGTTGAAGGAGGACGTAGAGAAAAAGTTGGCCCCAAAAGAGGAAACCATCATAGAGGTTGAACTCACCAACATTCAGAAGAAATATTACCGTGCTATTCTAGAGAAGAACTTTTCTTTCCTGGCTAAAGGAGCTGGCCAGGCAAATATGCCCAACCTGGTCAACACAATGATGGAGCTGAGAAAGTGTTGCAACCACCCCTACCTCATCAAAGGTAGGATGGTACATACCAAGTGACTGTTTCATTTACATATTGTTGAAATCTATAGTTGTGAATTTGGCGAGATGGGGCATGCATTTGACGTAGATATATTTCTGAAGTTTCTTTTTGTACATCTGTATTATGACCAAACGTTTGCTGCTTGAGCCCGTATCTTGATGAGTGCACATTTTAAGAGCATGAGAAGCACAAAGACATAGTAATGCTAATGTAACAATTTCTTCACTATGCCAGGGGCAGAAGAGAAGATCCTGGAGGACTTCAGGGAGGTGTATAGCCCTACTGCCATGGACTTTCACCTGCAGGCTATGGTGCAGTCTGCCGGAAAGCTGGTCCTTATTGACAAACTGCTGCCGAAGATGAAGGCTGGAGGACACAAGGTGCTCATTTTCTCCCAAATGGTGCGCTGTCTGGACATCTTGGAAGACTACCTCATTCAAAGACGGTAATGATGACAGAAGTCTGGAAAATAAATCATGCATTGCAAAAAGTGGTGGGTGTGTGTGCATGTGCATGACACCAGAATGTAATTAAACAGTGTGATATTTGTTGCTGGAAAGAGTAACTATTTCTGTCAGTGTACGTAGGGAGGAAGATCAACTTGTGCTAAACATTTGTTGCAGAGATAAATGTTTTCTCCCTACTTCTTTTTCCTGTTAGACCTATGTTAACTTACTGCTGCTAAAAATGTGAAGCCATTTTTATCCCGTGCCTTCATATGGTTCTTTATGATTAAAATGTGTGACAGTTAGGATTTAATGTATAGCCAATGGCTAGTGAGAGCAGTTGGCAATATCAGACACCAGCAGCATTACCAATTAGATGCATGGAGCCTCAAAACATCATCCATCCATTACCTGCAACCATTTATCCTGTTCTGAGTCAGAGAGAGCTGGAACCTGCTCACTGGACAAAAGGCAGTGTGTACACATAAAGACAAACACAGTCATATTCTCACTCATGCGGATAATATAAAGTATTAAGTTCACCTTCCTGCATGTCTTTGGACTGATAAAGGAAGTTTTCTTAAGCAATTACTCTGGAGGGGAGTAGTATTCCCTTCTCTTCTCTTTAACTCGGTGTATGGCTAAACAAATCTCAAAACTCGCATCAATTTGCTAAATCATAAAAAAGTCCTTTCACAGATGCGTTGGTTATGCATACACATTTAATATAACATCTGGGCTGCATTATGAGGGTTTGTTTTAAAAAATCAAGGGAATCCATTTAAATATCCAAATAAATGTAGCATGGTTTTCTTTTATTTCCAGTATTTGTTTTCAAAGTCAAATTAGTTATTTTCCCGTTTTTAACTATGTGATTTTGAGACCTACAATGGGAGTGAATTAAAAACTAAAGTCTCTGTTTCTTCACTGTCAGAGCAGAGGAGCAGCTGATAAAGATGATGGACAACATTTGTACTTATATCATGCCCATAAACTAGAGTACAACATTACCTTGATACTCAAATTGTGATCTTACTCACCTTGCTGTGTGTGTCTGGTTCTGTCTGTGTCAGCAGTGTATTGGGTAAAAGCCTGATGGAGTGAGTGGTGTGGTCAAGCTAGCTAGACAACTGGGCGGAGGAATTAATTACATTGAGAAATTTCATATTCACAGCTAAGTTAGGATCTCTGGTGTTCGTCTTGGTCTTTATTTTTGTTCTTTTGGGTCTTTGTCTCTCTTCTTTTGGTTGTTTTCATGTCTCGTTGAAAACAACCAAACCGTTTCTGCCTTACTCGCTATTTCTTCTCACTTCCTTCCAGCACCTGGAGCAAAACTTAAACTATTGTAAACACGCGAAGTGCTGCACAGCACCAACCTAGACAAGGTTCAGCAGCAGGTTATAGAAGCCTTCAGGGCTCCACCACATTAGGCAAGCAGGAGTTTCTCCTGACTGGAAGTGAATTACGCCGGGGAGGGTGGTGGTGGGATTATGGGAGGGGATGAGAAAGTATGAAAGAGGATCACCACACCAGGAAAGAGTTTTACCTTTGAGGATTCTGTTTTTCAGGTTGTTATGGCCCTATGGCTGTTTCAGTTATGACAAGTCAAACATGACCAAGTTTTTTATGTTTAATATAAAAGTTTAAGTGATGTATCTTTCAAATAAGCCATGTATTGAATGAGTTATTGTCACTTACATGCATTTTTCGTCTTGCAGGTATTTGTATGAGCGGATAGACGGGCGTGTTCGTGGGAACCTACGGCAGGCCGCCATCGACCGCTTCAGCAAGCCTGACTCAGACCGCTTCGTTTTCCTTTTGTGTACAAGAGCTGGTGGCCTGGGAATCAACCTCACAGCAGCAGACACCTGTATCATCTTTGACTCTGACTGGAACCCGCAGAACGACCTGCAGGTAGGAGACACACACAGCAGTTAATGCAATGTACTGCAATGAATATGTACCACTAATGTTTAGGCATTAGAGGATTCTGGCACACTAATCATTATCACTTGTGTGAAATCTGCTCATGTAAACACCTGCCAACTACACTCATCATCATGGAAAATGCTTTCCACTGCGTCCAATACATTGCAAAATATTACATACTTTAAGTTAGCCTTTTTACATGTAGAAATGATTTTTTTTTTATTTTGATCAGTAATTTAAGAGCAAGTGTCAATTAGATTAAACTGCAGATATTGTAATACAACCATTTGCACATGTTTTGCACTACTCAGTTTTTCTGCCCTTTACAGGCCCAGGCTCGCTGCCATCGGATCGGTCAGAACAAGGCAGTGAAGGTGTATCGTCTGATCACCAGGAACTCGTATGAACGGGAAATGTTTGATCGTGCCAGCCTCAAGCTAGGTTTGGACAAAGCAGTGTTGCAGAGCATGAGTGGTCGGGATAACAGCCTGGGAGGAGGTACCGGGGGAGGGGTAAGTTTGAGAAGTGTCCAAATGGTCTGGAATAGAAATGTGGAATTAAATTATTAAGTCATTAAAATAATGTTCATTTTATTTACAAAGAGGTCACGTTTGTTTTCAGACAGTGCTGTGATTATGACATTTTAGTTTACAAGTTGACCCTGGCATGAATTTGTTTCTGTTTAACTGTCCCATCATTCATTCCACCATTACAATTGTCTTCTCAACAATAATAAAAGTCAACACTTTGATATCATCAGTCCCGAATAATATCATAGAAACCCTGTAACATACGGCAACACAACAACATGATGCCAAGAAAACAAACAGAACAGTTAAGAGACCCTAAAACTTGGAGCTCAATCTTAAATCTTCCACTTCAAGTGTAACCAATCCTATTAGTCTAATCTCTTTCTGAGGGAGTGTGTCAACGATGTGTGAAGGGTGTAGGTGGATGTTTAGCTGCAGTAGGTGTCCTCTGAGAATTATTTGAACTATAAGGGGGTTAAGCTATTACCAGGTCTCCACATCTGGTTAAATTGAACATATTTGCATGCTTTGCTAATATGATTGCAGCTGTTGGGGTTGAATACAGGCTTACTGTTGTTATTTTAATACACCGTCTGTGTGTTGTGTATTTAGCAGGCTATTTCTGAGAATACTGTAGGCTAAGTATCAACAGTGAGTTTTATCATGCATGTATGTGACATGTACCTTATTGTTTTAATTTTATCACTTATTTTTAGTTGTAGTTTATTTCTCCTAACTGCCAAACCTCCTCCTTACATTCTAGGCGGTGCAGCAACAGCTGTCCAAGAAGGAGATCGAGGATCTGTTGCGACGTGGTGCCTATGGGGCCATCATGGATGAGGAGGATGAAGGGGCCAAATTCTGTGAGGAAGATATCGACCAGATCCTGCAGCGCAGGACAAAGACCATCACCATTGAGTCCGAGGGACGAGGATCCACCTTTGCAAAGGTACACAGCATACACAGACAACACTTTATATCATGTAGGATATGAGTGGGATTCTGAATATTCTTGAAAACCAGGGCATTTCAAATAGATGTATAGATATGCACAGATCCTCAGTTTTTGGTATTTGATTCAGTTTTGGCCATGCAGTGCACAAGAATCATTTGTAGCTTAATTGCGTTGTGTGCCACCGCATTGCTCTGCTTTAGCTTTTTCACACTCACTCTTTGATCATAAATGTATTTTATACTATTCAACAATATGTCTTTTTAAAGTGATGAGAACTGAATATCTTATAACCAGTTATTATCACGTAATTTGTGAGGATTTGTTATACAATCAATTATTTTACAGGTCACTGGCTGTTTGTGATTGTCAACCAAACGCAGCACATAGTTAGAAATACAGACAATGGCACATATCATTATGAACTGTGTCTGCTTTCAGGCCAGTTTTGTGGCATCCGGAAACCGCACAGACATCTCTCTGGATGACCCCAATTTCTGGGACAAGTGGGCCAAAAAGGCTGACATCGATGTGGATATGGTCAATGGCAGAGTAAGTACTGCACTACAAATGATAGAATACACACAGTAAAAAATAATAAGGACATTGAAGAATGAACTCTCCAGGACATGTTTTATACAACCTGAAAGCTGAAATTTTGACTGACCACCCCTCTACAGAACAGCTTGGTGATTGACACTCCCCGTGTCAGAAAGCAGACGAGACCCTTCAGCGCCACTAAGGATGAGCTGGCAGAGCTTTCCGAAGGTGAAAGTGAAAGTGACGAGACCAAACCTAAACTCAGGCGAAATCACGACCGCCTCAACAGCTATGGACGCACAGAGTGCTTCAGAGTAGAGAAGAACCTGCTTGTATACGGGTAAGATGATTAAAATTAGTTTAAGCCAGTATCAACCCACAGCATCTGTCCTGACCAGGTCCATGAGTAGTACTGAAGTGATTTTTCATAAAAACAACAACAGAAAACCTAACTAAAAGGTGTAATACGATGTAGGACAGATAAATGTTCTGTGTCAGTACTCACAATATTTCCCACTATAAATGGCTAATGCCAGTTTTCTAAAAATGAGCAAAGCTATTATAAATTCAATTGTGCAACCATGTACATGTTGAGTTCCACCACTAAAGTGAGTACTAAATAAGAGTTTTTCTTCTGTGATGTCCAGCTGGGGTCGTTGGAAGGATATTCTCAACCATGGGCGTTTTAAGAAGCAGCTGACAGAGTGGGATGTGGAGACCATCTGCAGAGCTCTGCTGTCCTACTGCCTCGTCCATTACCGTGGAGATGACAAAATCAAAAGCTTCATGTGGGACCTGATTGCTCCTACTGAAGACGGACGCACCAAGGAGCTACAGAATCACCTGGGTGAGTCTCAGTCTGTACAAGCTTCATTTAGCTGTCCTAAATGCAACAGATTGTGGTAATATTAAAGTATCACTGAGTCTGTAGATGATATCCCACAAAGGTTATTGCAGTACAAGGGAAAGTGATAAAATCAATACGCATGGAGATGTTGTAGTAAGTGGGATAACTGCCTTTTGACCTTCTTCCATTAGGTTTGTCTGCCCCAGTCCCTCGAGGCAGAAAGGGTAAGAAGATGAAGACACAGTCCAGCTCTTTTGACATCCACAAGGCTGAGTGGCTCAGGAAACACAACCCAGAGCACATGCTTCAGGACGACGGCTACAAGAAACACCTCAAACATCACTGCAACAAGTAAGTGTTTTCTTATGCCACTTTGTTTATATTGTACATTTAACATATTAAGCATTCCTCACCTCCTCACCAACAGAACTATAAGTTATGATTAATCTTCATTGTAACCGGCTGGAGACCAGTATTAGTATGAATATTCCTGGCTAGCTGAAATGGTGTGAGTAGATTAAAAAGAGAGAATGAGGGTTTTTCTTGTATTTTTCAGGATTTAAGTCACTTCACAGTGCACATGGTGATGGATATTTTATCCCCTTGTGGGTGAGAGTGTGTGTGTTCTTGTGTCTGTGTTTAAACTTTTATCCTATTATAGCAACTGACAGGTGGTCATTATTCTTCTCTAGCAGAGATTGTATCCGTTTATTTTAATAGAATGAAGCCTAAGTGTATAAAAATACAATTTGCACGTGGTGCAAATCTTAACTGTGGCACCTCAGAGCAACAGTAATTAGGAAGCTCTAAAACATCTATTGGAGCTGACACTCAACCGATTCATTAACGACGTGTGTCACATGGAGACCAGCTGACTGATACAAATCTTAATGAGACTTCAGCCCAGCTAATGACCGTCATAGATCTCTCTTATTTACAGACAGAGGGGAAAAGATAGGCGTTGCGATATAAAGCTAAATAGATGGCTGCTTCTTTCTAAAAGGGGGGCTGTGCCCATAGGGCTTTGGACACAGAGCACTGCCGCGTCCATAGAAAGTTCTCCTTTGTTCCCAAGTCCAGTAGTGCTGAATCCAGGGATTGTCTGATATGTGACGATGGGCAAATAGGGACACGCGGTCAGCAGAGTTTGCTGACTTCTGCATTTTCACTCCGAGAACCTGGAATGTGACTGTCGGGGTTCGAGGGGGGCTGCGATCACTGAGTTCCTTAACAGGATCATAAATGTACGACAGAGCTCCTACACAGGACAAAAAAGTAGTATAGGAAGTAGTGAGAGATGATTTTGACAGTTTCCAAAAGTCTTGAATAGTCTGGAAGTTCTTCTACTTCAAGCACTTTGCTGGTACTGTGTAGTAATATCAGCACTACCTTTAGAGCATATGTGATATTGTGATTGATAAATCTTCTTTAGCATGTATGATAGGATTTTGAGAAAGCACATTAAGGAATGGGGCTTTGAATAACATTTGTGAAGCAGCATCTCCTGGTTATGCTGGCTTTTGATGGATTGTTTTCAGTGAACAAACCATGAGGGATTCTTTGCATACCACTCGTGTCATGCATACTTTACTAATTTTCTCCTCAATGACTGTGTATGACTGTGTTGAGATCCTCTGCAGCCTCTGAGTGAACCACAACACACACGCACACACACACGTGAAATAAGACAGGACTTGGAAGAATTATGAAGTTCTGTGCTGACAGGCAGAGGAAGTAGCCGCTTCTCCTGGGCGGGTCTAGTCACACAGGAAGAGGGAGGAGGGAGGATGTTCAAGACTTTGATTTAGCTGAGCTCCAAGTCCAGACTGGTCACCACTAACATCCATCACACTGGCAGACAGACATCAGCACTGCAGTTTTTCTTAGTCCTGTCACTTAATCAGGGAAGGATTTTGGTCTCATTTATAACAATATTTAGCTGAGTTATAGTGCAAGAAAGATGGAATACCTGGCACGCTGTATTTTAGCGACATTCCACAATTTTTTCACTGCTGTTGAGCGAAAAGAACCGCTCCGTCTGCAGACATCAATAGTTTGGCAGCAGTGGCCTGATACCTTCAACTGTGGACTTGGCAAATACATTATTTTTCTTAACTAATTTGGTTTATAATAATAATTATTATTATAAAGGAGTATATCCACTGAGATGTAGTTAAGAATTAAAAAAAAATTAGTAAAGAATAATTGTAAGACAGCTAATAATTTAGCAATCTTCCATAGAGAATTTTGCTTTCATGTGAGCAAAACCTGATATTTCCAACAGCAGACACATGACACAATGGATTCAAAAATTATTTTGTATTTATACAAAATGTCAACACTAAGCACTTATAGCACTATACATTAAGCAAAATCTCAAGCTGCACCAGATGTTGGAGTGTGGCACACTACTGCACCGCCGTTCCCACCACTTCACTCTGTCTCTGCTCAGAGGCTGCTGGCTATGATGTGTGATCATGCATCACCGAGCTAATGTCTCCCCTGTGAGTCAGCCTCGGCTTCCCAGCCTTCATCTAGAGCCAGAGTATGACCACATGATAAACTGGGGAGAGACTGTCGTCTGCTCATTCAGTCCTCAGAGCCTTGCTACAGAGCTGCTCATGTCTCCCTGTGTGGTCAATACAATAATGTCCACTTCAGTGATACAATAATTCACCTAGTTAACTGATTAGGCATAATATGTATTGGACATGGTGAGTCATGTAGCGTGTCCTGCTCTGTGGAAGGCTTCTATGGATAATGACTTATAGCTATATACTATTTTTCACAAAAAGGAATAACGATTCAGGCAAATCAATTGTAATGTGTGCTGTTAATGTTGTCAATGAAATGATAGGACTACAATATAATCTTGTTTGTAACTCATTTCACAATGTGTGCATTGTGTTCATCATTTTCTGTGTGACTCTGGGAACGTGTGCGTGTGTCGGTTCTGCTCGCTCAGCGTTTGTGCATGGTCAGGACTTTTTTGTGACCAGTGGGCTTTCTCTATGCAGGGTGCTGCTCAGGGTCAGAATGCTCTACTACCTAAAACAGGAGGTGATAGGAAGCCAGGCCCAGCAGGTACTAGACGGCGTGGATTCAAGGTGAGCTCAACTCAGGTGTTACATTGCCTTATATACACTTTCCCTTTCCCTTTATGCTTTATCATGTTAGCATTATTCTACAACTTTTACTGCTTGAACAGAATCAACTTCTGCAATGCAATTCACAGGATTATGCTAGTTACACATTAAACAGTAGCCTGCACCTAATTGCTGCTCAGAAATGTAATTATCATCTACACAGATGGTAAGATAAATTTAGTAGCTTTATTACAGCAGTATAGACCAGGACAGAGCTGTTTACTGGCAACTGTCGTATTTCCATATCAAGGTGAAACAGCTACCTCATAGTTTTTTCCTTCTCAGTGCGAAGTGTGGTCATTAGTATAGATATCAACCTGTTGAAGGAAGAAACAGCTGATCAGCCAAATGAATAAGAAAGCTATAGAGCTCCACCTGCTGGTGAAAGATGGGCATTTTTCTTGTTTCTGATACAGTGCTGTTAAAAATGGTTACAAGGAAAGCACCATGCTTTTATTGTTTCACAATTCTTTAGTTTTACATAAAAAAAAGATTTCCAGAGAAGGAGAAGCCATAAATGTTTGTATGAACAGTAAACTAATGCAGCAAATGGAAACATTAAAAAGTCAGTGGTTTTGTGGTGATAAAGTATAGTTGTTCTTTTTTTTTTAAAAGAGGACGTGTATACAATATTTGCCTCTATCAAGTAAAAGTCGAATGAAAATCTGCAAAGCTCTAGGCCCAGAGATGGCACAGTTTATTGGCATAGATTTACATAATTGCCTCTCACAAACAGTGTTGTAATAAAGAACTGTGTTTAAGTCTAAACTGCAATAAGAGTGCTAGAATATCAGTGTCTCCCATAACATCTGTCTGAATCTCCTCTTCAGTGAGATAAAGATCTGGGTCCCAGAGCCTGACCATTCTGAACTGCCAACCTTGTGGTGGGATACCATCTCTGACAAGTGTCTGCTGCTGGGTATCTACAAGCATGGCAAGTATCCTCAGTGCTTACTGTGACTCTGTGACTGTGAATTACTCAATTAGATAAAACCAAAACATCATCTGCAGGTGGTATCAAATACTTCTAGCCTTTCTTCTGTACTTTCAAAGTACAAACAGAAACGGAAAAATGTCAGTACCTGACAGAATTATTTTTCACTGACAATTATGGCGTTACTAATTTATTTACTTATTAGTGTGAGTGTGTGTGTGTGTGTGTTCTCCATTGATACAAAGTGGTTGTGGGAAATTGTCCATCTTGTGTATATGGCCCTATCTAAGAGTTTCCATGCATTATCCTTTGCTAACTTTGGTGTTTGCTTATCCTCCTGTGAACTACCAGGTTATGAAAAGTACAACACTATCCGTGCAGACCCTACCCTGTGCTTCCTAGAGCGTGTTGGACGACCAGACGATAAGGCCATTGCTGCTGAACAGAGAGGCAATGATTTCATAGATGGGTGGGTACATAACCCTATTATTTGATCTTTGATTTATCCGGATTAGCTAACATGTGTGTATATATATTTATATATATTTTAATATGTCTCTAGTAATTTATCAACTGCAAAAATGAAACAAATTTTATCTGCATGTATAGGGATGTAGATGATCCAGAATACAAGCCTGCTCCAGCCCTTCTGAAGGACGATATGGAGGTAAGACAACAGGAACCAAAAAGGAATATTGGCTCTCTGATAAGGCCTATTAAAGAAATCAACCTGATATCCTTATGTCTTCTCATGCAGGATGATGCCTCTTCTCCTGGAGACTTGGTTGTCACTGACAACGCCGGAGGTGAGTATTAGATGCTTGTAATCCAGAGAGGATTATTATTATCATGATTGTAAGTAAGGCTTCCCACAGGCAGGAACAATCTGAAAAAAATTGACACATTTTTCTGGTCTGGAGTAAAGATGAAATGTAATCATGCAAAATGTTCTCTCTGTACATTAGTTAAAAAAACAAACAGAAATGATGGCACTTGTGTCACAAAACTTCTCATATTTGTTAATACGTCAAATTTGGCTGCAAACTTAATTACTTTTACTGAAATTAACAGTGACACATCTTTTTATTCTAATCCAGATGCAGTTCCAGTGATGGATGGTGAAAATATTTATTGGCCCTCTTCCTCTGTGCTGACTGCCAGGCTGAGGCGTCTGATCACAGCCTCCCAGCGCTTCACCAAAAGCCGGCAGATCCTTCACATCCACCAGTCTCAGTCTCAGTCTCAGTCTCAGCAGACCATGATAATGTCTGCTCCGCTCTGCCCGCTGCCTCCCACACTCAACGACACCCTCAACCCCAAGATGGCTGCTAAGATTGAACGCCAACAAAGGTCAGGCCACAGATCAGATCAAGGATTGGACATGTATCTTGAATGTTTAGATTAATAATTATGTGATAGAGTATATATTATTGTAATCACAGAATACATTGGTTACGATACATGTAAATTGTTATACATTTTCCACTGTCAACAGATGGACCAGGCGAGAAGAGGCTGACTTCTATCGGGTCGTCTCCACTTTTGGTGTTGTTTTTGACCCAGACCTTGGTCGGTTCGACTGGACCAAGTTCAGGGCTATGGCTCGGCTGCACAAGAAGACTGATGAGAGCCTGCAAAAATATCTGTGTGCTTTCACTGCCATGTGCAGGCGGGTGTGTCGCCTGCCACCCAAGGAGGGAGGTCAGAAGCCTACTTGCTTATTCACACATGAACACACAAATGCAAACAAATCTTTATTTATATATGTCTTAAGTGAGGAGGTCTGGATACCACATGAACAGTTGCCCACACAGTGTGTAAGCCTGCTAGACTCTATGATCATGACAAGAAATTATGTGCTTGTACAGTTGCTTTTTTATTTCACTGACAAATGACAGATCTGAGTATATGGTGTTGTCACAACACATGCTTGTCTGTCGTCACACATACACCAGCCTTTTCACTCAGGATAGACAGGAGCAGACATAACTAGCTTACGTGAACTGGAAGAGAAAACCCAAGTGGTGGGAGAAAACTAACTGTGACCTTACTGGTGGTAGAGCGAAATATTTTTAAGTTGTCTATGAGGACACATTTTGGTTTTGCAATCATTATAACAAATAAAACCAGGTCACACTCATTCCTGGCTGTAAATGGCTTTATTCTGGTGAGAGGTCAGAAGCACCTTGGTAAACAAGCTGGCTCAGCTGTACTGAAGCAAAGGAGCTGATAATGTTAATCATTTATGGAAAGACAAACAGTGTGATGTTTTAAACTCCAGGCACCAACAGGTCTTTGAGTTGCATCTGTAGAGCAGCCTTTATTCCTGCTCGCACATAATGTCTCACAGCTGCTTCTTCACTTTCTCTTTGTTCCAGACTCTGCAGTGGACCCGTCTCTGACCATCCAGCCAATCACAGAGGAGCGAGCATCTCGCACCCTGTACAGAGTGGAGTTGCTTCGCCAGGTGAGAGAGCAGGTCCTTCGTCATTCTTTACTCTATGAGCGCCTGCCACTGTGCCAGATGAGCTCTGACTTACCCGTCTGGTGGGAAGCTGGTACCCATGACCGTGACCTGCTAATTGGTGCTGCCAAGCACGGCGTCAGTCGCACAGACTACCACATTCTCCGAGACCCTGAGCTCTGCTTCATGGCTGCCCAACGCAACTACAGCCAAACAAAAGCTGCACATCAGCAATCGCGCACATCCACCCCACTCCTTCACCCTCAGTACCTGGCCACCAGCTCAGTACTGACAGGCTCTCCACTGCCTCCACCGGCACCCAGAGACCCGGAGCCCTGTGGGGTTGTACCCAAAGTGGAGCCAACCTCAGAGGGGGAGGAGAGCAGAGAGAAGCAAGGGGAGAGTTGGAGTCCTCCTCGAGCGCCAGCTACTCCTACAGGTCTGGAAGAGAAGCCCATTTCTGAGATGAGGGACAGTGAGAGGCAGATGGTGGCGGCACGAACAAAACCTCTCACTCCCAACTCCTCAGAGAGGAAACCCAAGAAGGCCAGCAAGAGGAGCCGCAGGGAGGCCAGGCGTGGCTCAGAGTCCGACTCAGATGGGTCCTCCTCAAGCTCTACATCACGCTCCTCTTCCTCTTCATCATCATCATCTTCTTCCTCCTCACATTCCGGGTCCAGCTCTTCCTCCTCTTCATCATCTTGCTCCTCTGGCTCTTCATCCTCATCCTCGTCCTCTTCATCGTCTTCTGATGACAGTGAAAGTGAGGGAGAGGATGGAAAGAAAAAAGGTGAGTACCTTTCTAAACTAAAACTTTGTTTATTTAAATCTGATGAATTAGTCTTTGACACTAAAAAGTTTCAGGTGTGTTTCTAATGTCTGTCTCTGTGTCATGTTCTCAGTGCCTGCAGCAACAATCGTGAAGGGCTTTGATGAGGACAGCGTGGCATCTCTGAGCACTACACAGGATGAAACACAGGACACCCATGTTGCTGAGAACGGCATCACCAACAACTCTTCGCATCCTTTCCAGGGAGGAGGGTACATGCTTGCTGCATCCTACTGGCCAAAGGTGAACCACTATAAAGTATACATGTGCAACCCAGTCACTGTTATTAATATAGAATGACCCAGCATACAGTAGCTTACACAGCATCATCATCAGTTTAAGTGTGCTGATCGTCTGTGCTGTTGTTTATGTAGGATCGAGTGATTATCAACCGCCTGGACAGCATCTGCCAGGCAGTGCTAAAGGGCAAGTGGCCAGGAACACGTCGGGTCTATGAGCCTGGAGGTGCTGTGGCCTCCTTCTACACCACCAAGCTGCTAGACAACGCCAACAGCCTGTGTGAGGACCCCTCTGCTTCGCCACAGGGGTCAAAGGTGACCAAGCATGTTGCAGAAAACAAGGAGTTCTCAGTAAAACTGAACGATGTATGTTGATTTCTCCCTTCCTCCCCTCCTCCCTCTGCTTCACCCTAATCGTAGGACCCTACCACTTCTGCTGCCATGACCGGTGTTAGTTGCCGTGTTCAGCATGTTTCTCTGGTTTTCTCCTTTCTTTCCTTTGGGTATGATTAGTGGTTTTGACTGCCTGGAAGGAGGAGAGATTAATTTAATAGCAGCCTTCCTCTCTTTTCCCACACACTCAATTTGAATTGAGCTCTGAGGCTGTGATTACACGAGCACAAATCACTCAGTCATGAGAATATAATAAGGTTCAGTCTGAAACCTCTCTAGACTGAAGGGGTCTTGCTTATAATCTGATTGAAATGGAGACCTCAGCGGTGGGTGTTCTCTAACATGCTTCTAGGCAACATGGCTATTAACTTGGCAGGCTTAAAACTGGCTTCAATGTGTTCTTCACTTTTGTGTTGCTTTTTGGCAATCAGGATATTTTCTCAAGTTGTATGGTTTTCTCCATCACCAATTCTCAAAGCACCTGCCGCTTGTTGTTCATGAAATTTGGATTTTTTTTAATGCTGACACCAGCTATCTCTTTGGCATGGCTTCCTATTACAGTTTAAACTATGAGTAGACATTAACCACTGCCCTACTAGCCACTACTCACTGCGTGTCATGTGTCCTAGTACCACTAACAAGAAAATACCTGACAAATATTTGCTGTTATTGTAAGAAATTCTTATTTACAAGATTTTTATGACATAAATTTAAATTTCAATATAATTACCAGGATATAGCATATATTCAGATATAAAAATGGCACGACACATTTACTTTGTAATCCTTAAATCACTGGGGAGACAAATGGGTAGAGAATGCTAACATACTATATGTAATCAACATTACAAGTCTGAGAAAAATTACGAATAGCACTTCTCCTTGTATATAGTTCTGTATATTAACCTTATGTGCATCTATGCATCTGCCAGACGTGTGACTCTTGTGTCTGTGTAGCAGGAAGGAGGTCTGAAGTTGACCTTCCAGAAACAGGGTCTCTCCCTAAAGAGGCCCCTGGAGACAGAGGAGGGCCCCCAGACCCAGCAGCAGTACCTGGCCCGGCTTCAAGAGCTGCAGAGCGCCTCGGACACAGGCCTGGCAGACATCACCAAGCCACAGTGCAGCTTCCAGAGCAGTAAGTTTATTTAAAATGTAGTGCATCCTGAATGTGCTGGGGTGGAGTCATCCTGTTTTCCTTTACCACCACTAGATGGCAGCAATGTTTAGTTTTGTTGATTTTAAAGACTTTTTCACTTCAATTGGGAGCCTTATTTTTCCACTTACATTTGTAATGCTTACAGATATTTAATTTGAAATATTATCTAGACTTCATAAAATGCCCCATGAAAAAATAAACTGTTTAAATTCATATGAAGTTAATTAAAGGCAGAAAATGAATGCCTGGTTCTCCTGCAGTGCCTCCAGGTGTTGCTGGTCAGATGAGGCTGAACGGAGGACTGGACAGTCAGCCGGTGGTAAAGAGGCGAAGGGGGAGGAGGAAGAATGTGGAGGGGATGGACCTGCTCTTCATGAACAAGAGTCGAGTCCCTGATCAGGTAAACGGTTGTTAATGCTTATTTATACAAATTATGATGCTAGATTTGTTAAAGTGTATGTGGTGTAGCGATTGTGCTGTATATAATGAGCTGTAATGTGTGCCTGTATCTCCAGGTGCCACCAGGATGGGGTGGTATTGGCCAGGTGGGCATGGGTGTGGCTGCTGTGCCGGGCTACAGCCAGAGCGCAAGTCAGAGTCCTGCGGACACAGAGATCAGGGTCCCTGTCATCAACCTCAAAGATGGCACCCGGCTTGCTGGGGACGACGCTCCCAAAAGGAAAGATCTGGAACAGTGGCTGAAAGAGCACCCTGGCTTTGTGGCAGACACAGGAGCCTTTATCCCTGTGAGTCCATATTTTCTTTAGTTTCTGGACAAGGTTGCTGTAGTGTCACACTGGAGGCGAAGATTCCCTGCAGTTGACATTTTCCTATAACAAGTGTTTTTCTATTTCACGTCCAGGGGGTAAATAAGATGCAAATGCAATTCCACTTCCAGGACGGTCGGCCCAAGCAGAAGAGGCACCGCTGTAGAAACCCCAACAAGATCGACGTCAACAGCCTGACAGGAGAGGAAAGGGTTCAGATCATCAACAGGAGAAACGCACGCAAGGTGTGTTTGTGTGTGAGCTTGTGGATGTATTTGAATGTCTAAAAGCACTTTCAAAAAAACCGCTTAACTATTGACAATAACCTCTATCTTTGATAGAAATGTAAATAATTTATAATCCAATCACAATAAAATGTTTTGTGTCTTTGACAAACAAGAACCTAAATATTATATATAAGAAATATTTTTGAGTGTAGTTTATGTACATGTGTGCTTTCAAAATTTTAAACATGAATATTGTCTGTAGGTTGGTGGAGCCTTTGCTCCTCCTCTAAAGGATCTGTGCCGGTTCCTTCAGGAGAACCCAGAGTATGGAGTCCCACCCGAATGGGCAGATGTTGTCAAGCAGTCGGTGAGTCACTAACACCCATCAGGCCAAAACCTTCACTGGGATCTTCAAATTATTAAAGGCTGTTTTGAACAGTGTTGGTATACAGTCAGTTGCCAGTTTATTAGGTACTACTCGCCAAAACAAATGCAAATTAATACAACAGCCCTGCAATAAATGCCACATTCATAAATGTTACAACCTGTTTTAGTTGAGTTGATTCAACTGTGTATCATTGTCAACAAAAGTGAACATTATAACCTTCATGAAGGTAGGACTAATTGTAGCACTGCTGTACTAGACTGCACTAGTTTTAGCTTTATGTGCAACATCAGCTAGAAGTAAATAAGTATGTACCCCACTGCCTTCTTCTGCTGCTCACCCTGCATGTGTCATTTGTCAGGGTTACCTCCCAGAGAGCATGTTTGACAGGATCCTGACAGGACCCATCGTTCCTGAGGAAGTGAGCCGCCGTGGACGCCGACCTAAGAACCCCATGGCCAAGGCGGCGGCGGTTGCAGCAGCAGCACCCAACCCAGCAGCCTCTGCCCTGGGCCTAAACCCCCTGCTGAGCAACGGCCTCCTTTCTGGCATGGACCTAAGCAGCCTGCAGGCCTTCCAGCAAAACCTGCAGAGCTTGCAGTCCCTGCAGCTCACCGCCGGATTGATGGGGCTGCCGTCTGACGCAAGCAACCTGGCTGCAAGTAATTTAGCTGCCATGTTTCCCATGATGCTGTCTGGTATGACAGGATTGCCGAACCTGCTTGGCATGAGTAGCTTGCTCGGGAAGCCTGCTCAGGAGGGCGCAGCGGACTCCGAGGACAAGGCGAAGGGAACTGCCGGCGGTGGAGCAGGAGAGCCGTCGGCCTCCAAAGCCCCCTCTCAAACCTCAGACACCAAAGGAGAAAGGACTGAGGGCTCGAACGCAGCTCCTTCCTCCACTTCCAGCGCCACCACCCCACAAAGTGCTTCAGTTGCCTCGACGGCCTCCGGTCACCCACTGTCTCTTAACCCCTTGTTACTCTCCAGTATGCTTTACTCTCCAGGGATGCTTCTCACTCCAGGCCTTAACCTTCCTGTGTCTGCCACACCGCCGCAGAATTCAAGCAGTGACCCCACCCATCCTGCTCCTCCTCCACCTGCAGGCTCCCAGTCATCGCTACAGGAGACGCAGCGGTCGGCAGTGCAGAAAGACAGAGGGGAGAATGATGCGGCTTTGGAAGAAGACGATGACGACGACGACGATGAAGAAGATGACGATGATGATGATGATGATGATGATGAGTCAGCAGAACAAAAAGAGAACAGTGGTCCTGAAGCCTTGGAAAAAGCAGAGTCATCTTCATCAGAGTCTGGGAGCTCATCTTCATCCTCAGACAATTCAGACTCCAGTGATGAGGACTGATCTACGAATATATAATTACAAATTTATTTATGTATTGCCTAGAAATGTATACATTTATTCACATATATATGGATTTTCCAGCACTTATGTTGCGATTTCTTTACATGTACATACAAGACCTAACTAAAATGTTGTGTAATAAAGATTACAAAAACAAACAAACAAAAAAAAACAGCAAGAAACTGACTTAAAAGGACCTGAAATAAAATTTCAGTGTTTGTTCACAAGGTACAGTCTTGTTTTGAGACATTTTGCATGTCAGACTTTAGTAGATTTCTGAACTCTGTGAACTTGTACCACGCGATTATGTACAATTGCAACAACAAAAGGCATTATTGTAATTATGTCAGGATTTAATTTTATTAAAAAAGTGAAACTACATCAACATGCTCGTTGAGCTGTACTATTAATATATTTTGATTGTTGGGGGTTGGGGGAATGACACTTGACAAACACTTTTCTCTTGTAAATACTCAGTACTTTTACAGGTTCGTTGACACTTATGCTTTGCAGATCATACGTTGGATATGTCAGCAATAACTTGGGCAGCTAATGAATGTCACTGAAGCTGTAGATTCTCTGTCTGCCATGTTCCACCCCAGTGCACAACTCACACAGCCTCACCTCTTGTACCCGTCATCTACCTTCATATCATGTTGAAGAGTTCATTCCCACATTTTTCAGCTCACCACATCCATTTTGGAAACGGAATTAACTGAAGCTCCCTCTTCAATAAGGCTTTGATTTTTTTGGGAGGGGGTGGGGGGGATTCTGTAGAAGTATTATTTTTGTAAATCAGAAACACATAAGCTTAACATCCTTCTGAAATGGATAATAATTTTATTTCTCTGCTGTGATTCTATTTATTTTTAAGTTTTCACGTGGATGTCTAATTTTAAAACCTCGCCATCACTTTACAAACATGTCACAACATACCCAAAGGCGCACTTTAGCTGCTGTGAGGACAGAAAACAACCTTTTACTGTGTGCCAAAAAACTGCCCTTTGACCCTCTGAGGTCCTGAGTTTTGTGGTCTCTTCTTGATGACATGAATATTATTACCACAGCCCCAGCGTATTTGACTGCATCTTACCTCAGCTGTGCTACTAAATGGATTGGCTTCACTGTGCAAATGTGCATGGGAGTGTTTTCTCTCTGTCCATGTACATGCTGTCCTCGTCCCCTGCTGGAATGTGTGTCAGAGGCCATTTTTTTTATTTTTTATTTTTACTGAGAGCTTCCACTGTGTTTTGTTTGGCTGGACTGCTCCTCTCACCTGGTATCTACTGCTTCCATAACGTTCCAGTCTCGATGTTGTCTATTAAGAAGGGGGGCCTTGCAAGCTATGACTAGTAGAAACCACAAGTGTTTTTAACCTTCAAACACATCTGATTGCTAATCTCTTGCAAACATTTGAGTCTTTTGGATTGTGTGTTGCACGACCACCTGTCTATCAGTCTTACAGAAGACACATGGCACAAGCACAAACTAGTTCAAATTATCAAATTATGGCTAAGATTGTAGTAATTGTCGGCATTGTCTTTTAAGTATTAAATGTTACACAGTGCCAGGCAGGCTAACGCAAGGAAGGGCTCAATATCTTGTGTTGCTTTGAGTTTGTAGCTTTGTGTGTATTTCACGTCGTCTTCGACTCTGTTCTGCTGATGAATGGAGCTTCAGCTAGATGTAGAAGTGCCCTTACCCCGTACCTCACTTTCTCATTCAACTTCCTGTCTTGCTCAGATCTGTCCGCAGCGCTCAATGTCCATGCTTGTGCGTTTTGTCCATCGACTCTGCATGTGTTCATTTTAAGCTGTAACCAGGACACACACAAACACTGGAATTCACTCAAGCCGAAGTACCTTGTTGTAATTTTCTCTAGCGCAGCAGTGCTTGCTGTAGGACTGCTGTTACACAGTGGACTGTTAAGATACACGTTCAGAGTTACCTCTGAGGTGAGGCAGAGGCTTTTTTTTTTTTTTCAGACTTGGGTCAGCGGTGCATCCCTGGAAAAATCTGCTGACTTATCTCAGTCTGTTTAGTTCTCAAGTATTGCTGTAGCATCGTTCTCTAGTGGGTGAACCATAAAACACCCCTGTGGTCTAAAAAAAAAACAAAAACAACAACAAAAAAAAAGACTGAAGACATCTGTTTTCTAATGTTGCTTTAAAGTGGTTTTCTTGTATGCCTGTTAAATAGACCTCGTCATGGGTTTTGCTTGCAATGCAATTGCATTTTTTGTAATATTATTACTAACAGTACGGTATTTTTCTATGTCTGAGCAATGAACTTAAACATGCCACTGTCATTTTGTATATCTGCACCTCTGCTCTCTTTAAACTTGTAGTGCCCTTATGCAAACACCCAGCCATCTCTACTTGTGCTGTAGATGATTGATCTCAAAACGTTTGCTACTTTGTGCTGTCCCACAGGGCTGGTTGGTGGATTGATGACTGTGCTGAGCCTCTTTGGGGGACATATAGAGGGGTGGGGAAGGTAGACATAAGATTGGACATTTTGCTTTTCTTTTGCTTCTGTTTTTTTTCCTAAGTTGTACTGTGCAAGGATTCCCAATGCACTGCTAGTACTAGAGTAACTAGAAGCAGTGTTAAACCTGCGTTAAGACACAGACACAAGTAAACAATGACCAATATGCAAGGAGAACGACAACACACACTACTGCTGTACCGGAGGGTTCTCTTTCAGTTTTCATACGTGTAATCACTGAGATGACAAAACTAGCAGCATTGGTTTTGTATTTTTATTTCAAGCTTGGTAATATTCTAAATGTCACCCTGGTCAGTTTTTGTCTTTTTTTTTTTTCTTTTTTTTTTTATTGGACAGTTGTAATATTTGCAAGTTGTGGTCTGTGTAGTCGAAATAATTCTTTATGTAGTGCAGGAAAAAGCGTCTTAAGTCATTTGTAATTTATTGGATTACTTTCTATGAAGTTCTATAGAGGAAACTGAGGTTTAATTATTTTTATTAAACATATTCTTCTGACTATCCATAAAGTGTGCCTTTGCCTGTTACTTTGTCTGGGACCTTGTTCAAACAAATCATCAGTATTCAGCAACTTTTTGGCACTTCCTCAAATCTATAAAATGTATACACTCACTGTTTCACTTCACTTTAACATCAGCTTATTTAAAGGTCAACATCTCTGTACATTTTACAGGATGAATAAAACAACAACAACATAACAGTAAAGGTATCCATCTCATGCACACACACAGAGGTAGTTGTGGGTAGAGGACAATTGGATCATTACTCAAACAGTAAAACTAGAAGGAGAAAGCACAGAAAAAAAAAGTTGAGTTTTAAGCCTGGATTTGAAAGTCTCCACAGAGCCTGCATCCCTCACTTGCAAAGTGAGCTTATTCCACAGTAAGGGGGCTCTGTGAGCAAGGACTCTACCCCTAAGGGACATTTTCAATTGGAGTGTAGAGGACATGGTTGAGTATATGGAGCAATAAGGCTGGATATGTAGGGAGAAGCCAAGCCAAAAAAGACCTTGTAGGTCAAACCTTTTGGATCTTGGGAGAGATTCTAGCCGCTGCAGTTTAGCAGAATAACCAATCAATCACACCAAGATACACAGTTTACTAATGTAGCATCAATATTCAGAGTGGAAGTAGTAAAAAGGAGCTCCACAGAGTTTTGTGAATTATAGTTGTAGCTATTGTACTGTAATGCCTCTGTCAGTTCTGCATATTGTAAACGCTGTGAAAACAATACGTTTAAATGTTGGTGATGCATTAAATGTGTCCACGCAGTCACATCTTTAGTTAATGTTTCCACCTTCCTTAGCTTCTTTTTAAAAATTTATGCTTGTCGTTTTTTTTTTCAAAATTTCTCAGCAACACTTCACTGGTTAATAAGCACATGTTGCAAATGTTTGAAAAGTTCTTTCTTCTTTCCTCCTCTTGGTGGCGCTTCCACTGCTGTTCAGCGCTTCTCACTGCAACCAGATACAGTGATAAGTTGGGGCTTGTCTGTGCAGAGTGAGAGGCCAGTGGGCTGAACTTCCTCAGCCTGCACAGCAGCAGGTTGACTGCTCTGGACCATGCTGCACTCCCCCACACTCACCAGCCGGACATAAGAGACATACAGAGGGATTCTTAGATCAGGAAGCCTTTGATCTGGCTCATGAAAACTCACCTAAACATCTCAGTCTAAGAGTCAGCGACGCTGGTAAGTTGACTTCAGCCGAGTTTGAACTTGGAAATTTGTTTTGTTTTGTTTCTTGTGCTCAGTAAAGCTAAAAGTCAGCTGATGAATAAAAGGACAGTTTTACACAAAATGTATCATGTCATCATCCACCTCAGTATAAGCTAAACTGAATGCAGCAGGGCAGACCAACCCCCCAACAGTTAATAATGTACTATTCTAAACAGCTCTATTGTAGCCAGGGCTTTATGCACTGAAAGGTGAAACATTTTATTATTTAAAAACACAAAATATATCTGCAGTTAACCTGGGGACCATTTAAATGTCGAAGCACATGTCTAAAAGTGAAAGCGAGGCCTAGTTTAATGTTACTGAATGCCAGCGTGGGGGAAAACAGGAAATGGGTGTGAGCCAAAGAACTGAGCAACAGACGATGCAGAATCTTAAATGCAAAATTGGTTTATAACTTATTACTGAGTTAGCAGATAATAAACTATGATCAGTGATGCATGTGAAAGCAACATAGCAGTGTTGCAACAAGCGCAACCTTATGAAAAATGAAATATAATAAAGTTTTTTTTTTATATATTGCGTTAAAGCTAAAAGACAGAATAAGACTGATAATGAGTCACGACAACAGATTTAGTCCCGTCTGAGTTTAAAAAACAAAATGCAAGATGTTTCCGGTGTTGTAACTTTTTCCTGTGTCTTCTGGTGTCAAAGCAGGACAAACAAACTGGAGACAGCAATATCAGCAGAAGATGATTAAGACCATATTTTATCAGTATGTCATCACGGCCTGGACGCTCAAACTGAACATAGCAGTTGTCTTGTTTGGCAACATCTGGCCTCAAACCTGCAGCTGTAGAGATGAGTCAGATGACTAGGCGTTTTCAGTCTATCTTTCACGCCTCTGCTTTCAGTATAAACACACACACACACCATCTTCTAAAACAAAACAAAAATACTGATTCATCTATTATTAAAATAGTCTGCAATTCATTTGATTGTTGTTAGTTGATAAACGAATCGATTGATCATCGCAGCTCAATATAACATAAATAAATAAAAAGGGGCACTTTACAACCCTTTTCATGGGAAAAAACTGCATCAGCAGTAACAGCAAACCACGACTGTCAGTTAAGCCTGAAACAATCTTGTTTGCCAAAGCCCACTTATTGCAGTGTTTGTGTGTGTTAAGTCCTGGCTGAATGTGCGACGTGTCACAAGAGGCTTAGTATATGTTCATTAACTCTAGTTGCTGCTTGTAGACATGGCTGACGAACAAAAGACGACTCTCACTGAACACGAGAGCTTGATCAACAGGTCCACGTTTTCTAACAGGCAGTGTTTCTTGTGCTCTCTCTCTCTCCCTTGTTTAGGTGCTCATTCCTGCTCCGACTCTCATCCTGTGTGAGTGTGGAGGTTACCATGGCAACCAAGCCTCAGGGTAACCTGGGAAAGCCAAGGTTTGGCCCCAGTGACAGCCTCAACGCTGTGTTCAAGTGAGAGCTGCAGTCACACAGTCTTGCTCAATCTGAGGCCATTTGTGTGTGTGTGTGTTTTCAGACTTTACAACATGAACTTATGAAGGTCAGATTATTATGCAGCAAGTAGCGGCTCATATATAAATGCCCACGAAATGCAGTTAGGTAGCTCACCAGTACCAGGCAGAGAGCTACGTATGTGTGGTAATTTGCCACAGGGCTAGTGACTGCATCACTGGTGTTTTGGTAAAAAGGCACAGAGGCGGTGGTCTGTTTCACTGTCTATAAACATTACTGTGGGTTTAGGAGGTTTTTACTGATAGTAGTGAGCGTGTGTGTGTGGTTTTTTTTTATGCACTTCTCAGTCGTTTATTTGTATTTTCCTACTTTTTTTTTTGTTTCGTTTACCTGGTCACATCCCTGCTTTGATTCCTCTCATTCAGGGAGTGCAGCAGAGATCCTACCGAGGCGATTAAAACAAGACTGAGTCGCATGTTGCACACATTTCTTCAACACCACAGGGACGATGCAGGACATGAGAAGGCCAACGGTATACTAGCATGTCCAATGATTTAACACCTGAGGTGTTGGTGTGGTAACTTGTTGATGATAAATGCGTGAACGCTTTATTTAAATAAGAAACGCCAGTTATGATTGGCAAAAACTGATAAGACTGAAAACAACACTGTATTTAAGCACAGCAAGGAACCAAAGTCTACTCCCTACACTATGTTAAACCCCCACATGATTGTTTTTATGAATGACAGGTATCACATTATGGAGTGAAGCTCATGTTGAAACCCATGTGATGTTGTTCACAGAGTTGGCCACAAAGTGCTGCTGTGAAGCTGGCATCTGGTATTACAGGATCCTGGAGATCCTTGTCAATCAAGAGAGGGACAGGCCCGGTGTCAGAGACATCTCAGTGAGTGTACTCCCCTCCTGTGGCCACAAATGTAACTGCATTACAGTCTGAAAAAAAGCAACCTTTTGGACCCACTAGGGGCACTGTATGACTGTAGAGTGATAGCTGTCTGAGTTGTTTGTTTTTTTAAAGAAATAATATACCAAAGCGCCTGTGCTTGTTATGTGTTTGATGCAGAGCAACCTGGAGAATGATCTTTTTCATCGCTGCCTGGTGGTCTGCTGTCTGGAGATCGCCGTAACCTCAAATCATCTACCATATGACTTCCCTCTGCTCCTTCAGATCTTTAAACTAGCACCATATCACTTTTGGAAGGTGTGTCTGCAAAAGTTGTACATATGGACAGTACAGAATGTGAATAGTAGCCACATTGTTCCAGATATTTCCCCATCCGGTCTGAGATTTGAACCACCTCCAACTTTTCATCCTCTGTGGTCCGACAGGTGATCGAGCCGGTGTTGCGGGCTGAAGTGGGCCTGTCTCACGCCGTGGTCAGGCACCTCAGAGAAGTGGAAGAGAAAATTCTGGAGAGTTTGGCCTGGACCAGGGACTCGCTGTTGTGGCAAGACATCAGAGCCAACGGGGGCCTTCTGCCGACCTGCCAACAGGTTGGCAATAACACACACACACACACACACACACAAAAAACCACACTCTTTACCTGGCAACAGGAGTTACTGAAGATTTTCTACTCACAGTGAAGCTACAAAGATTAACCTGGTGACATTTCGGAGAGATACAGAACAGTATTTGAACAGTATAAGCGAATGTTGGCTCTTTGTGTCGTGCAGGTGATGCCTCCTGAACAGTTTGAAGATGCAAAGAAGACAGACTTGCACCCACCGAGAGGTATAAACACAATACTACAATTCAACTGTATATACACAATCTACTTAATAGTACTCATGGGGGGGGGGGATCAAAATTATTGAAAACCTTATCATATGGTCACAATGCCTATAACCAGAGATTCTTGTTGTGGTTGCATCCTATTGCGTTAATTATATGTTAATATATTCCTCAATATACGATACCCCTCTATTGCAAACTGACTAGAGTATACTTATTATGTCAGGACTGATCACTCCTGTCTTTTTCAGTGGACCTCACCGGCCAACAGCGTTCCCCATCGGCTGTAAACAGGTCTCAGAGAAGCAGCTCCCTCCATCTGTTTGTTCGCAAGGTCAGCTGACTACACACACACACACACACACACACACGTATGATAGCTCTGTTATTTATACCCTCATTAGTTCTTGGACTGGATTTAGTTTTTATTTTCTCCCATTTCTCCCCTCTTGGTGATATGGAATATATCATTTTCGATGTACATACAGTATTCCACATGAGACAACTATGGGGATTTAATAATTTCTCAGGGGTAGTTGAAGGGAATATTTGGAGCTGATATGTTTAGTGCGGTCATGTTTTCTCTCTTTGCCTCAGGTTTACAGCTTGATGGCCAAGCGTCTGAGGGAGCTGTGCACCACGCTAAGCATTTCTGAGGAGCTGCGGTTGAAGATCTGGACGTGCTTCGAGTATTCTCTGGTGCACTGTGCTGACCTCATGGTCGACCGACACTTGGATCAACTGCTCATGTGTCCCATCTACATCATGGCTAAGGTGAGCTTTGATGTGTTTGAGTGAAGTCTCAGAGTCTGTGATGTCCATGCGTTGAATCTGTGCCACCGACACTGTATTTGTTGTTGTTGTTTTTCTTATGTTAATTGCATTATTTTCACAGATTACCATGGTCGAAATACCCTTCAAACACATAATGAAGTGCTACAAGTCCCGGCCACATGCCAACAAAAGTGTACGTTTGTTTGTTTTTTTCTTTTTTTTTATTGCTGCAGTATATATTTAGTATATAGCTACATCTATTCTGGATGAACAAAATATCAAAAGTGCTGCTGAGTGATTAATACACAGACCTCAAGTAAATATACTTCCTTAACAGGAAGCTGAATTGCTTAAAAACGGAATAATTCGCATATAAGATGACTTAAATGTTTCTTATTTATCTTAAATAAGAAATAGTGAAAAACGTGATTAACATACTGAAAGTGTGTGTGTGTGTGTGTGTGTGTGTTTCTGTCCTCAGGTCTGTAAAAATGTGCTGCTTTCAGGAGGAGAGACGGAAAATTCTCCCATTGGTGACAACAGTAAGAAGGAAACTTCCTGTGATTACCTGATAAAACATGTGGTACAATGTGATCTGATCCAAACAGATATCACAACATATATATATATATATATACATAACATAATCCAGGGCCGGTGACAAGTCCAGCAATGTCTGAAGAGTTATAATTTACAATTTATGACCTCTATCATATCAGTAATGTAGGAGGAAACACGACTGTAATTCCACCAGGAGGAGTGATCATTTATTGTCCTGCTGATTACAGATAATGGAGACCCCAGACACAGTCTCCCCACCCCCAACACACCATCCACACATTATCCAGGACCTTGTCAGGAGGAGAGGGGCAATCTTATCTGCTTCTACAACAATTTCTACACACCAAAGATGCAGCACTTTGCAAAGCAGTTTGCCCTGAACTCTGCGGTAAGTGAGCGACCACGAGTGTGTTTGAAACAACGAGACGAGAAAGCCCAAAAAGTTAATACGTGGAAATGTGGAAATGATGTAACAAGATGAATAAAAACGGGGGGATTTTCTAATGCTGTGTAATTCTTGTGCAGGGAGACACTCCTCCTTTGTCTCCATACCCCAGACAGGGGACTTCATCTCCTCGCAGAAGCCGGCTCTCCAGCAGCCACACCATCTTCATCTCACCGTTCAACCCGGAAACCCATCCCCCCCGTACGCCCGGACTCAGCTACTTCTTCAACTCCAGCCCCTCAGAGGTAGACTCAACACATTGGACATACATTTTCATTTATCTAACTAACGCTTTTGAGTTGAATATTGTTACAAATATGATCCACAGCGTCTTCGTGAGATCAACAACATGATCAAGACGAGCAGGTCACCCACCAGGCGATGCCATGAGATATCGTTGGATATGGAGAAGGCGGACGAGGAGGAGGATAAGGAGGGAGAAGATGGCCCTTCAGCCAAGAGGCTTCGATTGGACGGTCAGTCAGTTTTGCAGAGACGACTGAGGAACGTGGTGGACGATCGCGCTCACAGAAGGAACCAGCCCTTTCCAGCAATGTAGTCTCTCTCTCCGCTCCAGCAATGTCAGGTGTTGTCTTGTCTTCATTTACAGTTGTCACTTATCTGCCTGCTGTTCCTTCGGGCCAAATTATTTGTCAGTCTGAGCTAAAATGACGTCTTTTTTTGCTTTTTTGCTCTCTACTTCTTTGACTTCTACTGGTCATGTATACATTTGAAGTAGAGCTGGACTGGAAAGTGCTTGGTTGACTACCAGCTGAACTGCATTTAAACCGTGGGAGGAGCTCGTCGGCCTCATGGGGACATAATGTCAGGCTTCACCAGGATCCTCCATGAAAAGCGATTCTTTAAAAACTCTGAATTATTGAAGGGGCGATAGCGTTTACTGTTTTTAATGCAACAATTTTTTAATGCATTTGTCATGTTTTTATCACGCACTGAATCTTCCTTAAACATATTTTCATATTTTGCTAATGAAGGAAAAGTGCAGAACTTTAAACTAGCGTGAAACTTTATTCGGTGGCACATGAAGTATGTCTGTCGGTGTGAATAATGCACGCACAACATGATTTAATAAGGTATCAATCAAAAATCACGCAGGTTATTTGCATTTTTACTTACTCTTTGACTCTTTAAAGAAAAGCGCATGAATCGAAACAATAAATATTTGTTAATATGTCTCATCTATGTGTCTCTTTGTGATGCTGTTATTACATTATTACACGAGCTGACTGGCTGCAGCGCTGTATGAACAGGAACTCCGGACACATTACTAACCAATGTGATAATCATGGCTGCCCTGTGACTGACACACAATCCCCTCCAGTGTTTATCAGTAACCATGTATTGGCACGCTAGAGTTAATTGTCAACCAATGCTGCTTAGCAGGTATTTACAAAGAGGCAGCGCAGCAGCAGACAAAGGCCTGTAAAATAAAACCAGAGAGACAAACACACAGTCAGGTACCCACACTCAACAGCACAACAGGAAATCTCAAGGTTGCCATAGACAACAAAAGGCACCTGAACCACAACAACTCCGGGAGGTTTTAAGGTTATGACCAGTGTATTAACCACTCTACACACCTCTGGACTCTCTTCAGCTGAACACGGCAGATTATTTCAGATTTTGCCAAAATCATGGGCTGCAACACGAGCAGGGGCACCGTGGTGGTGGATCCCTCTGAAAAACCAGAGGAAAGACCGAAGACGGCCGCTTCAACCAACGGGGCGGCGTCTGAGGAGGAATCCAATGGAACGGCAGAGAAAGTGAAAGAAGAAAAAGCGGAGAGTTCCAGCTGAGGGCCGCGTTTACCTCTAATCCTACTTAAAGTAAGACATTTAATAAATTACCTAGAGACTATTTATCATTTCACAATCTGCATGAAAAATGTTTTTTACTCAGTTGTATCAATGGTACAATGATATACAGTACCAGTCAAAAGTTTGGACACACCTTCTCATTTACTTGTATGAGGAACTGTGTCCAAACTTTTGACTGTCACTCGCCATAAAGCAAGCAATTTATGAGCATCGCATTGGGGTCACTTTGATACAATCACCCCTATAACTTGCCTGCCGTGTCTCTCTGCGGCTATTTGACATGACAAATGGGCTGTGTGGTGACTGAGATGGGCTCTGTGTGTCTGTGTCGGTGTGTGTACAGATTGGCCTGTCCGGGGTGAATGAGGGCCTGTCAGCAGGACGAGGCGACGCTGCACTACTGTCCATCAACTTCTGTGTCATCTGATCCGGGCCACACGCATACACACACACACACACACGGACGCAAATACACACACCTCTCCAGAAGCACAGCTCCAATGTTTAATAAAACTATTTTGTGATAAATATATACAGATTCATACAGTGTACCTGTGCTATATTCTTTCATAGGCTTCATTTAGATCTCTGCAGAGGGCCCCCTGTGGCGTACTTTGCATCACCTTTGTTTTCTCTTTAACAGCTCCTCTCCTCCTCCTCCTCCTCACACACCTCTGGTCAGGGCTGATAGTTACAACACACTCTTTCAAAAGCTTCCAATTGTGCTGCAGGCTAAAGCAGCAACCCCTTTAAGATAGTCAGCTTATGTTTCAGCTGTGCGTACCTTGCAGCATGCTCTTCGTATAAGAAGACTCTTCATTTCAACAGACAGCGAGCACTTTACACGGCAAACGCTGCCAAGATATGGGTCTACTAAAACACTTTCCGGTCTTTGCCACCAGGGGGGGCACAGACAAAACCCTGAAGCTGTTCCCCCTGCCGCCACCAGGGAGCAGAAGCGGTCTTTTGGTCTTTGCGAGGGCACATCGGAGGCTGGCTCCATTTGCTGAAGACATTTAATCTGAAATATAGGTTGTAAGTTTATTACCAGCCAGCGAATAGAGCTGGAATGAAATAGCCATTTCACAAAGCCATATCAAAAATACCCATCTCAGAGGCAGTGGGAAATTACATGAAAATATTACCATTATACAAATGGAAAGTGTGATTGAATAATGTGCTGGAGAAGATAAATGAAAAGCACTTTGTTGGAAAACGTGGTGCTAAATAGGTTTTTAATTTCAGTAGTGGGATAAAAGAAGCACATTTTTACCCCATTTCACTGCCAATTGATTAGTGGTTCCACACCTGCAGATAGAGAGGAGGCCTTATCGTCTCATTATCAGTTAATTAATATGCACGCACACATGCCAATTATCTTTCCTCTGTCATTTAGCAGAAATGAGACATTGATGTTTTAATGGTGCCCGAATGGATAACTCCTCTGTTGCTTTAAAGACGAGGCAGTCACATTGATTGACATAGCCAGGAAATGTTAAGAGAGACAATTGAATTAAGAGCAACCTGAAACACTTGATTATTATATTAATACTTCTCAGCAGCTTAGCCATTTGGTGTCCCTTTTTTTTTAGGGACTGCAATCCTGTGATCTAGCAGGGTTTTGTTTCGATGAACTCTCCTGTGATATATATATATATATATATATATATATGCACCAATGAAAAGTCATTATGGAAACATTTTATTTGAAGGACATGCAGAATAGCGAGCTATTAAATTTTTCCACGGTGCCATGACTATTTAAGTACCCAAGGCCACACCAAGTGAAGCAAACCCAAGATGAAAGTTATATTAATCATTATTCGGTTTACTGTACTGTGTGTGTGCATTGAATTTATGTTCATGAGTCACAGGCCAGTGTTATGTGCCAGAGAAATAGGCAATATTATGGAAGGAAGCACTATTGACATTTTTCATTTGTGCATAAATGCTCCTGGTTGCACATTATGCCCCAGGCTGTTAGGATTTTTTTTTTTTTTTTTTTATATTCATGCTCTTTGAGCTCAATGCCACAATGCTATAATGTTGGAGTGATTCCATATGATCAAAAAGAGAGATAGAGCTCTCCCGGGCTAAATCCAAACCTAGGATCCATGACTTTTCCACACATAAAACATCACAGAGGACAAACTGGTGCCACTGGAGGCAGCTGTTCACAGGATTGAGCCAAAAAAAAAAAAAAAAAAGAAAAGCGGGCAAACAGAAAACGAGAAGGGCAACTAAAAAAACCTCTCTGGGGTGTAATCTCCTTACTCAGTAATGGACCATTTATATGATATGTATAATAGGCTGCCACAAATATTCACAAGTAGTGGTCTTATTTTCAGCCAGCCTCCCTTTAAAGATGTGTTCTTCACAGGGTATCTTTTGTGAATATATGATCAGAGGCACGACAGACCCGGTCTTTAATCTTACACTGGCCTTGAAGAATGTCACTGATTCCAACCACCACCCCCCTCCACCACCACCACAACTGCAGGCTACAGACACCATCCTATTCACACTGCTGTGCAGGAACACATCTCTGATTGTTTAGAGGGGCATTACTGTCTTTACTTTGAGGTTTTAAAAAAAGAAAAACAGATATTGAAAGAAACTTCACGAGCATCTGATCCTTAAGTGTCATCACTTTTGATTTAAAACAAATAGCGAAAGCTCTGTGAACAAACAAACGAACCTCTTTGAAATGTGTTTTGTTGACCCTTCTGGAAGTCATTGCGACGTCTTCTCTTGATTCAGGGAAGCTGGTCACTATTGATGCAGTCATAGAAAATGTTTTGTCTTTACGTTTCGAAAAACAAAACACACCTTTAGTAGTTCTCCAGCATTAATCGTCTTCTTTATCCAGAAGACAAGAAGCAGGTGATGTTCTGCAAAGTCTGATAGCAATTGACTGGTAGCCCAACTTGCCCCGAACAGTAACAGTTTAAACAGCTCAGCATCCATAACTGGTGATTTATGACCTTTTTATGCTGTAATCACATTGTTTTGTCTTAAGCAGATGTCTCGCCGGATCATTGCGCTGTGTCTCGTGTAAGCAACATTAGAGTCTCGTCATGATATGAAAGGTTATTTCAAAGTACACGATGAGCCCGAATATAAGAAGTGATTGTTATAGAAGGGGAAGAGAGACCGACAAAGGGGTGAAACTGATGTCACACAGGAGTCGCAAAAAGGTCACGCAAATACGGTATACAAGTTGCTGATCACTTCGAATCTAGCATAGCACAATACAATAACCTCATAGTACACTGTTAGCAGGGGATAGTGGCAGGCTACGTATAGATCTACTTTATGTAACTATGTATGCATTTAAAATCCTGGTTTCGGTGTTCCTTTTCGGTCATTGCTTTTCTGAAAAAGTCATCTTGACATTTAAAAAGACAGGAAACACTGGTGGTGAATCGAGGGTTTGTTATGCAGTCCATTAGATTCTCCTTTTTAGTCGACATGTCAACAATAGAAACTCTGCAAATTTGTTTTTGGACTAAATATTTTTTAAGATTTGAGGAGCTGTATAATGGAGCACACATTGGGGGAAAAAAAAGGTAATCTCAATAAACTATGGAGAAAATGTCCCTGGAGCAAAGCTGCTCACAATCCATCTACTCACCACTTCCAAGCGGATTCACTCAAAGTCGACTGCGAATGAATACAGGGTCTGAAATATCTTACCATTAAGTTTTTTTGTCAAATGTCATAGCGATGAAAAGTCTGTAGGACACTGCAAATAGATTATGAACGAGTGGAAAACCCTATAAAGTCCTGAAGGCAAATAAGATTTAGCTGGAGATAAAGGTCAGGGCGCTGGAGGAGAGATACGGGGAGGCATGTGGACAAGGATGACTTGATTATCCTGGATAGGAGCACAAAGAAACAGGTCCTTTTGCAACAGGATTAGAAAAAAAAAATAAAAATACCATCGTCTAACAACAAGAGGACAAGTGCAGGCAATAAATGAGGCTCTATGTAATATTTCATATTAAACTGACTGATTATTCATTATTCATTATTTAAGTGTAAGTATCCCTTTTGAGATTGTAAATGTTTAAGGAGCCAATCCACGAGGTCACAGTGAGTGTTTCTGTATCCCACGTTCCAAAGTGTGAGTAAAGTGACTCTGGGACCTGCCCATGTCATAACTGTATAATTCCCTGCAGTGAAACACATGGAGCTCAGTGGCAGGCGAAAGCCTTCTGTCCGGCCGTGTGCGGATGTGCATGCGTTGTGGATGTGTTCGTATAGCGTTGATGTAGAGTAACGCCTTTTCAAAGGAAATGGTGAAAAATAGAAAAATTGTACTCTAAATGTCATTCATTCAGCTCGGATGTCGGGGTGACCTTCAGCGGAATCGGCTCTTCCTATTGTGAACGCAGACGACCGAGCTCTGTAAAATATCAAATTTGATAAGAAGAAGAAAAAAAAAAAAAGCTAATGTGTGATGGTGACCACTATATGGCCTGTATGGGTTATCTACATTGGAAGGGTATCGTTGTTTACTATATGTGCTGTTGTTTGTTGTTTTGTTTATTAGATTACCTACCAACAAAGCCGAGTGCAACTGTAAGTAGGGAGTCTGTCCTGCTCTTTATTTGGTTTGGGGACGTTTATATTTCAACAACTCCAGCCAGTCTCATTTATCAAACTCATCTACTGTATTATTCCTCATCTCCAAATCCTTTATTTCTTGTAAAATAAAGCGTATGATTAACATTACTGTATGTACTGTATCAATATCCAAGTACCTTTTGCAGTAGGAGATGCAGGTTTTTTTTAAAACATTAATTTGTAGAATTAGTGCTAATTAGCAAGTTCACTGCCAGTAATAAAATTTGTTAGCAGCAGTTTTCATTTTAGCTGTCAAATGTCAAAAACATATCACATGAAAATAAAATCACATGAAGTTATTATAGGAAACAGAATGTAAGTATACGTGTTTGTTGCATGTTCATCATTTAAAACATCGCTAGAAACAAATCCATTAGGATAAGAAAGGCTTATTATCACAATCATTTCCCCGACAGTTTGCTGGAGCCTTTAGTGCTCACCATGACAACAGGCCTATTATCCCTGAACATTACTAAACCATCTGTAGAGAGGTTGCTTAATGCGCATCAAATAACAGTAATTGTCTGCTAATGGCGTTATTGCCCACTGTGTCATCATGCCATAGCCCTGCATGCCTTGAGGGAAAAGAGAGAAATCTGTTCAAAGATAAAAACTCTCATAGTCAAAAAAATAATTAAAAAAATATATATTTGTTTACCTTTCTGTCTACATTTGTTTGTTTGGATTTGATTATTATGACTTGGGCACAGACTCTAAGGACTTTTGCTGAATGGGTGCCTTTTAGCCAGCATGTTTGTTTGTCTGCAGACTGTTAATAACAAGCTATCCTCTCTCCGTGATTGGGCCAAAAGGAATGTGACCTCATCTTTGGAAAAATAATTAGGACGGCCGTCCAGAGCATACTGAGAAACCCGCTCTCTCTCTCTCTCTCTCTCTCTCCCAGAAGCAACACTGCACAAAGACGGTCCTCTGTTCTTCCTAGCCCTGCATTGATATTTCTCTGGCAAAAAAATAATATGCGGGTATAATAATAATCTACATGTGGGTGCTAAACAGAAGCAAGTTTATGGGGCTGCAAAAGGATAGCTGCAATTAGAGTAAGATTGGCAAGAAGAAGGACAGGTTTCAGGCTGAATGCAAAGGCTGATTAGAGGTTTCACAGAAATAAAAGCCGCGTGTCTTTTCAGCTCATAAAAAAAAAAAAAAAAAATCTCACTGATGTAGCATGCTATTATAAATACTACAAGCTGCGGAACGACTGTCATAAAGCATAAAACTCGGGTCAAAGAGAGGGAGAACATTTATATCTGATCATGCACAAAACAAAAGAATGCTTTGAATGCACAATTTATGAGCTTTTAAATAGCTACACGAGCACCGATTTTCCATTATTACACTGTAGAGATCATTACTGGATAATAACAGCATATGTGCCACTGTGGTTTTTCATATAGAGCCATTATGTCACATAATTACTGGCTGCATTGTGTCTATTTAAGTTATTACATATTCGTATGATAAAAAAGCTGCACAGCCCTTGGAAACAGACTATTTCTAGAACATCTTTGATGTTGCCTGTAGTTGTGTTGAACGATTTGCTTAGGATATTAAACATAAGTAAAGGTTTACAACCATATGATCAGTACCAAGAAAATGGTATATTTGATGTTGTCTGCTTTCATCTCGCTCCCAAGCCAATGATGAGATATATATATATACATCTCTGCCTTTTTTGCGTACAAGCCAAATGAATCCTAATGGTCATTTGGAGGCTACGTTAGTCTTTTAATTAGCTGGAAAGCCTTTAGCCAAACTACTCTCATCCTTTACCATCCTTCAATCTGTACATGTGAGCTGTTAGGGGAGCCTGTTGTAAATGGTGTAATTGCCAAGGTCCTCAAAGCTGTCCTCTGTGAGGCTGCTGCACTGATACGGTGTGTACTTGGAGCAATGGAAGAGTGCGTGTGTGTGTGTGTGTGTGTGTCTGTGTCTGTACGTACAATTATGTCTGTGTATATAGATGTGCTTTTCTGTGTGTGTGTGTGTGTGTGTGTGTGTGTGTGTGTGTGCGCTTGCACATTTGTTAACATGGTTATTGTGTCTGTCTTCATCATCTGCACAAAGAAACCCATCAGGCTCTGTTCCAGTACACAGCGGTGACTTGATGATATAATCACTTTAATGTTTAATGGCTTTAGTGATCAGTGTAATGATTTAACCTTTTGAGACTTGGCATGTGTCTGTTTATATAAAAAAAAAATGTTTGTAGTGTTTCTGGACGTTCACCATTTGTTCACCCCAGTGACTACTAAATCTTTGTTTTTATGCTACCATAGAGATATCGGTGTGTGTGTGTGTGTGTGTGTAGCAAGTCCTTTTCTGCCTGCGTGTGTATATGAAGCATCTGTTCATTGTCGGCTGAGTAATGCAGTGTGTGTGTTGGCGCTCAGGTGCAGCTGCTCTTGTCTCCTGTTGCTGTGATCTCTGAGCTGAGAGGCATTATTAGCAGCCTGCAGCTCTCGTAGCCTTTTCCACCCTAATTACATACCCATCATTAAAATGCTAATTCATACTGTTAAAGGGGCAATTAAAAGGGTAATTAAAAAGGCTTTGTTCCACCAGTCTACCTGCATGAACAGTCTGACCATTGCTGGTCTTCTTTTGATCTTTACTATTTCCATAATGCCTGAGGTCTAATCCCCTTATCCAGGTTCAGCTGGGTGTCACTGGCTACTGGTGGCACTTTGGAGGCTAAAAGATTATAATGTGAAGGACTCAAAATACAAAAATGGATCGAAAACATTTTTCTAAATTTTTTTTTACGACAGCACAAAATGAAATATGGCTACAGCTAATAGATTATTTTCAATACTGATTCATCTGTTGAATCAATTAATTGATTGTTTGTTGATTCAGAAAATGTCATAAAATGGTGAAAAGTATCAATAAGTGTTTCCCAGAGTCCGAGGTGACGTCTTCAAATGTCTAGTTTTGTTCTGAAAATATTCAGTTGACTGTAACAGAAAACTAAAGAAGCCAGAAAATATTCACATTTGATAAGCTGGAATCAGATAATTGGATATTTTGTTTCATAAAAATAAAAATAAAAGACTCAAAACAAATAATCAATCAAAGTAGTTGGTAATTAATTGATTAATTGTCTAATCCCTGTAGCTCTAAAATTAAACAAACCAATTAAACACACTTTGCTTTGCATCAGTCAATATGGTAACTTTCAAACAAACAAACTTTTAGTGAATGCTTTAATTCTACTTTTTTTTTTTTTTTTTTTATTTTGCGAAGCAACCAAAAACCTATTTGAAGTGTATTTCACAAGCAGAAGGTTCTTTGGACTCTGTTAACACTGTTCTAAGGAGCAATAAATCATTTCTGAATAAAACTCTGAATAAGTCATCCAGCAAATCATTTTATCCACCGGAAACCTGTAAAGGGCACGAGCCACAGCCTGTTACATAGATAGTATATATATATACACACACATACACATCTATTTTATTTATCTTATTTTTATTTTTTACTTACTTTTGATGTATATATTAATGGAAATGTCTTTCTTTGATGTTAACTACATTCCCTTGTGCTGCTGTGTCAATTTGAAACCCCCCCCCCCCCCCCCCCCCCCCCCCTTATGTGAGATCAATAAAAAAAGCTTCATCTTATCTTAAATCTTAAATATCTGATTCAAACTGGAACACAATTGTTTCTTTGGCCAGACAGTCTAAATAACTGCGGCAGATGCTAATGTAAATAGCTATTACTGCTTTCTATGTTATGAAAACAGAGACCGCTAGCTTTCCCATGTGAGGTTTCTCCTAATCCTATGCACTTACGTATGTTTCCATGTGATATCAAAAACAATGGGCCCTGGTGAATAAGCAGTGCGGTGTTTATCTATTATAAAGCAGTTCACTGCAGATACAGCCAGTTGTTAATGAAAGTTAGCACAGATGGAACCCTCTAAAAAATGAGAAATGATGGATTCGCTCCAGCTTGCTGATGCTGTGGGCCCTATTTTGGTTTCAGGGCCCAGTGAAGTGTCAGTGGTTTAATTTTATAGTGCGTAGTTTTTCCCTGATTTCCCCCTGGAACGGGGCGCTGCTGGAGAATGCGGAACATCTGCCGCCACTCAGAAAGCGATACATATAAAAACCATCATTCCTATCAGCGCTGGTTGTAGCAGAGTCAAGGAAGAGAGCCAAGCACACATTAGAATAGCTGCCTTTTTTTTTTTTTTTTTTTTTTTTTCCCTGTCTCATGTTGGTTCCTGGGGATTGGCAGTCAGAAACCTATTAAATTATCCCGTGTTGCTACAGCATTTGTAGCATTTTAAATACGAGCCTGGAGCAACGCTGGCTAAATGTACAATATCAAACACCATGCGGAAAGCCTGTATTAATGCAAACTCTATAGCTTGATGTTATTATTGGATTTGAGATAAAGTAATACTATTACCCCACATGAACTTTTTTTTATTTTTTATATAGTGCATTAAAACAGAACTCTCTTTGTGGGAGGTTAAGAATGTTTAAACATAATAACAGAGGGTAAATGCTACATTACTACATTTACTCTCCTTAAGATCACAGGTAAGAATAAAAAAAAATAAAAAAAAGGAAACATTAGCAGTAAAGGTTTTGCAGATGCACGCTTAATATGAATGTTCGGTGTGATGCGGTGAAGAAAAAACATAATAAACATAATCTGTGGCATTATGTTTTCTTCCTGAATCGAATTTGCCAATTTAAAATAGTAGCATTTTAAATGTGATTTGTAAGAGATACGCACACGCGGAGGCACATTTTTATGATCATGTACAGTCCTAGACTAAAAATCCACTTGAGGACACAATATTATAAAAGCACAATTCAAGAATAAAATAATAACCGCTTCCACTATGATTCCATAAACAGCTTTAATCATTTTTTTTTTCTCTCTTGTCAGACTGTTGTGCAGTTTTATTGCATCATGATTGCATTTCTTGATCGTTTTCCCTGCTTCTGTATTTGTTATTTATCTGGTTTTTTTTGGAGGGGGGGGGTTGTTTGGGTTTCTTTTACTGAGCGGATGTAGTTCGACTACAGAGTGGAATTGAAGTCATTTAGTCCGCCATGTCCGCTTACATTTCTGGCAAATCAGACGGAGAAGCCTGTGAGTCATTAGATGAGAATGAAGCAATAGACTGTGAAATGTAATGTTTACCAAGAGAGGAAAGCAAACAATGACCTTCACGAGGAAAACGGGATGAAAATAGAGGTTTGGGGTGGCTCTGTGGAACATCTCTTCTGGAGTAGTAAACACCCATCCATTCCCAGGGAATGAGTACCAAAATATCAAGTGGTGGGAGTGTTTCTTGCTGCTGTTGTACTCAAGTATGGGCGAACATATCTGTGGGAAAATTAGGTCTACTTGGATTTGTGATTCCAAAAACAACAACATCTTAATAATAATGTATGTTGTAATAATTGTTGGTTTCATTGCTGCTGCTTAACTTTTCTGTTAGATCCAGGATGCGTTTAGCCTGGCTTAGGAAAAACCAACATAAAGTGTCTTAGTAAGGTGTTGGGCCGCCACATGCTGCCAGAACAGCTTCATTGCACCGTGTTATTGATTCTACAAGTCTCTGAAATCTAAGATTCCCTCATTTGGTGAGGAGAGAGTCCTGTCTAACTCCCATATGTGTTCAATCAGGTTGAGATCTGGTGACTGTGAAGGCCATTACATATGATTCACATCATTTTCATACTCATCAAACCATTCAGCGACCCCTCATGCTCCGATGGACGCATTGTCATCCTGGAAGAGACCACTCCTATCAGAATAGAAATGTTTCATCATAGGATAAAGGTGATGAGTCAGAACAACTTTGTATGGATTTCTAGTGACTCATCCCTCTAAGGGGACATGTGGACTTAAACCATGCCAGCAAGATAACCCCCACAGCATAACAGAATCTGCACTCATTATGTTCCTCCACTCATTTCTGCAGGTTTTTCTTTTGTCACCCGTCTCCTGTAGGAACAACAATACTGGATTCCTATAAGAAGCAAAGTAAAAGACGCATGAAAAGCAAGCAAGGCTCGGGCAACAACAAAAATGGGGATGAAAGCACAAAGATGAGGAAGCATGAGAGAGGAGGGAGGGAGGAGCGGTCTTATCTGAATCAAAACTGAAAAAAAAAAATACACATTTTAAAAAAACTCCAAAGTTGTCTTTTTGTCATGCTCTATCTTACTAATTTATCTTGTGTAGAAAAAAAAATTTGGAAAACTACTTTGAAGACATTTCAATGTTGCAACAATACATTCACACATCGGTAGAACAAAACACAAAGTAACACTTCCTCCAACGCAAACGTTTGCATGAATGCTGTGTAGTTTTCTCTATGTGTTTTTTTGGAGCAATGCAATACACATTCCTGGCAAAGAATGTGTATTGCATTGTGAGACCTCAAAGACACAATGCATTTTGGAAGAGAGAAACAGTGAATGCAAACATAACCTTTGTGTTTCTGCACAAGTAAACTCCATAGGGTACCTTTAAATATAAGCCTAGCAGACGAAGCTCTGGGTTTATACAGAAGCTGTTATTACAGACATGCCAGCAAAAACACCCCTTTAGCCTTCGCATCATCTGGCTGTTCGCTCTTAGCTGCGGTGTATATAACTCTCTATATATATTATAACTGAACTAATACCAGGACGCAAACTTTTCATTTCTGTTAAACATTTTCCAACAACAGCATTAAAACACAAGTCTTGCAGGTAAAAAAAAACATGTGACTCATGTAGACTGTTTAGTGTGAGGCAGCTGCCGTCAACACTTTCATTTATAATTTATAATAACTCTCAACCAGGAAAGAGGCAGAAAAAAGGTACACAGAGGCCTGAGGGAGAGCGGAGAGTTACAGCACCCCAAAATAACAATCGCTCTGACAAAACACTCAATACAGAGCGAAGCGAGGCGCTAACAGACTAACGGGGAATTACGACAGTTAGAATTAGAATGAAAACACGTTCTGTTTCAAATCAAACATGTCAAGATATGAGCGGATTGAATTGTTCTTGCAGCCGCATTTATAACCCAACGTAGCTTAACCATGTCATGTGATATGCTGCTTTAATACACTTTAACAACAACAAAGTGACCGCGCAGTCGCCGTCTCTGTTCATCTTTTCTCTCCATGACCTTATAAATATATTAATTATTAAAACGTGAAAATGAATGGATGCAGTTTAAATGACATTAAATATGTCTTATTATCATTAAAAAAGGAAAATTAAAATGACGGGTAATCATAGATTTATACGAGCCTAATGAGAAGGTCTAACAACCGCTGCTCTGATCTGCCAGACTCTTTAACTCTCTTCTCTTCTTCTTTCATCAGTTTGGTTTTTAGTAACCTTCTCTTCACGCATGTCCCTGTGCTTGTCTGTCTCATCATCGGTTTAGTTTTTTTTTTTTTCCAGACAGGTCTGGAGTTTGACTCATTGCACAGCTGGACCTCATGTCTGACTTTTACTTAGCCCAAACACCGTGCCCTGTGGAATCATGGGATATTTGAGACGATGTTGCCATATGTGATGTCTCGTGGTCCTGGACAAATGTAATTTGGTTTTTAAAATAAATCCCCAGTTGTTTAAAAAAAAAAAAAAAAAAAACTATACTGGAGGTCCAGAGATGCGTTTGCAAATGTCAAATTGGTCACGGTGCAGATTGGGAGACAAAAAAGACAAAACAAATAGACAGCTGGTTCCAATTATGGTTTTACTAGGCGCTGATGGGCCAGTAATTACAGGATTAGAGACGTGTAACTGAACACAGCTTTGGGTGTTGCTCTCCAAGTTTGGAGAGGCAGACAGACTAGTGCAGGCTAAAGCCAGAACAGCTCAAACACTGATATTTGCACATTACAGCAGCAAAGGCCCTTTATGTCACTCATTGTGTCCGTTGGCCAGAGATCTGCTGAGGCTGCGGCTGTGACATTTGAGGGTTCTCTTCGTGAGACTTCAGTCCACACTGCAACTTAAAAAACGCAGCCAATTTTACACATCGCAGTGTGTCTACAGGTCTTGGGTGGTTTTACTGCATATGTGATAAAAGCTGTATAAAGCCTTTTGTGGCGCCGAGAGGAGCTCAGCAAAGTCTGATCATTTTGCCACAATTGAGTTAGATTCGCTTGGAGCTGAAGACTACAAATTTGAGTTAGAAAGAAGTGAAGTTCCAGACCTCTGCAGCCTGCACTGATATCTGAGGCTAGCAGGTCAAGGCTGCACGAGCTGCCACCAGCATAACACATTCAAATCTCTGACCAAACTGTCAGCTGTCAAGTTGCATAGTGTATAATGTAGCAGCATTACATTACACTAAGTGTTACAAGACATGCAGAGTTGATAAAGCTTATAAAATGGTGCTGCGTTGTTAAAGTCATCACTAAAATGGAACGTTTAACAATGCTTGAGATGTCCTAATTTACAATATTTTGGATCTGCCAGCCAATCAGAGACAAGGATTCCGTCTGTGACCAAAGTATAATGTAGACATTAACCAGAGCACTCCCACTTAAATACACCTGTCCATCAGAGCTCACCTCTTTGACTCGTTAATGGAACCACAGCTCTCCACCAACTTCTCACAGTTTTTCTATCCTCCTCCTCTCTCTCTCTCTCTCTCTCTCTGTGTCTCTCTGTGTGTCTCTCTCTGTCACCTCATTTTTATTCTCTCATCTTTCTCTCTGGGACAGAGGACAGCAGCAAAGGCCCGCTCCAGAAACAACATGTGTCTTCCCGTCTGGGGCTCCAAGGTCCACATTCAGCCAAAAATCATCCCTGCCTCTTGGCTTAACCAGTCTACCCAACATGCCATCAAGCCACTCTACCATCCTACCATTTCCTGCACAGATTCTCAGATAAATCATTAAAGCCATTACGCAAGGTGCGGTCCTATTCACTGCCATGAATAGCTGTGATCAGCTCTTTTCCTTCTTCCTGCTCAGACAGCAACAATATTAATGGGCAAAACAGTTCATTTTAATAAACACAGAACATTCATCATCTTTTAAATAAGAAGTAAGACTTATGTGTAGTTGTTGCGCTTCCAGTTCTTCACTGGAAAAAAAGTCAACTCTCTGAATAACAGAGATTGAAAATACAGAACATGGCAAAGTGGAAAATAACTAAAGCTTCATTCCATTAAATCACCAAGTAAGCAAATCAAGTGTTGTGTTGACAGTAAAGGCCTTGTAATGCAGTCACAGTCTGGGAGCTTTAAACCCAACACCAGTTTTTCCCTGAGGTCCTAATGGATAAGAAGGATGACCGGAGCTGTGGACGGGCTAGCCTGTGGTGTCCTAATAAATTGTAGACAAAGGGGACTGAGATGCCTGTAGGGCTCTTGTGCTCTAATAGATGGCTGAAGAGCCTCTGGTCTGTGTCAGCAGTGTTTAGCACAGGAGAGGTCTGACTGTTCTGTGTCACGTAGAGTTAACAATGGCAGATCCGAGATACAGGTAACGAGCCCGATCACCAACAGCTGTCACTGATGACGGTGGCGCTGCTTAGTGGCTCAACTCTCCTATTGTATGTGTCCACTTCTGTTTTATACAAACTGTGCTATCAAAGAGGATAATTACAATTGAAGCATTAACAAGTACACAGTATTAAATCTCTAAATGCTTCTCTTTGAAAAGGTTTCTTCAGAGCTGTAGATACCTTTTGGATGAGAGGCCACATGTCTTCATGAATCAAAAGCAAGTCCAGTTGTCCTTGACTTAGTCCTTCTGAATAAACCATAACCTGGATGACTGAGACATACTATACACCTTCATGTCTTCTGCACACAGACAGACACACACACACACACAGGTGTCAATTTGTGTATTCTTACTTGTTAATGCTTCGATGAATTCATTGTAATGTGTATTATCCTCTTTGATAGCACAGTTTGTATAAAATAGAAGTGGACACATACGATAGGAGAGTTGAGCCATTAAGCAGCGACACCGTCATCAGTGACAGCTGTTGGTGATCGGGCTCGTTACCTGTATCTCGGATCTGCCATTGTTAACTCTACGTGACACAGAACAGTCAGACCTCTGCTGACACAGACCAGAGGCTCTTCAGCCATCTATTAGAGCAGAAGAGTCTGTCTGTGTGCAGAAGACGTGAAGGTTTTTTTTTTTGTGTAAGAAGGGATCAAATTCCCGTGTACAGTACGTCTCAGTCATCCAGGTTATGGTTTATTCAGAAGGACTAAGTCAAGGACAACTGGACTTGCTTTTGATTCATGAAGACATGTGGCCTCTCATCCAAAAGGTATCTACAGCTCTGAAGAAACCTTTTCAACATTTAAATTGCATTTAGAGATTTAATACTGTGTAGCAGCAAAAACCAATTTCAGACTCGCCGTGTGTGTGTATGTGCGAATGCATATTGTGCAGACATTTGAATGTGCAGTAATGCAGTTGTCTGTGTGTAATGGAGATCTGGAGCACTGGGTGGTCTTAACCAGCTCCCTGCTCACACTAGCAGTGAGCAGACAAGAGGGTGACAGTGAGGACACAAACAGATCTCCAGCGTTCTCAAGGCCCAAGGCTGAGCCCTGTGACCCCCTGGGACCATGTTCCCTGTTGTCCCCTTGGATCAGCTCAGGGAGAGTCCTGCCGTGTGCCACAGCTCAGCCTCCCTTCAAAGGGAGAGCTGCTGGGGAAACATATGTTGAATGTGACACATGGTTGCACTGACACACATGTGCGCGGCCATGCATTTATACAAACAGCATACCCCTAACCACACACCCACTGTTAAAAACCTATATGCGCTCACATACACACACACATATAAGCATCAGAGACTGGCATACTCCGCAGTCAAACAAATCAGTTTCCCCAGCAGCACACATTCTCCCAGCCCCCCCCCCCCTGAAATGTGTGGTTGTATATGTGGATTAAAGGAGAAACAGATTTCATGAAGATGTTTAAATTAGGGCTGGGACTTTAACATGTTAATTTCAATTAATTAATAAGAAAGAAATTAATTAACAAGTTACATCTTTTTAATGCTAATTAATGGCATATTATAATTTTAGAATAATATCAGAAGTTTTCGAGCCAGAACCTGTACTTACATTACTGTGAAATCTGCAGTTGGCTGTTTATATTTGTAATATATTGGGGTAATTTTTATGTCTGTGCCAAAGGTATGTACTAACATTAAAGACAGAATAGCTATAGTCGCCCTGAATGGTTGCTGCACAACCACAACATCCCTGGTTCAATTCCAGACAGGCACCTTCGTTGCATGTCACCCATCTCCCTCTCCAATTGGTTCCTGTGTGCCTCTTTACTGCCCACTGTCCAATAAACTCAAAACTGGCAAAAAAAAGACATTTGAAAAATCATAATTGCATGGCAAGTATATTTGTTTATATACTATTTAAGTACATGTTAGTATAGTTCAAACTATGACTTATAATACATTTTAGGAATATTAGATTAGGAATAAGGAATATTAAAGCATACTGGAGATGCTCAAGTAATATGTATGAATATACTAATTTAAATGTTTATAAATGAGTAGAACATTTCATATACATTATAAGTGTGATGCAGTGGTGTATATTAAAGGCACTATATATATATATATATATATATATATATATATATACATGCGTATATATTTAATACTATTTAAGTGTAATAAGTACAAAACTAGTTGTTCTATTTTAGCACACTGACTGTACTAGTTAAGTCACTTTAGTGTGCTGTAGCATTTTTTTTTTTCACTGCGGTAATCCAATTCACACCTCAGAAAAAGAGGCGCATACACACACACATATATATATATATATATATATATATATATATATATATATATATTATCTCTGTAGTGTAAACATGATAACTCACCCTGAGATTTTCATATCATGATGAAGCAGAGTCAATCTGCAGTATTGGATAGAGTCACACTCCTCTCAGCCTTGTAAAGTACAGAGTGCCCGGCTCTTGCAAGGTAACCATCTTTCTTGGTTGTCCGTCTCATTCACTTGTAAAACATAGCTATACTTTATAGGCTTGTTACTGCCACAGGGTTACTCTTTTATTTATTAGCCTGTCCACAGTGAATGGATGTGTTTCTGTCTGTGATGTGAACCTCTTGAAGTGAGCCTGATTCTTGTGTTGCTTCTACCGGGGTTGGACAGGAATGCTAATGCTATCAGACAATCAGTCCCCTGCCTGTGGGTGGATAAAATGTGTGTGTGTGTGTGTGTGTTTAGATCTATGTAGGAGAGATGTAATCATTTGAATTGTTCCCTTATGCATTTTTGCCTCTGAAATAGTCACATAGCAAATACAAAAATACACAGGTTTTTTTAAATTTTATTTTAAACAGTTTTGAATGAGCGATCTGTATGTTTAACATATTATAGCCACATCCTTCCAGACGGCGTTTGGGGGTTTGGGGGTAGGGGGGCACTGCCTGCCACGTATGGTGACTCGATGCATCTCGGACCACTGAGCCTCAGTGCATTGAACTCTGAGATAAATGATAAAAGGGAGCTAATCTTCAATGGCATGCCATCATAGCTCATTTCCATAGCAGCCCGTCTCATTGTAGCAGGATCAAATCTAAGCTGGCACAGAACGGTTGTTTCCATTTGATATGCCCATCTGCCCACTGCACTATAATATCTGCCCTGCAATAAGGATATACTTTTTGATTGCCAGTGAATATCCTGCAGCGATTCAATGCTTTTTTCCTTCTGACGGTGTGCGCGACAGCCCATTCTGTTTCTGCAGCTAGGTTCATCTCGATTTGGACAGGGAGGCAGTGGATGGAGGGGAGAAGAAAAGAGAAGAGATTTTAGTGCACTCTGTTCTCGGCGATAATGAATGCTTTGTCAGGGAGAATCCATCAACGGTCACTGTGGGGGGAGGAAATGTCAGGGAAAGTTATGGTTTGTTGGCTTTTAACCCACGTGGCCCAGCCCCGCAAAGTAATTGAAGTACAGAAAATGTCATGTTGTTGCACTTCATCTATTTGTATAGCTCTCTCACAGGATAAATAGAAATATTGCTGTGGCAACACAACGGACAACAAGCGTAGTGTATTGTTTAGATCTGCAAAGTGTGGGTGGAGGGTTGATGTACCGTACTATACGCCGCTGCCATCGCACGTCCCCAACGTTGCAAACAGAGAATCTTTATCGATTCGTCTTCTTCTGCTATTTGTGCTTTTTATGCTCTTTTGCCTGTTTTTTTTTTTTTTTAAATAGCGTCTTTTGTCAATTTGATATTGCAGAAAGCCGAGTGAAAAATTAAGCTTGATGATTGCAGCTTAATTGAAGGCAGACGGGTATCTGTGTGATATGGACAGGAAACGGACGAGCAGTTCACAAGGCATGAAAGAGGGAGATCTGTGTATGCCTTATACGCGCCCTCTCTCAGGTGTTCCTCTGTGTCAAAGGAAAGACATGATGCTAAAGTTGATAATCTTTCTTGCAGGGACTGTGACGTTTATCGACTCCACGCTCGGTTTCAGAAAACATTTCATTACAGGCGTTTCATCTCTCAACTGTCAAACTGAACACCATCTCTGACTAAACACCAAAACTGACATCAATTGTTTACCTCAAATACAAATAATCAAAATAATAATCTGTCAAACTATCTACTGCGCTTTGAAAAGTACAGCTGTTACTAAATTAAGTACCAACTATAAACGCCTCTGTGTCCTTAAAGCTTTGCCAGTTTAATTTTATTCACCTTGATCTTAATCCTTAACAGTAAACCCATCCATGTCTAACTAAAAGCTGCTGGAAGAAGGGGAGGATACACTGCAGCTTGTTCTAATTGGAGAGGGCCTGCCTGTCTGTGTTGCTTAGTGATCCGTGGATGGACCCTTTTCCTCCAGTTAGATGTAGCCGGGCTTGAATGACACTTCCATGTAAGCGAAAGCTGCACAACCTCAACCTGATCAGCCTCTTTAACTGTTGAAGCATGGCTCCACGTGTAGCCTTCCCTTCTTCCAGCCTGCCTTATTCCAATTCTGAGGCCAGAAATAACTGCCAGAGTTGGCCCAACTAGGCTCCTGGAATCCAGGCTTTGTCCATCGCCGTTGGGCTGACATTTTTCATGCGAGTAATGGGAGAATGTGCAAGGCTTTATCTCCCATCCATCCCGAGTATTGTTTAACTTCCCTGCCCCGACAATGTAAACGCTCTGAGTCAGAGTTCACTAAGGTCATGAGTGGTATTTACTGACCCAGAGAAAAAAAAAACTAGCAGGGATATTTTGCTGTGGATTTAGACTGAAACAAACACTGGGGTTTGCAAACAACTGCTTTTTTTTACTTGGAAACAGCTTGTCATAGACATTAGGGTCACATGATCACAGCACTAAGCAGCTGATGTGTTTTGATTCTGGCACTGTATGTTGAGCAGCGCATAATGATTTGATTCAAATGTCATGATTGGAAGGGGGAGAAAAAAAAATCTGCAATCATCAGTAATTGTTCCCTAGAATGAAACTGATTCACACCCAACAGAGCATGAAATAACATTGGCAGATGACACTGCTGTTCCTGTGCCTGAAACACATCACAATTCTAATAGGAATAATCAGCACCTTCTTGCAGAGAGGAGACAGTCGTACTTTTAGACGATTAGTTGATGGGAACCGTTTTACCAGGTAGGGTTATTACAGTATGAATTAATCCCTAAATGGAGCTTAAAGTAAATGTATCGTTTTAAAATCTTTATCCTGAAAATAGGTCACAGTACCTCTAATCTATAATTGTTATTAGGACTCTGAAGGACCCTCGTGATGGCCACATATTCTTAATATGACACAGCAGGTGAGCAAGATGCCGTCTGTCTGCCTTCACGCAATGATGTTTTTTTATTGTGTGCAGTTATTATTATACAAAATGGTCGCAGTGGAAAAGGCACAAATGTGTTTACACGTTCAAATGTTACTGACTGACTCGTGGGATTTGGTGTTGAGGGGTGGGGGCATCAAAAAGATCTCACGATAACCAAAACCAGCGGCGTCGCTCAGTCAATTCTTTTAAGGAGGCACAGTTTCACAACACACTGGTTGGTGTTCACAAACCAAGCTGTTAATACTGGAAGGATACTTATTAACACTGTTGCATTCAATGATTTAATGAACAAGTAACTATCAGAGAAAAGGCTTTAAACTCAGGGCTAATGACGGTTAGCTGGCTAGCTAGCACTGTTCAAGCTCACAAACATGTAGCTGCAATTTAGCTACCGATGATAGCAAAGGACAACAAGCTAACAATACTGTTAATACTGGAAGAATACTTGTTAACACTGTTGCATTTAATGATTTAATGAACAAGTAACTAATACAGAAAAGGCTTTAAACTCAGGGCTAATGACGGTTAGCTGGCTAGCTAGCACTGTTCAAGCTGCCGTTTTACAATTTAGCGACCGATGATAGCAAAGGACAACAAGCTAACACATACTGTTAATCACACGTGTTGTAGTTAAAACTAGAGTTCATAAAGTCAATTTAAATAAGGAACTAGGGACTCTGAAGCTGAACCTATGTCGTATACAAATTCATTAATGTGTTTTTATTGTGGCTCTGCTAGCTCTGCTAGCTGCTACCAAGTAATGCTTCTAGCTGGAAGGAAACCAAGTAGCCGAAACAGAGAGGAATTAAATGCCAAAAAACACATATTGTTAATGCCAATCATGTGGATCTCCAGGACACGACATTTTGTCCAATATGAACTAATAATGTAAAAGTAATTTGTCTACACTGTATAGTCATTTAGCTCTCTGATAGACTGCTGACCTGTTGATTGTGTACTGGAATAGGCTACACTGACCAGGACAAGTGGTCCTGGAAATGGATGGATGGGTAATAGCCTAAAGCACTGACACATTAAAAAGCTATGAGCAGTACACATACTATGTAATGCACATCATGAGTACCTACAGCATTGACAGTTTTATCCGTGAATATCAACTTTTCTGACATATGGTGATTGCATTTAGAAATGATGCTGCCGAGTTTGGCCGAGGGCAGTGGGTACCTCCACAGGTTCTGAAAACACCCCTCACACTGCTGCACCGTGACTCTCTGGAGGCTGAAGGCTGATCAGTAAACAGACTGACCTGCTTCTGATGCCCTGCCTCCAGCTGTTCATCCCAGAATCGTTGAACACAGAGCTCCTCCCGTGAACCCGACAGCTACACGGTCTTGGTATTTAGTTCACCACACCCTATTCATTTGTCTTCCATTTAACCAACTGCCACAGCAAAGACAAATGATTTTTTGGAACGAGAGACTGCAAGTTGGTGTATATTTAAGCTATAGCACGTCAGTAAAAAAAAATCAATAGCAACATTTGGCTTTGCCTAGTAACAAAAGGGTGGTGAGGCAGATTTTTAACAATTACACCCATATTGAGAAAACTATCACACCGTGTACTCAATAACCTGAGGTGGCTGCTTCTCTCATTTTGTCTGGAATATCATCTTAATTATATTTCTGCTTTGTTCAGTTGTATACAGACGAGAGCGGCAGTGAAAAGACAGAACATACCTTCCATACAGATATGAGCTGGATTCCAAGAGGTATTAAGTGAAACCTGACAAGTGTTGATAATAAATCTTGCCCAATCTAATAAACTACTGAAAGACAAACTCTGGCAGTGAATCCTCATATTCACTGCAACTTTTAAAGCAGCCAAGACAATAACGAAAGTAGGACAGGACCCATGTCAGCACCAAAATCTTACTGTGTGTGTGACTGTACATGTAGACAGTTACAGCAGTCATAACACACATCTTGGGAGGTTCTAATTTACAGAATTATAATAATATCATGGTTTTGTTTATGCATCAATTTTTCATACCTAAAACACAAAAAAATAACCAAACTTCAAACAATAACAATAATAATAATTAATTATCATACAATTATATTCTCAGTTAAAAAATTACCCAAGGTGCTTCAAATAATTTTTTGTACCAATAGTACAATCAGTCCAAACAAAACCAAAATATTCAGTTCAGAATTATATAAAAACAAAGAAGCAAATCCTCATAATTTAGATGCTTGAGATTGTTTACTTGAAAAAAACAAAAATACTCACGGCACTTAATCAATTATATTAGCTTTCCAAAAAGTGCACAACTAGATTCTCCTGGATTTTTAGGGTATTTTTGTGGGCATTTTTTGCATTATTGGCATTATTGTAGCGACAGAGGAGAAATGTCAGGTAATGAAAGTTGAGAGAATTGGGGTGCACCCTGCTGCCGAATTTAAATCTCAGAAATTACGTTTATGTGGCATGCATGTTAACCAGTGGACTACTGGGCCGGGTAGAGACAGATGATGGCTAGGGCAGTGTTGACAGGAGTATGTGACTGTATGTCACACACATCTGTGCCATTTAAACAGATGACCAATACTTTGATCTTTTTATCAATATAATAGCTGCATTCGGTAAGATTAATGATTTATCTTCTCCATCTATCATATGTCGATACAGCATATCTCAATCACCCTGTTGTCAGAACAGGCTCATGAGCAGTGGGTGCAGCGTCTCCATTGTCTCTCCTGGAAATTAGTGGGGGAGGGAATTAAAGAACAAGGTTAATTAAGAAAGAGCTTAAATCACGGCTGCTAATCGCTGCAACTAACACACTCTAGAGCGGTATCTGTAGTCATTTTTGTTGAGAGCGAGATGCAGTTCTACAGAAAAAAGTGCTGGAAACAATAGGTGATTAAACTGCTGACAGCACTTTCTCTCAATAGCTGGCGCTGTGCAAATGAAGTAAGGGGAAACGGTTCCTCCTCAAAGTTACTCCTCATAGTTTAATTGGAGGTCAGAGTGTCTGATGATTGATGATGCATCAGCACTGTTAGGTTGTGTAGGGTGAGTGCGTTGGAGACAGATGCCAATACATGAGCATCATTAGACAGGTCTCCTATCTGCTTGTGTTTAATGTATTTAACCATTATAGAGGTCCACATAGATGCAATCATTTCACTACTGTCCATGGGTACTTGTGAGTCTATATACTTCTTGACCTCTTGTTTGAAGTAAAAAAAAAAAAAAAAATAACAATTTGAATTTGATATGGCATGTTAGGAATATGACCTTTGTAGATACAATGAAAGCAAGTCACATGCGATTAAAACAAAGTATCTCCACCAGTGAGTGGTTTAATGTTATTTATAGAAATGTCCCTTAAAATATATAACATAGGCATCTTATTATTATTGAATAGTTCTGTTGCTGTTCAATAACAACAATAACTGAGTGTGTGTGTAGCAGGACCCCTGAGCTAATCATACCTCACCTCATCTGGATCTCATCAAACCGCAGCCACATGAAGGTGGAAAACGAGTAATGCTTGGGAACAAACCTGCAGACTCATTCCCCTCCATTCTCAAGACTGGCAGGGTCGGGGCTGTACCAGCTGCTCGAGAAACCCCCAGTGTGGGAAAGTCTCTCCTCGGCTAATGGAAGACAAACACCTCGGAGAGTGGTAAGAGATAGCATGAAAACGATTAAAGCGTGACCCAGATCCTGTTGTGTCTCTGGCCTTTCACTGCGGTTGACAAATACAGGAGGGGACCTTGCTAATGAAAACGCTGGATGCTAATGAAGACAAACAACCTTGTCCCAAGGTGCAGCTGGCACAGGCTTTGACATGAAGGGAGAAGGAAGGTGCATGTCAATAAAACTATTATATGAAAATGGAGCCATGTCGAAGACTGACTAAGAAAAATAAATAAATAAATACAAATTGCAAATTCTCAAAAACCTTTTTAATATCTCGTCACATACGCATAAATAACTGAGTTTGATGTGAACAAGCATCCTCAAAGATGTTTTTTTTTTTTTTTTGTTATGAAATTGATGGGAGGGCAGCACTTGAAAACATTATTCAGTTCTAAGGCTATCGTGAACTTTTTGTGACATTTCAGGGGTTGGCATTTGCTTTCCAGAGAGAAGACTTAAATGTTCTTGCACTTTTACTGATAACGATGCAATTTCTTTAAAAGGCTTTTATGGCATTTCTATGTATTCATTAGTGTCAAGTCTTAAAATGACACTGCCTCTAATAAAACATGCTAATTCATAGTCGATACGAGAGGCATATTTTATTATGTGGCATAACCTGTTTGGGCTGCAAGGCAACGCTGCTATGTGGTTATTTGATCCTATTTATGTCTTCAGCAATTACAGCTCAGTGCTTGCAGAGCTTCCTCCTTCGTGAATTTTGTCTCTGTCAGTATCTATTTGTCTTTGGAGAGATACGCAGCAAAAAGAAGCCCCTTTTTTCTAACTCTTTGCTTTAATCTTCAAGCCTTTGCGCCAGCTGGGCTCTCAGCGGTTGAACACTCCTAATTGACCTGAAGTTAACTGCTAATAGCCCAGTAAGGCAGTAGTTGTTGGATTTTGACTAGCCTTGTGCAACTCACTTTGTCAGTGTTTAAGAAAATAGAATAAAAAGGAGCAAACACCTCTTGATGTGTGCTAGGATTGTAGCGGCGTGTGATGGGACTCTAGGGAGAGGCACTCACATCCCAGCTGGGAAGTCAACCCATGCCTTTAGTTGCAAACCTGTCCCTGTAATCTGGTGGATTAAAATCAGTAAAGGGCATGAATGATACACGGCTTTCTGCTGTATGGACAGTTGAGTCTAAAGTCCCGTACTGCTGTATAAGAATCCTTACTCCTCTCTCTTCAAATCCATTCAATGCTTCTCCTGGAATATATTCCTCTGGGGACTCTCTCGTTTTTAAATACTCATGTCTTTTAAGATGTCAGTGTCTCCCTTTTGATTCATATCTCTCCCATTTGCTCTAATTTTTTATGATCTTAGCATAGTCACAGGAATACTATAAAAGCCCATTGACTTTGCAAAAAAAAGGCACTTCATGCTTGCAAATGCATGTAATGTTAGTGATCTTGGAGATGAAGTCTGCTCCACTCACGTACGTTCTCCTAGAAAGCTAAATGCCTAAAATGTGGAAGTAAATTGGATTCATTCGTGGTATGTGCACATGGCAGTACACTGGCAGAGGAATCCCAGTCATGAGGGATTCATTTAGCAAATATTTCAGCAGCCCAGCAAAGAATCTAGCAGCTCATTCCACTGTGTTTCTACCAGCCCTTGATGCCATACGTGCCTGGAATGAACAATGGTGCATTTCCACGGACAGCCAGTAGGGGGCACTGACATGATACAGGATCCTGCCAATCTGTTATGCCTGGCTGGCCCACAGAGATGTTTGCAGTAATTTAGTTCCACTGCCAATATATAAATAGGAATTCTGCTGTTAGCACAAAAGAGTTGGGGGGGGCGGGGGGAAACATACTGCCGAATGAATGTGAATTGCTCCCCTGCTCCCATTTCAACATCAAAGTAATCAAGGAAAACAAGCTTTTTTAATCGAAAGTATGCAATTAGAATAAAGCAGAACTGTCCTGGCTGTGCACACTGCCAGAATGAAGAGATTAAATGGGTAAGCAGAGAGTGGAAGCACAATCAGTGTAGCAGCAGCTATCGGACTGCAGTCAGAATAGATAAAGTAACACCTTTCATTTCTGTCCTATACTGTTACGCCAAAGACCGCCTCAATTCTGGAAGATTCAAGGGCAAAGGAAACGCCAATCATTAGAGACAGACGGAGGGATCGCCGTGTAGCGTAACTAATAAAAACATGTGTTTTTGTTACTGCCACGATTCCACTTCATCCCCGAGAGAAATTACACAGAAAATGACAACATATATTACACAGCGTTGTCAAAGAGAGTCTTGTAACTAGTCTTTTACCATATAGCACTAATTTGTTCATGTACAGCACTGTGGAATATTAATGTGCTGTATCTATTTCTCCATGCACACACACACACACACACACACAAGCGTGACCCGCTATCTATAGGCACACCCCATGCTATCCTATCCTATGCGGTGTCAAAACAATGATAAACATTTGGCTGCTATAGGAGTGCTCTGGAAACCAGCCAAGCTGAATGGGCTGTTTTGTTTCACTGAACAATAGCTCTGCTAAAAGTACTTAACAGCTGTGCTATGCTCTGGGTTCCCCACAGACCCACAACAGTAGAGCATACTAGGAAGTGTTGCTTTGTGCAGTTGTTCCAACTGGGAGAGCTGTAGTATATATTTAAAGACTTTTCACTTTAAAATGCAGCATTCACTATCTGAATGAAGAGTAGTGACAACCAACAACCGCTGCTTTCACGAGCTGTATCTTTCTGTCAAGACTATCTAATAGCAACAGAATATTAACCGTTTTAAGATATTTCCTTAAAATATTGTCTTATAGTACTTATACTGAGCAAAAAATGAGACTTTTTCTTCCAATTGTTATATATTATTTTACAATCAAATACTGTATTTCCTTTGCAGAATAGACTGGTTGTTGTCAGGTACCTGTGTCTGTCTTATGACATTATTAGGCGAGAGAATAATTGTCTCATTAACCACATCTCTTTTCTTTCCATCTCTGGCGGGTATGCAAACAGCAGAGGTGAGCAGATGTTATCTCTACCTTCCCTTTTAAGCCTGCAGTATTTTTTTTTTCTGTAAATGATGACATCTTCTAAACCTTCTCTGCAGCCATCCTCTCCTTTCTTGCAATATTTCAACCAGCCAACACTATAATTTAACCAGTTAACACAGCCTACAGTATGTTAAGATCACACCGTGAATAACTGAACACAGTAACTCTTGGTAAAGCGGACACTGTGTACAGGTCAGCTTTACTCTCCACAGGAATGGACCTAACAGCTGTCATTTTAGATCGATTTCTCCCCGAAGCCCAGTGTAATAAACACTTGAGAGAGAGTCTCTGCTTTGCTGATGTGCGAATGTAATGAGGCTCTGTCACATGACTGACAAGTAATGTTCCTGTCTCTTCTTCTTTTCTGATTCAGAGGATCCCTGTAGAAACCCTGTCCATCTTCTGGCCCATATAGCACTGTCACACTGTTACCGTCCTCTCTCCAAAGTCAAACTGTGATTCGCTGAGAAGGAATGTTTTAGATCACGATATGAAATATACAGGGAACCTAAATATACTGGGATTTGTCTTTTGTGACCGTGGTACATAGACATGTTGACGAGCATCAGAGCCAAAGTGTGCATGCTGACACAAAGCACCAGAGACAGCAGAACCTCGTGTGCACCGGGACAATATAGCAGAGACGCTATAAAGAGCATAGATATCACTCTAAATAAACACACTCAAAAGGTTAACATATCGTTGTTTCCGTACGTTAATGCATACTGACTGGTTTGCCTTCATATTTATCTAAGCCGTCTCTCCATTGGGTATTTATTTCCTTTATATAACAATTCACTTCAGACAATATGAAAGGAATCCACTGACTTCAACACTGCCCAGGATAGATAATTTATTGTGGTAAATATGATGCCTTAATTTAGTTAAGTGTCTGGTTTTTTTTTTGTCATTTCTTTGTGGCTGAGTTTGTGTTTACATCTCACTGGGCACATTATTTTATGCTGTGCTTACTGTCAATCACCTGACACCCACAGGGAGAAATGGAAGCGGCTGCCAGAAAATAATACCTCAAACAATAACAATAAAAAATACTTCAACACGTCGGCTTGCAAACTTGTCACATCCATGTCTTCTTATACGTGAGTGTTTTTGTTAGGCGAGACAGCAGTTGATTTCCAGCTATGGTTTCACACAGTCAGGTTTGTCTTTCAAACTAACAAAAAAAATAAATGAATGCGGCATGCATTGCAAAAATGATTATGGGAAATAGAAACTAGATAAAGACAGGAGCAAATGGGCAATAACTCTGGAAGAGGATGAATTTAGCCACATAATTGCTCTCACACACACACACACGCATGCACTCATACACCCACAAGCACACATAATTCATCCACCATCTGTATTTTTATCTGACGGGTCTCATACTTGGTCCATAACTAGAGATGTTGGAGGTACATCTCTCCCCCTCACACACTACCCACCATTCCACTAGAGCAACTTGTAATTAATTTGACTCACTTAATTAGCTTTATGGCTTTGTGTATTTAAAACATTACATCATTCAGATAGCATTAATTGCTTTGATAAGCATCCATGCACCCTGTATTAAAGCTACAGGAAACTCAAATATGGCAGATATCTAGATGTGTTGGTGTTGGTCTTCATTTTCGTCCCCTCTAATATCTAGGTCACATGGGGGGAAAAAAGAGTTTCTAAATATTGAATACTACTGTATCTAGACTGGGCATTGCCTTTAATGTGTGATTGACAGGTACACTAATTATTTTGATAGACTTTGATAGAGAATGGTGACATGCCGGCAGGGCTGCAGTGTTGAACGGTGCAGTAAGAGTGAGATTTTGTTCCACTATGCCAGACAAGAATTGAGCTGTGCTGTGCTCACAACCGTGGTGGTCAGTGGCCTCTTGCAGCCAGACATGAACAGACGTTTGATTGCTTAGAGGGCATACAATCCATGTGAGAGTTAAACAGATCTGCTCCTTAAAAAAAGGTTCTGATTCTGTGACCTGTGGTAGTAATGTGCACACTCATTAGTACCTGGAGGTAATGCTGTGCACTACGATTGACCCTCTGTTATAATAGTAAGGTCTTCTGACTTCCATGCTGGAGTTTGAGGTTCAGTACAACACTGAATAAAATGAATAAATATTGATTATTAAGAGTTAACACTCTTGACTTGATAGGTAGTCTGATTATTCACTACAGTACACTACAGTAGTTACAGTAAGTGTCACTTCTGTTGTTGTAATACAGGCACTTAGCAGCTGCAATGTATAAGATCTATTTGATATGTCTTCCCCTGGTATTGATTTTTCAGATGTGTAGTGGTTAATCTACACCAGTAGACCTTACGCGTCCGCATGCAGAAAACACCTGATGTATCAAAGTGTGAACACAAGTCTGTGTTTGCTAGTGGAAAAACAGGTTGTTACTGGCAGGACTGTTAGCATGCCTGGCACTGGTGGCAACATAAAAAGAGCAGGCAGCTGAGATGCAGTGGGGGTTCATGTTGTGAGAGGTTGTGTTCCTATTAAGAACCTACAGTATGTTAAATCTCAGAACGGACCAATTGTCTCCAAGCTTGCAAATATTCTGATTGTGGATCAGTTACATCTACTGTCCCATATATAGGTGATGAGATATATATGTATATTTATTTATATTACTGATAATAAGCAGTGAGGTTAACATGATAATGCATTCTGTTAATAGACAGACAGATCAGTAAGCAGTCAAAACATAATGGCCGCACACCGCTGTGTGTGTGTGTGTGTTCTCCCACCCAAACTGTTGTTCCCTCTTTATCGTATGCGCCAATCGTCCCTTTTCACTCCCGGAGATGGGAGACCTCATTAAGGCAGGTTAAGGCAACCCACTAATGGTTCCTCTCAGTGCTAATAACACGGGGTCGCCTAATATTACACACTGCTTTGTTCAATTCACCCAGCTATTTATCATGTATTATTAACAGCCAGGTATCATGAAATCACAGCTATAATCATAATGATGTCCACATGACCTAGGTTAAGACAGGCAGCACTCAGTGTGTTAGCAGGTGACTTATTATGGAGCAGGAAAGGAAGAGCTCCATATACCCGATTAATATTTCACTGCAGACTGAGTTGAATGCAATAGCAAATCAATGTCAAGCTGTGTTGGTGTATGTGTTGTGTACAGTGTGAACTACACTGCAGTGTGAATAGCACGCTCTTGTTTTTTTGAGCGAAACACTGCCTTATGTATGTAATAATAAAAGGTATTTACATATATATTATGTATATCTTGCATATATTTAATTTCTTTCATATGCATGCAGCAGTGCAATAATTCAAAATCTCATTTATCAATTATATGTAGTATAAAATAACCTAGATGATGAATGTAATAAATATTTCCACAGATTATTGCAATAATGCAGGTAATAATCGAGGCCTAGTTGCCCTTGCTCAGCTTGTTCAGTTAATGCTCTTCATCTTCACTTCAAAACAACGGATGCTATATTTGTTTGAATAAAGCAAAGGTTTGTCTCAAATGTGATGTGATTCAGAGGCCAAGGGGCCAATACGCTTTTCAGCATCTGTTTAGAATATGAAGCATGGTGTTAAATCACATGCAGACCCCTTTCTAGACTTTGGGAATCTTGCCTCAGTCATTGTAATGGGCAATGTTGCATTGCCAAGCAGGCAAGCTGATGTGATTTAGCATAATTTGAATAATGCCATTCATGGAAATGTGCAAGGGTGATGAAATTTTAATGGAGCTCGGGATAACACGACTGCTCCTCAATTACAATAGCTTTCTCCAAGACTCTGAAGCCTCAATCGTAACATGGCTTATTTCATTACTGTACTATCAATGTTTTCATTGGACTCACTTAATTAGTATGGATATCTCTATTGTTGCAGCGTAAGAAAAAGGTCTGCAAAGCTCATCTCTTTCTCTTCAGTGAGAGCCGGTTCAGTAAGCTCATCCTGTTTACTAAGAACAGGATGCTGTTGTTTTCTATTGCTGGATATCATTTCAGCCATTGATGGTTGCATGGATGGAGTTGTATACTCATATGGGATATAGTCTGTCCAGTAAAAAAAATAAAATTTTAAAAATCTGATCATAAAGGTTGGGATTGTAATAAAGGTAATCAGAGCAGGTTTGACGTGTGAAATCTTTGCTTACCGCAGCGGCCTGGGTTCGAATCCCAGCCCAAACCCTTTCGCTCCCCTGCCTGTCCTCCTCTCTCCAATAGCACTCTCACTTGAAGCAGAAATACCAAACAATAACCTTAAAAAGGCAGTGCAGATGAACTTTATTACTATATTGTTGGTGTAACTAGTGAACTAGTCAATGATATTTCCTATTTTTCACCTCTACTTTATGGGTGTATTTCACTATAGCCAAGTAATCTTCACTGGGCAGAATTGGAAAACGTCTCTTAAAAGGTTAACTGTCACCTAGACGTTTATGAAGTGCACTAGTGCAAACAGATTGTAAACTGCACTGCATTAAACCTGCATATTTAAATTGACAATATTCCTGATGCTACCAACTGTTTATCATCATCAGATTCCAGTGGTTGACTCACTACTCGCAATCCCCCAACGTCATCTGTCACTTTCCAACCTTCCCTGTGGATGTGAGGCAGTGAAAATGTGGTGCAAAATGTTTGATATCTAGTACAAATGTACCTTAACCCCATCACCTGTCCAATCATGAGACCACCCACCCAGGCCACCTAGCCTAATCTTTCAGGCTACGAGTTTACAACACCAATTAGACTGCCGTTTCCTGACATCCTCCCATCAAGCCTGGGAAGCAGTTGGTTTTTATTATTCACATCAAAAGGGTTTGTTATTCTTTTGTTTTTCCTTTCAAATCAACATCTACCCTGAGGATGTGAGTTTTCTCTCATTTTCCCCCTTTTTATACCCAGACTCAAATTCTTCTAGCCATAATGGAAACGGCAACGCAAACCAAAGAGAACAAGAAGAGCGTTCCCAGAAGCATTCCAGAGATATCAAATTGTTTATCGTCTTTCCTTCTGTTCTGTCTTCTCATTATTCCATCTTAACGTGCGAGTCATTGCAAAATCTAAAGGTGGCACATTAGTAGTTTTATATGAGGAACCAATCGCTACACAGCACCTTAGCTATGTATTGGAAGTGAAGGTTTAAAAATGTATGATCTGTGCATTATGTATAATAATGCTTTAAATATAAGATCTCCTTGGCTCCTTTGAGACTTTTGTCTGTATGGTCCTGGATTTTCAGGAGTGATTGATCTCAGCTGGATTTTGTGTTACAATACCTGTTCGAGAAAATAATGTTCAGAGAGGGAACGGCTAGAGGAGAAAATAACCGAGGCTTGAAACAGAACGGGTGTGCGATTATTGTGATATATATACACAAAACTGTAGTTGCCGATATAAATTATTTTTCAAGAACACTGTCACATCTACAGACTACTGCGTAGTGTGCGTATAGACATTTAAAGTGTGATCAAAATGATGTATTATTATTATGCCGAATATATCAAAATCAAAGCTCAACATGATCTATTCATGTACTGTATAATAAGAGTTTCAATGAGACCAAGGAGCTGTAAATCTTAGCCAGCTATCCCTTAATTTGCTTTAGTCCTGCTTTTTATTTGAAAAGCAAACGTCTTCTTAAAAGGATGTACACAGTATTTGATTGATCTCTTTGTGTATGTGTGTGTAGGCGTATTGGGAACATGGACATGTACATACTGGTATATGTGTGTGTGCTGTATCGTTCTATATGCCACGAAGAATGAATGTCCTCACAATCAAAGATATCCTCAGTAGAGGCCTCATATCTTTAAAGTTTTAACCGGCGAGATTATTTTTCCTGATTCTGGGGATAAAATAATTTTTAGAACATGGTTTCTCTGCTGCCAACTTCTGTGAAGCTTTTGACACTTTGTAATATTTGAGCTTTCTTCAGATTGCACCATTTCAACATAGGAACATTTGCACTACTAATATCCGCCTCCTCAGATCTCAGCAATGAAGTTGGTGGAATGACAGCAGAAACTACAAAAAACAACACTGTTGGATGTTACGCATTTTTAAAAATAGTGAAACAGACTGAAGGGTGAGCTTTAAAGCTTAGTGTCCATCTAATTAAGTAACTGCTGAAAAAAAACTTCAATCAAAAGGTACTTGATGCAAACAGTTTTGTAAGCAATTACCCAAAACCTTGGAGTCCTTGTCAAAGAGCTCAATTATGCCATAGTTGCATCTCCTGGTTTTTCCATTGATTCTTCCCAAGAGAAATGTAACAACACAATGCCAATCTAAAACAGAGTTACCATCATTACACCTGTTCTCTTAAAATTCCTTCCCACAGTAGTCATGTCCACATATAGTTCACCCCCCGCGTTAACTCTGTGTAACAAACGCTTCGTGACATCTCCGTGTCATCAACAGCTGCTGCTGATTTTCTGAAGAGAAGAGTCACAATCTTTCCTCAAGCCCAGAACGTATCCCATTTTCAGCCCATGCATCTGTTGGATGGATCAAACATGCCTCCACCATGCGGCAGCCAGCTACATGTCATTAACCTAACTCGCTTGTAGAGTAAAACTCTGGGTTAAACGAAGGGGCTGCAGAGGCTGTGCCATCCATCCTTGACACCCAACTAGTCGAGGGTGTCACTGTTGACAGCTCCCGTACTACATGACAGAATGATGAGCCAGTGGTGCAGAGGTGAGAAACTGAGCAGAGCGTGTGCTGAGTTGCTAAATGACCTCTAGGATGAAAATACTTCATTACAAACAACATGATTTTCTTTTTTTCTTTACCGCGTCAGTTACATTTAGAGAAAATGTAAATGTAGGTGCACGAATGAATAAGTCAATTTAATGAGACGAGAATGCTGTTAATGTTATATGGGTAATAAAAATAAAAAAAAGCTTCCAGCGGGCAGAGCAGCACATATTTAGGAGATACAGTTTATTTTCATTTTCTTTATTTAACCAGGTAAATTCACAAAATAGATGCGGCGAATAGGGCAGCAAGAAAACATTGTTATAACACCAAATACAAATTCTCGACTTTCCTTTTAATTTCCATAAAAGTACCGACCTTTATGAAAAACGGGTTGAAAACTTCGCGATTTTCAAAACATACATATTAATAGCAATCTTAAGGTTCAAAACCGGATAATGTTTCAGCAGAAAACCTGCACTGAAGTTAACGTCAAACTTGCGGAGCGTATGTGATCTCGCTAATGGAAGAGAGTGTCGTCCTTTCCTGGATATGAAAAATATTAAACTATGCTGTTTTTGTGGACAAGTACATTTTTAGGGTCTCATAGTGTTATGTCAAACTGGGGGAGCCATCTAACTTGTATTCAATATATCACTGCGTGTAACTTGTATTGCACCGTATCCTCGATTCTTTTGATAAAAGTAAAGATTGGTAGCTAAAAGGTTTTCTTCTGTGGTCTATACAGAAATTTTAAAAAAAGTGTTTTTATAAAAGAAACAAGCAAGTTCATACTGACTTCATACTGACAGATGAAATGGGAGCTAATATATCTTGCACATCTAGCTTGTATGATTTACATTACTGTATCATAAATTATTCTAAAAGCAATTAACAACAGAGGAACTCCCATTGATTTATGAGTAACTCATTGCAAAGCAGATTTTTCATATGTAATTAATATGTTCTTGAGCAGTCCAATCTTAATTTGTGAACACGAACAGGAAATTGCTTTCAAAGCTTCTAAAGCAAAAGAGCCAAGACTGTCTAATTAATATCAGTGTGAGACAAACAGAGCTGTGGATTTAATTGTGAATCACTGTTCTAGCTGTTCTATTATTTGCCCACTTAGTCATTATAACCACATTACTGGTGATTATTTATCAAAAAATCTCATTATGTAAATATTTTGTGAAAGCACTAATAGTCATCCCTACAATACCGTCACAATATCGATGGAGGTATTTGATCAAAAATATTGTGACTATTGTGATTTTTGTCCATTCTTCCGATCATTATTATAAAGTGTTCAACAGGTAAACTGCATATGGTTCAAATCATTGTCATATTCAAACCTTTCAGGGACCCCTGTTTGGTTTATGGTCAGTCGGTCAGCTTAATAACAGGTTTGCTGCTATATTTTAGACGAGCAATATACTGTAAATATTCTTTAGATGTTTATCAGATATGTAGAGACACCTGTAGGTTTGAATGAGCTTTAGTTATTTAGCGCTTTCCATTCATATTCAGAAACATTCTGATTGTATTACTGCGCTGCTTCCATGCTGCTTTGGTAATTAATGCACAATGTATCTCTAAATCTATCAGATTTGAAATTCCTATTAAGTATTTTGTGTAGCACCATCTCACAGCACTTTTTGATTTTTTTAATTTTTTTTTTGGTTGTTGAAAGGCAACAACATCTCACTCAAATTAAAACCGATAAGATAAAGCAAATAATATCAATAATTAACTGTAATCTGATGATTTGTCTACTTTTCTATAAAAGTTTAATTATGGATACAAAGCATTCAAAGGGCTGCTATATCTATGGTACCCAGAGTTTCCAATTATAGATAATAAAAAAAAAAACCCCAGCAGATTAAATAATTTACAATGATTAAAACATTTGCCACACTGTTACAAAATGATGTCAATTACAATTTTAGCTACAGCTCACCACCAATTATGTCTGCTGGTAGTGTTCTGCTGGAAACACTATCTGTTCTGAAAAAGGTGTGCTCAAGGGGTGTTAAACACAGGGTGGAGGGTTGAGTCCTGCTTAGTGCTGAGAGAAAGTCCCACTTGTTAAGTAAATGGAAGGGTCCCGGGTCCGTCTTCCTAATGGCGTGGCGTCCCTACCGGGAGCACAAAACAGTAGCCTGAATACCAATAGGAAGCTGCTGGGTCCTTGAAGGAACCAGCAGACAAACACTGCCAATTAGCAGAGGGCCCCTACTCATCAGCCATGTGTTCACATCTGATTAACAGAACGCATTCATTGCATCAGGTCCAGGCAAACACAAAACCTTTCCCTTGGGCACTTGGGTTTTTCTCCTCGTATCCTTATTTATGTCAATTAAAAAGCTTTATTATGATGCTAACTGCGAGACCACACTGAGGAGTGTTGTGGAGAAAAGGGGAGGGGGAGAAAAGGAGCAAACCGGTTACTGTATTGCACCTTTGTCTCCCTCCATAAGAGATCTCCCCCCCCCCAAAAGGCCTGAACAAAAAAATCATGCGCTTGCTTTGGCCTTCTTGAACACATTCTGAAGAGGGCAGGAACAGGGAATCGAACAGTTTTTAATGGCATACTTCTTTTTTTGTTTTTTTTTTGTTTTTTTCTTGTCTTGAGTGGCTTGTGTAAAATGTGTGGATGAATACAAGTCTCTTGTGCTAACCCTAAAGGTGTGTGGCATTGTACTGCTGGTGGCACAGCTGCCTCTCAGGACATCACCTGGCAAGCAGGTCACCGCAACAGAAATCTGTAACAATCACTTTAAGGAAATATTCAGCTCGTTGAACATGATTGCTACTTTTATTAACTGGGACATTTTACTTTGGGAAATGTTTAAGTGCAACACACTGCTTTATACTCTTGCTGCTGCAATTGTGTTAAACATATTTTTGTAAGACAGTACAGACTAGTCCTCTAAGGTCTGTGGTCTTTAACATTTAACATTAATGCATATTTATATTTTTTTTAAAAATAGCCTTTTAGTTTCAGTTTCACAAAACTTAGCTCTCGTAGCTCACAACGTTTGCCTATTAAAGTAAATGTGTTTCAGTTTAGCAGTCGATGAATAGCATGTTTTCTGCTTACTTTACAATCACAAGAACTATTTTTGCAATCTGCCTCCAAGGTCTCATCTAAAAACAACTGAAAGAGTCCCTGATACAGTATAGCCCTCCTGATTTTGCAGTTCATTACTAAATGATTTTGAAAAATGAAAAACGGGGTGACACTGATGGTTACTTTTTTAAACTATTTTGAAGAATCATGAGCCAAACTCGATATAATATTATCTACTAGCTAACATTGATCTGGACTGCAGTCTTTCCAGCATGTTATGTTTATTTGTACTGCAACCTTTTTTTTCTTTTTTTACATCATATATGTTTGACTATATATATTTTTGGTAACGCCACTCCAGAAAAAAGTAAAAAAAAAAACACTGTTGCTGAAATAAATGTTAAATAATTAAAGTATACATGTGCAAATGTACAATGTACACTGTCTTGGTAATGCTTCTTCACGTCTTCTCAGCCACAGTAAATCAATTCTTAAGCCATTTAGCTGTGGTCATAATTATCCATTTATGTGGAAGTGAGAGATGATGTTGTGGGAGAAGGGGGCATTCAATGACAGTCTTGTAGTTCATAAAGAGCAATTAGCCCAATCTGATTTAGCTAATTAAAGAAGAATGATGACAAGAGGGGGGAAAAAAAACATGGTATATTATGAGAAAAACAAACCGCACTATACACAAGGTATATAATTAAATATATTGTGATGAAAGATTATGCATTATTGGGTATGATGTGTTATGTAGTTATTAGGCTAATTCTTTAAAAAGCATCACTAATAACTTAAGGTATGAAGGTTTCGTGGAACACAAATCATCTTTTCTAACCTGATTATGCACAGAAACAATCTTTGGACTTGTTTGTATGAGAGTTATGAGAGTCATAGGCTACTCAAAACTGGGATTATAATTTATTGTTGGGCTGCATCTAAGTATATATATTTATATGTATATACAAGTATATATTTGTCTTTGCTGCTTGCGCTCTGATATGATGTAATAATTAAAAAATCCTCTGAATGCGCTCTCATTTCTCATCGGTTGCATAATAAGCGCTGTCATCACATTGTTTACTTGTTTATGTTTACTTCTCGTGCGCTTTGAGATTGTCTGAAGGTACATGCAGGCAGCACAATGGCAGATGACACTGTGTCACATATCTTATTTTTTAAAGACCGTGATGCCTGCAGCACCGTGATGCGAATCTCTCGTCACACTGTGAGCTGCGGCTCACTTGACCCTTGTTGTTTTGTATTAAAGGTGTTCCTTACTGCATTGCACTAATCTGATAAAAAATGTGTTTTAATATTGTTTGTACACTTTTCAAAAGCAGTGGCTTTATTGCAGGCGAAGCCAACAGAAGGCATGGCATAAGAGAGCTGACAGGAATATTAAGTGAGGCAGCCTGAGCAATATAGAATATAAATGAGGTTATTTTACACTGCAGAGCTCGGCAAACCGACGCACAGACTTCTCTCTTTGTAATAAATCATTCCCATTCAGACAGCCTCTACTCTTAGGGCATTGTTTAATACTATCTGCAATAGAGGGGAGAAATAAATTGGTTTACATGGCAAAAAAAAAAAAAAGGTGCTGCGGTTAGAATGCATGATATGATGATGAAAGATAGAATATACTTGACTTATTGATGATAATGAACTTGCAGATAGGAGAATGTTGCATGGAGGGTGCCATATGGGAGCAATATTAAGAGGGGGGGGGGGGGGACTAGAGAGAAATCCCAAGTAAGCAGTAAATGTAGCAGAGTAAGATTTTCTGAAATAGCATTGTAGTCCCCACCCAGCCCTTTCAATAGAACAACATAAAAATGAAATTTATGTCTATACCCCAGCCAACAATAGTGCTTGTGCCACGGTGAGATAAATATTTTGTCAGAGATGCTGAAGGCTAAAGATGAAGTGACAATTACTCCCCTCAAGAAACACTTCTTGCTTCTTTGCTGTTGGGTGTATTGTGGCAGAAACAACCTTCAGTGTATAATGTTATTTTATTTTTCTCTGATTTGCAGATACAAATACGCTGCTGTTGTGTGATGTATGTTGGATTTTACAGAAAGCATTCGGGTTATTTAACTCAGATCACAGAGGGCTGTGATTGAGAGAAGTAAAAGCTTTAACTGTGGCTTGTCTGGAGCACAATCCAAAATCAACAACAGTGCAACGAGGGAAAGAAAACAGTATTTTTGCTCCGCCGCCTGCGTGCTTCGTCAGAACGCTGAGGAACTCAGTGACATTGAGAATTATACCTCCACGTCAAAATGTGTTGCCGCAATCCTAAAATGAGGAGCAACGTGCCAAAGCTACTCCCAGTAGAGCAGTTACATACGTGAGACAGCAACTAAGCACAAAGATGAGCACACTATATATATATATATATATATAATATACATATATAATATATATATATATATTCTAATCTACAGCCCTGAACCTGTCGGATACTTTACCTCTTCTGTTAGATATAATGTAGGTGCCTTTTCCTGCTGCATTTTTGATTGACAGAAAAGGTGTGTAAGGCGATCAGCACAGAGTGTGATACCTGTAATTCTTTTAGGAGATAAGATTCACACCATTCTATAGTGGGAAATGAAAGTTGGCTTCAAATGGGCCTTTCTCCTTTGAATTGGAGCCAGAATCATTACGATTTACAAAACTGAGGCTGGGAGTTTTGGTGGCTCATTATTCTCCTGTTGCCTCTTCCCATATCTCCTCATGAAACACGCTTTGCCCTCCAACACCTCCGTGTTCAGAGATAGGAAGGCGCAGCGGTCCTCTCTGATCAGATACACAATCAGGATACTTGGTTAAAAGATTGGACTATATGCGGCAGTGTACCTGTTCAGTGGATGAAATATGATTTTTGGAGGCTGGGGTGATTCTAGCTTGTTTTATTACATCATTATCTCTTCGTTGATGCTGAAACATTTGTCATATATATGGTGAATAGCATTAAAGAAAAAAAAAGGTTCACATAGTCTCTTGGGACCATCACATGGTCTTGATAGAAGATATTGTGAGTTGTACGTATATTGCAGTGGACAAGTAATATTGCATTGATTGATTATGAATTGTTGAAGAAAATTTGTCATGAAGGAACAGTAGCAAGTGGACAATGAGGGTGAATATTTAGGAGTGTTTTTATATTTTATGATTCTAAAAAAAATGAAAATGTACTTTATTTTGAATCGGCTTGATTAACCAGCTGGGAAACCTATGTCATAAACCAATGTATAATTTGATCAATCATTCATTCACAAAAAAAACATTGTCTGTGGACATAATCCAGTCAGCAATTAAACTTGGTAGTGCAACATAACTGGGAAAACATTTCAGTAGGATATAAATGTAATTTCTATGATACAGTGTTGATTTCAAAAGGATTATTCATACAGGATAAATGCCAACTTCCTCTCTTTGGATGATGGCACTTGTATTTTTAAACAACTGTACAGACTGATGGCTTGTAGCAGGTCTGTGATACTCAAATTGTTAACATCAATATGATGGAAAATAAAAGAGCAGCTGCACCAAGTACTAAAGAAAAGAACAATAGCATGCTGGGGCTGTATTGTGAAATCTACTTAACATAGAACATCTTTAAAAATCTTCCTTTGAGGACAGTTTCTCTCAATTTAAAAATTCTCTAATAGTCAATATCAAATTGCTTTCTCGTGACAGGCACAGCTTTGGTGCGATATATGGCTATATCTCTTGCTAAGGGAGTAAAACCCCTAATTTAGTCTGCAATAAAAACCAACGGGCTTAGAGAAACTGATTCTTTCCAGAACATTAATCATGAAAATTTAATGGATATCAAATATTTAATACAGTAGAATGTACAACTTGTATTACTATGGCTTTCTCCAAATCGATCATGTAGAGGAAAATCCATAATTAAAATTATGCTAGCAAGGGCAAATCATTAAGATTTCTATTCGCCTTCATGCTTCAGGAAAATGAAATATACACCCTGCCAGTGATGTATAGGCTATTAGAGGCAGAAATAAATTATTACTGTCTCTTATAAAAATGGGTGCTTGACTATATTAGAAAAATAACAGTATGTGATAATTCTTGTGTAACTGAATCTCAGATAAAGCCTCTGTTCAAACTGAAATAGAGAAATAAACTACATTTAAAAAAAAAAAAAAACGAGTGAATGTCGAATATCTAGACATATAAAAAAGATCTATAGTTTTAATACTAAAATTCATTTGTTGTTTATCGTTCATGCCACAAAGACGGCATGGTAAATTTCTGATGCGCACCTGCAATCACCCACTTACTACATTTTTGTAGTTTTATATCTCATATAACTAAGCTACCGTACTTTACAGGGTGGTGATTAAACACACTTCAACACTGAAAGTGCATTAAGTCCAAATGGTTGGATTATGTTAGTAGTACAAAACTAAACCAACTAATACTATCAAACAATCCATGAAGGCTACCCCATCGGTTGAAGGGTGGCTGTGGGGGTATATAGAAAAGAAAAAAGTTGATAATACTTGATGTTTTTGTTTAAATTCACTCGGTATGGCTCCATATAAGATACAAGTTGGAGAAGATTCATATATGTGGCTGATATTCTGCTGCAACTTGGTTAGTTACCCCCTTCTCTGGACTTCTCTGGCCCCAAAAATCACTTGCACTGAGTATATTTCATGCCTTCAGATGTACTGCTATAAATTCTGGGCCCCCTGAAAGAATAATGCTCTGCACCCTCCTTAATTGGCCCCTAATCCAACTGGAATTTTTTGTTTTTTTGTGGATCCTCTCCAGCTCTGAGCCTATAGAACTGCCACCACTTTTCACCAAATTAGCACTGCAAGTCACTCTAAACAGGTACAGAAACATGCTTGCGACTAGAATTGCCTGTTCAAATGTAACGTTTGGGTGACAACAAGGGAGCCACCACAGTAGTACTGACTAAAAAAAAAAAAAGGTGTTTAGACGCATATCAGAAGGAGGACTTTTAGATGAGAAGTAAGTACAGTGAGCTTCTACATCTCCCCCTCTGGTACTGTGATATGGACAGACGCCATTCCCTTTTGGAGGAATTCCTGCATTCATCCACACATACCTCCACCTCGATCTTAGCAGCTCTGGTTACTCTTTGATCTGCTTATGTTCTCTTGAAAGGCTGAAACACTTCAAACAGAAAGGGCCGTGAAGCCGAGCGTGACTCTCATACGAGCAGCTTTTTTTCTTTTTTTTCTCATTGATTTGATAAAAGTGATCGATACACTTAAATAATGTATCGTAGCTTGTTCCTCTATTTTGGTATCTGAGCATCAGCTGCCTCTTCGTGATTTGAGAGGAGAGGTAGTTTTCACTCTAATGAGGCTGGACAGACCTCTCAGAACATATAATACGGTGGGGCCGTTACAGCTTTTCTGCACCTGATGGCTTAGAAATATTGTTTAATATTAAAGACGTTCTTATCTTCTTATGCAATGATCATTAGTCACAACCGTCTCAAACAAACTGCATCATGAATAGTTGTAGGGGCTGATGCAAGACTCACACACACACTGATCTGCAGCGTTGCGTTTGTGTTTGTCCACAGGATATCATCTTTGGTTTCAAGAGGTGAAACGTGGGTGCCAGGTTCTATTTTATTTAGTCTGTCCCTGCCAAGAAGCCTGGTAGCTAATGCTAGTGAGCCAGCTGACCACAGATATAGAAGGCGATATCTTGTCAACAAACACAAACAGCAGGAGCAAATGAGTCAGTAGGCGCGGACCTTTCTACTCTGTGCTGAGACTGATTACGTCCACGCTCTACTTAGTTGAAGCATATGGTGCAGACAGTCCATAGCAGCGTGGGATTAACTATAGTCTATATTTTTGAATATGCATAAAGATGACAGCCATGCAAGTGGTGCAGTCCTCTGTCAACTGTCTTTCAGCAAATATGCAATAAATAAAAATTGTACTTATTAGTATTGGTCTGCACCCACAAAAAAAAATCTTTGCAATTAAGGGGTCAGTGTTTCTTGCATTTTCACACTGCTCTGTTGCTGTAAAATATCCTTCTGCCGTGAAAATATATAATCTCCAATATATTACCACAGATGGACACAGGCAGTCTGACTCAGAGTAATGATTACTGAGGTTTCTTTAAAGACCCCCTGAAGCGCAAATCAGAGCTGAGCTATAAGGTCATAAGCTGTGGTTGTGGTATAAAAAAGGAGATGTGAGAGTGATCCAAAACTTATGGAAAGATCCATCGCATAAGTGGCAAAGCAAGCAAGAATATTTCTGAAGGTGAAAATAAAAATAAAGAGACTGGTGAAATATACTTCCATTGCTTGTATGTAAACTTTTAAGAGAGATGGGGCAATATTATAAGTGTGGTTAACCGTCTTACTGAACAACTTCTGCTATACAATTTTATTTTCTGTTTTTAGAGATTTTTAGAAGTTGAGGTTGATGCTTAGACATGCTGTGATTGGTATTCAGTCGCAATTGTTTGAAATCTCCCTTTAAGTCAAGCATTTGAAAGCATTTTCAGTTCAGATCAGAGCTCGCTAGGTCTGAATTGTACTTGTATTAGTTTTCTCTAAAATCTGATACCTTTCTTCTTCGTTTAAAGCTTGCTTATTGAGAAGGGTGATGGATGCAGAACTATAGCTGCATGCACTGTTCAGCGGGCTCATAACAGTTTATTGTTGATGCATGCTGCACCCACAGCACAATGTACCAAAGAATATATCATAACTACAAACCCGCATGTGCATCAGTGTCACTTTTACTATTACAGACACTGTATAATGATTTACAGTAGGTCATCATGTTGCAGTATAAATAGTTTTCTGAGATAAATTAGCTGTCTGGGTTAGCCCACACATATATACACACAATAGTAAAAAAAAAAAAAAAAAAGATGCTTGAGTTCTACAGAGCTGTTGGAGTTGAAATGAGTAAGTGGTTTTCATTCTTTTACATATAGAGGCAGCATGTAGTAGGTATTTAACTTAAGTGATATTGCAGCCATTGTTTACAGGTACTCCTGGGTTTAAACAGCCATAGATGTATGGAGTTTATAATCCATGTGTAAATTTGAATCATTCTAATTGCAAGTCACATTTATTCTAAACTACACATTTTATAGCAAAAGTCATCATCCAACACCATGAAAATTTAAAAAAACAAAAAACAAAAAAAAAAAAAAAAAACTTTCAGGAGATATACAGGACGATTACTTAAGAGGCTGCACGAGAGAAAGTGCAGCACCCTTTGTGAACATCATCATTTTTCAAAGCGTGCAGTATTTGATAAACAACCTCTCTGAGGTCTTGATGAACATGGTGATTGAACATGACAAAGTGACAATGATGGAGTGTCCTCCTGCCTAACAAATGAAGAGCAGTAGGAACTGTGATTATTTCAGTGAGCACAGGATGGCAACATTTGGATTAAAGCTAAATAGAGTAACCCTCACTTGATTTCATAATATATTGATTTCATGTCTGGCACCGTCACCGAGTGTAAAAAGAACCGTGTGAAATACACCACAACCATCTGTCAGTCAGACGAACAAGATGACAGCAGATCACAAGTACACTGCATGTGTAAAAGCACATTCTTGGCGGCGCATCAGGGAACTTTAGCGTAACAGATGAATAGGGATTTAATATTTAACTCTGCATTTTTTGAAGAGATAATTCAGGCAGTATTCATGCATTTTCCTGCTCCGTGACAACTGTATGCCACATCTGCATTTTCAAGTTCTTAAGTTTCACATCTTCATGTTTGATCTCGTGAAATTCTCATTAGGTGTGTTTATTATAAAGATCTGTAATAACTGGATTTGTGCATGAATGAACAATGGTTGTTTTAATGAAGTGGAAGTGGGAGAAATGAATGCCCTGTCTAAAACCAGTGTGACCAGTGACCAATATCTCTTTGGCATCGATATTAAACAGGATGCGCAATTTATGGCACATTTCTGAGGTTTAATATTTGTATTGAGCCAACATCAATTTGTCATAATTGGTTATCAAATATTACATTTTTGCAAACATCATGCAATAATTCTACTGAAAATTGATACATATTGTAAAAAAAAGATTAGGTCTTCAGTATTTCATCTACAGCACTTGAGCATAATGAGTTCTAATTTATTGATGTGTTAGCCCTAAATAGCAATCTACTAATCCAACGTTACTCAGCATGTAAATACATTCTTGAGTATAACAGTAATTGTTACTGATGGCTGTAGCCATCAATAAATATTTTAAATATGCTGCCAACAGTCGCAGTTTTATTACAGCTAATGTACTTTTCAAGGAGAAAAATGCGAACATGGAGTCTTACTGTTGTAGCACCAACACATTTTTTTTTTCTTTCTTCTGAGCAATTCTTTCCTGCATGTGTATAGTCAGATCTATTGTCTTGCAATCCGCCAGTTACCAGACCTTTTAAGAGCTAAAGCTTTTTTTTTCCCTTTTATTCCCACCTTTTTATTCCCACTCGGGTGCACAGCTAAAGTACGGCAGTCATTCAGCTAAATGTAGAAAAAGTGAGATCTCCGACTATATCACTATAATTATCAACTTGCTCTTTGCTCTGATCACCTGGAGCATAACTTCACAGTTATAGTGAAACATCTTCACAGTATCACAATGTATTTTTAGTGAATTATATAATATTGAGTTGGAAGATTCATAACAGGCAATATTTACACCTCATTCAGCTGTAAGACTCCAGCAGGATGAGGGGAACGAGGTCTCCAGTAGGCTCTCAGGACGTAACTAAAATAGGGATGTTTATACAGAATACAGTTTGTTGTGAAGGATGGTGTTGGAGGTGGAGAAGCGTCCGGGGGAGTAGCTGGGAGCTTCACGATGCAGCTGCAGCGCTTTACTGATTCACCTTGCACTTCTAAATCATTCATAAATGTTTACCCAGTACTATATGCAGCAAATGTGCTCCGGCGTTGCCGTTTAGACGCCGAACATCGGCTGCAGCAGATCAGGGTTTTCCATCGTAACACGAGTCCAAACGTCACCGCCGCGTTAATAATGAAAAGCTACAAACTGAAGGTTAAGGACCTTCTGATGCATGGGCAGTGAACTGGGTCCATCAGTGAGTGCTTCATAAAGATTGTGACATGTCACCCCACCACAACCCCCCCGACCCCTCTCTCCTGTTTGGCTTCATGCTCAACCTTTAGACATGGTAGCAAACATGGAGGGCAGCGTTTTAGTGTGCAGAGATTCTGCAATGATCACTCACAGGTGACGTGCCTAATAGTCCCTTCAGTCTTCCACTTTCACCTGACATGTTCAATAAAATTCCCATATGGCTACCGTTGATGGATCCGATATCAGAATTACAGTCTTGTGCCGATGCGTTCGCCAATGTGTGCGTCGTATTTAGTGGCTGAAGTACACTGTCTATATGCGGCGGCGTTACAGAAACGGAGACTTCAGACAAATAGAATAAGCTTACCTGCAGTCTTACAGGATGGCTTTCCCCTAGTGACCAGATTTCATCTCCTTAAAAGGAGCCATTAACTCCTAGTGACAGAGAAATGAATTTGCTCTGTGGTGAGAACAGCTTCTCATCGGCAATCATTAGTTTAGCACTCCATAATCACCCCTTTGTGCTGTGTGTTCATCAGTAGGCCTGCTCTGCCGGTGCTAACAGAGAGTGGGGCTGCTATCATCAAGGGCAGGATGTGAAAATTGCTCCATAAAACAAAAGTAATACCCAATAAAATAGGAAAGCAAGTGGCACTTCCAACATAAAAGTGAAAGATTACCATGAAAGTACATGGTAAACATGTTGTTATTCCTCAGATGTCATCCAAATTGCAACCTTGTGTTGCCGCGTTACCTTAAGACTTAGAGGTCTCATCTGTATATTAAGATGAGGAATGGGGCTCATAGATGAAATGCTATTCAATAAAGCACATTTTGCTGTTAAGGGCCCATGATAGCAGTGGAGGAATAATTCAAAAAGGCTGCAAAGATTAGAGAAAGTAGCATGTGGTGTTTGTGGCTTTAAAGGTTCTGCAGGAAACGGGAACAATCTGTCTTCATTGAAGCTCCGACTTGATGAGGCAACCTGAAAGGTAATTAAGTTTGATATGTTGCCTGTGCTGCTCTGCCCACGCTTTGAAAGAGTAACAAGCTCCAACAGCAAAAAGCAATGTTTAAGTTATGGCCTGTCATCTTATATTTTCAGCCCCGTGTGATTTTTCACTGTCACAGGCACCAATTTATAAATTCCATTTGAACCAGAAATAATCTAACATTAAGGCTTCTTCCACTCACACAGTGATTCCCGATGAATGCGGTAATCCATGAGACATACAATACGCACAAACAAATATTATATGACATGACATGAACACAGAACACTGATTCATTATTAAGTTTGTACTACAGATGTTTATGATAAAATGCCCTCCAACAGGTTTCTGGGACATGGTTTGTGCAGGCTGGTTTACATTGTCATGACATTGTTATTAGTAACACCTGTGCCTTTCCTGCTAAGACAAGTCAACATGCCTGCTGTGAAAATCGTATTCTCCCAACTATACAAAAGTAGCCAACGTTTTATTGTAATCTATGTGTAATCAGGCGTTTGTTTTGAGAGGTTAGAGGAGAGATAGGTGCAATTTAAATGCCTTACAATAAAGGCAGTTATTAATGAGAATAGCCAGAATTTCATTGTACAAACATATGTTTTGGACAGTTGGTCTATTGGTTTAGTTATGGTGACAGGAGCTGAGGAGGATATATTATTATATAAAATATTAAGATTTGTACAGTAACACTGTTGCATGATATCAGAGAGAAAAAAAACCCTCAACTTTCAGTGAACTTATTTATGTTAAATTAACTGTGCATGTATCAAAGATACATGACTTACTCTCATCTACATTCTTAAAATAAAGAACTATTGGCTATATCACAAAGAATGCACAGTGCAAATCAGTAGTGTAATATAAACAGTATATACAGTAGCCTATTGGAATACGCAAAATTCATTCACATATGACACCAGCATCAATGCATATAAACACCCTCTTAGCTCAGCCGAAACACTTACAATATAGCAGACGCTGTACCCAGCTTCATACACATACATACCTACATACATACATACATACTTTATCTAAAAAATGTATTTATTATTACAGAGCACGATTTAATAATTAAACAAGGATGACAACAATCCAACAAGCAACCAGCAGACCTCCTGCACAGGTTACAGTCACATAACACATATGTTAACAGGTAACCTTACTACAGTTAATGCAAAGTGGGATCTTCCAAATTGATTTATTTGTGCAGGTACACCCTGTCCTCTGTGTCTGTGTGCACAACACAGAGCAACACAGCAGCATCAGTGTCCAGACAAACAAGGCAAGACATTGTTTAAACATAAATACCTCCATAACATCAGCAAGTAAATACAGCCACGGCGGGCCAGAAAACACAAGCAGCAAAGACAGACGTGTAGAGATGTATAACTCACCCTACCTCCTGCTGTCCTTCAGGCACGTGAAGCGGTCAGCATCCATGTCCTATAATGTCCACTTTAAACTTTCTATAAACTGTCTATAGCCTAATGTGTTGATGATGACAATAACGTCAGCAGCTTAACTTGTGAGGGTGGTATGGCAGTGATCACAGTGATGTTGTTTTCTAAACAAAGTAGTTTTTTAATCTGGAGTCGAGGTGTGGCTTTCCCGCGCAGGGTCGTTTGAACGCGCACCGTAAACTTCCGCCGGCGGAGCAGACTAACTTCCGGTTAGCGTTCTACTTATTTGAAAATAAAATAAAATAATTTTCTTGTGCTCTTATAGACTTTCCACATGTTATCGGACAAAATTGATCAAATACCATTTTACAACTTAAAAACAACTTTACCAACCAACCGCGGAGCCTATGAGGTGTGTCACCAGTGTTTATGTAATTACTCTCACTGCCAGAAGGGGGAGACAAAAGTCCCGCACTCTAGCTTTAAAAAAAAGAGTAAAGAGGTGATAGAGTGACAGTTATGTTCCAAAATAAAACATTTAATTATGTTGCAAAAAACATTTAATATTTAAATTAATTTAAATTACATTGGCTAGTTTTATTAATCACAGAATTTCTGACTTCCCTACAATCCCTACAATTCCATACAAAAGTAGTAAAGTGAGGATAAAAAATAAAAGATTTGAAGATTATTTACTCTGCATATTAATGTTACTGCCACATGTCTGTTTAAATATTGTGTGTAAATATTGTATTATAAAAAAAAAAAAAAAAGGATAACATTGTGCAAATACAGGTGATGTCACCAAGGGACACTAAATTAAGTTTGCAGATACAATGTAGAATGATACATTTAATCAACATCTGGCCCCAGAGCCATTATAAGCTGACAGTTACAAGTACATGAAACACATTGCCTTGGGACAAACACTGTCTTTACACATGTCAAAATATTCATTATATATTCGTATTATGTCACTGGAGTGCATGATGAAATGCTTAATTATACAGCTGGATTTAGCCATGTACTCTGTTTGACACGCATTGGTTGTATCTCTGTTAAAGGAATTGGTTGATATAAGAATCTGCAATAATAATAAAAGATGTAGGCTTAATAGAAAACCTTATGAATGGGCAGCTTCTTGTACACATCAGTAGGCCATCAGTAATTGCCATTTATTTGTTTGACTATAATAGTTATGGCTTGCTTCTGAAACATCCTGTTTTTAAATGCTTTGGATGAAATGGAACAGCGTTGTGTTGTGTTGTGTTGTGTGTGTGTGTGTGTGTGTGTGTGTGTGTGTGTGTGTGTGTGTGTGTGTGTGTGTGTGTGTGTGTGTGTGTGTGTGTGTGTGTGTGTGTGTGTGTGTGTGTGTGTGTGTGTGTGTGTGTGTGTGTGTGTGTGTGTGTGTGTGTGTGTGTGTGTGTGTGTGTGTGTGTGTCCGCGCGACATGAGTGATGCTGTATTAAAGCCCAGGCTTCAATCTATTCAAGAACCTCTGCTGCACTATCTTTACAATTGAGTTAGCTTGGTGCAATTGCTGTCTATTCAATGGCTGAGAAATTGAGTTTAAAGCCAGAAGCGCTGCCAACATCATGGAATAAGGACAGAGAGAGCGAGAGAGAGAGAAAATACTGAAAAGTAAATGAGTGTATCTTCATTCTCCTGTGCCCACATTGCAACAAGCACACATATTTATTTTAAATATGACACTTGAGAAAGTTTTTTTGACAGCCATGTCAAAACTCAGTCCAGGACTGCTGTACAGTCATTAAGTCACAACATCATAACCAAAGGCTGATGCGGCCCATCCCTCCTCTATATGCAAAGCAGTGATTAGTGGACAGGTTATAAATTGTGTTATTTTCTCCATCACACCAAGAACTGCTCATTCGTGGAAAGGTGATTTGAGTGTACCACAATTACCTAGCTTGAGAGAGAAAATTGCGTACTTGACTCCGCCAGGGTCCAATTGGTTCCAACTTCTAGATGATGGGCAATCAAGGCTCTATTTATTTGGTCATGTTTGGGTCCAGGAGTTGATTGAATTTTGGTATCAGTCCTTATCACTATGTTGTACTTGATTGTGTATGCAAAGTATTTTGATGAGTGCTTGTATTCTTTATTTGCCTTACTCGGAGCAGCCTGCATGCCAAGCATCCCTTCTGTAAAGCGCTGTTCCCCTCTGTGACTCACGCTTGTCATTGTTCTGTCGCTTTGATCAGCCTGAGTCAATCTCCTTTGCTTTCGCTGCCAGCCATCACAGATTGGCTAGACTATGTGACACAGAGCCAAATTCAGAGGCGCTGTCTCCTACAGAAGAAAATACACTCAGAAATTACCCTAAATTCGGTTGTGTTGTCATTATGTCTGGAAAGACGACCATATGGGTCCATATGGCAGTGCTTGTCTGAAGCACCATATGTTATCAGTGCAAGCAGGCTGTAGTACTCATTTACATAATATTGGTATCCCAAACCAGGCCTTATGTTGCTGAATTCCATCACGCCGCTTTAAGGGCATCTTCATTCCTCTAGAATTAGAGGAAGTAACCCAGCTCAAGGATTTCATGATTGGGCCTAATTTGAATGAGGATCAATCTTACAGAAAGATTTACCAATTTCCATTTAGTTTGTGTATTTCTAACAATCATATGTGACATCCTTTAGCTGCTTGGTTTTGTATCTGAATGTGCTGCATTCATTCAGACAATGAATGTAATGAAATTTCACCATATGCCACTATAGCATGCATTAAAAGAAAGAAAGCAACTCCCCTTGATTACTTTTCACAGAGTTTATTTGACTGAATGGACACACAAGTTCTGCAGTACTGGCTGATGAAAATTGCTTGCAGACCTGGCAGACCCTTCCTATCCTGTCTCTGTCAGCTGGGGTTAAGGATAGCTCCAGCAGCTTAACAACTCCCCCCCACCCCCCACCCCAACCCCCACCCCCATCAGAAAACAAGACTCCTTCTTAAAGCAAAACGCCAGGATGCTTTCAACTCCCTCCAGGCAAGAAAGGGACACAGAGAGCATTTTATATAGAGGTTGAAAGGTTGCACTTCATTACATCGTGAACAGGTAGACATACCAATGGTGTGTCTGCAGTTTATTTGGCTGTGCAGAGCCGCTGAGATGTAATAATAAAAAGGGAATGCATGCAGGATGTTTGATTCAAAGCTTGTAATAGTCAGTTTACACGGTGGGGTGGTGAACTTTGATAAACCATTTCCTTCATAGGTGCTGAAATTTATTTCCAGATTGGGGCTAAATCATCATGGCAAGGAATCAACATGTTATCACACTGCATCATATATAAGTTACTATATACAGTACATGATCAGTCAGTCCACTTGGACCAGATTTAAATATTTCAGTCATTGATATTTGAATAGTTGTTATATCTCAACTATTCAAGCATTCATGGTCTCCACATGATAAATTATACTATAGTGATCCATTGATTTTTCCACTAGAAATGTGTGTTTTTTAGTGAATGTCTCAATTGTTAAGCTATTTGATACAGATACAGTACGCCTACAGCCAGGGATAAATTCGTGCCAGATCCTGCAGGAACAGGCATTGATTGGATCCAGCACCTCCTATGTCACTATCAATATCTGTAAATCCATTTTTTGTAATACTAGATGTTATCTGTTCTGCCATAATGTTATTTCTCCATTAAAGTTACTCCTAAATCACGTGTTTATTTATTTATTTATTTTAAAGAAGAGACGTCAATCACTCAGGTCACGCAGTGACGACCGAAGCGCGTGGGAGTTTTGTTTACGTCACGTGAGCTAATATTACCGCGATTGAAACTTAGCAACAAGGAAAAAAGTCAGTAAACTGGAAAAAAATCGAAAAAGACAGTCAGTTTGTTGAATTTCTTCAAACCAGCAGCTCATTCGGACCTTAAGCAGGCCAACGTGGTTTTGGTGGATTAACCAGGTGGCGATAATAGCAGTACAGGTAGAAAAAGCTTTGCTAGTAGCAGTGATGGAGGAGTAACTCAACTGAAGCAGGAGCAAGAGGAGGCCGCCGGCTCTATGATGTTTTGTGGACTGTTTTGGACAAATAAACAGAAAGGTAAGCACGCGTTTTTTTGTATTACTGTTCTCTGCTGTGTAGTGTTGATGATGGATTAGGAGGGTGATGATGAGTATGATGATGATGATGCTGGCTAATAAGGCTAATGAGAGACTACAAGCTCCACATATACTGTATGCAAGTGGTTTAACAGTAAACTGGCGCCGAGAAAGAAAAGTGGCTGATGGTTTGCCCTTACTCTGGTTTAATGCTTTTTGGTGTCTGAATATGTTATCTGCTTACTGAAAGCCTCACAGTTAAGCAAGTGTGGGTTGTGAAATTGTGAAATGAGTATATGGCTAATGAAAACTTCAGTCATATCATTGTGGGCATGTTATGTGCATGTGTAGCCTACTCTAAGCTCGATTATCAGATCAAATGCAATTATTATTATAATATATGCTAGCTCTGTTACACGTTGCGTTGTTTGTGATGATAGTTTTGTTAAATTTTAACAGTTGGTATCAAGGCATTGTCCAATATGCTCCAGGCACTTAAGTATTTTGAGCTCAAAGCGTACAGTCTCAGCTGTACTTTATGTTTTAATGCTAATTAGAATTGTTAGCATGCTAATGCGCTAAGCTAAAGTGGTAAACATGCTGCGCATAAAACCTTATAAACATAATTTTAGCATTGCCATTAAAAATGTGTTACCATGCTGAAGTTCACAGAGCTGTTAGCTAAACTTGGCCTACTGTGTGTTCAGACTGAACACCAGTACATACAAAGGTAATGGCAATAGTTCAGGCATGAATTAATGTGTTGAGTTGAAATTGAGTCTGTTGCTAGCTTACAGCTAACAGACATTTTGGCTGTTGGCTGTCTGAACAGTCTTGTTATTTTGAAAAATACTGTCCTCCCTCAAATAGTAGAACATCAACTGCAGAGGGTATCAGGCCTTTATTGGAAGCAGGCTTTTAGCCAAGTTACCCTGGTTACCCTGTTATTTAGTGTTGCTTCTATTATTATTGCATGTAATGTCACTGACATCGTTATTATTAAAATATGCATTGTTGTCCCCGTATTTAAATGATATTGCATCTCCTCCGTTCCCCTCCCCTCTCTGTGATGATGCCATGTATGTAATCATAGAACTGGAGTCATATCCAGGTAACTACTATTTATGCTTACCTGGCATGCACATTATATATTGGGGCACCAGGAGTTTATCCACCCTTGTGTTTTTCCCCAACCTGTTTTTAGAGCCAACCTTTATTTGTTTTATGTCGACGCCCCCGAGCAGTTTTCGGGACCCGGCTTTAGTTGACTAGCGTCTTTTATTTGGGGAAATATGGTACTTAATACAATGACACACTTTTATTGCAGAGGCAATTCATAACCTTGCTGTTGACTTATTTTCACTATAAAATGTTAAAAAGAAATCATTGCCTTTCATATTGGAGAAAATAGAGACTTACTATTTTTGTACCAGCGTGCCTTATAACAAAACACATTCGGAAAGCCTAGATACAGCATGTCTTCCTGCCAGTGCAGAGACATACAGTCACCGAAATATGACACAGACAGCATAAACATTTCAGTTTAAATAAACCCAAAGCCACCTTTTGTCTACAAACTTTGCCTTTGAAAAATATCATTGGTTCTTCTGACAGAATTGTCACAGGTCAAGTTGTATTTCAGATCAGAGGTGAAATCAAAGGGCAATCCGGCAGAGCATTAAAGAAGAAAAGCAAACTTGGACTGTTGTTTCACAGCTGTCATATGAAGGGGCATATAGTACACCCTCAGCCACCTTCAAAGTGGCTCCTTCAGGTAAATTATTCAGAAAGCATGTACAGGTATACATTTGATACATTGCTGGGAGTTTTGCTTGATCTGACTCTCTTGGTATCTTTTGTTCCTGCCATGTCTCAAATAATATTTGAAAAAGGAAAAAAAAAAAGTACCATTCCTCTGTGGAGAATTGGGGTTTTTTCTCTCTCTCTCCTAAAAGAATTTGTAAACAGAGCTGCAGTTTGATGAGGTCTTGTGGAGGTAAGTCCAGGGGCCTTGAGGTAAAATGGAAGAAAATGAGAACATGGAATCAGCACTGCAGTGACTTTTCTCTCTCGCTGCGTGGAAGTGGCAAGTGGTTTGTTGAGACCGTGGCTCAATATTGTGAGATATCACCCAGTTATGATGCAGACTGCAGTGAGTTTCAATCTTGTCTTTGCTTTTCACACTTGATTTGCTTCAGAATCAAGAGCTGATGGTTTTCTACATTCACAATGTGCTGCTAGTTTTTTTTAGAGATTAGTTGTGGAGAGCTGAAATATTTAGATCTTTAAGGCTAAAAATAGAAGCTTTAGGAGGTTTTGGAGGGATAATGAGTTGTGTGAGGCCAAGAGAAATTTCCACACATGAACAACAAAATGTGTTAAATTAAATCATATTTTACGTATACAACAATGAATATAAATATAACAATTGCTATTTTTGTAAAACTTTCTGTATCTGTGCATGATGTATATTATTTCTTGTCTTCTGATACCCTTGTCCAATTCAGTTAGTGTACAACCAGTTAAATATTCTGAACTTGCGCATCAGATTAGACGCCAGTGGTTGTAGTCTTAAAATATATATATATATTGCATTCATACCTAAGTCCCTAATTCACCGCCTGTCCAGTAATGTGCATATTTTTTAATACACCCAATATGTTAAATAAAGATAGCATTTTCAACAGTATATGAAAGATATATATATATATACTGTATGTACTAATATTCTGAAAATGCAGAACAAGTTCTGTTCAGGAGATCATAATAGCAGCCAACAGAGGAAAACAGTCAGGGTGACCTTTGTATGTAACATCACTCCTATTCCATTAGACCAAAAAACACTTGAAACTACCCTGCTGAATCAAAATTGAATTTTCTCCACTCTCATACTCTCCATATCAGCAACAGTACATTATCCCTGCAATGTCAACTGGGTCATGCAGCTCAGTCCTACAGTGATTTACTTGGCACTACCATTATTTTGGCCTTAATGACGGAGTGACTGAAGTGACTGTCTAAATGTTGAACGCTAAATGCTATTAAACTCTTGTTAGTGGGACTTTTGCTTGTCCGACGCTTTTTCCATTCCATTTGCTGGGTGTTTAGCTGAATATACACTTTTGTTCAACTAAATTTAGAGCCCGATTGGTTCAGAAACAAAAGACAAAGTTGCAGAACAGCATATTTGCCGCCATAATTGACAGCTAGTTTTAGCCTGAGCAGAAAATGTTGCTGTTGATCAGCTTCTTTTTATTTAGTACAGTGGTTTTACACAACTATGGTGCCGCTTAAAGTGATGGGTAATGATGGTTGCAGAGGCCTCTAAAATGGAAATAAATGTGTAGTTGACATTAGATGAAAGAGTTGTACTTTTTATGATAATGTTTTTTTTCTTTTGCTTGATGACAAGGCATTTTGTGTGTCCACCACTTCGGTCCAGATTGAAATATCTCTGCAACTATTGGATGGATTATATTGACATTTTGTGTAGGTATTTCTGATAAGTGTAAGAAGTGTAATGATTTTAGAGATCCCTTAACTTTCATTGTATATCATGTGATCGAAAGTTTTGGTTTTTAGTAAAATGTCTCAAAAAATATTACAATACAACAATACTACATTGTCATAAAGTTTAGTACAGATTATAACATTTTATTTGATTTGATGGTATAAAAGAATCTCAATCTTTTTCCTCTCGCGCATCAATATCCAATTTGTAGCTCATTTCAACAACATAAAATATGCATTCCTAATATCATTGTACTCGGATGTAAAATCATTTTAAAGGAGACTTGAGGGAAATCTTTGTTAAATAAATAATGCAGAAATAAACAGAATGATAAATGGCTGAGTGATGGATTTGCTTGTGTGTGTGGGGAGAAGGAGGATCCTTTTCATGCTTGACCATGTGTTGATTGTGTGTGTCTTTAATTAGGGGAGGGTGGATTTAACCAATAATGGCCAGAGTGGGGAAAGACACCGGTGTCATTAGGATAATCAGAGCTCTAAATGAGGTTTTGATGCATTGTGTCCGACAGGTGTAGTGGCAAGACAGGGGAGAGAAAGGTTCCTCTAGCATGCTCCAGCTGTGTTTACACTCTTTGTCTGGAACAAAGGGGCCTTGTCATATCCAATATGATTGATGCGGCTGTAGAAGAAGGCTTTTTTTTGTGTTGCCATCATTTGTCCTGCACACTCCGTGGCAGCTCGCTTGCCGCAACACAGCAGACCATCTCTCCCACTTCCCTATTTGATGAAATCAGTTTACATTTCTGGGAATGATTCACCACGTCGCCCAGGCCTTCCGGACACTATATATCGCTCACTATCACACGTCATCTCCGAGCAACCTCTCAGCTCTGCCTTAGGGAAATCACACCGTTCAAAACATCTCAGTAAGACATCGCCCCCTCATGTTTGTGTCAGTCTTGTATCATTTTGAATTGCTAATGACAAATGATGTTCTACAGAGAATCATCATATCAACGTACTTAACAATGAAGAGCATAAAAAAAAAAAATGCAATAACGGCACTCTTGACTGATTATTCTGGAGATCTTATCGGCAGCTCTTTTAAAAAAAACATAAAGCAGCTCTGTTCTATTCTGAGGGCTTCGGATGAGCCCAGTGAGTTCGGGCTGATTTGGAGAACAATGAAGTGGATGTGCTGTTCTATAGACTGAATAATGAGGTTGTGTGCTTCAGAGAGCAGCCCCCCCCCCCCTCTCTTACAAAGACACCATCCCCCACCCTCCCCTCCTCTTTGATGGCGCTGATATATGCATAAGCAACACTTTCATTGGGTGCCAAGTATTGCTGGGTTAGAAGCTCGGTGCCCTATCTATGTCTAATGCTGTGATTACCTATATCACATTACTTCTACCTGAAATGCAAATAGCATGAGACCTGTTGGCTAGAAACAAGCTATAATTACCGGTCTTTACAGCTGTTCCTGTTTTAGCCTACTTGATTTTATGTGCTTTTATTGTGTTACCACAGTCTGTGTTGATCACTCAGAAGTTGTCAAAAAAAAATGTTAACCTTTCTGGTACAATAGAGGTACACTAGCCCATGGCTTCTGACTGAGAAAGGGCATTCTTTCTGTTTTAATGGCTGCCAAACCTCACAGGGAATATGATTCATGTAGAGCAGAGCGTAGTTATGGCAGACTGTTGTATCTCTCCAGCCCTGAAATACCATGGCCTTGACTAGATTCCCATGACTATAATTAGATACTGTGGTTCTGAACCCAAGGTGAATCAATGTCTTAAACATCTTGTTCTACTGCTGGATACCAAAAGCTTCACCCCTCCATCCCCCCCATTCACTTCATTTGGTTTGGATCAAAAAGAGCACTGCAAATAGCCCTGCTGTGTTATTGTTGTGCAACGCTCGGAGGCTCGGTGTATGCGGTTTTGTATTCTTCACTTGTCAAACCACAACATAGTTTACCGTATGCAGAACTCTTTTTATGCTTTTGTGGCAGGTCAAGGTTTAGCCCTGAGGGGTTACAAGACTCCTAATCAAACTGATGAGCAGCCAATAATGCGGACAGTTTGCGCATATCTGTTGGTGTCGGTACAATATCAATAAACTAGTGGTTAGTGTTGAACCCCAGCCAAATGTTATTGTACATTGTATAACCATTGTGGTGTGCTTTTAAAAGTGAGGTCAATGTCAAAGCCTCATTGCACACAGATGAAAATACCTCTATGCATTCATGCCCCAGTTCTTATGAATACATACATAAAAAATAAGGCAAATGAATCTAAACAGATAAATCCCAAGGGGGTGTTTGTGTTCTGTTGATAGCACTCATTTTAACATGCACTCTTTGTATTTCTATACAAGCTGACATGTTTGATTAAATAATAAAGTAAAATAAAATCAACACCGCAGATTGATTGATGATTTGTGTTTGCAGTGCCACTGTTCTGGGGCATATGTGCTCCTCTGCATATATATGTATATATATAAAAAATGTGTGTGTGCGCTTTTGAGTAAAAGAAATCATTGTGTATGAATAGCATACTTATTCAACTGCTTGGAGATTTAAATGGGGATTACAAGGTTTCTCTCCAGAGATGAATTTGCTCCATTTAAACAAAACTCAGCTCACATCCAAGAGGTAGACCTGCATCGCGTTGATCAGCTGTTTAAGGTGCAGTTTATGGAGGCTTAAACCTCTTTAATTGACGCTTTCTCCCAGAGTTGAATGGTGGGTCTCCAGAGTAATCAGTATGCATTAAATCTCATCTCTTTGTGAATGTTAGCATTTCTATAGAAGGCAAGGGAGAACAAAAAGAGATGCAGGTTCCTATGCACAAACAGTGGCGGAGGAAGTGTTCAGATCCTTTACTTAAGTAAAAGTACCAATATATTATCCATTGTGTCAATATTCCCCCTGAAATGTAGTGGAGTGGAAGTGTAGAGTAGCATCAAATGGTATCTCTTAATTGTACTTAAGTACGCTACTTGAGTAAATGTGCTTTGATTTAATAATCAGAGAAACAAGGATTATTCTGATACAGAGACTTTTCACTGCGTCCGTAACGACTTACTGTATGTTTGTTAAATAGCGAGCGATTTCATAAGTTGTGATGAAAACGTGTACTTTAGTTTCAGTAACACATTTCTCCTCAGCAGTAGGATATATCCTCCATAAATTAAATATTTCAAATAGCCTCGCCAATTTCTTTTTTCCCCCTGTATGCACATGAATACTGTATGAGCGTGTTTTACTTGAAGAGCACAGAAAGAATGAATCTGTGATTAATAGAAGAATAATAGAAGTGTAATAGAAATTACATTTTGAACATTCATAATCTGCTTCCCCTCTCTTTGTTCAAATACAAATGCTTCAGGCTCCAATTTTCATTTTCACTTTGAATAATGACTTGGTAAATTGAAGTGCATGGCAGGCTAAGACAGGGAGAACTTTCAAGTTCAGATGAAATGTATTCTGACCTTGAATTTTTCTTTTTTTTTTTTTTTTTTTGTCAAAAATTCATCTGATGCAATCAAAGTGTGATTCAAATGTAAATCAGAAACATAGTATGATCAAAGTTAAATTGCCATTTGACTTCTGTAAGCCGTTGCTTCTCTGTCATTGGTAAGTGATATGCACAGTACATACTGCTGTTGGCAAGATAAGGGGGATATACGTGTGATCCATCATCTTGTGCACATAATAATAAGATCTTTTTCTCCCCTTTGCTCACTGCCGATGCACAGGCATGATGACTTTGCGCTGTATCTTTAAGAGAGAGAAAATTTTCCATCCTTTGGCTTTGTACGTGAGCCATCAGACGGAGTATTGCATGTCACTTGTGTCACATGAGATGGGGGTTTTGAGAACTAATGTGGAAAATGGGGTCTGAAACCTACATTGAATTTAAATGGAGGAATCAATTTGAATGGGGGAATCAAGATCTGTGATGACACGGGCGGACACCATCCTTGACATATACACTAACCCCCTCGCCCTTTGGACTCCAAATGTAGCGTATAAGTGGTTCCATTTAATTATTTAATTTCCAAGCTGCTTGCAGTGAATATTTTTGACACTGGATATTATCTGGAACAGTACTGAAGGGGAATTCCACTATTCCACAAGATATTTGCATAACCCTCAGACCTCGCTGAGCTCACAACTGCAGCAAGGTTTCATTTGATCTTTTGCACACACGCACACACACACACACACACACACACACTCCTCTTGAATTTCTGTTTAGTTATTTAAAATCTAAGTCCCTATAAGTGGCTTGCTTTAAAACAGAACAATGTGTACAATGCTATGGATTCAAGGACAAGGTTGTGAGAGACAGAAGATATGATTTTCTGGAGTGATAATTAGTAGTTTAGACAAAATATCTTATAGACACTTACATTGAGATTATGTTTTCATAGCATCAACAAAAGACATACTCTGGGTATTGGAGCTAATTTGGGATCAAATTAAAACAGCTGATCCACTGGGTTAGATTTTTACTTATTTGATTTGTTGTTGTTATTTTGAACACAACCTCCATACTGGAAGCGGTCTCAAAATGTACAAAAAGCGGCTGAATAGGAGCAATTTCCAATCACAAAAGATCTGTATTTCCACACAGCATTGGTGGTGTTTATATTTTCCCACAGTAATGATATTTCACAAACTTAATTTAAGCCGTAAAATGCTATTACTGTGTCTGCAGGAGTTATTATAAAGCATATAATTTAATAATAATATTATTCTTCCATGTTTGCACTCAGTATACCCCAAAATATTATAAATACATGCAAGTTACCTTTTATTCCGATTCTTTTGTGATATAAATTGCATGTGCTGATATATTTATATGCGTCATGGTGAGATGTATTCTGCAGATAAACTAAATCAAGCAACAAAAGAGCTTTCAGCTGCAGAACATTGGATTTACTGATCCGGGAATAGGTACCATAAATTCTCACTTACATGCAGCAGTGACAAATGGTACATATGATATGAATTTTCCTTTGGGACTTTCATCTTTTTCCAGAAATGGTTTGTACATGAAATAAGTATTTATCCTGCTAAGTGAAAAGGTACAGCGGGCTGACAGTGGAAAGATATACCACAGTGCATTTTGTATTAGAAACCATATTATTAGAGTTGTGATGAGGTAGTGAAACAACAGCTCAGGAAAGTGTGTGTGTGTCTGGAACATGGCAACAAAGCTGTTAAAGCCAAATTGCATATTGAATTTTAGAACATTAAGTTTATGTCTCTTGAATATATCTGACACTCTTATCACACACAGTTTATTTGGAATGAGATTGACTTACTAAAGGCAACAAAGCACTGATCTTGTACCTCATATTGCATAAACTCATATGAACTCATAAGGTAAGTAATATCAGTAGGTCATTGCCAATTCTTTGTGGTATCATTATACTAAAACGCTAACTCTGGATATGTGGGTTGAAGTTGCTGGAGAGAGTAAACAGATGCCAACATTACCTTAAACTCTGAGCCCATGCAGGACCAGCTTCCATACAGCGGTAAAGTCATACACAGGGCTCCACTATACTTTTGCTCTTGTTTTTTTTTTGGTTTTAGAAAGGCTAAAAAAAAACCCTTGTATGTAAGGAAATGTTGCTAAGCTATGATTGGACTTTGCAAATTGCCTCTTTCAACACTTTCTCCGAGGTAAACTGAGCAGCTGACACGTTTGCCACACGTTAGAACTGCATGTTTCATTGATTAAAATGCTCTCTGTAGCTGCTCCTCGGCATCTGTCACTGTCCCAGTTCTGTTGTACCCTGTAAAGCAAAAACAATCTACTTACTTTACCGTAACTACAATCCTGCCTATGACAGTTGCTATTCCCTTTTCCATATTTGCAGTGTTTTATAGCATCTTTGCGTTTCTAAGCAAATCTATCTAAACTAAGACTGCATGTTTCCTTGATAACTTTGTGCTGGTGAGTCAGGAGGAGCATGTTGACCTATATCCCTGCCTCAGATTCGCATCATTGTGGGGAGGGGTTTACCATGCCTAAAATATGTCTCCTTCTGAAAAAGGAGGAGATGCTGTTTTGTTTGACCCAGTGTATTTATCTCTTTGTTGCATGTATGGTAAAATCTCCTCAAAGACAGTGCTGAATCAAGAGACATAACATAACATATGCATATTCCCCTGCAATGCCAAACATTTCACCACAGTGTTTCATCACTGGATGGCAGTTGATGCAACCCAAACTGAAAGTGCTTCTGAGATTTTTAAAGAGTTACATTTAAGTATGTTTGGCTGCATGCTCCTGAGGCAACTAGGGAAATGTGTTAGCAACAAACTCACTCCACTATTACCGTCTTCATAATGTTATTCCACTTTTTTTTTTTTTATGAGACTGTTGACTTGACAGAGCCTTGGTGGAAAATGTGAAGCCTCCAGGGTGAGATCGCCTTGCATAAGCACATTTCCCATTAGAACAGCACTGAAGGGCAAGTGGAATTTCAGCAAGTCTCCTGTCTATGTACAATACAACAACTTGTGGAAAATGTGGAAATATGCACCGGATCGGTCAGTAATGTATCAAAGCAAGTACAGCTGGTCAGTATGCACAAGCAGGAACACTAAGAAAGATATCAAATGAAGCAAAACAAACCGCATTATCATTACATCTGTGTTTTATTGTAAGACAAAGGTCTCAACACTCTGCAACCCCAGACAGCCCCTGCCTCTCCCCCGCTCTGCACCTCTCTCCCTCCCTCCATCCATTCCCTCATGGTTAATTGAACAGAATAGTTTAGTGTGCAATTAATTATGATGTGCTGAGATGATGTATGGACCTGACAGGGCATTGTGGGTAATAATAGGAGAGATTTATTTACTGGCTCTGTGTAGGCTCTTTTCACCCCTGCAATATTAATACATTTTCTCTGATTCAAATTATGGAAGAAAATAGGAAGGAAATTGTGTCAGACGCATACATATACAATACACCCGGGGAACACGCTTACACACACTCGAAGGCAAACAAATGGATGAATATGTGCACACGTACACGTTTACACACAAACACGAGGAATCAATGTTATTCTTGTGGGAAAATTGTAAATGTAAAACGGTAGAAATGAATCATGCTAATGACATGGCTGACAGTTGTGTTCAATATTATGATTTCAAACCCGCAAAAGATTGATTACATAACCTCTTCTTTATTTACTTGGCGGAGGAAAATATATTGCCCTGCAGTACTGTGGGATAAACATAAAGTTAGGAAAAATAACACAGTTCTGATCTTAGCTGAGCAGACAAATGATGCATCAAGGCTGCTACCAGTATGTGTGGTTTTGCTAAAGAAAATGACTTCATTCATGCTTAAACCGTCAAGTTCTGGCTACGTTGGGGTTTTTCACAGATAAAATATTTTCTTTCTAGCTTCAAATATCGTCGAAGAATCTTACCGAAAATGTTATTTGCTCAGTGCCACATCTTTTTTTTTATAAATGGTTTTGACATTTAAAATATTTGTCTCAAACTATACAGGCACCAATAAACTAGCTAAAGTTTCACTGGACTCAATTGACAACTTGCTCATCGACGGTAACTATTGTTTACACTCTGTGGACAGAAATACACTGTGATGCCAGTTAAACTCTGAACAGTGCTCTTATGGTTCGATCACTTCCTGTGCGTTTACAGTGAGCGTATCTAACAGTCAACCTTGACATAATTTGGACAAGTACAGTGATTGTACGGCACAGCATGTAAGCGGAATGGGATGAGACAGGTGTATTTTTTCAGAGGTCTGTGTTCAGACTCGCTAATACACGGTATGTGATCAGTGATCGTTGCACATCTACACTGAATAAAAACATGTTATTAAAACATGTAAGTATAAATGAGCGAAACAATATTTACATGTGTGAGTGTGGTATTTATTTTGTATAGAGGCCAAGGCCTATACAGTTTCATACAGCTGCATGGTTTGGCATCGAGCAAAGCACTTATGTCTCTCATTGATTGATTGTCTTTCACTGAAGCACTGACTGCTACTGCATTCTATATCTCTGCCGTACTATAGTTAACATGATTCATGTATTTTCTTCACAAATGCTCTAGAGCGGAAGAGCTATTGGGCAAAAAGTTGTGAACAACACGATATGTCATTGATTGCTTTCTATTCTGCCATCCAGTCCTTTCATTCTTCCCCACAAGCACTCTCTGGTGTCTCTCCATCTCTGTTTAAAAAGCACCTTGCTTCTTGGCGTCAATGTTCCATTTAGCAACATACGGGCACTCGGCCAGCTGCTTTCATTGTTACATAAATGAAACAAATCCCCGCTGTGTTAGAAATGATGTGGACATGGAAAAGGATGATATTACGTCTCCATCAGGAGTTGGTCCAAACACCGTGAAGCCTGTAAAAGGCTGGTATGTTTGGACCATAAGGAGGCTATTCTTAAAGAGTGGGCAAAGGGAGGAAATTAAATCTAGATGCCACTAGAGCCTAATAACAGTTTCCAAATTTCTCACAATGGAAAATAAGCAGCAAAAGGATTATATAATACAAATGCAACAGTAAACAGCCATTTATGAGAGCAGTTTTCCATGGGGATTTGTTTACAGTGTAATCTAAACATCATATGATATGTAAACAGATGAAATTGAAAATGCTTTGCTGACAAGTGTTTTTGATCCACTTCAGTAATTGAGGTCAACATTGAGCTTTGTCATTTATGTTAGCAGTATTACCTCATACAATTACATTTTACTTTATTGGGATGACGGCACTATGGAACTGCTGGGTTGATATGTACAGTAGTATGTGTCTGTTATGTGTGTGTGTGTGTGTGTGTGTCTGGTATGTGTGTGTGTGTGTGTGTGGGCATGCATGCATACAACTACCAAGGGTCCAGAAACAAACAATTTACTCATCTTTTAGACAGATATTATAGCTTTCTACTGTTTTTATATTTGTATTTATTATTTATTTATACCATTTATTCTTAAAAGTAAAAAACCACTAGCAGTGTCCAACACTGTTGCCTCCTGCAGTGGTGTAATGGCAAAAAATGGCAGCATTATTTTCAAATTTAAAGGATACTATAGTAATATTATACATTTTTCTTATCGAAAGACAGAAACCAACAATGAATTGGTTTTACTTCCAAGTATTGTTGGCATGTACAAAGTCTGATGTAGCTTATTCCTTTGTGCCATTAAAAACACATGTTTCCTCATGATCATGAACAAGGACACTGTAGTTAATTTTGAGCCCATCATCCATACTGTACGTTGTCCTCTGCTGTAACAATCACCTAATCTGCAGCTAAGAATAATTCCCCCATACACTGTTTACTGTCGGAGTAACATTTGCCATACCCTGCCTGTAACCAGATATTTATGATCTGCAGATGTACTGTAAGTCCTCAGTTGGGACCAATGCACCTGGGGCTGAAGGCCACAGACTGGCATGGGGAAAGTCAAAAAAGACAGATCAACATGACTGGCTTGCGAAGAGCTGACTGTCTAGCAGAGTGGATCGAGAAACGCAGCCCAGTGAGTACAGTGAAAACACCAGTCAGGGTTTAACAGCTGAAGCAGAAACCGAAGCAGAAGACAACATGAATAAACTAGTCCAGTCATACTAGTCTAGAGGTGAAGCCACTGAAATTAATTACGCTCATTTTTCAGTATTTATTGCTGTATTGTTCAATAATACTTACACCTTTAGCATATAAAGAGCGGAGCGCAGTTGTACAGTAGAGATGGCAAAAGTGGTCTCTGAGTCAGAATGTAGTAGTGTTGTAGTGGACTGTGTTATATGAATATATGTTTCTGATATTTATATTACACCAACAGTTATGAAATTGTCATAGAGTTTGATCTGACCCAGTCTCAGTCTACTTTTTAATTCTTGTAAGGTACGACATGGACTGTATGGATGCCGGTCCGAGCCAGGTGTCCCGGGATAATTTTAATTCCCACTGTGTACAAAGACACATTCAAATGCTAACGTAGTGTACAACATATTGTCCTCAGCATGCTGCCTATATTTCGAATATATTGACAATATGAACCATGATCAGCTTGACCGTAGTACAGAGACAATCAAATAAAATCCTGTTTTCGACCAAGTAGATGGATATTCTATTTGAAGTTGTATAACTCATATTTAAAATTCATACTGCTGGTGTGACCATACAATGCAACTGTTGTATGACTGTAAAATGCACCTGTGTGTGTGTGTGTGTGTGTGTTTACAGGATGTTTCTTGGACTGGTCATGCATGTCTGTGAGCTTGAACAGACTCTTCACACCAGTAGCCGTTTATTCATTTCCACGGTGTAAGTGAGTCAGTGGAAAACAGATTAAATTCTACATAAGACTGGTGGCAGTTTATAAGTGTTTGACTCATTCCATTTTATTCTAAATGCATAAAACATCAGACTGTTGACTTGCCATGAACGCTGCATTGTAAAGAGTAGATTAGGGTGAAGCTCCTCGCCATGTCTTTAAGTAAGCTTATTCTGAACTGAAGCAGGCACCAATCATCAGATACAGTGTAGTGGTGCAGGCTAGTTTGTATGCAGTCAAAGATGCTCTCTTCTTGCCACAGGCATCTCTGTATCATTCTTCATTTAAGTGGTGCTTTGAAGAGTCCAGTGAAGTGTAGTAAGAGATTCGAGTGAAAACAGCTGCCTGCCATAGTAGATGTTTACTCTTTTCGAGTGCACTTTGAATAACCCTTTTAAAGTGCTATTTATAATCAAATTCATTACATGCAGCTCTGAATAAAATGTTTTCCCTCTATTCTTGCAATAGTGAAAGTCTAAACTTTTACCATCCCTTTTCTTTTTCTTATCTTTCTTCGTATATTATTCTTATATTATAGTTCTTACACTCTGGACACTGATATTGTTATGTTACACGTCATGCCTCTGATTCTGGAAAGCTGGCATGGTATCTGAAATCACATTTGTTTGGTTCAGTGTAAAAAAGCGAAGGTGGTATAATGACAGCTCTTCTTTATGGCAATATTGTGGGGTCAGTGTAAAAAATGGGCTATAGTAACAAGGCCCCAGAGAAATATCACTCAACTCTGTAGTTCCCTTCAGGTCTACGGAGCGTTTTAGTGACTATAAGCTCAGTTTTGATTTTACAGCCTGCAGCCTTATTGTTTTGATTCAGTCTCACCGCTCTCTTCACCGGAAGGCAGGTGTTCTCAGTAAAAAAAAAAAAAAAAAAAAGACTGAACTCTGCTCATCACCAAACAGCACACAGACAAAGTTAGCAACTAGCTAGTGAAGATAATGGGGGGCGGGGTTGCTGCTGAAAAACCTCACATTTCCCTCAGGAGCAGAGCAGACACAATACAAAAATACATCACATTTGAGAAGTGTCCAGAAACACAACTACAAATGAATGATCATGATGCTCTGTGGCAGTTGGATTTGATAGGATATCAACAGTTTTACAAAGTAATAACACATCAATGTTATATTTTCAGCAAGCGGGAAGCTCCTGGTCCTGGCGGGGAAAAAAAAGCCAGTGTGGAAGTGCCTTAAAGCTGCACTCTCTAAAGACCAGTAGGGGGCGACTCTCACTCGTCCAAATATCACTTTGAGTTACTCCAAAAAACCAAGTTGGCGACGGTCAAAATGCAAAATTCAGAACGGGACTACATAAACCAATGAGTGACGTTACGGCGACTATATCCGTAATTTTTACTGTCTGTGGTTTTCAGCTTGTTCTGCTGCCCCCAAGTGGCAAAAAAACAAGGAATGCAGCTTTATATATATACGCTTTATGATACATCATTTAATGGTATCAAAAAATAGAATTCAACAACTATGGCAAAATTAATAATCAGTTGGATTAAAAATGTACTAATTACTGCTCAAGTGAGATAAATCCATCAGTTGCATTCGCATCACAAAATTTGATCATGGTTGCAGTTTCTCCCATCTGAAATGACTAAGTTTCCACTAGAAAACAATTTCTCTGATGCATTAAGTGTGATTATGGGTCTCGTTGTGTCCCAGACAAGAGAGAACAGAAATAGTATCATTCAATTTCAGCCACCACAAATATCAGATAATCATCAATCCAGTGACGCAGTGAGGGTCTATTGTAGTTCCAGTGAGCACCGTGGTATTGTTCAGCTGCTGCTAGCCTTTAAGAAACACAACAAGACTACTAGCATTTTTTAAGGAATTTTTAATCCTGATTCTGAACTCAATTTCCTTGCGGTTTCATAGAAGATTAATGAGCTTGTGCTTTGTGTGGCTTCCTGATATGCCCTCTGTAATGGAACTTAACAACCAATCACAAGCATAAAAGGTGCCTCAGACCCAGTCGTCAGGCGGAATTGATACACTCTTTGGCCGAACTTTCCATTTCCCACTGACAGAGATTAGACTAATTGTGAATCAGACTAAATGATTAACTTGAACACATTTTGAAAGGTTCTAAGGCATTTCAATTAATGTGCAGGATATCCCTGAATGGAGAGAGTTTAATGAGATCCAATTGTATTATTTGCCAAAGAAATATCATTAGTTGATTTATGTGTGTTTATGATGAATGTTTTATTCTTATTAAATGGGTCCTGCTCATTATTAATCAAACACAAATGGAATACTGATACAGCACCACGGTTAATGAATCTGCTTATTAAACGAAGTCCATGCCGTTAACATTCTCAGCATACAATTTAATTATCTTTTTTCACCCTTGCTCTAATTATCTCTGATATTTTTCATCTTCACAAGGTCTGATGTCTATCTTATCTATCTTATAAGGCACATAGCTAAGACGTATTATGCATTTTGAGATCAAAAAAAGAGACTTGTCTGAGAATAGTGTTTTTCTGTCATATGAGACAGAAAGATCAAAAGCAGAGTTGAAGAATACTTTCATCATGATGTTCTATTTGACTTCAGTCTCTGTCTCTTCAGTCTCTTTGGACTCACACACTGTGACTGAGGGTTGGGGGACGGGCACAAGCTTAATAATATTGGGTAGACTACATTATGTATATATGCATGCTTGAATGCATGCGCACACATGCATAAACACTGAGGACGACTTTTTTTTTGCATTTCACGATTATTTTTCATCCTCTTGGCCAGTGACCTCTTTCTGTCTCTCTAAAAGACAAGAAAAGTCAGCATAGGCACCATTTAATATGCAGATGACAAAATCTGCTACACTCTGTTAATGGTAAATTAAATAACTTTCATCATAAAACCAAAATGTTTTACAGTCATCGCCAGAGGGAAAAAAAAAAAGTCGTTGCCAGATGCCACACACTGAAACATAGGCTGAAGTCTAAATGATGTTTCATGTAATGTACAGTGCTGTACATTGGATTGATTTAACTCAGTATATACTGTAAACCTGTGAGAACTACTGAGTAAGCACACTGGCTTTAATGACACCATAACGATATCTGTGATTGGGACAGTAATTAGGATGTGAAAGAAGAAGAGAGATGAACGGAAAGGGAGATCAAAGAGAAATAGATGGGCGAGGGGTGATTTAGATACAGTTGTCACAGACAGCTGCCGGCATAATCACGCTGCCATATTCGTCAGTTGATGGGCTCTGATGAGCAGCCTGAGCTTAACCAAATCATTATTAGATCCCCATTGTGATAAATGTTATTTATTGCTGTCAAGCAGCACTAATGTTTAATTCAGAAGTGAAAAAAAATGAGCAGAGTAGAGCCGCATGGTTCAGCCCATTCATGGTCAGATTGTGACAAAGGGAATGACTGAACACCGGCCAGTTAAACTTCATCATCCAAAGAAGAGTGTGTGTGTGTGTGTGTGTGTGTGTTGGGGGAGGAAGAGCGGGGAGGGTGTGTGTGTGTGTGGGGGGGGGTTAATGGTTCTAATTTGCATGTGTTTTAAAAGGGTAATGAAGTAATATGATGTTTATCTTTTCTGAAGAGTTTAATTTCTGTTGGCAAAGACCCAGAGCGCACCGTGACAAAATATAATGAACAGCAACGTGAATATGGGCCAGGGCATGTAATGGTAGCAGATGTGCAAGGGTCCAAGGGTAGAGAGAGAACGAGAGGGGGATGTTTAGCTTCTGTTGTGATGGGCAGTGGATTGGTGTGTGTTGGTGTAGGGGGTGCAGGGGAGCCATGTGCAATGATTTATTCATTAAGTTCACTAACCAGAAGCTTGTGTTTGTTTGTTGATCCTCAGCGGTAAGCTAGAAAGACACTTAAATCTCCCCTGATCAGATCATCATCTCTTCATGATAGCACCATAATGTGTATGTTACAGCAGCAGCAGCATTACACAAGACATCTCATTATAAACCATTGGGTATTCATGTGTTTCATTTGATGGGGAGTGCAACAATTATTTTTTTTTTTCTTTTCCTGGTACTAACTTGAGTATTCTGAAAGCGGAGGCTGAAGGAGAAAGACTGCAGAGAAATTGCCATGCCCAAGAGGTTCTGGTTCCTGAAATAAGATGATGATGTAAAAGGGGTCAGCTGCTAATCTTTATTCCCTGAGTAAAGCACTCATTCATTATGTAACAGTTTGCATTTGTATTCAGGCCACAGACCCAGGGTGCAGAAACATTCAGACAGCCACTCATAAAAACATCAATTTATTATATTTTCTTACTTGCTCAGTACAGCGCTCTTATTTTCTCTTGCTCAAATCTAATGACAAGGTATTATAAAAGTTAGAAAAGCCCAGAGTGAGGACGTATTCATTACATGTTGCTTCACAAAGAAATGCAGAAATAAAAAGAAATGAAATTGTATCGATAATGAAACCTCTTTGTTCCGAAGTGACATCAAATATTTGCTTTGATAATGAGCCAAATACCTTTTTTTTCTTTTCCTCTAGTGTGCAGAGACTCATCTTTAGTCAAATGAATTCCAAATTGAAATCAATATGGGGTGTTGGGGAAAATGAAGGCCCTTGGTAAATATTTTTTCCAGTATTTGAAGTGCTCTTACTCTTCTTTTAAAGGAGCTACCATTTAAATTCTGCAGTGTATATCTAAACAGATCATATTTAACACTATAAAAAAATTAAACTCTGTGTCTATAAACACAGTACAAGCTGATCCAAGCTGCATTTGCGCTGCGAGTTTGTCTTGTAAACATTAAGTGAGCATTTGTCATTTACCGTATTTCAAAATAGTATGCTTAAAAATCTCCAAACATTACTCATGTAAACAAACAATTCCACAATATAAGAATACATAGCACTCACATGTATTTGTTTTCAGATATTGCAAATTGAAATATTGGAAAAAGATGCAGCAATGTCAAACAAACTGAGTGGCTGGGTGAGAATCTCTTAAGAGGGAACTCCACAATTACCACAATTACGGATTGGTCCTTTAATTGACTGGGCAGAATATCCTTTGATAGCTGGTGTTCGTGTCTCTGCAGAGAGATGGTGTGAATGAGTATGAATGATAATCACTTAGATCAGATTGGAATGGCACAGAGCCAAACTGGATGTGCAGTTAACCATCTCGTTACAAGAGGATAACGTCGACGCTGGAAGAAGCTGGAAAGGGTCCACAGACGGCCCTCTTTCTATTTTCATCCCGGCTTGATAAAGGTGCCTGACATCATCTAAACAGTGAAGCCTATTTGTAACCAGGTTACCAGCTATCTTTCATCTGTAATTGAGAGCATGCAGCTCGAGTCAGAAGTGTATCAACAATATAAAATGTTGTTAGCCTTCCATCAAGCAGCCTCTGAAGGGAATTAATAGCTATCATCTGAAAGGAAAAAGAGCCTCAGACAGACTGGAATGGGGGTTGTAGTGACAGTGAAAGATGTTCCCCTGGAGTTATTGTTATTACGGCATGAGGTAAAGAGAGAGAGGCAGAGAGAGAAAGAAAATGTGTGGGCACACACATGCACATGCAGTTGCTTCCTTGCTTGTTCATGGTTGCATAAAGTTAATTCATGTGCATATATTAGCATTCAAAACACAAATATCCTTCAACTGACTACTGATTGATCCCAAACATTGAGCAGCCATACAGTGCAAAAGAACTTTGAACTGCACACACTGTGAGACTGCTCCAGTCATAACCCCGGATACCCTTTATTGCTTCCCCCCCCTCCTTTCTCGATGCCATCTTCTCAAGTTCCCAGCACAGCTTGACACAACATCTCTGAGCTGACCTCGAAGAGCGTTTTCTTGACATGTACCTGGCATGTGAGAGGAGACTCCAAGTAGATACATGATAGACACACATCTCCCGCCTTGTCAAACCATTTGCTCTCTGCCCCCAGCCCCGTCTCTCTGTGATCCAGAGATGGATTGTGGGATTGTGTTGAAGGAGTGTTTGCGGTGAGCCTCTGACTCCTGTCTGATCCCGGCATAAAACCGCCCGATTAAAACCGGCAGTCCATCGATGTGGAAGAGGAAAGACAGGTGTATTATGCCTATTAGATGCTTACTGTATGTGTTTGGAGTTTCCTGATCCTGAACGGTTGAGGCATAGCTTTAAAAACACACACATTGCTATGTTCCTAAAAAATATTATATAAATACCTAATTCATGGACACACACACACACACACACACACACACTAATGCTAAAGTGCTAATCTCACCCATCAACATGCAGCTCTTAAATTCAGGAAGTGCAAGCAGGTTGGATTTGATTTAGTATTATGATAATGATAACCCCGTTTATGCCCACTTGATGTGCACTTTGCAGCTCACATTGACATAGGTGTTATGATCTGAGATGAGCCTTTTTTTCAGCATGAATAAACACAACATGTAGTCCCTGTTGGCACTGTGGTGCAATATTATGAAATATTTGTTCAATTTCTTTTGACTTTCTTTTTTGCAGCGAGGGTGAAATGAGAACCTGCCACATCAGTGCAAATGCATAGTAAAGCTAAACAAATGGATTAGAATGTACGAAATGTTTCACACCAAAGTCGGGCGAGCCTGTGTGCCGCAGGCAGTCAGCAGTTTGTTATAATGGGAATTTCAGTCTTGTCTTGTTTGCCTTGGAGCTGAACAACTCCGGTGCTCTGCTTGTGTGTGCTCTAATTACAGACAAGATTAGAGCGGGCAAATTAAACTGCTACCAGCCACTGTTTGTAATTGCCACAAGCAAATGTTTGTAATTATGAACAGATTGCTTTACTATCGATAATTAAAACAACAACACAACTTATTTAATGAGTATCGGGAGATGGCACTCTGAAATTGACAAAGCAGAGCAGAGAAAATCATTTTCACCCTGGCTGCCTTTTCGTCTCCCAGCCACTGCTCTTTTTTGTTTTCCCAATGCTTCCTCACTGTAGATTAAATACGTTTGACTAGATTTGCTCCAGTTAAAACAAAGGCGGTTAAGTCTTTGTTGATAGCGTTGCTGTCACAGTGCTCACTTACCCCTTTAGCAGTGATTGTCCATTGTCTATGTGGTAACTGATATATTAAGCAGTTGGTATTATTAGTTGTGCAAGCGCGATTATAATCCCCCACCTGTTGTCAGCTATTTGATACTGACACACTATATCAAGCTGAAGCAACTGACCCTGTCACTCTACTGGCTAATGAGCTGCTTTATGAGGTCACTGCCAACAGGCTACATACTAATATTCAGCACTGCTGCAGTACTACTACTACTGCTCTGCTACTACTATTATTTTTATCACTGCTAATACCTTTTATTTCTATTACTGCCGTTACTCCTACTGATGCTTCTTACTCTGCTTTTACTACTACTGCTATTCCTTCTTCCATTAGCTACTACTACTCCTCATACTGTTATTTGCATGTATACTAACACTACTGTAAATAGCTCTACTACTGTTTCTAATGCATTACTGTTTGTGGTTTGAATACCCCTGTAAGCTAGAGATGCCAACAGTGATTATTTTCATTAATATGTTTAACGAAATGCTAGAAAATAGTGAAAAATGGGACATCACAAGTTCACAAAACCCAGCGGTATACAGTTAAGTAGGACATTATACAGAGAGACGCTGCACACCCTCATCACTGTGAAGGAATCATCAAATATTTGTGAATATTGCTTAATAAATTACATTAAAATACATTTTCTAGTGAAATATGCTACTCCAACTATATTATACAGCTACTTCTCTTGCTACTAGAAGTACTCTGCTGCTACTACCTACCTCTACCTCCACTACTTCACCTACTAACAATGTATGTTACCACAACTACTATTACCACGGTAATTGTTATAAGTCCAGCTTTTACCACCACCACCACCACTACTATTAATTATACTACTGTAAATGTACACTGCTGTTACTGCTGCCTGCAAAGCCACTAATGCATTATAGCATGCCGCTACTACTACTACTACTACTACTACTACTGTTGTTGCTGTCACTGCTACAAAACTGCCTACTGCTCTCACACAAGCACATCAACAAAATTCACATTTTTGCTCAGTTTGGATGAATGTGTAATAATATTTCTGAGTGGCAGTGTGAAAGTAGTAAAGTAACCTACTATATACTCATGCTTAGTAGTTTAATCTGCCACAAAAAGCCATTAAAATAGAAATGAAAAAAAAACCTGTTATTTGAATTAGGATTTGAATGCTGCTTATCTTTTAAGAGTTACATACAGTCTTTGATTTCCTACAAATGTTCACCAATGCAACAATACATAGACTGACTGTAATTGTTTTCTGAGGGGACAGTTTTGGCTCGGCTGTACTGTCTGAAGAGCTGCAGTTCCTGTGCTGTGTGTCTGGGACAGTGTCAACATGTCATACCACTGTTTGTCTTTAATGTATAGTATAAATTTACCGCACTTAGGGAACAAACTGACTCTGAGACTTCTGGAGGAACCGTTGCCCACCTTTAAGACCAATCCTCTTATCACATCCCATTACCTCCTGTATTCATTATCCTCATTCTTATTCCTTGGGTGTGTTTGATTTTTATGTTCTAATAAGCCGGTCTTGATACGATAACAGATGGTGTTTCATTTTGTCATGGACCTGTGGTAAAAGTGCCAGGAGTTGTGATGTGTTTGATTTTATTAGAGATGAGATTTAGCACATACATGCTACATTACTGCAACAGAACTCCCATTTCTCATCTGCAGGAGAAAATGAAACTGTGATGAAATGTAATATAGTCCCCCTCAGGCAGTACTGGAGGGACTGGGAATTGCAGCACAATAAATCTAATGGATATTACTGCGCGCTCTCTCTCTCTCTCTCTCTCTCTCTCTCTCTCCCTCTCTCTCTCTATCTCTCTCTCTTACCTTCGTTTCTCCTTTTATTCTCTGTAGCTGTGCAAGTATGTGCACACACACACACACACACACAGTCTGGCATATACAAATTTACATTTGCTTGAAGAGCCGGCCGCTGCTTCCACAAAAAATCACTTATATTTACCATCAGATCCATTTTAGATCGTCCTAATGGATTTCTATTACCAGATCTAAACTTGAAAGCTAATGAAGTAGAGGCCTTTTCTGCCCCCTTGCTGCATCCTAAAAAGCATGACAATTCAGAGAATAGAGGGTTATATATACAATTCATTATCAAAGCACTATATGATATGATGAAACAGCTGTCACTGTGGTGACATTATATTATAAAATGCCCTGTGCCATCGCATAATAGCTGATAATTGTGTTAATTTCTGTAACAATAAAACATCAAAAGCAGTAAATGATTGCCAAATATATTTTCAGGGTACTTATTTTTGTGCCACACAAACCCTAAAACATTGTTACTCCACTACAGGCTTTCTTTATATAATACAGTATGTATTGGATTATTTATTTTATTGAACACATTTTTCACTTTTGGTTTTCATTGCCTGCACATTCTGTACAAAGAGCAGCATGATATGTGTGTGTTTTATCCCAGTTCCCTTAAAAAAAACAACAAAGGCTCAACTAAGGCTCAGTTACAAGGTAACAATATGTAAAAAATATGTAAGAATTTACTATAGAACATTAAGAAAATAACTAAAATTATCAACAGAATTAACAATTCTGTTCTTAACAATTTTGATGATCTATTGTGTTGCACAGATCTCTACTGAAGTTAGCATGAAAACCAGCTAGCCTCAGCCCATCCTGTTTTGTAACACTACTACAAACAAATGACGTTAAATTGCCTAAATTTAATCAGACTTCAAAGGGACAATATGTAATAATGTAAGAGTTAGCAATCATACCATAATCAAAGTCAATCAAATATTATAATCAAGTCAAATAACATCCTCATTGTAAAGGCCTTAAAGCTGCACTAATCAACATTTTCACATTAACGACGTGTAACATGAAAGGTGTCAGTAGCAATGATGTAGCCACAGCTCTCATCAGCGTCGTATCCAGCCACCACAGGTGGTTGCTTTTAGCTTTGATAAACAAACTGTACACCACCTGCCCAACATCAAACGGCAAAGTTAGCAAACACTGTAGCTCCTGAACATAATGAAATATGCACCTGAGAACATTTATTTTAAAAAAAAGTAAAAGTTAATTACAATTGAACTTAGAAGTCTTCTTGCTTTACAGGAGATGGACCTTGATCTAAGTAGAAATGGCCTATATCACTTTAATTAGGCACCTGTAGGCGACTGTGTTTGTATAGTTGGTCCGCGGATCCTGTGCCATCTGTTTCTGCCAGGTTCTACATTTTACTGTAAACTGCAGTGTTCAAACATACTTCAAGTACTTCTGAAATGTCTTTGTAAGGCAGTCATTCATTTTTAGAATGATAACAGCTTGCAAAAGGCCTAAATCTGTGTATCAAAGGACCAATAACTGGCAACTTCTCATATCTTAATGTGGCTCTTTGAATTGAATGCAGGTGCAAGTTTCCATACATGCTTTAAAATGAGTTACTGGTATAACATGTACGTATCCATGTACGTCTGTTGTCCTTGTAGGCTACTATATGTATCAGTATTATCAAGTTGTCAACATGTCTCTTAAACAAAGTCACCTAGACACATTATTGTATAGCGCACTTGGCAATCTGATTCTGATTAGCACTGAAATAGTGAGTCACTGCCAGGATCGAGCTTTGCTGTCAAACACTGAACTAGATGGAGGTCACTGTTTGCTGTAGTTACTCTTATCTGATTATGCTTCTGTAGGTTTGGTTATAAAAAAAATGCTTCGAGTGAGCTTTAATTGAATTATCTAGTCCAAACTTAACACAAAGAAACATTTAGCTAACATTTAATCTTATTTCATGCACATTTAGTTTTTCTATGTGTCTGTGTGCTTGGAATGAAAGGTCAAAGTTTGAGTCTCAGAGAAGTACAGGGACAAAGCAGCAATACATGCTAAATATCTCCTGCGAACATAAAGAAAGGTAGGATCTCTGTTGTCTTAACAGATGGGGTAACACCTACACTGCAGCAGTCAATTGCTCTTTTGTTCTCTTGACTATTTATAGCTCGCTCACCTAAACTTGCCAGCTTTTCGTTGCTATATACAGAGAGAAGTCTGTTCAGTCATTTCAAGTTGTAAACCAGTGCAGTAACTAATTCTTGATGATTGCAAGTAAGTTAATAGGGTGTAGAGTGACTCATGCGTGCGTAGTTTTAAAAGCATGTTACATTGCTTAGAAATGCTACAATTATTGTTATTGTGAGCAAAGAACATTATAGACTTTGTGCTAGCTGCACAAAGTCAGCAACATAGCGAATGGCAAAGTATATTTTAATAAGACTTGTTGTTTATAGAAATACTGAAGGACCATCATGCTTTCCATAAGTAATGATGCATGGTTTTATTTGGAAAAACAATGATATACACACACTAAACATGTAGTGGATCTCTACATATATTATCTCCATCATATCCTACAATCCTGATGATATGCTTTGAAAAAAACTGAGAAACTGATCTAATAATGATATAATACACTCTGCCTCAGTGACGTGCTTGCTTACTTACTGTAATTAAATTAGAATTGCATATTTGGTATTGATCTGAATAACTATACTAGCAGCATGTTTCACATGACTCAGCATTATTGTATTGTTTCCATTAGATTTCTTGTTCACACTTGCTAGTGGACTCATTTTATTGTCAGTTATGGTTTGCTGAGCAGAGGTGGTCATTAGATGCTTATTCTGTGCCACATTTAAAGATGCAATATTGTCCAATCTAACTGCTATACTGTACAGGTAAAGTATGATACAAAGTGTATTGAATTAGACAATTGGTTCAAGGTGCGTGAGAAGAACTGAGGAGAACATTATGCTATAAACTTGCCAGGGCGATAGTTCATGTATTAATATCAGAACTATGACACATCAATATACTTAGAATTGGGTGCATATTGTGAAAAAGGTCTTTGCAAAAAAGAGGTATGAGAAGTGGAAGTGAAATCCTTTATAAAAAAATATGTATAACAGTGATGGCGAAGGCGAAAAATGTCTTTCCTGCTTTGGACACGTTCAGAGAACAAAAAGTGCACACTGGCACTGATGATGATGGCGATGAAGCAGTTAATGACTGTTTTACAGTTAAATGTATTAACTATAATTGACTGTATGAACACAACCGGCAATAGTGAGCAAGGCCTCACTTTGAGCACAGTGTCCATGTTGCCACGGCAACAGCATTTGACAGGTCCATGTCAAAAACAAGTGTTCAGTATCTCCGTCAGTGTTGAAGGGTCTGTTACTTGTGCTGTGCACACACAAGGACAATAGTTAAAATTCTGCTGAAACCACGAGAAAATGTTTGGATTCAAACCCATCACCAAAGGTTCCTGCGTCGCACTACCGCCTGATGTCTACCTCTCCATCCTGCGTCTTCCTCTTTGACATTTCTGTCCCTTTTTCAAAGGATCCGCGGTGCACTTACCAAGATGCCACTGAGTGCACTCATTTGCATTTAACAATCAAGAGATCCGGAGTAAGTGGCAGACGTCTCTCAAAATGCATCTAATTTGCTCTCTATAAAACTATTGTGACCGTGTAATAGATCCCGTATTTCCTTTTGTAATACGAAGAGCTGTCTAAGATTGGCTACACAAGCTTATTGCATTGCATTTCATTTCACATAATCAGTGAAATCACTTGATTATTGATCTGTCTGATGAATGTGCTATAGAAAAGGAATAAATTAAGTAGCTGCCCAATAAATTACGTATTCCCGCAGTTAACTTTAAAGGCATTTTCAATCAAAGTCTAATGTCGTTTGTGGGCATGATGAGGCGGTGTCTGGAAGGCAATTCAAATCAATAGTAGCCTTTTTACTCTATGTTGAGGTGCATGCTTCTGCAATTTCCAATACAGTATCATGATTGTTTACTTTGCTCTGTTACTGTAATTGATTTATTTACTGATAATACTATTGTCTTTTTTATTACATATTGAATATCAGACATTCATGTCATCTGCTCAAGATATATAAGGTTCCTACCTGACTGTACAGTTATGGATAATAGCATAAAACCTGTAGACTGCTGTACATTTTATTTATTGACTCAATTTTTCAGACATGCCTTTGGTAAAATCTTATTTTAAAGGTAGTAATCATTCACACAGTGAAGAATCGCACCCAAACAAATTCAAATATGTACAGCATACACACACCAAAGCATGACATAATCATTTCTATTTTCTATCTATTTCTTCATACAGAGGAATTATTGGCTCTCATTAGGGGTTTAATATTTAACATATTTCCACATCACATGGATCTTTGGTTGAGGGCACAGGGTTCGATCCTGGCAGGGAGTCCCATCTGCAGCTTGATATTTGAGCACGACTCCCTACCTGTCAGTACTACTGACAGCTGCAGCAGTAATTAGCCCAAAAATCTGCATTAGATTTGTGTTATGTTACACCAAGCCACAACTCTCTCTCTCTCTCTCTCTTTCTCTCTTTCTCTTTCTCTCTTTCTCTTTCTCTTTCTCTTTCTCTGTTTCTCTCTTTCTCTCTTTCTCTTTCTCTCTCTTTCTCTCTTTCTCTTTCTCTCTCTCTATCATAATATAAAGTATTGGCAAAGCTGCCCTCTTATTATCTTTATTTTTAGTGCTTTCCGGTGCATAAAGCAGGAAAAGAGAAACATTTTACAATTACTGAAGTGGCATGAGAACTATATTGCAGACTTTGGGATATGTTCAGAGTTGCCACCTGAAAATCAATCATTAAACCAAAATCCATCCCTCAGGTGCTTTACTTGGCAGTAACAACAGTAATAAACGCAAGAATCTTGTGTAGGGAACTACAAACCCCTGTTCAATATTTATATAGAGATATAGTCAAAATTACTAGGCTATATTAACTTAATGACTAATATTTATATATTCATATATTTTCTGCTGATGGTGTGAGAATGCTATGTGCTGATATTTTGTAGTAGTGTGTTTAAAGTCCATGTGAATCTATAATTTTTCATCTGAGAAGGGGTTAAATGTATGTTATGTGTGACCTTATATTGTATCTGGGGATAGTTGTTTTCCTCTGGGACACACACACACACACACACACACACACACACACACTGTGCTGGACATCCGCTTCCAGCTGGCTGGGTCGAACAACCATCTGTGGTTTTATCACCCAAATATTAAAAAAACAAAGCACAAAACGGGTTTATGATTATTGACCCTGTGCCTAACATACAAGTACCTTTTATAGAAATGTTATTTCTGGACAGTTGGTATAAAAGTCTGGTTTATGTGTTTTTGTCACGCTGAGACATTGTGCAAGAAAGAACATAACATGACAGGTGACCCAATTCACCCTCACACTTTTTTAGTAATGTTGAAGCAGTTCTGAATCTACTCCTCAAACAAACTTTAAAACAAATGGTAGTTTGAAAACAGCTCAAGGGCCAAACAAACAATCAGCCTCCTTTATTCTTCTAGTGATTATGGAGAAACTGTTTGTTATGCACTGGAGCTAAGAGCAGGGTCAACCAGCAGTTGATTTCTGCCTATGTTAAATGTAGATCTTTTTTTGTTTGCATGCTATAATAATAACTTGGAGTCCTGTAAATAATAATGAATTATTAGGGAATACAAACATGGCCATCCAAACAAACCTGCTGTGGTTAGTTAAAAATGCTTAAAACTAACAAACAAGCACATTATTTGACTCTACCACCAGCAGTGATGATCACACACCAGTTTCCAGAACTCACAGGGTTTGACGTGCGTGCGTGCATGTGTGTGTGTGCGTGTGTGTGTGTGTGTGTGCGTGCATGCGTGTGGGGGGTAGGGTAGTAAAGGAGGGGTTAATCACCCTTGTGAAAAAAAGGAAAACCTACAAACAAAAGCGTTCAAAGCCCCTTTCATATGTTTTCCATTGAAATTTGGTGAATATTCTGTCGCCATGCTTTTGAAGTGATTGCTGAGCATACAGTTCAGAGAAACGCTCATTTGGGCCACTGCCTCCCCAGTCTTTGTTGTCATCTTCATTGTGCTTTGCTGACCTGGTGCTTTTCTAAAGAGCAACATCCCACACCTCCGATTAATGCCTCATTAGCCCTGATACTGGCTGTGAGCAGGGGCGGCGAGCTCGTCTCACGTCTATTTAGGCACAACTCCCACACCCAAACATCCACCACGAAGGAGAAGCCCCAAACCTGGGTAGTGTTTAACTCCCCTTTTCTCACACCCTCCACTTTGTAGCAGGGCCAGAGTGCACCTTCGGGTCTTTTTATTTGGCGAGGCTTATCCCCAAACTCTTCATACAATTGTCTAACATTTCTATACTGCTTTCAATCATATCAGCCTCTGTGAAAAACAAATTTGACTCTGTAAATGTGAAGTTTACCTTTATGTATTATCCCTATTACTAGGCATAAAATATAGTGTAAACTTTAGTGTCACATGTTAGAAAAGTCTTTCACTGTGACAACCAAATTAACAAATACAATGTTGCTTAATGCAAAATACTCATATTATTAATTAATCGGGGCATTTTTTATTATTATAGTGTAAAGTGGAGAAACAGGCTATCGCTGCCGTTATATTTCTTCAGCTGAATAAATAAATAATTGTAACTTATCTAAAAACAGAGCTGTTTTTCTTCATGCTCATGATGTCATCTTCTTCCTGTTGTCGGTGACTTTAATATGTTGTATACTGGACTATGATTGGCTCCAATGTCCTCATTCTGCGCAGTAAAGCTCAAACATCAGAGTGAAGTAACAAAACATATCTTTGCCAGTTTGTACAGTATAATAATACACAGATCTGTAAAAACCCATTAGGTAACTGTTGGGTAATACATCTAAACTTTTCTAATGGTCTCACATACCAGCTGCAGTAAGTGTACCTCTAACTAACTTATAAACTGTATTATATCAGATATCACATTTAATTATAATAGTAACATTTTCATTAATTCTCTCTTACTGTGCATTTTTGTCATTTGGATCTTTTATCAATTCACTTTCATTTCCAAGGGCACAGTCTCATAATGCTGTTCGACTGTGTCTATCGTTTCATTTTTTTTAATATACCAGTATAAAGTTCTCGTGTATTCACCTCTCATGCGACTGTGCTGACTTAATCATCTGGCTGTTGTGTGAATAGCTTCCAGACTTGGCACAACCAAGAAAATCTCTCTCCTTTCTTTCTTTTCACTTGATCTGTGAGGATGCTTATATAATGCTATTACAAGTTACTACAATCCAATTTCTGCCTCTCTCTCTAATAAAAGGCAGGTATGAAGGCTGACGTGGAACAATGAGAATGAGCCGCCTGTGAAAAACCGCCAATACGATAAAAAACAAAACATTTAATAATTGCTGTGAATGCATCGGCAAAGTACACTGGGGCGATTGGTGCAAGAAGAGCAGAGCAAATAAAAACTGCAATGAACTAACAACAACAACACAGATTTATACACTACTCAATACCATATATTATCTCCACTGATGTGTATTGATTGGGCCGTGGCAGGTGATTGGCTGGATTGTGACTCATGTTGTTGTGTTGAGAGATGGCTGTTTGACCAAATGCCTCAGCTTACAGACGTCCTCCGGAGGCCAATCTGCAGCTCGCAAACGCACAACTGTAACTATCTGCTCTCCACATGTTTTAATAATTAATGCTGTGTGTTCCTCGGAAGCATCTGAGCGTTTCAGAATATGTTGTTATCTACTTGAAAACGTGTTGCGATGAAGTGCTATCAGCATTATATGGTTAGAAATTAAGGAATTACATTTTTATTACAACATAACCAGTGTGCAGCATGGTTTCATAACTGCTGCTGCCATGGAAACAAGGGATTTGACCTCATAGCTGACAACATTTACTAATTTGTAAGTCATGTTAACAAGCTAGGGTTGAGGTGATTATTAACTAAAAGAAGGAAGCGTGCATTTGTTTTGGAGCTCAGTAAATCTAGTGTTCAGCAAAACATGTTGAACAAATTTGCTGCTCATTCAACTGTTGTGCAGCGCTGCTCTCTTTGAATCACGGTTTTGAGCAATAATTTTGTGAAAAAAAGATAAGAACAATGAACTTGAACAAGTATTTTAAAGTAATATGCGACATCCAACAACCTCTGCACAAGCTTAACATCCAAACAGCGCAGTAGCTTTTCACAGGGGAAATGCTTGAGCAGTGCCAATCAACAGCAACTCTGGAGCATGTTAGAAAAGATTACAGAAGTCAAATGGCCTTTTCTTCCATTGTGACTGTTAAATTGATCCTGACAGCCAGTCATAGACGTTTGCGGCTCGGCGCTGCCTTCACCGCCCACCAAATCTATAAACTAAAGCAGGAAAATCTTTGAGGTGTTGGTCTGAAAGTAGTGGCCCTGAATTTCTGCCTAATCCCACCCCCCCCTCCTATTCATAAGAATCATAAAAGCCATCAGTACTGCACTGCATTATCCCCTTCTTTCTTTTTCTTTTTCTTTTTTTTTAACCGTGGTGGTCATTTGTCGTGTGATTAGCGATGAAAAAACGAGCCGAATGTGAATTAAAGAGAAATAACAGCGTGGTGAATGACCTGGATGTCGGTCAGAGGGAGGAAGAGGGGGCCGGGTGTGTTCCAGGCAACCATGCTCACCAGGACCCAGACAATGGACCCCATCGGCCCTGATGCGGCTTGACAAGTGAATGACATGCTGAATGGTTGCCATGGGAACAAATGTGTTGAATTTTATGCATGCATATTCTGTTTTGATTTTTTCCCCCCTCCCCCTTTCTTCTTTTTTCATGGCTGAGGAGATTTGACTAATGGTGTGCTGACTCTAAACAGTGTGATGGAAAGGCTGCACATGGAGCCCCCCCCCCCCCCCCCTTTTTTTTTTTTTCCATAGCGCCACCGGACATTGAAGCCCAGCTTAATGTTAACGCCTCGGAGAGTATTAGCTTAGCGCAGCTAGAGCTCAGGAGGAGATGAATCTGTGTGAAAAGACATCAGTGCATTAGCTCCAAGAGGAAGGGGGTTTCCAGTGCTAATGATCTAATAACAAATTCTCCGGCCCACTTTGTTGGACCTCATACCATTTGGATTGCTGTGGATTTTTGCCACAAACAGCTGCATACTGCATGCACCATAAATGACACTGTTGGGACTTTGTTATGCATTCCATCTTTATATTGCATCTTCCTGTTCAACACATCTGCCTGTGCAGGTGTTAACTTTTCAACCAGTACATGTTAATAATTATCATCTCACATCGTCTGTATATTTATGACACATTTATATTCCGCGTGGATCATCTATTTCAACAATACGACAATGTAATGCAAAGCAGACACTGCCGAGGTGTCTTTGCACTCCATTTCCCTGAAATTACCTGTCATTGCAACAGTATTTGGAGTAGTGAAGTCTTTTGTCAAGTCTCTGTTTTTTTTAAATTTATTTATTTACATTATGGTGTTTCTGTAGGTGGTGCTCTTCTAACAGTTTCATGGTAAATATCACAACCTATGGCTTCTACAGAGTTTCTCTTCTGCTGTGTTTGCATAAAACACATTACTTTTAATCCACCATATTTTTTTTCCCCATTAAAAGTTCCCATCAGAAAGTTATATGTAAAAACCTTTTGTTATTGCTTCGTCTGTAGCAATCACCCCAAACAAATTTGTTTCTACTAGAGATGTGAAAATGGGTGATGATTAAACACCTGGGCACTGTGGTTTTTAGGAAACGCTACTCAAGCAAGAGTAAATAGTGTTTTGTTTGGGCATTATGGTCAACAACGTTCATAAGTTGTTGTTGACAAAAAAACAAAGTATGAGAATATCACCAGGCTTATGAACTGAATCACTACTGTAATGTGTTAAAGATTCAGCAATACTGAATAGAAAGACACCTCAGGCCAGCTACTAAAGCTACTAAAATGTAAAGTGCTTCAGTGTTTCACATCAAGTAAGAAATGAACGCGAATATGTGTTTTCTGAAACCATTTTGCTTTGGAAATGACAGTTCCTCTTTAATCGTGTGTTGCACACAAGTGTTGAAACCGCTGAGGGCAAATGCTGGTTAATATGTAATGTATTCTGTGGCTGGTTATCTGTGGCCAGATAACCTATCTTAATACTGTGATATTTTTAGCCTCACGGTTTGGTTTGTTTCCAGTTTACATGTCAGCACAAGGACAGAAGCTATGTTTTGTGAAAAGCACAGATCCCCTGCCTGCGCTGACTCTGGGTTAACTCATCCTGAGAACAGATTATATGCTGTGTCGGCCCTCACAATGGCCTGCTGATGAGAGGGGAGAATCATCACAATCTTCAACAATACTTCGATCAGACACCTAACACAATGAAACTGAGCACGTGTGCAAAATGGCCCCGCAAAGAAACTGACATCTGAAACATTTTTCAACCCCAGCACCAATTTATCATTTTCACTCCCAGATAATAGAAAGCAATCTTCCAACCCATGATTACACTTCTTAAGAAATCATATTTCATGTAAGGTAAGACATGCTCTGTGGACAGGATGAATATCTGAAGTGCCAATCACGGACCGTACACAGTCAAAAGCCAATAATGCAAAAGCGTACATGACAGTGCATCCTCGAGCTTCACTGAGGAGAGAATAAATATTTTGTATCCACAACAAGATACACATATCACAACATAGCAGTGACCCAGAGAAAATACATGTCTACTGTTGCAGAGCATAGACCTCAACCATGTTATGCTTATCCCACTTCACAGATAATACAACATGACAATTTTAGCATTCTTCTGTAGATGAAACTGCATCATTTGAAAAAAATATTACATTAGCTCTACAAAGACATTAATGTTACTATTGAACGTTTTTACAGTGTATATATATATAGCTATGTTGGCAACCGTCACCTGGAAATATACTCAACTGTAGCCAATTAATGTTAATTATATTTTAAGTACATTTTTAATTTTGGCTGTTTACTGGTTAATATGCTCTCCAGATGAATCTGTACTGTTTACATCTGGTCCACTCTATACTCATTTTTGATGATTGGAAAAAAAATAAGCAGTTAACTTGGTCTGTTAGAGCTCATATTAGCTCAAGGAGCTACAAGGAAGAACTAACAGTATCATTAAAGGTTGTCAATATTGTCAGACTTTATATACGCACAGTCTGTCACTGTCACCATAATTGGGTGACTATATAGCATGTGATCAATGTAACACTAACCTGATTATGTTAAGATATTAGAGTAATGCGTATACCACTGTATCTTAACACTTTATAATAGTGAGCCAATCTAAACTGCTGATTCCTATTAGTTTTATTAGTATAAAACCAGGCACGTTTATTAACAAGTTACTAAGAACTTTTTTAAAAGAGTAGAAGGACCTCAATAACGTTGTATAAACAACATGAGTTTGTTAATTATTCTTGGTAGTCATATTTTGTTTAAGACGGCATGTACCGCAAATACAGGCCCTATTTTCTACCTAAAACATATGTATTTTGCGTTAAATCTTCAGATGGTGATATAGTCTGAAAAAATAACAAATAATAATGATCTTATATCAAGGTTAGTAATTATATCCACACATTTTTCCCCCGTCATTCAGTAGGTCATTTTCTATCAAGGCCCTTGAGACCAGCCATTCAAATTTAGCTAATGTATATGTTGGTATATTTCTGTAATCAAGGACTGTTTATATCCTTATTCATTACATACGTATGTGTGTTGTGTTTATACAGACAGAGAGGGAGATAGAGGGAAGGAATATGGGGGGAAGGGGGAGGAGAGAACACGCCACTGAATGTCCCAAGCCATTAGAACAAGGGATATTTCTGGTTGACTGAGCAATTCATTCTCGACATGTCACATTGAATTTCTTCCATTATAAAACACTGCTGCCTCCTCCACTCCAAAGGAAGATTGCCTGCACCTATTTCACCCAGTGAAATATTGCTTCTCCTCTCAAACAATCTTTTTCATCCCAAAGTTGTGAAAAAAATGTTTGAAACAGTGATTAGTCTATGCTCACAGTGCACAGGATATTCTTAGGGTGTTTTGTACATTTGCCGTCTGCATGAGCTTATACTTTATGATGGGAATTCAACATGCAAATATGATTCCTTAAAGCACTATACAGTATAATGTGTGTATATCATCATCAATTCAGATGTGCCCATCATATTCACTGTTGAATAGTCCTTGCTTTTGTCATTCTATTTTAGGTGTTATTGATGAGATATTAGACAGCACAGAGACAACAAGAATCAATTTGTTACTGTCTACCTGTATGAGGCCTTGGTGCTGAAGTCAAGAGTTTTACACTAAATCTATCTGTTGACACACGATGTAAAGAGGAGGATGGAGTCTTTTTGGCTGAGCCAGTTGTATGATCTCTCATCCTCAGATGCATCTTGTGCTTAGCTCTGGCACTTCACAAACCCTGATATGGGAAGCCTGACTTTGCTCTGTGCCTCTGACAGCTCTGACAGACCAGCAACAGAGATTGATGTTGCCCAGATAGAAAATAGAGGAAGAATGGCAATTATGTCAGGCTAGGAGAAACATGTGTCTGTGCGCTGCAACACAAAAGGCCCTCGCTGCATTGTTATCGTTCTCAATAACCCAAGGTGCGTTTGGGAGTAAATGGATTGTCTGCAGAGAGCATTTTATCCTTTGTAACTCCTCTTCTCTTCTCATGTCTTCTTTTCTTTTCTTTCTTTAGCTCTTTTCCAGTTTTGCTCTGTTTTTCTTCTCCCTTGAATTGAAACGCGTTGAGGGTGATCGGATTGCGATGAGATAGTGCTTGACTACATGAGAGTACAGGTGTAAATATACCCAAGATGCCTTGAGGACGGATTGTGATGCGATCAACTAAACCTCCTCCGGAGGTGGTCAGGGACGCATTGTGACCACGTTGAACACGCGTGTAAATGCAATTCCATTGTCAATTTACACACACACAACAACTATGTGGGCGGAAATACGTAATCGCGTATAACTGCTTCAAACCAGCGGGGTAGCAGCCATTAGCCAGTTAGCAAGCTAAGCTATTAGCAAGTAAGCTGCGAGAAGGCTATGGATATACTCGTGGATAGAACGAAGTCCACACAGTAGCGCAGCATCATGGATGACAGCCACCTTTTTTATTTCTGTATTTTTTGGTTGCGAGAAGAAGGTATGACATGCAGTTGTTTGAGTTGGACGGAGCAATTGGATCTCAGTGTAAATGTAATCAGGTTAAATCATATCTAAATACAATCGAGATGCGAGTGATCAGAAATGGGGTCCAAGTAATATGAACTATAAGTTATATAAGATCTATACACTAATGTGTATATAAATCAAGAATGCATACTTTCATTATTTGAAGTAAACTGAATATCATAAATGTCATAAGGAATAGCCAGGCCTGAGTAATTCATTGGCTCTTTTATAATCATCTTGACAACATATGCTGGCCTGCAGAAATGTATTCCAAAACTATCATTATTGTAAATCATTTCATTATTCCAATGAAAGGTACAACATTACAAGAAACCTCTCCATTATATACTGTATACTGATGTCATTTACTAGCACCGTGGAGCCATTCGTGCTTCAGAAAACACATCTATTTATGAAGAATTTAACGACACAGTCCAGTGCTTGTCCAATCGAATAGAGTTGGAGGGGATGAGGGAGTTTGTCAGGACCCTGGTGGGTCTACACTAATGGAAATGACAGTTTTGGAGAGAGACAGTGGAAGGGTCATGGCTTGGATAAAGCCATCCCTCTGTTTCTCTCCTGTCCAAACCCTGCTGCCCTCCTGAGCTTCTTCTTGCACAACTTAATATGGCACTGTAGGGGAAGCACGAGTCAGCTGAAATCATTACATTTGTCCTGACATAATTACACTGTGGAAATCAATTACCCTGGAAAAACATCAGTAGTAGAAATCCTTAAATTGGTTAGCACCATCAGCAATTAGTTTTGACTAGTTTATTTAAATAATGCTCTGAAGTCGTGTCGTGCTTTGGCTTTACATTAGCAGATGGCTTTGAAAGGTCGCATGACATGCCATTTGTTTGATGGCGGTATATTCCTTGTTCCTCTGAATGGTCTGCAGTCTGGGAAGCAAGATGCTGTGAGAAATTATGGCATGGTGTATTTGGATTGAAATTAACTGCTTGCTACAAATCAAAGATGTGTCACTCAACCACGGACAGACCCTAGTTAATTTATGAGCGCAGAGATGAGCCTCTTTCTCCTCCAGACCCATCTATATCAGAAAATGGCACATTTATATTCAGCCGAATATGAGGTTACATTTTGTTTTACACCTGTGTTGACATTTAATTCAAAAGACAACGGCCAAGAGGGCAAGGCTATTCTCAGACCCGGTTTAATGTATTTCAACATTCAGCCATCGTAAAAATGAGCCTCGATTTTATTGTGATAATGGAAAAGTAGAGTGGAAAAGTGGATTTGGAATTGGTTTGCACATAATATCTTGCGCTATAAAAATGAGATTTGCAGCCATAGGGGAAAACAAATCAAGATCCTTTCTTCAGTTATTGGACCATGGAAGTGAAAATGCAGTTATTTTAATGTAGCTGGAAAGCGATGCTGTGTTCATAGTGCCCATGCACTGTGTCCATCTTGATGCTCAGAACATGGTATGACTGTCAGGCAAGAAGTATGTGGCTGTAAAGGCAGTTTTAGAGGAATCAAGAAGACGATATATATATATACTTTTTTTTTGCTAACGAAATAGTGGACTGAAACACACTGTGACACTGAAAAAACCCCCCACAAAAAAGCCTGACAACAGAAATGTGTGCACATACCCAAATGAACTATTATCTTCAAATTTGAACAGACCAGTAGATTGAAGTAGCCTGCAGGTTCAAGCCCGTAGCACTTTGTATGCAACGGGCAATATGTAGATTTAGATTTGTGTCTCGGGGCAAACAACCCTCAAGCAGCGCAGTATTTCATTTCATGCTGAGCATTCAGTTGCAGTGGGCCATAAATATTCATGAGGATTCCTCTAAACCCGTGATATAAACATAAGAATATGGCCAGTGACAGGCTTTAGTGAATGGTCACATCAGATCAAATAGAATAAACTGTCTTTGATGCTGCAGACGTGTCGGCATTATTACTGTGATTAGAGGGCATACATGAGGCAGAATGGGACTTGTTAAAACATCTTTCCCCTCGTGACGCTCGCTTCACAATCGGTTGCTATAAAACCCTTTGTTCTGTTCAACCTGCTATAATCTCCACTAACTACTAAATTGCCGTAAACTAAAACTTCCAGTACATGAAGTAATTACTGACTACCATTGATTTAAACAATCTTTAACGCCGATATAAACAAACCTCACTCAAAAGGAGTCTTCTTCTCTCTGATTTAAAAAAAAAAAAAAAGTAAGGTATTTTATCCATATTGGCTGTGTATGGCGAGATATACGGTGTGGACGTCGTGAATGAACGTGTTGAACCTCTGACTCATGCAGTTGACTGGACCTACAGTCAGTATTTGCCAGTTTATTAACAGTAACTAACCTTAACCAAGATCTTTCTCTGACCTTAACCCTACCCGAGATACCTTGTGCACATATTGTAGAAAGTGATAAGTGTGAAAAAAATACAATGATATTTTCCACGGAGAATACTCAAGCTCGCCATCGTTGCTATCATCATTTTGATTGCTGTTGTTTACTCACGCGCTTGAAATATTTTTAAATGCAAAGACGCCCGTGTTTTAAACCACAGAGTGAGGGCTACAATAAAGAAAGTCACCTAATAAATCATCAAAAAATGTGTCCGATGTCTCGAGTGGGGAAACATCGAGGTCCACGTGAACTGCAGATGTTACAAAAGAGAGATGTTTTCGTTTGTTAGACGCTGATAAGCAAAATTTAATTTAAGAATCCACATTTGACATCTAACATGATGTGCATTGAATCACACTGCATGTATTTACATCCATGCAATTTATTTATTCACTCCCTACCTTCACAGTGTTTTGACATTCACACTGTGCTGAGAATAGGTTATAATCTGTGTGACAGGCGACAGTTTGCCTTTTCTTTGCGTGATAAGGTGACAATTACCCTGTGAACGCTGTAATTTACATGCGAAGCAAAACAAAGTGCTGCTTCTTCTCCGTTAAGAACATCACACAAACAAAAATAAGTTTTCTCCAACATGTTACAGAATAACTGATTGCATTCTACAAATAAGAGCCAAGAGCTATTAATCATCACACATTGAATGTTCATTACAAAAGAAAAAAAAAAAAACCTCATTACACTGGAACATTTAGAAAATGTACAGTGCTATGGGAGACATTTATAATATTTTCTCATGAGCAAACCTTTCTGGAATAACAGATGTCCTGTCAAAATCTACAGTAATTATTGCTTTTTTTTTGTGGCAAACTCTCTGCACTGAATAAATATTTTAAAAGACAGCAACATACGGATATTCAAACATGTGCTTTCATTAAAGCCAATATTGTTATATATTACTGTTACATATTACAAATAAAACATATAAAACAACAAAAAAGCCAAACATCACTATTTACACTTAGTTTTATACAATGTTTAAATTTCAACCAAATCACAAAAAATAAAAAATAAATAAAAAATAAAAAAAAATTAATAAATATATACATTCCCCTTGGACCTCTTATAATGTCGAAAATCGTAGCCAGTGAAATCTGCTGACAGTGAGGTGTGTGAATATTCAGGCTCAAGCTCATCTATGCTCTGCAGCTGTTCAGCTTAAAGAGCCAATTAGGACTCTTTCTCTCTCTCTCTCTCTCTCTCTCTCTCTCTCTCTCTCTATGCTGCTTTAAATCAGCAAGTCAGTACATCTGGGTGAAGCACAGACTTGATCCAGTACAAATGGCCACCCATCCATCCATATATACTCCACTAACTCCAGTCCACTATGAATAGTAATCAATTTATTTATTTTGTGCCATCTATCTTCTAATTATGTGATATTTTTCATGTAGTGCATGCTGTGTAATTTAAATTTACAACTAACCACAAAATCTGCACTGACTTAATATAAGTGTGTATATATATATATATACACACACATACAGTCTGTATGTTTCTAAGCTTCATTAATTCGATGAGTCAATGTGGCAGGATGTGTTTTTATGTTGCTCTTTTCACAGTGTTGACATGGATAAATTCAACACAAATTAAACATGAAACTCTGAAAACCTCAGGAAATGGAAAATTATTAAAAGAAAACTGAAGCATATAATGTAATTAAGCTCTGGGTTTAAGGGAACGTCAATCAAGGGCATATCTTGGAATCGCTTAATGGGATATTGAAATATCCTCTTCCAGCATGTGGCACGGAAGGCAAGCGCTAATTAGTATGAATGACGAGTGCTAAGATGACTAATGCTGCTGAGGACAGGTTTTAATTGAGAATAATATAATGAAGAGTCCTGCAGATTTGTCAGTATGCAGTCCTTGTTCCTTATTGGTCCACACAGGCCTAAGAATAGCAATAAAATAGCCAGCAGTATGTCCAGCTGCTAAAGGGCTTTTTTTTGTGTCCTCCTGCACAGGTGTCCTTCATTATTTGTTTGACACAAGCAAAACATTACATTTTGTGTGTAACTATTACAGAGGGTCACCAGATTTATTTACTCTAATGCTTATTGGCATGTTTCATTTCCATACACAATATTCATATTTAGTAGAAAGAAGATCCAATATAAAAAACCTACTCCTAATATTTCGCTACAGTTTGCTACAGTATAGCTACCAACAGAGTACAACAACATGTCCATGAATTCAAAACAAACAGTTGGAACATTCATTTTATTACAAATGTTGATATGCAAAAGGAGATATGATTCAGCAGGGAGAACCCAGAAGGAATAAAAGTAAGCAGGTTTACTTTTAACATCTAATCTCCCTCATCGTTACTGAAAAGTGTAATATAGGAAATAGGCCCCAAGGGCTCGACATAAAACACGAACATGGTGTTTGGAGGGAGGGAAGGAAGGGTGGGTGACGGGAGTCTGGCTGAACCCATTTGCAGGATGAGATATTATGCGTATGTGTATGCACCTATATGTTAGGTGCTGTATGTAGCATGTGCTAGGTATTTAAAGATGGTCAAATCCAGCGTTATCTCAGCTGTGATGCCAGAAGAGAGCTGAACTGAAAATGGAAGCTTATCATATGCATATCATGACACGTTTGTCTTGACAGACATCACTTATTTCATATTTATTTTTGTAATTTTTGAACACCTCGGTTCTCCTTAGCGTTTTTTACTACTACAGCAGCAGCACAGCAGTGAGTTCTGAACACTGTTGGCTGCAGGCAACAAAAGGAAGAAGCTTAAAGGAAATGTGTTTTTCTTTTATATACTGAAACAAACAACATATGCTTACTGTTTACCCTTGGGCTGATTCAGCCCACAGAACTGTCCTGAGCTATTTGATCACTGCACTTTGATTCATGCCTGCAAACAAATAAATTCATCATCTATGATGTTACAGTTTTAGTGAATGTCAAAGCCATAAAACATTAGCTACATAGTATATTAAGAGACCTTATCTTGAAGCAAAACCTCTCATAAAAAAACAGAGTTCTTCTCATTCTTCATATTGTATCTATTATCATTACTTAGGTAATCTATCCGAGAGACAAACAGAAGGATGAGGCTGATGTGTAATGACTGAAACCCCTTATCAACAGAAAGATGTGTTCCCTGACCAATTTATACAGGTTATCCTTGCTGTAACACCATTGATTAGCTTTTATTGCTCTTTCCTATAGCCTTACACTTCAATGAAAAGTGGTGAGCATAATTACTATCATATTTTTATATAGGACACGTTCAGTCATTAAAGCGATAGAAGTTGAAAGTAAGTTTTATAATGATTAGCTGAGGTTTGGAGTGTGTGTAGCTGTGGACAACTGTCTATCTGTGAGAGTGTACACAGTTTTGTCAGTGGTGTGTGTGTGTGTGTGTGTGTGTGTGTGTGTGTGTGTGCGCGCGCGCTCGTTTTAGGTCTCAGTGGAGTGGCTGTTCAGTAACACTCCACAGAAACGAACATGTAGTCTTACAACTACGCCCATTTTAGTCTTCTAATGGCACGTATGATGTTTGTCTGAGAAGAGAACACTTCATGCTCTGAATTCAATAAAATGTCTCTCTGCCTCAGTTGTGTCATGCTTCTTGTAAGACAAGATGTACATATATCTTCTTTGCAAAAAAAAAAAGAGAAGCTATTAATACCCTTCAGAGGGAAGAGATAGGAATAATGTTTCTCCACTGAACAAAAAGTGGAAGGAAGTTAATTAACCGTTTTACATGGTTGACTGAATAACAACAGTAAGGGAATTTGCAAAGCCTCTGCATGTCAAGGTGAAGCTCCTTCATGTTGTCGCCGTTTGTTCCGATTTCTGATGTTCAAACCACAGAAAGTTTTTTTTTTTACTCCTACTTTAACTTCTGCTTTACTTCTACGAAAGACAAAATCCTTAAACACGTGTCACTGTCTAAGTACAAAATGCTTCATATTCTTTTTTATACTACTGATTACTGAATTATGTCTGCTACATGCTACATTTAACTTTAGCATGCATATTTTCTGCATGAGTGGTGCTGGTGATAGTACGGTAATCATAATAGCTCTGAGAATTACCTGAGTTTGACTTTAAACATGATTTAAAATGACTAAAGTGAGTTTTTTGTGTTTTTTTATGACACCAACACCACATTTCCTTTGATGGAACTTGTAATGAACATCTGACAGCGCTTATTTGTGAAGGTGTCACACATTGACAAAATCATGCACTCAACATGAAGGGGATCATACAGTAAATAAAGATTATTAGGTTAATTAATTATTTTGCTCTTATTACTCTTTTGTATCTCCGTATAATTACTCTGCACTGCTTTAATTGAATCTGAGCAGGAGCCAGCTGAAGATAATTTGTTTTCATGTTACCAAATGGTTCCAGTGTTGCCAGGCTGAGAGGAAATGACATATGGTAGAAAAGCATAATTCATCTGGCTGAGACTCTGATACCCAACCATCAGAAAGGAAATTAATTCTGCTGCCTGGCTGCACAGCCAAACAACATTAAAAACAGGAATAAATAACAACAGCAACCAAAATACACACGCTACACTTGTGTCATATTGAAAACCAAACATCCAATAACCAGGCTGAATCGGGGATGTAGCGGAGCTTGTTTATCTGATATGTGGTGTGTGGGAGGCTGCGTGGGTTTTTGTTATGTGTCCCTATGTGCAAGAGTGAATGAGATTTGATTGGGTGGGCGTATCGGTGTGTGTGTGTAGTATGCGAAGGTATTGCTTCGTTATGCATGCGAGACCAACTATCAAACACGGAACATGACGGGAAAAAAATGGTCTGCATATGCATCAATGTCCATAATTGCAAAGTAGATTTCTTGGCGAGTATTATGTATTGTTGACCATCTCTAAGCAAGCACTGGAGAGCGTTCAAATGAGGATTATCTACTCCAGTACAGCACAGCAGAGTTTAGCACTGTATGTCATTGATTAAGCTTGCACATATTACCGGTACATGCCAGCACACATCCCACTTGCATAGTGTCTTCTTCGTCTCGTCTCATAACAAGTGCTTAAAAATACAAACACACATACGTCTACAGTCTACAGGTTTTAGATAACAGAACAAAACAAAAAGTAGAAGTTGTATTATGTGTTACTTTTAGGCAGCTGCTGAAAAACTGTTTTTTGTTTTTTTTCTCCAGACAACCAGTTCAGAAGACATTATTTTAAGCAGAAGAGTTCCTCACAGCATTGGGAGAGAAAGCGATGCATAGAAGCACACCTACTGTAAGGCTGCGTGATCAGGTTTATGAGTAGCTGTACCGTACACTATGAGTGAAAACAAATAAAAACAGCTTACTGTTTACTGCTGAAACCATCGAAAGGTTTGTGTAAAAAAAGAAAGTCTTAAAGAAATAGAATGCTAAGCCATGCAAGTCAAACAGTGTACAGTAAAAAAAAAATATTTGACACTGTATTGGGAAATTGGTTAGAGGCTGTCAGATATAGGACGTTTACTTGCCAGGCCACAAAACAGGAAGTTGCATTATATTGCAAACTGTACTAAAATGAAACAGGACAGCAGTATTAGTGTTGTAGTGTAACCAAGACATATTGTATGAAAATTAGATGAGATGAATAGTTAAAGCTGTGTAACAACAAAGTGTCCCACTAAGCCATACCAGTGAAACAGCATGCACAATACCAGAGCATGAATGGAATGCAGCCATAATTAATGTTATTAACTAAACTTTTGTGTTTCCTACTATGGCATATGAAAATGTCTGTAATGAAAAAGGCCTGTCGTGATTTTATCACCATACAGAACTGTTTTTTAATATATGCATGCGTTTTCTTATAGCTTTAACTTCCATGTGAATTTCTATCACAAACACACACTTTCAATTCATACGGTGATAGCAGCTGTAAACACGTCCGTCAAACACCTAAAATAATTAGCATAAAGCATAAAAAAACAACAGACTGTGCCTCCAACATATGTCTGAGGTACATAAATGGAAATTGTGGTGCTTTAGTGCAGTCCAAGTAAATAAAAAAACTTGAGTGTACACGTGCATATGCAGTGTGCTTATATTATAAATATTATATATTTCTATTATTTATAATTGTAATATAGAGCGGGAAGCAACATCATCAAAGGCAGTCTGATGACTTAGAATTGTGTGCATTTAACTATGAATTGGAAAATATTTCATAGTGATACAGACGCTGATGACAATTAATAGGAGGCAGGACTGAAGCTGTAACATCAAGGATGCAGGGATATGAGAATGTGTATCGCTAAACAGTAGATGTTCACGTCAAAAGAATACGCCAACCTACCCAGAGATATACAACAATACATTGTGACGTATTTCAAAGCAGGGATTTAGTTGTAAATAGCAGAAGAATATGACATACCTTCATGTGTGCATGTGTGCCTGTGGACAGTTGCATTGATTTTCATGTTTATTCTGACCTCTCTTCTGACTACTCTGGAGAGCTGAATGTGTCGGGTGAATAAATAACACTCCTTTTGTGTACTTGCATACTGGGAGTGCAGTGAGCAGTAAATCCACCAATTCTCAATTTATTATTATTATCATCTCTTCATTAGTAACATTCAGCATTCAGTGAAAAGGGCTTATATGTATCTTTTTACACAAACCGTTCAATGGTAAACAGAATTTGTTTCCACAGGTACTGTACTGTACAGCTCCCTATAAACCTGATCACACAGCCTTACAGTAGGTGTGCTTCTATGCATCCCTTTCTCTCCCAATGCTGTGAGGAACTCTTCTGCTTAAAATAATGTCTTCTGAACTGTTTGTCTGGAAATAACAGTTTTTTCAGCAGCTGCCTAAAAGTAACACTTGCACAATCTTGTCTTGATTCTGACTCAGAAACCCGAAAAGAAAACTGAAAAGACTGCGCTGGAAGAATTGTGCACAGACTTCATGTCACGCGTTAGGAATTTACAGTAGGGTGGTGACGTGCTCTGGATTGAGGCAGGTGGCCAGCGATGGGAAGTGAAATGAGCATGAAAATTGATAGCTTTTTGTTTTTGCTCTGTAGTCTAATACTCTTATCTGCTGTAATCAGTGACCATTTGTCTATGTTTTTGTTCATGTCAGAAGGTGACATTTGAGGGATGACACACAATTTTAATCCAGTTAGAAAAGGCTGTGAAGCTGTGAATTAGGTTAAGGTTTTTGTTGTTTTTTTTAAATACAAAACTATTCAAATTAAACATTAATAGTGAAAATAGTGATCAAACTGTGCAAACTTTGGTTTAAAAATGTTTTGTTCATTTAGGATCCCATCGTTCAGACTAAAAAGCTGATTAAGAAACTAGGTTTTCATGGTCTTTAATGATATGTTAATGATAAGTTCATTTTGGTCAAACTGACAAACTAACGTTTTGGTATGAGGACTGTCAGGAAGTTCAGAAATGTTTTCATTTCCCAAATACTACAATAAAAAAAAAATAACAAGAACAGAGTGTTTTGTTTTCTCAGTGACCTCTAAAGCACTACTACCTTTGCTCCTTCCATTAGCTGTGGTACTTTCATATATTTTTTTTTTCATAATAACCAAAAAGCCTATTAAAATTGCATTAAACCATTATATTATTATTATTATTTGTATGGTATGTTAAACAGAGATCTAGCCGGGGAACATTTCAAACTAACATCTGGTTTGTGGAGACATATCTGAATGATTACATTATACTATGATTACTACTACTGTAAATAAAACTTATGAACTAGCTATAAATAGCTAGTTAAAGTAATTATACTGTAAATAAAAGAGCAAACATAGCTGGCATCAAGGCTTAATGACTAGAGGCAGAGGCCGAGGTGAAGTTTAATAAAAAGTTGAATAAAATAACAACATTTAGCAAACACACACGCGACTAGCTGAATGAAAACACTGACGGGGACAAAAGGCAGTGTGGTCCAACTGGTGGTGCTACATTCATAATACATTTAAAAAGACTATTGAAACCTTGTTCTTTTTAATTCATAATGTGTTACAACAGTTATAAGTTATATACGTTTTTAAACATGCCATTTGGCATTGACATGTAGGCTAAAATATCATTTTAAAGGGTTTACACAGAAACACAGAGAGGGGTTACTTCTGTAACATGGGGGATTACGAATTAGGATTATATATTTATAATACTAAAATACACGTATACATGTAAAAAAATAAAATAACTGTATAGACATATATTTGTATTAATTACAGAGTGAAGCGATTGCAATGAATTATCATATGCCAACAGGTCACATGGACTTAAATGCAGTGTTTTCATGGGAGTGGCTTCGTGTGTTTGGGGAGTGGCTGGCTTGTTCACACATTTCGCCTTGTTCACTACGACGAGCAGAGAGGCGAGAGCTGAGCCGGGATACTCAGTGTATACTACATCATATTCACTAATTGCACCATCTGTGGAGTGTTGTTGTTGTGCTTGTTTTTACAAACGCTGTGCAGTGTTTAGCAGACGGGCTCATGAGGTCAGCTTACCTACTTGTGACTCCCAACTGCTTCACCAGCTAGTTTCAAGTTGGAGAAATAAAAACTTCTCAGAGACCAGAGACGCTCCGGCGGGAGGATACGGACGCAGAGTAGTTTAGTGTTTCTGACGCGCGGACTTACTTTGCGGTTATCATTACCACTTTATTACTATTTGATTTTTTTTATTTTTCATTTTTTTTCTCCTGCATCTAAAGGGGGAGGAAAAGGAGGTGGACCCACGCTCAGTCGCCGGTCTCGTGGCTTCTTTGTATACAGCAGCAGCTGTGTGTAAATGCATGGGCGCACAGCGTCTGCTGCTCCTTGAGGGACAGCTTATTGGGCTCAGTCCAACCTTCATGTATACTTCCTCAGAAATGAAGCGACTCAACCAGGCGTAGAAGAGGAATATCGAAACTTTATCTAAACCTGCTTTTTTTTGTTTTTGTTTTTTTCTCGACACCCCAGCATCTCATTCACCCCCCAACAAAGCTTGGGTCAGTTTCATCGCCTCTCTCTCTCTATCTATCTCTCTCTGTGTGTGCGCTGGGATTGTAAACGGCAGAAACAAATAGAGCTCCGTGCAGAGTAGGCTACAGCTACAGCTGCGCGGCTCCCTCACACACACACACTCACACCATGGATGTAAGATTTTATCCCACTGCCGGTGGAAATTCTATTCCAGGAGATCCACCAAACCTGGATTTTGCCCACTGTTTGGGCTACTACAACTTCAACAAGGTAAGAAACTCTGTTTTGAGGTGTATCCTGTAGTCTTGTGCGCCCACGTTTTTGCTGAAATCACACCGGTGCGTCCTAGCCGCGGACTAATCCAGCTTTAATTAATGCACTATTGTCCAGAATTAAGTAAAACTAGTAATATGTTAATTTCCCTCTTATTGTCCTAACTTGTTTCCTTCCCGACTTCAACCACGAATCATCGCTGTCTTTCTGGAGTTGCTTAATTAACCCCCCATCCTCCCACACACACACACACACACACACCCTCCTCTTCCAGTGCCAGAAACTTTGTTGTTGTGGATTAGTAATGGAAATGAGAGCACAAGTGTAGAGGCACTGTGCTACTTTACAGCCTCATTGCACTGCCAAACTCTCACCAGAGTGATGTGATCCACAGCCATGGGCGCTGTTGGTTATACAGTTTCATGTTCCTGAACATCAGTGGTGGATCATTGCATCAGCACCCTACCGGCTTGATTTAAAAAAAAGTGATCAAAGTAAAATACAGTCTATAAAGTGTCAAATAAACTGCTCTGCTGGACTGTGATCTGTTTCATGATGCAGTCAAATAGCATGTTATAGAAACTATTGTCCGTCCTTTGGTATGTAGATGTTTTAAGTGTGTTCTTTTTTTTATCTAAATGGACAACACTGATTATCTGTGAACAACTTAACAGCTCCACTTGGAGACACATGCACACACATACACACAGAGTTGCAGATGTTAACATTGCTGAAGTATGACAAGTTTATTAACTCCCTAAGGTGAGGCAGAAGTCATGTAAAACACACTTGATGCTTTGTGATATGTTGCCAGTGATGTAACACTTTAACTATTGGGCCCCTGGATCCATCAGCAGCTTGACTCCCATTTTCCCCTCCAAGAGGGAACAGACAAATTGACACAACTGCTGTGTGCTGTTTTTATAAAGTCTAAACAATGATACCCCCTACACCCCCCACCCCCCCAACACACACACACACACACAAACTACCCCCCTCCCAAATTATTCAACCTCATAGTGTTGATGCTGCTCAAGACAGTTACCAGGTTTGTCTCACTGTTTCATCAGCTCTTTGTCATGTGGCCAAGTTGTCATATGTGCCCAATTTCATCATGTCTTCATCATCCTCGAGAAATGTTAACTACATTGCTTTGAATTGGTGTAAGAGTTGAAATGTGATTTTTATTCCTGCTCATAAATTCCCCAGGTCAAGTGAAATTTTCCATCTGTAACAGTGATTGGCCACTATGCAAAAAGGAGGCAGGGAGCGAGAGGGAAGGTGGCGAGAAGGTGCTTATCCAGTATCTCTACCAGTTATGTTTGAGAGCGAGCACAAAGCATTTCATGCTAATTACAATGCCTTTCTGTAGCGAACAAATAGGCTCTTTTTTGCATACATCTTTCAAATAAGCCTCCAATTTATTTGAATCAAGTCGCTGAAAGGTAGCACAATGCAGAGCAGTTAGTCATCCAATGGTTGTGTCATGCTTGCAAGTCACACAGAACTGAAGTATTACTCCTTTAATCTATTCATAAGCTGTCACAGCATCTTTTGCAAACAGCAAAACTTTCACTTGATTCACTGTTTTTTTTTTTTTTTTTTTAAAACAAGCAATACCCTCTCAAAAGGCTGGCACAGGAAATGTTCAGCTTTAATGACAACAGAGGCAGAAGGGGCCCAGAGGCACTTGGAAACATCAGAGATTCTTTTAAATTTACAGAAAATCCAAACGGGTGCCACAAACTTAATTAGGTGCTGCAGTCATGACTAATGAAGCTTCCTGTTTTTTGGCACTAAGATGAAGAAGAAAACAGCGGTGCTCAAGCGAAACATGCCACAACTTCACACGGCCAAATAATGCTCATAAAATATATTGAGCAAGCAACATTAGCTGCTATAATCAGGTGCTCCATTTATCAACACTGTCCTTATAGATGTGTAGGTTTATGACTTGAGTGTGTGTGATGTGATTTGTAAACATGCAACGCAGCTTGTTCAGGTGTGTGACAAGGCTGCCACAGCGGGGTCCGTTTCTTTTAAACTACCTTGACTTGAGGTTGAACACGGATCAGCCGTGCTCAGGGGCATTAACCCGCCAAGCCCCCCCCCCCCCCCCTTTTTTTTTTTTCTTTTTTTGTCACTGATTGCTTGTTACTTTGGGAACTGAGCAGTTGTGTTGTTTTCAATTTATCTGTGATAAAGACTCTAGGTTTTATTGGCTCTTTGGCTTGTGTTGAGAACACCTGGTTGTAGTCAGTAAAATTTATAAGAGCTGCTTTTAACATTTGGAAAACTTTAAATTAGCACACGGGTGTATGAATTTATGCATCTCGTTCTCATTTGTCTAATTTTTCATTTAGATAATACCAGTGATGCCTTGAAGTCATGTGGTGTTGTTGTTTTTTTTTTTGGGCGAGCTCTTCAGTCATTAACCAAAGGCAAGGAGCCCTTTGGATTTGACTGGTTTATTTTCTAAAAGTCAAATGTGATTGACTTTAATGGTTTCACGAAAGGGACCTAATGTTATTCTCATATTTATGGCCATCTGTTTTTCTTTTTTTTTTTTTCTTTTTTTTTTTTGGTCTAAGGTTTAATAATGTTTCAGATACAGTATCCATTTAGTGTGGGCTTTCATTACTTCCAGGCGCAGCGAGAAATTACCAACAGATGTTAATACAAACTCTTCACCTGCACCGGTGCTAACTTTTGAGGTTTATTTCGCAGTTTACTACTAAAGAAAAAAGAGATTTTTGGCCTTTTTTCCTTTAAAAATGACTCAAAACGATGAATCAAAATAGTTGGTGATTAATTTTCTGTCGATTAACTAATCGTTACAGCTCTATACTAATGCAGAGACATATGGGCGAACATATAGATACATCTTACTACATGTTGAGCTCTGTAAGGGCATAGTAAAGCAACAGGCGCAAGTCATTATCAAACCCTCAAACTATCAGTCGAGTTTAATACAATAAACAGTGAAGTCACCTGATGACAGATCTTCTGTTGCTGCACATAATGTCCTTATGAAGCACTCTTGAGTATTTATATCTACACTATATTTCATTATCTACTCACCTATGATATGAAAGTTCAACTGCGCTGTAAAGACAGTAATTAGGAAATGTTCAGACTTTTAAAGACTTGACATGATGATGAAGGGCTGCAGCTACAATTATCAGAGGACTTTATTTAGCCTGTAAAATATGCTGTAGGTGAAACAGAAACCTGCCCACGGTTGATGTAGCTGCTACTGATCCATGTATATGGAAACCAAAACCAACAAAGACTTACAGCGAGCAAATTACTGTACTTTCTCAGCAGCAAACTCTGGGCAATGACCTCTTATTGTGTCCAAACCACAGTGGGCCAGGCTTCTTTTGTCTCTGCCGCCTGTGCTGCTTTTATCGGGAGGGAAGGGGTTAACACGCCGCTCAACCAGGGGGCCTTGTGCATCTCTCCAGTGTACACAGCTGGTGCCATTTCATCACACACATTCTAAACATATCCAAACACTACTTTAAATGTGTGTGTGTGTTGGGGTGGGGGGGTGTAACCTCAGAGGCTGTCTGCTTTGTCAAGCTCAACAGTTGATGGATATGACTCCAAGGTGCATGTTAAATGTTAAAGTGTCACCAGAAGTGAATGGCTGATGTGTTTTGCTGAGTCTTTTTAATTGTAGCTTGTCAGGACATGTAGTTCAACAGATTTATTAAACGCCTAATTTTCCCACTGAGATTAGAGAGTGTTATTTTTAGTTAGACACACTGCACTTGGAGTTCCTGCCACTAAGAAAGACTGCTCTGTCTGACTGTACTGTGATCTGCCACACTACATGTATACCCACAGAGCAGATGTTAACATCTTTGGTAATGCACAGCTCTCCACTTATCCTGCATGTTGATAATTGTTGTTGCATTAATACCAAAGAGCGATGGAGTCACATTGCTAGAAACTGTGTGTTTTATTAAAAAAAAAAATCGTATTGAACCATGAGCCTGATCATGTCTGATTCCTGTGGCACCGCATTTCCACAGCTGTCACTCTTTTTACTTTGTTGATCATGTTGAGACGTTGACATATGGCACACAGCTAAGTTGAGCTCCTTTCTACTGGTTTTCCCTGTATAATGTGTTGATGTGAACCAACAGTCTGAACCTGTGGGGGAACTATAAGACCAGGTTGTCTGCTTTGTTTATGAGGTGGATATGACAAAGGCTCTGAAATCCTAAGACAGATATAGACCATTACCCAGATCAGCACTCGTAAAGACCCTCTGTAATCCTGCCATCACTGCTCATAAATCCACTTCATTACATCTCCTCGTGCATTACTCAGTGTGGTTCATTTAGAAAGACCTCACACTCTTAAAACTGTTTCTTGTCTGGTGGGCTGTGGACTAAAAGAGCGGCACACGTCATTCTGGCATGGTTGTAGACAAAGTATATGTTGGTTTTATCCTTAGCATTGGTTTGTGATCTCATGGCCCTTTTAAAGCCAGTAAAAAATCCATGTGTACATGTTGTATTTCTTCATACAATAGGCTACCATGTGTGCATACAATAATCTTTTTTTACTTGAGGATAACCTCTCAGGCCCACATTAAACAAAACACCCTGCTTCTTCTGGATTATTTACAGCTGTGTGACTGTTTCAGAAACATATCTTTCAGTGATATAAAGAAGATGAACGTATGAATGAATGAATGAAAGTATTTGTTATAGGGGGCTTGGTCATGTACACAACATCACTGTCCCATCCATCAAACCATGTATGTGCCTGTGGAGAAATAGTTTATTTTGCAAGTGGTTTCCTTGAATTAATGAGAACTTGAAATATCAAAACACAATTTTTCTCCCAGATTGCCTTAATAGCTATTTCATTTGATTCACAGTAGAGAGTTTAGGCCGTACACTGCAATCTGTTGCCCAAATGCAAATTGCTCCTTGCTGTATTATTTCTTTCCTCCAAAATATGTAATTATTTGATGCTTCATTACAGTGCAAATGAAATATGACAGTAATAATTTGAATGTTTAATTCACTTTGATGATGATTAAACCATGTATAGCCCCACTCACTTAAATTGCAAAGTTGTGTGACGGAACAAAAACATATTTAGACTGAAGTGTTTTGTTTGTTTGTGTGTGTGTGTGTGTGTGTGTGTGAGAGAGAGAAACACAGTCACAAAAGCTAAGCCCACTGCAGAAACAGCACATAAGTCATAGAGAATAACTTCTTTATGAAAAAGTTGTTAATCATACCTGCAGGTCATTATGAAGAAGTCAGGATCAGCAAGGGGGTGAGTTTTAGTTTTAGGATTCGATGATCTTGTGATAAGATCGAGGAAACCGAGCAACACAAGCACCGCAGTAACTAGTTTTGCTACACTGTATATACTGACATGAAAAATATGAAATCTACTCTTTGGGTTTGTTTATCTTGTAAGTTTAAAAGGTAAAATTAACCTTTCTGTAGGCGTTTTGAAGGAGTTCTCGTTTTTTTTGGGTGAACACTGTGCCCCTTTGAATCAAAGCAGGGCCCCCACAAGAGATATTTTTCCACCGTGATAAACCATTTTAATCTGGTTTTGGCTCACTACATCTTTGACAGCCTCAACCTTGCTGACTTATTAAAAGGAAGGGAAAAATTCCCCGTGCCCCCAGAAACTACTTTTACCGTGAATTAAACAGTTTTCAAAAGGACCAGTCAATCACCTCTGGTTGGCTGATTCAATAAGTGTTGTGTCTCTATAGTGGTTAGCCTCGCTGTTAAGACACATTCATTTTTAAAGCTTTCCAGAGAGGCAGCCATTCCATGTTTCATAGATCTAATGTCCAATTCTCTTAATGGGCTCACAGACTGTATGAAAAACATTCAGCTGTTTTCCTTTTAGCTTGACTTAAGCCTTTGGCCCTTTTTCAAGGAGCATAGGCCATTGACGGATGTCCTCCGTCTCTCACAGGCATGGATAATATTTTTAGGCTGGACCGGTTGAATTTACTGCTGCTATCTCTATATTAGACTTCTTTCCTTCGGCTACTCCTGCTTTTTGCTTTCAAGTCAGCTTCCAATCAGGTAAAAGCAGAATATCGTCAAAAATTGAGATATTATTCCTGTAACAGATAAATTACTCCTGTCAACCAAACAGAAATTGTTGACTCGAGTGTAGGATTTCTCTCTCTATGCCTCGATTTAGCAGTGACCGTGATCTAAGGAAAGCAGCCTACACATAGAAATATTAGTCAGTGCTCCCACAATTGTTCATGTATCAGGTTGAGTGAGAATTTCTTTCTCATTAAGAGTGTATGGGCGGCAGGTGTGTGTGTAGTATTATATGTTACACAGTGTGATTAATCCACCCTCTTTCACCTTCACCCCCTCCTACATCACACATTCCCATAATGCAGTGTGTTACCAGGTTGCACTAAAAGGACTGACAATAGTAGCAGGTGTGCAAATATCCCTCAGACCCATTGGACAAAGAGCTTAAATAATGGGGGTAAATAAAACTTTCATTTGAATGGTCAGATAGACGGCGTGTTGGAACACACTGCTGCAGTGTTCAAGGAAGGCCGACTTTAAGTATAATTTGTTTATCACACATAATAACATGTTGGCAGCACTTTGTTAAATGTTTTAGAAGTACATTTTGACATTTGTGTGGTATTTTTCATCTACAGCAATACAGAGGTAGCAGAATGAAATGAAATAACGATGAGGTTAAAAGTGTTTTTAATTTTTAAAAATGAGACTGATGTATAAAATATATAATCTTGGTTACTGTTTATGTACTGTGTGCACGATTCTGTTTTCCCATGGGTATCTTCTAGTTGTCGTCGATTGTCCAACACTCCCAGTCACAACATAATGTCTGCTCGTGGCAGCGGGTTAATATTAACGTCTGTCTGAGCATTTACTGCCATAGCAATAATACTGCTGCCTATAAACCTACTTCACCCACTAAATGAGCTTTAATAGTCGCCAAAAATTGGAAAACAGCCATCTTCTCCTGCCACAGTTTGATTGGATAGTTTAAATACACGCATTAGATGATAAGAATATTCTATTTGCATGAATACTTGGTTTCTTTTATAAATGTGCTTTGCTGTGATTCCTGTTCAGTTTGAATGATATCAAGATCTCAAGATAGTATGCTGACAAAGGATGTCTAGATGTACCATTAAGTCCTGGAGGGGAAAAAAAAACCAAATTAATCTTGTTGAACAAGTTTATTTAAAACAATAACTTTCCAAATCCATGTCTTTTTATATATTTACTTTGTAAATGTATTGTGTTGATAAAAGAAACATAATCTTGGCAGCATTTTGTTTCTCACAGAAAGTACTTGCCAGCACAAATTCGTTGGACATAAACATATTTTCTAGGAAACGGTGTTTATGACTCTGATATCAGACTTGCATCATTCTTTGAGCTTTAATTGTCCAACAGTTATCTTCATTTGAATGAACACTGCTCTCAAGAAGAAACTGAAATATCACCGATTACAGAAGCATTTGTCTGATTTACTATTAGACGAAAACCTTTCAGTATTCATGAATCTGTCCAGCTACATGATTAACTGAATGTAGCTCCAGCCACATAATAAAGGTCTAGTCCCTGAAACCTCAACTGTGGTTATCAGTAGAGTCCATGAAATTCTTGAGCAGACTTCTGATATTTCAGGAGTTGAAGCTGGGGCTCATTCACAGCATGTCCTTGTTTATTGTGATGTGTGTGTTCCTGCTGGCTCGTGAACTCTCGCATATGGTCATACTGTAGTGTGGGATGGCAGAAGAAGAAACAAGATCAGGTCTGCAGGCTTTCAGCTTTGGCAGGGTTTTTCCCTGCCACTGACAATTCTTTCAGATGACTCTCATTCCAAAGAAACCAATCTAGTTCCTCATCTTCGGAGGTTTTGACTCCTGGTTTAAGTTTTCAAATACCTGCAGAGCCTAGGAAAAGGGAGCTCTCTCTCTCAATTTATTTTTTTAAATATGCTCTGGTACATTTGTGTCTCTCCAGCTGATAAACAAGAAGAGAAGCTGAATGATTACACTGTTTCAAAGGCATTACAGGCAGCTGATTAAAGTGTTAGGTCGGAGTTATCCAAGGTTAACCGCCCATAATGAAACACTTTGAAAATAATGATACGCTGCATGGTTTTATGAAGGCTTGTGGCTGCTCGGCTCAGCAGTGGTGACCTTCAGCAGTTCCACGAGCTAATCGTAGCGATCCCGCAGCACCCCTGCAGATTCGAGACTCCATTAGCTTCTGATATGCATCTAGGAGAGCAGACCTCATGCAAGGTCTTTCTCTGATGCTGTTGTTGTGCCATTAAGGTCGCTGACCATCTTCTATTTCAGCTCTCATCATGGGATGCATCCTCCACCACATGTGGCAGCACAGGCCAAGATGAAGTTGTTTGGAAAAGAGCGATTTTTTTCACAATCAATATGCATTCAACTTATAATGAGTTCAAACTTAGAGAAGCTTCAGTTGTGGGATCAACAACATAACACAGTAACAGCTATGGTGCATTTGAAACCAGGTTGTGCAACAAAAATAATCATTTAAACAATATTACATCACTTTTTGAGAGGGCATGTGGTCTGTTAGTAAAAGCAGCTGCATACCTGGGTAGTCTGGATTATACTCTTGCCAATTATTAAGTTTCACATTGAAAACTGGCTGCTATCCATGCTATACAATTACTAAGTAAGTAATACCTATTTAAAAACAGAAACAACAATATTAACTCTGGCGAACAAGTGTAATGCTTTTGGGATGTTATAGTACATGTACACACTAGAGAGAGGCATATTGAGGCATAAGTTTTCTTATGGAATTGTGTTGGTTTGGTGTTATCATTAATAATTACCGATTCAACAGTCAATAAGTGAAATAGTATTTTGCTAATCTGTGCTATTTTCTGCTGTATGGGGGATGACAAATGGATAAATAGATGTATTTTCCTGTTGGCATGCTGAACATATTGAGAGAAAATCATATCAGCTTTAGTTGATTGAGCAGTGAATTGTCAACAGATTTGTTAAGCACAGCCACTGGTTTCTGTATGTGTGGTTGGAGAGATGACATGTAAAGAGACAGCTCTATGTTCGGCTTCAGTATTGGTTTGTATTGATATTTTCAGAAGAATACATGCCTAACAGGAGCTAATTAACAAATAAAAATAATTGCCCTGTTCTTTCATTCATCACCACAGTCTCTCATAACAGGCAAGCTTCAAGCAGAAAAAAACAAAGTAGTACATAAATCAAAGTAGTTTCCTTTGCCAAGCTAGAACCCCCCCTGGGAGGTACCTTGGTGGTTAATTAAAATCCAGAAGGATCATGTTTTAAGTGTAGGTGAGCGAGCACTGAATAACAATGACAAATCATGCCCCAGAGCATTAGTGGGGTGTTTTGGAAAAGAATAAGAGCAGCGCTTCTTTTTTCTGTGCAATATAAATGAGATTTGATGTGAAAGAAAGCTGTTTTCAGAGCATCGCGGCACATGGACTGGGGTAAATATAGTCTTTCCTGGCTGCAGAACCTGCCAAAACCAAGACTGACATATTAATCTCATAATTACCCATACAGTATTATAACGAAACAGCTCATTATTAGACATTATTTGATGGTTTACCCTTTTCAGCGCGCTGTTTATCATCCCTTGTTAAGCCTTGTGCAATCCCTCACATTTATGTACACAGCCACAGGAATATATCCATACTACTGTCACAGATCATCACGTATCAATGTACTGTAGATTTGATATGATGAGAATTGAAAGCTATACCTCAGGAGAGATATTTAAGGACTGTTCCCTAAGATAATAGGTTGCTTTTGTTGACAAATTAATTCAAAATAACTATTACATATAGAATCAGTGGATCAAAAAGATGCCAAGTGATTAAACTCTTTTTTTTTCTTGCAAAATGCCTATGTAGCTTTTTTAGATTTCATATCTTGTGAGTACACAATTAGTAGTGGCACACAGACATTTGCGTCAACTTTCTCGATATTCTGTGTATTGTGGGACATCAGAGGCCACGTTAGCAGTCCTTATGGCTATTGTTGTCCCGGATCTATGAGTTGTTAGATCTGACAACTCTGAAGTGACCTGGCCAACCCAACACCGACTGGTCTCTGGGCCACCGCCAGGGATACTGTGCTAAACCATCCGATGAAACGCAATGTTGGAATCACATTTTCTAGGGACGGCAATCATAATATAAACTGTCCTACATACTGCTGTTTCCACAAGCGTCATAATTCGGATGTGCACTGGCTCTTAGAAGAAGCTAAAAAAAGAAAAGTACATTAAAAAAGGGAATGCGTGTAGTTATCAGCAGAAAAAAAACCTCTCCCAAGTCAAATCCGCTCAATTACAGAGCTCTGGAGAGCTATCCCCAAGCAACCCTTCCATTGGCTAATCAGTCATAGCAAATTGCAGTGGTGAATATTTCAGACTTGACAGATTTGAATAAAGACATCATGATTATTTCACTGTTGTACTATACCCTCAAATAATTTTAGAGGCATTCAGCAGGAGCCAACATATACCGCACAATTCCTGATTTAAGAAGGGGAGGGGGGGAAAGTCGAGGGGAGAAAAGCAAACGCTGTCAGTCAATGTGGCAAACTAATTGGGGAGATCTCTTTAGCGAAGATGAATGAAGAGATTAACTCTCCCTATGTGTCCAGTGAATCTCCCCCTCTGGCTCCAGGTAAATTAGCTGATGACAAGTTGACAGTGGGAATTCTGTTTCTCACTCTGACTTAAAGCCGCAGTCAGTTTTTCCAGCATGGCGCCCCCTGTTGAAATAGGTGATTTTCTCATGACTTGCTTTATTATTGTTTTGGTTATTTGAATTAGTGGTATTTGGGTTTCAGGGTTTATAGACTGAATTCACCAGCCTGACATGGGGAAAACCACTTAAATGTATTTTATTCTGTAAAAAAGTTTCTGTATATCTACATTTCCTGCTGTAAATAAACACGCCAGCAGTTTAATGTGAAATCCTTTTAAACACAGCAAGTATCGTGTGTGTACCTCCCCTTTCTGCGTATGTACAAAAGGATGCCAGGAGATCTGGGCTACGATATCACACATTCTAAAGCTCAAACTATATATATATATATATATATATGTGTGTGTGTGTGTACACATACATATACCGGCAAAGAATTGGAGAAGCGGCTCAAACATGAGCCTAATGAAGACAAATGAAGAGTGATGGGAGAACATGTGAACAGGAAGGTGTGAGCGCAAAGCAGAGTGTGCCCTGCTCTCATTTATTTTAGTTGAGAAACTCACAGCATGATCCTAAAATAGAGGTCAAGGCTCAAATACAGAAAATGCCAGTGACCCTTTTTTTTTTTTTAGCTGCCTGCACTGGAGAAAATGGGAAAAATGTGCTCTGAAGGAAACAGCGGTCAAAGGAGGAATCAATACGACTGTAAAGTGGGCTTGTACAAATACGATGTATCCGATTATTTTCAATTGTCAAAAGAGAGAGATTCAGGGACGTTTGCTTGTATACTCAAGAACATGTGTAGCTCCATCTACATGACTAATGTTTCTTGCAAATTACTTTGATTTGTATTCATTCACTTTTTTCTTTTTTATTTCAGTGTTTATAATATGCATGCCAGTTTAAGGTTTGTGTGACAAGCAGACTTTGTGACACTGTTTTGTGTGATGTGATCAATAGGGAAATTGAGTCTTGAAATGATGGCATTTGATTGGCCACACGCTGACAAGTATCACCAACAAAAGAACATTTTTGCATTGAGATCTTACTTTTTCCCACCTATGAGCACTTTTCTAACTCCTAAAAGGCTGCTGCTTCAATACACAGCAGACCTCCAGGTTTTCATGTGCCTTTCATCTCCAACCTGTCATTTTACACAGAGGAGAGTAAATCGTTTTTGCATTATGACTAAAAGAAGTGTAGTGTCTTTGTTCTGAATCTCTTTAAATGTCAGTGCAATGATATGGAATCAAAGTTGAATCTTAATGTTTGTAATTATTCAAAGCTGGTATCTTAATCTCGCAGTCCTTTTTGAAGTAGGAAATGTTAAAGTGACATTTTGAGTTTAAATACTGTTAAAAACATTAGCGAGGCACTTAGCCTGACGGTTCCCGTCACAAGAAAAACAATGTCTGTGACTCAACAGCCGTCAGGTTTGCTAATGATGTCCTGGTGTGCTGTCAATCTACCAGATGAACGGACAATAGTATGCCAATGAGAAAATGCAATAGCTAATTGCTTCCAAGAGCCCGCGCAACCATTCTTTAACTACTGTGTGTTCACAGATGTCTTTTCCAGCTGCTATTGCATTATGGAACTCAAATACATTACAGAAGCAATGCACTGGCTTTCTTTATGACTCTGTGTTGTTGCACATTAAGTCATAATGATTATAGATACATTATTGCAACCGCAGTGGGAGTAAGAAAAAAAAAAAAACGGCACGTGCAGGAACAAGACAAAGTAACATCCATATCTGTGAATTTTCATTATTTCACCTAATTTGCCCCAGTCGTTCCGTTAATCTCTGCCAACTTGTTGATTGTCAGTTTGGAGACACATTTCTGGAGAGGAGCCCGAGAGTATTTGCAGCCGGACCTCTGTCAGTAGCGCCAAGCAACACAGCCACAAATTGGAATGTGGTACAGCTCCGGGAAAGCAGCCAAGATTTAAATTAGACAATAACCTCTGCTCTCTCTATATTGCCTCTCTTTTCCAGCTGCAGGCCCAGCCATTTGTTTAATACAGTCAGCCCTGTAGTATATAATAGACTGATATATGAGTCACCGCTCAGCAGTTTGCGTTTTTTCAGATTTATAGAGATTGAACAACTGGTCGGTTTGTGCTTACTTTGAGTTTATGGTAAGAATAACAGAAAAGACACTGGTTGCACACTAACCTGGAAAATATTGTCCGAACACACACTGAAAGGAAGAGAATAAACATCCAACTGACTGCACACATGGCTACAAATGAAAATTCATTTGGCTGTATACTTTTTTTTTTTTTAAGTATTTTTGTATAAGATTGTGTAAGTTTTTTTCCCAAATATCACAGCCCCTAAAAAGATTACCTTTCATTTTGCAGACTGTTTATTTCTGGAAGTTAATATTAAATATACCATTGACTCAAGCTAGCCGCTGAGCTGTGTTGTTAAAAAGGACGCTTTACTGTGTATTAAGGCTTTTACTGGACTGAATATCTTATCATAATGTTGTTGGTTTCAATACACTTGCCTTTTTGTTCCTGTACTATACATGGGTAACATAACATGCATTGTTTTTATTCATAAAATCCAATATGTTCTTCCTCTGCCATTACTTGATAGGAAATAGTGACTTGTGTTGAGTCCATCACTAAAAGCTCTTGACTGTGCACATTCCCAAAGCCGGTTATAATGAGTGTATTAGCCAGTAACGGCACACTGGGAATAGAAAAATGTGTCTGTGCTGCTAGAGCAATAAGAGAGGACTTCACTCCCAGCAGCTTTCAATAGAGCTTTATGTGAATCCAAGTCCCAGAGCTCATAGCCATCCATCCGACAAACCAAGAAAAGTAGCACAACCATCTCCATTAGTGCTACCAAAAACAAACCCGTTTCCAGTGGCAGAAAGCTGTTCCTCTCTTGTATAACATTTAACCATGTAATTTTTTTTAGTTATTAGCCTCTTTAACTCCACAGCAGCCTCTCTGCTCTGTAGTGGAAGGAACGGCGAGCACAGCAAAGCGAGCTCGGTTAAAATCCACGCCTCTGATACCATCTTGAGTTGGAGTTGCTTCAAAGCTGCAGAGAGTAAACAGCCTTGAGACATGGCTTAGCAGTAAAAGCAAGACAACAACACCAAGCCAAGCCTCTCTCATGTCTCTTCCTCAAGAGCTGTGTGTCCATGCAACAGCAGCCATTGTGAGAAAGCTACACCATGTTTCTGAGGCCCTCTCCATCGCCTAAGCTCTTTTTGTGGCAGTGGGCCAATGGCTTTGCACCCCGCCAGATCAAAGATGGAACCCCATTTAGCTTGCGCTTTCTTTTAGGATTTGCTCTTGAGAGTACAGAGCAGACTCAACAGCTAGGGGAAAAAAAATGGGATGTTGGATGTTGACCTGTATAGTGTCGAGGCTACTGGGCTCCGGCTTTGCGTCCATTGTGACAAATGCTTAGATCTTCTTTGTCTTGGCAACATTTTTAAGTCTTAGGCCTCAGAGAAAACACTAGCTATGGTGAACCTCAGTGTATTTTAGTTATATTGTGTACCATAGTGGTGTTGGATGTGGCTACGGTATACTACAAAACTATGGTGTTAATGTGTTACTGTGTTTACTCTTAAAATCTGCACATAAAACGGGATGAAGCCAGGACGTAGGATTATTTTTTTAAATGTCAGTTTGCAAAAACACACTTTTTAAAATGCTGTTACATCGAGGGTATAGTTGAATATCACAGAAATCATAGAATACTTTGACTTTCTAGTTTAGGTACCATAACATTAATGTGGTCTAAGCAGGTGCAGAAGATAACATTGTGTTTTAACTTGCTTGTAGTAAAAGATGAGGGCACAACACGGCGTGTGCCAGAAGTTTACTTTTCTATCAACCGGTGTATGAACTAACCCAACTAATCTCATCGTCAAATACTTTAAAAAGAAATGCAAAGATCTTACAAATACTGCTCACCCTGCTCTGCTTGTGTCTCCGTGTTATCACCCGTGTACACCGCGTCTGTGCTGAATATAAATTTAGCCCCAAGGAATATGCTGAACGCACAAACTACAGCTCGCCCTTTACTGTCTTTCAACACTGCTATAATGACTGGGAAGCTTGAAAAAACACAATATGTATTTGCTGAGCTGTGAAATCGCTTAAAGTTTCTCCCTTATTTTGATAGTTAAGCTTGTCATTTTGGTTGGATATGCACTTACTTTTATGCCCCATGACAGACTGGTAATGTTTCATGTAGAGTCATGTAGAGTCTTTTGAAGAACAGAGGCTCTGCTTTTGGGGTTTATTCATGACTACCTCCATTTTTAATTTATGATCTCAAATTTTACAGACTTCAGTAGCAACATCTTCCACAAGTTTAAATAAGTACAGACCAGATTTCATTTAGTACCCGAATGTAACACTTAATAAATGGAGTGCACCTGGGAAAATTTTTTTGGCAGCTTAGATGTCCCAGCTATTGCGCCTCCAGGTCCACGTTTAGTAAAGCAAAGCAAGCTGCGATGACACTAGCTCAGGCAACAGTGGTCAGTGTGGTGTGAGAGACGAGATAATCAGCACACATCCTGAACAAAACTGTCATCAGCTTGATTCAGATCCCAGATAAGACCTAGATTTTTTTTTTTTTCCTCGTGCTGGACCCACTGCTCTGCTGTGATGGTACTCACACTGAGAAGCAGAGGAAGAATGAGACGCTTACAATGAACTCCCCTTCAATGCTACCATATGTAGTTGAGGACTTGCAGTGCTAATAGTGGAAGACAGTGCTGGGCTAGGGGAGTAATGATTTTAGCTTTAAACTGAATTACCAATCGATCTGGCCTGCAGATCAGAACGCTGCTTGCGCGCCGGCTGTGTGGACATGCTGTTTTGAGGAGTAGCTTTACAAATTGACTGCTGCACACATAGGAGGAAATATATCTATATATGTCAGCTTGGCACTGCATGCGCGATGGCCTGCTGGGCGTGAATAGGCCTTGTGAGGACCAGAGAAGCAGCTGCAGAGTGTTTATGCTGAATTGGGTTTTAAATGAGCATGTATTTGGTGAGGAGGACCTCGGGAATCAGAAGATAACTTTACCAGAGGGTAAACCCCACCAACCCCTCCCACCCCCGCACTGGATGAGACTCTCAAACTTGGCGGTAGGCCGAGCTTTTAAAGGAAATTGAATAAAATAATACATAGCAAATTACCTCTGGATTGGAGGTTGAGTTTTAGCTGTGGTGTTTTTGCTGTCTTTTATGGAGACCACTGGAGAACATATTAGCACAAGTGTCATATTCCACAGAACACATGCTAGGCTGTGATTACTGAGCTCAAGCTGAACTGTAAAATCGCTTGTCAGCAGTTGATATGTTTCTGGAAAAGCCAGGGCTCTCGATTGAATTAGTTTGGTGGTTTTCAGTAGGGAGGAAGAATGTGTCCAATTTTCTTACCTGCTGACAGACAGCACTGATGTTGTGACTTTTTGATTGTACTGTAAAACCGAGAAGAGGAGCACTAAAAGCTGATTTAAAGGAAGCTCACTTTTTTTTTTTTTTTGTTCTTGAATTTTTTTTAATGGAAAACAGCTGTGTCTCGCAACTTTCTCGGCCATTCTTTATTTTTCAGTGACCGTTGACAAAGCTGTATTTGATGTTCAGATGAGAAGGTATCGGCCATGCATGTTTTTTTTCTATTTGTATGCATGCAGAGATGGCAGCTGTGCTATCAGAGGCTCTTCAGGCATGCATTCTGTGGATCTTGGTTGTCCGGTTCATGTTTACTGATAGGATCTGTGTGGTTACTCCATCATATTGGGGGTGAGATGGGGTCATGTTGGTGCAATATTGTGTTCGCCCTGAGGTTGAAATAATTTTGTTTGCTATAATAGCTGTAAAACACCTTATTTCCCACTGGACATTCTTTTCATACAAATATTCCTGCAGTGGGATTTAAAAGGTGGGCGAAAAAAAAAAATTACACTGGTGTTAGTCCAAAAAATAAGTGTTTATTATGCATGCTTATATGCGTGATTTAAATTATGATTGTAACTAAATGCCTTAAGATGAATAACTCAAATAATATCCTTCAAGTATCTTTTATCTTGACTTAGACAAAAAAGCGTGGCAGTACTGTGCATTTACAGCAAAACAGAAAAATTCATATTCATTCTATTCACTGCAAGGTTGCTTGGTTTTCTGTCTGCCTCCGATCATGCAGACAGTAGAGTCTTTTCACGTTAGGATCAGGGTCTATGTAAGCTCTTAATTCTCTCCTGTTAAACAGTTATTGAAGAAATGTGCTGGTGGTGCAGAAGCAGAAATAAAAACACTGAGTGCCCAGTGTTTGCTCTGCCATGTAGCCATGCCTGACTCATATTACAGAGCACCTTTAACCATGAATTCACTCCGTTAATAAAAGCCTTCTTCCCCACAGCTATTTTAAAGCACTTTTTTTTCCGATAGCTTCCCTATGGTTCCCTATTGCCTGAAGAGGCAAAGCACAAGAAGTACACAAGTTTTTTTGGAAAATGCTTTTCATGAATGCATCCATGCATACATTGTTGCATGGTGCTGGTGCTACACATTAAAAGCAAGTTTATTGTGTTTCAGGAACAGTTATTTCACAAAAAAAATCAAATGATTCCTGTCTTCAAATGTCCCAGACTATTAATTTATGGTACATCTCTGTTTTCTAAGGTTCTTTCCGTGCACACACACACGGTTGTTTGGCCCCTTACATGACCGCCGCAGCTCTCTTCTAGCTCGTCACATCATTTTAATTACAGAGCTTTCATTGTCCGTGCTGACCCATTTTACTACGGTCCCTTACCGTCAGCTGCGCGATCCCTCCAATCACACTTAATTTCATCTGGCATTTGACTCAGGCGGCACTGCCACAAACATGAACACCGAATGCCCCCCCTCCCCCCACACCCCTCCTGAAAAAAATGAATTGGGAATAACAATAACAATCTCCACTCCCTGCTCTGGTTGTCCACCGAGGCCTCTGGCCTGTGCTGCACCGAGACATGGAGCAGCTTTTAATGGGGAAGATTGATACCGATGGCTGGGGACATTTCTTGGGATGTTAGTCACAGTTCTCTGAGGAGATTTGGAACTGCTCTTAAAAGGCCCTGGAAGCACAATAAAACGTGACTCGCACAGACAGAGCTCAGGGAATTTCACACCGCTAATTAGCACTTGGACTTAACTTGATTGTGTTTTCTCTAATGAAGCTAAAGTGATCCAGATCAATGTCCTTGCTTACAGTATGTAATTCAACCACACCTCTCAGTGTGGAGTTTGTTTTAACGACACATGGCTTCCTCATATATAATCAAACACTTACATGTTCGTGAAATTGTCATCCACATCAACCAGTGGTGCGAAACACGGCGAGTATTCAAGCTGAAAATGTGACTATTAATGCCAGCAAGACATCGGAATCTGAGACGAAGCTTCGTAGCTTACAGAAACCTTTCTCAGTGTGCTTCCTCCACAGGCTGAAAAGTATATTAAAAGTAGCATTAAGATTTCAGGATCTGTCCGTATTCTCAGGGAACTTATTTACAAATGAAGTGCAATTGTATGCTCGCTCCTGAAAATGGTATTCACGTCCAGGGAGACACAGGGATAGAAGAAACAAGAGACAGCAGTGCAATATCTCCCCCCACAATCAGAACAATGTTCCTAGTGCTTGAATAGAGAGGGATATCTCTGAGACTTCAATTTGTTATCTAAAAGAAGAAGAGGGAAGGAGTAACCCTTCCAAGATAAGCCTAGTATAAGGTTAATTACCAGCCGAGTGGCTGACGTAACCCAGCCATGTCATGCCTCAAAGTTACAGCTGGGAAGTGAGGCAGTGCTACCTATTGGCAGATGTTTCTCACTCGAGGCACTCTGTGCATGTGTGTGTGTGTGTGTCTCCTATTAGTAAACATGTAAAACCATGTTGCTCGAGTCAGATATAGTTTAGTGGGGCAGCTCCAGGTAAGATGGCACTGGAGGCCTACAGAGTGCAAACCACCTGCTTCAGCAACTGCTAGCAGAGCTTGTGGCTCCTTTTCTCATTGGTGCGTAACACTGTTAACATTGCTGCTGATTCCCCACTCTCTCTCCAGGGCATAGACTAATTAATGGATACCATTCGCAGTTGATTAGCAGCAGTTCTTTCGGTAATTACATTGGCATACTAACCACTCAGAAGAATAAAAGAAGAGAAAAAAAAACACAAAGGGCTAGAAAATATATTAATGCACTTCTCAGTTCGCTCTGATCTTAATTTGTTTCCACCATTGTGTGGCTTCTGCTAAGATAAGAAGCCATTTTTTTTCCCCCCTCTTTTCTCCCTCTGTCTATTGGAGTTCTTCATCACTCATAATGTTTTAAGAGACTGACTTTGTAATAAACACACAAAAGAGATTACTGCAGAGCTTTGTTGAAAATAGGGAGAGTGTTCTCAGCGGAACTGCATGAAAACGCAACGCGCTGTGCTTCTTTCTCCTCCGAGCAGTGTAGGCTGGGTCTGCACTCCTCACTCACAGTGAGGTGCATTGTGCTCCTGGGCCCAGCTGCTAGCCCATAATTCTTCATTCTATGTCCTATTGTTCCTACCTGTCAGCATGGTTGTGTCTCCGAAGAAAGGAAGTGGCTGCCATTTTGCCAGCAGGCTATGTGTGGGTTGAGAGAGGCGGCGGGGGGATGTTGTGAAAACATGTTATTTCTTACCAAAGTACAGGGTTTTAATAGCTTATCAGCTGTCCTAATGTGTCTTCACACACTTCACCACCATCAATACTCAATATGTGACTATTTCTGATATTATCCAGTAAAGACTACGATTGCAAATCAGATTATTCATAAGCACGAACAAATGTGAAAAATTATGCTGGTGGAATAAATAGTTTAAACCAGCTCCCATTAACCAAAAATGTACTCCACCCATATTAAAAACACTCCCCACATCTTTATTTCCCCTCAGTATCAGCACTCTCCCATAGGTTATTTAAAGTTAATAACCTGCCACTGCATCTTGATTCTTGGCTTTGTCATGCAAACATATCCTTAATTGCCATCCCATAAGAGCTGAATAGCCAGACCAGATTCTCATTACCCTGGTTTGAATTGGCCCGGGCCTCTCGCATGCCTCTCGTCATGTCACAATAATGGCAAAGTGGCAGAATGCACTTGTGCAAGTAGAGAAAGGGGTTAACCCAGTGTGTAAACATTCGGTGCCAAGTGTGACAATCCTTCTGAGTGACAGGTGTCCATTATGAAAGGGAGAGCTCGAGTTACACTGGATGTTATCTTGACACAAGCAAGCTGATTGTGTTTGTTTTGTCTTTTTGTCATCCACAGTTCCAGAATAACAACAACTACATGAACATGGCGGAGGCCAACGGCGCCCTGCTTGCTGCTGGTGATGTGAGTATAGCTTTACTTTTTCTATATAAAAAAAAAAAAAACCTTTTAACATAAAGTGCAGAAGTCATACTTTTCAATACACGTATAGCCATGTACAGTGGGGTAAATATTGCCTTGTATCTTACTTGTTAATACCTACATATAATTTTAATTTAGTTAGGCCTTATCATAGGTGTCATTATATAGATAATAATTGCTCTTTTTATAATTCTGTGTGACTCATGATTCACTATTTAAGGAAATATACCCACACATTTCATAAAGCCCTCCATAATATCCAAATCATGAATTACAGTTTCTCCATCTATGTCACAAGCAACTTTATTTTTATTGCCAGAAATATTGCCTGCTCATTTTTGTCCTGAGACCCACACAAAGACACAGCTTACAGAAGAAGAGTAAGGCTCATCCTATATTGTCTTATTGTAACTTGACGCTCATTTGATCTGACTGTCTTTACTGCACCCAGTAAGATTAAGTGATATCCCAGAAAGGTGAGGATATAAAACCCTGGTTTCCTTCTCCTCTTTTTCAAAGCCATAATGAAGGAGCCCAAAGAGATTCTGTAGTTCTGTCGCTCTCAGAGCCACTTTATCGGCTGACACTCACAAAAAGTGAAATGTCACCAACAATATGAGTCTACAGAGCTGCTGGAATAACTCTGTGTGTACAGTACTGTCATGTTGAAAAGGAAGAAGGGAATAGTTGTTTCTCTGGAAGTATATAACTGCTTCTCTGAGCCATAGTAGGCCTAACAGTGTGCTAAATTTACCCGCTTTATTCCCCCTCCACCCACTCTGCTGCCCTGTCATTACAGACAAGTGCACCAAAAATACCCGTCATCCTCTGTGGTTCAACCAGGCCAATCTCATCCAGTTTAGCAGGGGAGATTCATCTAGCTCCAAAACAGCAAAGCATCATTACACAGCTCCAAAAACACTGAGCTCCATGTCATTGTTAAATCTTATTGTTTCCATTCACATCAGAAGGGCAGTCTGGATGCAATTGTGACATTCAAGCTCAGGCAGCTACACACAAGTGTTTGGAGCGTGTGGCCTCCTGTTCATAAAGTGGCCGCCTCATAAAAGCAAAAGAGTATTCTGGAAGAAGTTTAATTTTCCCCCACATTTACGCTGAGTGGCTGCATCCTCTGTATCCACGGGCTGCTGAGGCCCACTGCAGCGGGGACCACGCCGACACAAGCTGCTTGGAGAGCGTTCAGCCCCCAGCTGTGAGGGCCCACTGTGGCAGTCAGGGAAAAGGAGGCGGGGTGCTGGGCTGAGGGGGACTCCTTGATAAAAACAGCCCAGCTCATTTACATTTTATCAAAAGGAACAACTGTTTCCAGTGTTAGAGCACAGATGGTATTGTGCTTAGGACGAGAGAGAGAGAGAAAGAGAGGCAAGAAGAAGAAGTATTAAACTTAGATTTTTCCCTTTCAAGCGATGGAGTGTCCAAAGTATTTGTTTGTAGGAACCTGCGCTAAAGTGCGATTAAAGTTCTGAGGTTTCACACTTGCCTCTTCTGTAATGCTCTATTAATCTACTTTATGTATCTGAGGGTTGAGTGGGTACAGTGGGAAAGGATTTCTCCCATATGAAGGCTCTTTTGACAGCCAAGCTAATTTCATGTCGTCACATTTGATTAGCTGTTGTTTTCTAATCAAATCAGAGGCTTATTGTTTAGAAAGATGCGCCCTTTATGTAATTTATGAAGATACATTCCCTCTTTTTCTATGGAGTACCGCCTCTTTCTGAAAGAAGGTGTGGGAAAAATATAAGTAGAAGATGTCTAGATGAAGATGGAAATAATTTATTTGGACATTGCTTGTGTTGAAAGTGATGAACCTGTCTGGACCCTGTTGCTGTCATTTCATATACAGTATATATACACAATAATAATTTGTAGTAATAATTAAATATCAAGCTGTTTACGTCTGGCTGCTATTGGTCTGAACAACACATGCTGAATAGTTAAACTGTGTGTGTTTTGTGTAAGCGGCAGAATGCTTTTGCATCTGAACAGCAGACCTGCTTTGCTGTTTAGATGTCCGGTGTATCGTTTACCTTATGCACTTAGAGGATGAGATAAGATGACCTTCGTGTGCCTGGTAAAGCACACATCCTAGCAGGGAAAGCTTGACTGCTTCCCTCAGGGAAAAGGATACTGTACACTGAGATTGTGTTCCACTCAGATGTATCACTTTACCCTCCCAATCAAATTAGAGACGTGTAATGAACTATAAATATGTAGAAATGGACTACAAATGATCCAAATTTGAAATAATGTTGATTAGGGGTGCCATGGCTGATGTTGTCATTTGAGTAGCTGCACTCTGCCTGTCTAGATATTCGAAACTGGATCCTCAATCCTGCCTCTATTGATTCTGAGGCCTATTATATGCAGTAATTGCATGCTGCTGCCTTTAACAAGTCTTGGTTATTGCATCTGTGAATTGCATTACTACGTTTATTGAAGGACTGGGAATATTGCCTGAAAAGCTTTTTCTTGCTCTTTGTCCTAATTTTGAAAGTGCACCGTGGCAGCACGGGCGTATAACATCATAAGACGACGTTCATTGATGAACATCTTCTAGTCATCTCCCTGCGTATGTCTATTAAACATTGTTGTGGGGTTTCATTCGTTATATACAGAGTTAAACAGTGTGCGTACTATAAACCAACAGGTTTTACAGATATTTTCCGTTAATCCTTCAATATGCTCATTTGTCACAGGGCATCAAACTAAGCACAGGGTAGGGGGTATGTGGATGTTATTAATGCTAATGTCATTGACTTATCTGATTTTATATGCTTCTCTGGAAGTAGATAAACCCCACACTTTGATTTCTCTGTTTGCAATACAGTATAGTTTGATCCCGGTTAACCACCTCCAATCAGCACTGAGCACTGCAAATTTCCCACAACTGCTGCAGGATGCTCATACTGGGTACATCAGGCCTCTCTGTAACAAGCCCTGCTCTGCCCTCATACCACTGAACCCTGTCGCTGCCAATGGAAACACACACACACACTCGTGCTCTCTCTCTGTCTCTCTCTCTCTGTTGTGCTGTCCCTTGCCCGCCCCTTAGTATGTACATGCCTGCACATCCCAAGCCAGCATCTGGCTCGGCACTTGGCACTGCTGAGCCTTTCAGAACAATTTAAATGGATAATCAGGCTGGTGATGTAAAGAAAGTGGATTGTGCATCTCCTAATCTCCGATCAGAGCCTCCTAAGCTGCTCCTGGTGTAGAATTAGACTGGCCTTATGTGAAATGACACCAGACAGTGTGCAACACACTCTGTGGGTTCCAGTAGGATCTGGCACCTCTGCCCCGGGGAGACAGGCTTTCATTGCAGACAGCTGACATCTTCCACCACCACCCCCTCCACAAATGACACACTAACGCCATGTCTCCATTATCGTTGCCCCTGGTACAGATGTTAATTTGCATCATCATTAACAAAAAGAGCCGATGCACATGAGCACAGTCTTTGATACCGATCTCGCTCCCTCTTTCCTCTCCTAATGTATTTTTTTTCTTTTCTCTCTCCTCCACTTCAGTGCTGTTTTTAGCAAATTCTATAAACAAGCATTCGTGCTCCACAAGTACATGTCTGTGTTTCACTTAAAGGTTACGGTGATGCTTGTGTAGATCTCTTACAAAAGTGGAGCTCACCTCAGCCAACCTTCTACCTTGACATTTCGTCTCGAGATTCTTGGTTGGCTCTGTAATTCAGGCCACAGCGCACCAGACTATAGGATACAATGGCCTATAAAGATCTGCCCCGATTTACCTTTTCCAATGTTACACCACAGGAAGCCTACTTACATAAGCAAATAGCATCCATAATAGAGTTTCCTTCCTCAAAAGCATTACTGCAAGGGCTAATCTGGATAAATGTGGCAAACATATCCCAGACTGTGCTGTGAATTTGACTGTACTGGACCAGGGTGAGACATTATAATAGCGTGCCAGTGTTTTCAGATTGCTGCATGATATGATATAGATGAGAACCGAGACCACAAGGTTTCAGTCTGAAGGCTGGTGTGGAGATTGACCCTGCTCCACAGGGGAAGCTGAACAAGATAAATGAAGACTGTGATGATCCTGTCTTATGAGCTTCTGGACCCTTTTGTCCATGACTCATGACAGTTTTTGTTTTATTAACTTTCTAAACACACTGTGTTTTGATTCACATGCTGCTGAACAGGCACTATTGTGAACTAAGTTTCAGAGGTTTTTTGAGTGGACTGAAGCATAATATGACAGCGGAGGACTCGTAGTAAATTGTTCCGACTGAAGGTGCTCGTGATTTATTCTGCACCCTGCGAGCCAGGGGCCAGGGTTGTGATGAATATGACCTTAGCTCCATCTGAAAGGAGAACTGATTCTCTGGCTGTGAAACGAGCATTGAAAAGTGAAACAGTGGTAGAGAAATAAAAAAAGGGAGGGGGGGGGGAGGAAAACTGTATTAGCTGCCTCTGCCACTGGAATTCATCAGTGCTTGTCAAGACAGCTGCCCTGAGTAGGCAATGAATTAGTTTCAAGTGTCTGTGTGCTAAAGCAAGCAAGGGAAACATTAATACTCCCTAATCAAGAGCTGTGTTGACATATTCCTTCCATTGTCTCCCTTCTGTTATTCCATCCCCTACTGGAACAGATCAGAGCCGAGCAGGACGGGGAAGACGAGCTCTGTTGTTGTTGTTGTAGTAGTTAGCTCTGCTGGAAGGTCATGCAGCTCTTAATTTCAGGTTTATTAGTTTGTGCTTAGTAAAACTTCACCTATGAGGGTTACGAGTTCAATTCCTATCGGGCAAGCAGTGTTGAAACCGCATTGTACAGGATGATTGTTTTACATGTGACTAAATATTGTAATGTTGTCACATTTAGTTAAGAATGAACAAACAAAGAGTTTGAGAAAAAACAGCTCCTTCTTCAAAGAAGTTGGGTTTATCTCAAAACAGTGATACAGGATCATCTCCAAGACACTGAGAATCCCTGAGAAAATGAAATGCAGGTGTGTGAAAAGGTGAACCGACATGCAAGAGACTCAGCGGTGCCTTGCTTGAGTTGGTCAAAATGACCATAATTTACCCTCATTTCGGCCTCCAAGCCAATTATTTTCATGCCAGGATTTCAAATAGTGGCAGCAGCTCTTAAACAGTGACAAAGTAAAAGTGACCCATGGCAAAGAAACGTAGTGTTTGGGATCAACCTGACGTTTTAGCCTCTCAATGCAGAGCCAGCTTCTTGTGGTCTTTATTTCCCATAGAAAAGACACGCTGTTCAACATCACTAATGGTGCTGGGAGTTTAACATGATTTTTGTATTATGCCTTGAGGCAGCATGCCAAGTTCTTGAAGTTAAAATCATTTCATTTTTATTAAGAGACCCATGCTTTGAAGAGGTTTTCAGTAATATAACAGCAGCAAACCAAGCCTCCCACCTCAGATACCGTGCTGTTCGGCCCCGTGTTTAGATGCGTTTATGTGGACCTGCAGTGTGGTCATTTTGAGGATATGAATATATTGGCTTTCTAGAAAGTAGCCAAATGCAAAGTGCGGCGAAAACAAGACCCAAGTAGGTGAACAGCCTCATCTCCAAGAAGGCATATAAGCAAATTAAGTGTGACCAAAAGCTTTAATTCGAAAGGCAGAAGGATTAGGCTGTTTGATGAGCAGATTTAAGGGTGCAGGGAAGGGGAACAAAAAGAAACACTTCTGGCCAAGCGTAATAATCTTTGAAAATGTTCTTTAAACCCATCTCCCTGTGACGTGTATTTTCACTGCACTTCAACCCAACATCTTCCACCCCTAAGATTAAGGGCTTTTATCATGTATCCTCTCTCTCTCCCATGATTGCTGCTTGATATTTTTGCTTTTGACGTCTTTTTCCGCACTTGCCTTTTTCTTTTTTTCTTCTTCTTCTTCTTTTCCTCAAAGTGGACTTTAATAGGTTTAGGAAATGTTATATCTTAGTGCACTTACAGTCAAGTGTATTACCACTCTACTAAAACACTCCCTCTCTTAAACAAAGTTGTCTGATTTAATCCCTGTAGGTTTCCTTCCGGCATGTAAGCCCACCTCTGCAGATGCTTCCTGGTTGTTCTGTGTTGTTGAATTTCATGGCTTTCCTCTTCCCTCCTCTTTTTTTTTATTTTTTTATTTTTTTAGACATTTCATACACCCAGTTTGGGAGACGAGGAATTTGAGATTCCTCCCATCACACCTCCACCTGAGACGGAATCTGGCCTGGGCCTATCGGAAGTGGATTCACCTTTCCCAGCAATGCCAGAGCCTCCAGCCCAGCATAGGGGTCACTTAATTCCTCAGTTCCCCCCTCAGAGCCTGGATCTGCCCTCTATTACCATCTCACGCAACATGATGGACCAGGAAGGGATGCCTGTCAACAACGGCCAACCTGTGGTGAGCACTGTTACACGCATACGCACCTCTAGTAATGATCAAATGATGAACAAAGTCTTCTTTATTTTCTGCTACGTGAGCTGATCACGGTCTAATTTCTCTACACGGAGAAATCCTGCGCCAGCGCCGCCACAGTGTGTGTTTCCGACTTGTAGCGGCAACTCCAGATGTGGTTTCTGATGGTGTATCCATTGTAAGAGACACGACTTAAAAGTATATGCTACTGGATACTCCTGATATTACAAGCATACAGTTCTTAAGAGAGCCCTTTTGCTGAACCATAATGTCACCTTCACAGTTTTTGTACGCCTCCTGTTGTCAGTACATCTGGCCCAGCATCTGGCCTTGTTTACCACACAGGAGGTATATGATCACATTGAGTAAATGTCATGATATTATGTTACTTACTGTGAGGATTTTTTTTTAAAAGCACACAGACTGTGGATGATCCTCTCTGTAAGGTGAGCAGATGCGAATAGATCACAGGTGTTTAAAGTACAAAGCGCATTCAGCCCCAGAAGAACAGTGAAAATGGGACCCAAAAGTGCCACAGTTTCACATGCTCATATATAATTCATGTTGCCTCTAGAAACCTTTTTTTTTTTTTTCCTATTGTAAATGCTGATGCATCCTTCTGTCCAGTGTCACATGAGGTCTTGAAGAAAAGACACGGTGCTTTGTTTGGAGTTGAAGTTCAGCTTATGTGTGTGTGTGTGTGTGTGTGTGTGTGGAAAACATTTGCGGTCTGGAGCATTACCCTCATAGTGAGAATGTGATGAACATAGTTTAACTTAATCCTCCTTTCCCTCTGATATGGATGGTCAAACATGCAATGGTAGGCTGAGTAATCACTCTTCTTTATGTTGATACCGTTATGTGCTATAGATTGTGAGATTGTTGTTTCGAGGTGGAAAGGCATTTTCAAATGCCACAATCATAGAAGCATTGAGGAGGAAAAATGGAAATGTCACTGGCTGACTCGTTGTCTTACGGACCTATTACAAAAACGGAAGATTCATTTAGGAGAAAAGAAATGAAAGGACAAAAGCACGAGCGGAGAGATGATGATATTGATGCTGAATTTGCCTCGTGAACCACAAAAAAAACCCAGTATAGTAGAGGTGCCATGACCATTTTAACTGTGTGAATAAATGAAATGTGTTTTTTAGACTGTCCCCCCTCTTCTCTCCAACACATTTGTTGAATCACACTGATATTACAGATATTTATTTACATTCCATATGAGAAGGGGCTATAAAATTTTACAGCTCTCTTTCCTGGTTCCATGCTCCTGGCATGTAAAATAATTGCAGCTTTTAAAATATCTCTGCCGCATACAGTAAGTGAGCCCCTGAAGGCTTTTGCCTAAAGAATTTTCATTTCATGGTCAGTTAAGCTTTCTACATCTGGAAGAAACGGAACCTCGACACAATTACATTCCTGACTGTTCTCACGACTTGCTGGAGGATTAGATTTGATTCTCAAACATTATTCCTCTTTAACACCATTTGCATGGCTCATGTCTCTGATTGTGCGGAGACTCTATTAAAAACTGAGAGGAGAATGTGGGTTTCTGCTCCTTGCCTCGTGGCATTGTCGTCAGCACACTGCACACTCGTTATCAGTCATCACACATTACCGCAGGACGGCTTGTGGTGGCCCTTCATTTTTCCTGTAAATGGGATTGATCCCCAAAAGTCTAGTGACAATGTCTGTAGAAATACCATTCATCTACGGTTTTTATCTCTGCCTTGAAGAAAAAAAAAAAAAAAAAAAGCAGAATGCAACTTTAAATGAGATACTGTAAGGAGCAGCGTTGTTCTCAGTGCGTTCTATATACAGAGACAATGATTTATGAAGGCCCTAAGAGGGTGTTTGGTCATTTTTGTCAGCATACTGATAAAGGAATGACAACCTTATATACATGATTACATTCTGTGTTATTTGTTATGGCTGCAGGGACAAACAAATAAACCGTGCACTGTTGCAATTACATTTTTCATCAAGCCACCATGCTCATATTTCCCAAACAATTCTCTTGTTTGTTTGTTTTTTTTTTTTTTTTCTTCCTCCATACTAGCTTACTGGTGGGGAGAATATTTAGTGTGTGCAAATGCCTGTCTCTTTACAGAACTTAATGAGAAACCCAACCAGTGAATATACCTGGGCTATTTTCAAAAGCTTCTTCCATGTCATTGCATTGCCAAGTGTTCTGCTAATTCCTCTCCCATAATGTTCAGCGTATGTCTTGCAAATTGGCCACAGATGCCGGGCTTCTACAAAGAGAAATACATTTTCTCAGCTGCAATGTGCCTGGCAAGCCCTGAATCTGAAGTCATTATTTATTTAATCTGCTCTCCTAACAAGCTTCTGACTCTCATTTTTGTCTCCCAGCATGTGTCCTCCTGATTTGTGATTGAGTCTCAATAGTGCCAAATAGTACTGGAGTTAGAGCTGCCAGTGTTGCTTTATTCACAATTTCTTCTTGATTTTCTCCCTGCTGCACAGCAAGGGTCTTTGGGTTCTATTTCAAAAAACACCTGGTGCCTTCACCACGTTTTTAGTTTTTTTTCTTGACACATGCAAGCATGTACTGAAAGGGTCTATGTGTCCTCCGTGATTGAATTCGAAAACCGACAGTGGTAAACTTGTTGTATTAGATGTTAAAAATCAATATTTAGGAGATATGAGCCCTGCTGTCTTATTACATTTACCACTATGTGGTGATGTATTTTAAATTTTTCATTACCAGATAGCTGTTTCACATGTCATTAGCTTTACAGCAGCAAATATATGCTAATATCCAAGATAATATAGTGCGTTTTGGATCATGCGAGATGAAACTGAGGCTGAAAAAGCCATTTGTAGTTTGTTGTTTACATGATTTGATATGTCTTGATATTGTGTAGATTGCCAGTGAATATAATACCCTCGGTTTTGACTGGTCAAAAACCACTATATCCTGAATCAAATGGAAAATGTGAGCACTGTTGCAGAAAGCGTGTTTTTCTACACTTCCCTCTTATCTCCCTTCCAAGCCAAGAAGCATTGACATGAGCTGTACATCAATTTAAGAGAGTGGATTTTTTTTCTCTCTCTCTCGCTCCGTTTCTTTTTTTCTTCTCTCCCTCGACAGACAGCTATTGTGACATATTGGGTCAGTCAGAAATGAAAGATATTCATGCAGGCATGCAATACTTGTAATGAAGTCTCAGCTTGACCTTCTGCATGATTGATTCTGTAATTTACTTTTCTCAGGCAGCTCTCAGAATGAAATGATGTCATGTTGGACAAGTTTTAAATACCCATAATGCATCAGGAGAAATAGTGGACGGGGGTATGGGTCAGTGGCTGTACCGGACCAAGGGGAGGGAACCCTACTGGCCCCTCAATCTGAGGGGTGGAGGAGAGAGACAGAGAGATTTGTTTTTAAGTGGGGGTTAGAGGTTGGGAAGATAGATGGACTGAGTTTGCACACCACAGAGAGAGAAAGAGAGAGAAGTGTGTTTGACTGAGACAGGGCAAGGGGAAAGAAAAACAATTTATCTTCATGCTATTATAGCCTTTACCAGCATTCAAAATTCCATTTTTCTCATTTGGCTTAAGCACAGACTTCAGCGGCTTGCTGAAAATGGAGGAAAAAAATAAAATGATGTACCCGTTTAGAAGCCGAGTAAAGGAATATGTGCAGAGCACTGATAAACTATCTTTAATAGGACTGACCTTTCATGCTGGCGAAAGTTACTGGGGGATTCATCCTTATAATTACCATATAGATGATTTTACCCCTCTCCTGCCATGGAACATTTCCAAGAGCTCTGGCATTGATTGAATGGAAATTGAACTTGTTAACATTCTTTTCAGCCTGTTACAGCTTAGTACATGGTGCCACTGTTCATACATTCGCCCCAAAATTCTGATTTCCAATATCTTTAAGAACAGACTTGAGGCTGCTTTCATTGACATCAGTGTTGAGATTTTTATCACCACACTCGGTGAATGCATTATGTTGCATTTGGAGTCCAGCTGCTGTTTATTGGCCAGTGTTTATTGTGGAAATGGTTTCACACATTGTCAATAGTGGGTTGTTTTTTGTTGTTGTTGTTTTTTTTTTTTTTTCATCTGCTAGTTTTCAGACTGTTTATGTGGCTCTGTGTGGAGTGTTTGCTGTGTGAAGAGCAGATGAGGCCAACAATAAGGTTATTGCAGCGTATTGTTGACAGCATTATGTTGTGGCGAGCTATTTCAGCTTTTACATCAAAAATGATGCAATAGAGAATATTGCAGACTAAACATACCTTAAAAAAACCATTTTATTGATTATGGAGTAGATTTCAGCTTGTTAGTGTTTGATGTGCAAACACATGCACAGACAACACATCTACACACCTACACACACACACACAGAAACCTGACTAAGGAGGGCACATCTGGCCACTGTGTACTCAAGATAAGGACTTATTTGCAGATTTGCGATGACTATCAAAATATCTAGTTCGATGTCTGCTGTGACTGCTGACAATACTGCAATCAAAATGCAAATGAGAAGGCAGAGGGAATAAATAAACATCCTAGTAACAGATTTATATTCACAATCAAGGCGACTGTTGCTTAAGATGGTTTCTTTTTCTGTGTTATTAGCTGTGATTTTGTGCTATCGCTGTTTTTTTTTTCTCTCTAACTGGCATCACTCTTTTGTAACATGAAGAGAAGATTTACTCCAGTTTTTGATATAATATGAGGTAAAATAATACATTCAGAATAATGTTGAATGTGATATGATTAAGTGTTGGGTATTAACTGTAGTCTTCAACAGTGCTTGTTTTGTGTGTGTGTGTGTGTGTGTGTTTCTTTTAATGCACAACATCCAAAGGTCATTTTGAAGAAATTGCCATATTCCAAACAAATGGCAGAATGGGCCATTGCTCTAAGTCAAAACTGCATCACTGGGATTGGGCAGAAGTGTTATTATACAGATGGCCACGACTAATGAGCTCAGTGTGTGCGTCTTTGATGTTCGCAGCGAGCAGAGAGCAAACTGCGAGCCATCATGTTCTCAGTAATGAAGACGACAATAGCACTTGGAACATGGCGGGTTGCAGATATGTAAATCACAGTCATTTGGTCACAGGCTTGTTTATTTCAGCTTTTTATTTTTGGGGGGAAAACTGAAAGCTTCCATATTTGAAGAAATGGTAACAATATGTCTTCAATTACTTTCCCACCTTTGCCGAATCTTTTCCTTGCACATGTAAATACAAATCCGCTCACACTTTATAGATTGTATTTATGATAAGCAGGAGACATGGCATATGAGAAAGAAATGGATTGTGGATCCAATATGTTTCTGTCTGAAATGGTGTTACAATATTGTTTTTGAAGACGGGCATTCATAAGGTTCTTTCAATAAAGCCAGGTGCGTGGGTTTATGATGTGTTGATGTTGGGAGAGATTGAGTTTGCGCTGCTGAATACCAGATGGATGTACCGAGGGAGAACAAATCACCTTTTCTCTTGTGCTCACGTCCCCCTTCTCTGTTCCATGTCAGTTCTGCTCGCTCTCTGATCAGTCTTCCCTCTGGGGTGCTGGCATTCCTTGTAATTTCATCCCTGCCACAATCAATGCAAACATGTTGCCTTGCACCATCTCTAAGACTCTTTCAAGAACCAAATGTTTTACCAGGAAAAAAGTAAAAGAGATTTAGAAAATGTTATTACATTATGCTCTTGAGGGGAGGGGACCTGTCCAAAGCTCCTAAGCTTCAAACCTTCAGCCAGTTGATTTATGGAGTTGATTATAGAGAAATATTTTTCCCACTCTTTGGCAGTCAGCCGTGATCTATGAAAGGTGCCTCTTTTACAGGTATAACCTTAAAGTTGCGTTCCATTAAAATGGATAGAGCTCCCTAGGCTGCTGCACCCCTCAAACTAAACTGACATGTAAGTGCATGCGTACAAACTACCACTCATATAGTCTTTTTATTGTGGCATTTGAAGTTATGTACCACAGTGCAGGGAAGTGAATTCACTGTTACCCTCCAGGGACTGGGCAGTCAAAAGCTGTCACAGATTTCCATACAATAGAGTTTTGAAATGAATCAAGTGAGCTGTGTAGCCATCTATTACTGGCTTATAAAGTTGGCTCCTCGGGTGTCAAGATAATTTATCATGCCCTGTAACTGAGACATTTAAGACCTAGGACATTGTGACATGTGATCTGCCACATAACAATCCACAGAATCCAATGACCCGATTTTCTCTCTGGTAAAAGGATACAGCTTCATGAGCTTCGTACACTGGACAGCAGGGTGCCGTAGTGAAAACAGAGACAGGTCTCAGCTGGAGAAATGCACTTCAAGTCTGTGCAGATAGCCCGGTGAAGTTATTCTATTATTGTTTTATTATTATTTTAACAATCCCCCACTTTTGCATCATTTTTTTTAAACAGAATGTTGGACCGGGCCATCTTCGCCAGTACGCACCAAACCCAGCCATGGTGATGAAGTCCATCATCAGCATGAACAGCCCCAACGGGATGCTATCACGCAATCAGCTGACCACCATCAACCAATCCCAACTCAACACACAATTGAGCCTAAACATGGCAGGACCCAACATCACCCATACTTCCCCATCACCACCTGCCAGCAAGTCGGCCACTCCGTCTCCCTCCAGCTCCATCAACGAAGACGACCAGGACGACGGCAACAGGGTGAGTAAAGAGTTAGAAATGACTGAAATGCAGTTCAAACCATACGGTGGCTGTACAGTGAACTGCTGTGTCTATGTTTGAATATATTCACAGAAACAATGAGTAGAGAGATTAACTGCTGATGTTGGGGGCATTTTTGCACATTTCTTTATCTCAGTTCGATTATTTCCATCATTGCAGGTCATTGGAGAGAAGCGACCAGCCCCCATAGATCCCACAAAGAAACCCAAGACCCCCAAGAAGAAGAAGAAGAAGGATCCCAATGAGCCTCAGAAGCCTGTATCGGCCTATGCCCTGTTCTTCAGAGACACGCAGGCCGCTATCAAGGGTCAGAACCCCAACGCCACCTTTGGAGAAGTGTCTAAGATTGTGGCGTCCATGTGGGACGGTCTGGGAGAGGAGCAGAAGCAGGTACAACAAAGTTTTATTATTTAAACTGTAGCTTCATCCAGCTGCAGCTGTATTCTAGAAAGAAACTAACACATAATTCATTGGTGTGTATGTGTATATATATATGATTGCTTAGGTGATAAAAATGGTTGCTATTTAAAAATATGCTTCATTTGTACATTCACATGTACCTTTGTGTTATCACAGGTTTACAAAAGCAAAACTGAAGCTGCTAAGAAAGAATATTTAAAGGCCCTCGCTGCATACCGTGCTAGCCTGGTTTCCAAGGTGAGAAACAGTTGCTTCTCTTCACCTTAAAAATGTGTGAATTTGACTGAAACTTGAATTAAATTACTAAGAATTCATTGTATTATATGATACACTGTGTTAATTTCACAGTGCATCATATAATACAAGAGACAACTCTCGGTAATGATTAAAACCGAAGCAATTCGAGGTCTGACTTTTTTAAATATGTTTTCTCCACCCAGGCTGCAGCAGAATCAGCTGAGGCCCAGACTATTCGCTCAGTACAGCAGACCCTGGCCTCCACCAGCCTGTCCCCAGGCCTAGTTCTGCCTTCACCCCTCAACCAGCACCCTTCCATGCCATCAGCTGCCCAGGCTCTCCAACAAGCCCTACCACGGGCCATTGCCCCAAAACCTCTGCAGATGAGACTAGGCAACAGCCAGATTGTGACCTCGGTCACAGTTTCCCACCAAAACATGACCCCCGGGATGCCTCCGCAGCTGCTTGGCCAGATGGGTGCTGGAGGGCCCATGGTCGCAGGTGCCCAGTCTACAGCGGTGTCTCAGATGAGCCCGCCCATGCAGCCAGTGCAGCAGCATGCGATGCAGCAGCTCCAGCAGCAGCAACAGCAGCAGCAAATGCAACAGCACCTCCAGCACCATCAGATGCAGCAGCAGCAGATGCATCACCAGCAGATCCAGCAGCAGATGCAGCATCAGCATTTCCAACACCATCTCCAGCAACAGCTGCAGCAGCACCACATGCAGCAGCAGCAGCAGCAGCAACAACAGCAGCAGCAGCAAATGCAGCTGCAGCACATGCAGTTGCAGCATCAGCTGCATCAGCAGCAAATCCAACATCTCCAGCAGCAGCAGCAACAACAACAACAGCAGCAGCAGCACCAATCCCAGTGTTCCCCACCCCAGCACTCTCCTGGTACACCCCATTCAGTGGGAGGCTCTGCATCGCTCGGCAGCCCCCAGCCGGCTCCACAGCAGCAACCACACCCCTCCCAAATCCAGGCCCACGCCCAGGTCCTGTCCCAGGTCAGCATTTACTGAGCCAAATAGAAATCCTATCTCAAAGAACAGGAATAGAATAAAAGCATCATTCCACGTTGCTTTTCTAAGTTGCACTTAAGAAGTGTGTAAGATTTAGAATGTTATACAAAGAACTTTGTCCATTGTTATAGACGGATATGCACTCGAGTGTACAGGGGGCTAAACATGTTGGCTGGGTTTTTGTCTATAAAATAGGCTGAGCTATGACAGAAGCCTGTTAGCAGGAGCGCCCAGTGATTGTTTGTTTGTTTGTTTGTTTGTTTGTGAGGTCTTTCAGTTGTCAAATTTAAACTGACTGGGCACACAATATGTTGAAAGACGTGTCTTTCACTGTTTTTATTTAACAATAAAGCTTTATTTATGAGGCCAGAGTTGTCAGTTCAGTGCAGCGAGAGGACATTTTGAATGCGCTTCAACAAAAGGATTTTTATCAGCGCTCGCTCGGACTGAATGACTCACAGGATCCTTGCTGGAAACCAGTAAACCCACACATCAGTCTTTGTTCCCACACCGGCCAGTATATAGCAAGACTTTCTTTCCTCCAACCTTTCTCTTTCAACCATCACTCTCACAGATTTGACAATGCCGTTGAGGGAAATCGTCGATCAAATCGTCACACGTTGCAATCCGAGTGATATTTGAACACATCTAAATCATGTCACAAACGCAGACAATGTCTTGAAGAAGGGGGAAGTGAAAGTAAAAGGTCTCGGGACGCAAATCTCTGGATGAACGACTGAACAGACTAAGACAGAAACTGCCATAAATCATTTATGTCATCACATCGTCATCAGACTGTAGCTGTAATCTGCTGTACATGTTTTGTAGAGTGGGGAGATTTAAAGAACCTCCTTTATCCAGTAATCTACCCTCCAGGTGATTTGCCCGAAAGCGTGTAACTGGCACCCCCAAAAATGATTCTTTAATCTATTTGTTTTTACTTCAGATGTTTAACAATTAAATTATGTTTTTATTTTGTGTAACAAAGGGGATATTTTATGGTAAATACAAATTTCAGGATCAAGGCAGATGGTTTGGGGATTGATGTATTTTTACTCTGCTCCTTGATACTGTCTTTGTTTTAAAAAAGGAAAAAGAAAAACTAGCAGAGCCAGTTTGTTGCACTGCCAAAGCCAACAGAAAAAGGCATCGGAGGTATTTTTTTGCCAGCTGTACAGAAGTCCCTGAAAAAAAGAAAAAAAAGGAAATGTTGTACATTTTTCATATCACCTGTTGTAAAGTTTTAATATGTGAGGCTTTAATTAAAACATTGTTAAACGACCTGTGGATTGCTATATCACATAGTGCATTTCTGCTCTTTTATACTTTTTTATGAGTTACAATAGCAGCAATTAATTTTGTTTGTATTTTGCTTACAAACCCACTGCTTTTGAAAACTGTATATAGAATAAATGCATATCGGTATGGAGTTCTTGAAAAGTTGTTTTCAGCTCACTATAGGAAACCGTGATTTAATGTTTGAGATTTGCTCGGCCGTGAAGACGAATCCAGAGACATTCCATCACTAATATTATAGTAGCCATAATTTTGTATGAAGTATTATATATTTCTTTGTGTCTCTGTTCAGAATTAAACTATCAATCACAAATATTTATTTGAAGGAATCGGTTTATTTCAAAAAGTCGTGTCAGCCATAATTTCTATGAGGTATTTCTTCACCTTGTTAGCTACTGAACATAAATCACTGATATATATTAATAGAACTCAGTTCTTTACAAAGTATAAGAAATACATTTGTATTGTTTTCTAAGAAGTAAAGTTAAATAAAAGAAAAAAAGATACTTTGCAGGGATATAAGACCATTCATGTTGGCATTATTATAGTGTGTGTTGTTTCTCAGTGATTTGAATGGAAATCCATTGTAACCGTGTGTAAAAACAGTGTTGATAAAGGACAAGGTCAGCATGTAACTGGTACTTGTCTCAATAACAGTCCCCTTCTCACACACCAGTGCATTGGATTCTGCCTCTTTCTTACTCCCTTCAAAATCGCTTCATTTCCAAGACATCCCCAGGGGTTTGCTGAGCTCCCTTGAATAATATGGTGAGCGGGGGAGGGAAGGCAGGCAAACAATAATTATCATATCTTCACAATAGCCTGTGAATCCACTGGCCCAGAGAAGGACCTTTTTTTTTTTTTTTTTTTTTTCCAAAGGCAGCTGAGACATTTTAAACATGGGTTAATGTTAGTTACAAATTAGGAGAGCGAATCTGCTCCTGTGCTTTCTATAATAGCAGCTTGATAAAATTTTCAAATCTGTGGTTTGTTTTCAATTAGTTAGTTTTAGGAAAGCATTTGTAATTTGTGCTGAGGCTTGCCGCCGCCGCCGCTGCTGCCGCTGCAGTGATTGGCTCTTCAGCTTGGTATGGAAACGATGCCCATTTCTCTGCCGTGATTAATTGCAGCATCTGTCCTGTCAGAAGCCTGAGTGAAGGGGTCTGCAGGAAAACTGCAAATAAGCACTGGCAACAGTCTTAAAGTGCTTATGATGAAATGAAAATTAAAAACAGCAAGTGCCGTGCATGACCTGAATCTCAATACAGGAGGGGAAGAAGAGAATGTGAGAGCGGGTGTCCATGGATACCAAACACATGCTTTAAAAACACACAGTAATGAGGCTCTGGGAAATCGCTGTTATTATTCTGAACAGATTCACAGCAGAGCCCATTAATAATGCATGGAGCTCCTTGTTATTCCATAACCCCTCAGTACTGCGGTCACTGTGTGTACAAATATCTCACAGCCAGGGTTGGAGTTATGGGACTCTGCAATAAAAAGGTTACAGATATTTTCAAAACACTGCTATACACACACACACATAATTTGCAAGGATAATACACTACTACTCCCATAATGGAGATTGGCTTAATTTGAATAGGTGAATAAATAAATATCACCTGCTTTATGCAGTAGACTGTCTGTGGTATCTGCTTGATAAATACATTTTTTTTCACAGTGCGACATGATAGGACCATAGAAGCATGAAGCAATCAATAGCCTCTGTGGGTTTTTTTTTTTTTTTTTTCTTTCTTTCTGTCCTCATCATTAACTAACGCTGATGAAACGCATTAAGGCCACTGTGACATTAATATGTCATTTGAGTAATGCAATCATGAGGTGACCTAATTGTCCTCCTCCTCCCCACTGAGGTCAGTTGCTCCGCAGTATGCCGACGATGACTAAGGAGTCAGATGTGGAAGCTAAGGGGATTCTGTATTTTAATGATTTATTTGGTCCTTTTGTTGTTTTCCCGTTCAGCGCACAGATACAATGTGAGCGTAACAAAGGCCCTGCTGACACTGACCATCAGACCATCAGACCCCAACGCCGCAGCCAATCTCGTTGTCTGGACTCAGGACCTGTCTCTGCTGCTCTAACGATAAACTTTGTCTCCTTAAGAAAAACAAAAACGGCTCTCTGCTGATAAGACCTGGTCCAGGGGTGCATAGAGACAGTTGACCTATCAAGTCCAATGCCGAGCCTTGTTTACAGGGAAGAATTAAGCCTCCAGTCAAATGGCTGACCACGTCTCAGGAATTCTTGACCTTGCAATGAAGATCTTCGTAGAGAGAACTATTGACCTCTGAGATGAATAGTGAACATTGTTTGGGGGCTGTTGGCTGGCCGGACTGTTGACATCTCTGACCAATGGTAACGTTTGTTTAGAGAACTTCTGACCTGCCAGACTAAAGGAGTGCCACAGGCGATGCCTCCAAGCAGCGTTAATAGTATATGCAAGAGGGCTAGTATAAATATTATGATACCCCTAGCGCAACCCTTTTAATAATCTTATCTAAATCTTTGAATTAACTCTTAACTCTTGATAAATAAATAAATAAAAACACACTGATCATTTTTCTGAATTATTAAATTCTTCTGCCAACTACCATACAATAAATATGAACTGTGCTGCAGAAGATATGAGCTCAAACACAAATAATCACACATGCACTCTGCTGATTTATCTCCCTCTAACCTTTTCTCTGTCTTTCCACAGCCACACGCATGCACACACACACACACACACAACATGCAAACTCACACACATATTTTTCCTTCATTGGATTTCTGTGCGCTGATGTTGCCTTGGTGACGCAGTGATTCAGCTATTAGGCTTATCCCTCTCTTTTGCTGAATTCTGTTACGGTGGGGCTGATCTGCTATTCCTTTGACCTGTTAGCTTGTGCACTGTCATCATTCTAATACAGCTAATGCACAGCAAACCAGCAACGTATACCTCAGTGATTGATACTGCAGTTACATGCTAATGGCTGCAAATAAGTCATCTTTCCTCAATATAATGCCTGCTGATGATTTTAAAATATTGCATTGCTTTAGATACTCGCAATTTCCATTCAAATGATACTATTTTTCAGGCTAATACCAGCGGTATTGAGCATTGATTGTTCAGTTGAACACACACTAGACTGAGCCAGCCGCTATTATCCTGCTGTCAGCATCATAAGGGTCATGGAACAAACATCCAAAGACCAAAGAAAAACTGATTATTGGAAGCAGTTGTCACCATAACAGTAGCATCGGTGAGCGTACGGGAGCTGATTTTTTTTTTTGTGCATTGTCAGTATTTAACATTACAAATGCATCTGGAGCATTTATTCTCTGTTGAGTTACAGTTACAACATTGCGCAGCAAGCTGTCAGTTGATTCGAGCAAGCTTTCTTTATTGTGACAGGTCTTCATGCCCCAGAGGTTGACAGATGTCCCTGCGTTGCATGAAAACAATAGCAGTTTCTTTTTTTTTTATTATGGACTTATTTGGTTTAAGAATTTTAAATTCAGCTCGTGCTCCTCCTTCCTGCCACTTTCCGATTTATTTCATCAGTATTTTATAGGCTTTGTGTTCAGCAGAGGATCCCAACTCTGAAATTGCCTTTTATTGCAACTTACTTAGCCTGCTAATATAGGCTATTACAGAGCCAACATGTTTCTATGGTAACAAAACTGATAAAGTGTACCAGGAGACTAGAGTGATAGATTACACGTGCACGCCGTGTCACATCCAATTAACTCAAACTGACTGTACACCACATTATGCCACGACTTGCAGGAAAATCAATAAATATGGACGGTACCCAACAAGGTTCCCCCTCTGTTTCTTTCTTTCATCTCTCACGACGGCAGCGAAGCCAAGACAGATCATGCCACTAGGATGTCCCTGCTGCTACAAGAGGCAGGTGCTGTGTAGACACCATTCAAAACTTGGCCTATTCAGTCCAACTCCTCTAACGCTCCATTCATGCATAGCAAAACACCATCTGCTCCTGTTTTGCCCGGAGCAATCACAGCTGACCAAAAAAAAAAAAAAAAAAGAAATCCATGATAACAGCTGTTGCCAAACAAAAGCTAAACAAAGGGGGAAGGAAAAGGTTAGAGACAAGTTAGACACCAAAAATTACTCATTGGAGAGGGCGAAGGCAAACATTTACTCTTGGTAATAGTCAGGGAAATGGGATGTCATCCAGCAGGGGACGACGGGGAAGGGGTTAAACGTGAGGCACTCAATCTGTGTGTCTGGCAGACTTGAAACAGTACAGGATCAGGTGATAATAGATTCAAGCTGAGGATGATTCTTTTACACAGTCAGTTCTCAGGGTGCAGCAGCAAATGAGCCATAGAGCGTCCTCACAGTATATGGCTGAAGTGCATACAGATGCAGGTAGATACTGGATACGCGGTGTGAACTGTTACTGCGCTTTATATTGTACCTGGAGTATGTTCTTACTGTTAGAAAATGTTAGATTCAGTTTTCTATCATATATGGCTGACAAAAACCAACAATTATTCACTTCTGAGAGAGTATTACAACTCATCAATTATGACAACTGTTGCTGATAACTTTCTATCGATTGACTAATCAATGAGTCTGTTGACAGCAGACTTTTGAAGGCAAATACAAAGCAGTAGTAACTGAAGTATTTGAAGGGAATATTTATTATAAAGACAACTTGAAAAAAAAAATTGGGAAACAGGAATACTTTATAACAATAATTTAAGATGCATGTTGTATCAGGAAACAAATAAATATTAATACCAGCAGTGATTAAAATAAATAAATAAATAAATGAAGGGGGAAATGCATGTGCTATTGCTTCAGTGAGGCTTATAGTTTCCGCCCTCCCCTGCAACACGCTGCATTGTGGTGTGATTGGCACCGGTTCCTCGACCCTGTGAGGCCTAGTTTGATCTAATGTATGGCCACTGACCTGAGGGAGGGGCCCACGAGCGAAGGTGAAAGACAGAACAGCTTGCATGCCTCCAGACCTCAGCTGCCCATACAGACGGTGAGCTATAAAACCACTGTTTGAGTGTTACGGCAGCCGTATACAACGCTGACAAGAACTCAAAGGCCCCTGATAGACGATACAGCGGTTGAGCAGTGGCCTGAGTGGAAGCAAAGTTAAAGAGGAAGAAGAAGAAGAAGAAGAAGAAGAAAAGGAGGAGACGAGGTATCAGTAAATGATGATGGTCTTACCCATTGTCCCCATGGGGATAATTAAGTTTCATCTTATCGTACCTTATGCTGACTATGAACAGACCTGGATTTAATTGCATTTTCACATTATTCATAACATTGAAATAATTCCTCAGCCTTACAGTACCAGATGGGTGTGTGTGTGTGTGTGTGTGTGTGTGTGTGTGTTTTGAGCCTATAAAACAAGAGAATACGTGCAAGAAGCTTCAGACAATCACAGAAAACCAGTCGAAACGAGTATTCGTATTGTTTCTGTGATGTGATTTATAACCTATAGCATGACATTACCAGAGGCTATGAATCTCCAGGCAGGAGCGTAATAAAGGCAGGAAATGATTTGCACATGTATTTTTTTTTTAACCAATTTGACTACATGCAAATCTCTGGCTTTGGACTTTGATGCTGCGGGACGTGTCCATAGGCGGAGCTTTATTTATAAACAGAAACTCATGTGGCAGTTGATCTGTCAATTTGCTTAACAAATAACTCGGCAACACAGTTTCAGATGTGCACACGGCGGTGTCTTTGTTTGTAAGATGAATTTTTTAAAAAAAACCTTGAACCAAAACAAAAATGAAATAAATGCAAAAAAAAAAAAAAAGTGAGCGACACATAATGCAGACAGCTGCACTTTAAGGTCACGTCCTGAGCTATGAACCCGGCCGAGCAGCTTACACAACGGCGTGGATGCCTGGACAGTGTACAGTACACTTGTAATGAAGAGGAGAGAGACAGCACAGAAGACAGGCTCCAGCCTCACGCCATTAGAGGTGATTTGTCTGCCAAACTGATTCCAGTCCCAGTAGTTTTTATCAGTTTAATGCCCAGGCAGCGTTCATTATTTCTTTGCCGGGAGGGTCAGCCTCTCTTCAGCAGAACAAGTGCGGGTTGTGTTTCTGCCGAAGAGGAAGGGAGGGTTAGTGCTTGACCCGCAAAGCCATTCAGCTCTCAGAGTGATCCATTGTTTGGGTCCTCTCTTTGTTCAGTGCCTGCAGAGAGTGAAGGGGCCAGCTACAGGGGAGGGACGGAGCAGAGCCGGGGTCTCGATGGGTGACGGGGGTCTGCACTTACCCTCAACACATTCTCACCTACGGCCCTTTCAATCCTAAAAGGCCACACAGCCTAATGTTTATTATGTGTTACCTGTGTTTTGGCACACACACACACACTAAAAACACCGTACTTCAGACCGACACCACATGCCAGAATATTTTCTTTACGCAGCTAAAATATATGAAATATTCTTTTCTGAGCATTCAAACAGGGGAGATAGATATGAGGTCAACTAGATGTTGTTTTTCTCGCTGTGAGACCACTTAAAGAGTAATAAAGTGCTTAGAAAAGCAGAGCGATCTCAGTGACGTAAAAGCTTTGTATACAAAACTGGAAGGTTCTGTGTGAGTTAAGAATATCAGTATATCTGATTGCAAGCAAATAGCAAAGACATCAGAACGGATGAGCTATGGAAAGGAGAGGCAGGGTCAGATCCAAATCTACCGTAGTCAGGTTTCAGGTTGACTGACTGACTCCAAACCGTTTGATTCAATATTTTACTATCACGTCTGCCATCGTAGAGCCGATTTGAATTTTACCCCCGTTTTTGGATGATGCCTTTAGTCCCCGGTGCATGTTGTTGTTGTTGTTGTTGTTGTTGTTGTTGTGTTTTTTTTGCAGTCAATCAATCAACAAAGGTAGATGCAAATGGAAAAATAAATTGTAATTAAAGCAGTCAGCGGTGGCCCGGTGTTGTATTATTCAGGAGCAGTAATCAGACGAGCAGTGATCACCCACTCGTGGCCACGCTTCAAAGATTACGTTCTGCAGTCACTGGGAATAAATAGTGTCAGAGGGTCAAGTTTACAGTTCTTCCTGTGGCGCGAACTTCTCAAATTATACTAAATCAGAGGGTCGCCCTCTGCGTTCACCGTGGCAGCATATTAAGTGATGAGACATTACCGTCATTTTTAGATCCATTTGCTAGTCCCGATGAGGCTTTAGAGTTTGTGATCAGTTTGCATCTACAGTTTATTATTGATCACAGAAACAAGTCACCGATGGCTTGCGTCAGTCAGCAAACTTTCCAAAGTTCTCCCTTTTTTTCCAGCTCTATCTCAGTCAGTGTCAGTGTCAGATGTGGGTGGGCAGCCAATTATCCTCTTTTGCACACTGAAGTAGCGCTTTCTCCTCTCGTGAAACCTCCTCAGTGTTTGTTTTCAAGGCACAGGGTGTCTTCGAGCAAGTTCACTGACGACAACGACAGATCACACTGCAGAACTTGTTATATCAGAAAAAAAAACTGCATCACTGTGCAGCTTTTGAGGACTGCACCAAATAAATAACTAGAGTTTTGCTGTTGATGTTTAAGAGATGTGTAGGAGACATACATGGGCTGTACCGGGATATAAAGTATGAATCTCCAGCTAATACTGAGTAACTAGAAGAAGGCAAGTTGTTTAGTTTAAACTATACTATCAGCACAGTCTCTGTCTCAGTTATTGTCATTATTCTATTCATGGTTTAATTTAGATTTTCATGAAATCAAATGCTATTTTTGATAGTAGCTATGGTTAGTAATTATATTCTGCAATTTCCTCTCCATAATAGTTTTTGCTGTTAGTGGCGGAGTCTGCCATTCCTGCATTCAATTCAAATTACCCTTGTACTTACAATGGATCGACAGGAAACAGTACAGCCTGGAATTCAGTGTAACACAAAACTCTCATGAATATCAACCTGACTTTTTACTGTTCACGTTCTTCAGCCATATCGGCTTACGGCTAATGTAAACCAAACATTTCCCATTTATGTTGCTTCCCTTTAAAAACATAAACAAAAAACCAAAAACAAATAAATAACCCACAAGGTGGCCTTTATTGTGAAGCACTTACTTCCCTGTAAGTGCTTCACAATAAAGGCCACCTTGTGGCCTTTATTGTATATGTATGTATATGTCACCATTGTTGCACAGATAGTGATTATTCATCAAAAAAAATAATGCAGGGAGGAGGACAAAAAGGAGCAGCCATGAGCTGTTAGATGAAGGTGAAGCATTGCACCACCTTCCTCACAAAGTAGCAGCTGAACGAGTGTTTGCTGTAGTTTAAAACCACGCTTGCTGTTACCAGTGGAAACCACAGGTGTCGCCAAATCAATTCTAACTTCCCAAACTCTCCCACCCGAACAGGTGTTTTGAATTAACCTGGTTGATTAGAGCCCTGATGAGGCTGAAGTTGGGCAGGGTTATACTCTAGGTACAAATAAATGTACAAGTTGTCCTGCCTTATCAAGGGTGACAACAAAACTCACAGAGCAGTAAGGGATGTCATGTTCAGTCCAGAGAAGATGTTTAAATGGAAAGTGTGGGTGGACTGTGGCTGCACACAAGCTTTAAGGTAAGTTGCTCCTTTCTCACCGTTGGTAAGCTTCCAGTGATATTGTATGTATTAAGTCTACCCTCACCTTATCCATTGTTGCCTGACTTGACACTGTGGGGACAGTTTGCGTAACCATGACGAGCTGAGCTAGAGGCTCTATGCAAACGCACGCTGGCCAGCTGAAATCAGCTTAAGCTGTGAGTGCAGTCAATTTGTCTAGCTGCTTTTTGAGGTGATTTTGGGGGGGCTGGCTGGCTGGTGGTTGGTCTATTTATCATACAACTCCTAATGTGCTAATTCTGTGTTCATAATCTGAGGCTGCATCATCGATCAACATCGGTTTGACAGCCTCCCCTCCCCCCCTCGGCCCCCCTCGCCCCCCCTGTCCCCCTCTCAGAGGCTGTTCACCAGCATAAGGGGGTCATTTTTTCACAATGTCCTAAATTCAGAATTTCACTCTATAACAATACAAATGAGCTCGCTCTGCCATTGTTGATTAATGGGAAATCGCATCTCCTCATTCTTATTTTTGGTTATTAAAGGAACATCTGTGTTTTTGGATGAATGGGGTTTGCACAAGAACGGCAACACTGCAGTTCAGTAACGTCGACTTTACTCTCTTTCTTTAACACTCAAAGAATCGGTGAGTGAATATTTGTGTGCCACATTCACGGCTGTGTTCATTTATCACTGCTAAAGTATTTAAACTCTTTTAAAGCAAAATCCATTCAAATACTCAGGAGAATCTATGTAATACTAAACGGCTCAATTCAGAAGATGGGGGAGAGCCTACATAATTATTATTACTTAAATACTTTAATGTCCATGCATACAGCTCTCTGTCTATACAGAATGCATACTAAAGTCAAATGAGAGTCAGCAGAGGTGATTCTGGAGAAATTAAAGGTGACACAGCTAATTCAGCAGGCAGACATCAGACATGAGTGCTTGCTTTGACCTTTTCTATGACTATGAGAACAGAGTAACTCACAAGGGGAACTGTATTAGAAAATAAATGAAAGGTCTTGGTGGAAAGGTCAGGACACATGTTTCTGTGATGTAGAATAAAGTCTGTTTATATCCAGGTTTGGTCAACTGCACCTCCAGTACAAAGAATCCTCAACAAATCAAGTCTTATTGAGTGCTGGTGAAATGCTTTCTGCATATGCCGTATCATCATGTCTGAGGAATTTCCAAAACATCTATTGGTTGAAAGGTTAAGGCTGAAACTAATGACTTCCATAACTGAAAATATTTTAATGATTGGTTTTTTTTTTTTGTATTTCATCAGACAATAGACTCGTAACAAGCAAACTTGGCAGAATGGCGGTGATCCTGCACCTGTTTGTAGTTTTACAGTTTACTTTTTCAAAGGTTGATGAGATGAGAATAATTTCAAGGTTATAAGGATCCCCCATAGACAACAATTAGAGCAGCTAACACCAGATGTTATCCCAGTGAGCCTTTATTTGATTTTTATTTAATCATATCAAAATGACTTATTTTTTTCTTCTAAATGACACTTTAAAAAAAAAAAGTTTTAATTAATTTAACTAGTCAATTTCATATTAAAACATAATTTTAACAACAGTAACTAACTTAAATTGAATTATTTGTGCCACTTGTGGGCAGTATAACAAGATGGGAACACAATGACATATATATTATATTATATTATATTATAGCCAATGTATTAGCAAACAGTGGCTAATTCACACATCGAGCAGACACAGAACAACATTAGCATTTATTTGGAGTTGTGTTTGTTCCTTTTTTTTAGCTATGTTTTGTTCTCCGCCAGCAATGTTTTAAATAATAATTTACTTATATTAATATTAATTTACTTACTTATACCTCACACAGTGACTGAAACCCATTCACTAACCTACAGCACCTGATGCCAAATTAAAAACATGATGCGCGACTGCATAGCAACAAATCTCAGGAGCCGGAAAGGTCATGTGGGCTATAACTCCATCCGCTGCCTCAGATGAATTCCTCCAATTGTTGTCCAGTCTTTAATATTTTTTTTCTCTCTCTCTCTCTCGCAGTCATAAATAGTGATTCACAGCTCTGATTCTGACCAAGCTGATGATTTTAATTTTCTGTTTTCAGAGTAATAAACACTGACATGAGAATGAGCCTCAGGCAGACTTCTAATGAGAAAATGAAATTAGTTTTTCAGCTGACTGATCAGAAACATTTCATACATTATAATCAAGCATTTATTTGACGTGATTTGTTTTTTGCGTGTGTGTCTGTGTGTGTGTACTGCCCTGTATGTGTGCGTGTGCGCACACATGTAAATACATTATTCATGCTTCTGTTTGCTATGCTACTGCTTGTTATTGCTACACCAAGACGCAGCTTATGACATTTTCCAACCTTTCATACCAGAACTGGCTGGCTGTCTTGGTATATTTAATTTTATGCCTCATCTTTCACTGTTGCATCCATCACAGTCCATCTCATATAAACTATGCTGGTCAAATAACCAATTACATCTGGCTCTCCAGTTACAGGGACTGGGGTGGGAGGCAGGGATGGTCAGTTCACCATAATAATGGACAAAACTTGAATAAACAAGAAATAATCTTTTCCCCTGTGCAATTCCTTGATTAAATGCATCATCCAAACATCCAATTGATAAGATGTTGTATTTTCTGTATTATTTCTCAAGGTTTATAGATAAGATATCATCATCTTGAAAGCCGAAGAAACCCAGTTATTAATTTGCATTTAGTCTGTATTCACTGATTGACCCCAAAAGCATAATTTCTTGCAGGAATACTACTAAAAAATAACATTTGTGTTGCATCATTGTAGTGTAAAAAAGCTCCCCATATATAAAAAAAAAAAACTAACAAAGGAAATTCTATTTCTTGGTAACACTAAGCAGGCCAAGTATGAATCATCATCATCATCATGGTATATTCAGTGTTCATCCGTGCTCGTGGCTATTTTCTCTTCCTTACTTGCCTCCAAATTGTTTTAATCCTGTTGCCAAAGGCCTGCACAGGAACATCATGTTCATTAGCATCTGTTTGCTGTTCCTGCAAAGTTCAAAGTGATTCCTTTCCCCGTTTATATGTGGATAAGAGCCTAAGTTACTACAACCTACCTCTAGTCTCCCTCACTGCTATTTGACAAAAGTAGGGCAGCAGAAACACAAAGACTGGCCAGTGGTTTTTATCGTCATGTTGCATCACTCATTTGATCGTTTGCAAGTATATGCTGTTGTGGTCTGGTTAGTTTGATGAAAGCTTAGCTTGACTCTGCACGTCTGTAAAGCGACATTCAATTAGCAAAGACAAACAAGATGCAAATTGCCAATGTTGATAAAACATGCTTTTTGTCGTGTCGTATGACACAAACGATGATAACTGCCCGAAACGGTTTCATTTGATCTCTGATTAAATTGTCATCAAGGCGAGCGCTGACTGTTCATCAAAAAATGCATTTACAAAACAAGAAAAATATTTATTATTTGTTATTTGTTATTTGGGACATTTTAAAATATCGCAGGGAGTTATGGAACAAGACGGAGCAGCTGTTTGGAAAATGAGCTGCAGGAGAGTGAAGCACCAAAATTAGACAAAACTCTGAGCCTGTAATTCAGGTAACAAACTCCTGACTTTAACTTTCCCCCGGTGCTGTGTGGAAAACTACTCATGCAGCATTAAATCATAAATGAAGTTGCTCTTCTGTTGTATGTCTGATAAAGGAGGTGCTCAAGGAGAGTTTGGTATCCTAACTGTACTTCCTGTTACCACCAGTAACCTCAGTTTTGCCAAATCAACCAGGCCTAAAATCTTAAGACTCTGAAACCGAATATTTGTCAGAATATGAGCTACTGAGAAGAGAAAAAGCCTCTGGTCTATGAATATATGCAGAAACCTCTCACAGGGATACATTTTGATTACTCTCATCCAGTTTTATGTCAGTCAGCCTAACCTCCATGTGATTTTTAATCTCATTTCATTTATCTTAATCTTAACACATCTCGTTTTATGTCATTCAGTCAAATCTTATTGCATCTCACACGATTTTAATCTCATCTAATCATATCTCATCTCCCTGCAGAGCAATTCACTACAAAACTTTTTTTATGTACAGGCTCAGGTCAATGTGTTATAACAAGCTAAATTTGGCATAATACTGAAAAAAGCTTAAAGGTCACGCAGAAGAACGAAACGGAGACGAAGAAAATGTAAACGGTCATGCAACAAAGCGTGAATACAGCGGCTTCGTGAACAAGGAATCCATTACGAGCTGAACTGTGGTGATAAAACTTTTTGTTTTGTGTTGAGAACAAATGGAAGCCTTGTTGTGCTAATGCAGAGGCTTTGGGAAAAAATGCTGAAAGAGCAAGACTTGCACATCTGGAGCAGAGAACAGCCGAACGCGTGCTGAACCTGAGCCCTTTCTGCTCGCTCTCGGCTCCTCTTTCTCTCTGCCGCATGTTGTACTGTATCATGAGGCCTGCCTCCTGCATGCTTCGCTGCTTCTCTGTGGACCCACTGTCCATCTGCTGCAGGGAAACGGCAGAACTTAGGAGAAAGGACAGGTTACTGTTGCTTGGGGGGAGCTGCCAAGAGTGATTATTTGTTTATTAATAGGCTTATACAATAACTTTACACTTTTAAGAGTAGTAGTGTTTTTCTTTTCACTTTCCTGTAAAACGAACAGATGTTTCTTCTTTGAGGATAAATCTGTGTTTGAAAAATGAATTAAAGATCTTTATTCATCTTGCAAGAACATTTCCTGCATCCATACATGCGTAAAGGGTTCATTATTCACTGTGAATCATATTGCACAAGATCTTATAACCACAGTGTCGATGATTTTAGAATGAACATGGAGATGATTTATTGTTTTTGTCAGCCAATGCAAAGTTCAACTAAAATGTACTTGTTCTAGTCAACTGAGCTTCGTAAACCTGGCACACTGCTGGGAGAGAATAATCAATTATCCTGAGAAATAATCTGTTTCACTCATAATTTATGTTTCCATACACAACAGCAAATGCATTTTTTAGAGACATGTCATTTGGATTACATTTTATCATATTAAGGAAATAATTTTAATAAATATCTCTGCCAGGTATCTGGAAAAACGACCACTGACAGGGTGTATATAAATGATTCTCCCTCTACAATGTTCTCTCAGAGCAACTAAAACATGAAAACTATGGTTTTCTTTAGGCGTTATTGGGCAAAAGTCAGGAGAAAAATAATGATCTTATTCTAACATTGAAAAAGTCAGTGGGTTAAAGCATGACGGGGCGTATTGACGTCATTAACATTTACCAAAACCACGATCTTTTACCAGTGTAAAACCAAAGTGCTATCATTGGCAAAACCTTACCACACACAAGACTCCGGTTTCAAAACCCACACGCTGGTGTCAAAGACCAGGGCTTTGTATGCGCACCATCCAACCAAACCACAAGAAAAGAGGCAGATAGATAAATCAATCTTAACAACACACTGAACTAAAACCAAAAAAACATGCTTTAAATATATACAATGATACTGCTGCACATGGCCACTGCAGATAACTGCATATCGTATGTTCCAGGTATATGAGTTGGGTTTTCAATCTTACATCGTAGTTATCCATACAGTACTTATTAGTTTCCTGTTCTTGATAATTGGCAGAACATATTTGGTTACAGGAGACAGTATATTGTTACTCATGGCTTCACCTAGTTTCTCACCTGTGTGGTATGAGTATATGATTGATTATACAGTGAAACAGGATGTTTTTTCCTGGCTTCCTGCTTATTTTCACCTGCGCTTCCTACAATATGCAATTATGTACAATTCTGGCAAAATATATCTGACAATATAAGCGCCAAATATTGCAATATTATGTTGTCTATGAATTTTAATGAAATGGAAAATGGTGCGTAGATTACTATCACATGTGAATCAGTCAGAGACCAAAACAAATTGCCCCCTTTTTGTCTTTACATTTTGAATCCAGAAAGTAACTCATTCAGGCCATGTAGAGGATCTGAATACTGTTGAACTGTAGGGTGCTTGATGTCACTATGCTGTGCATCGTGATTCGTCCAGGTTGTTACATTGGAAGTCTAATTCTCAGGGCTCCACTGCATGAAAAGCAGGCTGAACTTGTGTTTTTGCACAGGGCTTATCTGTGTTTTATTTGGATGTTTAATTATGTCTGGCATGGGAAACAGCAGCACGAGTCATTTTCATTCCTGACCCTGTCTCGGACTCTTTCATTGGCTTCTGTAATAATCACAGTTAATCAAATTTAGATTTACTGGGACAAGTGAAGAAAGGAACACAAACACTTGATGAATAGCGCCTAACTTCAGATGACAAAAGCACTCTGGTCGTTCCAAGTTTCTTACACATTTAAATTGTCTTCCATTATTTCTGAACATCCTGTATATGTGTTTATGTTACCTTATACATGTATTAAAGTATATTGGATAACAAAACCTGACTGAGTAAAAATATATATTTAACTGCAGTCAAACATTAAAAGCAAATGTTGTGTTGCCTGAGGTGTAAACAATACATCTGGCTCAGCCTGCTATGCTTAAGGAAAAGAACTTCAGGATATAGCACTGAGCTGATGTCATGCTAAACAAGTCCCTCCATTTATAATAGTCTGCCTGGCTGTGCTTAACTCAACTGATACATCTGTCTGTTGCCTGGCAACACAGAAACTGTTTGTTTTTATGGCCACAGTTGATGCTCTTTAACAGTTGAAAAAAAGCTTCACACACACCGCAGAGCTTTAAGCACCCAACAGCAACAACTGCAAGAGTCAAAACAAACCCATCATTAGATAACATGGTAATAGTACAGTGATTACAAAATAATTACTGGATAGTTGACAATTATGCGGTGTATTCACATCCATAACATACCATGTAGTATCTGCTAAAATATAATGGGACCATTTCCCTGGGAACCATGGGTTCAGTAAATATCATAGCAATGTGCCCATTGGATTTGTATGTGGACCCAGAGGAGAGGTCACATGATCACTGAAGTCATCAGGATTAGTTCTATGAACCATGAATATCTACAGCAAATCTTATGTGTCTCCAGCCTTTAGTTTTATTAGTGTTAGCCATAGACATTTTGACCTGAGAGGGGTTCTATATAAAAGGTTATTGGGGTCACAGAAAACCTTCATAATTATCCTCTTGAGGTCATAAATATCTAATATCTGGTGTGATGGATATTCTTGCTCTCTTGTTTTGATTGATTATTTGTCAACCTCACCAAACTATGCATGATCCATAAAGATATTCAGCAGCTCTCACTGCCTGTAGTGAACCTGCATCTGTTCACTAGTGTTATATTCTTTAATTTGATTTGGTATAAATGAATATCAAATACACAAATAAGCATTTTGATTGTCATCGAAGTGGTAATTTTTCAAAACCTGTAAATTCGAACTCTGCAGTGCCGTTACCATGGAGGATTGTTAATATGCCCTTTAGCTTTCAACATAATTGTGTGGTGCAGAATTGAAGTACTACTTTATCCATAGCCTGTTGCGCGGCGTAACCACAAAAGCTATTTCTTGATGTTTGGTGACAACTACAGACGGCATATCTCAATAGGAGTTGAAGCTCCAACATACCAGTGTTGGAGCAGATAAACAGAAGGCCACTGAACCCTCTAATCTCTGGTAATTCGGTCCTGCACAAGCCGTTTTTTTTGCACAGTGTTTTATTGTGTGTCCTAATTATACTGTATGTGTGTTACAGTGTTTGAGTCAACCATTTGAGACAGAAGTGAACCTGTGAGCCAAGACAAAAGTAGGCTAAACATACACACTCGGTGTTGAATTTGGGCTGCCCTGCAACAAGATGTTTAGCAGAGAAGAAGCAATTCTTTTCACTGATCAATCTAATGTTCAACAAATTACATCCCCATGAAATTATTAGTAATTATGTTACCCCCAAAATATTTCTGCAAAACACAATTGATAAGGCAAAATAGCTGCAAATGAATGTATTTACAGTAGGCCAGTTTTTGTAAAGGACCTTGGGTCATTATTACATTATCTATTGTGTCACATGTCACATGGTGTTGTAGGGAAAACCATGTGCCATAATACTGAGTGAGAGAATACAGTATAATTTATTACCACGAAAATACAATATGATCCTGAAAACACATTGACATAATTAATATTATGTTTCCAGATATTGCTTAATTCTTTTAAACATGTTAACTAGCTACACTACATTACCTACTTTCACAACACAGTCATGTCGCTTCCAGCCCGCCTCCTTCACCACTGAGGGAAAAGTGATTGTATTCTGTCTGCTTTACACGGGCAGCTCGGATTGAATAAAGATCCGCACTGCTCGAGGTTATAGCAGCGGTGAATGATACCCTATAATGGCACTTAAAAGAGAAACTTGCTTCATTAATCATCCCTTCCTTTCATACCCTTGACACATGAGACAAGGAAATCCATGTCTATCTGAGCACAGACAATAAATATGTTTCCCAGATTAGTCCCCGAAGAACAGAATGGATACTCTGTAAGGGTACATATTCCAGTCATCACTCAACTGACTAAAATGAGCCAATTATTTCTTATACAACGGCATACCAATTAGAGAAATGTCTGCTCCGCTCCATTCATGACTTTGCTCCGTAGCTTGTTTAAGGACAACATCTTTCTCAGTACAAAGCCGTTTGGAGAGTGGAAGCAGAGCGTGGCCCGTCACCGTTTGACACCAATGGCCTAAAAGACCATTTGATCTGTTGTATTTAAACTGAGCTGATGCACACAGAATGATAACCAACCAAGCAATAATGTTGGGTCATTCAATATGAAATCAAATGTGTTTCTATAGCACAACCTTGATGTTTTTGCCAGTATAGTTTTCTAAATACACATTATTTTTTTAAACTTCCTAAAAAAAAGTTAGTGGTGTTTTAATATTTCATGGGAGACTGTGATATCTGTAGTTTGAGCCAACTAAGTGTTGGCTTTTGAAGTCTAAATGAAATGGACAGGTCTCTTCCGCTGCATTGGATTTAATTTTGGAAAAAAAAAATATGTAAGGTGAGAGACTAATAATATTTTGAATGAATTACACAGATGAAGTTTGTCAATTTAAAAGATGACGCTGCAAGTCAAGTAAAACTTGAAAATATGTAGAAAGACTACACGCCCAAAAGACACATAGGTGATGTCATAACTTTCTCTCTCCACGAGCTACCCAGAGTTAATGTAAATGTGATGCCTTTGTGTTTCATACCAGGATGTCGACACATGCACTCATTGCACATTCATGAATTTAACTTTGGCACAATGTTAATTCAAACTGTCAGTGCAATCATTTTAAGCTAAAGTGAACTTAATTTGATTTCAAACGGCTAGCTAACGTCATCAAGCAAATAAGTGCAAATGTCACATCACAGTTGTGAGTAATGTTCACATAAGATATTGACAATATTTTTAATATTAACCTTGGCTTATTGGACAAATTCTCTTTGTTGATGCCACTGAGTGCCTCCTCCTCATCACTATTATACTGTTTCCCACTTCAAACCATCGTGTTGCTCATCGATTCTAACCAGTTAGAAGAAACTAAAAAGTAAATTACTTTATCTAAAGGAAAGACTGCAACAGCTTTTTGCACCAAACGAGTCATTTATGAAAAAAAGAGTAACGTACAAAAAAAGAGTGAGTCTCAGTAATCATCTGAAATTTCTAATGATGCAAAAGGAACATTAATATTTACTGGAAAGATGGTTTATAGTATTATATTAGGTAAAATAACTAACTGCAGAAATGACAGAAATAAGTGTATTCAGACGGCAGTGCCACTTTCGATTTATTCATAAGGCACCAGGTGTTGAATTTTCCCTCATGAAAGTGACTCAGCATGAGCATAATTACCCCGGACCACTTTTCCTATCTGTACCTCTTGTGTAACTAAGACGCAGCTAGCCCTCTTTTTATTTCTGTTATGAACTAAAGAGACACTTAAAAGATATTTTGAAACCTGATCAGATGGTATACTCCTGGCAGCAGTCAGCGGGGAATTCGGGGTTTAGCCCAAAACTCTTTGAATGAATACTACAGTATCATCATTAACAACATTACTAGGGGAAGCCGGCATCTGTTATGTTGTTTAAAAGCCATTGGTTATCTGCTTTAATCCTGAGCATTGTTGTCTTCACTAATGACAATCATCCTACAAACAAGCATCTTAAAAACATGTTTTTTTCTTTCAGGTGATTAACTGTTGACAAAGTGACTAGTATTGTTTTATTCTATTTGAGACGAGTAATAAGAATACTTTTATTGCTCATATAAATATACAGGGCAGGGGTTTGGTTTTATGTTCTGTCTATAGTCCCTACACAGTCATGATTTGAAACATTAGAGAGTTTGAGCTTTGGTAAAAAAACAAAAAACATTTTGTGTTTAAGGCCCATAGCTCACTCCTGGTGCTGCCTACATTCAGGACTACTGTCTAAAACATTTTTGTGGTTCTTATTTATACCACACTCTACACTAGTTCACGGTTGTGCCAGACAATATGTTTCCTATTTCTATGAAGGTTCTTTTATGACATCTGGAGCGCGGAGCCAAGGAAGAGAGTACTGTATCACCATGGATAGAGAAGGAGGACCTGAAAGTGCCTGCTTTTATTTGAGCTGAAGCTATTTTGTAGCTTTCCATTCACTGCAATAAATTCACTGACGCAATGCATCCATCTCGCCCCCAGGTTGAATACGGTGTGCTGCAGAGGATTTTTATGTTCCGCTAGAGAGAGGTTTTAAACATGGTAATGTCAGGTTGGTCAGTCACTTGAAACAATTTGGCCTGAATGAATGTAATAAACAGTACAACCGCCAGAGGCTGCTGCCAGTGGGCTGTTTAGTTTAGTACTTGTCTTTTGTCATCACTGTTTGAAGTCTTAAATGCAGTAAATACACTGAAATGCTATGAAACACAATGGCTTACTGACCCTGTGAGTTCTCACTATGCCTTCAGGGTACATTTGGACTCATGTTTGGACTCTTTTTGTATTTGGCACACACAGAGGGCAAAAAGTTGACCCTAACTCAACTTTTGCCTCAATGTAATCTAATAACTTATGGCTACACAGATAGGTACTTTGTAATCTTAATTGTGTTTACTGCTGTTCATGATTGTCAAGCAAACTCCCAAAGTTGTGAAATCCTGTGTCACAGTATTACAAGACATACTAGATAACTATGTGCAGGTTTGAGTGTGTGTTTTTGAAGGCCAGATCCAGTAGCTTGATCAGTAACATGCAGATGCAATATGGCCCTTTTGTGCCACGGCGCAGTAAAGATGTTTTTTCCCCAGTAAATGACAATGCTGAATTGACATGTGTGTCTCAGCATGTTCGGAGTGAACAGAAGAACCCTGATGAGGAACAGTCTAAGCTCGAGGCTGCAGCTGCGCTCTTCAACAGCTTTTAGGCAGCTGCTTGTGAACCAGCAGCTCGGTTCAGTGTCGTAAACGGGTTTTTCTCTCCGTTTTGTCTCGCTGCTTTCAAAAACAAACAGATTTTTTTTATTTATTTTTTTTTCATAGTCCAATAGACCAAACATTATGGACTCAGTATTTATCATTACAAATCTCCCTTTGAAACAATAATCCACAGTCTTGAGAACATGATTGACGGCTCAAAAACTAAAACAAATGTGGGGTGTTTTTTTTTTTTTTTCAAAGTTAACAAAATACTGTGTCTGCAACATCTGAATGTTGCAGATATAAATAAACAAAATGAATGATTTGTTTTACAAACAGTATGTTGCAACTAGTGTTAGCCTGTTTGACCTTTCATGAAAGGATGGGGTCAGTTAACCAGTGCACCACAACGGAAACCATCAAAAGAAGAGAAAACCTGTCGCGCGTTTGACAATGCAGTTGACTAATATTGTCTGTAAAGAATGGGATGCTAATGATCTCTGTTAACGTCGAGTGGAGGGCAAACAAAAGGATGAAAGATTTCCACTGTAAGACCTGTAACTGATGCCATGTTAGGAACCGTCTGCCTAATACTTGTCCAGACTCAGATCTGATCTGATATCTGATTTTAATCCAGCGTAACACAACACAACTGGAGCCAGCTCAGAGATAAACTGCTGCAGGCTGTCCACTGCTGACTGATCAGACCCACAAATTACTGAAGGGGCGGGGTTGTTATTATTATTATTATTATTATTAAAGATTGTTTGTATTTTGTACAGAACATTTAATTCGAAAAACAACCACAATGTACGGGCTGCACAGATTATGTATTCCATTAAATTAAGCGTTAATTTGTCCACACTTTCATCAATATCATCAGCTCTGCTGAAAGGTTTACCAGTACTCACTAATTAATATAATTAACAGTGGATGTCATGTGCCAGATTATTTATTGTACAGGTGCAGTGACTTCCTGGAAATATACTAGTAGCTACTTCCTCCTGTTTCCAGTCTTTATGGTAAACAAGACTAACCCTCTCCTGGCTGTAGCTCAATATTTAACAGACAAATATGTGATCGGTATCGGTATGTGATCTTCTTTGCGCAACTCTCAGCAAGAAAGCAAAAACGAGTTCTAGTCAAACTATTCCTTTAAATGCAACAAGTTAAAACATGGAAGAATTTGCAAGAGAAAGATTTATAGGGCTTTAATATCAGTGATATCATATTTCATTAGCTGATGTGTCGAGTGGAAAAACAAGTTTATTTCTAGCTGTAAAAGAGCAAAGTACATTGCTTTCAAACCTTCTTAAACCTTGACTAAAACCCAGCTAAGCATGATCAGTTCACCCACTGCAAACCCACCGTGCTTTAATTCAGGCTAGGTAAGATAGGTAATTAGGCTATAATTGGCTTGCTTACAATCAAATTAGTTCTTTTGGCACATGCCTGTTCCTTGCAGCCTCTATTAGGCACTAATTAGTCCCACACTCATACATGGAAAGACAAAAAGTTGAATAAGTTTTGTTTTCTTAGGCCATTTTTCCACCTGCCCTGGAATAGTTTAAGCAATGACACGCATTGCACATGCATGAAACGATAATGAATCAGAATTCAATAGACGTCTATCAGCCACAATCTGTTTTCATTGCTGTTTCACTGGCAGTTGTTAGTGAAGCCAAACAAAAACAAGGTCGCTTACGTGACAGAGCTCCATAACCTGGAGACAAAGAGGCAGCGGTGATTCAATGATGTGTGTGTGTGTGTGTGTGTGTGTGTGTGTGTAAGCAGTACAAGACTAAAATCCCTACATTACCACAGTAACTAAACTAAAAGTTTCAGAGAAAGAAATTATTGTTACTTGGTGCATCTAGACACATGTTTACAAGCAATTCATTTATTAATTTTCCTCACACTGCATCATCTGCACCCTCAAAAAAACCCCAAAAAACTCTGACGTTTGTTTGGATGTTTCTTGAAGGTAGAAAACGGGTTTGAAAATGTGTTAGAGGGGTTTGAGGAACACAAAACTCTCATTAACACTTTCAAAGTCTCATTTATGTGCTGGTTCACCACAGAGCCAGAGACATATTGCTGTGCAGCATCTCAGTTGGACTAACAGTAACAATAAAGCATTGTGTCACTGCAAAATTGCTCATTAAAAGCAAAAGATTTTCTCACACAGAAAAAACAATATTTGGTGATGTATAAAATGCAATATTATATTCCCCATCCATTAATTTTCCAGAAAAGTATACAACCACATATTTTTTTTTATGGAGCTGAAGCTTTGATGTGATGCCCTCGAACCACAGTGGAGCAATTTAATGTCTTGGAGTTCAGTGTGCGATTTAGTTGAATAGGAAGTAGATGTTTTGAAAAAAAGAAATTTTACCAACAGCTGAACTTTGTCTACTTGATTTGGTTGGATGGCCTCTGGTCTGAAAACATTTTGCTTTGAAAACAGGTGTTACTGTATGTCGGGAGGGAGATCTCTTTTAAGTAAAAGGATCTGGAAAATTAAAGTGTACCGTTTCTGTAACTTCACTACATTTTACCTCCTGATCAACATGTCGAATGTCTCTGCATCTGAGCAGCCTGGAGTCCCTGTCCTTATCTCTTATCATGAGCCTAAAACATGCTCTATTCTTCAGATATACCAAATGCACACATGGTGCACACTAAAAATGCATTTTTTCATTTTGTTTGCACCGCCCGCGATAATAGTAGCCCAAAAAGATAGTGCTCCTGCAAATTATAATATAAACAACATCTTCCTGTGTGCACGCAATTTCAAAAAAACTGCATTACTCAAAGAGTGGAAGACGAGTAAATACTAAAAACTGTATGTTTTTGTCGATGATCACACTGTGGCCGTGGTAAAGTCTGCGAACCGTCTAAAGCGGTTTGCCATTCATCACTAATGCTTTCAATCATTGAGTGCAGCTGAAAACAATCCCCTCTGTGAAGAGTCTTGGGTAAGTGGATGCATTGTTGATTACCTGTAACCACTCATAATACAAAGGCACAGCTGTTTACTCTTGGTTCTGCCAATGGAGGCATTATTCCTCCCCTGGAAAAGAGATGGGTGATCAAAATGAACCGAAACTGTGCAGGGTTAAAAAAAAAGAAAAAAAAAGAAAGAAAGATGCTGCATACAGTATTATAATCAAAATTGTATTTTAGATGTTTGGAAAGAAATTGCTTATCCAAGTTTAGCTCCAGTGATTTCTGTTACTAAAAGCAAAATGCAGTAGTGGAAAATGGAACACTTTTTTTTTTTTTTCAATTTGCATTGTCATTTCTCTTCATTTTCCCCGACGTTAAATAACCGGCTGAGGATAAGCCAACCACAGTAACTATATAGCTCTATAGCCGCAGGTTAAGAATTAACTTTCCCAAAAGAACCAATGAAAGTGTTCTTCATGTTGTTTTGCTTGTGGAGAGATTCATTTTCCCCCGTGCAGTATTCAGACATGAGTAACCGTCCTCTCTGGGGAGCTGATGTTTATCCTTGGATCTCAAATTCCAACCTTCCCAAACAGGGCATGACTGACCTGGAAGAGTACAGATGCCTTCTTTATTCTGCAGCTCCAATCTCTCAGGACGGGGCCCAAAGCAGCTGAAGAAATGGGAAAGAGGTTTTTGTTTTTGTCTCTTTTTTTTTTTTTTCTTTCAAGGGAGGTGTTGGAGATGCTGTTTGCATTTTAACAACATACCCACTTTATCCCTTATACTGTATCCAATTCACTTTAATTGATTTCTTTTTCAATATTTTGCCCCTTTAAATCAGTAGATGGCTTTGTAAAAAAAAAAAAAAAAAAATGGTAATGGGCTTGGCTGAATGCCCAATGCATCTCCTGCATTTGTGTGTGTGTTTGTATGCATGTAAGTGTGTGTTTGTATTAAAAAATACGTGAAAAGAAAGGCAGCAGTGGAGACTTAAAATACTTCACGATCGTTCAACCTGCTGGTTAATTCAACTAATTCAACATACATATCAGTGTGACTGTAAAAGGGGCGGTGGAATAAATTCCTCAGTCATTGTGAGCGGTTGTGTGGTTTTACAGACTGAAATTTGTCACTGTACTCCACAGTGCTTCGGGACAAACACAAAGATCCCCCTCAGGGAAGAGAACAAAGGGGCAGGTGCAACTTCCTTCACTCATTCACTTCTATGTAAAACTGACACTGTGCCAGCCACAAATATATGAGCTCTAATGCACGCAACAGGGTGCCAGCTTGTGTTTCATCAGTCTGTGCAGCAAGATAGAGCTCAGTTTTGCAAACAAAGCTACCCAGAATGCACCCAGCTAATCGCACATGCTTGATGTAAACAACTTTGCACAATAGCACGCCCAACGGCAGCGAAAAGTAACTGAATTTTTTTCTCAAATCCTTTTAAGGTGATATTATTAAACTTCTTTTAGGACACTCATGTTAACCAACCTCAAGATGCTTTACAATTATAAAATGCAAGAGATTAAAAAAAATGTAGGTCAGACCCGTTTGGCAGAGCTCATTTAGTTCTTAAGGTTTGATTTTGTTTTTGAGGTTGTAGTTAGCAAATTATAGACCTTTGAATTGTTGCTCATAATTGTTCATCAATTCAAACTAGTTTGACTGAACACTGTTTCAGCCGGTTGAGAAAGCGGTCGACCAATCAAATCTTAGTTGGCAGGATTAAGGATTAGGCAGGAATGAGGACGTCATCTTTAGATGGCTATTTCTGTCATGCTGTTAAAAAAACATATTGCAATATGTATGTTTTTTTTTTTAATAATAATGATACATTTCTGAATGTATAAATATGATGTTAAATATATACGGTGTTAAGATGTTAGAAGAGTGCCGTTTGTTGGCAGCATTAAGAATGGGGATGTCACTTTTATCTTGTGGCCACCAAAGAGAGAAAAGCATGGATGAGATTGACACTGATGTACAGGTGGTTGAAAGTGAAATATTTTTTTAAAACTGCCATGACAAAAATGTTAAGTTACAACAACCGCTCCTACCAAATACTGCAGTAGCTTCCATGTCAACTGCTATTGATGCCTTTGTATCATCTTAATCCATCTCCATGTAGCTCCTTACCTTGATACAATAGTGCCGTTGCTTTTCATACTACATGCGTATAACAAATGATCAGACGCACAGGGTTGTCAGAGAGAAACGGAAAATAATTTTTTTTTCTCTGACTGTCCATGACACGTTTTGGGTGATTGAGTTGGTCCTGGCCCTGGAAAAAAAAAAAAAGGGACATCAATAGTATGAGGAGACATGCCCCTTTTTAAGATTTGTGGTCCGCACCTACTCATTCACACATACCAGCTGTCTTGTCACATCACCTTGCCCCCAGGTGATGGATGATTTCTGACTTAGCTAAGCGGATTCTAAGTCTGTGCACCTTCATCAGACTGGATTCTGAGCAGCTGAGGACTGTACGGTGAGTGGGGCACTGATGTTTAGGATCATGTTTCCCATCACAGCTGACTGAAATAGCACACATTATGTAAAGCTCTGTTATGACAGCAGCAGAGAGCACATCTAATGTGGGGTTATGGTCGACGATACCTGACTCTGCTGTTGCTGCTGCACTGAATGTCCAATCATTCAAACAAATGATGCCCTAATGTTTGCTTGTAGTTTTTCTTTTATAGAGCAAGCGACATCTCTTTTTCAACACATACTGAGTTGAAACATTATATTTTTTTAAAAAGAAGTTGCAATAACTAACAATATGTGTCGCAACACTATGTCCCTTTAGAAAAAATTAATTAAACTATGTATGTCACCGTTTTTATTTGTAATCTTTGCTTCCACATTAGAAGTAATGTAACCATACACTGCTTAGTCAAGCAGGATATAGATGGCTCAAACAAAACATTGGTTTGACTTTCTCCTACAACACAGCTGGTTGCCCCTGAAAAGACCAATGACCAACCAGTCATTTAATAAAAACCTTGTGATTATGACTCGCCATCAATTATTGATGGTGTGTGTGGTGCCGGCTTTGTCTAGATCAATGCTAATGTTGCGCTGGCTGGTCAACAGTGCTTCTGAGGAGTATCCGTGCGAGCTGCCTTGGCTGGCTGTTGTTTCTGTTTGAGCAGCAGCAGGTGGCTTGCGTCCTTGGGTTTTTGTTGCTTGTGAACTTGAGCTTTTTTGGCACATCAACAGATTCCCAGGAGACTTTGAATGATCAGGTTCAACTTTCTAGATCTAGTTGCATCATGAACTGAGGTGTGTTGCATCTGTGACCACACATCAGGGTGCACGAGAAAAACACTACTGGATTTTATTCACACTGTTAAAAAGTATCCTTTTATAGTAATGATCATACTTTTAGGAATAAATGAATGAATATAATGTTAAGTAACATGAGTCCAAAGATTTTAGAAAACAAAATACAGCTAAAAAGACTAATTTCTGAATTATAATTGAAGTCTTTCATACCAACAACAACTCATTTTTTCTTACCACCCTTTTCTCCTCTTTTGGCCCAGCCACAGAGGGAGCCTGAGCGGGGCCATGACATAAGTGTTCAGACACGGTGTGTTGAAGGATGCCCGATAGCTCTGTGAAGCCCAGGGCTCCGTGGCAAAGTTCAAATTATTTCCAGGTTGCTGAGAACTTCTACAACCCTTATCAATAAATGCTGCCAGTTGCAGCAGCAGTTTGTTATGACAGATGTATTTTTTTCACTTGACAAGCAGAACTACCTCTCAATTACTGCAAGTATGCATGTTATGAGGCTGCCAGCACCCAGCCATGACAGCTGCTGTTAAAATGCAAACATCTGCTCATTCAGGAGTTATTGTTATTATTGAACCTTTAAAACTAGGGCAGGTAGTTTAATTATATGTTTGGGGAAAAAAATTGTTAAACTAAATCTACTGCACCAAAAGCCAAGGCACTCAGGAGAGAACACGTCTATTTTACTTTGACAGTAAATGTGTAATTGTATACTTATTATAAACGCAGTAGCATTGCATTATTATTCCCTGTTGGAGTGTCCAGTAGTAGGATGTGGGTGGGAGGGTTGCTGTAGCAACATCATTTCACCTCTATCCCCAATAATTTGCACACTCCGTGTTAAGTTTTTCCTTCATGAAAGACTTTCCATAATGACAATACAATATATCAAATGAAACATATATAATATATATATATATATATATATATTACTTGAACTACTGATGTTCCTTTCTCCAGCAGAGCAGCATTTCTGCGGCTGCTCCCAGAGCTCAAAGGGATTTTTCATCCTCAGTTGGTTAAGGGGAGCTAAAAGTAGGTCACAACAAACATTGTCCTTGTTAACAGAACATGTAAATAAATAGACACATACCCACGCTAAACTAATCAGGAAAACAATTACACCCCCATTTCAAATGTTTCAGTGCACTGCTGCGAGGATGACAAGTAATTTCCCACTCTTTCATTTTATGTCCCACAGCATTCAGATGAGAAGATTAATGATGCCTTTCAATGGGATTTACAAACACTACCTATCAAATACTTCGCCTCAACCTGTCATCTTTGACAACAACAGACGCTTTATTAAAGCAGCCGTTTTATTCATCTAATTCATATTACAAATCATTGCAATGTATAATCTTCTGGCCCCTCCTAGATGAACATAAATTTTTATGCACTGAAGACATCACAAAGAGAATAAAGGCCTTGTAGTGCCTTTATAACTTTGAAAAGCCATGACATGACATGCATACATTTATTGTGACATTTTAAAGTGGAAATAGAGATCTGCAGTCACTTTGTAGGATGTATAATATCTCTGGATTCCATTGTTTATTGTCATATATCAGACCGGCCGCGTGTGTTCTTTGAGCGCCATCAAATCTGACTTCACGACACCAAATGTAATTGAACAGTGCAAAAATTCAGCACATCATATTCTCACTGCCTTCAAAAATACGAATCAAGAATGGGCGCAAAGCAAAAAGGAAATCACAGCATGCTAAATCAATTTCTACATTGTGATGGGGTCATGAATTTCAGCATATATGAAATTGTCAGGCAGGGAGGATGCGGTGCATTGTGGTGATAAAGAGAGACGGCATGATGATCATGCGTTTTGACTGGAAGCTGCCGAGACAAGAGAGACCCTGGCTGGAATGGAGGCAATGTTGCCTCTTTGCCCTTCTTCATGCAGGGCAATGAAAAAAAAATCCATCTGCATTGCAGCACATCACAGTTTGGAGCTGTGAAACTAAAACTAGCTGACTGAGACTGATGGGAATGTTTTTAAATGTATATGTATTACTACATATACTGCATGTTTCATGTTTGATTTGATCTGCTAGTATTTGTAATTATAAGTAATGTCCTTACCACCCTACAGATACAGATGTTACTCTATTATGGTCTTTCAATATGGTCTTTTTTTGTTTCTAACTTACTTTATTGGTGCATATTATCAAGAAACCATTATAAATAATGAACAGGGCCACTGAAATCTGCATGCTTGTTACAATATTCTCTATAACCATTTCTGGCAGTTTCACCTAAAGCCAAAACATAATTCAGCAGCCTTAGAAAAATGAATATTTTCCAACATAAGTTTAGCTTTGCTCCAGCCTGCATACCACATAGTCACACCTTTTAATATACATGATGACTGTACAATTTAGCATTGCGATCACTAACATCTAACTGTCTCCTAAATGCTAACCTTCTTCTGTGTATATGTGTCATATTTACACTCGATGATTTGTCAAATATTTCAGGTATTATCTAATATATAGTAATATTTCTATATATTAGATTAGATACAGCTCTTGCTACTGGACAGACACTTGATTACACACCTCATGTTTGTCAGTTTTAATTTGCCAACATGACTTCAGAGCAGAGCTTACTGGCATCTGGCCGAACAGCTGCATGTATATAATTGCTACACCAATTAAATAGCAGGAAAGAGCAAAGTATTAAACATCATGCACACACCTTCAGAGGGCTGAAATGGAAGGCAGGGGTTTTTTTATTGTCCAGACATGGGGGCTTGTATTTCTATGATAATGGATCATGTGTACTGTACACTGCTTTGATTTTTAACATGCAGACAATATCATTTACACACCACCACAAATGAAAATCAGACAAAACGATGACATTTGTAGCTTTTTTTTTTTTTTTTTTTTCAATGCAGATGTGTTTTTCTGGAAATGTGTGCTCTCAGAATAGAGCCTAGACGGAGGAGTTTGTGTAACATGCTGTGTGGTGTAGTTGTGGTTTCCTGCCCGGATTTTCCAAGCATGTTCAAGGGTTTTACCTGGCAACGTTTTATGTTACTTTGCAAGGCCACATCTGTAACTTTTACTGCATTGCTGTCTAAATGGCCACAGTATACCTTTAAGAAATGATGCATGTGCTAAAATGCACCAGCAGCAGGAGACGTTAAAGTAGCAGCTTTCTGCTATTTTTTTTTTTTTTTCCCCCAAGTAAGAAACCCACTGATGGTTTCAGTGACATCAAGTCCAGTGTGATGGAATAATGAGACACTATAACTCTGTTTTTGATACTACTTCACCACAAATGCTTGAAAGGAATCCAAGTCTAGTCTTATGACCCTTTAAATATAAGCAATACATCTTAAAGCTCATCAATTTATGGGAGGATTAGAAATGGCTAAGGCTTGCTGTAGCACTCTTGGTGAAGAAAATCTTCCTCTGCAAACAATTGTTACTGCAAAATACAAATTGTGTGGACGTTTTCACACTGATGCAGGCTGTGAATGCCTGTCCAAATGCAGAGCACTTTAAACCCTACTGCCCCAATTTTATTTTAAATCTTGTCCACTAATCGGCACCTCAGTTATAGCAGATTATGATATGCATTTTCACTATAGTGATCAAGCAAACCATTCAGCACGTTATCAGTGTGCCCATTTATTTAATTTCAGCAACTCGGAGATTTGTTGTTCAGTAAATAAGGCGATCTAGTGGAAATGTCTTCCTGATTATTGCACGTGTTCCGTGTAGTCTCCTTTACCTCAGATAGTCGCAACAAAATCCACAATAATGACGACTGACATTTCAAAAATGAAAGGTCCTAACCAATTTCTCTGGTGGGAACCATGCTGTCACCTTGAAATATTTACAGGTTATCGTGGAGACAACAGTGATTTCTGCAACCTGAAATTGGCTGCCAATACTGCGACAAATGTTGAGATTATAGACAATGAAATGATCCCCTATTCTTTTGATTATGAAACATGCAATCACACATGACATGCTTACTTGAGAGAAAAACATTGCATGGCGGCCCATTAGTCCTGTCTTTCCGACTGAAGCATTCACACAATTACATGTCTTGTTCCTGAACAGGAAACCATAGGTTTTGTGTGGCTTCCTGCATCAACCTCAATAATAGGCATGTATGTGCCGTGTGTGTTGTATTCACTTTTATGCTCTCTAAAACATTTCTCAGGTTGATTTATGTTGTGGCAGGTCTGACTGTGGATGTGTTTAAAGCCATGGAAAAGTAGAGGTCACCTTACTGAGACACAATCTACAGTCCTTGTGGATTAGATTGTTGTGTCAGAAACGGCAGAATAATTATGAGACCTTTCTTTGCTGCTGCTTCAGAGGGAGCTTGTATCATACTTAGGCTGCAGTCAGTATCATTGTTCTTCTCTGATGCTAGTAGTAATAGACAATCTGCTCATTTCAGGGAAATGAATAAACATTTTATATAGTGTGGCGTGTATTAAGAGGAGGGAAATAATCTCCTTGTCAAGTAGTCAAGTGGAAGATTATATACATACTGAATTTTTGTTCTTTAGGCATACGCAGGAAAGTCAACGTTGTGTGTAGCTGCTTCATGGACAGGAAGTCAATTCCATTTTCTTTTTGCTCATCGTATCTTATACTGCAGCTCCATTCAATGACACAAGTCATTTTTGTGTAATTGTCACTGCAGCAATTTGTCAATTCAGGACACAATCCACTTCATCAAGCTCACCGAGATGCCCTGAAGGTTGACCTTTTATTTATATTAACTGCTTCTTGGATTAAAATCTGGCAAAAAGAAAACTAACTTATTATGAAAACAACATAATATGACATGTAGTGAAAAGCCTGTAAAAGTAAGTGAAATTCGAACAAAAACATTGCCAAAGTTTCAAAACATTCAGACTGTGGCAGCCTGTCAAAATACAACATCTTCTTCCTTGGTGTCATTTTTACTTTACTTACCCATGTTCTCCAGAAGTGCTGACACTATGGTGAGGAGGAAACAATGGCTTAAGATCTTCCTACTCTTGTGCGCTGTGTGAACATTTTAGGTCTATTTTCCATATAGTCCTGTCATGAGACTTATACAATATATGTGAACGCCAAAAAGCTATTACTTTAATAGATAGATGAATACAGCAAAAAAGGCGGGCTTCCTATCAAAAAGACTCATATGTAATGCAGGAAATGGGATGGAAAGGCCTTGAAGCAGTCAAAGATCAACAACCTTCTTTGTCATTAAAATCACAGTGCTCTTCAAACCCTGCTGTGGGAATACATGGCCTCCTGCAGGATATACATCTGATCTCACACGAGGTAAGTGTTAATCATAATTCATGTTATATGGATTACAACTCCTAACATGGAACCAAAACCAAAACTGCACTTTCTAACATTTAGTTCTTGTTATATGAAAAGAAACCTACATGCTACATTAAATGCCAAAAAGCATGAAACAGAATCGGCAGTGTTGAGTCACTGCCGAACACTCAGATCAACTCAGTTAAAGGTAGTGCATCTGATTCAGTCAAGAAAAGCTCACTGAGGATTTAATGCAATGTGCAGTATGTCTTTTTTTTTTCTATTTTTGGTGACTCATCTATATCAAAGGTATTCAAACTGTGTGCTGCAGCACACTAGTGTAGCTTGAGGCAAGGTCAAATGTCTGAGTGGGTTTGATTCGTATTGTCTCATCAGTGGGGTTGAATAATTGTTGTCCATCACAGTTGGCAAATGTAGTTGCACAAGTGAGCATTGGCTTTGAAAAAAAAGTACGGAGAAAGTCTTTATGGATCTTTATGGATCCCCATGTTCAGTAGAGAACAAAGATTGCCTCTCACCTTGTTTGACTATATGCCAGTGTGACTGATACACACACACACACACACACACACACACAGTCAGTGATCATGTGTGAGAAATGATTAATGAACTCTTCATTCCTTGTTGCTAGGTTTGCTTTCAACTTTTTTTTTTTTTTTTGTTTGGACTATTTTACCAGCAAAAAGCCTTAAGTTAGAAAATATGCTTGCTATGTTTAGCAGCACATAAAATGTCACAGATGCTGTTAATTATACTCTCAGTCTTTACAAGCTAACTTTATACGTTGGCAAGTATCAGTGGTATGTGTTCTGTTATAGAAATAGCACTTTTTTATAGAGAAGAGAGACAATGCTGCTTTTGGCTGGTACCTGCTGTTGTCTGTCTGACAGACTCCTGGCTCAATACCATCTCTGAGGGCTGTAGTTAATATTCCACAGCAGTGCTTGTTTTAATAGCTTCTGCATTTGTTGAACAATATCATCAGACAGGGGAAAGCGGTTTTGATCATACTGTATCTTTGTGCGGTGCAACACTGTTAATTGGTCTCTGAGCAATTGGAATGGTATTTAAGACAATTTAATGACTCTCTGCGATAGATATTCTCAGGTTTCTCTTGCCCCTTTTAGGTCATAAAAGTCTCCAAAAACCCATTTATGTGCCACGTTTTGTAGGGGGTGTTTGTGGGGGTGGGGGGTTGCAGGGACTGTTCAAAGACATTTTGATTACATTTAAAGTGTTACATTCAGTTTATATTTTTGAACACATCTTCCTTAACCAGAATATCCACTGGGACTGGTGTCATACAGACCACGGTGGCGCTAGACACGCCCACTGAAAATATGTAAAACGTGTTGGATAAAATGTTTTAAACAACTATCATTATAAAGTAACTACAGGACACAAAAGCAGCACAACACAAAGTGCCTGAGCCACAAGGTAAAACTGTATAATAAGCACAAACATTACTTTTTTAAAATTTATTTTTAAATCTAAGCCAGAGAAGGTTAATACCTTGACTTGCAGTTTCCAACACATTTCAGCCTCAAATATTTGCACATAGCCGCAGTGTACACATCTAAAAGGCCAAGGCTGAATACGGGATGAGCAGCTCAAATAAGGTGAAGACCAGTGCGACTTCATGCAGTTTAAATTGACCCTTAGAGTCTCAGCATCGCACACGATCAGATACAATGGTAAGCACATAAAGGCCGTCTCTTCAAGTGAGTAACAGATCCATTTAAAACATTTTTTTATAGCCGTACAATGTTATCCTCCAAATCTTAGCAGGGCTGGTGGTCTCACAAGACACAGAGTAGGCATTCGCTTAGGTTAGAGGTGTCAAGCATGGATGTAAATGAATAGAAATGGAATTAACATTGCAGGATTGCTGGAATAATCTCAAGGCAGAGTCGTTGCTCGTCGCCATCATTATCGAAACGGCTCCCGACCGCATGATTTTCTGATCCTAGCTTCCAGCTTTAACCTCAGCTACCAGCTGTAGCTTTAACATAAATTGAGCTTGTGCGATTTATGCTGGTTTTTTGTGAGGCTAAATATTTTTGAACACTTCACATGTTACATGTTCATTAAGTCATTACATTTCAGCAGCGTAACACACTGAATGTATTTGACTGCCACTGGCATTCACCGCTGCTTTACATTTTGTTCGTCCATAAATATGATAAACCATTTAGCAGAATGATTTCTTTATGCAAAACAGATGCCAGTGCAAACATTAGCTTTCATCTCCTACTTAGCAGACTGCTGAGGCATTTTGCTTAACAAATTAAAGAGGGAAAACTAGACCCATATTTTCATTTTTTTATTTTTTTATTTTTTACGATGACCCAATTTTACTTTCCTCAACTCAGCAGATGGAGTGAGCCTCGGCAACAATTAATTAACAGTAATTAGTAGCATTAATTAGAACAAAAAATGTCTAGGAACTCATTAGTGTGATATGGATAACATTTCCACAGAGAGACAACCGACTGAACATTTAATGATAAACAGCAGCTACTATCAGAGTATGAAAAAAAAAGTTCTAAATCCATAATTGGTGCCTTGTATCCGTTTTTAACTTCATAATTTACATACTGTAAATGTAAGTATGACATCCGATGGCATCACTGCACTGTACACGATTGCATGAGAAAGGTTTAAAATGTGGTCCTGGCCACCCCTCTGCTGGATCTTTTGTGGGTCTGTAGGATGGAGCTGGACAATGTTCAGAAGTTGCTCCTGTTCTCTCTTGTCTTGTTCTGTCTTGTGGGGATTTAGCTTAGTTATTCTCATTTTCAACTGTGAGCGACAGCCATTGTCTCACTGCTAAAAGCTTCAATAACTGTTGTGAGCAATCAAGTTTGGATAATGCATGGAGAATGTTTGCATGTATGGCAATGATGGTCTGTCAGTCCACCAGAATGAAATATCTCATTAACTATTGGATGGATTTAGTCCTTATCCTAATGACTTTAGTTGTCCTTTTTATTACTAAACCATTATTGGATGCAATTGTGTACATTCAGGTCGAGGTTGAATTTTAATTCATCCAATACTTTGGTTTAAAATAACCTGCAAGAATAATCATTAATGTCAGCTGTACTTTGTGTTTAGTGCTAATAAGCAACTATTATAAGTATACTAACAGGCTCTGTAGTACTGTGGTGCCTGATTACCGCCTCACAGAGTCACTCGTGTATCTGTAGACATTTAGTCTTGTTGAATGAAAAACTTACAGTTCACCAAGTGAAAGCCATTGAATAAGTTGAGCTGTAACTGAACCTTTCCAGTTAGTTTCTGGCCAGAAGAGGCTGCTGAAGAATATCCTCCGTGGCCTGAGGCGTACCTAAAGACGAAGATATTCGCTCCACTTTATTTTTGAATATTTGACAAGACCTGTCACCCCCTGTTAGCATCTTCTGTCAAGGCTAGCAGCCCATCCTGTACTGTATCAGGTCAAACCATGATGTCAGGACAGTAATATTTGCAGTATTCGGTTGTGCTATCATGTCCTATTTCAGTGTTCTGGGGAAGATCAGCCTACAAATGAGGTGGTGATGATGATATTGACATATGCATGAAAAAGCACATGCAAGAAAAGGAAACTTAAAAAGATCAAATGTTATTTCGGTTGGCATCATTGCCTTTTTAGGTATTTTATACTGTGAAATATGTGTAATGTTGGTGTACCCTTACGTACTAGTGGTTATGACCACAGTATTATAAGATAGATTTTTGTTTTGTTGCAATGCAACTCTGGGGCACACCTGATTTTACATAAACCTGACAAGGTTTCAGCAATTCATTTCAAGCTTTATAGCTTCAGTGATGTTTGTAAGTTGAGTTGTATATTATTTATAGCAGACCACAACGATCCCTGTGAACAGAGACATTCAGTCCGGGAACAACTGGACATGGTTGGCTCGTGTTGTGATTTCAGTCTTAGTAGTTGATCTCTAGCGGGATTTAGAGTATAAAATAGCACAAGATAAATAGCAGTCCAGCCAACCACAGTGTCCTGTCATTCAGTGCTGTGTTGGTGCTGATTTCCATTGTGCTTTACACGAGCTGAGATAAATACACTGATTTTTACAGACAAATGTACATCATGACAAGCATGACCCTGTTTTGTTTAAGGCTGAGCTGGTACTGTATAAAAGACTAAATTTAAAAACAACATGCAGATTGGAAAGACAATGCTAATAATTGGATGAAAATGTATAAATTCAGTGTCAAGTCTATTGAATTCCATTAAAATGTATGGTGACAAATAACCCAAGAGACAATTTTCTTCTGAAGAAATAGGTCACAGATTCAATTACAGTCACTGAAGCATGGACTCAATCTATCATGCCAAATTAAGTGCATTTTAGCAACCTACTTTTCTCTGAGAATTTTATAGACACATTCAGTCAAGTGGAGAGATTCCACTGAAACAGAATTATATCAGCCTTTTTCTTTCTTTTTCTAATTTAAACGTGGTTTTAAACGGTATAAACATTGGAAAATCATTTTCTCTCCATAGAAAGCTGTTAACTCCAGGAGCTGAGTTTATCTGTCTGAAGTCATTTTCTTTTCACCGATTCTTATTACAAGTTAAAGAGTTGCAGAAATTGCCATCCACTTATATCTTTGCAGGTTTAAACTGCAGCGAAACATAAAATGTGTATTTAGTGACATCACATATGGGAACATATAAGGTATATACAAGAAGCACTGTACTTCATATCTGTTAAAAACGTACAGTATGCTCATCTCAGTAATGTGCCACGTCAGTACGGCGGTTTTAAAAAATTACATATTTTTCAAGAGACGGTGCTTCGGTTACTGTTGATAATTCACAGACCCTGAACAGAGCTGTTTTCACTGGAACTACTTTCTACCAGAGAAATAAAAAAACTGTTAACAGTGAAGTCTGTGAAGGATTATCCAGAGTAACATGGACAGATAGCACAAACCTTAACAAGTGGTTATCCATTTACTGTGTGGCTGGCTGAAAGATGTATTTTTTTTCATTTAACCCACCCACCACATTTTAAATGAAACTTCAGATCATTGTATATTGTTTACAATATAGATTATATTACAGCAAATAAATACACTATAGGGAAAATTGGTTGTCACTACAACAAAGATTGAGCAACAAGACAAGGTAATATTATAATATAGGTGTTTAGTCAACTTTACCTTGGGAAACTTTATTAAAACAATCTGACCCTTAACACAATGAAGTACAGTACAGTGCAGTTATGTCCATCCAACAGAAACACTGGTCAGTATTTAAGAGACAAGAGAAAAGGGTGAAGGGGGGAACATACAGTATACGAAAACTTTAACTCTCTTTGAGAAATCAATGAGGCAATATGTGTAAAGGGAGAGAATTACATTAAGATGGGGTACAATTAAAATAGTATAATTAAAAAAAAGAGTCCCAGTCTGCTTTAAGTGTTTAATTAGCACCTTAAAATGAACTTGATTTAGCAAGTTCTGAGCACGGTGGAAAGATTATAGATTGATTTGCACTTGGAATTGTTCTCAGTTTGATATATATTTGTACATTTTCACTTTTTATTTTTAAAGGGTGTTAAGTGAAGTGTCGCCTGGGTAATCCCTTTTGGAAAGGTATTCATCACGAAATACGAGGAATAGGAAAAAAGTAACATCAACACTTCAGCTGAATTGCAGTTCAGCCGCCACTTCTGCAAAGACTGATGGAGCATTTTATTTTTTTCCACGAATAAGTAGAAATATTGTGTTAACTTTAATGCTAAAGTTCCAGTCAGTAAGTTTGGCTTATGCATTTGGGATGGGGGACATATACACATAAGTAAAGCGTTTGCTTTGTAGATGGTAAACCAACTTTCTTTCATACAGATATATTTTCATCCATGTTTATTTGTAGTGATGATGATTGGTTAGCATCATAGAGTTGACTGTTGTAACTTGGTAATTTATTTGTGATGTATCATATTTATATATACTATATATATGCTGTAGTTTTACACATCCTAGCCCTTTACAGCTAAATTATGAAAGTCAAGAAGGAAGGATATGTTTACCTGTTGAAGGACACTCTGGTGTTTTCATTTTCTGTCTTTCCTATTTCAACAAATGACAACTTGAAGAAACTAAAACAAGCAAAACCGAAATTATATTCTCAAATTTGGACCAATTCGCCCTGAATCTACACAACTAACATAATGCTGTTGGAAACTAAAGACACAATTTTTATGTTGCGTCTGCTTTGAAACAAGTGAGCAACCCAAATACTCACACACAAGGGATAAAAAGCCCATAAAAAGGACTTTTTGTATAAAGCTTGAAATGCCATTTAGAAATACTTTTAGAGACGAGATAAAATGTTTTGTAAAAGCGGTTCAGACTCAAAAAGCAATTTCACAAAGGCATGCGGGATGTTGGATGACACTGAGAGGGGTGATTCATGCACAATTGACACTCACCTCCAAACCGTGACTATTTATTGTCTAGCAATATTCAGCAGAGGTAAATCTGCTCTCTTGTCATCATTTTGTCATCTAGTAAGGTACACCAAGTTTTCTCATTTCCTCTGTATGCATTCAAATGATGGTTGCCATGGAAAAGACCGGCACTGACAATTTAAAGAGAAAGAGACCAGTCTCTTGCTCTCTCTCTCTGTCTCTGTGTTTTCACTCAGAGCCATCATGGAGCTTTTTTCTCATAGTCTGTAGGCTGAAGTTGCTGTTATGTTCAAGTGAAGTACAACACTGACCACTTTGGTGGAAATACATTTGGCATTACATTTGGCTCTTTTTCTCTGCTCTGTTTGATCTTAGGCTTGTACTGTATGGCGCCGGATACTCTCTGAAGAAAGCTCCATAAAGTGGGCTTTAATAATTCATGACGCCAGATTTAGATTTGTGCCTCACTGCTCAAAAACTGAAAATTCTCCACTATGTTACTTTGCAGAAGAGCTGTGGATCAGCTTTTTTATTTTTATTTTTTTTAAAGTTTGTTGTATAGTTCAACAACTTTTTACCAAACCTGCTATATTGTTGATAACATACTACTTTATTGTAAGTGCAACAGACCAAGTACTGAAGGGCGCATTATGTCAAGTGCATGTGCTCTGCTTCTTTCTATTATACGGCTTGCAGAACATTTTACAAAAGCATATTCATTCTGGAAATGCCTTTCTGTTAGGAGCTTGATAATGTTTAGATATATCCTTAATCAAAGTCTCAAGGTACCACAAAGAGCGTACTCACACCTCCACCGTTGCAGCGCTTGAACATAAACTAGATTACGGCCAAACAATACATTAAGAATGTTATCTTCCTCATGTATGATACAGTAGTTTATGCCAAAGCATCAGTGCTAAACAGCCATGTAAAAAAAAGACTTTATCAGCAGAAAGTAGTACCATCATCCATCATTCAGGAGTCACCTAAATTGTTTATGCTGTATTATTTTGTGCCCTAGCTTTTCCATGAAGTAGAGCAAATCATGTCCACTGCACAAACGCATAACATCAGCATCTGATGTAATGAATGCTCTAACTAGTCGGTAGGTGGGCATGGTTTATGTATCTGGCCTAGTTGCATCTCATTGTAATGAACATGATTGAGGAATATGCACCAGTCAGGTTGGTGTTTCTACTGCTAATGCAATGTAAATGGAGCAAAATAATCTGCAGTGAGTAATGTCTGTTTACGTATGCATCATGCATTCACCGTTTGGTTTCCCTTGCATGCAAAGTATTACCTAGGTAATTGATTTTGCAAGGTTCATTAGGCACAATTTGTATATCAGATGGGCTGGAAAAGAGAGTTGTTGATTAGTTAGATCTTGCTTTGGGAAATTGCTTTTTTTTCAAATTCTTATCTCTGTTGCGCCATACTTTAGTAGTTTTGCTGTGTTTATAAATTAGCACAGGTGAATCTCAACAACTTGTTTTGTATTCATGCATGGTTTGTATTTGTGTGTGCGCGTTGTGTCTGTGGGGTCACGAAGAAATAATGCTCTGATGTAGGTAGAAAACGTGCCCTGGCTTATATTAACACACAAGACATCAGTGTAGACATACACACATTTGCATTTAATTATATCAAATGATGGCAGTGATCGCTTTTCACTTGCACTAAAAAATTATAAAGATGCTGGATATCTACCATTTCCTACATAAAGCCTACACACTTTCCTATTATTGTGTTAACATTGATTTCTCATTATTCCGTCATTTTCCTTGTAATGAATAACCAACATCCTCATATGTAGAGAGAGAAAATACAATACAGACACAGTTATTTGGCTCAGGAAATAAAGGTTAACCATTCAGGTTAGTGACCTCCTGGTCATTGGGTCAGCACACCACTTCACTGATGGTTTCTGCAGGGATGGAGGGTGAAACGTATATATATGTTAAATATATGTTCTCCAGAAGGATTTTGTGGGATAAATGGTTATTCTGTCTTTTCAAAGTGAATTTAACCATGTGAAGAAAACATTAGTCATACACATCCTCCTAAAAGCTACAGTTCCAAATACTTAAAAAGTACAGTAAGTCCTTGAAGAGTGGAGGTAACATAAGCTATGCTCGACATAAAGATACTTTCCAGTAATCACTTTTCAGTTCAGCCCTTAACGATCGATTGAAGAATGAAACCTTATCTATCACGGATCTAAGTATTCAAACAGCTTTAGACCAGCAATGCTTTTCCATGCGCTGTCCATATGTCATTCACCTTCACACAATAATTTTTGGTGGTATTCACAGGCTCGACTATTAATGATTCTGTTTAAGCAGTAGTTCACAATCTCTGACTTTTACTGACAACCAATTTAACTGCAGAAATTTCACCATTTTAAGCGCCCCTTCAACCTCTCAATGGTCCTCTGCTGATGTTTGCAAAACCATTAGTGCTTCCACACAGCACCTGGCAGTTTAATAGTTCTGTACTCCAACAGACAAAAATACATCTCTGAGATTCGGAGGTGAAGTGGTTTAAACATTTGCTTTTTGAGGAAGTTAGCAGCTAAAGATCTTGTTTTGAATCCTGTATAGATTCATACACTTTCAAAATATTGCATACAGCCACTGCCTACATAGAGAACATTTCTAAATGTTTCTGTGTAACACCAGAAGCACCAGTTGTGCAAACCCAGAAATTATACAGAATCCTTTTTGTGACAACTGTGTTTCTTAGCTCCATTCTGGGTATCTTAATGACCTATCTCTGTGGTGCTTTAGTACTTGCAAGCTCAATTTGCCAGCTCATGAGCCAGCTTGCCAGCATAATGTTCTTTCTCCTCCGCTTATTAATAATAACCCTGACTTTCTGTCCCTCTGAGCCACTACTCATGATGCTTTACTTTGTACAACATGACAGATTCCTCATACGAACCCAGTCTGTTTCTCATGTGGAGCTAAGTGGGAAATAAATGCATTAAAATATTATAATAGTTTTAATTTCCACAAATCGCAGTCGCCTCTGATGTCCTTAATGGTCACAGTCAAATGTTTTATAGCAATGTACAACAGCAAAGGTTATGCTTCATTTTTCAACAATCTGTATTCCTGCGGACATTACATTTTCACAGGTATTCCTGCAACATACAGTAAATAAATAAAGACCATGAATAACATTTTACAGGTGACAGGACTAGGAAATTAATATTTTGTTCTACAGTATTTCTTATTTTTGACAGGATTAAAGGTACCCTATGGAGTTTCCGGTCGCTAGTGGCTCTACGGGGCAATGTTTTGATGAGTGGGTCCACATTTTGTTTGTATCTCTTGCTCTCTTGTGCATAAAGACACATACAAACATGAGTGATGCTGTACATATTTGTGCTGACTGCAGAGGGAAGCAAAACAAACTAGTCAGGCCATAAAACATGCAGAAGAAGATGAACATGACCTTTTATTTAAAAAAAGATCCTCGGTTTCACAATGCATTCAATACATTTTGGGCCTCAAGGTTGCACAAAATGCCTTTTTGGTGAGAAATACTAAATGTAATCATAACTGTGTTTGTTAACGAGAAAATTCCACAGGGAAGCTTTAATTGAAAAAAGATGGTTTTGTGAACATATTCCTGTGTCCACAAACACATCCTGTTTTGGTGTTTTCCATGCTTTCAAATAAATTGAAGGATTAAAAGCTCCTCCAGGGATCGAGACAATTCTTCAAAACATTAAGGCGTTTTTGTTTTATCGCAAAAATGTATTGTCATCCAGCAAAAATAATGCTGTTTTTTTTTTTTTGTTTATGATAAGTCCAAACATTGGAGATACTATTTTATATGTGGCCTATGCTTTATTGGATGTTCATTCCCAATAGCACAAACGGTGCTATTTACTCTCATGCACTCAAGGATGAATTTGTTCTCTGTGCCATGTTTACAGCCTTCAATTCACAGATACCAATATATACACTGTAGTTATGTATGCCTACCAATTCTCAAGTGTACAGTATGCTGCATTATATTAAAAGAGGTGTGTTACAGCTGTGTATTGAAATGACATCATATTACCACCCACGATACTGAGATTGGATGATTTGAGTATTTTCCCACAGCCAGCCTGATTAGAACAGCACATGAAATATCTAACTTGACTTCATTTCCCTCTGAGCTATTTTTGTCAGATTCTCTTGTCCACTTAGCTGTGCAGGTTAATTGTCTCCTCTTTTCAGCCTCTGCAAGTGATGCAACTTAAAGGGGGTATATGATTACAAATTCAAATGCTAATTTCCTCCGAGGCTTAGAGAGGTGAAAAATGCATGAAACGCGCATGCTAGTAGTAACTATTTATATGCAAGGTTATTAGAATAGGGAAACAAATTAACCAGACATCACTCTGGATTATGTTAACATGACAAACTGCTGTGATGGGGCCTCACGCTACGTCCGCATGCTTCAGTGAGAGAAAGCACAGTGGAGTGGAAGTGTTTTAACACTGTGGGATAAGTATGTTACACTGAGGTCATACCCTAGAGCTAAAAAAAAACTGACCCTTGAATCCATGGACACTGTGGTAATCTATTAGAGAGAACATGAACACACACAAACACAGCAGACTGCATATAGTTAGATGCAGTGTGATGAAAATAATTGTCTTCATTTTACTTTCAATGTGTGTAAAGATTAACATTACCCCTGTGGCATCACCCACTCACTGTCTGTTGGCTAATATAAACTAACGATTGTGCAGTTGTTTGCTGCAGTGCCAATGGTTTTCCAGTAATTGGTGGGATGTACTGCAGTGTTAGGGTGTGCTTTGCTGCTCATGGGAACTGTATGCTAACTTGAATTGCAACCAAAATTTTTATTTTTTACAATACACTAGTGACTATTGTATTTGTCTTATTCAGATATGTACAAAACAAATGGATTGCTCGTGGGAAAGTGATTGATTTGCTGATTTGAATTGGCAAATTGGGATAATTTTTCAGGAAACTAGAAAATATTTCTATCTGGTGACCTCGTATGGTGACCTCACATTACTGTCAGTCTTTTTTTTTTTTTTTTTTTTTTGCAGTCTGTCTTAATACAGATCACACAGCCGGGCGGTGAGCTACATGTCTGCTTGTTTCAGAGCGGAAATTTATTACTAAGACTGAAACATATCACATGGAAAACAAGAATTTCTTGAATGAGAATTAACATCTTTACTAAGTCTTCACTTAATGGCATTTTTTTTATAATTTATTATATTGGGGAGAGGTCTTTATTTCAAATCCCTTTTTGGTTTGATATTTTATTTATGGTATCTCAGTATAAAGCCTCCATGTTGTCTGATCTTCTTCTGTTTGCTCTGTTAAATGTTTGTTACTGCATTACCAGTAATTACAGTTATCCACACCAGAGACTTCCGCAGGCCCAGCCTTTATTTGTTTGTGTCACCCATTTGGCCATTATTGGAGACCCACCTTTAAATTGACAACAGGTCAATTTTTGGGTAAATATAGATATGCCATATCCCAGGTATGTATTGGCATGACTAACTAGCTTTGTCGCTAGTTAGGGATCACTTTGACAGATGCATTCATTGGTGTGCCAATTAAAACGCTCTCTTGATTTCATATTTCTTTACTCTACATGTATCAATGTTGTCATGGTGGATAGTTTTGCATATATAGCTGAAGTGTTCTCAAAGATGCAGAATATATCGGTGACAGGGCTGGACTTAAATGGAACATGTCAGATGAAGATGACCCAGACCATCACTATATTATCACATTGTTTCTTCAAGCAGCTCATGAAGGAGAGTGTCAGACCACACACTGAGTTGACTGAAAGGCTGCTCAACCCAACCATCAACCCAGTTCATTGAAGTAATAGAAAGGTGTGGAGTGGAAAAAGCCACAACCCAGCCATACCTATAAAAGGAAGGCTGGTATGAAAGGAAAGACTATCATACAGTAAGCTTCTAGTAGGGTAAAGTAAGATCTTTATTTTATGTTTTTGCAGAATAACAGAATAACCATTGACATTAAAATATTGATTATCTTTACAAAGGTTTTTTTTTTAACAAAATGGCTAAAGGTATATTGCATTCTGAAAATAAATTAGTAACTTGTAACTTGTGGTGTTTTTTTTTTGTTTTTTTTTGAGTACACCACTTGCTCTCACTCGTTTTCTTTGTTTCCATTTCCTTTTCTATCCCCCCTTCCCTTTTGCTCATTGTATTTCTCTCTGTTTCTCTCACAATGTCTCTCTCACACATGCATACACACACACACACACACACACACACACACACACACACACAGGCTTATGTGCATACACATACAAATTCACATACACAAACACAGAACCGCACTGCACCCTCTTTGCAGGAAATTTAATGGTCTCATGAACATCAGCCAGGGTCATGCTTGGGTCACAGCCAATTTATCTTAGCATTGCGCAGTGAGGGGGCTGTGTATGAAAAGCATCTTTACATTAGCTGGGGGGTTGTAATTGATTAGCTAGTTTGTGTGAATAGAATAGATTGCAGTAGCAATCTGAAAAGGAAAGGGATGTGATCAAATTGAGTCTTATTCTCCAGACAGGATATAATCATTTGCTCTGTACTGTGCATAGTGCCTACACTGTAGTACTCATTATTCACTTTCCTCTTATCCTCCAGCATAATGCACAGGCACTGATTTTTGATTCTGCCTGGCTGCTGCAACTACAAGTGTAACACATTGTCCGAACGTGTCGCCAATTAAATACAAAATCCAGATAGATGGACAGTCCGACTCGAGGCATTTTTGCACTCTGAATTATGGCACACTTGTATGCTGCTGTATTGAGACCTATCACTCCCTAGTCCCTCTGACTTGTGGCTTATCAGTTGCTTGTTTAACCAAAGCTCACGCTGTATGTTTATTTCATTTACGCTCATATACTCTGAAAAACAGTGTCACACTGGCATTCACTATTACCTCTTAGTCGACAAGCAGCTCCATTGTTTATTTCTCTGGTATCTTTTGTAGTTGGCATGCTTAGTCTGCCAGCCAATCTTATCTGGGCTTGGACAAAAGCCAGTTGCAGATAGTTATAAAGAAAGGAATTGCATTAATTAAGTTCTGGTAACCTAATATGTTGAAATGCAATATGGTAAAATCAACCATTGGCATTTCTAGTATGTGGCCAAGGCTCAGGCCTCTGCATATTCCATAAAAGCATTCTGGGAATCATCCCCATTGGAAAGAGTTGAGGTCTTTGTGCCTATGTGGTGACACAGAATCACCACAAGGCAAGCTTTCGTCTACGTCCTGGTTTTGTAATGACTTCTCATGTCTACTCACAGTTCTAAATGCATTCTCATCTGTGAAATGCCAAACAAATTAAATCTAACGCACACCGATTGGATTCAGTCATACTCCATATTATGTCCATTAGAAGCCAATGAGGTATTGCAAATATTTTATTGCCAAATTTAATGAAGCTGCAGTTCTCCATTTGGATTTCTGGGATATTTGCATATGCCAGCTCCACACGACCGACTGTAATGAAGCTATTTGACAGGCATTGCTCCACTTTTATATCATGGACCAGGTGTATGCAAGTATCTTTAATCCTGTAGTGCATACAGATCAAAAGTGTATATTAGATTACATCCTCCATATGCAGTACAGGTCAGCTGGGATGATTATCAGTAATAGAAAAGCTGTACAGCTAAAGGCTTATGGAGGAGTGGTTAAGGCAAATCTATGCAAGTTGACGGGTTTGTACCCCAAAGGGCAGATTCCACCATGCCTAACTGAGTTGCAGATGTTATACATATGTATGTGTTGAGAAGCTTTGGTAGGATGCATTTCCAAACTGCCTTAAAGCTCCTGATTTATTTTGTTTTTGTACACTATTTGGGCGCACAGCGCTGTTTGTGTGCCTCTTCTTGAATACTGGATAATCACATGTGTACAAATACTGAATTAGTAATTAATCACTGCTGTATTTGTAGCCGGTCCTGTGCAAAGGGAACCATATCGACTTGAACAATGGCAACAGTACAGTGGCCAGTACACCCAGCTGTGGTGCTACACTAGTGCCATCTAGTGTGATATACAAGGAATGTTGCTGTTGCCAGGGAAGACACACATGTATCATGCCTCAATGAATGCACCATGTAACACTTATTTAGCTCTCTAAGCCCAATGGGAAAACTTGCAAAAAGAGCTCTAATAACAGAAATACAGACACTACTGCCGCCCCCCCCTCTCTCTCTCTGTCTCTCTCTGACTCTCTCTGTCTCTCTGTCTCTGTCTCTTTTCTGAGCACTGCAGGTGTAAAAGTGAAGTATTATTATGAGGCTGGGTATTGCTTGGAATATGCACATTAAGATTACATTTCATACTAAAACATTAACAAGTCAGAAAAACACATCTAAATATTAGCTAAAAACATACTAATTACTAATAGTATCGTATGCAGCCAAATGTAAAGCAAATGTAAAACTATAACAATCTCTACATTGTCAGTATAATCCGTTTTCTGTCCCACCTTTTTGTAAATGAAAATATGTGATATTACACAAGACAAGAGCACCATCGTGTGGTCATCTGTGTGTAGAGCACAAAGCTGAGGGAAAGGAAAGTTATAAGATTTATTGTGTATAAGGAGATTAGTAAACTGAATACATTGTGTAGCCATGTGCTGATTCATTTTCATCCATGAATAGTAATAATGGGACAATTAGAAATTTATACTGTATTCTACACAAATAGAGACATCAGTCAAATTAGAAGCATCAACAAAGCCAGATGTTAAGTATTATACTGCATTTAGCTGTATAATGTTTTATATCATTATGTGTGAAACAAGTACAGGTTGGATTTATTCAAAAAAATATTCAATCATTTGCTTTACAATACAACAATTTTGTATTATATGAATGCTACAGAAATGTATATTCTTCAGTGGACCAGTGTGGTAAATCAAATCTGTGGCAGAGCCTTCCCTTAAGCACAGCAATATAACAAATGTGGAGCAATATTCACTTGGCTCTGGTGCTGTTTTGACATCATCTAGCAGAGGACTGCTGTGTTGGAGTGGATTTCCTGTCCCCAGGTAAGCTGTACATCATCTTTTGTTTGCTGGGAAAGCTACCATTACTCTGAATTTGGTCCAATGTTACTGCAACAGTTAGCAGCAGAAGTGCTGATATATTGGTTTCTCTGGACAGAGGAATCAGAAGGAAATGAGTATTGCTCTTCTGTTCCCTCAACAACTGTTGCCTAAATGCCCTTGAGCAAGGCACTTAGACAAGCTGCTCTATGGTTAACAGGAAAATATGGTGGCTACGGCTACAGTAGCGTAAATTGAAACGAATGCAAAAGTGTGTTGTACAAAACTTTTTCTGGCTTCAGAAAAGCTTCATGAAATGTCATTTCATACAGCAGGAGATCTAGAGCCCTGCAGGTGTACTGAGTCAACACTTTTGCTTTCAGCATGCTACTGCAGATAGACCCTGGATATATCAATCCCTGGAAATAATTTCCATAAACATATATTATATCCATCAAACATACAGTGCACAGTAGATGAATATACTGTGTTTTTAAGTACATGTATACATTATTTACATTAATTATTTAAATTGATTAATTCTGAATTAGTGTGTTATGTTTTGAGATGCCTTCCTCATATTTTGTTCTAGTTCCCTCTTTTTTATGTGATTTTCTCATGATTCACATTGTACTGCTGCATGTTTCCTCCTTTGTTATACTTCTTCTTCCTCTAGCACATCATACTGTTCATCTAATGCTCAGTGGCATGTTTTAAGTAAGGACAATTTTTGGGCTTTGTAATAAATTAAGATGTCTTTTGTGATTATGCCCATTTTTAGTTTATAGGCCATAGATGGAAGCAGTTTGAAAAGTTTTACTTGTGCATCATCTTTCTGTTTTAAAAAGTGCTATAGTTGCACACACGCTTCCCAGTCATATATTTTACCAAATGAAACATTGATGTTCCCTCTAAAGCCTCCATCCTTCTTGCTACATGTTTCACAGACAATAGCACTTTGCCAGCAATTTGTTTCAGCCAAGATGTATGGTGTGATAAATATTTAAAATCAAATTTGGCAAAAAGACATAGATGGATGTGCCACCCCAGGCTGTCGAGGGAGCTGCACACTAAAGTACAGGGACGTCCCTGCTAAAGTCACTTATATCCACACACACACACACACACACACACACACACACACACATGCATACAATATCTGTGCAGACTTGCATCACTGTCAGAGCTATCACTAGCACTTCTTCACTGCACCAAAGTTCCCTTTTTTCTTTGTTTTTTTTTATATGTACTGTATACAGGTGACAGTGCTTATATGAGCGTGTGGGCATGCATATGCTTGTGTGTGTGTGTGTGTGAGCAAATAAGGAAAGATTGGAGCAGAATAAATGTTGAGTGTATGTATGTGTGAGCATGAGAGAGTTGTTGGCATGGTTGTGCGTGTGTGTTTGTGTGTGCTGAATGAGGGCAGGGTGAGTAAGGAAGACAAGAAAGCATGGTGCATCATGGCTGTGTATGGATGAGGCAGAATGTTGGTGTGTTTACAGTCCAAACACTCCCGCTGTGTCTGCTGAGAGAGATGTCGGCTCTTTGCCAGGGATTCGCTCCACTGTAATGACCCACACACACTCGCACACTAGTGATTTGTTTGAGAGAAATTAGCTAACAAGCAAACCCACACAGAGTTACTCCGTACATGCTGACTTTAGGCCCACTGATTGAGGCAGGCTTTTATGCTGGGCACTAAGTTGAGAAACAAAAAGCATAATCTATAACATTCTGCTGCTTTTTTGAAATTGGAAACATTTCATTTCAATAAAAAAAGTTTTGTCTTTTTAGCACATATAATGAAGGATGGCAGTGGAAGCTAAGAATCCAAAAAGTGGACTCGCCTACTTAACTTCAGGAATAACAGCAGCCACTTTAGTCTAACCAAATCTAGTCTAATCTCTCTGTCAGAAGGTAACAATATTCACCTACCAATACCTCTAAAGCTTACTATCAACGTGATGTATCTTTTTTGAATGATCCATACAAAGCCAAAGTGTAAAAAATGTCAATTTGCACTTTTGAAGGAGGGTTACTGTATATGCTGGACTATTTGTTGCCTGGGAGCAAAGACTTTGCAAAAGCTTTTAAAACATATGATGCATGGTTGATGCATATATTATTAACTCTTGCAGCCAATGAGAGAAGAAAGATCAGTGTGTAGGTGATGACTTGGTTGATGTATGACCATTGAAATACTGCTCCATTCATCACCATGTAACAGTAAATGCTCAGTTTCTGGGCCTGTCATCTACTCTCTGATGACTAATAGCCAGAGTTTGGATGGCTGATAAAGGCACATTGTAAATAATCTGCTTGGGAACAGATGATGCTCCCCATACTGTACCTGCCTGGCCCCTCGGGCAGCTTTTGTAAGCCGTTAGGAAAAGTATATGAAAGTTCCCACTTTGAGACTGGTTTGAAGAATGTAGACCTCCTCCAACCATTAATCAACTCACCTGTGCTGATGAAGCATAACCTTTATTAAGATGGCTGTGTGCTAGACCCTCAAGAACTTTTTAGTGCGAACTAAAAAAAACATTTTGAGATAAAGATTGAATGCTAAAAAAAAAAAAAAAACGACAGAAGAGTGGTGGATAACTTCTGTAGACAGAGTCCCTTGCTGCAGATACATTGGACTACAGGGCCAATACCTTATTTCACTGTTTCCGGGCAACAATATGTTCCTGTGTGATTAAAACAACTATGCTGTGGCAAGATATTTCTATCCAAGTTAGCCAAAAATGTGACCCAGCTTTAGGAGCATATTACCTTTACTGAAAGTGTCAATGACAAAGCTTTACTTTGGCAAAACTACCAAAGGATGCTAAAGTGTGACTAAGACTCCAGGCTAATCTACTACTTAGCTGAGAACTGATGAGATGGTACTATTCTAAAACTGATACTGGCATATAGGGATGAGAGTTGTGCCAGACACATCCCAGATAGCAAATATTTTTGCTGTATTATGGCATACATTTGGCATTTTTGGCTTTCTTTTGGCATTAAGAAAGCCTTTTGGCTTAACTGTGGTATGATTAGGGTTATCCATAATAGATAAGGAGGTGCCAGCAATATATGGCTGAGTTAAGGCATGTTTATGGCAAGCCAGAAGACTGGGCAAAGAGCGGGAACAGTTTCCATCTGCTTTGGATGTGTTATGGCACATTTCTGTATAGCCGAAGAAGAAGAAGGAGAAGAGACAACACTTGCATAGTTCCTCTTTAATGAAGCATTCTGAGGTTATAGTAGATTGGGATTTTTGTGTATATGCTGTCACACTAGATGCTGTGAGAAGAAATCCCGCCTGCTCTTTAGCCACCGATTCTATTGCAAAAGCAATAAGGAGGTGGTTTTACTGGACAGGGGACAGAAGCGGCGGGAAGAAGAAGCGCCGGCCAGCCAGGACCCAGCCAGGAGTGCTGAATACCGAAGGCCTTTGCGTTAGAGGGGAGGGAGGAGATGCCACTTTTTGGCTGGGTTGTGGGGATTTAGGGCTCTTCTGGGACCATTATGGTTATATTTTGGAAGTCCACAATTAGTTTTGGGTGAATTTTGGCTCCCTTTTGGTATGATTTTGGCAGTCACCCATAACCTTGCCAAAATGACAAGCCACATTTGGACCAAAGCAAAGCCAAAAGATTTTGCTGTATGGGATGCAGGAGACATTAAGGGTATGTGACATTGTGATAACATTGTAGGAAGATTAATGATTAAAAGCGGTACACCTACAAGATCACTTTAATAATAACCATTGTCTTAATAATTTGGGCCACATGATTTTTTTTTTCATGTTTCATTTTGATTTACTATCCTACAGTACTGTATATGATTTATTTATTCTATATAAATATGTGAAACATTGATATATTATGAATGAAATATGTTTAAGGACACCCTCCCTTGTCACTAGTACATCCACATATATCCTTCCTTTTCATATAAACAGGCGATTATTAAACGGGGTAACTGTAGTATTGTATATAATATATTTGTATATATAATCTTTGTAGGTCTAATATGTTAAAATCAGTCAAGTTAAAACAAATACATGTGAATTAGACCATTACTCATGCACGTCAACTAATTTCACCGTTTACAATAACAAGAGGTAAATCAGGAGCATTGATTTTATTCACCGCGAAGAGGCAGAGAGGATGATGGGAAATGAGGCAGAGGTGAAAGGTGAAAGGTCAAAACCTGACCGAGAGAAAGTGTTTGTGAAGTTCGTTCATCACAAAAGTTGTGTCTCAAAATAAGAAGCAAAACGCGAAAAGGAAAGAAACCTGACAGCGACATATGAGCCATCACGCAGTAACTTTAAGCCTTCATTAAGTTGTTGCACCTGTCGACGAGAGGAGCACCTTGAAACTAAACACTGTCAAAGAAGAGGAGCGAGTCTGCTAACACCACCGGGCCTGCTTACTGGCACAAAGTATGCTGCTTCTAAACAGGTACAAAGTTTGGCTAACAAATTGTTTTGTTTTTTAAAATATAGCCAACTGACACTGGTTTAAACAGACGTAAGCTAATACCGGCTGCCATTTTGTTACTGCTATCAGCGTTACTAATGCTAGGCCTCCTGTTAACTTTATCCATCGAGTCGTATCCCTTATGGTTTTCAACAGTTAATAAATGCCAAATATAATAAAAACAACGTTAATAATGACCATTAAAATTGCATTTTAGGCAGTGTGTTTTTTACCCTCAGTGTATTTTAGCTACATGCAGACATTTCGACATGTCATAGCTGGAACAACACAGTTGTAATTAATCACATTACTGACTAACTGTAGGTGTCCCAGTTTCAGAGCCATGGCCTTACTTAAATGGAGCAGAGCCATACTTGGTGTTATTACTTACACATGTGCTTTTTCTGCAATGAAAAGTTGAAATGTCTACATTGAAAAAGGCATACATTGAATATACAGCCAATGTACCTTTATGACTGATTGATACAGGTGTTGTCTTTGTCACATAGTGGATTTTGTAGGTTTGACTTGACAGAACAGGCCCTGACATGATTGGGACATGTTCACGGTCCTGAAGTCATGTTACTCTGTTAATTGTTAAAGGTCAAGTTTGTCTTCCATCCAAGTGTTGGCCTTCGTTCTATTTTAAAGGTAGTTTCCACCACTTTACTTGGTCTCCATTTGTTTGTTGGGGATTTGTCTTCACCAATTTGGGTCTTGTATGTTTGATAAACATAGCAAATGTGTTTCCCAATAGTTAAAAATAGTTACAACATCTTTCTCTCCGATCTTTTCTTCCTTTTTATAGTAGATTTTGAACACCCTAATCTCTAACTGCTCTCAAGATATTGATACAATATTAACTATAAATATGCAACTACTACTTTCTAATTGTTAACCAAACTAATTTTAATTCTTCTGGAAATACGTTATCCAATCTTCTCATATGGGATCATTTGGGGTAATTGTACCTAAAAACATTGTTTTATTAGAATAGACCATGCTATGATGACACACATTAATCTTTCGAACTGTGGGCCTGCTTTACCATCATTTATAGTCATATAACTACTTATTATACTATTAGTATTCATTCACAGTACCACAATTACTGTACTGCAGCTTTGCGTAATGCAAATAAGTGCAAAGTACCATATCTCAGTATTTTTCAGTTCAGTCCCCTGCAGATCTAATGCTTTTTCTAATGCTTTATAAATACAGTCTTTGAGGCAGCCCGACTATGGCAAGCTAAGCAGTTATTTTAGCACACTTTACCCAGCATGGCAGACATGTTTTTTCTTTTTTCTGTAACTATCAACCCACTTATTTTCAGCTAAGCAACTTCCTAAAGGTCCTCTGACAGCCTTAGTACGCAAACAAGTACAGAGGAGAAAGAGGTGAAGTAGGAGGCAAGCAGGGGAGGTGGAAACAGTACAATGGTGCTTTTAAAGCAAGCTGAGCCACCAACTGCTCCAGCACATCTTTTCTCTTATCTTAATAAGTAATGAGGCTGCCACAGTCTGACAATGAAGTATTTTGAAAATAGTTCTAATGTATGGCTTTGAAAGGAGTAGCTGGGCATTGATGTATGGCACAAACAGGCTTGGAAACAAGTGAAATATTAATGGGTTGTTTCCCAGGAGTTAATGTGGGATTTACCTGATTGCTTTGGTGAGAGATGGGGGTGGGTATGAGGCTGGTGGGGTTACAGGATGAGGATATAACTGAAAGACAAGTGTGGTTTGGAGTGATGCGAAGGTGTAGAGTCGGCTTTCAGTAAGCATATTCTAAAAGAATAATTAAATATTTATTAGTTAACAAACATATAGTTTCTGGTCTTATAGTCAAGTCAAGTACAATTACAAGAGGGAAATATCAGACCAAGTAGACTAAACCTTTTGTATAATTATGTAGTATTTAAAATATACAATATGAACTTTTCTCAGTTAAAATGAAACAAAGCCAAAGCTGTTTTTGTACCGTTTCTATTCATTAAAGCTAGCTTCACTTCTATCTATTAACTCATACAACATGAATGAACACCACCAGTCCTCCTTTTTTCCTGTTGCTAATTAATCACCTGAGACTACTAGATATACACCTTGTCAAACAAGCTCATCATATCTGGATACACCACAAGGGAGCAGCAGCGTAAAAGGAAGAGAGCTCAGCAGGTTGTTATAGACCAGTGAAGGACAACAGTGAATTCTGTGTCTGTTAAGATATTTCAGTGGTATTTTTCTGCTGTGGGAGACATGCAGTGAAATAAAAGTAAAGCAAGCTGCCAGAATTTTGCGTTTTTTTTTAGTGAAAAGTCAAAAAGAAGATAGAGTCCTTATATCTGGAAGTTGTCTGACATAGTTTTAATAATGTGTGACTGACAGTATAGGAATAACAGAAAGGCCCACTGTTCAAATAGTGTGGTAAAAGTGTGAGCATACAGTTATAGTTTAAGAGCTGTACCCAGGAGACGAGGCTTAAAACAACAGTGACGCACAGAATTAAAAGGTTCCGTTTGAGATCAGCAGTGGCGTCCCAGGATGCTTGGAAATGCTATTCAAGCACTGCAAAGGTCAATAGTTAGAATAACTTTTGTTAGCAAAGAAAAAAAAAACTTGGCTGTGCTATCGCAAATTGCTTCCAGATATTTTCCCTCTTTCGGAGCAAGTTATTACCAAAATTGAGTACAGACACTGTCACCATTTTAGCAGAATCATACATTTCTCTTTGAAGTGTAGAATGAATGGCCACTGAAACATGACATTTTTTTCTCGTAGGGTCATCCACTTCCTATTTGTTTCATATGTGAAATCAGGGCTTCTCTGGGGTTTTATTGCACATGAGGCAAAGGATTAATTTTTGATTGACGGAAAATTGCCCAGTATTTCAAACAAATGGCCTAGTTTTCCTTCTGTAGTTGTCTGTGGTTCCTGCACATGTTGTTAAGAGGAATCTTGTTTCCGCTAGAATGAAGTCGTCTATTCACTGCTTCAGATTTAATGATTTATCAGCACGAGCTGTAGTTCAGTATCAGTTGCAGTGGTATAGTACCTGTCATGGGGCATGATCATCCTGTGCCTTCCTGGAAAGTTTGAAATTTGCTGCTTCTTACCCATGATTTTTTTCATCCTAGATCTTAATGTTGCAGTTTTGCACTAACTATTTATTTACCAAGGAAATACAAGCCTTAAACCTCTACAGCACTTATTCAGCAACAAAAAAACATTTGCTGTTCATTTCAGAAACGAGTAGTTCTGTAATGCAAATGATAATCAGGGTAATAACTTTCAATGCTTAACTCAAAATAGCTCCTTTTGATCTTACGGGTTATAATTCTATTTGGATAAAAGCTTTTTGAGTTTGTGTTTCCTTGGCACCAACCAATAAATACATTTGACAAAAGTAGGACAATAGGACCCAGGATGTAACAAAAAAACAAACTTATTTTAAAGTGTGTAGGGTCCCCTGCTAGTGTAAATCACTTAGTGATTAGTTTCGTTGTGATGTTTCACAGTGTTTGGTACTTTGGATATCAGCTCTCCAAACAGGGTCTATTACTCGGGCTTAACTTCTCTGTTTGGAACCCAAAGTGCTTCCACTGCGCGATAGCTCTTTCATGTTGTGATTGTTCTCTTTGTGACTGGAAGTGTAATGTGGGGTGTTAGGTAAGCCCTCCCCAACACTAGTGCTACTGCTGCCAGTCAGAGAAAGACACATGGCGGCAGTTGCTGTGACGGGGCGATTTTCTCATCTACTGTCAATCATCGTCTCGCACACAAAGACAGCTTCTTCCTCACCACCAGCTCTAATGAGGCCTCACGATGTGTCTTTTCATGCAGATTTATTTTTATTTTATCTTTGGGGAAAAAAAATCCAACCTCAATTAGAGTAAACTTCTATTTCATTGGCCGATTAAACACCCTTAGTCACCATAATATCCTGTCTGAGGGTCACATTCGCCACACTCAGGCTCTCCTCCTTTTTTTACTCCTCCTGAACAGAGTACCACTGCTGCTTGAAATGAAAAGCAAATATTAATATTCGCTGGTGTTACTCTGGAATGTAAAATATGGGAGGCCCAGGGAGGCGTTACACATTCCCCATTTAATGACACATTTACTTTCCTGTTCTGCGGGCAGTTTTCTTTCTCAAATAACTGCATCATTCAACGTCTTCATTGTACAATTGATAGCTTTCAGGCTACTTGCTATGTTTGCTTTTAGGACTATATGAAGCAAAAATTTCCTTTTCATAACTGGTGTGTATCACATACAAGTTGCCTGTAGTCAGTTACTTTATATAATAATGATGTTGCCAGTGCTAAATTGTAGAAGTTGATCCATTAAAAAAACATGCATACAATTAAATCAAAATGCATATCAAAACAGTATACAGTATAGATTGTGTTTAGAGATTTAAAATATAATGAACAGCAACATCTTGTGGTATTGTAGTTGTACAGTATTTTATTGAGGTTTCAGAGGGCTATGTATACATCAAAATATCCAGTTCACATTAACTCAGGTGCTGAACCTGTATGTAAGCAGTGTATCTTCAATCTTGTTGAGCACAGAGAGAAAATGATTTAGCAGAGCTGCTAGTTATGAATTTACAGTGATTTTTAGTTGTATTAATGCAATTTCTTGACCAAAGATGGACAACATTGGATGAACGATTAAGAACAGTTGCTTAAAGCTACAATCCCCAACCCTGTAAAGCTGGTTAGTATTGAAGTGTCTTTATGAGAAGAAGAGAGAGCATGCTATGTAATTTCAGGCCGATGGATGGCCTTCACATCGGTACTTTCACATTAGGAGACCAATTACTGGGGAGATGAAAGAGTCTTAGTAAATATGAAATAGGTGGTGACATTAATAGAGTTAACCCAGGAACAGGGTGGGATCAAAGGGGCTGCAACCATATTAACCAATCTCTCTGTGTCTGTGCACACAATATCTGATCGAAGATAATGACTGTGTGTCATCAAACATGCTGACCACTAACTGTGTGTGTGTTGTATTGTGTGTTGTGTATGTGTGTGTGTGTGGCGGAGCATCTAATCGAGATGTCTGCTGCTAAAGAAATAACAGATACAGTGCCAGTCAAAGATTTGGACACACGTTCTCATTCAAGTAAATGCAAAATCCAAACTTTTGACTGGTCCTTTTATATGTATTGGTTCTCCATATGTAAATGAGTAAAATATATGTAGCTTGACTGGTGAGTTACAAACAGCATTCAGTACAGATGACTTGAGGTTTCCCTTTTTTGTGTTTGTAGCAGTAAGGGAGGTAGGCAGTGGAGGTTGAAAGTGGATGGCCTTTAATTAGATTCATTGTAGCATAGGTTGTTTACTCGCAACCCCCTCATGCTTCTGACAGCACTTTTTGAAATATGGCACTCTTACTTGTTGGCTTTCTTAAGCTTTGGCATCCAGATTTAAAAGCATATTGGTGTTTATGCACAGAGAGCTATAATGATCCATCATACCATGTGGATGAGGGGGCCGAGTCCTCTGCTCCACATAAATAATTTGGCCATCTGCTTGGATTCTTTCAGTCTCCCTGGAGACCCCATCTGCCTTTACATTATCAATTACAGTTTAGCCATGCCACTACCCCCTACTCTGCCACCACCACAGACTCAGCCACACCCCCCCCACCCCTGTATGATCACTACTATCACCCCTCATCCTCTAATACACAACAGAAACCCTTGCACTTCTTTGCCTGTCAGAGAATGATCTAAAATCAGATGCCTTTATCTTATTTGACCTTCCGATCAGGATTTCACATAATTGTATTTGTGATCGGGGCAGTATGAAATTAATTTGTTTATTTGAACATTTTTTTTTTGTTTAAAAAAAAAAAAGAAGCCATATTTTGCACTGTATATTTTACACCATATTTTTGTGATATGGTACACGTAGCACTGATGTAGCATGTTTTAAATGTTTTCTATATGCGTTTGTCTTTCTGCACATGGTTTCTAACTGTCTTTTTCCACACTTTCAGTGTGGCACACGGTACCCCAGATGATCTGATGAGTTTGCTCCAAAGTGTGAACGCGAGGAGCAGCTCAGGAATGAGAAGCACCTTTGTTCTGCGGTTTCCAGGAAAAGCGGTGAGGTTCTCAAGAGGACAGGTATGTGTGGGAAGAGGACCCTTGTCAAGTGCACAGTGCCTCATTAATATGGAGTCAGGTGCTCTTTTGATGAGTTCATAAGCAGTTCACCAGCAGCCTGGAAGTAGTGCACTTTACAAGGCTGTTCAAAGATCTCTGACATCTGAGGAGAGCCAGTAAAGCCAATAATCCTACTTTCAGAATGTGAGTCTTTCCTCAGAGATCAATCCCAGATCGAAACATCAAATAGAATTGCTGCTTTCTCTTTTTAAACGCCCCCTCCTCCCCTCACAAAAATCACTTACTAGATGGTATTAGACAAGCTAGCAAAAGTGTCATTACCGCTGGGAAGAGGGGATGGATAGATTTCTGTCAAATTGTGGAATATTTTTCACCAGTTTAAGCCTATGGTTAAGAGCACAGAATTATTGATAAGACTGTGCTCCGGGTCCAGCGATATGCCCAAGGGCCCAGAGAGAAGCAATCCACAGAAGTGGGCTTTCATGTTCATCTATGTACAAGAACAAAGTGAGGATTAAGTCTGGGCTTTTCACCCACAGAGCGGGAGTATTTTTATTTATTTTTTTTTTTTTCTTAAACACCCCCAGGGAAGGTCCTGTGCTTGGCTGGAGCCATTTCAAGAGTGCCATAGCACTGTCGCCTCTGGCAGGTCTGACGATCCCCTACACTGTCCTTTGCCTGCCATAGGAGAGTGTGGGAAAATTTCTGCTACTAATGGGGATAATGGCAGTTAGTTACAACACTGCAGCACACACAAAAATGCTTTCCCTTGATGCTTTAACAATCCAAATATGTAGTCTGTAGTCATATGCACAGGTTATAGTTTACAGAGAAAGTAGCACAAGTTGTCTTGCTCAATCAGAATAAGCAGTTGTCTTTATGTACTGACAGGAAATCGTGGTGATTATTTCGAGTTCCTCTTTTAATTTGAATGGACGTTTTATTTTGACGATAGACCGGTCAATCTGTTTGTATTGATGTTGTCATTTCTGGAGGCAAGAATGGGTCCAAGTTAAATTGTAGATATGTCGGGAATCATGTTTCATCCGTCTCTAAGGTTTATAAGTAGATTACCTTTTGTAATTCGTTTTGTTACACCAGTCAATAAGCGTCCAATGCAAATGTGGTTCATTTGTATTTGAATTGATGTCCTGTCCCCATTAACTTATGCCTCTAATGCATTCTGGTACATTAGTAAATAGACCTGCCGGATTAATCATTAGTTCATTGGGATCATTTGCTTTCCTCATGCTTAATCGAATCTCTGACATTGGTAATAAGGGCAGACTTCACCTGCCTCCCTGGACACTCAAAAACAAGTAAGAGTAATTTCAGGGGAATGTTGTGGTCTTTTATTTGTTTCATGTGTGCACTATATTTCCATTTTAGAAAAACTGTCATACAACCATAAGCACAAACTGATTTGCAGTTTTGATGTTGTTTCTCTTTGTTATGATTAATATAGCGATAAACTTTCTAGTTTCTGAATTGACATGCAGAATTCTACCTGTTTTCACTAATTTCGATACACCTTTGCACTGTTATCTTCCTCTCTCACGTTGACCCTGACAATTAATGGCTTTTATGTCTTGAGAATAAAACCTCTAAATAGGCTCCTTACACATTATTTATTTAGTTCTAATTAATTGAAGTATACCTGAATTGAATTCAACAAGGCTACATTTGCTGTATCTTTTTAAAAGAAGCCACTTGTCCTGACTGCCCATCTTTTTACAGGCAGATTTGAATAGAAGCAGGTCTTAATTTTATTTATTACATATTACAAATGACACAGTTGTGCACAAGACAATTCATCCTAAAATAAGTGTTTGTGCCAAAGATGCTCAGTATAGCCTACATGGTAAATGTGACTATACCAGCAGAATAGATGCACTGTTAATTACATAAGCATCTGGCACATTAAAATAATTGGTGGTCTAATCATTTGTACAAGACTCTTGATCAAATACTGGAAGTCCTGGTTAAAAACCATGAAACTGACGAGCTTCAGCTGATGTGAAATTGAAATTGACATGCGTTTTGAGAGCAGTTTTACTCTGTTGGTGTTGTAGGGACTATAAAAACACAGAGTAATGTTTCCTTCCTCACAGAGGATCTTTGGCTGAGTGCAGACAATGGGTTGCTGAGAGCACTGGCCTGCTTAATTTACTCACAGAATCAGGGTTTGTCATTTTAAAGAGCAAGTCCACTCTAGATTTTTGGAGGAGGAAAAACATAGCTGCACCGGTCTCTATAGGTTGAAAGGTAAAGGAAAGTCTCCTGAATATAACAACTGGATGTGATCATGTATGGTTTGTTGTACTTGCGAACACACAAAGATGTGATGTAGTGTTGCACTGTAGTGCCATGATACATAAAGAAAAAGTTAAAGCTTGTTGTTACCACTAGTTGGCAGGGAAAGCCAAAAAAGGATCATTTGACCATTCTTTAAAATATGAGAGTCAGCCCAGATATAATTTTTATATATTATGCATAAAATAATTTATATTTGTTTTTATTTATTTGCTTTTAGGAGGGTTTGTTGTTGGTGGGATGGACTGTCCTTTCAAGGCAGTGGTAGGGGAAACACTGGTCTCTCTTGGATTACACAATAAGGGCATTAACCATCTTTACATAAAGATTTTGAAGCTACAGACATGGATTGCTATAGTTGCCGAGTGGCAACGCATCGTCGGCCTGTGGTTTTTAATGCTTTCAACAGGGACATGTCATCACCTTCATTCAGCACCAGCAGAGATGATACATGGGTCATCGCATGTCTACAAGTCAGCATTGTTACTTAGTTAGAGCAATATATGCTGTGGCTTGTGCTGGAAAATGCCAGGAATTGCCTCAGTGAGTTGTTATGAATACATTTAGGATGAAATCATTGCAAATGATCTTATTCAAGCAGTCTACAATGCTAGTGATAGTGATTCATTTTTCATGCGAGGTATCAGTATTTAATGGATTGCAATACATGCTTAGTGGCTGTTTTGAGATGTGCCTTGAATAAATAGGACTGGGTCCTATTCTGTGTAAGAGACATGAGCGGGAATACCAATACCATACGATAGTATGCCTGCTGGTTCCCAAGTGTGAATGTGTGTAACTCTGTTGATGTGAAGTAGACTGATCCTGTAAAGAAATCTTAAACCTAAGTATATTTGAAAAAAAGTCCTTATATCTCCTTTTAGAAGATTTCCATTCACACTCTATCAGAGGGAAAGGGCTCACTGATCAGCTAGATATGTCTGGATTTACAGCAGCATCAGCAGCCTTTATGTCCTGTGTGGTATCTTGTAGCCTATTCACACAAAGAAGTCCATTGTCCATAACCCACCCAATCAGCACTTGTATGTTCCTTTTGTTTTCCAGCCATCCCCAAAATACATCCATCTACTTAATGGATTTTTTTTTCGGATAACTGTTCAGAATATAGCAACACCAGGCTAGGAGAATCATAGATGGAGTCAGGCCACACAGGCCCTTAAAAAACAAGATTAATAACCCAGTGCAGATGATCTCATAGTTAAGTGTTTTCTGTTGTATTTACACATCCGCCTGGGCTGTCAGACTTCTGCTTGTCTCTGAGAAATGGAACCGACACATCCTGACACTAATGCATCACTGAAAATATTTGAAATGAATAAAGCTCATGCTTTCCAGCAAGAGAGAGACATTACAAACACTCCATTTGACATTGACACAACGGTGCCTCTGCTCAATGCAAATACTGTTATTCTCCCTCAACCAACCCCCCCGATCTCCATTTGATGGAAGAGTCACAGAGGGGAAAATCTCCTGCACTCTATGCAAACTAATGAGACATATTAATGACATTAGACACTTAATTCAATGCATGTATAATTCATAATAATTGATTGCCCTGGTTTGAAGAAGTACCTTTTGTGAGAAAAATGATCCTATTAAGACAGGTTTAATCCAATCTCAGCTCTTATTGCATCTCACACTGTTAATTGTCATAAGAATTTCAGATTGATTATTCACATGTTTAGGAATGAGCTTTCATTCATAATTTTCACTGTTGTAAAGTAGGTATGTCACTTAAAGGCCTTTTGTCAAATGAGGCTTTGTTTTCATATGGCTAAAGGGGTATATTAGCAAAATCAATTTTCAAGATAAATATTTTCCCACTAAGAAATTCGTCTGAAATATCATCTTAAAATCTCGTTTCTCCTCTTTGTGTCATACAATATTAAGTTAAGTTGTGAAAATCCTTTACAATGCTGCCATGGAAGACTATACCGTAGCTAATAATGGACATTTAATATAATGTGGTGTATTATGCCACACATTATAAGATACAATATAAGGAAACGCTGTACCTAGAAAATATTGTCACAGTTTAATACATTTGGCAGCATCACTGAAACAGATTATTGTTTAGTACCTTGCTCTTGTTCAACAGGGAATGAGTATTAATTATATGCTTGATCCTTACAATTTATTCAGACTATTCCTAAGAATATTAGTAATGATGAGTTATATGATGGTTATTTTTTTGCCCTTAGATTTTCTTTTTCAAGTAGTAATTCACAGAAGTGACAGCACTCCTGAAGATAACTTTTTCTCCATTATCCCCCATATTCTGCTTGCATCCTGTTGGTGAACCATGGGAGAATTTGCTCATCTAAATCCCTCACCAGCTGACATTAATCTTGATCTACACCACTTTTATGTTATTTGATAATCAATTTATCATCAAAGCAAATGCTGCATGGGAACAGGAAATGGGTGTTGAGTTCACGAAGGAGCAGAGGGATGAGAAAATTGACAAAGCACATTGCAGTGTGACCTCATGTCTATGCCTCATACAGTTTAGCAGAAGACAATATAACATGTAACTGATTAACATGCAATTTATGTTAATTCTGTGTTCGGTGAAGATTCTCCAACATATACCATGGCAGCATCATGGGAGAAGTTCAACTCTTAGTTAATGATCATTGTTTATTTGTACTGGAGTTAATGGTCTGTTTTTTTTTTTTTTCCTTTAAACAAGCCAAGTATTTTTACTGTATGACTCAAGTCTGTAGAATGTCAGTATGAGATAAATTATTGTCATAAAGTAGCTCTGACCAGCCGGAATAAGTTTGCGAGTTGTGCAATCCACATTTGAAGCAGCTATTTACAAGCATTTTCTTTTGTCTTTATATGATACTTGATACTACACATGAGTTCACGGGGGCAGGAATTATCCACAAGAATCCACAGCAATAACCTGCTATTACAATCAGAAGAACAAACTTTACATTGTATTATGTGTTACACAAGCAGTTTATGTGAGTGTTTGAAAATAAGCACAATAGTGTCATTTTGTAACATACGAACACAGTGGCTAATAGTAGTGGACTACTTTATGTTCTTCCTGTTTTTGTGTGGGGTTCAAAGATATACGTGTTCGGTAACCTGCAAACTAATGTGTGTGAATTATTTTCCTACACCCCTTGCACTGAACAAAATATTACAGTGCCAATAATAAAGATCCTCGCATGGGTTGACTTGAGGTGTATGAAGGGTTAGTGCTGGAGCAAAGGTAGGTTAGTGGGCGGATTGTTGAAATTTGCTGAGCTGCTTTAAAACGTGACCCCTGTTCTATTTTTCTTCAATAATGGCACAAGTCAAGAAAGGTTTTATCTGACTTCATGTGAGATGACAGAAAATGGATTTCTTAATCATGCATGTTTGAATGAAGGTGCTCCGGGTTTTCAGCGCTCATCAGACTGTATTGTTGTTAAATCACTGGTTGGATCCTGACCTCTGATCTCCGTTTTTATGAACATACATGAAGGTTGTTAGAAATTAAAGGGTTTGTGCCTGATCCATGGTGATGAAAAGTAATAGCTGCTCATCTGTGGACATAAATGTAATTGTATGCTCAGCCTACACAGCAACAACTGCATATCTTACTCTATACAGCATATTATTTCAGTCGGTAGCAACAATGGCAATCTTTCGTCTGAATACAAAATGCAAGCTGTCTCACATCTCTGTGAATACATGACTTCATGCAGTTCAAATTAATTTATTGTCTTCACATGATAAAGATTTCACAACAAAGTATTTCCATCAAGAAATCTATGCCGGTGACAGTGATGCTCAAAGGACTGTTAAGGGTCTCTGCAAAGCATCGTTGCATAGCATTCTAACCAAGCAGGGGATTTTGATAAATAAGAATTGAATTTAGTTCCAGCTGTGACATGTTGATTGATCAAAAAGCTCATGGCTAAGGCCTCCCTCCTCTCCAGTCTTATTTATCCTTTGTCAAATGGTTTCAAAATCAATACTAGCCTTGTACACAACCCTTTCTGCTGCCGGCACTCAGCGAGAGGGGCGGGGAGGGAGAAAAAAAAAACACCTGCTCTCTTGGTGATTGTTACTAATTTTTCCTGTCAAACATCTGAACACAGAATAATTATTTGCCGTGTGGTTTCAGGGCACAACAGATTATTGTACAATCCATTTAGATAACTCCTGAGAGGGGTTGGAAAATGAAATTGCCTCAAACCACACAAGTCAAGGTGGGAAGGTGATCTGTCAGACATTGTAGCGAATAACTCAACTTAAAGATGGTATAGTCTTGGATGAGCTGAATTCGCCATGTTAGAGTAAAAGGATCAAATCCATTGTCACAGTGCAGATGAGACTCGGTTCACATGGGACATTTTGCATCTGTCACATTTGCTGTTGTTGTGGGTGTGTCTCTAAACCTTTTGACATTTGTATAAACTTGGCAAACTCTGTCAGTGGATGATTTAAATACTTTATTTTTAATAGATTTGTCACCTGACTCTGACTGTTTAAAAAAAATGCCCATTGAAAACACACATGTCCATTGAGTTGTTTTGCAACATTAATTAATTTTTCCCAGTCAGACATGATGGTTTCTGCACTATAAAATCACAGCAGTTAAAAACAATAAATATATTCATCCAGCAGAAAAAGTGCACACATAATACAATATACAGTATAACATTAATTAATGACAAACACAGCTACAGCGTATGCATATTTCAGCTGAGGTGGTGGTAGGGAAATTAATGGCCATGTGGCGATACCATGGTAAGTGTTGGATAAGCAAGTACAATAAGAAGGCATCAAGGTCTGACATGCTTTGCTCGTATCAGTGCTACATCATAGAAAATAATGAATAATTAAGCTTGCATTTCACTTTTTGTATCCTTGTGAGTTCCCTGTAATCCCCAGTAATACTGTCACTTCCACAGTTATAATCATCATTGCTGTTTCAAAACTACTCACCTCAAATCTGGCCTTTATTTCCCCACTTAGTGTGCTTCAGACTATAGTGGTAGCTGTTTTGGTGAATAGGTCCTAATATTTTATAGAATTTTGACGAACATTTTAATTTCAGTGTGCAATTAATTCAGTTGTAGCACACTCCACATTACACATATAGACAATGCGTCAACAAATATGAGTATTTTTTGTTTTATTTAAAGGTTTATTTTGTGTGATGTCCATGAAATTCTTTGTTTTTCAGGCACTTATTTGTAATGGAAGTTCACGGCATGAACCTATTTTTGGGCCTGAGGATAGGTGGACTTGTTCTGAAAAAATCACAGCACAGCTTACCACTTATCCATTGTTCATTATAAAATACATTTGCTTAAAAGGCTGTAAGACAAGGGGCCAGAAATGAGAGATGTTATATCTCTACCGCGGTGTTGTTTGGGTGTGTACATGCGAAGGCCTCTCTGATGTTGACAGGCTGAGGTCTGTGTCTTGTTTTATATTCTTCGTTTGTTTATTTTACTGTCATCTGTACTACCTCTATGCAAAACAAAGAAGAGAACCACTTTTGAGTAAATGTCCTTCCGCCAGGCCTGATAAGTAACTGACCCCAGTGTTTATAAAAAGACATGGACATTTATGAGCCATTTACAAGACACTTGAATCAAGTGGAATGACTTGACTCAAATTTTAACGAGTTTATTGAAATTAAAGTTGAGGCCACTCCATGATATTACCATTAACCTGTCTGTGGCTGGCTCTACAGCTGTAACCCAAGCACAGAAGAGTACATTTTTCCCTTTCTCTCACCCCCAGGACATGGCTACAGAGAGCTAAGGGAGTGTTTATCAGAGAGGGGTGATGTGCCCTCGAGCCAGCCCCTGCACTAAGACAGGAGACATATCATAACATTGTCTATCAAATGATTTGTGGCATGCTTGGTGTTTAAAGGCATTTATCTATTCAGTTCTTTAGCTAATGGAAACTAGGATGGCTCCATACTCCTTGATCAATGGGTTAAATAAATATAACAGACATACTTTGTGCAATGGTTTGTTCAGGTGTAGTGGAACCTAGTTACTCAGGAATGGATGAAAACTGTAGGTTGACTGAGTCCCTGTGTCCATTTATACTGACACTTACAGTATGGTAGGATGGGTTCAGTGTTTCTTGCTGTAGATTTTTTTTTTTTAAAAGAAGGTGGAGCTCTAAACCCTGTTATTTAGACAGCTGGGGGACATTTTATTTGCTCTGAAATGTCAATCGTATGTAACCATTAGTGAGGAAGCTCCAGGAAGTGGCTCACTGTGCACTTTACAATTAGTTGGGATGGAGGTCAGGTCGAGCCAAACCTTGTTCCGCCTTGGTCTGCTCACGTAATTATTATTATTGTTTTGGAAATCCATTACAGTCCAGATGATGGAGATGAAGAGTTTGTTTGAGAAAGGCAGAGTTTTGGTAGTGGTTTATGCAGCTGCTCTGGCACATCAGCAAAGAGATGGCAGGGATTGGGGTTTTGGATTATATTATTTTATGTTTTGTTATTTTATATTAAAAAAAAACACTATGGTATAATTGGGAAGTGTACACATATGCATATATTTGGATTAATTGCTCAATTTGTGAGCTGCAAAATTAAAAATTAATTAATAAAATTAATTTTAATGTTTAAATAATTGTTCACTGTCGGTAAGAGAAATGTTATGATTGCATTTTAGAATATACTTTGTATTAGTCAGCTATAGTACCTAATCATTGTATGTTGAAATCTGTTATTGATGAAAGACCACACGTGAACATTCAAAATGCTTAAATTGGAGTTTTATATTTGCAGGCAAACATGTCATTGCAGTAAAATACTAACTTAGAAGTTCTCTAAAGCAGGTTTTACTGAAAGAGTACATTCAAAAAGAAATTCTTTCTTCAATTAGTGGAGTTGATTATTCATTTGAAAGCCATTGATTATGCTGGATGTGCTGTCAGCATCCTCATTATTCCCTTTGGAGGATAAGAGTGCTTTGTCAAGATGCACGATGAGTTGATGATGTGTACCTCTTAGCAGTATGACATCTTCATCCATCATGGAAATTTTGGATCTCTCAATCTCCAGACCCTCAGCTCTCAATCATAGCTCCCTCAGCCGCTGACAGGCAGCCACTGTAACATGCAGAAGGAGCCACAGATGAGTTCTCCATTAATGAAAAAATAACACATCACACAATACAAATGGGTGTGAAGAAGTGAGAGCACTTCAGAAATGCCCAGATAATTAGACTGTCCGGCAGCAGATTGATGGATGCGCTATAATTACCTTTGTGTTATTATTTCAGGGCCAGACAAAAAGGAAAAGCTGGTTTCTCTGCTTTGAGCTGCGCTGATTCATTAATCTCATTAATGTGTGGAATTAATATCATTTTATCAGACATTCCAGAGCTGCTGGTGGTGTGTGTGGCTCGAGCCATGATTCAGAGCTGTCAGCAAGAGGGGATGCATCAATCTAGTTCAACACACTGTCAGCTCATCTGCCTTCCAGTCACGATATGGGTGAAAAGTGTACACAACAAATATGAGGCTACCTTTCCCTTTCGTTTATTGCCAGAACTCTGGTTGAACAAAAAAAAAGTGTCACTTTTCTATTAATTCTTTTCAAAGAGAGGTAATGTGGGGCCATATAGTTCATTTTGTGCTTGTAACTACAAAAGAAATTACAATTGTTTGTTTTTGTAATAATTAACCTGACAGGCATAATTGAGCCATTAAAGTAGAAAAATGTTGATTTAAATGTTGGAATAATTAAGAATGCTGGCTTATGTCGCCTGTCACCACCTTTTTCTTTTCTTTTATTCCATTACGGCAAATTTATTTTAGAAAAGGGAAGAGAAAGAAGGGAGTTAAACACTAATATGGGTTTATGAAATGTTGGCACAGATTTTGATCTGATAATACCATCGTACTATTATTATAGGGTTACATTTATGTTCACTCTTATAAATCTCACCCTAGATTTGGAATGTGTGGCAACTGAATTTATATTTTTAGTTTTAATACAGTTGCTTTTGGTGGAAGACTAACACACAATAATCTGTCATTAATGGCACAGAAGAAAGAATAATATCTATAATAATACTTCCTGATGGATAGTATCTTATCCATCTTATTCATTGCTTCTTAAACTCTAAATGCTGCCTCATATGTTGCTGTGCATGAGTTTGTCCTAAACCTTAAATAAGATTCAATTCAATTTCTACTCGCATGTAACATTACAGTTACAGTTTGTAAAATTCTGCTGCTCACTTATGGCACATAAATCTAAAGATTACACTTTTTAGACCTTGTTAATATCTGTTTTCTTTATGTTTCTGTGGAGAAGTTAGATCAATTCAACAACTGTAGTACAGTGTTCTGTTCACAATTGTAAGAACAAAGAACTCTGACCATCCAGAAGACTTCTGTATGAGGAACATCAATGTTATCAGTAAAAGAAAATAACGGTATGGGTAAATATTTCCAGAACCTGCAGCCGGCCTAAATTGCTACTCTATAACAAATCGCATGTATTCACACATTGATACTACATACAAAGACACATGGTAAAAGATAATGAAATGTTACATATGTTATGATGTTTGGAATTTAACAGATAAAGTATGTGACCAAGCAAAGGCTCCAACTTGTCAGATTCACTCACAGGCCACTTTTGATTTAGTATGATAGAATAGCAGTTGTAGGCCGAAGACCTAAACGACATCATATTCTATCATCCTGCAGGTGGTTCAGTTTGTCAATGAGAGGAAATGGGATCTTTACACCCAATTTGAGGTGAAGTGACTCAGAGTTTACATGTAGGATATCCCGTGACCCTGGTGTAATGACTTCCAGACTGCAGGTGGTCCTGCTCTTGTGTGGCAGTGATAGGACTCCATAAACAGACTTAATCACATTCTTGCAGCAGTCTCAGTAGCTCTCGCGCTCTCTCTTTTGCTGTCTTTTGTGTATTTCTCATTCCACTCTCTCAAACTCTGTGGAAAAGACAGTCTGTGTGAAATTTTGATTCTAACACACACACACACACACCTCTGCACACACATCTTTATCCATTTGCACATACCTCACATATACACAGTAGTGTGCACTGTGCATAGATGAACACAAATGCACTTAACTTTTTCTACCGTGTATCTACTCTGTCATATGTGTGCCATGTGATGACAGTTTAGCAGGCTGTCTGGGGGTTGTGGTAATCCTGACCCAGTCTTGCAGAGGGAAATCATGGTAAGCAGTGTGAGCCATCACAGAAAACAGCTGTTCACGCACCCTTTCTCTTTTTAATGGCACTTCCGTGGCATCCCATAGGTCGTCTGGGCTTGGAATACAACAGCCACTTCTTTCCAAGTACAAACGCGGTTTGTGTTTAATTGTTTTCAGATTTTTTTTTTCTTTCCCCAACCCATTGAAGCCTTTTCCAGGCCTTAATAGGTGGTTTTGGAGGACTAAATCAGAGTCAAAACTCCATGAACAGAAGTCTTCCAGGGCTGTGCTGATTCCAGTAAGCAGCATGTTGTCCAAATGAAAGTTCCTCGTGAAACAACACAATACTGTTTAGGCTGAAAGATGCAGACTAGAAAATTTAGAACAGGCTTAAAATCTTGAGCTGTGTGAGCACACCTTTGCTGCCCTTAACTGTACATTGATACGTTTACATACATGTCAGACCTCTGAGCATTTTGATAAACCACATTGGTCATATTGTTGGCATTAAAACAATAACAAAGTGCTAAATCTCTGGAACCTTACTATCCTAAATGGCAAATTGAAAACTAACCCTAACAGTTAGAATAATACTCAGAGGACTAGAAGCACAGATTTTTTGTTAATTTGTTTAGAAAAAATAGTGATATACTGGCAAATGGTACAGTAATGCTATTACACATAAAACATCACCAATTTATCACTTTATTTTACACAGAAATTTACCACATTCAATTTTAAAACTAAACATTTCTATAGTTTGCATCATGTTAAAATATATTTCTAATTTAATGAGAATTTAATCAACACAACCCAAATCCACAACAAGCAGACCATTGCAAGTAGTCGCATTGTGCAACGTCTGTATTCAAATCCTTTATTCAGTATATACGTCCTAGTCTAGGAATTGATTTTTAGTTCACATAAGTTTTAACTTTTTGATAATATTAGCACTGCTCTAGATGGAAGGGTTGAACATAATCAGACTGTTATTTGCATCAATGTAATACCTGAAGTAATTGTGTTTACATTCTGTCATTTAGTTTGTTATAATAGAACAACAATGGGAAGGTTTGCACTAACATAAGTTTTGCTAGCTAAATCACAGGATTGACAAGCCATGTGGAAAGAGATTGTCACTGAGCCATAAAGGAATTGTGTTAATGTTAATTTATTCACTTTTTAAAAGATACCCATCATTGTGTGGAGAACGTTTGCACTGGATATGGGTTTGCTATACACAAAAAGAAACCACTGTTCTCCAGACGTATAACAAATTGCTCCAAACCTTGATTCGGACGTGTCTTTCTTTTGTAGCCTAATAAAATGATATCAGCCTGCGAATGTTAAGGAGTGGAGAGTAATGCTGGACCCTGTCCTGTCTGGACAGCAGAGCGTCTTGTCCTAGTTTGGGATGTTGTTGATGTAGGGGAGTTGAGCTGTTGAGGCATGTCTGAGAGAGATTATCATTGGTTGGGGGCGGCGTGGGTAGTAGGAACCCATGAAACCTTCCATCCAGGCACTAATTGGAGGTCATTAATCATGTGAGGCTGTCCTGCAATGAACAGGCCTGTGTTTCTCTTTGCCGTTTGGCCATCATGTAGAGGTCTCCTATGTAGACAAGAACTCCAAGTCATGCTGGGAACAGTTGGATCATGCTCAGATGCTCATGGCAGGGATTGCTATACATGCAGTTGAGCTGTATTATACAGTACTGGTAGTATTTATAGGAGTAGCTTTAGTAGTGGTAGTAGTTTTACCAGCTGTACCAAAAATACTGGTAATTTTTTAAACTATACATGTTACGGTGTGCAGACTATCCAGTTACCTATACAGTAGTTTAAAATATTTTGCAGCTCCTACACTACACCTGGAAATAATGATTGAGTGCTTTTGTTCACATAGAAACTAATTAAACAACAGTTGTTGATAGTCATTAAAAGAATACATAATTTTTACAATGTTTGGCATTCATTCCACAAATATACAATAGTTTTTCTTTTCATTTTGATGAGGGTCTTAACAGTAACTATACCTCAACATTAAACAGTAGTGCCAAATGCATGGCCATATTTCAATGTTGAAAATGTATTGTGGCACATACGTTGAGAGTTTATAACACTGCACTCACACTTTAGTAATCTGTCTTTTGTCTGCTGCATCAAATTATTCCAACTCACCAATGGGAGTTTTAACTCACTGATATGAATTAGTAGTAGGAGTATATCTGAAAGCTGGAAATCATGACCCCCTTCCAGCAGCTATCGATTCAAGTAGCAGAAAATCCATAGTTGCTGATTTGTGAACCATTAAGTTTTGAACCTAAAGCTCATAATGTTCATATTCACAGCTTTACTCTGTGCTGATGAGGGTGAGGGTGGGATAAAGAGGCAGGGGGTTAGGGCATTAGAGGCTGAAGGGTTAGAGGCAGGCTGTTAAGAGAATGAGGGAAAAGCGTTGGAGGGATTCAAGATCATTAAACAAATCAATTCAACTCTATCTGGAAGATTGCCCACACATGCAATAAAACAATGCGGGGAAATGCACAAGGGGAACAATTTGTTATTATCATATTTACAAGTCTGTTCTAATTTATCTTCTAATTTATTGACCCAAAGCAAAACAGTGCAGACTGGGGTTTCTTATTGTCACCTAGCTATACTCCTCATTTTATACAGTAAATGAAGCTTTGTCAGCACTTTTGTAAACAAGACTAGGTCAAAACTTACTAGTATATGCTGCGCTGTATATGAAACGCGTGCGGCAGGCTTTGACCGGAGCCAATCTGATTAGGGCATTTCTCAATACCAAGTCTGCCAAATTCAGACTTGCATACTCGCTAGTTCGGGCTTGGCAAGTTCAACTCAGGAATACAAACTTCTGGGGATGGGAGGACCTAGTATGATTATTCTGTAGTTTGAAGAGCAGCATACTTCCTGACAGCAGCAGCTCGCCTCGAACACAACTACCTGAACTGTACTAGGACAAAATAATCTCCACTCAAAGTTTCACTAACACTCTTTTTTTTACAAAAAAAAGAAAAAAAAACTCTTTGAGAGAGAGAGACCCAGTAAATTATCTTGTTCAGCCTGTAGTGTAGCGTTTTAAAATAAAACAAAATGTAAGATACACTGATCTGTTTATTTTAATACATTTATATATATTGACATGTTGTGACATCTGTACATATAGAGCCCCAGAGGCAGCGTTGCTGTTCTGTCCAGTAAAAACATGAAACTTCACTTTACTTTCAGACAAACTAATGTGACAACTACACTTGTTGGATTTCATCTGTGAAACCAATATTTATCTTCCAAAAGGAATTATGTCACAATGATACAGCTGTAAATTACCAAAAAGACGCACGGATCAATTGAACGGATCTTGTTCTCCCCGGGAAGATGAAGGATGTTGAGCGGCCGATTATTTCAGGAGTCAGACTGCTACCAGCTGAGAGGACCGGTTGGTCTCACCCGGCCAGCGGCTCCTCACGTCTTATAAAACATTGCAGCAGATTTACAAACAGGTATTCCTTCAACAGACTTACCACATATTGTGAATCTGGATGGTTACTTTCTCGCCTGGAATAAATATTAAAACTTGCATATATGATAAAATGACACATTGACAGAAGAAAATTACAACGTCCTCCAAACTTTCATAGTGCCTAGATTATATATAAAATGTTATCATTTTATTTTATATTGAGATACATAATAAAGTTCTGTTGTCAACCAAGATCAAACATTAAACAAAGTTAATATATGTAATTTATGTAGTTTTTGTGTTTTGATATCACATCATCCCTGTAGAATCTGGAAACATTGGTTTTGAATAAGCAGTCCTGTTCATACTGTACCTGAGCCTCTGCGTTAAGGTATTTCCTAGCTTTATAACTCCAGCCTTGTTCCTTCTGCTTCTGGTCAGCCAGAGGTCACTTCACACAGCTGCCTCACTCATACTTTTTTGCTGTTTTTATTCAATTGCCATCAAACTGTGAAAAGTAAAGAACTCCACATGTATATAACAAGCTTTTAGTTCTCCACCATCCTCCGCATTTTTCCATATATCAGGCAGCTGTCATGCAGACTTTATATGACCCTGCCATTAAGGAAAAAAATGGCAACGACAAAATTCTTAAGTGAACTGAAATGATAATTAGGCATTTCTAAAATAAGGAGCCATTATGTCAGAGGTGTCAAAAAAGTCATGAAGAGACATTAATCACAGCCTGCATCACACATTCTCAGGTACACATATGCCCCTCTCTCGACCGTCACCTTAATATCATGTGCATGTACAAACTGTGTTAAGCCCCCTGAGAAACCTTAATATGTTTTTCATCCAGATTTTGATTGCATCTTACTAGATGAAAATTGCATGTGACTCACAGAAAGCCGTTGAGATCTACTGGATGTAGTCCATCTGTCCATCTGTCCACAGTAATTAAGCAAATCTTTTTTTTTTTTCTTCTCTAAACTTCGTCATGCAACACTTCAGCCATTTACTGTACAGGCACTTTGGTGATTTTTATAACTGCTGTTCTGTCTTCATGAACAAAGAGAGGCTGTTCTTTAAGGTCAAACCTAGTGTGAAGCTTCAATGACACAATAACATCATCATCCAACCTGGTTTACTAACACAACAGTTCTGACTGCAGGTTAAGATGTTTGACAAACATATTAAAGTAAGATTTAAAAACAGGTTGCATCACAAAAACATCTTCAAAACTGAAATCACAGAGTAAGCACCATTAATTTATCAGTTAGGCTTCAGAAATCACCCCTAGTAAAAACAGTGCAAGGGGCTGCATGTTAGTTAGTTAGTGCTATAGATTAAAGTGTTTCAAAAGCTTATCAGATACAAACACAGTACTGCAGTTTGCAATACTCACTGACAGGATTTTACAACTCTGGAAAGAATCACACCGATAACTGTTTTATTTTAGTCCCAAGTTAAACAGTCAAATATAGCGTTCTTGCTTTTTCATGCAGAACTGATTTTGGTCACCTTACTGAATGAGTACATTGCTTGCTGTACATCGCTGGGGTAAAAATTGCTTCACTTTAAGAACAATATAGTTGTTATACCGATAGCCACGGTATTAGTCTGTATTTTTACACACTGCTGGAAATCCAGAGACACAATGGAAAATATCCTTTTAGCAATCTCGAGAAGCTGCTTGATCTGCAGGATATATTTTCCCAGATCCTTCCAAGATGTGTTGAGTGGCGTCCTAATCAAAAATCAATGTGCCCACTTGAAGGCCACAAGGCTTCTGTAGTGGGTTATGTAATCTGATAATATCAATCATAACTGTGTTAGAGGCAATCTATCTGACTTTCACAGGACTGGGGTCAGTGAGTAGAGGGAAGGCAGGGTGAGGAAGCCTTGGCCTCCCATGTCATCAATTACCACTTATTATGGGGTGGCTTACTCTGCCAGAGAGCTCTGTAGACCCCCTACCATAAATAATATTAACAGGACCAGCCTCATCAATCAATACCAGCACAGTTGTATTGCGCCAGCCTAAATGGCGGCTTCCATGGCTCTGCAGCCTCGATCAATGACCATGGCTCCTCCAGACTAGCACATAAGGGTAAATCTAGCTCTGTTTGAGCCCTGGGGTCTTCAGCCTGCCTTCTCCTGCTACTCCAGTTCTTTATCCCCTGGCCCTGTGACTGCCTGTCTCTGTCTTGTCTCTCCATCGCTACCATATGAAGCTACTGCTGCAGTTTCTGCCAGGCCCATGCAGACTATGCTTGTTAACAGTATGAAGCTCACACAGAGGAAGTGTCAGAAAAGTGTCTGAAAGAGTGATTATGTACAATTAATGAGTTACTTAATGATTCCCCTCCCTCCACTCCTTCCACTTTTTGGTGTGATTTCCTGCTGTATGAGATGTGGTGTGAAGAAGAGGTTTTTTTTTAAACATCATAGCCAATGAAAGCTGGAGGGTGCAGGGTCACAGGGGTGCAAAGTGATAGGAGACACATATGCCACCACTGTTTCCCAGTCTTTTAAACAGATGTCACAGATAAATCTATGTGATTCTAATTTTTGTCACCATGTACACCTTAAATACTAATAAATTGGCTGTTTTTTAGCTACAGGCAGGAGGTCAAGATAGATTGTGTGGGTCTATGAGTGTGGGGTAATATAAGGGCATAATTACGGAAGAAAATAATTAGCAAGTAGAATCGCAAAGCAAGATTAATTAGCCTCATCATATGCCTGTGACCTTAGCGCTTGTGAATCATTCCCTGCATGACCAGCTCCGCCATAAGTGAATTATTCACCCAGGGACTAAATGCTCTGTACCCAGCAACCAGGAAGTGGCTTAGGCAACCTCTGCCTTGTGACTGTTATTTTGGTGGCTACAGCACATGTGTCATTGTGAGATATGAAAACACTCCCTTGTGTGTGGGCTACACATGTGAGAGTATTTATCAGGTAGAAATACAATTTGTTTGATAATGCTGTCGTGAGTGTCTTTGGGAGATGTGGAGATATATATATATATATATATATCTCCAAAGTGTACTTTGTTGGTTTCTTTGAACAGTATTTTTGTTCCTTCACTGGAGAAAATCAGCTCAGTCCAACCTCAGCAATGACTTGAAATGCTGACCTTACACTGACCTGCAGACTTCAAAGCTTCAAAGGAATTATGTGGTACAGACAATTTGTTAAACAGGAGAGAGGTTTAGTGTGATTTGGGAGTGAAAGGATGTTTCAGTAGTCCTGGCTAACCCAGAGCTCATCTACTCAGTTCCTGAGAGAAGCACCAGCGATCTACCACCACTGTCGAAAAAAAAAAAGCTTTTTCCCAGGGAAGACAAGGTTATTATGGCGGTATATCAAAGTTTGTGTGTCTGATATATTATAAGTAATGATGGGATAACATTTTTTAATTAAGTTAATTGCAGGGTCTGTTCAATTTCAAATGGATTAATTTCAAATAACCTTTTGTGCAACTAAACTATTGAATAAAAACACATAAGTGAAACCACAAATATATATATTTAGTATTTTATTTTGTTCATCTATTTAACAATTTATGTAAAGTTCTATTATTCAGCTTTCAAGTTTTTCGGGAACTCTTGATAATTAAAGTAACATACTTGAAAAAAGTTGCTTATTTCTTTCAGACGTAGACGTATTTTGGCTCTGAAGCCTGACATCTGGTCTAAGGGATTGACTGGCGTGTTTGTTTGTGCCGCTATTGAAGATGCCTGTGTTTGCCACAATATGTTTTGCATTGAGATGATATTTTAGGCTGGAATTAGTTCAACGATAAGCAAACTTCTTTTTGGACAACTTGCAGGTAACAACACTGTTATCCAGTGTTCAATCAGGATGTCTTTTAAAGTAAAAATTAACCCTCAATTAGCCAAGTGAAGCGCTTTCGTTGTGCATCTTTGTTTTACCGGATGTCGCATGTGCATCTGCCTTGCAGGTACCAGAAACAAGTGAATACAAAGGTTCCGCTTCAAAAACGTCTTCGTTTTAATTAGTGTTAAAACATTTAACTTAATTTCTTTCTAATTAATTAATCAAAATTAATGTTAAAGTCCCAAAGGCCCTAATTGTAAGCCTTTTACACTACAGGACCTTAATGACCCGTAACTTCAGGTGTAGCCATTATCATGTTTTGTTTCTTTTTCTGTTCTCCCTCTGCTTTAGGAGTGAGGCCCTGAGCGTAAAGTTCGGCACTGCTCAGAGGTTGAAACCCAATTATCAGGTTCCATAAGGGAATGAATGCAATGGCTGATAAATATTAACTCAGGACTTATTAAGATAAGAACTGCAAGGAAGTGTGTTTTTATGCCTTGTAATGCATTTGTCTGTGTAAACTCTGTGCCCAGTGGAGTCCGTCACTTTTTCTCAGTAACAGTTGGGTGGCATTGGTAAATATCATGTAACATTTGTAGCAGTGAACTAGTTTTTCCCCAAAGTGGTTGGGGAGCAGAAAAACACTGATTGCAGTGCAATTGGTTTGGTGTGTCAATTTGTTCAAGCCCTCACTACAGGTGGGCTTCTTATAATAATGTAATGATACTGATGTTTAAAACTCACCACATGGAAATGTAAAAGAAAATCTATACACACACCACTTTTTCCAATGAAATTGCAATGAAACGTTGAAAAGTTCTGGGTTTTTATTTTGGGAGGGAGAAAGAGAGAGAGAGATCAAGAGTTAAAGGAATACAGACGCAAATGAGGTGAAGATCTCAAGGCTCTTTGCCAGCTACAGAACAACAAAAATCCTTTGCTGGAGTCATAGATAGATCCACTCTTTGTTCACAGCATGAGCCCGAGTCTCATCTAAATGCCTCATCTGTGAAACACAAGCTTCAATTGACTCATTCACTCTCGTGTCAGCCAAACATGTCTGGGACGTATCAAATTGACATTTTTCAGTTGGTTTCGTTTCATACAGGAATAATGCCAAGAAAAAGGCTGCCTTCAGATATGAATGAAAATAGAAATTTTGGCATATGAAACTCAGAACAGGAGTAAATTTTCATAAACGCTGATTTCATGGTAAATTAAATTCTACTTTATTTGTCTCGCTATTTGAAATGTTCCTACAATGTGGAAACTGAACTTTTAATGTTACGTATTACAGGCAATTAAAAATACATATGCTCTGTTTGAAAGCGGTTTCATTTTAATCATTTTCAGAAGAGGAAAGTACAAACCACTCCCTTAATGAGTACGTACAATTTGACATAAGCACTGTATTAACCTCCAGTAACTGTCACAGTTGGCTGAAACCTGTCAAGTTAAGATGAATGAGTGGGTATATAAAACGGACATAATTTAATGGTAAAGATGGGAAATGTTATTGCTCTTTGATTATTGAACCTGCTGGGGCAACTGCAAAAGTCCTCACTCGGGATTAGCATTCAAATTAAGGCCAATTATTTATGTATACACCGAATTGATTACTTATACACTAAAATGATGTTTTGAAATCTGTCTCCTCTTTTAAACACTGTAAACAAAAACTATCAATCATAACCCTTGACAGCTGTAATTGCTACCAGAGATGGCATGTCGGCTCGCTTACTGCAGCACTGAGACGTTGTTCAGTCACAGCATTCCGTGCCAGTCTCATCAAACAAAGTATCATGTTTAAATGAATGGTAATCTATTTCCTTTGTGTAAACTTTTAAACGTGTGTTTTTTCTGTATATATGAACTGATTTCCTAATTGTTGTATCCTTTTTCTGCTATTGGGAACGTGTGTGTCATCTGGGACTTTATGGCCCACTGCAATTCAAAAAAACAAAAACAAAAAAACTATTCTTTGACTTTCTAGGGATGCTGGTGTTGTGGCTGTAGGGATGGTAGTGTCATTTGGTTGATTTATCACCTTTGTCCAGACTAAAATATCTCTAACATCTATGTTGGCAGAATTTGCTGGAGCATCACCATGAGGTTCACATTTGTGGTTTTGAGTGCAATGTTTCAACAAGTATTAAAATTTGTTACAGACATGCTGTTGCCCTCTGAATCATTTGTAATAACTTTGGTAATCCCTAAACTTTCTGTCAAGAGCCATCATCACATTACAATTTTAATTTGTCCAATACTTTGGTTTTTAACCAAATACCTACAAAGCTAATGACATTCCCATTTCTAATTGGCAAATGTTAGCCTGTTGGAGTTTGCATTTATGATGAAGCACCACAGTGGCTAAATCCAACGTCACATGTCTCACCATGGTCCTTGTGGCAACCTGCATGCCTCTGCAGGTGTGTGGGTACTGTCTGCTACAATTAAGGTCTACAATCGCATACTAACATATTATTAATTCTAAGTATGATGTCAAATTTTTTTTTAGATTCCCTATGTTGTCAGTTTCTTCAAATAACGCCTGCAATGTTTTTGGAGATGTGAAGGAGCTGCTGACTGGGTGTAACTGGCTGTCAATCATACAGTCAATCATACTTAATTGTTCCTTTAGTAGGCCGTATGCAGTACATGTTGCTGGCAGTACATTAGTATGCAGTTTTTAACACAGCCCTCGTTCAGAGCCGCATTTCCTGTTCTGGTGTGATGTCCAGCTGGCTATGATGCATTTTGCAGTTTAGAGTTCACCTTTTTGTGTTTATCACCATTTTTAGTACATTATCATAATACCAGAATACAAACTGTAGCACCACTCTCATACATTTTAAAGTTTGTGGTCACTCCGGTCAATACTTATTTGTTAACATAGTTTATCATATAGTTTTTGTATAACTGTATCATCTTATCATCTCTTATGATCACTCTTTTTTTCCCCATCTCGACCTGATTGCTTTATGTTCTGTGTCACAGACAAAAAATGATAATAATTATCAAGAAAATATGATATGGCAGCCACACTGTAAACCAGACTGTTGCTGTTTGGACATTTCTTAATTAAGTAATCTATTATATTACATTTTATGTTTGTGAAGGCTCTCTCTATTGCATAAAGTATATATGAAGCTGGCATGCAACTGGATGGAACAGGGAAGGAAGCAGAGACAGTGCTTGCTGACTCCCTTAACATTAATGAATGGAGAGGCATAGATTTTATGGAGCTAGGTTGTATTGACCTGTGGCTGACATCCACTTTTTAGTTTCATAACATAATCAGCACTTGACACATGATTATAATATCCCAATGCAATTTACTGCATTCTCTACAAACATTGATTTTTTTAACAGCTCTGAGAACCAATTACATTAATATTGCTGTATAATTAGTTTACACATTACTAAATTACTGACAGATTAAAAGTGAAATAGCAGAGTTCATACCCTGCTCACATAACTGCCAGAAAGGAAATTAATATGGATTCAAAAGGTCCACAGAGACACGAGCAGTAAAAGGGGAAAAAGCAACAATCTATAAAGCATGCTTGCATAAGGATATCCTCCTGAAGGTTTGTCAGGTGTTAGTTTCAGCTGGGGCTTTCAGGTCCAGCTAATTAATATGGTCTTTAATTAGATTTGCATATGAATATCGATAGGCTCTGCTCCTATCGGGAGGGCTCCAGTATTCTCAGTTTGGAGGTTTGTGAACAAGACTACTGAGACTGTACATGATTATCACCTTATTATTATCAAAGCTGCCCATTCAAGCCAGCCTTAGACATGTCCTCCTTCATTCACAGCAACTCTTATATTATGTTTATATACTACCGGTATATTTATGGATGTTGATGTGTACCCTTTGGCATACTTACGTATATTTACCACACTAGCTGCGGTCATTTGGAAACTGGTAAAGGAGCATGGTGCATGCTAGAAACCATTGTCTATGTAAATCTATATGTCCATCTTCATTGCACCACACTTTCAGTCAGGAGAAGGCTGGTGGCTGGCAGATGAGCTGCTTGATGGCACACTAACTTCTCAGCAGAAATGTATTGCTCTGACCTTTGATGTCTGCATTGATCCAATGTACTGAGTGGCCATTTCCCCAGAAACAAACATATATAATTGGTATTGGGTTCCAATGGTGCTCTTTCAATGTCTTGGGGATGCTTTGCAGCAATATAAATCAATTCACACTTATAGACACAATATGGGTGCATTAGTGCTGACTGGTCATTTGAGAGTGGCTGAGAGGTAAGAATTCAATAGACCTTGATCAGGCAAAAATTATCTAGTTTTATCAATCCTCAACTTCTAATTGTACATAGGAGCTCAAGGTGATAATCATAATAAATGTGACTTTTGTCTGTTTAACTTACATTTTATAACTACCAATCAAAAAAGTAAGTACTAAGTGTTACAGAGTAGAACTGCTTGTGAACAGGCAGTCTATGGACAAAATGGGATATTTAGTATTCCATGTTTAACACCTCCATGATATTCATGGGCTCTCTATTCTCAGGTGTTTGGATTGAATTATGTTTAGCAAAACAGGTACTGTGAACATATGGTTGAAAAATGTGTTTTCACATTCCGCTTTTGAAACAACAGAGCTGACTTGTGCACTTCCTTTCTTTAAATCGTGAAAGTGTTTTGAGGTGTTACAGGTAGTGATAGATGTTGGATTGTTAAATTGGAGCCTTGTTTCTTCAAATACTGAATTCTGCCCTCCTGGCTCTGATATTGTGTATTGAGGAAACGCGTTAGTAGTCAGCCATCTCAGGATTAACATGCATCAATATCTCTGATACCTTGTCTATTTACAGCCTCATAAATTACTTATCTGCAATGAGTCAGTAATACAAACACTTTACTGATCTCCAAGATAGTGATGTATAATTACTTGTTGGACGTCACTGCAAAAATATATTTTTGTAATGAACCTAACTTTGAATAAAACATTTACATAATTTCTTTCAGAGATATTTATTCTTTTCATTCTCCCGACATCTTTTGAGCCCTCTGGTCTTTTATTTTTTTTCATAAGTCTGAAGTTAGCTGAATAGACTCCGACTAACGATCTTAATTCTCCTTGAAGTTCTTTGACTATAGTGTATGAGATGTGGTTTTATTGTGTAGGACTACAGTAGAAACTTCTTCTTCATCTTTCTGGATATCTCTGTGTGAGAATAAGTGCAAGCTTACAGATGCAAAAATTGTGAATTACCTCACAAAGTCTATTGATAATGAAGTTGAGGGCTGAATATTAATGAAAGTCATATATGAGACTAGCTTAAAGGCATAACTTAACTGGATACACTTTCATCAAGGAAATAATTGTCTTATCTTGTTATGTGCTCTGTTGTTTTTTTCTCTGCACATCTGTTCACTTGCTTCCTTTTATTGTTGGTGTTTCATGAATTACACTTTAAATTTTTTACATATTGCTGCTGAAGACTGAATTGTAATAGATGAGTCATACAACAACTTCTGTTCTATGGAGTCAAAATGTAAACATTTTTATGAGATATTGTATACACATTATGCGTCCTATATTACATCCTGTTAAGTCCAGCTTACATTTCATTTAATCTTAATTGCATATTTTTATTCATCAAAAGGAGTCGAGAAGAAAGGATTTCTGAATTGTAAACAGTATTTTTTGGAGTTTTCATTGTTTTGTTAGAGAGAAAAGAAAAAATGTGTTTTCAATTTTAACTTGTGAAACTTGTGTCCAGACTAAAATTGGTCAGTGCTGAGAAGGGTGGGCGCTAGCTGTTACCTGTCCACTGTGCAGCCCTGCTGTTTACTCAGCTGTAGGGCCTCTGTCTCCAGTGCAAGGGCAAAAGGAACAGGTCATGAAATATTTCATTTCCCAAGTAAAACATGCTTCCTCTCGTCAGCTGAAAAAAAAGAAACAGATCACAGTGATGAATGTGCAATCAGGCTGATTAACTCGTTATTAGTCGTCCAAAGGATCCACTGAAGGAAATGAGGGCAAGAACGAAAAGGGTTGTTTATATGTCTCGTACTTGGTATGCAGAACTTTGTTACTGGTCAGAGTTATGAATGTGATGTGAGAAAAAGGCCTCCATGAACTTTTACCTCCCCATGTTAGTAATTTGTGATTTGAAGTTGGATAATGGTGCAGACATACAGTACTACAGTACTGTGTAAGTGTTTTTATCCAAAGGACCAACAGCAATACACATTCAATGAGTGACGCCAGTGGGTATTAAATCGGAAACACTGGATCCATCTTTATTCCAAGTTCTTTAAAACTTCCCCCACTTCTCTTTCATTGACTCTCTTTTTGCCAGCAGATGGTGCTGCAATGTCTTTACAATGCAACTGAGATGCACTTCCCCGTCTCCCACAGGCTTAAAAAAGGGAAAAGAAAACACAGTCCAGCTTAGTTCCTGAGTTGAGGCAACTGTTTGTTGAAATAAGTGGAGATTTCCTGGTTTTCTTTTGCAGGAAAAAAAAGGAAAGAAGCAAAGTTTCTTTATAGGATGATCTCAGGGTGTTCTGCAATTACCCTTCTTGTGCTCTTGCTCTTTTTTTCCCCTTCATTGAGTAGGACCAGACAATGTTTTCCATTCCAGTTGCCTCTTACAGTTGCAGAGGATGTCGGTGGGCTGAGTATTGGGGCTTTTACTGTTGTGGAACATGGTGGGTAGGATGTCTCAGCCAAATATCCGAGCTAGCGTGGATGGTGGGAGGCATTATGGACGTAAGTAAGAGCAGCAATAACATCTTTCTTCATAAGTGGACTGAGAGGAGAGGGTGAGGAGACAGCACGCTGAATTTCTTGTAAAGAGGTTAATAATTAAGCTTATGAGCATCAGCCAGGCATATTTTGGGCCTTGTTGTTTTTAACCATGTTAATGGCAAGGTATTCTATTTATCATTCTCATTTTTGCTTTTACTCTAGGTCTTCTAATTATAATTATTTTTTATAATAATAATAACAAATAACAACAATAATAATAATTAATGATTGTTATTGTGATTATTATTATTATTATTATTATTAGGTCAGTGTTTTTTGTAGGACACCTGTGACTTGTCAAACGGATAACATTTGCTTTTCCCACCATTAGGAGAGGTGTGGGCTGACCAGGAGAAGAGAGGTGTGTGTGGGGTAGGGGTGGGGGTGCAGTGAGTCGGGGGGTAGAGGTGGGGGACCGTAGCGTGTAAGCTATTGAAAGGAGGAATGTGAGAGAGCATTATTGCCCACACTTCATGTGAATGGAAAAGGGGTTAAAGAAATGACAGCGTACAGTGGGTGGTAGGGCCTCAGCGCAGCCTGAGAGGAAATGGAATGAGAAAGTGCAGTCAGGCAGACCACTCATTCACCATGACAAATAGGAGAGGCCTAGGCTAAGGGGATACCTGATACCCCACGGTGGGCTGTGTGCACCTGCCTGGGCTCTGTGAGCACCAAAGTGGAAATAAACTCCAGTCACTTGTAGCAACACACCTCCATTTATACCAGAGTTGTATACTAATAATGATGATGTTAATAATAAAGTGGTTAAAAATAGTTAACTAAATTACAATAGTATTTAACTTAAAATGTTTTGTTTTTCCCTTTTTGAACAACTAATAAGGCCTAAAAGAAATTTTCTTTTTTTCCCAGTCATAAATGTTACAGGATTGTGGAGAAAAACATGCATGGCAGAAAATAAGTGCACTGAGGGGAAAAATAAATTGTTATAAGCATGTAGAGTATATACATTTTCACAATAAGCCTGTATGATCAGCATGTCTAAACTAGTATGCTAACTAATATATTCTGTTAAATGTGTTCAAAAATATTTAACAGAAAATAATAGAGAAATTCAAATGAAAGAAGATTTCTGGGGGGGAATAAACTGAGTGATGTTTTGCGTATGCTGCTCATTTACTCAAAAATAAACAATATATTAGATGATATGAATGTTTTAATTATGTTCACATCATGAAACTATGCGCTTGAAATGTTCATGTACTGCTGTTGATCTGTTGGATTCTCTGATTTCTAGGCGTATTTATGTACAACTGTAAAAAAAGAAGTAAATATTAAGAAAGTGAATTAGATGTTATAGGCTGATCTTTTTTTTATCACTATTTAGTTTTAGAATAAATAAATAAATCTATATACAATTCAGTACTCACAAATAATTATTATGGGTTTAATTTTCCATCATTTTCAACAAATAAACTATTTATAAATCTCCATCCACATACAAGTCCAAAAGGATTAATATGCATATAAAGAGTTAACGTTAGTGTTTCAACAGGAGGTCACAAGCAACATGTCATGAGGCTTCCATCTAAATTAAGTCATATATCAAATTCCAGTAGCATATTAAATCTTTGGGAACTGTTCAGAATTAGAGGGGTACTGCTATAATCCAATTGTGTAAGAGGACAGAACAAGAGACATGCATAGATAGCAGAGAAGCAGTCTTCTGTTCACACATGCTCACACGTGGTTCAGAAAGTACACTCAGCCTCTGAGCTGTCACTCTTTCTAGAGCAACCAGGAAGGATTACCAACCTTCTCCCATGCAGGCAGATGAGTTGTTGTCACTCTTAACACTGGTCAGTCTGTGGCGTCAGGGTGCAGTGCAAGGTGGCATGAATATACTCAATCTCCTCTCCCATTTCAGTGTTTAGATTGGGCCGTGGAATGACCGCAGGCCTGCTCTACTTAGAGAAGAATAACATTCTGTTTTTCTCCAGCTAGACATAAGCTCACTCCTCTGGCTTCATGTCACGTTGGTAGATTTACACGTATTCCATCATTATAAAAAAGAGATCCGATATTGTGATACTAGTGAATATCACTTGTTTCTTTGAACTGCATTACATTTGTATATGCTTATACGTTAACAAAAATGGATGAGGGGGGGGCAAAGAACAACATAAAAGAAAGTGAACTAGCTGTCCTTCCAAGTGCGTTTCAGGGCAACTCGGGAGTACGTCACATTATCACACTTAAGCAATTTCCAGTGAGCACAGAAAACAAAATATTGTCATCCGTTTTCACTTGCTTTGGCTACTCTGTTTGTTCACTTGTAAGTGAGCTAAACATTAAGGTAGCGTAAGGCATTGGTATTGTTACTATGGTTACTTGTCGTCAAATACAACCTGAGTGTTTCAACTCTTGACTAGAAGTGAGTTTTCCCAATTTGAATCAGTAACTGCCAGTTAATCAGTGACATAATGATCTAAATATTAAATCTACACATATAAAGTATACATGTTTTATGTCAGTGGTGTCATTCTAAGTTTATTCTATAATTTGTAATAGTTACTTTCTCAGCTTGTGTTGAGGTGTTTTATGAGTTGTCTGTTTGTTGCTCAGGGTTGTAGTTGAGCAGATCAAGCAGCGCCAGCCACTGTTGTCTCTGTTTGCTGCTTCAGATCAACAGATCTACATACAACCCCAACAGGTAGAGTGGGAAAAGGTGGTTGAGGTTATTTATTTTTTATTTCAGTCTTTCAGTTTTATTTTTTAGAATATTTTATAGTAGTGTGAAACAATTTTGTAGGTTCAGGTCACCTTTTTGAAGTGAGATAAACTTGCTTACATTTTAAGACCATCTAGTCCTTTAAGGTAATTTAAATTCTGTGTTTACATACATTAAAGCTTTTCCCCTATCCTAGCAGTATCACAAGCCTGCCAGCACATTGGTTCATCAGTAGGTAGCATTCTCCTAACTTTAAACCTCTGTCCTTTCTGTGTGGAGTTTTCATGATCTCTTCATGGTTTCTCTCACAGCAGAAAACACACATTTAGGGCTTTTATAATACTTCTGCATTGGCCTTAAGCAGTGGCTGCTTCACTATGGCTGCCCACGGCTCCTATAATTAAGAATGGTCAAATGCAGAGCTTTCAGAAGGGATTAACTATTAACTCAACTTTTTATGACTGTATTTACATAAAGCCTCACACTATGGACTGTATGGCATTTCTAATGCATTTAACATCAAGCTAGCAGTGAGTGTGTGTGGTTTTTTTCTGTTTTTTTCTCCCCCGTGCAAAGCATCTGGGTTAATCTCATATTAGTCAAGAAGGATCATTCTCACAAACAGTCTTAGACTTTTTTCACAGAACTATGATTTAAATTAAATACATGGTGTCAATGGATCACTGTGTGTCACTGTAGAGATTTAAATTTAAAAAAAGAAGGTAAAAATAATTTCCGTTTCACTGTTGAAACATTTAGATGCATGAAAAATGTGTAATGAAAAATGTCAATTTAGAGGGCATGCTAAATTCCTAGAATGCAGAGCTGGTATACATGCACACAGAGCATTTGATTAGGTTCCATAATTATTTTTACATTCTTACTCACGAAATTTGTATAATTAATTAGAAATCTAATTACATAATTGGAGTAATTGGATTCAAATTGGAAATTCCCATAAGCCTACATTATTAGGCTCAACACTCACTTTGTGTTCTGAAAGTAACCTGTCACTGGTCCTGTGTACAGCTATGCAGTGTGTCCATGTGCTGTATCTATTAATGTTATTCGGTGTGTCCTGTGGTTGGCATTATTCAGTTGCACATTCTTTGCTCATTATAGACGCTATACTATCTCATAGTTAAACTATTTAATTTTTATGAAATGTTTTAATGTCGAGCAGCGGATGACATGGACATCTGTTGCACTAATGCCCGGCGGCGTAAACAATATGTTTTGAATTAAGATTTGACCTTGGAATAAGCCTTATCTTATTTATAAATCATAGTGAGTTAAATATGCTTTGTAAGTAGATTAGGTCATCTGGAGTCCCACTGCCCCCTGTAGACACAGTCTCTCAGCAATGAGGGCATAGAGATGTAATCCAGATTCATAATCCAATGATTCTTCCAAGCTGTTTTGTGTTGTTAAATACTGGGTATTTGTGTTGATTTAATATCATTCTAATCTTCTTTAAACTGCCAGTTGCTGTCTGCGTCATGCTCATCTTGTGTATTGCTTACTTTATATTCTTAACTGTAGTCCAGTAAATTAAATCTGATGAGCCTGGAGGACTTCATGGAAGGGGCTGAACTATTGTTGTTTTCAATGTTTTATTCTCACTTAACTATGTATAAAAATATATATATATATCTATGTATCTATAAACACATTTTGTGACAATGATTACCTCCAAACTTTCGGCAAAATTTCACAAGCTTCAAGCTGCATTTTTACTGGTGTTTCCAGCTACTAGTTTTGAAAAGCGGCGTCTCTGAGGACCAGCAGCGCACTATGTGGACAAAGTTACTTGACTGAGCAATTTCATTGTTATTCCCCTTTCACATGATCTCATGTAATAACTTTATTTTGCCACAATTACCTTAACTTTATTGTAATTCTTAAAATATACATTTATAAAATATGAAAAACATTTTAGTAAAATACTTTATTAATTCACATTTAATTCAGTGTTATATATGAAATGAAAAACACAATTCTCATACCAAGACTCATTTATTATTCTTTTAAGGAATTTATTTTAAAAAGGGAAAAACTATTTTCCTTTTTTCCTTTTTTTTCCTGCCTATAATTTCCTATTGCATGGTCAATTCATTTTTTCTATGACGGTAAAAAACACTGATATAATAAGATTTATTCTTATTATAATGATGCAGCTGTAGCTCTGTGTGTTTGTATTTATCTAAATAGAGTAGCAGGTTTAGCCCAGCTTGTCTTCAGTCATTATCAACAGGTAGTTCTAAGATTTTTGTCCTAAAACATTTATAGCCTTTTCTAATTTGAAATAATGGAGTTGTCATGAAGCCGAGTCTGATTATTATCCTTGCTATTTTTATTTAGTTTTCATTGTAAATGGATTCTGCTCCCAAGATTTCTTTAGTGCTCAGACTTGCATGTCCAGTATTATTAGTTGCTATGAGTTCAGCCTGTGCAAATCTGTTAATGCATAAGACCATAAGAGCTTCTTATGTTCGAAGCCAGGTCAGAGTGAAGACACATCAGATTAATATTTGATCATGCAGAAGGGCCCTTAATCAGATTTGCTTATTCCCTTAGCTGAGTGCTCTGCAGCAATTATCATAATTGTTGCGCTAAACATGCTTGTCTTTACGGCTTGTGGTTGGACGTGAGCGTGTGCCGTGAGAAGGGGATTCCAGCACCAAACCCAATTAATGCAGGATGGATGGCTGGGCCTGCTGAGGGAGAAGAAGAAGGGTACAGGGAGGAAGAAGGGGAAGTAAATGGGCAGTGATCCTGCTCCAACCCGTAGTCAGTGACATAGCCCAGGGCAGCACACTCGACTCAAGCCACGTCAGGTTCTCCCTATACTGTAAGCCCCCCCTCAGCTATGCCACCAGCTCAGATTACAGCCTACAAGTATCTATTCAGCTGCAGCCCATAACTTTTCTGTGCTGATAGTTATCATGTTCTTTCACAGTTTATCTTAATTTCTTCCTGTCTTTTTTTTTTTTTTTACCTCCCTGACACACACACATTTTCAAATTACGCTGAAAGTGTGTGAAATGCTCAAGAGGAATTCATTGTAATTCTCAGTCTGATTAACTCATTTTGAAATCAGTCAATATGACTATTTGTTTTTATTACAGGTTTAGTTTGTATTGGAGGAAAAATCCCAATGCTTATTCATATTTACTTATCAGAACCTTGGAGAGATCTAGTGTGAATACAATCGTTTACAGAAGTTTATGTAGGCAAGGGTGCAAATGGAAAAATAAATGATAGTGAAATTCATTGATCAAATAAGATTTCATTTTGCTATTGATGAAAGATTTTGGATTAGCGTTACTTGGAGTAAGTACATGTATTCTGAAAAGACACGTGGCTGACTTTCTTGGGTTTTCTTTTTCTTTTTCCAGATTAAGTTTTTTGAACACAATTCTCCTCATCCCCATTGTATTGGGATGGAGGCTAAAATCTTCCTGGCAGATCTTTAAAGACATTGGCAAATAAAACAAAGAAATTCCCGTAACCCAGAGTAAAGAAAAAGTTGCTGTTCTGCCAAAGAGGGACACATAGCTGAAAGTGTCTGATTAATTAATACGCACACACATTCGGTACATTGAAATCCTTAAATGCTTTTTTCTAACAGTTATGTTACTTTGAGCAAATACTTAAATACTTAAGTGAAGATTTATATTCAGAATTGTTAACATTAAAGTTTTATTTTGTATTTGAAAATAAACATTTGCACTTTTAATATGTTTGATACCAAAACCATTTGACAATATACTTTCTATCTGTATGAGGACTGTGGAGAAGACAAGCAAACTTCACAAACTGATTTTATGAGCCCAATACCATATATTCTAAATGTGAAGCATTTGATTAGAAAATGAGAACATTTCCATATGAAAATACAGGAACATTGGACACAATTCCCAACTAAATAGTTGTTCATATTACAGCAATATCTGCTTTAAAATAAAACATTGGAGAATCATCTTCATGCCTTGATCCACAACACATTTATTCTTATAGCGCATTTAGTGAGTTTTACAAAATAATTCAGCAAAGTAAAATTATATGATAAATATAAGAAAATAACCAAAACTCGTTTTGTCTGGAGATGCACTAATAAATGATGTTTTCTGTTGCATTATTTTACTTTCATAAAAAAACATTTTGGATTGTAACATTTGTGACTTGTGTGAAGATGTCAAACTAAAACAATAAAATTCCTAAAGCAAAACTATGTTCGGTGTCATTTTGATTGCTCTCTGATGAATATATTGTCAGCTAACCAGTTTGTCATAAACATGTCTATGAAATAAATGAGCCTGTGGATTAGTTGTGTCTGTATGAAAGTCATCTATCCAGCTGGAAGCATGGCACTGCGCAAAGAAACACTAGGAGAGATGGTTTCCCATTAATCTACGTTGACTGGCTGGAAATTGCATCTTTGTAATGAGTATTAGGTGTGCATCTACATGAATTAAAGCTGAATGAGCCTCTGATTGATCACCTCCTCCCAAATGATGCTCCTTCCGTGATCATTATTGTTTAAAAGTGACTAAATCATATCAGGATGATTAAAAGTCTTGGATCTGAGGGGAGGGAAGATAAAGTAAAGACACAATGTCTGAGGAATTGTGCTTTCATCCCCGAATTCTGTTTATATGGTGGTGGTGGTGTGTTCCTCGTTGAGGTTGCGGATATATGGTGAAATGGGAGGCTGCAGTTAAAATTAGAATCAGTCAATTTAATTACCGAGTACAACTAAAGTGGACACATTTGACATGGGTGTATATTGAGTACTTTCAGAGTTATACAGCATATAAAGACACTACAGTACAAGGACAAAATGTGAAGCAAAGGAACAAATGAATAGGGAGTAGATATACTGTATGTTGACAGATCAACTTTCAGTATCGTACTGTCTAACTAAAGGATATCCATGAGAAATTCCACTGTGGCTTATCTGTCTATGATACTAGTATTTGTGTCAAGTTAGACATCCTGTGTAAGCTGCAGTATGCTCTTTAGTTCATCCTCACTAATCTGTGTATAAACAACAATAAAGCATCCCATCTTTAACTGGACTGTAAGAGAAGGCTGAGCTGCATGCATGCATGCAGTGAGCATCTGCAAGTAGTGTACATATGACAACGTGTCAGATTCCACATTTGGCTATGATGGGATGAAATTATGTTTTAAAAACAAAAAAAAACCTGACCACATGAAAGGTCTGTAAGGGTAGATAGAGTACACAGGCAGTGTTTGAAGTCGGGGCCAAAAAGTCCAGGTGTTTTTACAGACATTGTGGCATTTATGTGGTCTAAACTATATGTCTGGAGTCGCCTACACAAAAGTGCTACACATCTCTGCCAGGTATTCCCTTACTTCATAAAATACATTCAACTGTGGGCAGCTGATTTGCTGCAGTTTGTGTCTCAGCCATAAAATCCTGATTGTTTGGATTTCAACTTGACTAGCTATTTTTTTTATTTTTTTTTTTGTCCTTCTTCTTTAAAGCCCCCTCCCCACTCACACACAGCAACAACTGAACGGACCACATTGCAAATACAAATATTCACAAGCAGCCATTTTGCAGCTTTACATTTTAAGTGTTTTTTTTTTGTTTTTTTTTATGTAAAAAAATTATATTATAGGTTGTTGTTGTTTGAAGGATAAACTGTAACTGTGATTTTCCTGTGCGCACTTTGTGGCACATATGTGGGAAAAATAACAGCTTCAGATCCAGTTTGAGAAAAAGGGCAGACCTCGTCACTTTGAATCTCGACATATTTACTGTACCTGGACACACTAATGTTCCACTGTAATGTCTTTCTGGTAATTATACTGCCAAGCACCCTGTTGGGGTAATTATACTAAAAACACCCTCATTAGCTGCGTCAAGATGTAAACCCCCAGAAGCCTCGCTATCTTTTCCCTCATGCACCCTTGGAAGGCAAGTTATTTAGCTAACTCCACTTCATACTTAACTTTCTGCTTGTTGCAGTACATTGCAGTATCATCTCACTGCTTTTCAACAGAGCCACATTACATTTTCTGCATTATATTGAAATTACACACTATGTCAATATGACTTCTGTTTATCTCTACCAGAAATAAGTAACACTGTCCGATGTCTTCCCTAAACTCATAAATGCCCTGTTTCGACTCTCAAGCTTGTTAGCTTGTGGCTACACATAGCAATTTGTTTTAAATGAAGAATGCTAACAATGCTAACAGGCTGTTTACCAATTAACTAAATGGTTGAAACAGAGGCATTCAAAACTAACAGCACACACACACACACTGACTGGACAAATACAATTGAGAATGTTAGAATTGTTTTCTATAATGTGACTTAACTGAAACTTGAATGTTTGCAAGGCAATAAATATGAGTACCAGCAGATATGAATGTCTATTATGTCATGCTGTGTTTCACTTTACCCACAAATACTTTGCTAACAGTTCTACGGAGGAATTGTCTAAATGTGTCAGCCCAACTATTTAGAGAAAGAACATAAAAATAGTAACTAATAATGTAGAAAATAATGTAGAAGTGAGTTTCGTTCTGCTCATGCAAAATGGACACACTACTTACCATAACAAACCACCAAACAAATTACAACCATCATGGGCCCTGCATTATCTGCATTGCAATTTGCTCTCTTTAAATTATTCAGAGGCAAGGCTTTTTTTTTTGTCAGGAACTGTGTGTTTTGCAGTAACAAGGCTAGCCTGCGTCTGCCGTTTTATGACTGACATAGCAAGAAGCAGATTGTCCAGATATTTATGCCATCTGCACCTAGGAGAGATAATTAAAGTATATAAATTAATCAAGTGCAATTAATTAGAGGCTTTATGTTCACAGCAGTACATCTTTGCATGTATAATTTATATTTATTGATTTGTTTGGTTTCATTAGCCTATAAGATAACAGTGCAAATGCATTAGAGGGGAAAATGCACAATTAGCATGCGGTAAGGGCTGCTGGTAATTGATAGATCAGCGAGCACTCCCTGCAGATATAAAGCTGTGTAAACTGTCATAAGCAGTTACAATCGATGACTGATATTTCGCACCATATCTCTCGGTTGATTAATGATGTTTTTGAAAGCGGCCCCCCACTTAATGGGACCCTGATAGGCATGCAGAATTTACTGTTTAATCAGGGGAAAGAATTTATTGCGGTCCAGAACCTGTGTTGTTGCTGGTGGAAATGTATGATTGAGTCTCTGTAAGTGCTATGCTGATGTTATTTGCTCCCGTCAGCAACCAATATGGCTGAGCATTAAGAGCTTTGTGCTTCCCAGTTGATTTTTCATTGACTGTGCTGCCATCGTTCATCACTGACTGGTTTCCCTACGTTGTGCAGGGCTGAGAGGAGAGCGAGCTCTGGAGTCAATAGTGGACAATGTGTTCGTAGCATTCCAGCGTTTTCTGCAGTGCTAACAGTATGTAATCTACATTCAGAATGAAAGACTTACTTTTTTTCCCTGATAATGAGTCAATGTCCTTTTTAAATTGTGTAAAAAAGTTATAATATTTGGCATTTTGTGTGATAAGAAATGTTTGTTGTATAACCTGCTGATATGCAGATATTTTGCCAGAGATAGAAGCACAGGTAGTAGCAGCCATTTAAGGTGGTAAAAGTCCAGTAGGCGTTAAATAAAAACAACCCCAATATAGATAATTATTTTAATGTTTTACTTTGTTACTCATTTCCCTCAGCTGTAGGTTTAACTCTCAATAGCCCTATAATGGAAACTGGAGCCATCTGAATTGGTAGCTCCTGTTTGGTGTGGCAGACATATTTTGAAGATGTTGTCACTACATGTTACGTCATTGATAATTCATGTGGCTGTAGCAATATAATTACTCTAAATAGGATGTGGAGTTTATGGGCACCACATGTTGCTGTCTGGGAACAGCTTCTGTGTATTTCCGCTCTTGCTGAGGTGGACCACTTTCTCTAGTATACGTCTGTGTTGAGTTTCTGACGTTGCGTTCACTCTACCTACAGTATTCTCAGGAGATGAGAGGCACAGGTGCATGGCTTAAAATAGTGTAAGGTTAGCCAGATCTTGTTGGTGTTTACTGTAGTATGGTGTACGATAGAATGGTGTTTTTCGGCAGCTTTGTCCTGCAGCTGGGTGCCAGACACACATACATTTTTGCTCAGCATCCCAGGCAATTTCCTCCCCTTATGTCATTGTAAATGCTTACAGAGACACCGCCCCCTGTTTAGGGTTGCAGAAATGTGCTTTAGAGGAGGAAGAAGCCTTTTGCCTTCTGGTGATGTGTTTGAAATGGGGATCTAGCTTTACACCTGCTGGTACAGTATCTACTCTCATTTTACACCTTTAGGGCAACTTCTCAGATGTTGCTGGGTGGTTTTAACTTTTAATCTTTGGTACAGTAAAAGTTTACTGACCATACCTTTCCTTGGTGTTGTTTTGTTGTTCTCTATAGCAAGTGGTGGGAAAATAGCTAAATGTGGGTAATGTGAGGATGGTGGGTGTCTGTTAGTGAATAATGCAAAAGATAGGTCTGTTGTCCCAGAAGTAACAGTAACAGAAACCCTTTGACCTTCCTCTCCTCTCTGGTGCTTGTGTCTGAAGCCAGAGCTGAGATAATAGCTGGAGATGTTTGTGACTTGGTCCTCTCTGATCCTCTCATCTTGCTGTAGGTGATGGAGGAGAGGTGGTTGCTTGATAGCAGGGCCATATTGACACTGCCGGACCGCTGCGGCCCTCAAACCCACAACAGGGTATCTGATTACCTTCTAAGGGATCCCCAGAGAGCGAGCGCTTCCATTTTTCTTAAGTTGTGTATAAGTAAACTGCAGGACCTGGCTGGGAGGTCAAATCAATCTTTGCTATTTATTACATAGAAATGTGACACTCTGTCTTAAATGCTTCCATCCCAAGTGATTCAGCCTTGTGTCTGCGTTATGTCTTCAGAGTGTGCGCTTGTGCGTGTGTGTGTGTGCGCGCGCTTGCCAGTGAGGTGAGGAGCGCAGCATTTTTTACGACCATTGTGCCAAATTGTCTTTTTCACCGACTTGTCTCTTGTAAACAAAGATGGGTTAATATGTTCTTTGAAGGCAGTTTTATGTAAAGCTTTTAGCCCCGGTGTATGTATCATATTTACTGTAAGTACACTTCAAACACAAGGGCAGACTAATGCAATGAGAATGAGTAAGGATTGTAGTCATGCACAGGTCAAGACAGCGCCTAAATATGATCAGTATCTCATGCTAGTTCAACACACTTTGATGATCGTTCAGGTTATGTCTTTATTCAGTTGTTCAGACAGTGCAGGAAAATAGGACAGTGACACAGTCATTAGCCCTGAAAGAGGGATGTAGTGCTATTTCTGTGGGAAGCGGAGCTCTGTTTACTGCGTGACAATGTGATATTGTGTGGCTCATGCTGTCTTAATTGGAAACAGTCTCACCCCACAAAAGGTGCATAAGACCCCTGATTTTGTGAGGCAATCTCACCCCTCCTTTTTCCCACCCCCAGCACCCCCCTCCTCCTTCCCTCTGAAGAGCAGCAAAACCCCCTGAAGCATTTCCTTAATCCTCCGGAAGATCATGCTCTCTCACTAAATATAGTACCTGTGGACAAACAATGGATTTTTCCATAATAATAAGTTGAAGATTTCATTATGGGTGACTAATGGGTGCATGTGTCTAGGTCTGAGCAGATACGAGGAGAAGCTTCCTTTTGATCAGCAGCATAGGGTTAATCCATGTTAAGAAATAATGGAGTTTTTTTGGAGGGGGGGGTCAGTATTGAGCTGGGCTGAATTTACAGCCGAGAGGGCTCAGTAAAGGATGATTTTTAGAGCCTCTCGCTGCGTATTGAAGGGAAGACTGTCTGACAAGTCATCAATGAGCCTCGGCGCTATACTAAACTAATGAAAGCTGCATTTGATCTTCTTCGAAGAGGTTCAATACCACTCCTGCTATTATTTAAGTCCTCTGCTTCACCCGAACCTGTTTTCACATCCACAAAAATCATTAAATTGCACAGTGAAGTAAACTGTGTTTGTAAGTATTGGATGAGGAGGAAATATCTAAACTGCTTATAATGTATCCCTGTTGATTGCATCCAATAGACACTTCCTGACTTGTTTAGTGCCTGCCTAAGTGCTAGACTAGGGTCAGTTAACAGTAACATCTATGTAGTGTACAATTCATGTTATTTGTATTTCACCAACAAATGTTATAGATACACACAGCAGACAGTTTCTGTCATGCACTTAGACTTTTCTATTTTTGTTATTGCTATGCTTGGTCATCTTGTGTGGTCTGATCACTTTAGTTCTTGCAGTGACACATCATCTTGTCTATAAGACGGCACTTTACGCTTTTTATGTGTGTTTTGACCTTGTCTCTATTCTACAATTCAAGTCTCAAAGGAGACTATCTGAAAGTTAAACTATTGTAACCAAATACCCAGTCTTATCTTCTGCCCATAGATTAAAACAAAAACACAGCGGTCTGCTGCCGGCTATATTATCTTCTCATTGAACCAAAATAAAAATAAAGAGTGGCTGTAGAATTTACATTCAAGCTTAAATGTTAAGGGCCACACCGACCGCAATGGAGAGCCAAGCAGGATGAAAGATTTGGTCTGAGCCTTTGCCAAGGAGCGGGGCATGCGTCATCTGCTAACATCAATGATGCACCGCAAGCAAAACAGCCCATCCTCACACTTGAACTGCAGTGATTCAAGGTTATGTTAACTGAAACATGTTGAAGTAATAATATAAACACTGTGATAAACCTGCAGTTTGGAAGATTTCAGTAATAAATCTGGCCAGAGGGGGGCTGACTGAAATTTGTGATGACATCAAGTGGTTGTTAGTGTAAAAGTCTCCCATTATGCATCTGTTCTGCATCTATGTGGCATTCATCCTGTAGTAGATTTAGTGGTATACTTTTACTGAATGTTGTAAGTAAACAAATAAATACATGGATAATTAAGATTTTAGATGAATAATTATTGATATATATTTTTTATTTAGTGTTTTTCTTTACATTAACATTTTTACATTAACATACATAATAATAAAATCACAAAAGGTAAAAGCATTGAATAAGATAAATAAATAAAAAATATCCTGCATGCAATCATTCTAAAAGGATGAAAAGTCAAGTTCACTGGGTGTGTTATTGAGTCTGCTTCAAGATTCTTTATAACTATTTAAAGTTATTTATGGAGACCGATTCTTATTTTTTTCAGATTTATTTAAACACTTTAAAACAACCTTGGCAGACTATTTAAGTGCTCAAAGACTAAAAACAGATGAAAGTTTGCATTATCCAAATTTTACTTTGAGAACAAACTTAACCTGAGTATTCTATTCAGCTCGACATTGATAGCCTTTTTTAGGCAAAACAGGCCAAACAGAAATTGATTTCTGGAACTGTTTTGTAACTTTATTACACAACCCTTTATTACATTCATTTGTTGATAGAATTTTCTGATAGATCATATAACAAAAGTTAAAATAATTATTCTGTCGTGGAAGTCCTACAAGTGGCCATAGAGCCCATAAATCTCAGTTCATCGCTAATGTTCAGAAAGAGAGTCTGAAGTTGCAGTGGGTGGGGTGAAAGATTGTTATGTATGGGGAGAGAGAAAAAGAGATGGAGTCAGTGGTGAAAAAAGGAGCCAGATAGAGAAGAGTGCCAGAAAGAGGGCAGTAGAGCTGAATTCTCAGCAGGCAAAGAGAGGGTAACAGGAATATAGAGCAGAGAGAGGGAGATGCATGGTAGGAGAGAGCTGCTGGGCTATGCAGGGGTTAGGCCTGCTAATCCTCACATATATATTCTCCTAATTAATCCTGATTACCACTTTTTAATCGGCCTGCTCAGGCTGCCTTGAAATAAAGTGACACTTCCTAATGAATTAAACCTGCAATTTACAATTGGTGCACTATTCCCTGCATTCGTGTTTTCAGCCTCCCGTATTGGTCCCGTGTGGGAGCCTCCAGTCTGTCAGTGGCGTGTGGTCTCACTCCACACTAGTTAACTGCTAAATGCTTGGGTCACACCTGCGCCCTTTTATGGCGTCTGGCAAATCAGTGGGGTTAGTGTTGTGAAGGGGGTGATCAGTTCACCAGCCCCTGCTGTTAAAGATATGCAAGACACACTCATTTATATTTGAGAGCGGCTGTTGTATGTGAAGTTGGTATTTATGATAGAGGCCTCTTGGAGAAATTGTGTTAAGTCTTGTGACCCAACTCTCCTGTTCACTTTTGAGAGTTATTTTAAAAAGATGTCTGAATGCTGAATTGCTAAATTTCCATGACTCTCCATTTGCTACCGCCTAAAGCGTGGTGTCATCAACTTCGACCTCTTGGTCAGTCTAGTGTCTAATCCAATGAAATGCGTTTAGGTGCAGAAAAGGTAGACAGATAGAGATAGATATAAACAGATAGATTGCTGACCCTGCCTTTACTTCCGGGTCAGCAGCACCTGCTGGCCAAGCGGTTTGAGACCACAGCAGTAATGAACTCTGTCCCCCTGCGGTCGGGCCCTCTGCCTCCCTCATTTGAGTGGGTCCATCCTTGGGAGATGGGATCCTGTGAAGCAGTGATTGTTTCCACGATTAGGTGGGAAGAGTAGTGGAGCCGTGCTTGTGGATCACTCCCATAGATTCGCTCCCACAACAGAATCCGCCTGAAAAACAATAGCCAGCTGTCGCCTGCCGGCTGATGTGCCTTTGATCAGCCAAATGAAGGCTGCTGGCATTTCTTATGGAGTGGAGATTGCTTATCGATCTATATCAAAATATTCATGCTAATCCCGGGCAGTGGAGACTATTTTCAAGCCGGGTTAGCAATCAGAGCTGCCGTCCTGTCTGGAGCAATTCGCTGAGCTGGGAAGTCTAATCAGCTCAGGGTCCTGCAGTCAAATGCACTTTGCTGTTTAAATTTGGACCCCTGACATTGATGGAAGAGTCCAGAGAAAGGTGTTGACAAACCAAATTGTTTGTTCCAGCACTATTTTGCTAGAGATCAAGTCCAGAGTAATGCGCAGTGAATTTGTTCATTACTAGCTGGGGTTGGAGAGGAGAAGGCTGAGGTTTCACCCACTCCACTGCAGGAGGACTAGTGTTTCAGGGTTGGGGGATTTGAAGGGTCAGAGGGAGCTTGATAGTGATGGTGTATATTTGTGTGTGTGTTGGGGGGTGGGGGGTGGGGGTGGGAGTTGTGATAGTGATGTCGGAGTGCATGGCAGCATTGGGGTTGGGGGGGGATTGCAGATCAAGAGGGGTGATGGTATTTGGGGAACATGGGATCCTCAGCAGAAAGTGTCATTTTAAAGATGCTGCCTGGATGAAGGATACATACTGGTTTTTAATCTGCAATATGTATAAATCCATATAAATGCATTACAGCTACACTTACTAAAGTGTAAAACTGGAGTAAAATAAATTTAAATGTATCAAAGTAACCTGGTAACATTTTAAAAATATTTGTATTGATTATAAGAAATTTAAACAATTGACATTAACATCCAAAAATAAATCATTAAAGTGAATATCATAAGTCTTTGAAAGCCTGTTTGCATGGCTTCCTTGATCACAGATTATGGTTTCCTTACTTCCTTCCTCTGTCCAGTGACGCAGGGCAATTCTAAATCTGTTGTACGTTAATACTGTCATGCAATTATTGCGCAAAGAAATCTGTGAAGAAAAAGCATTGCCATAATGGAGAGATTATCCTGCTGGAGGGTTGAAGGGCTAATGTCTTGCCATATGGCCCAGATTGTAATGTGCAGTGTCCTGCTTCAGGGTCAATCATACATCAAGTATTAGTGTCAGGTGGGGATTAATGCTTAATGTTCCCTCACCTCCAGCATAGCACACTGTACTTTACCTGGCTCTGGTTCCTGCCTTGACATGATGTATTTCTCATGTTAGATAACAATCAGGGAGAAAATTATTTCAAAATGACGTATTTTATACAGCAAAATTAAGTAATTTTTTAAAATTATATAGACCACAAGTTAAGTGATTTATTTACAATTCATAACATAATGACAGAATTAATTTTTTATTATTATTATTGGAGTATATTATTATTACAGTATGGTTATGAAGCTTTGGGAGAAACATCTAAATGCTCTTCGTTGTCTGCTGTCTGTTTTGCAGCCTGTCACCTCTGAAAAAGGTCTTCCTGTTTATGTTTCTGTTGGTGCAGAAACCACCGATTAGTGAGATTATTGCTATTGTTGACTGATGCAGGGCCATACATTCTCACAGAGGGTGATTTACCCCACACTTATGGCATAATGTTAGGCTTGTACACACACTGCAGCCAAGGATGTTTCTGTGTACATAATCAAGATTTATTTTTCAGTTTCCGTGCTGATATTTAGTTTATGGATCGGTATTATTCATCCCATATAGTGTACTGATATGTTCGCCAAAAAGAAGCTGTAATTTAATGCAGAGTAGGGCACGTTATGCATAACCGTATATTACTTCATTATTGCTGCTGTTAAAAGCATCTTAGTTTTTCCTCAAGGCTTTTCTCTGTCACTTTATAAAGAATGTGTATACAGTATTGCTGCGAGATAGTAATTGCTATGGATCTTGCGGTTGCCTTAAATGGCCCAATGTACCCAGCCAGCCTTTGTCACCTGGTAGCATAGTGTTAAGCCAAGTCCTGGCTAGGGCATTAACCTAAATGACTGTATAAGTAATTAACCTCATAATCCCTTTTTGACTGATTAGAATTGATAGGTTCTTGCTCAATTGACATGAGTGCCTCTCCATAAGAAAACCAAGTGGCAAGCACAAATGTCAAGGGGGCCAAAACATATTGTGTATTGTACCCTTGAGAAACAGGGTGATGTAGAGGGTGGGCTGTGGGAGGGTGTGACATGGCAAGGTGAGATGTGAGATGTTTTTGAGTGTATGTGTATGTGAGGTTCACATATGTCAGACGGCAGGATGTAAGGTGCAGGTGTCACCAGGCTTTGGTGCTGCCTGTCACCTTGTGAATAAACAGCAGTTGTTCGTTGGGCAAGGCGGGACTGATTCATGCGAGATTGGCGGAACATGGCAGATGGATGTACTTTTTCATATGTGTAAATAGTCGCAGCTAGCTATTAACATACCTCCGTGCAGATGGCAAACTGTAATAAAGTACAGGCGATAAAACAAGCCTCCTCGTCGATGGCTGACGCCCAGCCGATGTTTGTTCATTTTTACATACAGTGCAATATGTTCTGTAGCACAAGGGCACAATAACTAGTGGCGATATTTAGGAGCGCTTGTTGTTCCTGAATAGTAAACAGTTTTAATGTTGCAGTAAAAGCAGTTTGATCTGGCTTGGCTTCACGTACCACAAGTTGAAAACTTAATTTTGTACACTAACTACACTTATATGTTTTACTCCCGTGAATATCATATTTAATCAAATGCAAGACTTACACACAGAATGTAGACATATTTTCCTTTTTTTATTTTACACTATAACTTAAGGGTTAGGTTTGGGTTTCCTGATGTGAATATCATGCCAGAGCTAGCTGGTGTAGGAGCAGCAGCACGAGTGGTTAGATGTTGGATCGCAGGGCTTATGTGACGTCGGAGCCACTGCGGGCCACAGCCGGTTCCCCTCCAACTAGATGATCAGCTCCTTCCTGCCTCCAGAGACCAGAGGAAGAAGCTGGGAAATCCAGACAGAGAGTGAGAGCGGCAGAGACAGACGGGTAGACGAGTAGAAGGGGGTAGAGAAACAGTTGCGGGGGAGTGTTAGTGAGAGCAAAAAAAGGGGGGGCTACGTGGCGTCAGCATCCAGATGCATCATAGCCACACTGATGTGTGTGTTTTGCGGAGGGCGTGCATGCGTTTGTGGAGCCCAAGGACTTGTCGTCTGTCTGCTGCTGGTTGTGGCAGCCAGCTGTCAGGGGAGCTCAGGGAGAGAGAGGAGGCCAGGTGAAAGCAGGGCCAGCGGCAGACGAGGACTGGAGCCAGCGTTCGCTCACTCCAAATGAATGGTGACAACAGCGCGAGAGCCATTGATCCACTGGTCAAAGCACCCCTAAGGCTGCAACCTAATGTGCTGAAAAAAGAAACATCAGCCCCAGTTGGGGCTCAGGGAGGGAGACAGTCCTCATCGGATGAAACACACCTTCCACACAACATGCAGGGGATCAATAGAAGGAGCTGGTGTAGGTGGTCATTCAATATATATACATCCGTCATGGACAAAATCATATGGATATTTATATATTTACATGTTGATAGAGAATGGTCATTACGGTAAATGAGAGAGCATTGAGATTTGAGAATTGCAGGCTCTTGATATTATATATACACATATATTTTTTATGCTTAGAATTATTTGCAAATAAATAAAGAACAGCTATTTTGCCAATAAGCCAACCGCTGTGTATAAAAAAGAAGTGTTATTCATTAAATGTGTAACGGTGGTAACAATTTTCTCATCACACATATCTCTTACAGTCATTGCCTTAGAAATGTTGTTTGAATAATGCCTCAGAGCTACACTACATGTGTTAGAAGTTAAACCAGCAAATATGCACCGAAATACACGTAAATACACGTAGATGCAACACAGAAAGTAGCCCAAGACACTTTACTTAAGAACAGGCATCTGTGTTGGACAACAGCATGCAAGTATAAAACATCACATTACCACAAGTGTAATTCTGATCGCTTCACATCTATATGGATAATTACCTGCTGTAGTCCACCTGGCTCTACACTATTCATTTCTCATGAAAAGGAAAAAAAAAAGAATTACATGAATATAAATCATTCCCTACAATTACTTTAAGCAAAAGCACATTAAAATTCATCAGTGACTGATTGAATATTAAATTCTGTCCTAAGTGCTCTGATATCTTTCTTGGTTTTGTGACACTTGATTGGCCGGTGTAACCCGAGTCAGGCAGCAACGCAAAGAAAGGTCCTCTGTGGGTGCAGCGCCGGGCTGATTGATTGGTGATGCGGGCTGGGGGAGATGATTGATTGATTGAGGTTGGTTAGGTGACAAACAATGCAGCGCCTAGCCCATCAAGGTGCAGCCCTGTCAGTGACAATAATCCCTGATTGCCTCTGCTCCCAGCTACCCCCGTCTCACCCATTTCCCCCTGTCCACATCTCCATCCCCTCCGTTGGGACTAGACATACAGTCGTATAAGTCCATGTAGAAACACAAATATACACACAAACAAAACAAAACATGCACACATAATACACATGTGTATGAGCTGATTTCAGAATGTCAAATGTTTAAGTATGAAAATGAGATTATTTCAGTTTACTTCAACTCACTCTCGTAAATCAAACTGCATAAGCAAATAGCTCATTTTTTTAACCACACACCTGCATGTGTGTTTGTGCATGCTTGTGTGTATTGTGTTTGTGTGGGTGTTCCACACGTTGTTGTTTTGTACACAATGTTCAGAGCAGAGCAGCCAATGGCCCTGGGCCTCTCACGCATATTATTCATATTACTGTTGATTCTAAAAAATTAGTCGCCAGGATATCCCTTTGAGATTGCAGAGATTATCAAGCTCAACTTCAAATACTTCCCAGATTTGGTTAGAACACCACACAGCATGCATTAGCTGGCGAACTTTGTTTCAGGGCATCAATCAGGTGATGTTTTACACAAGCCAAAGAGAACATGGGTGTCTTGATTTTCCTTTGCTTTTGATAGCTCCTCCATCCACAGCATGGCTAATACTCAGTCCAGCTATTATCCATAGATTCATCTGATAATATGAATTTCTATAATAATTTCATTAGGACCTTCACAGCATCCTTTGTTTCTGATTTAACTAATTCAAGATTTTACATTTGCTTTCTTGAATAATGCTTCCTACATGTCTGACAGGCTGCCCTGGAGCTCTTCCGCTCAATGTGGGCTGGTTGGCAGGTCTGCTCTGCACATTTGGTTCAAGTCCCACACATTTCCTATCTGGTGGGCATCACAGGCATTTTACTTTAATTGCTAGGCGTTCTCCGACTGAGTGCAGCTTATTTGTATGTTTGTTTGCCTCCCTGCCTGAGCTATTGGTAATCTATTCTCCCTTCTTAGCGGGAGGAAACTCAGGCAGCCAGTGTCTGGATTCATTGAACTGGCAACAGGGTTAGTGCATTATCATGCTGGGTTAGATGTGGAGACATACTTGGCTGGCTTTCCTTGATTGCAACTAAAGACCAGATAGCTCAACTTTTCAGAGTAGTTTGGAGAAGTGGTACATTTCCATAAAATGTAAAGAGTTGGACAAGTGAAAGTAAACAAAGTAAGAAAAAGATCCTACATACGGAAATATTTCTGCACAGTTACTGTGATCCATATAGTATACAGCAGCAGTGTTATTGAGAGATTAGGGTTTCTTATCCTTTGGCAGAAAATACATGGATAATCTGTGAGGAGATCAAGCACACAAAAAGCAGATTTTGTTGATAATCCATCTCTGAATAACAGATCCACAAGTCAACAACACTAATTGTGGTTGTCTTACAATTATTCTCTCATTCTCTCTTTTTTTGTTTTTTTTACCTAAATATTGATGACAGATCTGGGATTTATCCTGTCACACACACACACACACACACACACACAATCAATCCAAGCAGTTGTACTGTGATAACATTGTTTATTATAAATAAACATGCAGAAACTTGGATGAAAACTGTTTTCTAAGATAACAAGACCTTGAGAAGAGGGATAACAAACCTAGACAGATTTTTTTTCAAGGAGCAATAACATAATCATTTTGACATAAACAAAACTGAAAAATATCATTAAATTAAGTTCCAACTTCTTATCTTATTAAGTTATACATTTTCATGAGTTAATGCTGTGTCCTTGCTGTTTCTCAAAAATACAGTTACTGGAATAGAAACGCAAAGGATAACACACACACACACACACACTCTTAAAACAAGCTCTTCAACTTTACCCTTATGTTTCCTCCCATCTTTTTTCAGCCTCATCTTTAAAAATGTTTTATTTGCGGGTCAGAACGCAGAAATAGCTTTATAAAATATGAAATCCTTATACTGGACAGTTTTTTTCAAGTTCAAATGAAAATTGTTAGTTTACATTGTTTATATCATATACGTTTCATATAAGTAAAATTGGTCAGCATATCATCCTTAAGAGCAGGTGTGTTATGGATCAAGTAATATCTACATCCACTCTAAAATGGCTCAAAACACAACTATACTTTAGGACGAGAGCATATAACTTAATGTAATGTTTCACACTAAAACTGTCCTGCTTTGCTTGACCCCTCTGGCACACTGCATACTGTGACTTCCTTTTCCTTATAAGCTCAGCCAACTTCACACTGAATGACTAAAAATAACAAGATGACAGAAAAACCTGAGACCTGATAAAGTTTCCCTCATGCATATGACGCAATAGCACAAACCCCTGCTGTGGCATAAAATTAGAGCCTTTAGTATCTTTTTAGAATTTCCTAGCCTCGCTTTGGTTTTTGTGTCAGTGCAGCAGTGAGGTAAAGTGAGTATGCCGAGTAATCTAGTAATACTTGAACCTCCTTAACCCAGCTCGCTGGTACTTGTTCTGTCTGACACAATTAAGCAGAGACCAAGCAGATTGTGGCAGTAGATCACAACTAAAGCATATTGCCATTAGATTAATACCGCTGCATACTAAGGTCTTGACATACCGCCAGCACAGACAAGTGTGAAATATGTTTAGTAAGTGCATAATTATGGCATCTGTTACCCTCCATGGTAGCTCTTAGCACAATATTAACTGAAGGAATAACAGGTTCAAGTACAGTACGTGTTAACGCTATGATAGCATGTTTAATTGAAATATGACTGGGGAGTAATGACGATTAAATTAAACCCCGAGATAATCGTCTGACACAAAGATAATTGAGTTGCAATCCTCAGGCAATGAAGAATAGCTCAGGGAGAAGAAAGAAATAATCACGGCCCTTTGCTAGAGAGGAATAAGCTTATTTCTCTGTGATGGGAGACATATAAATTCAGGACTCAGATTAAAGAGTGATTAATCAAAGCAGTAATCCACAATTTTAGTGGACTCAGAATGACATATGTCTGCTTTATGTAATTTTCTTTTCTCTCCCAAGGAGAGCTGCACTGATTGTGCTATGAGTACAAGTGTTTGTTTCTTTTTCCTTCAGAGATCTTTCATCTATGCTCGCAGGACTTGATGACTGATCCGATTGCAGGGGAAGAAAGGCTGACAAAATGTTCCATCTCTCTCCCCCTTAAAATAGCACAGGAGAGCGCTTGTGCTCTCCCAAACATATGGTGACATGTTTGTGCCTGGCTGGTCCAAAAAGGATTAGAGCCTGGGGGTCGAAGTGTCTCCGTGTCAGCAGTGGCACCCTGCTGCATTTCCAAGCCTCTGCACCGCCAAACATCAAATAGCGCTCAGACATTCACATTTGAGCTCACACCCTGATACAATCATGTAGACCGCAGTGTCCTTTAGGCCTACTTATTCTGTCTTTCCTCTAGAGGTGTTGCCTCCAATTAATTGAATCATTTTGCATTGTGTGTAAAATGTATGAATTGTATTTTAGGTTTTACTAACATTTTAACATAAAATCTTAATTTGTTACACATATCATACATAAACAGTGATAAACTGCTAGGACACTTTTAAAATTAAATGGTTCAACTAAGCAAACTCTTCACTGTCCTCCGTGTGTGACCGTCAGTACTGGGCTTAAACATGACATGTCTTTCTTTTTCCAGTCCATTGCCTTTGAGTGAGACTTTCAGAGACACTATTGGACTCTTCAGGGTAACAGTCTTGTGTTCGTTTACATCCATTTCTGCTTCGACTTCTCCTGAATATGTGGAATTCCACAAATTGAAAAATATAGATTTGTGTTCCAAAGGACCAGAGTGAGAGGTTAGAGGTCAGTGAGGCTTCATGGACCCAGAGGCCTATTTTAGAGAGCTGAATAATTTAAACTGTGCTCAGAGGGGCGGTGTAGCATTACAACACGAGGAGAATGGGGATGAAAAAGCCAAATTACCAAGGGCAAAGGTCATAAGTAAGAATCATCCCTAATTAGTGGTTACCATGGAGAACAGCTCAGTGTAAGGAGTGAAACAAAGACGGATGTAGCAACTGACCATCAACTAAAGACAAGCACAAAGAACACATGTACCACACCATCCAACAAGAAAATAATGAACTGATTATTTGAACTGGCTGTGTCACAGATAGAAAGTGTACAGTAGTCCATTCATTTACTGGTTTTAACCCGACAGAGATGCACAGCAAATGTTAGGAGAGTTATGATTGAACGTCTCCATGTGCAGGCATTATTCTTCCGTCTTGGTTTGACATAATGACATCGTTATAGTGCCCCACATTCATCTATTGTAGCCATGCAGCACGCTGCACACATAAACTTAACTTACCTGTTTACAACGGATGTCTTGTATGCAGTTCTCATGAATTAAGCAGACATAAAGATTTTTAGGCACATCTTCAAGGACTAAAATCATAAACAATCAGTACCAAGGTCACAACCCTGACGTCAAAATGGTTAATCCCATAGCTGATGATAACAGCTCAACGAGAAGGAAAAAAAGATGTTATCCGCGAATCGACTGTCTGCTATTGATGTTGGTGTCATTATCTCCAGATTGGCTCAGAATTAGAACAATGGCCATTTGAAGTACCATTTCCTTTTCCTTCCAGCCTCTTGCATGTGGTACACATTAGGCAACTTGCCATTAGGCAAATATCTCCATTTCTATCTTGATTCATGCCCTCTTTTTCAGAAAGATTCATAACAACTTTGCATTAAATAACAGAAGTTAGTGTTTCATTCTGCAAGTTTAGTTTTTCTGCAGTATCTATTGTTAACCATTTAACAAAGCTCATCTTATGTTGGTAATGTTTTGCGTCTGTTTGTTCAATGTTTATTTATTAAGATTAATGAAGTCATGTTATTGTGATAACTATATTGTATGCTAAAATTTAAACAATTACTATGAAGCTATTATCAAAGAGAATACTTAACATATTAGCATTTTGGAGCTCAGCGCTCTAAAGACAGTGGAGATGGTTTCAGAAAGAACCCAGCTCCACCCGCCCCGAGTTTCACCCTATGTCACTATGAAACACCTGGGCACCATCATGGAAGCTAAACATCAGCTCCTTCACCAAGAAGACACAGCAGATATACTGAAGAAGTTCAACCTGCCAAAGCCAATGATGGTGCACTTCTACACCGCTACCATCGAGTCCATCTTCACCTCCTCCATCACCACCTGGTACGCTTCTGCCGCTGGTAAGGACAAGGGCAGACTGCAGCGTCTCAGTCCCTCTGCTAAGAGTCATCACTCCAGTACCTGGCAGGATCTTTTACACATTCCCTGACAATATTTTGCAGCTTCCTGCACAAAACCGCACAGCTATTTTTATTATAAGAATATTAATATATATTATATATTATATTTACTTTTTTCATCTTTTACTCTTAATTTATCACTTATATTTCTTGTATTTTGCAGTGCATGCCTCTGTTTGTCCTGTTTTGTCTGTTTATTATTAATTGTTATGCATCATCAGACCAAAGCAAATTGTTAGTATTTGAATACCTCTTGGCATTAAACCTGTTTCTGATTCTTCTTCTTAAAATAAAATCACCATGAATACAAATGTATTCCTATTTAGTATGGCTAACTCACTAGTTATAGTTACAGTTTGCACACTGACACGTGTAAATAAAATAGCTTCACTAATGTGTGAAAGGTAAAAGAGAAAACACGTTTATTGTGAAAATATGTGGATTGGTTGGAAAATCCACAGGCCCGTCTCTTTGTGAGTATCTATAGGCAACCAGTAAGATGCAGGGAGCAAACAAGAAAGAGCTGGGAGGTGTCAGACAGTGAGCTGCTACACATTATAGCACACTGGGTCATAGGAGGAGCCAAGAGGACAGAGAGTGTTGTTCCCAGAAGTCAACTGCAATGAGGCGGGGCGTCAGCCATCACACCAGCGACCTGCCTTCCCTCTGCCTTCGCAGCTGCTGGGAAAGATGGAGATACCAGCAAATCTGTGTTTGTTCAGCCACTCCACAAATATCCCCTCTCAAGATTGCGTCTGGCCGAGGAAACGACACTTGACTGGGATTCTGAAATGATTATTGGTGGCAGTGTCCTTCTGGGGCTGCTTTTCTAAATGTGCCAATAAATTTCACATGTCCAGCTTTGTTTTGCTTTCATTAGGCTTCTAATCTCTGTCCCAGGGCCAGGCCGATTCTGCCATGAGTGAACTCTCTGTTTTCTCTACAACCAGTGATTAATGACTGCACAGCATCATTACCAATGTTCTGCGCAGAAGTTACATATCTGCCTCTATTGACACAATGCCCAGACACAGCAGCATGTGTGCATAGATGTGTTTGTATGAATATATATGTGCAAAGCTGTTCATGTTTAATAACAGTCATACCTTATATAACCTTTTTTTGGCCAAGTATATGCTTAATATTTAACTTTTAGGAGTACTCTGTTTTTAATCAGCTATTTGTTCTGAGGCTTGGCTTGGACAATGACAATCACTGTGCGATTTATTTTTCTCTTCAAGGTATCTTCATATCTCTGAAGTCTCAAACATGGTGTAGAGATTGCTAATGGTCTCCAGGAATCTGACCTGACAACAACCCCCACCTCTTTTACAACGTGGCCATTGTTCATCTTTTCCTCTTAAAACTCATATGCTCATAGCAGCCAGCTATTAACCTGACATTTACAGTACTTTTATCAACTCTTCAGTACATTGATTCATAACATAACATTCATGTGAGTACTCATCCCAGGGTATTAGTCACCCATGCCCCTGATGTTGTGATATCATATTTTAACTCTTTGTCTCAACTCTGCGCCCCAGGCATAGAGACATATGTATGGCCTGACAAACCGTAGTGCCATAAACTCCGCCTTTGTGCTGCATTATACATCCGGCTAAGCTGAACGTGAATATGTTTCCACATGACTAATAGATGATACATGCTGTCTGCCAGGCCAGGTTTTTCTCTAGTTGAAGGGCCAGGCAGTGTGTGGTGGGAAGAGAAACCCTGTGTTTGGTTTTTTTCTTCTCTCTTTTTTGTGAAGTTAAAGAAAGACAGAGTCACCTGTAGAGTGGCCTTAACAGGTGCTCTGCCTCTCAGGTCTCAACACCTGTACCGTCTTGGGAGTTGTTGTGCTGCCTGCAAACTGGCTGCTTGAAGGCAAGGAGAGATAGAGAAGTAGATGTGTCTAAGATTACACAGCTGAACATTGTTGCGTTATACAAATGCATACATATCTGTAAAATAATTACAGTATGTTTTTAAATATACATAAATGCTGTTTCCTGTTTGATGGTTTTCAATCCAGATGGCTGAGAATTATATACTGCCTGTTGTGATATTTTTTTAAAATCTAAATTGTTGTATGTCCCAACAATCTTTATTTCGACGTAGCCTTGTTTCCAGAGAAGAACCTTGGTCATTGTCCATCTCTACTTTGATGAATGATATTTTCTCAGCAGTGAAGCTGCCATTGTTTATTTTTTCCTTTATTCAATGTTATTTTTGTCATACCAGGTTGAGTATTTCCCTGGTGAGTGAATAAGCCTGTCATTCCCATATTAAACACAACGCTGCTCCAATAAATGGACACCACCTGTTTAAACGGTCAGTGCCATGTTGGGGTCAAGCAGGGTCCTGTTTGATTGGCCACATCGAATGGTCGGAACACGCCGTATGCCCTCTGTGGTAACTTTAAAAAATGTTCAGGAAGTTTGGTTCACCCTTTACGGCCTAGGACATTTCCTACTACAGGAGTTAAGCACTCAGGACAGGAAACCATTTGCTGTGGCTGTAAGATCTCTTTAATGACTGTCTAACTAGAAACAGGCCGGCCTAATTCAGTGCCTGGAGCCAGCAGGAATGGCTTTGCATCTAGACGTTGTTAGAATATTTACTGCTTCTTCGATGGGAGTCTTTTTGACACTGCTGCAATAAAATTTACAAGGAATCCCTTTTTAGCGTGATGCGAGGCAAAGTGTGGTCAAGAGGGGAAAAAACATGCTGAAAAAAGTAGCGGGCCATTAAAGTTATCATTTGTCTTTGTTTATGTGAACTGGGAACTACGGATGGCTGACATTTAAACAGCATTTGATCGGCTTTGTCCCTGATTACCTCAGAATGCTGTTGTTGATGGTCAGCATCGTCTGACTTTGCAGTATGTCAAAGAGGGTAGCTGTGTTGAATTGTAGGACCTTAGTTTTAGTATATGTGAAAGGGTCAGTGTTGTCCTTGGAAAGAAAGCTGCTGATTCAAACATATTGAGCTGTTAATGCTCTCTAACTTTTCTTCCTCTTCACTGGTGTCAAATGTTGTTATACTTCAAATCAAAGCCGTCTTCTGGTCAAGAGAGCTGCAGGACAAGCGTATGTACCTTTGAGCACTGTGGGAGTGGTTTTGGATTAGGAGTGTTTGTGTACATGTTCATGTGTTACATGCCTATGTGGGTGTCCATGCACCGCCGTACACAGTGTGTCGGTGCTCCCGCTGACTGAGGAAATGAGCTGGGACCACCAGAGGTGATTGTGCATGTGCAAGCAGAGACTAGGATTGGCTTGTTCCAGTCAGTGAGTGACTAGGCCTGTTCTGTGACCCACCAAGCCTCAACCCCCAACCTTTGTTTAATAAGCCCAGGGAGTGGTAGCCCTTTTTTTCTAAAGTGCCACAGTGTCTGGACAAACTGACACACTTCAGTTTCACGGCAACCCCTCCACCCTCCTTTCTCTTTCTTCCACTGTGGATTTAAACAAATGCAGTCAAACCCAATTAGGGGAGAGTGAGAGCAGCACAGGAGAGGCGCTGGTAATAGTAACTTTGTTCAGCTGGTTCCTGCTGTGACCAGCCCTCATTTAAATGAGCCGCTTGATAACCCTCAGAAATACGATCCCAGTGAGAGAGGGAGTCTCTCCACTTTCCTCGTTCCCAGCGGAGCGTCTTTTAACAGGCCTCTCACCTCTCTGTGTAGAGGGGCACCACAGTGACACAGATGAGCCAGTTGGGACAGGGGAAGTGGTATTCATGCTTTGTAAAAATAACATGCAACGGTTAATACTGTGAAATAGTTTAGTTGTCAACAGGTGAACAATCAATACTGAAGGAGAAAAGGTGATACTGCAAGGTTATTATAATATGTTATTATAATCAAAATATCAAAAGAAACATTTAAACGTCAACTTAGTAACATGCAGCACACTTGCCGAATTGCTCAGATGTGTTGAACCCCGCCCGTCGGAGGCGCTGAAGGGGATAAAACAAACGCTTAGAACAACTCCAATTTGATCTAGGTTTCCTGACAGCTCCTGAGCAAACTTTGAAGTGTCCTTATCATTGATTTTGTGTGCCTTGTCAAACGTGTCTACCAGATAGGTACCAGCTGAGATGAGTGTTAAAATACTGTTATCCACATCATTGTATGTGAGGTAATGGGACAATTGATAAGGTGCTCTTTAATCTACAAGGTAAACAATACATCAGAAAAATTCAAGTCATCATTCCTCACTTACCTAACACTATATTTGTGAGAAATGGGTGATTTGGTGTCTGGAGCTGAGGTAGTCTATTATACAACATTGTTGCAGACCAAAACCACGTATCTTGAAAAGCAACATATACCTTTGTCATCTGTGATTGGTTGTACAGAAATAGTTGAGTCAATCCTACGGAAGCTTAAATGTTTTTGTGAGAAAAAACATGATGAATAAATAACCATGTATACTGTCAAAAGTAGTAAAGAAACAAAATATCAAGTGCTTTCAGAGATGAAGGGTATGAGGCCAAACAAAACACTTCTCTATGATCGCAGTGGACAGCAGTTACTGGGTACATTTCGATCCTTAACTAAATAATTTGAGCTAGAAAAGGGTTTTCTGGGGTGTGTATAGCTGAGCTCGTGGATAATGAGGGGTATATCTTGAACTGAAGCTTAATGTGGGGGGGGTCAGATATCTTTGATCCGTTCCCCAGTATGTTTCACAGCTGATCTTAGAGCTCGGCTGGAGGGCTGCTGTAGGCAGATGGCTCTTTTGTCACTGTGAAAATAAAAATCCAATAAACATGGTAATTATATAAAATGCAGGACATTGTTGACAGGATCGAGCAATGGGATGCTTTTTCCTCTTGTTCTGTTCCTGAGAATGGCAAACACAATTTATGAGAGTTTTTGTACCATACACGCCAGCTGATAGCCACAGCGTTGCCTGTCCAGCAGATAAACACCTGGCCTATGTGGAATAGTATAAATGGAGTACATATTTCTGCATTTGTTTCCTCTTTAAGTGTTTTTCTACTTTATTTTAAAGTATTACAAGTCCATATTGTTTTTCAGACAGCTCAATTGCACATGTATGTTTTAACAGAAACATACACTCAGCAATTGAAATGACAACTTAGTGACTCATTGTTACCCGCTGCTAGTGCATACCAAAGCCTTAGATCTTGGCCAGTTTGTTCAGAGAATTGCATGTGATTGAATGGCTCCCCATTACACTGATAGCAGATCAGAGAGGGGAGCCTGTTGGGTCTTTGATAGGCAGTTAATGGTCCATGAGGCATTGGGAAGAGATATCTCTGAGAATCCACAGGTCTCATTGCCCTTATTCCCTTCTCCTCCCCTCACTGCACCGATGAAGCTGTAACACCAGCCTGCGTTTTCATTGGCACTTTAAGTGACATGATTTACAGGACCATGAAGTTGATGTCAGTTCTAGAAAAATGACAAACAATAAAAACAGACGGAATAGTGCTCTAACAGCAAGAGGACAATAGCGTACCACTTATGGCATGGCAGAGATACATTTTAATGTCCTCAGTGTTTTGTTGTTGTTTTTTTTTTTTTTGTGGGAGATAAAATGTTGAATAAAACTAGAACATCTTTCAACATTAAAGCCATGATGAATGGTTGTGGTCTTTGTGTCATACTGTTCTCACTAGTTTATCTGTAAAGAAGAAAGGGGTGTGGTTAAATATGTGTTAGGCATTGTGAGGCCTAGTCACAGCCCATGCATGGCACTAATACATTAATAACACAGATGTGGGGACGGGGTGGGGTGGGGTGGTGTAAAGGGGTAACACGGTCAGGCCCTATTATACGCCACACTAAGGAAGCCTTTGTGGGCGCTGGGGCCACACTTTAAGTGCCTCTTTATTTTGGCTCTCATTACACGCTCCAATCCCACAGCAGATACTGTTGTATGTGTGTGTAAGGGACTTCAATGTGATGCAGACGTCCCTCTGAGGAAGCCAGTGTCGCTAACCAAACATTACTTTTTAGCCTGTTGGGCTCAGCAACTGTCTTGCTGGAGCCCCAGCGGATGCACATCACCAGATCCTAATTTATGCAGGCTCTTTTATTTGACATTGTTGTCAAACGTGATTACAATTATGTATATCAGAGTCCTTTTTGTTGTTGTTGATTGTTGCATGATGTTATAATCAGATTAGTGTGATACGCCACAATGGTAGACACAGCTGTTTAAGAGGCTACAGACGTCTGCTTGGAGGGAAAAAAAAAACTGTCTAACTAACTAACTAATGAAAACTGGACTGAAACAGTGTCCTCTTTTAGTGGCAATTGTTCACAGCCCACTAGATCTCAAGATGAGGATCACACCCAATTCTGTCTCATGCACTTTAGTTAAATATATAAACCAAACTTTTGCAAACTGGTCCTGGGTTTTGCAACTGAGCAGAACCAAACTGGTTTCAAATAACTAAAAGAGGCCTGAAAGTCATCAATTATTAAAACAAAGTTCTATAGTCTTGAATCTAATACTTACTAACTAACATTACATCAAATAATACAAAAACATTCACCAGACAATATACTGAGATTTTTTGTATTTGAGTTTTAGCAGTAGTGGAACCTAAAATGTATAATGTTTTTCCTGCTGTGGCTCTAGAAATATACACAGAGAATGTCATGTAAATCTTTACCATTAAGGAAATGATGATCTGAAGGTTGAGCAAGAGAAGATTTATACACAATGTCTAATACAAACGTCTTGTCAGTGCAACATGTAGAATTAACAGTTGGTATTTTCTTACAATTTAAAATGTTTGACAAACCTTAAGTATTTTTGCTAATGCCTTTTCAAGCCTTGATCCATTCGGTTACATTCGACATCATTTCTGCGGTGTCTGACACTTCCATCTATTCAACACGAAGGAGCAGTGTTTGTACTCTATTCTCATTCATTCGGTCAGTTTGCTACAGCACCCGTTTAACTTCACCTTTCCTCGCCAATCTGGCTGTCAATCTCATGCTCCATTTTACATTCCCAATTAAACAAGACTAAAATTTAGCAGATTATTTTTGGCACTGCGTAAAGCTCGCCCTCTCCAGTGCTTGTAAAAGTTAACACACCTCATCAAGTGATAAAGTGAATTAAAACCAAAGCCCTAAAGACAGAGTACAAGAATAGTCATATTATTTTGTTCGTCCTTATCATTGATATGGTTGTTAGTAATGGCTGTCACAAGTCAACAGAATTGACTCTGTAAATATGGTCACATATACAGTGATGATTTTATTTCACTACTAAAATGCACAACAACAAAAAATGGTTATATTCTGTCAGTTGTAAATGTAGTATCGTTGTCAGTCTCAAACACTAACAGTAGTACTAGAGTCGAGATGCAGTCAGTCACACATTCATGTTCACAAACCCTTAGGCTAACATGTAAATGTGTAAGAAGTGTGCAGTGCATGACTTTTATCTGTGAGTGGCAGCAAGCTTGTAAATGCTAGAATGTTGGAATGTCCTTTAGTGTTATCCTTAAGTGTTCACAAGGTGCTCTAACATGGGGAGTTACTGCAGTTACAGTGCACTCAAGAGCACTGGCAAAGCAGCTGCCACACACTAAACTGATATAACAGCTAACACGAGTCTCATCTTTTACCTGTAAGACTCATGTTTAAATCCTGTTTTCATATCACTTGTGATATGAAAACATCAGATTTCCACACAGTCAGAGAAATAAAAAATGTGCACCCTGGTATTATTTCACTTATAAAATCCTAGCACAGCACGGAGTGTCTCTCCTGTCGGCTGCTGACACCTGAAGAGTCAATCACTTTGGACGGTAGAAGAAGAAACTGTAGATATGTCTATTTAAACAGTACAGTTTAGTCGAATATGCTGCATTTAACACCGGAGTTGAGAGCTCGGAGCAGGAAACTCTGTCTGTGTTGTAGGTCTTTGAAGACAAGAGTCTGTAAAAATGTACTTCCTGTCATGCTGTCACTCTGCGTTTAGCTGTATAATGATGTGGCTAAAAAAAAAAAAAAAAAATCCACCGATTCCACCTGGACTGGCCCCAGTTGTGAAAATACACTTACTGCACCACGTAATTCTCCATGACTTGTAAGTAGTAGTGAATTACAGTTCACCAAGGACATGAGATGTGTGTGATATTCTTGACGCAACACCATCCTGATAGGCTAGACAAAAAAATATATTGTTTGTGTGAATATAGGGTATAGTTTGATCATGTGACTCATATAGAGAACAGCTCCAATGACAGCTGCAGAGCCACACATTAAGACTAAAATGACTGATTATCATATTTCTTATTTCTAGCTAATAACAGTGGCTTTCCACAAATATCGGTTCGATCTGCAAGTCATTATCAAACAGGAGCAGCTGGGCCTCTCAGATTCTCCTCGTGACTTGTCAGAAACATTGTGGGTGTTATTTAGGGAGAGGACAAGAGACACAGCAAACTAGGAAGTAGCAGGACACAGCGGCTGAGGCCCGCCTGTCAGTTGACATGATGAATGAATCAGTTTCACATCAATCTGATGCTGATCAGCTATAATTGGATTATTTACACAGCACAGGGGCACATGGGGTCTCACCATTTTAACCCCAGGTGGGCGCTGGACTCCTGCTCTCAGGCCATGGACTCTGACCTGCAGTCAATATCCCTCTGCTCTGCTGGTTATCCCCAGCTAACCAGTTAACACTACCAAAATCTAATGGCTACAGTATAGACTAGATTTCTCTTTGGTATTGTGCAGATGTTGTTATCCAGAGCAATGTGTGTATCATTTTTGCACACCCATGTGTAATTAGTGGAAGTGTGAGTAATTCAACTGTCAGATGTATTGTGCTCTCATAATAATCCCGCAAGTTCAGAATGGTTAAGAATAGAAATTAAATCTGAGGACAGAGGTAGATGATATTTTTGACTTTAATAGATGAGCTTTGATAGCCTGATTAAATATTCTCTGGAATCAAGCACTGTAGCATATCTCCTGGTGAGTTATGCAACTGTACTCTTTTTCTATTTTCGTGACCTTGCGTTTATCTTCACTCTATAACTACAACATCCTCCCTGCACTCAGTAGAGACAGCTGAGACACAGACCCTCAATAATAAACCTTAATAATAATAAACCATTTGATGAACGTAACACCACATCTCTATTTGTCTATTTTTAATATCACATTGTTAATTTTTTAGCACTCTTTATTGGTTAAATAGTATGAATGTCTATGAATGTGGTTATGAGAAGTTGATTATGTTTCTGTCAGTAATTGGAAAATACAGATCTATGGCCACAATTAATCAATAATCCCACTGAGAATTAGACCAGAAATAGTAACAAAATAGCCAGGACAAACTCCAAATATATATATATATATATATAAATGTACATTATGGTTAATTTTTTCTTATTGTTTTAAAATCCTGTGCAGAATTTGGTCAAATATCACACATATTCCACACATCCAAACCACTGATTGCCAGGAGGAACTCAAACACATTGTATGAAAAGTCCTGGAGTAAAAGATAAAAAATGTCGATGATAACGAGTCTTCCTTTTTAAATTCACTTTTATTTGTTTAATTTTCTCAAAGTTTAGTTTTTTTCGTTGTTCTGTGCTTATGTGTGCTTATTTGTTCTTATTACTACCAGCTACATAGTTTATCTTCTATTACGTTACACTGTTTTTACTGCTTCCAGAAACTTCCTGCTAGGGTGAGAAGTGTGAGAAGATGTACGACAACTGCTCTTAATACTAGCAAATATTGTCTCAGTTATCTGTTGGAGAAGATGTGGGGATTTTCTGTACTGACCTGCTCACTGAAATACCCTCACAAGCCTCCCAGAGAGCTGTAGGTGTCATTTCTTTATCTTCCAGGCTAGATTTAGTTTCACCCTGCTGCTGATTTGTAACTTGCAGTTCATTTGGAAGAAGCAGAAAGCACTGTTTGCAGCAGGAGATAGTTTTCTTGCCCCCTGGCGACAACAGCCAGCACCGAGAACAGGAGTGACTGCTTGAATGTGTGGTGTGGGTGATGTTTCTTTACAGCAGAGGTGCCTGTATTACATCTCACCAAGCTGGGGACTCAGTGGTGACTGTGGATCTTTGCTTAGAGAAATGCAGCTTGCTCAGAAAGTCTTGGCAGAGGACAGATTCATTTTGTCATGAAACATTTTCAGTTTTATTTTGGCCAGTAAAAGTTTTAATAGAGGGGGATTTTTAATATTGGATTAATATGTAAATTTCTACGAGGGCTCTCTTCAGTTATTGCTTATATGATGCTTTTATGAGTTTGATTTTGAAAATGAACAGAGCTATTGCAGATGAAATGTAATGTATTACCTGGACAAAGATTTGAGTGTGAGAGCATTAATCATCTTTCTCCACATTTGTCTTCAGTTTGTTGTCACAAAGATTTCACTTTGTGAATGATAGTATTGTTACAAATTAGTTTTTCTAGTCTAGTGTAGTATCCAATGTAGGCAATACTTTTGTGAAAATTCACAAAAAAAATTGTACTGTTCAGCAATTTTTACGTTTGTTATGTTTGTTTCCAAATCGAAATTAGAAATGTTTATTCATAGTATTTTATGTACAATCAGATTTTACTGTGGGAGGCACTGTACAATAGGGCTTTAATCTTCAGTGTAGCACGGCACGCCCAGATCCACATCACGTCTATAATGCTGTGTACATAGAGGTTTCTCTCTGATTATTACTAAAACTGTGCAGACTACAGACCTCCCACACACTTATTTTCTCTGATTAAAAAAGCAAAACAAAGATGTGTGCTGTCCAGTGAAGAAAGTACATGCCCATCTTTTTGCATACTGCATAAATTCTCTGGAAAATTCCGCAGGATTGTTTTTTATTAGGGTAAAGTTCCCAGGAGCTGCACAGCTAATAAAAAGCCTACAAGATAAAAGAGCAGGGAGGATTAGGAAGGGATGAAAGCTGTAAAATTTTCCATATTATCTTGTGAAAAGCTATGTTCTCTGCTCTCTCGTATTACATTTACCTTAATTATTCTGAAGGACAGAGGCAAAGTAGGAGTAATTTGAACTTTCAGCAAGTCATCCCCAACACAGTACCCAGTACTGATCCAGATATTTTTTGTTTTTGGTGTTTTGACATATATTTCTTTGCCTCACGGCAAGAAAATGGTCATAAATTAAGTACATTGTTGGGCAAAGACAACCTGACTCACCCCCTCCTTTTACCCTCCGTGTTGCGTGTCTAAGAATCGCACCACAAGTCGCGGAGACTCATAAAAGGTGAAGCGAAGAGACACTGAAATATCTGAACCTTGCAAAGATAAACAAACTGAGGTATTCATTGCACATTTTATAGGCTGTCCAAAGAAATTCTGTCCTCTCAGGACTTTTTGGTGCTACATTGAGACTTTAGTGCTGCAGATCAATTGGTGCAATCATTGCACACATACGTTCCTCCCATGTATAAAAGCAACTACATTCGCACACCACCAAACACACAATAAATAAATAGTTAAATAAATGGGCTTTACTTTGCTCAGTTCATGGATCAGTTTTCACTGTTTAGTTCTAAGAACCATCTGGGTCTCTCCTTTCACTCTGCTCTGTGGAGCACAGATGCTCCTTTTGTGGTGGGCTCAAAATCTTAATAAGCAGTTAAAATATTTACCGAGGTGGTGTTTTCTCCACCAACCACATTTTCCTCTCCTGTTTCTTTTTTTTTTTTATTATCATTATTATTATTTATACCTTTTCACAGGCAAAAAAAAAAAATGGAGATGTCCACTAAATGTGATTGATTGGGCTTAAAAATGGCCATTATTACCATTAAGCTCCACATGTCAGCTGCTGCTTTTGTGCCGGCTGTATTTCTAAGCTAACCAGTGATCCATGAGTGCAGACAGGAGGGGGAAGAATGTAATGCCCTGAAAGAAATGCCCATTTCTCTATGGATCCGTCACTTGATTAAAAATACAGCTGCAGACACTAGCATACAAGAGGCAGAGAGAGTCAAAGAAAGAGGAATGAGAAGAAAGGACAAAGTGAGAAGGAGAGCAAAGGGGAAAACCCTGATGTTATAAGAAAAGGAACTTTCACTGAATTGGAGAAATAACTTCTTTCAATCGACAGAAAAGAAGAACAATAGCATATTGGGGGCAAATGTGTACATGTTTAAGGAGTATGCACGTGTAATTATGTGGCAAAGAGCTAACTGAGTTTCCAGCGCACATGGGAATCAAAACTTGTGGAATGTGAAGAGGGGGTTGGTGTGAATCTGTTTACCGTTGTTGTTACTAAACAGGGAGTTGTCAGCCTACTGCATGCAGTACTCTAGTTACTGTTCACCATCTAATGAAAACGCGAGAAAAACAACCATGGAAATAATGTTTTGAGGATACCTTGAGCGTATTTCACACATAGAGCCACCGTTCACAGAATAGACTCTTCCATTTGGCAGGAATTATTTAAAACAATACAATATATTAAAACAATATAAATGTAATAAATAAACCCTTAAGAAGTAGAACAAACATATTTTTTTCCAAACAAATCGTTCGACATATGATTCAATAACAAATCATATAAATTCAGGATTTTTGACGTCATTATTGGGCACGACTGGTATCCTGACTGTGTGTTTTAATAATATGAGTAAAGCATGATCTCATGGAAGATATAAACAGCAAAACCTCATAGTTATGTGACCCGGTGAGTCATCACAATCACACAGTGGTGTTTGGATTTGACTTCCTGTAAATTAAAAGCATTTAAAGGTGTCACTTTGAGCTATAGTACCCAAAGGATAAGGCCTTTCCCCCTATTTTATGAATATGTTTTGGGGCATTGTTTTAAAAGCAGGAAACGGAGGAGGAAAATAAAAGCAGCACACAACTAAGTGTGTGCTGGCTGTGGCTTGCTACATGATTCAGTAATTCATTCTTTGATATTGTGTTTTTAACAGATTCCTTTGCATGTACGTGCTTGGGAGAAGATACTTGAAATACTAACTTCAGGGCAGTACAGTGAAATATTTGTATAACTCACAGGTGGTTTATTTGGAACCAGGCTAATAATCCAAACACCGATTGTGTCTTGAGTCTGTGCGACATCATATTGTCGGCTTTATCTCTTGTAACAAAGAGGTGATTCCTCGGTGCTGGATGACATGATCCAGTGACTCACCAGAGACACAAAGGTGACAGCGGCAATTGTGCTCTCAACCTCTTTATAGAAGTCATCAGTCATCTATGCACAGCAGCTCTGCCCATTAATTCACTGTGTGGGAGACGACTGTCCGCCTCCAAATCCTATTGAGTTTTTTATGAGTGACAAACACAACCTACACATTATAGCCATTTTATCTCACAAGTGACCAACCTGTACAATATCAGTGACATGTTTTCTTCCATTGTTCACTAGATTGCACAGGATACGCTCCTGTCTGCTCTGCTATATTTTCACAACTGCAGAGCCATGTTGATACAGTGCGCTGGATAGGACAAAAACATGAGAACATGCGCAAGGTCTGGAAAATATGACCTCACACGCGTTGCAGGGAGGGAAGATTCCCAGAGGTCAAAGCACTGTTGTTCCTCAAAGGGGAAGCGCCCGAGGGTCCCAGAGGCCGTTGAGTGACCTCACCAGGCGACATATCGAGCAGAGGGCAATCTGCTCAAGACACCCACCAGCAGGCCAGCACTAACGCAGCAACAGTATTCAATCACGTACCAGGCAGAGCCGCGTACGCGTCTGCAGGTTTTCATTCCAATAGAAAACGGCAACAGACGATTTCACTGATTAGATCCTCGTCTCTGGTTGAAGGTGAGGAGTGAAATCAACTAGTGTTTGGTTGTAATGAAAACCAGCTCACCCCATGTGCACCCAGTGCCCTATGGAAAATACGGTAGGCATACTGTATTCTGGCTTGTAACTGTAGATGACTTTGTATGAATAATGTCAGCAATTAACATACAGTACAGTGCAATTTAGGCTTTTCACATGATTGCTTACCTTATTATTATGGGTTTCTTTATTTGAACCATATTCACGACTTAGACCAAAGTCTACGTGTAATTACCACGATTATTTATAGTCGTAGAAATGTTTCTCACAATGGCATAATTGGTGTTAGATAATATGGGCAAATAATATCCAACATTTTAATTAGTGTGAATATTTTTACACAGTTGTGCCAGGTGCAGCTTTTGTGCAATATTTCACATGCAAGTAGTTTATAGCCTCAGTAATAATGGGACCAGTAATTTAAATGGCCAGTCTTGAATGTTTGATGAGTCATGAGTGATGCATTACATCTTGTGAGTGAAACTCTTCTTAATTCATAGTTTGATAATTGTACAACAACAGACGGGGAATACAAACTCTTGTTGACTTTGCAACGTCAGTGATGTTCACCACACCATCCCTGACTGTCTGTCTCTTTCACCACTCTGAAAGCGCTCTGTCTGTGGGCTCCTTTGAAATAAGTCATCTCTTTTGCTTCCTTTATCTCTTCCTTAGCATCCCTCTCTTCCTCTCTCTCTAGCCATCACTCTCTTCCTATTCTTAGTGATGGTACGTTAGCTCTGAAGCGAATGCCACGTGGGCCCCCTTTTATAGCTCTGCACCGTTTGTTTTATTTATCTGACAGGCGTCCCCCCGTATTGTCCTGGGTTATCAGTGCTCTCCTGCAGATCGCGTTACCGCCTGTGTGAGGCTCTGACCCATCTCAGGGTTCACCTTTAAATCTGATTCTTATCATTACCTCCGTGATAAATAGGCAAGGCTTAGGGGGAGATTACTCTGCTCGTCCCGTTCCCCTTTTCCCACTGTCGACAGTGCTCTCTGTCATCCTAGTCTCAATCAGGAGGAAGGCAAATACTCAACTGTGTTCCTCTAAAGATTTGGTGACTTTAGAAAATAAAAAATAAAAAGGGCTACTGCTGTTCCCATGTGAATGGTCTCTTATCTCCAGTGGGCGTCCTTAAAACCCTCTTCCCACTCTGCCTCGCTCCTCCAAGAGTTAGTCAGCACATCGTCATACTGACAACTGAGCTCCCCCATCGATTTTTCACACGGTTCTTATCTGTGGCAATAGTTTTAGAAAGTTTTTTTTTTTTCCACTAATGAAAGTGTCATTTCAGATGCACTGCACACACCTGCCATTCCCACTCGCTCTACTGTGCATAACAGGTGGTCTTGTTTTCTTGTCTTGCTCATGTGCTTATCATGTAAAACTCCACTGTGCTTGATTTCATGCAGCCATGCAAACACCTTCTCAGTCTGCATCACACAGTGGAAGTGACACTGGCTTTTCTTTTCTTTTCTTTTCTTTTCTTTTCTTTTCTTTTCTTTTCTTTTCTTTTCTTTTCTTTTCTTTTCTTTTCTTTTCTTTTCTTTTCTTTTCTTTTCTTTTCTTTTCTTTTCTTTTCAGAATAAAGTAATGAAAATAATTTTTTGGTTGAGTAAACATACATTGAGTAAACACACATACTGTGTGGTTTACTGACATCACATGACATTGGCACTTAACATTTACAAACATCTCCTTCTTACTGTTGAGTCACCAATGTGCAAAGTTGCCCCATCTCAAAGACTTGTGTCTACAAGCCTGCAATCTCACGTCTATGGTGGCTGCTCAGATTTAATCTATGTCCTTTTTTTACATTTGATTCTTTTTTTGGTTACGTCTCTGAAATGTATGTGTAACTCATAAACATGTGTACTCTAGTTAGTTTAGCTGAGTTGGGTTTGCACTGTTGTACCATGGTAGTTTGTGTTTGTAGGTCTCCTCACCATCTTTTTCTCTAGGCAGTAAACAGTCTGTGTGTGCGTGTGTGTGTGTGAGTGACTCAGTGGTCAGTGATGTGACCAATCGGCTCTGCTGGCTTTGATTGATGGTCACTAACAGCCGACCCTGCTTTCGACCATCAGGAAATATGGAATTCATTATTTAGTTTCCCATGTGGGGTCAAAGGTTAAACTGAAACAATGATAAAATGGGGGAATCGTTTGCTTTGGACCATCGATGGGGGACTGCTGTGCGCGAGAGAAGAAAGACCTCACCCTAACATTAGCAGCTGGCTTCTCTCACCTATATCTTGTGGACAGTTTTAATAGCAGTAAGCTGAAAGAAGTGCATGACCGGGTGATGGAGGACACTAATGTTAGTCCTGGGTCGCAATATCTAACCCAGGTTCACAGTCTTTAAGTAAACATGTCCGAGGATGCATACATTCGAGCGTATTCATCAAAATGAGAATTCACAGCTGTTGTCACGCAGCCAGCGTGAATCTGTCTTAAAGTACTGTCATCACACTGGTGGTCTTCTTAAAGGATAGTGATATGGCAGATGTTTTATTTGTTTTAGAGATTATATATTTATTTATCACATGATGGGATTCTATGCCTTATACTCAAGTATCACACCTAATGCGAGCTACATTCGTTTTCAAAATGCCAGCTATCAGATGTAGGCTCAAATTAGCATTTGATGCTGACCTTGTGACCTTTTTGGCTTTTTCCAATTTGGCCCAATTATTAGACGAAATGACGAATTTGATCTCCTTTCAAAAGCAGCCAATTCAAAAGACCTCCATTCTTTCTCCATCATGTTTGGGCAGCCGGTTAACAAGAGCAGGCTGGTGCATTAATGATGATAGATTCCACACCCAAGGCCTTTGGAGAACAATCACTCCCAGAATGCCATGCAAGAGGCTGACCTCCTGAACCGTCTCAGGCCACACAGCAAAGAAAATCTATAAGCAGATTTGGAGGCAGAAGTGACCAGTGGCGAGAGTGACTGACCACTGAGCACAGGAACCTGTTTGCTGGACAAACATGTTCAGAAATAGGAACCCCACAGCTGGAGAATAATCCCATGGGAGGCCTCTCAAATATCCGGACCATGTAAAATAGAGGAGCTGTAAGATATGCAAATCTTTTTAAAACCTAATGAAGCACAATCTTATTTCACAACAAGCTGAATTTTGTCTCAAAGACACTGAAAAAGACAAGTTGAATTGAGTCCCTTGGTGTCTCTGTGGGAAACTTGTCATCTTTGAACTTTCAGGGGGCTTTATCCCTGCACCTTAGCAACCACTGTAACCGTGGAACTGGCCTGTTTCCTGTCTGCATTTAGTCTTTTCAGCCAGGAAGAATCAGCTACTGTACTCCATTATATTTATATCACATAGCTAATCAATATAGTTAAGATATACTGTATGTCCTATTTTTGACATTTGTGTGTTGCTGAAAATCTGATAAAAATAATAATAACAAATTTGAGAAAAAAACAAATTTCACTGTAACACTAGTTGAAGTCAAGGGATCATCAACATCGCTATGCTCCATCCTCTGGGCACCGTGGATATCAGCAAAAAAAAATCTCATGACAATCCATCCAGTAGCTGTTGAGACATTTTAGTCCCCCAAAGGGAGGGAGTGACGTTGCCATCCCTTTTGTTATGACGCTAGCGTAGCTAAATATACAGCAATGTATTTGGATGAATCACCTTGTGTATTGTAGTATTAAGATTACAACCATATGTTAAACCAATACACTGTATATATAGTGTGTCATTATGAGTAAAGGAAGCCACACTGACATACAGTGTACAATGTATCTAACAAAATCCCTGACAGATCACCCATTCTGTGTGCAGTGGCTGTAATTTTCCCAAACACCTGCCTTGACTTAACTATCAGCTGTGGTTCCTGTCGCTTTTTTACACTTTACCCAAATAGGTTGGCAGGCTTTACAAGCAGGGTGATAATCCCACCTTTTATTGCTGCTAAGGAGCCTACCTCCAGTGGCTTTCGCTGGAATCAACGCTCATGCCAATGCCTCAAGCTCAAAGCTAAGTGCAGTATTTGTTTTTCTAATTTTTGATTTACCAATTTACATTTTTTATTCTATATGAAAATTAAGAATGAAAGGAATGGCCGGGTATGCTGGAGACCACTGCCCCCTCTGGCAATAACATTCACTACAGATTATATTCTGTCAATATGACTCGCATGAAACACATGACACGATTATTATTGGGATGTTTTGATGATGTTTTGTTATAACAAAATATGAGTAAAACAATTTTTTGTAGATCAAATTGCATGTTTAAATCAATCATTTATTCACGTTTACATTAGTGACGGGTGGCCACAGACTCTGTGTGTGTGTGTGTGTGTGTGTTTTCTGTAGGGTTGGATATTGATTAATCTCCCGTCCTTATCTCTCACAGGGGAGCTGGGGGAGGGGGATTTCATGTGAAATTGTAAATGGGACCTTTCATAAAAGTCCATGGGTACAAACATTGTGCATTCAAGGACAAATTGTTTTCCATGAAAAACTGATGATAAACGATCTGTTTATCACTGAGCAAACTTTAGTCATTATTTGCATTCAGAGAAAAATTCTGTTGAGTGGAAGCTTACTCATGATCTAGGACATTTGGCTCTTCTTCAGTCAAGTGGGTAACAGTTGAGTCGGTTGTCCCCAGTAGCAGCAATGTGGTTTGTTAACCTTACTGGTAGATTATTTCATAGCTGCCAAGGCTTCTGCACACTGGAACAAATAGGGACATAGTTGTCGACTGGGAATAAATTCCTAGAATGATTGTGGTCACTTCCTGTAATGATGTCATGTCAGATAAAGGATACTGAAATGCTCCGTTCTGACAATAATGAGTTACTGTGCTGTGTGTAGAGGTTAATGAAACAAATTTAAACCAAGCGAGGCGAGTTGAAAAAGAAGACATTCTTAAACATATCTGGTAGTCTCTGCGTCGGGATATGTACATTCAGACTCTCACACCAAGGAGTAACGAGTTACCATGTGTTGTACAGCTGGTCAATGAGCTGGATTAATTAGGGAATTTGGTAAATTACATACCTGCACTGTGAACCCTGTGAAGATAGTATCCTTTGCCTGGGTTCTAGTTATTATTATTTTAATTAAATAATATTAAAAAATGAAGTGACTTGATTTATTTTGGCTTCAATACATGACTCGTTCCTCTTTTGGGAAAATGGATGTGTCATCCTGAATATGAGTATGACCATTAATATGACAGGAGTGACTCGCGAACATATGATTTCATTCATCTATGTTTCCTGTTTACATAGTGAGTCACTGCTGAAACTCTTGTCTCTTTCCTATATGATATTAGTGAGTCAGATTGCAGCACTGTTAATTTCCCAGTTTTTGGGATTAATAAAGTATATCTATCTATCTATCTGTGAAGAGACAACTTAAGTATCAGAAGAACAGACTGATTCTCTTGTTGATCTCTTTGCTCATTCTTTGTTGTTGCCAAATGTCGATCTATACTATCTTGTTTCTATCAATGTCCGATCGCAGTTCGGTGTCTATTCGGTGATGGCATTCCTGCTGGGAAGGACTTAGCGATTAAAGCAGACAGGTGTTCTGAGTCCTTGGAGAAATAAAGAAAGGAAACCATCGATGGCAACATGCGGCCATCATGGAGGAACATCCATAAAATAGATCATGGCAAGGAGAAAATGGATAAGAGCTTGAGGCAAGAAAGATCCAATCCATTGAGCAGGGAATCATTGCTGGCTGCTGAACTAAAGTCTGTTCCGTGTGGGAACGTGTTAGCTTGTCTTTCAGGACATTGTCTACTCAAACATAGTTTAAGGGGAAACATTATTTAACGCCTGTCTTTGGGAAATGTACTATATATTTGTTCATTTATTATTAACACTGTTTTAACAACAATATTCAACTTATAGTCATCAGGAATATATTGTATTATTTCCTTTCTTTACCTCAAATGGTTAGTTAAGGAACATAATGCATGTAATTCATCCTGTTGCATTGTCTACAGCATCAGAATCCATAAACCACAACATTAATTGTTAATGCGGATAATGGGTGTTGTAAAATACTAAAAGCAAGAGTTATGTTCTGGTCCATATTTTTGATGCTTTTTATAACCACACATGTCCAAGAAACAAAAGGTCTGGTATATTCCATTTTATTTTAATGTCACAATTGTGTATATAGCTGATTTAGCTTTGAGATATAGGATTAATCTAGAAGACACTCTCGAGGGTTGACACAGCCTAACATAAGCTGGACCAACCAGCAGCTTTATCAAGTTTAAGAAAGCAACAACTTACCGCCTCTCAACCTCAGTCACATTAAAATTAATAAATCAAATCGGGTAAAAGTAGAAAATGATTCAGCAGCTGCTTTAAAAATGTTTCAATTCAAAACGGTGGTTTGATAATGCAGGTGAAGTGTGATGACACGTTTTTCTATTTTAAAAATGCTAAAGGAAAAATCACAGATAGTTCAGCAAGTGAAACATTCATGTTACAGGATATCATTTGTCAGTCATCTATTGAGTGATTAAAGGAAATGCTTATATGTCATGTTGCTTGGACATCACTGATATGTTGCCAATGCCTATTCAGACTTACAGAACCAGTCAAAAGTTTGGAAACACTTTATCATTGAAGTGACTTTTCACTGGTACTGTATAAGACACAAAGAAAAAAAAAGGTCCAGCGTTGCAGGGCTATCTTATAATACATCAGTGTGAGCGTTAAAATGATGTGTTACCCTAAAGTAAACACACATCTGTGTTTAAATGTCTGCATCCAATGGTGTAAAAAAGGATCCTCAGTGTAGTTATCTAGCAGAAGGTGGATAACAGTGAGTGCAGTGAATAAGATGTCAGCTTGGAATTAGCATGCTGCTGTATGAGTCTTGACACAAGCGTCTCACAGGGCACAAATTGAATCAAAAGTGTTTGTTTATAATTTGATCATATTACAGTGTGTCATCCCAACGGCAGAGCAGTGTCATCGTGGGAAAGCTAATTGGATTTGCCGGCTGAGTGTGCTGCACCGCAGCTACTGTGGGTCTGTCAGGATAGTGATGACACGTCATGCTGGGCTGTAGCGTGTCAGCAGCAGCCCGGAGCTTGCAAATATCATACGACTGGTGAATTTGTCACCCTCGCATCACACCACTATCACCACAACTGTATAAACTGACGTGATTTATATTACTTTGCATTTGAGAACGTAGTTAAATCCCATTTTAAACTTCTATCAATCTGCTTCAACGTGATAATTTTGTTTTGGCTTGTCTCTGCTATGTTAAAATCGACACAACTAACAGTGGAAGCATTGTATATTTCCAGCCTATTTAAAAACTTGACATGAGATTGGACTCACCATGCGGTTGTAAATAGATGAAGTCTTTGGGGGCACCAGCCTTGGGTGAAAACAGCTCTGGCAGAACTAAAGAGTGATTTACTGTATTCACTACTGGGCCTACTCTTTTGACTGAGAAATAGGCTAAACTGAAAGAGGAATAAATGTTGCCGAAGTTTTCCCAAGCATTGCTCAGATTCATTATGTGCATAACTTACTTAATAGCATTCCTTCCTTGTACACTTCACGCCATGCCTACCCACCATGCACTGCAAAGGCTTTATATGCTGCCAGTGCTATGGAAAGGCTCAGAGTTGGAGGGGTCGGCAGGGGTGGTGTTCGAGTGGGTAAAACATTTTTTTTGTTAATCCTGACATCAGGACAGTTTGAATTTTCTGGGTGGTTTTGCACTCACAAATGACAAATACAGCTAGTCCAAAATACAAATGCACTTTGGAAATTAACTCCACGGGACAGAGGACATGGGGTACATGTTTTTTGGAATATAACCGTGTGGTGAGAAAGATTTTTGTTATAAAGAGTCCCCACAGCAAACAGAGCTGATTAATTCAGCTCTCCAACCCCCACCCCTGAAAATGATTCCCCCCACAGCACAGGAGCACTTGGGCATGTTTAGCGCAAATGTAATTACGGCCTCGGTAAGCGGCCAGCTTTTTAAAGAGCCCCTTCTCCTTCTCTCTCACTTCAATACCTGATGATGTCATGGCCCTTTGTGGGGTCGCAGAAACTCCTCAAATCAACTGCCACTCATGACCTTTTCTTTCAAATTTTTTTTCTCTCCCCTTTGCCCAATTCTTTCTTCCTCTTTTTCTTTCTCTGGTTCATAACCGAGGTTCCCTTTATGGGTTGATCAAGCAGCCCTCTCCCATTGGCTCGCTCTGCTTTTGGAGCCACTTTATGAGAAATGCATGCCCCTGTTTAAATGTATTGATAGTACTCATAGACGTCCCAGTCTTTTGTCCTTCTGGCTTGCTGAAGTCTAAAAAGTTCCAGAACATGGAAAAAAAGGACTCTGCATACGGCATTGTGCTGGCAATCCCACCTCTAAACATATTTGACTACAGACATATTGCAGTTTGAGAGACCAGAGAAATGCTGCTTGGAGAATTTAACCCATTTTATTGCCACTCTCAGTGGTAGAAAGGAATGTAATCTGGCAAACAAATGTTGTGACAGACAGCTTGTCTGCAGGATTTTACGACCCCGTCTGCGCTGTTGGTACATGGTTACACCGGTCCCCTCAACACTTAATGCTGCATGGAATGGTGCGTTTAATTTGGGCATACACATTTTTTAAATTGGTTTGCTTTCCTTCCATGTAGCTCTTTTCTGAATCTAATTAAATACTGAAAAGGTCTAGTCTAATAATGACCCAGTTGTGATCCCAGACTAACACACTGCAAACGCCACGGTTGACAAAACAAAATTTTCTTTAGAGCTGAGCGATCTGATTTGTCCATTGCCAACATGTGTTTCTGCTGTGATTTTTTTTAGAATTAGTATTTTCAACAGCAGATGCTGTATTTCACTTCATGAAATAAAGAAGCATTAACCTTCAAGACGTCAGCTTTAAAAATCAACTAAAAATACATTACTTGAAATTGCAACTGTTGCTTCAAACTAATTATTTGAGGAAGGGGACTGCTGTAGTTATTAGGATGTCGTTGATAGCAAATTCACATTTAATAAGACCAAAATTATTATAACTGAACAATAAGATATATAATGCAGAACCACAACCAAAGTATTTTAGAATCAAGTCATGGGATATGATGAGAGGTGAAGGAAGTTGTGTTAACATTAACTTTCCAAACAAAGGAATTATTGTTACGGTGGTTAACTTTCCCTGATGCTTTGTTTGGCTTTTACTGTTTTATTTTGGATGCAATATATTGTTGAAGACAAATATCCAACAAGACAAAGATCCTTTTTATAATAATGTCCAGAATGATTCATCAGAATCAATCCACATGTTCACTGTTGAACAGAAAACATGTATCCATTTAGTTAATCAAACTTTTTTAAACAGCTGGATTTACATATGGCTCCTGTATTCAGGTAAATGCAAATTTTCAGCTTTTCTTTAAGTCAAGTATTTCCTGATTAATCAATACAAACCATACAGCTTTATGATTATAAAGCATGAATGGTTTGTTTCAGACTTGCTGATGAAATCAGAGAGTTGCTTTTTTTCTCAACTATCACAGTTATGATCAAGATAAGTTTCAACCACTGAGGAGCCCCTACCTTAAATGTTCAAGTATTGCAATTATAATCATCAATTCAATCAAACCATTGCATTACAGTGAATAGCAGAGAAAATAAGCCTACAATGGACTGGTACTTGAATGCTGAGAAAGAAAAAAAAAACATTCACAGAAAGAAGAAATTTAAAATGTTGATATTACTTAAAATGTCATGAGAATAAGGAGATCAGTTTTTGTATTGTCATAAGAGAACATGATTCAGAGAGTGGGGGTTTGCAAAGAATATAAAGGGATCCAAACCCAGGTTACTATGCAGCATTAGCTATCACCCATTTCTCTTTTTGTCATACAGATGACATGCACAGTACAAAGTGAATGAATCAGGGCTGTGAAAATACATGACAGCTTCTCTCCCCAATGGGTAGCTTCAGTAGCATACATACAGTTTATATCTAATTATGGTTGTCAGTGTGGGAAAGAAATAGTGGGAGGCATTCATTTGTCCTTTGGCCTGATTTTCTATCTCCTCCATGGTCCTCCCTTCATCTCTCCCATCCAAGTGATTACAGCACACTTAAATGCCTAATTGGCTTTACTCCTTATTAGCAATACAATTATACAGGCCTTGGGATTCTCATGTGTGCAGCCATCTGTAGAGAAGAGACACCATTCAGATCTATCCATAATTCAAACCATAGTTATTCTTCCACTGGCAAGCCCGGGCCTTTGTGTGTGTTGTATGGTTCTTATCCTGGCTTGCAGGGCCCCTCTCTTTGCTGTCTTTTGATCATTACCTCACCTTTGTCCTGAATTAATAGAAACCTTACAGATAACACAAACCATTATTATTCATTCGTCGGCAGCAGGTTTCTTGTGGTGGATTCAGGTAGAATTCAAATGCTATTTTTAGAAGGATAGAAAGATGACGTTTGTTGCTAATTATGCATTTTAATTTGATACAGACTTGCATCACATCATATGTACAGTAGCTTGATTACTTTTAGCTTGTGGTAAGGTAATAGAAGCTTATTTAACAATGGTGAATAATAATAATAATAATAATAATAATTTTCAGTGTTGATGTGGACATATGCTAAAATCTTTTTTTTTTAAAAGTTCAACCACATGCACATGTTGCAACAATAACAGTCTTTCATACTTCCTGTATACTCTTAATTCATCATGCCATTAGTTTTACAGTGTATGAGAATACCCTTTTGTGTAGTTTGATAATTTAGCAAAGTAAGTACAATAAGTGAACACTAAAACTATTATCTCAGTTATGTCCCACCTACAACAAAGTACAGCCATCACCTTGACATTAGGAAGTTTATGTGATCTGGGGGAGCTCACTGAACTTTGGCACATGTGATGGATGAATTGACTCAGCCAGGTATATTAGAGTACACTGTTGCTGAGCTTCATTATCTTTGGCCATATCTACACTCTAAGGAACCCGTCTGTCTGCCTGAGGTCTTCCTCCGGTGTAATAAGACAGCTCTGATAGTATCTAATGACAAGGCAGACACCCAAGTTCCTGATGCCATTATCAAAAGTGGCCTCATCAATCAGGCGGCAGTGTGACAGGGGTGTGTGTGTGTGATGACAGGAGAGATCGGTGATGAGAGGCTGGAGTGGAGGAGAAGAGTGGGATGAAGGGTGGATTGAGGGGTTTTGGGACTGCAGGCAGGAAGAGGCGGGGAGTGTGTGGCTGTAATAAGGCGGTCCACCTTTTTACCCCTGTCGACCTGGTAAGGGATGGTCTTATTGGGGGCGTGGCAGAGAGCCAAAGAGCAACCCCCTCAGTCAGTTTACGTGCTCTGATAAATCGCTCCTCATCTTACATCCGCTCATCCACAGAAGCTCATTTATTATAGTCACTTTATTTTTCGGTTGATATCATCTCTACATATAAAGTCTGAGTCCTCTTTGGTCTCTTAAAAAAAACTGCATCAAAAAAATTGTTCTGCATTGTCAACATACTGCACTGTCATTTCTTAATAATTCAGAATTTCTATTTTTGCACAAGAGATGTCATTTTGTTTTATGAAATCAGCATTGAGAAACAGGTGTTGGTAAATTGTGCACACATTAATTGTCAGATTGAATTGCGTAACTCCATAATCCTGTATTCTTTCAGTTTAAGGGCATACTGCATCCTAACTCAAAGGCACACTTGTGTTGCTCAAGCACAGGAAATTTCTAACATGTTGAATGAACTCTCAAGCACTGTGGAGGAAGGGGCTGAGTTTACGCTCACGCGGATTAACATGTTTGGAAATTCTAACTCTCTCCATCTGACATCTTTGTGTGAGAAGAAAAGCAGAGAACCTTTGACAACGACATTTTTCACATGATCAGGGCTGGATGAAAAAGTGCCTTTGAAAGGCAGTGAAGCCCAGGAAAATTGTTTGTTGACCACACAACAACCATCGTATTGCGGCTGTCAGGCCTGCGTGGCATGAGGAATTCCTTTGGGAAACAGATTAATAGTTCATTTTCATGGCAGTTGCGCTCAGAATGACGGAGAAAAAGAAAACGGAGAAAGTGAGAGTGAGAGAGGAAGAACAAAAGACAGCAGGCTTCTCTGAAGGTTTTTATATTTTTGGCTCCATATTATCAACATTTTTCTTATTTGTAAAAAATAATAAAATAATATTTCCATTCATTGTATAGCCATATGTAAATGCTTTGCTTTCAGATAAAGACTAGTCTGCATTTCCACTGGGGTTGCTTTGAATAGAGGTTTTGTTTTTCCAACTTGACTACAATGTCATCCGGAATGCGTTCTCAGCGACAAGGAAGTTTAGAAGGATAAACCCTCCCCCATCCTCGCTTTCCCATAATCTGCTGTTTTATTTTATCAGGGAATTGCTGCAGAAACAATGGTCTTCCTTTTCAGAAATGTTTTGCATGCCTTTTCTGAATATATCCGAATTAGCATGGAAATAAAAACATGTTTATGCTTGCACCAAAATGACCCATGACAATTTGAAGTTAACAGGTTTCATTGTCTTTGTTTGAATTTAAGAAACTGTAGAAAATAACATGCAATTATTGAATGTTATGTATAGTTTTTTTTTTCTTAATGCAGCCATTGCATTGTATATTTATAAAAAAAAAGCCTCTAGACTCCACCCCGTAACTTATAGCACACAGTAAAATAAACCTTTGTTTAAAAGGATGCTTTGAATCCTCTCTTAACAGATTTCACTCAGAAAAATGTATCTGAATTTATTGATATCATCAATGAATTATAGGCAACAATTTGCTTTCTTTAATTTGAAATCGATATGCAGCGTTTAGGAATAGCATCAAATAATTTGTTGATAATCGGTGTGGTTGTGAAAGGGCATAGACAGCACATTCTTTTACAGGTTGTGCTAAGTATACATTCGAAACCGCAACATTAGTCCTTATTTGTTGCCAGTGTCACACTTTATAGCCTTGGGAACACGCTTAACAAACACTAACAAATCACTTTCCCGGGCACAGTAGGTAACCCTGCGGTAAGTAGTGCAAACTTTAGTCTTTTCCTAAAGTTTTTTACACCAGTAATTGTTCTAAGTGCAGGTATCAATCAGAGCCCTTGCCATTTACAGTACATTATCTCCTACATTAGCTCTGCTGAATTATGTGTGAGTGCAGCTGGAAACACTGTAAACACAAGCACTGCAAAAGTGTATGCATGTGTGTGTTGAGGGGTAGGTGTGCATGCATGTGCATACACCTTGTTAACTGGTATCTATGCACGCCCATAGCTTTAGAGCCAGACAGATATTTGCTCCTCAATAGATCAAGGCCTCACTAATGGCATATGATGCTGCGGCGTCCTCAAAATGAGCCATGTAAAAGAGTGACATTATCGATCGTGCCCAGTGAGTCGTGTGGCCTCCAAACACCTGTGATTTTAATGGCACGCTTACTTTTTCATGGTTGCGGGGATAAATCACTATGTAGCTGTGTTGGGTCGTGGGGCTCCAGCAGTGTGGCAGAGCGCTCCATCACATTTTATATTGTGTTAATAATGTCAGATGTATGTGGGGGAGAGGGCCCTGCATGCATTCATCACAGGCTCTGAGGTATACGGGGAGAGGACCGAACAGGGTGTCAGGCTGGGAGACAGACGCCTCCATTGAGCTTTCTGTCATTCCTCCACAGACTCAGACAGAGGCCGCGAGGATCTATATAAGCTCCGTGCGACACAGCATACAATCTGTCTGCTGGGCTTTGCCTGGGAAAAGCCGCTCTCAATAGCACTAAATTTGAGCCCAGCAAACATTCGTCAAGACATATGCTTTTTATTCTTGCCATCAGAGAGGTTAATGGGATTAATTCACAATTTCAATCACTCTGAAATGTAGCTATAAATAATTCATAGTCTGAATGGAAAGCAAGTCTTTTGTTCATTAATTCTTCGAAATTATTTTCACTCCATTTCTGTTTGATAAATGATGTTCACAAGAAAAAACATATTGAAATGTGCAGCTAATATTAAACTGCTGTAATTGTCTTTGACCAGGAGCCAGTCAGTAAGAGCGTTACTTCTGCTCCTCTCACTGTCTAATGCTCTGTTGAAGAAGACAGAGAGATCATCTCAGGAAACACCTTCTGCCAAAGCTGTTCCAGCACACCTTCCAGGAAAATGCACTTAATCTGGTCAGCATTACCAAGAAGAATTTACTTATACATTCATCCTGTGTTGACATGTCATCTTAGTTGAGTGGAAAATCAAAACACTTTTTATATTACACAATTTATATATATATATATGATTATTTAGTTTTATCTATGCCTCTAATTTGTCCCGGTTTCCGCTCCTTAGAACCCAAATAACATTGAAGACTCTCCTTAAAAACATCACCACAATACAAATGATCATAGGTGAACAACAGGTAGTGAGAGAACAGCACTGTACAATTATTATAACCTCTTGCAGCGATAACATGTAATCCACAAGTACCCATCCCTGCAGGCACTTAAATACTTTGACCCTTTGCACTCCTTTTGCAATGTGGTTAATGCAGATTACAATGGTCTGACTACTGAGAGCCCTCCTCACAGCTGCTCCCACCTCTCCCAGTCCACACGGCTGTAATTTAGCAGGCTGGGCCACTAGCTTCCCCCTGGACGCTTTGATGCAAAGTCAATAGAAATTGGACGGCAACTTTGTTAAGAAGAAATAAAAATAATAATTAAGAAAAATACGGCCCTATAGACCCATGTGTCTCAGGGTGAGAGCGAGAAGACAGGAGTGAGAGTGCACTGAGAGGAATCAAACAGGCAGCTCACTTTGTCAGACAGGAGTTGGCACCTTTAAGCTTCTGTCTGTCCCGCTGCCAGTGGCCTCATTTGAGCTAAAGCAGGATCAACTTCCATAACAACATGGAAGTTAACCGCACGGCATCTCACAGTTTATGATTTATCTAAAACCGTTTAGAGTTATTTCACATTTTTACCAGACTTACAGTGACACAAAGCATGGTTGTTAACAGCTACTTTTCACCAGTAATGGTCGCTTTTTTGGTGCCTCTGTAGAGTTTGTAAAGGGGCAGAATAGCAGCAAAAGGTTATTTTGGACATTCTCCAAACCACAGGATTTATTATGCCTTGTCTGTGAATTGCTCTGTGTATTGAATATATTCACTCTAAACTAATTGACCAGTATGGTGAGAGGCGCTGAATTAGGCAAATGGGCTCAGGATGTGAAGTTGGACTTGATTTATTACTTTGAATGCAACTCAAATCAATGGCTCAGCTCCCCAAAACCATTGCATTTCCCAGCTGAAATCATTGTTATGCTTAAGAAAAGAGAGATTATGCGGGCTTAATGAGTTTCAGTGGTTGAATGTGTTTGCCCGCCATTCAGGGGCGAAATCATATTTAATGGCTGACACTCAGTTCATGGCAGGTCCTCCTTTTTCTCAGTGGCAGGTCACCTTCGTCACCGGGAAGGTCCTTTCAGAGGGGAGGGCCAAAGATAGGGTCCTGCATTCATGAAAAGAGGAGCACAAACGCTGCGCATGAGAAATGAAATTGGAGAAAAGCAGTTGATTTGCACACAGCACTATGGTTCAGTTTAGGGTTGGCTGTAGGCCTCAGCCTGCTGACCTCACTGTGCCAGACTGGGACCTCACTTGCTTTGGGAGACACTTTTGTTTCTCCAGATCAAGAAGAGCACTAATTTCATTTCAGTCTCGACAGACCAGTTGCCTTGGCTTCTAGGTGAAAAATGTTGCAGATCGCTAATAAATTAAGATGGTGTCTTTCTTCTGTCTGTCTCAGAGCTGTTTGTCTCAATGTCCCAAACTAAGCCCACAGTTATATTTTCACAATTGCAATCACATTCATTCGCAAACGGACCTTTTACAACTAATTCCACAAGACTAAAATTCTAAGAGGCTGATAAAGAAAGTGAAGAACAGCTATAATTTGACCTTGGTCTAAAGCCTTGTTTTCAGGAAGATCTCTTTTTTGGTTTAAGCTGCTGTTCACAAGAACCAGAAAATATTAACCATAATATTTTATTTCACGCAGGATCTTTTTTCATGGCACCGAGTTGTAGAAAAGCGATTTAGTTTTAGACTTTAGATTTATAGGATTGGTTGTGAATTAGCAGGAACTGCAGGACAGTTAGCCCTGGTTGTTTTTGTGCAAACATATATACATTTCCATACACTAATCAATGTAACTGCTGTCAATAGTAATATGTTCCTATTAGGAACAATGCATTACCATGACCAGTTATGAGATTAACAGCCATTGGCTGACAAATGAAAAAAGGCCATCCCAGCTTATTCCAGTTTAATAAGCACTAAATCCACTTTATTGATTATTCACTGGTAATATGTAGTAGCTAAAATCAATAAGCAGCCTAGCTCTCATTTCAATATAAACCCAATTATTGCTATTGCTAAAGCTGAAGAAATTAGTGAGAAAATGGATCGCCACGTTATTTTCATTTGCCCATATGTAATGACCTCAACACAAGTCTTTTCTTATATATTCATAACATACACTGGATAAGAAATGCATGCATAAACACTTTAAATTCTGACCTCATACATTATCATGCTATTGTGGTTTGTTGCTTTCATGTTTAATTGTTTACTTGTTGTATTTCTTTGTTCTATGACTTTGATTAAACTGTATTTGATTGAGTAGATTTATATGGAGTCATTAGTGTGGCGCTCTGAATCAGTGACTCACATAAAGCAGAACAAAAATATGCTTGTACATTCCTCAGTAGAATTCTATTAAATCCCCCGTAAGTCTCTCTAATCACCTGGTTGCACATAATGCCGTTTGGTTTTTCAACTCATCTCTCTAGTTAGAGAGAGAGAAGCAAGGGAGGCAGAGAGAGACATCATTACTCTGTAATAAAGCATCCATATGGTGTAAATGTTGAGCTGGTGCAAATCCCTTCAGCTTAGCTGTAGAGTACCATGGCAGGGAAGGTCAGGAGTAAATGCATTTGACATAAGCATATGTTTCTTTTTCTGTCACATTGTTGGCACAAATGGAAGTTGAAATTTACATTTGTTGGTGGTAGGAATATATAGGAAGGCCATAACCCCTCGCTTTATGTTAGGACTAATTTGATAATGCCGGTATAAACATTACATAATTGATAACATTTAAATATTAGATTCTGCTGTGCATCTCTGGTGGCAAAATAATAGTAATGCTAAATTTTTTTTAAAATAAAAAAAACCATAGGCTTATTTTTCAAAATTTTTATTTCAGTTCAAAATGTTGGATATTTGTCCCTTTACATACCTTTTTGTCGCTTTCACCTAAAGTCTCACTTTACTTTATGTGAAGTAAACAACATAAATATATATCACATATCCATGCTTAGTCCACTGGTCCTCTTAAACTGTTGTTCTTTGCCCTGGTAACTTAGTATTGTGATGTGCACACCCGGTAGCTTAAAAGACACCTCCGTCTGTTACGTGATTTTAAAGGACCAATAAAGTTGTGCAGTGTCTCTCATGTTAACCAGTGTATATAGTGTGATTGTAACATATACTGTATATTGGATGAGGGGTGGAGAACCTACTATTAATGGCATCTTTGTCTAAAGTAGAGTGATAAGTGTCTGCATGGAGGGCTTGGACATTCAGACAGACAGGGCTCCACAAGTGGGTGGAACAACAGAAAGTAGTCCTTACTGCTAAACCTATTTATCATGCACACACTCAGACATAACCCAGGCAATCTGTCCTTAATCCTGTGTGTGTGTGTGTGTGTGTGTAGTAGACTATGTGTAAGATCACAACACTGAGCAACTTCCTGTGCACCAGCAGTTCCTTTCGATTGAATCATTTGGAGAATTCAAAAAGATCATATTCCAATAGTGAAATGAAAATGGTAGTTGGTACATCAACATATTAAAGACACATGATCCACCCAAAACCCGATCTGAACTTTTTTTTTTTTTTTTGCCCTGTGCACATAAACAATGTTCAATACAACATTATACATTAGAATCATTTGAGAAAGGAAACTGAATCACCAAGACTGCTAATCCCTGAGAATGAGTTTTAAAAAATAGCCAAACAGGAATGTTGTACTTTCTCCTCATCCCCCTGTTTTCAAATTGTGTACTTTGCCGAACCCTTTAAAGTAGACAGTAGTCACCCTGGTCCTGAAGGCTCTGCCCCTAATTACAGAGCAGCTGTAATTACAGAACCTGGATAGAGAGAGAGAGAGAGAGGAAAACCTAAATCCAGCCATTGTAAATTTAGATGACTGCCTCCTGATGATACCTGTTTTTTTCAGCATTGAGAGGTGCAAATAATCCCATCAAAGTGAACAATGGCTACACACCTGCCTCTGACACCTCTGTCCAATTACATGCAGCTAAACATTAGGTCTGTCTGCCTTCCCTCACTCGACATTGACCTTACATTATCTGCACACTTAAGGCTCTTCAAATTATGAGGTTCTGTAACTGCTCTCTTCCTAATGAGAAGCACTAAACTCAACCTGCAAAATTCAGCTTTGGCTGCCGTCACCTGTTTAAAATACTCAGTGGAAGTACAAGACAATATTTCAATAATAATGCTATGATGTGATGGACATGACACATTAATGATGCCAACTCTAGCCATTTCATGGAAGCATTTGTATTTCCTCTTAAATATGTAATGTCACTCAGGTTTTTTTTCCTCAGGACAAATTGTGCAGAATAGATTTTATAATTCAGACCGTGGTTTGTTTGACAGCATCAGGGTGATTAGCAACTGTTGTTCCTCATCCAGTTTGATCTCAAACAGATGCGACAAAAGCCAGAGTTTCAAATTTCAAATTCATATTTTGAACATCAGTAATTAGATTGTTCTACTATGACTTTCTCTTATACAGCAGTGTACAGATTATTTAGGAATGCATTTTTTTGCAAATGTTGTAACAACATAACTCAAAGCCTGCTGTTCTTTCATTGTAATTTTAAAATAAAAAATAATAGGCCTACTGTCAAGAATTCATTACATGTTGTGAAAGTGGCTATGTCTTATCAATCATCCATAAAGACTGTTTGTCATATTATTCATAAGTTGACCAATTTGCATCCTGAGGAGGAGTGTTAGTTTTAATGAGTTGACCTCAGAGGTCAAAGGTTAAGCTCTCTTCCAGTTGAGTTGTCAGCACAGCGGGGCTATTGTGTTTAGGAGGGCAGATAGAGCTCAGTGTGAGCCACAGAAAAAGAGAGCTGATGTGCGTGTGTGCGTGTTTGTGTGTGTGTGTGCACGCATTTAGGTATGGGTGACCAATGACCAAGGCTAAATGTGCCACTTGTAAAGATCACTGAGACCAGTGTGGTAGAAGCCACCCAGTCAAGTGTTTCTCAGATCTCCCACCACACCCACTCTCTCTACTGCATACAGTGATGTGATTTAAACAAATCTCTGTCTCTCATTCAGAGTTCCTATCTGCTTTTAGTAGTTCTAAAGGTCAATGCGATTGTTTATTTTTTAGATATCAAGCAATCATCTGTTTCTTTTTCTATTTTTTTTCAGTGAAAGTCTAATTTCTGTGTTTTCATTACTGTGTCCAAGTGGTGTCCATTTTCATGCCTGCAGGCCTGTGTGTAGCACCCTTTCCCTCTGATCCATTACCCACAGGCCATTAGGACCTGCTTAGAGTTTAGGTCTGTTTTTATTGAATGCTCTTTTACGCCTTTGCGTTTGAAGTGAGCGCCACTCAGCTGTCATTTCCTGCTTTGAACACTTGCCGCTCACGACGTGTGTAATTAAGCACTGTGCTGAGCGTCCCGTAGAGTGGCTGGCCACACTACTGATGTTTAATACCCACACCCAGAGACCAACGCCTCATTGACAGCGCTACGGTTCACTGCCTGTATAATTACCCTGCAGGATATACTTCACATCACCTTCACAGGTACCAAGTGCATCTGCCCACTTTTCTTCATGTCAACCTTTCCTCAGTTTATTTATCAAAGTTGGCTGCAGAGGACAAGTGGACTCTGTTGTACTCTGAACTATTATGGTATCTGACAAAAAAGAGCTGTAAAGTGCAGTGTTGTAATTATCTTTTTCAATGTGTGTGTGTGTGTGTGTGTGTGGATGTGTGCCTGTGCATTTTATAGGTGCTAAAGGTTAAAGTCTTTAGGCTGTGCAGATCCCATTGAACACAGATGTGTTAGATGTGCTTGAACCCTTTGTGCTACCTTCTCCATTTCACAACAGAGAGGATGTTGATAGGCGGAACACTGTTACTGTGATATTGAGTGCAATCATTACACAACCCCCCCATTACAAAAGAAAAAGATGTAAAAAAAAAAAAAAAAAGTAAGAGTAGAATAAAACATGACTCAGTAACCTGTCTGTCTTTTTCTGGTTGCGATTAATGAAAGATTAGATGGACTCTCTGGCACATTAATTTCATAGCTCTATGAATTTACTGCTTAGACCTCAGGCTGAAAGAGACTTTTCAAACAAAGGTCAAAGTAAAGGACATAAGTCTGTCTGTGTTGTGTGTCACAGCTGGAAATAGGGCCCTGGGATTTTTAGAACTTTATGAGCCTGTTGTGAGGCTGATAATGTGCATTGTGGGAGTATATTCCACTGAGGAAGAAGGTTAAAGACTATGGTAGAAGTCAAGGGGGCTTGGCCTTCATGTAAATGGCTTTAATAGCACACCAAATGATTTCAACAACATTACAAACAGACATGAGACACTTCACCAGCCAAATGAGGAAGTAATGAGAGTGGATTTGAGTATCTGTTAGAATTGGTTGTATCATAAACAGCACATACATTTATTACATATATATATATATATTTGTTCTTTTCTCAAAAACCTATAAACTCACACCGCTCTCATTCACGCTAACAAGGCCATAGTGTTTCAACATTTTAACAGTGTATTGTTTCTGTGTCAGCCAGAAGCCAGTGTGTGTAACTGTTTCTGTCATGGCTGACAATTTGATAGTTTTTCACACTTTGGTTTGCCAAGGCTTCCCATTTTTTCCCCATTCCCCATTTCCACACTAAAGCCAACTGAGGTTTACAAATATTGAGCCTTAATCCTTGGGCCTCAGACAGCAGGCCCTGCTGTGTGGTGCTCAACAAATGACTGAGTGTTCATGAGCAAAATTAGTTCAGGGAGGCCTCTGTTTCCTCTCTATGTTGATATAGGAGCAAATAAAAAGCTGCCTTAACGTGGAGTCCCAGTTTGTGAGTACCTAAGTGAATTGAACAGCCACTAATACAAAGCGAAAGGCCCAGTGCTTTTTTTTTTTAAGAATGGGTTTATACACTTATTTATATGCTTCATAAGATTCTGTTACAAATGAATCGTGGTCATTTTGTCAATCCTTGAATGAGCAGAAATATCAGTGCAAGAAAAATCACTTACTCTATGCAAATGTGCCCTTAAACAAGGCATAACCCTCTGGGATTTTACCTAAAAATTATCATTAGTGCTCAAAAGTTGTAACTTTTCATTGGTTTACAATAACATCTCTCCCAGATTAATGCGTTACATCACATTATTTTTTCTGATTTGCAATAATGCGGTTATATCAGCAGCTTTTTATAGACCAAAAAGTTTAATGTTTGAATTTCAGTGTGAACTAAACATACATTGAAATGCTTTATTTCAGTTCAGTAAGTTAACATAATCCAATGATTCAAATCAGACTTGTTTTAAGAGTATTTACAACACAGCTGCATAGACACTATCACTGCCACCTCGCTAGCGGATGTTTCTGAGATACTCTGTTCCCCTCTTGTACTCATCCATGTGAAAATGTGAAACCATCTGTGAATTTTTTTTTCTTTTTTCTTTTAATGTTATTTGTTTAATTCAGGCATGGGATTCACGGCAAGGTTGCACACCGGGGGAGTTATGATGTTTTTAGTCTCCTGATGCTGTATGTCCTGAACAATGTGTGCTGCAAAAATAAATATTAATCTATGCGCAGACTTTGTTCCCAGCCAGGCGCTGTGTCTATGTGTCTGTGTGTTCTGGTGCACCGTGTATTTCTGTTTCTGGATCAGGCCCAGCTCCAGCCCCATTATCTCTCTGTGTCTTTGTATGTGCTGATTTATTTCAACAGTGCTCTTTTGGCCAAGCGCTGGGTGCCTCCTCTTTGTCAGCTCCTGTGTGAACGCAGAAGCCTTTGACCACCTTTGACAGTGTGAATATTTTAGCTCCTTTTAATATGCAGCCTGAACTTTTATGTAAAGATGAGGAGGGGGGGTGGGGGGTGGGGAGGGGTGCTGATGGGAGGGAGGAGAGGGGAGGGCGAGGGGGTAACGGGTGTTGTGAGTAAATATTCCTGGAATTTGACATTGATCGTATTAATCCGCAGAGTGACGAGAAAGTGAGTGATGAAACAGATTTTTAACTACACTCTGAATATAGAGTCACCAGAAAAATGGATTTAAATTTACTGTAGGTTACCCTTTTTACAATGTGTTTTTTATATCACTGGTGCCTTCAAGTTTTGCCTTCAAATTCGACAGAATTCACACTAAGACAAATCTTTTGTTCTTTCTTTCATGTTGTTTTTGGTATTTGTAATGGATTCCTCCAGTGGTACATGCAGACCTGTTGACTGTACGTTCTCTTCTCTGGGTAGAATAACACTGAGCTTCCCAGTACTAGCAGGTGTCCAGGGTACCCTGGTATCCCATGATGCTAAATGGTCAGGATGTTCATTTTGTAGTGTCTTGTCACTGAATTTTCAGTGTTGTTGCAGTGGAAGTGAGGGCCCGTGATATAATTGTAATGTGACCTTGGATTGCTTTGCTGCAGTAGCTATTAAATACCAGATTCTATCAGATGTTATTCAGTGTTAAATCTTTAATAACAGGATGTATGTTTTAAAGGGGGAATTGTAAAGACTTAATTATAAAAAGAATAAAAACATTCACATTTTTACATTTGTTTCAACATCTTACTCAGCTTGTATGATATTGGAAATGGGAACGATTTCCCTGAACACTATATTTGTCTATTCTCATGCACATTATTCAAATAAAACAAAACAAAACATGAGCTTTGACCTCACATACACGCATACATGGCACCCTTCTGCGAGGAATCAAAGTTCAGCAGTTGGGTCTTTGATTTCTTGGAAACAGCGGTTGGATTGCTGCTCCAGCCTGTCGCTGAGCTGCTATTTGGGGCCAACAGCAGCACTCATCTCCTCAGTTATTATTCTGACAGTGTTTGCTCAGCCTTGCTGACATATGTTTCACAACTGAGACAGTTCTGTTTTAATCTGATGGCTGGACACTTTAAGATGTGGACTCAGTTACTGGTTGGATTTATTAATCCATCTGGAGACCCCCCCTCCTCCTCCTCCTTTATTCTCCCCTCCCTGCCATTGGCCTTAACGTTGATTTTAACATCAAACATGTTTGCCACTTGGTAGTTGGTCTTGCTTTAAACCCACGTCCCTGGTATTGTTTGTGCAGCAGCTGATCCAGTAAGCTTCAGGTGACCAGCTCAGCGTTGAAAGTTCAAAGAGGACTGATTTACTGTTCAACTCACATTTATGAGTTCTAACAAACATGTCCATTTTAGCTCTGGACCCTGATGCAAGCACTTTGCCCCATTTTTCCTATGCAAACATGAACTCAAGTGTGTTTGGCAGGCTTGTTGTCCTGTCAGCCAACTACTAGCATGACTATGGCCCTAACAGGAAAAACAATAACACAGACAGATACAGTGGAGATTATAGAGAGATAGACAGAAGACCTCTCCAACTAGACAAGATGGACATGGGAGGGAGTGAGTAGCAGATTTGTATGAGAAGTGGAGGGGGGAGCGGTTGTGTCATGGCAGGGGTAGGCCAATGAAGCGGAGAGGCCCTCATGCCCCCGCTGATCACAACAGGGGATTAATTATGTCAGCATAATAAGTACAAATGGTGATCTGAACGTGGAATTAGCCCCCTGAGCAGCGGCTGCTGCAGTGCGCAATGGAGAGGAAGAGTGGGTGGTAATGGAGGGGGGGATTGTCCCAATTTGTCCCAGTCTGTCTGTCTGTGCAGGCACAAGGGTGGAACCTCGGGTGGGGTAGCTTGTTGTCTGTCGGGTTGGCAAACTGACTGGATGGCAGGCCAGCTGAAGTGACTGGGTGGGTGGTGGAGCTTGGTCTGTCATTTCTGTTATGATTTGCATGGATGTCAGTCTCAGCAGTGGCGGGACAAGGCTCTAGCTGAGATGGAGGCACTCTGCTGTTCAGTCCTATTCATTTCCTAGCATCTTTTGTCTCAGCCTGTGTTCAGTTTGACACCCCATGCAGACTAAGAGTTGAGCTGTATCTACTTTGGTTAGTTTTTGTAGTTACAACAGCAAACGCTATATTTTAAAGTCAACATGTTCTTTGATTTGACATTTCCTAATATTTTTCAATAAACTCCTCCCCAGTAAACAACATAGCAAACCCTGTCTTGTTGTGGGTGAGAAGTCCAAGCTTTGGTTATAACTGTGTTTCAGATCCAGGTCATGTTGCCCCAGGAGTGAGCCCAGAGGCAACATGACCAGCAGTATACAGTGTTCATCCTCAGCCTCCCTGTTGTAATAGCTGTTGTCCCTTCTGGCTCGTTGCCTTCAGCACTTCCCTTGACCAGCTCTCTGTCAATGCCACACATTCTCAGTACAAAAATGCAAACAAACCACAGTCCTGCATGCTGGGCTAGACTGGAAAACACAAGGGGAATACAACAGTGTAGAATTAGATTTATTATTTTAGATCATAGATTGTAGATTTTGTTACAACGACTGAGGCTGGATGGCAGGTAAACAGAAGGTGTACAGGTAATTGCAAGTTCTTAAATTCGTAACAGTCACCAAACCTGTAACCATATATTTAAGAGTTGAACAAACAAAGTTCTCAAAGGGTTTGTTTCTGAGGAAAATATATATATGAACAGTAACACTGCATTCCTATGAAAAACAATGCAAAAAAGCAAAGCTTCTATAACCATAAAAAATAATACATAAATTAATAACATATAAATGGTATAAGGGTTAATAAATAAAAAGGATTCAAATATCCAGGCATGAAGGATTCATTGGTCACAATGTATCATGTGATGTAATTCAATGTCACTGTTTTGCTTTTTTATCTCATTGATAACAGCCACAGTGTTTGCTGTTCCTAACATCATATCAGAGCTGTTTTAAGTTACTGTTAATGCAACCCAAACATTCAACTGGAAAAAAAACCTGGGTTCGTTTTATTGTGAAGATGCCACAGGAAGTACAATATATTCGTCACTGTTGTTAGCACTGAATGTAAAATCAGTCAATTTTTATACATTTTCTGCAGTACTTAAATATTGTAGGAAGAGATGAAAAGCAAGGCCACACTGTTAGATGAAGATGACGCATTTCAGGCAACAGGCAACATACCTCCAACTCCTAAGCAAGGTAACCAACTCCATTTACTGAGCCCTGCTGTTGTGTTAGCCACTTGGGCCATGTGCAGCATGAAATCAGATTCCAGTTGCTGATGGCATGATGGAAAAATGCCAATTATTTACTGACCTTTTTAGTAAAACAACAGTAGATTGTTAGCCTGCACTGAAAACAGATACACCAGCCGACAAAGTAGCTGCTCAAGGAGCATTTGCTGCCCCCAGAATTGTGGGTAATATTAAATCACATTTGCTGTTACCAGGCGAGTAACTACAGGTGTCCAAGACTGAAACATTTTTATTAAATATAAATTTATAATATTACCTCTGCAGATTAAACTCTTGAAAACACATATGACTACTAGAGACATTTGCAAAGAGTTTCAAACCTTAGGAATATGGTGTATATTTACACTATTTTAGAATAAATATGCTTTCATTGACATATAATTTATTAAAAACCTTATTGTCTATAGTTGTTGATCTACAGAGGAGGACACAATAGCAAAAGTTAATAAAGATACTGTATATTATTTCATCATCACTGGAAGTTGATACAAAGCTGACTTCCTAGACACACAGTGCTGTGTTTACAGGAACCCAGAGCCAATTTGCTTTGAGTAAGTCTATGAAGCTTATAGAGGCTGGGTCTAGATAATGATTCCTCCTCTATGGCAGCGAGGCAGCTGATGGGGGAGGTCATATGTAGACTCAGGCCCCATAAATCCGCACTCTATGATGAGCACTCTGCGTATGACTTATGGACCACAGAGGCGGCCAGTTAAGACAGCCACTCGTAAACATGTGGCATGGCCGCCCTGATGGTGCTGTCAATTTTCATATTTCATTGGTTATTGGGGCAGGGGTGCTGAGTTATGTCTCCACCAGACTCTTGTTAAGGAGGGCTCTTGAGCCGCTCTTGTTGGCTTGTACTTGTGACAAGCAGGGGAGGGAGAGAGCAAGGAAATTAATTTATCTGATTAGGTTTTGGTTGTAAAGTGGAGCATTATGTTGCTTTGAACAGTAAATAAGATTTTTTTTTTTTTTTGATTTTTATAAATAAATTTTCTCTGTACCAAAACCGTGGGTCACTGGGTTCATGACTGCCATACATTACCCCTGACATATAGTATCTTAAATTGTCTGTTTGTTGAATCCACATCCTCATGCTACGGATTCCTTTAGACACAATACCAGAATAAACAGACCGGTTATGTTGTTGGGTGTTGGTGCATCTTTCCAAACACAGTATCATATTATCTGTTATAGTTTATTCCAAATGAATACTGTAATCCCAATGTGATGGAGGAGGGACAGAGACAGAGAGGATGTCTATAATATGTGGACAATATTTTGTATTTTTTCTTTTCGATAAACAACGGCACTTCTTCTCTTATGATGTTTTGATAAAACTATGAAAATTGTTGCTACTGCATGAAATCGGAGCTGTGAATTATCAAAAAAGGCATTTTATGATGCATGTGTTTACTGAACACATGCTGGAATATGTACTTCAGAATGACAAGCACACCTGATATTGATGTAGTGCAAACAACTTGTTATTTTGTGCAGACAAGTATTGCTTCTTTCTTCTTTCCGGAAAATGTAATTTTCCACTACTAGTCGTGCCGTCATCAGTGTGTTGAATTTAGACATTTACTTGTTTACTCTTGTTTGCATGACAATTTCCATAGTTAAGTTTTCTCCCAATCTATTTACAATAGAATAAATATAAACTTATATTTATTATATTATAACAAACTTCCAGTTGAATACAAATATGTTTATTTTAGAAAAAAAGAGGTGCCTATACAAATGTTATTATGTAATTGTAAAGTATGTGTATGGACCTCTCAGTGAAGTATGTTTCCCAGCCCGCTTTTGGCTCTTCTCAGCTAAGTACTAAGCTTTTACTCACCTTGCTCATGGACACTTTTAAAAGTGGTGAAAATATGTGTCTCCACTTTTTTTTGCACCCACATTTCTCATACAGTTTGGGAATAGAAACCACATTTTTTTTAAGTCTCAAATATGTGTCTGTACAACCTGCTGCATTTTAGGAGTTACACAAAATTTTATTTAAACCCCACCACAAAAATACCTAACTTTCTTTCCGCCTCACATGAACCATTTAATTTTTAAAAGAAAAAATCCACATCATTTTTAATGCTATGCTGCTGAGTGTCTGGCTAGCCATGACTGATGATGCACTCTGACTCACCCCCTCCCCCCAGGTGAGTAAGTCTCCGTGTCACTTACTGGAACATACTCACCAAAACACAATAGAGGCCTCACACAAAACACACACACACACACACACACACACAAATACCCATGTAAATCATGCAGGCCCTCACTAATGACTCAAAGTGTAGTTCTCCCCTCTACATTTCCATACCTCAGCGTCACCACCCCCTGAAACCCAAAATAACCTCCAGTGTGCATAGAACCAGGTGCTCTTTAAACACAGCGAAATGGATTAAAATAACACATGAACATTCGTAGCCGAGGTTGTCATCGCCTTGATCAATGAGCAGGCTTTTGTATATGCAGACTTTAAGAGATGATGTCAGCTTTGCTACTATTATATGACTAGCTGCAAAGATATCAGTCATTTAATCTTGATGATAGAAAATTACTAAAACAATTGAAACCACACAATCACAACAGGGACTATTTTTTTTCTTTGTTCTTTACACCATCCACTTTCTTCAAGATTTATAGCCACAATACAAGAATCAATGGACTTGTTCAGACTAATATTGCTGGATGTTTAATTCAGGACCTTGAATTACACTCTCAAATAGTGGCACATATTTCCAATTGCCAAAAAAGTATTATATCATCTATTCTAGTTTATACGTGTAAATTCAACTGTAATAAACCTTTAAAGGATGTCTGTATTATGTGGATACAGTTCCCTAATGAGAATCAGATTTGATTTTTGCAGGCTCACTGAGACAAAAGTAGGGTATCAAAATGCCTCTTGGCGATTGACTTACAAAGGCACTCATTGTGCTTCTGAGAGAAGAACATACAGTAAGGCCATTTCCTCTTATTGACGCTCTTGGCAAGTCTAATATTTACAGAAATGTTATGGCTTGACAACCCTCAATTAAACTTGTCATAACAGAGCCCATCCAAAAGAGAGACAGGAAGGAGGGGATGCTAGGAATGATGTCAGCCTGGCGGAGAGGAAAGAGGGCACGGAGGCATGTAAACAGCTGTTCTTGGATTGTCTGCGGTTCAGCGGGATATCGAGCATAACATGTGTTTGTCTTGTTATCAGAATCACAATGGGATTGAGTGCAGTGGGTACACAAGAAATGTTACCTGGTTAATTGGTGCCTACAGCACAGAGGATTGACACACTGTAACATGCCCTCACTTACAGAAGTCACACTCGTAGACTAAACAAACACAATGCCAGCTCTAGTGTAGCTACAGCAGGAGTTTCAATCTCCTACCTCTGCTCTACGCACCATTGTGCACCATATTGCTGTTTGCAGTTTAATGAAGCAGTAAGACCTTATAAAAAACGTCTGCATAGTTGAAATGGACTCTTTTGGGGACATTTCAGCTTCTAACCGTCTGAGTGATCGGATCCGAAACTCAATCTCTTATGAAATAGTATTTGTCTTCAACTATCAATCTGTCCGTTTCACCGCTTTGAAGTTGATCCACTTTTGAAACAAAGCAGAGCTCACTGAAACAGAATGCGGGGGAGAGAGGGTAGAAAAGAAATCTCCTTGCAATACATGTCTGAATTATTACAGGGATGTAAGTATGTAACCCTAGCCAAAGATGTGGAGTGCTTTTTGGAGTCTGTGTAAATGGATCTAGTCAGAGGTGAAGAGAAAACAAGTCTGACCCCGTGCACTGTGCACCAGGGAGGTCAGCCTGTCTGTTTGGTTTTCTGAGTCTGGACCATGTGCTCTATTTGAAAAGGGGACGGACCATGCTGACGTTGTAAATTACAAAGACAGACTTGGTTCGAGGAGCCTGCCAGTGTGTGTGTGTGTGTGTGTGTGTCTGTGTTTGTTTCTCAGTTTGTGCGTGCATGTGCGACTGTATCTGTGTGAGCACATGCTGGCGTATTCGGTCCTTCTGTGAACCTGCTCACACACTGACTTCATTTTATCCCAGACTACTGGCTCACCAGAGCTTCTCTGACCTCCATACTGTCCTCCCAGCCCTGGACAAACAGAACAGAGTCCAACTCTAACGCTGTCTGATTCACAAATATGATTCAACATGGAGATGACGGGGCCCCTTAAATGCCATTTACCGGGCCCTGGCATGGTGATAATTGAAAATGTCAGTAAAAGTGCTTAGGAGAAATTCCAGCAGGATTATCGCCCCAGTAACATCGACAGACAGAGGGCTTGTCTCTGGAGAGGACAAAAGAACTTGTCTCCATATCATAAAACCTGCACTGTTCCTCTGCTTTTTTTAATGAAACTGCTGCTATGCCAATCCTGGGAGGGGAGTTAGAGTAACATCTTGTTTTTTTTGGGTTTTTTTTTCTTTTTTTGGTGGGAGTTGGTGATGGTGTGTGTGTGTGTATTGGAGGGGTGCAGTTCCCTCTCCTCTCTCTTTTTCGAAAGCCAGTGTTGTCGGTGCATCATATAAAAGAAGATATACAAGCAATTCACATGCAAATGTTGAGGGTGATTTAGAAAAGAGGGGGAGAAAGGGGAAATGTGCTATTGAAAGCCAGTGGAGGGATGGGGAAAGGGGGAGGGGAGTGAGGAGAGGAGAGGAGGGAGGTGAGGAGGGGGGGGTCACATTAAGAATTGGCGAGGGAGGTGTGAGGTGGCGGTTCTGTGAAACAGAGAGACATTTGTGTAATCTGGCTTTATGTATCACCACTTCTGAATAATAACATGAAAAAAGAGACTTACCTCATCTGCCTGGTAGAGCCAAGGCATAAATAAAAGGGCTGAACAATGGAATTACTATTACCCCAGCCTCTGCGCCGAAGCTACATCACCAGTATTCTTTGGAGCCACTGGCAAGAAGATTAATGTTTTGTTAAATATCAGTGTGGGAGCATGTGAAGAGGGGAGAGAGGAGGAGTAGGAGGGGGAGGGGGGGTCTTGTGTTGCTTACTGGGTCTTCTAAACTTAGTCAGCCCTGGCTCTCTTTGTAATTATGGTGTGTTGCTACGGATGCGTCCCACACTCTCCCTTCCTAAGTGTTGGTCGACTGTTGTTATGGTATCAGATGCATGTATTTGCTGAGAGGATTATGGGTAATGTTCCGTGGCGTCTGATTGGACATGTGTGGCTTGCTGCGCTCTGTTTTCATGATGCATTCCTTGGCTCACAGCCCTCATGGCAAAATGTTCTGTGTTGCTGACTAAATACACTAGGATTGGCTCGTCTCCGTCAGGGCGCTCAGTTGTCTCTTTCCAGTCAGTAGCTGATGTGCTTTCAAACATTTGTGGAGCAATCCTGGTTTTAAAACTGATAAATAAATGTGTGTTTTCACTCTGTCATCTTTCTACTTGTTCTATACACTAATAAGCAATATTCAAACCTTGATTCGTCCTGGGAAATCTGCATGACAAATACAGGCTATGTTTCAACAGCGCTGTGCTTCACAGTTGCATCCATTCTCGCATATGAAACTGCCCAGTGTAACCACAGAGCTCTACTGTTGACCACAGAGCAGCATTGGAGCAGTTTGGGGTTTAGTTCCTTGTTCAATAGCACCTCGGCATTATTTGAACAGGCAAGTTTCCAGTCATTTGCACTCTTTTTTAACCTGAGGGCTTCTGCGGTCCCCCATGCGTTAAATATCATAAGAACACAGAATTTACACAGACCACAAAAACCGACAGTCAACAGGAGAAGCTGTTTACATAACTAAAAGTCCTAGGTAACACTGACATACCCCAGCTATTAAGTATGGGTGTCTCATAATCAGGATGTGGTTTTTAATGCAGCAATAATTCTTTTACTTGATTTTTTTTTTTTTTTTTACATAAATTGCTATCAGCACCAGCCACAAAACTCTTTTTTGTTTTTCAGACACAAATGTGAGTCACATTTAGTCATCTAATTACTTTCTCCTCTTGTAAAACATAAACAATATGCATGTAAAATAATCCACACACACACACAAAAGCTGCAGTTCTTTCTTTCAGAAAAAGAGGCCTCTGTAATTTCAGTTTTAATGACATTTGCATGTGTGTGTGTGTGTGTGTGTGTGTGTGTGCTTGTATGTGTATGTGTGTGACCTGACCAGACATCCCAGCCCCTGTGTTAGTAACAGGACTGGCGGGGGGTGGTGGGGGGGTAGCGCACCCACAATATTACACACCCTCATAAATCTAAGGCCCCTGTAGCATTTATGTCGGTGGCCTGTGATCTAGGGTGATAGGCATGTCCGGACACAACTGCCCTCCCTCCTGTGCCTCGGCTCTTTTATCTGTAGCGTGTATGAAAGAAACAAAAGGTCAGGGGTGAACATAGTCGCATGACAACGGGCTGACAGACTCTGTTGCTAAGGGGATAGGTGACAGGGTGGCACGGACGTGGGGTGACAAGGTGATGGCATGAGGTGACAAAAGTTACCAGGTGAGGGAGAAGGTGAGTGACGGCATCTGACCGACTCGCCCCAAATCGTGCACTCTCTCTTCTTTGTCTGTCTTTCTCACTGTCATCCTATCTCGATCTATCCACCTCTCACGTCTTAGTCTCACTAGCAATCACATTCTGTCACACCTTTGACTCTTTCTACCTGACTTTGACAGCAAATGTGTGTGTGTGGACTCTTGTTTGTTTGCAAGCGTGTGTGTGTGTGTGTGTGTATGTGTGTACAAACATGGAAGTACTTGTGTACTTAACACGTGCCATGTTCTATGTATAGTCTGCGCACTTGTTTAACAGTACTAGTATTGAATCTTTGCTCCAGTTAAACCTTTGTTGTCTTACTTTTCTCTCTTTTCTATGCACTCATCCAGGCTTCTTTGAGCTACTGTCTATATGTGTGTATATGTGTATGTACATATGTGTGTGCTTCACAGCAGTTAACATCCTTCCTGTTTGCTCTCTTAGCTCTGAGTCACAGCCTTGATGTGCTTAAGCGCCCGAGGGGGAGGCATACATACTCCTGTTGGCAGTTGAGGAGAACCAGGGGGAGGAAATGAAAGGTACTCCCCTCATTTCATACACCAGCAACCTCACACACTGACTCAGCAACCAACCATGGCGAGTGGGTGTGTGTGTGTGTGTGCTTATGGCAACTGAGTGCTCAAATGTGTATGTCTATGCATTGGTCTGCATATTATGCCTTCTAAGAATAACTTTGCATGGTTGCACAAATTGTTTGAGATCAGCGGTCATATTTGCACATCTGCAGTGGAGCAGTGTGTTCTCATAGTATCAGGGAGACATTATTCAGTCGGATACAGGGAAGGATTTGACCTGTCTGGCCCTTCACACACCCAACGTCTTGTTCAGTGCAACACCTCCTTGCCAGGGAGGTGAGGGGAGACACAATAGCAGCTCTCATTGACCTGGTTAATAAGTATTCTGTCTTGGTCCCAGTCAGATGCTCTTTACCTTCTAATACACTGTCTGTGTGATCCAGTCTTCAAAGTGGCGCAGTGACCTCATGTCTGCCTCACACAGCTTTTGTAAACTAATGAATGACAGGGGCCAGGGACTCTGCTGCTTAGTCGAAAACAGGGCCAAGACGTGTGTGTGTGTGTGGGTGGTAGTGTGTGTCTATCAGTGAATTTGCACATATATAACTTCTTCCCCTTCTATCACCCCTATCTCATCTACCTTGTTCTGTGTGTGTATAGATAGTAGTTTGTATGAGTGGATAAGTAGAGGGGAAAGAGAGAGAGGGAGAGTGTGTGTGTGTATATGTGTGTGTTAGTAGAGTATAGCAAACTTTATTGTCCCTGAGGGGAAATTTGTTTTGGGCTCAGCGCTTCACATAAAAAAACATCACAAAAACCTGAGCAGCATTTGACACAATGCTAAACAGTTGTTCCACATAAAAACATCTTAAAACATAAAAGAGACTTTTTGACATTTGCAACATTAAAGTGCAAAGGTTCTTGTGCATTTATTGCACATTACTTTAGCATTTTAGGATTCAGCATTAGAGTTCAGCAGCTCGATGGAGGCTTGAACAAAAGGCATCTTCAAGCAGTTTGATTTGCACTTTTGCACGCAGAATCTTCTTCCTGATGGCTCGTAGTCAGAGAAGTGGGGATGTTGAGAGTTTGCAATGAGTTTTGTTGCTTGTTTCATTACTGCCTGCTTGTACAGGCACTGTATTATTGCTGCACTATATTGCACAGGTTATCAATGTGTGTTACCCAGCAAAGAAGGCTGTCTATATGGTTTCACACCACCTGATGAAGGTGTTTATCTCATTGTGATACACTGAATTGTCCATGTGCTTACGGAGAAGGCTCAAAATCACAGTATCATCAGGGAATTTTATAATACAATTATTGGGGTTTAGTGGGTTTAGTGTAGCAGTGTGTGTGGCAGTCAGGTAGTGTGTGATGATAATGCTGGTCGCCTTTTCTCTGGGTCATATGGGGCATGTCACACTACACTTTGGTGTTGGATTTTTTCAACAAACTTTTGTAATGCGGGTAATGTCACGAAGCAGCTTCTCTAAATGTGCCAATATGAATCAGATAATACAATAGAAACATCAAAAATAAGTCAAATGAATATATCTATAAACCAAATATAGTATGATAATGTTTAGAAATCAGTAGATGGATTCCAGATAAAACCAGCTGATAGCTGGCTATTTTGCACTGCTAGGTACTTGATTAGTTTATTATTGCTTTTGTAATATACCTGTCCTGCTCCATTGGCTTTCTCAGCCTTTGATCCAAAGAGGATCAAGAAGAATCAGACCTTGCTATGGATGAGCTTATCATCCAGATGTTTAAATCCTACCTCTTTGCTTTCCAATCACCCCTGCATTTATTTTGTATATAAACGCTCTTTCTCAAGATTCTTAATGTGTAGTTCGGTTTGAGTCACAAAACTGAATGATATAGACGAGACAGATATTTATTAGAAATGTTGACACAGTGGCCACCCTGGTGGAGGGATTCATTCAGATGTGTTACAAAGAGTAAATGTTAACTGCGGATGTGTGTTGTACCTGACTGTGAGGAATCTTCATGTATCTGTTGTCTTTGCATCAAGCTGTAATTTACTTTCTGTTGGACTCGGTGACAGGCATTTGAAATGAATGATCTAATAGTAAAGTTTATTTGGAAACTTCAAGAGGCTTGTACTGCTTACCCTGGTATACATCGTTTTCTACACTCTGTGTTTCCTGAGTCTCTGCAACAGAACTGGGAGCTGGCATGACCCAGAGTCAGACTGGCCACAGTTATGAGAGTGAGGTATTATTGGAATTTCCCCTTAACTAAAGCAGGATAAAACCCGGCTATTAAACATTGTTGCATTTTATGATGAAACCGTGTAAAGAAATGATTTAACATTTCATTCTTCTGCAAATCATTCCATTTATCGTGGAGCATTTCTTGAGATACATTTGATATTTGAAAGTCATGTTTCTTTATTAAATCATATTTCACAATATGTAATCAATTAGACAGGATAATAAGTTGAGTCAAAGGTTGATTTGAACCCAGGATACTATGGTCACCAGGATGCATGTAAGATGGTACTACCCTTGCTTACCTCATCCGCGAAATGTCTACTATTGCATCAGTAAATGTAATGAAAACCTAAGGGAAAATAACTACATTTTCTGGTTGTGCAACAGTAGCAATATCAAAGACATTATTAATCTAAATGTCTTTTTATTCATTTATTTTCCCATAATGATTGAGTCTTGGCTACTAGCCACTCACCAGTTTTTATTATAGGAATCCAGATGGATGTTTTGCCATCACCAGTCATGTTTTCATATTGCATTTTTCATAGATTGTAGAGTGATGCGTCTGGTTGTTTTGGTATTACTACCTACTGTAGTACCAGCTGTTTAAAAAAACAACAACTTTCATCTCAACTGCTGTTAAGAGGTGTTCCTTCAGGTCCTGGCAGCATCAGACCTGGCAACCATCAGGTGTCCTGGCTTGCCCAGCTGGTTTGCTCTCCAGAGCCAGAGGAGACTACTAATGCATGAGGGACACAAACCATCAGTGTCAAGGGAGGGAAGAGAATAGCCACTGCCATGTCCTGCTGCCGTGTTGTTTGTTTACAGGAAGGTGCCACTTGGCTGTGTGTTTGTGTTGCTAAAGGCCATGGGATTGGATAGAGTAATAGGGTCTTCTTCATCCCAAATGACTATTGAGTGTGTCTCACAAGATGACGGCCTGCTGAGGGCACCTGGCTGACACTCAGCACAGCCCCGCACTAGTAACTCATATTGCAGGAAACCAAAGGTACCATTTCTGTATGTGCCTGTGTGTGCAGCTCTCACTGAGTAGCCATGAATTAAGAGGTCATGTGATCTGCTCTTTAATTGTCATGTTAAAGTCTCTTCAAAGGGAGAGATGGAAAATTCCAAACCTTGTAGGTCATGCACTCAGGCCAGCAGACCTTTTGTTTGCTCATGCTAGACTGAAAAAGGTAACAGTCTATGTTTATATATATTTTATAGCTTTTTATGTCGGGCTCAAAGAAGAAAAACAACATTGCCTACGCATTAGTCAGTGATTTATGTCATGTTTGGACAAGTATGAACAATCCATCTTTCTACAGGGTTTCAATTTCCTTAGAAATATCACTATTATTCCTCAGCGAGGGATGAGTGTCTAAATCAGAAATTTAATGTGTTGATTTAGCATACAGTAATTTAATACACCTTTAAGTGTTCAGTCTTGAACATATTTATCTCAAATTTATGACGATAGCTTGGTTGTTGTTTTTTTTATAGTCGTTTACAGTAGCAACTGTAATGAAAGTCACGAGTGAGTAAAATGTCATTTGTTTTTAATTTCATACAGCAGCCCACATTGAGATTCGTTACAAGCTTATTCCAGTAATCATACTTGTCAGAGCCCCTTCACGCTGCCAAAGTATGGGTGAGACACCTCACAATTACTTATCTGCATTTTGTTGAGATGTTTATAATTCCCACAACCTAATACAGGAGCATCAACTCAAATTACAGGCTTTGAGTTACACGGTGAGAACTTATTTATTGTGGCACCTTCTCTTTCTTTGCTGGTGTCAGTCGACTACAAAACCTAATTAGTGCTTTCAGCTCGACACCCATTAGCTGAAACCCGATCCTTGGACTGGTGGAGAAAAATAATTATGACATTCCTCTTATAAATCATTGGTTATGTCCTTAGCCCTTTCAATGGAAATATGATTTCCCACTACAAATTGTCCGACCTGTTTTATGTTCTCCAACACATAATTAAAGCCGTGGTGTGTGAGAGGAAGTAATTTTGTTCAAAGGCTTTTGGCAACAGCAGTGCTATGTCTTTCTGCCTGTTTAGAGAACAGCTACTGGCAAACCTGGACATGTGAGCTGTGTAATGGATTAGGAACAACGGCAGCAACATGTGTGAATAACCTGTATTTGTCAGTCAGCCAAGAGACATGGGAAATGAAATACATCATCGAGTGTCAGGGGTGATATGCGGGTCATCAGGTATAGCAAGGGCTAGTGGCAAAACCTCTTGTCCACACATTGCAGGGCCAAACAGCTCTGCTTTATTCGCCTGGGGGTGTTAGCTTTAAACTACAACTAGCCATGCGTGTATGTATGCACGTGTGATATCTATCTATCTATCTATCCATCTATCCATCTGTCTATTTGTCTATCCGTCTGTCTGTCTGTCTGTATCTAACTATAGATTGTAATACCTCCATATGGTCAAAGATAAGTGCATAGAATTGGCACTTGAGGATGCTTGGGTTTAACCCTGATTATTTGCGAAAGATTACACCTATACCGCTTGACTGTGCCTGCACTGTATAAGTGTGGGAGGAAGTGACAGCCTGTACCAACGTCAGTTAGCCAAATGCATGACTGTCTGAGTTCCTTGCAGAGGTCATAGGGCAAATCTTGTGGTAATCTGCTAATCCAATTGGCCTGCCGTATTCACATGATCTGCCAAGATACAGGACAGCCATCTTCTGTTCAGACACGCATACACACACATATACAGTATGTGGGCAAGCACATACACACAAACACGCACGCACACCTTCCTGTGGTCCGTGCACTTCTCTCGCAACAGTCTTTGACTCTATGACATCGGCCTGTTTGATTCCATTTAGGCCTGAAGCAGATTAGTGAAGGTGACTCCTGAGGGGGAATTCCGCTGCATAATTGGCAGAATTCATAAACCAATTAAAAGTACATACTGAAGAGCGCGATTCTGCGGCTATTATTAACTCTCTGTGATGGGATAAGCAGGGCCCCGCTGATGCATGCATGTACACTTCCTATCATACATACAGCTATGTGTACAAGTGCGCCTGTGTTCTAGTTGAAGTTAATATGATCCCAATCCAGTGGTCATCGACAAAAGAGTTCCTGTGCAGGCAAACTCTGACTGACCCTGTTTTTGCTTCAAAGTCAAATGTGTAGACAGAACCACAGCATATTCTTTGTCTGATAACCAGCCTGCTTTTATATTTCCCATAAAGATGTAAACATAATTACCACATCATAGCAAACAGGTTTACATTTTACATTTCAGGAATTTATGTACTCAAAGAAGAGATTTCTAACTCGCTCTAGGATACTTAAACATTACACTTAGATAGACTTATACATCAAAAGGACAGCCTATCTAATCCTTCACCCACGCTGCCTCTGCTAACTAACATACCACAAATGAAAGAAAAGTACTGCCTGAAAGTACTACCACTACATGTGGTTCCCATGCAAACATACTGTAAGATAACAACCACATCATGGCTGGCAGGCTGCACTGTGAGTGTGTGTCGTGCTCTGCAGCACCAAAGCCGAGGCTTAGGAAGGGACTGGATCCCATTTCCCAGGCTGAAGCAGGACCTGAGGGCAGAGTGTGGAAACTGAACTAATTGCAGGATATTGGTCCTCAGATGATTAGAGGAGGACATGGAATGCCTGGTCTGTGATGCAAGCAGACCAAGGTGAGACTAATGAAGGATGCATTTCTTTATGTCTTCAGATAAGTCGGTATCCTACAGTGGAGGCCTGCGGCACTGTGACAAGGAGGGCAGGGGTATCAAGGCTTCCTATCTGTCCTCAGAGAACAACTAAACAGTTGTGGAGTTTGAATTCTGTTGAGAATGTGCACATTCAGTGTACTAAATAGACTGTATCGGTATACCCCAAGCAAACTACAGCTGAAATTAAAACAATAGTTAAACGTTTTAGGAAATAGCTTTCTTCAGCTTTCTGTTAGACAGTTAGAAGACAAGATTTATACCACTCTCATTTCTCCATTAAGCTTAGCACAAAGACTGGAACCAGGGAAACAGCTAGTCTGGCTCTTTTCAAAGGCAACAAACTCTACCAATACCTGTAAAGATTAATAATTGATCTCATATCTTGTTTATTTTTACCTGTTGTTTATTAGGTCATTAAACGAAAATGCCAAATGTTATCTGGTTCCAGCAAGTGAAAATTAATATCATCTATAACATTATAAACTGAATATATTTAGGATTTGGACTATTGTTTGAACTGAAAAAAAAACCCACAATAGTCCTATAATAGTTAAAATTATATTTTATAAGTAGCCCTTTTGGATGTTTATTAGAGTGTAGATTGTCCAGTCCAAGAGCTGACATGTTTATTTCTTTTCTCGGAGATACAGTAAGTGTGTCCAATTATAGATAGACAGGACATCATATTCATCTAAATCTCCTTAAACGGAGCGAATAACTGTGCTTCTGTTACAGAGACTGTGTATTATGAGTTGTTTGTAATGTTGCTTAGCCAGCACGTTTCTCCTTATCCATCGAAGGTATGTCTGCTAGGGTTTGTCCATCCCAAAAAGTGTCCCGTAAGTCCAGTTTAATCACAGAAGTTTATTGCTGCCTCATGTTTTATGTTTAGCTGTGACATTGTAAATGTAAACATCTTTTAAATTTGGATACTTTAGAAATGCAGTGAATATTATAGACCCGAGAGGTCAGTCAACAAGTAATGATTTAGCTCTTTGCTAAAGAGACTTGTTTTAACTTAACGTCACATTTTTATCTCTTATGTTCACAATCGTTGTTGTCAGTTAATTTTTTTAATTTTTATCATCAAGGTTGATTTTATCACCATGTATATGTTGAAGTTTGTATTCTGATACACGGCAGTAGCAGCTATGACATGTAATTCGGTTAATAATACAGAAAACTGTGTAGGGGTTAATCCTGTCTTTCAGTATAGATGTCTCAAGCCACATGCAACAAGTGGTGATTATTTTCCTTTTGTATGATACAGCTGGCCCAACTCTTCAGCTATGCTTCAGTCAATTGTTTGTGTCCAAAAATGTTGCCCGTACTGGGCAGGAGGCATTTTGGAACCAGTGAAGTGTTACAGTCCCTCAGTGCAGACACCGACCCTTTGATTCTGTCTCTGCGTTTAGTAGCCCCCTTTGTTTGCAGTGTTTGTTTGATGTTACTTTAGCAGAAAGAGACAGACACCATTGAGTAGAGGGAGTGCAGTTCTGCTGCGTGCCATTCACGCCTGCTGTAGAGCGCACAGAGTCAAACACAACAAGGGTAGGCCATTGTTTACCAGTGGAACTAATCACCCTGATGGCACCTCCATAAATCCCCCTCCCTGTCGACAGTGATTGGAGTGTACCTATGTGTGACCATGGACAATACAAATGCGCCAAAGGCAAATAGAATGGGGGTGCACTGAGGCAATATTTAGCTTGGCCAGATGGCCGGTTGCATGCAGCAGGCTTCTTGGCCCTCCACATCTGCTCCTTATGATGTGCCAGCAACTGGGTGAGTGTCTCAGCTTTACTTGTTAGGAGTTTGTCCCACTGTAGAAATATATGCCTTCCTACTTTAACCTGTCTGCTGGTAGATCCTTTCTCTCAACCAGTCTTATGTTTTTCCTTCCACTATGACAGGCTCTTCTTATTAAAAGCAGTGCATCACTGTGTGCCGGAGTCAAAACTCTTCCCCTCTGATTCCTTTATTTCCTTGTCCTGGAAGATGATCAGATTCAGACTTGTGGTGTGGTCCTGTTGCATCATCAGTCCACACACAGAAGCCTGCTTTTGCAGCTGTTTAATATAAATTCTCTTCAAATATCTTTGTCCAGATGGTTTATTTTTACAAACAATACACAGAGCTGCATTCCTACTGAGCCCCATCCCCACCCCTTTACTGCCTGTCTAACTAGGCAGCTTCACTTCAGAAGAGCTGAGATATAGGCACTCTCATGCAGAGTATGCACAGATGGTCCAGTGACACTGCTGTCATACAAACAGGCTTCAATAAAAAAAAGATATATACACATATATCGGTATGGATACATAAGCCATCCATTTTCCGAGGAATAGATGCACGCATGCACCCAAATTCGTCTTCATGTGTGAGGGGACAGATGTGCAGAGAGGCGAGGTAGAGAGAAGAAATGCATGTGTATGGATTTTGGATTTCAATGTGTTTATTTTTAAAGGATACATACCCATTTGTCATAGATCACTGGGTTTCCAGATGATTTCCAGATGACAAACCAGTGTTGTGTTAGTGTCACTGATATTCAGTGGTTGGGCGTGTCTGACTCACTTTAGCCAGACACACACTACAAATGAAAGCTGAATAAACTGGTGTAATTATATTGTCAATTTCTGAATACATGGTAATGTTGTACAGTAGCTTTGTGCATCAGGATGTAACCTGTTGAAACACTGATTAAAACACTGAATTCACATTCAGAAATACTGTGCTGTAACACAGTAATTATAGTCATTACCACACCAAATTATTTTTTCTGAGGTTCAGGAAGTAACTGCAAATTATGCATGTTTTATCTTGCCGTTTACAATCTGAAGCCTATATAAATATGTATACTTTTCTGTGTTTAAAATATTGTGTTTTGGTTTTAAACACCTGGGAAGAGCACAAATCAGATGCATTTTTCATGTTTCTAGCAACATCAACAATTATTTACTTGGAATAACTATAGAAGATTACTATTTAGCATGAGCATTAATAGTCATTGTGGCAATTATAATATCTAAAAATATTAAAAATAAATACTAAAATACATGAAAAGGAGCCATTTACTCTGCCTTTGATAAATAATATTATTATTCCATTCAATTCCATCCACTGCATCCAGCTGGAAAGAACGCCTCATTAGGATGGGCTTTTTTCTTTCTTTTTTTTTTTTTTTTGCAGTGTAGGTTCTACCCCTACCCCCACCATCACCTCTCCCCGGGCCTTACTGCCACATCCACTGCACATCCTTTGCTCCCTTCCGGGCCCCAAGCTCTGGAGCCTCACAAAGGAAGCCCTAACAAGAGAGAAGAAAGAGCCAGTGCCACTTGGACGGGATTACATCCTAGTAAGATTCTTCAGTCCTCTTGGCCGGCCGCCCCTTAACCCTCCCCTTCCCTGATTAGAAAGTGAGCAGGGAAAGGCTGGCTGGATATAGAAAAAGGGTCCACACATGTCCAATGAAGTGTTGCAGTGTTGTATGGAGTAGACTTGCTGAGAGTCATGTCGGTCTTGTCCAATCAGAAATCCTACTTTTGAAGTAAATGTAAAATTCACGACTTATTTTTTTTTTTGTGCATACTTTGAAGCATATTTAAATTCAAATAACTGCTTGAATACATTTTTACCCTCAAAATAATCTCTTATGTGATAATTACATCAAGGAAAACCAGAGCAAGGTATTACTATCAAACTTAATTACTGACTGGTAATTTCTTTTATTAAACAAACTTCATTGTTACATTTTTTAATGTAGTTTCCAGCCCTGTGTGTACTCTATAGCTTCAGTTCATGCTCCAACATGCCCAGAATTCAGTCTATTAGGGGCATGGACACCACGGCTCTGATGTTTTACCTTATCCTTTCTGGATCTCTAATACCTGACTCCACCCTTCCCCTCACATGCCCTCAGTCCTGACCTACAGTATCTCCTCTCCTGCTTCCTTCTCTAGGTGTGCTACATTAGCTGGCTTTTCTTAGCATGGTTGTCATGCTCGAATTACGTAACACTGACACTTCAGTGTAATTTTTTTAAAAGCCATACCACTAAACCAGTGTCTAAATATTAATAAATATGAGGAAGATGATTTTCATTTGATTATCTTTTGCACTTTTCAAGAAAGAAAACAAAAATCAAGCTACAATAAAGTTTCAAGCCCTTCTTAAAAGAGTTATTTTTTGCAGTGTAGTTGTCTGTGATGTACAACCACTGAGGGTGAATAATGGCTTCTATGCCCCCCTTTTTTTACACCACCTGAGCCACATGCCCCCTCCAACAGTAGTGGCGGAAGGGGTCAGGTGACAGGTGGACAAAAACCAGTAGCTTCAGAGTAAATGATGCATGCCCCAGGATCGGTAAATAAGAGGCAAGGTGCCATTAAAGAAGTGCAGCCTGCATAGCTGCCATTCCTGCCGGACTGGTGGAGATTTCAGGGTCATCTGGCTGGGCCCATTGTAGGATAGTGTGTGTCTATCAGCAGGTGTACCATACATTGTTGTGAAAAATAAATATATACATATATTCTGAGTATTCAGATGCAGATTTTTGTTTTTATTTGGTAACCCTATTTACAGATTATTACAGATATTTCATTTTCTTGGTATTAGTCAAATGATCGATTTCTGAAATATACCTTCAACACAAAGACGGATGGTAAAGTAAGGTTACACATTTTTGTGTTTATGTCCAGTCAGAAGTTTAGACACATTTTCTCAATGGGAAAGTGTGTTCAAACTTTGGCCTAGTACTGTATGTGAATAGGTGCATGTTGAAGTAGAGGAATGGGGGAAGACAGCGTAGAGACCGCAGAAAATCTCTTATGTATGTTTGTGAAATAGTGGTCAAGGGCCACAACACACTCTCCCAAAAAATAAAAAACCTGCACCAGAGATAAATGGAAATAGCTTGGGGGCTGATGGCACAGACCAGATTATAGTTGTTTGTAGATGAAGGCAGTAATAGTCGTTATTCTTTTGTTGTGTTTCTTTGCTCTCTTATCTTCCAGGGAGATGTCTGACATAGTAATTTCAACTGTGATGAAGGTTAAGTAATTTGACAAAATAAAACTGATAAGGTAACAACCATGTCCAGCTTTGAGCTTTTGTCACTGCCACTAGTGATTTCATTTTTATTTTTCTCCAGCCAGTGGAATAGATGAGATGTTGTTGTTCATGGAAAGGCTGTATTGTTTAGAGAAGCTGTATCAGTACAGCAAAGCACATAACTGATAGAAAGAGAGAGAGAGGGGAGGGGAGGAAGGAGGAGGAAAATGGAGTGGGGCGGGGGTGTTCTGGCTTCCCACAGGAGCTCCATTGCTCATTGGAGCCAGGGAGGCAGCTGCTTGCTGGCCCAGCCAGGGCTCCCCTTAGCCAGGCCCTGCAGCACTTCTCTGCTCTCCTCTGGAGCTGTGCAGGGGACTGACTAGGCCTGGAACTCCTCTGTCTTACACATCGCAGCCAGGACAGCAGCCAGCCAGCCAGCCGGCCAGCCAGGCAAGCCCCCTCCCCAGCCCCAGCTCCCGGCCAGGCCCCTTTGTGGTGCTCCACTGCCCAGTAATTGATGCCTTGCACTGGGGATATATTTAATCACCATAACAAGTAGTTGGTAGGAATAAAATGATCTTGTAAAGGCACTGCAAAGCTCTCCGAACAAGCTGGATCAGAGTTTGTGGGAAGCAGAGGGTGAGATCTGAGCCTGCGTGTCTATAAGCAGCATGCATGCATTTGTGCACTTTAGTTTTCCTGAGTTTGCAGAGGACTGTTTGGAGTCTCAGACGTTTACCTACATGTCCCCCCCTCCACCACCCCTCAGCCTTGACTCCACCCCAAAAACACGACTGCAGGCCAACAAATTTCATTACAACAGCCCTAAACTGCACAGTTTTAGAGCCTTCTAATTATTCCTCTCTCAGATGTGGTCGTGTTGAGAAATGCCGTAAATCAACAGAAGTAGGAGCGCCAGGCCTGAAGCTGTGAGAAAACTGGAAACAAATTATCTGCCCCTTCCTCTACTCTTTCCTTCTCCCACCATCCGTCTCTCCAACACCTTACCTCAATGTCCACCTCCTCCTACTTCCAGGGCCACTGAAAGGCTGAAACAGGAGGATGTTTGAAGTGTGTGGACTGGTGGGTTGAGAGGGTGTCCTGTAAGCTTCCTTAATCAATACACTGAAGACCCTACCTGTGTCAGCATCAGCCCAGATGTGGACATTTTGTCCACCTCTGGCTACTTAGTTGCTCTCCACTGAGACAGATGGAGAAGTGTCTTACTAAATGAGACCACGCTTGAAGATGTGATGCGGTGTGCGGTGATGAGATGGCCAGGAGACAGCCGAGTGGTACCTGGGACCAGGGTTGTCTGTCTGCTCAGAGAGTCTGTGGACTGCCTGTAATCAGCTTCTTTAAAGTTTCCAGCCAGTAATTGCTCAGTATAGCCCCAAGATAATAATCAAAGAGATGCTGAACTCCATGCTCTCCCGCGTTCTCTCGCTCAGTGTCTCTATCTTGCTTTCTTTTTCTCTTCCACGCCGCTTTTTCTGCCGTTTTACGTTGGGAGACACTGTAAAGAAAGCATAGCTTAGCATCTGTTTTTTTTTTGTTTTTCGAGAGAGGAAACTCATTTCAAATTGACCTAATGGCAAAATTGATATTGCTTTGAAGAATGCCCCACTCCTCCTCCCCCTCACCCCTCACCCCTCACCACTCCTCCCCGCCTGTCTCTGTCCTGGTTGCATTTTTCTCTGTTCTCTGTTCTCTTATCTTTCAACAATTACAAGAGCAGTCTAATGGCCCTTTTAAGTTGCCTGCCAGCTGTATTTGCAAAAAATAATGTCTTCTTCATCTGTGGGCAAATGTAACCGTGTTGAGAGTCATTCTCATGTAAGGATTGCTGATGCCTTTCCTCTGAAGTCATGATGAGGGCATTAAAGCTGTTTGTCTGGGCACGCGATGTGTCTATTCATGAACAGATCTCATGATGTTATGTCAAATCTGTCAACCATCATAAGACACCGAGCGACGTTTGATGTGGGAAGAATTCCTGACATTCAAAGCTGTTAATTCAGCACTGGATGTTTGAGCCAAAACCATTAGTTGATTAACCAATGAGATGATTGCTAGACAACAGTTTATCATGTAAGAATAAACATTTTCTAGGTACACAAATATAAGATTTACTGGCTGGTGCTGTTTTGTATCATCACCCAATGAAAACTTTGGCAGCTTGTTAGATGATTTCAAGCCATTTATCAATTTGGTTTCTGGTTATTTCTGACATTATTATTTTTGATATTGTCCAGACTAAAACGTTAATCAGGAAATAACTGAGAGAGCAATCTGAATACATATATTTTACATTTCTGAATGTACAGATGAGTTTTTTTATTTATAGTATGTCTCAATTTTGGCAAAAAGTGTTTATATTAACTGTACTTAAAGTACAGCATTTTTTCAGCATTCTGATCTTCTCCCTGAAACATGATAACCATAATATATATTTTCTTCAATTTTACACACATTTTATGTATACATGTTCCCTGCTGTTGCTATAAACAGCGTGGTGTCGCAGGGTGAAGTCATCTGTTAAGTCTCATGAGAGAAGTGAAGTAATAGACACCTACAGTTCAGCAGATGTCCCATCAATTATCACTGCCTGTTCTTCACCAGCCTCACCCAGCACCCACCCTTGACTCCTGCAGGGGGGGGCCCAGCATAGATACACCCGTTTGTCCCTTCTTGTGTGGGATCTAATAACCACATCATGTTGTCTTTTGTGATTTTCACACTGACTTTTATCATTTAATTTTTTGTAGCTTAACAACTCCCACCTAATCGCATTGCTAAATTTACATTCTGTACAGAAACATAACATGAGTCCTGTCGAGTAGCATGCTGTCACTTTCTACTTAGGTTGATGGGCACATTGCTCAACTTTAATGCCAGCTTAGCCTGTGTTGCACTGAATTCAAAGGGTTGGGGGGGAATGAAGCAGCGTGTCCTTTCCTCTTAAGACTTAGAAGTTAACCTGCTTAAGAATCAGCCTGTCGTGGGATATCAGGTGAGGATCATCCAGCATGGAGGATCAAATCTCATCATCGCCAAGCACGCAAGATGCTAATACATAGAGGAAGCACAGCACAGCAAGGGGAAGGGAGTGACTGAGAGAGACACGCTGAGAGAAACTACAGAGGAGAGAAAGCAGAGTGTGGTGTAAGAAACTAGAGAGAGGAATGAAGAAGTCAAGGAGAAGAGGGTATCAGTCCTCGCAGCTCAGCTGAGACAGAGAGAGATAGAAATGAGAGAGCCAGTCTGAGCAGGAGAGAGAGAGAGAGCAACACAAGCCAAGTGTTTGAAGTGGATCACTGTAGGCCAAACATCTGAAGAGGACAAGACTGCAAACATGTCACACTGCAGCCTGCTTGCGTTTAACAACAGATGTTTGGTCTCTCCATCTCCGGTAATGGTTTCCCATCCAGGTTGGTCTGACCTAGTGAATGAATAATATATACACACTTTTTTTTTCTTTTCTTTTAAACCTCTACTAATAAAGAGGAAGTTTACTGGCGCACATTATTCGCAAAGCCCCTCAATATCACCGAGTCCCAGTTTTCTGCTGTCTTCTATACTAGTGGTGAAACAGAGCCTTGCCTGAGGGCATTTCAACAGTACTTGTTTCGGGAAGGGAGACGCATTACTCATTCACTCATCCCCACCCAGTTTTTCCCAGACAGCCAAAGAAGTCAAAGTGGCAATCTTCACTCACCAGACCCTTCCCCTTACATAGAGACAACTGGAACTATAATAAACCCAGTGCAAATCTTTCCTTCCTTATTTTCAGCTTTCCTCCATACGTTCTGTCCACTCTCTTCATAGCAGAATGCTCAGCCACGCTTCCTGTTTAAGTGTGTAATTACTCCGCAGCCACACAGCCCATACATTCTCCCCACGTTGTGGCCTCACTGGTGATTTACTCCTAATTTATGGGTGCAGGGAGTTCAAAGTTTTAATAATATTTGGGTAATATCATGGCAGACCTCGCCTCGCCCATGTGATGGATGAAGACTGGACCAAGCCATTGCAATTCTGAGCATGACAAGATATTGGCACCAAACAGCTTTATACCTTTCTACTCCCTTTTTTAGGGGCTGGCAGTGGTGTGAGAGCAGAGCCAGAGGACCTTCATGAATTATAGATATGAGGCTGAATGATTGGGGCTGAGGCCATGTGAGTGATGGACAAACGGGACAGGATGTGGCTGGCTGATGCGCCACTGTCCCTGTTGTCCTGCTGGATCCTGATGCTCGCATAGATTAATGATAAGATGCTGAATAAAGCAGGTTCTGTGTCGGAGCAATTCTTTGGCAGTAAAAAGCGAGGCCATCATGAGTCGCTGTCGACTGCTGATGGAAGCTGATGGCAAGTCAAACAGATCCATTACAGAGAGCTTTAAAGACTGTAGCACATCAATAGAGAAACTCACATCACTTATTTTAAAATGTCTGAGTTTACGCCTGTGTGAACGTGTGTGTGCGCGTGTGTGCAATTTAACAGATTTCTGGAACATTAATGTAGTTGCAGGAAGTTGCTATGGTCAATACAGGCAGTTCTTCAGCCGTTTGGCTAGAAAGCAGACAGAATAATGAAAAGCGAATTGAGACGACATCTTCCCATAAATAATGTTTGCATGTAAATTATTATTATGAATGATCTCCTGTCTAGGGCTGCAAATAACATTTGTTTTCGTAATTGATTAATCTGCATATTATTTTGGTAATTAATTTATTAGCTGTAGTCTACATATATCAAGAAATAGAAAAATAAACATTTCCATCACAGTTCCTCTTTGCCTGATTTGACCAACCATCCAGAATTATTCAGTTTAAATTACATAAAACAGACAAAACCAGTAAATTTTTACATTTAAGAAGCAAAAATCAGTTATCAAAAAGTTGCATATTATTTCCTGGTGAGCGATTAATTTCAGCTCCTATTCTGTCTCTTTTCTGTATCTACCAGATACTTGTCTTCCCCTTTATAGCATTCAACAAGTGCAGTCGTTCTCATTCAGATATTTCCATATCTGAGGTAATTCAGTCAGACATAAATGTGAATCATAACCCACTTTGTGCTGTAATTCCCCTCTTGTCAGTTTTTGTGCCGGCGCACATTTGTAATACATGGAATTAAACATTGCCATTCAGTTTTAATGAACCACTTGTTGGAGGAGCATTGACTGTGCAGACATTAAGCCTGTGCTCAGATAAGATAACACAGAACATTCTCTAATCTAGCTCTGTCCTACTTCACACTTGACCAGATGGAGATGTGTTTTTTTTTTTTTTTTTTTTTTATCATTGAAAGAAGAGAGAGAAAAAATCTCTTTAAAAATTAATACATTATTTACACCCTCCAACAGCTTACTGCCCAGTGTAAATCAAGTCCACAGCAGGCTGTACTGAGTCCCTCTTAATGACTTCTAAAACATATGCTTTTTTTAATCTTTCTCTTCTTTTTTTGCCCTTTATTAAACCATGCACGCACACACACACACACACACACACACACACAACCGCAGAGAATTACACAGTGTCATTTCCACAGTGATAAAAGGGGAGCAGGTCCTCCGCTCTGCTGATAAAATCTGAGGAAGGAGACTCTGTAAGCCTCCCACCCCCGCGCCCCAAAAACTCAACCCGTCTTCTTTATTTATATTCCCCCCTTCTTCCCTCCTTCTCTTACTCCCTCCTGGAAGGAGCAGAGGTGGAGGTGGAGGAGGGGGGGGCTGATAGTATTAAGCTTGACCTTATGTCCAGTGGGGCAGCTGCTTTCTTTGTCAACACTCATCAGATAAAGTCAGCTGAAGAGACCATTGTTGTGTCAGGTAACTGTTTTTACACGCAACTTAAAATGTGTCTGCTGGGCGTCACTGGGAGATTACACCTGAGATTTATTAAAATGGTCAGTGATAAAAAGAACAATGGGGCTTAAGCGGGTTGGGTAAGTGGGCCTAATTCACGACAGGAAGAGAGGCTACACGGCTACACGCCTACAAACAGGGATCTGAGGATGAATGTCTCGGCCACTTTGCTATCAATTAGCAAACAAACTCAGTGTTTGAATTGTCTCTGAGACAAAAAAAAAGAAGAAGAAAAACAATCCACGTTTGATATGGGACAGTTGGGACTAGCTAAGAGATAAGTTTCCAGGCTATTGTGGAGGTGCCAGCAGGGAGGAGAGATGGCTCGCTTTTAAATGAATCTAATCAGCTGAATGTTCCTAATGATGCTATAACATAATCATCCCGTCCCTTGTGTCATACAAACTGCCAGCAGAAAGCAGAACAAATCACGTTTAAATGAGGAAATTTTAATCAAATTGCATTTTATTTAAGTTTTATCTGTGCTGATTATAAACTGCTACTGTGGGCCGAATGCATTCGATGCATGTTGCTATCTGTGCATGCAGAACTCTTCATTCGCTTGATAAAAATTTGGAGATTAGAAGCAGTGATCCTACAGATGTTCGGGCAGACATGCATGGCAAGCGTATGTTTTTCGTGTTAAGAGGATGCGTTTAATTCAACTAGAGAATAATTATTGAAAATACTAGGCTGCAATCCTAATCTGGGCTCCAATCAAAGCATGAGCCTTAGTCAGATTAAATATATCCCCCACATTTCCATCTGCTTTAAGACATCTCTGAAGAAATACACATTTTCTTTGGAGGAGAAAACAACAGAAAAAAAAATCAGTGTGGATTAAAGAGAAGACCCTGGTCCTGGACCCTGGTGGACGCGGCGTTCCTAAAGTTCCTTGACCCAGACTTACACACATATATACACATGCATGCAAGTGCCCCGCCATTACCAAGCCTATGACTTTATGTGCTATCAGCTTGTATATTACTTTGGCTGCATTCTTAAATCCACAGCAGCTAATTTGGGCTTTGAATTGACAGAGGCATTAATCAGACGGGATGGTAAAATGAGTGACGTCATCACACAAACTTAGGTTCAGCTGGAAAGTTTTGTCAGAGGCACTAGATGCAGCTATCATCACCTGCTTCTTTTCACCGTCTCCACCCGGTTGTTGTCGTTATTTTATGTGGCAGAAATTGGAGGCATTCCTCTCTGTGAAACAGTCTGAGCTCAGGGCAGGACGGGACTGCAGGGAGTTGCTGCATTAAATTCTGTTTGTCAGGCCCATGTCCAGCTATTTAGCACTTAACCCCCGGCTGTGGACTTGTCACCTTAGGAATCACTGGCACTGTGTCAGCGTTAGAAGGATGAGTTGGACTGGAGGAGTTTCAGGCAGGAGAATTTTAATGGCAAAATCAATTTATATTAATGGAATTGCAGCAATTAGCTTATTTGCTCATGGGGTAAAGCAAATTTCGGTGAACTTTGACATGCAAAGTTGCAGCACTGACCAATAGTAAGCTGTCTTGACAGAGCTGACATTAAGATGGAAAGTCCAAAATGGTGGATGCAAATGTAGTTTATTAGCTGTGTTTGATTTAACTTCCTCTGTGGGAATAAAGCTGCTCCACAAAACATATAAATATATGACACAGAAATCGATGGTTCGAATCATCTAATGAATAAACTCTGTGTCTGTTAGTGAGTAAACTTTTTTTTTTCCTTTTCAGTCTCTCTTTATTGAATTAAATTATATTAAGTTCTGAGAGCAGCGAAGAACAGACCGTGTGACTAATGTGTTAGCTGTTAGCTCAACAGATACAGTCATCACTACACTCATAAACACATATTTTGTGAAGACACATGGAGTATTTGTTCCTATGCCTTTAGAAAACCTTTAAGAGCAACAAAAGAAAATGATTAAAAAAATTGAACTCTAAAGAGTGAAATACATAGAAAATCTAGAAAATACATAGAAAACGGACATTTAAAACCACAAATTAAGCCTTAAACTTTTCTAAAGAACAAGAAAGCAACAAAGAACATAAACAGATGGGACGTACTGTAACTTCTGAGGTATGAGATTAGAGTATTTTCCCCTAACATCACACTTTAAATGATGAGTCAAATGATAAAAGTATATTTACCCAAAAGATAGTGTCGGTGTCTTCTCAGCAGACAGTTTCCGGTCTGTCAATTCACTTTTTAAAATGACAGGACTTGACAGAAGGTTACTTTTGCCCCCTGCTCTCAGACATGGCCTCTGCTGCAGACATGTCAGCCTGTGGCATTTTGGGGATTTGATGACATCGTTACACATGTTCACTTATGTCCGAAAGGAATTAAGATGTATCTGACACTCTGCTGTCTTTCTTTAGCCGGTGTCATAGTTGGCCTCTTAGAAATGATGTCCCTGTCTGTCTACAGCTTTCTGCATTTCACACTTCGGGATTATTTCATTACTCACTTTACATTTCACACTTATACATTGTAATATATCAGCCAGTGGCTCCTCCGCTGTCTCCCAACTTGAATAACTCAGTGTCAGTGTAGCTTGTTTTAGTCCGTCTCTTTTAATGACCATGACCGATTGGATATGTTCTGTTGGCAACTGTCTTGCTCCTCTCGTACAGTGGGCCATTGTGAATAAGAAGCAAAAAAAAAAAAAAAAAAAAGTAAGAGGGCCCTCTGGATTTTTAACTTGTGTGTGACAGTCTGTAAATATGTCTCATGTGACTCCTCTTCTACCAACTGTGTGCCAAACGTGTCTTTCTACGTGTATATGTGTGTGTGGAGGTGTATCAATACAGAACCACAGATCAGACTCAAATTCTTCATTAAATTTGAAAAAGAATCAATACAACTGTGTAAAAATTAACATATTCAACTAACTTTTTTCTCTCACCATGCACTTCTGTATGTTCTCCATACTGTCTTTTACTGCATAACAGTCTGCACAATGTGCAGTAGAAATCATAAAATATGAAAACTGCTCCTAAAGTCATGAGTGGTTTTATGTATTTTGCACATATACAGAGTTATTAAAAATAACACATTTTTAAAAGGATGTCCGTCTGTTTGGATGCATCTCTAGGAGGGTTTGACAGTCAATACTGTTGTTTAATATTTGTATTAATATTTGTATTATTTGAAATACCAGTAAAACCTCTGAAATATATGTGTAAAAGCCTCTATAACCACATTTTTTAATTTCAAGGTGAAAATGAAAATGCCCTTATAAAATCAGTTTATCACACAATTAAACAAATGGTTTATAACACACTACAATATAGTTGTAAGCACATACCACTAAGTATAACTTAAGTGACAGCTTCTGCATAAACGGGTAATAAATAACAACAGTTGTAATAATATAAAAAAGCGGAAGTTATAGTTGTTGTTGATTGTGAAAAATGTATTCTATACTGCAAATAAAATATAGTGTCACTGATTGGAAAAGTATTAATGGACTTTTAGGATACTCTGAACTATTATTCATTTATCAGATCATACGTAAAATGTGCAAAGAAAATCAAGTTTGAATGCACATTTTACAGACTTTGTCCATTTATCAGCAGTCACAGATAAACCTGCATCATAGTATGTGTGTGTTTGTGTGTGTGTGTGTGTAGGCTGATTTGATAAATCTAAAGCCAATGCTGCTTTGATATTGTGTTAACCTGGGTGAACACACCAGCATGTTGACATGAAGCAAGAAGTACAGATCATAAAAGAGGGAGGAAGTATCATAATCTCTCATTACATCATTCATGGAGGTTATTGCAAAGACATAAACCACTGCTGCAGGAAATGACTTAACAACTGTCATAAAAGTCAGTTAAATACTATTCTACCCCCAACTCCTCCGTTTCCGATCAATATATGTTGAAATGACTAAGATGTTTTTTTCCCCTCCTGACAGCATTGTGTATTATCTGTTGAAATGATGCATCTGATGCTCTGACCAACGCTCTGCTGTCAATTCTGCTTTATTTCAAGTACATTAGCGCACGGCTGCTGTAGGCTGCCGTCGTTCATAAGTGCAAAAAAAACATCCACAGCTCATCATTCAGTGATATTTAAATGGCTGATTTTTAAGGAATGGCTTGTCCATGGTACATTTTGCAACACTTTGATATAAGCACATTCCACCCGGGCTCCAGATGGGTCCTCTTTGAAGATAAAAGACCTGTAAATCTGCGGACAATGGCACAATGGATCAAACACAGTATGTGCGGTCAAGAATATCAGGAGATGTTATGGGTAAGCCTTTTATCCACATCTCAAGGAACTCCTGAAATAATTGTCTACTTTTCAAACTTGCAATGCCTGTGTTTTTTCCCTCCTGCACTGACCCACTCAGTGCTCTCCTGGGGTCATGTTTTTGGTGATGTGCCTTATTTGGAGAGCTACCTAAAGCCATTTTATCAACTAAAACAGACTTGGTGGACCTCCCTCTCAGTTGTGTCCCAATTATCCCGGTGAAATGTACAGCAGGTATCCAAATGTCAAGAGTCTTCCATGTTTTTTTTTTTCTCCCACAACTCCTCCGTGGAGTAAATTCGGTAATTAGTACCTGTGGGATATGTCAGTGTGATCAGAGGGTGAGGGCTAAGCATGGCTCCGTGCTCGAGCGGTCCTTCATAACTGCTCTGTGGTTGCATTGTTCAGACAGGGATTTTTGTTCAATAGAACCCCTGAATCAGGCGTTACAGCAGTGTCAGTGGTATGCAGGTACGGAGGCCGGGGAAGCTGGGGTACCAAAGGTGGGTCTTAGTGTTCTCACAGTCTTAAGAGTTGCATTCCCACAATTGCTAAGACTGAATAAGTATGAGTTTTTACAAGTTTGAAAGTAATTCTGCAGCAGGGAAACCACCATGGTGTGAATGGAAGGGCAAAGAATCAGACATTTCAGGTGTTTAGCTAACACTGTTAACAGAATGAAAAGCCACTTTCATACATGCACCTCGATACATAAGTGCAATGGCAATTTTACATGTTCAAGTTGCTTAAAAGTCATAACGGCAATCTTGCAATCTAATTTTTTATGTTTCCAACATGGCACAAGTATCTAAAATTAAATACACATTGAGAGATCCTTCTAAGAGCACTGCAATATATTTTTTTCACTCAACTACCATCTATTACGCACAAAGAAAATAAGACCAGTTTAATAAACCACAAAACTCTTTGAATGAGCCTGTTTTTTAGTTAGAAGATTTTTCTCTTGTCAGATAAATATATTAAAATGACTTTATTTTTCCCCTTGCAGTGCAGAACACAAAAGAAACTCATCCAACTCCTGTAATCATCAGGCGAACTGACTCCGTCCTTTTTCCATGCAGTTGGCACGGATGGAATTATGAATATCCCGCAAAACACTTTGCATACAGCATTTGAGTGAATGGGAATTAAACAAGAGCTGCAACTTCAAGTCGTTTTCATTCTGTGCTCGTGTACTGTCAGATGTAAAATAGGCAGCAGAATTCTCTAATAACAATGCTGACATTGATTTGATTTAATAGTGAAAACTGAGTTTCACCACTGTTCTCACTGCTCTCTCCCTTGTGATCAGGCTCCCAATAGTATCGTGGCTCTTTTTGTGAAGGTCCTGTCATACAGCTGTAATGAACATTTAAGACTCTTAAATGAACAGTCATCACTTTAATGATACGTAAAACTTGTCATTGTTTATTACACTTCTATTGTAGAAATGTACCAGTTTAGTTTAGTATACATACCAGACCCATAACTAAAATCTGCAATCAGCTTGACATTTAACTATCAAGTCAAACCTCTGGCAAAAATCCACATTTTGCTAAATAAGCTAAACTCAGCGATGCACCTATTGTAACATGTTAATAGAGTCTTGAGAGGTGCGTTCCTCATGATTCCTGACATTTTAGCACTGCTGAAAACTAGCTGAAAATAATGAACAAGAAAGAATGGCAACCTGTTCCCTGATTACCAAGAGCTAATCCAGATCAGATATTGATAAATCGCCACTAGTGGAGTTTGGACTCATCTTTATCATTGTTTGGATGAAAAAAAAAAAAAAAATCATAAAAGATGTTAATGTATCTGTATATTTTAAACCAAACACTTTGCTTTTCATTGTTCTCTGTTTCAAGCTGGCGTAAATAAGAGAATAGGTAATAAAGCAACACAGGCAAGCTGTGGGAAATCGACTGATGGGGCCGCTCAGCTTAGTGTCTCCGTTTGATATAAGAGCCATTCTATGCAAAAGCACTCCCCGCTCGTTTTTTTCCCCCTCTCCTTCCCCCTTTGTCACTTAAAGAATGCTTGGCGCCTGTGGATTAATTAAAGTCTAAACATTAAATATTGATTGATGCATTATCAGTGGCTCACAGTCGCCTCCTCTCAGATTGATTTCCACTGTGATTTATTGTCATATTTGCAGAGTCATTTCACTTGATAACAAAGAGAAATTGCTTGCAACCTCGGTACCCCCACCATTAGCCCCCCACATTGACACGCTCCCTGGTACTTAGCCTTCCTCCCACCCTCCCCCTTTTTTCTCTCTTCTCTTTTTCTTCTTTTTCTTCTTCTTGCTGACTTTTCCTTCTTCATCCTCACTGTCATCCCCGTTTAGCGATAAGTCCGCGCTGCCGGTTCTCCCAAGGTTGTTTGTAACGTGATACAGATGGACGGAGGTGCGACTGCTCTGTAACAAAACATGAGGATAAGAAACTAAATTACAAAAATATTAAACCAACTCTGGATAATTCATGAAAAGTTCTATTTTTAAAATGTCATATTTTGAAATTGTCATGCTGAAATCTTCCCCCCCATACTGTTAAGATTGATGAGATATATTATCAAGGTGCCAATTAAGAACAAAGTACACACTTATGTTTAATTGTGTGAAATCAATCATTTCATGAATGTCTGTTTTGTTCGGACCGTTTTAGGACAAATAAAGTAAAAAAGCAGGCAGGAACATGTTCTATTCTCGTGCCATTTTCATCTGCCAAACATAATTTATGTTTTTCCTCCTCAGCCGTCAACTGTGAACTCTATTAATTTGTTGGGGGTAGTCTGATTTATAGGCTTATGAGGCCATGTATTCACATCATCATTTGTTAGCCAGATATTTGCTGCCAACACTGTGGATGATGGCATCATCCTGTGTCTCCTCAGCCCACACACACACACACATACTCACTCACACACCATGTGAACACATGTATATGTACCAAACAAAGGCAAAAAAAACAAGGCATGCCAACAAACATTAGCGACGTATGAAATTATACAGATATTCAGGAAAGAGTGGTTAAAACCTCTGTGTAAATCTCATGAATTGGCTCTTCATTCTGTGAATCATGTCATTTTCACTCAGTGCAACTCTTCACCTTACTGTAACCATCTAATTAAGCTCTCTGTCTAGTATAATTTAGATGCTATTCTTATTTCAGCATCAGGGACACACATTACTGCTTATTTGCACAATGTCAAAACAGAAAAATGCTGTGTTTACCAACACATAATATTTTTAGAACATACTGACTCAAATCAAGTCATTATTTTAACCGCTCGGGACAAATTGAGTTTTCCTTATTGCAATTGGATTTGGCGACATTGAATTATGAGATATGTCCTAATTTGTTTTTGTTGTATCTGTGTGTATATGTATGCGTGTGTGTGTGTGTGTGTGTGTGTGTGTGTCTATTTGTGTGCGTTAAGATCTTGCACATCTTAATACTTAAACCAGTGTAGAGGCGAGGGGATGCATGTCACCCAGGTCTCACACGGTGTTGTATTGCCTGCTAAATTGCATTATCACTCATGAGGAGATGGTGTGTGGGAAACAACGTGTTCCCAAATCAGGTGCTGAATGAAGAACACGTGTGATGTGAGTACAGTTCAAACCGGACAATCTTCCCATGTTTCTCCATAACTGCCTTGACTTGTTCCAAAACTGGAACATTTATTGCAGAACTAAATGTAAATGAATTTGCAGTATGCTGAAGCCGTAGAACAACCTGTACATTCTCTAACAAATCGACATTTTTTTGCACCTTTATTCACGCATTTTGACCTTTTTAAAAGAGAGATTCAGATTTTTATTCAATCTGTAACGGAATTTCAGCCTAGATTCGCCTTTGCTCATTAGCCATACATCCTCTATTCTGAACACTCCGCTTAATCAAGATAGCCCTTCTGTGTTTGACATCCATAATCAGTGTGCAGTGAGGGAAATTATTCAATTAACCCTAATTAACGCTGTAATATTCTACAGAGTGCATGAAGATTAGCCTCGTGCTTTGACTATTTCGACGCATGTTCACACGCGCTCTACAAGCTCATCTATTGTCTGGGAGTGGTTAATTAAGGCTAAATTTGCTAATTGTTCATTTGTATTTTTCCTATTGGCCTGTCATGATAAATCACTGCGCCGTAATTCATCTCGCCCGATGTGCTCCATCTCTGTCGTACAGGAGCTTGCGGTGCAGCGCGAAGATGAAATGTTCATTGTTAGCGTCATCTGTCACACTGTGGGAGGAGAGTGATGACACAGCTGCCATTTGCTTGAGCTTTACTGTACCGGGCCTCCAACTAAACTGGGTTTGGATTCAAAATCACACTGAATTCTTCTCTTCTGCGCTGCGTAGTATACCAGCACAATTTACATCACGTTCAACTGTTCGGACAGTGTCATATTATCGACATTGACCAGGGATTATTCAGTGTTGATTTAAAAAAAACAAAAAAACTTGTGGCTTTCATACACACTTGATGTCATCAGTGTGTGTTGCTACCTGCTTTATCCAGTACGATGGCGTCCTACCACCTCACTGATAAAGCGCAGCAGCTGTAGCGTTTTCTCCAAAGCCTCCTGTTAGATAAACAAATCCTGGCACCTTCTCTATTCTATGGCGAAGCAGTTCAATACACACACTCTCTCTCTTTCTCTCTTCTCTGCAAGCCTCTCCCTGCGCATGTATGCTACCAATCGTCTTATTGATCCCAAATAAAAAACACTGAACTCATCAATACGGTCTTAATGTGAGTTTGTTGTTCAATCACTTGCCATTTAAATCACCCAACTCAAGTCCCACAAGCCATCCGTTTTCTGTCATATACCGCCCGTCTCACCAATTTGCTTTGTCATTTTGGGAAGAGTATGCAATTATCATAAATATCTCCCAGCGCTCACCATGTCAGCCCCACACATCATGATCATGCCTGCGACAATTCAAGAGTCTTTTTTTTTTCCCAGCCCCCTTTTTTTTTCCCCATCTCCTTTGTTACCTTTTATCCTGCATTGAAAATAGATGCTTTTCTCTTACCACCAATACTTACGATGGCCTATTCTTACATCTTAAATGAGGTTTCATGAATGTCACAAATGAAGTCAAAGTGCAACCCCATTGATTAGGCTGGTAATTAAGATGTAAATGTGGTTGTGGGCTGGTGAGTGATCACACCTGCGATAATAGCAGAGTACTGTTAACATCACCAGGGGTCTGACTGCCATGCAGTGCGCGCTGCCTTATCAATGTTTGGAGTCATCTTCTGTTTAAGTATAGGATCCGCTCCTAATTCATGCTGTTTGCTAGTGCTGTGCTGCCACTGGGCTTGATTTTCTCCTGTGGGTGCAAGTCTTCTCAGATATCTACTCAGTGAGAGGCGGGCGGCTCTTGTATGAAACACCGGGTTAAACAAAGGACTACTGGAAGACGTTACAATCCAAATGAGAATCACCTTAACTGCCAAGTGCAATGAATGCGCAATGAATTTGTCATGGTGACATATGCACAGCTCACATTGACAGAACATGCTGACACAAAAGGCCGACAGGACCTCCAACACAGTGTAAAGAGACAATGGAAGACATACTCAAGAGTGCACATTAAACATATACAACATTGATGCATAACGCCACCTTTTATTATACACAGATAATATTTATGTTTGCCCAAATTTTTCCCAGTCAATTTCTATTCTTCACTCAGATAATAAAAAAAAATATATATAGAAAAGTAACTTAATATTAACGCGAGCCATTAAGCAAAGCTCCACACAACTTGCATTTACAGCTTTGTTGAGCAAAGAAAACGTTCAGTGATACACTCATACACACGCGTCACGTTCTGTGTGGAGAGCAGATGTGAAGGTGGTGTGGATTTAGGGAAAACCAGGCATGTGCAGCCGCTGGCAGTCCTTCAGCGTTTGGGCGCTCACACGTTGGTGTTAACAGTTTAGCTTCAGTGCCAGGTAGAGAATGAATGACACGGGGCAGGGTGGCACATCCTTTGAGATGTTTGTCAGGAGATGTCCCTCCCTTCTGCATGTTTACACTCACAGGGGCCACACTTGGTTGTTAGTGAGGGCTGAAAACTGGGAAAACAGCCGTCTTGTGAGAGCCAAGACTCTTACTGTGAATATTAAAGAGAGACAGAGAAGGAGAGAGAGGGGAGAGAGAGAGAGAAAAAAACAGCTATCTGGACAAAACAAAGCTGGGTTTGGAGAGCCCGGAGCACATAATAAGCACGGCTCTTTCACTGCACACCCAGGGCACTCTGGAAAAGTGGGGAGGCCACTGAATGGGAAAGGAAGTAATAAAAAAAGCAAACTTCTTTGAAAAGAGTCCTCTATGTGTGTGTGTGTGTGTGTGTGTGTGATAGAGAGAGAGAAAGAGAGAGCGAGCGAGCTTATATGTATGTGTGAGTGTTTGTGTGCAGCTGTCTGCCTGAATGATGAGTACATACAACCTACCTGCAGTGGTGTTTCTGGCATATGAGATGCAACCCACTCTTTTGACAGTCGCGCCGCCGAGAATCAGAAATATTATATACTGTAACATTATTAAAGACAGTGGTGGTGGCTCACCGGGGCCTGTGCTGTGTCCCCTCCGCCAGACATTTTGATGGGAGTTTAAAAAGCAGCAACTCGCCAGACAAGGCGAGCCAAGAGGTAGGAGGCAAAGTAAAAGGGCAGTGGAGTTTGATGAGAGAGTCTGATTGCCATTCTATCTGACATGCAGCCTAAATGAGCTGAAAGAGAGGACTGTTTGGTTTAACCATAGACACACATACACACAAACACAAGAGTAGGCACTTAGGTGTCTGGCTTTTAAGTGTTTTTCATAAATACACACGTCATCTTCTCTTCTTATTGCTGTAAATTGTCAGATAATGTCGATTATATATAAATATTATATACTAGTATGTGACTTTTTTTTTTTTTAAACGGCTCTGAAGTCAGTATAATTTCCACATAAATGTTAACTTTAATATGCTGTTTTCTCAAATAGTTGAAATGAAATTGAAGAGTAGTGCCAATAAAAGAGCTGAATTTTGTTAATAAGTGAAAAGGAACCAAAAAGAGGAGAAGGAATCAGAAAACGGGTAATAAAGAGTAAGAAGGGAAGGTAAAAGGAGGCAGGAGAGACGCAGAAAGAAACAAGCAAACAGGGGAAGTGGAGGCAGTGCTGTGAGTTTCAGGGAGTTTACCCCCAGTAGGTAGGCTTCTCGCCCTCTCTGACGTCCTGTATCTGACTAGACTTCTACAAGTGGGGTAAATAAAGAATGACGAGCCCCACCGTACTCTCCCCTTCACCTCCCGACAGGTTTCACCCCAGACACGGTGTGCAACAATACAGCTTTAGTCCAATAACGTCCCATTTCCCCCTGAAATCTGTTTGTTGGAAGATCTGCCCAAATTTTAATAGCAGAAATTTTTGTCCTCCTCGTGTTTTATCATGTGGTCCCCGAGAAACTAAATAACACACTTTACAAAAAACAGACACGCACACAGAGGCTCCCTCTGACACGCACGCACACAAGCATACATTTAGAGCTCTCTCTCTCTCTCTCTCTCTCTCTCTCTCTCTCGCTCGCTCGTGTGGTCACAAGGAGCTAAAGAGCACACATGCAAACACATGAGAGGACCTCACATTGAGCTTGCAACACGGTTCTTTCCAACAGATTGTTGATTTTCAACCACCGAAACCTCAGCGCAGTCTAATGTGTGTTTGTGCTTGTTTTAAAGAGCAATTAAGTATACAAAAGGCGTCATATTTAGCAATGAATATGGAGGAGGATACAGGAAACCGAGGGCAAACTTAAGTATCCAGTTGATGAATTACGTGCTGCTAACCAGGCACTGAAGTGGCAGTTGTTAATAACACAGTCCACTAAAGTGAATTGCTCTATTGCACCCGATCAATCGATACACACAAAATAAGGAAATGAATGTAGGAAGAAGAGGAACAGACAAATAGTGACAGGTACAAGCAAGTTTTAATTTGACTTTACTTTGTTAAAAACAGAAACCTGTGATTGCTGGTGTGAAATCTGACATGAATCTGACATGAATACAGTCACACTTGTTGCATCTGCAACAAGTGTGACTGTATTCACAAACTGCCTGCAGTCTGAATCACCTTTTTTTTTTTTTTATATTTCCTATTAATTGACCGTATTATGTCTTTAAAGACAAAACAACAAGATAAAGGACGTGATAGCTCTCTGGATACAATCATCACTGCCGCTGGTGGCCCTTCCAGGTGCCAGACAGCGAGTCCGGAAGTGCCATGGAGTCCCCGCCCCTCCACCACCCCTCGGCCTCCGCTCCTATCCTTTCCCTCTTGCTCTAGGCTGGTCAGGGACAAGCTTGAGATCAATAGCTTGCGTTTGCCCACAGCAACCCTATTTCTCAGCCGGGGACACTGATGCTAACTATCAATAGCAATAAGGGGCTGTCTGAGACACAGTTAACTGCTGGCCAACCGACACAGCTGTCTGGCGGCAGTTGATAAACATCTTGTGCCCAGAGTCGCTGCGAAATAAACCACTTGATATGTTTCAACTTTGTGGCTGTATTTACTGTTAGAACATGTGTGTTTTTTTGTTTTTACGTGGCGTGTCTGCTCGCTCGGCGGTTACCTGCACGCTGCTTTGTTGTGTGGTTACACGACTCGCCCCGGGTTGCTTTGTGGCTGTGACACAGACATCACATGTGTAAATTCTGTATGATCTGTGTTTACGAGTGCGTGAAGTAATGTAGGGATAATTCAAAGTGTAATTTTTAGTTTTGCTTCCAGGTTCTTAAAAATACATAAACACTCAGCATTCAGGGGGGGGGGGGGATGTCTGTAATTTCTTCAAGATGTTTGGAGTGTTTGGTTCCTCTGCAACCTCCAGTCTTAGTGATGTGTGTCAGTGTAATCCGGCTCCTTTCTGTGAAACATCTAAGCATCTCTCTTCATCCAAATATCATTTGTCAATGTCATATGAAAGCCGAATGTGTTTTTCAAGAATACGAAGGAGCAGCTAAAATGGGATTCTTGGTGGTCATCCAGTACCATGGTGTTTCTCGTTAATGCAACTCAAGCGAACATGTTTAATCAGATATAATCAAGTGAATTTGTATCATAACAATTGGAGGATTTGACGATTGCATCACTGAGAAAGTGAGTATCAATTCAGGAGAAAAAAGAAAAGTCAGTTGCAGGGTAATGAGGAACAGGCATAAGGTCTTATTGAATATTATAGAATTAACATTTATTGTGTGTATGTGTGCATTTTATAATTTGCAGTTCCAAATTCTGACTTTTAACGGTTTTTGTAAATATATTTTTGGCGTTAAAGTAACTTTTAGCCACATTGTCTAATGAATAAGTTAGATCATTTATATATACATGTTTCTTATTATTATATACCTTTTTCTTTTCCAAAGAGACATATATGGCAGTGTTTGCAGTGTAACAGGATGCCATATCTCTATGTGCATCTGCCTGTGGTGTCTGGTTTCCAGTTACACCAGTCAGGACAGGACACTGCTCGCCTCCTTTGCCTCTCTCACTAATAAGTAGGAGGACGAGGTTCTTATTCGGGGATCTTTTGGCACACATCTCGTATACTTGTACCTAGACAGCTACGACTGTGACACACACACACATAGACTCTGTGTGTCACACATAACTGTACCAGTGGCACATGCAAACTTATATTCACACACTCTCTCACAGTGTGGATGTGTGTGTGTGTGTGTGTCGTGGGCCAGCGACCTCTAACACCTCAGTGACACCCTTGAATGTTTGCTTGTTTTCCTTCAAACAAGACAGGATTGAAAGGGGGTGTCTGTAACTGCAGCTGAGATCATGTAAAAACAAACATGGCCCATTGATATCGGGTGATGCTGCAGGAAGTTGTCAGGAGACACAATGGGGGGAGACAATCTGTGGGACAAGTGGTGGCAGGGCTGCTGGAGGACAATAGAGAGGGGTTGATCACTTAATTAATGGAGGCTATTCTCCGCTGCTGCAGGTACTGAATTTTAATGCAGGCGATTTTTCAAAGCGATTTCGTTAGTGGCAAAAAACAGCTCTAAATGCTGCATTCTGCTCACCCGGAAGACAAAGTAATTTCACTTCATACTCGAAATATTTTAAAGTCTTTTGTTGCGATTAATAAATCGGAGGCGGTGCTTTTATAAGCTAAAGTTCATGTGATCTTTCAAAAGTCCTAAATATGACACAGAGTACGTATGTAGGCAAAAAGTGGATTAAATTATGTAGTGATACTCAAAGTAAATTTAGCAAGATTATCTTCAACTTAAGCTGCTGCAAGTTGGGCACCTGGAACAAAGCTGCACTGCGCTATTAGCAGTCATACAGTGACAGTGTGTGTGTGTGTGTGTGTGTGTGTGTGTGTGTGACTTGATACAAGGGAAATGTGGGCCTATTTTGTTATTTCTTTGAGCATGAGGCCAGCTTACAACAATCCCTTTAATCAAGATCCTAATCCCTTTGCAAGACGTCAGCATGCCATGAATAAGGCTATGCTTTTGTTGATATTTGTGTTGGGAAGGATAAGGGTCAAAGGCTTCAGCATTTACTGTTAATACTATATCTTAAGCCTGCCTTTGTATTTAAGCTCCACACAACAAACACACAACATATATTTTTGCATAATTGTTACTGGGGTTTTTTTATTATTATTTTTTTATTTAAATGAATTTTAATTCAACAATTCAAATTCAAGCAATAACATGTGATGACATATAAATCAGATTATTTGGGTGTGAATAACTACACCAGTACCAGAGCAGCCTCTGGTACTGGTGTAGTTAGTTCTCTACTTGTGTTAACATAGTTGCACCCTTATAAACCTAAAACCCCTGTAAGGTTCACCCGTTTTCTCGCTCTGCCACTGGGCTCCCATTATCACACACACACAGAGACACACACAGACACACACACACACGTGCAGCTGACCTAGATGAAGGCCTGATCCAACTAGTTGTAATTCTCCAGGCATCGCGTCGAGCAGGGGAGCAGCACCGTGAATAGAAACCCACCACGTGTTGAATGCGGTGTCACACAGGAAAAAAAAAGGCTTTTTTAGTTAGAAATACGCTGGATGAGGATCACTAACAACTCGGGTTTGGGGAGATTCCCCGCTTAACTACCGCATTATGCGGTCAAACGCGCAGTGTTTCTGGGCTGTGTGATCAATCATGGGATGTCAGAGATAACAGTGAATGATGGCACCTGCCAGACTCTCTCTGATATGTTCCGCACCGCATTGATTACGCTTAACAGGCAAATGCGCAATTCCTCTGCGTCAAAGGTGTGTGATCAGCTTCAGAAAAAAAGAAAAAAAAAAAAAAGAGCCACTCTTTTTTTCATATTGAGAAATAGCAACTGGTGGATTACTGGGCTTATATGTTTAGCTGTTTAACCAGTTATATTTAGATTCGTAGAACAATAATATTAATTTATATGATAATAAACATTAATATCAGACGCATCCTTTTTAATCAATATTATCAATATGATGTATAAGCCGGATTCAGATCATAAAGATCTTCCTTTTTACCTCCACCACCCTTTTTTTCAAACCACAATTTTTTTTTTCTTTCAAAATTTAAAGTGAATTATCTGCTGGATATTATAAACAATATTTTATAGTCAGGTGCAATTTCCATTTGCAGTCAAAGGACAAAAAAAAAACCAACAACAACAAAAATAAACTAAGTCAAAGTTTAAAACTTTCTTAGGCAATGAGGTATGCCTGTTGGGTCCCCAAACTGTGTGTGTCTGTGTCATTCAGCCCGTGATTGTTAACACTGTATCCTCACTATCCGGAGTGAATCCCATTTAAAATGTCTCCCGCTCGGCTGGGCTGCAAATCACCCTGTTTACAATCTCACACCAACACTCACATCAATTAACTGGCCATTGATTTTCCCGCCCGGGACATTACAATATTGCAGACCCTTTTTTTTTTTTTTTTTTTTTTTTCTTCCTCTCCCAGCAATTTCAAGTATGGTGCACAATAATTGCATGGGCTTTTTAACGGCGGACACATACACGTTTTCCCCTATTAATGATCATGTGTTATTTGATTTTGTTAGTCACAGCTCACATTTCGATCCGGTTACACTGTCACATTTTAAAACAGTTCCTATCACACCTATCACTACTCATATATATATATATATATATATATATATATATCCTTTAATTGTTTTGCATAAAGCATTGATAAAGCAGATCACTCGGAGCCATCAGAAGTATTTGATTTTCCTCCCTGCTCTTTTCCTTTTTTTTCATGAATAAGTAAATAGTGAGGCTAGTCGAAACTAAAAGATAGCTGACACAAGAGAGGACCAGATCCATCTAGCCCGCAGCTGCTCTTTAAATATTCAGTGAAAAATAATGGCATCCGAGGCATCACCTATAGTAACATTATTATCTTCATTTCTCAAAATCAGCTCGACTGAGAGCTTCGTTTATCTTTTTCACGTAATAAATCTCCTCGACTCAGCGCTCAGATGGAGCTCCTGTGGGACCTCTTGCCCTCTTAAAACATCCCCACTGAAGGCGCACTCCTGTTAGTGCATTACTGCCTTATTTGGACCATGATGATAATAATAATAATAATGATGATGATAATAATTTGTAGTTTGTGTCGTCTATAACTTCTTCACATGTAGACGCAGTGAACGCGGTGCAGTATTAAGTAATATTTTTTCACTTATATTACTGTCTTTAAAAAAATCGCATTTATAGAAATTAAAATGCCCACATGATATAAAGATTAATGTTTGTTTTTTTTTGTTTGTTTTGTTTGTTCTTGTTTGGATTGTTGTTAGAGGAGTCCACATGATGTGGTGGCTGGAGTCGCTCACTAAAGAATAAATGTTAAGAAAGGAAAGAAAAGAAATTAAGAGCTTTATTTATCCCTATTCAGAGGAACAGACTCCTCTCCGCTGTCTTTACAACCACTGATCATCCCGGTGCGCACAAAGCCTTTGGATCACACACACACACACACACACACACACACACACACAGAGGGGGAGGCAGGGGAGGGGATGGGGGGAGGTGGAGGTGAATGGCAGCGTGACTGAATAGCCCGGTGACCAATCAGATCCTCGATGGGCTGGGCTCCACATTTGTCCCAGTGCTGCACGGGCCCTCAAAGTTTGTTTATTCGCGGAATGCTGTGTGTGATGAAAACGTGTTAGTTACTAACCCCCCTTTCTACTAATAATAATCAAATGAAACTGATTGGGACGTCGGATCACACCGTGGACGTTTGGGAACGCGCACCGGTGCCATTTACGCACGGAACATGCTCGAGCGACCTGCGTTTTAGCGCACCGGCAGCCTCGCTTGAAACTCTGAAGAGAGTAGGTGTCGGTGTACAACACAACAAGAAGTGAATTACAACGGTATTAATGCGAGAGCGGAGGACGGACTACCGAGTTGTAGAGGGAAGAAAGTTGCTTGTTATCGCGGAGGTTTGAGAGTCGACCGTCCAGTCAGACCACATCTACAGGAAAAGAAAGAAAAGAGAAGAAAAACTGATCGCTCTCTTGATCAATGTGAAAGATTGAAAGATACTGTCGCAGACGTGGACTCGACACGCTGACATTTCCCTGTAGAAGTCAAGATAACGGCGTTGACTTGGCTAACAGAAGGGGTTAAACCGTATCCAACGGGAGTTTGGAAAAGCCAGCCTTTCTTCCCCATACGGATCAACTCATTGGGTGGGAGCTGAGAGAGAGACAAGAGTCCCCAGCAAATCAGGAGCTAATTGATTAAAGAGACTTCATTTGAATAGGAGGGGGGCTGGCGAGGTGCCAATCGCCTTTCAAAGAAGCCCCCCGTATGATTAATCGCAGAGCATTATTGATAATCATAACAGGGCACATGCGCGGTGGATGGGCTCGATTTACGTAATTTTTTGAGAAGGTTTTTGTAGTCATTTTTTTATTCTTTGCCTGCTGATGTGCCAGCCAGCATGTCGCGGAGGAAACAAGCGAAGCCGCAACACTTCCAATCCGACCCTCATCTGCCTTTATCGGAGCACAATGGTGAGTCCAACTTACCTATCGCTACCTTTATCCAAGCACTGTGCATTTCTCACACTTTTTCTTTTTTTTCTCTTTTTCTTTTTTTTTAATTTTAATTTTTTTTTAGCTTTTATCGTATCTGTGGCCACATCCCCCCCTTTAAAGTTAATTGGCTGTTTTCATTGGACTTCATTCTTTTAGTGTGTCTCTTTGTAAATCCCATCTCCTTCGTGATTAAAGTGTGGGCCACTTTTCAGAGAACTTTACGCGCAGGATCTCATCGCTTCAGTTCACTTCACTCCGGTTCAAATGACAATTTACATCTACTTTTGTATTGTCTTTCTGTCAGACACCGTTGTGAAAACAGTAAAAGATAATTGTCTCTGTGTGTGTGTGTGTGTGTGTGTGTGTGTTAAAAGTAAAGTTTCATAACTTTTTAGACTCAACTTCAGGTTGAAATGGCCTTTTAAAACTACCAAACTAACCGAGTAATGAGAGGCCAGCTCCTCTCCGAGGCTGCGCTGCGTTCAGCGGTCGCTCTCGGTGCGTACAGATGGACCACCCTGTCGCTCCTGCCTGGACCTTTCCTGGGTCCCGGACACAGTGCGTTTGAGTCCAGCGCTCTAAAATTGTACAACGTCTTTTCCTCTTTTATAATAATAATTTTTTTAAAAATCAGTTTCATTTAATCATCGCCTGTTTGAACACTAACGCTAGAAAGTTGAGAGAAAGGAGGGAAAACTTCTCAACACAACCTTTCCCCGGATTCTAAAAATATCCATATCAGTTTACTCATCGTTCAAACTTTTTGGTCGTGTAGCAGCATAGTGAAGTTAAGACTTGACACACACACAGACACAGACACACACTCACATGCGACTCCATTTCTATTACAAAAAAAAAATGCAGCTGTCTCAAGAAAAAAAAATAGTTCCGTTAATTCTTACTTTAACACAACTGAAGCCCACATATGGTATTCTGCCTGCTGTGAAAAATGACTATGATATAGTTTCTGTTTGCAAAGTGAACTAGACTCCCTTTCAACTGTTGTTGTGCCTAAAATGTGAAGCCAGTTCATACAAAGTGGCATTCAGAGCTGTAAAACGCAGTACTGGAGCTCTTACAGACCTCTGGAAGGCCACAAAAAGACAGTTAAGTTGCGACTAATTCTTAATCGTTTGTTACATTTGTGTCGGAAGTAGAATGCAGAAGTAAAAAATAAAAAAACACAACTTGAATAAACCTACAGTAGAAAAAGATTACTAACACTTGCGTTTCCTAACCGAGCAGGTTACGCTGCGTTGCAATGTTTTTTTTTTGTTTTGTTTTTTTATTGTTTTTTTTGTTGATCGTTTCACAAGACTCAGTAGCAAAAAAAAAAAATTCTGTAATTTAAAAAATAATATATAACTCCAAAGAGGCTTATCTCAGGTCTGTCGTGCAGCCTGATTGGATTTTACTGTAAAGTGTGTTAAATGTTTATTCTTTCAATTTGTTAAAAAAAAAACCACAACAACAACATGTTTGCACACAAATACAACGTGCTGATTAAATTTAGAAGTTATTTCTGATGCCTGCTATACCTGTTGGATAAAGGATATACATGTTATATATACAATGTAAATATTCTCAAAGCTACATTGTGTTTAGGACTGCCTGGAAAGCAGGTCAGTGGAAACAAGCACTTGTTTCTTGCACGGGAAAAAAAAGGTATTTTCAGGCTATTTCACATGATTTCTAGGAACCTGATAATTAAGGCAAAACATAGTTAATTCCAGAGAGCTGTTTTTTTTTCTCTCCTGCATTTTCCTTTTAATCTAATAAACTTAATATAGACTTACTTTTGTCACTAACCGTGGAAGACTGCAGAATGCAAAATATCTTAATTGTGTCCAATACCATGCCACGCTTACAATTGTTGCAGAGTATCTTGTGTATGTGATTATAACGGTAGGGATATGTTGTCTTTCGGTTTCGGGGGGTATTTAGCTGAGCGTGTGCTCACAGCGAATGTACTGTGCGTGTCTTCTGGAGAGTTGTGGCAGCCGGAAGTGAAAACAGAAAGTCATTGTATTTGTGGCTGAATATCAGTGATGCTGAGGGCCATATAGTTGCTGGGAGGTCGGAGTGAGAGCCACAGAGGGTGGGATGTTGAGCTGTTTTAACCTTTGCCAGTGTCCCTCTGTGTGGAAGTGACAAGAGTTCAGGGCTCAGTGTGTTCCTCTCTACCTCACCATTGACCCTGCTGATCAGAGCTGCAGGCGGCCGAGCTAAGGCCTCGACTTTTGTTTTGTTTTTTATTTTGTAAGTGTGTGTGTGTGTGTGTGTGTGTGAGGCCTTATCAATATTGTGGCCATCCCCTTTCGCCCTATCAGAGCGGCCCCCCTAGAGGGCAGATTGGCAGGGCAACCCTCTTTGCACTGTTGTTCCCTGCGAACAGGGAGTGCAGTTGCTTGTCATTTTGCCAATGTATGTATGTGAGTCTAGGTGTAGCCTGAAGGACTTGGTTTGCTTTTTTCCCTCCCCTTAAGCTTTAAGCATGTCACTGGGGCAGAGCTTCTGAGATTTGAGTCTTGTCCTGGACCACGGCAGCTTTAGTGGAACCCCATCTAGTGTTCAGTGGGATGAGTCCTGAGGGCTGGAGACGGTGTGAGCAGAAACCCTCCTGAAGTTACAAGTGTCAAGAGGCCCCCTGCGAAAAAATAATGTAGGATCTTCTCAAAGCTCTCTGTCAACTTTTTTGACTAATCCTCACTTTCTTGTCTCTCATATTCAGACTTTGGTCAATCTCTTCGAGGCTCTGTCCTCTGTTCTTTGTCTCTCCTAATGCCCTTTAGCCTTGCGCACTGCTTACATTGTGCTTTTGATAGAGACTCTATGGAAGTTTTACAGACTCCATCTTCATACCAGCTTGACTTTATCTTAATTTTAATTCGAAGTTAATCCTTGCTATTTTGGGAACTAAGCCTAATGCTATCATCTGCGCTGTTTGCTGTACTACTCTTGCATGGACAGTGGATTTGTAGACATGCATTGATTTAGTCTCGATTCTTTTTTTTCTTTTTTTTTTTGTCAAGTAAAACATAGTCTTAGGCGCAGTTTAAAGAGCAAATTTGCCGTGTAAGCATTTAAGTTATTGATGAAACATGATCTTACACATTGTTATGTTTTGCATATTATTATTATTATTATTTTCTTCTCTCACATTCCAAAGTTAAGGTGAAGAGGAGCACAATTCTGGTGAAAATGTTTTTCTCCAGTTCCTTAATTATTGATATATAATTGCAAAAAATTATTTAGCAAATTAATATCTTCTGGTACCCTTTTTTAAGTATATATATATATATATTCTAGTCATAGTTTTAATATTGTTATTTGCCTTTAAGCCTCACTGCTTAAAAATAGTATTATTAAAATATTTTGATTTGTAGGATTTTTTTTGAAAATGCGCTCTGCAAAAAATATTGTTCTCGTTGTTTGGAAATGAATTTGTTTAAAATTTTTAATTAAATAAACACACTTTCTGAGGTATGAATGAAATGGTGAATTAACTTAATTTCAGTGAACACCATTTCTCTCAACTAGTACATGCATAGTGTTGCACCGTATTTTTTTTCTTATGCTTTGTGTAGACTTAATGTACATATGTATTATATTTTATTTATTTATCAATTCAACATCTTCCAGAAGTTTGTTAGACATAAGATGTTGTTTTTAATTTTTTTGGCTCCTATTTTCATCCCACTCATATGATTGGACTTTCTTAATGCTTATTTGTGTATAGTCAGCCTTGAGAAAAGAGGAAAGGCGTTTATTCAATCCTCACATTATGAATCAAACGCATTTTTTTTTTTTTTTTTTTACAAAATTAACGTTTGGGGTGTAGGTAGGCGGGTGAGAGGGAGGGGGGGTTTAACATGAAAAGTTATCATTAAAGTTGAGTCTTCTCTGTTTGCATGGTTTGGTGGTGTGAGGGCCAGGGTTTACTGTCATGGCAACTTTGCGTTATCTGATGTCTCTGAGCAGAGAAACATTGAGGGAGATAATCCCTGAATTAAACAGGATCTGCTTTGAGTCGACTGAGATGAGCAGGGCCAGGCTGTGCCGACGATCCCCGCCGCTCCCATGCTGCGTGAACAATGGGAAGGCATCCTGTCTCTCTGTGGGGCAGGGCTGCACTTCTCTGGGTTTCATTTGCAAATGAATTCTTGGCCCTGATGAAAGTGTTGAGGGGCCAGAGCCACAATGAAAGGGATTCATAGAGAAATGCAATTTGTAAATCAACTTGTATGTTAAACAGTGAGATTTTAGTGTGACAAAGAGGGAAAAGAATAAGGAAAGTCTGGAGCACAGCAGTGGCTCTGGGGGCAGGGTGTTGTCTTGCGTTTTCACTCCCTGACATGTCCTGTTTATTAAAATGGAAAATTCAAAAACCTGTTTTTGTGTGCATTTCAAAGGCGATTATTACTTTTCAGCTCAGTGTCAGCTGAAGTTTCTGTTTCTGTATTACGAGTTCTGTGAGTTGGTGTGTCCAGTTTCTCAGTTTTGGCAATTTTGCGATACAAACGTTCTGATGTACCAACCTATGCTTTAGTTATGTCCAAGTTCTTTATTTAAACAGATTGTTAGTGCTGGTTTTTGGGGGTATTTTTTCCAGTTACTTTTTTGTCCTAGAGTTATTTACTGTTGTGTGCCTTTTCTGTTGTTGATAATGTTTCGGGGGCTTCATTCACAATTATGGAAAAGAGGTCTCGTGACTTAAAAAAAAAAATCAACATACTTTTTTTTTTATTACACAAGAGACATTTTAATGACAGACACTTTCAAATCATAGGTATTAGGTAAGTCGGTTATTTCTTTGTATCGCTTTGATTTTGACTTGACTTGTGTTGTGTGTAGCGTGACCACATAAAAGTCTGGATGCCACAGGCTCAGTTGTTCATGTCTCACTGTGATTGCTGCCTGAGTGGATACAAATTAGTTTAGTGACATAGATAACCTGTCCAAGATGCCCATAGTTGGCTGAAAATGAGCAAAGTTGACAGCAAATTGAAAGTCTAATAAGTCCTTCAAATGCTTGATTTGCACCGAGTAGACAAGTAGACTTTGAAGGGCATGGAATATAGGAAATCAATGCCTTTCTATGAAATTTCATTAAGACCCAATGTCCTCGCTTCACTCTATTCTATATTTTGATGGATTATCTGGAGAAAATGATTACCTTTGGTTGGCTGATGAAACCCAGATGTACATCTTCAAAGATCACTTTTATGCAATATTTGAGTAGTTCCTATTGATTTTGTATCCCCTTATCGTGTTTCAGAGGCCACTGCATTGAGTAAGGCTTTTTCTCATTTCTGATGGCTTATTGTTGTTTTTCGATCGTTGTTTTTGTGAGCACATCAAGGGGATAAGTGTAAAACTGATTAACTTAAGATTAACAACAATGGAATTTGAGGAGATAAAGCTGCTTCTTCAGCTGCAAAACATTTCTAATCACTAATCCTCTGTTTCCTCTTTTTCAGGGGACACAGAACTTTGCTCAGAGGACCCCCCCTGCAAGGAGTCAGACGCCCATGTCTGTAGCAGATGTTGCGCTGAGTTCTTTGAACTATCAGATCTTGAGGAACACCAGAAGAATTGCACTAAGAATCAGTTAGTTCTGATAGTGAATGAAAATCCTGCCTCCCCCACCGGAACTTTCTCGCCTGGGTCTCCTCCCCATAATCCCGATGACCAGATGAATGACACAGCTAATAACACTGATCAAACAGAGTGCAGTGATCTTTTGGAGCCTAACCCTCTAGAAAAAGACGAATCCATGGACGTGGACGTTTCCGGAATGAGCAGTGGTCATGAAGAGGAAGGCAGTCATACAGGGAGCGGGAGCCCCATCAACGCAGTCAGCAGCCATGGTGGCAGGGGCACCTCTGGCCCTGCAGTAGGTACTTCAGCTATCTCAGCCCCTCTACCTCAGCTTAGTAACCTGACTGAGCTGGGGAACTTCTCCATGATCAACAGCAATGTCATAATTGAAAATCTGCAGAGCACCAAAGTGGCTGTGGCCCAATTCTCCCAAGAGGCCCGTTCCACTGGGGGCCCCAGGGTGGCAGTGCCAGCCCTGATGGAGCAGCTCTTAGCCCTGCAACAACAACAAATCCACCAGCTGCAGCTTATTGAGCAGATTCGCCATCAGATATTGCGACTGGCCTCACAGTCCCCAGAAATGCAGGTTCCCCCAACCTCTGCTCCAGGCACAATGGGACCTGCTGCCAGCCCACTGACCACACTCAGCTCCCATCTTTCCCAACAGCTGGCTGCAGCTGCAGGCCTAGCACAGAACCTGGCTAGTCAGTCAGCCAGTATTAGCAGCCTAAAGCAGCTGGCTGCAGCGGCACAGCTACCTCAGTCCAATCCAAGCAGCAGTGAGACATCTCAGAGCATTAGCACACTGGGGCCATCAACAGTCAGTGCCCAGCCCTCTGACAAGAGGCCGAATCATATGAGTAGCCTCCAATCTCAGCTCAGCAGCTCCTCACTAGCTAAGTCATCCACGCCAGCATTTGGAATAGGTAGCTTACTGAGCTCTGCAGTGAATCCCCTTCTACCTCAGCCCCCATCTGGAAATCCCATGTTCTCCAGCTCTCTGCCCAGTGTTGGCACCACTGTAGAGGACCTCAACTCTTTAGCAGCTTTGGCCCAGCAGAGGAAAGGCAAGCCGCCAAATGTCACTTCATTTGAACACAAGAGCAGCTCTGATGATGCTTTCTTCAAGCATAAGTGTAGGTTTTGTGGCAAGGTGTTTGGGAGTGACAGTGCCTTGCAAATCCACCTGCGCTCTCACACAGGCGAGAGACCATACAAGTGTAATATCTGTGGTAATCGCTTCTCAACCCGTGGCAACCTGAAGGTACATTTCCAGCGTCATAAAGAAAAATATCCACACATCCAGATGAACCCCTACCCCGTTCCTGAGCATTTAGACAACATACCAACAAGCACCGGCATTCCATACGGCATGTCTATGCCCCCCGAGAAGCCTGTCACCAGCTGGCTGGATAGCAAACCAGTTTTGCCCACTCTGACTTCCTCAGTCGGCATGCTGCTGCCACCAACCATGCCGAGCCTGCCACATTTCATCAAAAAGGAAGATCATTCAATAGCCATAACTAGCCCTTCTGTTACTGCAAAAAGTGACTCAGGTGCTACTGAGCTTTCCGCTAAAAGTAATGATGGCGTGTCTGAAGAGGGTGAAAGTGCAACTCTGCCTACCTCAAATGGGAAAACTGAAGAAGGCAGCCACTCCTCAGGCTTCATGACAAATGTGAGCTCTGCCTCAGAGAGCACTACCGAGTACACAACATCTAACAGCCCGCCCATGATGACCAACCCACTCATGCCTCTTATGTCTGATCACTTCAAGGCTAAATTCCCCTTTGGAGGTATTCTGGATCCTCTCCAGGGGTCAGAGACCTCAAAGCTACAGCAGCTCGTGGAGAACATTGACAGGAAGATAACAGACCCAAACGAATGTGTCATCTGCCATCGGGTGCTGAGCTGTCAAAGTGCTCTGAAAATGCACTATCGCACTCACACCGGGGAAAGGCCATTTAAGTGTAAAATCTGTGGTAGAGCGTTTACCACCAAGGGAAATCTCAAGACCCACTACAGCGTTCATAGGGCCATGCCTCCTCTTAGAGTCCAACACTCCTGCCCCATTTGTCAAAAGAAGTTCACAAATGCTGTGGTTCTACAACAGCATATTCGCATGCACATGGGTGGGCAGATCCCCAACACCCCACAGCCAGAGAATTACCCGGAGTCCATGGTCTCTGACACTGGCTCATTTGAGGAGAGAAACTTTGATGATTTGGACAACTTCTCTGATGACAATATTGAAGGAATGGATGAGGGCCCAGATAGCAGTGTGCCAGACACACCCATGTCTGCTGATGCCTACCATGACAGTCTATATAACTCCCCATCTCCCCCTGAAATGGCTAGCCAGGAAGGGCAAGAGAGAAATGGCCAAGAGATTGCCCGCAATAATGAAACAGAGGAGCTCCGAGTGAGCCAAATGAAGGCTATAGCAAATGGCTTAGTGGAGGGGGATTGTCTCACCAACGACTCCTCATCGTTGGGAGGGGATGTTGAAAGCCAAAGCGCCGGGAGTCCAGCTGTGTCAGAATCTACCTCCTCCATGCAGGCGCCATCTCCCACTAGCATGCAGCCACAAACACAGAAATCCCCAAGCATGGAAGAAAGGCACCAGAGGGCCTTATCCTTGGAGCACACCAGTGCAGGCTTCTTGCACTCACACCCCTCCAACATTGGAGCCCTGGACCTGACATCTGTCAATCCCTCAAAAGACCCCCTGGGCATGATATTCTCCTTCCGTGAGCGTAACACCATCAAGAACACATCCTGTGACATCTGTGGGAAGACCTTTGCTTGTCAGAGTGCCTTGGACATTCACTATCGAAGCCATACCAAAGAACGACCATTTATTTGCACGGCCTGTAACAGGGGTTTCTCCACCAAGGGCAACCTGAAGCAGCACATGCTAACCCATCAAATGAGAGACCTGCCCTCACAGCTTTTTGAGCCGTCAAACACCAGCCTGTCATCGAGCCCAACCCCTTCCCTCCTCTCTGTAGGCTCTCTTAACAAACCTGAGGTCAACGGCTTCCTTCATGTCCTCCACCCAGAGAACAAGGACATGCCTTCTGGCTTAGTCCCGTCATCTGCCTCCACTTCCCCAGTGCTTTCCTCTGCTCCGCCACGCAGGACACCCAAGCAACACTTCTGCAACACCTGTGGGAAGTGTTTTTCCTCTTCCAGTGCTTTACAGATCCACGAGAGAACCCACACTGGGGAGAAACCCTTTGCCTGCAGCATCTGTGGTCGAGCTTTCACCACAAAAGGAAACCTCAAGGTAAATGTCAAAACATCCACAAAACTGTTGGTCTCCTAAAAGTTTGTGCGGGAGAATGTTTGTGAAAAATAATCCTCAGAACTTGTTTAGTTAGAACTGTTTAGTTTTATACAGCATATCAGAGCACAACAAATCAGAGATGGTAGTGTTGTATATTTAATTAAAGGAACAGCTCTCTGAGAACACAAAAAAATACCTTAGTGGAAAGACTGAATCACACAATCACACAACTAAGATGATTATTGAGGAGAAATTCCAGAATGCGATCAGCTGCGAATTATTCAGTGCACAGAAATAATTAAATCAGAGGCAATCATTGTGAGACAGGTCAGTCTGTAGTTTTCCATAACGGACACTGTGAAAGCCTGAATCATTAATCATCGGCTCAATGATCTACAGACACTAGGGAAAATTGTGTGGACTAGATAAAATGATGTCAGTTATTTTTGAGGTGTGTATGAACCCTTAATCCTAGACAGAAATGTGGGATACTTTACTAAATTTTAAAGGTTATAGTAATCAAGTTCTGGCTGTTGGAGGCTGGTCTTAAAGACATAATACATATACATTTCTAGTTAAAGTCGATCCACTACACTAGCATAGTATAGCACAAAAATTATTTCTTATTTCTGTAGTAGGTTTTACATTAAATAGCTTATAACATAGAATTTTGAAGGAGAAAAAAAGCGTTGCCTTTTGTCATCGAAAGGGTATTTGCAAAGGTGAAATGTCACATGTAATACTGGCCAGAGCAATGAAACTGGACAGTGCAATTTTACCCCAAGTCCTGTGGTCCCCCTGTGAGATGAGCAAATTAAGGTTTAGATTAAACAGCATGTATCCTTCTTGCCAAAATAAGATCTCACAGCATAGGTAACCAGCTAGTCTGCTGCACCCAGGGTGTGAAGCTATTTTAATACAGAGTTGAGCATTATTATTATTTTTTCCATTGCATCATCTCATGTGCAGCTCTTGTAGCCAAGTTTGTAAACATCACTAATTTTCATCCCTCTCATTGCTTTGTCTCTCTCCTCCCTCCCTTTTATTCCCTCTCTCTCTGTGTAGGTTCACATGGGCACGCACATGTGGAACAGCGCTCCTGCCAGACGTGGCCGCAGGCTCTCTGTGGACGGGCCAATGGCCTTCTTGAGCACCAACCAAGTCAAGTTTCCTGAGATCTTCCAGAAAGACATGGCATCAAGGGCAAGCAACGGGGACCCAGCCAGTTTCTGGAACCAATATGCTGCAGCCTTCTCCAACGGCCTGGCAATGAAGACAAATGAAATCTCGGTCATTCAGAATGGAGGAATCCCACCCATGTCAGGTGGTTTGGGAAATGGGGGTAGCTCTCCCATAGGCGGCCTGACTGGCAGCCTAGACAAGCTACACAGCACAGAGCCCAACGCTGCTCTCGCTGGTCTGGAGAAAATGGCCAACACAGACAACGGAGGCCACTTTCGCTTCACGCGCTTCATAGAGGACAATAAAGAAATTGTCACTAATTAGAGTGTACGTCCTCAATTGCGCACAGACACACGACGATGCCTAAAAGGCATACTGTACACATATGTAGACACACAGAAGAAGAAAAAGACAGAGAACAAGACAGGGACAAAATCAACTGAACTGCTTTGCTCGCCATTGAATCTTTACGAACATAAGTGTGAAGACAAGTTGCTTTTTTTGTACAATGTACATGTTATAGTTTTAAGGAGCTTATTTATTAGTGATTATAACCTTGCTTGAAACCAAGTGGAAGCATTAACAGTTAGGTTTTTGTTTGTTTTAAAGCCAGAATGGGTATGTATGAGTGCTTAAAAAATGTGCTTTTGAAACGTAGGTAGATAATCTTACCTTGGCATTAAGTTATTTTCTGTCTGTAGTAGCTATAACCGAACTGTTGATGTTCATGTGATGCATTAGCCCTGTAATAAGCAAACAGACTTGCTGTAAATAATGTACACTGATCTTCTGTAGATGGTCTAACATCTGTGTGTTCATGCGCCCCTTCTCTCATCAAAAACGAAACATCAAAATTCAGGCAAGGGACTAAATGATGTGGTAGTTCCTTTCTTTCCCGTTTCTATACTTCTGTTTTATTTAAGGAAGACATCTGGTTTATTTAGTGTTAACTTGTTTTGTTGTTCTATGTAATGTACTTTCTACTTTTTGTTTACTTCCATATCTTTTTCCTCAATCTCTATTCTTTTTTTTTCTTTTTTTTTTCTTGTCGCTCGTATTTTGGTGTTGTTGAAAGCAAGACAGTTGCTAAGAGGGGGAAATATTCGGTCTGGCCTTTTTCCTGGTGTTTGGAACTGAGACAGCCAATCAAATGAGCAGGATTCTCCTTTAGTTTCTCAGCTGGATTTCCACATTGCTGCTACGTCCCAGCATCCTCAGTGACATCAAGTGCAAAGTTGTGTGTTGAAGCTTCTGTAAATATGTTCAGATGTGGAAATACAAACTCCCTCATGAGAAAATGTACATATAGCTCACACAAGAAAAGTCCATCATGGCCAGGGGACAAAATGATAGTGTTTTTATAAATATAAATATATATTGGGTTTGACAACCTTCGGACTGTTACATGCACTTTCTTGGAAAGTTGGAAGATCTTTATGGGTCCAGTTTCTCTACACTTTAATACCTACTAACAACTAAAATACTGTAATTCTTTACTCTAATAATCAAATACATCAGTTTTCCAAAAGAAACGTTGTGTGTTTGTGTGCCTTTATTCTCTTCTTTTGTTTTTTGTTTTTATATTATTGGATATATACAGACAATTTTTATCTCATAATTAGTATTGAAAATAATTTGAAAGAAGAGCAGCAATAAAATAAAATAAGCTTTTTTTCCCCTTCCTGTATATAATAATGTGTGTTTAGGGCCGGTGTGCAGCCTGCGCATCTCTCTTCAGTGTTTGTGCTGGAAAAAAGAAAAGGCGGATGCTTGGATGCAACTCTTCATGGTGTGATCTCCCCTGCTCTTTAGTTTCAAATGATCGCAGGTTTAACCTCATAATTTCCGTTGCCAGTCCTTGAAATTTCCGCTAATCACCGGAATCAAGTTGATTAATGCATTTTTTACGCTAAAAGAAAAAAAGGTTCCTCTTGCCACATATTTATACACGTTTACCAAAAAAAACTGTGATTTAAAAAAAAGTCTCACATTGAATATGTCGTTTAAATATGTTATAATGTTCCATTAAAAAAATGCGACGATTTATTTAATTGCCCCAAAAAGAAGTTGTCCAAACGGCCACACGGTTATACGGATAAAGCCTCTCTGGCGGCTTTAAACATTTCTTTAAGTTACATATTTTTTTTCCTTCCTTTTGTATTTCAACAGCTGCATTTAATTTAACACATCGTTGCACATCCTGCAGTACAAGATCTGTTCATTTCTGACCAGCATCCTCGGCGCTCTCCCCTCCTCTTCACACAGCCGATATTTACGTTTTGTATTTGGAGACGTCGACGCTAAATGATCCTTGCCCGCAGCGCCTGTTTTCTTTTCAACAGTCACATATGTTCTCCTGAGCTCTGTTCGTGCAGCACATCGGCTTCCTGACAGATTCCCTTCAAAGGACAGAAAGAAAAATAACAACTGATCCACACACTTCACTCCTCTGCTAATTAGAACCAATGGCCTCCTTCGTGTTTACAACGTTAACCCCTTAGATTACGCAGTTTAATACAAAAAAACATAAAGCTATTATTATTAATATTATTAAATAATCATTGATACTATCAGTATTAACAGCAATAATAATAAGAAGAATTTACTATGATTTATTTCATCATAAATAATAACAGTAATAATTTAAATTTAAATTCCCAAAGGAAACAATAAAATGCAATTTTTAACACATTTGAAATTATAATTAAAATATGTCACAGGAATATTTAAAGTCAGAACAAAGAAGCACAGAATTATTTAATATGTTATATATACTGTATATATGTTTGTTTGAATAATGCATGATGATTTGTTGTTTTTGTTTTTGTTTGTTTGTTTTTTCATAAACATACAGGAGTAAACACAAGCCTAATCTCTGTGAGTATTCCCAGCACTAAGCGTGGACCGGCCTCTTGCCTCTCTTTCTCTGCTTAAGTATCGATTAAGCTGTGCAGTATTACAGAAACACTTGAATCTCAGGTGGCAGGAATGTGTACAATTGATCTCTTCCACTGTGGCTCCCAGCAGTGGCTTTTTGCTTCACAACACAGAGCACCACAGGAAGAGCCGGGTGAACACACTGAAACACAATCGCTACACACACTAAGAGGGGCTGTCCCAGTCTGCCCTGCTCACTGTCACAATTTATTGTAGTGCTGTGAGTCTCACCCACACTGCACCGCTGCTACACTCACGCTACAGAGATCTTACACACTTTATATGATAAACACACTCCAAGAGATATATATACTGCATCTTCACAGCTACACACAAACACACACACACACCTACATATTTTGATTTTATTCTTGACTTTTTTTCCCCATGTTTTGTAATTTTAGTGTTATTTCTTCCCTCGGCCGACCCAAACGACTTGATGGCCTTTTGCTGCAGTGTCTGGAGAGGATGGGAACCATCAGCAGGGAAACATTACTCTCTTTAGCTGTAAGCCACTCTCGTCCACTTACTGTACACTTGAAGTTTCATTAAACGGTTGGCCTTAAGTAAAGGCTGTATGCACAGCTGCCACACCACAAAAATAAGATCATTTGTTTCCTGCGCCAGTTTCTTTTGTACAATAATGTTTATACTGGTTCAGTCGAAAAAACATTACGCTATTTTCTTTTCTTCTGTTCGATTTTTCTAAAATGAGAGTGAATGATTAACATTAGTTTAAAACTGGAGGAATAATGCTTTGAAAAAAATAATAAAAAATAAATGAACAATTTTTGAAAAGTTTAGATGGGTCATGTGCTGTGTGTGTGTGTGTGTGTGTGTGTGTATTTATTCTAATCTGTCACAAAAAAAAAGACTCTTCAGCAGTAGCGCCAGGAGGTTGTATAATTCACACTGGTTCCTTTTCTCCACAGTCCAGTTTGCAGGGTCAGGTTGAGATGGAGCTGCGTGGAGTTGATGTTGAGAAGCTGGAGCCCCCTCCCACATCCTCTGCCTTGTGCTGTCAGCCCTCCTGAGTCGATACAAACCGTAGCCTGGGGCCCGGCCTGGACTCCCCACTGAGGTTCTGGCCTACCGCTGGGAGATCAAAGACCCACGCAGGACAATGGTGAGCCTCATTTAGCCAGCCACGGTTCACTTTCCCTGGATGCACCGCCACACCTGCCCATGCCGTCAATCACACTCAGGTGATGGATTTTGCTCAGAGGCCTTCTCTCTGCAAGAACATCCTGCTCTTAAGCTTTTACACACATTATGAGTCTAAATCATACTTTTAAAAAGCGCATTGTTGAAGTGTGTCCCACCTCCATCTCTGGTTTAGAAGATATTCACCTGCTCCTAGATTTGGGGTTAAATAAAATCATTTTTCTTATTGTTTTTATTCTAAAGTATGAATTTGTCTTTTGCTTTTTATTCCTGATAGAACATATGTGCTGCCTGTAATTTCTCCAGTATGGCCTGGAACGGTATTGCGTTGTAAAGAGTAGTGATTATTTTGTATTTGTATAAGCCTCTCGCTAATTTGCTTTGTCATTTTCCTTCTGCTGTTTCATGCAGGTTTTATCTTTCTGTGGTTCTCATCATGTTTCCTGTGGAAAATGGAGCCTGTCTACAGCATGTACACAGCTGGTCGGAAGACAAGACCTCCAGATTGTAAGTACAAACAGGGAGCAGGATTTTTTCGGGCCTGTACTCTCTCACAGTTATCACAGACAAAGTCTTCTAGGAAATATCCATCCGCCCAAACCAGACACTTTTTTTTCTTTTTTTTTTTTCCTTCACTTCGCTCCTGTTTGTTCTTCATTTAACTTGTGCTTTGGACTTATGAGGGTTTGAAGGCAGTCTTTGCATGGTTTATTTTTATGGCAAAGCAATCTGGAGACTATCCAAACGTCAAGGTCATTTATCTTGCGCCTCATCCGCTTCTTGCCTTTTGTGTGGTGAGAAAAAGAGGCACAAGCCCATATTACATTTCATGACCTATTGTGTCAAAGGAGTACCCAGACAAACAGGTGGGAGCCCTAATGTGAGTTTCGTCGTGGACCAGACACACCAAACTTGAGGCTCCCCGGCTCATTCTTTAATAAGGCACTCATGCTTGCAGAACGGCCACAGTGCTCCGTTTTTCCTCATCGTCAGATGGGAACCTTCAGGGATGCTAATGAACATACAGTGAGGGTTTGTCTCACGCACAGTGCTCCCGCTATCTGCGACTCCCAGTTTATCATCACCACTGAAATTGCAGGGCCATTTTACTGGGCTTTTACCACAAGGAGGACATTTAGCCCATTGTGATGCTAATTCTTTAAAATTTGATGTCTAGGGTTTGTTCTTTCAGGTCAGGATAGGTTTATGAGACTGGCTCTTTTGAGTACAACCACCTTTTTTGTTATCACAGAAAAAAAAAATAAAAAATAACTGCAGTCACGGGTTGTCCTCTTAAAGGCAAATTTAATTTAATGTGCATTTCCATTTTAAGATGAATCACATGTTTCCTTATTTTGTACAGTAGAATGGAGACAGATCGTCTTTCTTTGCTTTTAAAGAACTGCCTCAAGATTAAGTAGGCTGATTGTGGCCCTTTCACCATCAGAATTACAGTTGGTAACCCTAGCCAGGCATGTCTGCTCTGGGGCTTAAACACACACAGAGTTGGGGACACTCTCTGTTAATGTCATCTCACAGATTAAATTTCCTCATCACAATCTAACCTTGAGTCCCACAACCTCTGACACATATTCTTTATTCTTCCTCTCAACGCCCTAGCATGCTAGTGAGACGGAACAATATTCCGTGGCTGCGGATGGAGATATTGATATTGAGCGGCAAGATGGGATGTCAGGGTGACTAGGAAGAAGCCCTTCAGCCCCTTGTCAGGTGTGTTTTGGTTCTATAGGTGCTCTGGAGAGATGTCTTGAGTTTATTGAATTTGTCATTTTCGGCCTGGGAGTGAAAAGGGCACCTGTGTGCTGCCGTAAGCCCTTGTGCTAGCACCGTCACCCACATCACACGATGACAGCTGATGTGCAGGGACAACCCTGAAGCTGTTGAATTTTTTTTTTTTTTTTTGAAAGCAGTCCATCAGCCTGTGCGTACATTATTCATCAGGGAAACAGCTGAAAGGATATTTACTTTGTCAATTTTCTCATAAAAGCCTCCTCGGGCACAAAAAAGTCACCCAGGGTTACAGCGAGGAAAACGTAGCTATTTCTGAGGCAGGTTTAGTGTTCTGTCAGACTCAAATTGAAGACTGTTGTAGTTGTGGATACCGGCCACCCACATCAGTGCTAGATCAAAGCAATGGCCTGCTACAGTGGCTGAATATTCAGCGTGTGTGTGTGATAGGTTCCTCTACATCGGTCACTGACTGTGGGAAAATAAGGATGGTCTGAAAGAGATTTTGCTCTGTTTTACTGTCTTTTATTGGATTTTGTATTGCTGTACAGTGTGTGTGTGTAATGGGTCAGGATCACAGATCTGCCACCCACTCCTTTAAAAACAGCTCACTCCTCTATTCAAGGTTAGTTTTCTCATCGGACAACTGATGTAAGCAAGAGGAAAATGGTTTCCTCTGTGAAATGTGTAATCAAATGTAAGATAAGAAATGCATTAGGTCATGGCAATTCCCACAATGTGCTGTTTGATATGGAAATGTTGGAAATGCGTGCACATGTGTGTTAGTGTTAGTCTGCATGGTTACTTGTGTGTGTAACTCAATTGCACCGCCAGAGTTAGATGTTTGACTCCCACTGGATCCACCAGAGCTAAAATGGCATCACTCATTGGATTAAAGCACCCACTAAATGGCATGTGTTACGATTATGTGATTTCATGCCCCTATAAGAGTGTGTGTGTGTGTGTGCGTGCGTGTGTGTGTGTGTGTGTCTTTGCATACATGCCTTCCTCATGCTCAGTTAAGTCTGTGCCACCTGTGATTAATAAGAAATATCCCAGATCCTGCAGGTTAATGTTTAATCAATCAACTCAGAGAGAAGCCTCTAAATGGCCCGGTTTATTTTTAACCACTGCATCACATTAAATGCACCAAGGTTTTGCACAGCCAAAACTCATTACTCTGGCTTTCAGCTAATGTTTATCAATCCGTGGTGAGAATATTTTACACCAGCTTTATTGTTTTGTTGTTGTTGTTTTTTTTCTTATCTAGGAAAAGTAAGAAAGAAACTATCAAGAACATAATGTATTTTTTTTTATATTAAAAGACAGAATGAGGTGATTTTGAAGGCTAAAATATCACAGAACAAGCTCAACATGTACAGTAAGTGTAAAAATGCCAACAACATTTCTCTTTCACTGTGAGCGGCTACTGTGTGACTTAGCTGTAGCGCCCGCTGTATGAAATCAACACCCCACTCAGCAATAATGCTCTCTGAGGCTTGGCCAGTTTACTAAATAATCGATCCAAATAAAAGCAGCAGATAAAATTGACTGGCCCTCATATACTTAATTATTGCAGCTATTTGACCAAATAGCATTTTTCAGGATGCTGCGTGTCACAGGCCATCAATATTCCTTTAATCGCTGTTAGTTATTGTCCTACTTTGTTACTGCTGTGGATGGCCGGTCTCCAGTGGTCAGTTTGGCCCAGGGCAGCAAGGGAATGAGATGCTAAATGGTTGTGCAAACAATTTGATTATGCTGTTTAATTCCCGTCATATAGATCTGCCGGGCCTGCTGATGCACTCATTTCAGTGGCACTGGAACAGCACAGCGCTGACCTGCCTACCTCACACCACCAGAAAGAGCTGGTTTTTCCACAGGATCAATAGTGACTTGTCTTGCAGGTTTCACCTCTTGTGAGTAACCTTTCTGCTCCTGTATGATGGAGCACTGTTCAACATCCAGTCTATGCTCGAATGATGTTGAAAGCATTTGCATGTTGTACCTATGGCTTAGCCCCTGAGCCTCTGATCTTTAGCGAGCTGAACTAAGGTGTTGTAATACAAGGACAGTTGAGGGTTAACTCCCCCCAACTGAAAAATGAGAAATGAGCAGAGCAAGCTCTCAGCCCCAGTTGCCCAGTTCCCAAAATTAACATTTCAATTCAAAACCAATAATAACGCATTGTGTCTGGCATGAATGAGTGCTGCTGCAAAGGGAAGGCGATACCTCCTGTTCCTGTGTCAATGAAAAAGCTCCTTCATCTTCTGCTAAAGGGCCCACACAGTCTGAGGTCAGCCAGTCAGCCTTGGTTACACTGCACAGGCATGCCTGGGTGGACGGCTCAAGCTTCCCGGTGCCTTTACAAAAACCAGGAACTAGAAACACACACACACACTCACATAGATACACAGGCATACGCAGAAACACTCATGTCATGCTCTGCATGAAGTTGATGCCTCTTAAGTTTTGCCTAGGACTACTTAGCATGAGATAAAAGTACATTTTGTGTTCATTGAAATGGGTTGCAGTAACTAATTGCAATATCATATGACCATTTCTACCTCAGTGGCATATTATGATTTGAAACATAATAGTTGTATGAGGGTAAATAGTCTGTACATGTGCATTCCACTTGCTTTTTGCTTGCTTTTTTTTTTATTGCTGATCTGTTAGGAATGCGTTCATACAATTGTGAAATCTTATATGCAAGATAGGCAGTCTAAAACCTGTTATATCTTGAGTTTACATACTTTTCATTGACAGAAGATCCCAGGAAGTCAGAAGGAGCCATAAATGAACACACTGTGCAGGGTTTGGGCATCTTGGCTTTGGAGAATGGAATCGGGAGCCAGACTCTGTGGCCGTGCCAAGAAGGTGTCAAAGCTGACCTCAGCTACATGCTCCCCTCCATCAGGGAGCAGATTAACCATCGAAGAGTTGAGGGGAAAGGGACACGGGACCAAGCCAGAACTATGGCTATTTCTACTGAAACTAAATGGGAGCAAGAGTCTATTTGCCAGTTGTCTGCTCCGAACGATGCAAGCGGTGTTAGTCTGAGTGATTCTTTACATGAACTGCACTGTCTGCAGACAGGAGACTTGTCTTTGTGGGTTAATCTTTCATACCTTTCTTTTGGGGTGTTTTTGCACTCAACGCATTGAATAGGGGCTGTAGAATCAATAAAAATCCCCAAAAGTTCAAATACTGCCCTGAGTCATGTGATTTTCAGAGAGGGCAATCCAGCAAAATGAGCACTTGTTTAGTGAGACAAATTAGGCAGCGTTCTCAATCAGGAGTCTACAACAACATTTAGTTAAGGTGTCAAATCTCAGTACTGCTCACCTAATTAATTCTCTAACTGAAGCAGCTATAGCTACTGTTAAAACACCTGCAGTGCTGAGAACAAACCTCATCTGAAAACCAAATTGATTTTATGTTTGGAAATGTACCACCACTAAAAACACCTCTAGAAAAAAAAAAAAAAAAGTTCTCCGATGAGAATTACTGTATGATTTTACCACTATGCACATGGTAAACATATGTTGTTGTTTTTTTCTTAATTAGTGAGCTGTAGCGGAGCTGGCAGGTGTATTTAAAATTTAAACAAACTAGATTTACTAGTTAATTTGGTCTCTATGCAACGCTAAGTTGACTTCGTTTCTAGCTTTAGCTTTATATTTATCATTAAACTGGAATCAATCTTATTATCTGAGCATTGACAAAACATTATGCTGCTCCACATCATTTGATTTAAAGATGCATGATTCCTGCAGCGTTTCCAGTTTATACCAAGATGATTCTCATGAACGTGGTACTGTCATAAACATTAATGCCTGATTTCCTCTAAAAGCGCCGTAACATTTGTTGCATGTGCAGATTTGATTTTTTTAAAAAACATTTTTATCTTTAATTCATTTTGCAACACCCGGACATAGGTCTGTATCTACAGGTTTGTATTGGTTGTAACATAAATACAAACTTTTGTTTGCTTGGAAAAGTTAGAAATACATACAGTATAACAGCTGCTAATATAACACGTCCATCATACAAAACCCTCCTTTTTATTGTGTATTTTTGTGAAATGTCTTGGCTGGTCGTGATGACATCAGTGCTCCGAGCAAAGAGGCCAGCTCCACTAATAAGGTGCTGTTGGGATTGCTGCCCGCTTAGGTTGTCAATGAGTCTGTCTTGATCTAAGGATTAGGCCGGTCGTTCCAATTACAGCCTGGTGCCTTGAGGTTTGTCAGGCATTGACACAGACGCCTGTCGATGGCCTGGTGCATATTCCAGGACCCCGCTGAGTGACAGGCGCCAGCACGCCAAGAGACAGTGATGTACTGTGTGTTATGTGTGACGTGCGTGACGTGTGTGTGTGTGTGTGTGTGTGTGTGTGTATATGTGCCCATTCCATAACATTTGTTTCTCTTCTCTGTCGTAGCTCTCAGATGAATAAACCTGCCTACTGTATAAAGACTCTCATTTCTGTGGCAAAGATATTAACTCTTGATGACTGGTTGGTGGTGAGATAATAGTTAGCAGTGAATATGACGACATCTTTCATGTAGTTTGTCTGTTACACAGAGTATTGATAATTTAACATGCACAAATTATGATAACATACTTCAGGATTTTTTTTGTGTTTTTTATTACTCTTTTTATCACTCAGTCATATAGGAGAATACTGCTTTTGTATAGCTGTCCACTGTAGTGACCACTGTCCCTGAAAGGGTTAATGCAGAGGAAAGAAAGAGGGCACAGTCTTATCTCCTCTCAGATTGCTCTATGAATCATTGTCAATGCAACCCAATGGACAGCCTGCTACCTTACTGTAGCAAAGCAACAAAAAGTCTCAATCCCAAACTTAAGATACTCTAAGATAACTGTTGTTGTTATCAGTCTATGGTGCATACTCAGTTTCCTTCAACCTGCCTCATCTTCACTCAATATCTTACATTTTTCAGAATGTGTAGTGTCTTGTGGGAAACAAACAGATTTGAAATTGATTAAAAACATGGGCTAAAATGTGTCACCACAGGAGAAAGGTGTGACTTTAATTTGACAGTTTTCCAGGACAGTTTTCCATTCGTATCGGTTTCTCCCTATGATGGACTCAATCTGCGTGGCTCCACGACGGCGGTGCGAAGGACAGATTGCTCTGATCAAATCGACTACAGTATTGATATTTACTGTTGATGTTTTTGATTGACTGTATTGATTGACAGTAAGTTTGCTCTTTTGCTGCGCTTGTAATATCTCAATATGGTGTCACATGTCACAAGTTTGATAGCAACGTGAACCCAGAAAGGTAAATATTTATCACTATCTGTTTTTTTTTGTTTTTTTCTGATGCTAAATAGATAATAAAAGCATCTAAGTGTGTCAAACTACATATGTGGTTTCTGGCATGTAGCTACAGCTCAGCCGTGAGTCATGGGAGCTGGTCTGTACTTTCTCAGAGCGCCATTCAGTAACTTGACATGGCTTGGCTGGATGTAACCGTCTCTCATCTGGTCATCTCTGCTAACTCGCTCACCCCCACACAAGCTTGTCGCCTGGGAGGCCAGCAGTGACTTTACACCCACATAGGTGGGTCATGTGACACTGACTGCTGTGTCGCATGTTCGATACTTAATATTCACCACCTGGTGTTATTTACATGCCATTAAATGAGAGATGGGTGCTGCCCTCACTGACTCTTTATTTATCTGACTTGGATACAATTATCATAAATCCTCTTTGTGTTCCCTAAATGAAAAAATAAAAAATAAAAAAATAAAAAATCTTAACCACCAACAAATAACCTTCACTCTATATATTTTTTTTAACTTTCATAGCAGTTCTTCCCTCCATTTTTTGCCGGGTGTAATGTTATCCGCGAGCGATGTTAGCAGGCTGTAATTAAATATGAATGGAGCGCTGTTGGTTGCCCGGCCAGTTTGTTTGGTTGAGTGCTGGCCTGGGGAGGGAAGCTCATCAAATCAGTTGTGTTGGTGTCATTCTACACCCCGATAACACTCCGTGACAGGGAATCTCGGTGGTCCTGTATGAAAAGGGGCTGGGAAGCACCTGTATTTAGAGTTAATGGATTCGAAATAACTCACAAGCTCGCACTTTAATGAACGCTGGATTGATGAAAAAAAAGGAGGGCCCCCCCTGATCCCTCTTGTTCCCGCATCGCATAAAAAACATTTTCAAATTGCATGCTGGCACAGATAATTCACTTATTCTGTGTAATTGGATGCTGACCGGGGTTAATATGTAGGGTGTCATTAAATGGAAATGTTGAGTTGTAAAGGGGGACTGTATGATACAGGGAGTCTTTTCTATAGAGCTGCCCAGATTGTGAGCTCCTTCTTCGAGCTGCCAGGGACCTTCTTTATTTGAGGCAAGTCAAGCATGAATTCTGCGAGGAAAAGATTGGGGACAGTTATATTCACTTCTGTTTGTTGCCCGCTTGAATGAAATGACCTTTAAGATAAAGCAAATCTCTTGAGTAAGTCAGGTGAAGAAAAGGCCGCACAAATAGGGCAGATGTGGTGAAAGGAACTTTTTTAAATTCGACAGTGAAGGAAGGCTGCTAGACCATGGATAGTTAAAAGACTGTTGTTTGCTGGTAACCCTGCTCTGCCACCATGACAATGCCACATGGGAGGAGGCACTCAATGTGAACGCTCCTTATTTTGATTCAAACAAGATTGAACACTAGAGAATTACCTTTTTTTTTTTTTCCCCCTATTTTACTTTTAGTCTAACTGTTAAGAAGACGTCTTGTGGTCCTGCAGAAAATGATTTTGGTTGGGGGGGGAATGCAGCAGCAGAATAATTCAGGGTAATCTAGAGACTGCTTAATTAAGTCGCTCCTTCAACCTCCATTCATGGGAAAGGCCTGTAATTAGTCCTCTGGAAGCAAAGGTATTTTCTTCGGATGGGTCAATTTGAATTCCGACTGACTCCGACGGAGAACGCCAAGCCTCTATGGCTTCAGGAGAGGCCTGTAACCTGCATTCTCCCAGTGATAACAGCACTGTAAAACTTAACCAAATGGTTAAACATGGCCTAAAGAAGAACCATTAAAAAGCCAAAGAATGTGGAAGTGTAGTCAGTAATAAAAACAACAAAATGAAGCCTTTCAGTCACAGCCTGCTTTTTTGTTTTGCTTGGTCGTCTGGTGTCAACTGGGCTGCGCCACGACTCACCAGCTTTGCCACCTACAAAGGAGGCAGACTCTGGGCTGCCTGGGTACTTTTGGTGAGGAAGTTAATCATATACCTCTGAGTAGTGCAACACAAGAAAAGCGGTGTTTGTAAACCTGCCCCCACGGCTCTGCCCATAATTGGCTCTACAAGTGACTGCCTCGGCTTCCTGTCAGCATTATATCTGTGTTCACACCAACCCAGCTGGTAAGACATTTGTTCCTTGGAAACATGGCTGCTGTTTTGATCTTTGGACTGTGAAAGCAAAGTAGCTCTCACAATGGTAGTAATGTGGGGAGGATTTTCCAGACTGCGGAGGAAGCCAGGCAAAAATGCCCCCGCTGCCTCGCCCTCGGAGTGAAAGACAACGCTTTTGCTGGTGTTGTTGGTGCTTGCTTTGTTATTTTATTACATCTGTTTTTAAGGCTGTTTAGTCAGTGTTTGTTGCTCATCAAATGCTCAGTGTGAAACACAATACAAATAGTCTGTGCATTAGATGCAATTTGGTTGGACTTTTCTTGAAAAGTTCCCTCAACTAAATTTGAGATATTTGGTCATTTTTGGACAATTGAAGAGTTGTGTTTCTTTTTTATTCTTAAAAAACAAACAAAAAAAAACAAAAAAAAACCAAAAAAAAAACTGATTACCGAAAGTCAGTAAAGTTCTGACATCCTTTATTAAGTAACAGCTGAAATATCACATTGTACAAATACTCAAGTTACAAGCTACAAGTAAAAGTTGTGAATTCAAAATGTCACTTGTATTATCAATAATAATACTTTTGTATCATCAGCAAAACGTACTTCAAATACCAAAATTAAAAACACTCATTATGTAGCATAGCCCCTTTCAGACTGTTAGCATTATATTATTATTATTATATATACAGTATAGTCAAACGTTTGGATATACTTTCTCTATGAAGTGCATGGGAAGTTATAGCACTGTAAATATAATAATATAATAAAGGTAGTTTAATCTAAAACAATGAGTCATATTTTATGATGTAATCTTTTTTTTTTATTATTTTTTTATTTTTTTACAAAAAGTACATTTTGTTTTGTATAAAGCAGTATTACATAGGAATACTAACATGCAACTGACACAAAACTGCTCTGAAGTACAATACAAAAATGTACTTTCTTCCACCCCTCTAAAACTACTATTACTATATAAAGCATATTTCACTCATCACTGATAGAAAACACATGATCAAATGGTACAAATTCTATATTTATCAAGACGCATGTGCTTTAAATCATTTTGAGTAAGTATTATTTAAACATTACGTCTCACTTTGAATCATACTTCAAACAGACCTTTGTCAGCATATTTAGAGAACAATCAAAAAGTGAACCGAGCTAAGGCCAGGATAGGAGCAGGCATCTTTTTTGGCATCTTTGTGGCATTAAACAGATTCTTATTAGGAGGCGGTAAAGGATGCAGGAGCGGAACTTTATTCCGAAGTTGACACATAACAGGAATCTGAGATTAAAATTGGAAATGTTAAAATACTGATGGTGACACCTCAACGTGTGGAGGGATGTAACTTCCTGTGCAGCTGTCAAGAAACACTTCCCAGCACCTCTTAAGCTGCTGCTGCTGCTGCTGCTGCTGCCGCTGTCGCTGCTGCGCTCGTATCTGCACCTCAGCCCTGCTAATAGAGCATGCAGGGAAAATGGGGGAATGGAAAACACTTGGAATATGCTCATAATTAATCATAGTAACCCTGAATTCTTGGGTTAATGATGAATTTGTAATAGTAACCATTTGTACGGTACAATTTACTTCTTTTTTTTTTCCTGAGCATACACACATCTCTTTGATTTCAAGGCGTACTTTAATTTTGTTTGTTTCCCTTTTGCTAAAAAAAAAAGAGATACATTAAGAAATGTTCACGTAACAGATGATGAATATATATTTTCTCTGATTGTTGATTAATACAGGATGCGTGAACGTTTTAACGTAGCATCGTGTGCTTGTTGTTCTTTTGACGCTTGTATGGGTTTCTGACAGATATCTTAGCCAGGTACCAGCAAGAATAGCTCAAGTTGCAGCCGCCCTGCCACATATGTTTGCAGCGGTTGCCCTTTGTGTAATGAAGAATCGGTCCTCTTCGCTTCTTTGGATGCGTGCGTATGGCTGAATATGACTTTCTCCGGCTGGTTCTCCCATTTATAGACGAGCTAGATTTGTTTGGGATTTTTTGGAAAACCACACTCTGATGAACATCCTGCCCGAGACATTTAATTGTGGCTGCTCCATTTTGTGCACAAGCAATGCTTTGCCGTTTTAAGACTTGTTTATTCAAAAGCGTCCACATGTTGATTGTAACTTTATTTTTTTTCCCTTCCTTTGGCCCAGACATGTTTTTTTTTCATGATCTTATGAACCCTGTTGGATAGTGATGGGAACGTAGTCTTTTAGATATAGTTTATATTTATTATTATTTATAGTCATTTATCTCAGTTAAAACTGTACTTTATCATTAATTGACTTTTTGTTTCTCAATCATTTCTACCAATCAGTAATTATTTAACATGTGCTGCTGAATTTTATCTCATTTATCAATAGATATCTTGCCACATACACTACGTGGGGGAGGGGGGTGTAAATATTGACTTTGTGACTTCATACTAATGTCTCCTGTGACTGTAGGTCTTTGTCTTTTTTTCCGCCAGCGTGTGGTCGTAATTGAATTGTAAACAACACCCACCATGTTATTATTTACTGCAGTATGCTGCTCAAACCGTTCGACCAGCCACCGCCTCTGCCACAGGAGCCTCGCTCTGACTCACTTTGACGTGTTACCTAAAAGGCAGTGAAAACAATATACGGCCAGCTCATCCATAAGTCATGGCATTTGCCGCAGCACCGGTGCATCCAGCAGAAAGGGGCTTTATGAATGGCACAAAGTCTGTGAATGATAACGGTCATTAATATGTCCATTGAGGGTCACCACATTCATGCCACATATCAAATCCCCTTTGAATGAGATCAGTTCCCTCCTGTCAGAGCCCATTAGATCCGTCCCACAGCCCCAGTGGCCAGCTGACAGGGGAGAAACCCTAGCCCCAGCCTAGCACCATTAGCATTAGAAAATGAGCAATCAGCTGGAATGAAGCACAAGAGGAGGGGGGGGGGCTCGTCCAAACTTTAGTAATGATACCCGGCAGACAAAACGCAAAATGTAACACTGTGTTAGAGAGGCATTGTGAATTGCTTTGAAGTTTAATTTTAAATCAAACAATTTAACATTTCAGTAAAAAAAAAAAAAAACATGTCTTGGTTGGTGGTTGTATTTGCAGAACTACTTCTTCTTCTCCACCGAGAAGAAGAAGTAGTTCTGGCTGTTCATAGAAAATTGTGCTGAACCTCTTTGACTTTGCCGAAATAATTGAGTTAAAACACTCGATAAAACATTAATTAGCTTAGCAGTCTGGAGCAGATAACATAGATAAAAACCCTATGTAATTCATATTGATTAGAATATGCACATTGAGTGTAACCTCTTAAGACAAGTTTTCCTTATTAAATGGACACAAAGCCGAGGTCATTATTTGTACAAAGAAAGATCGCTTTAGATTTTATCTTTTCACATAAAAAGGTTTGATTGGATTTCTTTCTGAGGAAGCTGCACAATCTATTTTATTCTGGTTTGATTGTATTACCTTTTAATTAGTTTGTATATTGAGTAGAACAGACCTTATTGATTTGAGGTGCATTCATTTGCATTGCAAAAATCCCCTTTAATCCAATATAATCTCATCCTTGCTCAAACACAGAAGACCGCATCTTTGAGTCACTCTTTTCCTGCTTGTTTTCTACCTCCATCTTTCGGCTCGTCTCAGGATTAAAATAACCTCTTGGCAGAAATTAGAGATTTCATTCTGCAAAAATCATTTTCCTAATGTCGCCTGTTTATTTAAAGGCAGTTACACTCAATTTCGGTGTATTTCATGTGGTGAATTGCATGTTGTGTGTGGTAATTTCAATGTCGAGTGTAATAACAAGCTGTAGTATTTTCATGTGGCTGTGTTGTGTGGGGTTTAATTTCGAGCTGTTTCAGCGAATGATTGGCGCTTGTAGGTGTTGTGTGTAAATCTGCTGCTGAACACCCGTGGAGCCAGCGGGGTCGTGTCACACAGAAATCAGCATTGGAGGCGTCAAATCCCTCCCACCCGCCAAGCGCACAGCAGCAGGCTTAACAATTCTCTGTAATTAACCTCACCTGAACTTTAATGGCCCACCTCCGGGACCAAGGGCCCCGGCTGTGTAAAATTACTGTCACACATGGAGCCGAGGGGGAGCCCCGCCGCAGCGGGTGTGTTCCACTCAGACAACTGAGAGGGAAATGGACCCCTGTGTAACACCTAATACCACCAACACGATGTCAGAGCGCTCCCAGACATTTTGCGGGTGGAGAGGTGGGGGCTGGTGTTTGGAGAGGCTCGAGCACAGAAAAACGTCCCTGAACATGTGAAAATTTAGTGTATTTTGGTTGATCATGTGTGTTTTATTTACCTGTACAAAGTGGTCATTGGGATTGTTTTCTGGACACAGTGAAAACCTCCCCAAGTTTTCAAAAATGTTTTCATAAACAGGTTTTTATCATGTTCATGATCGGCTCTACAGAGAAGCTAAATTGATGCTTCTTTATATAAATATCCAAACCGTCCTCATACAAAAACAACAAAACAGAATATTCTTTCATTTTCCAAAGTGGCCCATATAACTTGTCCAAATTGACTTCTAGGGAAGATATCTGGGATTAAAAGAAAGCAACACTGACTGTTTCTATGAGACAAAATGCAGTCAGATGTAATGATAGAAGTAAATCAACAGTCACTGCTGCAGTAACTGAAAGGAAGTGGAATGACAGGAAGAAGTCTGTTGTCTTTTGATGTGTAATGTAATAATATTAATAATGTCATACTTTATTAAGAATCTGAGAGAGTCTGTGTTACAGACAGAATGTGTCAATGTCAAGACGTGAGTTGTCTTGTTCACGGCGACAGATCAAAATCTGTGGTTGAAGGCTTTATCATGTTCTCCGAGCCACTTCAACATGCCTTATACAACATCTGCATGCAGCTACTGAGACATTTGGCAGTGTGAACATGTGCATGTTGAACACTGATCTGAATCCTGTGTGTGTGGCACGTCTGAGCCCCAGGCTTTGGTGGGGCAGGGTAGATTTCTGATGGATACAGTGAGTCTGAAATAATTCAGTCGCCCTGCGGTACACTGAAGGCAGGTTTCCGGTAGGGATGTTCTCACCATGTGTGTGTTCATATGCCTAGTGGCTGAAACACACACACACACAGACGGGTGAGTCACAGCCGCTATCCCAAGATCAAACACTTCCAGTGGGCCCTGGGTTTACCATCAGGACTGTTTTATCAGCATTGTGGTCCTCTGCCCATGGCACAAGAGGAAAACTGTGATAAGGATGGTGAGGAGGCCCAAAAACCCTTAGTGCAAACGTTGTTCATTTCATCTCCTTATCAAAAAAAAAAAAAAAAAAATCTGCAACCCATTTTGAACTTTTGCTTCTTTGCAATGTCTCATGAATGTAGTAAGTGTTGTTCCAAAACGCGGTCTAACATTTCATATGGGTGTGTCGGTCACATTTTGTTTTGTTTATTCTTTTATTTAAACACAACTGAAATAAATTTTGTCATAAGGTTTATTATTAGATTGTCATCAACAATAGACGATGCTGGGAAAAAAAAAAAAAAAAAATCCTGAATAAGTCACAACGTCTCGCAGAGACTGTTACTACTGTATATGTTGCTCCAGCAGTGTGACTCCATCTCTACAATGGGCGGTCTTCGGTTTCGTTTGAACTTTTATTAAATGTATACTAAAGTTTAATGAGTTTGAATAACTGTATCAACTTGTTTTCATCTCACTCGTGTTATTTTGTGCGGTATTTTAAATCACTTAAGGCCTGTAGATTACCATAAATTGATTAGCTGGTGGGCTGCAGCAGAGACAGCTCCGTCATACACATCAGCAGTATATGCAAAGTGACAGGCTGACAAGCCTGCACACACACACACACACACACACACACACACACTGAGCCCCTCTCACCCGCCGGCTGCTGCAATATCCCCCCGAGCCGCTATCTGTCTGCCACTTGTATGAAGGATAAAGAGACAGGATGTGGAGTGGGTGGGGAGGGCTTGGGCCTATGACTGAATGCACCATCAATGGGCTTATTTTCATTACAGCCAAACAAATGTGTCACCCCAATCATCACACGGCTGATTTTATCCTTCTGTTACTGTAGCTCCACAAGCATTTCCTTTTGTGAGCGCTTGCTCCTGATAATCCCGTTCTGACAAAGGGGCCATGTGCCGACACAGAGTTCTATGACCAAAAATGTAAAACTGGTCGTTTCCACTTACATACTTTCTCAGTGATATCATACATAATGAAAGAGTGTTTGTTAGCACTTTTGCTTGTTAAGTAATTCCTGTAATCCCATATGTTGCTATAACAGGTATTTGGAGGTAAACACTTATTGGGATTCAACTTGTTTATGTATATTGTTTAGAGAGATCAAATGAATTATGGGAAACATTTATTTAACCCTGAAATATTTCATAATACCAACATGTGTGAACTCTTAACTCAAATCAAGTGCTTTGAGGCATGTTTTTTTTTCACTGTGTATGAAACAGTTGTGTGTCGTATAGTTTTCATAAAGCTTATACATTAATGGAGCAGTGTGAGTGTAATTCACAGAGACACAGCAGGGGAACATTGGCCTCAGTGCTCTCAGCCAGGCCTTCTAAACCTGAGAAACCCCTTTATTCCACCCTTCACTTGGAGACTGACTCCAGCTTTACTGGGCTGCCCCATCGTAAATGGGACCGGGTATCTTTTTTCTCACATGTTGCCTCGGCCCTCCCAGACTCAACGTGGGCTAAAGAGTGACCTTACCGGGTGAAAACACTATTACTGCTGGTGTAAAATACACAGAGCAGCAGGCCTGCTGCACTGTGGTTTCTGTTGTTAATTCCTCATGTCTGGAGAGCAGATTGTGAAAATTAGATATTCATTACAGGGGTAAGCATCACCAGACATTTATATTAGTTGTAGCAGGCTGTAAATGAAAGCTCTTCTTACCCTGGCCTATCCCTTTTGACGTCTCAAGTCAGATAAAAGTACATACATGTTGTTGTAAAAGCTTCTGTTATTATCATTATAACTGAGGGACAAGTTCACATTCAGCAAGCAAAGGCGTCATCATCTTTGTCTTTAAATAAATAAATAAATAAATATCACTATATGACTCGTACTGCTGGTGCTGTCACTGCTGCTGCTGTTATTCTAATAACTGTTGCGGTAGGTAAATCCTGCAAAGCTCCTGCTGAATAAGTGACGACATCATCATCACCAGCAGCGCTGACAGTGAGGTGAGGAGGAACTCTTTGAGCATGAATGAACTTGATGTACATTTTTCTTATGTATAATTATCTATAGCAGCAGTTAATGTCGGTTTGCATGTTTGACAGTTACACTGGTTCATTTGTTATTATTTCTAACTTTATATTGAACCCTCGAAGCTGGTTTCTCGTTATAATATATATAATAAGTATTTTTGTCTTTGTATTTTTTTTTTCAATTGATCCTTTTTCTATGAGTCTGAATATAGTGTCTCTAACACAATTTCCTTGAGTCAAAAATGAAACATTCAATTGTTTGTTTTGCCCAATAAACAGTCCAAAACTTCGGGGCATTTAGTTTTAGTGTCATAAATGACGAAGAAAAGCAGCAAATCTTCACATCTGAGAAGCTGGAATGTTATTAATCAATTATCAAAATAGTTGATTTATTTATTTTCTGATGGTTTTTATTAACATACTTTACTTTGTGGCCTTTTGAAGGGGAGCATGTTCAATAAGGTTGACTGTTGTTGGTTGCTGTTGCTGTTGTCAGTGTCTGTATGTTGTGTTGTGCTGCTGTGTTCACCTCTTGTGTACCGCTCTACTTAAAAAAGTTTAACAATGAAAGAAGGCAATGCTATGGGGTTCTGTATTTGGAACATGTAACTTTGGATCTGGGTACAGGTAAAAGGAGTTAGTGTGTGCGTGTGCCAGGGGTGGGTGGGGGTTGTGTCGTTGTGTCTATAAACAGGTAAGGTGAGTTAGTGTGTGGCTGTTATCATTTGGTTATTTGCTTGTTGCTTTTTGGGGTGGACTTGGGTCAAGCATCATCGATCCAAGGTGGGTTAGTGAAGGTGACTGAGGAAACAAATTGACCCTTGTCACCTCCTGTAGCTGAGAAATTCAGTGTCATAACCCTGATGGCTTCTGTCACAGCAGGTGACACTGTTGTGCCTCAATAGTAGTTAAGACACAGGTGTCTTTGTATCACTGACAGTTTCATATGCACTTAATTCAGTGCTGCATAATGCAAACTGTCACTTGACAGTCAGACTCAGATCAGATTAAATATTTGAACATAGCTCTCACTGTAGGGATGAGAAACCCGTTTAAAACGTCTGAATCATCCATCACCTCCATACATGACATGTGGCGCAGGTCTGCCGTGCTATCCTTTTGAAGAGGGTATCAAGTGAACACTTACTTGCAACTATGAGGAATGTAGCACTGTGGTGTCCAGCAGACTGCAGCGTCTCAGAGAATGGGCCATAGTATAATCTGATCTCGTCCTTCGCAGGGAAATTTCCCCTCTAAGGAATCTTTTAGGCCTTTTTTTACCAGCCTGTAAACACACCTCCGTCTAGGAGGAGAGCTTTCTCGACATTTTATTTCAGCTGCACCATCTGATAGACATCACTTTCTAATTCAGAATAATGGGGGAAAAAAACACAAAAAAAAAAAACAACTGACACTGTTCTGTGTTGTTCAAAACGGAGGCGACAGGCTGAGATGCAATGAGTAAAAAAAAAGAGCCATTAGTGTGTTAGTGAGTAACGCTGCAGTGATGCTGCAATAAAAGATGCAGGATTAACAACCACAAGAAGGTGCTTCTTATGAGAGAGTACAAACGTGTTATACAGTGAAACAAATACTACAGTTTGTTGATTCACCATTCAGAACCTTTGACGCAACCTCAGAAAGTCAAAATTATTACAGCAATTTTTTTTTAAATTTGTGGCACATAGAAATGTGTATAACCTTTATTTAATCTGGTACAAAAAATAATGCACAAAACATAGTCACATGCACACACACACACACACACACACACGCATACATACCAACAAACCGCATCAGAAACAACTGCAGACACTAAAAAAGATCCAAAACTAGAAGTTTAATTTCGTGAAATTACAGAGTTTGCACAACTTTATTGAATTTTAAGCACTTTTTGAAGTTTGAAACCTTTAATACATTATGGATGTTTTTACATTTCATAAGATTGGCATAGGAGCACGTAATCTGAATGGTTTAGCAGAACACACAGACGCAACCACATAGCAGGCAGACTGCAGCGAGCAGCGGCACAGTTATTCCTATATTTTTATGCCCGACACTTTGCAGCCTTTTTACCATCAAACACATCTGGATTTTAATTGATGATTATTTGAACCCATATCAATTCTATTTGTTGTCCCTGACTCAACGTATCCAGGTCTCTAATACAATCCAAACAAAAAACTTTTCAAGGTAACTGACTTCAGGTTTACTTTGGCTCAGGTTTTAAAATTCAATTCCACCCCTCTTCTCTTTAGCCTCCTGTCACTGCTTGTCGCTTGAGGGATGCCGTGATTTATCGACAAGGTAAACAGCTTATGAATGAGGCCTAAGCTTTAGTTATACAGTTTACAACATTTGAGTAACCACAGGAGGTTTATGTACACACACTCTCTCAAGGCTACTGTTAGGGGAGAGAATGAGGTTGCCAGCCTCATCTCCTGTCGAGGGAAATTCCTCAATGTCTTAATTGTAAGCCTGTAAGATTAATTCTGCGTGCACAATTGCTTGTGTAAACGTTTCAGGGTGACGCTGAGACATATTTAAACAAGATTCAAGCAGCATGAAGAGTGATGGAGATTGTTTAGACCAGTACCTGCAGCATTTTTAGCGTCAAAGTCTTTGAAGCTGAACGCTTGGTTCAATTGGGCAAATAAAAAGAAGAAGTTGGAAAATGGGCCGAATGACTACAGTACAAAAAAAGGCTGCGTTTGATGATCATTTTACAGCTTCTAGTTTAGTGTTTTAGCTTCATATATATTCACTAAACTCTGTAGTTACCTTGAACACACCTTTAGTAAGTTGTACAAATGTTTAGTTATCCGACAGCCAATAAATAACTTTCTTTTTTTTTTTTTACTGTGAATCAGTCAGAATCAGCACATTTAAAAAAAAAAAAAAATTTTTTTAATCAACAAACTAGTCTTACTCGGTTCCTTAGCCATTAATGTTTTTTGCGTCATCTGTGTACCAATCTAGAAAAATTTGGTGCAAAGGTGAGATGCAGTATTTCTAGTTGTTTTTATTCCCCCCTCCTCTATGGCCCAGTGAGGGAGCAAAATCGAGGAGCAACCTGCGTGTGTTTAATCACCTCAGGTAAGGCAGAGGCTGCTATTGGCTAATGATTGACCAGTTAGTGTTCTTTCCATATCCGCTTGGGAAGTAGACTCACAATCTGACAGACGTGCAGTAGAGACAAAGCAGAAAAAAAAAGAAATGTATACTAAAAGACAAAAAGCAAATTTGAAAGTTTCATTGCCATATTACACATATTACATTAATTTACAAGACTTAGTTTCAAAATGTAGTGCAGCTGAAATAATATTCAGTAATTATAATACTTATGTGATTTGTCAACAGCTGAAGGTTAAAAATAAACACACTCTTGGGCTTGAAAAAAAAAGAAGAAGAAAAAAAAAGACAGACATTGTTTTAGGGCTGATATTTCTCCTGGTGTCTGCTAATGTGTAAATAAGGTGCTATTTTGCACCAGTCACTGCTGACACAGTGCCTATCAGGCGTCACCAAATTCTTGCACATATTTAAACACAGCTATTGTAAAAATGGCCCTCTTCCTGTTGTTGTTTTGTAGAGACTTGATTTTATTCAAGCCTCAGGAAGTGGAATAATTTCAATGCAGATGTTTTTCACTGTAAACAGCCGTAGCAATCTGGGGGAGTCGGAGGATGAAAGTGTGCGCCAGGGAAGAGTTAGGAAGGTTTTCCAGAGGTGGAAATCTTTTTGCACGAGCAGTGGTGGCGTTGCTTCAGTTGGATTATAATTAAAACAATGTAAGTTTGTCCGCAGAGTGGCTCAAGTATAAGAGAGTTATCTTAGTTACACATAAGAACTCAAAAGCACTGTAGATTAAAATGAAACTTCACAATTGTGCACAATATACTGTACATCCTGTATTGCAGTATGCACATAGTAAAGTAAAATAAAATGGTAATATGGTGACTCATGAATAACTCCTTTAAGCTGTTACCAACGGGTTTACAATGTTTTTAACTGGGGTATTCATCTCTTTCGTACAGATCAAGCTAATTCAAGCACAAGTAGGGCTATATACAGCAAATATCACTAAAGGTTTATACTCCAGTGGTCCCATAAATCCTAGGGCTTATCAATTAAAACTGAAGTTGAATGAATTGACATTATTTTCTATCATGAAAAGCTGAAACATGCTGAATAGAGAAAAATTTCATTTGAATAGAGTGCCTGTGAGTGTGCTGAATGTGTCTGACTGTGGTAAAAGTGTGTCTAAGTGTAAGTGTGTTCGTGTATTAACTTATTATTAAAAAGAAACCTTCATGGATACCAAAAGCACAGTAGCCAGAGCAGAAGCCTCATGTTAAGCTGACTCTGAGGTTGGTGGCTGCAGATGAAATGACAAATGATGCAGTCTTGTTGAAGATTAAACTCGGACCCAAGGCCATTTTTATGTGCTGAGGTGTTATGGTTAAATCAACAAGCACTAACCAATACGTGCTGGCCTAGTGCAAACAGAGCAGCAGGCCCATTTGATTAATGAGCTGGCATGATGTAACCACGGGGAGAAATAAGTTAGTGCACCTGGTCATTTACACAGTTTTTCATTCATTTGGAAAAACGCTGCGTTGAGGGGCAAACGGTCAAAGGAACCGTTTCAAAGCAACCACATTTCAGAATTGTAAATTTTTTAAATAGCTGAATGATTGACTTTCTGCTAATCTCGGCACTGCCTCTACAAATAAATGTCAGTCTTTTTGACAGAAATATGGCGTAAAGGTCATGGCCTACTAGTGTTCTGTGTAGCGCTGGCACACACACACACACACACACACACACACACACGCTGTTTGTTTTTAGTTGTCTGCAAACACACATGAATAGTTGTGGGACACTTGGTCGTCCCTGCGTCTCTTGACATGTTGCCTCCTGCAGTGAAGATGTATTGTGTTCAACCAGCAGCTAATATCACGCTGTCATATATTGCTTTGCTTTTGTCTTTGTCAGTGGTCATCAAAAGGTCAGGGAGGTGATGTGAAGTTGTAAAATGGCCTGAGCGGGGCTGACCTATGGCTGCCTGAGCATTCCTAATGCAATAGTGAGGCCCGAGGGCCTGGCCTGCCAATACCAGGCTGATTATAACGAATCAGTTCCCTTTTAACACAATAATGTGATCAATTTCTCATTCCACTGAAAAAATAACATGGCAGATAGGGAGCTCTGCATGACCTGCCTTTAACCTCTTTGCCTCATTATTCATATCAGTGCCTGAAAAGAGAGAGAGAGAGAGAGAAGGAGGCGAGGAGAGAAAGGAAGAAACGGGTCAATTTGAGCTAATTATTGCTTAGACAGAGTTGCTCTGCTAAATGCTACTGATTGGATAATATCCTGGGACCTTTTTTTATGACATCTGCTGTGAGTAAGGCCAATGGACTGTGGACTTGGTTTTCTTTCCTTTGGGGATTTAAAAGGGGTGACAGATGCTTTACTGTTCCCCAACTAGTGTTAGCAGTAGCCCACACATACAGTACATCCACAGCAGTCTGGCCAGACAGACTCTGCAGAGTAACACAATGCTTGGGTGCTTTTTCTATCCGGCTGCTGGTTAACATGAACACACACAGAAATGGCGACAACAGCGCTGCTAATGGGATCATAATTATCCCCCGTCAGCCTTGCATCATACGTAAGATAGCTCTTCTCTGACACATTTGAGCTGCATAAATCAGGGCGCTTCGACATTTGCTTCAGTTACCCTTCAATCTTTGTTCCGGCCTCAGTAATAGAGCCTGGTCTGAGCAGGCAGGATTTCTCCGCATTGTAACCAGAGGCCCTGCGCATCTGTGGCGGGGCCCATGTGGGAGTATACGACACTCTGGGGCGAAGCTTTGAGCCTTACACGATATCCAGTCGAGCTCAACAAGGAGGATGTGACACGGTCATCGCTCTTCATTTATTTACCTGTGGGGTTTTTTTTTTCCTCTCTCTCTTTTTTGGTCACAGTTCCACTTTGGGTCTGTGTGCGCTTCACCTGACACCCAATATCTAGACCTATTGCTTTCATCTCCTCGAGTATTGGTCTTCACTTATCTCACTCTCATCATCTAACTTTAATCAAGTAAATGGGTGCATTTAAATGTTGCTAATTTCACTTTGATAATTGGCTGCGTTTAATTAGGTTTGATCAAAAGAGCATTTTAAGTAAGTTGAAGTTACCGATGCAAAGTTCCCTAAAGTCATTGAGCATCTATAACAACTTTGGCTTGAAAAAATAGCCCAATGTTTTGCATTTTGCCAAAGGTAGGCCATATTGTGAGGCCTGACTGAGGCCTTTATGCAAAATACTACTACTAAATCTATGAAATGCATTTTGGTTATATTAATCAAACTAGTCAAACTAAATCTAGCGTAGATGCTTTTCTCTTTCTGCATTTGTCCCTGCTTTACAGTGCAAAATCATACCAGATGTCTGCATCCTGCTACTTTATATCCAGATCTGTTCAGTAGATCCTTCTCGTCTCTCTGTTCACACATGGGCCTGATGGCATTAGCATCTGGCCACATGGCTGCATCTTACCCTGTCTCTCTCTCAGTCCCCTCCCCTACTTTCTCCCCTTTCCTCTCTTTTCTGTCTGCATAATTCTGAAGCATGTAAAAGGCACAAATAACGCGGAGGCCGAGGCCATGTACAATTTTATTTAAGTCATTACAGTTCCTGGGAGTGTAATGGGGGGGTGGGGGAGGGGGGGCTAAGTTCCACATGAGTGTACTTCCTCCTCACCAGGCAGTGTTTAAAGAAGAGCAACAGGTGGCTGCTGGCTGAGGGAACCTGAGGCTAAGTGGATGTCAAAGTGGAATTGCGGCTGAATCACGACTATTTATTTGACCCTCCTCACATCTGCACTCTTCCCCTCTGAGAAGGAAGAGATGGGAGTGGAGACGAGCAGTGGGGCGTTTTGTTCGGCTCCCCTCCACAAGTTAATGTGGGGCTGGGGGTGGGGGGAGAGGGGGTTGTACATGGTATTAATTACAGCCCTGTGTTCACATGGCCGCTCCTGCTATGTGTTTATGTATGGAAGTAACATCATGTGCGCACAACATGAAGAGTGTTAGCAGGATGGAGGTGTTTTTCCACGTGGTGAGTGAACACATTCTATTAATTCACCGGTGTTCACATCAAGCTGCTTGACCCCCTACCAGATTAATGTGATTAAAAGTAATACGTAATACGAGTACGAGGAAGAAAAATATCTACATAATATTTTAAAAAACAATATATATCAGTTACAAATATTTTAAAATGATAAAAAAATAAACAATATAAACTATACTTTATAAGAAAATATAATTTATAAAATGTTAATAAATTTATAATTTTTTAAATTATAACTTAAGAGGACATATACTTTATAAGTGTTGCTAGGATTTCATCTACTGTTATTATTTATTATTTTTGCCATATTATAGAAACAAAACTCTGAAGTGGTTCCTCTTTTGAAGTTTGTCAGAAAAAAGCGTGTGTGGTTTTATGACATCATACGTTGATTTTGGACCGCAGGCGTTCACATTTGCCCACAGAGTCTTCTTAACCTGTATGCGCACTAGTTTCTCTGCTAACAGCCTGGCAGGAGATTTTCTCAACACCAGCCATGTTGAGGGTTATTGGCAGTGAACAGTGGCCAGGTCTGGGAAGGATCCCTGCTTGTCTTTCCTGTTGGCCTCACTGTTTCCATGCTGTTATCAACCCAGCTGATAATGGAGGACTCCAGGCTCTTTTCTCAGGACCCACAGCACACTGCCACACATTCTGATGGCGTGACACAGACCTCCACCACAGAGACTCTTCTGTCTGAGGCAGAGCACACTGCCAGGCCGGGCCCGCAGCTGGTACACATATTGGTGGAGGTCTCTGCCAGTCTGCTGAGTATTACTGATATCTAAGGATGGGTTCGTATGTGCTGCCCTGATTGCAGGTTTCTGTAAGGTGTTTGTCTCTGCATTTCTGTTTTTCATTTTTTTAGAAGGGTTAAAACCTGATTAGATTTTAATTCAAAATATAAATACTTTGCAAGCATATTTGAGCTGGCAGCAATAAAATTCTATAGCTTTATTTTTGGTAAAAATGCAGCAATCACAAGTGTTTTCACCAATGTTTTGTTTTCTTGCTGAAAACAATAGTGATTACCACATTTTCCTGTTTTCCATTTTACCACATGAGTTGGCCTGGCAACAACGATACATGACTGCACAACACATCTTGGACCAATCTGTTTTTTTCAGATTATTTTGTTGAAACTTGTCATAAAATATGTGACGCATTAAGGGATAAATTATAAGGACAGTATGAGTGTATTATTAAAGGTTACTTATAGAATATTGTTCATTATATTTTTATCAGAATAATATGTCTAGGGTGAAGGGGCATCTGTGTAGCAAATAGCAATTTTTTTATTTTAGATAATGTATTTAATTCAAATATAATGTACTCCTTAATGCTTTATAATGTACAGTACCAGTCAAAAGTTCCCATTTGATTATCAAAGTGCAGTACTGATATAAAGTTGTTTTCTTCAACTGTTGAATTTGCTTATGACATCAGACAATGCATCAAATTTAACATTACAGGACTGTATTTTCATTTTTTTTTTAAATGATGATCAACATGTCAAGCTATGACTAATAGGTTAGTGATTATAGCTCACATACTGTGATCATTTAATTGCTGAATAACATATTAATGCAGTGTTAATGAATCATTCTCCATAGCTATGGCCTGCTGCCTTGCTCACTGTCTGTAACTAAGTGGGAGGTAGCTCCCAGACTGAGGCACAGTAAAGTTTATTAAACACATCAGCTGGTTTGCAGTAGACCATTACTGAAATGCTATATTCCAGCAATGAGAGATCAACAAATAGGCCTGGGAAATAACAAGCAAGGGGACTTTGGTCTTTAAAACCAGAGCGCATTATGCAAACTTTGAAGGAGGAATTTATTAAATCTCTTACAACAACTGAGGGGCTCTATATTTAACTTTGCCAGAGAACTTCGGACAAGTATTGGCTGCGGTTTCCAATTGGCTCTGAGAGCAGTGCGGTGGCTGTGAGGCAAACTTCTGGAGTCCTCCGTTCCTAAAATGAAACAGCTGCAGAGTGTGACATACCGAGAGCAGTGGGGCGTGGGGAGGAGGAGTTTTCATGAATGAAGTCAGTGGGAGGGGGAGAACGGGAGAGGAAGTTAGCTTGGGGCTGAACATTACTACGTAGGTGTGTCATTAAAAGGGTTTGGTGGGTGTACAAAGTATGGGTGTGGCCTCAGACATAGGTCATATAAGTTCAGTTTGATTCATAGTATAAGAGGGGAAATGGTGTTGATGTTTACACTGGCTCAGGGTGCACAGCAACCCACTGTGTAATTTGTAGTGTAGTTTGCAAAGATCTGCCCCCAGGGAGCCTCGAGAGGCCGTCGTACATGGGTTGTTCCCCCCACTGCCAGAGCCCTGCACGTCCCAGCACTGCACAGCCGACAGAGACAGAACAGAGCACAACACAGAGGCATATTAAAGTCCAATGCTCAAATTAAACTTGAGAGTCTGACGTTAGATGGACCTCCAAAGCTATCTAGCAGCCCTCTTGCATGCTGCGCCAGAACAATATCTGCATATTAACCACAGGAAGAATGAGAGAGAAATTCACTTTGCCAAGCCAAACCAGAGCCATGTGTATGACAGTGTGGAAAACACACACACATTGTTTGGATTGGTGAGACAAAAAATGCACTATAAAATACTTTCTGCTGAATCTGTGGAAAATTGCAGGGAGGAGCAACACACTCCTTACCTGTCCAATCAGAGCTGGGAAGCTGGACGGGGATGGCATCCAGCACTGTGTTGGAGTATGAGGCACAAATCCAACACAATATGGTGCAGCAGCCTGGTGATTGGTGAGCAATATACCTGTTCTGTATTATATATGTGCCAACCGTATCACCGTACTTATCACTTGTCTACCAAATTCTACATTTTAACACAAATCTCAAGTCTCTTTTAATCAAGCGGAAACTGGCAAGCAAAAGCAAAATTCAGCTTAGTCCTATAACATCGGCCTTCAGTGATGGTTACATCTGCATAACATATGCCAACAGTATCTTACAGTGGCGTGAGTGCATAACTGACATTTTAAGGATGGGTGGTCTCAGTGGTATTTTAAACCATTAATTTTATTAACCCTGGCATTCTTTGCACTGTGTTTGATCCCATTTTCCTCCTTAATTTCCGTTTTTTAAGCATCACGCATACCTCCTTATTTCGCTTTTATCTCACTGCTTTTAATCATTTTAATATGTAAAAAAAAAAACAAAAAAAAAAACAATAACAAAACCCACACTATACGCTCTACATGTGAGCTACACGTGAACTTTCTCCCCCCTAGCCATGTTTTACTCTGTGGAAAGATGTTTGTGCTGTTCTTACTGGTGTGTGGCTACAACTCCTCGAGCTCTCCTGATCAATATGGTGAGCCAGTAGTCATCATCACTCATTGGGAACTGACACACACAAGTGCACCTGTATGTAAGCACTCTGACATACATACACACACAAACACCGTGGCCCTTTAAACCTCTCTCTCTCTCCTGGAGTAAGCAACAGGACATAACCTATAGAGCACATAATCCATTAGTGTTTGATTAATGGATTTAACATTCATTTTCAGACCCATACAATGCCCCTTATGAATTATTTTAGCAGTGTACAGTGACAAATAGCAGTTCTGTTCTCTGCTAAGAGGCCTCATTGTTCCTCTGACTAAGAGTCATGCAGATGTCACCGCCTGCCCAGCCTGTTCAGAGTGACTTGTTTAGAAAATATGAATGTAACAGTAGTCAGTAGTCTGACATCATTGTCTCAGTAACATAGATGCCTATTTTGTCAGCAGATAATTGGTATAAATGTATGACTTGATACTATCTTCTCAGAGAATAATATCTAGGCTTTAGGGGGTCGTGTAAATATATATGTATGTGTGTGTGTGTGTGCGTGTGTGTGTGTGTGCGCACGTTGGGGGGGGGATGATAAATGGTCAAGAATATATGTTTTGTTGAGCGATTCTTGTTTACATGCTGATTCTTTCACAGCCCTAGCAACAAGTAATTAAAAGTAAGTGTCCTTTTAGTAGTAATTATTATTAAGTAAGTTATTAAGAAAATGATTAAATTAATCATGGCACTGTCTCATACCCAGAGAGTGTTGACTGTAATATCAGTAGGCTATGAAGCACTGATCAGGATGGCACGACTGGCACTGGGTGTCCTGGCACTGAATAATGCAGCTTTTTCCTCTGGGGCCTGTATCCTTTGGGCCCTGTCATTGAAGATGCCCTCTCATCTCATCTCTCACTGACATATGGAAATGTTCTCCAACTAAGAGTTTACATCAGTCTGAGAGGCTCGGTGATAAGGTTTTTACAATGGTAAATGACCTGACCTAAGTAGCGTGTGTCTCCCTCTGAGTATGTCTCCTGACTGTCCTCCTAATGACTCAGAAAATATGCACGCCGCTCCATTTATGGGCAGTAAAAACAGTCATCCAGCCGCATGCTAACAGACTGTGAAGAGCACCATAAAAACTGTCTCCGTCATATTCGCTTACAGCACAGTGCAGACTGGCAGCTCAACTCGCTGTCATAACATCCAGGAGGACTGTCACTGAGCTCTGCTGTACTGCTCTGCCCGTCATGAGCAGCCAAACATGAAGTAAAACAGCAGGAATGCCCTCCCCTGCTACAGAGGGTGACATGAACTAGCAGCCCTGCACATAGGAAGTGACATAAACAAGCAGGCCCCAGAGAGGAGGGCCATCAGTGGTGATGATGAGCGACTCTCTGGATGCTCCTTGACATGTGTGGCTGCGGCAATGAGGGGATGAAGGGAGCAGAGGAGGGAGGTAGTGGGTGTAGGGGAGGAGGAGGGCGGGGGGTGATGGTGGTGAAGGTGGGTGTTACGGGGGCATGCAGTAGAACTGTGCACACGACTGCATTATCCGGCTGATTTAGTTATGACAGCTGGTGCCCAAGAGGAACGCAGCAGTGGGGGATAGGATCGCCCAGGCTGCAGACAAATGATGATGAAGAGATCACTTTAAAGAACAATCTCCATAATATTTCATGCTCGCTCGGCAGCTCCCAGGCAGCCCAGGCTGCAAGGCTAACTGCTCTATCAATTGATTTGATTCACTGCCGGAGCTACTCCTCGCACATAGTATTTCAAATAAATGACACAGCAGATAGGAATGATATCTACATCAATATTAACCCTGAAAAGAACTAATGGATGCCGGCTGCAATTTGTGCTATATCCTGAGTAATGCATGTGAGGCAGAAGGCAGGTGATGGAAGAATTATAACTCAGGCTTTTCCTGTCTCCCCCTAAGGCACAAGAGGATACAATTTGACCTACACCCACCCCATCCAACACAAATATACAAGCTACATCTTTCCTCCTCCCTAGGCAACGATTTGTTTTTGTATTTATAAAGCACATTATGGCAGACTAGGCTAAACTAAACCATCTCTCAGGCTTGTGGAACACAAAAGCAGTTTATCAGATAAATCACCCTTGACCAGTTAGCTATTAGAGCAGCCAGGAAGTGGAGCCTGGGCACGTATGGTGCTTATAATGATAGCATAGTTGCCTTTTATTAATGCGTGGACATGATGCATGTTCCTGTGTTGCAGTGGTTTAACATGGCTCAGCACTCTTTAACCTGATCCCATTTACTAACCTGGTGTGTTATGAATTCAGATCAGGTACAAGGACAGATACACAGATCAGTCTTGATAAAAAAAGACCACAGAAGCTTTCCATACAGAGACCATGACTTTTAGACAGAGATAAAATACATGTTATAGTAAAGTTCCTTTTTTTTATAAATTAGCCGTTTTTTCCCATTCACTGTAGATAAATTGTATTTCAAGTATAGCACGCAGACAAGACAGCGTATGTTACATCTTAAAATACCTACTGGTCAGGTCAGGTGTTTCATTCTTTGCTGTAAGATACATTTAGGTGGCAACACTTGTGTAAAGGTAATGCAAGAACATTCATTAACCTGGCATGCTGTTCAATGAGTAGCTACTCTGATCACTACTGTCCCTGATATCTGACCCCTGGCCAAGTAAGAACAGACCTCAATCACACACACACACACACACACACACACATACAGATAGTAGGAGGTTTGTGGCTTGTCGATTAGGTGGTGATTAATCACAGTGTTGATGAGAGTGTGTCGGGTTTCCATCAGTGATGCTTAATGAATGTCATAATAATACAAGCACTTCTGATTGCTCGGGTCAGCAAGTGGTGGTGTGGTGTGTGTGTGTGTGTAGAGGAGGGAGGGGAGTGGAATGGAGGGGGACTGGTGGAGGGGAGGTTGAGCCTTAGCCGAGACCCCCACCACTGAGCAGTCAGCTAATGAGTCCACTAGAGACCCACCCAATACCTTTGATTGTGATGCCATGGCAGAGAGGGGAGCAGCGCAATCTTTAGCTGGATTAAGTATCTCTTAAGGAGATCTACTTTCAGCCACAATGTTATCAACCCTTTGAGTGTGTATTAATTAGGCCTATTGCAGAGGCGAAGCGGGCAAATTTGCAGTATTCCCTCTACCTTCCTGCATGTGCACACAAGGGTGCATGTCGGGCTAAAATTAGTCTAATATCCTCTTGCAGAAATTCACTGCCACACAAACACAAGCCTCCTGTGCTGTGTAACGTGTAACAGTGCAGTTTATTTTAGGGAGAAGGCACACATGTTTAAAGTGAAGCCTATACCTCGGTCTACACGATCCAGCATGTTGCATGCTTTAATTTGACAGCCCATTACATCCCCATCTACATGTTACTCTACACATCTGTATGTACATTTTGGTATTGTATACATCATCCTGTTCTCATTAGCAGGGCTTTTGATATGAAGTGATGCATTATCTACGCACTAGGCAACAGTTGATTGACTATGGGCCGGTAATACTGTTTAGCCCCACTCAGAGAAGCCTGGCTTTGATGTAAGTACATATTTCCTGGTGAAGAGGTTGTTATAATTTCAAACATTCACTGACTCATCATATGGAGTGCTGACATTGTTGCGGTTCACTGGCTCTTTTTTTTTTTATCTCTTACATGTGTTTCCTGGATGTGAAATCCACTATTTTCCTCTTCCCTGCAAGTCATCAAGAAAACCTCTGTTAACTGCCCCGCAGGTATATTATTTACCTTTTTATCCAGCTAGAACACTTCAGCACTTGCTCTCAGAAGGTATTGCACAAAGCATTGATATTCAATCCAGGTGAACCGCCCACCCCCCGTCCCCCCCTCACCACCACCACCCCCCACTCCACCCCCCCGCAGCTTCATCATAACCCGGATGTTTAAGAAGCATGTCCAACTGGTATGTTTTGACTTGGTTTAAGTGGTGTTTAATGACAATGGACTGGCTGTTCTGTTCCGGGGCTGTGTTAAGAGTTTCTAATCAAACGTTCTGCTCCATCAATAATGCAGTGCCTTGGATCCCATGGAGGACTTAATTGTGGGTGTAGGGCTGATAGGTAGAGCATTGGCTAGGGGTGTCTCGTTGCACTCTTTAATTAGAGACCCCCATCATGTCAAGAGAAGGAGCCCTGGGTGTTTACTATGCAGCAACGTGCCCAGCACTACTTTGGCAAGAACCTTACTGTAACCCTGCCATCGGCTACTGCTCATAGCTGGCTCAGCCTGGGAGAGAGAAAGAGGTGGGCGGGGAGAGAGAGAGAGAGAGAGAGAGAGAGAGAGAGAGAGAGAGAGAGGGTGAGAAAGAAGAGACGAGTAAGGAAGGAAGGAGGGCACAAATTCAAATGTACCATGTTTGCAATAGTTTTGAGTTTTAGTGATACATTTAATGTATATTTTAACATTTTTAATATAATTTTGTCATAAATTATAATTAGTATTTAACAGCAATTTTCACCTGGAACTTTGCCTTGGTGGTATTTGACTACAAAACTTTACTTAGATGGAACAATTAAATAATAATTAAGTTAATTAAGTTTATCTAATGCTTATTTCAACTACAAGCACTGACATAGAAATAACATCCATTAGTTCTCCTTAATCCCCTTATAAAAACTGTAAAATTCCCTTAATACCAAATTCATCCCTTTTCACCTCCCATTAAAAGCTGCAATATTGCAACAGGATACTACTACTAACTATCACTAACTGCTAGTATAGTAAGTCGTACATTTAAAACATTTTAAGTACAAGCACTGGAGTATTAGATACACAATATATTTAAATATCTAAAGTGCATACTGTATAGTAGATTCATTCTGAATAATGGTTCCTGTGTGTTTCATTATTGATGCGTTTACCTTCTCTTACGCCAGCAATTTAAAATTGCACTTTCATTAGGTTAGGAGACTCACAAGAGGCAGATTAAAAACAAATGGCCTAAATCAATGATTCAGTGCCCAAGATATCCTGACTTTTAGTCCCTAGTATCAAGTCCCAACAGCGTTGAATCCTTCTATTCCCACTATGCAACTCAATAGTATCTTTCATTAGACCCTTCCTGCCTGGTAAACAACCATGTCTTTCAAACCCCTCTACCCAAATTAAAGACCCAGGTATTTTATTAAAAAACATTCTCACATTTGGGAATTTATTTCAAAACCAAAGAGGAGATTATACAACTATTTTTTACTTCGTTTGTAAAATCAGTCGAATACTCCTTTAATTGTCACAGATGGACTAAAATGGCCAGTGTTGGTCCAACACACTACAGTATAGGCAGAAAATTGAACACATTACTGTATCACATCACATCACAGAGCACATGAGATGACCCTGAATTACTGTTATTACTAAATGCAACATGTAGAGATGTAGGACAGTAACAATTGAAGAGTTACTTTCTCTGACAGTAAAAGTAAATAGGAGTGGGTATCGTGTGTTTATTAGTATTCTATTATAGTTTGTGTATCTTTAAACACAACAGTGAGGAAATAGATAAACATAAAAACAAAAATGTTCCATAAAGAACAAAGCAGTTTCCCACATATCTCTCCCTCTGAGGGCATCAGGCTCAGATGTACTCAACAAAACATTCTTGTATGTTTTTTTTTTCGTTTTTTTTTTTTGTTCCTGTCATGGTTATTAGAGCAATTATTGATAACAGACAAACATTCTGTAGTCTCAGCTTCATGTTTTTTATAAAATCAATATGTCCCCCTGGCCCTTATCTTCCATCCAAAAGAAAAAATGACACAACAAATTTGGAGTATGACAGATGATGGCACCTTAATGTGGCTCATGTAATGGAGCCTATGATAAGGAGTTGATTGGATGTCAAATTAGGAAGCCTCTCCTATAGTGATATGGATTAGAGTATTGTTTGAAATAGTGACCTGGCCTCACTGAATCGGCAATCTGATTACTGAAATGAGTGACAGAAAAATTGGAGGAAAATGAAGGCAAAAACATGACATTGTGGTTACTGAGTCTGTTCGATCCCTGCAATATCAAAAGATCACTTTTTAATATGTCCTATATTTAATTATATATGACCTGATGTTCTGGTGAAATGCCGATATGTATGTATTTCTCAAAGAGAAGAGAGAAAGTGAAGCAACAAATTGTATAATTTAGTGTGCTGTAAGGCAACTCTCTGCTCACATTTGACCTGGTGACACTGTGATCCATCTTAATGTTTACTAGCAGTAAAGTGGTCAAGATTGAGAGCTAGAGAAGAAGATATCATTCAGTGTCTAATCATTCTATCAAGCCATGGCGTGCCTCGTGTTTGTGGGGTGTTGGAGGTGGACGGGGGAACCCCAGCCAAACATCAGGTGTCACACTCGGCTCCAATGAATGGACAATGGCTATCCATCAATCTTCCGTGCCAGCCTGTCTCACGGCCTGAAACCAACTACAATGTCCATCTCAAACCAATTTGATCCCTTCAGCTGACTCATTCATCAGCCTGACCTCATTTGCAATCCAGACTGGTTTCATGAAGAGAAGGAGAGTTGGACTCAAAGGAGACGATGAGTGCAAAATATTGAATTTGAGGCAACCAATGACCAGTAGTCCAAAATATTGCTTGGAGCACAGTAGTTGAGTAATGGTCTTTATCTCAGTACCATGGTGGCTCATTTATTTAGTTGATGGATTGTTTATCAGTCAGCTCGAACAGACATGTATTTCAATAGCTGGAGGGATGTTTAGAGGGTTTTTTTTGCAGCGGTGCTGTAGCACAACCATGTACATCCCCTTCAGCCAACTGACCTCGTCGGGTCACTGGGACTTAAGTAAGAGTGAAAGTCACTTTAAATGGAGCGAGGCTCCCAGGGACCCAGCCTTGGCTGAGCAGCTGCTGCCGGCCGGCGACTATTACTTTTCCAGGGGCTGACTTTGATGTTTTAACAATCCATACATATTGATTCAGACTGATAATAAACAATTTGATTAGCCTCTTTCTATAGGCTGTCATTTCAATCACTTTCAGAGCTCCGATGGAGTGGAAGTGAGGGGCTGTGGAGGGAGGGATGAGAGAAGGGCAACAGAGATGGAGAGGCAGAAAGAGAGAGAGGCCAAAGCTGAAAGAGAGGGTGGTGGGCTAGAGCCCCCTCCTCAGACAGAAAAAGGAATCCAGCCCTGATTAGGCCTCTGCCTTTGGTGAATTGGACAAGACAGCTGAGCTGCCAGGTTATTAACTCCCTCAGAAAATTCTCAGCCCTCTCTCAGGCCGGCCTGAATACTGTGATCTGGATCGATAAGCAATCTCCGGTGTGTACCAAATGCCTGCTGGATTCATTTGTCTCCCAGCACCCTCTCCCTCCGCTGGACAATACACCTGCACAACCAAGCCACTCTCCTCCCCCTCCGTCTTTCTTCTTCACCCTCATAGTACCCTCCCTCCTTCCTCATCTCTCTCACATTCACTCACTGGAGTCTCTGTCACTTTTTAAATAATGACCCTGGGGCTGAAGGAACAACTGCCTACCTCTATTTCATCACGGTGAGTCCCTCTCTTGCAGGCCTGGGTGACCAAGCTGTCTAGGGGAGAGAAAGTGGGGAAGAGAGAGAGAGAGAGAGAGAGAGAGAGAGAGAGAAGCTTTGTCTGTGTGTGGAGGGGGGGTTGCCCACGGCAATGGGGAAGGTGGGGGCCGCAGCAGCATCATGACTGACAGAAGCACAGATGTCACCATCAGCTCAATCTAAGCATATAAATGACCAGCCCATGGCAACTTTCTAGTAAACATGAAAAAATACAGAGTAGCTGTTGCTATGGTCGGTGTCATACAGAGATCTGAAGGTATGCCAGTTTACTCATTATGTGATGCTGCGCATTAAGAATCAGCCATAGTTTATGTGTTTATATTATGGAGCTGCTTTGTGCTGCCAGTGTGGGAGTTGATTCTAGTGACACTATGAGAAAACTCTCACTGCTGTGCTGCAAACTGTGTTCTGTTTCATTTACTTTAATGTGCTGAGGCTCAGCAACCAGCCAGTGGTGCCAATATTGTCCGTTTCTATCACACATTTAGATCTCAGAAAAAAAGCAGCTTCTCTCATACTCTGAGCTCCCTTACACTCAAAGCAGGTTGTCTTTGTCGAGGAGAAGTAAAGATGGATTTACATAGTGATTGTGTTTGCTGATTTGGCAGGGCTTCAGCTGATAACTTTTAGTGATTCGCTGCAGCATTGATCTCCCAGATGGATTTATTGACGGGGGGTGGACGGCTGATGGGGGTTGAGCTGGGAGAGGAGCCGGTTTGCTGCTGGTGAGGTGATATGGGAAGAAAACAGCAGATATCCACTGAAGCGAAGTGGACAGTGGATGAGCTCGAAGGCACCTGCCTTTACGTGTTGGCAGAGTTATTCCCCTGAAGGAGTTAAAAAGCCATACTGTTTCTCATAATTCATTTATGTGGTTTGTGTCCTCTATTGTCTTTCTTTTGTCCCACTGTGGCTGTAGGATTGCAACTCCAGAGGGAATTGTCTGTCAACATACAATAAAGGCAAGGCCTGCGACTGAGGACTCCATTTCTCAGGACTAATTGTCAGAGACAATGCATGCCACTGAAAACACACTCTATGAAGGATAAACCTGGCGGATGTTTGGATTTTCTTATCGTCGTAATCTCTCGTGGAGCAAAATCAGACTGGAGCTGCAGAGATGGTTCTAAGCAGAGAGACAGAAAGAAAAAAAAAAAAAAACTTGTGAGAGAGATGCAGTTATTAAAAGGAGCTCTGTAAATATTTGAGAGGACTTTAATGTAGTGAGCAGAAAAAACACTCGACAGACGGGGTGCTGTTCTTAGGCAGGGATGTGGGACAGACCAAACAGGAAGTCGCTCAAAAATGAATGTTAGAGTTTTTAATCAGTCAAAGATGGCTTACTCATCAGGGGTTGATTGCAATGAAACAGTTTTGGTTCATAATGTTGTTTTGTTTTTTTTTTTCCTTTGAAAGATCACAGGCTGTGATATCTTCAAAGAAAAACTGTAATAATGTAATTTTGTCTGATAACATGATACAGAACACTGATCTTTTGATTGTTGTAAGTGCATTCCTGCCTAACCACTTCATTATCACTGCCATGTGATGAGCCAGATTCCCTAAGTAAGCACCTTTCACTTAATAATGTTGTCGGATATACACCACAAACTACAGTCAGTTTTAAAGCGGCTGAACCTCACTAATTTAACAGGAGTCAAACCGGGCCCTTCCAGTTCTCACTTTGTGCTTTTATCAACAGTTTTGAACCATTTTAACCTCCTCTGTAACTCTATCCCAGCAAGCACTTTTTTTCATTAGTATCTTTTTTTTTTCTCTTTTCAAGGTCATTTGTAATGTAGAATCTATAAAATTCTCAATGAAGGAAGTTATTTGAATTCTTAGATTTTAATGGCTGAGCTTAAAAATTCCCATTTCAGACCTGCAGTTTTAAAATGATCCTACAATGTGTATGTCAGCAGATGAAATTACTGAGGGTAATTGCTCCCATGCCATGCTTCTCTCTCTGTCTCTCTCTCTGTCTCTCTCTCTCTCTCTCTCTCGTTTTCTCTCTGTCTCTCTTACACACGTAAAGTACAGGTACACACACACACACACATTCCTTATGCCCTTTCTCTCTTAAATGTTCCTTATATTGTTCCCATTTACCACATAAGAAATACAATTCCTTAATTTACTTTTCAGTTCCAGGTCCTACACAGTGTGGCCAGTGGTGGATTTTCTATTATTGAAATTTGAGTTTGTCTCTCAACAATCTACAATGTGGTGACTACGTCTGCTCATGCTAATCACCCAAATCACCCAGTTATTCTCCTGTTGTCACACTTTTCATTCATTCAAGTCCCTTTTAATCTAACATCATTGTTTCATTTATAAAGAGACATTCCCATTAGCTGCAGCCGTACTTTGTATCTGTGTGCTACTTAGTCAATGATAAAATAACATGGATAAAATGAGAAGGTGAACATGGTGAAAATTAGACATGCTCAACATCAGCATGTTAGCATTTAGCTCAAAGTATCATTATGTCTGAGCGGCATGCTGATATCATTTTCTTTCTCTGTGTGTTCGAATGATGCAAAAGCACTAAGGGCTTAAATAAGTAACAGAGAGTTGTAAATTAAAACAGGAAAATGCTGCATATATTTATATTTTTATTACATGCATGTTTTTTTTCCTGTGAGCTACAACAAAGACACATTTCAGTCACTTTGCAGTAAACAATAACTTTTTTATATATATATATATCATATATCCATGTGTGGATATAGGAAACTCTCTTCCTTTCTGTCTCTCTCTCCCTCTCATTGTCCCTTCCTGACAGTGATGGTAATGTGTGAGTAGGTGAGTCGCCCTCAGGGCTCTGTACATCCATGTCCACCTCAATATAAATCAGCACTTGTCATCACAGACTCATATCACACGCACTGCTCCCACGTCCTCCTTGTTGGTCGATATCGTCCAAGACGCCAGTGGCCAGAGCATTAAACCTGTCCAGGCTCACCGGTAGTGTCTCCCTATCTATGCCCCCCACCCCCAGACCTGTGGGTGCTCCTGCATGGTGAAGTTAAACAGATGTGACTGCATTAGATTCAGCCCGGACAGCAACACACCTCTGCTGCCCTGAATGCATTCTATAATTATCCGTCACACCTTGTATCAGGAAGTCAGCTCATGTCAAAAGTGCAAGTGAAAGCTAGGGTCACTGTCAGGAAAAAGGATCTGATAGTGACAAGAGCCAAAGTAGCTGCAGTAGAGTGAAATACACTTTAGATAGTGTTCCTGCAAACATGTAGTCTGACTGCACCAAGGGCCTGTTGATTTTCATTTCAGCCTTTGAATTTTGTGCAGCTGGTTATCACTGTATCGTTCTGTAAGCGATCTGAATCGGCAATAGAAACACAAATGGCAGGTTTACTCTAAAAATAAATGGATTGTTGTAAATCTATTATTAATCATGTATGCAGTGAGTACAGTTTTGCTACTGAAGAATGTGGCTGTGCTTGGAAACTTGTAAGTGGAAAGGTGTGAATCAATCAAATGTATTTGTCACATATAATCATTTAACATGCAAGTCATTTCTTTTAATTTGTGCATTAAAGAGGAGGGAAAGAAACGAAAACAAGACTCTTCTTTTTCAAGTCATCTTCTCATTTCTTACATGGCCCTGGGAGGAGGAAAGTCTTTACCATTCAGCTCTCTCCATTCAGCTTCCTGGATGAGACAGACCTTGGTGATGGGCCTATTGAATGTGCACATCTTTGTCTTGACCTTGTCCTGGTGTACAAGTATGTTCTTGTCTGGGACTGCCTGAACAACACCATGACCCAGGAGTGATGTGGTTTTGGGAGGGGCAGTCTTAGGCTTCCTCATTCAGGATTTTAGTGGCTCTTCCTGAGCCTCTTAATACTAGCGTGGTGTATCTGGTACCTTCTTCCTGACTGCAGCAGGGAGAAGAGAGTGTTATTCAGGTGGTTGGGATCTTTAATAAATCTCATAGTCTTATTCCTGTAGTGCCTGGTGTCACCGGCTATTGTATGTTCAGCCAAAGCAACCATTCTTTGCAGGGTCTTGCGGTCTTTGGTGCTGCTGTACCAGGCAGTGATGTTCCCCGGTAGTTTAGCCTCAGTAGAAATTCCTCAGTATTTGAGGGGGTACCTGGAATATCCTCAAGCATCTGAGCTGATGTCTCTGCTTTGCCTTTCTCACCACTGAGAATGTGTGAAGACACTTTTAAAAAGAGCGTACATTACGTCCTCCAATGAGAAGCATGCATTTTCACTTTTACTGCACCGTATGAATTGAATTGATTTGAATACAGTTAATTTAAAAAAAAAGGCCCAAAGCATTCAATGAATTCAAGTCTATTGTATGGCGGATAAGCGCCGCATCTATAAACATCATCAAGAATTAGAATTCCTTTGATGCCTTAGAGATTATTTGATGGAGGAGGAGCAGCTGCCTTGGCCCAGATTCATCCAGTCACTCTGATTGTGGCCACTGATTGATTTTTAAGTTAGGAAGAAGCAATCAGTAAATACCACCCAATCAGGGGCCAAGAACATAGAAAAGATTAGACAATCTGAACTAATCAATGAAAATATTCTCTGATTTGCAGAAGCTCAATTACGGCCATAAATCAGGGATCATAGCACACAAGCCAGTTTGCAATAAAACAAAGGCCAGTGACAGGCAAACTATAAGAGATGAATTAAAAGTCCATGGGAGGAAGTGCCGACTAGCGTGGTAATGAGACAGAATTACAGGCCTGCTTCCCTTGCAGAAGCTGTCAACAACTAATGGGCTGCAGTGAGTGCTGCTATCCGTCATCCTGCTTCCTGTCCACATATTTACTCACTTATTTATGGCCTTGATGCAATATCATCATTTTTAATGTTAAACACCCACCGTTCCTAACAAACACAGACTCGTTCTTCAGAGGACAGGATATGGATGTAGACAGGATATTGCCCGTGATAAGTAAACATTCATTTGCATTCGAGAGGCCAGCCTATATGACTGCACCTTGATAAACAAAGTTGATACTGTATCAAATTGGCACACTTTTGGTTTTGATTTCATTCAGATGAGAGGTTCTTTCACCATGATTGTAGCTGGCACAGATATCTGAAGGATAGGGCAAGGCATGCAGGCTTGTGGTTTAAGAGGTCATAATATGTGTCTATCAGCTGCAGGGTGTCCCATAAACATGTTTGAGGAACCTGCGTCATCATTTGAGGTGCTCTGGAGACCATGTTGTTGAACTGCAGACAGTAAACTCTTCCTTTCTCTGTGCCCTCTGGTCTTCATGGAGGATGTTCCCGCTTAGGACGGTGGAGCTTCATGCTGTCTTGGCAAGGAGTCGAAGCCCCCGCGATCAGCCTTAATGGACTGACTAGACAGATGATCCTGACAGCGACCCGCACAAGTGCTTTTGATTCTATCATCCTCCAAAGGGGTCGGGCTGCTTTATCAGAGGAATTACCTAAAGTGCCTCTTATTTCATCATCCAGAATGTCAATGAGACTGTATTCTTTTAATTTATACACACTGCAAACAATCACAGCATCATACATCACACAAAGGCCAGGCCAGGTGTAGAGTCATTAACCTATTGCGAGTTTTGAGAGCAAGGTCATTATAGAACGCTCCAGCAACGCTTGTCTGAGAGCAGCTTTTGTTACTTGACCTCTCCTTTATAACACTATCTACACCAACAGAAGCATGCATCGATAAACTCATTTCCTATTCCCCTGGGAAGCCATGAAGGGTCAAAGAATGTATTTTTCAACTATAACCCACCTCAGTATTATACCTTTAATAGTTATTTTGCATTATATGTATTTTTTCCTCAGAACTTCCTCCAGTCCTTCCTCAACTTGTGTGCAGTTTCCTTTAATATCGCCAGCCTTATCTATGTCAAAGCTTTTTCCTCACTGTCTTCAAGAGTTCATTCTTACTTTAGATGCGTATGAGACACGCCTTATCTGCAAATGATGATATGCATGTAAGGGTTCCTGCAATGATCTAAACCTGCAATCATGCTGTATACTTTCCACATAAGCAAGGCATTCCTTATCCCAGCACTTCCAGCATTCGCATGCTGTTGCAGTATAATGCTGTGAAATATTTTCAAGTGCTACTTGACCAACGTGTGACTAATAATGTTACTGTTATATCCAGTATATGCCTCTTTTTTCTATTTCCATGATTTTACCATCAGGGTTTTTTATCAGCCAATGGTAGAAGACTGCACAGGTCTGCTCCCATGTTTGAATTAATATGTAAAAGAGGAGAATTCCTTGAGAGAGCGTCTAAATTGAGAAAAAAAGTCTAAATCAGTACAAATTATGATCACTTATACATGCGGAGAAATTTGCGTGGTTGCAATAAAGATAACTGACACAAGAACCAAAGAGAGCAGGATCTCACATATAGTGCAGATAAATAGCGCAAGAAAACACGATGACATGTGTGGTAATCAAGTTGGTAGAGGCATGTGCTGGTACAGTACTGACTCCTCTGACTTTGCTTACCCTTGGAAAGCTTTCTGCGCCCTATGATCCAACATCTGAAGAGCTGATAAAAACCCTTCAGTTGCCTCAAAGCAGCTGCAAGGCTTAACATTGTCAAAAAGGGGTTTTTATTTCCCTACCGTTTCGACCTCCTGTGTATATTTTATTGAGCCGTTCTCATCCCACAGCGGCGCATGCAGCCATAAGCTGCCGAAAATGTATTTCCAAGCTCATTAACACAGGACGTGCATGCTTGGAACATGTAGCATCCTTTTTTTTTTTTAGAGGCACTTGTGAAAGAGTGATAGGGCCATGGCGAGGAGCTCAGAAATCGTTGTTTTTGATATTCGGCAAGCTTTTCATCTTTTTCTGCTGCAACACCACATGAGAGGATTAGGGAAGTTAATGAATTATCCTCACAGGGGCCAAGACAGTGTGTTCAAGCTGCACTATCCCACGTCTCATAACATGAAGCTGTTTGAATTTATTGAACTGAGGGCTGAATTTTCCCACACTTATCTGACCCAGTTCAAGATTACACCCAGTCCCCTTTCTCTGCAATCAAGATGACAATGTGAGACCCTCAACTCTTCTTAATCTTTGTAAGTCAGAAATATCATTAAGCTTAACCTAAAGTGAAAGTCAACTTTCGAGTGAAACGTTCGTGGTGACATCACTGTTTCTTCTTCAAGTTGCACAACAGTACTTTATGTGATCAAATCAAGGCCTTAAAGTGTGTGTGTGTGTGTGTGTGTGTGTGTGTGTGTTGTTGGGGTTTAGAGTCAGTGGATCCCCTAGGCAGGTAATGTTGGAGATTCTATGCTCCCAAACTTCTGTTAAGTGAAAACAGTCACAAAAGTGAAATCACTTGTCACCTCTCGCCATTGGCGTGTGTTTGCTCAACCCCCAGAGGCAGCCCAATATCAAATGCACCAGCACAAATGATAATAACACAGTGGGACCTTTCTATTTTTCCAAATTAGGTTGAGCCTCAGATTGGTGCCCTTGAGGCCAACACAGAGACTTTCAGTCTTCCCTGAAGATTTTTCTCTTCAGTTTTCTATCATATAAAGCAAATATCAAAAATGTGATTTGAATCCTGGAAAAAATTAAGGCTGAAGGACGCCAGAAGGTGGGTGAAGACACTCCACCTCGCTTGGCCCTTCTTTTACAGGCATCGATTGAGTCTGTTTAGCTCACCGTCAGCTGGCTACGCTGCGAGGCAAACCCTGGAGAGGCTGTGCCCAGAGTCACTGCACAGCACACCAAACTGCCCCAGGGGTTAATTGAAGTCCCTCGAGTGACTCAAGTGCCCCGCTCTTTAATGGGTCAACCCATAAACTTTTGAACAGCAATGGGAAAAAATGTATGCTCTTACAGGCTTTTTTTTTTTTTTTTCCCCTCATCTTTTTTGTCCTTGAGGGGGACTCGGATGTGGCTGGTCTTAAAAACACTTAACTTCCTGAACTTGAATAACAAAAGAAACATCTTGAACAGGGCTAAGCTGATAATAATATGGCTTTTTTTTTTTGCAGTCCCACAAGTAGCCTATCTCTTCTTGGAAATAAGCCCAAGTGGATGGTGCTCACTTAAAGGTTAGAGGAGTAGCTTGTGACAACAGTTAAATACCACAGCGGCCTAGAAAAATTGTGCTGAAACTTGACCAGAAAACTTAAGGAATTTTTTTTACTTTTTGAGATATATGCTTTTTTCATTTTTCAAGAGTTAGATAAAGTATGTAGAACATGTAGTGGCTTCCCCACAGGGTACAAAAATGTGCCTAGCAACACCTAAAGTTCACTTTTAACACATGTCTTGTTTGTTTAATCCCTACACAAATAAATATTTTAAAAGGTTCCCATGAGATATTTTGCAAAAAAATAAAATAAAATAATTAAAATGCAATATTTCTACTTGTGGCTGGCTACTAAAGTGCACAAACATATTCATGTGAAGTGCTACTGGAAAAACAGCACATGCTTAGCGAAACACTTCACTAGATAAATAAAGGTTAAAAACATACACAGTGGAAATGCAAAGTAAATACTGTTCCATAATGAAACCAGGCTTTGCAGTGTCGACACATTTTACAACAGTCCGCCATCTATCAGTTTCAATCAACAGTGATTCCCCTTTGCTACATTGAATCAGAGGTATCTGCAAATGAAATCTTTAAACATCTTAAATCTTTAAAAAGTAATTTACTTAATGTCTTACCATTCCCGATTAAAAGCTCTGTCTGCAATTATATTAGGCCAGTGATTACCAAGTTCCATGATTTACTCTGCAACCGTGTAGTGAGTGTAGTGTGCGTCTGTTGTGTGTGTGTGTGTGTGTGTGTGTGTTTATGTGTTTGTTTTTTTGTACGTGCTTATATTTATGCAAGTTATGCATGAAAGTAGTGAATCACTGTGTGAGAATGTACTTTTGTGTGTGTTTGTGTCCCCTTAAAGTAAGTTATTGATTTTAGAGTAAGGGTTAGGGTTAGGCTTCTGGTGGTTATGGTTAAGGTTAGGATATGTCTCCAGGAAATGAATGTAAGTCAATGTAATGTCCCCTGACGAGAAACCCAACGTGTGCGTGTTCGTGTGTATATCTCTGTGTGTGTGTGTGTTTGTGCTTAGGGTGTTAGAGAAATTCATGATGGTGAGAGGTGATGTTATTGGCCTCCGTTCAGAATGCCTTCTTGCATCCTTGTCATTTCTTGGAAGATAATCTTGCCATCGATTTGTAAAAATGCTTGAAAATGAAAATGAGTGTCTCTCAACCCACTTAATCAAGACAGCATATTGATCAGGTTTCTAATGAAGGATCATTTAGATAGGGTGGAGAAGAATAGGCCGGCGTATCATATCATGTCAAGGAGTAATAGGATGTCTTTATCTGAAGATTCCCGGATATCAGTAAAAGCAAGCCTTCCATATCTTCATAATGGAAACCTGCATCACTCTCTGATTATCTAATGTTCTCTACTTAAAGGGATAATCCAAATATAATATGCTGCAGAATGATTTTCCACAGCATTCCCTTGATATTTAGCAGCTTTTCCGCAACACTGTGCTAAATGATGGCACCATCACTTAGTGTTTCTGTGTTATAGTCTCAGTTGATGTCGAGATAGTTTATCAGGCATGTTGCTTTTCTGTTTTTCCAAATATGTCCAAATGATAAAGGAATCTTTTGTAATCAGGCACTAGGTCTATACTAGCACCACACAGCCTGGAATGCCAAATGAAAAAATTTTTTTTATCTAAGACACAGAGATACATTAATTGGTATTTTTAACAATAGAGAGGTAACACTCCTCATCAAATTACACAGTATAATCCTTATCTTAAATATCCAGTTGTATGATCAGTATTCTTAGCTTCAGGGTTTGCTCAGGTGTTGTGCAGCCCACTACACATGTTTCTCTCCCTGGCCCCGCCCGCTCAGTCAAGCCCAGTTCATAGACTTTACTGAATTGCCAACTCATCACGAAACCTGAGCATTGCAAGTTCGCCTTAGCAACAGTGTCACTGAATTTATGGGTCTTCCTGTTGACCCTGTGACATCCATGGCTTCTGTGGCTTTTTTTCAATTTAATTTCATATTTTCATATTGATTTGTTTTTATCCATGTTATTAATTTTCAATGGGTTTATGACATCTGTCTAGTTGTAAATGTGGATGGAGAGAAGCTAGACACAACAGCATTTCAGAAGACAAACAAAACACTGGTGGTCTTCTGAGAAGTTATTTGGTCTAAACAGTAATGTTTTATGAAATGTTGTTGTTTTTGTGAAACTTATTTCTTTTTTTCTAAACTTTGGGGGTTTTGCACTTCTGGGCCAGCATGCTTAAGTGTTGATGAACAAATTTAGTTGATGTACTTATCCAAAGTAGTTATTCCAGTAAAAAAAACAACAACAGTGGTAACACTGGTTTAAATGACCTAAATTAGTATTAGTGCCATGCTCTACCCATTGAGTAACACTGAGAATGGAACCCTCAATCCTGCAGATGGGCAGTTTTATCCGCTGACCTACTCACAACCATAACAGTCTAATGCCATACTATACGACGTGAAGTAGATTTTCTTGGCAGCAGAGTGGCCATTACGCAGAGTAAACTGAGTAAAGTTCCTCTAACAAAAGAGGATTATGGACTTGCATCCTTTTTCTGTTTGTTTCTCAGTGCCTCTCATATGTCCTTGTATACCCACAGTTAGCGCTCTCACACAAAGTTTAAATCTGTAATGCACTTACCATTAAGGCCGAAAGTGCCCAATCACACCTAATGGCGCTGTGTTAAAACACAGTGAGCGCAGCGTCTCGGGGGTCCATATACGACCCAGAATTCATTGACCACTGTGACTGCATCCAGAAGGGCACTTGCATTGTGATCAAAAGACAGCGGTGAGGCTACTGGGGATGGGAGACCAGAATCAGCTCTAATTATAGCTGTGAGACATTCATTTGAACATTTTTAATATGTGTATCCTATTAGGCAGTTTAAGTGCTTTTTGATAATTGTGCTTTGTACTTTTACAGCACTTCAGTCTATTCCCAGTTCAATTTCCTTTTTTATCGGACGTTTGAAATATTGATCTCTGACAGATAAAAGCAAACACCATAATCTCACTCGGGTGAGCTGGTGAGTGAGTGAGCGCGCTATGCGTGGGGAATACACTGGGGACCGGTCGCCCCGCCAACCTCTCTCTGTTTTATTACCTTTATTCGTCAACAGAATTTGCTTACTGCTCTGGGATGTTTATGTAAAGCACCTGCACACTGATGGGTGGTTGATATGGCCATCTCTCCCAGTGCCCCACTCCCCCCACCATCCAAATCTCTCTGCCAGCCCACCCGTCTCCTCCCCTTCCATCAACATCCCATGACATTTTGCAAAATGCAGCGCAGGGGCTCCTGAGGTGCTTCTGATGATTGCTGCTGCTTAAACTGCTGTCAGCACTGTCAGGATAACAGTGATTTATCTCCATAGCACTTTATGGAAGTTAGTGTTTTCTGTTAACCTGAGCACTGAAATGCTGCTTGGTGCTGGCTTGCAGTCACATTAACCTGAATCAATCACATCTTGATTTTTCCATAAAAGAAAACCCCTCTGTAAATAACGCTCAAGCTATTGGTGCATTGAATACACTAAGCCCAATAGCAGCCCTGCCGAGCTGTGCTTGATGCGCAGATATCATTGTTACCTGTTTCCAGTATCCTCATGCCAATACGGGGATTTGATACTTTGACTTTTACGTATACTTTCTTCAAATGGGGCAACTCTTAATACCAGTGCTATCAAGAGATGCGCACTGAACCTATGGTGTAAGGCAAAGAATCATGAAAAAAAAAAGTTTGAAATCACAATCGTGCAGTAGTGAAATGATGCATATTGATTGTGTATGAAGCATTCTTTGGTCTGACTTGAATGTGTTCAGTTTTAGATAGCAGGTCCCTCTTGAGATGATAGAAGAGCTGTTTTGATGTTTAAAGCATTGCTAATCTCTTAAAGCCTTAGGCTACTCATCCCACTGCATATTTGCAGGCCTGTCAGTTTGAGTGGGGATGCAAGAAGATGGTCCTCTGAGCAAATGAATTTCTTTTTTTTTTTTTTTTTTGCCTGTTTTTCCTTTTTAGCTTTGCAGACACTATTTGAGATTTACTGCAAACATTTGACCACCGGCCTGGTGTATTGACTGCATTTGACAAGCGTAATCCTTTTCTTCTTTCCAGTCACTTCCATTCTGCGATCAATCAGAGCATCAATGCCCTGAAGACTGCTATGAAGTGCAGACGCAGTGTTCGATCATGAGCCAGGCACCTTGTGGACTTTCACTATAATATAGTGATTGATTCATCTTCAAAGATATCTTAAGTGGTTGGCTGGGCATGGTATATAATGCCTTTTGTTGACTGCAGCCCTTTCCTTTACCCAGTTTGCAATCCTTTATAAAACAGCAACACAAGCACACACATCAAAACTTAACCCAAAGACAAATACATTGCTTTTTGATGTGATTCATTCCTGCTCACCCCTTGAATTTCTCTTGTGGGACACAACTTTGATTTGAAAAATGATAAAGTGTTGAGTAGTGTACAAACAGAAGATGCTCTTTCAATCCCTTTAGATTCCACTATTACTTTCCTGTCTGAAAATTGCAAATTTGAACCTGAACCGCGATAGAAAACTGTTCCAGATTAATCTGGCAGAAACCCTGTATTTTAAGGGAAAGTTGTGGTAGACCTATACTTTGAACAAACACTGAATAAGGCCAAAATATAGACTTTAAAGTCTGAGACCAGACAAAACCCATGGATCTGCAATAGCTTTCATGTCCATTTGACTTAGTGTATCTCCAAGGTTGCTTTACCTATTTCAGCTGTGATACTCTTGATTAACTGTGGCCCGAAGTCATGTTACAAGAAACCGAAAAGAAGCTGTTATTATGTGTCTTATTCACCTATTGACAGTCAGCAGAGTGAGAAGTGAGGATACGGAGCATGTTTTCAAGAGTAGCGTCCAAGGGTCGGGGTGAAGGGTCAGGAACCTGTTCTTTGTCATCTAATATCAACAAGATCAGCACATTAAAAAGCCTCATCCTCAAAGAATGAGGACACACAATGCAGCTGTAACAGTGAGCATTTGTTCTCTTACTGATATGTTCATGTTCATCTGGAAGAGGTGTGTGTGTGTGTGTGTGTGTGTGTGTGTGTGTGTGTGTGTGTGTGTGTGCGTGCGTGTGTTGGAAGAGTGATGTGGGTGGGAGAACGGTTGCATTGCAGAAGTATTAAAGGAAGTGTAGTAATTACAGCAGAAGCAGTGTCAGTGACCTCTAGATTGCACTATCTTGTCTCCTTTGTGCCTGCCTTTGCAGCCTGCCTCATTGAGTGAAATTGTATCTTTTCACTTTGGCTCTTAAAAATGTGCATGGTATTGGGAGCCAGTGAGGCATGATGGTTTTTTTTTTTGTTTGGTTTTTTTTTATGCCTTTTCTCCATGTCCTCTTCCACCCCTCCCTTCATCCTCCCCCAGCTGCCCCTCACCTCCGTCCCCACTGTCTTACTGGGAGGTATTTCATGAACAGCTGGGTCCCGGGAGAGAAGAGGTTAGTGAAAGAGGCGTGCTGTGTATAATTCAATGATTATCAGGTGTGTGTGTGTGTGTGTGTGTGTGTGTGTGCATGTGTTTATATATCTGTGTGTGTGTGTGCGTGGCCCTCCCCCTCTATTGACAGGTGTCAGGTGACGGGCTGGCCATGTCACTGGCTGTCAGCTGGCTTCCTATTGGAGCAGTCACACAGTTCACAACATTACCATAAGCTGATGAGGAGCGCCTGAGCTTGTCTCAGCACACACACACACACACGCACAGATATGCAGCTCTGATCTGCACACATGTCCACTGTAATGCATATGCATCTGAAACTGTATCTTCTTCTATCTTCTTCTTGAGTTTTCAGTTTCCTTCCATTTTAAGATGACATGTAAATTAAATTTATCCAGATCAGATTCATTTTGAAAAAAAAAAAAAGGTATAATCTTGTAGTGTGAAATCTTAAACTTCTCAAAAAGGGTGACATGTGATTGTCAACCCTCTTGTGATAGAGAATCTTAGTGTCTACGAAACTCTGTGATCACTTGTTTTGTGTGTGAACATGTTTGATAGCACAATACAGATGTTGTCATTGCCATATATGAATGTTTATACCGTCAGACAACTGCAGTCATATCAGTGATTTGAACAAGGTTCTTAGTGCAGTTGAGCAAAATTCGCTTAGTAGCAGAAGTTGACTGACAATAGAAACGGAAAGCTCTGTAATAAAAATGACATTTTAATGTGTGTTTGGCCATAACAGAAACAAAATAAGCAGTAAACAGAGTATCCAACCATGTTTGTCAGAGTAATCTGTCCATTCAACCATCTGCCGCTGTTATTTGCCACCTGGTATAAGACTCAAGATTGAAACCATTCTTACCTGTAATGTTTTAATGTGGGCAGTGAACTTTTAGAAAAAAAACAGTCTTTTGACACATTCACACTGTTTTTTTTTTTATTTACCTTGATTTTTTTTTATTTATATATTTTTAATGTGTCAAACTTAAGAAAACACTTAAAACTTATTTCTCTGCATTTTCTCACAAAGCTCATGAACATCTTGTCTACAGTAGTATTTAATATAGTCTCTGAGTAAAATAAACCACTTTAATGTGTCTACATGTGATGTTCCATTTCAGATCCCTCCTGACTGACTCTCTGACCCTTAGTTTAACACAAATTAGCCTCCAAAATCTGTTCTCTAAACTCCACATGCTTGATTATGCTGTATAAACACAGCACCAATCCGCCTATTGCCCAGATTCGTAATGGACAGATTGGTATGGAGGGGGGGGTTCAAAGATGTTCGCGCATTACCGCTACCTTTAGCATGCTAATTGCTATTCTCCTACTCAGTGGGGATCCTGTTTGAGATGGAGGGCACATGTGAACTTCTCTCGATCCCTGTCTGCTGTTCTTGGTTTGTACTGTCGACGTTCTGGGCCACGGGAAGCAGAGGAGAGCTGACAGCGACACTAGACACAAATCTTTGAACCCGACTCCTTTCCTTTCATTTCTTCTCTTCTTACACAAAGAGCACACTTTATCTCACACCCTCCTTATGGTGCCAGAGCTGGACCTCCACAGCTGCGTGCTGTATAACCACAAGGTAACATCATATAAGATGAAGGATGTGTTTGAATAGAAATGGGAATCAACTGACCGTATCTTTTACTGTGTGTGTGTGAACTGAGAGTGCTCTGTTAAAATACCTGAATACTGGATAAAATAAGGTATTCAAAGGTAAATAGCTGTAAATTTCTCATTTTTTTAATATTTTCCAAATACACAAAGAAGACATAGCTCAATAGGAAAAGGGTGCTACCACTGTGCTCTTTTTGTAATAGGAGCACAATCTCACTCCAGGGATGATTAATGCCTCTAAAAGGACACCAGACACTTTTGAGGCCAAATTGCGCACACAAAGAATTGGTTAAAGTTTTAAAGGGGGCATGGCTAGTGGCAGCCCTGATCAATAGCATTAACTGTGACAAAATACATAAAAAGCAAATCAATGCTAATAAAGTGAGCTCAGCCTCACAAGAAAGCCTCAGTCCCTTCCATTCATCTCCTGATTCGTTGTCTTCCTCATCCAGTCATATGTGAGACATGGTGGACTGTCAGTGACACAAAGTCCAGGTCAGGGATCACGTCTATTAACAATTATTAATTAAGCAACATAACAACAAAGCGTCTTCTCACATTAAATCATTCGAGTAGACAGTGTTATAATATTAATAATATTATGAAGAAAATCAGTTGTGTTCCATGGAAATGTTCTCAAATTGTACACTTTGCAGTGTTTTGAATATCAGTGGCATGAAAAACAATGATTTAGTGTAAATATATGAATATAGTTGACTCTATTCACTACATGATCAACCTTTTTTTTCCCATAAATATAATTATTATATTTCCCAATTTACTTGAAAAAGTATTATATATTATCTCATTGTTTGGAGTGTACTGTTTAACGGTGTGCAGAGTGATGGATACGTTCCATGTGTTTTTTCATGGTGTTTTGCCAGCGCCGACCGCTGGGACTACTCTACATACCTGTGTTAACCTCCATTCTGTAAGCATGTCTGCCTCTCTTAAGTCTCAAGTACCTGTTAAACTCTGAGAACACTTGACTGCATGACTGTGCTCTCAAAAAGTCTCGAAAAGAGACAGTTCGGCTGGGAAAGTACATCTTTGTATGCAGAAAATAGTTTTATTGTTGAATAAAACTGAAATACCAGTAATTGTTTGTAATGGGAATCTGGAAATTGAATCTTCTGCCGTCACAATCATGTCAATGTGTAAGAGCAACTGCCATGGACGATAATAACATTTTTCCATATATAAAATATAATATATTTGTCTTGTGAAAGAAATTCAGTTCCGTCTTATACAGCTTGAATATTTGTTGTTATTTTAGTATTCACTGAAATATTAAAAAGTCTTATGTAACCTGATGTTGTGCTGTCTCTAGTGTACATGTGCCTGGTACAGGCCTACTAGGATCTGCTCACAGAGGTGAAATTACACAAGGCCTGTTTGGTTTAATCTACATTCATGGAATTAATGTTCATGGAAACTGGATGAACCTTTTCGTCATGCTGACACTTGTGACTTTGTTTAACCAGAGATCATGTTATAAGGCACAAATACGCATTCACATGTAGGAACCGAAAACCTTGTTATGACTTCGGTTCTGTCACCTATTAATTAGGATTAATATTTTAATGTAATCATCGTGTCCAAATATATAATCACATATGGAAACTATTCAAGATACAATGTGGACATTTTATTTTCATTTTAAAAGTGCACTGAAATTGATCTACAATATGCCAAAAATGTTCTTTGTCTTTATCTTATGTATACATAGAAACTATGTATATGGTCTTATATGATGCTTGTGACAAAAATAAGAGAAATAACACTACTAGTGTGTACACTATGTTTTCTGGTAACTTCTCCATAAAAGGATGTATTTCAGCTCAGTCTGGAAACATCATATCCAAAAACTATAAAGGGCTGGTTCAACGTTCATTAATAGCTAAATGTGTGTGTGTGTGTTTTTACAACACACAAACATTTACATAATGGGTGTGTTTGTGTATTCACATGAGCCCTGTCTCATTACAGTTTGTGATCTAGAGCACAGTGCCCCACAGTGGTGGAGTGTGGGACAGGTTTCCTCTTTCCCAGCTCCCCCAGCGCCTCCGTCCTCCTGACTGCATGTGCCTTTGCTCCAAGGTGTGCAGCACATTTACATAAAGGTGCAACCACTTTGCGCCTGTGATCATCAACACTGTTTATCGTTTGATCAGCTATGATTGATGCTCTGTTAATACAAATTTAACTTAGCGTATTTTCCCTGCCAAGGGACCCATGAAGAGGTACAATTACAGAGCAATCTCATTAATTCGAGAGCTTGTTAGCGAAAGAGGACAGCAGGCTTTTTTAAATTCTGGAATGCAGATGTGTAAGGGACATAATTAGTAGATAAGAGTCCTAATTGGATCCTGCTGTGTGGCTGCAGAGGGTGTAGCCCTCGCTATGTTTTACAAGTTCCACGGTGTGGAAGTACACTTTTTTTTTTATAACCTGCTCACACACATGCACCATCCGTCACACACCAAGTAGGAGGGGAGTTCTTGCTCTCCCGTATTGTTAGCGAAAGATTAGCAAACATACAACACTTTGCTTTGTGACAGTTCTAAATTGAGTGAAGCATGTCAGTATTGTTACTATTTAAAGTATAATTTACTTACAGTAAGTACTTTAGCGCTCATATTTCAGAGGTTAGTGAAGTTAGGGTTAGGTGCGCAAAGTAATGGACAAGCGGCCAGTACAGAGTCAAGTGGACATCTTTTTTTGGTTGACAAAGAATGCAGGGCGAAAACATCAAACACTCCTGTGTCCCTGCTTCACAGCACCGTTGTAATGTTTTTATGACACAGTTTTCTTTTTTTCCAGCCTTGTCTCCTAGGCCATGTAAAATGTCAGAGAGGCGGAGGGCTTGAGCGAGCCCACAGGGCTGCTCCACAGAGGCATATCAAAAGGCCGACCACCCTCTGGTCCAGCACACACAGCCCACTTCATTGCCCTCGTTAGATGGCCTTGTTATTTAAGCATGCCAGTCTCTTGGCCTGTGGGGGGATCTGCTATGTAAAAATAGGCAAGCAAGGCAACCGCCCATCGTTCTATATCCTCTGAGGGCAGATACGTGCCTGATACGTGCCTGTACTCAACGTGGTGGTCCACCCACGTCTGGAACTCCCACACTCACCTCCCCTTGTGTTAAGATGCGAGTCCTGTGCAGCAGACTTAAGGCTCAGGCCCAGCAGTGGCGCAGCAGGACCTGGGAGGTAGGAGCAGGAGGGAGGAGGTGAGCAGCTGGGTGTGGAGAGCAGTGAAACCCCAGCTCTGAATGGCGGATCTCCCCCAGCTGTGCCTATCTGAGAGGAAAAGCGGCCCAGAGGAAGCTCCATTAGTTCCAGGGACAGCCCAGGCCCTGAGCGGCTGATGGCAGCAGCAGAGCAGAAACACTCCTCTCCTTCTCTTCCAGCATCACTAACGCTCTACACTTAATTACTTATCTGGGAAAGAGGTCTATGGACAATGAACACGGCTTCATAGAGGAGGCCGTATTCTACTTTATGTACACATTTCTTCTATTCCTCAGTTAAAGAAGCTTTTGGGAAAATTGCACTGAAATTGTACCTGAGTTTTGCCTCTACTGTGGCCAAGTCCCTGAGAGCTCTTTACAGCATGCTCTCTTTGATGTAGACCACTGACTGTGACCAGTATCAAACGTGTACTTTGTTCCAAGTATTGTATCACCGAAAAGGCAATCAGTCGAGGACATCTTACCACATGTCATGTCTGCACAACATAGTCAAGTAACAGAGTGGAAGCTGAACTTCAAGTATCTGATGACTTTGCTCTTTCCTTTTACAGTGTAACACCTGTGTAATAAAGCCGCTACAGAATCAGTATAAATTAACCGTGAAGTGCCTCGAATAGTACTATTTTGTCTAAGGATTTGAACTGGAGGCACACGTTATCCATCAGAGTTTTATAGAGAGGGATCGTGTTAACATCAAAGTCAGACATGCTCTGAGGAGCTCCTCCTCATCCTGAGTGCTTCACCATCGGGGTGTTTGCTTTAGCCAAAATGAAGCAGACATATCTGTATTTCGGAATATGAGACTCTCACTTCTCCTTTTATCCCCCTTTAGAACAAAGAGGGCGGAAAAAAAAGAACAACACAAAGGGCCAGTTGGTAGACAAGGCCTCAGTTGCCTACTGACCCATATCTCCGTTAATTACAAATGTAGTTTTTCCCTCACACCATCAACCCTTATAGTCAGGCCCCCATAAAAATGGACAAGGACACAGATTTGTGTCAACACTGTGACCTTTCAGTGACACAAACAAGTCTTATCTCTGTGTCTATCTGTTCAACCAGGAGATGTTGTTGCAGTATTTTACATGTGACACTGACATCCAAGAACATGTTTTCCTCATACTAAATATTGTATTTTTGCTTCATCTACTTTAACCTGATGTTGATGTTTTAACCCTTTAAAGGTTTGTTGTGTGTGCGCGGCAGAAATGAAACGTTTCAGGGTTTCAAGGTTTTCTCGTTAACCTCTATTCTTGTGTTTTATTTTTGTTTGTTTTTTTCTTTTTTTGAAATCGTCCTGTCCTTTTTGGTTTAATTTGTCTGTACTTTTTTTTTTTTTTGTTGCTCTTGATCCCACCTAGTTTGGCTTTGTGACTGTGTCTCCATGTTAACTTGGGTTTGTGTGTGTGTTTATGTGTCTCGTAAGTCTTGGCCGAGCAATCTTGGCTTGGTTGCCTGCTGTGCTGCCTGTCATTCCTGCTTCCATTGACATTCAGACTGAGCAGCTGTGCCTCTTCATGTTTTTCAATTAGACATCACTTCAAACCACCCTGTTTGGAATTTTAAGAGGTCACTTTTCTTGTTTACACGCTCTGGGAACACGGGAAATATTTTTTTTTTCTGAAGAGATATTGACATACTTTTTTGCATACTTTTTTCATCTTGTACTTTACTCAGACACTGTGAATTTAGGTAAATGAGAAGATGCTGTTTCTGTCAAATATAAGTGTAAAAGAGATGGAATATGGTCGAACAATCCTTATTTCATCTTGTTCTGGTAGAAATTGGCAGCCGATCATCATAAGAAAGTTTGACTCATCTCAACAGGTGTTCCCTCTAGGCAGAGCACCCGGTAGTGAGACTAAAGAACCCAGAAGGCTTGCATTTTTCCAATCACAACAGAGGTGTCATTTACGTCCCCGTCACTAGGCGTGACCTGGACCCAGACTGAGCCCTGAGGAGACACGCTATTGATCCGCACAGCCAAGAAAGCCAGCTGCCATTAAAGCCATGACAGTGGAACTGTACGGCATCGATCGGCAGCGCCGGGGCCCCACCATATTATTTATGGAGGAGAGCTCCATCCACTACTCTCTTATGTCTGATAATTGATGGCAAGTGGGGCCTTGCTTCCTACCCTGACCCCGACAAACTGAAAGTCAGATGGATTACATCTAACACAATTATGATTGATATTATCAGATTACGCCATGCACGACAAGGCATGCTGTGTGAGCTGAGCTGAGGTATTCACTCTTTCGGGATTTCTCGCCTAATTCCTCCAGTGGGAAAAGTGGTGTGTCTGCGGTGAAGGGGTGAAAGTGCATGAGGCTGTGTGTAAATGTGTGTGTGTGTGTGTGTGTGTGTGTAGGTAGGATGCTTCTACAGCTATATACATGTGCCCATGACACTCATGTAGCATTTCATAGTTTCCACCTGGTTTGAATGCTGCATATCAACAATTCTGACTCCTCTTCAGACAGTGTGAAAATATCCTAGCGGTTGACTTTTTTGACTCAGGTAAGTTAATAGGTTTTTATGAAACATAAAAAAAAAAAAAAAAAAAAAGTTTGTGCATTCTCTCATTGGTTTATTTCCGCCACATCTGTTTGACTCCCCAAGTGTAATAATTGGATTGACTACTTTACATTCTCTTCCACCTCAATACGTTAACATTGTTTTATGGTTTTGTGATTTTCCTTTTCTTTCGGAAACAAACACACTTGCCTTTTCTTTTCTTTTTTTCCTCTTTGTTTCCCCCCGAGAGAGTTACTTCTATGAGGTGAGAGACTCTTGTCTGTAATATAATTTCCTAATACCGGTACTCCTCTCTTGACTTCACAAGAATAAACATATCAAGGATTCTGCTGTAATGACATTCACTTAAACTGGAGTCAGAGCAGAACTTGAAGTTGACACTCCATTCTGTATGTTTTTATTTACAGTCAGAGTGTGACTTGTGTTTGCATGCATGTGCGAGCGAGCTTGTCCATGTTCATTTGGCTGGCTGTGAAACCTCTATTGCAGACAAAGCAAAGCCGAAAGTACCAGATTAAGGGAGCCGCAGCAGTGGGCAACACAGACCTTTTGCTGTTCCATCAATGACCAGCATACTGCTTTCAATCCATTTCTTTATATGTTATTATTATGTGGTTTACTTGCATTTTTTCGTCTAATCCAATTACTCTGGATGAGTATAATGCAATTTAGACATTGTTTATTATTCAATTACAGGACATATCTCTCCCTCTCAACCATGCAACGTTTGCCCTTAAAGCCCCTCTTTATGGTTCAGAAGTTTCTGCTTTCTGTGGAGATCATCGTGATGGGGAATTGAATTAACGTGACATAAGGAGTAGCTCCTTACAAGACTTAAATTGTAACGACAAGCCCGTTAAAATTCATTTTCCACTCTAAGTAGATTTAGCATTCTAATCATCGCTTCACAGATATGTCTGTTCTTGGTTCATATTTGAGAGGAATAAAAAACATAAATCTCACAAATTGGTTCCTGTCTCTTCTTGTTAAACTGATATAGATTTATGGTTGGGCTGTAGCACACAGGGTCTTAGCTGTTGTCTGTCCTTGCCCACGTCCACTTCATGAATGCACCAAGAGAAATATTTCATTTTCCAATAGTCACAGCAATTGGACCAAATTAAATTAAATCTGCACCTGTCAGATTTGCTATGTCCAATTAATTAGCAAAACTAACATTCTTATTAGATACTGAGAGTGAATGTGCACTTGACTAAAAAGTCTGCTTAGCGTTTTAGTAGGAAACATGTTTAATGCTGCGATAATCACTTTCAATAAGCGTTGGCTACACACTTATGGACTATGGGTATGTGTGTGGTCCAGGTATTCCTCACATTGTGGACATGTAAATCTGTTTGTGGGGGACTTGCCCCACATAGACAGAGGCAAAAAAACAAGTCCCCTTATGGCAAATCATTGATTTTAGGGTGAAGACTTGGTTTAAAGTTAAGGCAAGTTTAGGGTTAGTCTAGGAAAATATATGTAAGTCAATTTAATTTCCTCTGAAGAGATGGGAATCCAATATGTGTATGTGTGTGAGTGTATGTGTATGTAAAATCCTAGTTGTATACTCTACTTTAGGATTACAGTTAAGGATTGAGATTACATTTGGCACAAACTGTAGCAGATAAGGTTATACGGTTAGGGTTTAAGGCTATTTGTTAAGTAAATAAAATGTGTATGTTCGTTTGTGCGTGAACATGCGCAGCATATGTGCTTATGCGAGCAGACCTGGAGTTCCCTTTAACAGCGTGGAGGAGTGTAGGACGTGAGGAAGAGAGCTGGCTGACTCTCCGGCCGGTCTGGCCTGAGCCAAGTGCGTTTTAACACCTGCAGTCCTGGCTAGGCTGTCTCCAAGCACCACGCTATAATGACTTGTTAAGGAGCTCAATAGGGGCAATTCACCTGATGAAAAAGAGAGGGGGGGGGGAAACCAACTTAAGATATTGAGTGTCAGCCAAACACAAAAATGTCCCATTCAAAAGGATGGTGTGTGTTACACTATGGTTAGTCTCTATCATCTTAATTTAATGGCCTCTCCTCATTTGTGATATTTGATTTCATTTTTCACTTCAGCAAAAGAGAGGAGGTCCTATATGTATGGTCAACATATGGCACATATTAGATTACTCATATATTGTGTTTTGTTTTTGGCAGTATCGCCTTTCTCATCAAATGGCTTCATGCAACATATGTTCTCTCCCATTCCTCATATCACACCGCCTATTGAAGTCATGAAGGTATCTGACACCAACTATTATAGTACTTTATATCTGTATAAAGGAGCACTAAGCTCTGAGTGGCAAACAGTCTGTTTTTACTTGTATATTAAAACAAAGAAGTTGACTGTGAGCATATTGGGAACACCGGACCAGTTGAAACAGAATTCATTACTTATATCACTTTGGAACGATCAACCACATGAAGCTCAGTGCGATGCTTAGTACAATACACACAACTTTATTGGCACTACAGTGGTAATTGTTGTTGGAACAAATATTTCCAGGAGCATTTTTACACCAGTAACAATAATACCATAGGTAATACCTACAGCCATGCTGGCAGCTCTGTGAAGGTGTTACTACAGCCATAAGATAAATGACACAAACGCTGATACCATATCATATATATTTCCATGTTTTCTTTTCATATGTAAGTCCAATTTTTTTATTTTTTTGATGATGCAATTACAGTTTTAGTTAGTCCAGCAGTATTAGTATTTCTTGTTAATAAATGGCCACCTACTGGATGTAGCTACAACTAGTAGTACTAATACTATAACTATTCATTGTGGTGGTTGTAATTGTAGCAGTAGGTACTTTATTTTTTTTTATTTTTGAGTAATATTAGTTTTACCACTTTTTCTCAAGATGAACCAAACAACTAGCATTTAAAAACCACTTATGTTCTTGGCTGCTGCTGCTGCTGCCCACAGACCAATGAAGCAACAACACAGACAACAGAGCACTGGAAACACTGGAATAATGCTCTGCTGAGGAGAGAAAAGTGACATCATCCTGGACACCACAAGCCACCTGTTTTCTGCCCTCACAAAACATAACAGCAGTTTGTCTCTCTCTTGTGGTGTCCAGTATCTTTCCTCAAGCAACAGGAAATCCACGCTGAAGGCAACGCGTGAACCTCCAAAAGAAAGTGATGACTACAGAGTATACCGTCATAGCCGATCGTTTGAAATGCTGATTTTGCATCAGTACACAAATATAAGTTGTCTACTCGGCATACAGCAAAGAAATAAGTTAAAGCACGTACATTACTTTATATATTTTATAAAAAACTGTCTGTGAAATTCATTTTATATTAATTTTCAGAGACAGCTTTAGTCGGAAATAACAACGCTGCTGAGATGAGATTTCTTTCAACATGTTTTGTGTGGCATCCTAAATGAATTATCAATCTGCTCATGTCTCTGTCTTCAACTAAATCGTATTATAAAGACAAAATGCAGTACAATACATCTTCAGCTAGCTGCAGCTATTGTGGCAAGTAATTGAACATATCAGTTCACAAAAGCTAATAAGAACCTAGTTTTTGCAACGTGGGAATTGTACATTGACAAACGGATTGCATTTACTTCTTCCTGCCCTGCTTATTATCAGTAACTTGTAATATAAATATGCAAATCCGCTGCTTGAACTTTACAATCCTCCATTGAGGCTATTCATCTCCTTTAAAGTGTTCATTTACATGTGTAGAGCCCCCATGCATCAAGCCGTGTCATTTTGAAAGCAAATATTAATCAATTTTGCATTGTGGATTACCCCGGAGCAGTGTGTAATACATGCAGTGTCTTTGCTGGGATGGATGTACGCAGATGCTTCTCCACTCAAACTTCTGATAATAACTGTGAGGGGGCTACACCGTTCAGGGGACTCGGTATCACTAAGCGTTATCATACCGGCTGCATACATGCCCTGCAATACCCACTCTCAGGCTTTTCTTTACATAATTATTTACTGAGAAAATGATTTTTTTGCTCTAATGCTAATCCCATTTATCATACCAAAATAGATTACAGGTCCAGGGATTGCTTTGGAAATTCACTAGGAAATACTCATTTTAAAGTTGTACATATGGCATTTTTAGTTGATGTAAGTGACAATTTACGAAGTCTCCATAGAGCCACCTGGCATGTTGTTTTACTGGCAGTGGTATATGTGTGTTAACTGACTCTGAATCATCCGTATCGTCCAGCTAAGACTGACATTGGCCGTTTTGCTCATAATACCCACTGAGCCACTCATGATAATCTTTCAAAAACAGGCAGAAGTTTGTCTGAGTCATGCAAACTGGTCTGTTTCAGCTGACATGGTCTGCTAATGTGAATGCCAGTCAGAACTCATTAACTTCATTTCACTAGGCCGCAGCACAACTATTCAATTTCACAGGAAGCTATGTCAATTTCAATTGAGTGCAATGCATTGGAATAATACTGTGATTTTTTCCCCCCTGTGCTTATAGGCTCATAGCCCATGTAATGTTGCACTAATGAGTTCTCAATGTTATGTCATGTTTTCATATGGCGGGCATTGCTCATATCATCTGCTGTTGATGCTGAGAGACAGTGTTTGGTCTTTATAGCTTTATAAGATGAATTCACATTGTGTTTGTCCATCTGCTTGTATGCCCTGAGCTTCTTTCTTCATGGCTGTCTTAAAAAAAATCATAATAAGACTCTTTTCTCACAAAATAATGGGGATCCAGTGAAAGTAGCATGGTTATATATGATGCAGATTTGTCTAAATGCAAGCAAATGGGTTGCAAATAGGACAGTCTTCATCATATTTGTTGGGCGGTGTTGGATAAAGCATGAGCAATGCTGTTTATTTTTACCTCATTATCTTTGTTTTGTTTTTTATCATATGATAAGACGTTTCAGTCGAACTTCATTTTCATCTGGACATCCTCTCATAGCTCACAAAACTGCCAGTTCTTGCTTAGTTAAAACTGACTTTACATTCATTTGATCTCCCTTCCATAATATACATATAAGGTGGGATCTACACCAGTAGAAATCACGCACAATGTTACCCTGCATCTTTGAGCTGCTCTAAAGCAGTATGTCCACTTTTGATTGTGTGTTATAGCGGCCATAGATCTAGCTGTTCAGGCCTTATGTTGTTATACTGCCACCGAGGCCCTGATGAGCCGTCATACTGAGTAATACCACACGAGGCCAGACTGTTAGTTTTTATAAGCCATCTAACAAACCTTACCAAGCAATCTGACAGGCTGGAACAACAATCCTGATAAAAAAAAACCAAGCTAGCAACTAAGTAAAAACGGAGCATACAGCAAATACTGCAGCCTGCCCCCATTTCCCTAAGGGCTGCCTCCTACTCAATAGCGTCAGACACGGCAGACAAACGATGATAAAGTGATCCTCTCATGACTTTGACAGGCACAACAGACAGCGGCGGGGTTGGCCCACACAATAACGCCAGTCAACCAGGCTCTCGCTCAAACCGCAGCATTGAGCCACATGATTTATCTGCGACAATGCAGTCAAACGAAACACCTACACTCACGTCCCTAATTATTGCCTACAGCTTTTTAATAACTAAAAGCATATTGCTGCTGTCAGGTCAATAGAACGGGTCTTTACATTTGTTTCTAGGACTGCACATGAACAAATACGCATTCTTTTAAAAACTGCATCATCGGTTTTAAATGCGTTTATCAAGGCCATAACAAAGTTTTGTTGTTTTTTTTCTTACTGTGTACAAACCTGAATTGTTGGTACTGTCTTTGCCTCAGGGTCCCACTTCTAAAACAATCTGTGTTTTATATAGACAGGACCACATCATTTAAAACAATATACCTGTAAAAGATTTGATTTTAAGTGTCTTAAATTCATACTTTAAATAATCTATCGTAAGAGGCATCAATTCTGCATTCATTTTGGATCTTCCTTTAATATTATTTCCTTAGTTTCCAGATAATCTCCACTCCAGTGAGATCTTAATTATACCATGGTGGCCCCACACTTGATAAAAACCTTTATGTTTAAATGGGTTTTCAGTAACGAATGACCTCAAAAGAAATACGCCCATTAAACCTTCTCGTTTTAAACTCTCTGTTTGCACAGAAACACACAAGAAAAACACAAAAAACCTTGTAAATGTGTCATGTGATTGACCTTGGGAAAAGAAGAGCTGCAGCGTTGCAGCTGTTATTATACCACAACAGGATCAGCAACACCCAATCAGAAATCAGGAAAACTGTATATATTCAATTATAATAAATAGATATAATTAAGTATGGACTTTTTTTTTTTTAAATCATTTCAGATCAGACTATTTTTTTCTTTTTTTTTTTTTTTTTTTTTAGGTATTTCACTCCCCAGAGTAAAATACAAACAAATGGTCAAAGGGTCAAGCATGTAATATCAAGAAGACAACGCACTTGTCTCCTGTGCACAATAGCCTCTGGGAGCAGACAGCCATCTAGCCATTTCAACATAACCCATCAATTTCTCTGGTAATTATAGTCATAATGCTGTATTGAAGTCCAGTGTTCCTTAACATATTCTTTGTTTTGAGCTCTTATTGTCTCAGGTAATGGAATGTCAGCTCAGCGCGATACCTGCATGTCGCAGAGTGTTGATCAAAGTGACCTCTGTACCCCCGTGCTCTGTGCAAATCAATACGCACAGTCAAAAGGACCTGACAGAGGCAGGCACAACATATAATAAATGACAATTCACCACCACAATGGAAAGAGCATATCTGACAACCACTGTTCATGGCAGTCATTTTCATGTGATGCCAAGCTGTTATGTTCAAAGTGGGATTCATTTGCCAGGACTGTCTCACACAGATGCTGATATTACAAGTCTGACTTGTAAGCACCTCATCCCCCAGTCATACGTTCCTGCTGAAGCTGTCCCAGCCAAGTGCTGACAGAGGCAGCGGTATTACAGTTGTATCTTTTTTTTTTTTTTTTATTGTTGTTGTCTTTCAAAGGGAGCTTATATTGAAAGCAATTTTCCTCTTAAGGGAGCAAATTGTTCACAGAAAATTGTAACTGCCATTGCTCGGAGATGATTGGCTGCATCTTCAGTGTTGGCAGCCAAGAATGGAAGGATTTCATATGCGGGAGGGGAGAGGAAGAGAAGAAAAAAAAAGCAGCAGTGGATATTAAAAGATGTGTTGTGAAAAATGAGTGTGAAATTTCACACGCTCCGGATGATGAAAATGGTTGCTGTTTTGCCACGTTGAGGGGAAATAGAAATCTGATTTGTATTTTTTGATGTGCAAAGACGTTGAGGCAATGTGTTGTGAAGTGGGGGGGGGGAATGCTGGTTTCATTATTATCAGCTACAATGTTGGCCCATCAGAACCACTGAGAGTGGCCATTTCCATTCATGTTTTGCAGCTTTGTAAGGATCAAAAGGATTTATTTTTGCTGGCAGCTTTCCCATCACCTGAAACAGAAAAGCCAAGTAAAGAGAGAGGGACTGCTGGGTTACGTTGTGGCCTAAAGTCAACTGAAACTGATGCACAATGTCAAATGTTCAGGGTCAAAACACAATCTCACCTGCATGGCTCTGACAGGTGTTTCATAGACTAAACTCTGTGACTAACTTTTAAATATATTCTTCCTGTCTGCGATCTGTAGATATACTAAACTAGTGTTTGTGCTTAAGTACATCACTCACTGTTGACATATGCATTGAGTTTCTGAATGAATAATTGTGTTACGATACACAAGGTATGTAGAGAGTCGTTATTAAATTGTTAAACTGAACTGTTCAACAATGAAAGTGAAAGTGTATTTGCGAGAGTTCAGTCAGTCTCACTGTAACCCTAACCCTACCACCCCACCCCGCCTCCGCCACCAACAACAACAGGTCCCTGCAGCTGCTGCTAATTGCCCAGATCCTGACATTTCTCTTACTATGGACATAATGAATTATGAAAGTGGCAGATCATCCTCCCTCCCTCACACACACACACACACACACACATATACCTTCCCACACCTCCCAATAAACCTGTTTGTTTTGGCGCTGGCCTGCCCCATCCATTAGTTGTTATTGTTTTCCCTAAACATGACATTGATTCGATTTACCACCAATCAATTTCAAATGGTTCTGACATTCAGATATGACCTTAAAGCCAGGCAGACCAAGAACTATGATTAGGATTAAACTTTTGTTAATGAGGTGATTTCTCTTCACACGGCCGCGTGTGACACAATCCAACAGGAATGGTCAGTAAAAATTAGATCAATTATTGTGAACGAAATCACTTTAACTTGATTACCCTTACACCTGCTAATTTGTGTAATTAATAACCTCCTCTCAGCTGCAGAGAGAGCAGTTTATTAATAACAATCTATATCTGTGCTCCCTAATGAAATGGCAGGGTCCAGGCTATCCGTTCTGCAGGTAATGTCATAATCAATGCTGCCCAAGGAGTGTTTATGCATTTATCTGTACAGAGTGTACCTCGTTCATCCAGCAAACAGCAGAGAGTCATTTTTTGCAAGAGACTGTACCAAGAAATATTCCTGATAAAGAGGAAAAAAACAAAAACAAAAAACAAAACAAAACAAAAAAACAAGTGATGTAATAGCATTGTCATCTGGGAATGTGTAACTGGTTCCCTTCATTTGTTTTATTACAAGCTGTAAGATCTGCAAGATTCTGATATAATATAATATATAAATTATAATGTTTAACTATTGTATTTAATGACACGTATGGATTTAAATTTATGACATATAATACAAAGTTAATGACGTTGAACACTTCTCACTGAGACTGAAGATGGGAGTATGATTTTGTGTTGCTGTTGTGTGAGGGTATCACTGATCGGATAAATAAGCTTCCCACTTTGAGAGTAATACATGTTTTCAGAGTGATCCCTTAATTGGCCTTTGATCCACACGTGATTCTTTGCCTCAGATAACTGTGAGCAGCTTTGAACACATCCCTCCAATCTGATCATAGGTGCATGGGTTGTGTGTGGAAACTGTGAGGGAAATTATAAAAGGTGATTGATGAGGAGAGCAGGGAATAATGTAACCCTCACAGCAGTCATTTTGTACTGATTTCAGGGGGTGACAGTATGCAGTTCATGAAAATACACAAATACACAAAACAAAAGTCGTTAAGTGTGTCTGCCTGAGACCAATTTCTTCACGTGTTGCCTTCATGACTGCTTGTATCTTGTGCTGGGTTTAACTAAAAGTAGTATCTATAATGGCATCTATAGTGTATGTATGTACATCATTAGTCATAGAACTAACGAGAAGGTCATAGTTTCAAGTCCCACTGTGACTACATGTTTGGTCAATTTTCAACATTTTGTTGAAAATTGATCACGTTTCTAAATTATTTTTTTTTCATTGGATAGCAATAACACACACATAAATCATCCTTTTCCAATGTATTTTAAAATAAAGCATGAGTAGTACATTAGCCGGGTGATCAGTATCATTCATCTATGGTCGTCTTATAAGTCATAAAACAAACAACAACAAAAAAACAATAAAAATATAAATGTAACAAAAGTGTCAGACGGTTCATAACATTGCTGTGATTTAAGTAAGTAAGCACATCAGCCATGCTTACAAAAAGATGTCGAGCATGACAATCATACGTCAGAGTTTTCAGAAGACTTTTTTCTTTTCGTTGCAACATTACGCAAACTCAGTTTCAAATGTACACACAGTTCTCAACAAATGGAGTTTTCCGTAATGTGAAACGTCTCAGTGTGGATTGAAGGCCACATTAGTGTGGACATGGTCTAAGTCTGTTTCACAAGCAGTAAAACAGAAACACACACACACACCCCCCCCCACCCCCCCCCCCCCCCCCCCCCACACACACACACACACACACACACACAAAATCAATCATCCATATTTAAAGCAGACAGCAGCTTGTGTCTCTATCCAGTGAGCACCTGTAAATAATGCAGTGTTAAAGGTGGCAGCCAGGAGGGGATTAGAGGGCGAGCAGGTGGATAAACCCCCACCCCCACCACCACCATCACCCTTCTACCCATACACCCCACCCATACACCACCACGACACACACTGTCATGCCAAGTCTCACTCTCAGCCTCACCATCCGTATTCTTAACACCACAGGTGCTGAGCTCCAGCACGGCAGGCCCAGGGGGGGCTGCCGGCCTTTCCTCTCGCAATACTCAAAGCAGTGATGGGTAATAAAAACACTTCACACCTTAAATGAAAGATACGACTTTAAAATATTTTACACACATTCTGCATATGCAATTTATCCACACCTGGCTCTTAGGAGCAACAACATCTGGTAGCTGTTGCTTTAGAGGCAATTAATTCTTCATCCAAGCGATCAGGGTCCTTTCTGTGAATGTGGGAGAAGGACTGAGGGGGATGAGTACAAATATTCACTGGTGAACCAAATATTGTCACAATTTTTTAGCACAGCACAGAGACGCTGAGAAACTTTATAATTTTGGATTTAATTGCTATAAGTGCAATTTTAATTAATTTCTCAGGGGAAATGATCTTACTGTAAACCATCAATGTAAGAATAGAATAGAAAGTTTTATTATTATATATTATTATTATATAAACTGATAAAGATATAGGCTAATGCACTCAGAGTTGTTTTGTTTTTTTTTTATTTAAAGCAAGAGACAGTGACATGAGATAGAAATGCTAATTTTGTGTCTTGTTAACATTCAAGCCAGATGTACTTGTGTCCCCCCCTCCACCCCCCTACTGATAAATTTCAGGGGTAGATATAGTAAATATCTTACTGAGGGCAATTTTGGAGGGGCACGTGCCTTTGAAAAGAAAGGAGATCTGAGTAATGATGAAAAATAACCATACGCTGAGGCCTGAAGAAAAACTAAAACAAAGATTTTGAGATAGCTTAAAGTGAGTGATTAACTGCTGAGTTAATACTTTTTGGGGAGAAACATTGAGGTTGATTACACTACTTTGACTTCATCAGAAACTGACCTTTGAAGACACTAAATAAAACTGGTTATCATGATGGAGCTAAAACAACACCTAAGTGGTATATTGAGTTAGGACTGATTGTCTTAAAACTGTTCATGCGTGACTCTTTTTCATCTTTAGTGCCGGAAATCACCGCTTTCCTGTTGTCTCAATGGCCTTAAACATTTACCTTCCTTCTGCACTGATAGGATTTCTTTGTTTATTGCCGTCTTTTCCCATGGGAATGAAAGCAGGTCTGGAGTTCAATGCTAAGTGAGAAGTGTTCCGCATTCACATGTACTGTCTAACAACAGGGGACAGCATATTACCTTATAGGATGGTGTTTACTATGACCATACTGCCGCACATTTTTTCAAGGCCTGCGTCCGTGCAATGGATGTGAGAACCACCGCAATGAAATCTTGGCAAGGTTATAAAAGAACAAAACATTCCTCCGTCAGTGAGAAAGAACAAAGAAATCAGACGTTTCAGAATCAGCACCAAAATAAAGAGTTTCTGTTGTGAGAGAATTGTATCGTTTAAGGTCAAAGTGGGGGAAAAAAAAAAAAAAAAAAAAGTGACTTGTTGTCCTGGTTAGAAATTATTCAAAAACTCCACAGCATATGTTATGTCATAATGTACTTCCTGTCTTCTGTCTGTTTGGGTTTGGCTGCTGTTGTGGTGAATGGAGAATTGACTGTCAGTGCAAGCAGGTAAGGTTAAACTACTGTAATCCTGTTTCCTGTGGAGCCTGTGTGGAGGGTGGGGTTAAGGTGTTAGATGGACACTGGTTGTACTGGCTGTTTATCATAAACACAGCCTAGCCCAGAGAGGTCCATCTGCTTTGATTTTATTTAGCGATTTCCCCCAGGGGCCCTGAGCTGGAGTGAGAATAACAATACTTGAGCCCATCTGTTCCTGTGGAACCAGCCCCGGCTAAATTACCACACGCTACGAGCGGCTGGCATATGCTGTGGCATAAAGCTACAAGAGGGCATTGTGTGCCAGCTGTTCTGTTGACAAATACTTATCTGGCACTTCTGAAGTCAGCTTGCTAAGCTGGTTTCAAGTTTGACTGGAAACTAAATGGAGTAAGGTGTGGAATAGGGTTCCTGTGGGGGAGATCCATGTATAATACATGCTGATTTATTTCGTGGTATTGTTTTGTCAAGATTGACTTGGGGAATTGGGTCACTGGATGTCGAAATAATCTCAACATATAAAGGCAGATACTAGACTTAAGCCAACCAAGTGATCAAAACAGACTAAACTTAATCTTTTTCCTTATCCTGTAAGAATAACAAGCTGTGATCATATTGTGTTAAGTGTTGACAAGTGGATGATCACCATTTTTAGGGGTCTAAATTGGGCTCGATCATAGTAATCCCATCAATGACGAATCAGATCTTTCTGGGGTGAATAATGCGCATTTCAAACATTGAACAAAGACACCAAAAATCTACATTTCACACGGATTTACTACTACTGCAACCAGAATTACCCAATATAAGAACTACATATTAATGAAAACATAATAATACTCTTAATACAACAATACAAAATTGCATCTCCTTTATCAAATGTACCTGTCACTCCTTGTTGCTCTGCCTCTCTCAGCTCCAGTGTTGGCCACTTGCAAACCTAGCAATAGCACCTCTAATGCGGCCCAGTGTGATCACCAGCTCTCGTTGCCAGCACTGCCAGTGTTACAGGTTACAACACACTTTTTTTATTTTCCTTAATAGAGTAATAATCAGAGATTTGCACTTCAAGGCATATCAGCCACAGACATTAAAATGAGAGACTATATTAAGTACATTTTGCCATTGATATAATGTAAACAAAAAGTTTCACAGAAACAGTCAGCAGTAGTTGTTGCACACAGCAATCCCCCTTTTTTTAGTACTATCTATAAGAGAATCCAGCAGCAACAGTCTCCAGTGAAACTTCTTGCACCATATTCTATAGCAACAAGTAGCACTGTATCAGTAGTGACCATTGCTGCAACTCCCTGCTTTTAGACTCACACGATGCATTTACTGTCATCACAGAAAAACCACCAGAAACTGTGACAAAAACTGTGCATGACAATAAAGTTGAACAATTCATTTTTTACTTTTAAAAGCCCAAATAAGTGTATTATAATTTGTCTTATAAAGGTATCTAAGATTGATGAGACATTTGAGAATGTACAATTATATTTTAAAGAGTTTTATACTATTAGAGCATTGTACTCTAATTAAGCATTATTTACATAGTGATAGATGCAGAGTTTTGTTTTGTTTTTCCAGGTGTTACAGATTGTATCAGTTAGAGCTGCAACAATTGATCAATTAGTTGATAAACAGGAAATTAATCAGGAATCATATTAATAATTGAATCATTTTGGTAATTTACAAGTACAATGTGAAGATTTAATATTTTTCTTTGTCATATGTGACAGCAAAATTAATGTTTGTATTTTAAACTGTTACATTTTAAGATGAATTAGAACAACAATTGTGTACCTTTTTTTTTCTTACTATTTTATAGGCCAAATGAAATAATCAATTAAAATAATTGTTTGTTGCAGCTCTACTATATTACTTGAAGTGAAATAAGTTCATGGTAATATTAAAGCAACGTATTGCTTGTAGAATTTGAACATTCCAGCATCACATGAAAATGAGTTGTTTCTTTCACAATGTTTGTTTTAATCATCATTTTAACATTGCAGTGTGTGTGTGTGTGTGTGTGTGTTTGTTTATCCACTAATTCACTGAGTAGTACTCAGTTCAGGAATGCCCCCAGACAAAACATTTAATATTAGGTGGTAGAATTTACTACCTACTGTTCATATCATCTTTCATCTTCAGGTTGTGTTGTTTAAGTCAAATAATTTAATTTCTCCCTGTACTTTGTGAATAAATGTTTGTAACAACCCCCACCAAAGCATCTGCAGATGAGAGTACAAATACACAAAGTATACAAGATCTGCCATCTCTCCATGCTGCCATCCTTTCTCACATTTACTCACAACATGACATGTACCCTTCAAAATGGGCTTTATTTTGTTAACATTTACAGGAACATCACTGACATTAATTTCCACCCGTTACATATGTCTACACTGTACAGATGCAACAGAAAAATCTAAATCCCATCCTCTGTTTCTGAGACTTCCCTCATAGAGAATGCGTTCCAGTCAGTGACAAGCTTGAGCAGTGCAGAAAAAAGTTCACACAGGACAGTCACGTCAGAATCCTTGGACCAGTGGAAACGACCACAGAGCTTAAATGGAAGCCGTCAGCTGGAACCAAATTTATAAAACGCTCATACACACAAATATTATAATCACAACTAAATCAATGATTAAGTTGTGATTTAGGAAAAATATATATAATGCTGACGCCAACATCTACAGTTTGTTATCTTTACCCAATTTGTGTTATATATAAAAACAAATACTCGATCCAGGGTATGGTTGGTATACTTATGGTATTCTTTAAAACCGGAATACAATGGAATCAAGGATAAAGTTTGTCATTTTTAATTTAATTTTTTTTTCTTCCTTTAAATACATATACACAGTGCCCCAAGGTTACCAGCCTTGTGCCTCTTCATTACCCATCGTTAACTCTACACTGTTCAACGTGTCACTATTAACATTCAGTAGTTGCTATGAGACAGCGTAAACTACGACTCACTTCAACATTGGGTACAGTATCATCAACCCTGTTTCAGTTTCTATTAAAAACAAAAAAAGGGATATAATAAATAATGATAATTTGATCATAATTGTTTTTGTTTTTCTGGTGCATTGCTGGAAATGCTGCATGTCACATCTTCCTGAAAGGCAGCGAGAGTCAATACATGCTCCTCTTCACCCATAAGGATATCAGACCTGCCATGACGGGCAGAGAGAAGCCTTCGTAAACATAAAATATAATTAAGATTTAGTCATCAACACAATGAGTCAGAGACTAACAAACACTGCATGTGAAATTTTTCACATCACACTCCTTTAAAAAAAAAAAAAAAAAAAAAAAAAAAAACCCGCCAGAATCCAGTATTTCACCTCATTGACCCTATGAATGCATGGAGTGCTCCACCAACCAGCTCTACAACAGGAGCCATTGTACAAGTCTCCCTTCATGCATTTATCTGGCATCTACTCTGCATAGGCAGACCATTCTTTACAGCTACAGGGGAGAAGCAAATTTGTATTCTGTAACACAAAACTCTGATGTCTCCCGAACACCAAATTAGCACTCACTGTGACTTCCAATGATTGGGGGGGGGGGGGGGGGGGGGGGGGGGGGGGTTTCCTGATAGGTCCACTCGGGAAAAGAACATAAGTGCAGCATCGGTTGAGCAAGTATGCAATAAAATGTGAGACTTTTACAATGGCTACATCCGTTTCTGCAAAACATATACTGTAAAGACATTTACACAGTGCGATGGGTAAAATATGCGAACCGGTTCACAAAGAGCAAAATGCTCTGGTCTTAATGCAACTGCACAGTAGGTTGACATCTACACCGTTGATGTTACTATCCGGAAAACTCTATGCTACTAGGAGATTTTACACAAGCACTTAGCACAGTACACACAGGTTGGATGAGGATTTGCGCACTGCATTGCTTCCTTAATGTGGTGTTATGGAAAGCTCCCATCTTTTACAGTGATTAAGAATAGCAGGACTCCTCTTTTCTTAAGGTAAATGAGGTGGTCAAGGTCCTCTTGCTGGCACGTCTTGTTTTTGTTGCACATGTTTTGTCAGATGTGGTGACACGAACATGCCTTCCCCTCCATTTTCTTCTCCTTTCCCCCTGACTCGGGAGTGAATTTTCACAAGGCCTACCTTTGCTTTCATCATCCACGACTAACGCTCAGCTGTCAGACACAGGGTAGCTACATAGGACTACATAAAAAACACAACACTTCAACTAATGCACAGTGCAAATAGGCTCCTCCTCCTCTCCTCCATCTCAACCTTTCGAGATAGACAGGCGTTGAGGAGAGGTGGGGTGGAGAGGGTTAACTCTGGACAGCACCCCTGCTGGCAGGCAGCCTTTCTTCTTTTTAGTTTATTTTTAATTTTTGGTCTTTCTGGGAATCTCCTGCCCTAAGGGAGGGGTAGGTGGAGTAACCGAGGGGCTGGGGGGGAGGGCCAGGGTTGGACAGAGGATTCTACTTGTACAGGCTCATGGTAGGACTCTGGTACATGCACATGTAGGCGTCGCACAGCAGCCGTCGGGCCTGGCCCTGAATGCTCTTGGGATCCAGGGCGTGCAGCTCCTCTGGGGTCATTTTCAGGTAGGCCTCCACCTCCGGACAGGGAGACACCTGGGGGATGTTGAAACCATTTTGCCCTCCTGCAAAGCCACATGCACAGTTTATTACAAACAACATAATAAACAGTGAGGTCGAAGCCTTATCATAGTCACAAGTGATTCTTAAAGTTTGAAATAGTAGATGTACATAGTAAATAGTAAATATATATTGCATCGGGTCAAACCACACAGTGTCCTAGAAAATGCCAATAAAAGACAAATTAACGAGAGTATAATAATAAAAATCTAAAAGTAAATAAAGTTTTTTTTAAAAAGGAATTAAAGATTAAACTTTAGTCAATTAAAATAATACTCAGCAACAAGTTTGACAATGAATTTTATATGAATTTTCTGACATTACTGCGTGCAAATAAAATCAATCGGCTGATTTATTATAGTAAATATAAATATAAGTTGCAGCCCTAATTATTTAAATAAATCATTTACTGAGGTCAGACGGGAACTAAATTTACAGCAGTAATTATTATAGTGGCTGTCATGTTTGATGTCATTGGAAGAAAATTCACACTGTAAGTCTTAGAATACAATACAACATAACAAACCACAACTTTGGTTTACAAAGATAAAGTAAATTAGAGTGGATGTTTGTTTGGTGTGGTGATTAAGAAGTATAATATATTACTGAATTCTCTGATGCTCTAATATACCCTCTGTGTCACCAAGTGCTGTGAAATTCTTTTTCCAGTGTCACAAAAACTAATTTCCTGTGTATATCCTGGATAACTGCTTTATTTCAAGGATCAGTTTGATGTCATAACAAACCCAAAATCAAAAAGCCATGACACCTACCGTCACGGTCAGCCATGCTGTCGAAGAAGAGCCAGGAAGAATCTGCGCTGCCGTACTTGACGAAGGCCACGTAATGACTGGTTTCAATGCACAGCACAGCGAACAGCTCCATCCTCTGGCGAGGAAAACTGCCCTGCCGCCCCGTACCTTCTTGTAGCTCCTTGGGGACGGACAGTTTGCCGTGTCGATGGGCTTTTCGTCTTGGATGGAGGTGAACCTAAATCAAGCACAAGCAGACACACCCCATCATGGACACTGTTTGTTACTGTAGCGTATTAATGTAAAAAATAAAAATGCACGTTTTGAATAAAACATTCACTTTAAACCATATTTGATAATTCACACTGTATGAATCCAATATTATTTCAGTAAAAGCACTGACTACTGGCAAGTAAGAAAATGAAGTGTGTTACACTCTTCTGCAACATAACTTCTGCATTAACACAGTGTCATTTCTTTGTATTTGGCGCCACCAAATGGATCATCCTGACTGACACTTTTACAACTTGGTTTTTGTTGAACTAATGTTGCAACAATGCCCTCTGTTGTTTACCTGTGTATTGCACTTTTCACAGAACTGTTTAATCTTGCCAGCGGTGATATCTCCATCCTCATAACAGTCTCGGCACTCGTAGAGAGCCAGGCCACCGCAGATTCGACATTCCCTGGGAGCTGCACAGTAAAACATCTATGTTTATTATTGCTTTAGCAGGTTTGAAAACAAGAAAAAAAAAGGCTCAGTTGATTTGCCGTGACAACACAGTGGAATTTCATTACAAAATGCGACAGATTTTTGAATAACCACAGTTCAGTAAGAACACATCACATTTACACACAGAAAAAAAAATATATATATTAGCCGCAACTCACTGTCTTCAAGAAGGTCTGTGATGTCCAACTCTAGTGAGGGGAAAATCTTGTTGAACATTTTGAAGTCTTTGCCAAAACGGGGCATCTGGATGATAAGGCAGGAGGGAGCCTGGGGGTCAGGAAAAACAGAGAAAGAGAAAGCTTATGTAGTCATCAACAAAGCAGCATTGGTATATCAAAGCTAACATAAACTAAAACCTGAAGCCAAAGAGCTGCCAGAACAGAGTCCACACTATGTAATTGATATCCATCACATCACAGACCTAAACAAGTCTTTGAAAGAAAACAGAGATGACAGGCAATCTGAAAATGTGTTCATTTATCAAGGGTAATAAAGAATAAGGAAATGAGGGTATTAAATTCATAATATAAATTGTCAGCTGTCTCACACTTTGGACAATGATCTATGTTCTACGTGTATGTTTAAATTAGGTGACTGATCAGTAGTGAAAGCTACTTTTGATCTGGGAGGTACCATTTTTGGGATTATTGGTCTAGGACACACAGTCCTGTGATTTTTTAGAGCTGTGTGGTCAGTGCTGCTGGTGGGCCGGTAAGAAGAGAGGACATGAACAAGGACAAGCTTATCTGTGTGAAACTGAAGCTCTCACTACTCTTCCCTTTGAATCGCAGCATTCAGAGCATGGTATGACATTACATAGTATGAACCATTTCTTTCTTGTCCTTTCTTTCTGTCCATTTTACCTTAAAAGCATCTCCTTCTCCTCAACAACACTGAAACAGCCAAATCATTTAATTAAATCTAACTTACAAAAAGATCAATTACAACTACTGTATGTACCCTTATCAGAACTACAAACGTAGCTTCAGGTTTTACCATTGTTAATAAGAAACAATTATCACAAGGGAGAGCCATTCCTACACTACACACTGGAGAGGCTAAAAGTATCCCAGGAGTACTTGTAGAGAAATTAAAGAATGTATAAATGGATTTAATGTTTTCTTTCAGATCAACTTGATGTGATCAGTTGAAATGTTTATATGGTCTGTAAATGTGTCACCCCGAAAAGTAGGCTAGATCAGAAACACAAACAAACCACAGTATACACAGACACACACTTTCTGGTGATAAGCTATAAACCTATTTGGTTTGGATCAGTTGGAAAACTCTTATACATTGTACCATTTTTTTTAAAGTTTAAACAAAATGGAAATCACCTCTGCAAACTTTAGGTCGCTGTTGATGAAGGACCACTCTAGGAGCTGCTGGATGGTAGGGACTCCAACCTTGTCTTTCTTGTCCATGAAAATCTGGTAAAAATAACAGTCTTGGACCTTCTGTCCTGCTGACCTGAGAACAAATTCTATTAATTTATCTTTTCAAGTTTTATTCACATATTCATTTATTACAGGACAAAAACAGTAGGATATCAAATGGACTATCAGTAGTACCTACCAGTGATATTTACATGTTTACTATGGTAGGAAATTAGGTTTATTAACTGAGGAATTTCATAATTTCATATTTTGTTTGCTTTTTTTACTACTTCAGCAAATAGTACAGCAAATATGAATGATGACATTTAGCTCTCTAAACTATTTATTCTACTCATCTGAATTGCAAATATCCTTAAAAAAATGACATTAAAGGGAGTTTCCATACCACGACCAAACCAGACTTTCAGTTACCGGTAAACACTGTCCGCTATTCAATCTGAAGTGTAATTATAGCAGAAGTGAAACTTTATCTGACTGTGTAAATCTACATATTACAGATTTAGAAGTCCGGTCAATTTCTATGGGTTAGCTGTGATGTGTTTAGAATTATATAGTCTGGTAAGTAGTCTTCTAAATGGAGGCAACCAGAGATATGTTCATTACTGAACCCCATGTAATACACAGTTGTGTGTGAAAAGTAATTAAGTCTAATTATCTCAAGCATTTCTTCTGCTTTGTAAAACTGGCAACACAAAACAGCAAATGTTTCAGTAAGAACAGTTCACACATTTTAAGATTGTTTTTGTATCTTTTTTGTGCCTTTGGCCACTAGATGTAGCCAAAGAGGTGTTTTTTTCCATAAGACAAATGGCCCTTACCTTAGCTTGAGTAATGGATCCACCCTCAGTATGTGATGGAAAAGGATATTGAGGAACTCCTCAGGATCTGCAGATGAGAGATGAGATTTGAGATTCTTGGGGGCAACATTCCTGTACAATATGCTGCCATACAGCGCGGACACTATAAAAACTGTAAAGATAGAATGCTATGTTAAAATTGCTTTCGTTATCTTTTGTATCTGAAGAGTTGATTTTATCTTTAAAAAGTTGTTAAGTTGTATTTAATCAGTATAGCAGCTTATTCATTAAATAATGAACACTTCAAAATTCACATTCACAAGGGGGACCTTGCCAAGAAAGAAATACCAGTACAAATAAGTTAAAACAATCTTCTACACAAATGCACAAACTCATGATAATAAGTACAGTGAAAAATGATGAGAAATTGTTGAAAAACCAATAAACAAATGATGCGTCTCATCCTCCTACCTTTTTCTTCGGAGGTAAACCCAGAGGCTGCTTCTACTTTCTCCAGGATCCTCCTTAGCTTCATCACTTTTGTGGCACACACATACCCGTGTCTGGAAGACAAAGACAGAGGAAGTAAGCCAACTACATAGTTGCCATATATTTTAGGAACATTAGCTCTGCTACTGCAGTTTTCACTAGATGTTGCATTTAGGGTTTGATGGGGTGAATAATGTAACCAAAAATATTTACAGATTTAAAATAGGCCTGTTTTGTTTGTCTGTCTGAATTTAAATTATGTGTTAACTTTTAACTAACCTGGAGAAACTAGTGGAGGAAACTAGGCTAGTGCAGAATGTGTTGGCTTCATGTAAAAAATAATTATAATAAATAAACAAAAAGTCAAAAATGCATGTCTAAGTCAGGTGAAAACCTACAACATGGTTAAGGTCAAAAACCCAAACTTGCAGAAGTATAGCTGCAGACTCACATGCGCAAGGGGTTAACTATCTCTGTGCGTAACAGCTCTTGCGTCTCTCTGTAATACTCCACATCAGTCTTTGAGCGAGGTCTCAGCAGAACTGTATCCAGTACCGAGCTGAAGGAGAAAAGACTGCAAAGCATAACACACAATTGAGGGATTAAAATTAATGCATCCATTATCTAATTCACACAAGATGAATAATGATCAACCTATATCCTTGGTTGACATTCACATAAACCATACATAATCCAAAACTATGAAAGTTGTAATCCTTCATGTGATGCATTCAACGCAGTTTGTTTGTATCTATTGTGCAGGTAATTAAAAAAATACTTTCAGTAGCTTGAATTAAATTTTTTCTGGATTGGTTAAATTTAAAAGATAGAATTTAAAACTCCAAACTGCTCAAAGCATATTTAAAGCATGAGATCTCCTGTAGTTTGGGTTGACTGCTTTGTTCAAAGGGCCTTTGGCAGAGTCGTCAGAAACAACAGATGCACTACTGTCCACCAGCCAACTCACAGCTGGAACACACCCTTCTGTCAGAGCCACTGGCCAAAATCAAAACAGTTTACTATTAAGCCTCTGCCTCCGGGCAAACACAGCACCAACGGCTGAGGAAGCACTATATAGTCAATCAATATGACCGAAGTCCTAAAACGATATAATATAGAATGACATTCGCTGTAGCTGGTAAAGTATTTCCTGTTCGACTAAAAAGAGTACTGACCAGAAGAGGGTTGAATCAAGGTAGCAGGAGTTGTAGTGGCCCTGGATGCCTTTCTTTTTTCCCACCATGACATCCAGACCATCATTTTCTGTGCGGGGAGGAGTGTTCTCATGTACTACCTCACTTAGGTAACCTCCAAATGCTGCATAAACACACAGAGCACATTTGTAAACACAAAATATTTGGGAACAATAAGGGGCCTTTTAGATGTCTTTTATAATGATCCCCATTCAAGCTTATTTTTATTGTCATTCAGACTATACACAGAACAAGCGTGCAGCAGAATGAAATTACGCATTGTGCTGACTCACCAATGGAGTTGCAACGTTCTATAGGGTTGGAGGAGTGGTGCAGGGACGGGAAGCGGGAGTCAGGCCGGCAGCACTTGAGCTTCACAAACAGGGCTTTTTTGGGAGGGCAGGTGAAGTATCGCGTACCTTTAAAGGTGCCGTCAGTGCAACCTGGGCACTCTTCTTCCTGGAAAAGAAAGTCTGTCAATATCAGACCTTTGCTTAGACCCTTGATTCCAATAACTTCTGCCCCCTAAAAAAAGACCTTTAACAGAGGAAAAAAGAGGGAGGAACATCAGGAAGAGCAACTGAGGAGTAAGAAGCTGGGACTTCCTGATCACATGTGCATACTAACATTCAAGAGTTAAATGTTACTATAGCACCGTGTTTAACAGAAACATCTGCAGGAGTGGAGCGTCTTGTATTAACACTAATATGGATTTAGGAAAAGTGTTCTACAGAAATGATTGTGCTTCAACTGGTTGACAAAATTCATACTGCTGTAAATAATAATGAATAAGGTTTAGGAATATTTTTTGACTTATCTAAAGCTTTTGACACTTTAAATCATGACTCATTATCTCACTCCAAAAACTATTACAGCACTGGAATCACATATAAATGATTTTAGAATTATATTCATAATCAACAGTTTGTTTTACATTAATGGACAAAAAACAAAAAACTCTGTACTATGTATTTCTCTGTACTTACGGCCAACTTACATTGTTTTATTTATTTTATGTCCTTGCTGCTTACGTTATTTACTTTTAATCTTATGTTTGCTTGTTTTTGTGGATTACATGACTTTTGCTTATTATGCTACACTGAAAAGAAACATGATCAACTCACAACCACGTCGCTAATTAAACAGGAGGACAAAAATGCTGTTATATGTATTTGTACGTAGTGTAGTTTCCTATCACATAGATCCACTGATTATCATCTGATATGACTTCACAGAAGAAATTTGCAAGCGTTGCCGACACACAGATAGCAAATGATGCCAGCCCTCTGATTGTCACTTGCAAAGTGCAGATAAATTTGCCCACAGAGTCCCACAGATGTCTCGTGCTCATGCATAGGTCGCAAGTATGAGTCTTCATTTGATCAGTTAAATGTATCAAATTTAACAAGAAAGCAATGATTATATTGCAAGTCCTGGCTTGCATGTAACAAATTTAGTGAAACAGTTCCTACCTGAACCTATGGTGACAGCTTAAGCACTCAACTACTAACCGTTAAAAACTGCAATAATCACTCTTGGAAAAACCTCTCAGAAAAGATTCAATGGAAATGACCAAGATGTGCCCATTCTCACACATGGCGCCATTATTTAACTGTCAAACAAACACAGCCTAAATAAGGGTTGATATAGCAGAACAGTTAACACAAGATTAAAATATTTTTTTCCCTGCGTACTGTTACTAAAATCTAAATCCAAGTTTACATTACTGTGTTGTCTCACCAGCTCCAGCCCCGCCAAAGGCTCCAGTAGGCCAGGAGGCAGACCCACCCAACGAATGACACCACACAGTGGGGGGTTCTCTTTCACCTCCACCAGAGAGCCCACCTCCAGACCTGACTGCCCACGGGGAGGCGTTGGCGGCCGCGGCGAGGAAGGGGCAGCAGGTGACGGGGGCTCGGGCTGCTCCCCCATCACTGACTGCACAGACAGGGAGAGAGGCCCATGACTCATGCTGTCAATAGGCCCAGTCTTCCGGTTCAAGCTGAAGGGCAGAGAGTGGAACTTGTTGTCACTGGACAACGAGGCAGAGGGCGGGGCCCTTGAGGGCGGGGAGGACGGGTTGAAGTCAGGGGGCGTGTCAGTAAGTGACTTGGCGGGATCCTCCCCAACTGCAGGAGAGAAACCAGAAAACAAAACTCAACTTCCATTTCATGTAAACTGTGTTCACCAACAGACAAGGAGCTGAATACCCTTGTTTCACTGACCTCTTCTGGTTTACATGCACATGTAACAGCCACAGTGTTCTGAACATAGTGAGCAATGTGAGGTTGTCTAATAATAATAATAATAACAATAACAATATAATAATAACCATCTCAGAAGGGAACCTGCACACATTTACATTATTTAGTAATCGTGCCTTTCTTGCTAATGAAAGGCATGATTGGTAAAGTCATATTTTCCAGCATTCCAAAAACATTTTTTTCCCCATGTACCCTGCTCAATAGGCAAATTCTGACCACTATTTGACAAGGTTTCATAGCCATCACAAACAGCAACAAGAAACATATTGCTGAGGTATGAAAGAATCTGGAAAAATATCAAAGTATTCTAAAAGGTATCAAAAATTACATTTAATAGTTAGCTATAGTTGGAGAGACTTGTTCATCAGGTTAGAAACAACCCAACATATTTCTGAATCAAATAGAAATATCTCACATTTGTATGCAATATCATACTTCATATTGTGGTCTGTGGTCCTGTCAATGTGCCACACTGTGTCCAAAGTATTTCAGCATCAGGTGACATGCATCTTTGACAAAGCACTGTGCTCCATATCTTGCATGATTTGAACTTAAGAGATCAAACAAGCATCGTGGATCAACCTGGGGTTCGCTTCAAGCAAACTACTACTAATAATAATAATAGTTTTAACTTGCCATGTTACATTGTACATATTGTAATTAAATTCAAAACACTGATTATTCCTTTTAAAACAATGCGTTTGTGGAAGGGAGCTGCCACCCTGTTTAAGAATTCACAGACCAAGAATTCCTCGAATTAGGACATTTGAGTCCATATAGAAATTGCTAAAGATGAAAACTGGAAAATTTTGTGATGTCACTGGGACTAAATATCTGGTACTGCCCTCAAAATGTTTTTTTTTAATGTATTTTAATTGTGTGCAAGTAGTATAAGCTTGTATATTCAAACAGACAGTTATTGACTTAACTTCCCACATTGATTCGACCACACATTTCATGACCATGACAGAAAGGAAAGCACCATAAAGAAAAATAACCATAACTTAAAGTATGAAATGTGGCCCCTGAGGAAGATGAAAGTGATTATGCATTTACAGATGAGTAAGCAGTTGTAAAAACGACACATCAGCTCTCCTAATTCCTGCAATACAAATAGGACAACACCAATTACTCCATGCAGGCGGATTTCCACACCGAAATGGTGATGAAGGACATGACTCATGGAACGGTCTTCATGGCAAGCTACTGCTACAAAAAACTACTTTAATCATGTTAGGGCACATTTACTTCAAGCCTGTTGTAACTTCTTGCTGTTACCAGAGCATTACAGCGTCTGACATAACAGTGCTCCTCCTTATGCAGAATCAAGCATGACTTAGACTTATATACTAAACATAGTGTCTAAAACAGTTTTTGTATGGAACTCCATTTCTCCCACCTGTTTTTTTTTTGTTTTTTTAAAAGAAAAAGATCCAGTCAGCAACCTTCTATTTTTAATTAATTATTTATTACTACTCGAGATTTTCTCGCGACTGTGGAGGTAAAATGTCAGTATTGAGTCATGCAAATCCACTCAGGTTTCTCTGAATCATTTTAGTCAACCATAATCACAGAACAAATAAAAATCCATTTCTATAAATGTGTCCACACTGACTGTGAGAGTATAAATATTAAGAGCTCAACTAATATCAGTATCATCCCCAGAAATCCAGTATGAGTCTAACAAATATGCAAATATGCGTCTTTTTTTGACACAACTTGAGGAGATGCCCAGTTTCACAACAACCTATACCTTAAACTTGAAAAGAAAAAAGAATCAGTATAAACAAGGTCATTAATCCTCATTTCTCACATTTATATACGTTTTAAATATACTTCTTTTGTAACCTACTGAAATCTATTTCTGTTTGTGGATCATCAGATCAGTTGTCCAGCGTGCTGAAGACACTGTTTAAACACAGCAGCTCCATTTAGTTGCTGTTTAAAAGAATATTAGAAAAAAAAAAACCCAACATATAGTAAAATGGAGTGATTTGAACTGGTCTGGGTCTTTTGGATACTTTTTACATTGTTACTTTGAACTCTGAGACTTCTTAAAACTATTGTCGCAGACCTCAATTACTTCATACTAGATTTAGTATTGATGGAAATTATAAAATATTAAAACTAAGTACCTCAGTGTGAGATACTCATTATCGTGACCTTGTATTATTACATAAATTATGAGAGACTTTAAGTCATCTGAGTCAAAACAATTGATGGAGGGTGGAAGAAACAGATTCCCATACGTGACTATACCATCTTCTACAACTATAACCCCGTACAAATATATGCTGGTTTTGGAGGGCACTTCTCTTTAGAGCAACCCACTGTCCCGGAGTGCATACATATTTTACCACAATGTTAGCCCAATGACAATTATACACCTAATTCTGGCAACATTAGTGTATTAAACTATAAAACATCTATGGAAAGTGCGTCTCAGTGAAACAGATCAGCGAGTAGCTTGTTGTAAACAGGAGCTTGCCGGTAAAATGGTTGACATCCCACAAGGACCCATATTTTACCTTCATCAATGTACCATGTGCTTTTGGATTTTGGCTGGACTGGGGGATCAAGAGAGCTGCCATTTAAAGTATAGTAAAATTCAGACTTGCTCCTACTGCCACACTGATGACCTAATCCTGTAAATAACACAAGTACATGAAAGAAAACAACACACAGAGATAAGCAAAATGTATAGGTATGTATGCGCGTGTGTGGATTGAGCAAGTATATGTGTGTATGCATGTCTGTTTATGTTTTTGTGTTTATGTATGTATGTTATGACAGAAGGAATCAGGATACTGGTGCATTCCATTCACATCAAATCAATGCAGCTGCAGCAGGGACTTTTCATATGTGTAAAATGGAGTTAAGCATTGTCCTCTGTTATTATTAATTATTATTATTAATAATAATGATAATAATAATATGTTTTTAAAGGTACTTTCCGCCAAGTGTGTTTCACGTTGCTTCCTGAAAATATTTTCACCAAGACGTTTCATTTTCATTTACATTTCTTCTGTCAGGATGATCAAGATGGATCATTTGAACTGACCAATTAAATTTGTGAAGTAAAAACAGTGGCTCGACTACTTCTTCATATTTGCAGTATGTCAGTTAGGTTTGTATCGCAACAGCAGTGCAGTACCTTTGCTCTTTGGTTTGCTTTGGCCAGAGGACGACTTGTCACTGTTGGCGCCTCTGGGGGCAAAACTGTGCTTTTGCAGCCTTTGGTCCTGCATGGAATATTCTGCACAGCCCAGAAATACATCCACATTAGAGGCACAGCACCCCTGTCAGCCTACCTTAAACTACCATGAACCATCACCATTCACCTCATATCTTTTTAGTTATTGCTTTTTTTATCTGTCACTGCACAAGTTTCAAAGAAAACAAGAGCACAGAGCACTGATCAAATCTTGCAAATTTTGATGAATGGATTGTAATAGCCTACAAAAGTTCTCAAGACATAACACTGTAGCTAAGGTGATCTGCCATATCTAATGGTGTGTAACACTGATGCCAGTGAAGTAATAACCTTGGTTTTAACTGGCCTACAACAATTAGCCAGTGTCAACAATTGGAAATGCGGAATGTTTAAGGCTTAAGATATTGTATTTAATTAATTTAAAGAAAATAACTGTGCACAAGAGGTTAAACTTTTTGTTTTTGCCCTTTTTTCCTTAAAAAAGAAAAAACTGGCACTCGCAAATGAGGATTTTTTTTTTATATTTCTCAGTAATTCTTAAGTAGCTCTACTTGGTGACAAAGAACAATATGTGTACAAATTGTAGCAGGGAGGAGATTACTAGTTTGTAATATTACTAATTACAATTCTCTAGGTTTCCTGAATGCAAGTCTCAATAGCCAAGAGAGGCAGTGGTAGCATGCATAAACAAATCAATATGCCAATGTGGAGAACAAAGAGCCCGAGTATCTCACTTGACTTTCAAAAACAAGTGAGACATCAACACAAAAGGCCCTCTGTTCCCGCTGCAACCAAAACACAAACTCGGAATGCTCAGAAGGCGCCCGGAGCTGCTCCAAAGGGAAGAAATGCTTTTTTGAAAAAACACTAAGGTTTGATGACATATAGAAAGTATAAAAACAGAGACAGAGACTCATGTAGGTGGCTTACCTGGCATTACGTCACAAATGGGGACAAGTCGAGTGTGCTCCAAACTGGCAAAATTACACAGCAGCTTCCCATCGAAAACCCCATCCCAGTCCCCAATAGGATTGTCCTGAAAGAGTTGGAGACATGACAACCTTATAACCCTCTCAGGTACTCTTCATCTCGGTAAAACCTCGTGCCACATGAATGCCTGACTGCCACAGCAGCTCCTTCTCCCAGTATTAAAATGTATTGTCTTAACACTCTAATCCAAAAACACTTGAGCTTGATCTGCCTTTATAGTGATAACACAACTGCTCATCTCATCTTCTTCACCTAAACAACAGATCGCCTAACTAAATCTTTCACCCCTGAAAGCTCTACTTTCTCTGTAAGCACAACTGCCCTATTCTTCATTAGTTCGTAATACAAGATTTTGCTCCAGCGGGATAATCTAAAATAAGCTTGAAACCAGTGGCACCAGCGAGAGAAGGCAGGGCAAGGCTGGACACGGAGTGAGGCACAGCAGTGGGCTCTCCTCAGCTGCCTGCTGGCCCCTTGCCACGCTGTTGGGTCATACAGTACTAAGTCTTTACCTCACTCCCCGCGTGACTGCCTTGCATTTGTGTGGGTGGCTCAGATGCACCGAGTGGGCTGCTGCTGCTGCTGCTGCTGCTAACGCTCAACAGTCAAATGCCTCAGTCATGTCTTTTGAATCTCTCTATGACTACAATAGCACTCCCGCCTGACAACAGTAGCCATAGATACCAGCTACTGTGATCCCAGGTAAAAACATGAGTCCCTTCAACATACAAATGAACGGTGATAAATTCAATTTTATTTGATATATTTTCTAATCAAAATTAAAAGTGTTTTCTCTCTAGTACAACCACAGTAAATATGTCAACCATAACACCCAACAATTTGTACCATCAAATTCACATAAAATGATGAAGAAGCTACAGATCTTCAGTTAAATGTCTAAAATAATGATAAATGATGAAGACATGGCCTTGAATGCCAGGGGCCTAGAAATCAACTGTATTCTAGGGAAATTGTCATTTTATAAATGCTTAGGATAAAAACACTTTCGCCATATATATTATCTTCATTTGGTACTAACTGCAGCAGGAGCCCTAAAGTTCACGTTTAGCTTTGCTTTCAGGTGCAATTAGGGATAATTTTCTTTATCAATTGATTTTTTTTTTGGTCAAATAATCAATGCATTGTTTGTTTAGTGTGAACGTCCAATTTACGATTACATAAAACAGGAAAAAGCAGCAAATCGTCACATTTGATAATGACAAAAATTATTTTCCATTTATCGATCATCATCAGCATCAGCATTATGATTTACTATTTACTCCAGCACCTGTCGTTGGAGTAGTTTGCATTGTGTTTACAGAGACTCTATGAAGAGAGAATCTAACTCACCATGTCAACTCCCATGTAATAACCCAGGCTTTCATTGCCTGGCAGCAAGTCACAAAAAATGATGGTGCCTCTCTCTGGTCCTTCCCTGGTCTGTACTAGGACCCTGGAGTTGATCTCTAGTTGAGGGAAGTCCTGGTCATCTTCCACCAGATTAACGTGGTCCACCTCCAGCTCGCCCATGTCGTCATCATCGTCATCCTCCCAGAGTTCAAGCTTGTCCAAGGCCACGAACACGCCGCACTCATCCTCACAGCGGAAAAGTTGGCGGCCCTGGTAGGAGCCCTCTGTGAAGCCCTGGCCCCGGCCCTCCTCCTGGGAAAATGAAGTGAAGGAGGAGAGAAGAGAGAAAAGAAAAAAAAAGTTTAGATAAAGACCAAAGAGGAGTAAGAGATGAACTATGTATTTTTGTCATTAAAAAAAGGAGGCCAGGTAAGAAAGCCGCTTGCTCAGCATTCTTCAGGGGAGGGATGTCAACATCATAGTGCTGTGAGTGATCGATTGCTGCAGCAGGAAAACAACTAGACTTACTGCAGTGGTAAATACATTCATAAATCCTGAGTACAGATACTAGATGCTCTGACAACATGTACTTTGGCACATTGTGCTTATTTTCTCACAGGCAGGAACTTTAGATATGATATTGCTGCATTTATTACCCAAAAGAACACAGATCTCCATTTGGTAAGGGGATTTTATTTGAAGCACATGTGCTAACTGAAGTCTTTATATTGAGCTACAGTTTGAATGTTTGAGCTCCATCAGCCCACTCAAGAAGACTACATCTGAACTCAGTAAAATAAAAACGCTGTGCTGCAATAAGTAACCCTTTGTATTTTGTTGCTTACATACAGCGGAGAACAAATGACATGGTCTCTAAAGTTCATTCGACCTTTAAGTCAACATGTACATTGACCAGCCACTTTATTACAGTACACCTTGCTATTTCCTTAAACAACTGTCTTAATCCTTTGAGGCATAGATTCACCAAGGTACTGGAAACAGTCCTCAGAGAGTTTGGTCCATATTGGTATGATGGCATCACACAGCTGCAGATTTGTCGGCTGCACATCCATGATGCGAATCTCCCGTTCCACCACATCGTCAAAGGTGTTTCTTTCAGACAAGGCAGGATTGATCCATGCTTTCATGTTGTTGACACCAAATACTGACACTACTACCGAATGTCGCAGCAGAAATCGAGACTCATCAGGCCAGAACGTTTTTCCAATCTTCCATTGTCCAATTTTGCTGAGCCTGTGCGAATTGTAGCCTCAGTTTCCTGTTCTTAGCTAACAGGAGTGGCACCCGGTGTGGTGGTTGGAACTAGTCTGGCCATTCTCCTGTGATCTCTGGCATCTAAAATGTATTTTCACCCACAGAACTGCCGCTCACTTAATATATTTTCTTTTTTTCTGACCATTCTCTGTAAACCCTAGAGATGGTTGTGCGTGAAAATCCCAGTAGATCAGCAGTTTCTGAAATGCTCAGACCAGCCCTTCTGGCACCAACAACCATACCACGTTCAAAGTCACTTAAAATCACCAAATCATTCTTCCCCGTTCTGATGCTCGATTCAAAGATTGTCAGATTGTCCTGACCACGTCTACATGCCTAAATACATTGAGTTGCTGCCATGTGATTGGCTGATTAGAAATTTGCGTTAACAAGCAGTTGGACAGGTGTACCTAGTAAAGTGGCCAGTGAGTGTCAAAATGCACATAATACACAAGATACCAAGATGTGACCATATCATTTGGCTTTTCATTTTGCCTTAGCAGCACTACTTTGTAATCTGTAAATACAGTTCTAAATAGTCACCAAAAAAGCTTAACAATAACAAGCAAAATCTCTGAATTGTTTCAAGGACCATACTGTTATTTCCAACTTTCAAACACCACACAAGCACAAACTGACAAGGCACACATGACAAGTCAGATATGTAGGCGTTTAAAGTACAAAGTTTAAAACAGCAGACTCACACTCTTCAATCAATGTTCACCACAAACGTACTTACTTACTTACATCTACTTACTTATAAGAACAGGAGTACAAACATTTCATGAATTGCTATTATCATGGAACCTTTCAATGAAGAATGCTTAGTGAAGACTGAAATGTTTATACTTCTTAATATATAATTAGAGCAAGAAATGGATGTTTTGGGGAGTAACACTTTATTTATTTACCAGAGTACAGATATGGAGGACTATTAAGCAATGGGAATTGGTAATTTTACTTGTGCTGTGGATCTACTGGAAGTTAAAACTTTTTTTTTGTCTATGTTATTGTCTATCCACTTACATTCTACTAAATAGAGGGAAAAAATCTTACTAGTAGCTCCACTCCAAACCAGATTCCAGAGAGGGCTCTGTCAGGGAGCAGCGAGCCCTTGAAGCGGACAACACCAGGCAGAGAGTCATCGCCTGAGCGCAGCTGGACACGCACCTTCGAACCACAGTCAATATCACGGACGCGTTCTAGCCGAGACTTGTTGCAGAGCAGGGCATATCGCTCCTCACAGTTGGTAATGGGGAACAGCAGCTCAGCCAGCTTCTCGTCCAACTCCAAGACATCCCGCTCGTCCAGACTCAGCACCACATTGGTCTGGTCCAAAATGCGGAGACTTTTCTTGCCCTTGCAGGGGGGGAGTGTGCGCCCCAAGTTGTTGCGCTCCTGGCAGGCCTGGCCAAGGCTACCTCGGGGGATCCTGAGGGTCTTCTGGGGAGGCTTCTCCACTGTACACTCCTTCACCACCATGTAGAAGCGCCAGTCCTCCCTGAAGCCCCCACTGGGCTTCTCCTGGCTCCACAGGGCAGAGCTCATGGCTGCATGCTAGGCAAGAGGGCCAACGTCAAGGCAAGCTTGACCTGTGGTCTGTAGTAAAAGAAAACATAAATAAATAAATAAATAGCTCCTTTTTTTTAAAAAAAAATGTATGCAAGCCAGTTCATGTTAAGACTTGCACAACTGAAAAGATTAATTCTAGTTAATTATCAGGGCTTTTCACTGTAGTATTTGAATCAGGTAGGATGCAAACTGACAGAAAATGGTTACCAATATACCCAATGGCACAGATACTGTCTACATACATATCTGCACATATGAAACTGTGTGTGTTTGCGTCTTCTACAGTTGTGAGTGCAGTGTTTCAATACAACAACAAATAAAGCACAAGTACAAAACAGAGAGACTCAAATAAAGGAGGAGAAATACTGAGTTCATTACACAAATAGTATTTCAGTTAGTAATCTCTGTCCTAAGCACAGACTGAAACCAGCTAGCAGGCAAAATGTTTGGGTTCACTTGCATAAAAGCAGACATGGGCTTAAAATAATCATAATTTAAAATTGTAATAGTTCCTGATGGGCTCAGCTGTGTAGTCTCCTCTCTAACACCCAGCCATCCCTGTACAATATCTCTGCTTTTAGCTGGACCTTGTGTGAGTGTGATAAATTACTCATATCTACTGATTTGAATATGCTAAAAATAGACTGTAAGCAAACAGTTGACTTGTTCTGACACCCAGAGTTAAGTAAGACTCGCGTACCAGAGATGTGGATTTCCCCTGATGACAGATATGATGATCAACCACCCGACGCAGACAAGAAGTCATACTACATCCGTCATTACTTTAGCATGACAGTGAACGGCTGTTTATAAGTCATTATTTTGTATTATAATACTGTGGTTTAGTTAACGAATGGTGTAACGCCCGCATAACAACATATTGACGACAAGGCAACACTGCTAAATAAGTGAAAGTAATTTCTACCTTACATGTGCTAGCCGCTGACCTAATGAGACATTCATTTTGGGGTGTTTTTTTAGAGTGACAACCACAACGTTGATACAGTTTTGATTATTCCAGTGACGACGTGACTAAACAACAATATCATGACTTGTTTTGATGAACATGCAGTGTGTTGTCGTCAAGAAAAGGCTGTCAGTCAAAGGCCCTTTAAGAGAGGGAAGTAGCTAACGCACCGTGCTCTAAAATGCACCAAAAGAGTCATTTACGTTTAATGCAAACGGCATGAATACCTTACCTTTGATACGCGTTGGCACAGTTAAATGTCACGCGTGCCTGTCATGTCAATGTCCATCTTAATTAGATACAGGCCTCTGAAAACAAGAACAATTCCTCCCGTGATAACCTCTGATTAGCTTTATTGATAGCTAATGCTAGCTAATGCTAGCGCAAAGCAGGCCGGCAGAGGACTGCCACCCTCTACCGTATGCTAACAGCATTTAGATAAACCTGTTCTCCACGGGAAATACGTGAAATCATACAGTGTAACGCTACAGCTATGAGATATATTATTTACAGAAGAACGACCTCACTAAACGAAACGTTTAACGTCATGACGACACCGGCCAGGCATTGGTCAATCACTGTGTTCTCATGAGCTGATTGGCTCGCCGTTGTTTCTATCACCAAGTCCCACTCTGTGGGGCTTTCCCATGGATGACTACGTAGTTAGGTTGAAGTGTAGCTTGCAGGACGACGCTGAAGTTGGCAGCCGATTCGCAGCTTCCGATTGAAATTTTCTGGTCCACCTTAAAAGTGGCATAACGCCTATATATACTGCTGTTCAGTCATTTTCAAGTTAATTCGTGAGCTGAAAAACGTAACATTTATCATTTAACTGTAGCATTTTTTTTTCGTATAACTTATTACCTTTACTCATGGTGAACTGATGTGGTCCTACCTGCTCAGTATTAAGAAATCTCAAGAAAACAGGACTTCAGTATAATAGGAGACAGTACAGGGTGTCATAGTCTTTAATTTCATTTATTTATACTGTAGCATTTTTTTAAATTGACATCAAAACAATTATTATGTTTGTGAAAATGCAAAAGGGAGAGTTTTATTGTTTTTTCATATCTAGCCCACATTAGATGAGGTTCAGATCAAAAACCACTATACTTAGACTGATCAAATCAGGACAAGATTATCAAAAAGACTCTTTAAAACACAGTTTCAGGCCAAATGAAGTCAGGAAAATTACAATGGTATAAGCAAGTAACCAATCTATCAAAGTGTTTCATACTACACCCAGTTTTAATATATCAGTAATATAATCAACCCACAGGTAATGTAAACATGCATGCAGTGGTGAGGTATATTTTAACATGTCACAATTCTAGCAATCATAAATTATATAGTCTCTAACACAGCTCCCCTCAGTGACGGTTTCAACAGAAAGCAGGAAGTCAGTTTGAAAGCCATGCCAGTAATCTAATTGATCACATATAAGTGATCCGTCCCGTCACTACCTTGAAAAGAAACATAAGCTATACATAGGTGGATATATTTTGTATATATCTGGATGAAACTTGAACAAATGACATTTTGTTTCTCAAAGCAGGAAAACTAAACACATTTTAGCAAACAGATTTCACATTTCGCTATGTTTTCTATAAATACATTGCACAGTCCTTAGCTTAAATACAAAGATCAGAAGACCAGCCTTGATTCACGTTGTGTCATCTCCTCTTCCTCCTCCGAACTGAGAACATTGTTTTTCAACCTGCAGTGTAACAGGAAACACACCATCAATCAATAACAATGCATAGCAAGTTTGGGAAGTTTGAAAACAAAATAGGATTTGGTGATTTCTTGACACTGAGTAGGGTTAGGGTTAACAGTAGGAACCACTGTATTTTTGAGCTCATTGTCTCATTGTACATCACGTACCATACTGACTTCACATGAGTATTGCGTTCTAGGGATTGAATCAAACTTTCTACCCCTGGTCTGGTTATGCAGTTTTCTGTCAACCTTTAACGAGAAATAGGAGGGTGGAGCAACGTAAGCACTATTGTAAGTGCTCAAATGTCAAATCAGCCACTTATACAAATGTCATGTGCACCATCAATACAAGTACAAGCTGTTGATAATGTCTGCTCCTACACTTACCAAAGCTCCTCCAGCGATGTGCTGTAATTGATCATTTTGGCGAGGGCGCAAGCTCCTGCACTCCCTACACCATTGCCAACCAAGCTGCAATTATATAACATCACAATTAGAAACACATAAGTGCAGTATTCCACATCTGCAGCAAGATGTATTGCTGGGGCAGCAATATACATCTGGAAAGTAACAGAAACCTGATGCATCAGTCTACCAATCATGTACCAATATTTTAAGAAAATATTACCTAAGCCACACAAGAGTTTTGCTGCCCTCTAGGGCCCTGGCAAGGGCCTCTGCTCCTGCATCACCTATCTTATTGCCCCAAAGCCTGAGAATATAAATAAGGATAAGTCAATAAAAATGCACAATCAATTATTGCATGGAATTTTGCAGAGATAATTTGACCCTACCCTAAAAACTGTAGTGAATGGTTGAATTTCAGTCCTTCTGCCAGCTGCTTTGCTCCTTCTGCTGTTATATTGTTGTTGCCCAACCTGAATGACAATAGGGACATTCATTTGCTGTTCCCTTTAAAATACACAAACTTCGTGCTTAGTGCTGTATTAGCATAATTTCCATAAATGGTGTGTTGACCTCAGAGAAAGAAAGTTTTGCTTGGTCTTCAGAAGAAGAGAAAAGTGCTGTGTGCAAGCATCAGTTAGCCTGTTGTTGAAGAGCCTGAAGAGAAACAACATGGTTACGCGTGGTACTTGTTGAAATGTCATTTGTAACTTTACAATAGTGTTATTTGTCATCTTGACAAGACTTACGCAATTTTTTGGAAGTTGTCACACTGGATAGCCTTAGTTATCAGTTTGTGAATCCCCTTATCTGTGATGTTATTATTTCTGAGGCTGATGACGGTAAACCATCATCCCCCCCAAAAGAAATAAAAAATAAAAATAAAAACAGGAAATTTACGCATCGCATGGATTTTTCTGCATTACAGTAAATGCTGTTGGGGAAAGTTTGTTTGCTATAAAATTAATACATGGCCAAACAAAGATTTATAGAACTGAAATATTTTCATACTCACTAGAGGGAGTTACATATATGCATGCAGGGAAGAAGCTGCTCCACACCCACGTCACCTACAGAGTTGTTGTCCAGCTGGAGTCCCACAGGGTTCTTTAAATGCTGGAGCACATAGGCTAGTGCAGTGCACTCTACAGGGCCAATGTTACAGTAGGTCAGTTTCAGGTGGTCCACCTCCAGCTTACTCATAGCGTCTTTAGCAATCTTGCTATCCTGCATCTCATAGATGCATTTGATAAGCCAAACAAAGCCTGGCATTGCGTGCATGCTCTTCTTCTCCCCCTCTACAGGCTGAGGGATAGACTTGAAGTGTTTATGCATGCCTTTGGAGAGGCATTTTACCACCTGTCTGACCTTCCTCTCCACCATAGCACTGGGGCAGCAGTGTTGCAATAGACTTTGATACCGATGGGACAATAGGCCAGACACAAAGGTGGCTGTGATTTGCAGGTTTGGTGTTTCTGCTGCTACAGATTCACTCTCTAAACCTCGCTCTTGTTGACTAGTGGAAGGCAAGCACACCAAGAAACATGTGCTACTCAAGCCTGTCTCCCTTATGTCCTGCGGCTCAAAGATCTTAGGAATAGTTAAACGGTCTGTGTTACTTGACAAAACAATGTACAGAGCGGCAAAGAAACACTGCACAGTCACGTGAAGGAATTCGTACTGTTTACTGTGGATGGAAGACATATAGTTGCTTAAGATGAGAAAGCCTGTGCAGATATCCTTTTCAGTTATGTAACACGTCTCCAGGTCTGTGTCTGTAAAGACATAACAGGAGGTTTCTATCCCCTTAAAAGCAAGTTGCCCTAGATGCAAGACTGTTTTTAGGTGCTCCTGTAGCCAACCCGACCCCATGGTGCTCTTCAGGGGGCTTTGGTGCTGGAGAAAGTGCTGTAAGATCATCAAGTAAACATCTGTTATGGTTTGTGGGCTGCCCTCTCCACAGCCCATCAGCTCCTTATGACACTCTGAGACAATCCAGCAGAGGACTGGACTGTGACAAAGTCCAAGCAAAGCTGTGTTTGTCTGTAGGGAATCCAAAACCTTAGCAGCCACTGTGGGATCACTGTGATGCTTCTTCACAAAACAGTCAATGCCACTAGGTGAAAAGCCTTTCAGGAGGACCTCTTTGCGAAGGTGCTTCTTCAGCATAGGGCCTACTGCCTCTGGGCGACTTGTTACCACTTTCCTCACACCCTTCATTAAATTACCCTGAAGTAAGTTGAACAACAGTATATGAACAGGTGCACACTGGGTGGGGCAGCAGACCCTGTACTCATCTGAAAAACCCTGCTTGAGCTCATCTAGGCCATCGAAACTGAAGAGGATGAGATGTGGGTGGTCCAGGATGAACTGGAAAATCTCTTCCTGCTCCCTATCAGGCCAGCAGCAGTGCTGGAACAGCAGTTCTTGGACAGACAGTTCCCTCTGCTCTGAGTTCAACCTGCGTAAGCTGAATGGAAACAGGAGGAGAAATTCCTGGAGGGCCATCCCCCGAGCCCAAAGCAAGAGCAGCCTCTGGAGTAGGGTGCTCTTCCCACTGCCTGCCTCGCCAGATAGTAGCACCGTGTCTGCCTCCTCGTTCACTGTACCCACCATACCAACTATGTCCTCAAGTACCAAAGCTCCTTTCAGGTCAACACAGTCATGAGCTAGTTCCAGCTGGCCTTCAGTGTAGATCTCATCTAGAAGCATGTGGCTGGTTCCTCCATAGCTGCTGAGAAAGCAGGACTGGGCAGACACAGAACTGCTGAGCTTCTTCTGATATTTTGAGAACTCTGTGACAGAAAGTGCACACATGAGATACTTTACAATCAATGCAAATTGAAACCTGGTGCATGTATTTTGTAACTCTAAAATGTAGCACAATGTCAACTGCTTTGGCATGTCTTTGAATGAGTAATTTACCAACCAAGTTCCATTTTTTTGAGCGGCACCACTTTTGTATTTTTGTAAGAAAATGTGTACATTTTTAAGCAAAGCTGTGCATCTGTCAGCATGTACACAGAATCTTCTGTGACCTACTATTGTCTATATAATTACGTACAATTGACATACCTTTGGGAGGGGTCAATTTCTCTTGGTTCAACGGGGACCCTGATTCTTGAATGAAGTGCAGTACAACCTTTGCTGCTGACTCGCCTTTTGATCTGACACGGTCAAGCAAACACCTTGCCTGCTTGACGGGAATAGAATAGATCCATTATTAAAGGAAGAGTTTGACATATAGGGAAATACACTTATTTGCTTTCTTGCCTGAGAAAATAGATTTGTAGGTGTTCATTCCTATGTTCCCGGGGTCCTATCTTTTCAGATTTATAGGGCACATAATGGGAACATGACAAAGGGTCCTATGTTCCCAGTGTCCTATGGGTTAGGATGAGGATGTGTTTATATCAGCTGTTTTGAAGCCATGTTCATTTTGACTTGGATATACAGCACAATATTATAACTAATAATGTTTGTTAGCTGAATATTGAACTGGGACAAATACTGAATACTGAACATAGGACACTGTAAACAAAAGACCCTTCATATTTATTGTGCAAATATAAAAGTGGTAATAATCTTCTCATCTAACACTCAGCAAGAAAATGGAAAAGTGCATTTTCCAAAAAGCGCCCACTTCCATATTATTAGTATAATTCCAAAACAACTCAATAGGTAAAGAACAGACTATTTATAGTACAGTACCTGATGTGAGGGCGGGTGTAAAGGTAACAGCACTTCATCACAGTCTCCTGAGGTGAAGTGTCCTGATTCAACCAAAGCTTCTAGAGCACCATCAATGCAGCTTTGTAGCTTACTAATTAGGCTTGGTCTTTGAGTCAGAAGAGTGTGGGTCGATGTGTTTTGAGATTCTTCTATTGTTACTAGATTTGAAAACCCCCCCGAAAAGGAGATTCCAGCTCTCTGTGCTTCAGGTAGCACCTGTTTGAGAGCAGCAAGGAAGAACTCACAGGTTGCCACTCCCTTTGTGTATACCAGGTCGAGCAACTGTCTGACATTTGTATACAGTGCCCTACCCTGCACCTGTATGTTCTGGTAATCCTCCCATATGAGCTCCCCCTGGGCCAGAAGTACGTCCAGAACCCTTTCCAGATGTTCAGCTGATCCGCTGCTGCACAGTGCATGCAGTATCTGTGCCCGTTGTTTCAGCACAAGCTCCTGGGCAAACATGCTTTCTGATTGCCAGCTTCCATACTCAGCGGAATCCAACATGTACTAATATCGCCGCTGGTATCATAACCTGCCACAACAAACACTCAAATGTCATCATATTGCTACTAGACAGTAGTAGTTTCATTCTTGTTTCAACATTCAATGCCATAGATATTTTGTTGATGATTAAAACATTTACAAACACATAAATGAATGGACTTGAATTGCAAATGAATATAATACACACTATGTTCATTCAGTTATTGTAAGATTGTCACTTACATTAAGAGTCTCCACAACAGAGTTTTTTATATCCATCCATCTGTCATTTCGTCAGGGACGACACAACTTCAGATTGCCTCTTCCTCATTCCACAGCCAAAAGTGAAACTTGTTCTGCTAAACTCCTCCTTTATAATAGACAGACCTGCAGCTCATTCGTATGCATGTGTGCTCACATCACAATGCAAGAGTTGATTCACTTCCCAGATCATTTCAAAATAGAACAAAAGCAAAAGTTTTATGGGTTTCTTGACATTCAAAGGAAATTAAATATATTTTTATACCATTCACTGTGATATGATGCCATTAACATATCATTTTGTCTGTGGTTTGCAGGGTGATGGTACTGCGTGAAGGGAATGCCATAAAGAGGAATTGTGATTTTTGAAAAGCAGAAGCACTATTGAAAGGAATATAGAATAGAATTGGATCATTTTGCATGTCTAACTAAAGCAGAAGCGTCTATGTCTGTCTGCATGTATGTATGTATGGATGCCTGCATTTCAATTTTCTCAACAATTCATTCTTTGGGTCCTGAGCACTATACCTGCCAAGTGTGAAGTTGTAGTTGTTTAGATGAGCGGGTTGTGACAAAGCTGCAATACTGGCAGCCAAGCATTAGGGTCCGTTCAGTACAGGCACTAGTTTAAAAGGAACATTTATGCTGAAGGGGAAACTGCAGGCGCGAGTTGGTAATTTCTTGCTGGCTGCAATTTTGTCATTCAGCCACTTGATGGAAGTGTTGCATAAATAAAGCAAAACTGATGGATAGAAACACAGAAATCCTCTGTGAAAGCACAGAAAATATGTCCATTTGGATTATAACCGTCTTTAATAATAATGAAGAGATTTTTGGACCTGTAAACTAGCCAAGAAACAAAGGTTTCAATTCTTTATAGGACTTTTCAAAGCTATAACTCGATTCCTAACAAATAAGTGAAGACTGAATTATTGTCTTCAACCCATATACATGTCATGAAAAGGCTGTCTTGTTGCTTTAACCTTGTATTTCCAAAGAGTCAGCTGCAGTATTTAGGGATATAAAAAAATGAATTTTGATAAGATGTTTTGAGACTACTATAAATCACATATTCAGTCTATGCTGTATGTGTTGCATTGTAAATGCAAAGGGTCAAAGGTCAGAGGGGCAACAAAGACTTCAGAGTCCAGGCTTTTGGACTGTAAAGACCGATTCAGAGTCCTTTCATGACTTTACAGAATATTATGTAGAGAGATAGTATTCATTTTTCCACCACAGATGAACAGATAGATTGACTTAAACTTTGCCTTGAAGACCTACTGTACCTCTCAGCTTTCAGCATGAAAGTTAAGTCTTGCTCCATATGGAGTCAGTTCAGCTCGGAGTACTCCACAAAAAAAACTGATGCACAACACTTAATATCCACTAACATCCACTAAGTCAGTTTAAACAGTACATCAATAATCAACAGTGCAGTCCAGTACTGGATCCATCCATCTCTAGTAGCAAAGATGGAATACTTTGGCTCCAGTGAATTCATCGTTGTGCATTCTTTCTTTGACAGATATCAAAAGCACATGTGTTGAGCTCATTGTCAGGCCAGGTGTGCTGATGTACTGATTGGTTCGCCAGAGACACAGAACTCCCAGAAGCAAATCAGCAAGTCACATCTTCTATATACTTTGCAAAATGTAAACGTATAACCAATTCTCCCGTTGCTCGGGAATGATTGTACTGCACAAAACAAAATGTCAATGAATCCACCCGTTGACATAAATCAAACAAAGCAAAAGCAACTTTGTGTTCTCTGTTTCACCCCTGCAAGGGAAACTGGGGTTTGTAGTTACACATGACGACCCTCAACTACACATCACAGCATATGTATATGGGGTTTATACAGTGTTTTGTAGAATAAAGAGACTTGCTGGGGTTGGGGCTGATATAAGGTGTAATTTTCATTTGGTACAACTACACATTTACAGATAACTCACACTTAGCAAGAGTTTCCTAACATATAATGCCGACAAGTGTATTTATTTATATAGGCCTTTGTCACAAGCAAGGGTTTTATGTTTACTACTAGCAGGAGATGGAATTTTAAAGAGCAATGACAACCACTTTATCAGTCGTGTCAAGTAAATAAACCGTGCGTTATACATTAACAATCTGTAATCTTACAAACTTCTGACACAGAGGGGCTGACAAATATGTAGGTAGATTACATGATTTCATTAATGGAGACATTACATGTAAAAGGATTAAGGTTCAAACCACAAATTGACTCATACATTCGAAGGATCAGTGTAGAATTAGAAAAAGTCTGTCCAAGAGAGAGAGGTATTTAAGAGAGGAAGTTCATAGCATCTCTTTCAGAGGTAATTGGTTAAAAGGAACACGTGTGCATAACCATATACGTATGGGTGTGTGTGTCAATCAGGATTTAATTGACAGGAAGATTAAAGTTCACATCTGAGAGCCCCCCGTTTTACAGGCGCAGCTAAGGAAGGAGTCTGGTCTCCAGCATCTGCCTGAGGTTTGGGGTGCTGCGCTCAAGGTTAGCGCAGACACCCCGCTGAGTGTGCGCTGTCTGAGATGGGTCCTACTTGTTGGACATTCATTATCAAACTCTGTTTGCTCCTTTCATCTGCAGCTCTCTGCAGCACTCAACGTAAACTACAGAGGCACCTTGCAGCTTGACATCTCTCCATTCACTCTGTACCTTAAACAGCATGCTGCCACATCAAAGAGCCGCGGCTGGCTTTGATGTTGCAAAAAAGAAAGAGCTCCAATGATCTACTAAAAACCAATGCAACTTTCTGGAGCCTTGTTTTATTCATTTATCCGGAGTCGTTCTCCAGAAGTCCTGACTCAGAATATGGAAAAGTCCAACTGCGCTCGCTGCGAAAAGAAGTGAATGAGCAACTGGTGAAAAAAGCAATATACTACATGTTTTATAGTTTTATAGTTAAAAGGGGGATTTAAAGGGGTAAAAGGTTTGCTTAAAAAAGGCTTCCTAAAACAGCTGGGTATGATATGTTTTTAGCAAAAACTACTTAAACAGTTCAGTTCTAGCTGCAGTATGTATATAGGACAACAATGCATCAGATATAAAATGTCAACAGTGAAAAGTGTCATTTATTGCAAATGGCCACTGGGTCGAGCACACTCTGAACTTTATCACTTTGTCAGCTTGTTTCCTAATTGAATGCACTTGACAATAATTGAAGTGTTTTATTTTTGCCCTTCTTTCCACACATAAAAGGCTGCCATGCCAATTAGCAATAATTCTCCCTTTTCCCTCTTCTGTTTCATGCTCTTGAGTAGGCAGAAACAGGCATATTCCAATCATTTGCATTATCCGAAGCGAATCTTCTTTGAAGTTCTGAGATTCTGTAAGAAAAAGGACCCATTAATGAAAAAAATTCACTGGAACAGATGTACATTATCATTGGATTTGCCTTTTTTTTCTCTCTCTCTTTGCTCCTGTATTGGTAATAGACTACCTCATGTCCTTCTCATCCTTAGTGTTTAGCATCTTGCCTTTACAGAAGCTACTACCCTGCTGTGCCAATCCACACTTCAAAGCTCTCTGACTGTCTACTGGAAACAAAGCACACAGAACATATTACGGCAGCCTCTCATTTCACCATATTTAAGTCAATATCATTGCTTCTTTTGCCACTGGCAACACAGAGATATAGTTTATTTCTACCCAAAAAAGACCATTCCCTGTAATCTGTGTCTCCCAGCAATACAAATACAACACAGTACACATGCACAGGACAGGTTTATCCCATTATAGCCCTTACCAAGCTGTTCATTACTCTATATATGGAGAATAAAGAGATGTGCTTCTTATTCTCTGGGAAGTTACAATAAATAACCAAAAAAAAAAGTCTTCTCCGACTTCTCACCATTTACTAACAAGAATGAGAAGTTATATTATCAACTCATTCCCATCTCTCCTCATACCTTGATTAAAAACAGACAGAAAATGAATCTCCTCCTGGGAACTGCCAGAGTTATTAGAATAATCGAGTGAGAATCATTTTCAGATTGTAAATATTTCAGTGCTGTGCAGCGCTGAGAAAAAAAAAGTGCTCTGTATTGACTTCACTGTAAAAAAGCTTAAAGGTCTCTTGAGGATGATTTTCAGGGTAATTGCTAGTGCTCATCTGTAAGTGACCATGTAGCCTTTGCTCAGACAGTGACTTCACAGCATCTATCAAGATCTATGGATCACTTCTCCTCTATTATATTGAGACGTACACACTGCACATATTGTCAAGTGACCAAGAAGGATTACGATTGTGGCGCGTAGTAAAGGTTAATTGACTGAAAAATAATATTGCTCAATTTATCCTGCTCGGCTTTCTGATAATTAATAACTGTTAAACATGTATGTAATTTCTGGAGAAAAACTGTGAACTCAGCAAGCAACCAAATTCGGGAACGTTTTACATGCATCCACATTGCAGAAGTGTGTTCTGTTTCATTCAGTTCTACTCACAGGCGGCATTACAGTAACATTATAACCTGATATTTCTACAATTCTGTTGTCTTGAATAAAATAAATTAAAAATGAAACTTAAATAAAATGTTAAATAAAAGTTTTCCATGAGAATGTGTATATTGTAGTATGGCACCAATAGCCCTACCTTGTGGTCATTAGTAAAACACCACCATGATACTTATAAACTGCCATATCTGTCATACAATGTATTTCAGCTTTTTCAAGCAGAAAACTCCAAAGCAAACTTAGGTTGGAACTTGTAAAACATGGCAGCACACCCTTTCCTCCTTTACCTGATACACTCATGGAGAATCCTGAACCAAAGAGATTAGGCAGCAGAGACAGGCTTTAAGATAAGAGGGCACTGTCTCCAATACTGTCGTTTCAAAAGGCGTGAATACATTATCCAGTGTTACTCTGCACCGAAGAAGAAAATCTCCATGAACACCAAGGCTATTACCAACATATGTGTAGAGTTGAAAGCACTGCAGATCAAAGTGAAAGAAAAAAAAAATGAAGAAAATGTCAAAAAGTTTCATGCCAAGCTACAGAGAAGAGAGGATGCAAGATGATACAGTAAGAAATAGTCCCTTCGGCTATGTGCATCTGAGACTTTCAATGAAGATGATGAAGTTTATGAGCATGTTTTTCAAGGCGCACTCCAGAGGATAAAGAGAATATTGGGTGTTTGGGCGCACAATCTGCATTTGATCCAACCAAAAATAATATGTCTCCACTTCATTATGCAATCGGATTCCTGTGATTCAGAAGGGAAAACATCAAGAAAGACAGGCATAACATACTTTAGGATTATTCATCGTTTGCTTGGTTTGTGATTTTAATAAGGGTCTTTCAGCTTAAGAGATCAGGCCTACATACAGTTATGACCAGTCAGCTGTCATGGCTTTCATTAGTTTTGGCAAATATAGCAGAGCAGTCAAAAAAAGGCAAACAAACATGTTTAGCTAAGAGGCAATGAGTCCTCTATATCTGTCATTAATCTCTTCTTTTGGACAAACCCTGGTGAATGATGTTATTACTTAGATAAGTTATATCTCTTTGTTAACTTTGCGTACATTGGACTTTACAAACTGTCTCTTCAGAAAGTGTTTCTGAGTGAACAAGAAAACTTTCTCTTATTGAGAAAGTCTTACAGATTTGGCCAATGCCACTTCTTTGTTCACACAGTTGTGGACATACTGTATCAAACACAGATACTTGAACTATATGTTAACATTGTTTTAAATGACATAGAATATTCTACTAACACATTGAATCTTAGAGGGATATGCAACTCTTTCGATATGAGTGGCACAAGATATTTTTCTTTTAAAAAAAATTCAACACTGCAGCAAACAGAAAAGTGACAAAAATCTTATTTTTCTCACGAAAAGCCCCATTCTGCAGAAGTTACTCAATGCTCAATGCTTCAGGATCATCACATTCAGAGGATGGCTATATGTTGACGAGCCATTTCTTTCTCTTTTCTATTGTTTGTAATTTGTATGCACCTAATGATACAACTCAGGCAAGGACTATACTTGCTCCTTTGTCTTTGAAATTGAAAAATCTCCAGGATAAGCACAAGTAAGCCTGTTTCATCATATGAGATGACTATAAGCTTGCATCTGATGCCTATAAATGGCCAACTGCATGAAAATCTCTCAAAGTCATAGTTTAAAGGTGAATGCATTACTGATCACAGACAGTTTAATCCCTAACAGAAAAAGGGCCACATCATCACCTAAAGAAACATGGTGGAGATTTATTTCACCATATAGAAAAATATTATATTTGCGTATATTTAAAATACTTTTGTGGACTTATGTGAAACATTGCACTTTTATTCCTATAAAAGTATGTCAAATATGTGCAAATATACTGTTGATGGTAAATATTATGCTATATAATTGCAACCACTTACCTGGACATGTGATGCTTTTTAATAGCTGAAATGTGTAAAGCAGGGTTAATAATAGCCTGGTAAGCTGTGCGTTAGGCTGGAAACCATTTGTAATAATGATACAAGTTCTGCAACTACACCGCTTTGCTCACACAAATAGCCGTGTTTGTGAGAGGAAGGCGTATCACGTTGCCAGGAGGCAGACACTCTGCGGTTGCCCCGACCAGAGATAAGCTGTTAAGCTGCAGATGAAAGTGTGTGTTCATGTAGAGAGCGTGGCGTGGTGAGCAGCTGTGGTCAGCCAGATTTGGGAGCCCTCTGTGACACCATGGTCACCACCACCACCATCTTTACTACACCATAGACACACAAACACACAGATTTCCCCACACACACCTTCACATCACATGACAAAATACTGTCCCAAACAACACATGATGTCTGTAGGCCAAATTTGGCATCATCTTGCTTTGAGCTTGAAGGTCCCATGTGGCCATAAGTTGCACAGTAGCTCAGTGGATAGCACTGTTGTTTCACAGCAGGAGGCTTTGAGCCTTTCTGTGTGTGTGTGTGTAGAAATGTTATCCCCATTTTGTGTGGGTCAAAGATATGCAAGTTTCACAAACTGGAGGTTTATGATAAGCGTGAATATGATTTGATAGCCGCAGCCCTACGCCACAACAATGTATACAGGTTCATTTGATGCTTCATGCCCCATTAAAGAAGACAAATTAAGAGAAAGAGAATGACAGGAAGAACTATGATTGGTGATAATAGCATAAAAATAACAGTGAGGCCACTACTATGAGCATGAACAGTTAAAAAAAAAAAAGACTCCAGAAGTCTATGTTTAAAAGGAACAGATTCATACTTTAATAAAAATTTTCCCCTGGCACAGATCTGCTATTAAATAAATAAAGCAATTAACCAAATACAATCTATATAAACTAAAAGAAAGTCATGAAAAAAAAAAAAAAACATTAGGAGGAAGGGGAAAAGAGAAAGAAATCAGCTAGTGCTACACAAGTTTCTTTTACAGCAAACACCAAGTGAACGTGTGTCTGAGAGAGAAACGGCTTGTGTTAAGAGACAGATATAATTATTACTCCCTGCAAGTGGGATTGGCATGGCAGATATTGAGAGTACTAGCTGACAGTAGAGGCAAGTGAGATAGCTTGATAGTTATTTAATTATAAATAAGCCTTATATTCTTTCTACATGATGCTGGTTTAACCATTCTTCAGTCCACTATATACATTGGATTTTTTTTAAAATGATGATACATGAATCTTACAAAGCAAATTAGTGGTGCAATATATATTAACATGGAGAAGTGGCTCTGAATACTGACAGTCCATTACAACAGGAGGAGGACAGTGGGTCTAAAAAAAAGTTTATGACGTGAAAGATTTGAAAATTTGAAACATTCTGGTAGTTTTAGAGGCATAGCTGACAACTTTGCTGTAGACAAATTGAAAACAAAATTATATTACTTTAAGATCACAAGTTTTCAAAGGAAGTTAACTGTCTAGAACTTCTGGAAATCTGCTTTCCTAACAGTCAACAAATATTCTTGACAGTATGAAATGTGTTTGTTGTGGGCAGCTTTCTAATGTGAGTTCAGGTAATTCTATAAATGTGAAGTGGGTATATGTATATATATTAACTTCAAAAATTGAAACCTGTGGGTCTGACAGAGCCTTTCAACCAAATTCCTTCAGAAGACCTTGCTCACCGTGTCGAATTAGACCACCCTGCAGGACAAAAAGTTGCTTGCATGCTGCCTGTTCACACAAGCAGATGACCAATTCCACACATCTTATATTTGGAGTCACTGGTATCAACACCTTTTCGGGCGAGGTTAAATGTTGACAAAGGAGTTACAGTGTTATAAGGACTCCAGTCTGGGAAAAGCAGTGTGAGGTGAGGAAGCTGAGGTATGAGGTATGGAGCACAGCTGTGAGCCCCCTCTGGGAATGACGCCGTTTCCAGGGGGTCCTGTGAGATGGCCCGTCTGACTGGTGCCTTTGCTAAAGGATGGCCTGCAGCTGTGAGAGGACACCACAGGTCTGAGGGCAAGACTGGCATACACAGCATTCTTGCTCATCCAAAACACATGCACGCTTATGACAGACTAACAGAAGCAAAACATAGTGGATATAGTTTAAACACTAGTAGGCCACTATCACAACTTTCATTTCCTCTGTATGGATGAGGTTGCCAATGAGCAAGGTACTGAAACCCTCTCAAAAGACTGCACAAAAGGCAGGTATGTATGTAAATGTAAATGTGATACTGGGATGTGCTGGAAATGAGCACGTGTGCTTACCAAAAATACCAGGAAGAAAAATAGTGAACAGTCCTGGCATAAAATAGTTCACTCGTTCACACCTCCAGCTCTCTGTCCACTCCCTCGCTCTGCTCCGGTTAGGCCAGATGTGACACATGCAGATATTGGAAAAGAAAGTCCACCCCTGTCCATGCATCAACATCTGCTTGTTTATAGCAGTGCCTCTAGAGCATCATGAGACAGGATGAACAGACAGCGCAGCATGTCGGGTGCTGGCAGGAGAGCAGCAGTGGTGAGTTATGGGTCTAGTGGAGACTGCGGGCCGGGCCCAGTGTTATCGAGCACCAGAGGAATGAGACAGCTGAAAGAGTCCGCGCCCCACCACACCACACCACAAGCAGACCCTTGTTGGCTGAGGATTGAGGCCACATGGCACGGTGAAAGACCTGCTGACAGCTGTGGGGACAGGAAGATGCCTTGAAAACAGAGGAAGCCTTGTGACCCCCGACCAGGCCGAGGGCCGGACAACAGAGCTGCTACGAGCTAGGGAGAAATCCTGGTGTATGGAGCGCTTGAGCAGCCCATTATACAAAAACAAAAGTGAGAAAGATGCTTCGTCTGCCCAGCGGCAACGCTCCCACACCGCACACCACTTGGGCTGGTCTGGGAAAATAAAAAAGTCCAGGGCCAATTTGTGGGCCATTTCTTTTGTCCCAGTCCAACCCTGCAGATATGCCACAATACTGAGCCAGAACATGAGTGCTCTTTTGCTCTGATGTCAAGGTCACACCAGCTTTAGTTTTGTTTTTGAGTGCATCATGGGACTGAGAACATGTGATTCAACTGCTGACATTTTAGACATTGAAATAAAACCAGAGTTTTGTACCTCGACAAGAGCTTTGTACTGGATGTATTATAGAAGTTATTAAGTTATTAAGAAATATATGTGAGCTGCATAGAGTACTTGTGTTTTTTCAGTGGTCTACATTGTGTATGAAAGCAAAAGGGCTGAAAGAGTTTTAAATTAATTTACTGTGCAGAACCCACATATCAGTACATAACAGTCTACATGAACGCCTTTAAATTACAGCCAAGTTTACCTGAACTCACCTCAATCAATATAATATTTTATATTACAGTCATGTATCTTTAAACATCCTCCTTGTGATGTGATGTGAAGTCAAGCTCCTGAACAGCACTTTTGAAAGTTGGGATTTTAGTCATTCAGACATAATTACTACACCACAGTTGTAAATCTGATCACATGGTCAGGAAGTTAAAACAGAGAGAATGAGGGAGTGTGTGAGACAGGGAGAGGGTGTGTGTGTGTGTGTGTGTGTAATGCTACTACCCTTGTACATAATCTAGTCCAAATGAGGCTCGTGGTCTGATAAAATGCAGTTGTGAAGAAAAAAAAAACAACAACAACAAAAGCTTTAGATGGTGAATACAAATATATCACATTATCAACAAAGCTTATAAAATTGATAATATATACCTTATTTACAGTAGAAGTTAGTAAAAGTAAGGAGCTTTTCGACACTTCAGTACTGCAAATTGTGACACTATTTTTCTCTTCATTCAAAAATGTTTTGAAGCAATTTGAAAATAACCTCTGAATGCTTAGTCAAAGTCACAATTACAACAACACTTAGAATAAAATTAGAGGTAGCAGCAGATTTAGGATCTCTTTTTTTTCTCTCTCTCTCTCTCTTTTTTTTTTAAACATTTCAAAATTTTCCTTCCCACTTTTGCTTACAGGGTATTGCGTGCTTAAATCATAATCTTTATTTTTTATCTTCTAAAACTGGCCTGACAGCCTACTTTAAATACTCACACACCCGTGAGCGCACTTAAGTGGTTTTTTACACAGACACCAGTGTCGTGACACTCACATACAAACACACACACACACACACACACACAGTCTCTCTTGCTACACCCACACATTCACATGTTTTACACAAACACACGCACACATGCTCAAATAACACGCACTATGCCCTGCTCTCCTATCACCGATATTTCCTTCATATATTTTCATCTTTACATCACAGTCTTTCCTCCTCTCATCCCTCCTTCTCTTTAAACACCTTTTGGCTTAGTGGTCTAGAAGGGTTGTGGCGCTGGTTTGCAGCTGTAGAGTTCATCAGTTAATGGGATTCAGGGCTGGGGAGGAGGAAGGGTTTCTTCCTCTCTCGCCCCAGCCATGATCCTCAGTCTCGGCCATACTGTGGCCCTGAATCACTGCCCTGCTGCATACCAGAATTTCTGTATGTCTGACCAACCTCTTTATAACACTGGTTAATAAGCTCTCAGCACTGGGCTGCACCCCCCATGATCCTCCCCATGTTCAATCTCCACTGTTTGAGGAGAAAGGTCTTTCTAGCGTGCATGGGTTTTGTGGGTCTTCAGGACTGGTAAAAGTGGTGGTAGTGATGATGGTGTTCATGGTGGTGATGATGCTCATGCCGCTGCACCACTTGTGCCAGCCCCCCCTCATAGAGCAGTAAGCTGGGCAGGTCCCTCACCTGCTCCTTCTCCACCACAGGTCCTGGACCTGCCAGAGAGCCTAAGGCCCGGTAGCCCTGGCTCTCCTTGGACCGCTGCTTGTGCTTGCGGTAGGGAGCTGAGGACTGGTGAGGGGGGGTCTGGCTGGGTAGTGCCGGGGGAGGAGGGACGCCTCGGCTCCTCATCACCCTACTACTGCTGATCTGTGCAGGGGGTGTGCGGCTATGAGTCTTGGGCGAACGGAGGGCATGTTTCCCCGAGTCTTGGCCTCGCAGCCGCACAGGGTGGAGGTTTTCCGGGGCAACAGCGTCAACAACAGGCTGCAAGCGGCGGTGGTGGGAATGGGAGTGGCCATTTTCTGGTTCATGGGAGCGAGAACGAGTCTGGTTGGACGAGCGGGTCTGAGGCTCTGCCTTAACTGGCTCTGCAGTGGGGGCTGTGAGAGAGACAGACACAGGTATTTATTTTAACTGAGGAAGAAGCATCCGCAATGATAAACTTCAAACAAACAATGTTGTCCTAAGACTGGTGTCCAGTGTCAAAATACATTATGTGGATGTCGGGACAATAACCCATTATGTGCAAATTACTGTGCTAACGGCTCGCTTATAAAGATCCACAGGGAATCTCAATGATAAGATGCTGGCAGCTTCATTTCAGTTTCTTTCTTCAAGCGGATAACCCTGATACAATGTGACATCTCTGTTAGCACTTCCCTAACAGGACCAACATTAAAATAATCACATGTCATCACTGACATCAGATCAAGGCTGCTGCTTATTAAACCTAATATTTCACTTCACAACAGCCCGTACTGGTGATGGGCTTTAGCCTTGAACACTTGATGTATTGTGCTTGCCTGAGCCCAGATGTTTATACTGGCGAGGAGTGCAGTGGGTTGGTAGTTCCACCTAATGGCTCCAAGCAGGTGCCGCAGTAATGAGGGCCCCTGGATACAGCTTCAAAGGGCTCCCACCCCTCTCCCTCTCTACACCCCTGGCCCCAGTCCACTCACCGGCTCCGAAGCGGGATGTGTAGTTTTCGATGCCTGCCAGGTCCAAATAGTGGTTCCTGCGTTCCAGGTTCTCATCCACACAGTGGCGCTGGCAGCCCGGCTGGGTGTGGTGGTCACTGTGGTGGCGCCTGTGGACACAAGCGGCACCTCTCATTAGGTAGCAGTTTGGGCCAGCGAGGTTTAGTATGGTAGTGTTTGGAGAAAGTAAAACAAGTGTTCCTTATGATCAGGCAGTGGCAGGATAATTGTTAGAGAAGTGAGATTGTTGAGTGGAAAATCACAGGTTTAAACCTCAACGGGGAGTGTTTTAACAGCGCAGGAAGAGGGCAGACTAGGAGTAGAGGACAGATCGAAAGTGTGAATCCTTCCTCAAACAACCTCTTGCCCTAGTTATTTTGAAGGAGGAAGTTAATAGTTTTCTGTTTCAAGAAGTGGGTGTTATTATGAGTGATGAAATAAAAAATAGAATAGTAATAATGATATATATATATTTCCTGTTCTTCATTTAGACACCACAGGTTTTAACAATAGAAGCTGAAGTGAACAGGAGGGAGGTCGGTTTACCTTAGGAGTGCTCGGGTCTTCTTGTCTGCACTCTTGGGGTCTTCTATGCACTTGTCATTTTTCTCTCTGGGGTGGGACATGTCTGTGTGTGTGTGTGAAAGACAGGAGGCTATTATCAAAGAGCACTACAACAGAGCAGCCACACACACACACACATATACACACACATATACGACAACAGTCACACAAGCGTCAGAAGAAAGCAACCTTTGTTTCTGGGTTTTACTTTGAAGATCTATAGAAAAGAAAAAACAACAATGCTTCATTTATTCTATTTTCAAGCCTCAGCCTCTTATAAGGCATGGAATGAAATAAAAAAACCAAAAAAAAAACAGACTTCAGAAATAGTTTATTAAGGACTGAGATCTGATGCAGTTTGAAATTAGCATGAAGGCAACCCGCGATATTTTCAAAGCTTGCTCTGTTTGAATCTCTTGATGGATATTTATAGCTGAAACAATAGGACGCAAACACACAGGAATATATACTTTGAGATATTTTTCCCTGACTACTTGTTTACCAAGTCGTCAGTGAGAAAAGTTAAGTCGAATGCAGCTATATTTTCTCTGCAGCTCTGAGAACAGGGGAGGAAAAGAGGGGTAAAAAAAGAAAAAGAAGGGAACTTTGGAGAAAAGAAAAATGGCTGTGGTTATCAAAAGGACTCGGCACATCTCTTAAGGTTTCTTTCAGAGCATTTGAAGGCACTGTGTGTGTGTGTGTGTTGTGTTGTGGTTGGGGGGGGGTTAGCTCTCTTGGCTCTGTCACTCCCCCCCCCCATCATTAAAAATGAACCCCATTGAGTAGGAGAGATGGAGCGACGCCGAGACTGCAAGGAACAAAGCTCTGACAGGCCTGAAGCAGCCGCCTTTCTGCATGACAACAAACACATCTCTGGGTGAGCTGACAGCAGGCAACACAAGGGGGAACCCCAAAATGCCCTCTTTTCTCCTCCACCCCACCCTCTGTGTTAATGCAAGCTTTACCTGCAGCACCCTGTGTACAACTCCTCCACCGCTGGCTGGAGTCAGGAGCCACCGATAGCTTGACCCGCAATGTCTTGCTGCTGCTGGGAGAATGGTTGACGGAGGCGTCCACAACCTCATAGATGGTATGGAGCAGGCTGGTGATATCCTGCAATGAGAGAGGAGGTGAAGGTGAGTTTAATGTGGTGCTGAGACAGATTCTCAGTGTACATATCCAAAAAAAACCAAGAACTAGTCTTGTCATACAGTTTGGATTCAATATTCTGTAGCTTTGCACATTAAAACTCTGTATCATAAATCTCCTGCTTGCGAGGAATTTAAAGAAGTGAGTCAGACACCGGTGAACAGAAACCCAAAGAATGATGTCAGTTGTTTTAGTTCTGCATTTCAAGCGCAGCGATCAGACAGGGTGTAGAGACAAGTAATAAATTCATGAAAAGGAACGCCTTGGCGGTAGAGCAGGATGCTGACTGTCAGGCCTGATACGAGCGGAGTTACAGCTCTGTGAGCTCCACACTCACAGAGCTATTTAACTTCTCCATCTCTTTTAAATGATCGCACATTCATACATGAAGCTCCTCGTGTTCATCCCGTATAAGCATGGCAGTAAAAGGTAGATGAAAAGAAGGGATGAATGAAAAACCAAGAAAATTTAAACTAATTAACACTTGACTTAAAAGGGATGCCGTGTTTACTTCAGGTCTCATGTGGCTGTTTAAAAACGAAGACAGTATATGTAACACTGATGAGTGTTTTTGTGCACCGAGCTAATGACTCTCTCTTGGGTGTTAGCGACTGTGCTGCATTTTAATTGCAAACCAAAATCTAATTGTCTATAAAAAATTATGAAAATTTACCTGGTATGGACATGAAATTAATTGACTCATATACAGTAGTATCTCAAATCTGACTATTGTTTCACCTCAGAGGTGACACAGCTTCACCATCAAAGCCACTTTCACAAAACTACTGAGAATTTAGCTCGCAGAAAGACTCCGTGAGCATGATTTTCACTAACTATACTACTCTGACTCATAAGAAAAAGTACTATTATGAATTCTACAGGGACCAGTTCCACATACTGGTTTCAGACATAGACGCACTGTTAAAAAAAGAAGCAGAATAAAGAAAATGAAATAAAATAAAAGCTTCCTGTGTCATTTTTGGTTTCCTTCTCTTTTTTATTTGTGTGACAGGATGAAAAAAAAAAATGAAAAAAAAAAGAGTTGGAGAAGAAAGCTTTTCTTTCCCCCTCCAAGCCGCCCGCCTGCCGTCTCATGAGCCGTGGAGCCACAGGCAATGCCAAAAAAACTGCGCAGCCAACCACACAGAGGACAGCTCCAGTCTCTTTGCGCTGTTTCAAGTTGTTCTCAGAAAACACAGGCCTTTCTGGATGTTCTCTCAGATCTGTACCAGGCAGACGCAAGCCACAAGGTACCTCGGAGGAGCGGAAACACACAACCGTTGCTGGATTTGGTTCTTGGGAATGAGATTGGTTTAGAGGCTTATAATTCCTATCCTCGCTTCCTTTCGGGGGGTGTGGTGACACCAGAGTCGGGCAAAAATTTAAAGTTAATACGGAAGTTGTTGATTCTCTTTTGTGAAAAAAATTCAAAATGCAATTAAAAAATATGCGAAGTGAAGTAATACCTACTACATCTTCTGTGTGTTGTTATATTGTTACAAAATATGTATTGGTTGTTTTGTATTTATTTACATATTCAGAAGATTATTACCTCCCTGGTGACTTTTCCGTTGTTGTCAAAGTCATAGAGGGTGAAGGTCCATTCCTGCCTGTTATCCTCCTCCACAGACACAGCACACTCCAACTCCTGAAACAGCACAGCGACGAGCTATCAGTATCATACAGTGTATATGTGTGTACTTCTGTGTGTACTTCTGTGTGTGTGTGTGTGTGTCCTTCTATTGCCCTAGTTTCATCCAGAAGGAAAGTAATAAACGTCCTGTTCGGTGTTGACACTCACTTCAAACTGGAGCTGTTTCTGCGGCCCTGCGGGAGATTGGCTGTCCCTCTCCTGCATCTTCTCCTCCACACAGCAGCTGTCTGTCTTCTCCGGGGGTAAAGCCACTGCAGTGACATACATACACACACACACGCACACAAACACACACACACACACACAAAGATAAAAGAGAGAGCCTGAGGATAGAAACGCTGGGTGCAGTCATAACCTGAGGATGTATCGTCGCCTTCAAGTGTTCCTTGTAAAACTCAGACTTCCGAGTTTGGCAGCCGCAATTAAGATGTGTCGCACATTCAAGTGCTCCTGGTTGTAAATAGACCTACACAGCCAAACTCTGCACAGTTTTTTGTATCGTTACTTGTGTTCTGAAATTGTGTTTTTATTTGAATATCATCATATCTATTAATGTCATATTCTTGAAGGCAGCACCGTGCTGTGTCGTGCTTCGCTTGTGTAATGCATTTCATCATTCAACAGCAGTATTTGAAAGTCAATATAGCGATACCAAGGCTGGAGCTAGGATCCAAAATGTCAATTGAGAGCTAAAAAAAAAAAAAATACAGGAAATGTGACAGCACTCGTTCACGAATGACAACAGCTCTTCAGTCAGTCACTCATATGGTAATAGTTTTTAAAGTCTGAGCTACAGTATAGTTATCCCAGTGGGTTCACACTGAGAAGGGATGTCAAACATGAAACTGAATGCCATAACATGCCTAAAACATGATAAAATATTAGGTGGCATTTGAATATATATATGGTGGAACGAGAACAGCATGTGAACATCAAAAGGCTTAGAGTCCCGGGCTCGGTGCAGCAGAGCTCAGTATTTTATGGAACGACATTCACCGTACATTACCAGCCAGGCGTACAGAAACGGTCCAGAGGGAGCACTAATCTGTCATATGCACTTTGCCAGTTAATGTGGTACTGGCACACAGTCAGACCCACACGCATCAAACCAGCTCCGATTTCCTGATAGATTGTAGAAGTCAATGATATTTTTTACTCTACCAAACTCTAACACAAAGACGGGATGCAAACCGAGAATGTCCTTGTGAGGTAAGAAGAATTTAATATTCGTTTAACACAAAAGCATGGATATGTGCCGCTGATGTGAATGCATCAATACTGGGTTTTCAAACCACAGCCCGTTACAATAATGCATTTTATCAAAGATTAGTGTAGCCTGTGTTCATTTTTGTGTTGAAACTGTCAGGTGGGCGTTATTTCAACACTATATGCAAGCCTCTCTGAGTTACAGCTACACTTATCTAGAATCCACTTCTATGCAAAAACGTTGATGTGTTTCTGTAGCTTGTTTGTAGCAGTCTTTATCCAGCCCCTCTATGTTTCATTACCTTTGCATGAGCATCAGCCCCCCTCATCCAATCACAGTCCTGCATGCTGCACACACACCCATAAACCCACACAGACCACACCCCTCTCCCTCTATCTCCACCCGCCCCTGCTCCTCTCTCCTCCCGCCACACTTTGAAGTTCCATTCTCAAACCTTTTGGAAGAGGATCAGACCGGCTGTAAAACAGAATCACTAATTAATTAAGCCAAGTCAAATCTGAAACACTGTTTGTTTGCTCGCCAACGGAGCAGACACAACAGCCCAATTTCTTTCCTCCTGATCCAAAGTAGATCAAAGCAGACCTGTCTCATCCCTGGGTAGGGGAAAATGCCAGAAATGAAAGGCATCATCCCAGGGAGCTTTTACCAACTTTTTGGAGAGGAGCAGCATTTGGGGTCCCGCTGTTTGATCATCTGAGGTGCTCAAAGGGAACATTGTGTGCGAGGGCAAATCTGTTCCGTAGCAGGCTCAATATGGTGGTGAGATACTTATCTCGGAGCTAATGAAATGCCGGGAGGAGTAACAGTAATCTGCTATCACCTTCCTCCCCCTCTGCACCCCCCACCACAGACATAAGCCGTCTCTTTATGAGAGACGCTGCCGCCAGGGGATTGACTGCGCATCAGATCTGCAGGGCAAGACGAGGGCAGCCGAGCCTCGCACCATCTATGGTGAGCCTGTTCCTGCAGCCACACACGCGTGCATGCATGCATGTGCTCGTCCAAACACACGAGCACGCGTAAGCACAAGCAGCGCAGGAAAGCTGCCACACACTGGGAGCAATCACACCCAGCTTAGCTTGGCTACTGTATTACATATAACTGGGCCTGCCACCCTCCCTTGAACACTAAGTGCTGGACACAACTGTGATTTTAGGATAGGTAGGATAAAAAAAGTCTTTGTGGTGAAGGTAACCTTTTCTCTTACCGCCGCAGCCAAAAAAAAGCCATTAATGGAGTGCTTATGGGCAAGGCACTGAACACATGTAATATAATCTGAAGCGAAAATGTCTTCAGCAAACTCTTCCCTTGTTAACAAAAGGTTAACATGTAGACTATTCTTGCATGCTTGCAGTAGCGATGTAAAGTAACCTAAAGGCCCTTCTTCCCTCCTTTGCAGTTTTGCCAGCAAGTTCTTTTTTAATCCCCAGAAAACTTACTTTGGAAGAGCTGCCTTAAACCCAGAGAAAGGAAGGCTTTCAAGTGCACCGGTTGTCCTATCATCTCAGCTCACTCTGTTTTCTCTCTCATTTTTACTTTATTCCACTTTGTTAGATCCATGGACAATAGATGTGATCACTACACTGAAATGCAGTTCATGCAGGGGACATAATAAATCTTCCACAGCTGTCTTTATTTTGGTCTTAGTGTGCCTGAGGAGGTACTAAATGGCTTGCTATGTGAACATGAGGACAATTTATTCCAAACTTAAACAAAGAATTATTTCATAACAAAGTGTCATTAGAGATAGTTTATAAAAGGACATTAATATGGCGACTGCAAATCAAACATTTGACAATGTATCTGGAAAAGAATAACAGGGATAAAAAAATATATATATATCAAACTCTGAACGACACTATTTTGGTGTGGTGCTTGAAAAAAAGCCTGCAGGCATGAAACGCAAACTTTCTTAATCTTTTAAAAGGTGAACTGGTCAAGATTGTATGTTGCTGTCCAGTGAACATAACCTTCTCCTATTCTCCATAACTACACTACGACATGTTTTATTGAAGTAAATTATCTATGCCGTCAACTGTTAATCACGGATAATGAACAGAACAATATTTTCTAATTAGTAACATCTGTCTTGAAGGGAGGACAACTGCAGCCCAGACTCAGGATCAGTCCAATCACTAAAAACCGTTCCAAACTCCATTTATCAGTCATGTTATCTCTTGTATCACATCTTTATCTATTACCCAGTGAAGCAAAACTAAAATAAAAAGTGAATTTTATGCCACGCTTCCAAATTCTGGGCATGTCTCATTCAACTCTATATTTCAGCCTGCACCTCACGTCCAATCCTGTTTTTAAATGGGAGGGAGAGACTTTCTCCTCCCGGAGTTCTTAATCCAGGATCACATCACAGCAGGGTAAAAACATGGGGGAATGGAGACACTTTGCACAGCACCACTGGGGGAGGGGCGGATCTGAGAGGGAGGAGGTGCAGGAGCAGGAGGGAAGGTAAAGGGGACCTCATCAGCACATTGTTGGGCTTAAAGAGCGTGGCATGGAGCGGAGGGGAAAGAAAGGATGAACCATGGCAAAAAAAAAGAACCACATAAGCTCTTGTGCATGTGTACTGTGTATGTGTATTTGCAGGTTTTCATTCAAATCATCAGAGAGCCTACCTTCTAAACGGTAGTGTTCATCACCCATCCGCTCAGCACCCGCTTCATCCATGGAGTCCTGGAATGAGAAAGAGAGAAAAACTCATATATCACCATTTCAGGTCATATAATGGATACGTATCATATTTTTGTCACATAAAAACAAACATCTTTAATGGTGCAAATCCACAGCACGGCTTTCCAACACAGAATGACATGCCCAAATCAAAATTACAGTGTTTATATATCTATATATGAACAAAGTTTGACAACTGCACGCCGAGTTTAAACAGCGGCGGAAAGTTTAAGAGGATAGTAATTGCAGGACTGATACAAACTCAACACAAGACTGGCAGTCAGACTATAAAAGAAGTATCTAAATCACTGCGTCTTTCCTGCAGGGAATTCTGGGAGAGAGAGAGAGCTGGTAGTAGGGCTATTTCGGTGGTCAGCTATCATTGCAGCGATACGTTAGGAGGCTTGTTTCTATCCCTGGCTGTTTTCAACCGGGCCCCTCTCCTGGCAGCTCTGTCTGTTAGTGCATACCACAGAGACTGGAGGGACATGTGATCTGTGGGTTTCACTATGGAGAAGTTTGGCTCAGGTATCCATGTGGCCATCATCTGGCCAAAAAAAACATTACTCATGAGCTGACAAATGCGTATACATGCACACATCCATACACACATGTAACATACACATACAAATTCACAGACCCACCCATGGTCTCATTCTGAAGTTTACTACTGCCAACAAACTGCTACAAAAACATTTCTCTAACTGCACACAGATTCACGAGAAGAGCCAGAACAATATTAACAGGATTGCAGAACAGTGACGCACGTCATAGGTGATGACTAACGTTGATAATGATTAAAAGTGCATCTTTGGATGTGAGTGATTATGGTTTACACGCTTGTGTGTGTGTGTGATACAGAGGCAAAGCTGTGACAGTGGAGATCTCTGTCAGATGGTGTGATCCTACCCTCCTCAAACTAGTGCGACCAGGCTGCAGCGCTGTGGGTGGCCTCAGGAAGAGAATGCAGCAAACCACAGGACTGACTGGCTGTCAGACTGATACCCCAAAGCAGGTTTGTTGTTGGCATGAACAGGTCAACACGTGCCTGCCAGGCTTCGTAAACCCTGCTCCTGAGCTGGTGTTAATGGAGGTCTGACACTGTTCAAATTTTAGTATGATAAAAGGGTCACAAGTAGTTTCTATGGTAACTGCAGGATTGCAATAGGGTTACTTAAGAAAATAGGAAGCTTTAACTTTACTTGAACTTTACTTAATTTTCCTTTGCAAGGTCAAGAATGAACATTTATGGTTAACCAAATTATCTTTGTTGATGTAAGTTGGGAGTAAAGTGTTTGTATGTTTTACATGATTGCACTGATTTCACAGGAAGACTCAACACAGACCTGCCAGCTAAACTGACTCATTCAATTCATCAATAAACGGCTTTTTTTAATTGACCACTGTCAATCAGTTACCAGTCACGCCTAATGGGCAATTTATTCATGTTATGTAAACTGTGATATAATGATAATCAGAGATGCCTGCTCACCAAAGCCAGACAGCAGGCTGGCATTAACACATGTCGGAGGGATGGTCAAGTTGTCTCATTCAGACAGACCCAACTCACTATGTTAGTGTAATTCCTGACACACAAACATATGTATGCACGCACACAGTTAGACACCATCTTGAATGTATTTCAGTTTTTGAGATGAATGATCCAAACTTATTGGGGTTAGCCAAGAACATGAGAAATGAAGGAAGAGGAATGTGCTAATTGGTTGTTGTCTTTGGTGATGGATGGGAGTTGTATTATTAGTGTGCTGGGGTTACTCTGGGATTTGCTCTGGTCAGTGTAAAGAAGAAAAAAAAAATATCCAATGCTTTTTTTAAATTCCACACATACACACACATGCTTCTTTGTCCTCTTATGCAAAGTTTCTAACAGGCAGTGTGGAAGCAGCGAAAGAAGCAGAAACTTGCTGTGAATTTTGAAACCTGATTAAGAAACTGTAAAGTCTCAATGGACCTCATAACAAATAAATAGAAATTTTGCTCAAGAAGCCCCTGAAACAGTCCATGGTACATGGTAAGGTACGACCAATATGGGATAGTATACGGGAACATCTGCAACCAGTATGGAATAGAAGTACCCAAATCCCAATGGGCCATAGAACAGAAGATGGCTGAGAACAACAGCGCCAAGGTTACGGTCAAGGGTAGTGTGGTCCCTGTGGTAGTGGGGGCACTTGGGGCAGTAACCCCCAAACTGTGAGAGTCTACAGAGGTACAGTACAGTACTAGACTTTCCCATAGGAAAGTGGCTTAAAACGTTTAGACCCTACTGCATATGTAAAAGTGGCAACCACAAAAGGGCCATTAATCTCTTTGGTCAGTCCAGTGACAGGCTTCCCTTGGGACCCTTGCTAATTCAAGGGTCAGAGGTCATCATGGGAGCGCCTTCCTGGCCAGGAGGGCTCCTCACCCTCCCATCTCCAATGACTCGACCACAATCTAAACAATGAAAATGTGAGGTGGTAAACTTCCATGGAGCCAATATTGGTAGTGGTGGTATAAAATAAATAATATATGATTCCAATGCACTGCTGCTTACCACTGCTATATCCTCTATATACCATTGCTATAGCATATGAATGATGCAGTGTTTGAATGTTTTGTTCCCACTTGCCTTTACGGGTTGTGGTCCAGACAGTTTAATCAAAGCTTACAACGAGGTGTCACTTCCCCTGAGTCTCTGCAGGATTCGGTCAGAGGTGCAGGCGTCGTGGCACAAACAAGCATCTCTCTACCACACTTTGGGACCAGCTAAAACAATTTTCCAGACATGATGTTAAATGTTCTGTGGAAACCAGAACATAAAGCATTCTGCTTTCAACAGCAGCCAGGTCCTTCAGAGCTTCTTCAGGACCTACAGGATAAGGGATTTTGTTGCCCCTGTGTGTTTTAAAGTTGTTCAAGCTGCTTCACCAAAAGTGATGTATTGCTGGGATACAACACAGAGCACAGTGTTCTACCTGCCAGCCCAAAGGCCTGTTTGGATTGGCCATTGGAACTATTTAGCAAACCTCATCAATGGTATACATTATGAATATGGATTTGAAGATACCAAAACAGCTTAGCATATTTAAGATAAGGATTAGTCCAGTAAATCCAGTTGACCATTCAACTCCACTAAGTGTGATTCCCTTATTAAGTAAAATATCAGCTCTAAAACATTATAGCTCAGGATGCTTATCCAACACCAGTCCTTGGACTAACTATTTACATGGCTTAAGAATTAAACAGTCTAGAAATCTAGTTTTGCATTTTCCCTTTAAATTATCTAAACGGTATATATGTGTGGACATGACATTAAATGAAATACATGCATTTCAGTTCCTAACCTATTGCAACTTCATCTTTATTTAAAATATTCCTTTTAAAACTGGGCATTTTCATTATGCTTACTCTGGATAAAATAAGTTTTTTTCCGTTTTTTTTTTTTTTTCATATTCCATATTTTCCATTGTATGATGAGCGACAGCAAGAGAGTTACTCAAGAGAAAGACAGTGAGCGCACGCTTGCACAGAACCGACTTGGTGAGTTAAGACAGAATGTTGCCTCTAGCGTCATCCTTACTCTGGCACTGCATGGACCCACTGGGCCAATTTTTTTTGTGCGAGTCTGTGTTTGAAAGCAAAAGGGCACATTAAAGTGCAAGTAATATGTGCTTGTATGTGATTGTGGGAAAGTCCCACAAGGTCTCTTGGTCTCGATGCTGTCTGCCTCCACGACCCGCCGCACAGGCTGACAATTTATGCAGCCGACGACAGCTCCCCCTGATCGCGCGCCAGGGCTCAGTGGAGGCAGGCCTCTGGAGCAATGGCAGCGCTACTGGCACTCCATCAAAACCCGGGAAAAATCTCATTAGGACTGCGGCTGGGTGCCTCCTGCTCCATCCCTCACGCGGCGCAAGGAAAAACACCTTCATTCGGAGCAGTGGTGCTGATATGAAGTGGGGAGCGCCACACGTGACAGGCCATTTAGCCAAGTGAGCGAGACAGACAGAAACAATGGAGAATGTGGGAATAGTGATGGTGCTTCCTCTGGAGACAGCTGAGGTCACCGACAGGCACGAGAGAGGGGGAAACCGAGCATTACAGAAAGTTATTCATCTCACATTTCTCACAGCGACATCTTGTCCAGTATCTGAACATATACAGTATAAGTTACTCACAAAAGACCTCAATGGCGCAAATACCCGCCCGCCCCCCCGCACCATCCCAAAGAGTAAAGTGAGATACACAAGAGGCTTTAAAGTTTCAAGGTTTCAAAGGACTGAGCAGCAACTCCGGGAATCTAAAGCAGTGCCCATCCTGCAGTATGTGGTACGTGTGGCGGTGTTGTTGGAGGAAAAGCAAAAAAAAAACAAAACAAAATAGACCGTCCATCACAATCAGACAGCAGTTCAAATCCGGGTCCAGTCTGTGCACCTACCAGCAACATTAAAGAGCCTCCACGCAGCAGTACAACATGACGCCCCGAGATGGAGCCAAGACAGAGGGTGTTGATGTGAGGTAGTGAAGCAATGCGCTGCTTCTGACTGAAGCTTCAAAGGGGATCAGTTTTCACACATGAAATAAAGATCTCAGATAATCATATAGCATGGCAAACTTGATGCGAGACAGTCCCATATATGGAGGGAGGGGTAGAGCCATGGCAAATGAGTGTCTCTACATCTCTCTGTAGACTTTTGGGTTGTTTTTTTTACACAGGGACTATCAGGCTCATCATCACATAATGCGCTGAGGTAGTTTATTGAATTCGCTCCAATGGAACAGATGTTTAGGTTCTGTAAAATGTCTGAGCTTTACAACAAACTCAACAAAACTGATCTCAGTGCCAAGAGGAAATCATATCTGCTGTGTTTTACAATTCAATGTTATGCTTTTCATAAGAAATGTAATGCCTTTCCAGAGGTCACAGACTGTAAATCTTTTGATGTTGAACCCTTCACATGTACTGTTAGCAAAACATAAACTGGTGGGGCGTCTTTAAGTGCCTTACAGTACATTTATTTATATGAATTGTAAAATAATCTGTATTCGGTGGATCGATCAGGTGGGAAATAATAGCAAAATATCATCAAGTTCCTACAACACCCAAATTTGAGACCCCATGTAGGCCACAACTGGCCAGCAATCACAGCCACAACCACTCTATCTGCTTCAATTTGTCACCTAGTCTAAAGAAACAGAGCGAACGTGTCATTTGACAACTCTGAGTAGGGCTGCTCAATTAATCGAATTTCAATTATAATTTTAAACCTTTTAAAATTATAATTTTAAAACCAAGATAATCGGGATAAAACCATTATCGTGGTGCAATGCCGTTTTGTCTCGCGTTATAAATCCGCCGCACCCCTTTCCTTTACAGCAGACCAGTGCGGTTTTGCCCCTCCCCCAAACGAACTCGCTCTCAAATCAGGCTGTGGCATGTTTAGTTCAGCTCGAGCTAAAATGACGGAAAGAGAGCCTTTGTTCAACAAGAAAGATAAAAATCAATTCAGCTGTTTGGATATGGCGAGTGGATGGGGCAATAATTACCTACTGAAAGGAGACCGTTGTGTGACAATTACGTGAGAGAAGAGACACTTACGTTTTCCCAGCGTAATTTACTCTCAATATCTGCGTCTTACATGCGTCCACTGTCTTTTTAAAATAAAGCACTTCTTTGTTCATGGGAAATTTAATAAAAGCAATAGGACATTACACTTAAGAGTTGACCTTAACGCAACCCTTTTTACGACATTTCAAAGTTCAAAGAAAATCTTTTTTTAAGTTTAATAAATGCATGATGTTTCCAAAGTCAATGACTAATCGCGTTAAATAATCGCGATCTCAGTATTGACCAAAATAATCAATTACGATTTTTGCCTCTCTCAGAGGGAGCATCAGAGACAGACACCTTCTTTGTAGATTCTGCGGCCACACTCCTGACACCCCTCAGTCACGGCACACCCACTTCTCTTCCTGCACCGCAGCAAGGAAATTATAGCCGCAAATGTTGGGATCCATCGCCAGGCAGGTTGGAGGAAGCCACTCTATGATTAAAGTGTGCACGGTCAGCAACACTGAGGCTGAAGGGGTTTGAGGAGGCTGCACATGCCAGAGGGCTTACCATGTTAACTCTAGTTCACGACACAGGTCATTGAGAGATTCTCCACACATATACAAACCAAAACACACAGAGGAGAAAGGTTTAAAAAAAAAAGCCATTTCATATGCTCTGTGCACTTTAGAATAAGTTAAATTATATACTATGTCTGTGTAATTTCACTCTCTGACATTCCCAGATAAGAGATTGTTACAAAGACGTGTCTGCATAGTGTGTGAGCACATAGATGTGTGTGTACACATTTGTGTGAATGTACGCGCACATGCATGAATATTTGTGCATGTGTTGTTTGTTCTCGGTATTCATTTCTCTCTTCTTTTTTTTTTTCTTTTTTTTTGACCCTACAAGTGCAGTGATTGGATGCCTTCCTTTTGTAGAGTGATAATGCACAGCCACCAGTCATTTCTCCATGTCAGATTAACATTGCAAACACTGTTGGTCACATTACCTCACCCACATCAAAGGCTGCCTGCTGAAAGGCTCAGTGGAATATTAGCAGAGATTTATAGCCCTCATCTCTGAGCTTCAGAAACATGCTGATCTGAAGTAATCTCCCTTCCCCTCTCTCTCTCTCTGTTTTTTGTGTTTTATGTGTGAAGTTGGCCAACACTTTAATGACCCATTTACAAAACTTTTACACCTACAAAGATAAGCTTTTACAACTCTGCCAGCCCCCCGAGCACTAAACCGTGCTTGTTACTCAAGGTAACAGTCTTTATTAGCTTTTGAAAAATATATATAGCCACTGCAATTACATTTAACACACTGTTTATCAAAGCCTTATCTCACCAGAGACAAGCACAGAGAGAGAGAGGATACAAGGTGTCAAGATCAAGAGTCGAAGTGCATAATCAGCCCTCCAGCAATTTATGACGACTTTACACCAAAACCTTTCAAGCGATTTCGCTGTTGCAGACAAATTTCCAGAATAAAATCATGACTATTTTGCTTTAATTGTCCGGTCATCTTGATCATTTGATGTCAGGTGGTCATAAAACTCAGTTTTTTTTTTCTTGTCTTGATGTTGCGATAAAATTAAACATGTTTAATATTATTGGAAGTGCAAACAGTGAAGTTCAATGACATGAATATTGTCAATAATCAATAGGTGCACACCCTGCATCCTGGGGCTGATGGGAAATTGAGTTTGTTGTGTCAGGTCGCAAGCAAACTATAGCGTGAAAGCAGCTATGAACATATATATACATATATATATATACAACACACACACAATAAACATTAACAATGTAAGACTAGACCAGCACATTAAGTGGCAAGTCATGGGAACACCAATGATAATTTGATAATTACCATATATCTATGCAGCGTTCTCATTAACAGAGAAAATGCTGTGACACAACACCAAGGATTTAATTTAAGTCATACATAACATTAACTGCTAAATAGTTTGCTGTAGAAAATAATAAAATAAACCATCTGTGATTCACAAAAAGGACACAGATAACAAATGCATTCCTAAACAAGCAGTTATTAATAGCCTGTAGCCTGCGTGTAAACATTAGTAGTGGTGGACAATACCGCATTCCTTAGAAGAAATAAGTAAACTAGTGCTACTGTTACTACATGTTAATAATTGTCATTGTGAGTCATCTTCTGATGAGTTGTGCATATAAGCACATGAAGGTAAAGTCTGGAGACAACATGAGCCGAGCCTCTTCTGTTTTTATCCTAACGTTTCCTCAGGAGTCAGAGGGTTAACAGGGAATCTGAGCTCGAGGTGAATCCTTAAAACACATTTTCAACCAGCCAATGAACTCCGCTTTGGGATCTCGCATTCCCAAGAGGAAGCTATGGTTTGGAAGGGAATGGAGACAGCCTGTCGCTTGGACTTGATTTACAGGTAGTCTCCGCCTGCCAAGATTAACAAATCACAACATTATGGCCTTCCAAATTCACAGCGAAGCTCAGTTCCAAAGAATGAGAAAAAAGAGGGAGTCTTATGCAGAATGGCCCACCTCATCTCCAAAAGCTTGTGCGGTTTCGAACAGCAATCGGATATCTCGCCTTCACTAAAGGAAATCAGTGACCTCGGGACCCTTTAACTTCCTCTGCAAAAAAGGGCAGAGCAAAGCCCTACTGAGGTGAGCCTCATGAGCCTATGCACGTGTGTCAATCATTATTGCAAAAATAGTGGGAATTATACAATCCAGACAAATGGTTGGCAACATGCCTGCCTCACTGCTTCAATCTGTGAGTGTTGTGTTTTAACAGCGAGTGTGCTACACAGTGTCTAGAGGCTCTTAACAATTAGTCAAAGCTCTCTTTGAGGAGAGACAGTCCTTCAGTCGTCTGGGTGCCTTCAGACGCCAGCCTCAAGTGGTGCAAAGTGTGGGAGGAACAGGGTGTTAGTCAGGAAGTCTACCTTGAGGGCAGTAAGAAAGTGACAGGCACTTCAACCTTTCAGCGCAGCCAAGTGAGAAGAAACACTTGTCATATCAATGGCTAAAGCTTTAGGATTTCACTCCAAAATAATGTATATTGATCCTGAGACTGTTGATTCTTGATGTTTCCATAATGGCTATCAATGTTTTTTAAAAATACAAATGATTAAGTATTTTCTAGACCCTGTGTCTGCCTTCATCAGCGAAGCTCCATGTGGTAGGTGGCCGTTTTGAAAAACCTCTGACGTGTGCATGTTGGCCAGATGGGACCGACCTCAACACCAAGGTGGCCGTTCTTCATCTCTGCCGATGCACACACATATCCATACACTCACACACACACACACACACACATGCATACAGCATGTTTGGAGCAGACATCCTGCCAGCCACAAGCCACTACCTCCAAACATCCCTCACATCTGACCTTTTAACTGTGGACCTAAAATCTCTGTAATTACAGAGAGTGTTTCAACTTAGCAAGTAAACACAGCAGCAGAAATAGACACTTCAACTACTATATACACAAGTATGCTGGTGCCAGAGGCACGTTTCTATTCATGGACTGGCTGACTGACTGGAATTAGTGGCTTGTGTCACTGCTCACCATAATGAATTTGCAGCAGAGTAGTTTACTTAGTTGCTTAGCAAACTGCTGCAATTCCACTACTGATGCTTATACACATATTACACTCACATATCACATGTACAGAAACACAAAACCTCAAATACAAGCATACACAAAAACCAAGAACCAGGAAGGTAGGTATAGGAACACTACAAACACACACCTACATACATCCAGCAGAAATGTATTTGACATACTCTTAAGTCTGTTCTGTCCATTATACTCTATTCTCATCAAGACTGCTGTTTTTGCAAACTTGACCAAGAAACTGGGTTGGGGAGTGGTGGGTTTGACAGACAGGACAAATGGCCCTTTGGGGAGCACAGGATTGTCCTGCTTCATTGAGAGTCTACAGGGTGAGGTCCACTTTGGGTTGTGGCACCTGTGGAGCATAAACACACCAGGGGAGGACAGCTTTCCTTTCAGCAGGGCCGCTCCTCTGTTTAGCTTTCCTTCCACCAAAAACATCCCCTCACAGACAATCCACACCTCCTCCAGCCCTGGCGCCACAGGAAGAGCTGAAGAGCCCTGAAAACCTCTGTCTGTGGGAGGCACAATGCTCTCCCATCTCTGTTTACCTAAATCCACTTCCTCCATTCCCTCTACCTCAGGTGGCCTTAGGGCTCTGGTCACCAAAGCACTGAAACACAACGAGAATAAATACAACTGCAGAGCTCATGGAAGCGGTGGACTCCATCACTGGTCCAGTTTGAAAGAAAAACAAGTGGAAGGGAATCACGCTGGGACTGCATGTCGTTTAGCAGTGATAAATGGATTCACATATTAGGTAAAAACAAATTGGTTATGTGTGCATATATATTTGTGAGTGCCTGAGTGCTTCTCGGCACAGGAGTGTGAACGCTCCTGTACATGCACGCGATCTCATGAGAGCATGATAGCAGTATTATGCAGATGTTGATCTCGTCCTATTTGAGAGCCACTTTAAGTGCTCAGTCAAATTATTCAGCACTTACTGCACGGGCCAGAGCGCAACCCGCAGGGGAACCTGATAAACAAACAAGAGAGAATTATTCAGGGTTTAAACACTTAAACACCCACTTCAGCAGAGCCTTTTAAGTAGGTGATTAAAATGGGTACTGAGCTCCCACAGAAAGCTCAGAGGAGCTCAGAGCCACCACAGGAGCCCAAGTCACAGAGAGTTTCTCCCACATCCGCACTTTCACACACACACACACACACACACACACACACACACACACACACACACACACACACACACACACACAAAACCCTGTCAATCACTAACTTAACTAAATAAAATTACTAACAATTCTCACATTCAAAAATCATACCGAACATCATCATCTTCATCACCGTCCTCACTAAATAAACCATTATCTCCTCCTTTACTCCACAACACTCTATAGCAGTCATAGCAGAAGCACTAGTGTAATTATTAAGGGATAATGTACAATGAACAGGTCATTACTGCGAATAATGACAGCTCACTGTACATTATCCCGCTGATTACATGGCTGCTTAGCAAAGAAATCAATACTTTAAATGATTTTAACCTGGTCCTCCAGAATCTATGACCAGAACCGCATCCATAGCAATGCCGTAATTGATCAGAATCGAGTATTCGACAAACTTGTGAATTAAATAGCACTAATTCCATTTCACTTCAGTGTTATTAGTTAATGTTATTAGTTAAACCTGCGCTTTTTTCTACTACGATAATGTCAAAATGTAAACGGTGAGAATTTTTGCACTTAAGTATTTTTATAGATATATTGGTTTCGCAATGAAAGTACAAGTGATAAACAGTAGAGTCAAGGCACGCATTCCCTCTTAGATAACTTGGATTCAGTCACATTGGTTACATGAAACCGGCCATTATCTATCTACTATAATATTTATCACTGAACTGCTCTCCTTTTGATCTTAATACTGCAAGTCAGAGGGGGAAGGAACATTTCCCTGATGCTTTTTAAAAAGACATTAGCATGTCTAAAGCATACACACAGATCAAAAGTTTGAATATATGTAAGCTTTTCAGCAAGATGATGATGTCAGTTAAAAGAAGTCTATATTTAGATGGATCCTCTGCCTGGAGTGTCACGCTATTTATACTATTTACTAAACACACGCTTATCAATTGCAATCCATTTCAATTTGAGTCCAGTTTTTTTAAAACAAGGGCAAACTAAATATCTTAATTATCTTATTTTGAAATAAATGCCACCCTCAAGTGTGGAACAAAACCCTCCAGTCTAAACGAAATGGGGTGATGAGAGACACTTTGATCAACAGCTATCCGTTGCTCCAAACTGAGCATATATTTGGGGAAACAAAGCACAATCTCAGCTGCTAATCCCCTGAGATTCAGAGCACATTCCCGCAGAAGCCTTTGATCTCTGGAGTGCATCCGGACAGCTGACTCCAGACACACACACTGCACACTTACATGGACATGCATGAACAGATTTGCACATACATGAGCACCGTTTCACTCATACTATTACACTCATATGCCGAATACACGGTTTGATTTCTAACGAGACCTACAAGTGACAGTTCTACTACATTTGTAATGAAAATCAGGAAAAGGTATGCAATGTGTAACGGTCAGTGTGAAACACAAAGAGATGGAGAGGAGATGCTTTTTTCCATAACAAAAAAAGAAAAAGGTGGATAAAACTGATCAAATGTCTGCATGCCAGTAGAGCTTTGCCTTACTCCAACCATTCTTTCACAGAAATCCTTTCCAGAAGGCACCATTCAGAGTTATCCGCTTTGTCACACAGGAGAAACTCTGTGACATACGATGCCGGATGTGACATTAAAGCCACCTGTATGTTCTCGAACCTCCCAGTCCTCCAGCTACATTGACGTCAGCGAAAGATTTTCACCCCATCTTCTCATGGGAACTTTTTTTTTTTTTTTTTTTTTTTAAATCACGGAGCCCCTCTACGGCCAGGTGCTACCCCTCCTCCCCAAAGGCTAAGGCTTTTCTTCTCTTTAGAGTGTGGCTTCAAACTTTTCTCCCAGCCTCTTCAAAGAGCAACAACAGGCCCTTGGTCCCTTGGGAGCACAGAGGGGGTAGAGCCCGGTGGGAGAGGGGCATACGTCACACAGCACGCACAAGAGGCCAGCCGGTGGGAAAAGAAAACGCGCAGGGAGAAGACAGAAAGAAGAAGAGAAAGAGGAAGAGCAGTCTGCATTTGAAAGGTGCTTTCAGCTTCGAGACAAGGGCCTTGGCTTTGTGAAAACGACAAGGAGAGAAAAAGCACAACAGCAGAATCGAAAGACGATGGGGGCGCAAAAACCTGCCATGTCTTTTATCAGACTTGGAGGCTGAGGGAACGCATTTGAAAGCTCCAGGCCTTCCTACTTCCAAAAAGACGTTTCTACTTGCAAAAGAAAATCAAAGACCTCGCAACCAACTGCGAGACAAGGGGGTTTGGGGCACAAGTTCCACTGTGAGTCACGTTTGAGTTGCATACTGCCATCAGATGCACTTTTGCTTTTTTGTCTAGGATCCCATACAGGTTGACGGAAGCTTGATGGAAGAAATAAACATATAAGCTTCTAACATTGTAAGAGCAGTGGCTCGGGAAGGCTGGAGGTGGAGGGGGTCCTGTCGCTACACAGAGAATAGGGCGTCACAGTAGAGGAGGAGCCATCAGTGTCACTACTAACACCTCCCTGCGTAGCCCCTTTCATTTCATCAGCCACAACCGACACAGGGCCACAGGGTAAGCGCATGGAACAGATGGAGTCTAGGAGGGGAGAAAGGAGGAGAAGGGAGAACCAGGAGAGAGAGAGGGAGGGGATTGCAAAACAATCGTGTTTCAGTAAACTATTAAAATATATTTTTTACTGAAGTTAGCTTTCAACTTGTGTCAAGAGAAGCGAGGCAACCTAACAAACTAGTCAACGTGAATTTGAACTTCCAAGTCATACATTGTGAAGGCCGTCAGTCCTATTAGTGTCTATGTTCTACAGGGTGCACATAACATATCAAATTTATGGGTAGGTGTGGACACCCATGGTACACAGGGGAGAAAGCGTGCAGAGACTGACATGACCCGAATCTCATATGTTGAGACCCACAGATCCACCTGCCCGCAGCCCTCAGTCACTGCCTGCCTGCCATCCGACTGCAACGCTCATGAACGGGTTACAGGGTCTGCATGGTAACACCATTAAGCCTTCAAGTGCACCTTTATGCATATTATTAACACCAACTGCTAATGTGAGCGGTTCAACGATACAATGACTTCAACAACAAAAAAACAAAAAAACACACAGCTTCCTACAGGGAATATAGTTTGGAAAGGATCGGATCAAAAGAATTCCAAGCCTGGACTCCCTACTGTTGACACCCGACCCACATTCTCTGGGACCACGGTTCAGCTGGGAGGGGGCTCAAAGAACAGCAGCTATAAAAAAAACTGTCTCACCAGGTATTCGATACAATATAAACAGCTTTTAAAGCTAAGAGACTTGACTCGCTTTCTCTAACCTAAGAGGTTTAGCTTCTGTTTTCAGAATTAGCACCCAGATTTGAATTATTTATTCAAGCTGAACTCCATCAACTCCAAATTGTTCAAAAAAAACATCCAACTCTTTCAGCAGCTCATTTTCTATCCTGAGCCAAAACCTACACAGACAGTGAATGCATATTTCTGAGAATTAAGTAAAGAACGTTTTGTTTTTTGTGGTAATAATATATGGTAATTGCATGGAAATAATGTGGTTTTTTTAATGTTTAAATTGCCCAAAGCGTATGGACTTCACTTAACACACGAGCGAGCACGTAAATGGCAGATATTTGCAGCTCTGGGCACATTTCAGGATTAGCAACAAACTCAATTACTCACGTCACCATCAGACTGGACCATGCAACGCCACGTCTGCCCTCAATGCAACGCTATCACAAACACCTTGCAGCAGAAGACAGAACAATGGCGGACTTTAGACCTAACTCGGGTGCAAATTTGTAGATACGCATTTCAGTTGCCTAAGACTGGTAGTCACTACCTCATGTTTGATGTTTGCCCTTGTCCTCACCAGCATGCCAATAGATCCTCATACCAAAGACTAATTCTTTTCGAGAACACAGCATGCACAGTGTTGTGTCTTGATTGCACGATGATCCGTTTAAATGCATGGCATAACATAACCTTTTACACAAGCACTGCTGTGGGCTGTAAAAGGCAAATGTCTTAGCATCATAAAAAAAAAAGTTGACTGACTGTACATTACACAACCCAGCTGCATGACACTGATGATAGGATTTGGTTTTTTTTTATTGTAATCAACTAAAGGAACTTTCAGTGATTTGAAAGAAAGCTCATGCCACACATCATCACAACAGGATATCACAGGAGGTTCAAAAAATGCAATCCTGGATTCTCAGCTGCATTCAACAGATAGATGGATTTCTGCTCAATGTGTCTCGATCGTGGGTGGAGGGACCGATTTTCCTTTCTTTCTTTCTTGATGGGCTCCAATTCCTCAAACATGCTGCCTTTGAGGAAGGCATCACTAACCAAAGAGGCTTAAGGCTCCTCTGAAGCAATTCCAAAGGATTTCCCCCACTTGACAACAACTGCACTGTGTTTACAGGGAATGCCAAAATACAAAACAAGCATGACCTCCAACATTTCTCCCAGGCCTTTACAATCCACACTTGTCACCAGAGTGTCACACACTACAATGCTTTCAACTCAAGCTTGATCTATTGTTACCTTAAAAAGAAAACAAAAACAAAAAGCCTTAGATCAGTGCATAGGATGACACCAACAGTTGTTCCCTACATGATGCGATGGAGTGTTGAAATTCTTTTTTTTTAGTCAAACAGAAAAACAAAAAGGTGAGGCTGCGACAGACACACAACTGAGGTGCGTGTGTGCTTAACTTTAGGAGTTTTTTTGCATCACTGATCGGTGCAAACATTTCATTCTAACAGCAACGCTACTCAGTGGTTAAGAGTTTAAAAGCTTTAGAAAGAGTTTAAGGCTTTGAGCTAATTAGATTGAGCAAAGACAGACTGGAGACTAGAGAATAAAGTGTGATTGGTGTGAAATGCGCCCACGGCTCAACCTCGTGGACAGCCCTCGTACTCACCCGTGGAGTCAAACCGCAGTTATTCTTGTGGTGACAGTCCTGCTGCTCGAGGCGAGAGCTCGTGTAGTATTTCTGCTTCACGAGCCAGTCGTCGATTCCCTTCCTCGCCAAACAGGCATTCACTACAAAACTGTCGCCTGAAACACAGAGAGCGCGTTATTACATCTACAGTACAAACTATATATATATATATATACACATATATACTGGCTATGCTCCACATGTTTCCATAAAGACTCCGTCTGTAAACGGTATATGTGAGCTGAGAGCTGACCCCGAAAAACTGCTCCGCTGTTCACAAAGTGGCCGAAATGCACAATAAAAGCACACACACAAAAAAGTGTTTTCTATAGGATAGATAAATAAGTGCGCTTACCTTCTGGGCTCTCCCTCGGTTTACAAATAGCGGCTTGAGAGAAAGAAAGACAATGAATACGGTTACTCGAAAGTATCGCAGCACCAGTCGGACAACTACAGCTGTGCTTTCTCTCTCTCTCAGGAGGAATAAGAAATCTTACCATGTTTCGAGTGCAGTTTACCCATTTCTATGCATTGAGTTGGAGATGGAAACCATCAGATGAATATAATCCAAAGAAGAAGAACAAAAAAATAAAAATAAAATAAAAAATAAGGGAAAAAAAGAAACAGCCCGCGATATCCAGACAGAGGCGCGTCCGCGGAGACTGAGAGCAGACTGCGCTCAGTACGCGACCGTACGGCTGGAGAGCCCAACGAGCCTTTGATCCAAAGCCCCGCCACTGGCAACACACACACACACACACACGCGGGGTAAACGTACGATTTCCTGTCAACGCCTTCACAATAAAACATTTCCTTGATGAGACACGTTAGATTAACAGTGTAATGCCTAGCGAAATTAAGATGCCATGTGGCCATAGGTTTTGAAAAAGATTCATATTTTCAAAGCGTTTTTTTGCTGTGATGGCTTTATACTACAATACACAGCTGATAAAAAAATGTTAACAGGGTCTATATTAACTTCTGTGCTGTTAATATTAAGTATATTAACTAAACTAACCGGTTAGGGACAACATTACAGCACCATATTGTGTCAATTTCATATTTTTTTATGATACATTTTATAATGAAAATTAAAAGTCGCAAGTTCCGGTGTCTCTGGCTGACTTGACGCAGTTTATGCTCCTTTTTCCATTCTTGACTCCTTTGGAGCCTTTCTTTCTGTAAATTCGCAGTTTGTCATTAATAATAATAAAGCATATCTATTTATCTATCTATCTATCTATCTATCTATCTATCTATCTGTCTGTCTGTCTGTCTGTCTGTCTGTCTGTCTGTCTGTCTGTCTGTCTGTCTGTCTGTCTGTCTGTCTGTGTGCAGAGACATTCATTTAAATTCAAGATAAGTCAGGGTTGACTCTTCACACCAGACATTGTCACTGCATTACAATCACAAAAGTAAAGTTTGGGGACCATTCTCACCTTCCAATCCCTGCAGTTTGTAACATTTAATTTGAGAGTAAATAATATACTATACTAATATAATAATATAATATACAAACTCCATTAAAACGTATAGGAAAAGACATTTTCAGAATTTAGTTTTAAGTGAATTAACACCATTAATAGAGCATACAAATCGGAGAAATCGGCATACAAATACATGTCTGTTTGGATCAGTCTTTAGTAATAAACCATATCAGCAATAATCCTCTCAGTTGGAGTTCTTGGGGACAAAATCTTATCATATGAGGCTCTGTGGTCAGTGTGCATCATCTGATCATCTGTTTTGGGTCTTTGACATGAGACGGTTTAGAAATCACAGTGTTATTGGACTGAGGCAGCAGATGAAAGCACACTAAGATTCTTTTGAAGTCGTCAAATATATAATAAAAGACAGACGCCACTGTGCCATTTCATGCCAAGCTGCCAGCAGCTCAAAGTGACAGTGATATAAACACTCCAAACATCTTGTGACAAAGCAAAGGTCCAGACACTTTTATGAAATATAACACATATCATGCATTTTGAAATTTGTTTTTGCTTCTTTTTTTTTTTTTTTTTTTTTTTTTGGCAAATTGTTGCAAACCTTCCAATCTGTGATTTCATTGGAATTACAACACAGGCCAGCACTCAAAGAGAAATCATCCATGTCAGTCATACAATGCAGAAAAACATATGTGTGAAGTATATTTTTGGACTACAAACACAGATTGTATATCATGCAATATTTTCCGCTCTGTTAATGGTAAATGGACGAGCGGTTTTTCAAATTTATGATGCGTTTCCTCGATCGTATGATACCGATCATGTGTTAGTGTTGAATATGTAAATGATATGTACTGAAAAATAGCACAAATATACGCACATGTAATTACACATTTTTATCTTACCATTTTGCACCATGGTGGATTTTTTCATTGTAATGTAATGTAAAACAGCAGATTAAAATGTTAAGGGAAGTCTTTGTCTCCAGCCCAAGCAGCCCACACTAGCCATAGTTCTTGCTGTCTCCACATGGTATACAATAGCCTTGACGCCATAGGCTACATAACCCCTTAATTCGCAGCTGTAAAACAAGCTCAAGCCTTCATACATAGCATGCCAGTGTGAGCATTTATTGTACCAGCTAAGATGTCCTATACATTCCTGCACCTTTAAAGCAGCTGATAACCAAAGAGGACATATGTAAATACTGCATAACTGAGTTGGGATGATTTCTGGGAAAGTTAACATCAAAAAAGTAAGTAAGGGATGTGACTATGCACTGGGCACATGTCACTAATACTGCCCTTCAGTTGCATTTCTACTAAACAGTGGTTTCCGCATCCTGACTCTATCATCACATGTTGTACCAAGAGGAATCAGGCTCCCCTTTGAACTAGTCTGCCACAGACACACAGATGAGCTTGTTATTATAGCAACTCGCCTGAATTTGCTGGGAAAGAAAGCCTGTCCCTCTGACACACTTCCTGTCCTTTGAAGAGGCCAACGGAGAGATGGCTTTGCGGGCCCCATTTCCAGGCTTCGCCTTTGATGCATGCCTGTGAGAAAGGAGGTGGCGGGGGTTTAGAGCTAGAGTTCCATCTCATGGACATGGAACCCCTAAACATCCAATCCATCCCCTTTATCAGGGGACACATTTATTTTAGCTTGACACATCATCGAATCAGAGATTAAATGAAGCAAATATCTGGTTTTTATTTGAGGACATCTGTCAAATCCAGTGGAAATATGTCTCCTGATTTCTGTTATGTTTTCTTTTTTTTTTTATGGTGGAACAGCTTCATGCTTAAGACTAAATTCTTAAGACACCTGCCTGATTGATGTTGGTATTTATTGACCTTGGTGGCCAACTTTGGCTCATTCCACCATAAAACCCGGCATTCTCCCTGGAAACAGGCATAATGGGGGGCATTCAGACAGCCAGATTCAGGGGGATCCAATGGTTTGTCTGTGTTTATGTCCTTGTAACAATGTTAGGGGCCTGATGCCTGGAGAGCCCACCGGAGGGAATGCTGCCTGGTGGTGAAGAGGGGGATGTGAAGCATATAGAGGGAGAGAAGAGCAGCTGCTGGGCGCTTAAAGCTCAAACATGTGACTGTTGCCTTTATCTTGAGGAACAAAAGGGCATAGATGTTGTAAAGGGCAGAAAACAATCGTGACTGAAGTACAGTGTTGATTCCTGCAGCGGCAGTGACTCAGGCCTATTGTGGTGGCCCAGCGTGTGATGTGTCAGGCAAAGGGTCTGCAAGGAGAGAAAGACAACCTGGCATGCGTTTGCCATTCTGCATGCTGGAAGCAAGCGGAAAGAACCTTGATTCAGAATAGTTTTGGACACATTGGTATATTTTGAGCTTTTACAGCAATAAGCCTACTTTATATAAACTGTTTTCGTGGTTGCTAATTTGAGTGAAATTCACTGTCAGAGCAAATGCAACCATATACTGCTAATAACACCTTTGATGTATTTAGGATCAGTCCCATGTTAATTTTACTGGAAAGCAGAAGCTCCCATTTCCCGACTATTATTATGTGTATGTGAAAAAATGTAAAAAAAAAATATTTAATTCTCTAGTTTCAGCTTCTTGAATGAGATAATTTTCTGGTTTTCGTCTATGATAAACTACACTGAACTATAAACGGAATATGTTCGGTTTTGACATTAGAGGCTGCACATTGAATGATCGTGAATGTTTTTAATTTTCTGAAATTTGATAGAGCAAGCAAATGATCAATTAGTCGAGAAAAATAATAGACAGATTAATCGATAATGAAAATAATCATTCGTTGCAGCCCTATACACATTCATCAAACAAATATTCAAGAACTGCATTTGCACATCAAAGAGTTACATCAGCTCCTCTAAGCTTGTTTTGATCTGAATTTGTTTTGTCATATTAGCACAAACGAATGATTAAGCTGCACAAAATGACAGTGAAGGTGGTGAGACTTTAATTTATGCAGACCTGAAGTGTAGAAGACCAATGCACAAAAAATAATAATAATAATCTGCATGGGACTTAATAATATTCTTGATCTCGTGCTCATGATTGGCTTGTAGTGTAAAATAAATCGTTACGTCTCACTTGAAAATTCCTTTTTATCGTATTTAACAGCGGCATATAAAACACTTTATTTTTGTACAGTGAAACTGAACAGAGAAAGTGATGCGTGGTAAATAAACATTTGTGTCAGACATGCATGCAGCTGAAAGAGTGGTAATTGTTCCAACGTCAAAAGCTCTCCAAATTTAGGCCTGTATAATCAATACTTTCTGCTTCTGTACTTCTCTACTATCTGCACTCGGCACTGGCTGCTTTTTTGAAGCGGTGGGGGTGTAGCCCCATCCAGAACGAGGACACAATTAGTGTATTCAGCCGAAAACAGTGGGGTTCCCCCTTTGATGTGGGGATCAAATGAAGGAGCTGTGTGTTTTTGTCCAAAATGACAGGCTTGCCAGGTTTACTAATGGGTAGCTAATAGAAAGAGAGGTTTATGATGCTCATTAATTACACAGTCTGTCATGTGTTGGAAGGGTAGAATAGAGGAGATGGGGGAAAAAGAAAAAGAGAGTGGGGTGCAACAGTGGAAACAGAGGGAAGAGAGTCGGGGTGGCAATGAAAAGAGGGCTGGGTGTAAGGGGGAAATTGTAAACGAGTGGAGTGAAAGAGCAAGGGCAAGGAGATCTCCTAAGAGATACACGTAAACCTGAGTTGACCTGAAGAGGAAGAGGAAGAAGAGAAAGAAAGGAACAGGAGGAGATGAAATAATCCTTTCGCAAGATAAGAGCAGCCACCACGACAGGAGCTTCAAAGAGCAGGAGACACTCTCATGGGAGCGTGCCATAAACCTTTTCCTCATCTTCAGAGGAAAATTCAGTCCCTGATCCAAACACGCCCAAGCTCTCAGCACCCACCACTCTGCAGGTGTCCAAGGCCCAGAGACTCCTGGGGTGGCGCGCACACTTCCAAGCAACGCTGCCTTTGAACCGCTTGGACTCATGTCGAGTGGCGATGGTGATCTGCACATAAGGTGCAAATGTGAATAGTTAATGAAGAGAGAAGGAAAAAAAAAAAAAACAGAGGCTGTCACTCCCACCCCAGGGAAGACTAGTGATCTCTGCTATCAGCTTCAACCAGCACAACTCCTATGAACCCTCTGCAGACGCAGTTTGTCATTTCAAGCTGAGCCACTAACAATGCCCTTGCCAACAGTAGCCTGTCCTTTGTGACAGAGTAGAGGTGTGACTTGTGGGATGTGTTGCTAGTGAATGTCACGGTGAGTTTAGGGTAAATGAGGCTGCCATTAACACTGAACCCGTCCAGTGACCTGTGAGAGACCAGGCTGCTCTGGTCCCCATAGGGCTGGGCACCAGTGGGGCCACTCAGCCAGACAAGGTTTATTTAGCTAAGCTCTGAGTCTCTCACACATAGAGGCCCGCACTGCCATGGAATTCATTATCCTGGACCGTTAACGGGTCGCTGGTGTTTTGAATAGTTTCAGCAGGCTTTGAAATTGCACTCTCTGCTTGGGTTCAATCGCAGACGCCACGATCAAATTGCACTGAGTGTTATATCATCTTTAGGGCATTCAGCTTGAGGCAAACAATGACAGAGCTAATACCTAAATATTTAGCAGAGGTTTCCACAGTGAAGAGGCCTGTTTCGGAAAAAACGCTGCTATAGCTTGGCACACTGAGCCTCTGGGCTCTTGTGTTAGAAAGGTTTCCTGTCCACAGACCTGTGACCTTTTACCTACAGATCCGAAGGAAAACATGCAGGACTGTGGGAAGCCTGACCAGAGAGACATTGACTGACTTGTTCAATGACTGAAAAAGGTGAAAACAAAAAGGGAAAAGAAATAAAATCACAAACTAAGTGGGGAAAACTCAAGTTATATCACCTAATTTAAAGCAAAATCACCCACATATTCTTCTCTATTGACTGACAAACTCCTTTAAATAGACACTTCTACTGAATCTAACTGAATAAATTTTCTTAAAAGTGCAACATATTAGTATTACTACAACCTAAATGACGGAAACTTATGGGGCTTCTTTTACTATTAGTGGAGCAGTGAGATAAGAAAGAGACAACAAGCAACAAGCCAACAACATAGAGATGATTCAAGCAGTTCTATATATGGCCAAGATGAATGTGTATCAACCATAGACTGTATGGTATTGACCAAGTCGCAACTACTACAGCTTGAGGCTGAAGCCAGTGTGGAAGTACCTTATAGTATAATGCTGCTGATGGCTGCTAGATGTTGGCTCCAACAGACAATAGACTCCCATTCAAAAAGCAAAAACTTCTCTTTAGAAATACAAAATTAAAATTTTTTTAATTAGTCATTATGGTTTCAATTGCTAAATTTTGACCCTGTAATAAAACTGCTGGTTGTCATTTTGAAAATTATTAGGCAGAACTGGGCTCTAAGTGGGTGGTCATCTGCCTTGACTGGTTGGGTTGAGAGAGAAAAGAGGGAGGGGGAGAGTCACAGAGACACAGAGATGCATATAATTGGGTATCATCTGCATGACAATGAAAATGTATGTTTCCTAATAATATTACCTAAAGGAAGCATATATATTGTGAAAATGATTGGTCCAAGCACAGAACCTTGTGGAACTTTAATGTCTGCCATGTACTAATTGACATCTCTGACTGACAGTTGGCTCACCTGCTACTCTCCTCAACTCTGGGACTCACACTGAGTCAGACTATTGTCACAATATTTCACTAGGTTAAGTGTTATCTGATCATAATACCTGCCTTTTTTAGCACAACTTAGCTAAAGTAGCTAATGTTAGCCCAGGTGCCCTCAGTGTTCCAAGTAAGCTAGTGGTTACTTCACTTCTAGGAAGCCTGTCACACCGCGGTGAGGTCAAGTTGGGTTTTTGTCCTGTCTTGTCATTTCCTGTTTTATTTTGATATTTACCTGTCCTCTCGTTTCAGGTCACTTGCCCTTCCTCCTGTGTCACCAGTCTGATTGTCTTCCCCGCCCTGATTGTTTTTCACCTGTTCCCTATTACCTTGTGTATATATTGTCTGCGTCTCCCTTTGTCCCGTGCTGAAGTGTTTCGTCTTTTTTGAAGCGATCGCCCAAGCCTTATTTCATTCAGCATTATAGTTCAAGCGTTTTGTTTGTTTTTCCTCGAATGAGTGATTTCATGTTGTAAATTCTTAGTCTAGCCTTTTGGTTCATAGTGCATTGCGTAGTGTTTATCAGCCTCTTTGGAGCGCCCTTTGTTAATGTTTTGTAGCCTGTTGTTTTTCCTCCTTAGGAGTGATTTTGATTTTGATAATCTTTATAGAGTAGCTTAGAGTTTTCCTTTGGAGTATTTTTTGTTTTTCCTAGTTTAGGTCCGTTTTTTTTTTTATAGTCTCACTCGGTGGAGGGATTTTTTGTTATTAATAAACAAGTTTATTTGACACCTCTGCATTTGAGTCGTGTTCTGAGTCCGGCCTGACAAAGCCGCAAACTTGCTTGTGTCATTACTTAAATTTCATAGTTTTTACTGTATACAGACCTTAATAAAGTTTTTCAGTTAAGAGTTTTCCCAACATGCATAAACATAATATACCTGAGCGTGATCAGGTACACTGACAGCCTCATGCATTCACTGCAACATTATATGAAGCAGTTTCTGAACAAAAACTATTGAAAGGAGCGTTTCACAACACTGTTTTGACATTGTTCTTTTTATGTGTTTACTTTAAAAAAAAAAAAATCTTGTAAAGCATATCGTTTAACCAGACAAACGCTACAGAGTGCTGTCAGCAGAATCAGGCATGCCTCAAGCAGCATTGTAAAGCAAGTACTTAAAATAATTTTTCCACAACAATAAAACATTTCGGAGTTGGCTCATAGCCACCCCCACAGACCTCTGCCTGTAGCTGCTTGGCAAGAAAGCAGTGAGGACATTTCAGAAAGAAGCAATAAAAGCAACACTAATTCTTTATTGGCTTTTTTTTTTTTTTTTTTTTTTTTACCTCTGTAACAACTGTACGTTACAATGAATAAGTAAATAATAAAGCAAAGCGATTATTTTTACGGCTTTGGCATGAGTCAGTCTAAGTGCCAGCTTCAATACATGAATATTGTCCCACTAATGGCAGAACAAAGATTTTGACAGTTTCAGTTTTCACCCACGAGCAGACTTCTTTCTTTTAGAGCAAGTGCTAAGTGAAAGGAATGGAATAACAACCGCTAGTCCTAGACAGCATTTTTGTGCAGTGGCATAGACAGCTCCGGGTAATGTATACAGTACATGCATGACTTTGTACCAATGAACATGATAGCTGGTGCTTAGGAAACATAGTTAAGCTAGTTAACAATTAAGAGCCACACTAGCAGAGGCTGCAATAGTGCTTTGAGATAAATGCTAATGTTTGCATGCTAACATGCTGGTGATGCCCAATGCTAACATGTTAACGTTTAGCAGGTAATGTTTACCATGGCCAGTAGCTTAGTTTAGCATATTGTGCATGTCTGCTAACATTGGCAATGAACAAGTGAGGCTGATGGGAATGTTATTGATTATGCAGGGATTTGGTCATAAACCAAAGTATAGGTCACATTTGGTTTTGACTCGATAGATGGCACTGGATGAGAAGTCAGAAGAATGTCAGCATTATCTCAATTGATCCTGCTGGGATCATGAATGCCTGTATCACATTTCATGGAAAACCATCCCAGAGTTGTTGAGACAATTGCCTCTGAGCCACAAATGTCAACATGCTGATGGCACTCAAGGAAAAGCCATCAATCAAATATTTGTCAAGATATGTCACTCTTGACCAAAGTGGAGGAACAACCAACCAACTGCCGTACATTATCATCCCTAGAGTAAAAAAAAAAAGGCCTTATTCCATCTTAAGAAAAGATGGGACTCCAAACTGAAGTCACTTGAAATTTGCTTTCAGGAGATATTTTAATTTGTAGTTTACTTTGTTGACCTCCAATTGTCTTTCCTTCTCCTTTGTCTGAACCATGAGCCGTTTCGTGACACTTTACACTTATAGTATTATGTCTATGCAGTTGTGCTGTAGATCACCGTCCTGCCGAGAGATGCATCTGCACAGGCTTGTTTAGTTTACAAGGACATACATGGACTGTGTCCTCAACAGAAGGAAACTGCTGTTTCCTCCAGGAGCTGATCAAACACTCTCCAACCATCCTGACTCTTCATAACTTATCCCACAGATGTCTGCCACCAGGCGTTTGCATGTGTACTGTCTACTTTGCAAAAAAAAAAGGCAGATTTTCCATTCACACTTGATAATGCTGGCTCTACCTGACAGACAATTTCACATGCCTTGGGAAGAAACTTTTCCACACAATGGCGGCCAAGGTCAGCTGCTAGTCCTTAAATAGACCACCATCAAAGACATTAAATTCTGCCTGTGCTAGCAAATGACTATCTGCAAACTCCTGTCATTATAAGAGAAGAGAGTGTTTTTAGCAGATCCAAAATGCAATTTTAAGGCCAGGAATTAAACAAGTGTTAAAAAAATTTTTTTGCTCAGATGTATGTCAGAGAATATATATATATATAAGTATAAAGTACAAGATGTACAACAAGATGTACAATGTTCGACACACAGATTCTTGGTGTGGTTGTTAGAGGGCTCCCAACTGAGAAGAGGGGGCAGTTATTCAGTGATGCATTACGTGAGATGCTTTTCAAATAGTGAGTGAACTGACCCCTGAAGCCGGGTCACCGCATGATGCCCCGATGTCCAGCACAGCTCCACTCTCTCCTGCAAGAGGGGGCAGTTGGGTGTTCACAATAAGACAATTCATCCCCGTAATGAAGTCATGTTCCCAGCAAGAGAAAGGCTGGCGGGTTTGGTCCAACGACAGGCTCTGAAGGTGGGGGAGGTGGTGAAGGTGGGAGGAGAGGGGGTGGAGGGTGGATTGGAGGCCAGTGATGTCATCCTGCTGGAGGTTTCACACTTGTACAAAGGAGAAGATTTGGAGTGAAACAGGAACAGGAATTCACTGCTGTTAAGATGCATATGTGTTGAGAATGCGATTAGTAACACGTACACACAGAGAGGAAAAGGACCTCACACAACGCAAACACAACAGACTAAAATACATGCGTGATTAGGTTTTGGTCAGGAATGGGATCCAGTGACTTTTTATCCTTGCAAAAAAACCACAATTTAGAACATTTTCACAATATAATCATAAACATTCAGGTGAATGAAACAAAAAGGTCTCATAAATAATATGATCACAGTGTTAGTGCTGTCGTGCTGTCAGTGTTTCAGCAATCATTTTCAAACTAATTATTTAAACTAACATGTGACCTATCCTATCCTAAAATACAATTTGCTGCTGTTCCTGAATTGACAAAGTCATATTTGCTTCACATAAGAGTTAAATCAGACTGAATGCTGACCAGGCTCTCCCATGTCCAGCTAGTTTGAGAAAAGGGGTAAGACTGATCTCCTATTCAGGACATACAGATTTATCCTTGTTTATGTATTTGCATGGCAAGATAATGCAAGCAGGAGAGAAGGAAGGATGATGCTTGGCTACTTAGGTTAATGACAATATTCAATAAAAAGCAATATAATTTTCCATTGTTAACCATGCCCTACTATGCGTAGTTTGAAGCAAGTCCAAATCCGGATTAAACATTTCTATTATTCAGTGAATCTACAGAGCTGTGAATCTTTGGCAAAGGCATAAGCTCTCTGAGTGATTCTAGCTTTCAGATGTGTTGTACTGGTGGATGGAGTAGGGTCAGGTTTGGTCTCTCTTGCATGTTGGGAAACATCTGGAAAGTGTGTGGTTCACAGCACAATCCCTAAAGGAGAAATCCGCAGTGTCAATGACCTTCACGATCACCTGTTAAAACATTGTTTGTGCCAGCTAGATGATGCACAATTGATGGCGTCACACTTTCACTCTGGCTCTGGTGAAAACACTCGAGTGGTTCCACTTGCAGTGAAAGAACAAAAACTCAACAGTGTTTGTAGCTTCATGTGGAAATACTTGATTATGATTTATATAGAGATGTAAACGATACATCCAAAGAGAGACTGGGGTGGGTAAACAGCAGAAACATGGCAGGGGTGCACATGTACTTTGTCTATGTGCAGATAAAAGATCCAAATCACACAAATGTCAACATCTCTGTATGTTTTCCAGTCTTTTATGATCATTTTTTTCATTATAGTTCAATAATTATTGAGTGTAGAGCTAACTACTCTGTGCCCTTTCCCCAAAATATTTACTAAGAGCAGAAGTGCAGTTTTTTTTTATAACAATGCTATGTTTAAAATGTCAGAAAAAATTCAATAAAAAAACAGTTTTGGAAATAAGTTAAGCATATTCTTAAAGTTGTTCGCTCAATTATGGAGTATATATATTGTCTATGGCAACAACTGAAAGTAACTGTGACCAGACCAGATTCAAAGAGAGCTTTCCATGGTATCCGTGTTGTTTTCACTCTACTGTACTTGATGCATGGTGACTACTAGTAGACCTCTGACCTTAAAATGGTAGTGCAGCTTTAATCCGAGATTAGCCATGTTTTCTCAGTATGAAGTACAAATCTGCCTCCATTTATCAAAGCTGAAATGCTTTTTTAGAAAAAAATTTAGAAATGGCTCGGGATAAATCTGTGAGGATAAAAAGTTGTTGTTGACGACGAACCAAAAACAGCAACAGATATGAAAAGGTCATCTGTGTCCTTTAATTTCTGACCTCTCTGGATTTTATGGCTATACTATGTACTTGGCACAGGACATCCCTGGGGTTCAAATACAAGTCAGTCGAACTATCCTGTTTATTCTCACGCAATTCAGCGACAAACAACATCACACTCACATTTTTTTTGTTTTTGGGCTGCTGCTCATCCAGACCTCACATGTTATGTCAGAATCTCCTCATCCATAATGCTGCCTCTCAGTAATGTGCTGCTAGCAAAGCGTTGTTTGATGATCACACAAGATACACACCTTTCCAGACCCTGCTGGTGGCGAGTGTCGTCAGCGGTTTGTTTTCTCGAGGTCTCGGGTTGTTCCTCTCGGTTTCATAACAGTTTGAAGTCTTTTCCGCGGAGGAGTTTGCAAGGCTGTAATTGGGAGCAGATGAGGAGGCCCCTGCGTGCCTCCATGGTGATGTCAGCCCTGGTGGAGGGAAAAGCATGGCTGGGATGGGGGTGGGAGGTGGACAAGGAGGAGGAGGAGGAGGAGGAGGAGGAGGGAACATGCAGTGAGCCAGAATGTCTGAGAGGCGGCTGACTCTCTGCAGGTTCACAGGTGGACAGACTGGCAGTGACACTGCTTCAAAACAGTGCCAGAGCTCACGCAGATATCAAACACAGAGAAACAATTTTAAAAATCCCTCTTAGAGAAAAGTTAATGGGACGGATTTTTCTCGCAGAACATTAGTGCCTCATTATCTGGTTTTGGAAAGTAAAGAAAAGACGTGTTTGCAATACACAACGTATTAATACGCTGCACAATTTGTCCACCGTCCGTTATCTAATCAAAGAGACTTGTGAAGCCATTTTAAAATTTAAGGGTTATTGTGGCTGGTTTCTGTTGCGCTCTGCTTGACGAGACTCTGTGATCTAAAATGTAAATTCGTTAAGCACTTTGCTCTTATCCTGGTACACACAAACTGTGCCCACCTAGTGCTGCCCTGACCCATTTCACTGCATGCAGGACATTTGCATGAAAGGAATGAAACTCGATGCCAAAATAAACATCAATTAAAGCTGTCAAACACCACCAAAAACAGCTGCAGCTTTGAACAGCTCGACCAGCAGGCTTCAAAAGACAGCCGTCTTTAAAGGACTGCCTCATATATACCAAAGGCCAGGCCAGAATTAGCACAGCCTAGGTTAAAACAAAAATTACCTCTGCTACTGAGCTGCAGCAAGATGATGTAAGTAAAAGAACATCATGCTGCCATTATCATTAATTAAAAAAAGTATGCACACAGAAAGCAGCCACAGAAATCGGTACAATTAAAAAATAATATGGATAAACATATATAGTAATAAGGTTGTTTGTCAACTCACCAGTACAGGTTTGTTTGCTTGCAGAGGTAAAAGAAAGAGCCGCAGCTACAGCGTACAGCTGAAGGTGCTTTAAACAGAGCAGTCAGGTCCTCAGGAGGAAAGGAAGCAAACAGGTATTTGTTCCCCGCTGGTGGTTTTACTGAAAGCACAGGAAGAGCTGCAGTGATTTGTCAATACAGGTTTTTGTCTGATTTTAATCTATTATGGCTTCTCCCCTCTAGTCCATTTGCTCATGCAGGGTTCCTATTGAGTAACTGCCATGGCTCATTACTGTTTCAGTACCAAACAAAATTTTGCCCGGACAGGGCCGGATTAGATTGTGCTTGAGATCTTGAGGGCTGCTCTTGACATTAATAAAAAGTAAGGTGAGATGAAGAGAAATACAAATCTTGGTTTTAAAATCATGCATGAGATCAGGGGTGCAAAACAGCGAGAAAAAGCGTTGACCTTTTTAAATAATGTCCTAGTGCTGTTTGTAATTTCATTTATCAGTATCTCTCCAAAATGAAAGCAGACTGTGTGCACTCAGCAGCATTTCCTCTCAGAAGTGTACAATAAAACATTTTCTCACTCTTAAAAGTTTACAACATGACATACTGGAGGTGAAATTGAGCACGTATATATATTCCTAAAGACCAAAAGAAAAGTTGGATTCTTGGTTGTATTTCATATAAAAAAAGTAAAGTAAAGAGAGGCCCCGAGACATTTCTCCAAACACTCCAAAGGTAAACACATTTTTGCCTCGCTAGATGCATGCAGAGTAAAACACCAGTCAAATTACCGAATTAACACTGAGTCAGTGGAACGTTGGAGGAGAAGAAATAAAAGCTTTCGCTCTGCTTTGATCTGACGTCTTTGGGAGGAATCTTCTCTGCAAAATGTTAATCTACCCTCTACATTGCAGATTACCCCCCGCCCCTCTTCGAAATGTGACTGTTTTCAGATGGTCAAGGTAATTTTGACCCACTTAGGCTGCTTTGATCCGAAACCCCTTTTAACAGATCCTCCACACACAAGGGTTCAAACTGATTTTGTCATTGCCGACCACAACCTCTTTGCTAAGATTCAGAGTAGAAGCTAAAGCTCTTCCAAGCTGCCAGAGTTGCTGACAGCCAACAGAGTTGAAAGCGCTTTCTAATGCTGACGATCAGTGCGAGTGACTTGCTGCTAATGGGTTGCACTCCCACTTTATTTTTTCAGGGGTGGGGGAGGGGGGTTGGTGGCTCTGTCTCACACTTTAAGACAGGAACAGGTTCTTTATTTTTCTTTCAAGAAAACGATGAAGTTTGCAAATGATCTTGTTTGCTCTTGTATTCCCTCTGGCTTTTTGCCGAGACAGAATGACAGCCCGCTTTATGTGGCGCGCCTTTTTAAAGTCTTTTTTTTTTTTTTTACTGTGATTCTGGATGCTCTGTTCTGAGGCAGTGAATCAGGTTGGATTCGCAATGGTACCCCCACAGCAGCTGTGAGGTGACAGCAGCAAAGCACTGTCACAGCAGCGTCACAAAGGAATAGAAATGTGATTAAAGAATCAGATAACGAGACAGAAACACAAGAGAGTGTTGAGAGACGTGTTCGCGGACTCTTCAGAAGTGATCTCAAAGCCTCTTTACTTGGAGACCTGTTCTCTGTCAGCACTGCTCACTTCTTAAACTTTTTTTTTTTCAGGAATGTGTGAGCAGCACTCTGTCTTGAGTTTACTCAGAAACCTTCACAACCAACTCTTCAGCATCATATTGCAGATGCTGTTCTCATCCCTCATTGTTGATGGATTGGTCACTTTTTTTCCCCACTTAGCCGATATCACTTAAGTACCTGTTTCAGCTTATGGTCCCATTTTACTTGCTGTGGGAAAAAAACTCTGGAAGTGTTGTTTTGGCATATAGAAATATAGAAATATAGTCAGATTCATCTAAAATAGTCTAAAATATGCAAATATTACAATGATTTTGCATCATTATCTCTGTAAACATCTCCAAGCAAACATATTGTCAATTCTCTAATATTAAGTCTCAAAATTATTCTGAGGCTTGGCTTGCTGGGCTTGTTTTAGGATATCAATACTTCACGATCAAACTGTCAGTTTGGCAGCAGGTAACGGAACAGGCAACAAGAGCAAGATGCACTGCAGGTTAAGAGGCAGTTTGCTTTCTAAAGATGTGATGTTGTGATGGTCAGTAACAAGCAGGCAGGGGGGCTCAGACAATAAAGCAGCAGGTGCACATTTCCAACAGGCAGCGTTTACTTTGTGATGGTTGAACCCCAGACAAGACTGTCAACATTCAACATATGGCTGAAAAACAATTTCTAAATAAGAAAGTTATTTCCAGTTAATATTCTGCAATTTAAAATGAATTTCCTTGAATAAAAATGAATTAATGAACAAATATACAAGAACATCTTCATGGGTATGTGCAAATTTAGTGCCACCAAAATATGTTAATATAATATAACATAATATATGTGGAAAACGGGCAGGTAACTCAAATACATATAGACAATCTAACAAAGACTCACGGAGCTCTTCCCTTTCATATGAAAAAGAAAAATGTTTTGCTGACAAACCCTCTATTGTTCATAGTAACTATGACTGTTTTAGCAGATGTACTTTACAGTAGCTTTTTGTCCAGTTTTTATTCGAAAATGCAGATTAACGGTAAAACAAAAAACTGAAACAACTAAAAACAGTAAAAGAAAATTGTATTTCAGCTCTACTTTTGAAATGTAAGATTTTTTTCCTCAGTCTATAAATACACTCCAGTGAAGAGTGAGATGTTTGCAGGGGAAGCAAAGTGTCTGAATAGATACAGCCTATAATATAAGGTGCAGTGGTTCATCATAAAAGGTTTATAATTGACTGTAGTGTCTCTCTCAGTTACACACTTTGGGGACATTTTAATTTACAGGAAGCAAACTGTGCTACAATAACTGAAAATAATTATGTACAAAACAAGTAATAGCACCACAATGACTGAAAATGACACAGTCACAACATACCAGTAAGTTGAACTAAGTGGGCCTAGTTTACTGGATGGATCTATTAGTTATGAATGTTATGTCTGCTTATGACTGATGTGTTTTTTAAGTTAAATGGACTTGGGTTGTTGATTAGACCTCTGCTCAGGTTGAAGTAAGATAGAGCTATGTTGTGAATTATGTTAGATACCCAAACCTCATCATCAAGGTGAATATTATCTTCTAACAAGGAGAGAGAAGGGATGTCAATCAAGCACAGTCATGTCACAATCACACCATCCTGAGATGAGGTCAAATCCAAACTGCTTGTACTGGACAATGGCTTCAAAGTGGCTTAAGAGAGAAACAAACAGTTCAACACTATATATTTCTTTAATCAAATAGTCAAACTTTGAGCCAATCAGCCTTCATCACAACATCACAAGTTGTTTATCACAATTTAGGTTATCCACAAGACATAATAAAACCCGCAGTCTGACAAACAACAGTCCAATGAGACAACAGCTCGAGTTTCCCCACCGTGCTCCCCTGAGCGGGACCTACACTCTTTCCCTCAGAGTGGAATGTGTCCCGGCTCTCCGCGTGGAGAAAGAACGAGGCTTTTAACTTCCGCTCAAAAATGCAAGAAATCTGCTAAGAATTTATGTTTCTCCTCTGGGTCACATTTGCACATTGGTGGATAATTATGACCCGTTTGCTATGTGTTGCACTGAGCTTTGGAACGAAGCCCTAATGGTAATTAATTGATTCCTAGCACTCAGTGGCAATTACTACAGTTCTTGGGAGAAATGAAAGCAGCTGCCAACATGTTCTGCATTAATAGAATAACCTTCATTTGGACACGATGCACAATTTGTGGTGTTGTACCACAGGGACGGCTAATTTGTAACAAAAATGTGTTGTGCTGTTATTATGGGAATTCTGTGCCTTCATATTCCCATTTGCTAATATCAAGACAACAGAAACAAAGACTGAGGTCTTTTATTATATTGAGGGTGCTCAATGTTGAAACTCAAAAGACAGACGATTGGAGTGTAAATAAGTGTCCATTTAACATCACTCTTTCATTCGGAAAGGAAAAAAAACAAAAAACTTTGAAAGCTGTTTTATGCTAATGTCAAGCTTAATTGGCATTAGAAAAATTGCTCTGGCATACTGAGGGGGCTCCAAGATTAGCCAGAAGAAAAAGAACAAGATAAAGCCTTCAAAAGGCCTATTTCAGAGGAATTATAGCTTCCTTTGAACATCATCCAAGTTTTAAATACATTAAAAGCCTGTTGGCATACATGTAAATTAAGCGGTACCAAAGTGTTCCAAAGAATTCATGGTGAATCAGACCAAGGGTACGAGAATAAAATGCAGGGGAAACGTGTCCCAGAAGGGAAGAATCCTGCCATCTCCCACAAGCCTCTCTGCTCGTCCTTTCTTCTCCATGTCCATTCTGCCGTGGGCCAAGTGGCTTAACTTAGATGAAAAGAACAACAGCTAGGAGCTCCCTTGGCAGCAGAGCCCTCACGCTGTCCAAAGTGCCAGTGATGGAGTATTGTGTATAGCACATACAAAAGCCTGTTTAGCAGCACTAAGCACAGAGCACCAGGGATTCCTCTTATTTCCCTTGGTCAGGACAGGCCTGGGTGTAGGAATGTCTGTTCCTCACCATCCTGTAAACCGCGTGCAGTAAACAAAGTGGATCTATCAATCTATCTATATAATCTATATGCTCCTCAGTACCATGTGAAAATACTAACAAGTTTCAACATTCATTAAACTTTTTAGCCTCCAGATTTTTAGAACAGCCTGCCTGATAATTGTGTCTCCTAGAAAATATGTTGATATGCTACTAATCTTCAACAGCAAATATCTTTTGTAAGAAACATAATGCTGGCAAAAATGTGATTAAGTAAACTTTCCAGTGAAAACATGAAGGTATTTCCCTCATTTTGTTCTGCCAAAATATCTGATCTTGCAGTATAATATCCGCTGGTAGTTACTATAGCGTTCAATTAACTTTTTATGGTTATGTTTAGGCACTGGAAGTACTTTTTTTTGCACAGGGAAAGATTGTTGGCAGTGACATATACTGTAAAGCCAGGACATGAAATATTTCATTTAATGAAAGGCACCTGCTACAGATACAGAACTAGTGCAATAATTTACACACTATTGACACAGAATGGACATTGTGCCTCTCTTGTAACATATAAACTGCCACGACTATAGCCCATACTTTAACAAGTACTAGAGTTATTGTATTGTATCACACATTTATTTCAGCAACATAGCAGCATATTGACAAGTAACAGAAATCATTTGTGATTGCGGATGTAAAGTACTGTACTATCTTTAGCACTAAATACATAGTGGTTTGTATATTTGAGGGTAATTGAGCTAACTGTGGATGGGCCTTTTGCTATTAAAGCCCCCCACATTATGGAACTCTGCATGCAACACACTAAAGGCCTGAATATATCACATGTTTGTTGAGGTATGCAGATGTCCACACATAGCCTATGCTTTGTAAAAAATAAAATTAAAAACAGTAAAAGTAATTTTTTAGGATTAAAATGTTAAATTTACACTTTGGGCCGAAATGTGTTCACCCTGTTCACTCTAATTAAAAATCAAATTTAAAAAAAATCCAACAAATGTCAGATCTGGAGATGTGATCCTTAGCTCATAATTGATGTTGTATTCTCTTTTTGTTCAACGGGTTATCTTTATTGAAGAGAACAATGGGACTCAATGTCCTTAGTTAAGTTCTGACTCCACTCGATCAACATGGTCAAGTCATGACGTCTCTTAGAGGATTTACATCTCGAGACGAACAGTGGCATGAAAGCTGTGAATCTTTAAGAGGCTGAAGCACTTCATTTAAAGTTAAGAAGATTTGGATCAAAAGGTTAGAGAGGGAAAAAAAATACACTCAAAGGACGACCCTCTGAAAAAAATTGCCTTCACAGTGCTAAGCTGTACAAGTTCACAGCCATGGCAGGACGCAGTCCGTTCCTTAACAGCCTCAGAGAGATGAAAGGGAAGATTGTCCGCTAGCTTTGATTCAGACTTGGCCAAACAAAGTCTAAAGAATGCCTGGCAAAGTTTGTTTTCTGAAACCTCAAAGTTCTTCAGTACCCCCACCCACACCCACTCCTCTTTCCTCCTCCTCCTCCCCCCCATTAAAAGCAAGCAAGCAGAGAGAATTTATACAATGTTAATTGTTAATTACTTTGGTGTGCTGTGATGCTTAGCAGTGAGCTGGGGATTGCATTGTGTTGCTGAGCTCTTTGAGACCTCAGACCTCGTTTTATTGGAACACATGATCACCAAGTCCTCTGAAAACCGTAAACACAAGCCTTGGAACAGCTATGTGCTGCATATCCAGATGGGATAGTGAATAAAGACTGAAAAGTATAAAGCAGTACTACAAATTACAATGTCAGTATTAATTATGTGAGTGAAGGATTCCCATTTACACCTGGATTGTACACCATGTGATCATGCGTTAACACAAGCTGCAAATGCTATAGGATCTGCCTGGAGGTTGTCTGGCTCAGATGGTGATGCTACATACTTAAAGGAAAGGTGTGTCATGTCACATGTCTGTGTATTAAATATGGAGCTAGAGCCAGGACATGATAGACGTGAGCCTAACATAAAGGAACCAAGGGGAAGAGGTAGCCTGGCTCCATCCGGAGTTCAAATTGAACCTGAACTGGGTGTAACTTCACATATACAAACACAATTAGTCATTTTTTTTAGCTTTGCTGTATCTCCTTGCTTCTAGTCTTTATGTTAAAGAGAGAAAGTGAACATGTATATTTCCCAAAGTGTTGCATTATTCCTTTAAGAGTTCTCCATGTAACGATCGAGACACTGATGGCATGTTAATACCTGCTCTAAATGGGATGAGGATGTGAGTCAGTGACCACCCAGGATTGGTGAAATGCACAATTAGATTCCAATTCAGAAGTGTATTGTGATGTTACGTGAAAAACCCGTGCGACAACAACAACAACAACAACAAGATGCATGTGTCCACTCTGGAGAGGAATTCTAAGAAGCCAATATGTGTTTGACCGAACACATGTTGTGGAAAGTTTGAGTTCAGTCTGGTTTGATGATGGCTCTGGAGAGAATCACACATTTCTGAAATTCCAAAGCTTTAGATCAGCCTGACAAGAGTAATTGTTTGAAATAAATCTCTCAAATAACTTTCCATGAGAACGCCGAAAACCAGAAGCATTTGATTTCAAGTTCTCCCTCTGATGTACGGCTCAAAGTGATTCAGTGTGAAAGACTTTCTGAATTAACTTCTGAGAAATCTCCAAGTAAACAATAATAGGAAACAATATTTGATCACATGCATTTGCTTGTATTCATGCCTGCACATCAGGGAAGCTGCTCCCTCTGTAGTAGTGGATGATACGGACTTCAAATACGGATCACTTTAATTGACACAATGCTTCATCTTACTTTGTCAACTGCTGTTGACAATCCTCAATTCGTGAGCATAATAATTAGATAAATAACAGATATGAAAGGCCAGTGTGAGCCCGCAGAAGGTCTGAAACAGCATTATCACAGCTCACTGTGATCAGAGTCTCTCTCGAATCGGGCCGTTTGATAGAGATCCAGGGGTAAGATTATAGCACAATGGGATTTTTTTTGCTGCCTGCAGCTCTCAAATGCACACATATATATTTTTACAGCCCTAATTAACTGGGCAATTACTTCCACCATGTCAGCTCTGTAGCCGGGTGGTATTACCAAAGGGACTTCAGTACCACCACTGAGAGAGCCTCAGTTTTGTTTCTTTGGTGCTCTGATTCCAGATGTGTGACATTTTTTCTGTATAATAAAACAGGATCTCTAAAAGTGAGACAAACCAGGACTGGGCTGTTGAAATTATGAGAGGCCACAGAGCGTTCTCACTGGTGTGTGTGTGTGCGTGCGCACACATATCATTTATCTTTTTTTTTGCCAAAAAAAGGACGTATTGAGAAAATGGGAGTATTTCTCAAAATCAAGTAAAAGTTGGGTGTGTCCTCTGGTGTTTATAATAGCAGAAAACACCCTTCCACGCCAGCTTTGGATCTAACCCTGACAAACTCATGCTGCTGTTATATCTCCCGTAAGCAGTCCAAAGGAAAACCAAAAAAGGCAAGCACATCAACTTGTCCGGCTGGACGGTGATGCCTTAGATTACCAGCCAACTAATACACTTTACTCCCTTAATTCCATGAAATATGAGTTTACAAACAATACATTTTATCTTATTGGCTCGTTTGAGTTGCTAAGATGTAAACGTGGTGGCTTCACGTTCATTAGAACTATGAATAGCAGCATGTGGATCTTATTTTCTGTGACAGTAAGAGCATGATGAAAGACTAACCTGCCCCATCATCAGACACGCTGCTGTAGGCAGGACAGGCAGGTCTGCCATCAGTGCCCAGAGGTGCTGCTCTGCCTTCCTGTTCTGCTTGAGTGGTCACTACATGTATAGAAGATTTTTAAACTAATTTTTCTTCATTAATAAATAGGTTTTTCTGCTTAGTTAGATTTGCCTGATACCAACACATTTCTTGAGAAAATGCATTACAAATTAAGTCATTTCACATAAAAATATGAAATGAAACATAAAATACTTTCTACATTGTTCGGGTCGTGTTTGACTTTCTGCAGGATGTGACTCTAATGTCTGAGCTTCACATGATAGGCACTCTCTCCCCATGAGTCTGTATTAAGAGATAAAGGAATATTCTGTATAATTCTATATAGAATACAGAGAATAACTGGGACCAATCATCAGCCCTAAAAAAAGACCTCGATACTGAAACATGGCTGTTCTAGTGCTCTGTTATGAACCTGCAGTTTAATAAATGTATTTTCATCTTACTCTGAGCTAATTTTTAAATACTGATAATCCATTACAATTCATTCTGATACATTGGCATCTAAATGCAGACGATGGGATATCATATGGGAAGCATTGCCATATGATTACTGGTGTCTGCACAGCCTTTTACAGTTCCTCGTGTTAAACCAGATTTGAGTTAACAGGGAATCTACAGGAATGCTTCACAGCACAAACAGGAGGTGGGCACTGCTCTCTCAACACAAGCAGAGTGAAATCTCTCTATACTAGTGATGGCAGATGCTGGAAGAAGTCAAAGGCTGTTAGGAAAAATTGGATGGAACAATAGAGAAGTAGTGAAAACATAAGATCACTGGGGAGAAAGAAGCAACATCTTTGTGACAAGACGCAACAGAGTTTATGGGAACTGTGCTGTGATTTTGAGACGTATGAGCACCATCACTGTTTGTCAACCTTAACCATGGTCTTATTCATCTACTGAATAGTTTTAACTGATTATATTATATTGATTTTGAGGTGTCTGTCATTGTTCTGTATTGTGTATATATGTATATTGTTGTTGTTGTTTTTTTACAGAAACGACAACAAAATTCACCCAATTAAATACATCTCCAATTATTTTCAAATGTGCCTGACATTTTAATCAGTTAACATTTGTATCAGAACATTCGCAATCATTGCAAAAAATACTGGACTTGGTTATTTGTCTTTGAATAAGACAAATAACCAAGTCCAGTTGCGATCGATTTAGTCTACTTGAGATAACTATGACCTGGATGAATGAGAATATTCACAGGCTTGTTTCCATTCCTAACATTGTGTGTGTGAATGTGACTGTAATGTCAATGTAATGTGAATAATATAAAAACTGACTGTGCCTTTAAATCAATGAGATCTAGTATCTGGAGTGTTGCACGTCAAAATATCCAATGATTAAAACGCTCTCAACTCTGTCTTCTTCTTTTGATGCCCAGTTCAAACCAGGAAAACCTAAAAAAAAAACCTAAAATTATATTAATTTGGAATCCATTATATATCTGACAATGGTTTTAAATAAAACACATTTCACATTTCAAAGGCTTATATAAGACGGCCCATGGTGCATATTGCAGTGTTGTATAATAAATCAAACGTCTACTCACTTGTCCCAGTGGGAAGCATCCATGACCCATATTGAACACATCTGTTGAGCAAAGTGTTGCCAAGGCCAAATACAGTTAATATCAATTAGCCTTTGCATTCATATTATTATAAATTGCAAAAGAGAAGAACAAAACCCAGATCTGATAAATACTAATTAATGTCTGAACTGTGCTTATTTTTTTCTCCAAACACAATTTGTCTTCTTTCTATTGTTGCTGGCTAACCGTGTGTTGTGTATCTGCACAGGACGAGCACAGAGTCTACAAATATTCTTCCTCTGTGGAGCTGCTTTGCTATTCCCAAGCAGAGCTGCATGTTGGCCTGTGGCTATAAACGATATTCCAGCAAGTGCTTTACAACATGCAATGTTTATTGGTGGATACTATTAATGGGCTTGCCTCTTTTGCACGGGTAAAGTGATTTACACCGTGGCAGGTGCCTCAGAGCGCTAAGAGTTGCTGTATAAAGAGCGCTGCTGTCCAGGCTTTGCAGACAGGATATCCACAGATGTGAAGCCAGACCAGATGGCATGTACATCTGAGACAGAGGGAAAAGCTGGAGACAGAGGGATAAAGACACACAGAGTTGGAGGGGGACAAGGACAAGGGCCAGACACAGGCCTGCATTAAGCTATGCGAGCGCGGCCATGTGCGCCTGACATTTAGTCGGCCCTCAACTCTCCATTGACTCACTCTGCGTAGCTCAAAACATGCCTGCGGGCCACAGAGGACAATGACCGCCTTCTCCTTTAACCAGCATCAAAAGGAGAGATGAAAACAGCCACATGATAGTGCACCCATCAGAAGTGTAAAAACGCAAATTTAATATATGAATATAGCTCTGTGGTGAGCCTAAATCGTTCTGAAGACCAGTCTTTAAACAAATTGGCCTTGTTGAACCTCACCCACCCGCCACCACTTCATATCTGGACTGTGATTTCTCTGGAGAGAATATAATATATGTGCAAATGGGGTAACGCATAAAATCAGGGGGGAAAAATCCTGTCTTTGTACCCTTTGTATCTTTTACATCCATGCAGTTGCATAACAATAAGACAAAGAGAATATGTGATGAAAGTATTAGAGTGATTTAAATAACTTTGTCTGCTTGTGCAACATGGAGAGAGAGAAAGAAAGAAACAAGAATGAGTGTCACCCAATTAGAGGTTCCGCACAGCCCATGGGAGAAGAAACTATTACCCAGCTGAAGTTACAAAGCCAAGCAGAGGGCTCTAATCTTTAAAAGTGATTAGACTGAGAGGAGCAGGAGTAGATGCCCTGCTATGCCCCACAAAAGCTAATAGCGTTGAACTATGTATTGTGTCTTTAAAAGGTCAAAAATCGAAATTACAATTATGAAATTGTATGAAATTACATTTCATACCAGTACCAGTACATTACAATTTCTGATTGTCACATCATGACAACATATACTACGAAAACTACTGACCAAACTTAACGCTGATCTAACATATTAACATGCTATCAGGAGCTAGTTAATGTGCTACTGCTACTGATGAAAGCAAATGACAACATAGAGGTGATACCGCCTATCGTATGAAATGTCAAATATGTTTGATATATAGGAATAGTTTAAAGTTTTGGAAAATACATTTGCTTTTGCATTTGCTTTCTTGCCAAGAGTTAGATGAGAAGACTGATGACTCTCTCATGTCTGTGTATTAAGTATGGAGCAAGAGCCCATTAGCCCATTGTTCGCCAATAGGGATGTGTTGTCACAGTCTGCCCCCCTTTCACCTACCTCTAAGTAATTTTCCATTCCCTCTCCACTCACCTGCCAGCCACGCCCCCCTCATCAGACCTACTCCCCTCACCTGCTTCCCATCACCAATCAAGCTAGGATTTAAGCTCTCCCTGCTCACTCACTCTCTGTCAGATTGTTCTACATGCTCCTGCAAGACTTTCCAGCACTCTTCTTCGGATTGATCTCCCGCTGCCGACTTTGCCTGCCTTGGACCAACCTGTTTGCTGTACTCCCGGTAACCGACCCTGCCTTCTGTCTTCGACCACGAGCTTCTGATCTCTCTGGATTCTGCCAGCTGGTGTCGGCCCAGCTACTGGTGGCTAGCTCCTGGTACGTCTGCCTCAACTCCTGCCTACCTGCTTGCTGGACTGGTGTTCCCAGCCTAAGGCCCCAGACTTTCCCTGTGCCCAGAGAGACTGATTCCTGCGTGTGCTGCATTTGGGTTCTAATTACACCCGTTACAGTACAATCTGACCAGAAATGGACCCAGCGCACCCTTCTTCGCCGCAGTCCCGGCTCAAGAGGATCGAAGACGCACTTCAGCAACACGAGGAAAGATTCGCCTCCATTACAGCTGACATCCAGCAGGCTACGGGGAACCAGACACAAGGGTTAGCTATGCTAGCTAACCAGGTCCAGCAGCTGGCAGCAGCCTTTACCCAATCTGCAGCTGCTTCGGCTGCTGCTCCACCAGCACCACCCCCGCCTGCTGCTGTTCCCATTCCTTCGGGTCTACTGCCGGAGCCCCGGGTGGGACCTCCAGAACGATACGCTGGAGATCCGGAAGGCTGTAACCCCTTCATCACCAACTGCTCCATCCTCTTTGCTCTGCAGCCCCAGACCTTCGCTTCAGAGGAGGCCAAAGTGGCGTTTGCCATCAACCACCTGACAGGTCGAGCCCGCCTGTGGGGAACAGCAGAGTGGGAACGCCAGACCACTGCCTGCTCCTCCTTCCAAGCCTTCACCATGGAGCTTCGTAAGGTGTTTGGCATAGCATCCATCGGTCCAGACGTCACAGGGGGTCTGATGGACTTGAGCCAAGGTGAACAAACTGTCGCCAACTACGCCATTGAGTTCCGCATCAGGGCCCGTCAGAGTTACTGGAACGAGGCTGCCATTTGCGATGCTTATCTGCGGGGTCTGGAGGACTACATTAAAGACGAGTTGGTCTCTCACAACCTTCCCTCTTCTCTGGATGAACTTATTGAACTTACATCCCGGATTGATCGCCGCGTGCAGGCAAGACGCCAAGAGAGGCGGCAAGGACAGGCAAACCAGCGCCTGCTGGGCCGACCACGTGTTCCTCCAGAGACTTTGGGTACCTCTAGTGGTCAGGGAAGAGAGGCCGTACCCATGCAGGTGGGCATCAACTGCATACCACTGCCTGCCCCGGTTCCTGTCAATGCCCTCGATGGTCATCTCCTGGGGAAAGTGACTCACCAGACCACACCCATCCGCATGCTTATGTCCGGTAACCACCATGAGACAATCCAGTTTCACATTCTGCAGTCTCCCCGAATCCCTCTCATCCTGGGATTCCCGTGGCTCCGTCGCCATAACCCTCATGTCGACTGGGCGACGGGGTCAATCCTGGGGTGGGGGTCATCTTGTCATCAAGTGTGTCTCCAACAAGCAGCTGCTCCCCAGCTGTCCCGATGTCCCAGTCCTCTGCTTGACCTGTCAGGGGTGCCGGTGGAATACCATGACTTCAGGGAGGTCTTCAGCAAGGTTAAGGCAACCTCATTGCCCCCACACCGGCCATATGACTGTGCCATCGACCTGCACCCCGGCTCTACTCCTCCTAGGGGGCGCCTGTACTCACTGTCAGCTCCGGAGAGGGAGGCCATGGAGACCTACATTAATGACTCTTTGGCAGCAGGCATTATCCGTCCCTCCTCGTCCCCTGTTAGTGCTGGCTTCTTCTTTGTCCAGAAGAAAGATAAATCTCTTCGGCCCTGTATTGATTATCGAGGCCTGAATGACATAACTGTAAAGAACCGCTACCCCCTCCCTCTCATCTCCTCTGCCTTTGAGCTCCTGGAGGGGGCCACCATATTTTCCAAATTGGACCTTCGCAACGCCTACCATTTGGTCCGCATCCGGGAGGGGGATGAGTGGAAGACAGCCTTCATCACCCCCACTGGACACTACGAGTATCTAGTCATGCCCTTCGGCCTCACCAACGCCCCTGCTGTCTTCCAGGCCCTGGTTAATGACGTGCTCCGGGACATGTTGAATAAGTACGTGTTTGTTTACCTGGATGACATACTGATCTTTTCCAAGACCAAGGAGGAACACGTCCACCACGTCCAGGCAGTTCTCCAGCGGCTCCTTGAGAACTCTCTCTTTGTCAAAGCCGAGAAGTGCGAGTTTCACTCCTCGTCTGTGTCCTTCTTGGGTTTCATCGTGGGTCCTGGGAGCATCCAGATGGACCCTGCCAAGATGTCAGCTGTTTCAGATTGGCCCACTCCTGACTCTCGCAAACAACTGCAACGGTTCCTGGGCTTCGCCAACTTTTACCGGAGGTTCATCAGGGGTTACAGCATGGTAGCCGCTCCTCTCACGGCTCTGACTTCCTCCAAGGTGCCCTTCCAGTGGTCATCCGCAGCCGATGAGGCCTTCCGGTCCCTCAAAGCCAGGTTCACGTCAGCCCCTATCCTCCAAATGCCTGACCCAGAAAGGCAATTTGTGGTGGAGGTGGACGCCTCTGACGTGGGAGTAGGAGGGGTGCTCTCCCAGCGGTCAGCCAAAGACCAGAAGCTCCATCCATGCGCCTTCTTCTCCCGACGACTGATCCCAGCTGAGAGGAATTACGACATCGGCAATCGAGAGCTTCTGGCAGTCAAACTGGCTCTGGAGGAGTGGCGTCACTGGCTGGAAGGAACTGCAATGCCGTTTTTGGTCTGGACTGACCACAAGAATCTGGAATACATTCGGTCAGCCAAGAGGCTGAACTCCCGACAGGCCAGATGGGCTCTGTTTCTGACCAGATTTAACTTTTCCCTCTCCTACCGGCCGGGGTCCCGCAACGTGAAGCCTGATGCCCTGTCCCGGCAGTTTTTGAGAGAGGAGGACTCGGCTGCCAGTTCCGACACCATTCTCCCCTCCTCTAGTCTGATAGCATCACTCAGCTGGGAGGTGGAGGAAAGAATTAAGGCAGCTTTAGAAGATCAGCCTGGGCCCAGCTCATGTCCTCCTAACCGCCTGTTCGTCCCCGCTCCCCTACGGTCCGACGTCCTCCAGTGGGCCCACAACTCCCTGCTCACCTGTCATCCTGGGATCCAGCGGACCAAAGAGGTGGTGCAGCAAAGATTTTGGTGGGCGACTCTGGCCGAAGACACCCGGGAGTTTGTGAACGCCTGCCCAGTATGCAACCAGCACAAACCCTCACACAAGGCCCCTGCTGGATTCCTGCATCCGTTGCCAGTGCCCCACCGGCCCTGGTCCCACATCTCCCTAGACTTTGTTACCGGTCTGCCACTGTCCAACGGCCACACCACTATTCTCACAGTGGTAGATCGGTTCAGCAAGATGGCACATTTCGTGCCCCTGCCCAAGCTTCCCTCAGCCAAGGAGACAGCTGAACTGGTTCTGCTACATGTGTTCCGACTGCATGGTTTCCCTACTGACGTGGTCTCCGACCGGGGGCCCCAATTCACCTCCGTTTTCTGGAGGGAGTTCTGCACGCTGGTAGGGGCCACCGTCAGTTTGTCATCCGGGTTCCACCCCCAGTCCAACGGCCAGTCTGAGAGGATGAATCAGGAGATGGAGACTGCTTTACGCTGCATGGTCTCTCAAAACCCCTCATCCTGGTCCCAGCGGCTTCTGTGGGTGGAATACGCCCATAACACCCTGACCAGCTCTGCAACTGGACTCTCTCCATTTCAGTGTGCCTACGGGTTCCAACCCCCACTCTTTCCCGCCCTGGAGAAGGAGGTTTCCTGCCCATCAGTGCAAGCCTTCATCCGTCGCTGCCGCAGGACCTGGACTCAGGCCCGAACCACCCTTCTTCGCTCCACCGACCGCTACTCCACCACGGCCAACCGTCGTCGATCTAAAGCTCCGACTTTTCAAGTTGGCCAGAAGGTGTGGTTGTCTACCCGGGATCTACCCTTACGCGTAGAATCGAAGAAGTTGGCTCCCAGATTTATTGGACCTTTTGAGGTTCAAAAGGTCATCAACCCTGCGGCAGTGAGGCTCAAGCTACCCAGGTCCATGCGGGTCCACCCCACTTTCCATGTGTCCAAGGTCAAACCCGTCCGTGAGAGCCCCCTGGTCCCCGCTGTTGCTCCCCCGCCCCCACCCCGCATCATCGATGGGGGTCCCGCCTACACCGTCCGTCGTCTCCTTCGTTCCCGTCGCCGGGGAAGGGGTCTCCAGTACCTGGTGGATTGGGAGGGGTATGGTCCTGAGGAAAGGTCCTGGGTCCCTGCACGGCATATTTTGGATGCTTCCCTCATCAGGGAGTTTCATCGATGTCACCCAGATCAACCGGCTAGGTCCTCGAGACCCTCTAGGAGTACTACCAGTCCGCCTCCCTGTTCACCCGAGGTCTCTGACCACAACTCTGAGTATGAGGAAACCCCTTCGGAGGAGGAGGCACCTTCTGAAGCAGGGGAGGAGGAGGACATGGTGCTTTCAGAGGAATATTAACCTCCTCCGGGCCCTCGCCACCCTCCCGACTCAGCAATTCATCTTTAAGGACGTCAGGAGCCGTCCCTTGAGGGGGAGGTTCTGTCACAGTCTGCCCCCCTTTCACCTACCTCTAAGTAATTTTCCATTCCCTCTCCACTCACCTGCCAGCCACGCCCCCCTCATCAGACCTACTCCCCTCACCTGCTTCCCATCACCAATCAAGCTAGGATTTAAGCTCTCCCTGCTCACTCACTCTCTGTCAGATTGTTCTACATGCTCCTGCAAGACTTTCCAGCACTCTTCTTCGGATTGATCTCCCGCTGCCGACTTTGCCTGCCTTGGACCAACCTGTTTGCTGTACTCCCGGTAACCGACCCTGCCTTCTGTCTTCGACCACGAGCTTCTGATCTCTCTGGATTCTGCCAGCTGGTGTCGGCCCAGCTACTGGTGGCTAGCTCCTGGTACGTCTGCCTCAACTCCTGCCTACCTGCTTGCTGGACTGGTGTTCCCAGCCTAAGGCCCCAGACTTTCCCTGTGCCCAGAGAGACTGATTCCTGCGTGTGCTGCATTTGGGTTCTAATTACACCCGTTACATGTGTAGGGATTAAACAGATGAGATACAACATGTTAATTAATTAAGCTTTTCAGATGTTGGTAACTTGAACTTTTTATAGAGTCAGAGTAGCTGTTTTCCCCCTGTATCCAGTCTTTATGCTAAGATAGGCTAATCGCCTCCCAGCCCCAGATTCATGCTTAATGTTCAGACATGAGAGAGATATTGATATTTCTAAAAAAAAAAAAAAGAAAAAAAAAAAAGTCAAAGTAACACCCAAGTGTTTCCTGTGGCATCACCCTCAGGCCAGACTTTACACATTCTGCTAAACAAGTGGTAAGATCAAAGAACACCCGAGTTCTCTCTATATTTTTCATTAGTTCGAAATTGTATTTTCTTGTTTGAAATCACATATACTTTGGTTGGAAAAGGCTCCTGAGTTTACATTCTGTACTTAAAAATGCTTTCGCGTGTGGATATAATTTCGAGTTCCACTTTTTATAACAATATAAAGCCCAGCGAGTCACTCCGAGTCACAGTTTTGGCTAAAGAAAGAAACAACAAAGGTGATACCACAAAGACAGCAGCACACACAGCCCAGACAGGCATCTGGGAGGCAGAGAGAAAAACAAGGCCAGGCACCCACACTGTGTTTAACAGCAATGTCAGCGTGACTGGCCATCTCTCCATCGACTTTAAACAGAAATCTATTGAAAGGAAGATCCATTAAATATGGAATTTCAGTACAATTTGTCTTCAAAAGGGATAAAAGAGCTCATTATGTGGGCTCTGCACTTCTTTGACTATTAGAAAGAGACGTTAGTCATGCCTGCTTATCTCACAACCTTATGAGCACAGGATTAAAAGATCAAAGGCTGACTTAGGTTTAATATTATAGAAAATGTAAGCTCCTTTTTTCAGATGCACTTTGGACTGTGCCTTTTTTATCCACTCTCAATGCTTAGATCAAAATGTTGAAATTTCATATTCATTTCATCCACTGTCCAAATGCGAAATTTATGTCCACACCTCTCACATCCAGTGAGGATATGAGAGGGTGGATGTAAGAGGTTACTGATCTATTTCAAAGTGGACCCTTTAAGACCTTCAAGTCAATTCCCTGTTGATTACACGGGCTTCAAGACTGACAGAAATAAACACAGAGCTAAGTTTCAAGAGGACTTTGAAGTACACTAAGCTGAGAGCGGAGACCGGCGCTGGACAGTAACTTCTGTCCTAATGAAAATATTCTGTCACCACTCAATTATACACTTAAAGGTTCAGGGGGTTAGAAAATGATGCAAACACAATGGCGCACAAAAACTAAAGAACTTGGGGAACTTTCTATTCTCGGTAGCTGTGGACCAGTCTAACGAGGATGTGCGTTTTCTGGCACAAACTTCAGAGGGTAAAATCAGCTTTGCTGTCTGATCGTCTCATGCTCATTACTCCCCGAGGAGAATACACACTCAACAAAAGAGGACACTGACTTGTAGCAGACATTATGCTGCAAAAATAACCCAGAATAAACATTTTCATTTTATTGCTATTCAGTCCTAAAATGACATTATTCCTAAAAGTGAAATATATGACAATTTCACTTGTTTAATCTATTTCAGTGTCTAATATGGGCTTATTTCCCCCCTTAGCTTTAGACAAAGCACAAACAGCGAGTACATTTCTGCACTAGCTTAAAATCAATCAATCAATCAAGAAAATGAAAAAATGATCTGAAATGATCAATCTAGTGTCAGTTACATGACATGCGTAGGACATTTTTTGCAGTGTGTGTTGCTGTCTGAGGGCGACTGTCTGACTACACAGACAGACTGGAAACAATCCTACCCCAGAGACTAAACCTAAACTCATTTATAGTCCTGGACTTCAAGCAGCATCTAAACAATGTGCAGCTATTGCACTCTTTTTTTTTTTTTTTTTAAGTGGGTCCATCCGGCCTGGTTTGCATTCCAGCATCCACGTGGTCTTTTTGATGGTTTGTAGTGACTGGATTTGGTCTTGTTGGTAAAACAACAAAAAAAAAGGGCAGACTGGTAGCGCAGTAAACAACTCAAATCAAAGATCATTGTTTATAAGTCTATTTAATCAGAGTCCATCATGGATTCATGGATTTTTTTTAAAAATGTACTCATGTTAGAGATCTGGCAACTTGTCAGATAATTACAGTGTAACAGTGTTCTTCAATTAACAACCGACCCTCAGTATATGATGCTCTGTACTTATCAGCCTTCTTTTAAGCCACGTCTTCATCCTGTAGTATCCTACACAGTATAAGCAAACATGTAAACTATCAGACAGCAGTGCATTGTGTGTTACCTTAAGTATTTTAGTACTTTGATTATGGAACAATATTGTGGAACACTATAAAAATTAAAATTTGGGCATAACAACACCATAATGGGAATCTGCAACCCAGAAATGCAGCACCCCTTTGCCAACAAATGCCTTTCAGCAGTGTTGAACTGTTTTTGGGTGGACCTTAATAATAACACTAATAGCCATTGGTTAATGGCCAGCAGTCTAAGATTCACACAGTTGCAACCTGCCCTTGAAGCTCCTGGCTCCAGTCATGGTGATGTGGGAGACTAGCGCTCTCTCTTCTTCTTTGGTCTTAGATAGATATACTTGGAACCGTTGGGATAAGAAGCAGACTAAAACAAGTTTGCAATTATCTTCTATCCACCCTGTGTCTCACATCTGGACTCCCCTTGGAGAGCAGGCATGCCAACAAAAGTCTGCACAACAGAAGAACAGAGAGAAAAAGAGGGTCATTGAGTTTTTTTTATCATACCAAACATTTCTTTTTTTTCTTCTTCCATGTACATTTATCATTATTGAGGAGTGTTGCACAAAGAAACAGCCATCCAGTCTCAGTTGACATTGTCTCATCTCGATCCTAAACTGAAAGTAGCTGGATAGGACATACGCGGTACATCCAGCGTTGGTGGCAGTGGGTTCAGTGTGTCTGTTCAGAGGCCTGTTCTGCAGGTTGTGTGGTGAGTGAGTGGAGGAAGAGCGGAGAGACAGGCCTGGCTGGAGATCATTAGAGCTTGTTAGTGTCCCTGCTGCCCCGGGCCTGTGAGGGGCCTTCGTTTGGGGAACCTCTCCTCTGATCCTACTGAGACTGAAGCAGCATGTAAGGGGGACTGGGGCAGGGACAGAGAAAGGGTAAAGGGGGGGGCAGGGCTATGGGTTCTTTGACATTTACAGTACACCAAACGACCCAACAGATCTGCTGGTCTGACTTTTATCTGCCTCATCCCTAAGGCTATTAGGCAGTTTATCAGGGAAATGGCTGCTAAAATATACATCTGTCTTAGTGTCAGCTCATACCAGCTCTCCTCTGTCTGCGTGCTGCTGCTAGTCAGTTCAATATTTAAATCATCAGTCTCCATAAGCGTTTGATGTTAGCTCCTAACAAGCTCTGTCTCTTACACTGACAGGCCCATGGACGAAGTGACTGTTTACTGTCAGGGATGGAAAACGCTGCCTTCTGTTGTTTCGTCATGTGTCGATAAGATCCAATGAGACTACTTTGTTTGAATAACTGCATGAAGGGCTTGAAGCAATGTGCGCCTCAGCAAGTCTATTTCCTTCTTTCAGCAATTCTGATGACACTTTTGCCAATACTGGAGTTCTGTCAGAATCAAAGAGTTGATATCGCATATATCAGTTGATGCAAATCAGTGGGAACTGCTCACATTATATCATAGTGCCAATATTCAGGTCTGGCGGCAGGAAATAGGATACTTCAACTTTTCATCGTGACATTAGTGCATTAATGTATTTGCATACAGCAGGAATTATTAAACATCTTATTTTCATAAATTCTGTCTAATTTGGAAGGTAAAGTCTAGTCAGTTCAAACATTTGGCTTGATTGATGCTTATTCTGAGGAGTGAAGTTGAATTCATAGAAAATGGCCATTTACTGCAGGGTATTTTAAAATAAATAGAAACTTTGGACATTATGTGCGACTTAAATGCAATTAACCCCTTTCAAAATCCGTGATATTTATTACACACAAACAGTTTGTCTGTTTATTCTACCTCACATGTTATGTGTTATTTCTCATCATGCCACTGTCACGTGTGAGGAGGATTTATGAAGCTTGAGGCTGTGCATGTCTGCGTGTGTGTGTGTCATCTGTTGAGATTCTGGCGTGAGTGTTTGCTCCCCTGAAGGCTGACATTCAACATGGTGCCCCACACACACACACACACACACACACACACGCACGCACGCACACACTGCTCTGCTGTCTTACGCTATATGACCTTTGACCTATGTTAATGCAAACTTTAAAAATGGTTAAAATGGTTGTGTGTATTGTGGATAGGGTTGTTCATGGTGGCTAATTCTCTGAGGAATTACCACCCAACTGTACATTTCCCCTGAGCTCTACAGAGTGTTTTAGCATCTTTTCTGCTGATTGCTCACCGCTTTCATCAGCATTCTTTCCAGCTGCACCAGGCAGCTGTTTTGTGCTACAAACATCTGATAAACACTGTGTACGCTGTCTACCAAACACTAAACAGCAGACAGTCAAAATTAGCAACTTGCTGGTGAACATAGTAGTGCATTTAGCAGCTTAAGATGATAACATGAATGGATTTGTACATACACTAAGCAACCTTTTGCTAGCATATCAGACAAATCAACTTCATAAGATAATAATGAGTGAAAGTTGTGTGTTGTCTTTTGTTGCATTTGGTTTCATTGGGCTGAAAATATATTTAATACAGGTGAAAGTCACAATTGTAATTTGCAGTTAAAAACAGGATGTAGAGGCAAGTCATAGCATGACAAGGTGGTTATTGGGATAAACTAGAGGGGCCGCAACATCGGTTAGAGAGAAATAATAGAGAGGTGGAGATAAGATTGTTTAAAAATCACTTGGGATTTTTATGTACACTGCTGGGATGCCCTGAACTAACCGCTAAAATGAATCCAGTTTTGAGGAAAATGAAGATGTGATTTTGTGAATACAAGATTATCTCAATAATGTGCAGTTTCCACTTGACCCAAAACCCTTCAGCCCCAATCTTGAATACACCCCCCCTCCACCCCAATAAAGCCATAACAAACCCCACTCTGACCCAGGCTTCTCTCACCCTTCACTCGGTTCTCCTCGCCCTGCGTCTGGATGCTGTACACGTTGCCTCCTTTTTGGAATTGATCCCCAGAGGAGGGTCCAACCCCCCAGCAGGATCTCTCCCTCTCTGTGGGCCTCCCCTGGGCAAAAGAGAAGATTAAAACAAACAGGACTTTAATCAGTGCGCCCCACTTCTCTCTGCTCAGCTGCCGACAGAAGGAGCCCTCTCCAGGAAGGCTGCCTCAAATCAAAGCTTCCTGCTCGCCACTTGCTGCTTCGCCGATCCGTATCACAACAACAAAACCAGCAGAAACAATTATTTATTCCTTTTGATGTGGGTTTTGAAGTTACCCCACCTCTTCCACTATGCGCCCATACCCCCACCCGTACCATCAACCCCACCAACCCCCATCTCCACCCTCCTTCCTTCTCCCCTCCTCTTCCTCAACCAGCCCCTCCAGCTCTCTGTATCTTTTACTCCCAAAGAAACAAGGTCATGCCAGTTTCTCCGTTAAACGGGAGGATCCTTTGAAGGAGCAGCAACTCCAGAATCAACCACTTTTTCTTATTTGACACTTAGGAATGTGTGTCGTTGTTTGACATAAACTCGATGGGTTGCGTCATTAAAGTGACCACCACCCCATTAAGTGTGTCTGTCAAGTTGTAAATATCACTTTCACAGCGTAATGTGCTACACATTACTGCAAATTTCACTCAGTTAGTCCAGTGTCATGGCATAATGCGATTATTCATAGTTACTTCAGCAATTATTTGCCTGAAAAATGTATATCATACTGTGGATTACATAGTGCAAATTGAAAAGTTAGTATCATTATTGTTAAACAATTATGTTTCTACTCATATTTCTCATTTCAGGTTCCAAAAATGTAATATGAGTACATAAAAAAAAATGCAAATAATCTCATCACCAGTCTGTATTAGATGAAACGGGTTTGGTGTGGTGGTTTTTCAGAGAGCAGGTTGCTGAGATTCAGATCTGAACACTGTTGCCGTCACTGCCGCAGATCCCAGTTCACTTTTTCTTAGATTCAAAGTAGCACCAGTTGAGAACAATCTCTCAACAGGACCCGAATGTACGAGAGCCGCTATTCGGCTCTATACCACAACATCTGCTAAAGCTGTTGGGTAAGTCTGCAGCTTCATCAAAAGGCTTGGCAGAGAAAGAGCCCCTCAAACACGCAGATGGTAATCATGTTTTTATCATTTGCTGAAAGTTGCGATCCTCTAAATTCATTTAATTGGGGGGTGAGAAGTGGGGGTGTTTAATTCCACCTTAAATGTCTGCCAAACTGGTTTTTGACAGGTCACATATTATGTGCTCTAAAAAATATCAAGAGATTTATGGGTTTTTCAGCTCAATATTGTCATTTTGGATGCATGTCCCATGGCACATATTTTTATGGTTGGGCGGCTCCGTCTCACATTTTCACCACTTTGAATGAGTTGAGAAATTCTTGCATAAAAAATTGCCAAGATCTCCACACTGACTGTATTACACTAAACATGTGTCTTCATTTAACGTATCAACCACAGGGTTCGTGGCATGCTCTTCTAATGTCACCAACCTTCAGCCACTTAAATCACACTCAATATCTGTAACTCATTAATAACCCGTTTCAATCATTTCCAAATTTGGCACCATTTTCACAAGAAGAGTGTCTTTTGAATAAAGAAAAAAAAAAATAGTAAAAGGAAAATATTGCTAAATGCTTCTTTGCCAATAAAAAAAAATCAGATCATCATGTGCAAAACTCAAAAAAAAAAACAAAAAAAAAAAAAAAAACAAGGCGCAGGATTATTATCAGCTTCAATGGTATTGAAATAGTTTGTTTACTTCTAAAGCATCAGTTAGTTTTTCAGAGTACTGAATTAATTTAGTTTAATGCTAACTGAAGAATGTGTGCACAGGACCATCAGTGCAGTGATGACAAGGAGTAAAACAGTCTGTGGCTTTTTTTGGACTCCCTCCGGGGCAATTAGCTGCACTTATGGTGAACAGGCTGCTGTTTCTTACTTATATTGATTTTAACTGATATAACAAAGGTGTTGGAGTTGTGGAAAATATTTAACTTACTATCTACATCGCCATCTCCATTAACCTTAGTGGATTTATTGGATTACTATACAGAATAACTATTATAAAACATTACTCGGGCATGCAAGCTCACACAATGCACTGTAAAATGTTCATGAGACGTATGAAGAAAAAGATTATTACTTCTATATAAAATGTGTAATGTGTAACACATGTAAGACTTTGACACGCTGTAAAATGTTTGCTGTGTCATATTTCAATAATAGAAACCGTCTTTGTAGTCACGGTAACACTGAACCCGCAAAATTGTAAACATGCGGACTGTAAAAGGTTTTCCATGTAAATTAGGTCCCTGAATGGTGATACTGAGCTTGTTAAGCATCTCATTTTCTGTTTTACAAGTCTCTTTAATTCTTTTTTTTTTTTTAATTGGCTTTTAATTAAACTCCAGTTAATTACACAACTCTTGAATGACTTTTGTATCCCCAGCTGGGCGTGGGGAGGAGAGGAATCTGGCAGAACTAAAAGTGCAGCAGCAGCTGACACCCAGACATTTTATGCTTCCCTAACTCAAAACCAGACCTTTATGGACACATCTCTCGTCTGCGGAGGGTTCAAGCTGGTGTTGGTTGAGTGTAATGGTGGTCATCTGTGAGCTCAATTCATCGTTGTGTCAGTTAGATGCCTTTAAAGTGGTGATGCATTATTGTTTTATATTATGGCATTGGCGGGTCTTCACTGTCCGTGACCGATGACAGGTGAGTCCTGCCACACAAATATAAGAAGAAGCAGAATCTGAAGCATTTCACTTTAAGAGGATTCAGCACTGGCAGGCAAGGTTAATCCATATCAGAGTGAGAATCCCATTAACTGCAAAAAATATCTCACAGAGAAACATTCTGCATGGGTGAAGATCAAATACAAGGTCAGCAGTGATTTAACCTAGTTGTTAAAACTTTTGTTTCTCTTTTCTCTCGCTGCACACCTCTGAGCGTGTTTTATACGCTGCAACGGATAGAAGACGTACTGCAGGGTTGTGTATACCCTGAAAAGAAGAGCCATTACCAGCTTTGACGGGCCTGTACAGTTCAGTGGCTTGTCAGAAAACAAAGGCAAGGAAAATGTGTTGAAATGAAGAGTGGCCTGGTTACCCTGAGAGCAGCTAACAAATCCCCTGGCTCTGGAGCTGAGAGGGGGGTCTGCAGACTATGACTGATCCATGCTCACTCCACTGTGTTCATACTGTGTACTGCTCCCAGTAAACATGTGAGTGCCTCCAGGGACCTGCAAGCTGTCCATATTCCTCATCTCATGTTGAACACGAGGAATCAGACTTTTTTAAGCCGTAACCGGTGCTGTAGCTACACTGAGGCCAATGTTTATGTTTTTTCACCCACAAGATAATAATGGTTTGACTTTTTTCTAATAAACTTTCAGCTAGATGTTGTGTAACCGGGGGGATTGTACAGCTTGACGTCACCCCACTGTTTCCTAGAAAGTAAAACAACATGTTTTGCAATGTGAACCTGCAGTTTAGAACTGATTAGTCCAAAGGAAGAGATGCGGCTTCTTCCTGTAATTGAACGGATCCACCAAGGTGTGACAAGGATCTATGTTCTTCTGATGAGTGCTGCGTCTGACAGCAAGCGTCACGGCTGACAGTCACATCAAAGCTCAAAGAACCGGTGACATTTCAAACAAAAAAAAAAGAAGCACAATCTTTATCCTTCCTCCAGCATCACTAACTTTACCCCATGCTCAATGCTGACCATTTAGTTTGAATTGAGTCATACTCAATAGGGGAGGAGAGCTTTGAAAATAACTTTATCTGTGTGATGCTGTTTTTCAGGGAACACAAAAGGACTGACAGACCACTTATCTGCAGATTCTTTAAAAGAAAACGAAAGGCAAAGAAAAAAGGCGAGCCTACCTGATGTTTTCTCTCTCTCTCTCTCTTTTTCATGAGGCACTGTCTGCGGCTGCAATCCCTTTATCTGCCTTTCATTAGCGCCTCGCTCGCCATCTTAGTCTGGGAGACACTTTCTCCCAGCCTGTGATGTTTCTGCAGATTACAGAGGGCCTTTGAAGCCACTGCACTCCTCATTGCCGGGGCCTCAGACAGGCCCATGCCATCTGTCAGATTGACGGCAAAGTAGCGGAATGGGCTGAGACACCCTCTGTTGATCCACACTTTTGTCTTTTATGTGTCACGTTTGGATGTTGCGCGGCAGCCACACCTTTGTAATCTGCTGCTGGGACCCGTCTGAAAGACTGGCCCCTGCAGCACATAAACACACACACACACACACACACACACACACACCCACAGCCAGGAAAGAATAATGGTCCTCCGTAATTACTCTTACCTGTGGGCATCAGTCTCTAAATGAGACAATTATCATCCCCTCACAGTGATCTCTGGTTTCCTCCCACTTTTCCAAGGCCCTGGAAATCCTTGTCATGCAGGTCTTTTTATGCCTAACCAGTGGGAAGGATTTCATTGTTCGTGTGCTTACTGGAGACTGCAAGTTTGTCTGTTGCAGGCTGGAGGTGACTGCAGAACAACCAGCCTCCACCAGCTCAAGGTTTACTTTTCAAGAAAGTTTACAATGAGAGATATTGATATCTGAGGGAATTTTTGTCCAACTGTAGATAGCTAGGTATTATAGGTTAGGTTCACTTTTTTTCAAGTCTGTCATTGACGGACAACATTTTCCTGTTCAGCTGCAGTGCAAATATTGTATCAAAAAGTGGGAATTTGGCACTGAAATGAACATAACTATATATGTTCATTATATAACTATATATATATACATATATATTGACTTTATTTGACCAGCTGAAGCATCATATGACCTTCAAAAGTACTTTTAAATATATATATATAGAAGGAGGGCTGTGAATTTTGTTCGCCACCACTTACATCGAAGGTGCATTATGAAGTGATCTATGAACAGGTTGAGTGATTACAGCAAGATAAAAATCTGTCAATGTTCATTTGGGCACCTCGTTTTAGGACACAGTTGAAAAATTGTGCACTTACCCTTTAACACTGAATCTGTGTTGATAATAAGGTCATTTGATAGTGACAAAAGTGATAATTACGATTCATCACTCCATTTCAGCATCAGCAGGTCACAAACAGTTGCAGCAGTAGCAGTTTTTACAGTTACCTTTCTGAGATACCTTGTTTATAAAGGAGACAGATTTCCATTTTTTAAGGGGAAGGAGGGGTTCCTTATAAACCTCTGAAGGAGAGCGAGATTATAGGCAGCACGTTTCCACCTCAAACGTTGCCTCTCCCTGTGTTGAGATGATAAACTCTCATTGAGAAAAAAAAAAAAAAAAAAAACATTTCCCAGCGGCTGTCTTTCAGTTTATATGAACTTTTCAAACGGCTAAGGATCTGTCGGAGGATCGTCACCGAGCTCGCAGGCTTTGAACATGTCTCCCCTGTGTTTTTTTTCCCACCCCAGGACCACTGTCTTCAGAGGCTTGGTGAGAATAAAGGCTCAGATCGGTCACAACACCGCCCCGCCCCCACCTTCATCCACCTTGCACTGTCACAAATGCACATACTTGCAAGCATTTTAATATGCGTTCTCCATGTAAATACACACAGACAACTCCCAACAAGCATCCCCTGTGGAGTCACACATCAGACCAGCCTTCTTAAAAAAAATCCTCTGTTATAATGTAACAAGTTTTCAAAAACAGAAATATACATTAAATAACTTAAAGCAGAAGGTGACAGTAAAATACAACTTTCTATTTTTGATTGTCCAGAAAATTCTAGAAAAGTAATCTTATCATTTTTTTGAGGATTTTTGGGACAGAATGAACATATTAAGATCTCTACATTAAAACATGAGAGTATTTGGTTTATTACAGCATGAGATCAGCCCAGACCTTCATCCACAGACCTGGGTGGGATGTCAGAGAGGATCACAGTATACTGGAACATCACGGAGACAGCGCCCAGTTGTAAAAAATTGATAATCAAAGCCACACATATGAAATGTTTTGGTTGCAGATTAAAAATAGAGTCACCATACACATACGCTTTGAGTGATTGATGCTCTAAGATGTTGCCATGACAGACTGGCAGGCGGGAGAAAAACACTGAGGCAGAATGATTGGCTCCTCGTCTTTGATGTTTCTGTCTGACTTATTCGTGACGGCTGGTTACATCTTCAAACCCGTTCTGCGTTGACAGTTGTAATGACCCCAAACATTTCATCTGTCATATTTTAGCAGCGCTCTGACAACTTATAGTGAAAAGAATATACTTCTATGGCCAAACTGTGCGATCTTCTTAACATCTATCCATAAGGAGAGATGTTTATTTATTAATTTGCATTCGCCACAGGCCTTTGGGTTTGATGATGAATTACCCAACGTTAATTACTAATAGACTATTAGCACATTTTTCAAAATTCAATATTTCAAACAGCGCAAGAAACATTTTACCGAGTGCCAAGTATCAAAGATTTTTATTGTGAGTGCTAAAAGCCATCTGGGCAAGAGTTGTGCAAGTAGAGTATGAGCACACAAGACAGTGTCGATTTAACAACAGTCACTAGCATGTAAGAGTGTTGTAAGGTCACCTTGGCACGATTGAAGTCAGAATTAAAATATTGCAACACAACACTCTGTTATGTTCTTTCAGAATAGCTCAAACCGGATTGTTCCAGCACCGTAACAATGTAAAATGAGCACAGCTCTCTGGCTCAGTAGCATCCAAACAGTACATTTTTATCTCTAATGTCGGTTCAGTCGAACCATGTGTACGACAGATAAATCATTCAAAGCCTGCCTTTATAAGCCTGTTTGTATCTTTTGTTGTGTATATGTGGAAAGACCAAACACCCCAGTTCCATCCAGTGCACAGAGCAGGACGCGCTTTTCCCATGGTTCTACGGGGATGCTGCTTTCATGTGGAAACTATTTCTGGGTCCCTTTAGCCCCTCAATTGTGACAGAGGATAATGAATTTCACAACATCTGCCATTTGTTAGCCCTGTTTGGTGTAACCGATCTCCTTTTAATCCCTGGACTTCCAACGCGTGTGCAGCTCTGCAGCTGGGATGAAGCATGGATGGATCCCACGGCCTCTCTGGGGCTGCATCGGACCCGCTGGACCTGGCACATCCTGCCCTTCCTTTTCCTCAGCCCCACTGCACTTCGTGGTAATCACTAAGTTTGTACACCTGTTGTACTCATCCCGCAACGCTCTGCAGACACTCACATGCTAAACAAATGTAAGCGTAAAAGTATACTTGACTTTATGAGATTTGCTCCTCCTTTTCAATTGAAGTCACAGAATGTGATAGATGCTATAAGCACAGAAAATGATTAAACTTCTTAAATATTGTCAGGTCACTACGCTGACCTTTGAATTCCATAGAGAGAAAATATGTCAGCCTTGTAACTGACACCTTCTCAATAAGAGTATCAGTCAGTAATCCTAAGGGTATGTAAATAGTACCAGGGCTAGTATGTCATGACACAGATGAGGAGGTAATTTGTTAGGGATGGGTTTGCTTGGATAGAAGACTCAAACATCAACAGAGCGTCAGAATCACCTCTTCATCTGAAGGCTGGAATGGCTGAAATGTTGGATTCAGTCAATCTTCATTCCTTTCAAACCTTCTGCCCCCATCTATTGCCCTCTTCATAAAACCTGGAATGTGCTTCAAAGAATGCACACTATCTTTTCTCCATGAATAAAACATCTGTCATTCATCAGCCGGTACAATATGTGCCGATTTAACGGAGCATAACAGCTCTGCAAGGCGGGGAAGCTCCAGACTGTACAGTGTCCTGCGAGGCCCAAACGCAACCAAGTGTCATCTGTCTCCCCTCGGTGAATAGTCTGGTTTATTCAAATGAGATTCAGTTCATGCACCAAAAAGGCTCACTACGCAAGTCTTTCTTAGACAATGCGAAATATGAAAAAATGTTTTAAGATATATAAAAACCCTCTGCCTTGAATATTTATTTATTCTAATATGGTTTTCTACAAAAAGTACCTTTTTAAAAAATTCCTTAAAATGACATCTACTCCTTCTTCCTAATTGGAAAGTTAAAATCACAGTGTTTGTGCACTTGGAGGCTTCAGGTTTCTATATTGCACTCGTGTAAATTGCATAAATGGACCAGCAGATGAATGTTGTGTTAAACTCTATACATACATTGTTCTGCACAGTGAAGCTCAAACATCACAGTGAAGTAACAGTGTGTAAAACATGTTTTTTGAGTATTGGGGGACTTAAATACCACACAATGGGGCACTGCATTGATTTTACCACATGGAGTATGCTTAGTGTGTAAAAACATTGTATGATGGCTCTGGAAATGGGTTTATTTCCTCTTACAGTGGATGACAGGGGGTTTAATACAAGTGGCATATACTCAGTAACAGTAACAGCTGAAGTAAAGAGAGGAGATGGACATTTAGAAATCTACTATCACAGGAATACTCTTCACAGGATAAAAGTTTTGGTCCATGATCAACAATAGAGTTATTACTCCACCTACCGGCGATAAACGGAGTCACATCTCCTCGCGTTGTCACCGCCTCTCCGGCAGGTGGCGGTGTAGTCCTGCATCGTTCTTCCTGCCGGCACTGGGAACAGAAAACAACCAGAAAACACAAACAATGGGAAAGAAGCACAAAAAACACAAGTCCGAAAAACACGGATATGAAGGTATTTACGTAACATATAGTCAAAGCATGTATCAATTTGCACAATGTATTGTTTACATTTTTAATATATATGCTGAAATAACCCGGATTCGCGCTTGTTAGCCGTGTTAGCAGTTGGGTTAGCTGCTAAGCTAACCAATTAATTAGCTGTTTATTACCCGCATGTTTCATACATGATGCTACAAGTCGGTATAAACATAATGGCAACGATTTACAACACGGCGTTGCATGTAGCTGTAGTTTCATTGTATCGCTTGCTGAGCAGGTTGAGTTAAGCTAAGTGTTAGCCTTCTCAGCTGTTAGCCAGTTCATAATAATAATAATGTGTAATTTGTTAACCTGATGTCTGCAGAATACGTAGAGAGGCCGCTGAAGTTGGTCCTGAAAGTGTCCGGAAACGAAGTGACGACGGGGAGCTCGAGTCGCGACACTATTTACGACGAACAGCCGACGGATTATGACAAACCCAAAGACAAGAAGAAGAAAAAGAAGAAGGACAAAGAGAGGAGCTTTGGGTCACCAGAGGATGACAGGGGAAAGAGAAAGGTACTCTGAAAACATCTTTCTGCTTCTTCTATATGGTAGAGTCAAAATGCTCTTTAGTCTTTGTGAAGTCTACACGGTGCCACATTTTAAAGTTTTTTTTTTTTTTTGTAATGATAGATGATAAAGAAGAAGAAAGGCCAAGACGCAGATGGAGACGATGACCGGGAGCAGAGCAGAACTCCTGTCCGCTCAGAGCTGGATAAACTGGAAGGTAATCCCACATCACCTCTTGTTTGAAGTTTGCGTTGTCACTTCCTGTCTGTGCTTTACTTAACTTTTCTCTGTGCCTGTATTTAGCAGAGAAAGAGCAGACTCCACTGCAGGAAGCATTGAACCAACTCATCAGACAACTCCAAAGGTGCAGCATTGATTATCTATTGTGTGTTTGCGTGCTTGTTACAGTGTGTCATTTCTCTGAGCTGTTTATTGTGTTGTTAACCCACCCCATGTGTTTTTTTATAAACTGTGTTTTCTCTATAGGAAGGACCCCAGCGCATTTTTCACATTTCCAGTGACGGACTTCATTGCTCCCGGCTACTCCTCAATTATCAAGCGTCCTATGGACTTCAGCACAATGAAGGACAAAGTAAAGAAAGAGTGCTACCAGTCGTTGGATGAGCTCAAGGTATATATATGTCTGCACTGCACAATACAGTCTCTTAACAAAGTAAAGAAAGGGTGTTGGATAGAGTACAACTGGTGTCATACAGTGCCCCCGAACCCACAGTGTTCTCCTGAGGCATACGGTTTGTCTTCAGTGCATTTTGTTTCATAACTGCTGTTTTGTTTTTTGCGTTTTTTTCGTCGCGGCAGGTTGATTTCAGGATCATGTGTGAGAACGCCATGATTTACAACAGACCTGAGACCATCTACCATAAAGCTGCTCGGAAACTGTTGCACTCGGGGATGAAGATCTTAAGCCAGGTACGAAACTGAAGACTGAGGACAGGTTTTTTTTTTTAAAGAGCGAGCTGTGCTGGTGTTTATTTTGGTTTACATGATAAATAGTGAGAGACACAGTTCAAGTGAAAAACCCTTGTCCTAGTTCAAATCCAGAGGGTATTTGTTGTATAAGTTTGTGGAAATGTTATTTAATTTAACTGCAGTCGTTCAGCGTAACAGCCTTGCTGTTAAATGTCCTTGTATTTGCTGACCTGCAACAGATGGGGGCAGTAGATAGCCTCAAATTATCTTCAGAATGAATAAATACAGCATCATCGCCAGCAAGCAAATAGCAAGTCTGTCAGGCTTAGGGGTTATGATTCTGCTGTCTTTCATGATCTTTTGTCCGGAACAAAAATCAATAACTTCTCATTGTCTGTTAGGAGAGGCTGGAGAGCCTGAAGCAGAGCATAGAGTTCATGTCTGGTCTCGAGCCTTCTGCCAAACTGCCAGGGAAGTCTGAGGAACAAGGGGGAACCAGCCTGGACCAGAAAAGAGAGGGACCCGCTACCACAGACAGCAGCGAGCGCTCCCAGACGCCCAGCACACCCAGGTCCTACAACCGGCGGACGTGTTCCTTAAGTCACAGTCTTAATGTAACATAGGTCATCTCTCACAGACGTGTCAGTCCACAAATGGATAGAAGTCTTAACCCAGTCTTAACAAAAGAGTAAAAGGGGGGGGAAAAAGTGAGTCAGTCAACTACAGTTTCCAGCTTTACTGCTGAAAAACACGCTATGAAAGCTGAAATGATTCAGCTTTCCTCGTCAACAATGATAAGATAGTCATACCCGATCAGTGCTAAAACTGTAGTATGTTGATGGAAAGCATTTTTTCCACTCGGTCAGTAAACTGTGTGGATTTCTGTGAGCTTGTTTTCCTCAGCTTTCCACTGTGGAGCTTTTGAGAATGTGAGGAATGCCTTACAGCATGCTGCGTCTTGTTTTCTCTTGCGGCTGTGCATCTTTTTTAAAATCGCTGCGCTTGTTGCTCGCTGATGTAACACAACCTGGCAGTTAAAATCACGTGTTGCTTGTGACTCACCGTCGGAGTAACAGCTGAGAAACATCTTCACTGTGTTGACTTTCATTCAACCACCTTTCACCTTTTTTGTTTCACAAAAGACACTGATGGCTTCATTGACAGTGAAACGCTTACAGGTTGATCATATGAGGGACGACAGCAGAGTGTAGGCTCACGCAGATTGCAGTATTTCATTCCAGTCAATGCTTCCTTTTCTTGCTACAAAATAAAAAGCGTCTCATCTGTCGGCTTTCAATTTGTGTTTCCTTTGCAGACAGGAGAAGGACTCCAAGGACGAAGCAGCAAAAGCCGAGAAAGAGCTTGAGGAAATCCGCAAGGTCATCGAGGAATCTGGAGGAAAGCTGTCCAACAGAGTGCTGCATTGTGATGTGAGAATCCAGGAAGGACATATCCACTGTTAAAAAAATATGACGAGACGTATTCTTTCCCCTTCTCACGAGTGTCAGCATGGAAAACATGTTCTTTTCGCTCAGCCTAATTTATTATTTTTTAAAGGTTTTAAACTATTAAGACAGACGCATGACACATGCATCGATGATATAAAAAGGTTTCTATCGTCAAGTCCTGGTTCACAATTTCTTTTTGTTGTGTAGTTGGAGTTTGTGAGGCGGAAGACCGACGGCTCAACCACTCTGGCTATTCTTAACCCAGCAGATCTTTCAGCAGGAGGTAAATCCATCTGAGACCTTAATGGAGCTCAATAATTAGTCCATCATAGGTTAATCAACATACTACTACTATGATAATCAATTCCTTTTAATAAAAGTTTTAACATTTAATTTAATTTGAGAAAAAGATCATCATCATCATCAACCTAAATAATGACGAAAAAAATTGTAGTTTCAACCCTGTTTTTTAAATTGGAACAGAAATGAGTTTGAGAAATAATATTTGGAACTTATTAAAATGAGTGTTTCCTGCCACAGATGTGGGTTACTGTCCCGTGAAGCTGGGCATGATGTCCAATCGACTGCAGAGTGGCGTGAACACCCTGCAGGGCTTCAGGGAGGACAAGAGGAACAGGATCACTCCAGGTACTGGTCTGCACCGACTGAACATACGAAGAGACCCTACATCTGCTTCAGTGATAATGAGCTGTGTGTGTGTGTGTGTCCCACAGTGTCCTACGTGAACTACGGGCCATTCACCTCTTATGCACCCACCTACGACTCCAGCTTCGCTAACATCAGCAAGGAGGATTCTGACCTCATCTACGCCTTCTATGGAGAGGAGTCCAGTCTGCAGGGCTCAGACAGGTATGTGCAGTGTGGCTGCGAACGCTGGCCTTTACACAAAACTTAACGTCAAGCCCCAGATGTTCCCCAGTTTCTCTGAGTTTACGCAGCCTGCAGGAGGTCGGCTGTCAGCCCATCAATTCTTACTTTGGTTTCATCAGGACTGTAGCTGTATTTAGTCAAGCTGGTGTCATTATGCCCCTGAATGGCATCTTTCTCTGCTGATACTGAAAGAAAACAATAAAGAAGGAATTGCACTCCTTTCTGTGTGCTGCAGGTGTCCAAAAGACATAAAAGAGAATGAATAGCTCCAATCAACGTTCTCTGTCAGTCAGTCTAATCTTTTAAACAGATGTATTAAGTAATAAAGTAGAAATGCTTCGGTACTGTTTTTCTTTTTTAATTAATCACAAAGTATTTATCTTCCAGATTTTTCACATTCATTCATTTGTATTTTACTAATGAATGAATGAATGAACTACTGAATCTTTGGAAATATTCAGTTTGTGCAAAGCTGTCAAAGGATGCATATATTGTGTATGTGGCTTCACTGTATGTGTCTGCTCTTGTAGTACATATTTATTTAGTTTGACTTTACTTAACTGCGGTTATGTCACTGCTTGGTCATTGTTGTGTGTCGTCTATTCAGTCCTTTATCTTCATGGAGCAGCAGTGACTTTTATTTTCTAGTGTGTGGAAATGTGTAATTAATTAATTAATTGTTAGCAGTGTATGTCTGTCTCGCAGTGTGTTGGAGGCTCACTTCTTCTGCTTCTTGAAAAAACAAGTGGTAAATGTTTGTTTTGTTCGGCAGCATGTCAGAGTTCCTGGCCAAGTCAGACGAGTATGTGTACAAACTAGCAGACAATCTTCTGGATGCAATGACGAACGGAGAGCATTCAAAAACCCTGAAGGACACTCAAGAGAACAAGGATGACATGGAGGTGAGTGGGAAAAAAAATCTGTCGCTAAGTTCCAGACACAAACCTGCTCTGATCCCCAACAGCTTCTGCACCTTGTGTCTCACATTACAGTAGAAATGGAAATGATATCATGCTCATAATGAGAAATATCAGCGTGTGCTATGTAACACAAAACCGGAGCCATTCACCCTCATGAGTGTTTGCTGTGATGTGTAGAATTGGAGTTCCCGCTGTGCCTTTGTTTGGTGCAGAGCACGTGTTCTTGTGTTACACGTCGTGTGGAGATACTTTTCATTTCACTTTGTCATCATCATAGACGGCCTTTGCAGATGGTTGCTGCATCAGCCAGCTATGTCAACATAGCAGGGGCCGTCCTTTTACCTGGGATCCAGCCATGCACAGAAATAATATTTCCCCTCTAAACGCAGCAGTGTTTACTTGCTCAAGGCCCCTCTATTGGAGAGGCCCGTGTTTTCTTTCAGTGCCTGCTGGCTGTGCGGTTGAATCGCTCCTCAGAGCAGCGGAGGAAACCGTAGTCGAGGCCCCTCCATCAGGAACACAGCAACCCCTCTGTCCCGGCTGTCTGCTGTTATTGGCCTCTCTCCAGTTTACTCTCATCCCCTGCTCGGGTGTTGCAGCTTTTCATTACATTTGATTTTGTTGGAGCGAAAAAACGGCGTGACTAAAGAGGCTTCAAAAGGCCTGGATGTTCCCTCTTAGCGTCAGCTGTCCAGTGTGGAATGCATTTTTCTAATCTGACTGAACATGTTGCCCCCCTCCATCTCTTGTAGGTAGCTGAACCCGAAACACCCAGCTGCAACAGGCTGGACGTCCTGCGTCCTGCTGCAGGCCTGCAGGAGGCTGAGGAGCTGTCAGGGGGTAAAACTGCTGAAACATTTAGTTTGTGTTACATTTAGAGCTGCGACTAACTACAGCTGTAGTTACTTTGTATATCATTGTAGTTTTGCTAGCAAGCAGATTATTCTAATGAACTTTTTCATAAACCATCACAAATATTACAAGACGAGCAGGATACTGATCTCTAAACCTGCTTTTTGTGTTTCAAAGGAATATGTGAACAAACAAATTTCTAATTACCCTCTATTGAATATGCTATTTCTGTTAAGATAATTTAAAAAGAAAGCTCTCATCAGAACGATTAGTTTGGCCATTTAGCACTCAGCGTCCCATCATCTGCCCTCTTAAATCCTTCTAACAGCACAAAGGTATCCTTTTCTTTCTCTTCTTTCAGCACTGATAATTAATGTCGCAAAAAAAGAAAAAACTACTTCGAGTCGGGGTCTATAAAGAATGAATGTGTTGTGTTCAGTGGAGGAGTAAACCATTAAGTAATTGGAGGAACCCAGAGGAAGTACCAACTGTGTATGTGTGTGTTGTCTTTCTCTCCTCTATCATAGAGGCTCAACACATCCAGGAGAAACTGGACGAGACTACAAAGCTGCTGCGCGACTTGCAGGAAGCACAGAAAGAGCGTCTGAGTGCCAAGCAGCCACCTAACATGATCTGCTTGCTGGCCCCAACTGCCAAAGAGCTGGAGCTGGGTTAGTAGCCCCCTATGCATGGCCTCCTTTGTTCACACACTAAAGCTGTGGCCACCAGCTGTAGACCTCTAACAACATTTTATTTACCCCTTTAACATGCATATACACAGACATGGTTTGTCTCTTAGGTTTAAACAAAATTCAAAGTAGTAAAGAGACAATTACAAAAAGTCACATCATTTCTTAGCTTTCATCTGAGACCACCTGTGTCCCCTACCTATGATTGGCTCCAGCTGTCTCTTTGAGTTAAATTATCCCCTCCCATGGGAATAAAAGACTTAACTCTCTATACAATATAATTTCCTGTTGTCTTGATCACATTTCCTCTGGACTCCTCTCGTCTGCAGCTGAGAAGGTGACGGAGAACTTGGCCACTCTGACTGGCCAAGTGGCCCCATGTGACGTCAGCAGCGTCTACGGCATCAGGAAGGCCATGGGCATCGCTCTACCTCCCGAGCCCCTCATAGACCTCACCACAGGTAAATCACCTGACTGTACCAACAACTTAACTGACTCAGCACTCCATATTGGAAATGCAATATGGCAAAGACATACTGAAAGTTGTGAAATTAACTAAATATACTAACATATCTGTAAATACTGAGTATTAAATACATTTATATAAAAGTTTTCTGAAATCTGCTTGGGATGTAAAGTTCTAATACAACACAAATACTGCACAATTCAGCAATAACAGCACATCTAATATTAATTGTTATTGTTTTCAGTGCAGGAGATGGTTGAACCAATGGAGACCTTGTCAAGTTGTCAGGATGCCGTTCCTGCCATTGCTGTATAATGAAACTCCAACCTCTCTCACAGTTTAATAACATTTTGTACAAAAGGTGCTTTTGTGTGACATTTGTATGCATTTCAATAAATAAACTTTTTTTTAAAAAAAAACAAAAAACATTGGCTGTTGTGAATGATGGAAAGCTAAAACCATAGACCGAGGAAAACATTTATTACATTCTGCAACTGTACAAAATTCAGTGTCACATTTGTTCACATAAAAGCCAAATACAGTGCATACAGAAAGCATTAACAGCATTAACCCTTATCCACGTCATTATGTTACAGCCATATTCCAAAATGGATTTATTTCTTTTCTTTCCTTAAGTCTACATACAATACCCCATAATAACATGAAAAAAGTTTTGAAATAAAAGAATAAAAATATATGTACAACAGTATTCACAGCCTTTGCTCAATACTTCGACCAGATAATTTTGTTTCTCGTGGTCTGAGTCTTTTCAGGTCTACAGACAATTTCTTCCATTTTATGGTCTGACATGCACTGATAACTGTGGGACCTTAAATAAACAGGTGAGTGCCTTTTACAAATCAGGTCCAATCAACTGAATTAACCACAGGTGGACTCCAGTTAAGCTGTAGAAACATCTCAAAGATGATCGGTGGACACAGGAAGTGCCTGAGCTCAACCAAAAAGGCTGTGAATACTTATGCTACTTACACTTATAAATTTGCATTCATGCAAAAAAAAAAAAGTCGTCATTATTGGGTATTGTGTGTAGAATTTATGGAAATAAAATTGCATCTATTTTGCAAGCAATATTAAAAAACGTGAAGCACTCTGAATACTTATCTGTATGCACTGTATATTTTTGTGTAACATGGTGGCCATGATAAGGCCACAAGACTAATCAAGTTTTCAGAGGCACAGAGAGCGATCCATATCAGTTCAGGTGATTACCTGAGCTGGAGCCAGAAAAGCATTCATAGCGGGCAGGATGTTGGATCACACTGACTTAAGGACACCAAGGGGAGCCTTGCAGGTTTCCCTCATTGCAGCATATATGTAGAAGACAGGCAGCTAAATATATGACAATTGATTTCTAGTCTGAGCAGAATAAAGAAATAGATGGCATACACACAGCATATGGATTTATCTATTTCCTCCTGAAACGAAGCAAATATCTTGTCATTTATATATTAATAAACAGTTTCTATGGCCAAACAGCATAGCTGGAACATAAAATATGTTCACATAAAAATGTTAATGGGCCTCTAATCATTATTAGAAGTAAATTTTTTGTGACAATATAGTAACTTAATGATTTGAATGTGGCATGAAGTGGAACTACTTTTTGTTATGATGATGTCCCAAAATGTTCGTGACATTGAAACAAATATGTCTTGCTTGTTACACAGTAACAGAGCAGAGTGTCCACAAACCAGATGAAATGAAAACAGGATCCAAGGACACAACAGGTCTTCAACTGTATTTGGCATTAGTATGATACACATTTTTCTATCACAAACAACAACATCTAAGTTAAAGAGGAAAAAGAAATGTACAAAAGTGATGGATCACTGGACAGATATGTGTTGAATAGAAAAAGATGACCGACTGAGCATCCATCTAGAAAATGACACATCCTGATCTGTCCAACAGATTCCCGAGTACGAAGTGTTGATTCGATGTGACGTCCACGCACAGCGAGGCAGCCGTTCCTCTCAGTATTTTCTTTCAGCAACGTCACAGGAGCGCAGACATTACAGTCACGTCTGTCTCAACACTTGTGGCGTGTTTTCAGTACAATCTTTGACTTGTGTACATGACTAAATCTCCAGTCCTGTTGGCTGCAGCCGTATGGCCTCAGCTCAGCCCCATGCCTTGCTGCTTGCTCATATCGGTACACACAAAGAAGGTTTTCAGCTCTCCTTTCCCCTTGACGTTGATTAATCCTCGACACTCGCACGAGTAGCCCAGCTTGTGCAGCACGTCAAATGTTTCCTCTGTAACCTGGAAGCAGACAGATGACGTTAACGCACAACTGCAGCTGAGAAAACATTTACGTTAATTTTGTTTTTGCTAAATAATTCAATTTATAACTTCAATATGACAGCAAAAATCAATATGGTAATATTATATTTTGGGAAAAATGCCATTAACTGAAGCTCAAGTTAGGTGTGTGGTACTATTCATAAAAAAAAATAAAAAAATGTTAATTTCATGAGATGCTCCCTTGACTGTCCGAAATGGGAATATTTTTTGTTATTCTTTAGGCAGATAATGAAAATCTAATCTGAACCAGAGTTACAAATTGGATCTTTATAAATCCAGCTGTGATTGTGTTGAGATTTGCAGTAACAATGTGAGAACTGACATGCGAGCGTTTGACCTTCAAGAACACCAAAATGAAATATTGTTTGCCTTGGTCGGACTGTGCTGAATGTACCTGGATCTTCCCGAGCTCCCCAGTGGTCTCCATCCTGCTGGCCACGTTCACCGTGTTGCCCCAGATGTCATACTGAGGTTTCCTCGCACCGATCACTCCAGCTATCACCGGGCCATGATTAATTCCTGTGGAAAAGCAACAAAGGCACACAATTGAAGGGGAAACTCAGTGTTTGTACACTGGAGGTTTTCTAAACTATTTGTGATGTCACAAATCTTGCTCCTAGACCCGCCTCTTAAAATTGTATTTTAAATGAGCGCAGAGAAACTTTCCACTTTCAGCAGATGGATGTGAAACCAACCTTTTTCCTGTCAATGACACACAAACACTCAACAGTAGGAACAAGAAGAAAAACATACTTTTGAGTGGAGGGGGATTTTAAGGACTGATGACGGAGAGGTTTTTAATCACAAACATGAAGCACAAACTCTTTCACTCAGGTTAACTCTAATAGTTTCTTAATAAACAGATTTCAAGGGAGTTAGAGGATTTTGTTTTGGCAGTTGCTGATAAGAACATTCTGCTCAGAGCCAAATTTGAGCGTTTGTGTCTTATGTATGTTTTTATCTCCCAAAAATGTAAATATTTTAACCAAACCTTTTATCCAACATGCTTAGGATCAACTGGTTGTGGGGGGGGGGGGACAGTAATGACGTGTTGAGACAGCAAACACAACTGTTAGAGATGATTTTTTCTGTCTCATTGTTTGAGTATGACATCAGTACATGGAGCAGGCTTTTACTTACCATTCACATTAGGCGGATACTGTGTTTTCATTCTACTAATAATACTGTACACAGCAAATATGTCAAAGACTACAGCAGCGTATAAAGATGGGCTCACCTATTATCAGTTACGAAGATCATGAGTGTGACATGACATCCTAACAATCGATCGCCAGTGAATGCGTCCTCTCTCATTGCAAGAACACTAAATAAATACCTGTCATCCACAGTGTAACCAGGGAAACTTACTGGGCAACAGAGCTGAATACAGTGCAGTGGAGTATTCAGTCAATGATAGTTAACGCTGAAGCACACTCACCCACACGAAGCCTGAAGCTATTGAAGGAATGTCTGTTGATGCCGTCCAACTTTCCAATCAGAGCGATGGCAAACTCCACCATGATCCCGATCTGAGCCTGCTGCCTCTCCCGGTCCTGGAAGAACATGTCATTCGATAACTTTATTGTGAATGCTTCATGTTTTATGACACAAATGTTAAGGAATAATAGAGATAAGAGGAAAACAAGTGTCCACAACACAGTAGCTACACCACCTGACTGCTCTCCTGAACAGGCGTCCCACTAAGCCCTGCGGCAGCCATGTAAGTGCTGCCAATTGTCTTGATCTTCTCCACACCACTGAACTTTGGCTTGGACAGCAGCTGTTGAGTTAAGAGGGGGAAAAAAAACAGACATGATAATGTTAGAAACATCTTCAATTACAGTATTTATTCCTGCTACCATTTTTTTTAGATAATACTGTGCTGTTTCAACCCAGATAGCTGCACATAAACAGTGTAAACAGTGTGACCAGTGAGGCTTGAGCAATGAGGATGAAAGAAAGCCCTTTCTTTCCGTGCTTTGACTGCCTGACCTCGTCAAAGTCGGCGATGATCTCGTTTAGGAGCCTCAGGCATTCCAGGCCCTCCTTGTTGATATCACACTCGGTGTAAAATTCTTTGAAATCCGGCACTGAGGCGAACATCACACACACACAGTCATAGGACTTGTAGTAGAGGTCCTGTTGGGGGAGAAAACCCGAAATACAAGAAGAACAGTGAAAAATCTTACCAAGGACAGGACCAGGATTGTTAGGCTTTACTGTACATGTTGGGTAGTTTTGATTTTGAGACACGCCTCTTGTACCTACTACTAGTTCTGTTGTGTCTGCCAATATAAAAGGTCAACACACAACATTCGATGTAGCATGTAGTACCTTTGAATCATTTCCAAACAAAATTACTGTATAGTACAACATTAAGTGAAGACACCACAAAAAATAGAGCCAGTATGTTAGTATGATGCTTTGCATCATTGATTTTATCTTCACAATACAGTCACTGTCAGTTATGATCTCATTATTTAACAGCCGGCACTGTTAATGTGGAGTATTATGTCTTTTAAGGGCAAGAAATCCCCTCTACTCTCGTCCCTGTGTGGAAGTGATGACACTGCTCCCGTTGACATTTAGAATCACTTAATAACTTTATAAGTTAATGCATATGACCTAAATATGCTGCTTCTAGAGCATTACTGACACATACTTCTTGAAATGTTGTCTTATTAAATCTGAGAAACTGAACTGACCTTTTGCTTTGTCTCGCAAAATGCAAAAGTAAAATGATGATAATTGACCTTCACAGCGGTGTTGCTTCATGATGGCTCAATTATTACTGATTACACTGCATTACAAATTATTAAACGAACTGCATTTAAGTTTCATAAAGAATAAATGTTTTGTTTTTTACTTAAACTGGATGGTATTGTGTCCCTTTGGATCACTGAAATCAATGTGTGTGATAATTAGTTTGCCAGTTGAGTCCAATTAAAAGGAAAAACTACTAAAGAAGGACGTTCCACATTATTAAGCAGACCAACATTTTCAAGCAATGTGGGAAAGAAAAAGGATCGCTGCTGCTGAAAAGCGTGAAACAGTTGAATGTCTTGGACAAGGTATGAAAACCTTCGATATTTCACTTATACTGTTATCATTGGGACATGAAAATTATGCTGATTGTCATTTGCATTGACTGCTTCCCTTTATCCTTAATCAAACAGCACATAGCATGGAGAAAAATCCAACCAACAACCTGCCACCCCCTCCACTACATAATTCCTCATAAATAAAATAAACTGCGTCAAACCTCGTTCTTTTTATTCTCCCCAACAAACAGCGCTGCCACATGCGCTGGCAGCACGTTCTCCAGCAGCAGGCGGTTCAGGTTCTCCCTGGTCTCGATCTCATCCTGCTCCGTGCGGTTCTTGTACTTCAGCAGGAAGTCCTGACGGAAGCAATACTCATTCTAGGAAAACAGAAAAAGAAAGCGAGAATGAGGGAATATGACGCGATATGAATGTGACTCCACATTAATCACACACAAAAAGACAAAGTGTGCTCACCTGTTGTGAGATGATGAGCATAGTGACCAGAAACAGGGTGATGTAGATGCAGCTCATCACCTGGGGGTGTTTTACCAGGCCTATCCATTTCAGAGAGGAATCATCTTCTCCGCTGTAAAACAAACCAAAACATCCGTGTCTGGTCTTCATTTCCATTTACATGTTTCATAAATGATTTTTGTATGTCAAATTACTAATATCCAATAATAACCATTTCGACACGCAGTCCTACCTGCTGCAGTTCCTTTGGTCATTTAAGGTCAGAGAACAGAGGATGTTTCCGTAAAACATGAAGAGTTCCTTCTTGGTGCTGAAGATGATGATGTAGTATGCTGTGGAGGCCAGGGTGAGGAAGAGGACTTTGAGCTCAAAGCTCACTCGCAGGAAGACTCCACATGCAATGAGCGACAGGATACAGCAGTACACAGAGTACTGAGGGAGAGGGAGAGGAAGAGCGAACAGCTGGAATTAGACCTGAGACTAATAACAGTAACATCAACTGTCCACAGATGTATTGGTAACTAGATTATAATGAGATTGGTTAACCTCTCTTTATAAGAAGTATGTGAAAATTAGTAGTGTTAATACATGCTATGTTAAAACTTAGTGTAAAGATGTAATTGTGATTACAGATACATGTATGTTATACTGTTTTATATTAACCATTTATCCACCAGTTACATATGCTTCAGACGAAGATAATTATTTACAAAAACATTAATATACACCTATTTTAATGTGCTATAAACTATTTCTCTACTGCTTATAAATGGAAAGATTTTGAGAGCAATACTGTATCCAACTACTGGAGACTAGTTACTTGTTACAGCTCCATCCACCCAGTGGTCTCCTAAATTCATCTCAGGGCCCACATCCAACATATCAAACGTTTTTGTTTTCGTACATGCATCGTATATTTTCCGCATTGTTGCAACTCTCCGGAAATTCCGATGCACAAATCCATAATCATGCATTCTCTGGCACTTCATTAAACGCATGCCAGAACTATTTGCAAATACCCATTAATCCAGTTTAACAAATCCATCACTCACAGGCAGGTAGAAGAGGGCTTCCTGTAATTTCTGCTCATCGGAGTCATTTGTGTGACGCAGGTTAGGACCATCGCCCAAATATTCTGTTAAAGGTGTCGCGTCGTGGACAAAGCACTACAGGGGGATACAAAAAAAAAAAAAAAGATGTGACTGACAAGAAACCAATGTACAGTGTGTTTTAAATGGCGGCACGACAGCAATAAAGTGTAGCACAGCTAGAAATAGCAGAGTACGTAATATCCCTCTTACCAAGTTGAACACCGCCAAGATAATGATGGCCGCAGCAGTTATGGTGGCCAGAGGGAGGCGCACACATGGCTGCTTCACCACTGCCTCCGACACAGCTGGCAACAACCGGCACCTTGACAGCTTCTCTGGAAACAGGCGCTACAGACGAAGAGAAAGACGAGGAAAGTTGGAATCAAACATGTAAGAGGAGCATGTGACTTTTGTCATCCATCTTCAGACATCATGTGTGCGTGACTTTGCGCCGGCTATTTCCAGTGAAGAGTACACGTTTCCATTGTCACACTGGCTAATATGTGAAAGACATATGTAGACAACTACGCTAACACACGTATTCACACATCGATGCACACACACACACCCGGTTGTGTATTGCAAACCACACACCATCTGACTCATATATATGTACTTATTTTGAGATTGAAAATGTATTTTTTAACTTGGAAACATGAGTTGACATTAACAGCTACTGACCACAAAGTTAGTAGCTGTTCTAGATCTTTTGATCTCACCACACGATCTTCTATTTATTTTGTTTGTCATTTCGAAAATCATTCGATTGCTGGTTGGATAACACAGCCCAGATAGCAGAGGAAGATTAAAAAAGGCTACTGACAGATGGTGAGTAAAAATTATCTTCTGTAGCCTTCACACAACAGCAAAATAATCTTATATTAAGAATTCCACATTTAATTGTCACTTCTTATGAACTAGGAAATTAAATTAATTGAATACAACTTTAGACCAACAACACTTGAGTCAATGTGGGTCAGGGCCAGGTCAGTGCAGTGCATCCAGCCTGCCTCTCCCCGTTTCCTTTAAACCATCTCTAATATCACCTTTATAAAACCAAGTGACAGTGACTCAAAGACTAGTTACCTCCAAGATCTGAACAAACTCTGTCTTATGTGTCAGCAAACCTATTTCCTATATGAATAGCATAACGACATAATGTAGGCATTTTCCTTGTTCTAATCTATTTCCTACTCATATTCTATGTTGGTCTTAAAGATGCAAATTAATTTCCTTCATTATACTTGTCATATCTCACATTTGATATTTCATCAAATTGAATCTTCTCTGCATTCATTATACAATATAATGAATGCAGAACAATATAGGCAATATAACAAAACTGAGTACATCCCTGTGAGGTACAAATGTAGATAATTCTCCATTTATCTGATATAAGTTATGTGTGTAATATCAGAATCTGAATTTCCCAAGAACTAGAAGAGCGACCTATTGTCCAGAAATATATTTCATATATTTCCAAAAAGTGGGACACATGTTGCAAGAGAATTCACAAACCGTTTACACTAACGCTTGAGCTGCATCTAGCAGTGTAACTTAAGAGGTATAACTGTGAGGCACAGAAACCTGAAATGAGCTGAAATTTGAACTTAATCACTTGAATATCTAAATGCTAAATGTAAATGTAAGATTTAATACACTGACCTGGAGGTGACCAGCGAAACAGATGGCCAGGGTCAGCAGCAGGACACAAACCAACACTCCAAATGACGTCCCCAACATCTGTCGACTGTTAGAGGAAAAAAAAAAAAAAGTATGTCAAAATCAGAATCAGTCTTCCACCTCTCCCTCTCCCATCAGTATAATCTTCATCTTCCCAGTTGCACAGGAGGACCTGAAATTATTAGTCAATTTTAAAGGATCAAGAAAAATCGTATTTGATCAATGTGACTGTTCCTAAATTCTCACTGTAATCGTTTTAGAAAACAACTTTGTGATAGATTTGATAGTAAATACCAGAAAATCTGTACTCACTCGTTTGAGACAAACATCTGAATAAAAAAGATGCAGAGGAAGATGAAGGTCGCACAGCCAACATAGTGTTTGAACATTGGCAGATCCAGGGCTCGGTACTTAGAGGGAGAGAAACAGAACACATCTGAAATGCATGTTTAGCACTGAGATACTTGAATGGAAATAAATGAAGATGGAAAAATATAAATGCGATCAGTGATCAGTTTGCAGCTTTGTGTTGGACTAACCTGCTTCTCCAGGTCTTTCTTTGGAAACCACATAGCTAAACTACCTCTCTCTTCAGACTTAGACCACTGCCTGAGTGAGGAAGGAAGGAAGCAAGAAAACAAGACAGAAGGGAGGGAGGGGATAAAAAAGAATAATGGATAATCGCTCTGACATTTATTTTTACTATAACAAGTGTAGCATCTTAACTCTAAACTCTTTTAAAGGGTAAAAAGGGGTTTACGCTTTCAAAGCTCTTTGTGATAACTGGACACAATATCAACACCATGGAAAGAAGGTCTGATTTTTCAACTGCAGTCTGTTGAACTTGTGATAACATTGTTCAATAAACAAGCATGCACTGCCTGGTGCAACAAAGAGCATTGTTGCAGTGTTGTCTTAATATTGATATTTTACCATATAACCTATAAGAATTTGTGAAATATAGAGAATAAGGGATGTGATTTGGATGCAAGTTGCATCTGTCGGGCTCTAAGGGTTACACATGCATATAAAATAGGTTTTGACTGGTTATAAAATTGACCTACTTGCTGCTGAGCTCATCTATGGTTGTAGTCATCTCATTGTGCAGCTCCTCATCAAACTTACTCTTCTGGGATTTGTTCCTACGCCGGAAAGTACAGAGACGATTAGGAAGAGGCAGAGGTACAGACACTGAGACACACAGGATGACTGGAACAGATGCTGGAAAACCAGATCAGGTCATGCAGGTTGCTCAGGTCCAGTTTAGCTGTGCTTGGAGGCAACTTGGTTGATGCCATTCTGAGCATTAGTGGAAAAAGAGAGAATTGGTTTATGCCTGTGACAGAGTTATGAAGAGTGGACGCGTAAAAAAGTGTGTGTTAGATGGTCTTTGTGGGATTCGACAGCAGTGTTTCTGCTGCGCTTCTGCTTGGGAACTCCCTATTCTATCAGGAAGGAAATACTCGCACAGATGCACAGCCCCAGATACACACAAGCCCCAGTCAGTGATCAGTGTTAATAGGAGCATGTCAGTCCACTAACAGAGGTTACAGGGTTTCTGATGGCTTTTGAGATCACATGTTGCCCTGTTACAAAGAGGTAGCAGTGAGAAACAGTGAGATAAGAACAGCAGTAAACCACTGGTCAGGTTAGTGTTGAGATAGCAAGGCTCTCCACTAAGGCATTAGTTCTCACCCTGGGGGTCAGGACACCACATGGGAGGATTTTAGTGTGGGTGGGGTCATAAAATAATTAATGGTAGGAGTAAATTGTTTTTGTTATATTGGAAATAATATGCTGGGCGATATGGACAAAACCAAATAACTCAATGTCAATATTGCAACAATATTGTAGGGATGACTATCGGTGCTTTCATAAAATATGTGCATTTTTTAAATAAATAATCATCAGTAATGTGGATATATTGAATAAGTAGGTAAAGGTAAATACTAGAACATCTAAACCAGTCTGGTAAGTTCATAATATTACACCACTTTACTGTAATGCAGCCTTTAAAACCAGGAAAAGACGACACTTATGCCATATCACAATACATATATATTGTGGTATATCTAAAATCTAAGACAATATCTAGTCTCATATCACCATATCAATATAATATCAATATGTTGCCCAGCCCTAATTCCAATGTGTGGTCTTTCTCTAATAATTGTGAGAAATTTGTAATTTTAGCCTCTACTCCTACCAATCAATTAAACATTTGAGTAATTTGCATTGAGAAACTGCAGCGTGAAGCATACAGATTGAGAGGATTTAAATAAGTGACTATGAGCTGACCTATTTTTGTTTTTAGGGGTCACAAGCCAAAAGGTTGAGAACGTTTGCGCTTAAGGAATTAGGACCTTGCGGGTCATGAAGGCCCCACTCACTTATAGCTGCTGAATGGAGGAGTGGGCAAGGTGAACGGCTCTTCTAGAGATTCATCAAAGCTGTCAGGGTCCAACAGTAAGACACAAACACAAATTCATCACAACACAGCAACGGGGAGCAATTAATGATTATATAAATGTGAAAATCCATACAAAATAGCCACTGTAGATATATGTGTGTGTGTGTGTGTGTGTGTATATGTATATATATATACAGAGAAAAATAAAAATAGTCAGCTCTGTAATGTCATCAAGCTCACTTCACTGTCACTTCAAGCCTCAGACATGCTACAGTGGACTGTGAATACATGAATGAAATTAACAATTTCCGAGATAAAACAATCCTCAATTGTCACAGGGTGGTATGCTTGTGTTTTTAGGCACACACTTATCTCTTTTGAACACACTACTTCAGCTCACACTGTGTGTGTGTAGGCGAGTCCTACCCACTAATCAGTAGCTACAATTTAAATATTTGTCCATATACTCACTGCCTGTACCAGACGGGCAAAGAGAATTAACCATTAGAAGATATAACCAGAATCATTTTGTCTATGTATTATTTGAAGGTAGTGAAGTGGCTCATCACAGAGCTCAGTGACTCCTAACACTCTACAGGAATGACAATGTCAATGCACCACAGCTGTACAAAGTAGACCTCTCAATGATGACATTTCGTTGGTTACCGTGTTATTTGGGGGTAGTTGACTCCTCTGTTTTATGGTGTACACATCCTGAATTGAGAACTTACTGTCAAATAATATTATGGCTTGGTATGAACTCAAATAGGAATGCTTTATTCTATGAGTAAATGTTTCCATTTTGTCTTCAAACAGTTGATTTATTACAAACACCTCCATTTCTTACATTTGTAAGTAAAAGTATAAGTACGAAAATGAGCATGCCTGTATTCTCGCTGTAAATAAGACCACTGACTTGATGTTAAACATTAAAAATGTAGATCATGCATTCATAAATAGAAGTGGAAAAAGTCAAAGAATAGAAGTGTAAGAAAATCTGAGTCAAAAGGAAGATCTTGCGTGTAACCAGTCCTCCTCCAGGAGGACTCTCAAGCTCTGATTACCAACATGAAGCTTATCTACTAGTGACATCACAGCATCAAAATTTCTAAGATCCCATGAAAAGCATACATCTTATACATTATGATAATCTCTGTGTGTATTGCTGAACACTTCCAATAATGTATCGACAGTCAGAAAAATAATATCTCTCTAAATGGTTTGAAGTAGTATATTACACAATATTATTAATGAAATGTGATGTAGTAATGACCAGTTCAGATCCTGGTAAAGATAGAAAACACTCTTCCCATCCATCAAAATGCTACTGAACAGGCCAACTTCTGGAGAGAATGTGGCGTGAATCAATTCATAACATGTTTCACTCTGTTACAGTTTAATATCCCTTTAACATAAAAATAGCCACCAAATGTGATCTTGACTACCAGCTAAGGCTTGTTCTTACCTCTCATTGATCTTGGAGCCGGGGACTGATCGCATGGGGATGTCCTGAAAAAGACAAGGACAACATTTAGACACAAACACACCACCCACCTGAGCTCAACTTTTTTGTTTGTGACATAAATTAGCCTCTCACAAGATAATTATGATCTTAAGTTATTATGTGTAAGTAACAAATCACTATATTCTAAGATAGTTACTCTAAATCAGAACATTAATTAACACAACTGAAAATTAGCTTTTAACATTCAACAGTTCAGTACAGCAAAATTCTGTTTTCCATTATGTGTGGAGGAACAGAGCAGAAGCATTTTTACCAACATAGTAAAAAGTGGCCATTATAGTAGTCCTATCAATATTTTAATAGTGCATAATCTGCTCACCTTGCTGCGTGGCTTGCCATTGACAATGGTGTCTGTTATGAAGCCCTCTCGGTTCTGGAGGTGGGCGAAAGGTTTGACGGCCCCCCAGGACTCCAGGTAGCGGGTCATACGCACAGATGCCCGCATCTTCAGACCGTCATTCACCCGAGGTTTAGGCACGCTATTGCCACTCAGCGAGGGGTCCTTCGACTTAAGAAAAACACACATTTCATATTACCTTTATGATACACTAAGTATTCATTTGTCACCATAAGGCATGGCAACTACAGCGTACATCAATATAACTAGAAACCATTCAGGGAGCTCACAAAATAAAAGCACAGGTTTTAAAATTATTATTATGTTTTAAATGCAATATGCTTCCACTGTATCAGCAATCATTTGTCAAAGTAGGTGTATTTTCAAAAGTATTTTCAAATGCCAAATGTTTTTTTACTGTCTACAACATCATGTGCATCTTAAAGGTAGACCAGCAGTAAACTCACTCGTGGGTCAATGACTAGGTAGGTGTGGACATTGAGCTCCTTTAGGTAAGGGTCCCTGAGGTGGCCATCACCCTCTTCCACTTCATAAGCCTTGTTCAGGTGCTTCAGAGTAGCTTCTGTGATGTGGACACGTCTGATCAAGTGAGGGAAAGAGTTAGGAGAAACAATGAAATAATAAGACCCTTATTTCAAATACTGGATGGAGGTAAAAATGATTGCAGTTCAGTTTAATTACAACTTACAATAATACTTTTATGTAATTCGCATCACCATCACAGAGGTTGAAAGTAAAATATGGTAAAAAATTATGATTCAGTATTTGCATGACTTTGGGGCTTAATATAATAAATGTTGCAATATTATACAATAAACTTACAAAATAATATGTATTGTCGTGTACCATATAGTACAGAGGAATGTGTGTATTTTTGATGTTAATAATAAGCTTGACTCAACCTCAGGCAACATCGACTTGTGTAAGGCAATATAACAATATGGTACAAAAATGTGTATGAAGGATTATAAAACTCATAATATAGTCATAGCACCACCTACCCGGCAAGGCCTCCTGACTCCATATGATTGGCCAGAGTGACATCGTGTGACCACACATCAAACTGCCACTTGCGAAGACCAATCACACCGCAAAGCACATTGCCTGAGTGTACACCGACTCTCATGTTGATATCCACCCCTGTAGCCTCCCGTACCTGCCTGGAGGAGTTTTACAGAAATACTAAAGCTCTTTGTAGCTGAAGGTCGTCTCTATATGCAGGTTGCAATCCTTTAATGCACATAAACAGACTTCTTCTGTGGAGGATGAAATTACATAGGTGTCTAGGGTCCTTATGTTGTCAGTGTCTCTCTGTGTCAATATGATTGGTAAAACCTTTCCTCTTCATCAATCTATACCAATGTCAATAAAACCAATTCATTCTTGATTTTATAGAGTTATGGATTTGTCCTTTCATTTTATAAGTGTAGTCCCTGACAGGAGTCTTTTTCTAAACACCTGGTTAAGCAATACCTTCCAGAGCAGATTTTCCTACTGTTGAAATGCATTGTTTCTGAGGTTTCTTCCACCCTTTTTCCCTGTTAAAAGGTTTTTTGGTGGGCAAGTTTTTCTTCACTCGAATCGAGGGTCTAAGGACAGAGGGTATCACACCTTGTACAGATTGTAAAGCCCTCTGAGACAAATGTATTTTGTGACTTTGGGCTATACAAATAAAATTTGATTGCTAAAAATCGCATGTAATTTTTAGCATATGTGATAGTAGGCATTGCAAATTGTAAACATTTCCTAAATTAGAAACGTAGCTGAGAATGACCCATCATACAGCCCATTACATATTAATATAACACACTATTCTCCACAAATGCTTTTAAGCACATTTTCCCACTATTATTATTATTGTGCTTAGCACATCTCAAGAGCTACATCGAGACAGTATATGTTTCAGTAAGGGTATAGTGCTTTGGTTGGCACAAACTCACTTGATGGCTTCACACATATCCAAACCCATTTTGACACAGTTCTTTGCATGTTTAGGCAAAGAGACTGGCAGCCCTGATACACAGTAGTAGCAATCGCCAAGGATCTTGATTCTCATACACTCATTTTCCTAAAAGGAACGGGACAGAACAAACGTCAAAATAATTAGTTTTAGTCCACCAGGCACCTTATGTAAAAACAAGAAACGTGACTGGGCAGTAAAAACAGGTTACGAGGATGCACGTCAGCATTGGAGCTGCTAAATACAACCCTAAACTTACACTGCTGGGGTTTTAAGTGCCTCGGTCATGTCTTTATAATAAGAGTATTTCCTTGTTCAACTGCCCAACCAGACTTTCCCAGCTAGTATGATGTTTAGCAGCGATCGAAACCTCATAATCTTCCTGTCACAACATACTCTAATTCAAGATTCATGAGGTCATTAGATTATTACTCTTAAAGAGACAAACTCAGCTTAGAGGTTAAGTGGAATAATAAAAAAAAATTATAAAAACTCACCTTGGCAATTTGGTCAAACTTGCCAAACAATTCATTAAGCATAAGGACAAGCTCCTTGGGAGAACAGTCACTGGCCAATCGAGTGAAGCCAACAATGTCTGCATAAAGAATACTGGAAGAAAGAAATGTTACCATGTAAGTTCAACATATACACACACAGAAACAACGTCCATAAAACATCTGCTCATCTGAAATGCCCTGTGATCTACACGTCTAGGCTAACATGAACAGTATTTATTTTCTGTTCGCTTCAGATCACGTCAGCATTTACCAGTGATTGATGACCATGTGAAGGCAAATACATGCTACTTCATCCAAATTTGGACATAAAATACTACATGTCTCTGTGCTACCTCGTCAACTCATTAATAGTCAGTATGACCATTATGGCTACTGCGTTGGGATGAGGTTTTCAGCAAAAAAAGCACCTGACCCACCGTCCATTAACCTCCAGTAGACCTGATCAGTGACTGGTTAAAAAGCCTGTCTGGTTTAGTGCTGAATCATAAGCTAAGAATCATTAAAGCTGCCGGTCAGCAGATCACAGAGGAACACTGATACCTCATCTGACCCTTGAAAGACCACAGCGTGGTAGAAAAACTGGCTGTAAATTTGAAGTTGTGATTGGCCGTGTCAGATCTCACCAGGTCTGACTGCTGACACTGGCTGGTGAAAAGTTGCAGCCTTGTCCGAGTACAACTGCCTGTCAGCTGACCAGCAGAGGGACACAGACTCTTCACCTGACCTGATCTGATCCACTGACTGACGTGAATGAAAATGGCCAGGTGCTTCATGAGACAGACAACACAGCTATAATGAATGGTCTGACTAGGGTAATTGTAGGTGTAGGTCAGGGTTTCAGCCTATCATTCAACACCTTCTTACTGTGGTCTTAAGTGTGCACAGCAGCAAACATGACTGATGTCATCACAATCACCTCTTGATTAGCAAAGGAGTACAACTCAAATTGCTCTTTAAAATAAATGTCAATACTAAAAAAACAAATGGTGAAACTACTGAGAGCACCACAAAGCTTTCCACCAGATTACTCTTAATGCTCTTTAGAAACACTGGGATACAATTCTCCTATTGAAGTATGGCAAAGACTGTATTTTGCCTGCATTTATCAGAAAAACATGAGCTGGTGAGCCATCTGCCAAAGTTCAGTTTAAGCTGACCCAATATCTGTCAGCACTTGCTAAATTAATGAAACCTGCCTGAAACAAAGAGCCGTAACTGGGTCACTGCTCTGAAAACATACAGACATATTAATCTCCATCGCTACCAGAAGCAGTCAGGAAAATAAGCTTTTTGCTTTTATGCCTCGTTTATGTTCTATAAAGTGATGTACAAAGAAAGCTTTAACACAAGTGTCCCTGAGAAAGACTGGGGTTTTATAGGACTGAGAACAAAGTAGACAGAGGAAAATTAAGTACTCAGCTAGAATTAGTTCTTAAATAACAAGCGACTATAGCATGTTTTTTAAAAAGATTATCTCTTCTACTTTCCCATCTCTAAGATACAGGACTTTCACAAGCCTGTCATATGAATTATAAATCATGACTCATCTGAAGGAAGTTTCCAAAAAATGTGTTTTTTTCTGGGATAATAAACTGTCTCCTGTCACCAACTATTAGCAGAGCAGGTTTAGATTAAAGACACGTTGTCATTTTCTAAACCTCAGATAGGACAGTAAATTCACCCAAAAACATGCAGAAAGACCTTAGAAAGTCCATAAAAGGTCTTGATAGCAGATCTATAAGACTATTTAACCTTCACTTTAACGGCTTCTATTCTAAAAGGTGCTCCTTTACAACAAGGGCTCATTAGTGATAATTAAATCTGAAATCTATAGCTTAGCCTGCATTTCAAGGCGCCTTGTGGCTGTACCTGACATTTTCATGCCTCTTGACATAAAGGCTGTGGAAGTTGTTATCTTTGACCAGTCGCTGTTGCTCCTCTTTGTCTTTACAGTCTTGTAACCGTTCCATGATTGCCAGCTTCATCTTCATAGAGATGTAGACTGGCAGCACTGACTGCAGCAGGTTCTCCTGCAACCACACACACACACACACACACACACACACAAAAATAGTTAGATATCTAAAACACACACACACAGTTTGCGGACGATATTAACTAATAATATATGTCGCTCTAATCATGAGAGGAATCTAATTATGAGAGGAATTAGCATGTTTATACATGTTCAAACAAAATATCAGCATACTACTATCATAGCCAGGTTATGCTAAACAGTACCAGTATGGGAATGCCAATGTGTTAATGCAGTAAAAAAATAAACACATTGTAGTCAGTTTGGCACAACAGCAAGAGTCAAGGCTTGTTAAATGTACCTAGAAAATGCTTTTGACATAATACATGCACCACAAAGTGCTTTGTAGAGTAGATGTAAATAGAGATGAATACATGAGAAAACAAACACATGACAAAAGATATGAGCCTGGAGGGGTGTTTGTGTGCGTTTCTATGCGTATGAATAATAGGGTTGGGATTTGATAAGATTTTATTGATACCAATGCCATTATTAATTCTGCTTTTTGATCCATTTCTTTATCCTGTCCCTTATTGTTAATGATCTGTGCCCAGTTTTGGTCTGAGACAATGTTTTCAGATTTAATCAGACTGCAGGATCTTGTGCTGTAACATTTTTCATGTAGCTTTTTGCAGAAACCAAATGCACTGTCACAAGCTCTTTATTTCCCTGGAGTGTTTTTGGACATTCTCCAGGTTATAAAGACATCTCAAGGACTATAAAGAATTAAATTGCACCTTAACTTAATTTGGAGGGTTATTGGAAAAGTGAATGTTTGACTAAAAACATTCCAGCTTTTCACTCTTGATTAATTAAAAAATAAATACATTTAGAAATGGAAACTATCATTTGGAATTAGTGTATATGGAAATCAAAAACAAAATCAAAATTTGTCAATGTCAAGAAGGTTAAATACTCACCTACGATAATGGTGTCTTGTATGTCTGTGTGTGTGTGTGTGTGTGTGTGTGTGTGTGAACACGCTGCTCACTGCTGCAACCTGAACTGCTACCATTCAGTCTGGGTGAACTCATTCAGGGTTCAAATGAGCCTTTTAGTTTCCCACAGAGTTTGAAACATGAAAACTCGCCAAAGTGGTCTTTGTATTAATGTGTGCAAATGGATGTATAACATGATATAGTGCTGCTGTACCACAACATCTTAAACATGGAAATGTGTTGTCACGGAGTGCATGTAGAGATACTCATTTACTTTGATTCATGTAAAAGCAATAGGTGTAGAAGGGTCAATAGCGCTTTAAAGAATTTCATTAGTGTTTGAGTGTTAACGTCACACAGTTTAAATGTCATTTTTGACGTCCTTCACACCCTGCTTAGAGACATTTTAACACACTGGGCTCCTCCTTGTAAAATTAATGTGGGAACACAATGTTAGTTTTGCATGGGTTCCCCAATTGGAGCAGTTTTGAAGCTTCCCCCACCACGCCATTATCTCCCTGCTCTCTTTGGCTAACTGTGCACGACGCTCCCTTTTTTCAGCCACAGTTCAAATACAACAGGAGGTTTAAATGTTAACGATTATATCATTCCTGTCTGTCCTGCTAGGCAACACACCAGCTATCACTGTTAGCACATTTTATGTCCCGTACTAAGCAACTGTCAAAACAAATGGCAAAAGGGAAAAAAAATATTTTTTAAAGGCCTCTGAAATCAAAGAAAGTAAGTGCAGATGCATCTAATTTTAAAAGCATCACGGGAAAATCTAATTTGAGAAGGATTTGTAAGTCGCAATGAAAACATCCATGGAAGAGTCAACTTAAGGCCAGCCAAAGGCAAAGCTTAGAGATGAAATAAAATTATAAGGGTATGTCTATAGCAATTACTGAAAAGCTATTTCCATTATTTGTATTAAAATGCTCATCACCGCTAGAATACACATTGCAATCTTTCTCCCACTCCAATGAAATGGTGGTAAGCCACATGGGTTTTTATAATAAAACTATTACCTTGGTTTTTCTACCCTCAAGATTTTATAATAGACAAATATATAGAAACATATATAAATCAATGAGAGTGTGTGGATGCAGTGTGTCTTATTCAACAAATGTGTGACTGGCCCCCTCTTGATAAACCTAAAGCCATAAACACACTGTTGCATATCAGTATTTACATTTAGATTTTTTTTTAATAAATTATATATATGTAAAGTTGAACTGTATTAAAGCATGTAGAGTTAAGTTACTCTCCTTTTATATACTTAGTTTTATATATTTAATTTGTTTTATTAATGAGGATGTGGACTGTATTAGTAGGTAGCTTTTTGCGCACAAATGTTGGATATTTACACCAATGATTACATATTTAATCCGTGCAGCTTACATTGGCCAAATTTTGATAGGCTTTGGGAACATACTGTAGCAATTACTTTGTATGACTCATGATGAACCACTTGCAGAAAGCCAATGTATTACACTAACCTGTTGTCTTTTCTCTATCTCCAGCTTCACGCGCATGCTCAGGCACCTCAGGGTGTCTTGAAACGTCTGCCTCAAGGTTTTCTCCATGAGGACCTTATGGAAGGCTCCGACCACACTGCCACACAGAAACACCACTGCATTGGACAGCAGCTACAGAAAGAGACACAGTGGACAGACGTTAGAGTGTCCTCCCCCTTAGATTGAATATTGGAATATATTTTGTTTGGCCAGACACACAAAACATACAAAATGTATTCCAATATTCACCATATTGATGAAGGGAAGATAATTCTAGTCTAAAATAAAAGGTCATAGTTTTTATCCAACTGGTTTCACCTGGTTGGCGAGGAAAGGAGGGATTTTCGTGTTGTAAACGGTGAGGCGCAGCGTGAGGACCATGATGTGGGACAGTGAGGAGATGACGCTCAGCACCACAGCATACCACAACTGGAATGGTAGCATGGTGTACACGGTGAAGATAATGAAGAGGAAGAAAGGCACCTGGAAACATAGAGGAACAGGTTTAGTCATCTCAAGATATCATTAATAACCACATCCAATTCTCCATGTGTTGGTTTGCAAGTTTGCATTGCATTGGGAAACAAAAATATGATCTAAACTCTGCTGGGAGGTGAGGTTACCTGATCCCATGGCAGGATGATGGGGCCACTGAAGATAAAGGTGTAACCCATAGTGAGGTGTGTGGCCCAGACAATCAGGCCAAGCAGTCGTCTCCATCGCTGTGACAGCATCTCCGTACACACCAGCACGAACACGGCCAGGAACACACACAGGCTGCCGCTCACCACACTCACAAAGGCACAGTGTTCTGCTGCACTCTGCTCCAGCAGCGAGGTAAAGAAGAAAAATAAACATCTTTTATTACAGTCATACTAACTTGGTAAGAGTGAGGTAAGGTCAGGTTTGTGACACTTCTTTGTTATTTTCTTAGTGCATGTTATGAGATTTTCCGTATGGATTGATTTCATACATTTGCAGTGTTGATCAGCAACTCGGGCAGTAACCGACTTGCTCCTTTGTCCTTCTGTGAAATTCATTTTCAGTTTCACCAATTATTAATATTATTCAGCTTGAACAAAGGTTTGGCAGTTACCATGAAAAAATTTTTCAAGGCAACTTAATGTGCAGAGGTACAAAGAGACCACACAATTGCTACTTGATTTGCAGGTACATCAGTCGCAACATTTAAACATTATGTAATGTGTCAAGTGGGAAAGTCTAAAAAAAAAAACAAAAAACAATGTAATACTAATACGAAACTGCATTAGGATATTTTACATTTACACTACAGCATTACTTACTAACTACAGAATTAAAAAAAACTATTTAATTTAATCAATACTTTCAAACCAAACATAATATACAGTAGAATATAATGTGAAACTCATAAAACATTTTTAATAAACACTTCATAGTTTGTGTGGCTAACTGGTGAATCTGCAGTGAAAACTTGAGGTTCTAGATGAGTACAAGATGCTCCTGAGAGCCATTCATATCCAGCCTGAGCATTACAGCTTATGTAGGATTACTGAGTTTTGTCTCATCTCATCTGTCTCTGCGTCATGTGCTGCTTGCTCCAGGCCAACATCTTCCTGATTGTGTTACTGTACAGTGAGAAGCAAGCATGAGGGAAAAAGACTTGTGCGCATGTGTGTCTGTTGGAATATCTGTTTGTGTATATGTTGTACATGTGTATTCATGCATGACTGTAAGCCAAAAAAAAAAAAAATGTTTGTATGAGTGTGCACACATGTGTAATTGTGCGATTGCCTGGGTGTGTGGGAGAGATAGAAAGAGAGAGTGGGTGTCGAGGGGGAGAGCATGAGAGAAAACAGGAGGTTAAAAGAGCGCTCAAGAGTGAGACAGATGTACAAAGTCAGTGTTAATAGATCTCTGCTTGGAGAAGGCCATCTCTGCATTCTGTGTTCAGCTTTCTGGTTACCATGGCAGCACTCTAAAAGGCCAGATCTCGACTAAGGCACTTTGTGCTCCTTATGTAGCTGTTAGTCTTGACAAAACCTTTTTGTAGGCGGAAAAAGAACAGTTATTCTGTATGAATAGATGCTAAAATCATGTGAATGGATACAGCTCATATGCAACCCACTGTATTCTTTTGCAGCATATATGCATTTTAGCCACTTTTCTTTCTATTTGTAAACTTAGGACATTCTTGTTATTAATATGATATCGCATTGTTGTCTGTATAATCATTCAGCATTTATGTCTGCAATGCCTGGAAGTTCTTACTAACAAATACTTTATTGATTTAGATGAACACTAACACTGTGCTGTGTATTGCATGTCCACTGCCCCTTTACAATGGTCCTGTTGTTCCTTTACCGTTTCTGCCAGTATGTAGTGTACGCAGCAGTAACGTAACCACGGAAAAATTCTGACAGTATTATAAAAACAGGTCTTCATCATTACACAGATAAGTGAAAAATAAGGTGCGTATTACATGATCTTCCATCCTCATACAGAAACATGCAGACTTATTGTATTGAGATAACAATTTAAAGAGCCCAAAAAACAGGCTGCCTAATACCATCTCTCCATCCAATCCGTGCCTGAGATTGGTGGTACGAGTGGCACTTAGAACATTGGTTCAGCCAATTTTCCTTTCAGCATTGCTCTTCAACCAGTATCCACAAGTGGAGAAGAGTTATATAAGTTGACAGTGACTTTCTGACACCAGTAGCCATCCGCTAACAGAAAGCCTGCACCTCACTTTGCATTTAACAGAAGCATTATACAAGCAATCATTCCAACATTTTCTCATAACTGCTCTGTACTGCCGGCAACTGTCTGTACAAGATAGAAACAGCTAACGAGAACAAAGGCACAGTATGAACTACAATATGACCAGGAATGGATAAGTGAGAGTAATTTGCAAGCTGAAAGTAACTAAAATGAATGAGAAAGTTGCAGGAAACTGTATGCGTGAGTACATGAGCAAGAGACAAAATCAATATATATCTATGTACATAAGGAATGGAGCCATGTGTGAGGCTGAAACAAAGACATACAAGTACAAAGACTAGAGATAGGATGTGTGCTAGAGTTAGCAGCAACACAATAGAAGGAAGGTTACCATTGTTTTTCCAACAAGGAAAAGTAATATAATTTCAGGTGACAGAAGCTGTCACTTCACTGTATGACTGGCTAGGCTGACTGACTGTTCTGCTACCTGCCATCATGCCAAAAACAACAGCATGCTGACAATCAAAAGTCAATGAATGCCTGCATTTTGCCGTCACTGTCAGAACCACAATTACACTGTTCAATCTGTGACAGCTGCATTGTCTTAGTCCTAGTCCTTTCTCGATTCATTTTCTTTTATTTAGTTTTCAAATGTTAGTGCAGCAGGGTGGTGTGGATAGTAGGTGGACAGCCTCAGTGAAAAGACCCACGCTCAAGTTTCAATGTCAGCAGGCATTTGTTGAATTATTTTCAAGCAAAACTGAATCAGCACTAGCTCCAAGCCCACCGTTCTTTGACTAACCCTGACCTCCTCCGCCTCTCCACCTATAAGTATTTATGTCCTAATAATGCATTTTACTAACTTAGCATCTTCCCCAGAGTGTTGTGCTTTCTCATCTCATAGGTATCTCACAGAAAACGAGATTTGTTGTGTTCTTTTGATCTGATTTGATAAAACATAGAGTAAATAAAATTGACTTTACCTACCTGTGAAGAAAGCCAAGACAATTTCCTGACAGATTGCATGATTAGCAATATTAAATATGCACTTGATGTTATTTAAAGCATGCATTTCTAACCTTTTTCCTTATCTAATCCCGAGAAAGCTACTAAAATATGCACAATTTCAGCAGTGTCCTCCTTCACATTCAAACAGTTACACAATCACTCACAATAATTCACGCTTTGAGCTACTGCAGTGGTAGTGAAGAGGAGTGAAGTGCTTTATTTAAATAGTTGCTGAGGAAGAGAAGTGAGATTGTAGTTTTGTCACAAGTCATAAGTCAGTGTAAGGATTCAAACTGGCCATATACTGTAGTCGCAAGCCTGCTTACCTATACATTAGAGTACTGCATTTATGTGCCACAGGAGCTATAACTTAGTCCCCATTCAGCACCATTAAAGCCAACAGAGCAGAATAAGATACACAGTTCTATGAATGAATCTCTGAAATAATCCCTGGTGCATTTTAGTATACCCAATACTGTTAACATTAAAGATGTATGCCAACTGGCAAGTTAACTTGACTAAAGAGGAGCACACTTACTCCAAAGCCACAATTTTAATTCTTGAAGACTACATTTAGATCCAAGTCAAAATGTTTTAGAGAAGTAATCCCACACCCATACATACATTCACACACACACCCACACACACCCACAGGCTGCCAGGATTTATGAAGGCAATCAATCAAGGCTACGGATTGTTAATAATATCGCCCAAAAGGTATCTTATTTGCATCATCTTAACATGGTGCACTTAGTGTGAACTATTTGCATTTCACAGACCAAACTATTAAAATCGCTGACAACCCCTGATAGAATTAAACTTTTCACACCGTGTCGACTTTTTGAACAGTGTCTGCCCTTTTATTATCAGTTATATTCATAATAATATCCCTATTTCAAAATTTAGATTATGGAGTGTTGTGACGCTGAATCATTCAAGAGTAAATGCATCAAACACCTTTTTTTTTTACCCTCAACTCAGCAGCGCAATTCTTTCTGCATGATATACACGTCACACACTGTCAACACAAAATTGATCAAAACGTTTTTACAGGGCAGATATTTTGAAGTGTCATAGCAGGAAAGCACATGTTTAATTAATAAAATGAACAACTTCAATTTACTGTATTTTTTGGACTATAAGCCGCTACTTTTTTCCCATACTTTGAACTATGCGGCTTATACAGAGGTGCGGCTTTTCTATTGTGTGTGTGCGCGCGCGTGCAGGCCGCAGTCATTGACGGAGCTGCTCCGTCATAGGTATATAATATTACTACACCCTCACCCCCTCAAAATGGAAAACCCACAAAGCAATTCCTATGATGCAGCTTTTAAGTTTAAGTTAAGTTGCCATCGATCTGGCTATCCGTGAAGGAAACAGAGCGTCTGCACGTAAGCTTGCCATAGATTCATTAACGGCAAGCTAACAAGCAGCGGCGGTGAGACAATATGTGATGAAGACTATCTGACGCTGTTCAACTCACTGACACTGAAGAGGACGACTTCAGTGGCTTCAGTACGCAGAAGAAATGAAGTGACAGTGGTATGATGTTCATTAGTTTTAAATACTCAGGAGGAAGATAAATGGTGACTTGTGGCTTCACTGCATGGGAGAATGACTTTAATAGTTGCGCAGTTGCGCTTTAACAGTGTGCAGGAGGAAAAGGTGACAGTAATTTGGTGTTTAATGGTTTCAGTACGCAGGAGGAGGTAAGGAAAGATGAATGAAACCATCAATGACTTTTCTCTTTTGTTTATCAGCACTTTTATTGCTGCGTTTATTGCGGCACTGATCAGAAACAATCAGTTCAGGTATATGAATAAACACTTATGGTACAAAATCTTTCTGTCTAAATAACTTATTTCACAGCCTGGATATCGGCGGCTTATAGCCCGGTGCGGCTTATATGTGACAAAATATAATAAATAGATTTCATTCAAATTTTATTGGGCACGGCTTATATTTAGGTGCGCTCTATAGTCCAGAAAATACGGTAATTAAGGTAAGCCATTTCCAGGGTCCCAATATTGCACATATTGGCTCGCTGGCATGGCTGACTGGAACACTTTATTTAACTGCACTGAGCCACCGCTAAATGTTATTAGTAACACCTGTGCTTTTTCTACTATGACAATTAAATGCTGTAAAAATAGTGCATTGTTTTCTTATCTAGAGCATCCTATCTGGTAATAATTATTATTTGCTATACTTTTACACAGACTGCACAAATTCAGCAATCACTTACATGTAGCCTCTGAAGCTAATAAGTGTTTCTAGTTTCACAAGCGTACTGTACACTAGTCAATCGATCCAGGTTTACTTGAATTGTGAGTCAAATAAGTGCAAGTGGTTGGGCAAAAAATACAAAGCACATTTCAAGGTCAGAAATGTCACAGCACGATCAATGCTCGTATTTGCCCTGTAAAATGCATCCATGACAGCACTGTGCACATCTGCGTCTCAAAAGTGTTACTACATCTAGTTTTTCAAGTTTATTTTAGTCAGTATTTCTTTTCTGTTAATATTCTACTTGTTCAAACTGGTCGTCAAAGGATCCTTTTGTAATGTGCTTCCAAAGTAGCACATTACGTAGTAGTAGTAAAGTAAAGTAAAGTAGTAGTGTAAAGACTGAAGCTTACAAGAACTGCTGATCAAAGCTAATAATTCCTCTGCCTTAGCAGCTGCTGAGAAAGGGCGTAATTCACTGTATGATGCACAGTTTTTGAGTCATAGTTAAATATGTTTTCTGTACGCTGGGAAAAAATAAAGATACTTTATTACACTGATTTTGAAAAACGCCACACAGTGGCTCATGGACAATTGCTGTGGTTAATAATACCAATCAAAATGCTCCATGATATTCAACAATCTCCATGACCAATGTGAAATCTGCAAACAGTAAACTATCCTGTGGACTGATCACTAATAAACATGTGGATGTAAAGACTCACCAGTTCTAGGGCAAAGAAGAGGGTGAGGAGGATTACACAGGAGAGCATGGAGAGGCCCAGCAGGAGCACCAGCGGCTGATACTGGCTGATGCAGGAGAATTTGCGGTACAGTGCCTCATTTTTAGTCTCCTGTTCATTCAACATGTACTTCCCCTTGGCTGGCATGGCTTACACTTCTTACAGAGGCATAGCAGGTGTTAACAAGGAGCCCCAGAGAGCAGGAGTGTCTCCACAACTTTGCGTGTAGACCAGAGGATTGTTAAAAAAGTCCACAGTTCACAATCTGTTAGCGGGCACCTTGTTAGCTCATGACGCTCAAGTGAAACTTGTGTTTTTCCCCAGTTGTGGCATCATGAATGTTTTTGTTCAAGTCTCTCACAGCGTCATTGTAGCTCTACTAGGCATCCTCTCTCTCTCTCTCTTTTGTGTCTTCTATCCTCTGTCTGGTGTTGGCAGGCAGACCTGCTTCATCCTTTGCCAGCTACTGTGTTGCTCCCTTCAGTGGGTTTGAGTAATAAGCCCAGGGCTGGGAGACACCAAGGAGGAGGGGAGGGGAGTTTAAGAAAGGGGAGGAGAGGGATAAGGAGAAAGAGCAGAAGGAAAACAGGAGCTGATGAGGGCAGCAGCAAAGGTCATCAGTGATCCCACCAGGATTCAGGATGTAACAGAGCGGTGAGGTCGGCTGCTCCGCTCCTTCGAGGCAGTACAAATTTTGCACCTGAACGGGAGGGAAAAGGAGGAAGTGGTAAGTATTTTCTCAGAGCTATGATGGTAGTGCATCAAACACACACAATATCTAAAGCTAAGACATTTGAATGAACTGAAAATACTTCACAATATTATAAAATGTAACCAAGCACTGTATGTTACTCACTGGGAATTCTGTGGGAAAGAGACACATAAATAAAATAAATAATTTTGGCCATAACCTGAAGGCAGCCATAATGATATGCGTCACTGCTAACGAGCACAGTTGCTTTGAAGCCATTGTGGAAAGAACTCCAATACAGCAGCAAACCACACAACTTTATTTCCCGCCAGATCATTCAACAAACCAGATGCAGCTGAGATAACAGTCATAACAGTTAACAACAGACTGGATCGGTGTGTGAATTTATGCATCATTGCATGTAAACTGGAAGAGGAATGCCTTTGATTACCTGCTCTTCATTTTCACACTGAAAACTGGAGGATGATCAATTTCAAAACAATCTGTGTCATGTTTTATTTACACTATTGAATATGAGGGAAGATTTTGGCAAAACAACGCTGCAGGTGTAGGCTGTCCTTATCTCTTCAAACAATTACAACCCTTTGGCCGAGCTACAAGAAGACCCAATTAGCACACGGTACAATCCAAAGACAGCAGAGTCAGAGAGGAGAAGCAGGGAAGTGGTAAGTGCTATGATAATATATATGTAAACCTTCCGTGATTGCTGAGATTGTAGATTAATTGCTTAAAAAATGAGTGAACTGGAAGAAGTTGTTTCATATTCAGTTTCTCTACATGTAAAGATTCTGTACATGTCTGTATTTTTTCATGCAACTGTCCACTTCGAGCTAATGAGAGCTCCACATACTAATTTAGGAGAGTGGAGGAGACCCTGGCTTCAAGCTCAATAGAAACAATGTGGACGTTGCACTGCTGTCAATAGAAACTTAATTTCCTCCAGTTTCTTGTATCGCTGTCCTGGTGTGTCATAGAAAAGGAAAGCAGAGTAAACAAGGACAGGACACATACAACCGTTGCATCGAGTCAGCTTCATTCTTATAGTGGTAAAACGCATTGCTGCAGTAAGCACCATGATGGCAACTGCTGGACAGAACAGCAACCAGCTGGCTCTCCCTGGGCCGCACATAACACATTACAGACAGTCTGACGGTAGTAAAATTAAGAGGGAGAGCAGGGAGGTAAAACTAAGCACAGAGTGGTGGAGGATTGTGTCCTCCTCTTACACCGAGAAGAACCAGCTGGTCTGTGAAAAGGGGACCTAAGGTAGCAACCTAAGGTGCTTAAAGGCTGTTTACACTGAGGGGGGATCATTTACTCTATGTATCTACTAAATGTCATATCGATATCTTAAACCATACATTCGTAAACACCTGTTACTGTAAATGTCATCATAAATGGTAGAGAAAGCAAGAATAAATATGTCAGCCGTATATATATTTTATGATCACATTCATTTCAGTTTAATGCACACATTTGATAGTCATTAAACAAGGTGGTGGCAACACTAAACACAAGCATTACAGTTGTTAACGTTTTTTAGTTAACAGGGGAAATGCAGAAAAAATCCAATTAAATGCATTAAGGGGAAATTCAGCTTGGGCACATAAAGCAGTTAACAGTCCAGACAGTACGTGTCTGAGGAGGAACAAAGGAACGGCTCCTTTGTTCCCTCTTTGACACATATCATGGTTGACCTCAAGGAAACTACTTATCTATGGACCACAGGATGGTGCTTCACCTTTCTATCTGTTCATCATCCTTTCAACAACAAGAAACAATGTAAACCAAGTAAGAAACTGCTAAACAAGTTGAGTAATTGTAGCGCAAAACCAATGTGCCTCTGAGCTACAGCATCGTATTTTTCACAAATTAATTAAACCTTCGGCTTTATATGGACTGAACACAACAAGTAAGAGAAGTGAACCGGTTAAAAAACCCTTTTTTAAATTGATGATGGAAGCCAGAAGACCCTGACACTACAGCCTGTAGAAGATGGCAAGGCTTTAGACAGCCATTTGACACTGCTAAATGTCCCAGCCCAGTTGGTGCTTTTTATACTCCAAGTCTAAAGTTACCATGGCAAAAAGCAGCGCCGTCAGACCTGGGAGCTGGGAGAACAGACAAGGATGTACGGTTCAATAGAGCCGAGTCTCTCAGTGACCAAAGGAAGAATAGCTGAAACTGTGCTGCATTGACTGCCAGGTCTTTCACTATGAAAGCTTGGCAATTGAGGGAATCACATAGCAGCCTTGTAAACTGGCGTCAATGAATCCTGGAACAGCAGCCATACAAAACCAACTAACGTCACTGCGCGCCTACTGCTGAGATGCAGGAATGTACAGGCTCTCATGTCAAAGAAAAGAGGGGGTGACCGAGACAGAGACTGGCAGCAGAGTGTGTGTGTGTGTGTGTGTACAAGCGGGTATTTTGTATATAAGTTTAGATAAATAACGCGACTATGATGAGAGTAGAAACCATGCTGGGTGGTTCTTAATTAAATACAAAGGGGTAGTACTGGTTACTACTTGAACAACAGATTACTGTACTGAGTATTTTAATGACAATAATGCATTACTCAAGCGAATCAACTTCTGTGTGCTACTTCATTACCATCATGGAACAGCTTTCAGAAAATGTTTATATGATATTGCAGCAGGATGACATGTCAAGCCTCACAGGAAACAAAGTAGGAGTAGGTGTCTGCTCGGCAGCCTAAACAATGCTAGACAATGCCAGATGCCTAACAGGAAGCAAAGCTATTGGAGGATCAGTCAAACAGTTGGATACAGTGCACTACCTAAATGTTTAGACACAGCCATACTGGACACTAAAAATGGTCTTTGTCAGCCACGTTTACATGTACTAGACAGTAATGCAGCGAGTCCATATAAATAAATGAATTTATTGGCATTTTCTTCCCACCTGAGTTTTGATATATTTATTTCCTTTGAGACGATTTGGTTGAATGGATAATTGCCGTCATAACCGTATCACTGATAATAAACTAGTCTTATCTAAAGATCTGCTCACATCTTCACCAAGCCTACGGGCAATTCAAAGCTTTTTCATGCAGACAGGCAGGTCGCTTTCTTAAACAAATCACTCTGCTTTATGGCTTTATGGTCTTTGTGTTGGCATTCAATAAGCTTGGACAAAAAAAAAAAGAGACAAAGAGTGACCTCCGTAAAAGAAAACACACAAAAACACATTTCTCATCCCATGGTACAGAAGTTTCAGGGTTAAAGGTGCTGAGGTTAAAGGTCAGCAAGACTCTGACATCAGCCGTAGAGCTGACTTGCTTTAACAAAGTATTCACGCAAATAACACTGAAATTTCACATTTCCCAGTTTTTGGGATTAATAAAGTATGTATCTATCTATCTATCTATCCTTTCACACAGTAGACGTGTGTAGACTGAACTTGGTTTCAATCCAGTTCAGGTTCAGTTCTCTATGTACGCTCACATTATCTCAATACACTCACTCACAGATTTCTTTGTCCGTCTTATTTATTTAGTTGGTTAAATAACATTTAAATGTCAATAATTAACTTGCATGCATTAACCCATTCAGATTAACTGTCAACACAGGTTTGCTCTCATATACTTGTTGTACAAGTACAAGTGCTCCTTTCTAAATGCAGTAAATGTAGTTAGTCATCAGCACCAATTTATATGCAACTTTTCATTTCTCTGGATTTGTTGGAACTACCATCTTCGAAAAATATTCTTTTGCACTTGAACTGCAATGTATAAAACTCTTCCAGTTTACTCACTGAGTTTTACAGTATTGTACATGTTAAGACCAGTGCTCAACACTTATACAGGTTCTGAATGACTAGCGCTGTAAAACAAAGGCCACCACGAAGGTACATAATATTTGTATTTGTGACAATTACATAATCAGTAATTTAATTTTAATAGTGACTGAAATTATCTAGTGTCACCCAATATGTATGTGTGACAAATTGTTATCAGTGAAACTGGATTGAAAAAAATCAACAAGTCCTGTGCTGGTCAGTATTTGGGTTTGGGGCAGGCTACCTCTGTAATCTTGTAGGAGTTTGCCCATACAGAGCCTTTCCAGAAACAGATGACTGATGTATATGCAGCAATGCACTGGGAAGATTAGATTAGCCCCCCTTGTCCTTTCCTATCTCCCCTCTTCTCCTCCCAGTACTGTCTACTGGTATTGAATTAGCAGCATTCACCAGAAGGAGCTGCTGAAACCTAACAATATTAACAGGATGCTATCTCAGCGCGGATTTAAGCTTCAAATGCCATTGCTTATAATAAATACAGGAAGTGCAAGCAAGAGTACCATGTAACTGCTCAAGTGTTTCACATTTACTTCCACAAACTAGAGCCGTGTCGCACTACCAGAAGTGAAGCCATCAATTTTGCTGCAGCCCAAAGAGGGGTTTATTGATTTAAAGATACATAGAATCTAGATCTAAACATATCATCCATGAGGAAAATTCAATATTGAAATAGCATTGATTGAATTAGTCTAAGCCATTTCCTTCTCATATGCTGTTTGGATTTGAAAACACCTGCACGCTCACAAAGTAAAAATACAGCATTATCCATCAGTTAACCAAGTTGTCCTTCGCATTAGGTCAGCACAGTAACACAAATTGAGATTTGCCTTATTCGATGCAACCAGTCATTCTGAAGAACAAAATGGTTTAACATTAGTTGTTTTTTTTGTGTTACAGAGGCTTCTCGACGGGGGGAAACAATAACTTTCATAAGGAGGTATCTCTGCACACTCGAGTTCTGTTTGACAGGTACAGCCATGACTAGTAAAAGGTTTCTATTGCTGTATTTAGTGGATAAAATCTCTCACTTTTGTGTGAGGATGTGTACAGTACGTAGGGTTAGGTTTATGGTAGGAGTTTTACTCTTTATGTAGCAGTGCATTTATTGACAAGACAGGCTCAATAAAACATTTAATGATTTCCACAACATTAGAAATGGTGCTGTAGTTTTTGTCAAGTCACAGTGTTTTGGTTTGTGCTAAAGCTTTTAGCATACATAAAGAATATATGACGTACAATTATGCACATTGAAAGAAGAGTTTCATGGAATGTTTTATTTCCTTTTTTTTCCCTGAGAACATAATTTGGAAACAAACTTGAGGAGAAAAACAGTGTGGAAAGAATGCACTACAGTGAGAGAGACCATTGTTTCCAGCTGGTGTAGCCAGCCACATCCCCATTTCAGGTTTCATAACTGGACCCACTAAATCCTGTAACTGTAGAGCAGTAGGGCCCCTCTGTATGCCCAGCCCTTTTCACCACCACCACCAATAAGAAAACCATAATTATCCCTTTGTATGCCAGCCAGCTTACCACCGGCAACTACTATTCAAAAAGAAACCTCAACCTCTACAACCAGCACAGTAAAGATCTGTGTACATAACTAACCAAAACCTAACGTGGATCTCATGCAGACCTGCTGCAACAGAAATAGGTAGCAGCTTCAGATTAGCCTGATGATTGTCATTTTCCAGGCTAGCATAAAGCTCTGGCTGCTGTCAGGGCCATCTGGTGCATGTTTCCCACAATCCTGTTGTTTTAACTGTGTTCATGATTCATGCTGTAATACATCCATAACTGCACTGGTTGGCTCTCACTATCAAGCGGCATGTTGTGAGAATGAAGAAATTCATTCAAACACCATGAAGCTAATATGCGGAACACATATTAACTTTTATACTGCAGAGTAAAAGTACACAGGTTTACAAGCCTTCTTACAGTGCTAATGAGAGAGGCCCTTCAATGATAAAGGAGCAAGGATTATGAATTCCCCATTTGCAATTGCCAGCATATTCCATGATGGTCATCCTAATTAAAACACATTCTTTGTTATCTTAAGGAAGTAGACAATAGAGGCCACACCAGGAATTGGCAAGATTGTTAAGCGCTATAGCTTTAGGAAAATCCTACTAGTGCTGCAACAGTTTGATCTACAAACCAATTCTTTGTCTCGTGTGTGTAGATGTGTGACTTGCTATATCACCACACCCTCATATGACTGATCTGCATCCTGTGACACGGTCACTGAAAGATGTAAGCCTATAATATAAATAAGAAATAAGGAAAGGTAATAAAATAAAAAGAAAACTGGAGATGCTTCAGTAAGTGCTTCATAAAAAGATGAATTTAACAGAGAAGCTTTGCCTTTTCTAACTAACTTATACCTTTACAACCCCATTACGTGTATATATACTGTGTCTGTATATAGAATTTTAAATTCTCAATGTTGAGTCCTGCATGTTTGTACAAAGTTCGGATGAGGTCTTCCTCCACCTCAATAAACAAACTAAGGTTAAATGAGTCTTGTCAGCAGTGATACATTCATACACATTGACAATGGAATTGCATAACATCTATTACACAATGTCACAGGGAAATGGGAGGTAACCCATCTGCTTTTAGACACTGTACTGCGTGTGGCTGTGTGTGTGTGTGTCTAATTACTGTGTAGGTTCATTTTTATTTACACTCCAGACTATGAAGTCAATGTCTCAAGTAAATGAGAAAAAAAAAAAGTAATAAATTACTAACAATTTAATGAAAGGGAATTTGACATATGTGACCTAAATTATAAATATCTCTGCTGTTTGTGTACTCAAGGTTAAATAAACCTATAATGTAAATAGACTTTGCCCGCATTGCCAAGATATACTTGAAATGAACATTAGTTTCTTTCATATATTGAATCTCTGCACGTCATGAACACTGCAGGACGGTGCTGTGTAGTTTTTGTGTACCGTTTATTAAAGGTGTGTGCCATGAGTGGACTATATTTAAAACTGACTGATTGTTTTTTTTTCTCTTTTATTGTGCATGTTTTTTTTTTATTATTATCGTATATGTTAGATTTTCTGCCCACGGTGCAAACCAGCTTCCCTCTAATAATAATAATAAAGTTAATTTGAGATTAAAAGTTGATCAAAAGTTTTCTGTGAAAAAATAATTAAGAAATAAAACATAAATACCAAAAGTGTTTATTTAGTATTCATGATGTTCTAGTTTTTATTAGCAATTTGGTTGTAATAATTCTTTTGAATTTTGTAACAATAACACAATATGTTTATATCTTCTGCTGAAAGCCAATAAGCTCTTTGCTATATTTACAGTAGAAGGATACTGTACCTGAAGTTACCTGCCTAATGTCATGCATTTTCCCCAACACCGATGATAAGGTCATACTATGTGTCAGAGTATCGCAACACTGAATTTATGCATCAATGCCACCGACACAAAAATTCCTTCAGATGAAATGATGAGTAATTCAGAGCGCCCGAGTGGCTTCTTCTCTCAAGGCCGTATCTGCCTGAAAAACCAACATATTCCACTCTAGTTACATCCCAGGAGCATTTAGATGGGAAAGATTCTGATTTGATTTTTATTTGGAGATTTACAGCGCTCAAATTACCACATTATATGAGGTATAAAATATACAAGTTTACATTTGAACAGCATATACTGTAGTGTGCAGGGAAAGACTGGTTGCAGTCATAGTGGATGTAGTGTAAAGAGGTTAAGTGTCTGTCTAAGGGACATTTCAAAGGGATAGAAACATAGCACATGTTGATATTAGCGAACAAGATTGAACATGTGACCCATAACATGTGACCCTATGTTATGAGACATTAGATTACTGAGGCGTTATACTGTTTACTTGATTGACTGATTACTTGTCATTTACTTCTAAAAATAAAATAAATAAATATGACAGTGTTAGTCAAACACAGTCTTTTGATAAAAAAAGAACATATACAGTGCATATGGAAAGTATTCACTGCGCTTCCCTTTTCCCACATTTTGTTATGTTACAGCCTTATTCCAAAATGGACTCAGTTATTTCTTTCCTCAAAAGGTCTACACATAATAACACAAGATTTTTGCAAATTTATTAATTATTTCCACTGATCGTCCTCCTGTTTCTACAGCTTAATTGGAGTCCACCTGTGGTAAATTCTGTTTAATGGACATGATTTGAAAACCACACCTGTCTATATAAAAGGTCCTACAGTTAACAGTGCATGTCAGACCACAAAACAGCTGCCGTCCCTCTAAACTGAGCAAAAAAATTAATTGAATCCATTTTGGAATAAGGCTGTAGCATAACGAAATGTGGAAAAAGTGAAGCCCTGTGAATACTTTCCATGTGCACTTTATACAGCACAGGTCACAATATGCGACTGTGGCCATACGAAGCCACTCTGGTTACTTGTCACTGCAATGTAACCTTGTTAATAAACATCACAAAATACTATTAATGCAAACTGTAGTATTTTTTTCATGACAGATTTGTTTTTTGTTTGTTTTTTTTGTGATTGAGGAGAGGAATAAGAAAGTGACAAAAGTACCATTGAGACTATGTTTGTGCTACTGGTAGGTTTGCACATGTCTTCCAAACATACAGTATGGCGGTGGATCCTATGTTTAGATGTTGTGTGGCGCAATGGCACAGGAAGCACTGTGCAGGTAGGTAGGCAAACAATAGATTCAAATAAGTATTAATGTATCCTAAAAGCTAATGTTGCAGGTGAGGGTCAGTGAAGAAACTGAAGCTTAAAATGTTTAGCTGATACAGGCCTTCAAACTCAACGATGGAACGATGGTAAGAAACATTTGCAGTCTATGATTTTTGCCAAAGAAAGGCTAGATTTAGTACTGCCTGTCAATAAACCTCTGCAAAATACCTATTTAGAGTTGTCTTTTACCCCAGTCCATTTATTAAACATACAGAGTAGGAATTATACATTACATTTTTCCATGTATAGTCAAAAATGTGCACTGCTTTAGGTAGTGTTACATTTATCTTGTAGTGGCAGTTTATCAACTGTCTCAGACTTGTGAAACGTGATGATCAACGTTTGCTTGTCTGAACTTGCTGTTTGTTCATGAGTGTCAGTTTTTTTTTCTTTGCTACAGTAGCAGCAACATCTTTACGTAGTGAAAGAAACATGTTACTTTAGCAGTGTAGCTGCAGCAGCAGCTTCAGTCCTCCGTCAGTGTCAACACAGGATGCCTTACAGTACAGTATCGAGTGTAGGTCACCCACATTTTGGCAGCGCTCACAGCTCAGCACACAATTACTGTAGGTAAGTGCATAGAACAGAACACAATAGACCTGAAGTGTAAAAACACACATAAAGTGTGAGTGAAATATATATATATATATATAGCGCCTCTCTCAATACTCACACGAGAGAGGCGCTATGTGTCTGGACAATATTTAAAGCAACAAATAGTAAAAAGCATATGAGCATGTGCACGTTGTGGATTTCATTTCCTTCAATTCTTTATACTTCACTCTGGACTCTACGTGACACGGGTGAGTACGCAGGGAGGAGTCACCTTGTCTGCACAGGCAAACAGCTGCCTGGCTCAAACACGGAGGAGCAGTGATTGTCCGTCCACACCCTGTCCACGCACCATCATGCACACTTACATCACACCATCCAGCCAGAGCATAGGTTAGCACAGGTCTTTGACTGCAGCCAACAGTACTATTACATTAGAAGTGAAGTCAGGTGAGATGACCTATTCCTACTGATAAGTTGCCTTCAAGCACTTCAAACCAAAGTGTCACAACAGAGGCCATCAGGATAAAACTGATTGGTGGTGCAGTGTTGCATCCCGGTGTTCACATGGGATTCTCTGACGGTAGGAGACAGGCATTTTAGGTGTTAGGTATTAGGAAAACTTTAGTCATTGCCCTTGATTAAGGCACAAGCTTCAGAACTGGAGCAGGTCCGTAGCAACAAGCAGCTTTGTTTCTTTTAATTGGAACAGCTCAAATGCATGGGACAAATTTCTCCACAGAGATCAAGAATCTGCAACTTAATTAACTCAACGCCACTACTGTGTTTGATTTACACCAAGCATTTACACCAAGCCACAGAGCAAGGCTGCTCGACTGACTCCCTGGTGTAAATGCAAAAATTACCTGAATAGCTGTGCTAAGAAAAATCATACATGTAATGGGAAAATGGCTCTAAGTGTGTGCTAATAAACACTGCGTGGCGCGTTACAATCTGCTAAGCCTTCAATTACAGCTGTGCAGCAGCCGAGAGGTCAGACGGTGACAGTGACGCAGAGGGAGCGCAGACGGATCTCATTACCTTAAATGCCTCCTGGGAGCTGTGGGTGGATGAGGACTTAACTCATACCGTCCTTGTCTTCCCACTGAGCGTCTTTATTAGCATTGCTTATGAGACATACTCTCACCGTTTCTGTTGCTGTATCAGCCTTTTCATACAACTGACATCCGACCTGTCTTGAACAACCGTAGTTAAGCCTCTTAACTCCACCTCATGGACTTTTTACATAGGCTCTGCCTTCTCTAATGGCACACTACTCTTCCTCACTCTCAATGGTGGCCTTGTCTGTGGCAGCCATACAGTATGTGGCGGGGCTAGAGTTGCACGTTTTGTAAAAGCCAGACCCTATGTTTTGCCACTGTGAGCCAAGGAATGTGCAGGAAAGCATCACTGTTGGACAGTCAAAGAGTCAGGAATGTCTGGAGGCAGCGGCACTCCTCCTGGGGTTTCTGTGGCCGAGCGGCTAGGTTAGATGAAGGTGAGGTTACTCCCACTGAGCATCTGTTTCTGCAGGATTGCTCAAAGGAACCGGCTGGAGATTACTGGAATTTCATTGCAGCCGCTCCCAAACGTGAGTCATAATCTCACTCTGTGCCACATATAGACTAATCCATTCAGGTGTGAAGAACTCATCCTATGTGTACCCAACCAAAACTATAAAGGATTATTGTGTCTGCATATTCAATAGGGGTAATATGGAGTTAGATTAACTCACTATCAACAGTCTGTAAAATCATGATGGAGGATTTCCGACTTTACAAGTTTCGAGACAACAACCTGAGCAAAGATGCCAAGGGCTGAAGATCAACTCAAAGCAGCTCTAAATCTGTATAAAAGTGCATTTACAACAAAAATCTGATTGTATAAACACTGATCCATCACAGTCAAGTGACCTGTGTCGATCCATATATCAGAGATCAGCAATGCAGTCTATGTCATAACGTCCATGGTGGATGAGAGTGGGTCAATGAAGTAATGCAAATTACTGAAACCATGTTATTCAAATCCAGCAGTGCAGTTCATGAACAGAGTAGGTTACTGGCCTGGCAGAGTAGGTGTTACAGATGCTGGAAACAGATAACACGAAAAAATAAGCAATAAGGTTAATTTAAAAATACTTGAAGAAGCAGCTTTGAGTGTCTGGCAGAGTAAGATTGAGAAACACTGGGATTTCCTAAAACCACCAAAACCACTACCTTTAAAATGTTCACTGAGCACCTTATACTGAGTAACGGCACACACACACACCACACACATGCACACACATGCGCGCACGCACACACACACACACACACACACACACACACGCACGCACACTTTTGCATAACACAAGCTTCTTAAGAAAGAGGAAGACGGAGAGTTTTTTTTGTATCAATAAGTCATCTGTTAGCAATGATTGCTTTGAACTAAGTTACATTATTTACACAGAGCAGAGTAACTGATTATCACTATAAATGTATACTACAAATTCTGGATTAAATTGCCATCTTAAAAACCTCAAGATATAGCAGTTAGCGTGTCTGAGCCCATCTGTAAACACACTGTTGCGGACAACAACGTCTTTCTGATGCGTGCGTGGCGTTCAACCTATAAAAGATTACAACATATTTTAAGTGCTGGGATTTCAGTATATTGTAAATGCCGACAGCCCAAAAGACAAACACGTTTTTTTAATCATTTTTTTTTCACTCTTCACCTTTCTCCTTTCCTTTCTCTGTTTCTTTATTCCTCTAAATCTGAATGCATTTTCACACAGCTCTGACATCAAGCAAGCGTACAGGTTTACATGTTCTCAGAGCTTTCCTGAGTGAAGGCCAACTGTACCTTGTGACACGCAGTCGACCGCACACCATCTCACTTCCTTGGCAACAATGACTCATTTCCCTAACAACACTGCAAGGCCAGCTTCATAAATAGGGAACCTGCAGCCACTGCAAAATTAGTCACAGATGGATGCTGTTATGAAAGCAACAACTGGTTTTAAGTTATGTCGGGAAAACCAATGATCTGTTTAGGCTGGTTTATTATTGATTTATGAGCACGTGGTTTCTGCCCTTGAGAGGAGCAGTAATGACAAATGAGAGGGATGTACTCTCAATAAGTAACACAAGCAATTCTTCTCTACAAAAACTTTTTTGAATGAAACAAGACAGCATAATATCACTATACAGGATCACTAACCACACTTCACTAATGGAAAAAGTTCCTTTTGACTCTATGCGACACCTGAGCCCGACGTTTTGGGATGCTCCACTGGACCACTGCTTCCCAAATGGTTACAGCAGTGGCCCATGTGACCGTCTCACAAAGGATACAGTGTGTGTGTGTGTGTGTGTGTGTGTGTGGGGTTAAAAGGGTGCGCCAGCAAAATGAGAAATTCATGAGTTTCACTACAATTTTGTTGGATAAAATTATAATCATAAATGGCAGTTGATAAATTCTGATATCATATAATAAACAAACAACACATTATGGGTTATTATACTTCACTCTTTACTGTTACCTCCCTGCAGTTAAATGGTAATTCTGCAAGAACAAGAGGACCGTAATGTGGGACTGCAGTACATGACATTGTTTGACATCCACCCCTAAAAGATTTAAGTAACCTACCACAAAGCCAAATTATCATCATCAACCAGGACGATACCTATGACATTTGACAAACAGATAACAGTTATACCCTCTGTTTATTTTGGGTTTCCACTTCACTCATGTGATCGTCTACCAGCTCTCCTTCACAAACGGAGAGCCAATCCTGTCTAATCACTCATTAACCAGATGAGCACAATGAATGGCTTGTTGAAGCAGCAAGTGCCGCAAAGCTCTCCTTCTGAAAGAGCGGATGGACATACCCGCACAATAACACCACCAAGTCATCATTCACCAAAAGCAAACCTCTGCTAAATAAACATCACAATAAATGAGAAGCTGGTGTTTCAGAGCAAGTTTGGATTTGAAAGAAAAAGTCAAGGATTATCAGCAATACCTCAAACGTTAACACTCACCAAGACAAATCCATCAAAAATATTTAAAATGGGTGATCCCAGAGCTGCAGAGATCCTTCATGCCTGAGAGCAGTTTACCTGAGAGCTGTACTGCAAATTCCTCTTTTCCTTTAGGGTCCTCAGTTACTAATGTCTTTCGCAGGTAAGCTGTTTTTCAGCTTTTCGGTTCTAAAATGAGTTCTGCAAACTCGGCGTCTCAATGGCACTTCTCTATAAGCATTACATAATGTCCTTGAACCAATGAAAGCACCAAAATATACTGAAAGTGAAATGGGGAAAAGAAAGAGAAAGAGAGAGAGAGAGAGAGAGAGACAGACACCCACACATCTGCACCGTCCACACTCAAACAAGCATTCACAGGAGGCATGGATCATCAGCTCATACTGGCTGCAGGGTCGACACAGCATTCGGTCTAGTAAATATATATATATATATATGGTCAAATTATGGTCAACACATTATTTAATTTATACGTGGTTTAGAAGTTTGAATGTATGATTGATTGTCTTTTTTTGGTTATAAATAAATGATTATTTTTGAGTGTGTGCTTGCTTACATTATAATACATTTTATCACCACACTGCTGAAGGCTTATTGCAATTAGTGTTTTCACAAAGGAGCTGTGGGCAGGGAAGGTGCCCAGGAAATGGAACAATTTAACAGACAATAAGGTGAAGAGGCACTTTTCTAATGGCACTCCGAAGCATCCTATCTCAGCGGCACTGATCCTCTCCAAACAGCCGAAGTAAAGGAGGGCACGGCCTGTTATGGACCCTCAAGAGCTTTTCGAGATACATTAGCAGCCCGTGTGCGACTGAGATTTAAAAGCTATATGATGTCAATAGAATATACGATGAAAATACAATACAAAAGTTAATATCCCGCCAATGTAAACACACAGGGTGCTACAGTGATACCTTTATAGCAGCATGAGTGCTCACTGCTTGCTAACAAAGGACCGTCCATCTTTTTTCTTTTTCAAATTTTGAAGCACATGCTCCTGGAAAAAAATATCATGAAAGATTCAACTGCACAGATTTTTATAGACTGACTGACTCACAAAAAACGAATGTGTTGCAAGGTGTGTACATGCACACAAAACAAAGCACTACTATTTGTGTAGCTACTCCTGAATTTGCATGATATATTAATCTGCATAATAATGACAATGATACAAATGTCATGTGCACAGTCGAACACATTAGGTCTTCTTGTCCCCTTTAATAGTGGTGCTCTCACAAAGTGATGATCCAGCTGTTGCTCTATCTGGCACTTGAGGAGCAGAGAGTCTAACAGGTTTCTCTTTTAGGAGAAACCCATCCGTAGATTCTATTGGTCAGTTTAAACAGTGAGATTGAGTCTCCCGCACCTTTGAAACCTTGAGTGACATTAGAGAATCAGGCCCCAGTGGCCTCCTGCTTATGTTCATTATTTTTCTACAGTCGGGAAGCTTCCTCCGATTTCACAACACAATATGGGGGAAATCCTGGGAGTGAAAGATGGAGAGAGGCATCACCCAAGTAAAGGTCATCTCCACCCTACTCTCTAGCCTCACACGCTTAGACCACTGGGTACCGAGATGAGGTTATAGTTCACTTTAAATAGATCCAATTAGCTTAAACAGTGAAAAAACAATCCAGAGTTTGGTGGCTCCGGTGTGATTGGTACTAAGTGGCATGAATCACTGACCGGATGATCTGATGACCAATGTTTTTCTCTTGTGTATGCCCGTATTTACACCCAGGTCATGTTAAACAATCTCACATGATGCCTGTTGTTAAAAGTCAATACATTATGTCAGAAATAATTCTCAAATGATGTCTGACACTAAAAGTGGGCTGTTGTGTCTTCTGGAAAACCTTAACTATAGCATCCTAAAAAATTACTATGTACAGGTGACTTGATTTTTTTTTTCCTGCTTAGTTTCTTTCTTTCTTTTTTCTTTTTCTTTCTAAATCAGCATTAAAACAAAAAAGATTAACATTTGTAACGTGCATGGAAAAGGCTGTGTGAAAGACGCTTAATGCTGATTTCTGGCTGGAAGCACCAGAGTCGGGAGTTAATGAGTGCGATTAGTCCCCAGTGTGTGTTCAGGGATTAGCACACTCTCCACCAAGAGGAGCACTTCTCATTTCAAGCCTGAGAAGGAGGAGAGCCTGCTCCAAGAGTGGACGAGAGAAAGCGGGGATGAAAAATGAGAGTTGAAGAGGGAGAGGATGGGAGAGGGGGAAGAAATCACCAGGGTAATCAGTGGCTAGAAGCATTTGACAACAGAAGCGGCCTATTATGTGAGCAATCCTGCCTGTGTGTATGTGTGTGTAGACAGAGGTAGATGACGTGACTACTGAGACAGAGATAGGAAGGAAGTCTTCAGCAGCAGTGTGAGGTACAGAAATATTTCCTCACACACACACACACACACACCCCTTCCCAACCCTGTATAAGATAGATCATACATGTACATACATACATTTATAAATCTTGCTATTTGGGGATGTGGGTGGTTTACTGCAGTATTACTGCACAGAATCATATACTTATAGTGTGAGTGTATACTACTTTATGAATACATCTTACTGGGAAAAAATAAATATTCTTTTATCCTTTGTAAACATAAAAAGATGCTTACAGAGCAATGCAGATAGTGAAAGTTGTGCAAGAAGCTAATGTGTCTCTCTGACAAACTGTCAACCCTAAAGAAAGACCTGCCAGAAGTCACATTTCCTGTAGAGGTTCCCTATACTTCCTGTGAAGCGTAGGCCTGAGCAAGTGCATGTTTAGGTTAACCACATAAGTCATCTGCATTCTCAAAAGCACCAGTGATGGAGAATTAAAACATTAAGAGACTCATCACAAAACAACACTGCGGATAGTAGACTCTGGCGTCACTCGAAACAATACAGATCTGTCCTTGGGTTTCTTGTTGTGTGTGAACGTGTGTGTGAACGTGTGTGTGTGTGTCCATGCTGCATAACCCTCAACAGATGCTCCCTGTCCAGATCCATCTAACTGTAAAATCTAACTAATAACATGCACAATCACAACAAGCTTCCCATCATGTCAGAATGAGATACATCACAATAGATAATTGCACGCCGATGGCAAATGCCAGTGTATGTGTCACAATTTAGATTACAGCTTTTCAATGAGAGGACCTAACCACAGCAAAAGTGCAATGATCCGCTGATCCATAACCAAGAATTTAACCCCAGCCCAATGTGGTGCCACTCTGTAGTCTTATGCCTATTAGAGCCACACAAACATGCTCCATACCTCAAAAATCAATACCCTGTTTGCCTCCTCACTTAGTATTTGATGTTAATATTTTATACTTGTAACACCATTAATTATCCCCCAAGATAACTGACAAAGGGATTAGTGATGAATTATCCAAATAATACCACACACACACACACACACACACGCCATGGCTATCATCCCTATGCAGATGGTGACACTATGTATTCACTATGGACAGAGACATACGTATGGACAGAGGCAAAACGTATCCATCTGCACTTTCATGTTTCCAGGGAAGAAACAAAGTGCAATGATGTTTCACAAGACGTGTGTATTTGTACAGCTACACAATCTCTCATTGCCTCTTGCTGCAAACGAAACCTCCGGACTTCCTTTCAATCAAATACTTAAACTACATAATGATGTCAGGAAAAGTCCACTTTGCAACTCTACTTAAGAAAAGTCAGCCAAAGAATTGCATAAATGAATCATGGCTGACATGTAAATGATTAATGTCATACTGATATTGACATGTAAATATCAGCAAAATCCAACCATTATAATCTCTGTCTGTTGGATTTGTGCACACCCACAACATCACAGGCATGCAAAATGCTGCTCACTGCAGTTAGTAAAAACAAGGAACAACATTTATAACGGAAGATCTTTGGATTTACAGCTACCGTGGGAAAATATGCTGCTGTTGAACTTTTTAAATGTAATTTTTCAATACTATGTACCACCACATGGTATTTCATTGACCCTCGATGTATTGGATTGCAAACATGGATTTCTGTATCTGCAGCACATGTGATATTTTATTTATTTTTTTAAATTAGGCAAATGTCCCTTTAGGTTTAATGGTCTTTTCTTTGATTTAAAGTAACACGCTTTGCTGCCCCCTGCCATCTCACGGCATTGAATAAAAAACTTTACTTGACCTGATCATCAGTCAGGCAGGGGATGAATTACACATAAAAGAAGTAAGACAGGAACTGAGAAATGAGGAAGATGCAACCAGTTATATATATATATATATATATAAATAATGTATCTGTATCTGCTACAAGAAATAAGATGTATGTATCTGTGACATACATCTTGTAGCGGTTTTTACAGAGATTACCTAGAAGGATAGGGTACATGCAGTGGGGCTGTTCTAGTTAGAGATATGAAGAGATAAACTCAAGCAGCAATTCTGCAAACTTACAAAGAAAAGAGAAAACATTTCCTGCCCCCGAAAATATTTTTGGGTCAGTGTTGGGGTGAAAGAACATCAAGTCACTGACAAAGGACAACACAAATTAGACTTGAGCAGAATTTATCTGCAATGTCAGAGCATTTCTCTCAACTTCACGGCAGCAAAGTCAGGAGCCGAAATGCTCAAAACTCAACATTAAGACGCCTGAAGATGACATGACAGAGCTACCAGGTGTAAACGAGGCAGGAAAAGACAAGTTTTAACCTTAAACTGTCAAAAAACACACAATATACACTCGGCTTCGCATCGAAAGTTGTTCTCAAAGGTGGACATTTTTGGCTCAGGTACACATCTTTTAGCGGGTTTTTTTTTTTTGTTTTAGCCCAGAAGCATTTAAGCTTTTTTTTTCACGGCAGCAGCAGCCAGCGTGGTTTCACAGGAAAACTGTCATTTTCTGTTTTAAAATTATCTTAGTTCTTACCTTGTGACAGATGTTTTAAAACTACGTCGAGATGAATCAAGGTGTCCCCGGTGCTCCTTCTCTCAACTGCCCGGGTTCGCGCTGCTCGGAACGAGGACGCCCCTCCTCCATCTGCCCGTCACGCACACACCCACGCGCCTGCAAAACGCTCAGGGTTTTTTTTTTTTAATCATTACTTTTACCCTGTGTCCTGTTACCATGGTGAATGTATCAACCAATTGAAAGTGAAGGCATGTTATCATCGTGTCTAAGTGTTTTCTGTCATTGTCTGTTAATGTCACGTGTCAATAAATCACAATGGGGGTCACAATACAACTTGTAATAAAAGCAGGAGTCATGTCAACACGCGGGTGCATTGTACTGTTTTTATTGCATGAACTGTAATAGCTGCAGAGATGGGTACAGTTGGGTTGAAGCCTTCCTGCGGTGAATATAGAGATGGTAAGTGGTGGACATTCAGATGGCATGGCTAACTTCATTCACCTTTCTCCCTGTCTGTCTACCACAACACAGGCGCTTATATACTGCATTTATTTAAAACTGTTGCACTGAAGAGTAGGGGGGGGGGGGGCAAATAAAATAAAATGAAACAAAATAAAATAAAATAACGCATTCAACACCAAATCTAAAAGGCTGTAAGTTAGTGCATGGATGTGCTTTTCCGTGTGAACACTAACCTGAAACTTGCTCAGCGCTGAACATGTTGTCCTTAATGTTGTATGTACAGTGGTATTATTGCTGGCTATCTGTTTTTATAGTACTGTGGGTGATTTCGTGGGTGACATTTGGGATAATAAGAGGATTGTGGTGTGCTTTGGTGTGTTTCTCCCTCCAGAAAGTACTCAGCTTAACATGTTTTCTATATGCAGCTGCTCATTCCATTTAAATATTATGAGTCAAACACAAAAATTAACGCAGAGATAAACCAATCAAATGCAGTATAAAAGCCCAAACTGTGGATTCAGACCGGAGTGATGACTCCATCTAGAGGTTAAATTGTTGTACTGCAATGACAGAGGTTTGGGGGGGGGGTGTTGACATTTTGTGTTGGTTTTGCTATGATAAATCATAAAATTAAATTGAAAAAAAAAAATCAGCTCCCTTTTTAAATTAAGTAGACCAGCCATATATATTAAAACAAAATTCTCACCATTAAATAGTAAAATGGTCTCTCAAACATTTCAAAGTAACTTGGTCACTCAACTGTCACTGAAAGAGAAAAACAAAAACAATCCAATGAAATAATAAAAGGTGGCATTTTGCTGTACCTCTATATCCACTCCCCCACCTCGTTGCAACTTATCCTATTTCAAATATAGGACTCAAAGATATGGGCTCTAATGTTAATAATACACATATCCATACTATGTTCATATAATTAATAAAAAAATAAATACATTTAACAAATACAAATGATTTTGTAGTAGGCAGATTACCAAAGAAACAGATCATCACCCACAGTTGTATTATTAAACACTTTTTTTTCAAGTGTAGGATTTTTTTTTTTTTTTCAATAAAAACATAATCACCCCTCGCTAATTTAAACCTGGAGTCTTAAAGCCTCTACACTGGTGTGTGGCTGTGCTATTGAGCTGGGTGAGAGATCAGGCTCCATCCAGTCGTCTATAGGGCTGTATGTGAGCAATGGCTCACTCAAGGATAAATGTTAACACTGTTACACACTCACAGAGAGCAACCAGGAGTAAAAGTTGATGCTGATGATTTATGTTGGCAATGGGACCCAAACCAACTTTTGCCAAAAAAGTTGCGGGCACAAGATGCGTACGTTTACATGTCTTCAATCGGTATATCTTGTAAAAAGGTCATATGAAACAATCTCCTCTTACTTGTGTTTTTTTTTTTTTGAACGTTTTTTTCTGCATTTGTGTTTTTTTTTTGTACAAATCTTTGTATAACCTGTTTAGACATAACAAAACAGATTAAACCAACAGAAAAATCAACCAACAGAAAGAAATCTCATGCATAAGTTATACCCCACTCTTACTGATTGCATTTGTAAGTTACCATGGTTTAAAAAAAAAAAAAAAATCAGTGTACATGTTTGTTTTTCAACATTTTGTTTTTTTGTACATTTTTAACCATTTGCCTTTTTTCCTTTTTTTTTTTGTTTGTGACAAAACATTTGATCCTATTTCGCCTGTGAAAAGTACAGCCGGCAGTTCCACATATTGCTCCAGAGTAGATTCCAGACACCCGAGCTGTCTATTCATGTACAGCAGGAGGCGCAAGAGGCATGTTGTGTGGGTGCTGGCTGTGGAAGGGGAAACCGCTCCATAAAAGAAGCTGTTGAAGCAAATGAGCAACTATGATTTCAGTTCAGGTCTGAGAAATTAGACCCCATTTACTAAAACAATTATTATTTTTTTGTTCTTTTTTTTTTCCCTCCTGCTAGAAATTGTTGCTTGTCACCCCGAAAAGCTTGACAGAGAGAAAGATACTGTAGAAGTTTTAATACTACTAACAACCTCCCAAGGCTGGAGACTGGCAGAAGTGTGACAGTCAGTCAGTTGCAGACAAGGACGGGGGTGGTGGGGGCAGGCGGGGTCACCCCTATCTGCAGAGGTCTTCTTGTGTAGAGTCACGCACATTTTTCCTCTTCTTGCTGTTGCCCTGGTGGTGTGGCTTGTTGCTCTGATGACTTTTGGTGCTAGAGGAGCTCTGCTGTGCGGGGTGGCCACTCTTGTGGTGGGAACGAGACATTCTGGCCTGGGGAAGAAAGAGTGTAATACAGTGTAGTGTAATACAATTCTGTTTTTCTCTGTTGCTTTTTTAAAAATTGTGTTTTGTACAATGTGTTGCGCATGTATGCAATTAGTAAGGCTGAGCGTACCTTTCCTCCCTTGTTGTTTCCAGGTGGAGTGCTGGTAGTGTGGCTCTGCGTCCGGTGATTAGTGACGACCGCAGACTTTTCTCTGTGGGTGCTGGGACCCCGACCAGATTGCTGCTTGGCTGTCTTGCACGGCGTGCCATCAGAGTCCTGGAGGAAAACAAGCGGCGTGATGTAACAACCTGCTTTCCTTTCACATCAACGTTAAGCTAGAAACGGTTATTTTCCTATTTTCTTTAAATAGTACTTAAAAACCTACTAACTGCTACAGATATATGCAATAGTGCAATAGCATTTGAAGGATCTGTGTGTGTGTGTGTGTGTGTGTGTGTGTCTTCAGGACTCACTGCATCGCTGGAGCTGGAGGATGAGGTGGAGGGTGACAGCGGAGAGGAGGAGGGAGAGGAGCACAGTGAAGGGGATGGAGAGGAGGAGTTAGAGGAGGTTTTGCTGTGAGGAGCCGACGGTAGAACCACAACGTCGTCATCTGGAACGTTGTTGTTGCATTCGTCAAGCTGCTGGGACTCAAAGAGCGTCACTTCGTTTCCTACACAAACACAAAAGATGAAGTCAGTTGCAAGGAAGAAGAAATATTTTACGAATTCAAAATAAACTTGAAAGCAGTTTGAACGTACTGTTGAGCGTCAGATCGTTTTGAGACTGGCTCCCCCAGTTTTTTCTGATCCATTCCCTGTACTTGTCCACTTCCTGAGTCACACGGATAATTCGGCCAAGTATGCTGCCATTCGATATGGAAAGAGGTGTTTATACAGCAGATTGAAAGCCAAACATCCTAAACCAACTACGACAAGAACAATAGCTTGACTGAATATTGCAACAATACACTGACGGGCTTCAAAGAGAAAACAACTCTTCTGTGATATGTGATCGACAGCGTCTTTAATTAGCTCTTTACCTCTCTGTTTCATTATTGGGGTAGTACTTGGCGATGGGTGACACAGCGTGGCTGAGCACCACATAGGCGTAGTCAAATGCCTGCTTCACCTGCATGGCACCGTATGAACTCCGGCCGACATCGTTGTCTATCAGACACAAGACAGACGGTGGATTTAGGTAAATACACTTGACACACCTTCATTTCTACTGTGTTCAGGAACGAAGTGCTGATAGAGAAATATACCTGGCTGCAGTGGGTCTTCAATGTAGAGCATGGAAGGCCTGTAGCCATCCATCATGTTCTTCTGAACCTCATCTTTGGCAACGTAGCAACCTCCATCTTTTATCCTGATGCCTGTTTTCAGGTAGTTGAAGTGGCGACCGTAGAGCTCAAAGAATTCAATGAGCAGAACACCGATGTTGATGTTGGGACTGCAGACGTCCTCCCTGTAGTGAAGCTAATAAAAACACAGTACAAGTTGATGTCAGAATTACAACTGGGGACCAATTCCTGATTATATCTGCCATGGTAGCTTAACAGTCTTGTTTTAGGGAGAGTCGTTTATGAGTATATATTGATTTGTATTCCCCCAGTTGATGCTATTAATCACAGGGAATATCTTACCTGCAGGAAGCTGACAGCCATGAGGAATAGACTGTAGGAGCCGATTCCACCGGTGAAAACTTCATTGAGGTCCCTTTGCAGTAAGAACTGCTTCAGCACCAGGACCAGGTAAGGCAGTACAGGGTATTTCTGCAGGACATAAGACATACACATCAAGGACATATCGAATGCATTCTGATTTGTATTTTCCTGGTGTTGAAATGTGCTCTGCTCCGTCTCTGTGGATTTTTCAGGCACCCAAGCACTGCATACTGTACCTCTTTGAATTCCTTGATGAGCCGAGCAGCTTTAACGCCACTTTTCACATTGAAGCTGATATCAACTTTGACCTCAGTGAAGGAGTCAGTCAGTTTGATGATGGGAACCTGGGAACACATGATACACATAGGAAATCACTTTTGTCTCCTGGCACTTGCAACAGATGCAATAGGACACTTTCCCTGTATACATATTCTACTTTGAGTCCATTGTAAAACTGAAAACAATACACACAATCATACACAAACCCACTTCTGGCATTTGCCTTGATGTACATGTTTGTGTACAGGCCTGTGGCAAAGCTTGTATGCAAAACCAGTGGAGCTGTCACAACATCTTGTATTAATAAAGTAAGCTGTCATACTGACATATGACTCAATGAATGATTGATAATGATTAGCAACCATAGTTTTTACCACATTCTTGCAGATTTACATGGTGCACAACTGACAGACTGACATATACAAACACTGCAGTGACAAAGACAATGTTCTCAACTTTAACAATAACATTAATGCTCTTGGTTAAGGAGAGAAGTATTGCTGAATTATAAAAAATATTGTTATATTTGAATGGGAAGTGAGTCTAAATCTTGAGTTGCACAAGTGAATTTCTGAGAATGCAGAAGTGTTGAGAATAAATCTGAAAAGAAAACCCACAGCCGTGCGTACTGTGTGCCATTATCCCAGAAACTTTTAGATACAATGTGTAGAAAACTCTTAAACTATTTTTCTAATTTAGCAACACAGTCTTACCGTGGCCTTGTCTAAAACTTTGATGGAGTTCTCATCTGCCACATTTCTCTTCCGCAAAGCTTCTTCTAGCGTCCAGAGTGGGAGTGTCTCCCACTTCCCAAAAACTACCAGGTCAATGTCACTGGAGGAAAGAGAGAGACGTGGCAGGTAAAACTTCGGTTCTTTCTCATATTGCAAAATGTTTACTTCAAACTTTGGAATGAGTCACATTGCACATACATCATTGCAAAATACCAGCAATAGCAAAAACACCTTTTTGTTGTAAACACACACACACACACACACACACACACACACATGATATACTTTCCAATGCAGCTACAGTGGCTGCATTATAAACACAACATACAAGTTTTCTACATCTGATGCACATCTACTAATGATATCGTCATATTTCCAAATACACAACTTTTGCATGGACAAAACTAGAAAAAAAATATTCCTCAACTTGCATCAACAGAATTTTCTTCCCCGTTTCTTTCAGTGTGCGCCGAGCTTACATGCAGCAATAAGGAGACTTTACGTCAGCCATTTTTAAATATCCTCCATATGGCAGATCACTGCAGACAGGTGGCTTTGCTCTCCTTTTGTGGAAACTTGACTTCAGACAGAGTAAGCCTTAAGGAAGCCAGTTAATGTGTGTAGTAAGTTAGCAATGTATGTGTTCACTACCTACATACAGAATATTACACAAACACTGATCTAAAAAGAAAAAAAAAAGTCTGTTGGCTGTGGAAGTTTATTTGCTGAGGTTTTTTTTTGTTTGTATTTCTTCCTTGTGTTCCTTTTTATTGCACTGATCAGGAGTAACTCTCCTAATTGTGTTGTATTCTGTATGACAATAAAGGCTTTCTACTGTATTATGAAAAAAAAGACACACAAGTACATGTGCACACAAAGTGAATCTGTACCATGAAACTTAAATAAAAGCCTTTCATAAATGTTTCCAGAGAGAAAAAGGCATCTAGAAACAGACACTCAGAAAATCAGAAACACACACATATACATCACCCACTGACACGTATGCATCCTCACACACAGCTTAGTCCCATTACAGTGCTTGATACAGTGTGAAGAGCCCACTAATCCAAGAGGCATGTACGTGTGTCTGTATCTAGGAGGCGGTTATATGCTGTCGCATTTAGGTGATTTAACAGTTGCAGGTCTCAAAATGAAGCCTAAATTACTAAACCACCTGATCCTCAAAACACAAGCAAATAATCATTTGTTGACTAGAGAGAACACTTTCTCCATAACTCAGTTAAGTATTTTTTACTAAGAGTCACATCTTGGCAAAGATCAAGAGAGCAAATGTGAATTTTAATTTATAGGCTGGTTCAGGAAACCAAGTGGCTCACCTTGTTGGCAGATAAAGACCAGTGCTGAAGCTCCCAAAAACTTGGACCTGGAGAGACAAGACATAAAGTTATACACACACATACACTGGCATACAGATGATGGACACCTTGATGGTTAATGGTCTCATGCAAACATCAAGGTAGCATTCTTTAACTGGCCCACACCAAGCTGCACTATACAAAAACCTGTTCTCCAAGCTGGACAAACATTTATTTTCCACAGCTTAATGCAGTGTTGACTTAAGGACAAGTTCAAACAAACTGCACTGGGCGTGGTACAAGAACTACCTATCAGTGGTGAGAGAAAATGTGCAATTTGAATGCTTTAAAATCACTACAGCAGAGGGATTAAAGATCAGAGTGGTGTTGCCTAAACTAACACATATTATTTGTTTGATGTTGATGGAAATTAGCTGCTGAGGAAATAAAGACTGGCAGCTTGTTTACATACAAAACACTTGTTTTATTCACCGATCTCCTATCCTGCATGCATAGAAGTGATTGAAATAACTCCAACCTTCCACCTTTTAAACCTTTCACCGAGCAGCACACAAATGTGTCTGAACAGAAATAGACTTAAGCCATGACCCCCTTCTTACTCCCTTAAACCTCCTCCTTCCACCCTGCATCAAGCAGTAGTATAAACTCTAGTTTACAGCACAGTCACATGTTCAAGGCTAAGCTGATTGCAGAGCCATGTTTGTGAATGAATAAATAGTAAGTCCTGAAGACTTCCATGAAGGGCAAAGGAAACTACAGGCAGTCACAAAACATTTTCACTCCCGAGATGAACTACGACTTAAACGCTTTCCACAACACGATTTGGTACAGCTAATTAAAAGCTTCCAGATACCTTGGAAGTTTACAATTCTGTGAAAGACTCTGGAAACACTTTAGAGCGTCTGGCGGACGTCTAGGCATCAATTAAACTAGCATCACCTCGAGAGGATTACCAAGTTGCCCTTGCTCACTCCACTGGCTGCAGTGGAAATGGAATAATGCTTGGGACAGTATTGTGCTCCTGAATTTAGGAGCTGCTAAGCTCAGAGCAGACACACTTTCAGGCACAGTGCTCTATCAGCAGGATCAAAGCCAAAAATGCCTGAGGTGCTGCTGATAACATGAGCACAACAGAGTACCGTGCAGCGGAGAGGTAACTATAGGAAGCTTTATATAAGGCTGGTCTCAGTCATTTTCCTGATATCACATACAGCCTGGCTTTTATAGTAATTGTGAGATCCAAAGTGTGTCCAAAGTAATCTCGTCACAGTGCTGAACAAGTGCACAAACTACAGTGTTTAGTATACAATTCGCCACCAATTTCCCTACTCTACAAATCCATTTGTTTCTGCCAAAAGAAAATAACCTCTAGTGATACATGCTTCAAAAGAAGCTTTTAGATTATAGCCAAGATTTTCTAGCTAACAGCTGGGTCCAATTCTCACCGTGATTATCAGTTGCACGCAAACAAAATCATGTCTCTCACGCCCTACGATGTAGAAAACAACCCATGTGTACCTCAGCACTTGGCCAAAGGTCGTGGATGACTCCTTTGATTCTGTCCACCACCTCCAGCCTCATCTTCTCCTCTTCCGGCCGCGGGGAAATGTACTCATAGAAGTCGCTGATCTCTTCATGTAACCTGCACGGCACAGAGGACACACGGGTCAAATAAATATCCCACAAGACTGGGAAAAAAATGCTTTCATATGAACCATCTATAAATAAAATAACCAGATGGAATTCATTGTTTGTGTGGTAAACCAGTGAATTAAACATCAATCATAACTTCCAGTTGGATAATAAATAGCACATTCAAAAGGAATAAGACAATATTTAATAGGATCCCAAATATGACATTCAGCATCTATTTGTGACATAGCTTGAGTTCAGCTAATTTTCATGTTTTTGTTTTTGGTAAATTAGCTTTACTCAAAATAAACTATGTCACAAACATTTTTTTAAAGACAGACGTTAACGACAAACACGTACACAGTCATTTCCAATACCATCTTACATACACATGCGTTCCAAATTATTATACAAATGATATGTTTCAATTATGTTTCTAAATAGTTGATACAAATGACAGTCTGCATCATTTTCAAGTCATCAACCGTTAGAGTATAAATTGTTACTGAACAAACCTCCCAATGATGACAGTATTTTTTTCAAAAGTAAGAAGAAAAAAAAAAAGTGAAATGCACTGTTGCAAAATATTACACACAACATAGTTTCAAAACATTGTATAGTTTGTAAAGAACTGAAAATGGTCATTTGTTGCATTTGCAGCATTAGGAGGTCATACTTACTGAAATCAGACTGAAAGATATTTCAATCCAAAACATCTTAAAAAGGCCAAGTTACATTTTAACATCACGCATGAAGATGATTTTGTTATGGAAAGCACGGTTCTTCTTTTTCTACCATGGAAGAAAGTGGTCAGTCAGAAATTCAACCAGCTTGTCAGGACACGGTGGCCATCCACTAATCCTACTCATCCATCTGGAGCATCCAGGGTTGCACGGCACTCATCAGTGAACAAGAAAAAAAATTAGTCTTCATGCATTTCTGCTTGTGAGCATTGTTTAGGCGTGCTAGCCTCTGGAAGATCCTTCACCTTCATGTTAGCTGGACTCCAGACACACCAGCAGCTTCAAATACCTGTTTGCTGCTTTGTAAAGGCATTTTAGCAGCTGCTCTCTTAATCTGATGCATTTGTCTGGCAGAAACCTTCCTCATTGTGCCTTTATCTGCACGAACCCGCATGTGCTCTGAAATCAGCCATAAATCTCTTAAGAGTATGATCATCATGCTTAAGTTTTCGTGAAATATTAAAGGTTTTCTTACCTTGTCCAAGGTAATGGAAATATGATATCCAAGAGTAGTGAACAAGGCTTGTGACTGACAGACAATTGGCTCAAATCTACAAGTTAGTACCAAGCTTTTGTGTAACAGCAGAGTGTCAAGCAGAGTGCTGCCAAAAAAACGTCAAATAAAAGTTAAAAAAAAGAAAAAGAAAAAGTACAGGTGTCTCCAGGAGTGACAGGTACATTAATGCCCGTCAGCAAAATCATAGGTTGGAATATTAGCTTGACTGAATTCTACTTGGGAAATTACATTTCTCAAGTCCTATTGGTTAATGTTTTTGACTATAGGTCAAAAAATATATATTCCTCCACACATGGACCAACCTTTAGTGAATGGGAGTTAATAATTACTTAAAAACAAAGAAAAGAGTGAAAAATATTTACAAAAGGATTTTCTTAAGCACACTACAAAAAGGAATGAGGCAGCTGTATTTTTAACATTATCCCAAGCAAACCACTTTTGGTAAGGGCAAAGCAAAAACTAAACAGGAACCCCTGCTGTGGCCCAGTGTAATGTCAGTATAGAGGTTGCACTCAGTAAGGGTACCGCATTTGTCCTTGGAACAAGTCGCTCTGCCCACATACGCTGACCTTTTCATTGACCAGTTTTGTCTACATACACATAGACGAAGGGAGAAGTCTGTGGGCGGACAAATAGGAACACAAAACACACGTGCATGTGCACAAACAACCGAAAAAAAAACAGATTTAGGTTTATAACAGGCTTGTTCCCTTTGACAAACCATAGACATAGAGGGGGTAAAATATATTTATTTAAAAATCCTGTGCATATACCACAGAACGTTAGACAAGAAAAACACTTGCAGCTTCCAACACAAACTGTTGTTTGGATTACGCCCGAAAGAGCACTGTGTGTGTGCGCATGTATGTGTGTGTGTCTCTACTGTCTGGGTTTTACGTAACAAGCACTCTTCACCTGACAGCAGTCAAACTTTTCTGGGTTTCACCTATATGATACGGAAGCAGCAGAGAATGGTTGTTGGTCCATTCAAGAACCATCTAGGGAAAATATGTGCAGACTAGAACCATCTCCTCCCTAGACAAATGCTATCATGGTGACCTTGAGAGAAAAAAACCAAACCCGCAGCTGCTGCAGCCAGTGGTCTCACTGTAAGGCTGTGATCAGACAGACAGCAATACTGCATTGAAAAAAAAAAAGAAACAAGACACTACATTGGTGTGTGTATATTGCTACATTTATCAGCGTGAAGATGTAAAATACCAGACACTTTACAGCAGTTTATATTCTAGAAAAGTCACTTAAATACACTTATGCGATAAAGTCAAATTTGCAAAATATACTGTGCATGCTGAAAATTATTCTACCTGAAAAGTTCTCTTGCAGGTATTTGATTGGGTCCGATAGATGATGGTGGAATGCACTGCAGCAAATAAAGCCAGTATTAACATTTGAATGCAGCCCAAATGTGAGCTCACAAGTCGAAATGCACTGAATGTAAGTGTAGGGCGTGACTCAAAATGTAGATTTTGCTTGAGGATAGAAAACTGGGGGGAGCACTCACTGGAAGCAACAAGCTGCTATATCCAGTCAACAACAACCCAACCTTGTTGCATAGAAGCAAGATCGCAAGATTTCTCAAGTCGTTTCACACATGAACTCCAGACAATGTCTGGTAAATCAGGTTCGGACTTTGCCCCGTGCAATTGCCATTTCACACATGTAACACACAGCAGGAGATCGTCCGTGTTGGACATGGTCACACTACTGGAAACACTCCGCTTGGCTTAGGCGAGGGTAGGCGTCTGGGTAGTCTGAACATCTTTTACTAGCGAAGCTGTTGTTGCAGTAAAGTAATGCAATGAGTGGTCAGAAGAAAGTAAGTGAAGAGTACTTCACCTGGTTCCCTGTCTCTCCCACACACACACACACACACAGTGAGAAAGACCACAAGAAAAAAGAGAAACTACCATGCAACCATAAATGACAGCATGATAGAGACATCATCAACACACCCACTTGCTTGCTGTGAATTCTCAGTCAGAAGTTACACAGACTTTGTACTGGGGAGCTGGCAGGGTAAAGTCCAGTGATTCAGACATTTGCATTCACACATACAGCTCAGAAGGGTAATGTCCAGACAACTTCAGGGTTGCATATGTGAAAGGGGCTCTGATCCACATACAATATTCAGTTGTTTTGAAAACTAATTCAACAGAATACCAAACTGGAATTGTAAAAAATGCCATTTGTTATTGTTTGTTTTTGCCAGGGAGACAGAGGCAAATCGTTTCTGTTTCCATTTGTCACTGCCTCTCCATCATCTGACAACCACTCTAAATTTGAATGATTAATCTCTCTTAGCAAACTGCAGGGACTCCAGCGTACATGTCAGAGACACTAAGTTTCATTTAAGGGGAAAAGAAACTCAGCAGCTGCTTTCTGCTGCATTACAAACACATTTGTTATGATTTCATGGTGAACAGGAAAACCTCTCTGTAGCTCCATTGATATACACACCACAACCCCAACAGCAAATTAAAAGTTGAATTGTATAGATCGGGTACATGCATGTTTAAATTTGTCCATAAAGTCCAATGTATTTTCAAACTTCCATACACATCAAACTAAAAGGAGGATTATACATCATTGATTTTTCAGTTTGCTTTCTTTACAGTGCAGTATAATAAACTAAATCCCATTTTCAGAAAAACATAACATAAACATAAGTAAATATTTCCACTCCTCAACAGCAGCACTAGGTTTCATTTCACAGCAAACAGGCTACTACTGCTCCCTTGTTGGCACGTGACAGGAGAACTCACTCAATCTCATGCCCCACCTCCTTGGATCAAATTGCATATCTGTCTTGCTCCTGCCTAGAGAACACATGGACTCTTGTCACAGCCTATTGTATAATTCTGCTTGCCTATATTGCTGTAATGTTATGTAATCTTGTTTGCCTAGAACTGAAACTCCTGAAGGAGAGAACAAAATGTTACCTTTCTTCTTTAGGATTTATTCTTTTCCTAACACTTCTCTCTGACATAGTGTCATAGTTCAGTGTCACTCGCAGGGTACTGGGGCACTCTTACTGATGGATGCTTATAATGTTAGTGCTGTAGGAGTATATATGACTGAAATGTGAATAGAGGATAGCAGGGAAAGGAAATGAGCTGATAAAGGCATTTTCTGATAGCCAGTCAAAGCCACACACAGTGTCAATGATCATCTAAATGTCTTAATTCATGATGATGTAGAACTTGATTAATAAATTGAGCTGTTGTAGCACTAGTGCCGAGGTTGAACATGTTGTACATTATCACACAGTGTTGTAGGGCTGCACAATTAATCGAATATTAATCTCGATATCTGTAATATTGACATTTAAAATGCATGCTCCGCTCATAGATCTCACTGTCACACACACAGTGGTGACCGGAGCAGAGAGTAATGGAGTTAGCGGTATAGCTGCACCAGCGCAATATGTGTGTCACTGTCCAATTTTCACAGCGACAGTCGACTCCTAGCATGCAGCTAACTAGAGAAAATATCAGTTAGCCATGATGCAAATTTTCACTATGATCAACTCGGATCGGAGAGCAGAAAACTCATTTCAGACGCAGTTTTTACAACTCAGATCTGATCATGATCAATCATATTTTGAACAAGGTTTGACTAAAAAACACATTTCTGCTTGGGCTACTTCATTGTTGATTGTCTAAACTTAACCTTGTTTTGATCTGGTACCTGTGTCAAAGTAGAACTAGTTACCTTTCTTATCAAAACTCTACTGTTGTATTGTTTCGATAGAGCTACAGTATGACTCGCTCCATTCTTCTACAGCCTCCATGAATAAATCTAACCTAAAGATGAACTTCTTCACCCTCTCATGTTGGACTGAGGGCAGACTGGACGCTACAGCTACTCATCTCAAGGTACAAAAGGTATTATGAGATAGGCTGAGGCTAGCTGAGTAGCACCTTTAAGATGAAACAGAAAAGTGGAGAAGGAGAGGCAGAATGGAGTGGGTGTGGTGCTGAAATGCCTTCATGTGAACGAAAGCCATCTGTTAAATTGGGTAGGATTGAGGAAAAAAAAGGCTAGGCACTTTACATTGAGCACTACAACTGCCTATAGCAAAGCTTTGGAATTCAACACAACATAGTGTAACAGCGTTTATCAAGACAAAAGGGTCCTGTATGAAGAAACATGAGAACGTGGATTGGTAAAGCTCGGCAGACTTGTACGTTGTGTTAACTCTCACTACACATTATTGTGGGACATTTCTGCACAAACCTGATGTGGACACTCGTGTGAACGAAAGCATAGAAACCAGAGTCGGTACTGTCCACTGAAACTTTAGTAAAATATAGTCAGACAGTGCTGACAAGAAGACAGAAGTAAAGCAATAACATGATATGATGCGACCATTCCAAAATTATCATTGTGAAAGATAATAAACAATGTTTAATTATTGTCGTTGAAACGATTGTGGCCCGTGCTGTGGCCATCATGTGCCAGAACAAAAAAGTCTGAACATCATGACCCTATTTTATTTATTTTTTAACAAAGGCTTGAAATTTTGGGTTTCACCAACCTTTGCAACAAAAGACAGTGGTGTGTGTGTGTTATGTGACACTGCTGTGACTGTAGTCTCTAACTAACCAAGAACAGCTTCAGGTTGACAGAAGGCAAACACATCGCATCACACACTCAAAATTAGGACAACCACAAACAGAGGCCGAGGTGTCAATGTCTCGCAGATGGCAGATTCATTAATGTTTCATCAATGAACTGATCTGGTGTTGGTCACTAGGAAAAACGGCTACGGTTACACAGAAGCCCAAACACTGCAGACTGCTAGTGATGGCCCTGGTCATGCCTGAGTGATGCAGGAGGGTCAAAACAAGAATAGTTGAACTATAAATATGGTAATAGTAATGCCTGGAATGGGCTTGGAGTATCACATCAGCAGCTTATAGTATCTGATAGGGCGTCAAATCATACTTTTAGATACTTCTTGTTGACTGTCTAAGCTTTCTGAAACTAATGGGGCAAAATGGTGTAGCTTGCTAAACTACAACAAAGTTTGTATTTCTGTAGCTCATCTGCTTCCAATGAGGAGGAGTTTGTAGTAACAGTTACCCAAACACTGACAAAAGCACTGGCACACGAAGCATGTTCAAGCCTCAATGACAATGTTGTTTTTGCCCAAATATTCAGAGTAAGAGTATTCAAGTTCCACTTTAGCACAAACTGTTCAGGCCCTAAACGACATTGTTTTTGTTTTTTACAAAAGCCCAGTTCTCTGTAGACAGGCTCAGAAGTTCACAACCTAAACACAGGTTATGAAAAGAAAAAAAAACTGGATGCCATGTGTCGCATGTTGATTCATCAGTCTGGAGCATGGGAAGGGTTTCCATTGGACAGGAAGGGAAAAAAAAGAAAAACACATTCCTTACTACACATGGGAAGGCTGCGTTATGGAGAGCTGCCCACACGTGCCGTTCAGAGGGGGCTGTTTCACCTACAGTCCAAAGGACCAGCATGCAGGCTTCTCTCTCTCTCTCTCTCTCCGAATGCTTACACGTTTTGGCTGTGAGCCAGTCAGTGAGCAGAGAAAGACAGAGGAGAGCGTGACATAAACGTCAAAGCCAGTAGAGACTGGATGAACCACAGTTCTAATAATGGAGCTACAGTCACAGAGGCGCTATCTGTGTGCTAGCTGGGAGTCATAAATCTCCAAAAGACAGTGGCAATAAACCCATAAGCTACTTGTCAGTGAGCGATTAACCACACACTTCATTAGCCTGCAAGTGATGTCCTGCTTCACTACTCAGAACTAGCTGCCAACACCAGGCTTCACTAAAATAAATCAAGTGCATGTAGCTCTGTTACTATAACCATTTTGGGCCACAGGAGCAAACTGCTTCACGTAAAAAGACATTCACCAAATTAAAAAGAAGACATCAGAAGAAAAGAGCAGAAGTGCGAGACTTTGTTTTCACAGTAAAGCGAGGAAAATAAGTACTGACACACAACAACTACTCACAGTAGAGCCGAGAGACATGGACAAAAAAATCTTTAATTTTTTCCAAGGTTGGGGGCAATTCAATTTTTTCCCCCTGCAAAATGCAGGAAGGCAAAAACACAGGTGAAAGGTCATTTTTTTTAAATTTCATGTGCAACATTGTTGAACAAGAGCAATAAAAGGTTATGTCCAACAGCTATGAACTGTCAGTATCTGATACTTCAAGCAGAGCATGGACATCAGGTCTAATTGTTTTCAGAAAAGTCCTTCCACCGAGTTCATCTGCCCATGTTTCAACAAGACATCAGCTTGATGTCTGCAGACTGCTGGTAGCTAGCTTTAGGCTTTAGCTAGTGGGTCACATGCCAGACAGAATGAATAAAGTGTTGAATAACATAATAATAACAACATAATAAGAATTTGTGTAATATGAAGATGGCCACTAACAAAAAGAAACAAAAAAGGAACTATTAGCCTATTGTTTACAAGACTGCCTGGCCAACCTGGCTAGTCCATTTAGCATATAGCCTGCCTTCCGTAGCTAACAGTAAGTAGTTTGCCTTGTGATCTTAAAAATCACTATCAATGGACTCAGCAGCTCGAGATTTACTTGTCTAGCATATGTGAATCCACTAATAGCGGCGATTATAATTTAAAGTGAATATGGTAATAATACATTTATTGCTGTCATACGTGCTATTGTGACCAGGCCTTTAAATTATTTGCAAACCACTCCCAGATTTTGTTAGCATGGCTTGATTACTATTGTATATACTATTTAAATGTTTAACTGGGTGTGTGTCACTTCCACTCGGAAATGACAAATCAACCGAACTGTGAACAAAGTGTTCCCAAATCAGTCTCAAAATTGAGGTTGATTTCATGCAAAAAAACGCCTCAATTTTGAAAGGGCTCGTCTAGAATGATACTGGAAAATTACACAGAAAGCAACAAACGACTCAAGTAAATTCATCCACCACTGTGAGTTCACTGATTCACAAGGCCTCTCTACCTGTTATAAAATGACAGAAACCTTGGAATATTGTACTTTGCCTACACAATAAAGACCTGCTCCACAATACCAGAACAGGACACAGTCCAGCACGACAGAAATGGGCCACAACTCTCCCAGGCTACACTGACTTCCTCTGCCCTTATAAAGAATCCAAATAGCTGTCCTCCAGGACCAGAAAATGAGGTGGAAACACTCCCTTAAAACCCCCAATCTGATTGGACAGACACTGAAGGAGCTCGGGTTTCTCTCTCAGAGGGTTGGCTTTGTTTTGTGGAAGTGAGGCCGTGTGGAGCATGTAAACACTGATCTTCCATCATGAGGCGGACTGTTTTCTTGGACCTTCTCAGTTCCAGAAAGACTGGAGGAGTGAAAAACACTAATAGGCACATGCCACCGTCTCTCTACCCAAACCCAGTAGCCAAATATAGTGTACCGACTGTCCCACAGAAAAATGCATCTGAACTCACGCCCATCTTCACCCTTTTTGCTACTTGCAGAAACAAATGCAACAATGATTACTAAAGTTATGTTAAAGTTTGCATGCTACCCAAGTGACTCACCCTGACTGAGTTGGCAAATACAATAGTTTGCCCTAAACCTAAAAAAGGGAAGTGCTAGCATAAATGGCATGATTTGGTGATTGTGAGACAGGAATGAGTGCTTAAAAAAAGCAGATGTGTATAGTTAAGCAAAACCAATCAGAATTAGTATGAATATTCTCAATAGTGATTGACTAAAGGTATCCACCATTCACCTGATCGCAGATATTGTATGTGCCATTACCAACTGTGGAAGTTAATCAATCTCATATACATCCAAACCGTGTCACTATCACACACCACAAGATATTCATTATATGAGAGGCATCACATTTGACTGTGATCATGTGACAAATAAAACTTAACTTCACTTCACAAAAGCAGCTTTCACATCCACATGAATTGGACTATACATGTGCATTTAATACACAGCCATAGAGCATGGTGGCATTGTGAATTACCAAAGCACGGTTAGACAGAGAGCCCTCAGTGGTGGTGAGTGTGATCATGGCTCTGAGGTTCAGGTTCTGGTATTAGCAGAGCTAATCACTAAGGAATGTCCTTATGCAAACACAGAGCTTCCATATTACTATAAATGAGGATTAGCCAAAGACTGAGCTCCACACTCTGGTGTTCTGCTTGTCTACACATGTCCAACAGAAACTGAGTCGTGGGGAGGTGCACCTAAAAGGTCTTTAAAACAGAGCCCCACCCATCAAAAATTTCTCTCCAGTTCATATCTAAAAGGCCGTCCCCTGGCATGATTAAGTTAATACATATCTTGGCATTTATTGTACCTTGTGACTAAACACTGTTGCCTAATGTTAGAGAGCCAACTAGTGTGATCAACAGAGTAGGATAAGATGAACATATAAATGTACAATCTTCATATAAATGTACAATCACACTCGGTGAACGAAGCAGGCCTCTCTTATTGTTAACAATTCACTGAATCACTCAGTGGTTCATGAACTAATAGAAACTGAACCACAGGCTACTTGACGTTGACATGAACTGCAACTATACACCTTGCCTTTCAACTGATTTGAAAATAGGCTAGAGGGGCTTGTCCTTTCCCATCATAGGGCAATTATGATTTATCAGCTTGGTAGAGACTTGTTGCCACACCAAAACACTCCTATACCTGCAATTATTCAATGTAATTAGTTGTACTATATTCTTTGCTTACGCCCTTCCAGCAAAGTGTCAAAGTAACAAGATTGAAGATCACTTTACTTAGCAGTATATATAGATCATGTAATGTATGCATGTTCCTACAGTGTTTGATTTGTAACCTTCAACTGAATGACATAATCTTAACAAGCCATGTTTAAAACAGTAGACCTTCATTACAGTGCAAACTTCAGCACTGCTCTGTTCATACAGTAACACAAACTGAGTGCTGTGTGTTGTGAATGTTTATTTAAAAAAAAAAAGTAAATGTTTAAATATACATTAATCATCATCATCATCGTTGTCATGCATTTTTTGAAAAGTTACTCAGAATTCAAAAGTGCTGGAACAATTTACCTGCAGTCTAAACATAAATAAAATAAAGCTTGTTTCAGGGCCAGTTTTCAAGCTACTCAAAGTAGGAAAGTTATTTTATTTAATTTCTGTCTAAATCAAAAATGTTCACATCTTAAAACCTGGTGATAATATTTGGAAATGTGTGAAGGGACTTCCTCTAGCTCAGTGTTAGTGTTACATGTAGTTGTGTATTCAGTGTGTCAGGAATGAAGAGAAAAGGGGGTGGGCCAACTCAGTCCATCTCATCTCATCCATGTCATCACAGTGTGCAGGCGTTTAAACGAGGGGAAATAACAAACTCTTAGTTCACACATGGGATGCCCTGAAACATTAACAGCCATCCTCAGTAAATTCTGATTTATGAGGGCTCCTGCTCTGTGGGAGTGCCTCTGTTACCAGCAGCGGGGTTTTAAAAATGAGACAGTCAATCTTGAATAAACTCTCTTACCCTACAATTCCTTCTGAGTAGTTCCTCACTTTCCATGGTGTGCCCGTGTAACCATCGTAGCCTCCTGTGTTAGAGCCGCTGTCACTGTTTAAGAGGCTGGAATTGAATCCGAAAGTGCTAGCTTTGTTGTCTCTTTTCCTTTTGTTGGGGTGTCCGTCCGTCAGCCCCCTCCAAAGCATAGCGACCCCGCCGCCCTGCTGCTGCTGCACCCCTCCGCCGCCGACACCGCCCCTGCCAGCGGCTCGGTTGTTGTGGTTGCTATTGGTTTCTAGTGGTATAAAGTCCCGCTGTTCCGTTATTTCTCCGTCCCCCATTGAGGTCGACATCCCCTGAATCCTGGCTTCTCTGCTACCGGTGTTTGAGTCAAGGGCTCCGTTTCTGCTGGTGAGGACGGCTCCCAACGCCCCGTTCACGGTCGCTTTCAGGCTCGATGCGCTCTGACTTCCAGCGGTGTAACTGTTATTTACGTGCAAGTACCCGAGCCCTTGTGTCGTTTCCCAAATCTGCATCCACAGGTTGTTAGCTGGTCCGCGTTGTTCTGGTTGAAACCAGGCAATTCTTGGATCCATCAAACGACAGTAGGCACACCGCACCCCCTCCCCACCACCACCACCGAGCAGCGCTCAGCTCGTGTGCAGCTAGCCAGGTCGCTAGCTAACGTTAGCTAGCCTGCTATAGCCTCGTTATAGCCGATAGCTGCCCGTTACTTCTACAATCCTGTAAAAAACAAAAACACGCTCCTTACCAGTGACGATACTCAGTAGTCAAACAAATTCATACACACGACATAAGACACGAGTGCGAGTCAAGTGTTAAAAATGATAGCTGAGGCCAAAGTTGCGGGTGAAGGCTTAGAAACGTGCAGCGGCTGCCTGTCGAAGAGTCTCTCTGACCCTTTTTCCTCCGGAGTGAACGTCCCTCAATGGCGGTGAGCTGCGCTACTGCGCAAGCGCGAAACTAGTGAAAAAAAAGGAAAAAAAAGAAAAAGTGAAGGGGAGGGGAGGGGAGGGGGGACGTTATTACGCAACCAGACAACTGTTTTATGTTACGTAATGAGGTCTGATTTATTATTCTCTCATCAACGTGATACGGACAACATATAAGTGTTCAAGAATAATTTCCCACTATACTTCTCTTTAGGCTATACATATTTGTGATTGTACTTGTTCTCTAGTCTACAACTCATTCATGTTTATATTCCGCTGTATCCAACGTCCCAGTGTTTCACCCAACTTTTTTAGAACGAATTTGAAACAAAACTATTCATATTATAAATGCATAATGATGGGTTGTGTTAAAACTTTTGGATATAACAAATGGGTCATACATTTCTAATAGGACTGCTACAATTATTTTCATTGTCACATTTTTACTGTTTAATATTTATCTCAGCACTCTTCACTATTTCTACTGTTTCACCTGGATAGTTATTTGTGTATATTTCTGATGATTGTGTTTTATTTGTGTTATATAGACAGCCGCTAAATTCAAGTTAAATTCCTTTCCATGTCTAATATTCAATTTACTAAGACACTGAGGTGGTGAGACCAGTTAACATTTAAATATTTCTGCTTGGAAAATAATTTAATCACTTTTTTTTTTCACTAATTGCTGATAGGATGCTATATAACAAATTCACAGGCATACCTACTCAAGATAATATTCATACTATGCAAAAAAGACACTTCACAATATACTTAAGAAATGAGGATTTATTTCCAAAAAGGCATTTATTCATAGCCTAATGACATATTCTCCCTTAAATGTATCCCTGAAATTGTTTCTTTTTGTAATAATATACAATTTTACTGATTCCCCTGAAACCCAAAACTGACAAGCATGTCTGCCTCTCGCTCCATAAGAACAATCATATGGGTTATTTCACCATTTCAGCTGAATGCCATTTGTGGGGGGAAAGTTACCTTCACATCTTTATTTAAAAGATTTTAAAAAAAAAGGTATAGACTTTGTGAGCTTCTTAAAATCATGATAGATTTTTTTTTAATTGTTACAAAACAGATGACACTATCCTGCACATTATTCAAGCCTGCTTTGGTGTAGAGAAAGCCGGTTCCTTGTAGCAGCAATTTTGGATGTAATTTCTACTTAAGACCATTAATTAATGTCACTGACAAAAACGCTGTCAGTACATTTGTTGGCTGCTGTGGCAATGAGCAGACAGAACAGTTCGCAAATGTATCGCTGCGAAGGTGGCTACAACTCCATACACACAGTAGTGCCTCGCAAAGTGTGCAATCACTGCTGTGAAAACAGATGGACAGAGAGGAAGAGGTAGAGAGTATGTGCTCGACTCTATAAAATGTAACTTTCAACAAATTTGGCAGTGACCCTTTCAGCTTAGTGAGTTACTGATATGAATACTGAAATCATTTTAGGCAAGCCGACTGCGTGAAGAAATAATGATTGAATTATACAATATTCATATCCACAAAATCTTCCTATTCTTTCCTATACGGCCTGCAATGAGCACTTTTCAATAGCTCTGCCTCCAGCCCATTCTAATGGCTGGCTCATTGAAATATGGAGCAAGAATCGTGGTATTTGTGTCAAAATCATGCGTCAGCTAGCCACGCCAAATCTATTAAATCTCACTTGGGATATTACAAATTCAAGTCTGACAACCATTTTGGGTTAAATGGCGAATATGAAGAGAAACAAAACCTTTACTGCAACACGCAGCAACTAAAAATGAACAGATTCCACCCCATTTTTCTTCACAGCAAATACACATCCATATCACTAAAAAAAATCATTATTTAAAGAATATAAACATTAAAATCAAGCAATAACAAATTTTACTACCGACATAATAAATACTTAAGGGTTTCACAACCATACTCTCTCATCCTACGACCCTGTTCGCATCTCTCCAAACTGTACACGTTCAGCTGAGTCACTCATTTTTTCACCACCTTCTCCAAATAACCAATGAATCTTCTCAGGTTGACTTTGATGTTGTCTAACACACACAGCTGCTGAGCGGTGTACTTTCCTCTTCCTTCTTTACGAATCTAGGAGAAGAAAAGTTGATGTCATTAAAAAAAAAAAAGGTTCAAAATAATCTCCCGACATACTGGAAAGATAACGAGAGAATGCTTGAATCAAAACAAGGAGGACAACAAAGACTTTGGACCTGTAACATGCACTGAACTATACTTGGTCCCTAAAACTGATAAGGCCGTGGTAAACAGTCCCATTTACATGAAGGAAAAACAAAACAATTCCAGTGGTGGGAGGGTTGGTTTAATAATCGTTTCAAATGCATTCGGAATTTCTTATAGCCAAAGGCAAAAACAGGACACAGAAAATATGAATAAATAAATCTGGTACCTTGGCCTTAAAGACAGGTTGAAGTGTTTTCAATGCAGGTAGTAACTGGATGTTTTTAGCTGTCGTCTCCGCCTCGTCGCCATCTGCAAAAACATCAAACAGGGCGTCCAGGGCTTCTCCGTTTACAACCAGGTCGGCATCCCTTGTGGCAATTTGAAGTAAGGCATTTCCTACCATCTGTGGGTGGAGGAGTGGGGGGCAAATTTTCTTAGATACAGAACAAATATTCCAAAAGAAGAAATAAAAAAAAAGGGGGGAGAAAAATCATACCTGAAGGGCTTCAGCAGTGCCCTTCTCTTTGGCTAATGTGCTGCCAGTGATGCCCAGAATGGCGACGGCATTGACCCTCACACTGACAACCTCACAGCGGGTGGCCGCTTCGCTCAGGCTCATCAGCTGCTGGAGGGTCATGTGCTAACGAAAAAAAAACAAAACCAACCGCACAGATATTGAGCTGTCCAAAATAAACAGGATCAACAAAACCTTGTTTGGTGTGAACTGGCAGTGGCGGTCTGTGTTGCCTCTGCATTCATTTAGCACTGTAACCAATGTAAACGGGGCACTCCACCAATTTCACGCCTGATATTTATTATTTTTAATGGGCAGATGGCCATCCAAACCGGACCAGTGTGTTTGAACAGGTGTGGACAGGAGAGGAATAACTAAGGATGCTCGAGTTGTATTATGGGAAATGTAGGATCCAGAATGTTGGGGGTTTAACATGCTGGTTATCAGCTGTGTAGGTTTTGATTGTTCTTTTTTTTTTTTATCTGTCTCTTGTGAAATCCCCAAATGTACAGAAATACACTTAATCAGTGGAGTGGACATTTAAAGAACTACCCATGAAACTACCTGGGGGATATTTTTCGAGGCAATCATCTGTAGAAGAGATCGAATTGCACTGATGACGGCTTCCAGGAACTCCTCGTCTTTGGGTAGCTCTGGGGAGAGGGGGAAAAAAAAGTGCAATTGTAGCACATGTATTCAACACTTTCAAAACATTTGAATTTCTCCCTTTTTTTTTTTTCATCGGGTCATTTCAAATGATCAATCAAAGCAGATCAATATCATTTAATTGTGGTTTTCACTTTGCATCAGAAGTTTGATTAAAAAAAAAATCGAGACTTAAAATGACTCAAATGTGTATTTTTCTCCTGAACACAGAAATATTAAATGTGACTTATCTTCTACGTTACAATACTATGAAATAAATGTAAAACCTGCTGCGCCAAAAACTAGTGTGGACAGGTGCTGTGCTGCTCCCTGCAGGGCTGCCGCTCCGCCCAGAGACTCAGCGTCCATGGTGGAGAGGATGCTATGGAGGCATGTCAGTGCACGGAACTGTACCCGCTGCATCCTGAAAGGAAAAATATATATATATATAAAGTACAACAGTGCCTTTAACGATGTTTGATCCATCAGTGAAGTTAAATGCGAGGATTACTTTTTTATCAGGCTTTTCCAGGAGGGATTCTGATGGCACACATCCATGGCTTCCTGTCTGGGGAACTGAGTCTTTTTGAGGACCTTGAGTCAAGGGGGGAAAAAAAAGATATTACAAATCATCTTCATGCTATTCAGTGTGCTAGCATGGCTACACATAGGTGAAATATCTCCAATTTACACAGGTAAATAAATCCAAAGATGAGTATAAAGATAAATCAAACCATATTTTTGGTTGCTAATAATACCAAAGTATACAAAAGTGACATTCTTGTCTAAACTTGCTGATGCTGTGATGATGCTGGCGTTACAAGTTTGTTTATGTGATAGCTCCACTCAGGATTACTTGCAAACACTTTTTGAATCGACACGAGGAGAGGAAAAGCAGCTGGGTATTTATTTGCCTTTTCTGGGATGCTGTGGTTGATCAAGGCCCCATGAACCTCAGCAGATAAACACAGTGGAGACATAAGATTGGACAGTCCATCGCAAAGGCCATCAGCGCCCATCTCACTTTCATCGCTGCTCGACGTCTCCTCCCACTCATCGTCAGATGGGTCTGAACAGGCACACGTACGAATGATTTGATCAGGGCAATCATGACACAGAATCAAAGCAAACATGACTAATTGTGAGTGACTGAAGGCATTCCCTAATATTCAACTTAACCCCTTCTTATGCATTAGTTGCTATAAAAAGCTGTTTACGACAGACAAACGCACACTTGGTGGCTGCGTGTCACAGGAAATAATGTTTATAGAAGAAAGTGCCTGGGGTCAGCACCGCTGTCCATGCCCACAACACTCACCATCAGAGCAGCACATGTTGACGATGATCTCCAAGGACGTTTGCTGGGCTGTCAGCAAGGCCACTGCCTCCCTCAGCTCCTCCTTGCCCCTCTGGATAAAAACAACCAGCCGTGTGAGTCAACATCCTCTGAAAATGATGACTGTTAACACTGTTATCACCCAACTGGAGTTCAGCTACCCGCCACCAAGAAGAGATTTCTTTTCGCCGGTTGTACCCAAGTGGTGTTAGCAGCGTTGTGACAAGAGAGTTGCTCTCCGTAGCTGCACATTTACATTGCTGCACTAGAAAAACCCCAAGCCTGGATTGAGATAACCCCATTGTGTAACCCAACAATATTACAGGGTATTTTGGAAACGTCACCCGGGAATGTCAGCCGCAATCTTGGGGTTCTGGCTGTGACTGAGCCGAGAGGGACAGCTCCGTCTCGCCGAGGTCAGCTCTGGGGACTGTCAGCGTAGTGGAAGCCAGAAGCCGGTCCCTAGTTGAACCTTGGTGAGTGTCCCTAATCTGCTCTCTCCGAACCCGACAGTTTGTCTCCTCTGTCAGTCTGGCTCGCACTCCGGGATGACGCATACGCCACATTTTTCGCCTGGCATTAACGCGCGCCGCCAAAATACTAAAGTGGATCACTTTCTCGCCATGAATATAAACTGCTGTATATGTCACACCATCACTATAACCATATTTGAATTTGGTGTTGAATTTCTTTTAAAGACCCCTGGCAGTCCATTTGTGTTATTTAAAACTTATTATATTTGAGTTTAGGGCATATTGGTTTTTTTTTTTTTTTTTAAAGTGTTCAAATCAGATCAGGATCAAGCTTCCTTTTCAGACTGAACACTTCCGCTTTGTTATTTACTTGTACATAAATAGCACTGCTTACAGTCGGTTGAATACGCTGGGTTAAGTTTAAGTGTGTTCAGCATTTTCTGTATTTAGACAGCATGCACAAGCGCCCGCTTTTAAGTGTTCAATTTGGGAAAAGTGTGTAAATTCAAGATAGTTCATAGAAACACTCAACTTCTCAGACTGATCAGGCATCTATGTTTTATCCTACTGCAACCTGCTGATGACAGAAGCATGCTGCAGAGACTGAAAAAGGGGTTCATAGTCTCTCTGACAACCAGAGGGGCTCACAGTGTACTGTATGCCAAATGAGGAAAAGCTACATTTAGAGCACTGAATTTCAATATCGACTTGGACATAATGATCTCTCTGCATGTATGACATACTGACAGGAGGTTAAGGTGTTCATATTCAGGTGTGACATAACAGCCAAAGCCCCCCATCTCTGAGTGTCTTCAGCTTGTTTTTGATATGCACGTGTTTAATACATTCTAACAGTGTTTGCAAATTTGTACGGGGGGAGCGAGCGATAACCACTTACAGGCAAGAGGTCAGAGAAGTCGTTATCATTTTTTGCAGCTTTTCTGTTCCTCTTAGGTGCCTCCTCGCCGTCGTCCATTTCCTCCGCAGCCAGTTCTCCTGCTGCCTGGTCTTCCATGTCGGTCACAGCTGGTGTGTTAAGGTGGCGCGCCTCTTCTGCTTGCCTGAGCTCAGGGATCAACGTCCCTGCGTCCAGATCCAGGCACTGTGACAAGGTGGCCACCACAGCGCTCAAGGTCTGGGCCTGGCGGGCAGCAGGAAGACTGCCCTTCACGTTCCACAGGGTCCCTGAGGTGACACAGCAGGCTGAGTTAGGATCTTAAGGAGGAGTATTAAAAGTATAACAATTAAAGCATACAGCATTTGTCTGGGTACTGCAGCTTTGGCATTTTATATAAAGCTCAAGAGCACTAAAAATGATATCCTCTCAGATTATACTTCTTCCTCATATTTGTAAGTACATTCAACTGTCTAATGGCACTATTCACATGTTATGTGTCAAGTTTGAGATTCATGTAATTTAAAAAAAAAAAAAAAAAAAAAAGGGAGGGGGGGACAAATTGTACCTGCAGCCAACGTCTTGAGAAGAGTGTGTGCCATGCCAGGCTGAGATGACAACAGCACAGTCTCCAGGGCTCCAAGCACAGCAGTGTTCATGCTACATAGCAGCTCTGGGTTATCCTCAGTCACAGTGTGCAAGCAGTGGGCTGGGACAACACAGAATGGGGAAAAAAAAAGAATCTTAAAAGCTTCAGAAACCAAATTATTTAAGAGATGGGCCTGCCAAAGGCCTATATTACTAATAATTGCGAAAGCCCTATTTGAAAGAACAGTATCTCCTCCAACAGCTACTACAGGACACAAATAATGGCAATGATCATTCAAACATTGTAAGTAGCTTCTGGGATCAGCCTGACTGCCTGGAGGCTCCCCTGCCTATTGAACTGACCCAGCGGTGAAGTTAACAGCTATGTACATGTACAGTTTGGCTTTGGTGAGGATATGACAACATGTCAACAGGACCGGTAACCAAGAGAAATGGAACCCTGAGCCCTGATGTTTGGAGAAAACTGAAGGCGACCATGAATAACGTATGAGATCCTTACTAAGAAAAATATAAAATAGCAAACACTAAGTCAATTAGACCTACCCGCAGATATAGCCAATTCCACGTTGTGTGGGTGTCTCTCCAGACACGGGGTGACCACATCGAGGAGACCCGATTTGTTGAACACAGTCAGCGCCTGGTTGCTGCTCTCACTGGCAGGACGAGGGGTGTAATATCAGGAGTTAATACACAGAGAGAGACATTTTGCGCCGTCCTTTTGGATCGGTAACTATGATTTACGGTCGGTAACGGTAGCAGAAACAAAAATTCAAGTAGAGGGGTAGTGATTTTTTTTTTTTGCACTAGCTGAGATTATCTAAGGGTGCTAAAGTATACAAGGATTGTTCTCTGCATATATACCTTTATATAGGTATATATGCCAAGAAGACAACATTAGAAGACTGGTAATACAGGGCGTGCATGTTCAGTCAACTGTCCTTTAATAAAAGGTTAGAAACACCAGTCAACCAGCTTGCATGACTTATTAACTCACCACAGATTCCACAGTAGGTTCACAGCCTCATTTGCTACATCCTCCACTGCATTCTTCTGGTCATTCATCTGTGCCGCTGTGCTCTCAAAACCAGCACAGCACTGGAAAAAGAAAACAAGACTGTTGAGATGAAAGCGAAACAACGGATTTTTGAAAATGTAATCTGGCAAGATGTTTGTTACATATTATGCATCCGCCCTCATTCAAATACCGAACTGCTCAGTCATTATGAACCATTTTCTAAAGATGGTTAACTGTAAAAAATTGCGCGATTCATTTTTACATATCGTGAACATCTTTGGTCTGGAATGAAACCTGGAATTGCTGAGGATATGGTTCGCCTGCTGGAACAGCTGCTGATGAGGAGGAACTGAAATGATGGAGTGAGGTAAAAAAGCAGTGGCGGAGTCTCACCTCTCTAAGCAGTGCTGTCAGAGGAGTCATGACATCGTGCTTCGCCATGTCCTCGCATACCTCCTGACCTCCACACGCACTCAGATTTCTGTCAGGGTGAAGGAGACACACACTCATCATTCAGTGGGAGGAGAGTCGCTGTCAGAGATTCTGTTTGTGTGTGTGTGTGTATAAGGAAGAGAGCCTGGAGGTACACCACGAGCAACTGTCGTATTTTGATATTCAGGACATGGAATCTGATTTAAAGATTTGCTGGAGGACAGTAGTCAGTACGGGAGTAAAGGTCGTCTTCTGGCATAGAAAACACAAAGTGTCGACTGAAGAGGATGATGGAGGTGACGGTGATCATCGCTGTGTGTGTGTGTTTGAAACGGTTCAGAATGTCATCATCGCTGGTGACGTTTCTCTTTGGTTATTTGGAGTTTAGATGGTTTTTATTTAGAGGTAAAAGTAATTAGAATAAATATAACATGGGAATGTGTCAGATTCCCACAGATTTATAAAATCTCAAAGTGTATAATTGTGTACATTGTGGCCATCAAGTCATGAACACTTTCTTCTTAGTCATAACTTATTAGAGCATGGCGCCCCCTGTAGAAGTAATTTGACAAATACTTCCGTATCCCATGCATTTAATACCACACTGAAGGTAATCTAAGTGGAAAAAAACCAAAAAAAAAGAAATATAGATTTTAGATTAGACAGCAGAGATATGCGAGTACAATCAGTCAGGTGATCTAAAAATCTGTGTGTCCAGAGTGTAGAAATCTGCAAATTAGCAATTTTGTATACAATATCCTACATGATATAAACCCAATTTTAGTACTCTTTACTGTTTATTATAACCATTACTACATAATCTGTCATACACCCTGCTGCTGTTCTTCACTGGTTCTGTTTACTGTCACATTAACACCATCAACTGTTCGACCAGCAGAACCATGTAAAACTGATGCAACTGCGTGCAATATGTTCAAAAAAAAGAAAACAGAGACTCACTTGGGGAAACGTTGTCCCGCTGATTTAACTGCCGGTCAATGGCAACGTTCACATTACAGGGCTTACTGCACAATTACGACTTCTTAAGTCAGATTTGATTTTTTTTGTGTTGATGGTTCACATTCATGGTAGATTTAACTGAAATGTGAGCTGCATGCAACAATAATAATGTCATCTGTAGTCAGCCTGTGAATATTCTCATTCATCCAGGTCATGGTTATCTCGAGGAAATTAAATCGAACGCAACTGGACTTGGTTGTTTGTCTTTGAAGACGTTTCACCTCTCATCCAAGAGGATGAATGTGCGAGCATTCACCAACTGTGTTAAAAAAAATAATAATAACAGAACTATACTGTATTATTTATCCCACTTTACATGACATTTTGACATGTCAAATGCAGGAAAAGCTGAGCTTCAAATAGCAACACTAGAAATAGGCTGCGTCCCAGTGAGTTTTGATAGTTATTCTGCATGCTTGCACATAGATTCCTGGGACACTTACATGGAGCAGGGGCGTCATCCTCTCCAACTGGGCATTGTTTGATTTGGCAAGTCAAAGCATCTATTTGAGAACGTTCAACAGAATTTTGTGGGTTGTTTTAACAGAAAGACTGAACATGTGTATGTTTCAGGGTGAAACAGGACATCTGTCCCAGGATTCCTGAATTTACTGAGCCTCACCGTCACTGTGCCAAACTCTCCCCCTGCTGACAATCCCATTTGGTATAATGATCTGATGAGTGATTGGTCTCCTGTCGTTTTGAAATAATGAGCCAACAGATGCTTTGGGGCAATAGGGTTCTGCTGGTGCAGTTCCCACCACTGTCTCACCTAAGTGCTCCAGTGGCGGTCTCCCTGACAGCCAGGCTGCTGTCCAAAAGCATGGGCCCGAGGCGCCTCACAGCATCCCTCTGCAGGAAGCCTGGAATGGTATGGCTCTGCTGCACAACCCGAGAAATGCTGGCACATGCAAACTCTCGCACATCTGCACTGGGACTCTGCAACTGTAGAAGAAATAATATGGAATTAACCAATAAAATGAACTGCTTCAGACTTCCTGCAGTGCTGTCAATCAATCCCCAGCTGCTCTCCTTTAGTCCAAGTAATAAAGTGCCAAATCTAGTATTAAGACAAGTCACTTTGGGCTGAAAAATATTAAGTGGATGTGAGCAATAATTCTTAAAGAATTTTGACACATTTAGAAACAAAACACGAGATCAAGTTCGTTATACTGGGAGAAATATGAAGTATGATCGACACTAATCACCCATTTCAACATGCAAGGTGTATTTACTGCGGCTTAAGTAGACAACATTTTAAACATGAAGTCATTCCAGTGTGAAAACAGGACTGGACTGTGCTCCTACTTTCTCCAACAACTCCGCAGCTGGACACCCATCATCATCGTCGCCGTCGTGCTCTTCTTTCTCAGCGTCCACTTCCTTCACAGCATTCGCCGGCAAACCAACCGTGCTGAAGTGCGGACGCTTGAATTTAGTGGTTTTACTTTTACCCATTTCAATTCCTGCTCAAGTCCAAGCGGCGCATGAAACGTGTTGTTTTTCCTCTTGTACACTCCGGCTTGACGATCAAACCACCAACACGCTCAAGCCTGGTTAGCGGAGGCCATGTGGAAGATTGGTTCCGTGCCGTAAAGTGCTCGCTGCTAACGGAAAGCAGATAAATCCGTCGCAAAAACATCTACTATGCAAGACGTATCGATATTTAATTCTGTTATCAGTATAAAAACACAAAATAAACTGTGGACAAAAGCATTACATGTAAAATGAATAACGACAATAATGAGACCTTTTTTTTTTTTTACATCTGAAGAATTTATTAGGTAAATAACTTTAAAAAATAGAAACATTTAGATAAAATACATGCTCAACATCAGAAACAGAAATAAACACATGTGATCTCTGAACGAGTCGAATACATATCAAAGATGTGAGCAGATCAGCAGCTTCCACTTCGACACTGTTAAAAAAAAGGCCCCTTTCATTTCTTCTTCTTCTTCCAAATATCCGCCTTGGTTACTGTTCCCCTTTCATCCACTCAGACCACCCAAAGGACTCAAGACACAGAGTGATCCAGGATATCAACAAAGACCAGATACACTGTCTGACCACCACACACACACACATACACACAGAGAAGCCTATTGTTATTGGATGTTCGGTCGTGGTTTGAGAATAAGCTTTCCCGTCTGTTTAAAAAACACACACATAAGAAAAGTGTTAACAATTTTACACAAATTAAAGTCATTTGAAGACTACAGGCCACGATGTCAAAGTGATTTGTTAACTCACATCATCACAGGACATGTTGTATTCTGCTAAAACTGTCCGACAGCGTGCGGCGATACTGAAGGAATAGAGGTCAAAGATTTTCACCAATAGTAAGTCAGACAAAAGAAAATGTATCACAGATCTTTCCGAATTAAAGCTGTACAGTGTAGCATGAGAAGGTGGCATATGAGCTGAAATGCAAATATCAACTTACTTTCTGGACTATTATGTCTATGAGAAGATGTACACGCTACTTCATATGTATTCAAATAAAACAAAAGGATACATTGATGGTGCCACAACACGTTTGTGTATCCCAGCAAAGAACAGAGCTATGAGAGTAATGCAGCTGATGGTGAAGAAGGGATGATTCCACAGTGATGAGAAGAAAGAGACCTGCAGAACAAAGAGGAACAAAGCCACATTTAGAAAAAATGTTTTTTAAAAAACATGACACCCCAATGCCATTAAGATATGGCTCATGTAATGTGTTCATCTCATAGTATAAAAAAAAGATAATAGAAGAAATATTTATCTGAACTACAAACCCATTAATGCATACCTTTTGTGTGTCAGGGTCTATCAACCAGTTCCAAGCCCCAGTAGCCGTACAAACGGACACCACTATCAAAATCACTGAAACAAAACAGGAGAACTAGGTCCAGTGCAGCAACATGAAATGTACTCCACCCAAAACAAATCCCTGTATGTTTTTCCCTCAATGTTGAAACTTCACAGCTGTGTGATCCTCAGCTTTGCTCACACACGTTGATGTCTGTAACCTACGTAATTATGTCTGCACCAACTTCTGTTTTCACTATACTTGCTTTAAATTATCAAAAGTAGGGCTCAGTTTGATGTAAATTAACTGAAATTCATAGGATTAACGAAATAACTGAAAATTCTGGCAAATAATGGTATCATGTGAGCAACACGGTGCAACATATTCACTGTGCTGGTTTGGATAATCACACTCTCAGTTACTTACTTCTCCACCTGCCTGTTGCAGGTTGCAAACAGGAGACATACTCTGTCAATCGTCTCTCAAAGGCTTTCAGGTCTGGCAACAAAGACAAAGGCACATAAATGCACATTGTGTAACTGGATATCATGTTAGTGTGTACGTTATATGACCTGGCAACTTAGGGAATAACCTTTGCTGCGAAATGTTCTTCCCTTCTGCCGAATGTCATATAACGTACACAGTAGTAGACATAAAAAGTCAACAATTAACATATTTAACAGGTGCCTTCTTGTTAACTACTCACAACACAAACGACTGTCTACTGTCAGTTAAGCTAACAAACATGCTAAGTGCCGTAAGCCGACAGACAGCTACCTCACTTTTACAGCTAACTTTGTAAACACAACCTAAGACATTTGTTTTGAATGCTTCCTGTCATCACAACAATGGGGCTAAAACAAGTCAAGTGCTATTTAAAAAGGTGGTAATTTGCTTTCTATGCTAGTTACCTTCGGCCTGTTCCAGGGAGTTCATGTCTGAGCCTAGTATCGCCTGTCTGCGCTTGCGTCCCCCTCAGCAGAAGGACAGGCCGCATACACCAATCCGCATTGGCTGTGTATTCAGCTCTAACATGATTGGGTGTAAACAAAGTAATGGGCGGGTACTGATATATCAAGTCCCGCCCCTACCTAATTGTCCAATAAGGAACCTGGAGACTGTAGACGCACTTTCTCAGGTGGTGAGGTTCAGACAAATTTATTAGTGTGTTTAAGTTTAATATTCACAAATGTAAGTTTGCCAACAAAAGTTTCGTTAAAGAATGTGAATAGTACTAACATACTATTAAATTTTGCAATAATAAGAAGGATGTAAAAAAATGAGTGTATTTAAATATTCTGTTGTTTTATTTATTTTGTATTAATGTATACATTTTTTCATTCATTATTTTGGGTTATTTTCTTCTTATTTTTCTTTTTATTTCCTAGGTAATGTACCTTGTTCTTTATTGTGCTCAATAAGGTCAATAAATTACATCCCTCTCCATAATTTTCAAAGCTTATAGATCATATCATTTTATTTATTTATGACTAAACTACACAAATAACACTGTTATGATGATATTTGGGGAAAAAAATAATAGTTTCATTTTTCAGTTTCAAATGAAGACACCCATTTAGCCCCATGATGCTAAACAAGCAGCTAAACAAATGTATTCAATTATTGGTAACAATACAAGCTCCTTTTTCTCTCCACATTTTCATCTTTCCATCATTAGGTACAAACTTGGTTTTATATGTCCATGCTTCATTTAATACCTCTTGATACTAGTTTTCTTTACTTTTTTTTTTTTTTTTTGCAGACTTTTATATCAAGAGACATGCTTGGGTACCCGGTTTAAATTTACATGATTAATATCCAGCTCTGGACCTACACATGTGGTAATGCTTTGAATGAATAACATGTATTATTGTTGTAAGTATTGTTTATTTTCACTTTCAATCATTACACTATGGAATTATTAACATAGTATAGAAAGTTCAGGCATTGTTAGTTTCTTAAACAGATGATTATTCAACAAGCTGCACTCCCTGCTCAGTCGTGAAATCAACACCCATCATTCAGTTTGTCTCTCGTCTATTTCCGCTTACCTCAGCTCTAATACAAGTGTACATTGTACAAAGTTCTACCTGGTCAGTCAAAACACACAAAAAACAGTCAATCGAATGTCCCCGAATTTAAAGTATAATTCATTTAATTATGTAAATTGAGTCAATTAGAATAACCAAATCAATGTAAACAACATTGTACACATAACACTGGTTGTTGACACTGTTAGGTTACTCCAGTCTGCAGAAAGAGGTCTGCTCCTGTTAAGGTGAAGATGCTAAATATTTGTATAAAAATTATATTTCACCTCACAATGATGTTTGGCTGTTCGGATTGGATGTCATCATGATAAAAACAAAAGAAGAAGAAAATGGACCATCTCGTTAGTCGAGAGACAGATAATTTACATGTTTTTAATCACAAAATGTAATAAATAGGAGAATACATGAGAAGTTCTCGGAAAAAACACTGCACTGGATTGAAAACATCCTCTAAAGGGTATAATTGCCCTGAGCTCACCATAGACCGCCCAAAGAGTATGCTTGTGATAGCAATTCCCCATTACGTTTCGTTGTGTGGTTCCAGAGATATTCTGCAAAGTACCATTTTCAGATTTAATAGTGTTCATAAATAATATGCTGATTGAATAGTTAGCTTTATTAATAGGATAATTGAACACTTTGTTTTATTAATAGGGTGATTAACAATTGTTTAGATTAGTTGATCCTTCAACAAGCTACTCTACCTGGTCAGGTATGAAAAAGGTGTGAAAGTCACAACATCATCAAAGAACAACATAAGGACCTTTTTTTTCAGAGTGTGTAAATGTGTTTGTTGTTTACAGGCTGTAGTTTGTTCTGCAGCTTTACACCAAACTTTTCCCACAGAATTTGCTCTATCTCGTCATCTGTTATGTCCCTCATGTCCAGGACATCAACACCTTCCTCAGGTTTGAAGGTGACCTCACTGCAGGTCCAGCCAATAAGAGCTCTGAATCCTGTAGGTGTCTGCAAAGAGCAGACGGACTTATTGGTGAACAGTGAACTAGGATCTGTCTGAAGTGTGTGGTTTATCTGAAAGAAATCCTTTGCTTCTCGGGGCTCCAAGGTAAAGCAGTAGATCGTCTTTGTTCCCTTCCTGTCCACCAGACTTGATGTGGCAAAGTCTGGATTGAGAATCTCTGGCTTTCTGCAAGTCTTCTCCAGAACCCAGACGCCCTCCTTGTCTATCAGACGAAAGACACCCGGCGCCTGACGTTGGTCCTTTCCTGAGATGAGCTCCAGGGGCTCCAACACTTGAAAAGACACCCCAAAGCTCACATCTGTTATATAAGCCTCTCCGTCGATGACCACCTTGTGAATGAGATGAGATTCATGGGGGCCAAAGTTATTGCTGATACTGTTGAAAACTCTGGAGCCCAACATTGTAGCATCATAGCCCATTTCTCTCAAGACCCAGCCGAACAGGAAGTTGTTCTCAAGGCACCAACCCCCACGGTTGTTCCTCACTATCTTATTAAAAATGATCTCAAGGTCCATGATGTTCTTCTCACCACAGTGAATGCTGAGGTTTTCAAATGGAATTGACATGACATGCTTTGTGTGGATCGACTTCAGTGTTGCGAGATCAGGTTTATCACAGGAGCCATGGAACCCAATCCTTTTGAAGTACTCCTCCAAATTCATCTTGCCTGCAATATAGATTGCATGAATTTACAGGACCAATGTACGCGTTACAGTTGTACTCACCTTTTAGCTGGCACAAAAGATATGCTACAGAAAATGTGTAGTAGCGCTGTTTCAGCCTTACCTGTCATATTACGGTAAATTGATCGTGTAAGCAATCAAAATCTTGTAGGATCGAGTATTTGCATCGAGCAAAAGCTGCACCACAAAGAGACTGCAACTGAACAATTTCTTCTAGGACGTATAATGACCTGTAAAGGACTGGAGCTTATGTTGCCAGTAAAAGGTCACTGTACTTGGGTTGGTTAATGATTTTCTAGGGACACGTGTTAATCTTCACAATAGGTGTTTCTTTCCTCACTATAGAATAGAGTATACAGCGAGGAGACAGATAAAACATAAATCATTTAACGTGTCAGGCTCAAACAGATCATGTAATAAAGGAGACTATGATGTGTCGATCCCCGCTTATCAGACTTGGTCTTACCAGACTCTGAACTGGTCCAGCTCACACAGGTCCAAAGTTGATAGCTATAGAGTGTTACTCTGATAGTATCTAACAACTTATTTAAGCTGGTGGCGAGGAGAATTACCTAGTGTCTTACTGCCTTATTGTTCAGATGTCTTATCCTGAACACTTAAGTAGAAGCACACCTTAAACCTAACTTTTTACTGCCATTAAATTACATATAAATTCATTGTCCACTACTTCTCTTTAAATCAGTATTTTTATTGAAGCACTTTAGCAAGGAAGCATCAGCATAAAATGGATTAAAACATGATTAACAAAATCGTATTCCTACCATTGGTTACCTATTCTAACTGCAGAGGGTAGTGATGTATTACTTATCAATTTAGGTGGCAATGGATAAGCTGGCCTTCTTGGCCATAGAGTCCAATCCTTCACCCCTCAGAGTCAGGGTCTGTCAGGAGCACTCCTGAGGGCTCAGGAAGAGGCCCTGTGTGTGGTTGAATTCTCCTGAGTCATCTTTGTCCTTGTTGTAAACTTCAAGTATTCTTTGTGAAGTCTCTTTTCTGATGTTAGAGTTGCTTACAAATTCAATCTCCTGTTTGCTAGAGGGCTGCTGAGAGGTCTTGACTAGAAGAGCCAGTCAGCTGTGATCTGTCCGAGATGAGTCCAAGCGCACAACAGCCGCTGGTCCTTCTTAACGCACGAGAGCCTGTATACACTTTTGTACTGTATTTTGGTGATCATGTGCTGAACAGCTTTGTGTGTCCTCTGCTTGCAAACACAAAGTTGCAACATGCTGACACATCGTAATATAGTTACTTCCTCCTATGGCCTGTCTCAAAACACATCCTGTTATGTTCTAGCAGTCAACAGTTAGAACTTCTGATTATACATTAGCTAATACATTTTTAGTTAGTTTTCAATTCTTATACTCTTGTTTAATCATTACATGTTGAATCATTGACTTATTCTTTTAGTTATAACAGGAATCAACATAAATCAATATATACAATCACAATTACAATGACAAGTGCTTATTATCTTATTGCGATCATTATTATTACTCATCATGTCAGACTCTATACTTCTCCCTTTTGGGTGCCTGGGAGGTTTACAATCCTCTTATTTTACCTTTTATGGGGATTTCCTCATAGCTGGCTTTGTAACTTAATTTACAGCGTACTCTTCCTTTGTGGGACAGGTCAGACTTCGTACCCGTCTCACGGCCGTTATGGCTTGAGCTGGGCCTTGATTTACTCGACAGATGTAGCCATGTTTATGTAATGTAGTTTAAGCCCATTTCAACGTGTTTAAGGGTGCAAAGGGAGAGGCCCGCTTCAGATGGCAAAAGAGAAATCGATGAAGCCCAATAGCTCGACTGGGGTTTTGCTGGATAAAGCCACGTTCAAAGACAGATAGAAAACTACTGCTGAGCTAGCCGAGAATAAGCAGGGAGTTTCACGAGGGGGAAACTAAAGCCTATTGTTAAGGTTTTCTGGACGTTAAGTTAAGGGACTTTATTAATAGTTAAACAGGGAAGCTTAAAGGTTGGCAACGTGGATCAGTACATTCAGGTAATAAGTCCATGAGGGCAAGGCAGATCATAAACAGGCTGCATGTCGACATAAACGTTACGATTGAAGAAGCAGGTAACAGCCAGCGAGAACAGTGGAGAATGACTACAACCCAGCAGCAACTTTGACGATCAGGCAGTGATTTGGTGTAAGGGGGGGCAGTTACAAATACTGGACTGTAACAAGCATCCTCCCCATAACAGAGACAACTAAACATGGATACAAGTACGACTGTGTGCACATAAGTGTTTAAGGTGCCTCCACACAAAACACACTATGAAACAAATATGTTAAATGGTTTTAAAGACCCAACAACAGGTGTAAACACAAGGTTTTCCAATGCAGTCGTTAAAAAAAAACACAGCCAGAGGTTATTCTGTCTAACACCTGTTGATCTATGCTAAGATTTGACCTTGTGTGGCCAAGAAGGGTTCATAGCTTCTGTCAGCGAGAAGTGGATGACTTCTCCTCTTTATCTTGATCAGCAGGAACACACTATTCACCCAGTACATAAACCTATAGGCAACAATAAAGCTGATAACACTCCCAACAACAACTCCAAAAGGGTCACTGACTTGTTTATAGGCCTATAAAATATTTGGTACTAGCATTTAAAAATAATAAGAACCTGAACTAAAGCAAGCGACATTGCTTATAATAGAGATTTTCTTAGATATATAACAGATTAGTACTTTCTTTAAGAAAGGCATTTCCTTCTATCAATTCTACATGATTTGCTCTTCTACACACATATACCAAAAACATCAAGACATGTCATTCAACCACTGTCAGCACTCAGCTATATCTGAAAGGCTCCTTGATACTACACCAAATGGAAATTTAATTTAAAGCATTGTTGATTAACAATTGTTTAGATTAGATGATCCTTCAACAAGCTGCTCTACCTGGTCAGGTATGAAAAAGGTGTGAAAGTCGCAACATCATCAAAGAACAACATAAGGACCTTTTTTTTCAGAGTGTGTAAATGTGTTTGTTGTTTACAGGCTGCAGTTTGTTCTGCAGCTTTACACCAAACTTTTCCCACAGAATTTGCTCTATCTCGTCATCTGTTATGTCCCTCATGTCCAGGACATCAACACCTTCCTCAGGTTTGAAGGTGACCTCACTGCAGGTCCAGCCAACGAGAGCTCTGAATCCTGTAGGTGTCTGCAAAGAGCAGATGGACTTATTGGTGAACAGTGAACTGGGATCTGTCTGAAGTATGTGGTTTATCTGAAAGAAATCCTTCGCTTCTCGGGGCTCCAAGGTAAAGCAGTAGATCGTCTTTGTTCCCTTCCTGTCCACCAGACTTGATGTGGCAAAGTCTGGATTGAGAATCTCTGGCTTTCTGCAAGTCTTCTCCAGAACCCAGACGCCCTCCTTGTCTATCAGACGAAAGACACCCGGCGCCTGACGTTGGTCCTTTCCTGAGATGAGCTCCAGGGGCTCCAACACTTGAAAAGACACCCCAAAGCTCACATCTGTTATATAAGCCTCTCCGTCGATGACCACCTTGTGAATGAGATGAGATTCTTGGGGGCCAAAGTTATTGCTGATACTGTTGAAAACTCTGGAGCCCAACATTGAAGCATCATAGCCCATTTCTCTCAAGACCCAGCCAAACAGGAAGTTGTTCTCAAGGCACCAACCCCCACGGTTGTTCCTCACCATCTTATTAAAAATGATCTCAAGATCCATGATGTTCTTCTCACCACAGTGAATGCTGAGGTTTTCAAATGGAATTGACATGACGTGCTTTGTGTGGATCGACTTCAGTGTTGCGAGATCAGGTTTATCACAGGAGCCGTGGAACCCAATCCTTTTGAAGTACTCCTCCAAATTCATCTTGCCTGCAATATAGATTGCATGAATTTACAGGACCAATGTACGCGCTACAGTTGTACTCAGATTTGCAAAATCACCTTTCGAGTACTCCCCCAAATTTCATCTTGCTGAAAAATACAGGAATGGATTGATGCAACTTCCTACTGGCCCTGGTCATAATTTTAAAGGGCCACTTTCAATTTCATTTTAGAAACACATACTCGTGCGATTATGCAAGTACAAATGTTAAGGAAACGTAACCCCTCCAGAGTTGCATAAAGCTGCAAGGCTACAGTTTAACTATACTAAGCTCTTTACATGCAAAATATTATTACTATTATATTCATATGTAAACACTTTTTTTCGTTCAATAGCTTGTTGAACCCTTTAACTCACTGATCTGCCGTAGAAACCACCTCGACCAGCGTTTGATGAGCTCTCACCTTTAAAGTGCGATGTAACCTGCTACTTGGAGTAATCTTTGATAAAGTTTAGAGCTGGTGGTAAAACGTTAACGTACGTAGTTGTCCACGACTTGATGTTTGCAGTTGTAGGTCTCCTCGGTCACCACTAGAGGGAGCTTTAAGAAACACATACTGTGAATCTGCCGTCACAGAGTCCACTTTATTATAAAATGTCACTCTTCTTTTCTAACTCGTCCACAGATTAAATGATACTGTGGGGATACAGTTCAGCAAGAGTTGCTAAACATATAATTTAATTTCGTTTCTACTAAAGAGTGTTTTCGTTAAATAGATAATAAATTAATACATTAATAAACAATCAAAATAAAACAACACATTTCACGATTGTTTAAATTATCTGCTTTTATTTTGAAGGTCATATTACAGGAAGTTTTGTTGTTGTTGACTGAGCTAAACTTTCAAAATAAAATATCTCTTGGTAAAAGTGAGCAGATAATTTTACACGTATAAGCAAAAAAGTTCTCCAATTATTCTCTTTTAATTGTATTTAATGTATGTTAAGTAAGTTCAAGACTCAAGATCCACGATTAAATTGCTTATTTGTCATGTAACTCATATTTTACGTGTGTGCAGGGAAATGTGAGGGTGGCATTATATTGTAGAGTATGTACTAATAAATAAAATAATAAAATGAATGTATCAATATTAAAGAAACAATACCAATATATAATAGACAACATCTATGTATATTATTATAGATATATGTAGGCTAATATGGCCTAAATATTTCAATGTTAAAGAGTACATGTTCATTATAGAAAAGAAATATAAACCATATTGTGAAAATACAACTGCTTTACTTCCGTTAGTTTGTTGTACGTTGGCTTGACCCGGCTAGTTGAGGTGGGTCGTGGTAAGATATTAATACTGGGCATTGAGCATTTATGCCTAAACTTCGTACCCCTCTGACCCAGGAAGAGCAGACCAGACACCGGTGCTACACTGAAGATTAAATCATACTTCAACAGGCATCTCACTCGTTTTCAGACGACTTTATGTTGAGGTTGGTACCGCCAGGAAATACGTGCATGTGCACGTTACACAAGCACCAGTAGTTTCTACCAAACAATGGTGTAATAGACTAACTATTATTATTAATAATAATAATAATATTACTGTAAAATAAACTTCAATCCACATTGGAATAACATACTTTCATTTGGAAAGTTTAACTAGTGTGAACTATAACTAGACAGTAATCTCCATTCTTGATACTTTGGTTTGAGACAATTTCCACAATAAGGAGAAGACTATATGTATTTATCATAGACTGTATGGTATTATTTTATCTCCTAAAACACGTTGTCTTTTTTTCCCCCTATTAATACCTACATTTAATCCTTGTGTTTTTCTATGAACTCACAGATTCACCCTCCTGCAATGGAAAATGCACGTACTGACACGTTTCTGATCACTGGGGGATGTGGGTATTTTGGTTATCGGTAAGCACAATATCACGTTGATTCATACTAATGATACTAAGGATTTAAATACAGCCAGTAACCTGCAGTCATGGCTTAACTTTCCTTGTGCAGTTGCACTGCTTATTATCACGACAAGGTGGCGTTGTCGCACTAGTAATCTCGGTAGAATTACGGTAGATTTGAAATAGAAATATGTGTAATTATGGTATTATTGATATAGCACAATTAATTAAAATGAGAGACTCGTGCTGAAGATGTACTCACATTTAATAACATGTTTTCTTCCTGCAGCCTGGCATGCTCACTGCATAAAAAAGGAGCCAAAATTATTCTGTTTGACAAAGCCCTTCCAAACCAAGAGGTGTCAGAGGACATAGTGTTTGTGCAAGGAGATATATGTGACTATGCACAAGTTGAGAAGGCCATCACTGGAGTGGACTGTGTATTCCACATTGCCTCTTATGGCATGTCTGGCAGGGAGCAGCTGCATCAGCATCTGATCGAAGCGGTGAATGTTCAAGGCTCACAGAACATCCTGAAGGCCTGCGTGGAGCACGGAGTGTCCAGGCTGGTGTACACCAGCACCTTCAACGTGGTGTTTGGAGGCCAGGTGATAGAGAACGGAGATGAAAGCCTCCCTTATCTGCCTCTCCATCTCCACCCCGACCACTACTCCAGAACCAAGTCCCTGGCTGAGATGGCAGTGATAAAAGCCAGCGGTGCGGCACTGAAGGACGGCTCTGGGGTGTTGAGAACCTGTGCCCTGCGTCCAGCAGGCATCTACGGGCCTGGAGAGCAGAGGCATCTGCCCAGGATAGTTAGCTACATAGAGAAGGGGATCTTCAGGTTTGTTTATGGTGAAGCCAGCAGCCTGGTTGAGTTTGTCCATGTGGACAACCTGGTGTCGGCACACGAGCTGGCTGCAGATGCTTTGACCGCAGAGAAACGGCACTGCTCTGCTGGCCAGGCCTACTTCATCTCAGACGGCCGGCCAGTCAACAATTTTGAATTCTTCAGACCTCTGGTAGAGGGATTGGGCCATCCTTTCCCCAAACTACGCCTACCTATCTCTCTCATTTACTTTTTTGCCTTTCTCACAGAAATGATCCATCGCCTTATCAGCCCCTTCTATAACTTCCAGCCATTGCTGACGCGTACAGAGGTGTATAAAACTGGCGTGACGCATTACTTCAGCATGGCAAAGGCAAAGGCAGAGCTTGGTTATGACCCCCAGAAGCACAACCTGGATGAGGTTGTACAGTGGTTCAGAAGCAGAGGCCATGGGAAAAAACGTCCCAGCTCTGTCCTCAGTGGATTTCTACTAAACATCCTGGTTGTCGCTGCCTTTGTGGCTGTGGCTCTCTCTTTTCTTCCAGGTGTTGGCAGTTGATTAGCAGCTAAAGCAAAAATATCATTCTGACATTTTCCAAAAATGTCAACCTATGACATGTAAACAACCTTGACAAGAACGCATTAAGTTTCAAAATGGTCATTATTGGCAGGTGCCTCAGACAGGCTGTCTACAGACCAACTTAGGCAAAATGTCTCTCTGAATTAACATATTTTTTCCTTTTGATACTGTAACGCTAATCACACTAATGTGAAAATAATTCTTATAATCTCTGTACTATCATGTCTTCATTTCAGAGGTTATAAATCAAATGCGACCTCTCCACAACAGCGAGAATCTCTGACAATTACCCAATACGTTCCAATGTTTTTCATGCCGTGTGTGTAAAATTGTATTATGAGCAAAAAATTGTTCTGAAAATTACAATGAATAAAACTTCACAATGTAGTTTGTTTTTCACGTCCCAGTTATTTTTCCCCCACAAATTCCACTTCAGCAATCTACAGTAACCTACTGCAGTTTATATGTATGAATTAAATCTGATTCACAATAAGGTTGAATTATATAGATAAACACATTACAATAAATTAAATATTTCTGTGCAACCTAATATAATAAGATGAGAACAATTCTTGACTTCCTTGTGATACATGGGCCTATTTTCTCACCAACATATATATATTTGATATTTAAATAAGGACCTATAGCCATAGCTATAATGCATTATCTTAAGGAAAGGGTAATATTGATTCACTTGAGTTAGGGCCACCTGAGTATCTTTGTCAGACTGAAAAAAAAAAGTGAATTTGTCTTCCATATTACCAATTCCTGGTGTAAAAGGAGTCGGACCAGGTGAGGCGTGCTTTGTGTGGTATTTTAGTCGGCCTGGGATGAATGCAGACGTCCCCTTCTCTCTAAACTATTCTCTTTTCAGAGCCGGCAGCCCCTTGCTGAGTTGGTCGCAATCATTGTTTCTCTGCAGCATTAACCACATTCCAGAGAGGCGCAGCGCATCCTGTCTACATCCCCGCATTCCTTTTGCGCAAACGAGTCCCCTGCGTAAAACGCTATATTATTCGGATTTCCCTTCTCCTGTTGTACTCAGATGGATATACAAACGGTATTTGTGGCGTATCCGATTATTCAGCCTACTTTGATTTCAAGCACAGCGAGCGTAAGAGAAATCTAGAGGAAAAACCAACAAGGGGAAATTCCTCCGCGCAGCGCGCCATTGACTGTAAAGACCTTTCAACTTAACAAAAACTGAAGTTGACAAACGTATCCCTGTCGGCTGAAACTGTGAAAAAAAGAGTTTGTTTCTTCGGCGAAGGGGGAAAAAGCTGAAGAGGACGATGCGGCCCACGGTGGAGCTTTCTGAGCACGTCGGTGGGTTTGTGTAAATGAGCGACGGCTGTACCGCGGCGTTGTGTTTTGATTTCCATGTGAAATGCAATTAGTGCTCCGCGGTGCTCGCTAGTTTGGCTCGCGGAGCGGAGCGCACTCTGAACTTGTTCCTCGCCTCGGGAGCACAACATGGAGCATTATCAGGAAGATTTGGGACTCCGGGCCAGTAAGTTGATGGAGGACCTTTCTTTGTACGATGCGTATAAAGACGGGATGTACAACGCGAGGAGAGACTTGGTGATTAACCCCGATTTAGACTTTTCGGCTCCGACGGTCTCGGAGCATAAAAGTAAGCCAATGAATGGTACCTCTGTGCTCCACCAGCAGCATCACACAGTGGAGAATTTCACGACTGGGAATAAAGTGTATAACGCGGCTCCAGTGCGCCCAGTCAGCTGCAACCGGACCGTTCCCGTGGATTTTTGTGCCCCTCAAAGAGACGCGGTTTACAGTGAGGAGGGCTGTTGCACCAAATCCGAAGTGGCTCTGCCGTGCTACACGGGCGCATCCGAGAGGCACAGGAGATACTCTCTGGAGGTGCAGGGCCACAGGTACAGCACCGGCTCCGCTTTCGACGGTGTGCCCCTCAACAAGCCGGTGGCTATGCCCGGCAACAGGTGCAACAGTGTGTGCATCACCAGCAGCCACGACGGGAGATACAACGCCACCAGTCCCCGGTCCAGCCTGGCATCTTCCCTGTCCTCTCAAGAGCACAGCAAGCATGTCAGCCCGAGGTCGAGCATCAGCAGCCCGCGTACTAGTTTAGTGGTGCCGGGCCAGGACAGATACACAAGCCCCAGGTCCAGTTTGGTTCACTGTGAAGGAAACAGTGTCCTGAGTCCCAGGTCCAGCTATGCAAGCACCGCCAGCGACACGAGCAAACACTCCAGCCCCCGAGCCAGCCTCAACAGCTGCGACTGCTGCAGCAAGCCCAGCAGCAACCGCACCAGCGGCATCAGCATGGGCTACGACCAGAGGCACACCAGCCCCAGGTCGAGCACGGCGAGCCAGTACTCATTTACCACCAGCCCGAGATCCAGTTACTCTGACTCTCGGTACGGGCCCGTGGTCAATCATGATCTGGAGGGGGCGATTTTACACGCAGCCCCGCTGGCGAGTCCACGCTCGAGCATCTGCAGCCAAGACGGGAGCGCAAGACCGGGGACAACCGCGAACTGCGTGGTCAGTCCCCGGTCCAGCATCTCCAGCCATAGCTCCAGAAGCTCCCGCAGCTCCAGGGGCTCTATGAGCACCTACCCGGATCTGCAGCTGCCCTCACCCAGGTCGTCGATGCTGGGCAGCAGTTTACACGAGGACACGCTGCTGCAGGAGTTTGGAGACTCCAACGGCATGCAAAATCGCATCCATCTCCAGGGCATCTCGGCTGTGCCAGAGCCCCAGCAACAGTCAGCCCAGACGGGAGTGAGTGCGGAGATGACCGCGGGGTCGCCATCGTCGTTTAGTTATGGGGTGTCTTCAAAAGCAGCTTCCTCAAGCCAAAGGTTTAAGCTGCCTTACCAGGTGACCCCGAGCCGAGAGAGTGGGCCAAGCCAGGCGGAGAGACGGCTGGAGGCGCTCACCTTGGAGCTGGAAAAGGAGTTAGAGATGCACATGAAAAAGGAATACTTTGGTAGGTAGTCTTAAGTGTAAGAGGTTTGTGTTTATGTTACAATTTTCTGCAAGTAAACAGGAGAGGAGAAACTGTCACAACATGCAAAAAGAAACAATGCTGTGTCACAGATATCAATTTCATTATAAGGAAGTGGTTTCCATAATTTACATAAACCAAATGTTAAACTACAATGTTAAGCCTGTCTCAAGCCCTATTAATACTTGTTCTTGGAGCACCAAAGAGTAAATACCATCAAAGGTGCATTGTACATGCACCTCCAAATGTCTTGTATCATAGGTGACTTAAGGAGAGGCGATTGTACCCATTAATATGAGATATTTGAGTGAGATTATGACCTTGTTCCTTCTTTACCTGACTGGCACTCAAGTGTCTACACATAGTATTTTCTCTTCACATAGTTGTGTGTGAGGCATTGATGCTCTGACCCAGACTCTTGACCCTACACAGGTATCCGGGAAAGCTCCGCTTTTAAGGAACCTGTATTGAAGGTTTTTAAAAAATCTAAAACAATGAAGGTTTACCAGTTAATTCCCCTTGTTGTTTTCTTTTATTGTAGCGAATACAAAGAATTCCTCATGGCAACAATCGAGCAAACGCGTAGTGTGAAATGTCATCCTCTGTATTCCAACACTAGACTATAATTATTAATAGAAATAAAACTACTAGTAAACAGTACTTGTGATTATTTGTCTGGGTAGAGAGGGTGTTTTTTTTTTGGTAAGAACCGCAGTCACAGATTTGTCATCTCTTCTGTTTGTTCTGTTTGCAAGCGGCTGAAGCTACATTACCACTAACAGGTCCCTCTGTGGCAGAGAATGTGGCTTTGCAGGGCAATAGTAATTTCTGTCTTGGCAGAGCTAACATTTGCGCTGCGCCGTGCTCAATGGAACCTTCTGTTCTGCCGGGTCAGACAGCCTTCGGTCACTCAGAGCAGTGTGGTCTAGATTGGATGAAAATGCGGTTATGCACTCTGTTGGAGTGCATGTTGTGGTGGTGTTACAGAATGGGATGCGAGTGTCATTGGAGCCATCAGATTGAAAATGTTTGCCATCTAAAAGATATTTTGGTGTGAATTATGACCTCATTTTGCCATTTAAGCTTTTAAAGGTTTGGAGTTGTTTTTTTTTTTTTTTTTGTCTTTTCTAGTAATGAACACTGTGGCACGTTTCTGTGATGAAGGACCTTGAGACTTAATATGTTTGCTTCACCAGCAGTAACACAGCTACAGAAAGCATGCAGAGGAAGTTGCTGTCTACCTTTGAATTAGCAGCCAGACAAACGGCTGCAGTCACAGAACAGTGACTCGTTTTATAGCCGATGCACTTGCTCAGGGAGAGAGGCTGAGACAGCTGTTGATTCATACCCGAGAAGCAGGTGAGAGGAGGAGGAGGATGGTAGACGGGTGGGAGAAATGGGAGGAGGGGAGGGGGGGTCGTGCAGGAGAGATAACAGAGAAAGAAGCAAGAGGGTGGAAATAGATAGAGATGGTAGAAAGAAAGAAAGAAAAAAGAGGGTGAGAGAAGAATGCAGTCAGACCAAGCCCAATAGAGACAGCTCTGTTTCCGTAGCGACAGTGGAGAAATTGATCGCCAGGGTTTTTTTCTTCTTTTTTTTTTGTGAGGGGGAGGTGGGGGTGGCAACGCTGCTTGCCAGTGTCCCACACTGCCCGCTCTGCTCTGTTGGCCGGCCCTTGTGTGGCCTCTGTTTGTTGTGGTGGAGAAGGAGCTGTGAATCAACAGCTGGCCTGATACAGGCCTGCAATTGAAGCAGCGGAGTGAGGCCCACCCCCACCCCCTTCTCCTCTCCACCACCACCTCCACCCCGCCCTGACTCCCCCGCGAAGCCCTTCATTAACCAGCCAGTGGGGAGTCAGGCAACACCAGACACTTGGCACACGATCTTGGCTGGCGGGCCAGACATAGTTGGGGGTGGGGGTGGGGTCAAGTCTGATCACCTGCCCAGAATTATAATGGCAGTAGTCATGCACATGCCTGACACACACAGATGCTGACTTGTGGACAACTGCACCCCAGCCTGCCCTGCATCCGCAGTGTGATGAACAACATCTATATTGTACATAGACAAGTTGCAGTTGAAGATTAGATGTATAATTTATTAAGTCTCTCTCCTCTGATGTCATATTTTCAGGCTTTGATGCTTGAAAGGTTACCTCGCTACACATATTTTTCACTGTTTCTTATTGTAGATTTTGATGTAGAAATGCTTCATTCTTTCATATGGCTTTGTCAGTATAAAGCCACAAGAGCATCAGTGAAGGGAAGTTGTTCTTACAAATGTATTCGATCGGAGACATTTGGGAAGTCGGCTTAAAGATAATTGCTGTCATCATCAACATATGCACCTGTGGGAACGCAATCAATATATGGCGCATTATGTGTATTGGTATATTGTCCTTTTTTTATAGAATAGGTGGCTCCAGCTGGGCTCCAACCGCGCCCTGATAGCGTTAAGCTTCACATGATCTAACATTCATGATTATTTTATAGTGGAAAGATACATGTACCGGCTCCGCCTGCTGTAACTGAATCACTCCTATCAGAGCCTTTTAAGTATTTGACTGCATTTCCACAAACGACCCATGTGCGAATTCACCTCGTATTTGTGTGACTGACAGCTTTTACATAACCTTGCGCATATCTTCGGAGATCGGTTTGATATCATGCTTTAAGAAGACAAAGCTGCGCCGAGCGATCGTTAAAGTTTCATGCCCCAGGCTGCACAAATGCTCTTACAACTCGCAGCACGTTCCGTGTTGTTTCAAGCAATGGTGGAGACGAAGCGGATGATTATTTATATTTTATATTCAAGATATTAATATTGATTTCACGCACCGTGTTAAAGGTTTTATTTTGCTTGATCTTCCACATTACTTTTTCTCTCTTTTGGAAATATGTCTTTATACCAACGTACATATCATGAGTCAGACTGCTTTCATTGGCTGATTTGTTTCCTTCAGCATCAGACTGATCAGTTCAGGTCTGATTCTCGGTGTCTTCCTGCACTGCTATCTTAAAACCCAACAGTTTGGTTCTGATCTTATTGGTTCAAAGGTGCAGGAACGTATGTGCATCAAGCAGGGCGGTTTTATTTTTAACCCTAGTGAATGCACAACATCCTGTCCTTGCCACATGGAGATGTTATGAAATGGGCACATGAGGGAATCAGCATCCTGTTGTTTTTTTTTGTTTTTTTTAAGAACAGACCCATCAATAACTGCATGGTCATAGATTAGTTCTGTGGAAAGGAAATGAAAAAAAAGACCTAAGAAAAGAGATGTTAGTTATTAAACAGCCACTCATGAGGATGGATAAGTGTGTGTAAGAAAAGGCTTAGAGGCTAAACACACACACACACACACACCTGTTTTACGGTTACACATTCAAAATATTTCTTAGGTAAATGAAATATATGCTCGCTGTCATCTTTTTGTCATTATGCTGCTCTGCTGGTTGTCGACTCTGTAATGCAGAGAGTTGGTGACTTTCCTGGTTGGCACATGGACAGGATGTGTGTTGCTGGTCAGTTTTATGCATTTTGTCCATTGGTGTAACTGCAAATAACCAGAAAGGGAAGTATGCTGCCCTAATGCTGTGACAGAGAGTGTTTAGTTTGGATGGTTCGGTTAATTCGGCACTCTCACACCACAAAGGGTAACCAATTCTAATTACAAGGCAATTAAACACAATACGAGCTGAAGAGTGGAAGTAGTAGTTAATAGTATATGGTGAGAGGGGAAATTAGGTCATTGTAGTGGCAGGCAAGTAATCAGCAAAGTGAAAGATGGATATATAATTATAATTCAACGTTAGAGTAAGAAGTCAAACTAATACAGTGACTAAACACCAAGTATGATCATCATTATAAAGGTTTATACAGTTCTTCTTTGTATTACAACACTTAAATTGTACTGTTTGTGTTGCTGAAGTCAAAGATTAAAACAAGCATGCAGTGACACTGTAAATAGAAGGAAATATTTGCAGAGTGTGCCTGTCCTCCTTCCTTTAACAAACAAAACCAACGAGAGGGCATTTTTATTTACAGTCATCATCTCATCGAGTTTATAAAAACAATTTCTGTTTCCAAAGTAGCCTCGCGTACCTCTGCAGTGATGAATAAGAAACACAGAGGTTACCTTTGCCGAACCAGTTGCTGTGTTAACGAGGAATGGAAAGATGTCACGGGATGACCAGGGAGACTACTGGGCCTCTGCTCACTCTGCATCACATAAACTTGCTTATATATCATTTAAAGTAAACTCTTATCAGCCGTTTAGTTCTGTTATCTTTGTTGAGTGCACGAGCGCGAGTCACGAGTTCAGGAAACGACAATATTTGAATTTGACTTGGATGAATTAATATGTTCAAACTCGCAGGTTAAAGGGAAAACACGTAAGCTTTGGGTGGGTTCCCAGTACCGTTGCCCTTTATCTCTTCTTACAATGTCACAGACTGCAGCTGGAGCTGTTATGAAAGGGACTAGATTATCTCGGTGAGTCAGGGAATTCCATTATTATGTCACTGAATCTATCCTGAGACGTGTATTACGATTAGATAAGTAAATATTTAAAATGTAATAATTCGTGAGTGGGGTGAGGAGGGGGGTGGGGGGGCTTGAGGCTCCCCTGTTGGGATCTTGTGAGATCTTGTGTCCTGTAGGCACTGTGACCCTGGACTCACCCCATCCAGGCTTTGACCCTGCACTCCCTGAGGAATGTGACCCCAGCGGAGGTCGTCTTGTGCGTGAGAGTTTGGCGATCGTTAGTCTGCTGCTGCATCCAAATAGTTTGAGCCACTGTTTTAGTTCTTTTATCACTAAAGGTCACTGTGCTCTGTAGTTGGTTAGCTCAGGTTTGTGTGTGTACCTCCGACTTCCCGCCCCCGTTTACCTGTGGATAGCTGAGCACTTCCTCCTTCAGGTCAGGGTGTCATTTCTATAAGGGAAGGGTTGACTTTTGGAACAGATTAAAAAAGTGAATGTTAAAGAACGTAAGTGCCTTGATGACTTTTCTCAAGCTACTACTAAGCACTGCAGTGTAAACCCCAGTGTCTGCTCGGTGCGCTGGTTCGATACTCGAGCTTGGAAGTGCTTAAAACAATGATTTAAAAAAGTCTGTCGAGCTCTTAATGGTGCATGTATACACCATGTAAAGTCAGGGTCATGGCTAGAGCTGCAATGATTAGTTTGTTTTGAGTAAAAGGTAGGGCTGTTGTCAACTGAAATCGTATCGGGGAAATAACAACATTTACATAATATAGCAAACAAGCCAAGTTAGCCCTCTGAGCAAATGTATGCTAACTGCGCAAACAACGTAGCGTCATTAGCACGCTACGTCCTTAGTGAGCGTTATCTAGTGTAAGCAACATTTTTTTTTTTTGCCACTAGATAAGAAACAAAAAACAGCACCAACTTATATGATATTAAGTTGCTGTGAGCTATAACTTCACCATTTCTAGGCAGAAAACAGAAGATAATGTTATCTTGGAGCCTGACGAAACCAGACAAGGGCTCTCCTGCTCCTGCCTGCACCTCAGACTCACGCTGGACGGCGGGTGGCAACCAGCGTTAAGGTCCATTACCACCAACTAACACGAATGTACCCACCATTAAAATAATAGAAGACTAGGGAAAACTACAACAACCCTCTGATATCTGTAAAACCCATAAAACAGATTTTAGTTGTACAAGTTGGGTGTTTATTTACTAAGATCATAGTTCAATAAAAGAAACCTTTTTTTTGCCGTGGTATGGGCTCATACATACTGTTTCTGTCCTGCCCTTCCTGACAATCCCTTCCCATCCACGGCATTTCCTGTCAGCACATTTTAATATAATCGTTGCCTCTCCTGAAGTAGTGTGCCTCTGTGCATGCATCGTAGGCTATGATGTAATGCATGGACATTTCAGCAGTGCGAGTTCGACTTGTGCATATCGAGAAGAAAGTCTGCTTGCGAGTTGAGGATGTCACTGAAATTTCGGACGCTCTATTTTTCAATCGAATGCATCTTTTAATAATCTGTTAAATGTTTTTGACACAGTTGGGCTCTCATGGTTTGAAATACTATGGCATCTCTGGATTTTTTATGAAATTGTAATGCTGGTCTTTTAAAAGCCATTAAACACTGTTGTATAATTAAAGGAGCGCACTGACGAGTCTGCTTTTTTGATCAGCTTTCTAACAAAGCTGGTAATTGATTCTCAATATAAAGTGATTCCCTTCACACACTGGATGACGCTTTTATTCTATTGTTGCATACACTGTAGTTTGCTCAACTAACTGACCATCTGTCTCTAACAGGTATCTGTGTCAAATGTGGGAAGGGTGTGTACGGAGCCAGCCAAGCCTGCCAGGCCATGGGGAACCTGTATCACACAAACTGCTTCACATGCTGCTCCTGTGGTGAGTAAGACTTGCATCAAATCATCAAATCAATGACGAAAACCTCGAACTAGTCTGCTGATGTGGACCTTAACCCATCTGAATGCATCTAGCATGACTGAAACCATAATGACCGAAGTAGATTCTAGAAAAATTACTCAAAATTGAAAAAAAAACACTTGTTTAACTTTCCCATGTGTTGCATTTCAACTGACTGAAGTGCCATTGTATTTCTGTAGTGAACCTGCAGGTAGCAGACGCTGCAGTGTTTCACCTCCACTATATGATTTTATACTTGCAGCTTGTTTTACAGTCTGCTTGCTTTCTATAATTAGAGATCACAGCGGTGGCGTAATTGGAAGAAATTTCTATAAGTTACAACAACGTACTGTTTTTCTGGTTGGTGTTCTCATTCGACAAAGCTCTGATGGGTTAATTTGCTTCTTCACCCAAGGAATTAATTCGCCAGTGAGCGCAACTTTGAAGTTTGTGGTTGAAGGATCTGAAACCAGCCACTTTAACACTTTAGTACTTTAAGGGATTGAAGACAAGTCAAGTGTTTTTAAAATCCACGAGTCTGATGAGCCTGAAATGTGCAGCATCACTCATTCTCTGGGAACATAGGAAAGAGAAGAGAAACATGTGTGCTGATACGTCTGCTTCAGTTTGTGTCCTGGATCCTCCACCTCCACACCCACCTTACGCCTACTCCGTCTGCAGATCTCTGTGTTCCTTCATACACGCTTGCTTCAGCCACTGCTGTCTCTGCTGGAAAAGCATCATTAGTATCATCAGCTTGCTGCCAGAGGCGATGTTGTAGTCGGGATCAAAACAGCGCTAGCGCTTAAAAAAATCCTCAGTCCTCAAGTCCATTTAGTTCAATGACATTACTCTAGCAGGACACAAAGAAATAAAATGCTGATATTATTTGGTCTTTGAGACTGTAATTAAACGTGTTCTTCAGTATAGATTGTGTGTGTGTGTGTGTATGTGTGTATGTGTGTGTGTGTGTGTGTGTGTGCGTGTGCGTGTGTGTGGTTTTTTTGGATGTTCCAGACATCCGACTCCAGCCCCTCCGCTCCTGTTTCCCAGGGAAACAAGAGGAAGATGTCGGGAGAGAGCTTTTTAGCCAGGTTGCTTCCATTCACATGTGTACTATACATGGATACTGATCCTCCACCCCACCCCCTCCGGCTCTGGAAGAACTGCCTATAATTTACATGTAACCAAACCCACATACTTTCCAATTTATTGTGTGTCTGAAGAAAGAGGGGCCAGATGCTGAGTGTCCAGTTGCCAGAGTTGTGGGCTTCGCTGTGCAAAAATAGCTTCTGACCTGTTTCAGGTGTGACGGTTGTTCTGTTAGTCCTGGGAATAGTTTGAGGGTTTATTCATTTATTGTGTTCTCATGATCCGACGCTTGTTAAACAACTAGATTATTTCCCCCAAAAGACTAAAAATATCCTGACTGGAATATTTGTGGAAGTGCGGCGATCGCATCATTTAACAGCGACATGAGACTTTATTGCCATTTGACAAAAACCAAAGACAGCCCCCGAGAGAATTATTATCGCGTTTATCGGAGAAATCATGTCCACCGTTGGTTAACATTTCCTGCGCTCAGCATAGGTCGACGCTGAGAGCTTCACAGGCCATCTCGTCTCTCGAGATGGTTTATTGGTAACGTAAACTGTGTGATGTATCATTTGACCTCATGTGAATGGGAATGTTTTCTTTTTAAGCAGTGTTTCGAAGGCCTCTGAGAAGTTTAGTTTCAAAGTGCCTGCACTTGTCATAACACAATCCAGTGATTTATCAGGAGCTACATTCTTATGACCCTGTTTGTTTTTTGGTTTCTCTTTTTTTTTCTTTATTTCCACCAACCCCCTGTGCCCCGGTTCTCCTGGAGTCTGGAGCTCCATAGTGAGGTTGAGTTTGCTGAGACATTGCTCGCTGGTAGCCTTGGGCTTTGTTTAACCATGCATAATTGAGCCCTCCTCTTGGCTTACTCCCATGGTTGCACCCTTTTTTTCATGAAATGGCCAAGAATGCAAATTACCCCCCTCCACTTCAGCCGGCCTTCCCTGGAGGACCTCGATCAGACAGTCACAAAGTGTACCAGACCTGCTTATCAGAGGGGGCAGGCCGGTCATGGGCTCACATTCAACCAATGGTGCATGGAGGAGTACATGCACACACGAGCAAACACACACACACACTTAAACACACAAACAGACACAGTTTTAGGGATTTAAGATCTTCATTTATTTCTTTTTGCACATACTAGAAGTGATGGCCTTACATAGGTGGGTCTGATCACACAAATCTTAATTAAAATGCTACTGAGTAAGTCACTTATGTTACTCTCTAGCTAGAGTTGAATAAGCTTTGATACTGGATTTATTTTCCCATCAAAAAATGCTTATGTAACTTCCATGTAACTGTGATGCATGGTGTTGCTGAAAATAAGCTTTCTTTCTTGGGATAAAATCAGAAAAATAAACACACCGCTTCAGGCTGGATGAGCAGACTGTCTGCCGCAAGGCTGATGACTCGTTCCTGTGTTACAGTTATCCAAAACGGCCTTTGAAAGCGCTGGCAGGAGAAGAGAGCTCAGGGGCTTGAATTTCTCATATCATTCAGCGCCACCAGTTCTACCTGCCAGGTAGCGGAAATCAGAAAGCTGGAAAACATTGGGGGAACGTTCAGTTCTTTCTGCTTCTGGTGTCATGCAGTATGTTTAAATAGACACTTATTACAGCAGTGTTGGTAGAAGTAAATGGATTATGACGAGGATAAGGAAACGCTGTGACTGTGGTGTTTTGTCAAAGTGGTTTCTGTCCACAGTCGCTGCAGGTAAGAGAACTGAAGACGCTACTGTGAAGCTATATTAAAACAGACATCAGTTCTTATTTGGTAGCTGATGAAGTGTTTAATATACACAAAAGAATATGAAATCTATTCTAGAATAAGATATTCTGTACTATAGATATCAAATACACTGTCAGTAGCTTCGTTCCTATAAGCAGGTGGTCAGCAAGCCAACACACACAAGCTTGTAGCAGTATTGTAGTTTTGACATCCTCAAATGAACCTTTCTGGTTTGTTTGGACTTGTTGAGTTCCTCCTCTTCATATCATGAACAAGAAGCAGAGTGGATGCTGGGAGACATGTTGCAGCTAGGAACTGGATCATAACTGTGTCCCTGAGTTGCAGTTAAACGTTAATAAAAAAAGAGATTATATACCGTAGTAAAAAATAAAGTGTCAAAAGTCATGACAAATGGCCATCACAAGTTAATAAAGGCCAAAGGAAAGTCTTTTATTCTGTCTGATCAATACTAAAAGAAAGATAAATCATCAGTCACTCCGGTCATTGCTTTAATGACCAGAACTTTTATTGATAAAAAAACAATATTTTATTGGTTCCTCATAGATTTCAGGTTATGCTGTATGTATTCATGACGAGCAATTGTATTCACCATACAAGCTCCTCAAAAAAGCAATATGAAGTCTGTTTATTGTGTGTGTGTGGGTCAAAGTCAACCGTGATGCCTCAGGTCTGCATTTCCTGTCATGAAAAAGGTGACTGCAGGTGCTCTTTTACACGTTTTGCAGCTCTTCTTTGGTGCGTACACGTGCTGTTGTAAATTTGGACATCTCGGCTGTATACAATACCTCTTTCATTCTACACTCTGAGCTGCATAACCGAACTATCAGTACATCTTCTGAACATGATCTGGACAGATATAACGGTGATAGGTTGCTGAAACATTTTATTGTCAGTAGGCCAGGCTCAAGATGACTTGGAAGCAGATAAGAAAACGCATAAGGAGAAATTTCACAGCTTATCCACTTGCAAACAGTGAACACACTCGCACCGTTGAATGATAAAATAACAGTGCGTCACAGACTCGAGGATATTATTAACATTATGTTTCCAGCAGGAGGTACAGCGAGTAAGCTTTCTGTTTCAAAAACACTCATCATCTCCACGTCTCTTCTTTTTCTTTACAGCTGTAGAAGCTTTGCAGATGCTTTTTTCTACACCATCTATATACCTTACCAGATGTCCTGTGCTGAATACAGGTTCAAACCGATGACCTCTTCCCCAAGTAATCTGAGCATGACACGAGACAGCGCTGGAATGTGCTGTTTGGTTTCAATATTGTCTTGTCTGGCTAAATGGGTGTGGCAGCAATTACTGATGGTGATATGTTACTTATCCCATTATATTGTATGCTTACTGCTGCTCGTGCTATACCTTCCACTGCTGAGTTTTCACCAAAAATACTTCAAATCATGTTGAGGCTGCGTGCCAATTGTGTGTTTTAGGAAAAAAACAACAACCAAAGTTTAATTTGAAGCTTCTTTTATGAGCGAATCACCAGATGTATCCACCCTTGTAGCCAAGCCATAGCTGAGAGAAGAGACTGAGTGATGCCTTTCACCATCTCATTAGACTGGGTTATTGTCAGTTATAAAATATGAAAGCAATGGAGTTATAAACAACTGATTAAGAGTAGTGAAAACAGTTTACAGTTTTGGACATTCATTGTCATCACTGTCAGAAGCACATTGCATTATGGGATTGATGAAGATTGGGATTGTGGCAGACAGTAAATATTGTGCGCTATGGCGTAAATATGAGACGGCCTCAGTGTAAATGCAGGCAGGTTGCTCAAAAACCGTTCTGACTAATCAGCCTGATTGCACAACCAGAGATGTGTTTGCTTGTAGGTTTTTTTAGATGCGACCAGCGCCAAGTGAAATCCACTCATTCAGTCAACCAGACAGCGCCAAAAATGTCTTACTCGAGGATGTGCAGTGTGCTGGTGCTCAAAGACTCAAAGCTACAAAGTTAATGAGCCTGCTTCATCACAGAACATTTAGCCCATTTTTGTTTTTTGTTTTTCACATTTTCTAGATTTTCCCATCCAGAGATTAAATTTTTTAATCCTGTGAGTGAGACAAGTTTGTCCAAACCGGTTGAAGTTAGTGAAAAAGCATTAAATCCTGGAGATAAATTCACCTCTTCAAATGTGGGTGATATTAACTTTACTGCCAGTAAACTAACAGAGTCAGATCATTTGTGCCTCAACTATGGCTCCATCCGGTTACAAAACCGTGAAGTTCCTTCACAAAGAGGAAGAGGATCACATGTTGAAGCACATAAACAGGCGTACGACAAATAGGAAGTTGACAAATACTTCTACTTCGTGATCTGATACCGATTTTTCAGTGGTTTAAAAGTTGCAAAGTTCCACTACTCGGTGAAAACACATAATCTACATTTATTCAGGTTTTTAAATGATGTGTGTGCATTCTCAGCTGATCAGTGTATTTCACTGTTTCGTTTCATAGGTTGCGAATGAGATATTGTATTCAGCATAGTGACTCTTTGATTAGTGGTACATTTACTAGATGGATTCATAACTTCAACTGTTGATGGAAAATAGAGCACATAGCAATATAAATTGTGCACAGCGCAGTGTTTTTGGTGTCAGATAAGCTAATGGATCTATAACTCAAACCAGCTATTCTGGTACTTGTAGCAACACTCCTCCACCAATAGCCCCTTTTCAGATCAAGCCTGCTGTATCCTCCAAGTTTACGTGTCAACTGGAACAACACAGCCTGTTCAACACAACTGCTGTACCAGAGGAAAATTTAGCCGAATACATATAATCCATCATGCCGATGCCTCTTTCTTTCACCAGACCAATTCTCCATGGCAACAGCAACATTCAAAATGAGTGCATTAGCAGAAAGAGCTCTAATTCCTAAATGACCAAAAATTACAAGCAACAAACATTAGGGAGTGTGGAGGTCAACAGTAGCACTGTGAGAGGAGAAAACCCGTCACCATTATGTGTCATTATTAATTATTCTGAGTCTTGGGTTTATCATCCAAGTTGCCATCCATGAGGTAAATTACATTAAATGCTAGTTCATTCAGTTTCATTAGCAGCTCAGTGGGTAAAAAGTGTTTATCCAGCGTGTTTAGGTCCAGTCAATTCTTTTTTTTTTATCATATATATTTGACAAACTACATATTCACAAAGTCTATAAATAAATGTGAGTTTTTAAGACTTTCAGATGGATTGCAAATTGTAAACGGAGCTGGTGGTTCTATAAATTGTGGTGCTGTGAGCAGGTTCCTCCTCTCTGCAGCGCTGTCTGGTGACAAAAGGCCAGAGGCGAGCGAGAGAGGGAGGCACGGAGCCCTCCCCCTCCTTTTTCTCGATGAGGGAAGCGGGCAGAGAGCGGGGTGTTGGAGAGGTGCGGGGGGTTGAATGGGACCAGCTAGTGACCTCAGGCAGAAAGAATGTCCCCGTTTGCTCAGTCGGCCCGCTCCCCTAGCAGCCCACCACACAGTCATCAGCGCAGGGGCCTTTGTGTTCACCTTCCAGACCCCAAACTCCAGAGCAGAGGCCACAGACGAGCACACAGCAACACCTCGCAGCCCCCGCTGTTGCGCTGTTCTCTATCATCTCACTGTTCCTGCAAGTTGAGCCTCTCCAATGTCTCGGTTTTGAAGAAGGTGTCTCTTAAGAGTCGCTTCACACAGAGTTCTCCCTCAATCCTGCTTTTTTCTCCACGCTACCAAAATGCTAATTGCTCCTCAGTCTCAAAGTCTTAAAAGTCTCACCTATTGTGTGGACAGCATTCCTGGGGCTGCTCCAGCCATTTATGTGGGTGTTAATGTATTGCCATCTCCCAGCATTGTGACACTGTGTCTGTGTGTGAAATACAGCGATTGCATAAATTTCAGTGTTTAAAAAAAAAGAGAGAGAGAGAGAGAGGAAAGGGGGGGTCGGTGGTGGTGGCATGTCTTTCCCATGCTGGAACACCCATAAAGTCAATGGTGGCTCGGGACGACAATTAAATCTGACTAATCCAGCAGATTTATGAGATCTGTGCGCATCGTCTGCCAGGCTCGGGTGAAGTCATCGTGCTGCCAGAGAGACACCGCTGCTGTTAAATGAATTTGAATGGGCGAGCTGTGAGGGATGCATGGCAGGGGGCTGCAGAAGCCAGCTTGCAGCAGAATTTCCTTTTTAGATTGGATCCAGACTTGGATTCTGATGAATGAATGTTCACCCCCGGAGGAATTCAGCCTCAGAGCTGCAGGCCTGTTTCTGTGGATGTGTTTGTGTGGCGAAGGCTTTAAACTATGGATTGTTCTTCTCATTAGATTTAGTCTTGGAAAATGTTGTAAAACAATGACATAAAACCAAAGTCTAAATGGATAATCAAACCTATACATGTTCTGTCAATGGATTCATGGTTCCAGCGCTGGTGTTCATGCGTGCGTCTTCCCCTCCAGTCTGTGAACGGTGCACAATGGCAAGGCGGTTTGGAGAGGAGCCTGCTGTATTGATTGCGTATGGGCTGTGAATGGGGAATCCTGTTGGGATCAGTGGTCGAAGTAATTAAACAGAGGCACAGGCAGAATGTCGCCTACTCTCGGCCGGCCATCTGCTCTGCACTGACCTGCTGCTGTGGATGTAAAAGAGGCAGACAGTTTGATGTGTTTTGAGAACAACCGACCATTAGTCCATCCTAGAATGAGAGCTTATGACTAGTTGGACAAACATGACCTTTTAAGCACATTTAAAGGCAGAAAATATAAACTTGTTGCTTTAACAACAATACGTAGCCCAGCTGTAGTACTTGCCCTTGTCAATAAGCTCTTTTAGAGATTTATATTTAATGAAAGTAGACATGAGTTATAAACATACTATTGTTTAAAATACCCCCCTATACTGTAAGATTAGGATTTTAATTGGAGGAGACGAGTCTAAACCATAATAAAACAACCCCAGACCACAAGATCATAAAAGATACGAGATGAGCTGGACTCCTCGACGTGCTTGAATCTTTTATTTGATTTTAATTGTCGTGTTTCTTTTCAGGGAGGAGGCTGAGAGGGAAAGCGTTCTACAACGTCAACGGCAAGGTCTACTGTGAAGAGGATTTCCTGGTAAGTGGCATGTGTCCTCACTATTATTGATTTAGTTTTGTGACGAGTAGATCAGCTGGCAGCACCGTATCTGTTGCCTCATGGTGTGGTGACAGAAGATACATTCTGCAAACCTCCAGAGGAAAACGGACGTCGCAGCTACAATTAGAGCTTAAGACCACCCCTCCAATTCACACTAATTTCCCCAAATGTCCCCGAGGAGAATTACCCCACGAGCTGCTCCCCGGCACTTACAATTAAGAAGTGGGAGGAGGCGTGTGGGACAGCTGCAGCTCTCCGGCTCCTCGTCCATCTGCTTCAGGTTAACAGGGCAGACACAGTGCATGTTTAATGTATGAAAGACTGATGTTTCTGATAGCAAAGTCTCTGTGTACTGTAGTTGTTCTGATTGTTTTAGTGTGATGTTTTTGGGGTGTTTTTTTAAAATAAAGTTCAGGAACAGTTGAATATAAAGGAAGGAGCTTACAAGATGTTCCTGAAACATAAATGTTGAAAACAGCTTTGTGGCCCAAATGACCTCATCTGCTATCAATGTTTCCTGTTTAGGAGGCAGCTTCTGCTTATATTTTAACTGCTTGTTCTGTTAGGAAATAGTTAAATTCCTGTTTTGCAGTTTTGCATTCGCTGCTTCTCAGTGATACTAGAGGTCAGATGATGAGACTAACTTACCTCCTTCTGCCTCCCTCACACGGTTAAGATTTGACAAGTCACCCCGGGGGTGTTTCGGGGTGTGTGTGTGTGGCAGATGGTAGATCTGGAGTGGAGATGTCAGGAGGGGGTGCAGGCTGCCCATCACCACCTCCACCTGGTAGCCGTGTCTCCTCTACCCCCTCTGTCTCCCCTCACTCCTCATCAGGTCATGACCTGAGGTGATTTTGAGCTGCAGATGGTCACCTTCATTATCTGCCTGCACTTTTGGGTTTAAGGTTTTTTTTCCTGTAACACACGGAAGGCACATAACCCCCTGGTCCACGGTTTAGAGATGCTCACTGGCCAACACACGACATTTCTCAAATGTGAATGGATATAACCATATAATATGCATGTAGAAAACCAGCAGAAGCCTTCCCCAAATAAAGTTTAAAAATGCATTAAGTCTGAAGAACCTGTCAGCTGAGAGACAAAGGATCATGAAAGAGCTCAATAAATAAAAAGAGAGCGAGAGTGCAGCAGCACCCTCTATAGATGACTTGATTGAAATGAGTTCATGCCTCAGGTGTGAAGCAGTACGTGTTTTACTGAGTCGTGATTGAGTTTTCTCACATGCTGTCTTCCTCTTTAATGAAGCCAGTGTCTCCCAAATTCACCTGAGAGAATAATAAATCCCACGTCTTCTCTCGCCCACAGTACTCTGGTTTCCAGCAGACGGCTGAGAAGTGCTTTGTGTGCGGTCACCTCATCATGGAGATGGTAAGAGCTTTATTTAAGAAAATAGGTGACGTAGGTAGTTTGCATCCCAACTTAGTATATTAAATATCAAAATCTTAAGTTTCTCTTGATCTTTGGTGATTTATAACAACATTTTCAATGCCCTAGAAACATTAAATCACACCACCCACATTTAAGATTTAGTTTTTAATCTGATCTAAACCCAAGAAACCTCCCTGATGGCAGCCCATTGTATGATACTGCTTGAACTCCATGGCCTCACTCCTGAGTCTCACTGTTATCTTATGTATTCTGTGTGTGTGGGTGTAGATCCTCCAGGCGCTGGGCAAGTCCTACCATCCGGGCTGTTTTCGCTGTGTGGTGTGTAAGGAGGGTCTAGATGGAGTGCCTTTCACCGTGGATGTCGAGAACAATATCTACTGCGTCAAAGACTACCACACGTAAGGACAACATCTCTCTGCTCGGTACACTGATACAATGGGATTACTGCGAGACAGGCCTGGAATTTGAAAACAAGCAGCTCAGCATGAAAAGGAGAAATTGGTACATGGAAATAGGAACATAGAAATGTGTGGTGCTTCCTCTACTCCTGCTGTCTGTTTGTATGAAGTACAGGAAAAGTCCTGATTTGGAGAAGTGTGAAAGTAGAACGTTAAAGGTTTTACACCACATGCAGACTGGTGTGAATATTCCAGTTTCCAATTTCTGTTGTCTCTTCCATGACAGGGTTTTTGCTCCCAAGTGTGCCTCCTGCAATCAACCCATCCTTCCAGCACAGGTAACAAACACATTCACACATGCACATGCATGCAAGCTGACCAACAAGTCGACCAACAGTTTGCCATCCAAGTTTCACATTGACTAGTCATGCCATATTAAAATAAACACATTAGCATCAGGTTATCATAAGCTTAAACTTGATAAAAAAAGACATAGGTGTTAAGTGTGTGAAATGCCTTTTCTGAAAGCTGGAAGGAAAAAAAAAAACTATATCTCTGTAAGAGAGGAGGCAGCTGTGAGGATCGAACCTGAGACCTGCTGGTTATTGAACCATCAACACTGTCTAAGCTTGTTGTGCCAATGAGACACAGCTGTATCTCAGCACTAAACCATCCACTCGGCTCCCCCTACAGTCCCTCATCAACCGCCTGAACAAAATGAAAACCTAGATGTCGTTTAATCTAATCAAGCAAACTGAGCTCATGGCCGTGGCTCCAAAGGCAGTACTGCGGAAGATTGGAGATCTTCTACCGACGTGGTCGACTACTCCATCTGTTTGTCCCCAGAAATCCGCAACCTGGGTGTCGGTCTGGACTCCACCCTCTCATTTCAAGTCACACATCAACCCAATCCGTTTTCCACCACCTCAAAACGCCAGCCATGACTCTCAGACTCTGTGGCAGAGACCTTCACGGACTCCTGCTCAAGTCCTCCTCCTCAAATACAATTCTCTCCCTTCCCCGCAGTAACCTACCTGACCTCCTCCACCGCGTCCCAGAATCTGTGGTCTGCTCCACATCCCCAACACCAGCCTGTGTGGCAGCCCCAGCCTCTGGCCTGTTTCCACTTTTTAAAAAGCTCATGAAAACATACCAGTTCACCTATGGCCTCTAGTTAATTGTCATCCACAGCAATCATTGCTATTATTATTTTCTGTTCTTGTGTTACAGTATTTCAGTTTTGTCTGCCCCATTATATGTAAAGCATCCTTGGGTCTCTTGAAAGTTATTATTATTATCATTATTATTATTAGTAGTAGTAGTAATAGTATTTAATGAGACAGTCTGTGTGTTTGTCTCTGCAGGGCTCTGAGGAAACAATTCGAGTTGTTTCTATGGACAAGGACTACCATGTGGAGTGTTACCACTGTGAGGTGAGGTGCTGCTCCTGTGCACACACACACAAACACACACACACACACAGCCTACACACACACACAGCCACACACAAACACACACACACACAGGGTATGAGTAAGAGCAGCCTATTGTACATGTGATTTGACTAGAGTCAATGTAGCATCACCTTGTATGATTCAACATTTCAGGCAGTTGTGAAATAAATGAGATGCCACACACAGATATTTACACACTATTCACACTGTTCTTAGCACACAAAGCGACATTGTACACACACACACACACACACGTCCAGTCAGACCAACAGACACAGTGAACCTAATAGCCGCAGACGAGACTAGACTCTGTTGTTTTTTTTTTGTTTTTTTTTGTGTGAATCATTGCTGCCGTAGAATAAATGAGACACACACACACACACACACACACACACACAGACGGATACCAACTCAAGGTTACAGATCAACACTGTGACTCATTGATAAAGCACATTCCTGCATTCTCTGAACTCAGCTGGGGACTTGTTCTTCAACTAGACTTGTGAAATCCCAGTCATCCTCCTGCTGCGCCCTGATAGACAATTTGCAGTTCAAGCGTTCAACTTCTCGTCAGAAATGGAAACAAACACAAATATTACACCGCCATGCAGTGATTCTGCTTTTTTTTTGTCTCAATCTTGAATATTAAATTGAGGTAAACGGCTATTTGTATGCTCCACAAGCAGGATGAATGGCTGACATTCCACTTCATGGAAATGGATCAGATCATTATGTAAGCAGTGGCTAATCATTCAGCCGAGCTCTGGACGAGGGGGGGGAAGTGTAGACAGAGGAAGGGTAAAGTCCTGAGCTGAATCATCCTGGGAGGTGGTAAATTCATTACATATTGAAAATAATTCATACTCTTTTCAAACACTGAAACACAGGTTTTAGGGTTTGTCAAGCTGCTTGTCAACAGCGAGTTCTTCTGCAGGCTCAGTTTTTTTCATTCATAAATGCACAAGATGTCTGTACTTGTCAACCAGCACTTAAAAAGAAATGCACACACAAGACCACAAGACAAGAAAAGACAGTACTCTTATGTCTTATGTCTGACTGAATTCTTTCAGTATGAATAAGTCTACTCAGAAATCCCTTAGGATGAACGTACACACAGAAAGAAACACACTTCAGTCACTTGTGTCAGAGCTTTGCCTTCAGGTTCAGGTTCCTAAGACATCCACATGACCAGAGTCACTACATTCATGCATCAGTCCTTCCTGCACCTCATTGACAATAAGGAGTGTGCCTACTGTAAATGTGGTCAGTCAGTAGGGCCAGGCTTAAATAGATTTTGTGATACCAAAGCACAAACACATCTAAGTTGATTGATTATTGATTGTTCTTGTATTGTGTTCATGTTTGTGTCAGGACTGTGGTCTCCAGCTAAACGATGAGGAGGGCCACCGCTGTTATCCTCTGGAAAGCCACCTTCTCTGCCACGGCTGCCACATCCACCGGCTCCAGTCCCAGGTCCCTGCACAACCACCCCCCAACTACCCCCTCCATGTCACCGAGCTGTGAGGGAGGCGGAGGGCCGCACACCCAGCGGTTCCAGGGAAGCCTCTGTGTGGCCATCTGAGCCACCGCTTCTGTCGACAACAGACGGCCCGGAGGTGGACTTACACACACTGTGCAGCTCCCACCACAAGCCCTGCTGTCACATGACAGGGCTGGGAAAAAAAAGGGTTCCCCTCCTCCTCCATCTGTGGTCCTTTCCTCCCCCTGTCCCCTTGGGTGCCTAACCCTGAAAGCCAACACGCCGCCTCACCCAGAGGCCCCCGGTGACGTCACGTCTCCTGACCCCTGCACATTCATCAAAAGAGAGAGGGGCTTTTTGGACTCAGAGGAGAGAATTCAAACTTGTCTCTCTCCTTGCTTCCACTCTCTTGCTTTCCATGTTTTTCATTCCTGTGCTCAGACTGAAGTGGTTTACCGCAGCAAATTCACCAGGCCTGTCACGGCTGAGAACACTGCTGATCTTGGCGTCAGGAAGGCCAGGGAACAAGCCGCTACATTCCAGTGCTGGTTGGACCGGACAGGCCCCAAGGTGGGCATGCTGTGCCTTCAGAGCGGGTGAAACGGAGCCCTGCTAAAGGCTATGCAAAAGGACACCCAGCATCACGACACAGGGCTGTGAGAAAAAAACCCATCCCTCCTCACCTCGCACCACCCCTAAATAACAGATGCACCGTAGCACCACAAGCCCAGAGGACCGACCGACATTCCACTTAGAAGTCTTAGACCAGACCTTGAGAGATTCACAAGCAGTGTCTTAATTAATGATTATATTATGACAGAAAAAGAAAATTTTAGATGCACATAGATTGTCTTTTTATATATGAATATATATTTTGCAGATGTTTTCCACATAAGATGCTAGATGTAGATCCTCATGTTGTTTTTTGTTTTTTGTTTTCTTTGTTGCTGCGCTCATGATATATTCAGAGGTTAAACACACTGTCTGTCACGCAGTCAGAAACGTCTGAAACTTGTAGGTCTGTTGTATCATTTCTCCTCCAGGACACAGAGCGTCCTCGTATCTGTCAGTGGGTCAGAGATCCACAGGCGCTGTAGGAGCAGAGCTGGTTCAAATATTATTTGCTTTTGATAGTTTTTTTTTTTCCCCCCACTTTGAGTACCAAATGGTTAGTGCCTGCGCTGAGTAATGGCAACACATTTTTATTCTCTTACACATCATAACTTTTACTGACTGTAGACAGCTGTAACACACACTGCCAGGCAAACATTTCTACAGTTGTCTTTGATTAAGTCTCAGGCAATATAATTATTAGATATTTGAATTATTTATTTAACTGGAAATGGAGTAGGTCTAGATCACTCTACATTTATGTTACAGCTGATGCCAACATATATAGACTTAACAGGTAAAACATTCCAGCTTTTAATGAAGCAGCAGTTAAAGCTCTACGTGGTAATTTCATTTAAAAAACATTTTTTTTATTTACCTGTGTTGTATTTAATTCCTACAAGAAGTAACAAATTTGTCTTAACTTTAGACCCTTCAAAATAGCAAATTCTGACCTGATCGCATAGAGCGCTAAGATTAAGATTAATCTTGAGGTACAAAGATTCAGGCCCGTTGCAGGCAGCACTCATCACAGAAGGCAAATGTCTGATCACAGCGGAGAAAAAAGCAAACTGTTATCACTCTGAGAATGACAGATTGTCTTCCAGCACAGTGTCTTTGCTCGGTGTGAAAATAATTTTTTTTTTAAAACAGAAGAACTCTGACTGGAAATGATTTGGCTGACCAACTGGATGTTTGTATATAGAGAGCGTCACTTATTTATGAGACCAATAGTGCGATATGCTGTGTGCTACAGATGCCTCATTAGAGAGATAACGAGCCTGAAACATTTCCATTTAGATTTTTTATTTCCATTAAAAGAATTTAACTTGTAGTCTGTATTGATATGCAGGTTGGCATATAAAGTCATCTGCTGATTTTTTTTATTTTTATTTTTTGTAGCAGCTAGCAGGATATAGCTACTTTTCCTCAAAAGAGAATTAAACATAAAAAGGTCTTGGGTGAACTTGAAAGTAATTTTCTGTCACACCTCCCCTGATAATGTCTGAATGTGGCATCTGGCCCATCTGGTACTCAAAGCGCAGATATGGAACAGATTAAATGATTATTAGCAAATAGATTTCGCACCAGGTCTGTTCAGGAAACTGTTTTGATATGTTTACCAGACACTGGTTTTGTCATTTGAGCACTGAGAACATGGTGCGTTACTACAAGGACCCTCCACGTGTCCACATGGATTAAGACAGAACAGGTATGTTTGTGTGTTTCGCTCTGATCCGCCATCAAGTCTGCTGTTGTGTTTTTGGAGGGATGTCCCTGAAAACCCGGAGCTGCTGGTCCCGCTCGTGTTTTTAGAGAATCCTGCAGTGTTCCCCATGCTGGTTGTGTGCATCTGTGTGTGTGCGTGTGTGTGCGTGCGCGGACAGGTGCTTGCATGTGTGTATGTATATAGATGTGACATGAAGAACTATGTGAGACAAAAACACTTGGATCACCAAGATGTGCTGGTGCTGGAAAAAGAAAATCTCACCCCTTTTAACCGGGTTCCTAAGCTTCTGTCATCAATACATTTTGTTGTATTGGCACTCAGCAGATCAATCACATTCCAGTTTTCTTGAAAGGTTGCAAGCTGGTTGAGATATTTTTGGGGAACTTTCTGTTTTTGAGGGAAAAAAACTTGCACTGAGCAAAAATCTGACCTGCTGCACATTTATTTATGCAGATAAATCCCAACTATGTCTGCTTATTTCAATTATGAGCAAAATGTGTGAATGTGTCGAGTGTGTTTGTGTGTGTATGTGTTTGTGTGTGTGTACTAGTGGCAGGGCCATGGCACATGCACCTCACTGTGTTTGCAGGGCAGCGCAGCATCCAACACAATGACCCCCAGCTCTTTCTGTCTGCCAACCCAGTGATGATTTTGATGGAGTCCGTTCATCACGTGACTCGTTCCAGATGTTTGTGTCTAATTCTTGGTGTTTGTTTATCACGTTAACAGCTAAGTTGTTCATATTCGACTGTCAAATTCGATTGTTTAGTATATTCTAGCAGCCGGTGTCGTGAAACAATCACCGACTATTATTCGCAAACACTGGCCCAGCTCTTATTTGTACTTTTAACACACGCAGGACTGATTAAATACTACTGAATCTGTCAAAGACAGAGACTGAAGCAGAGATTGACGGCAGGGGTCAAACACAGGCAGAAAGTGCTTTCTAACCTGATGTAATGAGATTTCATTCGAATGTAATAATAATAATGATTAGTGTTTGTTCTCCTCCTTGTTGTATATTTGTAAAAGCAGAAAAGAAAAAGGACTGCATACATGAGACATTCCCCACGTCGTTTGATGTGTTTAACCTGGACTTTGTACAAAGGGTTCTGGTCAAGTAATGTGTGCTGTGCTTGAAGAATGTGACACAAAATCAACCGTAACAAGACCAGAGTGTATCCCTCTTTAAAGATCACTTAATTCACCTCTTTTAAAAGTACTACTTCAGTTTCTATTGCATAGCACACAGCTAGTTACCCTGTACATAAAGAGGCTAGTTTGTTTTTTGTTATTTTTTTAATTTTATTTTTCTCTCAGAAATCACTTGGAAAGAGAAGACTTCTTTTCCTACTGTTAGTTCCAATAAGCACATCTCGACACTTGTCACGCATCTTTTGTATCGCTAAGTGTTTTGATTACCTAGATGGTTCATAAAAAAAAAAAAAAAGGAAACTAGATCTATTTATCTAAACATGAAAAAAGTCTAAAGTTATTTAATGTATTAAAAATCGGGACGTATCATTTAACTGTAGATGACATAATCTGCTTTTTCAATAAAGTGGTTTTGTAGCTAACTGCATACTAATGTCTTTTAATTTGCTATTTGTAGTTTTGTTTTGTTTCGCTGAAATGCTTTTGTTTTATGACATTTGAGCACTCAACATCATATGATTAATTTAAAATATGAATGCCACACAGTGTGCAGAAATTAAAAACTATGTATAGAATATTAACTAGAACATCTCATAGATGCCTAGACTATAACTGTCAAGTTACAGACTGTTAGTATAATATTTAATGACTGTTTTTCTTTTTCTTTTTACAGTGATGTTTGCAGTCATTTGATTCCTTTGAAATTTATTTCAACTTTGAGTATAAATAATTAAAGTCTAGAGTCTGACTGCACTACAGTAAACAAGTGATAACTGTGACTGCATCGGTTGACTTTTGATGTTCCGTATCGACCACAAAGTTGGTTTTTATTCAACACATTTTAACACTAATCAATCAGTCTGCACATTGAAACTAGGCCAACGTAATAGTAAAATACTGAAAAGGTCTAGGGATAGAGACTGGAACGACATATGGAATCGAGTCAAGTGTGTTTTGCAGTTGACCACATCTAAGTTGTTTTTTCCCACAGCAGGGCCGGATTTTAAGTGTTGGTTGGATGTATGTAGTCACATTTCATGTTGTTGCCCTACCTTCCAACTTGCTCTTAAACTTTCTGTTAGTGGATATTTCTACTTTATGAGTAGCATCAAGTTCTCGAGCCTTCGCATCACCCAAATTATAAAACAATACAAGGAACTACAATTACACCACCCAACTTTAGGCCCTTAATGGGAGGATATAAACCCCAGCACAAAGCATCGTTAGCTACGATAAAAATAAAATATATGTTCTGGCCGGTACTGACCAGTTAGTAAAATATTTTAGTATAATTACATCCATGCACGCAGCACTGTTGCCTCCTGGGATATGTCCCGGCACTCTGATGGTCAGATAATCTGATGCCTGGTGCAGACATTAGACTCTGAAAGGCTTTTATCCAACGCAAGGTTTAAAACATATTGACCCTGAACTCGGTGGCAAAGGTCTAGAGACAAACGATTGACAAACGTGATTGTATGAGAAGATGCAGAGCAGCCAGCAGAAACACACACACACACACACACACACACACACACACACACACACACACACACACTGTGACAGATGAGGCGGTTAGCTTGCTACTGACCCTTTTAGTGAATTGTTCCAGCATGTAAACATTGCTGGAAATGCAGGGACCTCTGTGGACTTTGTGAAGTTTCACAGTTGCAAAACTAGAAGTAGAAATGCATCAAGTTTTTGTCAACCATGAAATGCTCTTAACGTCTTATCTATTTCTAAACACATATATCGTTTTTAATTTCACATTATTAATCATTTGGTAATAGGAACTTTCACTTTCCTGAGAAAGTCTTTCTCAGTTTCGAATTAGACTAAATACTAAATAGCAGGAGATGGAGATATATATTCAGAATGGGATAAAATCGCTTTTTTAGACTGTGAAATTATTATTTCTCCGTGTCTTCCTGTTGCTGTTTCATTGTATGATAGTCTATAAACTGTTTAGGTTTTACAACTGGAATAAAAAACTGTAGAGCTGTTGAGATGAATGAGGAGACTGCACCCCCGTGGTGCCGTATTGTACAACATTTGGGCTAATTGGAGCATAAAGTAGGTTGATTACAGCAATTCTCCTCCTAATATCAATATATGAAAAGTTTGAATCTCCATTCACCTTTCAAGCTGAAAGGATTACTCTGAAATGTCAACACATAAGACACGTGCTGAGGGTTGATAGAGAAGCTCATTGTTAAGTGTGTCCCACCCTCTCACATTAGCCATACTATCAATACTTGAGACACTCTTGATTATATCTCCATCTGATATCGATGTATATGTAACCAGGCAAGTTAACCGAGATCATTTCCCTGGAGATCCTGCAGTGTGAACAGGTTTCAGTAGAAGTAGAAGTCCTTATTTTGTAAATTAGGACTGCCTGCCTCAATACTCAAGAGGAACAATGGGAAGAAATCAAGTCATCACTCATTTAGGCTACTGAAAATACTTTCAAAAAAAGAAAAGGAAAAGGGGAAGATGAAGAAGATGAAGAAAGGGGACTTTCGCCGTGGCTGCACCTGTACCGGGAATAAAACCTGAAAAAAGAAAATTCAAAACACAGCACAGCCCTTTAATCCCTTCAGTCTCAAATTTCAGTTACATGAGGTACAGGAGTATTTATAAGCCACTGATGCACAGATAGTTAGGGATGCGGATACATTTTGCGTGGGCGGACATGAAAGTGCAGTCTGCGCTGTGACTGAGCTCTCCTGTGAGCTGAACAGTGGTGTTCAGTGTGAGGAGCTCTCTGGTGTTGGTTGACAGCTCCATGAGTTGGGGCACAAAGCGCCCTTTATGTGTGTGAGGGTTCCACCCTGTGACTCAGGGAGCCGTGTGTGTGTGTGTGTGTGTGTAGAGGTAGTGGAGCCTCAGGGGATCCACTGTGAGGTGAGCTCTGTTACACCGCACAAAAGAGTACCTTCCTTCTGGAGAACACAGGTCCCTCCACTGCCAGGAAATGGGTGAAAATATGTCCGCAACAGGATTACCTCATAGCCTCCGAAACTCTGGTTACTGACACTTTGTCCCCTTCTACAATACAAAAATGTGGCCTCCTGATTCCTACCCTCATACACATCAATTATTTAGAGGGTCACCTGCGATCAAACTTCTTCCACAGAAAGTTTAACTGAAAAGACATCAAAGTAGATGAGTCACTTCATTAAACATTTATTTTTAAGAAAATTAGTCTGATTTTGTTTTGGACACATCTTTTATAGCTCTAATCAAGCTGTTATGCTTAAAAGGGTCAGTTCACCCAAACTCACTCACAGAAACTACTTTTTTTTTCTACGTTCCAACATGATGCTGAAGCTTGTGATGCCATGTCAACACACTTATTGTTACTGATTAAAGGTGCAATGTAAGAATTGGAGAATTCATTCTCCACACATTTCAAACCAATTGGGGACAGCGAATCACCGTTACACAATACATACTTTGACAAAATGTTGACAAGTGTTATTTCTTCACTGTGAAGGATAAAATTGATCCGTTGTTGACTACAAAATCCAAATATGGCATCACAATTAGAAACAGCCTTGATATAAAACAAAAACAAAAAAAAGAGATGCCAATCGTCACTCTGTATGATATTCTGTATCTCCGACCAACGGAGGCTAAATTTAGTGAATGTCCATTTTTCAAATTTTTTTTTTTTAAATCTATAACATTGTAATCCAGAATAAGAGCCAAATGTCGGTCAGTGAATCTGTATAGGCCTAGTATCAGTGAATAGATCAGGATAGACAGACAGAGAAAACAAAAATGTTACAATGGGTGCTCAGTATGCAGAAACCCACACAGATAACCAGATAACTGACCCAGAGCTGTCCCAGGAGGACAAACAAGCCCAGCTGTCTGCTAGTTTGGCAGAGATGAACCGCTGAAAGAAACCTCTGACTGTTCTGCGAGGTCATGGACATCTCCGAAAAAAGATTCACCAAAATACTGCTAATAAATATGTCTTCATTTTTGTAGATTCCTACCAGATGGTCACGTACATTTACAGTAACTATCATCCTAAATCATACAGCTTTTGTGTTTTTACAGGCGAGGATGTTGGTGTATTGTGTTTTTTTCTTTCTTTTTCTATGTAGACCTCATTAACAGTGATGGATTCAGCTAATGTGGATCTGAGGAAACTTATTCAAGGGGGACAGGGAGCGACAAGGGGTCAGCTGGCGCACCCTGCAACCTCATGGGACTGCTGCTGGCTTCCTATGCAGCAGTATGACAAGCTCTGCCCACGTACTTAAGTTAATCTTTATATAACTGCAGTAGTCGTGGGAAAAATGAAGCTGGGCTTGACTCAGTGCCTATTTCTTTTTTGCAGCCTGCAGGGTTTCTGTGTCACTGCTGTCAATGACTACACTGAGTTTCATATTGGATGGGGGGGGGGGTTGTTGTGTGAATGTGTGGGTCATATGTTTGCAGGGCTAATGTTTAGCCCAAGAAAATATGTTCCCTGAGGGTTTCTGCACATTAAAAGCCATCCGCTAAAGTCTGAGTGAGTATTAAGACTGGCTGCAGAGCTGCAGGCCACAAGCTCTGAGTTTCTCAGCTTGTTTACATGCAACGATGCTGACCCTGCTCCCAACACTGTGGCTCATGATGAATACAAATGCGTGGCGAGCACGGTGAAGACAAACTGAACAACAGCTCGGTGGTGTTGTTAGTTCAGAGGAATCCCAAAGCCCTGCTCCAACCCTTCCCTCTGACACCACCATGAACTTGGGACTGCCCAGTCGGGGTGGCAGGGGGTGACGTCGCCATGGTAACCACCACAGTGGGGCAGGTTGGGATCCTGATCGGGCCAGGGGGGCAGCTCTTTAACGGGTCGGAGGGGGGAAAGAAAAAATGACTGACAGGCCCAACCAATAAAGCATGAAGTGGAATGTGAGAGTATGCAGCGCCATTGTTCAACAAACATCTCGCACAGAGAACCTTTTCATGCTTTCATGCTGCTGTTTTGATTCTGCTCTCCAATGAACCAATAACTTATTTACTCATGTTTATTTCAGCCTCGCGCACCTGGCTTTAACATTTAAAAAAAACAAACACAGAGTCATAACTAATAAGTGTGTTCCAGTTACTGTCAGTGGCATCCATGACTCAGACTCCTTTATAGAGTTTGTTTCATTCAGTAATGTAACACAGTTTATGAAAAATGAGACACTGAATCATCAAAAATACGTGTAACAAAATCATGTTGTTTTGTTAGTGTGGTAGTTGTACTAATAATTTGAATCCTGGACATGACAGGGTTTCTCTCCTCAAACTCACTTTCTTCTGCATCTCGTTTCAAAAAGATAAAAAGGCACAAGTTAGATTTGAAGTCAAGTATTGTTGCCTGGCAACAGCATTGAAAACCCAGCAGTATCTGGGGGTCTAGGAAATGTTTTTTTTCTTAACTTTCTGTTTGTCCTCATACACACTCTGTAATTTTACCCGGCAGCGGCTTTGAGGAGAACAAACAAAATGAAACATACAGCAGTGAAATATATGTTAGCTCGGCCTTGTTAAGTGCGTTGTGGTAAACAGCATCACATGATGCGCTGTGTGATTTGTTTATACTTATGCTCTTATACTGATAAGATGTAACATTAATTTAGGAGAGATTCCCACCACGAGACAATTAAAATATTTAACAAAATTAAGTTTGACAATGTTTAAATAGAGTGCCAGTGAGCACTGGCGTGCAGTGCAGATGCTGTTTTTGTCCAGCTGTTTGTTTTTCTCTCTAAATGGATGCTGTGGAGTCTGGGGATTTGTGGGGAGGAACAGTGCAGATGGACTGACCTTTGACCCTTTGTTCCACTGAATAAATGCTAAATTACTGGGTGGCGGATTTGCTCCCAGAAAAGAGGTATGACACTCTGATGCCACCTAGTGATGTGTTGTATGTAGAAGCTCATCAGGTTGAGCGAATGCAGGATACCTTTTAGCAACATATTGATACAAAGTAATACAATAATCCATACAACAGGAAGGCACACTGAGCAAATGCTGTGTGTGTATCTGTGTATCTGTGTGTGTGTGTGTGTGTGTGTGTCCCACATTCGACCAGGTATGAGGAAGCAACACTGACATCAACTCTGTGTAAAGATTTATTCCAGAAACTAATTTTCTTATGACATTTTTCACCCTGTCTTCCATTACACTCTAATACAAAAAAAAAAGCTTTCCCCCTCACAGTGTTGGACTAACAAACATAGAAAAGACAGTCACGTTATCCATAACGAGGCTACAAACATACAGAGTGCTTCAGCTCGACTGCGTGGGAGTGACCAGCTGCCTCTGCGAGTCTCTTGTCTGTGCAGCTTACGAGCTGATGAGATGGATAATGTGTGTGTGTGTGTGTAAGTAAAGTGGACATAGGTGGAGGCGGCACAACTCAGGCAAAGTTCTTCTTGAGGAAGTTGATGAGTCCGTTGGTGGAGGAGTCGTGGGAGTGGACCTCCGTGGCGTCCTTGAGTTCAGGCTCGATTTTCTTTGCGAGCTGTTTGCCCAGCTCCACTCTAATAATGTGGAGGGGAAAGGAGAGACACAGGATAGAGAGGATTGATTGGATGATGTGGATGCTTGCAGAACATAATGGCTTTAATAAAAAAAAAAAAAAAAGTGTGTGAGTGACGTCATAAATCTTTCAGCAAATCTTTATGTATCCTTTTTGTTGTTGTTTTTTAGCAATGCCCTGATACAAAATCACAATTATATCTCAATTATAACCTAAAAACTGTATCAGTTATTATTAATGAAGCAGAAAGATGTGTATAGTAAAAAACTGTCTCACCCCCACTGGTCAAAACTGTTGATCTCCCACATTACTCCCTGGATGAAGATCTTGTGCTCATACATTGCTGTAAAACAAGACAGAATAATCATTATCAGTGTACAAAATGATTTCACAAAGGGTTACAGTAAGTGGTTCTTTGTCCTTAATTAATCAGGGCTGTTCATAGCCTTAGTTTGGCACCCCCAGATACACGAGCATGTATGAGCAGATACTTTGTCTTCAGGCTGTTACCGCCAACAATAACAATAATACTGTACTGATTTTCACCATTAGGGGCTGTGAGTCACTGTTAGTTTTTACCTATAAGTGCTCCGAGTGTGTACGGTGTCAGCTTCTTGAAGATGATAGAGTTGGTTGGCCTGTTTCCCTGAAATACCTGTATGAATTAAAAAGAAATGTTTCATCATACAGACCAGTATCACAAAGGTTCATGTTAAAAGTTTGGATTGTTATATTGATTTACAGTCACTGGGGGGCACTGCCATCTATGCTTTCTAAATGTATACATCTGACTGTGCTGTCTGCTGTCTGTCTGCACTTCCTCATACCAACATTATTGTTTATGATGTAACATGAGATGACCTTCTCGTCTCAAGTTCAGATGTAGGTTTAGTGTCATTACTGTGAGAGCTGCTGAGCACAGAAGGTTTGTTTTGTAGAATATATTTGTCTTACTTTGTGTGGCAGGATCTTCTCCAGAGCTTCTCCACTCAGGCCGCTGGCCTCCAGCTCCTTCTTGGCCTCCTCTGTGGTTTTACCCTTCATCAGAGCCTCTGTCTGGGCTAGGAAGTTTGCCAGAAGGATCTATAGCCACAACAAACACATACAAACACACACACACACACACACACACACACACACACACACACACCTTCAGATCCTGTACAGTACAGTGTATCTTTTACAGGAGTGATATAAATGTCAGTCTTGCAAGCCAGTAGTCTGTCTACTCTAATATTACAGTATGTTGACGTATGTCCTCTCCCTGTAGCAGATTGGCTACTACTTTATGTAGTTGTGGTTGCAAAAATGTAATGTGCACATTTCTGACTCCTTCGCACATGTGTCTAGATGACATATTCAGTTTGATAGAGGTTCAGTGTCTGTTTGAAGGACTCTTCAGTTGGCTGTTAGGGTAGAAGAATCTCTGACCTTTAAGTGATCTCTAAACCGTTGGTAAAGGTCTAAACTTGTGACCTTTGGTGATCTCTAAAAATATGTGCTCTTCAGGTTTTCCAGGTAATTAATACACAGTTAACATGCACACTACTGCACTTGGTCTGTTTGTGGCTTAGGATTCCTTACAGGTCACAAGATGATGTTTTGTGGTCAGTGAGGTGAGATGATTTAATAAAAAAAAATTTAATTTGGTGTTGTGTTGTTTTTAAACATGAAAGAGGGAAGCCTCTTGCAAAGGGATCAGCTGTTTTGGGACATTTCAGTGGATAAACTCTATTAAAAGAGGTCAGGATGGAACAACCATACCCATTCAAAGCACTGCTTGAGACACACGGTCATACCTTGTGGTGCAGATTGTCTCTGATGGGGTGCTGTGTTTGAGCTGGGATGAGGAAGTCAGAAGGCACCATGCGTGTCCCTGTGTTGAACACAGTTGGATTGCATTACTGACACATTTAGCACACATGTCATCCACAGACTCATAGCATGAGACAAGAAATGCTAATAGTAAGGAAAGGATAACAAAATGTTGCTGTGTAAGCGATAGTCTTGAGTGATGATACCTTGATGGATGAGCTGGTAGAAAGCATGCTGCCCATTGGTTCCTGGCTCGCCCCAGACAATTGGCCCAGTGTGGTAGTTTACACGTGTCCCGTGGTTAGTGATGTACTTTCCATTTGATTCCATGTCACCCTAGATAATAATAATATTAATAGAAATATGAAATAACACTTGATCTTTTCATATTCAGATAATCTCCCATAGACTTATGAGGCCTGCAGCAGCGTGGGGGCAGACCTGTTGGAAGTAGGCAGTGAAGCGGTGCATGTACTGGTCGTAGGGCAGCATGGCGTGGGTCTCAGCGTGGAAGAAGTTGATGTACCAGATGCCAAGCAGAGCCAGCAGGACTGGAGCGTTCTTATCCAGAGGAGCAGTGCGGAAGTGGTTGTCCTGGAAGGGCAAGAGGGATGCTAATTTACATACACGTTATGTATTTTATCTCCAGGAAGACTCACGAGAATACTTTTTATACATTTGAGAGATGTTGACCTGAAGGTGTTATCATCCCATCCTGGAGCACCTACCATCCAGTGAGCTCCCGAAAGAAGCTTCTCGAAGTTGTCGAAGCCTAACGAGGAGAGAAGTTGACTCAGTGAATACACTGTTGATTGTTTCTCCACCAATATCAGAAAGATAAAAGTCACCATATGTATATCTTTATGTGATTCTAGCATCTTTAAAGTTAGATGAATGCCCTGTAACAGACAGAAATTTAAAATAACACACATACTGGCTTTAAATATTTTAAGTTTTACGCTGTTGTTAAGAATTTAAAAACGTGCATATTCACTGTACATACCAATGTGCAGGGCAATGGACATTCCAATAGCTGACCACAGAGAGAAACGACCACCAACCCACTAGAAGAGAAAATGCTGAAAATACTGAATATACTCACATATAAACAACATACAATATATATATATATATATAAACTTATGTTTTATTATTATTGTTTTGTTCTGTTGGTCATGTTTTTTTCCTCATTCTTACATTAAATGAGTGTAAACTAGTGGCAGCATTTTTTCCACTGGCATAAAGGGCATATTATAGCTGCTACACTTTAAATACCAACAATGTAACTAAATGCAGCTCCCTGACCTTTGATGCAACTCAGCCTTTACAGTAACCTCTGCAAGAGAGAAGGTCACAACCAATAATAACTGAGTCTGAAGAGAGAGGCTTCTGATTACCCAGCAGCTGCTGGCAATGGAGCGTCTGTCCCACCTACTTCACAGGTCAAAAGTCTAGCGTATTTATAGCTGCTGCCTACGTCCCCAATCACAGTCTGGGGATAAAGAAGGGCCTTGATGCACAAAGTCAGCTTTAAGAGCACTCACATCCCAGAACTCAAACATGTTCTCTGTGTCGATGCCGAAATCCTTCACTTTGGGCTGAAGGAGAGAAAGAGAAAAACAGAACAATTAGGCTCAATGTTGCAGTGGCAGAGAGAGACAGAGAGCGAAGGTTGAGCCTCTGATAGAATGTGACTTACGCCATTTGTAGACAGGGCCACAAAGTGCTTGGCAACAGCAGCTTTCTGTTGAAACATGGAGACAATATGAATAAGAAGGATGTCAACAAACCAATCAATGACCAACCTACTGCTGCTTTGTAATGTCACTGCATACTCACGTCTTTGGCATGTTCAAGGAACCATTCTTTGGCCGACTCAGCGTTGGTAATGGTCTCTTGGGTGGTGAATGTCTGTAAAAGGACAATTAAGTAGACACAATGCGTAGATAACCAAGAACCAATATCAGAACAAATGAATTTGTGATCAATATTTACATACTAGTATTTGTGCAAACTAATATGTATAAAGTTAGTAAGAATTAGAGTGTACTTTGTCCGGAGATATGAAACGTTATTTGGGTGAAGTTTAGTAAATATGCTTTGGGTAAAACTGCTACCTTAGAGGCAACGATGAAGAGGGTTGTCTCAGCATTGAGCTGTGCCAGGGTCTTAGCGATGTGTGTTCCGTCAATATTTGACACGAACCACACGCGGGGACCACCCTTTGAGTACGGCTTCAGGGCCTCAGTCACCATCAGGGGGCCCTAAAATTCAAATTAATCCAAGACAAATGGAGACAGAGAGAAAAAAAGATGAAGAATGTGTGACTGTAAAAGTATAATGTGATGGACTGTTGAAGTTTTGCATCAAAACATGTGGTATCTTTTCTTAAAATTGCACTCACAAGGTCAGATCCACCAATTCCGACATTAACAACATCTGTGATGGCTTTTCCTGTGTAGCCCTTCCACTCGCCGCTGCGAACTCTCTGCAACAGATAAACACGTTAATGACAAGCAGAATTACTGAACTCATAATGTGCAACAAAGCTTTGATGATTTTGCATGTTTCCGGTTGTTGCATTTCCACTCACATGACAGAAGCCCTTCATCTTCTCCAAAACCCTGTTGACATCCGGCATCACATCTTTACCATTAACCATGACGGGAGTGTTGGAGCGGTTCCTTAGAGCCACATGGAGCACAGCACGGCCCTTCATACCCACAGTGCCAGGTAGCAAAATACGATGTGAATATGATGTTGATCATTACTGTTGGAAGCTTATGCTGGTGCTGAACGAGGAACTAAAAGGATATTCAACCATTGCAAACACTGTCGTTTTAAATGTTGGAGTTCATGTTTTACTGTCATTCACGCAATTACTCTTCACTGGCTAACCTTTAGCGTGATTTACAGTATGTCAAAGACATTATGTTGCATGGTGTAAATGTTGTTTCAGTGACTGTGTCACCTCAGCAGGACAAATGTCATAAGTCAAGCTACAGCAAACATATAACAATGAGCACCTCAGTGAAGTTGATTTTGTCTCCGGAGAACATTTTCTCTCTGGCAGCTTCAATGCCTCTCGACTTGGCCTGAGAAAGACAATAAATGTTGTTTCTTTACAGCAGTAAAATAAATATATCTGATACCGATTAAAGCCTGTATCAGATTTTTTTTGCTTGCTTACTGCAAAGCATTTCACAGCTTCCCGTCAGCAAACTCTATTACTGGGAAGTTAATGGTAAAATCGACTTTAGCATCCAAAAAGCCAAATATAATTAAGATGGAAATGGATTTACCAGATCAACCAACATCTTCATGACATCATCAGTGATGAGGTTCTTGGAGTAATCCAGAAGAATATCTCCGTCTTCAGTTTCCAGTGTGAGGCTGCTCAAACAGAAAGACGTCAGTCACCTCATCAGGATCCAAGACTACGCAAAGACTTGTGAGTAAAAACAAGAATCCAAACCGACAGTCTACTACAATGTGATTGTCACACACACTGGTGGTTGGACAATTAGTTGTTACTATATGGTAATGAAGCTGCACAGTTGTAGAGCTGTAATGCATCAGAGTGCATTTTCATGTGAGCTTGCCTATCAACAGATAATAATAATACAACCTGTGTGCATACAAATCATCATGCTTTTCAGTGGTGCTTTATACAATATAAAATATACATCATACGATAGAATAAAATAAGTTTGTGCATGATGGATACCTTAGTTTGCTGAATCTCTCCGTGTCGACATCAAACAGGTGTCTTATGTTGAGGTTCAGGGCATGGGCTTTGTACCATTCCTGCAGCTTTTGGAAGTTGGGGTCCTGTGTGAGTCCCATGATGTCTGGAGAGGGCTTGCCGTGCTCTGCTGTGCTCAACTTTCCTGGCTGAGTGGGACCAAACAGGTCAGGGTAAAAGCTTTTTGAAGGGCATCCCGTTCAGACTTTCTCTCGCCCCTCCCACACTATATATTCAGGGTATGAGTGTGTGTCACACCACCACACTGTCCTGCAGGGTTACGGTGCATGGTGGTAGTGCAGCGTCACCAGTACAGCAACACACAGTGGCATCTAGTTTAACATGCTGTTCAGATCATCAGAGAATACAGACATTTCAGTGCTGTATATACCTCAAATGATTGATAAATAATATTACATCCTGTCATCCATACACTTCTGATTTAATGCACTGAAGTCTAAAAATTGCTTTTTGCAACATAACTGTACTATTCGTATTGTTTATCATGATTTTGTATTGTCACACTGTAAAGCTGTGGTTTATGTGGTCTTACTTGTTAGAAACACAAAAGACTAAATTGTTGGCTTAGAAAACATGTTAGTTGTAATTTGGGTGAACTGACCCTTTACGTTGCATCTTATTCTGTAGATAGTATATCAGCAAACCTGCAACTTTTCAGTGTGGGTATATTAAATGATAAATTCTATTAAACCTCACAAATGACCACCAGACACAAAGCTGAACTGTAAAAAGAGCAAAAACATACATATATTACTGTGTGTTTTGTGCACATGCTTTGCAGATTTATGTCATACTACAATTACATTACAAAAGGAAATGGAAGTTGTTCCTTTCAGAATTGTTCTGGTTTCTGTGTAAACTAGTACACTTTTAATCCTGATGGGGCAAATGCTGGTTGAATTTGTGGACATCAACGCCTCCAAGTGACTGATTCTTGAAGTGTGGAGTACAAGATGTAATATTTTTTAACAAACAATAGAGGGCGAGAGAAGCTCACTCTGAAGTTGGTTGGTTGGCTATTAGAGGTCGATCTAAACACCAACAGCAAATGGTCTGATTGATTTGACCAGAGACGTTTAAAAAGAGATTATTTCAAATGAATCACTTTTAAAATATATGAAAAATATTGCTATGCCTGCATGTGTTAGTTTGTTTCTTGCTATCTGACTTTGACTTTTCTATGTTTATGCAATATTGTACTGTAATATTTAGCAACTTTTAGCAACTTAACAACATAATACATATTTTGGCTGTATTATGGCATACATTTGGCATTTTTGGCTTTCTTTTGGCATTAAGAAAGCCTTTTGGCTTAACTGTGGTATGATTAGGGTTATCCATAATAGATAAGGATTCGCCAGCAATATATGGCTGAGTTAAGGCATGTTTATGGCAAGCCAGAAGACTGGGCAAAGAGCGGGAACAGTTTCCATCTGCTTTAGATGTGTTATGGCACATTTCTGTATAGCCAAAATGTTGCACAAAGAATTTCTACCCAGAAGAGAACCATTCTTCATTTTAAAAGCTCAACAAAGGTATGTGCATATTAATTATATTATAAATATAAACTTAGTAAAGGTTAATTGTAAAATCAGATTTTCTGTCATTGCCTCAATAAAATACCTGATAAGGTTGCAGTTTTCAGGAAGGTTAATAGTTTAATTTGCCTAACTGTAACTGTAACTGTAGGCTAACTGTGTGGTGGCTAATAAACGAGCTAACTGGTAGCAAATGTGATTCTTGTCAAATAGGCAAACCTAAACCCAACAATATAAATGTTATAATATAACACCCAGAACTTAACAGATGGGAATAGGAATAGAAATAGGCTATATTTTGGAAGTCCAAAATTTGTTTTGGGTGAATTTTGGCTCAGTTTTGGTATGATTTTATGATTCTAAAAATGCCCAGAAAAAAGTTTAGCAAGTGATGCTTTACAATTTTATGTTTTTATAAAACATTGTTGCTTGTAAACCTAAATAAACCCAATAAACAAGGTTTAAAACTATATTTATTGAAGTTTATTTTGTAGTCCTGGTGTTTTTATTACTGCTTCTTATTGTGAATGTTTACCGGAAGTGTCTGTTCTTATTGGCGTCGCCTTGACGACGGTCACACGGACAGACAGGGGATTCGCTGTCAGGAGGGTGGATGTCTATAGCTGGTGAGCGATGCGGTGATTAAGTAACCTGTACTAACATTTTTTCTTGTGTTTTACTGAAGCTATTTCCTCCTGGTTATGGTGGCGCTGACGGTTGTTGGTCTGTATCGGAGCACCACCGGGCCTCTTATATTTGCTTACGCTCTCTCACAGCGTTACAACCGTGTCGCAGAGAGCTAGCTGGGTAGCTAACGTTAGCTTGTTTAGCTATGCAGCTAGCCTGCCTTATACCGATGAAACACCGATGCGCCCATTATCGGACACATTATTCTCTAGCATGCACGCTTCCATGTTTCCTTCACAATTGAAAACTTATACTCATTGAAACACCCGGACCGCTCTTTTTCCAAAAAAAGACTATCAATGCATGTGACATTTTTGTGCAACTATACGTATATCTATTGGTATACAGCCTCAATTTGATTTCTGCTGGTGAAGCGCATCCGCCTCGCCGAGCGAGGGAGGAGGAGCGATTGGCGGTCTCGGTTATTTCTGTTTTCATTGCCACCAAGCCTTCACCACCGCCGCCTTCACATGCCACCATGTCTTGACAACGGATATGTAACTGGCGATACAGGTAAAACAAAAATAATAAGGTAATAGGCTTTAGGTGACCCGGTTTGAATGCACGTCCGATAACGGACCTGGGCATTGTTGGGTTTAACTTGTGCGCCGCAGTCGGTAACGTTAATCACCCACCGTACAAAAAAACGAATGTAGGTTAACGTTAAGCCAAACGGGGGACACAGCCATTATTCAGATGCTGTTGCAGAATATATTGTGTACGTGGTTGATGGTAGACTGACAATATTTATAGGCTTAAAAGAAAAGTTGATTAGCTTGCGAGCTAGCGAGTGTCTGGTTTTGTGTGGCCAGTGTCGAGTATCAGAATCGGTAATGCAGCGGACCCAGGACACCGGGCATCTACCGTCTGAGTAAGCCGTGGCGGGTTCGTGTCAGTGGCTTCTCTAACGTGTGGCGTGTTGATGCACTGATTTCCGGCGGCACTGCATTTAGGGCGTTAAAAGGCCGTATTAATAGCTGCGACATAGTGTTCCCATGACTTGGGCCATGTCATCCCGGAGAGTTTCGATGAAACCGGCTTACTGCGCTTGCGGGCATTCAGTTACACCTTCCTGCTAAATAGTGATCGAGTTTTAAAATAGTCTTATTGGATAACACACCAACAAAGCTAGATAGCTTTCTGCCTCAATGAAGTTGAAAATAAAATAGCTGTGCTTCGCTGTTGCATCAATACCCAGTCGCCCATGCAGTGGCAGGACAATTGTAGAGTAAGTAGTTGCAATCTTCTCCTTCGATGCATTTCACTGATAAACTCTGCAGATATACTGATTTGAATGCTTGGCTTATTCCAATGAATACATAGTGACTGTTTCTTCCATCCGTTTCTACAGGCAGGTGGTATAGAGAGAATCGTCACGGTAATGTTGGTAACGTGGCTTTACACTGTATGGCCTCTACAGTACAGAGATGTATCTGGAATTGCATTAATAAATGATGTTGTCCCACATCTCCCCAGGGGATGTAGACATCTGCAGTCTAGCCAGGGATCTGTCTTTTGACATTATGTGGAATGTGTTTCCTGTTTTGGTCGTTGGAGTGTAGAAATTAAAGGAGAAACCACCACAAGTGGTGAAAAGTGATTTTATTCTAACATGGTGGAAGGAATGGAAGGTTTTGATTTTTTGCAGCTTTATAAGGCCAAATGTTGTTATTGTGAAAAAACAATTTCACAATTGTGAAAAACGGCCCAGTATGAAGTTAAGACCCTCTGAACAACAAGTTGTTGAAGATGGTGAGAAACTGCCCAATGTAGTTTTGACTGGCATTAGCTTAAAATGTAAAATGTAAATAAATCATACATCTCAGACTTAGAAATAAGCATTTATGTTAAAGTCATGGCCTTTATTATATTGTTGTTATATTTTGCAGGCTCATATTGCTTTCATTATACCCTCAACCTACTTGTTGACATCTGCCACAGCTGTGTCACTATGGAAATACGTGCTTTGCTCTGCAAAATTCCTGTCTCTGTTTAAACTCATCCTCTCCAATGGCTCATTCAACTGGGGGCCTGAATGGACCAGTGCTCTGGCCCTAGTTGTTGTCGTCTTACTTTTTTACTGATCCTGTTTGTCAACATGTGACATGACCAGGAGTGACACTTAGTCTAACATTGAATCCGGATGCATGTGTGCGGAAGTTGACCTACAGTCACAAGATTACTGTTTGTGATTGCCTCGGGTGGAGTACAGGCCTGGCCTGTGCTGTGCTGGCACTGTCTCCACAGACCTGAATGATATTTCCTTTAACAAAGGAGCGTTCTAGTGATTCTCTTGCTGCACAGTTTTAGATTATTCTGATGAATTTCACAGGGGCATCTCTGCGGAGGGAATGGCTGAGTTAACCCGGGCCATGATATTATTAGAGCCCAGGAATTCTAACATTTGTAGTTGATTTACTTTTATCAAATTGGGAAATGCCAGATTAGTTGAGTCTTTGCATGTTGTTCCTTTTAAAGCACATGTCTGTTGCCTCTTAACTATTTCATATCTGATGTTTTGAGATTTTGAAAAAGTTGTCTTCCTCAAGATGATAACATAGGAATGACTGGTATTAGGGGAAGGAAACTAAATGCTACCTTCAGTTTATAGCTGACACTTGGCAACACCTATTCTTTGTCAGTAATGACTTGGTTGCACTTACAGCAGCTTTTATCAACTTTTTATGCTTTGGTATGGTTTTTTGCCTGTCAATCGTCTATGGCATTATGGTAGTACGGTGTAATTCAAACAATTGGTCTGTTGACAAAGAAATCGTCTTTGTTGGCATTAAAAGCTAGATATAATGTATACACTTGGAGGTATTAATATATTTTACATGCTTGATATATATGTGGATATTTTGACAGAATGGTTATGTAGCAGCAATGCTTTATTATTCAAATATTTTACTATTTGGTAACATACTGTATTTGAAAGAACATTTACTGATGCGCGATGCCCCACAAAAGGAACAGGCACCTACAATCCAGTGAATGTAAAGAAATGATATTACTCCACTGATTTTAGATATGCGATAATTCTTTTAAATTTCTGTCTTACATCAAATAAGTTTGATAATGATTATATTAACTGGGAATACTGTCCATCGAAATTAAGAAAAATTAATGCAGTAGTATTTAGGTCATGTTGTCTGGCCTAAGAAGCCAGTTAGAAGCAATGCATAGTTTGGATGCGGTTCCATCACATATTAGATAATATTCACCTACAACACGTTGTGCAGGCTTGTGTGTGTTCTGAGTCGGTATTGTGTGACAGGAGCTTCAATTGGATGCACAAAACTAACAACACTGTTTGCACTGGTGTGTGTATTGGGGGGGGGGGGGTGATTTTGCACACCTAAACCAAATAGGCTATTTTCTATTCAGAAGAATCAACTTGCGGTTTTACAGATGAGGGGGCGAGGGCTTGCAGCAGGGAAATCTCACCCATGTCTCCTTGGAAACCAGTTTAGCCTTAGTTTATGCTCAGCTATTTGCCCCTCAGTCAAATGTTCCCAGTGAGATGGTTGAACGCTCATGCACTAGACTTGATCAAATAAAACAAAAATCAAGGCTACCAAACCTTTTGCTTGTGCTTTTCTATGTGGACGTCAGAAGTCAGGTACAGCTACCAAACGGGAAAAGCCTGCCGTTGTCATACCTGTCGTATTATACACATATGCTCTTCAAGCCATCAGCAACAAAGAGGACTTTAATTTTGTTTTAATAACTCATAATTAACTGTTTTTATTGCACTTCCTGGTGTGTTTTTATTTTTTGGTGTGAACATAGCTGTTTTGTTGGTTGTGTGACCAAGCCTGAATTTCTGACTTTCATGGCACCTCCATATCCTCAAGTGCCTAACGTTTAAGAATAAATTCTTAGATTTGTCCTGGCTAAAAATACAGCACTCTGGTGGCTGACATGCAGCACAACCTGCAACCTCAGTATATAGCCTGCTCAATATAGGCTGAGGGAAACATTTCTGTCCCCACACGTTGCCACCAGCCTTTCATGAATGGAATTGACGTCAGTCTTTCATCACAGCTCTCACTTGTTGAAACCCACTGGCTGAAAAACACTAAACACACACTATTGTACACTGCTATTCTGCAAAGGATATCAGAGTTAATTCTATTTGCTTACAGTCTGATACGGAAATGCATGTATGCAAGGACTCTGATTTAGATCTTTTATTTGCTGGCATTCATGTGTCCACTGAGTTCATTATTGTCATGAGACAATAATTAGTAAATTGTTTCTTTATTCTTTCTTAGGGCGTTTGAACATTGTATATGATTAAGGCAAAGACATGTTGAAATGTATGTTTGCATATGCGACACAGACCTGTGGGGCCCTATGGCATGTCCTTTGTTAAAAGTGGCCTGTCTGCTATTTTTATTGTAGCCATAAGGTACTTACAATGTCTGTTATGACATTACAGGTTAACCTAATATTATCTAGCCTTTTCACCAACTGCATCAGCCTCTGAGTGATGCAAGGTATTAGGTTTTGTCCTAACTTACTCAACAGTGGTTTCCTTCAGCAGCAGGGAACGTCCCACCACTGCTTTACAAAGTGCAGAATGTGCCAGAAAATACAAGAATTGACTCCAAATTCACAGAAAAGAGAATATGAACAGCATTTTATGATAACAGAATATCAAAGTAAATTCATTTTTAGTCCCAAACCCACAGAACAAAAATGGGACCCAAACAGGATTAAACCAAACATAACTCACAATCAAAACCTGCAGCTGCCTGCAACTCCAGAAGAAAAGCCATATTGATGACAGAAAATCTATTCTTGTAGTTAATATTAAGTCTTAGCCAAGGCCTTTATTTTTCTCTTCCCTGACAAAGTCATGCAGCTGCGTGTGTTTTTTTCCCCTGTGTGCTGGTATGAGGAGACTAGGGTATGCCACAATACTCTCCTTGTGTTCAGTGGGCATGAGGAGCCTGGCTCAGCTCCTGTCACACAGTTGCTCACGGCACTTGTCCTGTCATTTGAACTGACCTCCTCGACCTGTCTGCTGATTCTCAGACTACACTGTAGCTTATCTGCTCTGAGGAATGTCTTGAACAGAGCTTCTCCTAACAAATACAGATTCTTGCTTTTCAAAACTCAATTAGTGTATATATATATATATATATATATGTGTGTATGTATTTATTTATTAGAGTGTATGTATGTATATGTGTGTGTACTTCACACAATGACATGATATTTTGAGGCAATGTTTTGCAAAGTGTGGTTGGTTTTCCTGACCTGCTTTTTTTGTGCTCGTTTGAACCCACATTAAGAGGGTTCTGGTGAAATGCATTCCTTTGCTTCATTGCCAACAGATGTAGGGGAGAACATTTTTTTTTTCTTTGAGCTGAACCTTTTGGAGTATCTAAAAACAGTGCGGTGTGGACTGTAGGGCAGCTGTTTTGCCCATGGAGGCTGAAATAGACTTCATGAGAGAGCTAATGCCGGGCTTGTGGCTGGAGCGTCACAGGGCCTGTGTTTGCCTCACAGTGGCAGATGGATAAGGAGCTGTCAGCGTGGGTAACAGCTGCCCCATCCACAGCTATTAGGCTACCTTGCTGTGATGTGACAACGACACAAATGTGCCCATGTATCCCAAAAGTAACGGCAAATGGCTTGTGACCATAGGGTTGACTGTTTCATTTTGTCAAATCTGTTAGGAAATCTGTGAAAGTGAATACAATGAACAGGAAATGCTAGCGTGAAGGTGCCTTTGAGCAATAGTGCGAGTGGATATGTTCGGTAGCCAGCAGTAGAAGGATGCAGTAACCTTCACTCCAGGTGTGGAGTCAAGGTTACTGAGGAGAGGGTGTATGCATATTCAGTTATTTGTTGTTTTTGAGGCTTGGATTTAATCTTAAAAATAAAAAACATAAAGATCTCTTTAGTATTTTGGAACCTTGCTAGAATGCTACTACTTTTAAAAAAAGCTACTCAGGTTGTCTGTTGGTAGCTGTAGCTGTTTGCCCGGAGGTTTTCTCTAACAGGTAAATCATCAGCACCATGATTTACTACAAAGCTACGGCATACTTGGGCCTGACGTTTTTGTTACTGGCGACAGGGAGCTTGATCCAGGAAACCTAAACCCCCTTCCTGTAGAAGCTGAGCAGCTGACATGAACGGTGAGCATGGAAGTAGCGCTAACATTAGCCCTAAGCAGCCGCTGCTGGAGGAAGGACATTACACTGGCTTGGCACAGCTCCAGTGCTTCCGGAGGGACTCTCCTATCACATGTGTTTGTTTGGGTGCAATCTCTTAATACGCTGCCCTGCAACAGGAGGCTGGCTACCCTGAGAAGCCAGCAGGCCTCATTAATATTGATGCCATGTCTGCTTCTTTAGGGACAACCTCTGCTTGCAGAGGTTTGTAGCCAGGAAATGTAGACACTCTCTAATATAATTACATAAAAAACAAAGTAGCCCATATTCTTTTCTAAAAAAAAAAATGGTATTCAGCCTGAATGAACAGCGGCTTACTGCCCTTAATTAATCAAATCATACATTTGTTACATTAGTGTGGAACCATACACTACATTAGAAAGAAACAAAATACTGGTCAAAAATTAGTTTAGGTAGTGTATGTACGTATTAAGTATGTTTTTACAGTTAAGAAATTGCGAGTTTGCATTTTGTACCATGAGGAAATGATGTGGCATCAACAGACGTCAAACTGTGATTGTGGATTAACACTGTTAATTAAATTTGATAAAAATGCTAAATGTTTTTTCAGAGATTAAATATTTGACTTTTGGTTTTCCCCAAACCACCTTTCCAAAACTGTCTCCCCACTGTCCACACAAACTGTTTTAATTATTCCCAGTTGTGAGCAGCTTCAGCATTTCATTGTGAACACAATGTTTTGAGAAAAAGATGAGACAAAATTTGATTCATGATGATGATAAGAAATGGAATAATAAAAAAAACATTATGAAAAACAAACTGATTATATGAAAAGTACAGACCGTTTGACATTGTCTAGTTATGTTGTCTGTGGAGGCCTCACTGACCTGTTCAGCATTCCTCCAAACACCTTGACGCACGTACTGTATTTCTGTACTCTTCCCTTTCCTTTTGCCCAACAGTGTGAAAGTGTGAGAACTGGAGTGATTAGCCTCAGGCAAGCTAAGCTCAGGTTTCCTGTTTACCTCATAGAAGCTAATATCCTATTAACTGTGTCAACTAGCAGGCATTGTGGGACACCTGACTGGTTCTCACTGTGGCTATAATCCCTGGGATTTAGAGGTCAGCACTGTTGCATTAGTTAGTGTCTCTAAAACTGCCACTGAGTAACAAGCAGGCAGTTGCTATGTGCTGTCTACCTGGAAAATGCTTCTTAAACTCCCTTATCTCTAAACAGTTTTCTGTTTTTGTTTGCACAACAGTAAACCTTTTTTTAAACTCCTGTTTGTGGCCAAAAATCTGATAAATGACTATGAACACGGTATGATATTTATAGTACAGCTCAATTAAGTCCACTTGTAATTACGTCCATAGGAAAACACAAGGGGATAAACATCGAGGCAATGAATTTCAGAGCTAAACAAAGTTCAAAAAGTGTGTTTAAATAAAAAAAAAAAAAAAAGTTGAATATTTTGGTACATAACATTAAAGCGGCCTGGTTCCTGGCTTTAAGATAGATAGATAGATAGATAGATACTTTAATAATATAAATTGGAAATCATGCAGTTTTCTTGCAAAATAAAACAAACAAAAAACAAGTAACTACCGTGAAAAAAATAGTTGTTTCAGAGCCCATGAGTAAGATAAAAATCACATTGGCTCTAGTATAAGTGAGTATGTCATAATTACTAACAACAAGCCTGTAACAAAATGGTCAAAATGTGGGAAGCACATTTCTGTTGTCACTTTATGACTTCATCTCAGGAGGTCACTAGTTTCCCTCGCCTCTGTTCCACTCGCTCAGGGACAGATGAGGGCGGATTTTTTTTTCTTCTTCTTTTTTTTGTATTTTCTTTTGCCGAGCGTACCCCAATGTTTGTGAAAGGAAGTGAGGTTTAAAGGTCAGGAGAACTATGGCGGGGATGCAGTGAGGCCACTACACAGCTGCTTGGCGTACAGCATTAACAGCAGTGTTATCTTGTTTGGGACAGTATTATTATTATTTTTCCCTCTTCACAAGTTGCCTTTCCTGACTCATCCCAAAGCACAAGCTTTCAGCATGGAGCTACACGATAACACAGTCTGAATGATATCCCCGCTGTGTAGGGAGTTGTGTATCTCACTGATAAGTCTGTCAGTTGATTTGATTTGTTTTGTGTCCTATTAAGTGCAATAAGAGTGTGTCTGTATCAATTTCAGCTGTTGCTCTACATAGCAAATAAACAAGTTTAGTGGTGAATTCTTTGAAAGCTACTCCTGCAGTGTAACAGTGCACCAAATCAGAACATTGAATCCTGTTTCAAAACATCTTCCTTTCTTCTTTTCAGTGTTTTTATACAATGAAGAAATGTCATTACCTGTGTTCAGTCCTAAATGTGACTCTATGAAACCTGCAGAATGCACCAGATTACCCTTGATCAGAACAATAGAAAATATTATATTCATAATCAAGTGAAAAGGCTAAAGGGAGAAGTTCAAGTCATATCATGTTTGGGTATTGAATGAGAGTATTGTGACTCCTACAATGTGCAGCTCAACAGACCGCTCAGTGTCCTTCCAACAATGGCTTCTTGCAGGAATTTCTCTTGCAGCTGTGTTCAGCTGAACCAGACACTGCCAGAGATTCTTTTCAGAGCCGCTCTCTGTGAGGTATGGTGTTAGTAATCGTCTAGAAATGTACAACTTTAAACCACTCTTCTTTACTAAACTCTAATATGTTACCACCGAGTTTAGACACATGTGGCCGAAATCATCCTCTGCCAATCAGAGCTGTCACCACAACAATGGATACATCCCGAAACATTACGGTTGTTACAGTTTATGGCTGTGGTTTGATGTCATCTTATTTTGTGTTGTTACTGTATAAATGTTACCTTTTTAAATATGTTGTTGAACAACTTTTTACTTTTATTTGTCGTTGATAAGTTCCTGTTCTGGTGAAACATGTTGTAAAAGGCTCCTACACTGCTTGCAAACAGTCATGTCTCATTTGTTTACAATGCCAAGTGTTTCCTCTCTAGGTTTTTGGATCATTTGTGAGTGGACCAGCTACTAAGGACTAAATGTCTAAAGAGTTAACACATCTCAAAACAACTGATGTTGCATTTATTGCACTTGGTGCAACTTTATGATTTGATTCAACATATACTCATCATTAAATTTGAATAAAAACTTATAACATGTAATATTTGCCAGTAAATGCTATGAGTCAAGTAGTTGCTTATCTGTTAATCGTGTTTTGAATTGTAAAAGGCAGTCTAAATTATTTTTGAGGTGTAACAGTGAAAACAAAGCTCATCCTTCCTCTTTGACATGATGTTAACTCTTCCTTCTGTGTCTCTGCCCTTTCCTCCCTTAGGAAATGACCTAGAGGCCTTACAGATACATTTGTGCTTTTGTCACTCTAATCTGCATCCGCGGAGAACAGCGAAATCTGGAAGCACACTTGTTTCCGCGGTGAGCAATATCTACCTCAGCCAGCAGACGGGGGAGAAACCAGGAAGCTGGTGGAGACTTCAGACAGGCAGACGGAGTTATCAGCTGGCCACTTGCTCACTGCCTGCCGAGTCCTGCTTTGTGAAGAGGATTTGAGACGGACTGGATCTGTCTGCCCTTCGCCTCCCGCAGCTCCTGTACCAGCCAGTACATAAGAAGAGCCGAATCCATCTTCTGATTCCAGCATTTACTCACTTGTTTTTTTGTATTATTGTCATTTTCCCTCCGTGCTGTTGACCAGTGTCTTGTTTTCCTTGGATTCACTTTTCGTTTTTTGCTTTCAACTTGTAACATTTTTTTTAGCATAGGCTGGTATAGGTTTATATATGTACATGCATATGTGTATATACTCTACATACTGTATGAAGAAGGATTTTTTTCCCCATTCTGAAGGAAAGTTAATGCACTTTAAGACCTGGCTGTAGTATCACTTTAAGGAAATCAAGGAGTGTTTTTGAATTTTCCTCCCCTATTATGATATGTTTGTTTGAAGCTGGAAACTGAGAATCTGGAGGTGTGTCTGCGGTTTTTAAGCTGGGCCTGATGTGTCAGCAGCAGGGCTGCATGTAAGCATTTCACTCAGTCTGCCAGTCTTTTTGATTGCCCACTTTTGTGCTGCAAGGCACACTGAGATGAGCCTCTGGCAGGGGGAATCCTTGAGTTGTCTTTTTACGTAACTTGAACAGTTTCAGGACTGGTAAGTTTAGTGTTTTTGTAAAAAGGACCAGAGCAGAGGAAATAAAACAAAACAGGAGCTTCCGGTGCTGTTGCACCACCTATGTATTGTTGTAGTGCGCAGGAAAGTAAAATGGACTACAAGCGTCGCTTTTTGCTCGGCGGGTCCAAGCAGAAAGTGCAACAGCACCAGCAGTACCAGATGCCTGAGCTGAGCCGGACCCTGAGCGCCTCCCTGGCCTCCTCATGCTCGGCCTCTTCGCCTATTGGCACCGGGGTGGGCATGCCTGGTAGCTGCCACCCACCTCCATCTGGTGCTACCACTGCGGTTGCCGACATCCAGCAAGGCATCTCCAAATACTTGGATGCCCTCAACGTGTTCTGCCGGGCCAGCGCCTTCCTCACAGACCTGTTCAGCAGTGTGTTCAGGAACTCTCACTATTCCAAAGCAGCTATGCAACTGAAGGACGTGCAGGAACACGTCATGGAGGCGGCCAGCAGGCTGACTGCAGCAATAAAGCCTGAGATCGCCAAGATGCTGATGGAGCTGAGCGCCGGGGCCGCCAACTTCAAAGACCAGAATGACTTCAGCCTGCAGGATGTTGAGGTACGTTCTCACCCAGAATTACACACCATCTCCCTATAACTACTTGCTGAACTACTTTATATATGCGGGTGTGTCACATTGTGTTGACTTAACTGGAATGACTGTCTAATGTCAATTTCCACTGAACAGATAAAAGTCTGCTGTTTGCACTTCTGGGAAGAATTAATTAAGCTCACAACCTGAGGTGTTGATTTTAAGCACCGCATATTTATCATATGCATTTGTCCATGACTCGTCTTCTAGCAGTGGTGCTAAGATGCTTAGATGCACTCTGTCACAAGGCTGGCTCCATGAATCAGTGTTTCCCTGCTCAAATAGGATTCTCACGCCCAGTATTAAGCTGGTGTGAGGATCTGAGGGTGAGATGTGAAAAACACTGAGGATGTGAGAAGAAAAGTCATCTTTGGTCATTCTGAATACCACACCACCTTCCACAGCACTGGATGTGCTGATGTAGAAAACATGAAACACTGTAGCCAAGGTGTTTTTGTGTAAGTTTAATGGGGGAGGGGAAGACTGATGCACTAAATAACAACATGGTTTGCTGTGACGTGAGAATCCTTTTCTCTCTCTGTCTCATCTTCCCCTAGTATGTCTCTCTCTCCTTTTCTTGTTTTTGTCCCTTTTGTCTCAGTGGTTGAGTTAGAGTTGTTTGGGTTCCCCTAAAAGCCACAGTGGGATATGATTATTAATTCCACACTCGTTTATCTGTGGTTGTCACCATTTACACAAGAACCAGGTCTATATCAGCACTGTCATAGCTTGTGTGAATTATTTGTTCAGCAGAGTTGATGGCTTTATTAAAAGGGAAATAACATGAACATTAATGAAAAGAGCAGGCCTTATGACTAGAAGTCACCATCAACAAGAACAAAGAACAGTAATAGTCTAGTTGTTATAGAAACCGCTGTTGACCCTTTCTACCAAAGCAAAACTGTGTCAGACCCACTTAAAATGCAGCTCTGTCAGACCTTTAAGTCTCCTGCTTTGAGAAGTAATAATCATAAATTGCCATCCCTTATGGAAAATCCCAATTACAGTATTTATCAGAGTAATTCCAATGATCTGTTTTGCTATGTACCACACCCACACAGCCTCCAGTCTGAACCCCATCCTTCCCTATGATTACTAACGTCTGCTTATTAATCCTCCATTTAATGTTTAGCTATGAACCGTGTCTATCCACGCTTATCTCACAGATTAAGAGGAGTATTAACACAGCTAGCATAGCTCAGTGGTTACTGTGATTTCTGTATTCAATTATAATACTGGCAGTAAAAAAGCCTATAATGCAGAGATACAACTTCTAAAAAAGATTTTAAGATTCATCTAAACTTTGGATCAATTTAAAAAACAAAACAAAAAAACAACCCAGATAGTATACACAATACTACAGGTCACTACACAAACCACAGGCACCATAGGAAATTACTAAATAGAGATATTTTAACAATGTACATGACCATTTACACATGTGTTTTTCTCCTCTGGTCTCTCATCGTGACCACCAACTTGTCTCGAATTTCCTTGCTTGCTGGCATTCAGACTCCACAGTTTCACTCTGCTCGTCAACTTCCTCTTTGCTTCAGCAATATATTTGCATCAACAGCGGTTTCTCTCTTTCACACATCAATCTTCATATTTTCCACTTAGTACAACTTTATGGTCTGTTCAAGACTTGACTTTCAAGAACATTATATGTGATTGTGTGGTACCTGTGGGGAAAGAATGTAGCAGCGTGCTCCAGGTGACTGTATATAGGTGAAACACTGTAATATAGAGCAAAAAATAACGCAGATTATCGATTGGATTTTTATAAATCCTTTAGCATGTAGTAGAGGGTGAGTAAATGGCTGCAGCCAAGATACCGGAGGGACTGCTGGACCTCTGTGGATGTGGCTGAGCCCAAAACAGGAAACACTTTTGCACCGCAGTCGGTAAATCTGACTCTTTGTGGTCTTGGATATGCACAGATGAATATTAGAGGAAGCCCAAGTCTGTGAAAGTTTACACCGCATGGCTTGGCTCTCACACTTTCTGTCTGGCCCTGGACATAAAGGCTACGTTTGTTTAAAGCAGAGAAGGAATCTATCTACACTAATACTAACTTATACAATCGCCTTATTCCAGGGTTTGTTGTATTTACCTCTGAAAAAAACAAACTGCATATGCACTGTATGTTATGTTGAGCTGAGGAAGTTACCAAAACGTACACCCATAATCAGTTTAATCTGTGACAGTCTTATGATTGGTTCATGTTAAATAGATATCAACGTTACCATCTTCCTTGGTTCATTTTCTAGTAAAAGAAAGCTCAGTGTACAGACAGATTAAATTTATCTAATCTATCTAATAATAATTCTTGCAGCTAATTTAGTGACAACACGATGTGTCGTATTTCTGACTGTAAAAGGAATTTTCTTTTGTCTGCGTGAGTAGAGGAATGCTGTTTGGCAGCTGTATGTATTATGAGGTCTTCAAAAAGAACCAAATGCATTTCTGAGTTTGGGGAGTTGTGGTATGTGAAGCCCCCCCCCTCTTTTTTTCCCTTGCTCTCATCTCCTCCTCTTTCTTTCTTTAACCCCCCTCCCCCCCTTTTTTTTTTAACCAAGAACCCCCAAAAGTTCAGGTCAGCGCAGTCTGCAAAACAAATCACTTTTTTTTCTTCTTTTTACCAAATCAGAGTTTGGCTCCCTGGCTGCTCAGAGTGACTCCACTTCCAAATATGCATGAAAATGTCACAGTTTGTTTTGAGGCTGAGCTTAGGTTTTCCGAGCTTGTAAGTTTAAACCACAGAACGAAGACTAGAAGCAGACAGAGAGGTCCCCACAAGCTGAAACACCTTCATGGTTGCTCTAGTCGGACAACTGCATAAGCACTCTCAGTCGAACTCAGAAAAACAAGCCCTTAGTCTAAAGCTGTTAAAAATCACTCTTGCATTTATTGTAGTTTTTAATTGGCTGATTTGCATCCTGTGGAAAGAGAGAAAAAACATGCAAAGTGTTAGTTAAAAAAGGCAGCAAAAAAGGGGCAAATATTTGAGTAATACAACATACTTGCAGGTGGGGCTGTGGCTCAGGTCATCCTCTAATCGCAGGGTTTACTGTTTCTAACCGCGGCTCCACCTCTTCAGTGTCCTTAGGCAAGACACTGAACCCCCAAACTTTTGTATTGCAAGTCTCTAAAGCTAAACAGGTGTGTGATAACGGATTTAAAAAAAAAATAAAAATAAAAATAGTGAAACCTGCTGCTCATGGGTTTGTGTAACAGCAGCAGGGGGTAATACATGTTTTAGCCTGATCATCGTGTCCTTATTTAATACTTATTTAAGTAACCAGTTCTAAGAAGGGGTCAGGACATTTGTGACCACACAATGTTCCTGTTTCTCTAAAATGGTTGTGTAATTTTTAGAAAACTGAAAATTAAGAGGCAGGTCACCAACAAAAGACAGATTGAATGTTGCTTTAAACCATCCATGGTAAGCTACTTGCTTGTTTTTTACAGATCAGATCAGTACTGCAACATTACCATCTGGTTATGATAAAAGTCTCACACTCCCTTTCCCTAAAAGAGGTCTAGATCTCAGGAACACCACTCTCCTAGATCCAGTGTGCTGATAATGCAGGTGTACTCAGAAAAATACAAGTATGAATGTTGATTGATATGTGATTCGCCTTGTTTGGGCTTGAGAGGGGCCCCATTGCCGGCTTGGCTCCACTACACTCTTATTTCTCATATTTTCCATGACTGTGTGTGATACTGCACAGCCAATCACATGTGTTATCCATTATTTTGTGCTGCAGCCATGTCCTCATTTTTTCCCTCACTTGGTTATTATGTGATTTTGTAACGTTTTGAGTTGTCAGCTTGTGCTCATGCTATCCTGTGGGTCTTGATAAGGATACACTGCATATGATATCAGTTTAAATCATTATTTGTTATTTATTTGTCTGTTTTGCATGCTCATGAATCCCCATTGAATGGCTGAGTCAATAGCAGGAGCAGGAATTTCTCGTCTTGTGCAGCCTCGATGTGGGCTTGTGTTTATCAGACAGAGTGATGGACAGTACATCGTCCTATTTTATACATGTGTGCTGAGGTTTAAGAATCAGACTTGCATTTTACTCTGGTCACTTTGGTTGTGTTTTTTCTTTTTAATTTCCAGCACAAAAAAAACCTTGTTTTAGTAACATAATAAAGAAGTGACAAATAAAAATCACATGATATTTTGAATGTGTCATGCTGCACTCAGCATATTGACTCAGGATCACCAAAAAAGGCTCTTGTTTCTTTCTCTTTTTATGGTCAGTCTTTAATATTTCTTAAAATTTTCACATTATACACAGTTTAAAATAGTTTCTTTGCATATTTCTTCAAAACACTAGACTATGGCAAGTAGGATTTTCTATGTAAACATATTTGGGACACTGGCTTTTGATCCTTTGACCTTCTGGTTTTGACATAGGCTGCCTGCCCAGTTATCACTAGCCAAAGAAAAACTTTCCAATTCTAGCTTGAGCTCACTGATGTACATTTTTTTATTCATCCACTGAGCACACTGACTAAACAAACATTTTTACCAGCATAACCACATTAGATACAAGTAAGTAATGAATAAATATAGTAAAGCAGTTCACCAGCAAGTCTTTCAGACAGTATTTTAATTGGGATGTTGGCAATAATAGAGATACGGTTGTAAATGTCTTGACATAATTAACTTTTTGTATTGTTTTGGTCATTTTGGCTTTTTTGACCATAGACACTAGAGAGGGAATAAGATATATTGTGTGTTAGCCACTAGGCCATCAGGACACCCCAGCATTAGTTATTGTGTAACTTGTATCCAGCAGAAATAATAGAAATAGAAATAATGGTACTTCCACTAGGTGAGATGAAGAAAAACACAGTGATGATGGATTTGCGATAGCATCCTATTTTTCAGTTGTTACACACACAATGAAACTTCCAGGGTGGGGAAGTTTCATGCCATTCATTTATTTACGTGTTAGTTTTGGTTGCCATGAAGTGTGGTGTTGAGAAACGCCGCTGTGACTTGTTCTTCCTGTCTACGATCAAAAGCAGCAGCATATTTCTGTCTTTACAGCTCGGCCTCCCCCTTTGAGATATTTTCAGCAGGTACCTGAAAAAGAAAACCCTGTGACCGTGGTGGACCCTATGGTGTCCTGTTTCTCTTATTTTGCTAACCGGACAACAAACAGTGTCTAAGCCTGGACTGTTCTGTCGCCAAACACACACTTGCAGACTCTGTGTTGAGCGATGTATGTCAGCTTGAAATATTTGGTGTATTTGAGCTGCGTTGTTATACTTGTGCATGTAACATACGTTCACATTTTAAATATACACAGAAACAGATGGCAGTGATGTACAAAACCTTTACAACACGTCTGAGCCACAAATCTATATGTGGTCAAGGATGATGTTTCTCAAGTAGTCTCGAGCCTTGTTTTCCCTGGGGTGCCACTGTTTTGTCCACAAAGAACTTGTGTTTCATTTGCTAAAACCAGTTTCTACACTGTCTTTTTTCCTGCATTAATTTGTGATTAATAATAAAATCTAAATGTGAGGCAAGGATTGAAATCCAGATAGATATGTCTATAACCGAATTTGCAGACAAATATATTCAGTTAAATGTAAAACTAAAAACAAATGTGATGGATGAGTCAACCTTTTAATGTTGTGGCATTATTTTAGGAAAATGCCATGTGTTATTAACAATATTTATATTAGCATCGTATGCCAATGCTTGAGCATAGTGTAGCTAGCAATAAAGTATTTTTGTATGTGAATAAAAGCAGTCTATCAATAGACAGAACTACACTACTTCTACTACTACACTGTGGAAAAACAAACAGTAACAAGATTAAGTTACTTTTCACATTCACATTTCTAGTTTCCTAGTTTCTTAGTGTTAACCAGTCACTGAGGCATGTGGGCATACACGTTAGTTTCTTACCCTGAGGGAAGTCGTATTGTTTCTGAAACATTCAGGCTTACGTACTGTTGAATGTTAATGATGGATGTTCTTCACAGAAAGGAATGCTGTAGCAGTAATCTTTCTGCTTTGTCTCTCTCCAGGTACTGGGTCGGTGCTTTCTCACAGTGATGCAGGTCCATTTCCAGTTTCTATCACAGGCCTTGCAGAAGGTCCAGCCAGTGGCCCAGTCCTGCTTAGCAGAGGCTCTGGCCCAGGCCCAGGAGCGTTGCACCAACACCCGCTCCCAGAGCTCTGACCTCGGGCCCCTCACAGAGCTGGAGGATGCCTCCCGCTCATGGAAAGGTGCAGCTGAGGTATGCAGCCACGAGGTGCCCCCGGACTCTTCCTGGTCTGGGGCTTTGGAAATATGGGGTTTGTCTGTGTGAAGAGAAAAGCTGACTTGTTAGACATTCCTGAGGAAAGCCATGATTTTTAGCCTCAATTTCCTATTTCCTTTTTTTTGGGGCTGCAGTTTGTCTGTGAACCTGCATTTATATTCCTCTAAACACCAAACCATGTAAGGGAGGTTGTTTTGTAAGAGAACCCAACTAATCCCCAGGCTAATCAGTCCCTCTCGGCCATTTTGAGCTCTGTTGTATACAGGGAAGCAAAGAGGAGAATCATGGGTTGATTGATCTGTTAAGCCCTGTCATGCAGAGTGTTGCCCTGGAGGGGACTAGGCCTGGATAGATCCTAGTAGAATGTGCTTCGGGGGTGTTTAGACAGAGGGAGGTGGCCAGGAAGCTACATACACACATATATATTTTAGCACATTTAGCTAATGTCTAATTATATAATATTCTAAAATAATCTTAACACATGTTTTGTCAAACTGTTTTTTTTATTATTTCCTGAGATTTTTTATTTAAAAAAAATAAAAAAAATATATAGGTTGATTTTTGCTATACATGCTTAAAATGTTCAAATGCTAGATGCTAGTACACATGTCTTTGTATCTGTGAGATTGTGCAGTAATTCTGCTCTTTACTGCTGTGCCCTCAGGCCACGGCGAGGCTGAGAGAGAGGGGCCGGGATGGCTGCCTGGCGGGCATCCAGGTTCAGCAGCTCTTCTGCTCCAACAACACCACCATCCCAGAGCACCAGCTGAAGGAGCTCAACATGAAGATTGACAATGCTTTACAGGTGCTATATCGACCCACACACAATTATACCAGTGGTCTCTATATATATATAAAAAAACAAAACACCAAGATAACTTTTTTATGGTAAATTGGACATCTACTTTGGCTGGCAATGTTAACAAATGCACTTGCAGTGTCAGGGGAGGTAGGAAAATCTTTTGTTTTTGGTGATGGAAAAAGAATAAAAGTAATGTTGGACTGATGGCTGTTGATGTTTTCTCTTTATCTCCAGGCTTATAAAGCAGCTCTAGAGAGCATGGGCCATAGTGATTACGCACTGAAGGCCGGCTTTCATCTTAACCCCAAAACTGTGGAGGCAGCCTTACAGGTGGGTTAACTCTCACACATGGATTAGCTGTGAAAATCTTGAGAGATTGAGAGAATGATTTGCTTGCAGGGGAAAAGTTTGAAGATGAAATGTGTTTGAAATATTATGTGTATGTTTGTGCGTGTAGGGCTGCTGCAGCGAGGCAGAGGCACAGCAGGCAGGCAGGATGCAGACCACCTCTCAGCCCATCCAGTGTGAGCTCCCTACCATCCCTGTGCAGATCGGCTCACATTTTCTCAAAGGAGTTTCCTTCAATGAGTCCGCAGCTGAAAACCTCAAGCTGAAAACGGTACGGCCTCTTGTTCGCATGAAACCTTACAAAAAAGGAGTAAAGTCATCCGTCTCATAATTGTGCTTTATATCTATCTCCTCCGTCCATTCTTGGAACTATGGCATCTGTAACACAAATTTGGCAAAATTTGGACATATATGTTGACTGGTGAAGGCTCATGTAGCATTTTTAATGGTGTCTGTAGTGTAACATCAGCAGACTGCTTTGTTGATGGTGCATTGTGTTTTGTCTTGTCAGCATACGATGCTGCAGCTCATTAAGGAGGCGCTGGGCCAGAACGGAGTGACCCCTAGGGATGACTCTCCTGTCACCGAGGTCCTCAACCAAGTCTGCCCTTCCAGTTGGAGAGGAGCCTGCAAGACAGCTGTCCAGCTGCTATTTGCCCAGGCTGGTCTGGTGAGTAGAGATGTTAGAGAAAAATATTTAAAAAGGAAGTAGATTTTTGTTCATGCTATTGGTTTCTTTCTCCTTCACTTAAACTTATTCAGTTATCAAGAACAAATGGTTCTTCAAAATGTCACCAGACACACTTGAAAAGTTTTGTTTGTTTAGGCTAGTGACGTTTAGATTTTCTGTTCTGGTAGCAGTATCCTTTTGTGCAGGATATACAAAGTTTAACAGTGTATAAGGTTTGACCTTCATTCAAAACTTTGGTTCTGTTCGCGTCTATCACCACAGTGTAGATGATACTAGAGCAGTGCAAAGGAGGAAGCATGTCGACGTGAACAGGCCTGTTGTACTTCACTGACACTTCTGCTTAGTTACTAAATCCTCTCCTTTTGTGTGTCTGTGAGTTTGGCAACTCGCGTCCCATTGTTTTAGATTGTCAGATTTGTAATGGAGATGAGGAGATCTGTCTGCTTGCTTTGAGGCAGCCGAGAGGTGTAAACAAACACCACAGAGACACAAAAGGGAAGAAACATTCCTGGCGCATCTGGGTGAAGGATAGGCTCGTCTGGGTGGGTCTGCAAACAGTCCCCCCCACCCCCTCCTGTTGAAAAGGAGAGTCACAAGTAGGTGGGTCAGCGGCAGGACTCTCCTCAGAGTAACACCAGTGTGTTTATGCTACAGTGTTTATTTCCTCTGTGTGGTCTGCTCTGTTTTGTGTGTCAAGCTGAGGGGAGTGTCCCCGTCCAGCCCTGCCAGCCCCGTGCTTACTGTAAAACAATCCTTAGATGATGAATGAGCACTTTGCATTAGCTTCTTATCTGAACTTATCGCCACTCAACCCAAAATAGATCACACCGTAGATTGCAGGGACACAAACTCAAACACATATTATCTGCCTTGCACTTTATAACACATTTTCATATACATACTCATATACTCGCTGTCATGCACCAATCATTCCTCTCTCTCAAACTCATAACATTCACATTGAGAATCGCCATAGATGTTGCGTTTTCCTTCCTGGCAGCGTCTACTCATCAGTGACTCCCTTTTTACTTCTAGTCGTGACATTCAGAGACCAGCAAAGAACTTGACGTCGTTTATTTTGCTGCTGTTCCTTCTTCTTCCTGTCCTCGGTGACCTTATTGCTTTCAGCATTTCTGACAGACTTTGTGTCTATTTGTTGCTCCCTCACTAGGGCAGCCCGGGGTTTCCAAGGATACACCTGCTCTTTTAATAACAATGGGGTAACTTCCTGCAATACAGGAAGTAGACTCCTCCCACCTTCCCTCCCTCTTTGTGACCCAGCTGTGTGAGTCTTGAGGAGCCAAGGCCACTTTCAAAGAATTTTCAAATACATTTGACTAGCAGCAAGCCGTCTGTTTGTTGTCACTGGCTGATTGAATGCGTTCAGCTTTCTCTCCTTGAACCACCTCTCTCTGCTTGGTGGGAAATTAGTGCCAGATGCCAGCAAACCTCTGACTTCTCTCTGTGGTTTGTAGTTTTCTATGTTATGTTATGGCTGGTTAAAGTGTAAAGAAAAGCATAAAACCGGTCTATCTTGCTTTAAGTCTGTGCCTGTTTTGTTGTGTTGCATTACACATTGCTGCTCGATGTTTAAGAGTCATTATACAATACACCGTAGTGTATTTTGTAAAGAAAGCTTTTTTTGTCAGGAGATGCTAATGCAGGTGTGTGTGTCTCAACAGGTGGTTGTCGATACAGCTCAGATTGAGAACAAGGAGGCCTATGCTCCACAGATTACTCTGGAGGGATCCAAGGTGGTGGTCCAGGTTCCCTCTACATGGTGAGTACAGCAAAAATGTTCAAAGGTAGCAGATGTGCAACTGTGAAATTATTTGATTTTTTATTTATTTATTTTTTAACATCTATTTTCCTGTGCGTTATTATCATGGGTCAGATTTTGCTACTCAGTTAATACTCTAATCTCATTGGATCATTCTTTAGGAGACATGTTGAAATTATGAACACTATATGGATAGTTACAGGTATAGTTATGTGCACCAGTATTTGCTCATGTGGTTTTATGTACACAGCAGAATGTACATGTAACATGTAGCAGTGACAGAACAAGTGGCATTCAGGTCAGGCATGAGTGGAGAGACACAATAGTCCATAGGCAACAAAAGCGCATGTTGTTGATTCGTGATCTATGTCCTCCGACGGCTTTATCAAAGCAGGACATAAATCAATCTTCCATTCATGACTCCCGAATAAGAGGATCTGCTTAATAGACACATACACAACCACAAAGCAGACAGAGAGAGAGCAGTCAATTAAAACATTATGTTTGCCCACTTAATAACTCCATTGGAGCAATTAAATGGAAAATCTTGTGAACAACTCTGTCATTTGAGAAAACGGAAAACATCTCCTCATTCTTTGTATTCATTCTCACCTCATTCTAGCACTGAGCAGATGATATGTGAAGAGTCTAAAAGCTAAAAAAGTATCCTGTCAGCTTGTTTTTGGCATTTTTTCCCCCTCCCTTGTTTATGACTATCGCATGCCAAGTTTTCATCTATTCAGCAAATGCACCTGGGCTTTTGTGTGGAAGACATTGTGTTGGATTCATACTTCATGTCTTGTCCTGTGTGTGTATATTAACTCAGGTGTCTGAAGGAAGACCCAGCCACCATGTCCTTGCTCCAGCGCAGCTTGGATCCAGAGAAGACACTTGGTCTAGTAGACGTGCTCTACACAGCAGTGTTCGACATCAACAGGTGGAAGGAGAGGAAGTGAGTGGATTTTAAATAATAATAAATCAACTAACCAGCTATAGCTTTCTGTACCAGTGATGTGTATGCTGTTCAGATTTAGTCAAGTGAATTCATATTAATGTATTGAGTATGTTTAATACTAAATAATCAAATACATGTCTTTCTCCTCTGCTGAAAAAGAGAGCAAGCCTTGCCAACTATCCAGATACAGCTGCAGCGGGAGAGCCCAGAGTATGGTGGCCAGGCAGATCTGCCTCCAGGCACCAGCTCCAAGACCTCCAGCGGGTTACCCAAAACGATATCCAAACTGACTTCCAAGTTTACCAAGAAGGTCTCATCCAGCTCTAATAGTGGGGGCAGTTACTCCATCCCCAGCACCCCGTCTCGCAGCATGCTAACAACCAGTAACTCTGAGGACAAGGGCAAGAGCCTGGGCCACAATGATGGGAGACTACACAGCATCCTGCAGATGGGCAGTCTGTCCTGCACCCCTGACTCCACCCAGCAAAACCAGCTGGCAAACGGTTTAGTGTCTGATGACCAGGGGATGAACCTACCTACTGACCAAGAGATGCAGGATGTCATCGACTTTCTCTCAGGATTCAATATGGGCAAATCCCAGCAGGCCTCGCCCCTGGTCAAGAGGAGGAACTCTGTGGCGTCTGCAAACCCTGCTGAGCTGAAGCCCCCCAGTGGACTTCCGTCAACTTCCCAGGCTATCTCTCACAGTGCCCTACAGCCCCCAGCTCAGACCATGCCGCAGCCCCAGCCTCCACCATCAGTGCAGAAGCAGCAGCCTCAGCCACAACCACAGCCACCTCCTCCACCGCAACAACAACAACAGCAGCAGCAGCCTCCGCCTCAGCAGCCATCCCCACAGGCCCTGCAGTACTACCAGCACCTCCTGCAGCCCATCAGTCAGCAGCAGCCACCACCTCCTCAGCTTCCTCCTCAGCAGACCCCGCCTCAGGTCCTGCCACAGCAGCGAGTGGCAAGCAAGTGGCTTGGCACCTCTGGGCAACAGCCCCCACCTCAAGGTCCCCCAGCAGGGCTGTCACCCCTAGGTCCCATCGGGCAGTGGGGCTCCACTGGACTGCCAGATCTGAGCTCAGACCTGTACAGTCTGGGGCTGGTCAGCACCTACATGGACAGTGTCATGTCAGAGATGCTGGGTCAAAAGCCGCAGGGGCCCCGAAACAACACTTGGCCCAACAGGGACCAGAGTGAGGGAGTGTTTGGAGTCCTGGGAGACGCGTTGCCCTTCGATCCAGCAGGTAAGACCCACCTCTCTTTTATTATGTAGATGATACGCATCAAACTTAAGAGTGATATTATTTAACCCAAAACAAATACATGTGTTTATGTAGAGATGAGCCAGAGAGTCTCCTTCAGGACTCTTACAGTCAAGAAAACTTTCATGCTGCAATTTTGTGAAAATGAGTAAAGTTTCTGCACTGTAGGTCCAAACTTTTTTACATTCCTCTTACAGGCAAACATTGTATGCACATGTGCTAACTGTCTCATTTACATGTACCTCCTTTTTAAAATGTATTCTTCTATAGACTGTGTCTGTGTTGGCTTGGAGCATTACATCAGCAGTCGGAGGAGAGCAGTCTTGAGCTTTGCTGACACCATTGTTTCATTATAAAAAATGAAAGCAGCTTAACAATGTTTTTATGACTTAATAAAGCTGTAATTAGTTAGGTGCTCCAAACCAGGACACTAAAGTTCAGAACAGGGTTGTGGATGTCCTGAGTTACCTCCTGTTTATATATTCCAATTGAAACCATTAAGATGCTCAGATAGGGAAAGTTACTCATGTAAATTCAAATCTTTATTGTCCCATAAATGAAAATTAGATCAAACATCAAGAGTGACTACTGTGGATGTTATTAACATGCTCAAAAGGCAGCATCATTAAATAAACAGTATAATGGCAGAGGCAGTAAATGAGTCCTGGCTTGTTTTTGTCTTTAGCCAAAGCAGTGAAGAGAGTCTCTGTTCTCTAAGACAAAAACAAGTGTTTATTTGGCTGCATTTTATGCATTCAGTATTGCAGATATCTTGTCATTAAAATGCAGTACAGGTTTCATGTCATGCTGCCAGACGGAGTATTAAAAATGTATTTGATGCTATTTGTTACACTACCATCTCATTCAAGCATATTTAGGACAACGTTAGACCCGGATCAGAGTAAAATGGTCAATGTAGGTCAGATAGTATGAGCAGCTGTTTTCGCCTACGTGTGGCTTCGACTGTAAATTGACGATTAATGCTGAATTTAGATTGAGCCAGTTGCTATTTTTACAGTGCAGCAGACTCTTTGATTGCAGTCGAGGTCTTTTGTGCAGGGTTGACTTATGCCTATTGTGATTTTTCTGCTGTGGTAGACAGTCTGCCTCAACGGATTGAGCTCCAGGGAGCAAAAGAAAAAAGCTGAGGGTGTCAGAAACTCATAGTTGTGTTTATCCTCCCTTTTCCATGCACAGTTGGCTCTGACCCGGAGTTCGCACGTTACGTCGCCGGCGTCAGTCAGGCCATGCAGCAGAAACGGCAGGTGCAGCACATCCGTCGCCCCAGTAACACTCGCAGTAACTGGCCAATGCCAGATGAGCAGCACAGGACCTGGTCCCACCCAGAGTACTACAGTGAGGGGTCTGTATCCATACACGGCATCTCCCTTACCACTGAAAACCTTTCCAGCAGTGGCTTTTTTCTTTTTTCTTTCTTTTTTTTTTTTTAAACCTGAAGTCAAACTGACATTTTAACATAATGAGTTTGTTAAAATATTAATCTTGCCTTTGGAAATCCAACAGATTTTGAAAATATGACAAAACACACACACAAACAGATAAAATGCTTGATGCCATGGTTCAAGATGTGCTTCAGGCATCAGTAAAGTACTGAATTGTTATTGGTTTAGTTTCAACATAGTGCACATTAGTGTTGAATGATGTTTTGATATTCATGTGGCAGCCATCATAGATACATGAGGCATTTATCACATTAATCATGACTGTTGGCATTTAATTCCTCCCACAAATGTGAGACAGTAGCATCCTGTTAACAGCTTAATTCAGGGATGCAGGTAGAAGTAAACAAGTGGCCATTACTTTGGTGGCATGTCACTTGTAAATCCTAAACAATAATGACAGATTTTTTAAATGGATTTCACTTTATAACTGTTTTTATAAAGCTTTCGCCATGAAATATTAGCAGGAGTTCCTATAGAGCTTGCTACATGTTGAAATATAAACAAATGTCAGTGAATCAATAGTTCTATGTAAGCTAGACGTCTTAAAGGAAACCATGTTCAGCTCCATTTAAATAATTCCTTAAATACACACGTTATCCACGTTAGAGAAGTCTACTTTTGCAATTTCATGCAGCATTTTTCTCAGACAAATAAATGTAAACCTGTGGTACCTTGTGTCCTCAGTGAGGCCGTAAACAGCAGCTGGTCAGCCAATCAGGGTGACTCTGCCAGCTCCAGTGATGAGACGTCTTCAGCCAATGGCGACAGTCTGTTCTCTATGTTTTCGGGGCCGGACCTTGTAGCGGCGGTTAAGCAAAGAAGGTAAATCTGGAAACAAAAAAACTCCAAATATCATATACAGACTATTGCATAAAAGAAGCTGTGCAGGCGTGGCTCCACCTTCTATCTGCTCCCTCACTGTTGTGCTCATCATTACTATAAAAACATGTGCAGGATGTGATATGGTTCAGTGTAAAAATCTGTGTTTTCTGCCTGCAGAAAACACAGCTGTGGTGAGCCAGAGGTGTGCACGCTGCCCTCTCCACCACTCCATCACATTGGGGATGATAACCAGGTAAAGTTGAAGCCCTCCCAAAGTACCAAGCAAGGAGCTTATTTTTCAACAAAAACCACCAGAATGAAAATTGTTAGGGTGATTTATTTTTTTTATTTGTTTGTTTTTGATTTTCAATGTGCTCCACAGGACAGCAAAACTAAAACCTGGCCTCCTAAAGCGCCGTGGCAGCACTCCACCCACACCAACACCATGCCCAATCCCAGCTCTTCCTTGTACCAGATGAACATCCCTCCATCCTCCCAGTGGAGCGACTCCATGCAGATGCTGCAGTCTCCCGTGTGGTCCACTGCCAGTGACTGCTCCCCTTCTACCGGCATCTCCTCCGGTTTCCCCTTCACCCAGCAGCAGCAGCAGCAACAACAACAGCAACAACAACAACAACAGCAGCAACAGCAGCAGCAGCAACACAAACCCATGACCAAGGGCTTTAAATCCTTCCCCCTCAAACACGAGCACAGGCCCTCCTACCTTCACCAGTACTGATCACAGTCCACGGTGAAGAGCAGTGGAGGACTCTGAGACGAGCCACTGAGTGGGCCGAGCTGCAGCCATTACAGTCCACACCCACTGAATTGGAAGATTTCAAAGCCTCAGAGGCAAAAAAATTAAAAGTATACACACTGGCTCAACATTTTTGTATCTATATTTTTCCATGTCAAACATCTCCCATTTGGAAAAAAAAGACATATTTTGAAGTTTTTTGAACTGCCATGTTTTAAACTATGAAAGATGCATGCTGGCAGCAGTTAGCCTAGTGGTCGTTTCTCTGTCTGTTGAGCTGACGTCTCCTCAGACAAGAGCTGGAGACGCGCACGGCCGTCACCCACTTGCTTCTGCAGCTTGTGTGTGTGCGTGTGAGTGTGTGCGTGCGTGTGTGTGTGCGCGTGTGAGTGTGTGTGTGTGTGAGTGTGTGCGTGCGTGCGTGTGTGTGCGTTAGGGATGGGGATTTCACGGGGGCAGGGGCTTGAAACGCTCTCATTTTTGCCCATAATAAATATACTGTGTCTACATAGCTGTAACTGCCAAATCTCACGCAAGATGACTCAGATTACAGCGAACCATCTACTGTTTCATAGCTTGTAAAATACTGAAGTTGAAATATAAATATTTAGTTCTTTTTATTAAGAGGCTTTGAGCAGGCTCAGCATAAATATAGTAAGTGACTGCAGAGGTGTAATTTGAGAGAAATACACTACTTTTTCAACAACTGACCAGAGTTAAGAATTATAGCAGTAACTATGTGCCATGTTGGTATTGATAGCACTTGCAGAATATGATTTCCAACCAAAGCGTTGTTCAGAAGATGAATGGTGCTGAAGAGATAAGAGGCGGTCTGAGATTATTGACAAACCGTGAAGTTACACACCCTATTGGACGAGAGTATTAGGGAACATCTTCACATTCATTTCCTCCTCTCTAATTGGCTGTTGTTTGCTCCAGATTGACACTAACTCCCATAAACCTAACTTTTCCTTCTGTTTAATACAATATTTTTCTTGTACAATTATTGACAGTATTAATCTTATTTTTGTATTTTCTTACATGTTATACCATTACTGTATGTTAGTATTCTTGTAGGCATATTACATAAAAAACATTATTTTCCACCTCCCAATATGTGAAAAAAAGCACATTTTTTCCTACAGAGTTGAACTACACCATCTAACTATAAGCGTTACCAAATACGCCATGCTAAACACTAAAACATTGTGTGATGAGGGTGTTTTTTCGAGCCCTTGTTTCTTCGGTTTCTATGGCAATGGGCTGCATTTAAAAAGCCCAGAATGTTATCTTTTTGTGATGTTTGCGGATGCCAATGTTGCCTGTATTTATGAAATGACACCATGTTTTCAGAAAACTAACATACTTAACATGTTTACAGAGAATTGTTTGCTGTATATACATATAAATATATATCTTTTTATAGTTAATGTGCTTTGCACAATCAACATATAGGGTTTGTTGCTTTTTGTCTGTGTTATCTCCCTAACTGTTGCAGCCTTTTTTAAAGACATGATTACAGACCTTGGACTGTAACTGTTAGCTTTTTCAGCTGTGTCAAATGGTTTACTAGTGGCTTCTACAAAAGAAAAAAAAAAATAATATTAAAAAACATGTTGCCCTGATAGAAGATATGAAGGGGGACTGCTTGGCTTATGTTGCTTATTGTTCTCTTGAGCTGGCAACTGAATCTCTCCAAGTGTACCAGCAATGCAAAAAATGAATAAAAATGACTAGCAATTCATAATGTTGCCTTTGTAGTTTTTTCCTTTTGTGCTGAAGAGTTGCTCCCTTTCCTCTGTAAATGTAAACATGGTCAAACAGCCCTGAACTGCTGCTACGAACATGTTTTATAGGCAATCATCCTTTATGCTGAGACAATGTGGTCTGTGAACTAAGAAAAAAAAAACTTGTTTTAATAAAAAAAATGTTTTATTGTACATTCGAATTTAAATTTCACAAGATTTAAGTATCCATGTTCATGTAAGTAGATATAAATGTAAGATTCCTATGAAAGCAGATGCCAATTAATTACATTGAATTCACAGAACTCTTGACATATGTTATAAATAAATCTACTAGAGCATCACTGAACTGAAGCATCAGTTTAAAGTGATTATAAATACATTTTCTGCAGCTGCATCATGTCCCTTCTTGTCCATTCACGGCTGGTCTGGAGGTTGATGTTTCATTAGATGTGGACTTTAAAAAAAACACACACACAGAAACACATATTAGAAAAGCAACTAGTACGGAAAGCTAACATCGCTATTACTACATGCTTAGTGAATGTGACTTTATACACTTGAAGGGGGAGGCGTGTTGTCCGGGCTGGCATCAGCTATGGTGGCCAGATACACGATGTTTCGGTGCAGGATCTGTTGGTATCTGTTATAAAAGCAAATAAAACAGCATCTGAATTAAAAACGTTTTTGTTTGCGCCACAGTTCAGAGTTTCATCGTGAGACTTACTGGACACACTCCACTGCTCGTCCTTTCTGCATGTATTCAGCGATGCATCTTATTAGCTGGTCGTTTTCATCCAGCAGCTGCCGCACACAAACACACAAAGATAGACACATAAGATAAACACGTCGGCTAACATGCGCTAGTTTGCAGCGTATAAACGTATATGTGCCGGTGACCTACCCTCTGTATCGTTTCTTGATTAATTTTAGCCTTTCCTCGTAGTTTCTTTGGCACAAAAACAATCGACATTTTTGTTTAGTGGTTGCTTATCGTTGTTTCTTCTTCTTCCGTTGCTTTTGTCTTCTTCGTGTATCAATATTAGTCGATGACCGTGTATCTTTGTCGCATTACCGCCATCATCTGGACAGTTGCAGTACAACATTCATCCTGGACTACAAATACTCCCAACATTCATGAACTCCACAGTTGTTTTTACGAACTAAAGCCAGTATTATCTCTGCAACCATCTGCTACCTGTTATTAAAGGACGATGATGACTGAAAATATGATTCAAATGATAACTATTCATAAGATGGTTTGTTGTGAGTGAGACTGTGTCCCATCATAAACGTGTTCATTGTTCCCAGAGGAAGGATTGTTGTATTTCAGGTGGCCTCTTCAGTTTTACGTTTACACCAAATATGCTGAAGTCAACCAGCACATTATGTCCCCAGAGAATGACCTTTTTTTTCCCCCATTTGACACACAACCATGAACTGTTCACTTGTGCCACCCTCAGGCCAAAAATATAACACGTGGATCAAGAATACAACGCGAGACATATGGATATTGTACAATTCTTTATCTTATGTAAAAACTCAATTTTGCTGATATTCTCAAGGAGTAACAAACATATGAAAAAAGGTCAGTTTTTAATAGTTACGCAATACTTTAGTCACAATTTCAATCACACTGGTTATTGCGAAAGCTCATATAAAGTGATGGCTCTTACGGCTATCATGCAGTGATCAGCAATATCCAGTTAAACAGCACATTTTCAACTGGGCTGCTCGTTTCTAAACAGCCACAGCTACTGAGAAGGATCTAGTTTCACCTTGTAGTGCTATCAATAGTTTCGTCAAAAAGGTTACCTTTAGGTTTAAAGGGAGAGCTGTGTAAAAAAAATAATCCCCACATTAAAGGCACTCCCTAAAGTCTGAACAAATTGAAAAGAAAAATCCCATCTTCCCCAAACACACTGGTACCACATCCAGTTCTGATCCCTTTGTTTACTCAAGCTGGTTAAAAAAAAAAGAAAAGAATTTCCTCCAGAGAACAATAATAACATTGAAAATGAGAGATGAGGAACTACACAGGGTTGATCAGAAACGTTGACATTGAACATATGCTTCGAGACATCATTTAGTCCATTTCCACTACTTCCCATTTTCAGCAAACAATCTTAAAACACAGCAAGTTTTTAGTTTCAGTAGAAACAGCCGACTGTAGACAAAAGAGAGAGAAAGAAAAAAAAAAAAAAGATTTATATGACAACTGTAAGACAGCACAGTATGTTTTTGACCTAGAAAGACAGCGGTACTAAAATGATGACAACACACGTGCTTACTCGCATATCCATTTTGGCAAGAGACTAAATACTACAGGGGAGCATTTTTTTTTTTAATCCAACTCTTATCTGAGATAAGTCTAAATGCAAATTTTGACAAAAGAAATGAATCCAAGGCTTTCCTTCTACAGACTGTACTACTAATGCATGTTCCTCTTTCACAGAAACAAATCATGGGGAACGCTCTCTAAGCCACCTATTTAAAAAATAATCTAGTCAACACATACTGCTAAAGCTAATGCTGTAAACCACATATATAAATGAAGAGACTGGCTCCTACTGACAGCTTGTATTAGGTTAACAAAACGAGCCACGATTTGGTGGGGCGCAAAAAAAAAATAGAAAATGAGTTGGACATACATTCATTTCTTTCAGCTGGTTTTTGAGAATTAATGGATGTTAACATCAAATAAACTCTGCTGTAAACTGAGTAAAACTACTGAACACATGGCAACCAAACCCAAGTAATTCTGCCGCGGTGCAACAGGTAACGCAGGGAATTTTGGTGCCAACATCATAATACATCATAATATCAAAAGATGAAATCAAATAAAAAATAAAGCTATTGATCACATGAACCGTGATCCACTCACAGTATCAATGGGCTTCTCTGCATACAGCTTTCAATATCAAAGACAACTTCAGTAAGAAATGAACTTGATTGATGCAAAAATACAGAATTACTCCAAAGAAAGGTATTTACATGTGTTTTGTCCATCAGGTGGCTGTTTATCAAACAAAATATCTGGAGCAAAAAAAACAACAAAACATCATTCTCAAAGTGGAGACAGGGAGCTGCACTCTCACCCCCTGATGTCAAGCAGTGGACCGGCTGCTGCTGACTGAAAGCGTGTCTTCATTGTTTCTGTCAAATGCTGAGGCCAAAGAAACTTTCTTGAAGTGTAGTAATTTCATGAGGGGTTTACAATTCTTTGTGGATCCCTTCCTGCAGCACTATGCAGCCACCTTGTTGTCTTTCTGGAAGAAAAAAAAAACCAAACAAAACAAAAATGTTATCAAGCTGTTTCTTCACAGTGCATGAAAACTTAAAGGCCGGCAGATATACCCCGTATTCGAAATCAGAGAAATCCCGGCCTCCTCTGCCACCTCTGAATCCACCCCTGAAACCAGGCGGGGCACCGCGAGGTGGCCCAAAGGAGCCTCTGCTGGACGACCGTCCTCGACCTCCGCGAGGCCCCATGAAGCCTCGGCCACGGTAACCGCCACCTCTTCCTCGATTTTGCCTCAGAGGGATACCGAACGTCTCAGAATTCATTCGTCTCTCCTCTGCCCAGGTCGACCTTCGCTCCCTGACACACACAAAGACCAATCAGGATCCTTCGCTTTTGGTAATAAACATACTTCAACAAAAAAAAAACATGACGTAAAAGGGAGGCACCACAGGCTAAGATGGCAAAATGTATTCAACTTTATAGTATTGTGCTTATTCTTCATGATAACTTCTACTTTGATGCCAGTCTCTAAAGTGCCTCCCTCAACATGTTAAAGAAAGTGTCCGACTCACTTTGAAAATCCTCTTTCACCCGCTTTGCTTTAAGAGATAAAAAAAACAAACAAAAGTCTTTCAGTGTATTAATCGAGTACAAGTCAATAAATAAATGGCATGTATTGTATGAAAATGATGGTGAGTTTTGAGAAGTTAAGACTTTAGGTGTTGAGGCAGAAGAGCAAAATGACTTCTGTAACTCTCCAGAATTGTAAAATCCTGCCTCCGTCTCTGTTTTGACGCAGTGTTACGATCCTACAACTGATCAACAGCTTGATTATGGAGAGGCGGCAGCAGTACCTTGAATCATTACAGGACAGATTATCAAAGAAGGACTTGGTCTTGTCATAGTAACACGTGTTTATCACAGCCTCTTCCTCCTCAGTAGTCCCCTCAGTAGCTGCAAGTTCCACTTCAGCTGATTCTTCACCATTCATTGCCTTTTCAGTCTTGTCATCTGTGGTTAAAATACATAAATAAAAATAAAAGAGCTTGTTTTTTTTCCAATTCATAGCTGTTGTCAGTTCCTAATCATCTTATCCTATTCATCAAGCGTGCTGGGAGCTGTACCTTTCAGCTTGAGCTTGGTCTGAAGCTCTTTGTCAATCTCATCTTTGTGAAACTGGGCGTTGGCAGTCTCAAAGTCAAAGTCTTCTTCAAACTTCATGGTCCCATCCCTGCGCACATTTACTCTGCCTCTGCTGCGGTTTCCTCTTCCACGGCCGCGGCGGGTGAACTGAGCACCAGCTGAGAAATGACAGGTGAAAATTAAAATTCCAGGAATTGACTGCTTGGAATCAAGTGTGTTTATTTGTTAAGTGAAGCTACCTACCAGCTTGATGCCTGTTGGGGTCCCGGTTTTCAACGGCACCATGTTCATGATCTGGCTGCGACACTTTCTGAATCTCAGGAGCTGAACCGAAAAAGAGAAGAGACTATTTACCATCAAAGCTGTAGCGCAGACATCAGACAGTGCAGGTTAAGTGGTGAGCCAGCTTTTCTGTGTTTGTTTAATGTGTGAAGAATGTACACTCTAAAGCTGAACTGTGCATTTAGACCTGTGGAGGACACTTGGATATGAAAGCCTTACAGACTTGTAGATTTTGAAAGTGTCCCAACACCAGTGATCATCAACATCAATACTCTGGATGAACTTTTATCAGTTGTGACAAACCCAGTAAATGTACTTACCTTTTCTCTGCTCCAGGAGGTCTGGAGGCTGCTGGCTGCCAGTGCTGGTGGGTTTAGGGGCTGCTGCTGTCTGACTCCTTTGTCCTACAGGTGCTGGTGGGGCTGTTGCAGCTGATGTGGGGGCCAGCACTGCCTGCTTCAAGGCGGAACCTTTGGTTAAAGAGTCCCGCTGAGGACTAGTGCGTCCTGCTGAAAAAAAAAAAACCCAACCAAACAAAACAACCCCCACAAGATTGAAAATTATGATTTTCTTACAGGGGGGCGAGGGAGTAGTAACTCCACACAGTAAACAGACACTTATTTTGAATTTCAAGAAACACTCCTTACCGCCTCCAGCAGATCCAAACTGCTGAGCTGCAAGGGGCGTAACACCAAACTGGCTGTACGGCGGGACAGGGGCCCTACTGAAAGGAGCATAGGACCCAGCAGACTGGAATGATGATGCTGAAGCTGATGATGATGGGGCTGCTGAAGCAGCATTGCTGGATCCAATGGATGACTAGAAAAACAAATACACAAACAATTAAACTCTGGTCTCCGGTCTATTCATTCCAGACCACTGACGTGCCCAGGTGTAACAAATATTCATGATGGTTGTTTTAGTGTCAGCGTGACAGCGAAACAATATACACCAGAAATTGAGGCAGCTACGAAATTAAGCAATCAGAAATTTCATTATCTACACCTGTGTCAAGACAAGTGTGACAAGTGCAGCAGAAAGCTTTACTGTGTCTGAATGACTTACTTGAACTATAGCAGGGTCCTGAGGCAGGGAGCTAGTGGCTTTGGGTGGCTCGCAGACTGTCAGGTCTTTTATATCACTCCCTCTAAAGATGATATACTCAAACACTTCCTCCCGAGGTGGAATAGGCCGGTCAGTGGGCCGGTCCTCGGTGCCAAAAGAGCGAACTGTTGGGGAAAAATTGGATAATTGAAATTAATTCACATCTTTTTGTTGAGCATGAGTAGATTCGGTGTTAATGCACTGAGCGGTATATACACATCATTTACTGTCTAACATGTGATTTTTGATAAATGTGCCCTCACATTAAACCACTGAGGTGTATGAGTGTGTTAGATGCTACAGGAAGTTTAAAATGGGACTTCAACAGACACACGCTCAAAATAACTTAACTTAAAAGTAACCCGGCTAACAAGCCATTCAATTCAAAAGCATCAATATAACAGTTACGTGTACCACTTCATACTCAGCAGAAAGAGGCTCATTTTTTACGCTAACCCAAACACAACGTAAACAAAGGACGCACAGCGTTAACTACAGCGCCACTTAGCTAGAGAGAGAAAAAAAAGCTAACTAGCTAGCGTAGCTAACTACGACGAATTTAACTCATCATTTCTACCGCCTACCACCTTTATAAGCCATGTTATATTAGTCTCAGTGCAGTAACCCGCTTCTTTGTTACTAAACTTACCTTTAGCAAGAGCTACTGTTGAATTTTCAGTGTCGATTGTGTACAAAATCCCTTCGTAGCGTATCTCGGCCTTGGAGATGAGGCTAATTTTGCTACCAATGTACGGTGTTCCTCCTCCGCTCATGTTTGTCCTCTTGGTTGTAAGAATAACTCAGCAGGGTGTGTTTTCTATCAAACTAGAAGTCCGACGTGTTATTTTCGCAGTTGTAGTCGTAAAGAGGGCATTACATGAAGCAGCCAGCTCGCCGTGTCTGACCTGCTCTCTAACGCGACAGGGCCGTTTTCACGCTCCGCAGCGCGCCGATAAGCATGTTGGGAGGAAGGCTGCTGCATCCTCTTCCTTTTTAGTGTTTTATTTTATCGATTTAATTTTACAGCTTTATTGAAACGCTTATACAACAGGTCAACAGCACGTCGTGTGTACAACTTGAGTCTACAAATCACAAACACGCAAAGGAGACTAAAGATTATAATTAAATTAATAGAAAATAAATATCTTGCAGTGGTTATACGTTTTAACTACTGTCTAGTTGGTTGTGCATTCAGATATTGGAAAAAATGTTTCGTTTGAAATGGACAGCTCTGAAGTGTTTTTGTTTTTGTTTTTTTTATTAAGAATTTTGATTTATGAATATAAAATTTGGTCAGATTAATATGAAAATTAAAGAACTAAGAAGAGAGATTTACAAACAATACATTTTTCCAAAGTAGGCTAACATAAAGTGAGGGTAGATATCACATTATTTATCCTAGGTTAGTTTTGAATGGAACAAATGAGTCAATCATATCTGCTTAACACAAGATTGAGATTGAAACATTCATCATATCGCGATATTACACGAGATCGCATCTCAACCCTGCCCCCATATTGTCCTGAAGATTGCATTTTAAATGTCGAAATAATACAAACGTATAGGCTGTATAACGTATGATTTGTCTTTGACACATCAAGCTGCATGACTATTAACTATAATTATAAAACCTCAATCAATAATAATAATAATTATATAATAATTATAATAATAATATAAAGTATGTCACGGTACAAGGTACTTACACTAATACACTAACTCTTAATAGTATTATTATTATTATTATTTAGTATTATTATTGTTTTATTTATGTTGTGTGTTCTATCACTTTGAGTTTCACTGTGAATGAAAAGTGCGGTACAAATTAAATGTACTATTATTATTATTTATTATTAAGTAGGATGACCCCCACCCCACCCCATCTAATGACGTCAGATTCATTCCCACAATGCCTAGTAACACGCAGGCGCACTGTTAAAAAAAAAAAAAGGAAAAAAAAAAAAAAAAAAAAAAAGGAGACAGCTATCTAGGATCAGAGATGGCGGGCGCCTCCGACCCCCTGGAAGATATGCTCTTTTCAGAGGTGGATGAAAAGGCTGTGAGCGACCTCGTTGGCTCGTTGGAGTCACAGCTTGCCGGCCAAAGTAACCCAGCTGGTAAAACAGACGCAAACGGAGGCGCTGGCTCAGTGGCCCCCGCTAACCATCACATAGGAAAAACGCTGCCAGCTCCAGTGGGCACCACAACACTGGAACAACAACAACAAGGACGGCGGAATAAACCTGAGAGACGCCAGGAGATCATCTCTAAAGACCCGGATAAAACTGTCCCCTCTCCTTCTCTGGGCTGTACGCCGTCTTTTGGTGAGCCCTCCAACACCTCTGCTGCCTGTGTGAACGCCAGCAGCAGCAGCAGCAGCGGGTCGCAATCACATGGAGCATCCATCACAACACTGGCTGCATCTGGGGGCTCAACTCTGTTATCTCCGCCAGCCAGCATCAGCACCGCAGCCAGCCGGGGGTCTAAGGTTGCCCCGGGCGCAGGTGAGACCTCCACAGAGGCTAACCCGTCGAGAAGACGCATAACCACGCCGCGGAGGAGCGCTTCAGCTCGGATAAAGAGTTTGAACGGCGCAGCTGTAACGACGAGGAGGAACAGCAACGCGACGGGGACCGAAAACGTCACTTCTGTGGATACAGCTACAACAAACTCTGCTCGACCGGTGACATCCTCTATTAACACCTCGACTTTCACCTTATCAAACGCCAACCTGCCTGCAGGTCAGTCAGCTATCGCTCTGGACCGGGGGACTCCTACTATTTCTCTGCACAGACTCCCGAGTCACATCGTAGCGAGCATCGCCCAGAACGGAAACGGAACCAGTGTCTCGGCCTTGGTCCAGCAGGGCGCTCGCATAGGACCCATCACCTGTTCATCTCCACAGGGGAACCACAGCAAACCAGCCACAGACACTGGGGCTTCCAAAACAGACGATTGTCAGTCCAAAATTGTAATGTCGAGTCAGTCTGGTGGTGTCAATTCTGTAATAAACACTGTTTCATCTGTGTCTTCTGTTGCCACGCCAACGACAACTACAGCAGCAGTTGCAACAACCACAACAATAACCCAGCCTCTGAGCTCTACTACAGCCGCTGCTTGTGTTACGGGGGTGACATCTAGGTCTGTATGCGGACCCTGTCAGACTACATCAGTGACTACTACTATCAGCATGGTCAGGCCCACAGCTACCTCTCCGACACCTGCCGTGGTCGCCTCGGCACAGTCTCAACCTCGTCCTGGACTTACAGCGCCTCAAAGGATTGTAGCACCCCAGCTAATTGTCAGACCACCTCAACAGCAGACGACCATTCAGCTACCCCCTGGGTTTACCATCCCACCGGGTAAGGTTTGCGGGAGAGGAGGGAGAGCGGCAAAAAAGTTGCTGCTTGTTTGTACCGTGTTTGTTTCACTGTCTTCAGGATGAGGAGTTTCTCTCTGTGTGTGTGTGTGTGAGTGTGAGTGAGAAGCCTTGTTCTGGGGCAACAAACTATCCTGTGAGCATATTGTATGTGCCATAAGATGGCGACTGTTCCTGAAGTAGAAAAAAATATACCTTTTGATATATGCATTTATTCACAGTAGCTGAACTGTGAAGTATAGGTGGACCCGGGGGGGAATCAAAGACCTCATCCATCCAGCAGCGTTAGTGCTATGATGTGCCAACTGAGCGGGTGCAAAGTACTAAATCTACACCAAGCATCACTGACGGCTCCGTAAATACAACATCAAACCAAAGTGTGACCTTTAGAAAAATAAGAATAATAACAAAATACATACGTGAACTTTGCAGTGAAACTGTGTCAAATTGAATTTTATCTGTACATTTGTCTTAAGTCTCCATAGGAGAACAAACTGCTGCCCCATGCTGTCACAGCAACAGGTAACATATGCATTTATACTTATAGCAGAAGACGGTGCTCTTTCCAATGAAAATCCCTGTTGAAGTATGACCGCCAATGTATTCATACACCACATACTGTAAGTACTGTCACAGATATGTCTTTATGTTTAGTGTAAACACATCGACAACTTTAAATGTACAATCATGGTGCATAAAGACAGTAGAATAATATATACTGTGGCTAGCGTTACAGTACAAACATAAAGAAGTTGCACACGGTGCCCAGAATCATAATAAATGTTTAAGACAACATTATAGTGAAGTCTTATAGTGAAAAGGCCTCTTAACAAGCGGAGACCTGTTGCATTAACAATGTTTTTTGTATTGCTTCTTGCAACATTTTGGTAGCCCAAATTTGGCAACCTATATTGGGCAGGTAGCCATCCTCCACGAAGGTCCTATTCTGTCATATAGTAGCAAATGGCAGGTGATAACTGTGCACAGTGGTTAGTAAGGATTAGTGTGCTATCCCACTGTTTGTCTTCAATGTTGTACTGAGTCATCTCACCCAAGGAATAAAAGGCTCAATCAGACAGTTATTTTCTGAATATGCTATCATCCTTACTATTGACCTTATGTCTTTTTTTTTTTTTTTTTACTGCATGGAAATTCTGCTAAGATAAACAAATGTGTAATAAAACATTTTATCTTGACCTGTCATGGGCTGCTTTACAAGCGTGGCACTATAATAACTGCAATCCTAGCCTTTTAGAAAGAGTCTGGGTAATTTGCCTATGATAACAGCTTGAATGAAATCCCTCAACTATAGACATGTCATTTTGTGCATTAGTCTGACATCCAGCGACGTCTAGATCTTTTCTTGGTATGTTTATTTTCTGAAATATCATTGTTGTGGCGCAGTGAAGTGAGTAATAATATACAGTGTTATCTCAGAGCGTATTGTTACATGTATACGGTGACCATAGAAAAGAGGCTGTGTTGAAATCATCATTAATTTTGTTTATAATGAGTTTAATCCATGCTCCCTCCCGCCCTGTGTGCATTGTAAATGTACCCTGTCATCTCCTAGTTCAAGTGACTTCCTCGTTTGCTGGCAGTAAGAAAATTGACAGCTTTATCCTTTGAGTGTAGTGCAACCAGTGATCCTTTGCTGAATGATAGTACTTTTAATTGTGTTAGTTTGTGGTATTTTGATGTGAGCACATTATATAATAAACTGCATTTTGACACAAGGCCCCACTACAAAATAAGCTAATAGTTCTGGACCTATATTATACTTCAATGGTTCACATTCCCCAACAAATCTGCAATTAATCAAATTACCAAAACCAACTGACATGTGACTGACAGTGAACTCGCGGCTGCTGGGGCCCCTCTGGGTCCAGGGAAAGTTGCCCAGTTTTGTCCAGTAATTATCCAGCCTCAGATAATGAATTGTTTCTGTTTGGTTGCATTTAATGAAAGAATCAAACGATCTTTAAGTTAAATATTTGTCTCGTTTTTTTCCATTCTTCTCTCACTCTTAATGTTGTAATGAAATGGTTTTGTCACTTAGAAAATCCCACTATGGATTTCCTGTTTAGTAACAAGACCACAGTGACCATTGAATTCACACTAGCTGCTTGATCAGAGTATTTGTTTGCTCTCCCTATTGAACTTCCCATTTTAAATGATAGAACACAAAACTCTTTAGATGATGTTTGAGTAGCTGCACAAGTGCACATTAGAGTCCACAAAATCTTGACATGCTACTCCCATAAAAGCCGTTGTCAGTTTTTAGGTATAATAAGCTAAAACTAATAATACTACAACTCATTTTTCTGAGGTCATGATGTTTTTGTTGACACTATTTTAGAGAGATGTTGAACTTTCTGGTCATGTTAGACACTACAGCTGACGGTGCTGTTAAAATGTATTTCTATTATATGGAAGGTAGAGTACAGTGTATGTGTTTGTATAGTTGCTAGAATTAATACGCTTGGGTGTGACTATGATGGTTGTTTCCTCTAACTAATCCTCCCTGTGGCTCTTTAGGGATGGTGCTGGTACGCACAGAGTTGGGCCAGCTGGTGATGGTTCCTCAGCAGGCTTTGGCTCAAGCCCAGGCTCAAGCTCAGGCTCAGGCCCAGAACAACATCTCTCCACGACCTGCCACGCCCACCACAGGAGCATCCTTCAGAGTGGCGACTCCACAGGTAAGAGTCTGCTACAAAACCCACATGGTATCAGTATGACCACGGTGGCACACAGTGTTAATGCTCCAAAATGTTTATTTCCAAACAACGAGGAGGAGGAGGAGAAATGAGACAGTATCTGGCGGTACCACATCAATACATTTGATATGAATGATGTCAATGAACAGCTACAGCATAGACAACAACTAGAAGACATTCAGTGAGCTTCGATGATTAGAAAATGAATCACCTGCTTTGATAATTAGGTGTCTTTATTCCTCTGTGATGGTAAACTGAACATCTTTGAGTTGATTGATGTGGACTGTTTTTAGCGACACAAGCCTGTCTGACAGAAATAAACCAGCTGTGTAAACTCAGCCGGTACTGTGTCACCAGAGTAAACAATGGATCAAAAATGAGTGATGCTTTAAAGTATGGAGCCAATACAATTCGTCAATGAAAAATACACGAGTAAACACAGATGAAGACATAGAATATCAAACCGCTTTTGAACCCGTGATACGTATGTCACCTTTACTTGTTCCTTGTTAATATTTTTTTTATAAAAAAATGTTTTATTTGTGTAGACATTTTCTCCTGACATGGATGTTAGGTTTTAAAAATATGATGGTCCTTTAAAAGCCCTCGAAACTGGAGTTGGTCCTTGAATGCTGTGCTGTGGTGGCCCACTGATCCTAAATATGGAGTTAATATGGATACATGTCCGTGGATGAATCTCTCCACTTATAATAACTTGGGATTTAAAACAGGTAAAACTTTGCTTTGGGCTAAAAATGTCAAATGCAGACATTTGTGAATATGTCAGTTGCTGTTTTACCATTGTTAGCTGGAAGAAACAGTTGAAACACAATGACATATAGGGAGCTGGACATTTTGGAGTCAGAGGATTTAATTGGACATACAGTACACATGTACGTCATCAGCATAACAGTACATTTGGTCTCTAATTTGGTCCATTTTTTTTACATGAACTGAAGGTTTAAATGTTCCTATAAGGGTTGGAGATGTTCTCCAATGTTTTCTATTGTATAAAACCTTTAAAAACCAGCACTGGACGGTGATGATATGATGATGATCACACGGATAAGGCTGCGGACAGCTCCTGGTGCTGAAATGAGATCTAATAAACAGATGAGAAATAAAACAAAATAATAAAACTGATGAAACAAAAACATGTATTTTAATGTGAAAATAGGTTATAATTACTGCAGTTTAAACATACTTAACCCCTAAAACCAATAAAATGCATGTTAGGGATTACATATGCAGCTCAATTTCAGATATCTAACTAAATACTGGATGCATACTCTTCAGTGTTAAAGCTACGCGTGGTGACCTTTTATCAAAACTAATCTGATTGGTTAAATTAAAGAAACATTGCTGTAATTATCAGTTGGTTCACACAGTCGAATGTCAGCTGGGCACCTGCTCATTATGTGAACAGCTGACACCATAATTGGAACGTGATTAATATGTTTTACTCTGTAATTAGAACAAATTAACATCCTTGATTATTTTATGTATATCTTAAACTGAGATTAATAGGTGAATTAATGTCTCGGTGCTCCTTAATGACTCCATGGGGTCTTCTCATCAAAGTTTAACGAGCACTGAATCATTAATTGGAATTTGCTTATTATCACCTGTGGATCCATCATTCATTTAAAAAAAAAAAAAACTTGAGCTTGTGCTAGTGGGTCCACACCTTTGGGACTTAATTGCTTTTCATAATGATGTTACTAACGAGAATTCTGTCCTAACAGCTTCTCAGCAATTCAAGTAGGAACGCTTAAACAGGTTTGACATTACAGTGACAGCAGAGCACTAATAAACCTCCCAGGTCCATCAGTCCTCTGATTAGAGCATCCTAGCCTCTCCTGACAAATGACTCCTATATTTGTCTCAAAATACAACATTACTTGACATATCTGAAAAGCGGTTCTGTTTTCCAGTAATAAATATGTATGTGTGGTGCTGCAACTAATGATTATTTTCATTATCAATTATTTCAAATATATATTTTTTAATCTAATCTTTCCATACCATACCATGCCATAAAACATTAAAAATGTCCCTTACTGTGTCCGAGAGCTTAAATGTCTTGTTTTGTCTGATCAATAATCTGAAACCCAAAGATATTTAGTTTACCAATCAATTAATTTTCTATCAGCCGACTTAACCAATTGTTGCAGCTCCATTTATGTGCGCAGCCATACAAGTAGTTTCTGATAACTCTTGAGTTGTGACTATAGTGAGTGATGTGGTCTCAAAAGACAAAAAACTAATTTACAACACTCTCTTTTTTGGCCCTGGAGCACAGAGGCCATCTGAAGGCATTCAGTACCTGTTCATCATATCACTAACTGCAATTACGAAAGAATGACACAAGAGGGCAGCATTTCATTGTCTCTTTCAATGCAGCGCCACTTCGCCTCTGTGTTTTGACTTAGGATCTATCTCAGGATTTATACTGCTTCCTGTTCTTGTTTATGTTCTCCACACAGAAACAACAAGACACGTGTTCACCCAATTCATACTATTGTGAGTATTGTGATCAGTAGCTATGGATGTAAAAAGGCAATAAAGAAGAAGAGAATAAACCGTTGTAACAATACCACTATCAAATCAGATGACAAATGTACAGGAAATAAAGCCAAAACATATATGTAAACACATAGATGATATATGTGATAATATCATAGCCAGCCAACCTGTATCCATCCTGATATGAACCGCTCTCAACAGAGAGAGAGAGAGAGAGATTGTCATCGCTTCTCACAGTCACACTGATGACAAATTAGCAGGCCGTGGCGTTGCCTTCTCGACAGGAAAAGCAGTAGCAGGGAAATGAAAGGGAATGGTGTTTATTCCCAGAGCTCAGCCCCTCCGTCGGCCTGTCACTCTTCCCATGACCCTGAGGGGAGAAACGGAAGGCATCCTGAGCTTCCTTCCTTCCATACCTGTTAAATCATTCATCATCCAACTGCCTGATTATTTTAAAAAGCTAACAAGGCTTTTGGTTCTTGAGTGTGTTTGCGTGTGTCTGTCTGTGTGTGCGACAGAGAGAGAGAGAGAAAGACAGAGGAAAGAGTGAGCAAGAGAGAGAGGCATAGCTAGCGGTGGGATGCACCCCGTGGCTCTTACCACCCCTTCCTCCAACTCCATCACCACCATCACATCCTCGCTCCCCTCATACACCCACTTCCCCTCAGCTCCTCACTACAACACTCTGTTGGATTCTACAAAACTTTTAATGGAGGGAAACTCCCCCCTCCTCCTCCTCCTTGTTCTTCTTCTCCTACTTCTTCACTCCACACTTACCCTCCATCCTGCTGTCCTTGGTATGGTTGTGGTGTGTGTGTGTGTGTGTGTGTGTGTGTGTGTGACTTCTGTATCTAATAATTATACTATCTCATAATTATGAAAAAATCTCATTATTATGAGATTCAGAACTTATAATTACAAATGAAAAGCTTTAAAAATTCTGAGATAGTAAATCACAATTATGATCTTGTTATTATGAGAAAGGTTTAAGGTGGTTGTCAATCATTATTTGAGAGGACAGAGGACATGAAGATGCTGCCTGATTTAGTTATTAGCTTTTATTTCCTCCTGAACGATATTCCAGCGAATTTAGATGTTCAGCGTTGATTTATTAACTGTAGTGCTTATTGGTCCACATGATCCCTCCGGTGACATCCTCACATGTCTACCTCCATGCCACATGCAATGCTTTCAGTTAAATGCCAATTGGAATCATTTAAATTTTGACTAGATGGAAATGCCCACCACTAAAGAGGATTCACCTGGGTTTACTGCTCTCCCACTCTGTGACATTGAAGTCAGATGTCTCATTCTGCACAGTATCAGTAACACACACTTCTAGGTGGAATTGGCTCTTTCAGATGGCTTTTAAATTATGTTTTTTCATTAGTTGCATTAGTCATAGAAGTTATTATGGTGTCTGTAGTTTTCATTAAATGCCAGTTAGGTTAGCTAATTTCTCACAGGAAAGATAGTGTTGCAAGTGAAAGTTGTTTTTGAACTGAACACCTGGTTGGATTTCATTATAAAAGCTGTCAAGCCTTTGAATAATTTCAGTTCAGGTAATGAAATTACAGCAACCTAAGACTTGCTCCAAAGACCTCAGGAGTCAGTGATTTAACATGTTTTTCGTCAGTTTTCAGGGTTGTTTATGATTTGAAAATATCTGTAATAATTTACTACAATACTTTAACATTAGTAAAACCATGCTGTATTAGATTCTGTAAATGTCAGTGTCATCGTTAGCATGTGGTCCCTCCTGCCATGACACCATGACCTCTTTGCTACCTGACCAAACGCGCTCTCCTCTGTTTCAATCTTCACCACCACCAACATGCTGCCGCCGTCTTTCTTCTCTCCTGCTGTCATGACCTTTCCTCGTCTGTCTGCGAGGCACGTCACTGCTCTTTTCTTTCTCTGTGGCTCTCTCTCCCTCTCTCGCACATTGTCCAAGTCTTTTCTGCACCCCTCATCCACTCCCCCCCTTCTAAAACTCACACGGTCTCATCTTTGCTGTTTTTCTTTCTTTGTATCTCTTGAGGTGCCTTGTATTCCTTCCTCAAAACACTTTCTCTGATATGTTTTTGTCTTTTCCTTCTCTCTCTCTCTCTCCGTCCTGCAGTCTCCTGTGACCTCTCCGACCACCAGGCAGTGTTCTTTGACCCCGGCTAAGATGGCACCATCTCCCTCTCCTACTATTTCCAGCCCTGCCCTCCAGACCTCCTCCTCCTCTTCCTCCTCTTCTTCCTCTTCCTCCTGTCCTGCACTCCGCCCAGTGAGATAACCCTCCTTTCTGCATATTTTTCAGTCTTATACCATTTTTCTCCCTTTTAGCATCCCTGACGAGTGACCCCAGAGCATTGTTTAGTGTAGTGGACATCTAGAGGTTACACGGGTCAATCTGAGTAGGCCTAAATGAATTAAGCTTACTACACCCGCAGATTTTCTTCTGTGTCAGCAGAGAAAAATGACACCAGTACTTCGCATGTACCATGCAGGTTTCCCCCAGATAAACTACGACCCTCACAGAGCATGACACAGTCAGAGTCAAACCAGGGACTTTGCAATTACACAGTCAGTGTCATATATATCCCAATCCTACCATGATGAATAATAAATACCATTTATGACACATTTAAACTGGATCTATACATTGAAAAAAGTTACTGTTTGCAGAGCAAAATAGGAAAAATAATAATAACTACTTCTGTATAATATATATACATTATAACATCATGTATTGTACACTGGAACTGGTGGAGATATTTGGAGTTGAACTCTCTCCTTTGCTCTGTTCAGACTCTGTTCAGTGTTTCCCATTATGTAGATATTATGAGGTATGCATTGCATATTTAATTTTCACGCTCATATTTGAATTATCTGTTGAGAAACTGTGATCTTTGCAACATAAAAGTTGCAATCAGTTGTGTAAGGGAGATTTGTCGTTATATACACACTAATTAGGCAGCCCTTGAGTGCTCACACAACACTATGCTACACTACTCTACATATTGCATGTGGAAGTACATGTGACCTGGCTCTCGTCCGTATGTGGCTGGAGTGATCAGACCTCGATGTGTCCTCTGTGCATTGTGGCTGCATTCACACCTGTATTTAGAGCTGTCCACCTACGATTGTATCTCATAGCATGCATTTTATTGCCAAGTGTGAACACGCCCTGAGAGATTTAAAAGAGGTGATGAGGGCTTGTGAGTGAGAGACTGCTAATGGCAGCTCATATGATGAGCAAAATTAGTTTTTTAGATGCGAGATATTTTCGAGTCATTCGCCCCCCTTTGCATTTCAGTGCATGAAACTACCGGTAGGCAGCCAGTTTTTCCAAATTATAGTTTCATAGAAAGTTGTAGGCAAAAGAATCACTGCTAACAATCTTGATAGTAGCTTTCTCTTGTCAGGTAGGTAACTATTCAGAAGAGCTTTGATGGCCTCCTGTCTTTTTCAGCCTCTAGCTTGTCACCACCTCCCCTTCCTCCTCCTTGTCTGTTAAGCGATGTCCACCGAAGTCAGGACACCAGATGTGACAGGAGCGCTGTGGCGCCTGCCTACTGTTCTCTGTGGCCTTGCTGCGAGCGAGGCGTCACGTCCTGTTTATCTCTCTGTCTCTTCCTTGCTCTTCTAGAAGGGCCCCGTGGCACCGGCCGTGGCTGTGACGGCTCCGCAGCAGGCCCCCGTGGTGATGGCCCCCCAGGCCCCTGTGCAGGCTGCCTCCCAGCCCGTGCAGCCTCCGCAGACTGGCATCGCCACAGCCCCTGGAGGTCCTGTCGTGTCCCAGGTCCGTTGCCTCTTCCGCCCTGCCCCCCCTCCACCACCCACCACCACCACCACCCTCAAGGGTGCAGGCACTGTCACAGCTGCCAGCAGGCTGACTGTGTCACAGCCCCGGACCCAGAGCCTCAACGCTTCACACAGCTGGCCACGGACAAAGAGTCTCACACATGCCCACACGCGTTCGCACTCATACATTCACACAAGTCCATACCAACCCAAGGACATACAGACACACACATATAGGCACCGGCCCACCGCGCACACATGTGTGTACACATTCAGGGACACGACGATACAGACACACATACAAATAATACACACAGATATACAAACACACATCTCCAAATATCCAGAGCTCATAGGGGCTACAGTTTCTTTGCCACTGGCAGTTTGAGCGGACAGGTGTCATGTCTCATTTGGCTACAAAGATGACTGGGCATCATGCTAAATGTGCACTATGGACTGATGCTTGTTAGCTTCTTTATCAGTCGATGTCATTTCATTCTGTAATATCTTATATGTATGTTTTCATCAAGCAAATACAGCAGAAATACAAAGCCACCTCTCCTCTGCTAGTGTTTGATTCACCACCATCTGATCCTTACATTCACTGACATTCATTCATTCTAGCCTAATAGAAAGATACATAAATGCTTTATATGAATATTGATTAAAAATACAGACATTGAGCAGTTTATCAGTCGCTGGTACTGCCAGATTTCAATGTTACACAGAAGGCAAATCGCTTTTTTTTTTGTCTTGTGGCAGGAAATGCAAGAGAATGTGAAGAAGTGTAAGAATTTCCTGGCCACACTGATCAAACTGGCATCCCACAATTCGCCGTCTCCTGAGACTTCCAAGAACGTCAAGGCTCTTGTTCAGGACCTGCTGGTGAGCTTCAAAAACCAAACACTGTTTTTACAGACATCATGGAAGCTTGTGTATTTTGGACACTGTCACCAACTCCACCTCAGATCATATTCAGTCAATATTTACAGCCTATATTGTATTTATGTATTTTTAAAAAAAAGTGCCTTTTTGCCTGTTTTTTCAACTTTTTTCCACTTTATATATAAGTAAGTCAAATTTGACACTGTGTTGTTGCATTGAATATTTCAAACCTGTAGATGGCACCATGAAACTCTTGTCGTGGGTTTTCCAAACGTCTTCTTGCTCTATTATGAATTTTCATCTTAAACAGAGATATTATTTATGAGCTGTAGCCTGAGGTGCCAGGATAAGAGCTCCAGTGATGGGATTACATCTTGCTATGTTCATGTCACCATAACTTACCTCTCTTAATACCTGGTCTCTCTTATGAAGCGCTGCTAATTCTTTATTCTTCACCTAACAGGATGCTAAGATTGAACCGGAGGAATTCACCAGCCGGCTGCAAACTGAACTCAAATCATCTCCGCAGCCTTACTTGGTGCCCTTTCTTAAGGTGGGGTTTTTGCTTATAAACCTTCTTCCTTTTTAACTGGGGCCTTCCATTGACTATTAACAAGGCCCTTTAGCTACTTTCAGAACTGACCCCTAAAATTGTTTTCCTGCACTGCTCCCTATCCTGCCCCCTTAAATCATCCCCTAACCTGCCTCCTTAAGTTGCCTCTCAAGTATTTTCTTAAACTGACCCCCTAAAGTAGTCCTTTCCCTGGCACCAGGGCCAATGATGGCAAAGCCTGACAGTAGAATGATACACACACACACATACACACCCCTCTGGCCTCTGACTTCTGACTGTGTGTGACAGTGGCCCCCGCAGCTGTCCCTACCAGTAGCCAGTAGGTTTCTCCAGCCAACCGTGATGAGCGTCACATCAAGGCGCCCGACCGCCCAACCCGGCCACATGTTGTCATACAATGTTTGGCCGCTTACGTCAAAAAAATCTGCCTGAAATAGTCCGTATGTACCAAAATCAGTTCCCCGTGTAGGCTTTGACAGTGGGTTACCAGAAAAGGCTAATGTCTGTGGGTGTTTCATGTATGGGCCATATGAAATATCAAACATACTGTAGGTTTAAAATCCTGAAATCCAGCAGTTTCAAAGTAGGAGTAGACGCGTCACATGTCTCAGTCGCCATATTTTTGTGATAGCCGTGCTAAATCAGACGGTGACCACAGCAGCAGTATTTGCCTTTGCAGCAGTTATATGTTTTTTTTTCCTCATGTGTCCCTGTTTTGCTCCATGGCTATAAACTCTGGCCTCTCTCTCTCTCTCTGCCCATCAACAGAAGAGCCTCCCTGCCCTGCGGCTGTCTTTGCTGAATAGTCAGCAGTCCCTGACCCAGCCCCTTCAGCAGGGAGTCAAACCAGCACCCTGCGGCACCCCTCCTGCCATCGTAGCTGGGCCAGCTGTCCGCATACGCCACCCTAACAGCGTCAGCACCACAACGGGTGCCAGTGCTCTGCCCGCCGGGACTCTCGGACACACAGCTGCCATGGTATGTACAGAGAGGGTCAGCTGGAACAGACTTGAGTAAGCAAGAGTAGAATTAAGTGTCAATTTTGGGCTCGCTTGGATTATAGTTACATTAAATAGACTTGGGAGTATGCGGCAACTGGATCACTGCAGCAAATATGTTCATAATTCAGCTCAAGAGCGTTTATTCAAAACTTGCTCTTTCCGATTATTAGATAGTAATCTTGTGCATGGAAATGTGTATGCAAGGTGTGTGAGGATGGAGTAGAGTGAAAGATATAGTGGTCAGGTAAGAGATGTGACAAATATTTACCTACAATATTCATACATTCAGGAGAGAAGTGCTAGAATGTGATAGATGCAGACCTGCAGGGGCTGTGATATGTGTGTGTATGTGTGTGTGTAACTCATGCAGTCTTATACAAGGCTGAATTATCAGGCTGCAGAGTGTCAGTGTGCCATGGCTGTGAGTCACATAGCCAACAACAGTGAATTAGAGTCACACCCAGCTCATAGAGGAATCACACTCACTTCACCAGAAAAAAAGAAAAGTTTTAGAAAAGTAGGAAAACACGCAGTGGCAAGGTCATTTTATTTATATGACATTAAAGCGCATATAGCAACAAGTTACATGAGAATTCAACCTGGATGCCAGCATGCATTGTGCAAGAGTCGAGGGGACGGATTTCTACACGGACATTTAAACTCATCTCTGAAACATCTTCAGAAAAAAAAAAATCTTTTACCAGGGAAGGGATGTTAATGAAAACACACACAGCTGAACATATTGAGGCCTGTGAGATGGTCAGCACAGCCTCAGTGTTACACTGGCTGCTGATCAGAACAGATGGTGGTCGGCTGCTTGGCTCAAAGGCACCTTGATGATTATTGTTTACTCCCATCCCTTTGACTTTGACAGCTGATTAAAGGAGTCTGGCACAGCAACCTTGCAGACACAAACCAGTCTCATTCTCTGCCCTTTCAAATACTACATTCAATGTATTAAAATGAAAAATGTGTTTCGGTTATTCAGCTTTTATAATTAAATGTAACTCTATGGTTATGATTTGATTTTTTTTTCTAACTTTGGTGACTCCTAGTGGTACTACCAGAAAGACAATACGACTTGCAGTGCACACAGCTATTTCCTGCCCCCTCCCCCTCCCACAGATTTGACCTGAGGACACTGGAATGAATGGGCTGAAAGTAATAAATAGACTGCACCACTTTTCACCAGTATTGTCTCACTTTCCCACAAACAAAAACTCGCTCTACGCATAGGGACTTTGTTTTATGAGACAGAGATTATACCCCAATCCGCTGGTTGAGAAACACACTCCCTGCTGCATTTATTAGCATTGCCATCTATCCTACATATCTTTATAAATGCAGCATTGCATAGTCGACTCTGATGACTAGTGGTACAGCCCAAGGTTGTGAGCAGACTGTGTGGAGATGCGGCTAAAGTAAGGCCAGATAACCTGCTTGATACCTACAGCTTGTTTCAAAGCAGCGTTCAACTGTATGTCAGCGGCATGCACACAGGGGTCAAGCGAGGTCAGACTCAGATCGGTCTGGTCCAGCTAGAGGAGAGTGAGTGAGCCAGAGGGTTCCTTTTTTCTCCTTCACTTTTCACTGCCTGTCTTTCTCTCACTCTCTAACTTTCACTTCTCTCTATCTCTTCTTTTTCTGACTGCCCTCCTTTCTAGCTTTTTCTCTCATACCCCCTACACACACACACACACACACACACACACTCTTTGTCTTTCTCTCTCCAGCTGTTTCTCTCACCGTATCTACCCCTGCATCACACACTCTTCTTCCTGCCTCCCTCCCTCTCTCCCTCTACCCGTTAACTGTTAAAGGGTGAAGCGAGGTAACTAGGTCAGCCCCGGGTCAATTTTAAAGCAATGTGGCGGCCGCAGTCCATGTCCAGAACATGCCTCTGGTCTCTCTTTCTATGTCTCTCTCCCTCTCTCTCTCTCTCTCTCTCTCTCTCTCTCCCTCTCTCTCTCTCTCTCTCTCTCTCTCTCTCTCACACACACACACACACAAATACACATCACCGACATAAGCTATCACACAAAACATTAGTAAATGATGGCCCCTGGCACGTCAACAATTTGAAACCAGACAGCTAGTAGAATCAGACTTTACCACAGTAGTGTGGGACACGTTTCTTGGATGGTCTCCGAACGCGATGCAGTTGTAAGTTGTAACTTAAAGTTGACCGATGTGGAGTTAAGCTTTCTTATGTATTTACATTTAACGCCCAAGAATGTGCAATTATGCATGGCGTTTTTTAAAATGTTAGTTTTAAAAGCTAAATATGTGTTGATAGCACGAGGTTGTGATGGATTTAATGTAATAACATGAAGTATGACTATATTTTTAATACAGATCCAATAAAGTTGTAACTTTTAAAAAAAAAAGTACATTTGTGGAACCTGAAAATCTTACACCACCAGCTATAATCAAACTCGCTGCACCTTCAAATTCCTCAGGGCAAATAATTTCTGAGTTGAATGGAGTAGATAAAGCGGTGGATGACTACAGACTAGTAACTAGGACACATCGCTGGGTAGCCGCTCATTCTTCACCGCAACAACAAAAACTGAAACGTATGAATGAATAATCTCATTACATGTGTATGTTGTAACAATCCTATTTTCAACCCTGTTCTTCGATGAATTTTGCAATACCGCCACTTTTTTTTCCAAATAGGCTAAAACTTCCTAGACATTTTGAAATATCAGCATGATAAGGAGGATTATTGACTGTTTTGCTTTACACAGAATGAATATGCTGTTCTTTCAGAGTTCAATAACAGAAATCATACCTGTAGTCTAACATTTTATGTTACATTGATAATTACATTGTTATTGATTTAAAAGCAAGGAGAAAAAAACACCTTGAAATGTAAGATGAACAGTGCCTTCAGTTTAAGCATCCTCCCTTCACCCTCTGATTCCCAAACTTTCTACCTGAGTTATTTTTCTTCCCTCTTTTAACTGTGTCGCTGGCTGGCCAGAGGTGCTTGCTATCTCTGCCTGCGCTGAATGCATTTTTCCCCTTCCCTCCCACTCTCACAGGCCCCTGCAGTGGATCTCTGGGAAAAAATGGCCTCTGTCTTTTTTTTCAGTAGCTTGAACAGTAATATAGCATGTGTCAGGGAATGGAAAACAAGGCTAAAAAATATGCAGCAAGAAGCAAACTGGTAGGAATGGATGGCTGAGCCTGAGGCTCGGCCTGTGGCTGCTACCAAGGAAGGAAGTGACTCTAATAGCCCAGCACAACCCCTCCACCTCCCCCCTGCTCCTTCTTCTTCTACTACTTATTTCCCGTCTTCTGAACTACTTTTTCGCTGCAATCTTGTTTTATTATTGTCTTTGTCCTATCTGGAAATGCAAGCAAATGTAGGTCATATACAGTGACAACTGCGTCTATATCAGTCTCCACATTCGCTATTATCCTGTCTGAATACAGTAAGAAAAGATAGCGTTTGTGGAATTCATAATTCTTATATTTATCCTCCATCTATTGTGCATTACTACTGCAGATATTTTAATATGTTACAGTAGAACTTCTTGCAACTTGGCTACGGCTGAAAGGGAAACAATTTCTCTTGCAAATGCCGCAAAAAGTGGAGCAGTGGTTAAGCAGGCATGCGGTTTTGTGCATTTTTAATCTCCTTTTTCCCCATATGCATTGTTTAACTCTTTGAAATACTACAATAATATACATAATCTCTATTTCCCTTGTTCCTGTAGGGTATCAAGACAGTGGGCGCTGTAGGTGGCCAGGTCCGAATGCCTGTGATGATCCCACAGTCTGTCAGAGCACAAGGTACGGCGTCCGCTGGCTTTCTCCAGCCAACTTTGATTAAAAATGCCAGATTAGTTTTGTCTCAAGTTTAGAATTTATCGTTTGCATATCATAAAGATATTTTAAAATTGTGTACAACCTACCTTCCTTCAGTTTTCACCCTGCAGTAGTTTTTTATCTTTAGTATCTTTCATCGCAGCTTGGACAGATACATGATGATTCTCAAACTCTGCCTGACCTTCTGGTTAAATACAGAGCCAGCGAAATAGGTTGAACAGAAGATAGCCATTAGTAAAACTCTAAATGTTCTCTCAGTAGGCTGTAAGATGTGTAAACAGGCAGGAGCCACAGAGAGAACAGGTGTGTTTTTTGTTTTTTTTTCCTGTCTGGTTATAAAGCCTTCTCAAACATTTGCGCTGCTGCTTACTCACACTGATTCACAAACACTCTTCCCACAGAAGCCCACGAATATCGCCCCAACACCAACCGGGCGTAACACTCCCATAAGAGAGCTGTGTGCTCTCAGGTGGTGTGTTGATGTGTGTACGTGTTTGTACCTGTTTTTGCTTGTGTGTATGTGTGTGTGTGCGCGCGCGTGCATGTGTGTGTGTGTGTGTGTGTGTGTGTACAATCAGAGGTGCATACAAATTTGATCTGCCCCCTTCCCCAAGATTGCCTGCAGTGAAAGATCTGTAGGTTGTTTTATGCCCATAAATTGGAATGCGGGGATAGTTCTAAAAATACTTTTCTGTGCCTCTTGGCTAGGAACATGCCTGTTAAAATCAAGTTTAAATTCACTCTGGCAGTCCTTGTGCCTCTCTGGAAAACGTGTCTCGGAGCAGGATGCGGTTTAGGATTGTAAGGAGAGCCGGTGAAGCGCAGTGATATTGACAGAGCGACGCTCTCCGCACCAACCTGGGGAGAGCGACAGTACTGCTCCCCCGCCCCCCCTCCATCTACCCCTGCGAGGATGACAGAGACAGTTGAAGGTAGTCGTTAGACAGGAGGATATTTGATGCAGATAGAAGGGGACACTTCAATGATAACATTACTCCTTTTCTGTTTTGTTTAGTGTTTTCTTCTTTGTTTTGTTTTTTTTCCCACTTTACTTAACAGGCACAATGGGGAAGGGAGCCGTCATCCAAGCAGGCAAAAGTCCGGTGGGCTTGGCTGTTCAGATCTCGGGGAATCAAAAAAACAAGCTCAACGACCCCGGAGGAGGCTCTTTCAGGTACAACTCCTCTTGGCAGGAGACCGACCGTAGTGCGCCTGTTGTTCCTGGCAGCCGCCACATGGGGGCAGCATTTCACTAAGATGCCTCTGCATGACTACAGGCTACACTCTCAGCTAAGGCTATGAGTGTTTATCCCACAAGCCTACCTGGCCACCTGGCTGACTGCCTGCCTGCCTGCCTGGCAGCCTGGCTGGTTGATCGGTGGTCCTTTTTTTTCCTCCGCGCCCACCACATGGCAACACACTGCCAGCCAATAGATCACCCTCACAATCGCCCTCCTTGTGTCAGTGTCACAACTCATCGACAGGATTGCAAATGAGCTAAATCTTAATTTAGCAATAAGGTAATTGTGTCCAGATGGTTGGAATATCTGGATGCGGTTCTGAAAATACCTTTTGGTTAAGTCAAACATACGGTATTTAGCCCACAGCTTCGCTCTCTCTCTTTCTCTCTGGTCTGGTCTCTGCTTCAGCTGGGCTTTTGTCTCAAAACATAAAAGGTTCATCGCCCACATGCTGGCCTTTGTGGTCCATGTTTTGTGTGAGTCTGTGTGTATTTGTGTTTTTCTGTGTGTGTGTGTGTGCCAGGGTATATATATATATATATGCGCGTGTTGTTTGTGTTTGCATATTATGCCTCTCTTTCTCTCGTGTTTGTTTGTGTTTGAGCCCCTGCTTGGTTGCACATGAACATATGTGTATATCCTAAGAGTTTAAGAATATTTGTGCATGTTTATGTATGTGTGTCAAATGTGTGTATGTGTGTATTGACAGGAGCAGGGGTGGGGGGGTGGGGGTGGGTTTGCCCCGGTGTGACCGGTAAGAAGAGTCTGGGTCACATGGGCCAACGGGTTCATGGTAATGGTTCCCGTCTCCTGAGGGGAAAGGCAGCGCCCGGGGCTCTGATTGATAAACCAATAAATCTTTAGCTGCGTTGGTAATTAAGCTGTCAGGCTCGCTTGTTACTGACGACCTTTTTCCCCCTGCGGTGATCACAGTGGCCCTACACACACACACGCGCACACTGGTTTCAACATAAGCCCGAGCCCCACTGTCAGGGAAGAAGCTGACACTTTGCTGCATATTTCCCTCACAGCTTTACCATCTACACTTACGTGTTAAACAAGCTCCACGGTGCGTAGTCCCTCGGAACCGTTCTTGCTTCCCGTCTCGTCTTGCACGTAGTTTATTTTCCTCCGACTTGCTGAACTTGCCCGACTCACGTCTGTATTTTAAATCAAAAATGAGGTTTCTGAGCCTGATATTGATTTTAATGTTTAATGAGAGATGGACCTCTGTTAAGATGATCTTCATTTCTCATTTGAGTTTTTACTCTTCTCAAGTCAACGTGAAGTGTTTCCTGACTGTTGTGTTACTATATGTTCATCTGGAGCGTCTCACTTCTGCAGTCTCATGCACTGTTTATTGTTTGCTGTCGTGTTTCTTACCTGAGGATGTAAACATGATGGAACAGAGCCCAGTGTTACAAACCGGTCTGTCGGATGCCATTGTGTCTCCTCGCACCGTGTCCAGAAACCTGCAACATGAACATAATGACTTGACCTGTGAACACAGGTAGTCGCTGTGTTTCCTGTAAATCACAATGAAAAACATTTTATCTGCTTTACAAGTTGTTAAAAGTTACACGTTCCCTTTGTGTTTCTGCTGAGTTTGATCTTCAGCACTCGCCACATCCTCTGCCAGGTTAGTCGTTAAAGTCTTTTAGACATTATTTTTCTTACGAGGGCAGCGTACATAACAAAATGTTAATGTGCTGCTTTATATAACGTTGTGTAATGTTATGTGAGGCCAGTAAGAAAAGAAAAGAAAAGAAAAAAAATCTATTAAGCACGGCCAGCCTGGTCAGCCAACATCCACCAGGCTCTCACCCACCCACCCTGCACCGTGTTCAGCTGTAGTCGGGGAGTGATGTGTGTATGGCTGTCACTCTGAGCCACTGGTCCCAGCGGGCCAGCTGTAGCACAAACACACACACACACACATACACACTGCAGGCGGGATTTCCAGTGGAGCTCCAGCATTGTGTGAGTGCTTGCGTCGGTGTGTGTGTGCATGGGTGTGTTTGTGTGTGTGTGTAGTTTACAGTACAGAGTGAAAGCAGCTGTCTCTGTGCCCCTCTCCCCACCTCCCCTCCTCATCGCTCTGTAAACACTCAACATCCGCTGTAATCACAGGCGAGCCAGCCGAGGCCCTCAGCCCACTGCCAGCCTCCCAGCTCAGCCTCAGTCCCTCAAATCCAACCCTGTCCTACACGGCGGACACACACTCATGTGCATAAACATGCAAACGCTGGCATACTTGCATAGGAAAACATACACACACAAACACCCATTCAAAATAAGAAACAAATGTTTTTTTGTTCACCAGCCTCTGTTGCCAGTGCATTGAAAAATCCATCATCCCTTTCCAGTCGTTTACCAGCAGAGTCGGTTCATTCCGTCTTTGTGGTTAGATCATTTGTTGCTCTGTAAATTGCTATGTGATGTGCCTGTTTTGCTAAAAAAAAAAAAAAAAAATTCTCCACAAATAAATTTTGACTCAATTAAAACTTAAAAGTGACCTCCCAAAAATTGTTGATACAGAGACTTGGAAACAACAGCAGCCACAAGATTAGATTATGTTCAGATTGTGAGTGCTGTGCCACAATAAAGCTGCTCCAAAAAACTCCATGAAAGGAAAAGAAAAAGGGTGGCACTCTAAAACACTTAAATGAAAAAGACGACAGTCTGAAATGTTATTATGTTTCTATTGATGGCCACATCCAACCAAAGCATTTTGGCGCAGGGCTCCATTTGTCCACATTACACCTAGCCAGCTTTCTTTAATGAATAACTAGAGCTTGAGTGTGGGTGGTCCGTTTAGTTATTTACAGTTACTTACTACTAAACAATGAGCAGCATTTAGCTCGTTGCTGGGTTTATTGGACCCTCTTCTCTTGTGCTACCAGTGCTGCACATTCAGATCATGAACACGTATCCCATCAGCTACCCAGCGAAACCCAGGCTGCTTTGTAGAGAACACATAAGAATACCTTTTGTGGGTGCATTACGCCTGCATAGCCTGGGTGTTAGTCACCAGGATCTATCAGGGCCCCCCTGCATGGGCTCAGGGACCTTTATCCACAGGAATGGGATGAGGCGTGAGGTTACAGGAGATCTGAATGCACCAACTCATACACACACACACACACACACACACAACCTCTAAATGGTAGCGCAGTCCTCCTCACCACCTATGGCGTGCCCTCGCTGAAACACTAGCTTGATATGGAAACGACATGCATATGTATTCATGTGACCGCTGGCTCCATGTCCCCGAGCCAACCCGAACCAATAAGTGAGAGGCTGCGCTTTGGCTTCTGTGGAAGCTAATTACATCTCTGCTTTATTAGTGCAGAGGTATAGTCTGAAATATTTTGCATTTCATATCTCATTCCCTCCTTTTAATGTCAGACCTGTCTTTGGCATTCTCATTTGATGTCAGCCCCGACGATCCCGAATAGCCCAAGAAATCAGATCATCCAAGAAAAAGAAACTGTATTACTCAGAATATTACCGATGTTCTTGGATACTGGCTAATGGTTTATGAACCTATACAGCGCTAGTCACTGCAGTAATCTCCCTGCCCTGTATTACTGCTGATGTTTTTTGTGTATCCAAACTATTTAATGTAGTTTATCGAGCATCAACACTATTTCTCTGTAGAGTCAAACAGGTGAAAATGAAGCAACACTTGCCTTCATTGATTTGAGCGACATCACACATTAAAATTATGAGTCAATTTTTTTATGTTTATATTTATGGACTGATACATTAGTATATCATGTTAATTGAATAAACGAATATGCATATCGTAACTCCTCTTTAGGTTGTTCTGAGTACAGAGGTCAACTACTTGATTGGCAGGTGATCGTTTGCTTTAGGTTTAAGTGATCTTGTGTGATCACTCACTTTTCCTTCGTTTACATTAGCCACATACACAACTCTAAGCTGTGGAGGTACAGCAGCATTATTTAGCAGTGTTTTTGAGTGAACATCGCCTAAGGCATTTTTCTTTTTAGGACAGGTCAAGTTATCCACGAGGACATGATGAAGGAAGGTGCACAGCCTGAGGTGCAGCAGAGGGTATAATCCTGTGTATCCATGCTTGTGTTGTTTGCGTAGATTCTTTCTGTGAAGGCATAATTAGACTCAGTGCTGGAGGAGAGGATGGAGAAGAGGAGAGAAGAGAAGGTAGAGGTGTGTGAGGTTTCAGGGAGCTACTCTAATCGTCTTTGTCAACCTCCCGCCGTGGTGTCAAGTTTCATATCGGCTCTCTGCGGCCGCACCAAGGAGCAGGAGGGCCTCGGCGGGGTGGAGTTGGCTGACGGTGTGTGTGTGTGCCCACACTCTGATAGAACTCGTGGGCCCGCGCAGCAACACGCACAGAAGCTCTGTCGCAACCGACAATGATGGCATGAACGCAAATGACTGTGGAGGTGAGCCAGTGAGTGGCGAGAGCCCACTCTGTGTGTGTTCTGTGGTTCTTTGTTCCCTCCGTCAAAGCCACTCAGAAAATCTCCTGCTCGCTGTGGGCCAGTCCTGCGAGCGAAACACGTCACCACTCAGCTAATTCAGGCTGGAATCAGAATCATTACTTGCCAAGTACAATATGTGTGGTGGAATTTATCTCAGTGACAACTCTTTTTAAAAGGACCTCATTGACTGTCAAATGCAATGACCCAAACACAATTTCTAATGTCAGCATTATGCCTTGAAGAAAAAAATGGCCAGTACATCAAAAAAAAAAACATTGCTAAATGTGGCAAAGAGGTCTGTAAATAGAGTTCGTTGACATTAGAGTATAGCCAGATTCATCACAGCTCAGTGCCAATTCTCAAGAGCATCCTTACCAAGAAAAACTCCATCCAAACCCCTCTTTATCTCAGTGCCGACACAAATAGACCCCCGGAAAGGGAATTCTGGGCCATTATGACCAAAGTATAGCCGTCTGTAACAAAACTAATGCACATTTCCATCTAAGAAGATATTCATGAACAAAACAAAACAAGCATTTCCATTTTTATTTATTTTTTTCAAGGAATATTTTGAAAATGTTAGGACGTGAATACTAATATTGAACAAGGGTTTGTGTACAAGGTTATTCCTCAATGCCCAAACTAAATTATTATTATTTTTGGATACATTTATTTCCTTTTTTTAAAAGGTAGAGCAGCATTTTACATGTTCTCTTTTGGATTTTTCTTTTGGATTGCACGGCTGTCTACACCTGGGGAGGGTGTAGAGAGAAGGACGCAGTGTAGAGACACCCACCAGTAGAAGTCGCTAATGCTGCGACAAGGACACGATCCCTAAAGACGCCTTCTCAAGTGAGCTTTTCCCTCGTGCTATCCCGGTTCCCTAACCAGCGATCGACCTTCACCGACTTTAGCAGCTGTACCTTTAGCACATCATGAACTGGTGCAGATGTTTATTAAAAAAAAAGTACATTGCACATTTATTTTTGGAGTGTCTTGTTGCACAAGTAGCATGTGTTAAAAATCTACAAATCTTAACCCGGGTCATCACATTTAGTCTTGTTTGTTTAGTTTGTAATGTATTTTAAGGCGTATATTTAACATGTATTTTGCCATGTTTCAGGGATGACGATGACATCAATGACGTGGCCTCCATGGCCGGGGTGAACCTGAACGAGGAGAGCGCGAGAATACTTGCCACCAACTCGGAGCTGGTTGGAACGCAGATTCGCTCATGTAAAGACGAGGCCTTTCTCCACCCGGGATTGCTCCACCGGCGAATTCTGGAAACGGGTGAGATAAGCGTGCCTCACCCAATCGTGCATCGCAGCTTTGTTAACTCTACTAAGCTAGCAGGTAGAGAATGATGGCCCTCTCATGAAAACAAGGCGTTATTACAGCGGCAGGGAAAATCTTAATGTTATCCCACTGAACCTCCACCTATCTACTATAAAACAAATCCAAAGCTGAATATCAAGGCTGTAGTAGTGATGAAATCTCTACTACAGCCTTGTCTTTTTCCGTATTTATAGTGTCATCACTAAAGACAGTTTTGATTTTCTCTCTTTCAGTTGTTCGGGCTGAGCCTTTTCTTGTTTGCCCTCGGTTTAAATTTGATACACTTAACAATTCTTTCACCTCCTTTAATGAATTCTTCAGTGGCTGTCTGAACTCACTGGACCTCAGGCACACACATAAATACTTTATGGGTTTGTCTTTTGAAGGCTGGCTGTCAGATTGTCCTCTGGACTAAAGGAACAGAGTTTAGAGGAATGAGACTTGGCAGTGAGATTTTTTGTTTCTTTCTCTCTTTTTTAGTGGATCTTGACACTCTGATAGCGCACAGTATTACGTGTACTAATCGATACAAGCGGAGAAGTCTTGGTTTGTTTGCAGCTTCAACATGAGAGTGATAGTGTCTTCATGACCTCTTTTTTTGCTACCGGGCAGTAAAATTATATTGCTTTGAAATACACTTTAGGCACTCAGTGCACAGTGAAACCCGTGAAAAATGTATAATGAGCGTTATTGCTCAAAATAAAACCATGTGCATCAGATCAAAAAAAATCCACAGCGTAATTCCACGTGACGGGGAGTCTAGCGCTCTCATCTCGTTTTATCTCAATTGAAGTATCTCCGTGTAGCACGGAGGCCTGCGGGTCATGTTTCGTTACGTGGACTCTTGGCATGGTTGTTATCCAGTCACCTTAGGGCAGAGGGGTTGTTTAAAAATATAAATCTTTCTTTAGGGAGGCACACAGCATGATACAGGGCAGGATGCTAGGGCGCCCCCTGCTGGGAAAGTGGCACTTACGCAGCTTTGTTGTGTCAGTGATTGGCCCTGCTACGCTCCCAGCTGACAGCAGTCCGAGGGAGGTTCCCCCGGCCTGCCAGGTCCACTCAATCAGAAAGCCTCGGCTGCTCCTCTTTACTGTACGAACACCAAGTTCGACTCCGCTCTGTTCTCTGATTTACCGTTGAGCATCCTACTAAAAGTTCACTTTAATCTTTCCTGCCCTCTGTTTGCCCCCACAAAGTGATGCGGTCCAGGACCGGTCCTTTGTCTTACAGCAATGTTTATGTTTTAACACAGGCGATGAATCATAAGGGGAAATAATAGTTCCTGTTTGCTCCTGCATCTTTCTTCTCTTTATCATCTTCTCTTTGTAACCTTTTATTTCTTAAATCAATGGAGGCCTGATTCCTCAATCCTTCTTTTACCTTTTATTTATTTTCTTCTTCTTCTTTTTTGAATACTGATTCCAGTTAAAGGTTGTCGGCTGCCTCTTTCTATCAACTTCTTTGTTTTCCTCTTTATGTCTCGCTTCTTCTTCTCTCTTATTTATCCCCTCCAAACACACTTGTGCCGCCCTCCTCTCCCAAACCTCTCTCTCCATCCCCTCATAACTCTTCAGGCTTGTCCTTGAGCTGAGGATGGTGCTGGTGGTGGTGGTGGTGGGTGGGGGGGCAGTTTCATTTGTGAAGCTGCAAACAGCACTCCACCCCCCCATCTCAGAAACCAGAACATAGACACAGCTGGAGCTCTGTAGAAAAGCTTCTCAAAGTAATGATAGTCCACTGGTACCTTAAAGGTCCACTCTCTCACACACACACACACACACACACACACAGGTTCTCAAATCTGCTGAAAGTGTATTACAATAATAGCATTGGCACACACAAACACACAAAACAAGCACAATTTCTTTCAAGTTGAACATGATTCACTTTCAAAACAAAGGAAGAGCCTGATGCTGCGCTCACATCATGTCAGTTTCACCATGAAGCTAGCATGACTTGCTACCGGGGAACCGATCATAGGACATGAGCTCTGATGTCTGTGTAGCATGTTTAACTGTTTAACACTGACCTCTTGGTTTCTAATTTGTGCACAGTGACAGAATTTACGGCTACTGTGTCACAGAATGTAATTTAGTCCTGCGTGTTGGCTTCATTGTGTAGTACATTACAGCAAAGGAATGATGCAGCCACTGCTCACTGCTCTCACTGAGCTTTTTAACACTGATTCACTTCTTTGTGTCACTTTTAGCTGCCCCAGTTGATATGCAAGTTAAGCCAAATCAATTTATGAGGCAATATACATGGGGGCCTAAAACATTGAGAAATATCTACTTGATCTGACTCATTTAAAGCTTATCATCCTTTAAGTAAAGTTTGGGTATCTCTTTTATATTATACATTTGTGGGCAGAATTCAAAGCAGACAGTGAATGGATCAAACGGACGGGTCATACAGGCCGGACTTTCATGCACACTGCCAGCTACTTTTCTAGGGGACCCTTGTTGCCATGGACACCGTTCAGCTCTTTATTGAATAAATATTCAAGTCACCAGGTGTCCATGCAGATCATGGCATTTCTTTTCGTTGTCTGTTGCGTTTGAAAGTCATGAGCAGCTACAGAATAAGAATATGTCGTCACACATTAGACAGTTTGCGTATGATGTCCAGGCGAGGTTGCATGACACACAAATACAGAAATATACAATATGATTTACTCAGGACCAGAAACTTTCTTTGCTTTTAGAAATGTAGTAGATGAGATAATTCATGGAGCTTTTCAGCTAATTAGTCTATTTCTAGCTGTTTAAGAGTCTTTTTCTAGGTGAATGGGAATGATTTGTATATAAGTTGGAGAATGTGTTTTTCCTCACAGAAATTGCGGCTCTTAAACTTTCTCTGAAATATTAATGTCCCCGATATATCCTATTTTTTAGAAAGCCGAAGCCTATTAGTGTTTTTCTTTGACCTTGTGACATTGCCACATGTATTGCCACTGTAATTATAAGGCTAACTAAGGCTCCCTCCATCCATTTCAAAGCTTGAGCGGCTGAGGAGTATATGTATTGTTCAGCTGATTTAAATAATTGGTGTGGTTTACTTAAAAGGGTGCCAGAGAGAAAATTATGTTAATGGAATAATTTAAAAAGGAAGTTGGAAACAGATAGTAACCCTACCAAAGTCTGTCCTCCTCTCTTTTGTTATGACTTCAGATGAGTTTTGCTCCGAGGAAACTAAATTATCCATCTCCCACAAAAAGAGATGGTCAATGTCGTTTACACACTCGGAGGAGCTTAGCTAGTAAAGCCGTTCTGAAATTCGCACTGAGACTGTGAAACAAATTACCTTTTCTGTGTGATGAGTCCTATTTCTGGGAGTTAATTGCATATACTAATCCAGACAGTGTCTCTGTGTGAGTGTGAGTGTGTGTGTGTGTGTGTGTGTGTGTGTGTGTGTGTGTGTGAGTACAGTAGGTGTGTGTACGTGTGGCGGTGCGGAATGGGAGTTTCTGTTTCTGTTTTTATATGGTTTGTGTGATTGTGTGTATGTGTTTGTAGGTTTGTGTTCCTTCTCTAATAAACAATTACCATTTACCCGCTTAATGTTTTGTGTCACATTGTGGAAGCAAGTAAAATGATGATTGAAAAATGACTTTCAACTTATTTATCTCTTGTTTAAAGAGTAAAATCATATTATAAAACTTAAAAGTTTTAATTGCAACGGAATCTGCCAGGTGAATGAGAAACCTGGGCTTAATTATGAGAAGGACTCACTGTACCTGTAGTGCGAGAAATATGGGTCGAATTTGTATTTTTTTTGGTGGTTAAAACCGTTGATTTATTGTTTTGCAAAAAGTTTATTTTTGTCCACAATCTGTGCGTGTGCCCCACAGCAAAGAAGTTTGGAGTAACGGAGGTCCCCATGGAGGCGGTGACATTCATCTCGCACGCCACACAGTCACGACTTCGCACTGTGGTGGAAAAGGTTTCTGCTATCGCACAACACCGACTGGACTCCTGTAAGGTAAGAACGCGAGTGGACATGTCCTGAGATAATAACACAACGCTGTTGGAGTCAAGCGATGCATTTTTTTTTTCTTGGTACTGCTTGTTATCAGCTGTATCCAGCCCAATCCATTTCCAGTAATAGCGTATTCAGCATATTCTGAATGAGCTTGCCGGCCGAAATTTAACTTCTTTGCCGATGCAAAAAGTAGACGGGACAGAAACATCCAACGAGCTTATTTTATTTTATTTTACAAACCTCAACAAATTCACTTTTTCTTGCATAAACTCGCAGACAAAAATGCACGTATGCCACCAACATAAACATATAAAAGTTAATGCGATAATAATGTTTTTTTACCCTTAAGTTGATAAACAGGAGAGCTCAGACTTTCCAGTCAGTCAAAACTTGAGAGATAAAGAACTTCTAAGTGCCCATCTGCGTACACCTGCGCGCCTCCCTCGTTATTGGTGACTTTATCTCTCGTAGCCCTTGAATGCAAGTATAAAACCACATTTAATTGGTGAACATTAAAGCGTGAATACATCTAAACTGCAAGCCTGAAAGTGTTAGGAGAATTCAGGGGGGAAACTTTGAAAATGTGTTTTTCCTGACACCAAGAAGAAAAGGATGAGGAGGAGGGAGGAAGAGCATCGCTACAGCTGTCCCCATCTTGTTTTGTGCTTCTTCTTTCTGGTTCGCTCTTTTTTTCCTTTTTTGTGGTTTTGTAAATGAGGTGTGTGTGAGAGAGGCATGGAGCTCTGTGAAGCCACTCTGTTGACATCAGCGGAAAAAAAAAGAAAGAAAAAAAAAGACCAAAAGACAAAGCGGCCTTAAAGAGCAACCGGGCTTCGGCAGCGGCGTCAGGAGCTACGGCAAGAGTGCAGGCTCAGCGTAGCAACAAAGAGGAGGGAGGCTGGATGGGTGGAGGTTGGTGGAGGGGTGCTGGCGATGAGTCTCCTCTGATGTGTCTTTGTGCTCTGTGCCACCCAGCTTCTCTCATCCACTGATGGAAACACAACACACGGATAGAAGAAAGAGTGATGTGAAAATCCAAGAACGAGAGGAGAGGAGAGAAGAGCAGAGCTCCATAGGAGGCATACAGACATACAAACATCTGAAATAAGCAATTATCTTATTAACTTTTGATGACCTACTTCTGTTTTTACACGTACCTTTCCATTTTCCCATGTGGGATGCGATGCGCTTTATGCAAAGAGAAGCGTCGTGAGTAAATAGATAAAGTTAGTATGTTAAAGTGTGTTGTGTTCAGGCTGGTGCTGTTAAAGTTTCTTGGTTTACCAGTTATGCAGTTGGTAATGAAGGTATTCTTTTGCTTAGCAGGGCAATACTGAGTTAATTATTGTAATCTCTTGATTGACATGGTAGTCCTTTTTTATGTTAACCTACTACTGTTACAGTCAAGTCTTAAATATTCAAGAAATTTCACAATTATGTATTAACGCACTTGATTTATAATGAAGACTTGACCCATGCATCTTCTCATAACACATTTAATTATCATCACACAAATCCTTTTAAAACTGTCTTGCTTTCTAACTCCTCTGTCGCTCGCTGTCTGTTCTCAGTTCGGGAGCTGTTTTTTTTTTGGCACTCAACATTCACCGTGAAACAATAATCTAGTCTGAACTGACAACAAAACTTTTTCTGCCCCGTCTTTTCTCGTGGTCTAAAAGGAGATCTGGTTGGCTCACAGCGCGTGATGTAATTTCCTCTTTCTTTTGAGAAAATGTTGCGTGTGTAGATTGACTGAGGGCTGCCCTAAAGTTCTCAAAAGCAGCCACTGAATCGGACTCGTAGCTTCATAGCTGTTGCAGTGATGTTCTCTGTCTGTCTGCTTGTCAGGACGATGAGTGCTACGAGCAGTCTGCAGACGTTCGCTCTCAGCTTCGCTTCTTCGAGCAGCTGGAGAGAATCGAGAAGCAGAGGAAGGATGAGCAGGAGAGAGAGATCCTGTTGAAAGCCGCTAAAGTAAGTTACTGTAACCTCACGGTGTGTGTGTGTGTATGTGTGTGTTTGAGGGAGAGAGACAGAGTTGTTATGTCCCCCATGCAACAGTATGTGCTTGTGTACTGGTGTGTGTGTACGTGTGTGTGCATGTTGCTCCTGTGCAGGCCCTGACAGATGAATTAGAGTGTGACACCAGTGGATGAAGTGACCTCCCTGTGTCCTCCCAGGCTCCTGGCCCCAGGGCTCCTCTGTCCTGGCTCTTCCTCCCCGGACACAGCGTGGAGGAGGAGGAGGGGGGGCCCATACACTACACAACACAACCCCCATGCCCTATGCAGCTGACACACAAACACACACATCCATCCACACACCCAACCTGCAAAACATCACATACTTGACAGCTCAGGTGAAACAGAGCAGACAGGATGTGATTGTGGAATTTAGCCTGATTTTATCTGTCCATTTATTTTACTTTTACTATACATGTTGTTCTAAATGTCTGGTTTTTAATAGAAACAAATGCTCTGTGCACAGAAAGTGATGCATTTCTTTTTCGGTTTGTTATATAATCTATTATATAATAAACAGAATAAGTAACCACAAGTAGAGAGAGAGAGATGATTAGTTGAAACTTCATCAAAAGAAATTCTAAGACAAAGGCCCCATTATTCTGCACATGGCACAAATACACTACAGAAAAAACTCTGTGGGCGCTAGACGGTGACACGGGAGTGGATTTTCACTTCTGTCACATCCCACGCCAACAAAAACACTCCCGTCCCGACCCGATCCCAGAAAAATGACTCCCGCCCCATTACAAATCCCACAGGATTCCCGAAAAAATGTCAGGCTCTCTAGCTCCAGCCAACCATAAAAAAAAAAGAATTAAAAAGAATTAAAAAAACAACAGTGTGACAAGTATTATGTTCAGAATTATGGAAATAGTGTAAAATGCATATTTATATACTATAAAAGTGGAGCAATTATTAATATGATCCCCGTCTCAGCGCTCCCGTTGACTTTTTTCCTTTCCCATCCCAGTCACTTGATGAACAGTGAAATTGACTCTTGTGGGAATCCCACAGGAATCCCGTGACCCACAGTATTTTCCGAAATAATGATGCTGACACTAGATGCTGACAAGCTTTGTTAGACTTCATCTTCATCGCAAATGCTGTCATAACTACAGGCAGTACTTTCACTTTCACTGTGATCCCAAGTGATGGTAAAGGTTATTCCATAAACCTGCAATTAGTTTATATATATAGCAAATGAAGAGAAATGTAATTTCTGGTCATTATTTCAACAGTCACCAGCTGCTAACACCTACATTGCTGCCAATGAAGAAAATGATCTAAACCATCTGGAGCACAGAAAAAAGGTTCATGTGTAACTTTAATCTACAAACCTCAGAAGTTATAGTGGTTTGGTTTTCTAGCTGTTGTTTATTTATGCTATATGCTGATTGTATTAAGTGTCAGTTGAGTATATAGTATCCATTCAAGCGTGTAATTTAGTGATAATGTTCTATGAACAGTGCAAATAGATTTTGTGCACAAATGCCCATAATGCAATAAAAGGTATGCACCAAGAATATCTGCACTAACATCCAAAGAACGTATTAAAATTACTTATTTACGATTGAGTCTCAGTTGTTACATGTCCACTATTCCAATCTAAAATTTAGAGAGATCATGACAGACCAAAAAAAAAGAGAGAGAGCAAGAGAGAATCTTTTGCAAATGAAAATGCCCCGCGGCGCAACATTAGCAGAAAGCTGGATTAATTTAATTAATTTTGAATGGAGCCAATGTCCCACAGTAAAGATTCTCATTGCAGCACACCTCACCGTCTTAATTGCATTATTACGTTGTGGCCCTGCCATGCAGGATATTAGAAAATCCTCTAGTTGATGAACACTGGCCACCAAACCTCATGACCCGTCTGTTTTTCTTTTTTTTTTCTTTTAGGAGAAACCAGATAGCCTCGTTCCTGGTGGTGAAAAAAAGACATCAGCAGGAAAACGACACTGTAAAGTGTGTTGTTAAAAAAAAAAAGCAATAGTGAAGCTTTTAGATTCTCTTTGTCAGGGCCCAGTTCTACACGGGTGAACAATGTAATCTGGTTGTTTTTACTGTGAAAAGCTGTCTTTATTAACAGGATTAGTGAATAACTTTTGCACATTTAGCCAAGTTCTTGTAGGAAGGGCTTACCTCAGGGCTAATTGGATTGCAAGAGCCTCAATGAGGGTAGTTTGACTTCGCCGCAGAGCCGTGTCTATGGCTTTTGGGCTCTTGTTGCCATGGTGTCACAGTTCAAGGAGAAGTTTGGAAAGCAAATCTTTGCCTAATGATTGTACAATATATTACACAAACACACTGCCTGATACGAGTCGTTTTTTTGGACAATTAAACCAAGTATGCGTCATCTTTGTATTTAACAGTTGTATATTATTCTAATACAAGCCTATTTATTACAACTGCTGTATCAGTAAGAGTCTGATTTAATGGAAAACAGGCATAATCCATCCTCAAACACTTCTAACACTGTTAGCAAGTGTTAAAGTTTATTTTTCTTAATCTCACTGATAACTGTCCAAATCCCAAATGTCATGTTTTGACAAGATTAATTATTATTATTAAAAAACAACTAATAAATAAGAACACATCATTACAAAATAAACTCTTAGAATACATTTAACTTCACAGATTGGTTCTCACAGTTGAACCTGTATTTGTGTTTTAAGTACAGTACACTCCACTACGTCGAACCCAAAAAAACCTTGTCACCATCTAGTAACCTGGTCCTCTTCTCCCCTCTGCTCTCTCCTGTAAGTGGGAAAACCAGGGCAGCTGACAGAGGAGATGTAAAGCATGCCAGTGGCACTGTTACCCTTTGTAAACAGTCCATCTGTATGTACCCCTCCCACACCTCTGCCCCTCTGACACCCCCCCACACCCCCCCTCCACACACACCCTTCCAGCCTGTGTCTCTCCTGCTTGGAGCTCCTACTAATTTGACCTCTTGGAGAACCCAGGAAAATAATCTCCTCCACCCCTGTCTTCTCTGCTCCTTCACAACAAGCCCTCCCTTTCCTCTATGCCGTCCATTTTCAAATATGACTCAAGTCTGGAGGGATGCTCTGGCCGACCGGAGGGCAAACACATTAGTTTTAGTTGATATACCGACCAGTACGTGAACCGACTGATATATTTAAAGCCAATTAGCAGAAAGGCTACGAAGAGTAGCTCTCCATCCGTAAGATGGAGAAGATGTAGAGAGGAAGAGGAGGAAAGGTAGAGAGTTGACGCAGGAATTGGAGGGTCCTGCTGTAGACGACACAGCCCAGCACTCCCCCTGATTGATTATGTATTGGGAGGAGGGTTAAGGTTATTAAATATGAAACTAAAATAGATTTTAATGCTGTATGATATACAGAGTAAAGTGAGTTTGAAATGTGTCAGTGAATATAGGAAAAGCAATCAAACTGCACAAAGGACTGACGATGCTTTAAATGGCACCAGAATACTTTCCAAAACCTCTGGAACAACCTGGAATTTACATTTCCACAAAGCAGAAGAGCTTTTTTAATGGCTCTCACCTAATTTTCATCTGATCCAACAGGATTACGACTGTGCGGATTGTGTCCAGATTTACCAAATAACAGCGTTCAGTTTGTCTCAAGCACCATAATAAGCCTGTTTTGCCTGCAGTGGTCAACCGTACATGTACATTAGGGTGTGTGGTGAAGGATTCCCAGGGACAAGTACATTCACCCAGATCTTGGCTGCTGATTAAAATAGAAGTGCTGTGTTGTTACGCCAGGGACACACACACACACACACACACACACACACACACCACACACAGCAACGTATCGCCACATCGGCTCACAGTGACACACACACAGCCACTGCCACTGATACTCACTAACATCCTTTGCCCTGTGTGTGTGTGTGTGTGTGTGTGTGTGTGTGTGTGTGTGTGTGTGTGTGTGTGCTGGCTCATGGAGAATCTTTAATAACCTCTTTTGATTAGAATCCCCCTCCAGCGGCTTATTTAGGGCTGGATTTGGAGCGAGTTTAAAGGCCACAGCACCCCGGGGGGCGCTCCATTGCACTTCTCTGAATTCAAATACGATGTCCTTGACACCTCTGTATCCTGTTCCCATTTTGCACTATTTTTGCTGCTGCAGCAACAGATGAGTAGGGAGGCTTGATTGTGAAGGGGGGGCTCCTTAAACCAGCTGTTAACCTGTAACCCCCCCTCCCCTCCTCCTCTTTACTTCACAGAGTCGCTCCAGGCAAGAGGACCCAGAGCAAGCTCGACTGAAACAGAAAGCTAAGGAGGTAAGCTGCTGCCGAGATCATTACCCTTGACATTTTCCAGACTCCAGCGTATTAATTTTTCATGCCTCACTACATATGTAATGCCATTTAAAGTCGGACTTAAAAAAGTTTGAGGAATTATTCGCACCGATTGATGCCACCCTCTACTTCCTCCACCCTGCCTTCTTTTTCCTTTCCTTCGTCTATTTCAGCCTCTTCATCTTTCACCAGTTTGAATTTTGACTAAGTGCTGTTCATTGAGCCCTGCCCTTTCTGGTAGATGCACTATCATAGGAACGATATACCGCGCTGCTAACAGCTGTAGCCGCACATCTGTGTCTCATGTTTGAAACTAATGCGCTTTTCTTTTCAGCGTATGTTAATGGCATTTCATTATAAAACAAAACTATAATATCTCTTAACCTATTTGTTACAACAAATCACGGCTTGAATGAGAACCTAAAAAGATTCTCTGTTTGGAAATTAGTCAAATTGCAGAAATAGTTCAGTAAAGGCATAAAAGGAAAGCGTGTATAAGGTGAATGAGGGTTTCAATTCATGATCTACATTAACTTTTACTACTACAAAGCAGGAAAAAGAGTTATTGTCTTTTCCAAGTAATAGGCAAAACACTTAGTGTTTCAACTGATGTAGTGCACTTGTGTTTGCAGTACAATGTTATCCGCCTCATTTTGAGTGCAGGTATTGAATAGGACGAATTCCCAGCGGAGCTCAGAAAGTAGACCACTCTTCTTTGTTTTGTTTTTTTTGTTGTATTTTTATTTATTTTTTGTTTACTCCAGAATAACTCAACTGGGTGCTTTCAGTCCTTGGCTCGCTAACAAGGATCAAGAGGATTGTGTGGAGCTTCCTAACCGTAGTCTAAGTAGGCAGGAGGATAAAACGAGCACCAGTCACCTGTTGTTGTTGTTGTTGTTGATGTAGAAGTTAAGGAGCAGACGTGGTTTCTTCTAAGTCACTTCTTTTGTGTTTAAAAAAAAATATATAACAGCCTTTTATTTATTCAGGTAAAGTTTACTGAACTCATATGTATGCACTTTTCTCAGTAGCACCCTAATTTATACTCACGTAGCTCTACAATTCTCCACCTGACAATATATATTTATATATATATATATATTTAGGAGTAGTTGTAAATGCCGTTCTCAAGGGCAACTCAGTATTGTTGTTTATCAAAGTATTTAATTTTTGAGATTTTCTCAGTCTGTGGTGTTGAACCTGTGACCTCCTGGTGACAAGTTGACTCCTCTTACCTCTGGCTAATGGCAACGCTCTGTCTTTTCTCTGCTTCTCTTCTGGACATCTTTCTAGCAACAGTGAGCCCCGCTGCAGTTTAGAACATTCACACTAGATCTCAGCGTACCCATAAGCCCCACATATGCAAATGAAGCAGCGTAATAGGCAGCGCGATAGGTTTGCCCCAGGGGCCATGTGATCAAAGTGGATCTCCTCCCTGTTAAGTGGCAGTCCGCTCGTCATCTGGATATGACCAGATTAACGCCTCGTGAGCAGACGCCGCGCGCACATGCAGACATTTTCATTCGGAATTTTAAGAAGATGGTTGAAATTGTGACTTTATGTAATGCTTTCTCCCGCTAGATAGAGACGAGGAAGACTCCAAGCGCCCCCAACCGCATCACCCCCCCTTCCACCACCACCACCTTCCCACACACACACACACACACACACAAACACCCCTCTTCCACCCTCCCTCACCTCGTTCTTTTTTGCTTAATGGCCATCGTTTCTCAGCCCCTGTGCCTCTCCGGTTTTCATCACCTGACTGGCTCAAGGGGACAGAGCTGGCTGTTTGTGTCACTGCAGAGTCTGTCGGCAGCTCACACATCTGCACAAATTTCATCAGGATAATGAGCCCGAGCACTCTTTCAGGCAACCGGCAGAGGAGTCAGCCTCTCTTTAAGCTACTTTTCCGTGATCATGCATGCACGCATACACACACACACACACACACACATGCACGCGCAAAACAACCACCACCACCTTACAGTCATCATTTTGAAGAGATGGAATAACAGTGTGTTATATACTTGAACCAAGTGTCGGCACTTTGAGCTGCCACATAATTTGAAACTACTGTCACAGACCCGAGTCTGGTGTGAAGGCCAACGACCAAGTAAGAAGAAAAGGATGATATCACTTAAACCATGTAGACTAGCACCTACACAGGCCTCGTAGGCGCTTGAATGGCTACTGTTGACTCACTAACTCACAGTGACACAGAAACTTTAATATGGTAAATAAAATAAATAAATAAGGCAAGGCTATTGTAGGAAATATTGCAAAAAGTTTAAGTCTGTCCACTGAAAATGAAAGATCTCTTGACTTACTGCACAATCTAACATGAAGACTGTTCATGTTCCACAGATGATGAGTCCTAATGTTTTTGTCATCAGTTGGTCTTTCCTGTAGTGCCACTATTAATGAACATTTTCACACATTCATGCTCCCTAGCAGATAGACCCTTTACGTTTTAGACAACCCATCAGCTTTCAACTTTGGACAGAACACATCTTACAATATTACTTTTGTTTTTTTTTTAATGAGTCCATGATTATTTTTTGATCATGTATTAAGATATAAGAACCAAAAACACCACAACAACCAACAGTAGCATGTTATTTGTCCAATAATTTTTTCTTTTATTGAGTGGTCTAATGAGCATCACAGGCTCTGGGTATCGTCAGCAGGGTTTTAGGCTTTTAATATTTTATATTTATGTAGCCATGACTTGAATTGTGTATTTGTATTTGCACCAGCAACCTTGCAGTCAGATAGTCGCTGGCAGAGAGCAGAGTTTTGCGTGAGAGCAGTCTCGCGCCTCTGTTTCCTCCATTCACTACCATTTGGCCGAAAGGTCAGATGGGCTATTTCAGAAATGCCCCCAGTGAAAATCAATGGGCAAATCGTGGAGCTCAGTTCCTGTTTGTTGTTGTTGTTGTTGGTGGTGGTGGTTGGTCTGTGTGTTCTGTCTGTTCCATCAGCGAGGCAGGAGGGCAGGCAATGCCCTAATCTTTGCGAGTGAGAGAATGAGAGAAAAAGAGGGAAGGAGATGGAAAGACAGAGACAAAGAGACGGAGAGAAAAAGGAGACTTGGGGGGTGAGGAGAAAAGAGAGAGGAGGCAGAGAGAGATAGAGAGGGAGTTAAGGCCAGTAGAGATACATCACGATGTCAGACACACAGACACACTGCAGCCACAAATTCATCATCGCAACCGCGTCTGCAGGCACAACTGGACACAGGAAACGAGTGAACTGGAGAAGAGAAGTGGAGAGAGGACAGGAGCAGAGAGACGAGGGAAGAGGGCGAAAGACAAATTGGCCACTACAGCTGGCCAAAATCTGGCCAAAAACTCTGGTTAGGGCCTGTTCAGCTGCAAAAGCAAGCCACGTCCATGTTTCCACTTCTAGGCTTCTTAATATGAGATGATCCACATCACTATAAACTGTTGCTTAAGAAGCATGTTGTCTTGAGAAGAAGTAAAGAACTGAAATGTCAGCTGATTTATACACCACCTCAGATCACATGACGTTATATCTGCTTGACCACTCGTATAGTTTTCTTTCCCCTGTCCGATTTATAATTTGACTTTTTTTAGTTAGAACAGGCATAGATAGAGCTTTTGTGCTCCACTAGCACTTTATTCACATTCACGGTTACTCATTTTCAAACATGGCAAGTGCTGACTGTGTACCTTCACTGAAGTAACTGATGAATGAGAAAGTATACTGCAAACATTCCCCCTCTCTGAGCAACTACTGTTGAAGTACCTGCACCTTTGATCAAAGCGCTCATTCTCTGCTTGCTCGAATGGAAACACTCAGTGGCTAACAGCACAAGTCTGTGATCTGAGTGAATGTAACAGGGTGTTGCTGGAAAGCAGCATGGAGCTTAGTCAAGCTTCTCTGGATAAACAAAGGTTAAAAATGGTTAACAAAGTCTGTCTCCCACTGATAGCCCAATCACTGCCAGACCTTCAGATAATGTGGGAATACATGCTCCTCTCCTCTCCTCTCCTCTCCTCTCCTCTCCTCTCCTCTCCTCTCCTCTCCTCTCCTCTCCTCTCCTCTCCTCTCCTCTCTTATTATATTTTTTCTTCCATATCAACATGCCCTTGCAGCAGCACTTAGAGTAATTCCAGAAGACTTGGTGTGAAACCGAGTCTGTCCAATGGGAATCTCAGAGTTTTTTTCTTTTTTTTTTTTTTTTTGTTAGAATAATTTTCCTCAAATATTTTTCTTCTTCAGGCATTGAGAGATTCCTTTGCCCGTTTTGACGCACCAGCACTTGAAATGTCTCGAACCTCTACCAAATTAATTCTGCCCTGGCTCAACTTTGAACCTTGCATAGCTCCAATTAAAAGCCCGCAGTTATTCATCCCGCTCCGCTGTACGAACATATATGTTAGAATCAATAACTCAAATTAGACTAATATCGCTGTGACATATACGCAACGATGGTCAAATTTAGCATATTTAGTCTCATTGTACACATAATGAAGGAATTGTCCACATGAATACTGTGCAAGTTATTTAAATCACAAGCCTTTTGCTTAGCCAATGCGCACATACATGTTTCTCGTTTGGCCTGGCATCCTCCACAAGTGCCCAGGTCATAGAGAGACTGGAATCCACCCACACTTAAAGCCCCGTCAGCCAGAGCCTCACACTTCTCCAGAGAGGAGAAGCTCTGGTGTGTCGGAGGACAATGTAGCAGCCCCTTAGTTTTTATTAGGCCAGTTATATCTGCAAGTTCATAGGCTCTCATCCTCTGGCCCTCTACAAACTGCTCTGCTCAAAGAGGCGCTCTCCCCCATTAGGCTGGCCTCAGGGCAAAAAGCCTGCTACCCTCCTCCATGTTCTCTCCCTTTCTGTGCTGACTTTCAAAGAGAATTCCTGTTGTTTCGTGAATCCAATTCATAGTTGTTATTTTCTTCTCATTCTGGCCTCAGATACACAATACCTTTAATATGAACAGAGCAGCAGCATCTATGGTCAACTCATTGGATTGTGAATATAATAATATATTAATATTATATGCATTTTTTAGCAGCTGTTTTGTTATTTAGAATCAATGAAATTGGATTAGTTTTGTGATTTGAAGCATCATATACAGGAGTCTGATGTTGATAATTTAATTATGACATAAAAACGGTCTGTTTTGTAGGTCTTCAAGATGCGCGGGCTACTATATAGTACACTGTAACCCTATTTTTATTTGTTGCTTTGTTGTCGGTATTCTCAACTTCAGTTTTTTTTTTTTCTTCACCTCAAGTCATATTACAAGAAAAAAAATAGGCAGGCTTTAAAAGTACCTTTGGTGTTACTGTGTGTTTTCGAATATTACAAAGTGCTGTAATGAGAAGGAAAACAACAAAAAAAAGGAGATTTTTTTTTGCCTCAGAGGGAGATAGCGACTCGTCTCCTTGCTGTACAAGCCTGTAGGTTCACTTTTCTCTTTGTGCGCCGGAGCACTCCTTGGGACTGGAGCGACAGGGGAATTGGGCGTGCTGAGCTACGCTGGTGGCGAGGTGCCAGCCTCCTGTGCCTGGGATATAGAAGTGAGAGGGAGGTAGGAGGCAGGACACGTTTCAATTAGGCAACAAACACACCACACACAGAGAAAATGGGAAAGGAGAAGAAAAAAAAAAAAAACCTTACCAGCTCAGCTCACCTTCACCAGCTAACTTCTCCCTTCTGACCTCTTCCAAAAACACACTTCTCTGATCCGCTGTGCCCCACCTTTTCTCTTCTTTTTCATTTAAAATCGAAGGCGTCATTTTTGAGGAATTTATATGGGAAGGACAGTAGTGGGGGTCTTTGTGAGGTGATGCTAAGTGTGCCAGCTCGGCCTGCATGTTTCCATTAGATTGTCATGTTGGCTAATTAGAGAGCGGCAGCATGATTCACCTTGTTAATTAGGAGGACTTGCACACCATGTGCCTGGGGGCAGTGTGGGGAAGAGGAGCCCAGCCTCAGAGCCTGCTAGTCGCCTGCTGCCTATGAAGATTCCCCTTCTCATCTACCTTCCTTTCGCTTTTTTTTTTTTTTTTTTTTTTGATTTGGAAATGAATAAATCATTGAGATCGTCCTCTCTCGGAGTGTGAATATCTGAGTTCTCATCTTTCCTGGATGCAAATTAGCCGTGATCAATAGAAGGTGACGAGCGGCGAATCTAAATGTTAAAAAAAGAGAGAGACAGGGCGAGAGAAGACTGCTAGACGAAGCACAGAATGAGACAAAGCGAGAGAACATTTAAAGTAGGAAATTTTCCCTTAGATAAGCAGTATTTTTAATGATCGCCACTCTCCCCCCGTCGCTCCGGTGTTACACTGTCAGAATCTGCTTAACACTGACTTCTGCCTCCTTCATTAAACACAGTTTCTTGACAAAATCTGGAGCGCAAATGTTATTATTTTTTAAAAATAATACTTACTCCTAAAGAAAGGCGTCAAGTCTTTTGGACGCATTCAGTTTATCCACATATTTCACACAGTCTCCCTCCTCACGGTTTAATTCCTGCAAATAAGTTGCAGATGAAGAGGAACCGTAGGGTCATGATAGTGACACTCACATAATGACCTTAGCTCCGGGAACGGCTGAGGGCTCCGAATAATTGGTCCTTGGCCCTAGAAACACATCTGACATACTCGGCTTCAGAGGAAATGGAACACTGGAGCCGGGATTATTAGCTCATGCATATATTTTGAATTCATCTCCATAGGTAAAATAATATAATCACAAACAGGCTCGCTGGAATATCTACGAGGATTTACGTGTCTTAAAAAAGATGATGAGACATCTGAATTTCAAAGTACTTGCTTTGTGTCTTTAACGCACACTTTTTAAACCTCTACAGGTTTATTATTTGATATTTACGGACATTGGTATTGGTACAAATTGTTTTATACTGCGCAGGTAGCATCATGCTCACATTACACATGTATATTAATATATAAATTCAATATTTTATTTTAAGTCATGCATGTCTCTATCTAACACAAAGTCTTTGCCTATATTATCAGGTCAAATCTGAACTCATCTCTTTGTAGTGTCTGAGTGCAGATGGAGGAGTGAAACCTGATTGGTTGCTGCAAATGGCCCTCTGCCTGCAGCAAACTAACTGCCAGGCACTTCACATGAAGAAAGGCCTCAAGATGCAGCTCGCAGATGTTCAAGTAATGTTGGCCATGTGGGTGTCAGGTGAATGAGATCCATGGATTACAGAAATGCATTAAACGCATACGCACAATGTCAACACACGCTCATATTAAGTAGCAGGAACACTGTGCGGTGTTTTTTTAAATACCTATTTTTGTCATTTTGTGTTAGATGAAAATAGGGGCAAAACACACCTTCCCTCTAATCTGACAAATTGCGCCGGGAGTCATTCATGAAAACTTTTATACACACAAATTTGATCTTTTTAAGATTCTTCAATCATTTTCTTTTTGTTATAACCATTGTTATGACTAATGGCAACTAATGACAAGTACAATTGATTGGAAAAAAAAAACCCTGATAAAATCTTACATATTCAAACAGTCACTGGTATCTTTAATGTTTTATATCATATTTGATGTATAGCTCATTAGAAAAACAAAATAGGTTATGTTCTTGCTATTAGAAGGTGAGAGGTGACGGTAAATGAGGGGCGATGGGATGCAGCAAAGGTCTAACGGTAACCCAAACCTCAGCAGCAGGGCTTATGTGGTTATTTATTCCAATGATATCCTCCCAAGCTCTATCTTACACTGCTGACACTGAATAACATTATTATTTGTGTTACTTTTTTTTTTTAACAGCAGTCAGAGACTGTTGTTACCAAGAATAAAAGACACCAAACACCAAGATTTTTTGATGGCAGTATTTGATATATTTACATTGTAATATTTAAACTCATCTCCACCCACACGCAATAGAAAACACGTTTAGATAGTATAAAATACAGAAAGTGAAACATTCAGTGCTGCAGATGTCAGCAGTCAGGAGACCGTCTCATTGCATTCGCTGCACTTTCTAGTACTTTGTGTGCAATGTGTCTCCTGAGGAGCCTCCCCTCAGCATTTGACGATGCCCAGGTTTTCTACCATGTAGTCAAAATAATTGAAAATGTTTTTAGTTATTCATTTGAATGCAGTATTCGTGCCAACATACACGCTCAAATAAATACTTTCCATTATATTCTATGTAGCACAGCCTACAGGCTAAGGTTAGAGGGTAGAGCCATGATAAGGGATTTGATTCCCGTTGGAGCCACCCACCCTTGTTTAAAAGGCTACCAAGGCTCCTTGGGGGTTTAGGGGGTGGGGGGTGCATTCACCAAAAGTGGCATATGTTATGTCTATATACTGAGAAGCTCCCTGCTGTGTCCTGTTGGACAAGAGCTGACTAGGGGGGAGGGTAAGAAACACACCAACTCAAAACCCATGGTCTGGCTTTTATACTGTGGTCTTTGCAGGGCACTGAGCTCTTTAGCTTCCTTCACAGCCCTGTAGCTGCTTGTGACGTCAAGCAGAGCGTGTTCTGCTCTACCAAGGACATCTGTCTGTAAGCGTCTGGGGGGCCGCAAGCAGCCCCTCAGGCCAGGAGGAGGGTGGGAGGGAGGGAGGGTAGAATGAAAAGCCTTTGTTAAAAACAGCAGACATGGAGAACGGCAGGTTGGCCATGATGTCTCCTGCAGTCATCCCCCTTTTCACTCCAAGTGTATCAGACTGCTCCAAGGTTCTTGCCGTATTTTGGACATTTTTGCATCATAAGGGAGCACACTGCTCTTTCTTCTGTGTTGAGAAACAGCTTTGTTATTTTTTATTTAGGTCTTGACAGACATTTTTACCAATCTGTTAAAGGGTACAGACAAGTTAAGACATATGACAGGTGACATCATTCAAGATTTGGGAAACAGGTAACTAAAAAAAACAAAAACAATAGTAAGACTGTCAAATGGATCAGATTTTTTTTCACTTGCACATATTGAGTGCAATTCGTGCTCGTCTTCTTATTCTCTCTCTAATTCTAAATTTGTTTGTAATAATGTTGTGAGAATAATAATGAGAATAAAACATAACAAAGCCAGAACATGGAGAGACTACAGATTTGTTTTTAACATATGAAAATACATGAAAATACAATCTTTTGTCAACAACATGTCAACAAAAATTCACAACTGCAAAACAAAACAGGGCCAGAATGGGTTCAGTTCACAAGGCAATGCCAAACGTCAGTAATGAAAACATGACATTATTCAGCTCTGCCAAGGATTCACAGCGTTAGTATCCTGGACGACGCGCCACGGCTAATCTTCTTTTAGTTTATTAGTACCACCTGCACTGGTTCAGGTGTACGCTGCGTGTCAAAACTACGCTGCTGATCAATATTTATTGCGCTGAAAGCAGAGCCTTATTGGAATATGATTTAGGAGGAACAGGAAACAACTCTATGGCACAGTTTATCTGGTCTTGGTGAATACATGTTATTTAATATCGAGGGATGAGATTTTTGAAGTACATGAAGATTTTTCTGTCATTTATTCTCGTAGGAGAGATTTTTCGACTCGTTGCAGAGAGTGTGTGTAGCAGCTTGAGATATAGGTCTGAAATCCTGCTGTGTGTTTTTATATTGAGTCAAACTTTAAATGCAAGACGTGATTCTTGAGTAGAGGCTGGGATCTGATTAATTCCAGCTTCAGTTTGCATATTGTGCCATTATAGTGTTAACTGATGGCATCAGAGCTCTGTGCAACTGTGTTCTTAATCACATTCACCCTGAAATGCACATATCTGTAGTTGCCATCAGTTCCACAACACAGTCACCTGACGTTGTGCATTTTGTTGTTTGTGTGTGTCATTGTGTGTGTGTGTGTGTGTGTGTGTGTGTGTGTTTGCGTCAAGACTAAAACCTCTTTCTAACAAAGCTGCAGATTGATTCTGTTGAAAATGTTCTACATCTGCTGACCTTTGCTAATAATTTGACTTTACAAGTCCCAGTTCCCTGCTTCAAAAGGGCATACAGGCAGACTGGAAGCACTGGTATTTAAGTGACTTCCAAACAGAAGATATTTATGCGGCACCATTGATCGGACCTGGCAAATGTATGTGCATCCTGCCAGCTGGTTATTTTTCCAGTCTAGGTGGAATCTGTGTGGTGACCTTTTGCAGTTTTTGGTGAAGACTGCAGTTATAGTTTGACATTGCTGGCAGGTTAGCCCAGAAGGTAAAGAGAGAGAGAGATTCTTGTACTTTTAAGTCAGAATTTTGATTTCCTTTATTTGTCTCCAAACAGGACAAATTAGCTGCTCTGCTATCCGAGTAATTCAATGTAGGAAAGGTCTGGAAAATCATGACAAGCACCAGAAGAGACAAGCCGCATTAGTTGAGAAACAGCAATGGCATGTAGAAACCTGGTCATTTCATTTATGATATTCTTAACAGAGTAATTGTTAAACACCACAAATAAATAAAGAAAGCAAAAACAGACTGAAAAGTGACCAGAGAATGGTACCAACGTCTCGTAACAGAAATCTGAGGACTGGCAACATGTGTCCACAAGCTGCTGCTGGTACTACTTCATGGCATTTCTACACGTGTGATTGTATTTAAATGGTACGCAAATGATTTTTAAAAAATGATCTAATCAAAGCCTGCCCCAACTCTGGCTTCTGTCATTTGGTAGTCGTCAAAGGAAGGTAGACTCGGCATAGTGGCACCAGATTGAAATCAGGAATCAGTCTCTCCGTGTCATGGCGGCCTCATCACTGACGGGAAACGCAGACTGGAGGGTTGCAGATGGTAAAATGAAGTCTTCATTTATCATACAGTCATAAATCTGAAAATGCAGGCAGTTGCTGTGGGCGCTGGGAGCCCATGCCTGGTGCCAACTGCCAGGCAGAGATGCCGGCATCCTGGTGCCATCAGTGAGATAGCGGACCTCTCTCTCTCTCTCTCTCTCTCTCTCTCTCTCTCTCTCTCTCTCTCTCTCTCTCTCTCTCTCGTTCTCTTTTCTGCTCCATCGCTCTCTCCCAGCTCACTTTGCAGTGAGATTCTTTAAGGTCAGGCCCGGAGAGATTTGTGTGTGTTGTTTGTGGCAAAGCATAATAAGGTTAGCATTGATAATATTAATGCTACATTTGCCATGTGGATAGAGGGCAATAATCATCTCCACTCTGTTAGCCACGTCCGGCCACGATCCCCCAGTTCCTCTGCCTCCATTCGTAGAAGCGTTAAGACCCCTGACTTGAAAACCACTTGATGGACTTGTCTGTGTCATTGCTATCACTTAGTATTTGTATAACTACTATTAAAAAAATTAAGTAAACGGTTTAGATATTCAGCTGGTCGGTACTACTGCTATTATTTCCTCTACTTTGTGTTGTCAGCGTCTAAATCTTTCAAAAGTTTCGCCGTGCTAATGTGAAGTGGCAACACCCTAAAGGGCATGCCTTGCCAGCGGGGTTTTAAGGAAAAAAAAATCAAAGGCAACTGCATGCACATTTTAGATCAGACTTTGTACACCACAGCAACCTTTTACGGAGCGCCATCTGAAAGTAACATGAAATTTCCCCCTTGATCAGACAACACACACGCCTCACACAAACACCAGCGCCCAGCGAACACATGCTGAGAGATAACACAAAAGAACATGAAAGACATGAAAGCGCACATTGATTGTCCCTGTTCGCTTTCGACCTCTCTTCCCCAACGGGCAGGCGCGCAGGCGAGCTGGTAGGTAGGCATTCCCTGTTCTGTGGCCAAGATTGATAGGCACGCACGTGTGTGTGTAAGTGTACTGTGTTTGCGTGTTGGAGGTAATGCTGACACCCCCTGTGTCATGGCCTCAGGCCCTCACACGTCCACCCAGTAGAAAGGGCAGCTCCCAGCGACGCTGGATTCCCCCCACCTTAGCCCTGCAGATAGACGTGACATTACCTTGGGCAGTGCTTCCTCACAGCCACCCCCTTATACATCACAAACTGCAAAAATCACATCGGGACCATGTGACTAAACCCGCCTCTTTTCACACACAGACACATCCACACATGCACCGTATCTGACAGGCGCTCTGCTAATGGCTGACAACAGGCTTCCATTTTGTTCTGCCCAGGAAAAAGCCTATACAATACAGAGATGGACAGATAGAAGGATGAAGAGGGATATCTCTCTCTGTTACTCTCGTCTCACTGCTCACGCATTAACACCAGGTCTTGCAAAGGTTCTATATGGTGATAAATTTTGATTGCAAAGGTTCTTGAAAATTAAAATTTTGGAGATCCCATTATTACGGTGCATCAATACGTAGTTGAAATATGCACATTTGCACATTGAATAAATTGTTGTTTATATCGGTACACGTTAGATTGACATTGGGGTCACTGGTCCATACAGGTAACCTACTAGCACAAGTGTGCATGTGATACTGGGGGGGTGACGTCACATATGGTGTAGAGAGTAAGAGTTTATCTTCTAATGTTTGTGTTCTGTCTTCATCAGATGCAACAGCAGGAACTGGCCCAGATGAGGCAGCGAGATGCCAACCTTACAGCACTAGCGGCCATTGGACCCCGCAAAAAACGCAAGGTGGATTCACTGGGGGCCACCCCATCAGGGACTGAGGTAAGACCTGGACTCACTCAAAGACATAATGGCTATATTTACAATTGATCCAGGTGCCACTGCTGACTCGATATTAGTTTTACCAGCAATTTCTGCATGAAATCTTTCTAACAAAAGAGAGGAAGAACTTCAAAAATAGGAACTTTTTATTTATCTCAGTTATACTTGTTGTCTGACAAACATAATACTATATGGGGAATATATCGTACCGTTCCTAATAATTTCAAGGGCAAGCAGAGCGCGACTCAGCATATTTTGCTTTATATTGTAAGTTGTACCAATAGATCATTAGGATTCAAGCTTAAGTTCAGTTTGCTTGTTAGCACAACATTTACTTAGCAAGGTGCCATGCACAATACAATACAAACACCAAGTTGGTGCCAAATAAAATTGAGAAAATAGTGTGTAAAAAAGTACACGAGCTGCTTCTGGCATCATGATTATGAGGAACACCTTGAAGAGTTCTGCCAGTGGTCAGAGATCACTGATTGACTCAGAATTCAGTGTCAGTATTGGATACCTTTTCCTGCAGAATATGTCTGATTGTGTGTCTTCACTGCTGAGGTTGTTTAGTGAGAAAGCTGTGAAGCACAGTGGTGGGTTGGCGACACAGTGTTCAGCCCCCTGAACCATTGTTCTTGTGTTTATTCGTCTACAGAGTGCTCGAACATGAACAAATCTGAAATCTCCGATTAGAGTCGTGAGCCAATACCTTTCTGGAGGCACCAGGGAGTGGGTTCGTTTTGTGGACAGGGTTCTTTGTTGGTTCCCCCCTTCCCCCACAGCTTTAGTTTTGAAAGCCATTGTATTGTTAAAGGGATAGTTCGGGTTTTCACAAAGTGAGATTGTATGAGGTACTTACCCATAGTCAGTTTTTCACCTGCAGTAGACATCCCCAGTGTGGAGAAGCAGAGAGGAGTACCAGCACAGAAGCTGAGCAGTGTACTGCTGTGGACAGGGGCAATAATAAAACATGTTTTAGCCACCTAAATAAAGGCCCACCTAAAAAAATCAAAAAAATATAGTAATCCTATGCATGCTGCACACTCTATACGCTGAAGATCTGCTGTTTGAGTGCTGCTGCGGTGTAATACCTAAGAATACAGACGTTCTGCAGTTGGATATGTCTTGCCAAAGTAAGGTGCTGTCTGACAGAAAGGTAAAGCGTTGAAAATTTTCTTAAAATATAGCGTACACTTTTTTTATTTATTTGGGTGGATAAAACACGTTTTGTTGTTGGCCCTGTCCACAGCAGTGCACTGCTCAGCTTCTGTGCTGCTACTCCTACCTGCTTCTCCACAATCGGGACATGTGGACCACAATCTACTGCAGGTATTAAACTGACTATGGATAAGTACCTCATACAACCCCACCTCAAAAATCCAAATTATCCCTTTTAATAGCATGCGTCCTCTGTAAAGCATTAGCCAAGTTTAGGAATCTGTCTAATAATCCATTTTCCACAATCAAGTTAGCCACCGTGGCGATGATGGTAGGAAATATCTGTGTATGTTACAGGGAGCGTGGAGCACGGTGGCGTACTACCATGTGCCTGTTCTTAATTAAGCTGAACTGTGTTATTATAAAGGAACCGTCTCCTGTTTGAGCTTCCAAAAGCAATGACTTGAGTATCATGTTTCTCCAGCACAGGGTCATACATGAAGTCCTACACAGTTGCCGTACCAAGTCGCATTTTCCTCTAGGCAGCACGGGCAACATTTAAATTCCACATATTCATCTGTAAATATGATGAATGTAAAATAAGTCTGAATTTTGAATGTCAATTGGTCATTTTAATAACCTGCTTATCGAGTTGCATCTTCACATCCTTGGCTTAGCAGCGGTATGCTGCAGAGGAGCATGGTAATGCACACGGTAAAAAAGCATAAATAACAATATAAAAGCATTACTTCTGGTCCTTGAGTGCAGTGCCAACCTCTTTCAGTATGTTTTACCCTGATGGGTATTAGCCCGCGACCTTCTGCTGCATTGAAAAAAAAAAAAAAGCTGCTTTTCTAAACCACTTTCCCAATTGCACTTACACAACATAAACATGAATATACATTATTCTGGAGTTGTGTTTTTTTTCTTTTCTTTCCTTTTTTTTTAATGTCCTGTTCATGTTTAATTAGAGGGGCATAATGAAGTGAAGTCACAGTGTGCTCCTCTAGAGTGATTGCAGAGGGGGCGGAGGAGGAATCTTAACTTATTTTCACTTCATTTTCACCTCTTCACATTTCTTCATTTCACATGGGCTGGAAGCGCCTGCGGCGTTCTCTTTCCCTTCTCCAGAGCAAAGTGAATGTGACTTTTCTAAGGGGGTCACAGGATGCCTGGAGGCCTGTGGGTGTTACTGGACTGTTGCCTGCTCTTAGCTTCACTGAGGGGCTTGTCATAGATTTCATCTCCACAGAAATAAGCCGGGGGGCCCTGGCCAGGAGCACAGGCAGCCAACGTTATGAAGGGCCCACGCTGATTATTTCCCTCTGACATCGCATCCTGAGCTTTCCGCATTAATCCCAGACAAAGGCAGCCCTTCAGTGCTGTGCCAGAGCTCAAATTAGGAGCCAGATAATGGCCTTGTTGAGATCCTGCTCTGTTCAAACGAGAGGCAGAGTTCCCGTTGAAACCCTCCTCTTCTATATTCTTTTCCTCGTGCTTGTTCTTTTCCTCGTCAGACCACCTTTCCACCATGTTCGCACTGTGATGGAATTCAGGTGACACAATTTCACCCCCTCAAACCCCCCACATTCACCCACCTTTAATTTAATGCTGGCTTGGCCAGGCTTGGGCCTGTGCCTGGATGTGGATCGCCATGGGCAGTGAAACCGATAGCCAGTCAAGACTGGAGTGTCTGTCTCCAGCCTGATCTAGTCTGCAGGAGGGAACAAAGGGGGCCTTACAGGGCTCCTCAGGGTGGATTAGTTCCAAGGAGCCAATGGCTGGGTCTGCTGGCCGGCTCACTGGAAGAGGGCCGGCTGTGGCCCCAGCAGTGGGTCACAGCACAGGCAGGGGCCGCACAGACACACACGGCAAATCTCCCTCCGGCTCACTTCTTCCCATCGTACAGCCCTAACCCTCCAATCAGCACACACGTAGGCTTTTGAAGTTCAGCACAAAAGTCAAGGGCTACCTTGAGGACGGTGGAAGGATGAAGTGCAGTGACAAAAGTCGGCTGAAGGTGGGTGGAAATGTGACTGAGGCTCAAATGACCATTGCCCTTTAAGATATCAGCTTGAAGATCTGGCCAGGTTGTGGTTTTGGAGAACATACATAAAATACATAAAAATTCTTTCTTCGCATGTATTGTGCAGCTCAACTAACAGCACCTATATATCAGTGCTTGAACAGTATATATATCAATTCTCTGCTCCTCTCCAGCCACATCAATATTTGTATATTGTATGTAGAAGAGATAGCTCGATGGATGGCGGATGGGAAACAGTCTGTCAAAGAGAGCTTTACTCAATGATTATTCCATCACACCCTCTATATTCCGTCCTTTCACACAGTAAACATTATTTGGACACTTTACAGTTTCATTTCCCCTCCCCATTGATTTTTGTGTTATGATCTCTTCCCTTTCCATTTTGTGAATCTTTTCTAAATTGCATGGCCTCTATGTTGCTAGCTTATTATTAATATTATCATTATTATGAGAAAAAAGACTCCTGCAGTACATCTAAGGCTAGCATTAAAGGTTCTGCGATGTAAGATGTACCCCGACACACAATGTCCTGCAGTGTGAAATATGCTCCGAGCATTGAAACATCCTTGACACATTTACAAGCTCAGAGTTATCATCCAGGCACTTGGGCCATTTATCACATCAAAGGAAGAGCTTTTGTTTGTTGACGTAAAGAAAAAAAAAAAAAGACGACAATAGCAGCTAAATTGCCCCGGTTCGTACAGCCACGCTGCCTTTCTCCTATCTGTCTCAACCAGGCACAATGCAAGGGGACAAAGGTAGGCGAGCGATTTAATAGTGAGAACAGTCTATTTTTCCATTTGAATTCATTTCACCTTCTTTCTTTGAGGCTGTAGATCAGAAAGAAGGAGTGAGGCAATAGAGTGAGAGGCATGGGGAGAGAGGGGGAAAAGCACAAGGAAAACTGATGCCCTTTCCTCCAGCTAAATTAACAGGAATCACGTGGAAAACAATCTGAGTCTCCAATGAAGGAGGGGAGGAGGAGGAGGGGGGGGGACCATTAAAATTAGCCTCAAGCTATGGACTGCACCCAATATCACTAAAGCTGCACTCACTACAGATGTGGAGGCTGGCTTACAGGCAAACTATGCTCTGTTCTATAGCTACAATTAAAATCAACCTCACTGCCAAAAAATAGGAGGGGGAAAGAGGGGGTAGAAAGGCAGACATGGAACATCAAAGACAGATTGAAATGTGTAGTCAGTAATAAGAGTGGTCTCCAAGCCCCGAGGTTCTCCACGGTCCCCTTGTTAATGAGAAATTTTGACCTCTGGTTTGTAAGTTAAACTTGTAATCTCGGTTAATGAAGTAAATCAATCCCAACTCGGGAGTGTTCAGTGTCTCTCCCTTTGCCTTCTCCCCGCCAACCTCCCCTCTGTCCTTCTCTCTTGTGCTTTTCTCCTTCTTCTCCTCCTCCTCCTCCTCCTCCTCCTCCTGCGTCCCTCCCAAAGTGCCGCCTGGGAGTAAAACGGCCAGGTCTTCAACCAGACAAACAGGAAACTCACAGAGCACAAGGGTTCCGGCGCTGGAGGGAGGGTGTAAGGACTCAGAGGACTAGGACCAACCAGGCTGTTTGGTTAAGGAGACAAGCCAACTGAAAGCTAGCAGAAGGGACAGCGTGGTTGAAACCATTCGCTTCTCTTCACCCTGCCTCCTCTTGTCTTTCCAACTTTTTCCCTTCTCTGCCTGGAGTCTGTTGGGGCTAGTATTTAGTTAAAAGTCATGCCTGCTTGCTGATATAGAACATCCATGTCCTCTTACTCTCCTCCTCTATATGTCCAAGCTACACTTAGTGGGACCTTTCAGCTCCACTTTAACCGTATGGATGCTGCTGTTAAATCCACTGAGCGCATTGACATTAACCTCTTAATAGCAGCTATTTGTTTATTTCGCATCGCTAAAGCAGTGCATGAATTCTATCAGGCTCTAATGAAGCATAAGGATTCCTGTGTGGGTTCCCCTTCTGTTTAAACTACATAAATATGATTAAAGAGGGCACGGAGAGGCTGCTATTGGTTTCATAATGTCAAGGAGATTGTAATATTAGTTAGACATTACGTCTCAAGGCATTTCTGTATTTCCAGCGAGGACACAGAGGAGACAGAGTCAGGTCTTCACATTGGTTACAGGGGCTTACTGGCCAGATGCCATGCGTTCTTAGAGCTTTAACACAGTGCACTTTGCCAACTTTCCTTTCCCAACCACAATGCAGAGCACAGTGGTCACCACCAGTGCTTATTGTGCTATAGCATTAGCATTTTATATTGAAATACCTTGTGCAAAATATAAAAACATGTCACGAGTACCTAGATCTGTTGCATGAAATACACTTTACATTGCAATACCAAACACTGGAAGACCATCAATGCGTCAACTACACGTTTTTTACGGGATGATTTTTACATACTTTTTTAAAATCCTTATTAAACCTTATCTATTTCCTTTGAAGCAAATACAGCCATTTAAATTGTAAACATAAAACTTATAAAGCAACAAACTAATTAATTACATGTTCCAGCTATAACGAAGGGTCATCAATATCAATTGATATAATTCCCATAATGATAAAACTTGAAACTTGACTTTTCAACATAAATACTAGCAGCAACACATATTTCTATTTCTATAAATACTGGAGAAAAAAAACACTGAAAAAACACAAGCTTGTTATGCTATTAAAATATTGTTGTTGTTTATATCATATACAGTTTATATGTATATGATATGAACGGATGTTTCTCTATTGTAGAGAAGACGTGGCATGAAAAGAATAATTTACTTCCTGACATGTTTGTATCCTGCTCTTCACACACTAATTGAAATAGGTATAGAATGAGGGAGCAGAAGAGATACTGTAGCAGCCTATATTGTCTGTTAGGTCTTGAATACATGGCAACTGTCAGCTTGACTCAGTGTCACTGGCTTTAATCCCTTCATTCGTGGAAAGGGGGCAGAAAGGGGCTCAAAGACCAGTAACGCACATAGATGTTTCTGGTGAGTCACACTTAAAGAAATAAGACGGCAATTAAACATTCTCAGAGACGAAGAGAGGATTCCTACATCTAGATCGTTCTCCCTACCAGATCAGATCATAAAGGAATATATATTTTTTCTAATACCTATTTTTCTAAAAATCAATCTGCATCACTACAATAAACCTCCTAAAGTCACCTCAGGAGAGAAAACATTACACAGATACACTAAGGCTCGAAAACACAACTGGAGATCCAATTTTCTATAAAAAAAAAAAAAAGTTTATGAAAACCTGTTGTGCTTTTGACAGTGTTTGTAAATCTTTTCGTGTAAATAGCTTAAAGGAAAATATAGTGCGTTACATGTGAACTCAGGCTTATAAGCTTCCAGGAACAGGTTTGGGACAACGCCGTCTTATATTTTAAGCATTTATATGAGAGCGTCATGCCACATTCTTCCCTCTAAATACTCCATCCTGATAATGATCGTGTTTGTCTCTGTGCTGTTGAAGAGCTGCTTTGGACAATTTGAAGTTGTGGGTGACTTTGTGCTCCACCCAGTCAGACACACAAAAAAAACAAAAAACCATTATGATTATACATTTAGGATGTATGTATTTGATCCAGCTAATTTTGATGCTCTACTTCTGAAAATTCTTTAATAGACCTTGCATTCACATATGTACATAAATGTACACATCAGTGTTAACACTGTAATCTCCCTATTTAAATAAGAAGCTCCTATATATCCATATTCATGACAAAGTAGTGATCCCCCTCAATTCTGCCTTTAAAACTTTGCCCTGAAATAATGGTTAAATATACAGTTTTGACAACAAAGTTGAGCCCCGGGCACTTAAAAGATACTCATCTTAAAGAAATTAATTACCTCCCTTGTTAATCTTGATATAATTAAATTTCTGAAGAATGAAATTTGCTGTCTTCCCCCCCCCCCCCCCCCCCCCTTCGCCTCGTTGCTATGGAGGCGGGCCGATAATGGCTGGCTCTCTAGCTAGCCTGCTGGCCAGGGACCTGGGGACAGCCTAACATCCTGGGCCCCATGCTGTGCTACACCGCACTGTGCAAACCCACTCTCCTCATCCTACGCCTTCACCACTCATAGGGATAATCGGAGAAAATGCCTCAATCACTGCTTTGCCTGTCTGCGCCTACTTGTGTTACTTCATCCTGGAGGAGATGGCAACTCCGGGCCTCTAAATTCCTATTCTTAATTTGTGATATCGTTGTCGAACGACTTGAGAGTTTTAGAGTGCGGCTGCTGCTAATGAAGTTGTCAAAAAGAAGCCTCTGAAACTTTACATGGTGGAGCCGTGGAGAGCCTGGAGAGTTCTTTCTGTTATGGCTCACTTAAGAAACTGTGTCTTCGTGTGACTTACTGTCGTTATTTATAGGACCTCCTGCGATGCTGTTAGATTTAACCCTGATTGCTTTGTGCAGCGCAGCACCGTGGCATTACTGGGGAGCAGTACATTTTCTTGTCGCTATGTATTTAAGTTTGTTTTCCCTTTGACTGTAAGTTTTATGTCAGCTCCATTGTCAGCTGTCAAGGGTTGAGCCTGCTGGAAAAGATCTTTCATTAGCTGTTGGCAGGGGGGCAGAAGAATGCCAAGGAGGGCGGGGGAGAGGGGGTAATATGTATGGAGTAGGCAAAATGCTACAGCTACATAGCAGAAATGCCAACATACAGAGTAGTTTGAGTTTTCCAGAGTCTGATTCAGGACTTTTTCATTTTGGACGTGTACATTATGCATCCTGTAAGTAGTAGCTCTCTGCTTAAAACAAAATACAGTGTGATGGAGCATGATCTTTACATTGTGCAGTACTGCATCTCTAGTTCATCTTTAGTAATAGTCTAGTTGCATTTTCCACAGTTCTGTCAAAAGCATGATTTTTTTTTCTTTTGTAAAACCACTTTTTTTCTTTTAATAACCTTGATATATTTAAGTATGCATGGCGAAATGTCATTGGAAGTGAACCCTTGATATTTAAATATGCTGTGGTTGTGTGTGTGTGTGTGTGTGTGAACATGGGATGTTTAAGATCTGGGTGTATGAATTTTATGTAAAATGTTTGTGTTTGTCTACTGCACATAACCCGGCAACAGAAAACAACTTGAATGCATGCAGAGAAGTAAAATGCTAATTTATTTTTAATTTTTTTTTGGTGAGCCTTGGGAACTTCTTGCTTTCTGACGACATTTTGAGGTTACATTTTGATGAACTGACTAGTGAATAATGATCAATCAGTGAGATGATCAGATAACGACCCCCATTATTCTCTTCTCTAAGCTTTTTACTTACAGACCCAAAAAGTGCGTTATTTTTCTCTCTCAGTCTCCCACTGTGAGAGGCCCTGCGTTGGCTTCTAGTTAACACTTCAGCTACCCCTCATAACTTCGACCAACCAACAGCTACTTAACTCAACAGAGATGATCCATGTAAATGAATAACACAGTACTTTTTTCTGTCCTTTACTCTAAGGACCATTTATTGCATTGTTTTCTGTTAAAACATTATTGTGATACAGCGTTCCCTATTTTGTATTTTAATGCAAAAACAGAACATCTAAAATTAGCTTCAGAAAATAGTGAAAGAGAACAAACAAGGCGATCCATTAGTGAGGATGGGTTATTGGCTGACTTGCCTCTTCTCATGGCGGCCCATTAAAAGTGGTAATGTCTGCCTGCAGCAGTGCCTGGGGAAGAAGAAGGAGGCCATGGAAGGCATATTTCACATGCATCAGACACTGGAATTAAATAGACCAATGTTCCCTAAAAAGACTGAAGTACATCTCTTTCTGATGTGCGTCCCGGGCAAAAATTCATTGATCTTAGAATGTCCCTTGGCAATTATAAAATATTAAATCCAAGTCGCACTTTTCGGCTCAGCTTAATTTTTTTTTTTTTTCCTCGCTTTTCACTGCTTTCCATTTGACCAATTTAGAAAAAAAAAAAAAGTTAGAAATGGATGGCCAGGGAAAAGAAGGCACTGGTAATAAAGACTGCACCCACTTTTAGACATCTTTTGTTATGTTTCTGTATTGTTTTTGCAGAACATCTCAGATCATTAAATGGGATAAGGGTCTCTGCAAAAGCAGAGAGTGCCCGAAACGTGTTATTACAGCATCAGAGCCGTGTTAACCAGGAGCGCAAGTGACTGGAATCGGAAGCACACAAGGGAGTGAAATTGCTATGACATCTTTATTTCTGAGCACAAGGTCTTCTTAGCTGCTGATGCCTGTTTCAGCACTCTGGGGATTACAAATATTTGTCAGCTGCTTTCCGTCGGTGCTCTCCTCCCTGACCCCTTTACGTCCTTCGGAGAATACAGAAGGGTCTACAGTTAATTGCCCAAATCATTAAATTTACCATATATCTCAATAAATATAATCAGCCAGCTGTTTGACAAGGTACACAGTTCATTAAGTCGCCTTGCTTGTTTGTCGTTTCCCTAATTAAGATTTAGAATCGATCATTGAGTGTGTAATGTACAGTGTAGCTCGGCTTATACAGGGAGTCTCTCTCTGCTCTGCGAGAAAAAGGAATGGCATCCGCTTGCTAAAGCTTTACCATTTAGCACACTGACTGCAATGGGAATTAGACATCCTGTGCTAATTAGGGAGGCCAATTAACTGTGAAATTCAGGCGCTTTTGACAAATAATCTCAGCAGAATTCAGACATCATCATGCACATGAATGTTATCAGTCCTGAATGGAGAGAAGATGAAGGCTGTTGGCTCCAGTTGGATTCCTGGCTGTGTCGCTGAAGACGTGCGCTCCCAGTAGTGTGTTGTACATGTGAGTTAGCATGCACACTAACCTATTGTTTCCCAATTTGCCTGAATTGACCCACTCTTTATGTACATGCCCACTAAAAATCCACAAAAGCAAAATATGTTTGATTAATGCTTATTAACTATCACATAATTAATACTCAGTGCACTCTGAGAGACAAAAGAACTGTACTAAACACAGACTTCTGCTGTTTTGCAGCAGAGTCATCAGGTCTGACTCTGGTTTGGCCTCCGAGCAGTAGAACAACAACAGTGTTGGCTGTGTTTGGCACGCCGTCCAGCACTTGACCTCTGTTCACTTTTCCCGAAACAAAGAATTGGCATCACCAGAGAACCTCAATGTTTCATTCTCATTTTGATTCATGATCACATGTATTTTTTAGATTGCATAAATTATGTATTTGTTGGACTAATGAACGCCCTCCACAGACAGAACTTTGGGAGAGTTGTGAATAGCTGGATATGGCCTCTATAACACCCGCATCAGTGTCCTGATTGCATGTCATGGCAGTTCTGAGAAATAGATATGGTTTGGCCTGGCCTTTTGGAGCAATTTTTATGTACGTATACAAAAAGGTCCAGAGAGCCACATAATGTAAACATACCTTCTGGGCTGGTCTGTGTCACTACACACCACTGCTCTGTTGAGTGTTTGTGTGTGTGTATTGAGGTGTGTGCTGTGCCATTTATGCGTGTGTGTGTGGTCTGACACGTTGACAACTTTAAAGCAGGCCCCTGCTGTCTTTATTACCTGTCTGACCTATCCCGACGGCTTTGTTCTCCCAAAGCATAGAAACACATTGAACTGTGCTTGTGATGGCACTTTCTCTTCACTCGGAGTGTAATAGAAAGCCACCATTACACCATGGAAGGCAATGACTGTGGGTGTGTGCTGAAGCTGTTTGGATACCAGGCAGCGCCGGAGGTGTGTTTGCTGGGCGCCGGTGGGCACCTCCTGCAGCTGCCCGCCTCAGGTGCAGGAAGAATTGAGTACTTCCTTTTACAAGATGTGTAATTATTATGGCAGACAAGGGTGTGGATTTAAACCAAGTCAATATGTAGATAAGCGTTATATATATATACACACACATATACACACAGCTGCCTGAGAAACGATGCTGTTGCATGTGGTATAATAAAGCAGGTTTCCAGGATGCTGCGCAGGTAGGAAGGAAGCTTTCTTCCTGTGGAAGATGAGCCTGATGGGAGCAACGAGGCCTCCAGGAAAGTGGCAGCAAAGCTGTAATGAGGAACATCTTAACTGAGGCCAAATTTTGCAAAGCTACCTGCTACCTGCCGTAGTTTTACCCCCAACCACCCCCCGGATTCCTAAATGACAATGTAATAATGTAATTTGTACTGTGGATTCAGTAGGGTTCTGCTGTGGCATATCAGCTAAAGTTGTAGTGGTAGTAATATATTTATAGTATAAAAAATGTTGAATTAACATCATATCTAAATGCCCAGAATGGTAAAGGAAACATTTACTTCTGACTATCTGTAAAAACAGCTTGTTGGATGAAAAACACTGACACCGGGGGTCACAAATATTCACAAAGACACTCTATTTTGGAAAAAGAAAAAAAATCCCCCAGTAAAGTTTTGATCGTCTTTCTGGGCCATCTATATAAAAACATGAAACTCTACTCTTTCCCCAGAAGAGCCTGGATTTTAATCAGACCTGCTCTTCAGACAGCCATTTTCCTGCCGCGTACTTAGCAGGCGTCACATCAGGTGCGTGGGGACCGTCGACAGCGGTGCTGGAACTGAGCCTGTGATGGCTAAATGATGTCAAAAATGGCCCCATTTATGTCATTTTGAGATCAAAAACCAATTCGTAGTGTGAACCTCCATCACAGATGTGCTTTCTAATCTCCTCCATCTGCATATCCACTGTGGCCCTTTTGGTGCGTTCCTTTTTCTTGTTGAAATGTGTCACTGCTCATATGAGGATTTTTGTGAAGACTGACGGTTCAGCGCACGGCACATGTCTGCATAGCGACGGGGTCGTGCTGCCTTTTGGTCCCTTATCTCATTCTCAAGTCAGTGTCTGTTAGTCATCCGATTCTGTGTTATTCAGTTCCGTGCTATTACGCTAGCCTACTCTTTTCCCTAATTAGGCCATTTGCAGGATGCGTTCCCCTTAGTGTGGTCATTTATGTTCAATACCACTCTGAACTGATAGGCTTTTGTTAACTGGTTGTTCATATTTGGAACGTTTCGCAAAGACATCAAAGGGCGGACCACAAGCCTCATTTGGCAACTTCTCCCAGCTATCCATCGGCTGCAAAACACCCCGGTGCCTTGATTATTAACTCAGTCACCACCCTCTCATTCAACTTGAATTAAAAATTAAAAACCAGCAGAAATGACAGCGCCACACCATTGAAAGTAAAGTGTGCAAAACCAACAAGGGCTCATTAGCGAGTAGTTCTGAAGACAAGCATTCTGACTTGAGACTCATTACACTTCTCTATTTTAACTCTAATTGGGTTCATTTTATATATGAAACGCTTTGAATATTTAATGTTGAAAAAGTTCTACTTCTGATACTTTATGAAGCCAAAGATACTTGGCCTGTGTTAATTGTCCAGGTTATCATGCAGGCTTCTCTCGCTCCTTTTTCTCTATCGAATACAGCAGGGAGGGAAAAAAAAAACCATTGAACACATTTCTTGGTGGTTTATTGATTGGATTGTGATCTTCAGACAAATAAAGCCGGTAAATCACAGCAACATAATCGTCATCGGTGTCATTTCGTTTGTGACACTAGCTGCTTTATTGCTGTTGCACTATTCTAATTGTAGACAAAGACATTTCTGTTCATTTAATAGCCAAAAAAGTAACCAATGTGTTAACAAAAATGCTATTACCCCACAATCCTAAATAATTTTGCCAAACTCAAGCTACAAAGACACAGCTAATAAAGGCCTTTTGTAATATTTAACAAGTTGTTCAGCTAGCCAGGATTTGAGCATTTTTAATTAAACAGATTAAAAACAATGTTATGGTTTCTTACTCTGGTTGCCTTCATACAATCTTTTGTTTCTCTCAGGTTGAAAAGAAAAAAAAAAAGAGAGAGAGAGAGAGGGAAGGGGGTAAAAAGCTAAGACTGTGTTTCCAGGCAGGAAAGTTTGAAGTTCTTTGTTTGGGAGCGAGGTTCCGGGTGCAGCACACTGTTTAGCTGGGTGACCCTGTGACTGTCTTCTGAGGAATTGTATGAGCAGCCCTGCAGAATAGTGCTCCAGGGTCAGCTTTCATCTTAGCAGTAACCTGTGGACTTTGAAACTCAGGGCGATGGAATTGCAGCTTTGTCAGTACACTACTAATTAGAAAATTCCTGACCTCGAGCAAGATGTTTTAATTATGTGTTGTGTCAACGAGTTTGCAGATTTAATCCACCGTTGATACACACTCAAGTGTGCAAACTGTGTCGCACATTGTTGTAGATCAAGTGGAATGGTGAATTGCTCCGTCTTTCTCTGCCCCAAATAACCTTACGCCTTTCCTGCGCCATGTTTGTTAAGAGCCATCACATGCTTAAGTAGCCAAATTAGACATGGAGTTAATGTGTTAGCTCGTGAAAAAGCTGGTCTGATTTGCCTTGGTTTTGTGGGAGGCTGAACAATGTGACAGCATTGTGCTGGGTGTGAGCTCTCTGTTGCAGTGAGTCAGTGTGAGGGAAGGCAGGAAGGGGTTAAACAGAAATTGAGCGGGGATGCTGGGGGCAGCAGTGCTGCAGAACATAGCAGTGTTCGTGCGAAGGCAAGTCATTTCCCGAAACACTGCAGACACATGGCCTGCGGCGCTCTAAAACCTTTGGAGACCAAAATGGCTTGCAGGAGTTAGAAGTAATAAGGTGTTTTTTTGCCTTCTTTCTCCTTGACTGAAATTCTGCACGGTTGCTATGCATTGCCATGGAGCTGTGTAGCTGTTTTTATGGTTTATGTGGGTATTAAGATGCTCTGCAACTGGCCATTTTTAAGATTTGTTGTTTTTTAGTTGTGAAGCAAATGGAAGTTGTTTGTTTTAAAAGTAATTCCCTCATATTTTGTTTCATGCCATGATCAGAATGCTAGACCTAAACCCTTTATACCCTCATTTTCCCCTGATTCTCTTGATTTTTTTTTCTTCTTTCAGCTGTTCACAAAATGACAAATTAAAAAAAACACATGTATGAGACAAGAATAAACAGATCTTTCACTCTGCTCTAATTTTTTAAAGAGCACAATGACAATAGAAGGCTTTTTTTTACAGAAAAGGAACCTGTGATGGGAACAAAGGCCGTCTGTGTCAGTGCATGAACATAAAGCTGTGGTATTAGTCCATTCTGACCTCTCTGATTATTGGTGGACTAAACCAAAACCCTTTTCATCCCTTTCTCTGGTTCTGTTAATCTTGGTTGCCTTGTCTGCTTCAAAGAGAGGCTCCGGCATATAATCTGGGTATGTACATCTGTGAATTATTATTCTAATTCTTTATACGTTTATTAGAGCTGAATAAACTCCACATCAAATACATCACTTGGGCAATGTCAGAAAGCCCCGGGCAAATCAGCCGACATCTGTTAACTCTTTCAAAATGGCCTCATCCAGCATGTCTGTGGGCGTAGAGGAGCGAGAAAAAGGAGAGGCGAGAGAGGGAGAGAGAAAGTCTCTGTTGCTGATTAATGGCGGCGGTAGGAGAGGCGTTTCAGGCCGAGTGTAGAGATGAAGCGGGGCTGCACTCCCACGGCTGGGCTCCACACTGTAAACACTGTGAAGGGACGAGGCAGCGTTCCCCAACTGAAATGCGGCGTGGAGGAGAACATGTGGGAAAGCTTTGCTTCCTGGCACATAGTCAGTCAGCCAGGCAGTCAGTCAGTCAGTCCTGCAGTCAGTAAATTAGTCGGTGAGTCAGTCAGGCCCTCAGCCAGTCAGCCAAACAGCCAGTTCTTTAGTTTGTCCGTCAGTCAGCGGATCAGTGAGTCCTTCAGTCAGCCAGCATGTCGGTTCGTCAGTCACTCAGGTTTTTCTAATGGGAGCCTGAGTAGCTTCAATCCTCTTCAACTGTTCTACCAACCAACTGCACTCCACAAGTAGAACACCAAGCTTTTGTACATGCTGACATCGTGGCCAGCTTGTACACAAAATGTATCAGTATTTGACTGCTGTTAATTTTCACCCTGGCTTTAACTTTCCAAAAAACACCACCTGGTTCATCTTTTGCTTCGCTCCTTTGTTTAGCTTGTCAACAGTCTGTCTCTGCTGTGCTATATATGTCCTCCTTGCCTGAAGCGTAGACATCAGAGTTTAAATAGATTTTTTAGCATCAAAGTAATAACAATAATAGAGTAATGTTGCATCATGAATGTATCTTATCTGTTTCTCACCCAACACTGGGGCTAAAGTCTTTATCCCTCAACATGAATACTAAGCAATGTTTTAACCTCATGTTGCAGTCTTAGTCAACACAGTGTGTTAGCCACTGTGTCATCACATACCGGTACACACAGTACACGTGTGTGTGTGTGTGTGTGTGTGTGTGTGTGTGTGTGTTCTCTCACTATACAGCCCCTGTCTGCAACTTCTGCTGTGAGAAGCAGAGTGCTGAGACAGCACCTTGGTCTTTGCACGGCCGAGCAACTCTGTGTGCCTGGCAAAGTGGGTCATTAACCCACCGCCCTAAGGTGTGACCTGGGCCAAATCCAATATTGGCTCCAGCATCAAGGCATCAAGGCACAGGTGCCACTCAGGGTTCAAAGCCACAGATCACCCCCCTTTTTTCTCCTCCTTCTCAAACTATAAAAGACTGAATGGAAATTCCTCAAGACACCTACAAGCATCGCTGCTGCCGCTGCACATTAGGAGACAGGGAACCAAAATCATAGAGAAAGAGGTTGAAAACATACATTAGTAATCAAAAGTATATTTAGCAACATGGTAACTAATTTCAGTCAAGTTTAAGTGAATGTTGTTGGTAATTGGAAGGCTAAGGACCTACTGAATTTGTCTCCTCCTATTAAAAAAAAACATTTGACATATTTATAAAGCCTTACAATAATTATTACATTAATTATTACATTAGTATGTAATAAAAGTGGGATTTAGTAGTCATTCTCATCCCATTGACACAAAGATTGCTATTCAAACTGATTTGGGTCCATTTAGTCATTTAGGCACCCCTAAAAAGATTCTAGTGCTGCTTGTTAAGTACTGTGGACTGAAGTTCCCATTTAACCTGTACTTTTTTGCACATGGAGTTCCACAGGGTGCTATTTTAGATCCAATGTTGTTTGGTACAATTAAAGAAAATCGTCAATTTTATCATTTGCAGTACAGTAAAATATTGCTTATCATGACTAAAATCTACTACACAAAAGAAATAGACTTGGACCTTCACTTATTAAGCTGGAACACTGTATTGTCACCGATTGTCAGCTGTACAAAGCACACTTAGGCTAATTTTATTTACTGTTGTGTGCACATGTGTGAGGGAAAGCCATGAGGGTGAGGGGGTGGTTGAAATAGTGTAAAATAATGTGTCTGGCCCATTGGCACGTTGTCATGTATGTCAACAGAAGACCAGAGCCAGCAAAGAGGCCTTATTATAGCCTCCTCTCCTCTCCTCTCCTCTCCTCTCCTCTCCTCTCCTCTCCTCTCCTCTCCTCTCCTCTCCTCTCCTCTCCTCTCCTCTCCTCTCCTTCTCAGGTTTTATCAACTGCACGCTTTCACTCTCTCTGTTTTTCTCTCTGTCCCCTGCTCCAAACAAGTCAAATGTCTGAAGAGATGTATCGAAGTATCCCTGCGCGTTCTGTACGATGGATATGTCATATGACATAATGCCTCCAAGCGCCCATCACAGATAAAATGACAGATGCTGTTTTTTGCCTCATGGATCTTTCTTGGCCAAGCTGATTTTGAGACTTTCAGTCCCCTGTGTCTCCGTTCTCCTGCATTTCTTCCTTCACTTTTTTTTTCATCCAACGTGACCTTACAAAGCCTGCCATTTTGTTTTTCATTGAATTTCAGACACAATTACTGTGTAATTACGGCGGAAAGGAAAGCGTGGTCGTTCATGTCTTGCTTTCCTTTTTAACTGACACTCAGCCATCTGCTTTGTTTAGCGTTGGTGTGTACCCCTCCCATTCCCACTCTCTCCTCCATGCCATGATTTCCTGCGTGTCCTGGTGAGAGGGATCGGTCTCCATAGATACTGACAACAACCCTAACAACATACTGGTGTTTGGGTTGCTGGCATTCTTTATGTGTATGGCATATAAAGACATAGGGAAGACGAAGGGCGGCGTTGTGGTGAATTCCTGGATGAGCGCTGACCTTTCTGCCTGTATTTGCATCACTTAGGGCTGTCCCTGTCCCTGAAGGGAAGAAGGCATTCTGGGAGCTGTGGCACACTACCAGTGCAGTAATCTCTGGCTATAGTCACTGTTTCCCTCCTCCCCACTATCAACACTGGGGCCACAGCAACACCGCAGCATTGCTGGCCTGTGGCTACTACTGCCCATCCGTCCAGGTGGATGGATGGCTTTGATTGGTAAAATCTGTGGCCCTGTCGCCGGGCTTACTTGTGAGTGGCAGTAATTGGCATGTCAGTGGGCAGGCCTATCTTTCAAATGTGGTCAGCCATGATTGACCTGATTAGGCTGGGGTTGCTCCCCAAAGTAAGGGTCTGGTGTGGGCCCTGAGGTGCTGAAAAGCTGGCTGTACCCACTTGCACTTCAACCCAAGGCAGTCCCAGCATGTCGGCATTACTGGCTGGAGATGGTAGATGTGGTTGAGGCAAGTTGGTGGGAACGGTGGCCTGGCTACCCTCACTCATTATCCAGTGTCCAGGGGTCAAAGAGTCTACTGTGGGAAACTTGAAACAAGGCACTGTCATACAGTGTACCGAAAGACAGGCATGTGAGGGGGCAGGTCCTAAAGGGACTTTGGTTTGATTCTTGTAAATTCATACCCATCATATGTTTGCAATTAAGGCCTGTATGTACTGTGTGTTTACAGAGTGGTGCAATCAATGTAATTGTGAGAGGGTGTTCCTGACTGAAATGTCTGTCTTATTTTTCTCTGCCTGGGTTCAAGTGGGCACTTGCTGGATTTGTTTCCCAGTGTTTCTCATTTCCAAATGTAAATTCATCTCTTGATTTGTATCAGCCTCTGTATACACTTCCTTTTTATCGTTCTCATTTTTCCTGGATCAAATACAACTACAAGGGCTCCATTTCAGAGTGGGACGTCAGCTCATATCTATGTCAGCAGTGTTGTTTATTTGGAGGGAAAATCTGTTCATATTCTGGATGATGTAAAAAGGCATAAAACACACTTACATACAAATGATTTTTTTTTTTTTACCTTGCTCTAAAAGCACATTACCAGTGTTTTTCTCAGGCTCAGCTAGTTGAAGTAAAAAATCTGAGAACACTTGGCTGCACCAGAGGATCTGGACGTTATTAGTAAATCTTTTTGATCTCATTCAAGCTCTGCAAGACAGATTATTTTTCATACTTGGAGGTGTATATATGCTTAGAGGCCACAACATTCCTTACTAGTGATACTGTCAATGTGTTTGCCATTCAACAAAGATTACTTAATTTTAGTGAATGGGAAACACAGTATTTCTTATGTCTAAACACTGTTTCACCATGGAAACTATCACTTAGACTACAATACAAAGACAAAGATCTTCATTAAAAACAAATTCCCTGTAAGAGAAACTGCAAAACAAACACATCTGTAAAGTGGCTAAAGAAACCCAAACAACAAATAAGTCATCATTTAATACTTCTGATAAAGGGCAAAATTGTTGTTTTATTTTTTTTGTTCATGTAAAACAAATAGACAAAAATACATTTAAATACATAATTACAAATAAAGTGAACTTAGCGCACTCTCCAGCAGGGGCCTTAGGATGGGGGTAAAGTTAAGGTTAGAGCTGTAGGTGCTGATAGTCACTGTTGATTAATATCAACCACGTCCACCAGTTTAAAGCTCAAGGCTGGAATATTTCCACCTGTCAGCGGCTTAGTTTCAGGATTCCCAGACAGCTTTGGACGAGTATGGAAAATTGATTTCATCATCTCCATGTCCAGAAGAATTTTAAAATGGGCCAGAAACGAGGCAATACAGCCACAGTCACGACTCTGTGAGGCTGTAGGCACAGTGATGCTTTGAGCTTAATGCTAACATACAGCTAAATGCTAACATCTTTGAGTACACTCTATAGTGGACACTCAAATACTGTGGTATTTATAGGGTTAATGTATTGCATTGTGAATAGGGACACAGACAATGATTATGTATTATGTTTACCATGTTCTTCATCTTAGTTTAGCATGTTAACATTTGCTAACTAGCTCTGAACACAGAGTACTGAGGCTGATGGAGATGTCATTAATTCTGTAGGCAGATGGTTATGAATGATGATGGTGCTACATAAAAGTGAAGGGCTCACCAAAGTTGATGCAATTTGCCTTGTTTTGATAGGTGATGCTTTTTCCTGTTATCCCAATAACTACCTATTTATACCAAACACAGTGTGGTTGTTGAATGAAATAGGATAAATCATGCCATGGTATATTAAAAAGGCGACGTCAAAAGTGTTTTAATCTTTAAGCCTTAAAATCTATGATATTTATTAGAAATAAAAAATGTTAAGGAATCCTGTATGAATTCATCTCACCTTTTGACCCCTCCCACGCTTTCCCGTCTTCAGGTTTCAGGCAGCACGGCGGGCTCTCCGGCCAGCTCCTCCACCCCGTCCACCTCATCGCGCCAGTACACGCGACAGCGCATCACCCGCGTCAACCTCAGGGACTTAATTTTCTACATGGAGCAGGAGAGAGAGACTGCCCACTCCCTCCTCCTTTACCGCGCCCTGCTCAAGTAGCCTCTGCTCCGCTCAGCACCCACCTCAACCTCCTCCTCCTCCTCCTTCCCAGCCACGTGCCTTCAGATCAGGTCTAATGTTTCAGCTCTGTGTTTCCATATGTACTGTAGTGATGTTCGATGTAACTTTTAATAAGAAGAAACAGAGAGAGAGAGAGAAAGAGAGAAAAACTCAAAAATAAAACTGTTGTTCGGTGTCTTCTCTGTTAGTTAGATCACTCAGTTTTAAGGCCATATGAAATTCTTTGTGTTGAAGTTGGATTTGTTAAACAGAGGAACAAAAGTGGTTTTTGTGTTGCAGTACTTGACCCAGAACCTTTTCCATGTATGTCGGGTAGCTGTTTATTTGACGTTCTTGGCATTAGCTTCAATGAACCACCTCAAAGTAAGGGTCATTCTGGTGAAGAGAATTATGTTCAAACCTCAATACAGCCTACGATCTTCTCTACAAGCTATTTATTGAACATAGTTTCAATGAATGTAGTCGAGCTGAACTCAATAAATGAGACGTTACAGATTTCTATATTGAGACATCATTTTGAAACACTGAGATTCCAAATAACAGCATCGCGTTCAATTTTGCTCACCGTTTGTGTAAATAGTTCTTTTTTGAATTATTTTACAGCATGTATATTTTTATCATATGAGCTTTGTAAGAAGAAGAATGACCCATGTGTCAATATTATTATGAAATATTTGAATGAGTTTAAATTAGACTCCTGTAGAGTATTTGTTATCAGACTCCCTCTGACCCCTCTGACGCACTAATCTAATTTCTGATTGGTCACTAGTCAGTATTTTTAGGTAAACACCTAAAATGTGAACATTGTTTTTATAACTAGATGTTTGTAATTTGTGTCCTATCATGCCCACTTTTTTTTTTTAACAGAGTGGTTCATATTAGGTGTAGAGGTGAGAGGGGAAGAGTGAAACCTCTGATACAAACAGACATTCCTTTATCTTTGCCTTTCACAAAGATGTTTTTTGTTGTTTTTTTTAAAGTGAACTGTTTTCCATTTTGCTGGTGGGCCCCTGAAGCCCACTTTCGTCCCCCCCTACTTTGAAAACGATTGAAAGGCAACTGTAGTCAATGAAGCATTTAAGTGCACAATACTCATACTTGTGTGTATTTTGATCTGGAATTAAATATCACAGCTGTAATGTAATGTTTAACTGTAGAACGAAGCATTTGTATGATTCCAGGTTGAAATTTGATGTATTTTTTTTGTTTTTTTGTATTGAAGTATGGGTCAAAATGCTTGGCTTATATTGCATTGTCACCTTGTTAATTATTATTTTATAATTTCTTTTACAGATCCTTATTGTATTATGTAATATTGTCCATTATGCCTTTTTTTTTAAAATTTGTTTTATATATGTTATTTCTATTTAACTTAAAACTTGGCCTCTATGCAGCTTTTCTTGTCATATTGAAATTTATTTAAATATGGGTGACATTTGAAACTATTGTTGTGCGTTGTAAATTTAGACAGCACTTTTTTAATATCTATTTTATCTGACAACTTAAAGCTGTCACTGTATTATAGCAAAGAAATGACTCTTTTCAGTAATGAACAGTATTGCCAATTTCTGTCAAAAGACACTTATTTTTTAATATATTTTCTTTTCTTTTTTTGTTTTTTTTTGATTGGATTTTATGTTTAACACATTTTCATAAATTTTATCTCCAAAGTACCATGTTTTAAAACAAGCACAACAATATCGATTGTGGTGAATCCAGATGATTTTAATAATGGTTTTTATGGTTTCTGATGGTTTCACAGGAGGACATTTCTACTACTACTACTACAGCTTTTTAGCCAAAATATTAGGACAATGTTACTGATGTAAACAGACTGGGGAAATAACATTTCAATGTAAGGGTGATTTGTAAATATTCTTTACAAAACTATGTGTTTATTAGAACCACGTTATTTTTGGTAAACTCTTGTATATACCTTGAAAATTTCTTGTTTGTGTGAAAAAAACAATACTTATGTATTTGTACCTATTTTGTAAAGGAATAAATAAGCTGTTTACTAAACTGAGAAGATGATGTTTTCTTGTTTGTTTGTTTTCTGAAACAGCATACACATAAATATAAAATAACTTAAACTAAATTAAATTTTACTGTAAAATGACTCATTTGTGTTGTGGAGAAATCGCTGAAGTCATAGGTCAATGGTGAGGTCAGGAGGAAAGAAAGTGTTCAGGAGCCTCTGATGTCTTATGCTGTATTATTTATTTGACTCTTGGCCAAGAGAGAATTAGAGACACAATCAGAATACACCTGAAGTGCTTGAAATCGGTCTCACATTCTCACAAACTCTTGATGGTGGAAATACTTTAAACCCAAAAGATCACACCCCAACCTTACACGCCCCAGATTTAGTCAAAAATATTGTCTTTGACCCTCAGAGGTGTTATTGCCAGCCTATTCCAGTCTGGAGACACAGATGTCCGCTAACGCAGATTAGAACAGCAACAGCAAGCTATCTATTATGACTAGGAAGGCAGCAACAGTCCTTCCTTCGACCCTTGCCATACATATTTGTTTAGATATAATGGCACCAGAAGAAAGACAAACAATTACTACTGCCGAGGACCACAAGGCCCATAGAAAATTCCATAACAATCCCCTCTTATTGATCATAAGATCAATACTAACTACTGAATCATAATAATAATAATTACCAAATTTAGAGACCACCAGGGAGTACAGTCAGAATGGGATTGACACAAACATTATAAAACATTTGTAATCACACAGAATTATTCAAAATGACATCCATAAAAATCATCTTTCTAAAAAGGCAATCGGTTTAGATTACTTCATACAATCAGTGAGAAACTTTAAGAACCCCTCTTATGTACCCCATCATCCCATTCCCATGATGTGTGAGTTCCACCTTCAGGCCAACAGGGACCTTTAAGATAGCGAAGATCCCCTACAACACAAAGGTGTTAAAGATGGTCATCAGGGAGGTCACAGATCATGTGCAAATATGCCACTGGGAGAGGAGAAAGATCAAATGTAATATTTCACCTAGTAGATAAAACCCTAGCAATTAGAAGGGATTCTATAAAACAATTGATTTAACATTTTTAGAGCAAATTTCTTCTCTATTTGAAATCAATCACAACAATCATCCTTGAAATCAAAACACTGCAAAATCTTCGACCCATGTACTTTATGTACAGTAGATGGTCACCAACCATGGAGAGGTTACCAGCACATACGATGCATGGTGGCATGGAATCCATTTCCGTAGAACTTTTCCATGAACACTCGATATCCATCAGTTGCATTTCATCATAACCAAATTGTAACTTTGAACTTTTAAGCATGTATTACATTACTGTGAAAACCATCATTGAAAATAGATTTTTCAAAACTGATTTATAAAATGGCAATTTCTAAATGATTAAAATCACATCTCTTAGAATACTAAACAACCAGTAAAGCCAGAATCATCACATAAAGTTAACCTAAAATGAAACACAGAGATAACAGAAAACATAGACACCATTCATTTACAGACCATAAGTCTCCTCTTCATCATTTTCACCAAGAGAAAGATCATCAAGGTCAAAGCCTCGAATCCTTTCACCAAAACCTTCACAATGATAATACCTCTTACCAACTGGATTGGAAACCTCCGGGCGTATACACACCTGGGGTGCTTGGACCACTGACCTTGTTGTCTTCTTCACCATTAGTTTAATCAATGAGATCATACAAGTGCAGAGGAAAAGAATAAGGAGTCCACCGACAAATAGAGTAGTCAAAAATTTAACTAACCCTGATCCCCATGACCCCAAGATACCAGAAAAATCCCCAAAGTTAAACCCATGTTTATCATGTAACTCTTTGATACCTTGAGCTGTGTCATGCGCCATATCCATGACCTCAGCAGTCGCGTCGGAGATGTAGGAGCAACATTCAGTACCTATAACTTTACAAGTTCCTCCCTGTGCTGCCAACAGGAGATCAAGCGCCATACGATTCTGTAAAGCTACAGTTTCAACTTCCTGCAGCTCCCTATGTTCAGCTAACATGGCTCTGCTGGAGGCATTGAGATGATTCTCCAGGACTTTAGACAGAGATTCAAGCTCCTGTTGCGTTATATACATACCGTACCAAGGCAAGAGGACGCTGGCTATCTTTTGAGATGTTGAGATTTCTCTTTTATATTTATGTAGAGGCGGGTACAATGAAACAATCTCAGCGGATTTTACTTCCCTGATCAGGGGAATCAGGTATGCTAAATAGCAGACGCCATGAAACAACTCATAGGGCATGCAGCGATAAGCTTTATCTCCACAGACTAAATACACTCTCTCAGGTAACGACGACTGCTTCAGAGTGACATTTACTACTGTATTACAACTGCTTTGTCCTAAATTATCAGGTCTGTCTCCTACTCCCTGAAAACACAAAGAAACATTTTGCAGTTCATGGGTGAACACCGGAGGCACATAAGTTGAGCAATCACGTTGTGGAGTTCGCTCCATCTGTTGTGGCACTGAGCAGTTACGCTTCTGTATCTGAACTGACTCTATGGACCTAGCACCGAACCACGGCTGCACAGAAACTAGGGCCTCCACCATTAAAGATGCAATATATGGTTGGGGAACACACACCTTATCTCCAAGAGGTTTTGAACAGTTTGTTTGGGCCAAAACTATTTGAACTCTATATTCAAAACCTAATTTCACATACATCTGTATATGAATAATGCGAAATAGTGTAGTATAATTGAAACCGCTCGGTAGATACTGTTCATTAACTGTTTTAGCAACGTATAAGGCAATTTCAGCATTACGTGAATACTTTGCAGAATCTACAGGGTATGCAGGAGTATAGCACTCATCTGCTTCATCTTCAAATCTCATGGCCAAATTATTCCAATTGAACATTTCATAATCCGCTCTAGTGAATGGATTTGGATGAGACATTGGTGAGTGTATGGACGAAGGCATATTTTGACATAGCCAACAGTTACTGAGATTACGATCGCGAGCATAATCAACCATTAGACTAAGGGCCGAATTAGTTTTTTTCACTAGAGTTTGAGAAACTTCACCTGTACCTCCATCACGCCTTGTTGATTTAGGTTTGGCTGCCTCAAGTGTATTTATGGAAGAAAAATAACCAGCATAGAGAAACCTATCACCTTCATCTATTTTTTTCTCATCAGAGGTTTTACAGCTGTACGCCTCCCCTGGAAAATCTTGGTAATTAACATTCCACAATTTACAATCTGGGTCATTTTCCAATTGCAGTTTGGTGAAACACCACAGCTCCAGAGGTTCAATCATAGACACTGTAGGTGTGAATGTTACCTTCATTAACCTGGATGCACTTAACTCCGTCTTAATCAGAGCTTTATCATGCATTTTCCACGACCATTTACCTTGGGAGAAAATCAAGGGGTGAGCAACATAACAATCATTCTCATCACATCTGTCAATTGGACATTCAAACACAATAGGCTTAACAGTTCGTTTAGTTCGTAAGAGAGCAGGAAATACAAATGTATCAGTCTTTTCAAGCACTTTTCCTTTAAGTTCTCTTAAGGCAACATCATCAACTTGTGTTTTTGCTATGTCCATACTCACGTTGCTGCAGCTTCGACAGGAACCTGTCAAACTGTTCTCACGTTCAGAGTTGAGCTCAGTGTTCGCCTTACCAAGAACACTCAGCAAAGAACGCCCCTCTTTTTGGGGTGAGGGGTCAATGACACCGACTGTGTCCTGAGCAGGAAAGCCTCCCTGCTCTTTGCTTCGCGGAGTCTGAGAGCTGTCCTGCTCCCCACGATCCAGAAAGCCCTCCTTCTCCAAGCCTGGACAGTAGGAGGAAGACGAAAAGTAACCTCCCGGTTACTCGCCAGGGTTCAGCAGTCTTTCGCCAGCGGTTGGTGGAGCCAACCTGCATCTTGTGGCGTGAACCCATTCTGCTCTGCACTCGCCTTTTAGGGCAGTCCTAGTTGTCAGCAACACCTGGAAGGGACCTTTCCACCTGGGAGACAAAGACAACTTTTCCAGACATTTGATTAATACAAAATCTCCTTCCTTAAAAGGATGAATTGGCTCCCCAGAAGGCTTTGGGAGCCTGTCAGCTACCTGAAAATGATATTTTCTCAAAATTCAGTTAGTCTAAATCAGTTAGTCTTTTTACATATTCAGTCATAAACTCATCCATCCAAACAGAGAAGTTTTGTGTGGTGTCAAAGGAGGACTTATCCCTGTGGACATTGGTCTCCCCATTAACACCTCATGAGGACTTAGTCCTGTCGTTGCGCTTGGTGCGCTTCGGATGGAATACAACACAATAGGCAGTGCATCAGGCCATTTTAGACCTGTTGTCAGCACTGTTTTGGTCAACCGATCTTTGATAGTTGTGTTCATTCTTTCAACTTGACTAGAACTTTGTGGGTGATATGGAACATGTAACTGCCACTTGAACCCTAAGATATCTGACAGACCCTGCGTTATTCTTGATACAAAAGCCGGACCTCTGTCACTATCTATTCCCTGTGGCACTCCAAACCTAGGGATCACCTCTTTTAGCAGACACTTAACAACTGTTCGAGCGTCTTCTTTCCTTGTCGCGAAAGCCTCAACCCATTTTGAGAATCGATCTGTCACAACTAACAAATATTTGTAGCCTTGACAACTTGGCATATGTACAAAGTCAATTTGCAAATTTACAAAGGGACCTGTTGGAGGTTCCAGATGGTCATGCTTCACTGTGCTATTCTTCTTTCTGGTCTGTTGACACGTCATACAACTGTCTACAAGTGTTTGTGAGACTTGTGTAATGCCTGGTGCAAACCATTGTGAACGAATAACATCATTTATCACCCCTCTTCTGACATGTGTTGGTCCATGTGCTACACGTGCCAAGACATGTAGGAGAGCTCTTGGGCAAACTGGTCGCCCATCTGGGTGGAGCCACAAGCCAGACTCCGAATCAACTGCACAACCTTTACGCAACCAAAGACTTCTCTCCCTGTCATCAGCGTGATTTTGCATTTTCACGACATCGTGCGGAAGGTACTGGAATTGGATTGACGGGTTGTGTGGAGGTATATTGATGGACCATGGAGGAGGAGGAAAGTGCGGCTTGTTTGGCTGCAATATCAGCCATTGCATTTCCTCGTGAAACGGGATCATTCCTTTAGTGTGGGCTGCACATTTTACAATCGCGAGCTGTGACGGGCGCAAAATAGCCTCTAGTAGATCATTTACCAACGCGTGATGCTGTAATAGCTTGCCAGAGGATGAGACAAAACCTCTCATTTTCCACAATTGTCCAAAGTCATGCACAGCGCCGAATGCGTATCGCGAGTCAGTGTAGATAGTGGCAACTTTACCAGAAGCAAGTATGCAGGCTCTACTAAGAGCATACAGTTCAGCTGCTTTGGGTTAAAGTTCCATGAGGCAAAGATCCTGCTTCAATGACTTCAATATCATTTACTACTGCATAACCAGCCAAATGTACGTTGTCAGATGGTCTGTTAGCCGAACCATCAGTATAAAGAACCATATCAGAGTTTGGTATCGGTGTTTGCAGCAGATCTGGTCTCAGAGATGTGCACATTTCAATAAGGGCGATACAGTCATGCTCATCATCTGTATCAATCAATGGTAGCAGAGTAGCTGGATTTATTTGAGGTGAGCGCTTTAAAGTTATGTTGGGACTTGAAAGAATTATTGTCTCATAACCTGAGCGACGTGCTGCTGTCATGTGTTGTGTTGCAGATGTGTTCAAAATGTGTAATACTGCATGTGGAACATGCACGACACAGTCATGAGCCAGCACAATGGGAGAAGATTTGTCAATCAAAATGGCAACAGCAGCCACTGCTCTTAGACAACCTGGCATACCGAGAACTACAGGGGTCAGTCGAGAGGAGTAGTACGCAACGGGACAATAATGAGAACCATGTTTCTGTACCAGAATGCCAGTGGCGAAGCCATCTCTCTCATGCACATGTAGATGGAACGGCTGATGATAGTCAGGCAAACCCAACGCTGGAGCCATTGTGAGAGCATTTTTCAGATCTTGAAAGGCTTTATTCATTTCCTCAGTCCACTGTACCACGGGTGGAGCTGATTGCAGTGTGGCATCTCTCAAAACAGAGTCCATAATTGCATATTCAAAAATCCAGTGTCTGCAGTAATTAGCCATCCCCAGAAAAGAGAGCATCTGTTTCTTGGTTGTGGGGGGAGGCATGTTAACTAGCAGTTTCACCCTCTCCGGTGACAAAAGGCGTTGTCCATCCTTCAGAACATGACCCAAATATGTCACCTCTGGTCGACAGAATTGCAACTTTGCCAGCGATGCTCTGTGACCACACTCAGCCAGTCTCTGTATGGTAAGATAGAGTCTGTCTGGCAAGCTTCTTTTGATGGAGAAGCTATTAGGAGGTCATCAGCGTACTGCAAGAGAGTGGAGCCACCTGGCAAGTGGAACCCATCTAGATCTCTTTTTACCGCCACTGCATACACCGTGGGACTCTCGACAAAACCCTGCGGCAACCGTCGCCAAGTGTATTGCTTACCTTTGAATGTAAATGCAAACAGATACTGGCTATCTGGATGCAACGGTATCAAGAAAAATGCAGAACTCAGATCAACGACTGTGTAGTGCGTGGAGTTAGGTGGTAAAGAAGCTAAAATCGAATTGGTGTCAGGCACAATTGGAGCTGCAGGTACCACTATATTATTAATCGCTTGCAGGTCCTGCACGAACCGCCATTCATCAGGGCGATTTGCTTTGGGAATTGGTAAAATGGGAGTGTTACATGGGCTGGTGGTTTGAACTAGCACGTCTTGATCCAATAGAGACTGAATGACACTTTCAATTCCTACTACAGCTCTGTGAGGCAAATTGTATTGTCTAATCATAGGTAGCTTAGCATTAGGCTTAAGTTTGACTTTATGTGGCGGAGCCGAATTTACAAAACCCACATGATTTTTATGTTTAGCCCACAAAATAGGAGGAACCTCAGACAATTCAGAAGGAGGTCCATATTGTGTGGGAAGAGGCGGCTGGTGAGTAACAAATGTAGACATTGGTAATTGCACATGTTCATCTAAGGACAACATATACAGTTCCCCCCCTAAATATGTTACTGTTTGGTGTTAAGAAGCTGGTGCAGCTTCTTTCAATGCCTGGCACTGAGCCACCATGTCTCCAAGGTGTTTCAGCTCAAAGCCAGGTGTGACGGCCACCACGATATGTGGATATGAATTTTCAATATTAAACAACCTCTGCTGTTCACTAGATAGTTGGACTGGTATGGCACATCCCTGCGGACCAACAAACAAACATTGTTCACATTCTAACCCCTCTTGTTTATTTAAAAACCTGGAAACCAATTGTTTATATTGCTCAGAAGGGTTAAATGCTGCAGTACAATGACAATGCAAAAGAGGCCTCATTGTAGACATCAATGTTGCACATGCTGGAGATGATTTAGCGACTTTCTGAATATCTGAAACAGTGAAACTGGGAAGCATATTAAAGCCTATCAATTCCCAGCAATACAAACTGTCTTCCGTACTCTGCAAAAACTGAAATGCTAGAGCGGCTTTTTCCTCAGGGAGGCTCAAAACAATCCATCCGGGGTGCACTGAATAGTAGCTTGCAGTTTACAAAGCAGATCCCTCCCCATGAGATTAATTGGGCTTTTATCAGATATCAGAAAAAAATGCATCACTTCAGAGCCTTCAACAGTTATTTTAGTTCTCTGAGATAACAGTTCCGCAATGGGAACCCTGGAAACACCAATAGTGGTGATAAAGTTGGATGTAGGTGTGCATAAATGCTCTGCAGTTTTTACAGTAGAAATAGTTGCTTGTGTGTGTTTCAGAAACCGCCTGCTTTGTTTTTGGTTTCACAGCCTGGGCCTCCTCGTCACTAAGGTCTGTGTCAGGCTCCTCCTCTCTGGGCCTGGCTCATTCTCCTTCCGAGTCTGAATCATTCGACTGTCTGCTCTCTTCCTTCTCCTGTCTCTGTCTCTCTCTGATAGAGAGAGAAGCTATCTCTGTCTAACCTTGACTAGTTTTTTTCTAAGTCTGCCGTCTCTCTTTCCCTATCTCCCTGCCTGAGCCTGCCTTGTCCTCTCTTCAGCGGCTAAAATATTCAACAAATCACGAGGAGCGGAAATTTTGGCTTAGCGCTTTGCCCAGCCATATATCAAAGCTTTTACACAATTTTCCAAATTATCAACATGTTGCTGCTTTATCTTAGCCATTTCTAAAGCTCTAGTTTGCAACTTAGCTTCTAGTACAGGCATATGGGAGGCAGTAACACATTTAGCAGTCAGATCAATTATCTTTCTTAAATCATCCGGTCCAATCTCGCAGCTTTTGTCACACACTTCACGGGCCACAGTCAACCACACTTAAATACACTCATTCATGTATCTGAAATCCCAGGATGGATTTCCAACACTAGAGTTAATATTCATTTCAGCCATTTGCAGCTTCTCTCTCTTGAATGCTCCCTCATACGGCCACATGCCATTCGTCCATTCACACATAAGAGAAGTGAAAGGAAACACAAAATCCCATCCTTTCAGTCTACCGATGAAAACATTGCTTTGAATTGTAATATCTGGTCAGAGGTGTATGTGTGTGTGCCTGCTCTGGCATGCTGTGTATCAATGACAGGTTGACCATCTAACTTAACGTTAGCTCTTTGATCTTCTACCGAAAGATGTTTTGTCTTTGACTTAGCTTTTGCTGAGTCAGTTTGCATGTTTTCAAATTTGTCTACTGCTTTGGACAGATCATTACACATTTTCACTTGCGCATTAGTACATTACACATACAGACAAACAGATGTCAAACCACAATACAGCAGCATCAAAGGTCAGTCTCCACACTTTTCTAACTACAGCAGTGGTGATCTGAGGTAAAAGGATGAAAAATATACTTATTTTTCTCTCCCAGTGTATACACATTTAAAATCAATGTTTCCCAAAGGACACAGAGTAGATCCCCAATCTTGATTCAAACGAGGGTGTATTTAAACTCCCCCGAAAATGTCTTTTCTAATGTTTAAACCTCAGGTGGGTCTCTCTGTGTCGAGTGCAGAAACAAACAGCCACTTAGTGGCAATGCAGTGGGTCATAAACCCAACCTGCCCCCCCTTCAGATCCACACACTGTACACTGCTCTGTAATCAATTATTGTTACAGCTCCATTTATTTTTAAAGTGTTTTTTTACACCATTGTCAGCTTTCTTGATTTCTCACTTTAAATCAATATGCCGAATTGAACATCTAACTGGTATGTTTGTATGACACATACGTTCCAAACAAAGCCAGAGGTTTCAGCCAGGACATTGTCCCAAAGACACTGAAGCTCCTGACCTCCTGGTAGGTCTTAGATGTTTTTATATTCCAGGCAGATTAAATAAGCACATAGTTTTTTATGATTTCGTCAAACACAGACATGGTAAGGCACAGTAATAAAACTTTGCACTTACCATGTCTTTGTTCTGTTGAAATCCTGTTCGTGACGCCAATTGTTGTGGAGAAATCGCTGAAGTCATAGGTCAATGGTGAGGTCAGGAGGAAAGAAAGTGTTCAGGAGCCTCTGATGTCTTATGCTGTATTATTTATTTGACTCTTGGCCAAGAGAGAATTAGAGACACAATCAGAATACACCTGAAGTGCTTGAAATCGGTCTCACATTCTCACAAACTCTTGATGGTGGAAATACTTTAAACCCAAAAGATCACACCCCAACCTTACACGCCCCAGATTTAGTCAAAAATATTGTCTTTGACCCTCAGAGGTGTTATTGCCAGCCTATTCCAGTCTGGAGACACAGATGTCCGCTAACGCAGATTAGAACAGCAACAGCAAGCTATCTATTATGACTAGGAAGGCAGCAACAGTCCTTCCTTCGACCCTTGCCATACATATTTGTTTAGATATAATGGCACCAGAAGAAAGACAAACAATTACTACTGCCGAGGACCACAAGGCCCATAGAAAATTCCATAACAATTTGTACTGTAAAATGTCTCCTTTCCTTCAGATTTAAAAGGAAAAATAAGCTGTTATGTTTTTGCTAAGACAGTTTTACCAAAGTCGACGCCTAATTCAGCCTTAATTTCCACTTCTAACATTGCACATGCTAAGTACAAACTGAGTCAAGCACTGCTGCTCAACTATGAAAAGTCCCTCTAGGTTTCTGCTGCTAATTAAGCAAAAGCATTTTTGAAAAGAGCAAACCGTTTAACTCAGTGCAAAATATTAGGGTTTGGGAGCATTTTTTTTTTTTCAAGATCTTGGCCTATTCCTCAGTCCCTCTGGAGCTTTAGACTGCTGATCTGAAATCAGCCTCGAAGACGACCTTCAACATGCTCGTACATACAGTAGGCTGCTGACGGTTTAAAGTAACTGTGTATGTCAACTATACATTTTTCATTGTGGCATCATCTGTAATCAACACCGGTAGTACAAGTAGCAGCGAGTTGTTAACGCAATGAGACACACACGAGACATGAGCTATACAGTACATCCTTTTATTATCGCAAATATGCAAGAAAAGTCAAATGGAGACACTGTAAATGAACACATGCCCTTTAATACCACAGTCTAATTGTTTTAAACACTTTAAATAATATACATTTGCACCTTATTATACCCTTTGAAATGTTTAATCCATATGTACACAATGTAATGCTTTGAATTCTTTTCATTCTTTTTGAGAAGAGGACTAAGAGGTCTCTTAAAAACACGAGTCCTGATAATTCAATATACAATAACTGTACAGCTGACCGGCCTTAGAGGTGGTGTGTGAATGCCAACACTGACCAGTACTTCATCTGAAACGGTGACACGAGTGTCTGTGAAGTTTTCAGTCCCATTGAGTTTGTCTAGCTCTGTAGTTTATATATATATATATATATATATATATATATATATATATATATATATATATAGGTTTAGTTATTGCTGCTGCTGCTGTTTATGTTGAATGTTTTGTTTCTATTTAGAAATGATTTGTCTTCTTTCCTTCCTCCCTGAAAAAAAAAGTAATTCTTGCAGATGTGTGGTTTTAGTACAACAATAATCACCTGTTACCTCTAACCTAGATGAGTTTCCACACCTTCTGATCAAAAGGCCTTGGGATCAGCAGCAGAGCCAAGACGCCTGCCTGTATGGTACGTTCTGGGACTGCAGCTGCTGGCTGCTCAGATTTGACTCATCAGTTTGTTTGGTTTGTTGCGGTGTGGTCCAGTGAGCCACAGCGTAGGAGGGCGTTTTGAAAGCCAGGGCATGGGGATGACACAGCAGCAGGGGGTACAAACCGAGTTTCTACTGGCACCACTGAGCTGGGAGCCCTCGGGGAGGCGGAGGGGGGTGAGAAGCACTGTGAAGAGCCCCCACATGCCTCAGCACATGAAAGGCCTGGTTGACCATTCCCTTTGAGGCGACTGGATGCAAAGGCGTAGGCCACTGGCAGGTCAGAACAAAGATGGGCTTGATTGTGAGAGGGACCCCCAGGGAGGACTGGACTGGACTGGGAGCTACACTTACACTGAGCTCATCTTTATCCACTAGCTGGCCTCGTTTAATCAGCGGCCATCCGGAGAGAGCAGATATTAGAAAACATAGTCAGAAGACGTAGCGCACATTTTTAATGAACATATTTCAACTGGTTTATAAAAACAACCCCAGTTTAACTCAAACAACTGCCAGCAACCACAAAGATCAGAATGGGTTTCTTTTTTTCTTTCTTTTTTTATCAGTCTTCTGGAATGGAAGAAACAGCATCTGTAAGTTACACACAGATATAAAGCATGAAAACTTGGCCTTTCTTGTTTCTGTCTTTGATCCAGAAATGCTGAGAATAAGACCAAAAGAATGAGAGCAGGATAGAGTAAATGCCGCCCACTCGCCTCTTTGTAAATAACACGCTGATGCTGAGTACAGTTCACGTTGGGTTCTGCCATACATACATGTGAAGAACCACTGGAATAATCTTGATTTAGAAGGGACAATATTGGAAAAAAACAGAGACTTTGTCTCTCAAACATGGTCTGAAGGTACCGTGAGCTATTCTCAACAAGGCTGTCAAGACTGGAGGCCTGGAGGAACAAACTGTTGGTACTTTTCATACAGTTTTGAATAATGCATTGTGTCTTTTTTTTTAGCTGTAAACTGTAATAACAGACACCATCATTATGTTTGTACAATCAATAAAATAGGCACCTTGTCCACTTTGGTACCTACAGTACAGTGTTTGTTGTGTTGGGAGTTTTACCCCTTGACTGTTTTTTTAATGTTTTAATATTCTAACCTCCTTATATGTGTTTTGGAGCCAACAGGGCAGCACAACTCTGTAGGAAATGTTTAAGTGCAAAGAAACATAAAGCATTTAGAGTACATCTCCTGCTGATCACGAGACATACTAGTAAACGTCAGCTCTCCAAGCTGGTCCTCAAGCCTTTAACATTCGAACTCAACACAACTGCAACACACTCAGAGCTTGTGCAGCTTCAACCTGAATTCCACATTTAAGAACTTTATTAAGCTTCTTTAAAATAGTAGGGGGGAAAAAAAGGTTGTTTTACTTTTGCTTGTGTGAGAGAATCCGATCGGCGACCCGAGATATGTTTTTAGAGCTAATAAGCAGAAATTACAGAGCACTTTTTAATGTGTGCTACACATTTTGACTATAAACAATGTCGAAACATCCAGTTTCCATCCCCATTTGAACAATGGGACTTTTCCGGCTCTGAACGCATTGCCAACCAGATCGCTTTAGCCACATAGCCTGCAGACATCTGAGTTTTATGCAGTTACTGCCAAGAAACGCTCCCTCACAAGCTCTCAAAGCCTAATGAATACAACGATCATACATCCTTCATATTGGAGAAAGGAAAAAGAAGACATTAAAAATAATCCTATTAATAATAATTGTTTACACCGTGTCATGATAAGAACAGCAAAAGGAGTAAGGAGAACATACTTTAGAAACAACAATGAAAAACCGTCATAAACAATCAGTTTTGGCAAATGATGCTGCTTTTTCGGCGAGGCCCTGACGTCTGTAGCGAAGGCCTGTGGGGGGGAGATGAGATGGGGTTGGAGGGTCATGGATTGGGGCCATTTGGGAGACTGTGAGATTGGATTATGTCCTCTTCCTGTCATCCTTAAAAGAGTCCCGTCTGCCAAAATTTCTTTGTCCCACAGCAGGCCAAACTTGTCCCCAGTCAGACAGGACATGGGCCTCATATAGACACGGAACTGGCCGCTGAGTGTTGGGATTGGATTGACTGGGATTCAAGAAGGGTGCAGTTGTGTCCTTCCAAAAAGGGTCAGGGCACCTTTTTCACAAGGAGATGAAGAAAAAACAAGAGGTCATGGTGCTAACGTGGTTCAAGTGAGCTGCTGTTGAGTCCATTTGTCGTTGTTGTTCTTCATCACAGTCCCAGATTCTTTGGGTGTTATTGAACATAATCAAAAACTTTTGTTGCTGATGCATTCTTTTTCCTTTGTTTGGTACTACATTCCCCTTAGAGTTCTGCAGAGCTGGTGAGGTTAACAAGCCTCTGCTAATACTTAGGTATGTTTCTCACTGGAATTGCAGGGGGCATTTTGGGGAGGTGGGGAAGTAGGAGCGGTGGTGGTTGTGGTCCTGTTAGAGCAGGGATGGGTCAGAGGGAGACGAAGTTGGAGTGGTAGTGAGAGGATGGAAGGAGTATGGGGGGGGTTGGCAGTCCCTCTCCCAGAACGCTCTAGTCCAGGGGTTCCTGTTTTATCCTGATGGGCGTGTTGATGGAGAGACTCCTCCGGTCTTCGCGACACAACACGTACTCGCTGAACTGGGAGGAGTCCACGCCACCTCCGCAAGACGCCGCCACACTGAAACCTTTCTGAAAAAGACGCTCCAGAACCTGCAAAGACAGAGGAAGAGACGCGAGAGAAGGACATTAATAACAGAAATGCAGGTTTCCATGCTTAAAAGTAAGAATGTTTTACATTTCAGCTTTAAATTTGTGCTTTTCCAAACAGAAAAAGACCACAGGCAGTTACTTTATCTAACTATCAGAATTTTAAAGATTTTACAGAAATGTAGAGATGCATTTTCAATAAACAGAAGTAAGTCTTGGATGAATATCACTTTTTGACATCCATCCATCCTCACATCAGCCTCAAATTTTCATAAGTCACAACATACACCATGCCTCCAAGCCTCCCTCTCCTCCAATCACATGTAGTGATGGAATGAAACCGGAGGGCTCTCCGACATTACACTACCTCTGCAATATTCATGCCGCTTGTGCTGGATTGACTACCGAACTGAGGGCATGAGCTCAAAGGGATAAGGAGAATGGAGTGCGAGCGAGGTGTGTTAAGGGGCTGAGGTGAGCTCAGCGCGGTGATTACTGAAGCTCCTAATTTGAGTAATGAGGCGAGGGTGAGAGGAGAAGCGAGGTCCGTGAGCGACGAGGAGAGCGAGACGTGTGGAGAATGAGGATAGGAAGTTGTGGGTGATGGGCATGAGGACAAATCAAATTTCAAATCAAATCAAATTTTATTTATATAGCCCAAAATCACAAAATACATTTGTCTCAGAGGGCTTTACAATCTGTACAGGGAGTGACACCCTCTGTCCTTAGACCCTCGATTCGAGTGAGGAAAAACTTGACCACCAAAAAACCTTTTAACAGGAAAAAAGGTGGAAGAAACCTCAGGAAGAGCCACAAAGGAGGGATCCCTCTCCCAGGACGGACAGACGTGCAATGATGTCACATGTACAGAACAAATCAACACACACATATTGTACACTCCACATATTGTACAATGAATAATAATGAATTACAGTTGATGATAAGAATAGGTTACAATGAATGATGAATTATTACAGTAGCAGCAAATCATTACATAACTATAAACTGTAATGGGGATATGGCAACAATGAATACGGCGACAACACATGCAGTAGACGCCACGCAGGACCACAGCAGCAGGCAAAGTCCACAAGAACCTGCTGGGCGAGAGAGCACAGAAACTCCGGGGAAGAAGTTTAATTAGTAACATGATAGATAGATGGATTAGATAGATGGATAGATAAGGAGAGAGAGAGAATGAGAGAGAGCGAGAGAGTATGTGAGTCCCCCAGCAGTCTAGTTCTATGGCAGCATAACTAAGGGATGACCTGAGCCAGCCCTAACTATAAGCTTTATCAAAAAGGAAAGTCTTAAGTCTACTCTTAAAGGTGTTGATCGTGTCTGCCTCCCGAACACAGAAAGTGTGGTACTGCAGAGAATGGGAGACAGGGATGAATGTTAGTTCTCAAGTTGGGGCATCGATACACACACTTGGCCAAATGCAAATATGCTCCGACACAAACTCGCAAACTCCAACATCACTTTTCTCTCCTCGTCTGCCGTAATCCTTGTGGGATGTTGTTTTTTTTTTTTTTTGAGGGCCTATATCTAAATCCCCGTGCGAGGAGTGCCTTGATTTTACTTATTCCCCTGTCCTATTAATGGAGTGTGCAGCGCATGGAAATGAAAGGTCTCGCTGAGGGCTAAGCCTTTGCTGCCAGATTTCGAGCCAGAGAAGTTCACGCAAAATAGAACATTTTCTCCAGACGCCCCGTACACAAACACACACTGACGCACACACTTATGTCAGAGGATGACCTCTCTAATTACAGGAGCAAGGGCCCCGTCGGAGGCTTGAAGTGGGGCGTTTAGGCCTGCAGGTCGAAGGGATGCCGCCTCCCCTGACTGGAGATTAACACACAGAACACAGAAGAGCTGATAAATACACACACACAAACACACTGTCGTGATACATGTGCAAGAATGCACGGTTTAGAAATACAAACACAAACTTGTTGATCAGACCTCAAACCCCCCCGCCACCTGATTAAAGCTAAAAAGTGGGCCAACGTGCTGCTTGTAACCAGAAAGGACCACTTGGCAAAGTTAAACCCCTCCTACTTTTTTGTCCTCTGGCCATACGACAACAAAAAAAAAGTGTAATTTGTGAGACAGAAGGGACAGCAGACAGCTGATGGTGAGGATGGCTAATTAAGAGACCTGCCCAAGCATCAAACACTCCCAAATCCATGACAGACGACAGAGGAGTCTAACGATTATGGAAATGATATTACATAGCCTTCTTTGATCATTGCATCACATTGCATTTCCCCCCCCCCATCATCTCTTAACGCATGTGGGACTGTCATGTTTCGGCAGTGAATTTGGTCACAGAGGAAAATGGCCTGATCAATAAAGATAGTCTGAAAACACTTTTTATCATTAATGCATGGCAACACAAAAGACTTAAGGATATTATTATAGATAGTTGTAACTGACTCAAGGATACTGTAATGACTATAAGAAGCCATATAAAAACTTTCACATTCAGTTTGACACAGTGAATTAGTGCCACGGGGGAATAAACAATACACTGAATAATTAAGATGTTTCCAAGCAAAAGGTTTCAATATCCACAGGACAATGTCCTGAAATCAATCCCAGCTGACAAAAGAGAGAAATGCGCCCTCTTAAAAAGCTAAACCATGTCCTGGTGGCTCAGTTTAGCACTACATACTTTTGACCGCAGGCTGTCAGATCTGAGCTTATGTTGTACTTATGCAGATTTCTCTGCTTACTTTTCTGCCTCACTTGAGCGAAACCATAATAAAATAGGCTAACAGGGAGTTGGGTGGAGCAATCTGATTGGTTGAAGTCTCATTCGAAACATGATGATTTCCGTGAAATGGAATTACAACTAGTTAACAGTCTTTGTTTTTCATTGACTTGTACACTTTGAACTTTTTAGTCAATCATCGCTACCATCATGCTTGAGGTTTGCCAATATCCTTATTGTTTTCAAAACAGCAAATAAGAAGACAACAGTTCAACAGTTGTGTTTCAACACTTTACCAAAGTTTTTCCTGAACACTTCGTTTCCTGCCTGCGCGATTGAAGCAGATGCTGAATAAAAGCCTCTCTTTGCCCTCTTCATCCCCCAGTGATCCACAATTTGAAACATAATAAACTATTCGCACTGTTGCAGGGTCGACTTGGCTGCGTGGGGATCTTTCCCCTAAACGCACACGCATACACGCCAAATTTAACTTAAAAAGATGTCACTGAGCTGCCACTCAATCTGGGGGTCGCCATGGGGATGAGGAGTTGATATATCAGCCTCTAACCTCTCAGCATCGTATATTTCCAACACAGTGAAGATGGCGAAGCAGGGATCAAAGTGGATGAGTCTCAGGGCTGGAAAACCGGAGCACAATGTAATATTGATGGCCACCGGAGTGCACACACACACACACACACACACACATACTCGCAATACCTCTCTGGAGGCGCTGGAAGACACTTGCTCCTCATGACACAGGGCTTGTTGATTGACATGTATGACACACACACACACACACACACACACACACTGTAGCGTGTGATGGGCGCTGCACTCAGGGGGTCTCTTTTGTTTAACTATGCACCGTCTTTAATATGTAACAAGAAGCACTAACTGCAGCCTCTGCATCGTATCCTCTGCTTATTGCAAGCATCTGGCATAAAACAGCCGAGAAGCTCCAACTCTTTCTAATACTTTGAGCCATCTGCCGGCTTTTTTTTTTTTTTTTTTTTTTTTTTTTTTAGGAATCACAAGTGATAAACATACTTTGACAGTGTAATATATTCTTACAGTATTTGCAGCAAATTACTAAGTGTCTTTGTTTCTGAAACTGATGGCAGAGCTCACCGTGACAGATGGACAGTTTAATCCAAAGCGTCTTCTATAAGTATCATGAATTCACACAGTAATTGAGTTCAGGTGACACTGGTGGGAATGCGACCGTTCACCCTGGCAGTGTAACTACCCACAGAGCTCGACAGGGAACAGAGGTGTTCAGGGTTAGGTCAGTCCTCAAAGGGACTGCAAGTACAGTTCAGACTAAACTGAACAGACTAAAGCACACAAGCTTCTCTCGGACTGAGTAACATTTTTTAATTCATCTGTGGTTTCTTGATTGCAGCTATATATAAGATAAGGTGTAACCTAAGCAAGTATATTTACTTATCTACATTTTAGTAGGAAACTTTTTTTTTTTTCATTCATTTGACAGCATGCAGTCCTATGGATTAAACTACATGTATGTATGACGGTGGCTGCTGCTTGTTCGCAGTAAATCACCGGTAATAATGATAATAATCCGATCATATAATATAAAATAATGCTCACAGGAGACGTTCTGCATCATGAGCCCGTTTACATTTGATACTTCAAGTACATTTTATGGCTAATACTTAAAAATTGTACTTAAAGTATATTCACACTGTTGCACTGATGCATCTTCCACAAACTGTCAAATGCTCGCTGGATGTGACTGACATGGATGTTTAATAACACTTATTTCAATATATTTATAATTGTGACATCAAGTGAGAGACATTTTTAATTTAATGATCTATTTCTGTCTTGTTTTTTCCTCCTGTTGCTACAGTTACTCTTACAAAAAACCACTTACTCCCCACCTAGTCTGCATTAAAAGAAGAATACATGAAACAATTTCTAAAAACGATTTTCTGGTACCAACTGCTCTGAAGCAGTCAAAACGTCTAGTCTCCATCCTTTCCACACTGCAGGTTAATCTGCTGCCTGTTGAGCTTGAGTGCCCGATGTTGTTCTCTATCCGCTGAGCATAACAGGGAATACAGGGAGCCATAACCGCAGAGGTGTTAATGCCTCGTTCTGCCAGTCGGGCCGCTGAGGAGCACATCTGAGGTGTTTGTGTGGCCTTGTCTGCTTTGATGAGCTGTGCTTTCTCTCTCCACCCAGCCCAGGATTGATGGAGTGGCAGTGTGACATGTAAGAGAGTGTTGCGATGTGTTGCATTCCTCGCCTGGGCAGCAGGGGGACAGGGAGCCCTTCTCTACAACTGCCGCCGCTGTCACATTGATGAAGGACGGATTGGCTCTGGTCTGATCTGAGTGCTTCATCATGGTGATGTATGGGGCAGCAGGCCCAGCTTCGGCTCTGGGACGCACGTGTGTGTGTGTGTGTGTGTGTGTGTGTGTGTGTGTGTGTACACCTCTGTGGCTCTTTGGCTAAATGTTTTCCCTCCGCTAAGTGCCTTTGCTGCTCTCTGTTTCTCTCTGCTGGATCTACATCACAGCACAGGTGGTTTGCATTATTCCCTGTTCCATTCATGACTTCATGGGGAATCACGTGCCAAGGTGGAGTTGTTTATTCTCACTCTCTCACATCTGAATACACAAGATGAAGCACTAAAGAAGGTGCTGGATTTGAAGTACACCATGTAATACTTTCCTTCCAAAAATATATTTTCTGTAGACTGATATGAACAAAATGTGCCAAAAACTCTCAGAAAGAGCCCGAAAACAAAATTCCTTGAAATGATCTTCATTTAGCAATTGCTTAGGGATGTTACTGTATCGTGAAGTGAATGAAGAAAATCACTGTGTTCATTGTACAGTAAAGTATTGAGAAATGTTATGTTATCTCATTGTGACCAAAGTGTCCCAAAGTCTAGCCGTTTCAAGCCCTGGGCAAGATATCTATACCTTGGACCTGATAAAAATCATTTGAGACTAAAATGAGTTGTCTATGACAGTGACATACAATAAACAGAAAACAGTTTACATTTAAAGGTTGTCACATATATGTCTTTTTCTTGTCAAGACCTCTTCAGAGTCATAAACATGCTGATCCAGACAGCACTATGTCGGTCCCCTTTCTTCCCTCCCTCTTTTTTTCTCTCTCCCTGCATGGTCTTCCTCTCTTTGAAACAGGGTGTGGTTGTGTATGTTCCCCTGGGTCGGGGTCCAGGACTGAAATCAGATCAGAGGCTTATTGTCTCGCGGGTAAGACGAGGATTATTTTCCTAACCTTCTCATACCTTCACGCAACAATGAGAGAGGACAGAATGAGTAAGTTGTTTAGAAAAATCTCCCCTTACACTAAATGAAAAAAAACACCTCCATCTGCTCCTTGTGTCCTCATCTACATCGACTCAATGAGCCGGGCCCCTCTACTGTGCATGTGTATGTTTATGCGCTTTTGAAATAATTTGTGTATTTGTGTGTCTTAAAGGGTCCCACATAAGACAAAAAAAAAAAAAAAAGCCTGACACCACAACTTATACCACCTTAAACCAGAGAGGCCATACTGTGAGACAAAACGGAGCATCGCTTACAGGAAACCTTGAAGATCCAGAAGCAGTTTGTCCAAACACTGGATTTAAGCTCACCCTGCCTTCAGAGGAGCAGCCTAATAAAAATCTAGACAATAAAAAGTCCTTTCAGACCATGTTAGTCAGATGCGCTCACATCCCATATCCAGTCGCACTGGTAAACAGAGTGGGAAAATGTTGTGTTAGTTGATGCGGCCAATTAATTATATTGCAAGTCATTTAAAAATCTATAAAAGAAGTATAAACCGGTTTAGGCTGTTTGAGAAATTGTAAGTATGGTATTAAAAAATGCAATACATGTATTTCAATTGCCTTGAGCAGTGTTATATTGGAGTCTTTTTAAAAAAGGAGCTGTGTCTTAAAAAGGAGTAAAGCGTAAATTATGCATATCAACCCCCCCCCCCCCCCCCCCCCTCCTCCTTTCCATTCCTCTTTTTCATTTTTTCGCAGGAAAACATGGCCGCAGTCCACACGTGCTTTGTCCCACGCTCGCTCAGCTCTCCTTCCCTGGAGGTGGTCTCTCACACTGGCAGGAGGGAGGTGGAGGTGTCAGAGCGCGCTAGCCTGCCTTGGAGAGGCTCTATCTGGGTGCTGGAGGGGGGGGGGGGGGCTCCTCTATGTGTTAGCTTGTTCGTGGCTGTGGGCATTGAAGTGTGTTATACGGAGCCTGTGGTGTGAGGCTGATACATTCTCCTTCTCACAGACCTCGCTCGGTAACACAACTGTAAAACTAGTTTTCTCAAGTTGTTTTTTTTTTTATGTCTTGCTACTTAACTACAACCTGTGTCCGGTTCTGCTTTGAAAAAAGGGAGATTGCTAATCTCAGTCCGACCACCTGGTTCGAATGTGGTATAACACACCAATACCATATGCTCCTGTACAGTTTGACATACTACAAAGCACCACAGCTGAGCCACTCGGAAACAGTGAAAGTTCATCTTCAGACAGAATGAAAAGCTACAGAGACTCTGTTCACCGGCTATTATCCTCTTAACGAACTCCCAGGTGAAAAACATTTAATATTGACAAAGAGCAGTTACGTCAACTGTGGCAACATGCAGAATAAAGGGCCACAAATCATGCCAAATGACTTAAAACAAGTTAAAATTAGTTTTTAGTGAAATCAACCGAAGAAAGCCAATAAACACGGTTCGTGTAAAGGTTATAGAAACTGGCTTGCGACCAGTGAAAATAAAAATCTGCAGACTGATGTGACTGATCTGGGCTGGCCTGTCAGCTAAAGTTCAGTAACACCAGTGGAGCTGTACAGTGTCCATCAAAGCTCCGGTTGTAGCGTGCAAATGCCAGCCAGGTGTGCAAATGAACGTATGAACGTTTTAAAAGGTGGTGGTGAAAGAATGGTGCGCTTGCTCAGCAGAATCCTTGAAACCTTAGACCTGCTGGATGAATAAAGGTAGAAAACATCTCCACTGTGGCAACATGCAGTGTATACAGGGCCACAAATCATGTTGAGTGACTCGCAGTAGAATCTGTGTCATATGGCTAACCTGAGAGACTGGACTGATTTAGTGTTTCAGCACTATTGCAAGTGCATGTGTTACATAATGTGTCTTGTCATCCCTTTTAAAACTGTGTAAATCTTTGTTATTTAAGTTACTATATACTCGCTGTGAGAGGTATATGTTTGCTGCAACATCTCAGGCCACCGAGATGAGCTTCATGGTTAGCAGAGGGTTAGTCATCAATTAGGTGATTTATTTTGTATGGAGTTAAAAAATCATTTTAATGTTTCATATTCACATTTTTGTAGCACCGCCTGCTGTCTGTGTCATGAAGCTGATGAAGCTTTATCAATGTTAGATAAATCGATATCCAATAAAATCCAGGACACACTGGGTCCTCATCATCTTAAAGACACAATCTTACACCTTCAAATATGCGCATTTACAGTATTTTATCTCCAAATTGGCCTGTTTAATATCCCCACGCACAAGAAATAATAACAATGACTAAGTGTCCAAAAAATCCTTATTAATTATTATATTTTTATTCTATGTAAGCATAGAGCGAGACTCCATTGAAAATGTAATTTTACTCACCATTACTAACATGTAGACTAAATGTCTGAGTCTCCACTGTTTGGGTTGCATTATTCATTCAGAGATTTTAAAAAGAGATTTTATAAATACATAATAAAGGGGATATAAATACTTCATAAACAAAGTTTGCTCTTTCCTGCCTAGTTTCCTGAACCAGTGTGAGTACTTACAGGCAAACACTACGCTGCTTACAGTTACATGTCTAGAATGTATTAAATGTGTCACATGCAGAGCGGGAAGTTGTGTTCGTGAGTTACCTGGACGGAGTTGAGCCTGCAGTAGCCATTGAGGGGGAAGCGGATGACATGTGTCGGGTCCTGGTTCCAGCCAGCGTTGACTGAGTTACACATGACGTCTCCAGTCTCAGGGAAGATCTCCTCGATGAGGACCTTCTCTCCGCTCAGGGCGATCCTCTCGCCTAGGTCGGGTGTGACACGGACCACGAGGCAGTCGCAGGGCTGTGCCATCCGCCGTTGCTCGCGCTCTTGCTTCCAGCGCTCAAGCTCCTTGATCATGGGTGTCAGCTGGTAGTAGCGCGCCTCCTCATACAGCAGGTGGAAGTCCTATACAAGCAAATGAATATGGAGAAGAGAGAGAAGTGAGTTTCCATGTTTGTGTGGTCCTTTTGTACGGTGTATGTGTGACTAACACACTGTTTGAGGTTTGGTACTTTACATGTACATTACAAGGTCACACAGAGTGTGCATGTGTGTGTGTGTCTGTGTGTGTGTGTGTGTGTGTGTCAGATACAAACAGTGTTCTTTGTCCTCTCAGTCAATTACAACCATGGAGTTCAAAGGTCAAGGCACCATGTCTTTAACCCCTAACACTCTGCTGCTCGTAATGTCAACAGTGTAGTAGTTTAGGCTTACACTGCTGCATTCATACGTCCATCTACATGGATCAATCAGATAAATACCCCAAATAAAAATGTAAAAATTGTGAAGTTAACAGTAACTAATGGCCAAACAGAGCATTGTTTAAGATCTCACTTGTCGCCATGTAATACATCTTCTGGAAAGAAGAACAATAACCAAGGTTGCCTCTGACCAGCAGGACAACAGTCTCAATAAGCAAAGCATAACCATGCTGCAGCTCTCCTCCATGGTAGCTCTTGGCAGAGCTATGCTAGCCTTTAGCATTTTTGTAGTGAGCTAACTCGGGAAAGGCCATCAGTAGGGCTCCAGTGAAGTGGGATGTGCATTCCTGTGTGCAGACAGTCTGCAGCAGATTGCCTGCCTCTCCCTCCTGGGCAGGGCTTGCTGGGGGCCATTTGCCCCCGCGCTCTTGCCTCTAATTTCCCACAAGACCAGATGGCACCATCATTCACCGCTACCAAAGAAAATACGAGGAGGCGGAGGTTCACTATTGGAGGCAGACAGGAGGTGAGGAAAAGATATGTGCAAGTGAACATGAGGACAATCATCAACTGGGGAGGATTTTAATGTATTCTTCACATGGAGGGAATTTTATGTTAATGAGGCTTGTGGCCCGATGTTAAGCTCCTATTAGAACAAGATTTAATTAGGTTACACCTAAATGCTGCAAATCTTTCACCTAAACAATTAGTAATGAATAAATCTGTGTTCTGGTTAGTGTTTTAACGCGAGGAAGAACGACAGCTTAATTCATTCGTTGGTCATGAACTGACATTCAAAGTCTGTTCTTACAGGATGTCCATGTTCCTTAGCTCGTGGCTATAACTAGTTTTTCTGTACGGATATTGTGAAACCCTGGCAAACAACCCGTCAAGCATTCGATGTATAATGAATACAGATAGATGCTGCTCATCTTGGTACAATGCAAAGTCTAAACACCCTTAAAAAGTGACACAATGTGTTTTTGTGTGGCGGAAACAACATATGTTTCATATAGTCTGCATCATTGGTGGCTGTGGGTGCCGCGGCTGCCAGGGAGCCCTGATCTAAAAAGAGATTTTCCCCTTCTCTTCTCTGGACCACTGCTGGGTACAGAAACAGAGCATGGCAGCAAACAGCATATTCATTAACCCTGCTGCTTCTGTCAGACTCTTTAGCCTTGAAAAGCCTCCCTCACTGGTTTCCCCCCTTCATCGAAACTTTGCCTTCATCTGAGGCGTGTGAATGGCACCCAGATACAACTCCATCTGGACGGAGCGTTGACGCAACACATCTTAAGCTGACGGCCTAATATTTAAGATTGCAGAATGCGAAAAAGAGGGGGAGAGCGCGTCCTTTTTTTTTTCTTCCCTTTTTCTCTCCTGGTCTTCTTGCTGCAGCTGACAAAACTCATACCGAGACGCTCCCCTTCGGGCAGCTCTCTGTATCAAAGTGTAGCTCCTCATCCTTCACAGGTCTGAAGCCATGGATGGATATGTTTTTAACAGGGGTCTGTCTGCGAGGCACTTTAGTCATCCTGAGCAGCGCAGAAAACAACAGAGTAATCCTAAGCGCTGAGGTGAGGATGAGAGGGAGACAGGGCCAATAGCTCTGTCCTGGCTGCTGGAGCTGCAGCTACTGCTGCCAGCTCTACCAGACAATTCATCCCCCAATCCTGTGTCCAGACAGCCCGTTTGAGCTTCAAAATAATGATCCGACCTGATCGCCCACCGGCAAGGCAACATCTCAGGGAAGGACAGAGAGAGGGAGGGACAGAGGGGGGAGGCAGAAAGAGAGTGAAGAAGAAGAAGATGATGGAAACTGTCACTGTGAGGGAGTCGGAGGACTGATAAAGACCTGCCGTATGTTTTAGACAAAAAAAACCCACACAAGAGGAGGAGCACAGGTTGTTGATAAAAGAGAACACTGTTGGAAAATCCAACCGACTCTCATTTAATATGCAGCCTCACAAAAAAATAAAAACGTTAACTCTTTCCTTTAGCGTTTAATACCTGAAGAAGCAAAGCACTATTGATATAAAGCGCAACATGAAAGCCTGAATAAACCAATGCAGAAAGCGCTAAGTCTTAACGGTTTATAACCGTGCCCTGAATATGACTGAGCATTGCTTACAATCTTGTGATTAATTGTAGTTTGAATAATGAGATGAGGGAGGATATTAATAGTGAATATTTTGTTCCACTGATGTAGGCTGAAAAATGTATTTTTCCTATTCTGCTCAGACTTTCACATTGATTTAGCAAAACACACAGTGCCGTGGCTGCCAGCAGCAGAACAGACCCAGCCCCCGGGCGACGGCAAGCCTGATTGTGTTCGGATAAGGACATGTTCAATTCCGCCTCACACTATTTGCATTTTTTTCTCCCAGGCTTCACGCAAATTGAAAGGTATGCAGATCAACACGGGCTTATGCGAGGGGATCGTAATGAGTTGAAACAATAAAGTCCAATATATTCTCCTCAACCGTGGTGCCTGATTAGACTGTCAAGACTTCACAGAAAGGGAGGGAGAGCATGACTAAGAAGGGGGGGAAACTAATCGGTACTGAGTCAGGCCATCATTTGCCAAAATATGCAGGGCTTTTCATGTCAAGTTCTGTTGTCTGAGGTTTGGCTATCGTTCAGACTATCCATGAGGCCCGGAGAGTTTGCCTCTGGCTTCGAGCGGCTTGGCCTTGCCTTGTTCCCTTGTAGAGAATGATGAACAAGTGCCAGCCCAGTGGAAAGGTCACGCACGTTAAGGTGGAGTAGAAGTGAAGTGTAGAATACGCCTAGGAAACAATATCGCTGAATACAAACTTTGAACAGGAAGGAGCATTGGCCAGAATATATAATAATTCTGACATGTTGTTGCTGCATATGGTATATAATGTAAAACATTATTTGATGCCAAGCCTGAAAACAAATGTTGCCATGAACGTGTGCTTTGGATAATTTAATAGAGTACCTTAAACAGACACAATGTACCGTATGTAACAGGAGCCAAGGTATGTGTAGCCTTATCCCCCAGAGACTACAGTGTGTGTGTGTGGATGTGTGCACAGATCCATGTATAGATGGGTACATTAGCATTTATTAAACTGCACCGATATGCCACAGCTTTCCCTGTGAGTCCTTGACTGTCAGAGAGGCTTTCTGTCAGCGTTGGAGCCGATCATCAGAGCGGAGGGGCGTAGAGGCTATTTCACCTGGACTCACCTCTATAGAAACCACTCTGAGTGAAAAACAACAGCTCAGGGCTTTGGCACACACATCACCGGGCCATGCTCCAGTTAGCCGGTTAGCGAGTTACCTCTCCACCACTGTACACTCCAACTGAGTCTGTTCCATATTTTCTTTTTTTTTTTTTCCCCCAAAAAAAGTTTTGCTAATTACTTCTTATGCTTATACTACAGGTAATTAATGTGTTGAACATTAGGCATTGTGAAAAGAGAACTGCCAGCTCTGTTGTGGTGTCAGGTCTATTTTGAAAAACATGCAACCCTCGAGAGGTAAACGCTAATAACTAGAAAGATATTCGCACTTTAGTAAATTATCTTCAGAAAATCAAGACAGGAAAAGGAATTTTAGACAATTCTGTTGCATGTCTGGGCAGATGGCTTCATGTACACAAGCTTTTTTTTTTATAAAGGTTATGTTCAAACAAGACAAGTATACTATGCTGTAATGTAGATATGTACCTTGAAGTCATCTGGAAGGAGCAATTTGCTGGTCCTGAGGAAACTGAGAATGTAGCGGAATATCTCGCCGTCCCGATCTATGAAGTAGTGCTGCTTCAAGCTGTCCAACACGATGGGCTCGGTGCCGTTGAACAGACGACTGATTCTGAAAATTGAAACACACACGTACAAACACGCGCACGCAAACACAAACGTAAAGCACAGCCACACACACACACACACACACAAACACACATAATGGAATGAGCTGGTTCCCTTCAAATGCATGAAACAATTACCCTCCATTTATTTTTCAATTTTATTAGCACTAAGCTTGAAATGCATTAGCATCCCAGGTTGAAACAAGGGGCTTAAGGCATAGTTCCTCCATTCCAGACTTGTTTGAAGTGTCCCTTCTGCAGAGAGATTACAACAACACACACGCTCGCTGCTTGTACTTACAGAAATTAATGGCATGAATGTAGCATTACAGCTCTATTATTCCATCTGTCAGAGGGGTGCAAATGAAACAGAGGTAGGATGTGGCGGAGGGTGACATACTAATGTGGAGAGGATATCTAACGAAAATATTTTATATTTACAGTTTGACTTCTGTGTGAATGTTGCTGCAAGGAAATATGGACAACTACTGTACAACATGCTGCCTAAATATCAGTATTTACCCGCTATCTATGATAATATTGGATGTTGTGTTTATAAGAGACACATTTTCACTACAACATCTGTCAGTTTGCTTTAGGAAAAATGAACGTCTCTTAATTTCATATACAGATTCTGGTGAAATTGTATCACTTTACCCAAAATGAAATCAACATGTTTGCCGTTCTCGAAAAATGGACTTTGGATGGACTATTTTTTTTGTCAGAGATCAATTTCAGGAAAAGAAACTGCATCATACAGTATGTCATTACGGAGGATGGATTCTCTGTATCGATTAAATGCATATTAGCTATCCAGAGGATCTGAATGCACCATGTTAATATAGTTATGTGCTTCATATTTTAGGGGCAAAGCAAATGTCTAAAAACGTCTAAAAAAAAAAAAAGAAAAAAAAGAAAAGATAATATATAAATTATATAATAGATATTAAATCTATTGAAATAATAATGAAATAACATTCACGGAAATTACAATAATAATCTTTTTTCAATTAAGGAACTCAAAAATGAACTAAAACATAATTAGATGTATGTTTTTTTTGTTTTTTTTAAGCAAATATTGACAAAACTTTGGTGCAATAGGACACTTGTTGCTGCCTAGCGTCCCACGGTTAACCCCTTCCACTAGTGGACTATAAGATTAAGGGCTCAGGTGAGGTTGGCTACAGGGACTCATCAAGGCAAAGAGTGGAAATTGCTGTTATCTTTAAACTTTCATCACACTATGCTGGCTCCATGCCTCGAGATACCCTTGGACAGATATTCATTTCCCCCCTCGCCTTTGTGTGGTTTTCCTGCTGCTTACCTGCAGGTCCCTCTCTGGCTGGTCTAATAATCTCATCTCACCTCGCTCTATCTGTTTGTTCATCCATCCCATTCGTAGCAATCATTCCAAATGCTAAATGTTCCTTTTTTAATAATTCAAAACACTTTTCTGATGTTCAGCATTTATAATCTCTAAAATATTAAAGATACAGTTTGTGGAGTGTTTCATTTTGTTAAATGTATCAACTCCCACAGCACAAAATAACTCTGAAGTAGAATCTATTGCTTCATTTTTTGTGACTCATTTTGAGACTTGCATCTCCCTCAGCAGAGAAAAGTGGAATCCCTGTGCAGTGTAAATACGCCATACTAGCAATTTACATAAGAAATCTGTTGCGTGGAACATCCTTAACGGGTTCGCTGCACATTTCAATCGTCTTTCTCAGAAACAGCTCTTGGCAGGTTGCAGCGTTGCCGTTATTATCATCATTTTGATGCAATCAGCTCTTTAAACACAGTAACAGCTCCTAGGTCGACTGACAAAGTTGTGTGACAAAGAAAATCTATTTGCAAACACGTCCACCAATACGCACGCATGCACGGACACACACACACACACACACGCATACCCAGCACTGCCTCAGCACTGGCATTGTCAAACTCTATTACAAGACACTGGAAGAGAGGCGCAGTGGGAATGTCAATGAACAAACAGCAGGGCTGGCTTCACTCTCACTCACAAACTCATTTTACTGAATTTACAAATTCAATCCTTTGGAACAGTGTGCGAGCTTTTATTCAACGGTTGTATCAGGTATCTACTGACCCTGATGTGTCGGTTCAACACACTGAAGCTATCATGTCAAATTCATCCCGCTTCTTTTCTTTGACTTGACTGTGTGAAGAAGCAGAGCAAAGATGGTTCTTCTTTCTCTCTCTCCTCGTGCCATCCTTCCTTTCTTTCTTTCTTTCTTTCTTTCTTTCTTTCTTTCTTTCTTTCTTTCTTTCTTTCTTTCTTTCTTTCTTTCTTTCTGTCTCCATCCTTCTCCCTTACTCGCTTTCTCTCTGGAAATCGATGCAAAATGCTTTATAAAAAACCAATACTCATCTCCCTGTTTTGCCTGAGGTGTTCCTTTCTCATATGGTCTTGCAATTCTTCCAGCTAGAATTTCACCATACCCCTCCAGGCTAACTCTGTTTTTCATCTCCACTTTTTTAAAAAGCAATTAAAATGCTGCCTGTTTTTCTTTTTCTTTCCCTCTCCCCTACTCCCTTCACTCACTCTCTCTCTCTCTCTCTCTTTCTCTGTTGGTCTCCTCGGTTTTTCCCCTTTCTGTTAAATTCCTGATTTGGAAGGGTGGGGGCTAGATTTTAACAGGTAGGGAGAGAGAAGAAGGTGTGTGTGTGTGGTATACATACAGAGAAATTAAAAGAGAAGATACACAAACAGACAGTCCAAAAGAAAAGAAGACTGATGGGGAGAAAGAAGAGAGGGAAAGAGAAAGCATGACACATGGAGAGAGAAAGAAAGCTAGACAGAAAAATCTGAAGAAAAAAACTGTAACAGAATTAAAGAGGCAAAAGCAAGAGAGAGAAACCAACAGAATACAAGAGGAAGACGAGAGAGAGATGGAAACAGTGGGAGAAATTAAGTTAAGATGGAGAAACAGAGAAAGACAGAGAAAGTCAAGGAGAAGGAGGGAGGTGGTGGGTGTAGGAGGTTATCAAGGACAGGAACAACTCAGATCTCCCACCCCAGCGGTGCAAAGTGAGGGCAGGCAGCAGGGCAGTAGGTGGGCAATATTTGGCAGGATCCTCGCTGCAGCAGCTTCAGCCAGCCGGCGGCATTGAGCTGCCAGAGACGTGTGTCTGCAGGAGTTGGGAGAACCCGGCACAGGTAACACTGATTCTACAACAGATGCTATCTGGAAACTGTAACTCTAATGGACACCTAATGAGTGTGAGGCGAAGTGAAACAAACACATCCCGGGATCAAGAGCCGCTCGCTATGGCTTTAGAGTAGGAAAAATAAAACTAAAAGTGTGGAGTAGCTGGTCGCAGTCTAACATATTTCAATACTAAATCAACAACAGCAATGTACGTTCTATTGCCCAATATTTGTCTACACGGCTCCATTACATTGAGTAAGTCAATTGCTCATACACGGATAATGTGACCGTATCCAAACAGTCTGCAGATCATGAAATATTAAACATAATGTCTGTTTGTTTGTTTTTTTGAAGCTACATAATTTCAATGTTTGTAACAATTAATTAGCATTATTATTATAAACACTGAATGCTTAAACCTGAAAGTTTTATTTTAGATAATGGCAGTGTATCACCTCTTACTGTAAAAATCTTTAAAATAAACTACAAAGACAATTTAGGGTGTGCTGAAAGTAGCTAAGAGGTTTAACAAAGAAAATTAATTTTTAAAAAAATGTTATGAAACTAAAGCACAGCAAATTATGTGACATTGTTAGCCGTGTTAATTATGGTGATTTGAGTTGAAGGAAAAGTAAACTATTAAATTCAGAGGACCGTTAAAAGAACATGAAGCCTATATAGATCTATCGTCTCTGGACGCAGAAGACTCGTCTTCAAAGAGAAAAATGTCCAGTGGTCCTTTGAAACTAGTTTTTCTTGTTCCCCTAATTTCCTCAGCTTCTGTTCAAGTGACTGCTGAGACTGTCCTCTCTGAGAGCTACATAGAGTGTGCATCAATGTTTCATGACCCCTGTCCCTTAATATGGCCCGCATAGAAGAAGATGAATGACCACACATTACTTACTAGACTAACTTTCTCTTGGCATACTGCATTATTTAGGGGCCAATCTATTAAAAGTAATCATCAACTTTAAACTCTTTAACCCCGGCCTTTTAGTCGTCTCAATTCTCGGTTTTTGCCCGCGCCGCTGCTCCGTCGGCTGTGGCCGAACACGACATATATACGGCTATGCCAGTGTAATAGTTTTGCTTTCTGCTGTCAGCCATTATCCTAATTCACACAAAAGGGCCCCTCCTTCCACTGGCTCCAGCGGAAAGTGGAGCCCTGAGGCCAACTGTACACTGAGGAGGCTGGGATACAGAGAGAAACAGTGTGTGTGTGTGTGTGTGTGATCCTGAGTGAAAAAGAAACAGAAAGAGAGAGAGAGAGAGAGAGAGAGAGAGAGAAGGAGCATGTGTGAAAGAGAGCGACAGATAGAGAGAGAGAGGAAAGAGCACTCTAACCAACACTCACACTGGTATCCGGTCTTTACTCTCACTGTAACAACACTGTTTGGGTGCTCTGACACGACTCTGTGCTCCATTTTTACATGGTGCCCGTGTCTGTCCCCCCGCTATGAATAACCTCTTTGTAAAGTGTACTTTGAAGCTGCAACTAAGCATAAACAATAAAGAAACACAATAACAATACAGACCAATAAATAAATCAAGTCCTACTATCAGCTATGTGTTCAAATGGAAACCTCCTTACAGCCTTTGATTGGCTCCAACAGCCTCACAAATATCGAGGGAAAGGAAGACTTTTGTCACCGGATATATATATATATATATATATATATATATATATATACATATACGCCTTTATAGCAAACCTTTGTCTGGGATGAGCTTTATCAGGAATAAAAGGAGGGCTGTCAGGGATTTCCTGTCAGCGGACTCTGTGAATATCATGTCTTTATTACCAAGGGATTATGTGGATTGTTTCCTGTAGCCAATTTGGCAGGTTTTCTAACAACCTGGTGAATGTTTACCTTGGACCCACATGGGACCCTGCAGTAGAGGAACAAGGCAGAGGGCCATACATTTTAAGAAGAGAAAAAAAAAAAAATCACATTTCATATTTTATCACAGTTATTAGTTGTATGTTGTCTTTGAAAGAGCTAACCTCAGTGGCGTCACCTTCTCTGTGGATGGAGCTAAAAATGTGAATAAAGTGGGAGGGTTGGCTTATCAACAGCTCTTACACAATCTGAATCATCACGACTAAATCTTACAATGGAAGAGAATCAAAAGTAAAGTAAAAAAAAAAAAAACCTGTTTGATTTATTCATGAGAGAATAGAAATATCAGATAATAATATTAATGTCTGAGAGAACCCGAGACCATTCTTTTCCTCTTCACAAACATTCAATGAAGAAATGTTAACATTTCAAAGTTTGACCGCAGTGTGAGCCATGTCTGAAAAATTATAATAATTGTTATGTTCTCTCACGAAATGGGAATACGCAATATGACGACAGTCGTTTTTTATTATTATTTTTACAGCACATATATTTTGAGATAGTGTACATCTCTTGATAAAAATGTCTAAAAAAAATCAACCTCTGTTTTTGAATTCAAATAATGGCAATAAACAAAATATTGTGGTGATAGTAAATATTAATAATATATATATTTTTTAAAAATCAATATGTAAGAACCAACAAGCTAGATTTTAATCAGATTTGAAGCTGCCCCACTTTAGCATTGATGACAGGGATCCAGACATTTACGTCATTGTTTTTCCTTCAAGGGTTCCTAACAGCACCCTCATTTACTGGCAGAAAAGAGGATGTGAAAGGGAAAGTATTGTGCATGCAGACGTGTGTGTGTGTGGCGTGCAAATTCACACAAACACACACAAAAAAAACAAACCCTAAAAAACATGTGAAAGGTACTGTACTTGTGTACTTGCCAGATTGGCAACAGCTGTCTTTTCAAATACAACTAACGTATGAAAGGAGAAATTCAATCATTGGAGGTAATTATTTAACTGGTGAAATAATCACGACAAAAGCAAATATGAACAAACAAAATGCATCATTTTAAAGCAAAAAGAGGGTATAAATAATGAATGGAAGATACATGTTCCCATAAGGTTTGAAAAGTTATTAAACTAGTGGCTTTTGAGGACATTTTTTTTAACAATAAAAGTTGCAGTGTAGTTGTCCTTAATAGCAGTCAATGACCTGTCAACAGCACAGACCAAATGAAACGGATATAGTAACCAACTGAAATATATATTTAAAGATTTAATGAGAAAATTCTTCAATCTATCAATATTCCACATGTAATGCTGCTTTCCCCCCACATAGAAATGCTTTAATAAATAAACTCCACCAATAAGTGTGAACCTGTCTTACCTTGAGTCTGGATACTTGGTGAGAGTGGCCAGGCTGCTGGTGTACATGTGTCCCCCGACATCAATGTGAACTGGAGCGTTCGCCTTGGTCAGCTGAGCCGGCAGAGGGATCCCCTGAGCGGCCAGAGGAGAGACCGGGGACCGGGTCAGAGACAGCCGTGACATGCTTCTTCCCTCCTGAAAGCAAGTGTACAAAAAAGCCATGGGAATAAAGGTAAAAGGTAAAAAAAAAAATCACACACACACACACAGTGATCCTACACAGGGAAGCAGATAGTATCCTTTCTGAATGGTATCAGATCACTTCCATGTCTGTCTGGTCGCATATTTAGCCTGGAAATTATTGCCACCGCTCTAATTAAGTATGTTTGCATCTTTTCATGCAGCACCGGAGGCGAGGATAGAAGGATGCTTATTAGAGAAGCAGGGTGAGGGAGAGCTAGAGAGAGATAGACAGAGAGAGAGAGAGAGAGAGAGAGAGGAGGGGAAGGAGGAATGCTAGGTGTCAGCCTCCAGGGGAATAAAACAAACTGCTGCTGCAATATTCTAATTAAAGGTCGCCTTATGTGTTAGACGTGATGCGCCCAGACACACCAACCACCAATCTGAGAGCAAGGAAAACATGGCGGGGGGGGGGCTAACACACACACACACACACACACACGCGGACACATTGAGGTGATAGGGTGATCGCTTGTGATATTGTGCTATAAGCTATAACTTCATAACTAAACCCCGAGCTGTATATATAGGCCAAACCAAACATTATCATATACCAGGTATGTTGTGGCTCAATACCAGACACATGTTTTCAATAGCTGTAGTTATAAATGATAATAATAAAACAACAACCCCAAACAATAAAGGCCCTGCAGGCCAATACGATAGTTGGGAGACATGTCTGGATCTTATTGGTGCACTCAGTGGTCTGAGTTTGATAAAGCTGATCAAATGTTTGAGAAAATATTTCAAGTTCACTTCGATACGGCGCCGTTTGATTCCGTCTACTGCTCCAGGAAGAGGAACCGTTTACCGGTGCAGGTAAACCACCTACCCTCAGCGTGGCCACATGTATACTGCAGACTGTAATAAAGATACAGTGTAAATCACATCTGGTTGCTTTAACTTAGATGAGGAATTTGGGATTGAGGAAATATTAATGTGACGCTTGAAACATTAATAATAAGACTAAAAGGTCACAGTTTGCCCACTTTATCATTACTGCCACATCTCCTGCAGGCTTCGGTTGAAAGTACAGATACATTTACAAGATAAGTTCAAAACCCATTGAAATACTCTGGGCTTCATACTACAGCTACTGTACACGAGTGACCGGGTCTGAAACAGATTAAGATAATACAATTTCACCCTTTAGTTAATCAGCAGAATTGATCGTCTTGTTATTGTAAATGTGGGCTGCTTCACTGTCATGTCTGGTAAACTGAAGGAGTCATTGTGAGAGTCCAGATCATCCCTTCGGCTCTGAGCGATGCGCTGCTACCTGCGGGGCACAGAGTGAGTTCTCAGGGTGTTGCCCGCCTCACGTCAGTATCATGTTCGTTTAATACGATTACAACAGGACGGGATTACATTTCAAATCCCAGGAAAAGAAAGGAAGACAAAAAAAAAAACTTGGAAAGACTTGAGAAGTTTGGGGCACATCACGATCAGCCTTTCCCACCACTAGTAACTCTCTCTCTGCAACAACCAACCAGTTCATCAGGTAAATCAGTCGTGCCAGGATGTACATATAAAAAAGACAGAATAATAATAATAATAATAAAAGAAAATAGATCAGTAAATCCATCTCTCTCTCTCGCAATCAAACACAACGCCAGACATCCAGCATCCAGTCTAATCTCACCGCATATTAATAATAATAATAATAATAATAATAATAAATTCCTCCACACAGATCACAGCAGCTGTGAAGGCATCAACTTTCTGCTCATGCTGCTGTGCTCCAGCTTCCCTCCACTGACCCGGTTTTAGACGTCGTGTCTTATTTCACACTCGTGACATCCACGAGATGAACCCTGAAAAAGCCCTCAAATGTAAAAATTACACGTACAACGGACACGGAAAGGTTCGCGTGGAAAACACTCCACACCAAACACCAAACAGCAAACAGCCTGCGTGTGCTGTTTGCCTTTAATCCTACCAAATGCTCAATATGGCGTCTTATTCCTGCTGTACAAATTAAAAGCATAATCCAGACACGTGTAATTCATCAGCCGTTTGAATAAAAACCCCCACGCGTGTGAACTGTTCAGTCTGTGAGAAAAACAGGTAAAAAAAATAAATCTTTGTTTCCGAGCTGTAATTCGCGTTAACTCTTCAGTCTTGGTCGCTGACTGATTATAAACTGAGTCAGCTTTCACTGTGCGTAAAACATTGGATTCTGTAATATTATTATTATTTTATATTATTATTTTCACCCTACCGTTTCAAACATTGTAAGGAGTCCAGAGGAAATCCGTGCCGGCGGTCAGTCCCAGCTGTTGTCTGCGTAACCCCCCCCCAAAAAAATCTCAAATATTTGCTCCAAAATGCCCCCCGACTTTGGCACAACTACACCACCATCCAGCTCCAGCACCAACCTATTCTGGCGTACGGGGAAAAAAAAAAAAAAAAAAAAACAAGTCTTCGCACTGTATCCCACACAAAGCTGCCTTTTTATTTAAAAAAAAAAAGAAAGCACTATAGGTTGTGACCGGGATGGACTGCTTGCACAGAGTCTCTGTGGCTTTAAAGTGTCTATCGCAAGGCTGGCTCGACCTGTCCTCACCAAGCTTCTTTGTACCAAAGCGCACAGGAAGCGTCCTTACCTTGAACATAGATGAGATGATCTCCTTCCCCTTCTCTGCTCTTATTTGGATACGCGTAAAAATGTGCGCTCTTGTTGGTATCCTTCTCGTCTGTCTTCTTCTTTTTTTTGCCTAAATGAAACTGCCCCTGTGGTTTGTTATGAGAAGAAGAAAGCCAATAATCCGTCTCTAAATAACAGAGCAGAGCTAAAAAAGAAAATTCTTGCTCCGGGCTGCCCAGGCGCCTCTGGGCCAGGGATTAGGCTACAATTAGCTCAACTCCACTCTCTCGCCCAGGCAATTTTCTCAAGGAAGAAAAAAAAAAAACGTGATACCCCTCTATACTCGAAATTATGACTGCACAGACATAATAATAACTTATCTTATTATTATTATTTTTTTCTTCCCGGGCTAAAGCAGACCGTTCCCTTTAACGGTGTGAAGTTGTGATTTAGAGGGGATAGGAAACCTAACAGGCAACTGTCAGTCGCTCAATAGATTTCGAGCAGCAAAAAGCAGATTTTAATCATTGTCATTTGGTCTGATGTAATAGTTCCCCAGGCAGTTCCAGCTAGCAGGCATACATTTCCATCTCCAGCTCCAGCTGCAGCCTAAATGTAAAGTTTAAAGCCAGGCGGGCCATAGTCCTTCACTCAGGCAACAACATATAATAAAGGCGCAGTAACTTGTTGATAAAGTCTCAGTAGGAAAAAAAAAATATGTTGAAAATGAAGAGATATCCTTGAACCAATATCTTTCATGCGGTGATTTCCCTCCGCGTCCCCGCTCCCTCTCTCTTTCTCTCCCTCTCTGTCTCTCTCTCTCTCTCTCTCTCTCTCTCTCTCTTGCCTTAATGTCTGGAGTTGTAACGCCAAATTTCCTGCAGGCCATTAAAATCAAATGACGTCTATGGACATGCATGCATGCTGCTGCTGCAGAAAGCGCCCTCACAACCTGCCTGCAGCTAAATGCGCCATTTCAATTATAGCGCAGGGCTTAGATGGAGATATCTGCCCCCCCACCCACCCCCCTTCTCACTCTACAGCAGGCAGCCTCAAGACTTTTTGGAAAATAAGATTTTGGCTGATTACTGATAATTTCTTTTATATATACATATATATATATATAAAGACACACAAATGGAAGTGACGGAGCGCTTAAAGTGTTGCGCCACTTTTGCACCGAGTGAAGGGGAGAATCAAGCAGGTGCTCCCGTCAAGAAGACGATTATTTATTTATTTGCATGTTTGTTTATTTGCGGGTAAATAACTGTGAATAATTGATGCAACATTGAGCCCAGTAATTACTGTACCAGCATCCTGAGAGAGAGAGACGTGTAATATTCGTTTCTTGATATTTGGCGCCAACCAGTGTAGGAACTTATTATTGGCCCACAGGAAACACATGAACATAACTCACTATTTGGCTTTTTCTAGAGTTACCTGGCAAAAGTATGATGTGTTATAGATCATAAAGTGGCCTATTATCAATATTTCTTTTGGCTTCTGGAGACTATCATTGAACATCATATAGCTTTGGCATTGCCACATATGAAATGATACGTATTTAAATATGAAATAAAGCAGTCGTACTGGAGATATGTGGTGGCAGTGTAAGAATGTGTCTCAGTGTTCATAATGAGACAGACCCCGAGCTTTCCCATCATTCCCTCTGGCGCAGATTTGTTGTTTCCAGAGGCACAAGCTGGAGGGGAAACTGGGTTTTTTTTTTCTCATTAAAGGAAACAAGCCCGGAGTTAGTTCAATTACATGAAGTATGCAGGGATGTTGTAAATTTAAAAATTTAAATAGCTTACAAAGTGGCCCCGGGCCCCATCAGTTAATTTCCTTAATTTATGGATTTTAGCGGAGTGTCTATGTGAAAGGGAAGAAGTAGGTCATCTTGAGGATTTGCATGCAGCTTTGAGATTTCACAGCAGATCCAAACTGCTGGCCTCCTGACCAGCACCTCAGCACCTCAGCAGGTGAAAGGATGCTCCACTGACACCAGCATGTCGCCATGATGAAGAAAAACACCACAGACTTCTTTTCGTTTCTCCTGGGAACAAACATGCAGATCTGTCTGTGCTATTTGACCCAGGTAATGAGATTATTGATGTTTGGTTTCCTTGATGCAGCAGACAAAGATAACGGTGCTGTTCTAAAGGATTATTCCACTCAATCTCAAGCTAATTTCATCTTTTTTTTTTTTTTTTTGCCTTTTTTAAACATCGTGGAAGTCAAATTCATAAAGATTGTATCATATCATCAAAAGAGTCTCCTTAAGACACATGTTAATGAAGTGTATGAATTCATTAACCTATAAGAATAATAACTTTGCCTCAGGGTTCAAAAGCAGGTGCTTTGCCTAAAGCTTCTCTCGCTAAGCTTTCTCCTTTTACCTTATATAGCTTATATTAATAACATAATAACGGTGTGTAGTTTTTTTTTTCTGGAAAAGCCAGACAACCCGATCAGAGTCCCACACTGAGGAATCAATAAGTTCTGTGTTATCTGTACATAATGATGCTGTATCACAGTAAGGTGGGACACAGTACCATCTGCTGGTTAGCAGTAACATCGTGCATAAACCACCATTCTGGGCAATCATTAGAATATCTGGTTATCTACTTCCTGGCGATTTGGGAGACAGATGCAGGCTAACTGTTAAAAAACATCTATTTACTGCTCAATAGTTTGCTCTGATCTTATATGAAATATATAATGCTTGTGTGTCTTATTCATAAGCTTTTTTTTTTTTTTTAAATCCTAACATTTTATTAATTTCCATTAAATGCTCCCAGACATGTGGCCCACAGATCTACAGCACATAGCCCATATGTCACCTACAAACTGTACTCATGCACTAAGGTGACACCAGAAGGTACAATACAGTCACATCCCTCCGTCTAAACGACAGCATTTGCAAGAATCTCTTTCAAACATTTCGCATCAGATCAACACTTCTATTTTGCCCTCTGGCATGTGGAGAAAGTTTGAAAAAGAACATTCAGAACTTGCTTTAAGTAATCTGCATGCCTGGTGGAGCCCGGTTGCTGTCAATCCCTCCGTTCTTCCAGCCATTTGACATTCTGCTTGATGTTGGTGTGTGTCTGAGGTGCAGCAGCGACACTTATTGTTCATTATTTCAGAGAAAGAGAGAGAGAGAGAGAGGGGGTAAGAGGGTGTCAGTTTATTAATAGAACGTGTGGGGTTGTGTCGCACACAAACACCTAACAAGCACAGCGCAGAATAATTCCCTCAAGTGCTAAATGCCAGCAATTAAGTTTCCGAAAAGCACAGAGAGTGTACTTTCTGTGTTCTTCTGAGAGTTGCTGCTACGAGTCAACACTATACAGGTAAATCTGCAATGACCCTGATGCTGTCAAGTTATATCTGTTGATGTACAACGAACATTATGAGACATTTAGTGAATATTAACCGACTGGAAAAGTCCTGAGTACATTCACCCCTTTATAAAAAGAAACATGTGTGACCTGTTGCAACATTTTGCATATGCTTAAAAATAGTGAGCATTTAATGTCAAACTAGAGAGAGTGACTTCTTCTTTCTCAATAAATCAAGACTTCATAAATCAAATCATTACATCACTTTTATGGCTAAAGAATCTCTTTTGCTGCCATCATGTGGTCTGAAGCTCTAATCACAGAATATATATATACAAGATATAACTAGCTGCTTGCTACCTATGAAGAAGGCCTGTGGGTAATAGAGGTCTTTCTCATCATATTTGAAAGATCGTTACCATTTTCTACCAAATCCACGTATGTGGGTACAGAGGTTGAATTACGATGTGAGGGTATAAAGGATATGTTTACAAAACATCAAGGAATCAGGCATTTTGTCTCTTTAGTCATATTGTGCCTTTGTGTTGTGTCCCCTGTCGTATCCGTCATCAAACTCTCCTAACCAGGCTGTTATTCTCAGCGCCAAGCTCTTTGAAATTCTTTTTTTTTTTTTTTTTTTTTTTTTTTAAATCCTCTGAAATGTGTTATTCTGCTTCTGGCTTCAACCAGTGTTACACACATCCAGCGTCATGCCTTGAATATGCGAACAGAGGAAAAATGATCTTTTGCCTTTCGTTGCTGCTACTATTTGGTTAGCAGTAACAACGGGAACAGTGTGATGTCTCCAATCACATCTGGTATGCATCACATACCATTCTCCCCCCACGCTCAACGCGCCTTCAGGGAAGTCCCTGGCACTGCGGAGCACCCACAGTCCTCATTAGAGTGCATGTGTCATGAAGGCATCAACCCGAAGCCTTGACTTATGCTTTATATTTACAATCATCCATCACAACACTGTCATCACAACAGTCAGAAAACACAGCTCTTGTCTTGAATGGTTTTGAGCTGATCCGGCTCGTGTTTGTAACTCGTGGTACATACAGCATCCTCAAGGGCCTTTTTCTGTGTCTGTGGCCGTGTTGTTGAGACTAGTAATGGTCTGAGACTGAAACTGGAGTCCCTGTCCTTTTGTTGTGCACTGAACTCCCTAACAGCACCGAGGAGGAACAGGGTTTGATGTGTCTTCTGAAGGCCTGCTGCTTTGTCAACACTGAGGCCTCGGCATTGACACTATGGAAGCTGAGTGCCTCAGGGTGACAGGGAGGGGTGGTGAGGGGAAAGGAGGGGAAAGGGAGGGGAGGCAAGGGTGGGTCACTGCAGCCTGGTAAAAGAGAGAGAGACAGAGAAAAAGAGACCGACAGAGGAAGAGAGAGAAATAAAGAGGGGTGGGGGTGCCAGCTAGTGTGGCCAGCGCCCGAGGCCAGAGGAGAGTGCTCTGTGCAGCAGACTGCCTGATAGGGACTGAGGCTGCTGGCTGATGACATTTTATGGTCACAACATGCAATCCCACCAACTTTAGTTGGTAAAAAAATCTAGTTTTCATACACAGAATGGTGGTTGTTGTTTTTTTTTCCCCCTTCTTGTTAGAGCCGCACAAAAGAATGACGCAGTTTCACATGTCATCATGTCCTTTGAGTTTGAGTTCTTTTACAGTAAACAGTGGGTGGTAAAATAATCTCTAAACTCATACCATATGGAGGAAAATAGACTTTTTTCAAGTAATCATATAGACTTCATTTGCAAACATCAGATCTTAAAATGTACTGTGCATAATTGCATTTATGAGCTTTTATTTGATAAATTAAGGCATAATCTGCTGCTTGATGGATTAGAGTGATGTAACTCGTACTTTCCACTATACGCTACTTTATACTTCTACTCCACTGCATGTCAGAGGGAAATGATACTTTATACCCCACTACATTCATCTGACAGCTATGTTTGTGGCAACTTTTTGTCTTGTGTCCTTGCAAAAAATTTACTTGGAGCCCTGTTAAGTTGTCTATGAGCTGTGAGCAGTTAAACCAAAGACACATTTTCCCTCTATACTATCTATAAGGTTTCATCCAAATAACTGCTTAATGATCCAATCGTTCACAAGAAGTAAAGGAAAAACCCACCAAATAAATATACAGAACTTTATTTCCTTCTTAGCCCATTAATCATCTCACGACTGGACTAACTATATATACACAGCAGTTACAGCTAGCTACACCTCGACTAGCTCCAGGGGTAAAATGCACTAATTTAGCATTGCACTCCTATAACACTGTCAGACTAACAATGAACAGTCAAATAAATAAATTAAATTAAAATCAATGCAGCAGAAGCAGAGATCATGTTTTTTTTGTTACTCCACACATTCTTTGTCAAAACTCAGTGCCTACATTACCCAGAATGCAGCTCATCTCAATTCACGATACACAATACAATTCACTCTATTGTACAGTACAGATTTTGGTGTGTTAGCGGCTAATGTAGCCTTCAGCCCTAATAGAATACTACCTGTATGGTAGCAGCAACATTCACACAAGAACAGCCAGAGCCACTGGGTTTGTGTTGGATATAGTGTTATGGGCCTGTTAGCCTATGATATATCTGTTTTGTGCAGTGAATCAGAATCTGAATGTGTTTGCTGTCCTCCAGAGGGTGAGACAGAGCTGAGGCTGGGGCTTGCCAGAGGCACTGCGCTCTCCAAGGCTGGCCTGATGCAGGCTGAAAACACTTTGTGTTAAGTGGCCAGAAGTAATGGCAGTAACACTGGCTCTATATTGTGCATGCACCCGGAGAGTTTATCCTCACACACATCATTATGGTTCACTTGTGTCTGTGTGTGGTCTCAGTCTTTTCCCCTCTGTTTCAGTTTTGATCTCATCCTGTCCGTTTATACCTATGATACGGAGCTTTAGACAAGCGCTGCTAACCAAGAGACAGTTTGGATTTTCTTTGGTTGGTCTGGAAGTTAAATTCAAGATTCCTCTGGTTGCCACGTCTGTCCGGTTTCTTTCTCTCCGTTTGATTTTTGTTTTGATGTTCAGTAATGTGGAAATATGTCCACCAGTCAGCAAGCATAAACCTTTCTCATAGGAGATTTTACTCCAAAGCGTCGGATGCCACAATTTGTTTTCTTCAATTGAGAATCATGAATTCAGTGTTTCAATATTTAAAGCTGTACTAATCATTATTATAGTCCACAGTTTTACTGTATTGGTTCAGTATCACTGCTCTCATCATCACCATCACAGACTGTTTCCAAAAATCTGATAAAACCATTGTACAGTACTTGCCAGAGTCTGGCGAGATCAAAACAGAACTAAAAGCAGAGTGAATGCTGGACTTCCCATGTGACCAGAAGCAAATGAATGCTAACATTGCTCTCAACTTTATAAGGTGATAATATGTCAATATAAGTCAGTGTTTACAGCTTGTTGCACTGCACGTAGGTGGCCAGAAACAAATGGATTCTATTGTTGCTCTGTATCTGCTGGATGTGTAAACAGGCCACTGTTATCTAACATGTTCACCTCATAAACTTTATAAGGTGATAATATGCCAATATTGTGTTTAGAGCTTGTTGCACTACACGTAGGTGGCCAGAAAAACCCCAACAACAATAATAACATGAACCTAACAATAAAAACTAACAATTAATGTGGGTTTAAAAAAGGAAGCTATATACACGTCTAAAAATGATTCTTAGATGAATTATTAAAACAATAGATAATTAACTGGAAATCCGCAGTTATTCTGAATGTGGTCATGTTTCTTTACTTTCTGTGCACTGAGGAAAAGTTTCTCTTTGGAAACCTCGAGTCTTGGGATCCATCATCACCAGAGTCTAATGAACAACACCACCGCTGCGTCCTGCTCGGGAATGAACTGCTGTGAGTCGGCGTGGTGCACCTGCCTTCTGCCAGGCAGCCACTGCGCTACAGCCAAGCCAGCCAGCCTACAGGCACTCCTAGATAACTCCTGTCTGATTAGCTCCTTAGGAGGACATTGTTCCAAAAGCAATTCACTAGACTCCCAGTATTAATTTAGTCCCGAGAGAGAGGCCCATCCATCCTAGGTAGGACGGGCTGTGCTCAGGGCCTACCCTACGGCCTGCTAATAGCACGGCACCTCCCAGCCTGTCACTATAAGTGATAGTCTCTGCAAGTTTGTTGCCTCCTTGTGTGTTTCTCCCATCAGGCAGTGCGCCTCCCCTCCCTCCACTTGTCTCCTTCTTTCTCTTCGTCTTTGTCAGCGGTGGTTCAGGGCAGGTGTCTTCTCTGTCACTTCCATCACTCACGCTGCTTGACGAAAGGGAAGACACAGCTCAGGACACGACAGGAGCAGGGCGTGATTCATTGAAAGCTCACCTCGCTCCTCGAAAGGGAGCGGGAGAGAGAAACAGTGGCTGCCTTTTTGTTTTGGTGTTTGTGAGAGCTGCCAGCCACAAGGAAATAAGAGTAATATTGTTGAAGCTCCGAGAGTTACTCCAAAGTGAATAAAGGTCTTTCAAAAAAATTCTCTGATGTAGGATGCACCTTTATTGATAAAGAACGTAAGCTGATTTGAACTGGCAGGGGATCCCAGCTGGGATATGGAGAGCACCGGTGTTTTTTCCTCCTACATGTTTGTTGTTTCTGTTTGTGAAGCAGCGCTATAATTTTGGGAACGGGTGAAGAAGACTGTAGCTTCACAGTGTGTTCCTGTTAAAACACAAACAACAAAATGAGGAGGTTAGAGTTGTTAGGGGGGGGCTTTAGACATCAAGGAAACATTTGAGATTTTTTTTCATTTGTGGTGTTACTTGTGTGTATGTGTGTGTGTGAAATATATTTGTACAGGAAACATACTGAATTTCCCACTGCTGCATGATGTTGTCTGATTTTTGTTGGCAACATCTCTTTCAACACTGGAACACTGTGCTCCATGTTGGAAGGCATTGTAAGGAACAAGCGGACCAACACTGCAACACAAGTTAACTGCAAAAGCTGACAGTGGAAGTTCTGTTCTCATGCCAATGGAAGAAATGATATCGGCATTGTGAGTATTATTATTAGTAATATGCGTCATTAATATATTATCTCTCAAATATAGCGTGTGTATCAGTTAGATATCAACACTACTTACCTGTTTTATGGATATACAAAGGTTTTGTTACATTAATGTGTGGTAGTTTGTCTTTTTACTGGTATATCTTTGCATTTCCTCGTCTGCTCTGAACACTCCCATCTCAGAGTTCCTCCTCCTCCACCTCCTCCTCCTCCTCCTATACATCAGCATCACCACCCAGATGTTCGCCTCAACCCTTCATGTGCTTTTACATTAAAAATACATCCACACTAGGCTGTCATTAGAGGGTGGATGGGTTGGTGGAGGTTTTTTGGGGAGGGGAGGGTGGTGTTATGATTGTATAAATATGAAAAAGCAAAGCGCAGCAACCCAAATGTTTCCCAAATGTAGAGATACAGCCCCAAGGTTAAAGAACCACTCTGCCCACAGCAGCATGTGTGACTGGTTTCATTATAGATCCTGTGTTTATTGATTTGACTTCATTAAAGCTGTTGCATAATTCATGTCGATGGCAGTGTATAGCTTAATTAGAAGACTTACAGTGGCTTTCATGGGTGTTTATAGCGTGAAAACAGAAGCATGACAGGTGGCGGCAGCAAATTGGGTACCAAAGTACACATTACTATATAACACATACTATCTATGTGTGTGAAAGTACTTCAGGGGCATTGTTCTTTGAAAAACTAAATTATTGTTGTAATATTTCAGATACAGTGCTGCCATCATGTGGTCTCTGGATAGAAGAGGTGATACACAGCACATATTGCCAGCTTTGTAAATATACAGTGATAATATAGCTGCATTTGGGAAAAGATTTGTCTTAGACACAGATACTTAATTCTTAATTTTTTTTTTCTTTGCTGTTTTTGAACTGTTAAATACAAACGGTGTACAGTGTGAGTCGATGCATGCCCCTGAAAGCTCCTGTAATGACAGATTATGATTTTAATTCTGCAAATCCATTCTCACAACAACATGAAATTATCACCGGTTCCATCCTGCCAAGTGATACACAAGTGCTTGTTTTCCAGAATGAGAACTGTGTTGATGAAAGGGTTGGGCTAGTTAACCAAATGAGTAGTTTGGGAATGTCCTCAACAGGGTTGAGAGTTTTGAGATTTCCTCCGTGAAATTATCTCCCACTTGTCATTTTGCTTCGCTTGATTAATAACAGTGCTCGGGCGGATCATTTTAATGAGGTTTATATCACTGGGAGACGTGTCAGGAGCGTGCTGCAGTGCATTGCCAAAACAAACAAGGATTTCAAACCTGGCGTGCATGTGAATGCCGAGAAGTTTTCTTATTGATGTTTGAGGAAATATTTTCTCCCATCGAACCGAGGAGTCAACCCCTCAAACTGTTTTTGTGATGATGATAATAAATGGGAATTTTTACAACGGGATTGATGCAGTTGTAGGAATTGTTGTGAGTGTGTGTGTGTGTGTAAGCAGCTGGGTTTTAGAGTTTTTGGACTATACTTGTGTGTGTGTGTCCTTGTGAATGTTTGTGTGACAGAGAATCAGCAGAAACCTGTCATCAGCCACGTTAAAGCTGGCTTGAAGGCAAACATGAAGATTAACTAACTTATAATAATACTACTTGAAAAATGGAACAAAGTCTCTTTTTACAGTCCTCCCCACCGATGCGAGGGTTGTTTATCACTTTGGGAAGATGTTTGGTTGCCTCCCTTGTATGTCTGCTTTGGGCCCTTAAGCTGATTTAGCTACACAAGCACGTTGTCTTCAAAGCACGTCAAGATTTTACACGCACACTAATGAGGTGAATGGATGGCTTTTGTTTTCTCCACAGTTTTAACTTCCCCCAAAGTGCTCTCATGACTTATACAAGAGCTGTTGTGGAAATCAGCCTTGAGCATTTAATCAAATTTGTAATTCTACAGAGTGATCAATTTGTGCTGCAATATAAGCATACACATAATCTCACACACACACACACACACACACGTGCATATAAGCCGACATAACAACAAAAGAAGCAAGGCTGCTATTTGTTCTTATTAAAACGATAGAAGGAAACATGTTGGTGTGACGGATTTCCCCCCTTTTCTAAATTCTAGGTAGAGCGTGTGCAGTGCAAATAACTGCACGTTCAGGCACCATATGGTTCTGGCTCTGATCTAATCACAGAATGGAAATGAAGCAAACGCTTTCCTTCAGAACAGCCACCATACGGGACAATATGTCTGCATATAATGGAACGAAACGGTGCGTTGACAGTTATTCGCAAATGTGTGGGTATGTACGGAAATTTAAATGTTACAGCAGCCAATAATAAGCTAAAAGAACGTAAAAGAAACAAATGCATCTAAAGGCTAAAATATGTACAATAATTAAATATTTTGGAGGTATAAAAAAATTATTTGAACAGAAAGAACTGAAAGTTCATTTCTAAGCTCACCTTAGAAATACGTTAATAAGGTGCATGATTGTCCATGGATGTCAGAATTGAGTGTACTAAATACTGATACTTGAATAGTCTACACAGTGTATATAAGTAATATGATACTAGCAGCGAATACAGACACCAGACAGTAACCAAAGATGATCAACAATGAGCCAAAGAAAAGTCTTATAATACCATTTCTTTTCCTTGAGCTCATTAGTCGACTCGCGAAGGTTCACAAACCTATAACAACACAAGTAAAAAAACAACCAATGAAGAGGCATGTTGAAAATGCTAAAGACAATTTATTAGTAGACACTCATCAGCCAGAAATAATAACCACCTGACGAATGTCTTCCTGAAATACACCATTTGATTGGCAGTGTAAAATAAGGCAAAGGGTTTAAAGATCATATTTTATACACTTTTGCACCAACAATAAACAGTTATACATTCACTTGTTACTGTAATTATGCTTTTGATAAATCTGCCCATACACCCACATACCAAGAAAACTTTATTAGCAAGGGGGCAGTATTTGCAAGAATAATACTCATCATAATGTAATACCTCTTTTGGCCCGAGATTAGCTATATCTACATAGAATCTGACCACAACCTTAACGAAGATTGCAAAAGCCAACACACTGTACCGAAAAAAAAAGGTTCATACAATTACCGTCACCATGAAAGGGTAATACCAGCAACATTGTTGGAGGTCTTCAAAAAAAATTGATTATAGTGTGTATAGATTTAAATAATATGAATTTCCCTTAACAACAAATACATCTCTTTATAAAGTATTTTGTCACATAAAATCACATTTCAAGTGTGTAGCTGAATACCGACCGCTACTTCCAAAGATACAAGCCACAGGTTGTTCCCAGCACTCTAGTAATAAATCAATTCTGTCGCAAAACAATAAAATAAAATAAAAATAAAAATATATATATATAAGTTAATTCACACAAGTATTCATTTGAATCTATTATTTTGGTGTCATAGTCATCATATTTACTCACTTCTCCATTGCACTTGTATGTTTTATCACTGTACAGTAAGTAGTTTTTGTTCCTTTTTACGTCACATTAAATCTAAGAGTAATTTTGGCATATATAACTATTCCTATAGATCCCTAATTTTAACATTGTTTGAGTTTAGTGGATTTTCCACCAGTGCTCATTGTTATGTGGAATTACCTGTTTTAAGTAGAATTTAAGAAAAGATGTTTTATTAGTATGTAATGTTACACACAGGTACCTGCAATTGTGTATAATATATACACACACACACACACGCACGCACTGGAGTTGCTATGGGTAAAATGTCATAGCTGGGATAGGTAACTAAGTGGAATGCAGTTCATCTGTACAGGGTCTATTATCCTACTGAGAGACCAAACAGATCAGGGGAAAGTATTAAAGAGCTAATTTCCAAAATTTTCATATATCCATTTCTATTAGAGGAACAAAAACATCTTTTGCTATACCTCTTAAGAACAGAGTGTATGAATTCATCAATAAAACTTAATTATCATCAGCTCCTTTAAATGGTGCCACAACGTTTTACAGTCACTCAGTTTCCTGAGAGATAAGACTTGTAATTTTCAGCTGGTGGATATTTTGTTTTGGAAAGAAACTCTTGATTTATTTGACACTCTACACTGAAAGAACAACCAATGACATCAAAAAGGAAATAAACACAACTTCACCAAGAAGCACTGAATATATATATATATATATATATATATATATATTTCTATTATTTTAGAAATACATAGACATAGAAAAATATATAGTCATCTGAATGCCCATAATACAATTTTACACAGTAGATTCAGAAAAAATGATGGTGTAGATTAGATGTGATTCGTACAGAGGGAACAATGTTACTGACAGTGTGAGACAGGTATGTGATAGGGGTGTAGCGTGATAGACGGAAAAGGTAGGATACACACTGTTCTTCTTCTTCCACTGTCTCAATGTCCAAATCTGATTTTTTTTTACACTGTTATGATACCAAATCTAAACATCTGCTTGTGTGGGGTTTTTCATCGTCTCCTTCCGGCTACAGCAGGTGCGGAATGATTACTAAGTCTGTAACACTAAACAGGCATTGAGAGATATTGGCAGCAACACGACTGTAAGTACCCTGTTTGATATCCTGCTTTTAAACAACAACCACCCAAGTGAATGCCTCTAGTGATGGGGGGACTAAAACACAAGAGATAACTGACAAAGTTAGAAGTACAAAAATGCTACAATAAGTGCACACAGCTTCCCGAGCGGACAGCACTTTCTTTTAACATTTTAAACTATTTATAGTGTCATATCTTGTTGCGGTTTATGTTTTAGTAAAATCATTTACATCAAATATCTGTATTAGTATGCATTGATACACAGAGGTATATTGATGCCTAACCTACTGTAAGTCAAATAGCAAATGCAAATATTTCAGATTTAAAACATACAAATGCAGAGAGTTCACTTGAACAAACTGCGCTGTACATGGCGTTGGTGGGTGAGGGTGACTGAGGGCACGGATCGTTACCACAGACTAAAGCAATTATATTTCTAACTGTTGTGGTATAATTCATTTAAAGGTGGGTTTCAGTCATTTAAGTCACATTTTGAACATTCATTACTCAGGTTTCTGCTCCGAGTGGAAAGGGCTCACATAATGTACTCTATCGTGCAATAATGGCAGTGTTTATTTTACAGATTCCTTCAGTTTATACAAATTTCCTGGAAATTATTAAGAGTAATTTGCAGGTAATTAATTGTTGATTTTTAGATTTTTAGGGAATATTACGGAGAACATTGTGCAATTTGGAACAAATTATAAAAAAAACAAAGTGTTAAGTGGGTGTACAGTAGTTGATAAGTACCAACTCATATTTGGATTCATAGTTGTTTTTATAAAAAATAAGGAGACCTATAAAATAATAAATTCATTTAGAAATGTGACTGGAACCTATATCAGATCCCCACCCATGCTGCCCTTAAGATAGATCAAACCTTGAAAATGCATTTGCAAATGCTATTTGACTCACATTAAGGCATAATTTAAAGTCTGTTGGACAATAGTAAATGTTTTTTTTGAAGCGTAACATATATGATTTCATGTGCTACTAGTGAATAAATACCTTGAATTTCAAGACAAGTATTTAATGCAACATCGCTTGAACTTGTAGAAATTTCTGGTAGAAATTTATTCATATAAAGAAATTCAGACGGAGTTTGGTCTCTAATCTCTCTGCTTAGATGCAAAGATCCATGTGGGTATGTGGGTGAGCCACCTTATATTGGTAAGATTACTATAGTGGAGAGAAGTAGTGGAATGTGACTGTGATTGGAAAAAGAGTCTTGATAGTCAGTCAATATAAATCTTTAAAAGGCTTGGAGTAGTTAAACATCAGGTAGTCCATGTAGTAGAAGTCATACACTCGCTGTCTCTCCAACTTGCTGACCTGCGAAAAGTATTTATGTGTGATCGATAGAGAGGTCTTCTTGTCGGCTGGGTTCCTATCTTTAAAACTGGGCAACCTGAGGTTGGGTGGAGCTCCAATCAATCGCAGGAGAAAGTTGGACTCTTCCTCCATGTTCTCAAACTTGCCGATAAAGTCATAGTCTATGAGACAAGGGTGGCAGAGCTGATTCGCCTGTTCCCAATGGATGTCCATTCCCACAGGTCGATGAACGTCCAGTAGGTAGTGGGCAAACTCCTGGAATGTGACCCCGTTACCCGTCTTCAGGGCTTCTTCGGATGCGTTGGCCCTATACTTGCTGATGATGGGTTTCCCAAACATGGAGTGGTAATAGTCGTTGGGATTCTCAAACTTGTCCCTGTAAGCAGACACTAGTCTCTCCAAGGGCTCTCGGACAAACATGACTTTGGTGTAGGTTTTCAGGCGATGCGTGGCTTCCTTTTGGTCAAAGTGGTTCAGCGTCTTCAGATGGTTTCCATTGTGGACTGTGTCGTGTTTAAGGTTCTGAATATCAGAGGCCTTGCCTGCCAACACTATCAGTGTCCTCTTCCAGTTGGAGCAGCCTGCCTTGGGCACCTGACAGTACAACAACTTGTGCTTGTCCTCCACAAATATGTTCTGCACGTGAAGACGTGTGACAGTCCTGGAGATGCTGCTTTTGTACGTAGCACACATCTCCTTCATCAGTCGCTGACGCGCTTCCACTATATTGACCAGCTTTTTCCACCTCTCAGGGGATATAAAGCCTGTGGCAGAGGAGGACAAAACCGAGGCAGAGGACAATGCTGTGGATGAGGAAGAGGTGAAAGAAGAAGAGAATGAGGTAACAACATTGGTGTTGTGATAAATTGGAGGAGTGGTTTTAAGCAGCTTGCGCTGTCTTTTGGAGACACGATTCAAGCCTGTGTCCTGCTCCAAAGACTCAGGGGTGGCCACCTGTCCACTCTTCTCAAAGTGTGGGAACTGCATTGGAGGGATTGTGCTGGACAAGATACCTTCTGCTGTTTGAAAGTCCTGATAATTGTCAGATTTGCCTTTCTCTCTGTCTTGAGTGGAAAGAGTCTGTAAACAATGACAACACAAGTTACAGTGGACAGCAAAAGACACACATTTCAACCAACCAAACAAACAACATTTTCACCTGTTAATGTCGATATTTGTACAAGAGCATAAAATGCATAAAAAGTAATAAATCTGAACTGTAATACCAGAAACAATTGACTGAACAACCACAGTTGCCCCACGTGTTGCCTTCAGTACTTAAATAGGCCACTTGATGGTACTGTTTCACTACAGCTTAAAAAAAAAACAGTCAGACTTTGTTACATGCAAATGTCACACACTGACCGATGCCATCCATGACCTATCCATAAACTGAGCTGTAATATCATATAAACGTCTTATAAACACTTAATGGGGAATCTAAATTAGAGTCATCTACTGCCTGATTAGCATCAGAAGATGCTCGAGGCCATCATGCATTCTGACATTTTATTTCAATTAAATGCTGTAATGGCATCATAAAGCCAATGGACTGGATGTATAATTTTAATTTTACAACAGACAAGGTGATGAAACCATCATGAATCTTGGCTCATCCCCCTTCTGACTTAAATGGCCATATCCCTTCATCAGGGACATCTGGAGTGAAAAAAAAAGGAAGGAGTGTTTCCTCCCCGTCTGTTTAACGTGCACCGTATACATCAGACTTCTTCAGGGTTTGCTCTGATGTAAATCTCTCATTGGTGCAGATGAGAGTAAGTCTGGGTCACTACAGAGAAGATACAGTAGTACGAGTGCTGCCTGTCTGACATAGAAACCTAGTTTATGGATTGTCCTGGAGTCAAAAGTGATGTCACTCTGTCGTCAGCTATCTGAACCGTGTAGTCAATACTATGATAAAGGCTTGGTTTAATTGAGGACACAATTTACCGCCTGGATCTTTTTATTCAGACCTCAGAGCTTTATATTGTTTCGTAATAAATGAGCTCCTTATGAATATCGTTTTGTTAAATCAATGCTGTTCAACTAATAACTAAAAAGAATGAATGGAAACAAGCCAAAAGCATACATTCAAGAAAGGAAGTTTCTACTGTGGAAGATGAAATAATAATAACAAAAAAACAGAGAGAGAGAGAGAAAGAGAGAGAGAGGCCTGGTTCAACTGGGGCTGACTGGCTCAATGCTCAATGTGGGGTCAGACTCTACACAGATGCTATCAAATACGCTGAGAGGTACACGGCTGACAATCACTTTTTTTTGCAGTAGATAACAGGTGGGAGCAACCTGCGTATCTGTGTGTTGGGAGAAATGGAGTAAACACATACCTCTCTGGACTGCCGCAGAGTAGTTCTCATCTTCATGGCTGGGGAGAGAGGAGAGACAAGAAAATCAGCACTTAAGGAAACAACGTGTATTTTTGTCCTTGTGGAAGAGAGTTAGGCGCCTCTGATGCATCAGACGCTCCAATAATTTAATGCTTCCTATCATTTAACATGTCTACTTCCTCAGCAAACCACCACTGCTCCACTAGTCCACAGAGGGAAGACAGGTAGCTCTATCTGTGTAATGAGCTGCCACGAGCATGAAAAGTTGGTAAATGAGTTGGTGCTCCCAGTAGCAAGCACCGAGAATGAGACAGGAAGAGGGGGGAAAAAAGAAGCAAAACAGCAAAAGAGGTAAATGAGACGTTATTTGTTTTAATATAGGAGAATGAAAGAAAGATAGACAGAAAGTAATGAAAATGTTGTAGTTTGTGGACCAACGGAAACACACACACACACAAAGACAAAGTTGCAGTTTGTTAAATTTCTAGAGTGATAGAGACATCCAGATTGGTTTTGTGGCAGCCTTGGGGACAGGTGGTATGTTTATTGGCAGATGTGAGGCAGCAGGACAGATGATGTGTTTAGTGGTCTGTCTCCAGCTGGACATCTCCTTTCCTTAGGTCCCCCCATCCTGCTGACATGTAATCAGGCTGACAGCTCTGAGTGGGGCTGCATGGCTGCTGATGGGGGGAGCGCAGACACCTCTGCCTGAGTGGCCTGTCACTTCCAATTTGAGGGTGGAAGTGATAGGAACCTGCATAGGGGAAGGAGGGGGGGCTGTAGATGCAGGCCACAACCTTCCCTAAGTGATGAGATCTGCAGAGTCCTATCTCACACTTAAACACGCCTCAGTGGGGAGGGAATAAAATGTGTTGCCCAGATGCAATGTTGTTTTAGATTAGTATGCGCTGGAGAGCTCCGTGTTGGTGTCTGGCTCCGTGTGTTTGCTTGTCTTCATTCTTCTGAACGAGGCAGAGGAGGGATAAGAAGAGGAGTGGGCTAAAGGGGCGGTGTGTGACATTTTCTAATCTTGTTTGGGTGCTGCGGTGCTATTTGCTCTCCTAACCCTAATGATAGCTCTGATAGGATGTGGATCTTTGATTTCAGTTTACACTGTCGTGTATATATATATATATGAAACACATGAATATTTATTACAGCACACACACAGATGCCATTGCCAGGAAAAAACACATACAAACACAACAACAGCCTTTCTGTGTCTGCTAAAGTGATGAAGCGGTGCGAGCCCTCTGTAGCTCTGACCATCTCATCAAGATACACACTTGGTTATTGATCTTGAAAACCCCCTCAAGGTGGTAATTGAAATCTCCAAAGGTCTAATTAGTTCCTTCTAGAGATGTTTTGTCTGACTGTCGTTACATGTTTGTCACAGCTGTTGGTATCAATGCTGTAGCACTTCCACACTCAGTATCTGCTGAACCACTGACTCGGGACAAACATGTAGGATGGAACGTATGCATTTAGTTTCTTGAACATTTGACATATTTACATCCTTTGTTCTGAAAAGGGAAACAGAAGAAAAGAAATGTAACAAAGCTAAATTTGATTGAAGGCTAAGCCTGAACACCTGGGACACACAGTTATCCAGTTCAGTGACAAAAGGTGTCTTGTTAAAGTCATTTTGGAAATGAGTCTGATATGACTTGATTTGATTAGAGAAATCTAGGCTTAAAAATCAGTTAGAGTACGAATTATGGTTGTGAAAATGCAATATGCTCTCACAATCACATTTCACATAAAGAACATAGTTCCACAATATGTTGAGTATAACTCAAACAAGTAATATAATAATGTCAACTGAATTTCATTGGGGTTTGCAAACATAATTTATCTCCGTAGTATCTATTTGGTTCGGGGTAATAGTTGCTGTTTGATTGCAATTTCACACTCAGTCAATTCCACTCAGTATAACTATGCTATTGATTTTTATTGCTGTGCAGTGAAACAGATGAATTGTTAAGACTGAGGTTTCATCCAGTTGGCTGCAGAAAATTAATTCTGGTAATTCCACGTACAGATGTATTGGCTACAGTAGAAGCCAAAAACAAAAAAAATAATAATACTCTAAATCTGAATGTTTCTTCAAAAGATATATGAAGTTGGTTGAGAGGCACTGTAGCTACATTTGCTGTTACTGTATTGTGGCATTCACAAAAATATCCTCTTCCAGCAGCATTTCCAGCACTCTCTGGAAAGAGATTTGGGATAAATGTGCCAACGGGGAATTCTGTTATGGGAAGACAGCAGGCAACCAATAAAGCTTAAGTCCATTTTTCTTTTTTTTTTTATCTGCAGACATTAAATATCTAATTCTGGTAGTTCTGTTTTGATATTATATTTGAGCAACTCTAAGGGGTGCAGGGAAACTCAAATATAAAATCCATTCCCTTCCGATCTCATCTGAAGAGGGCCTCTGTTACGGTTTGCTTTGATTCGCAGGTATTTCACTGTCATTTTGGTGATTATGGAAGCTGACTTAAAAGCAGAATGGACTCTTGAGCCTTCTCCTCTGATGTCCTTTAAAGTAACCTTGAGCATCCAGCCTCTCTTCCAGAGACAGAGTGTCTGAATATTCATACAGGCGACCCAGCATTACTGCAAGGATCCACATAAGCACAGGCCAAGTCATTAGCAGATCCATAATCATCCTTCCCTCTCAAAGACCCTTGTACAACTCTCTAACAGAGACACACATCAAACATCTTTCTCCCTGCCACCGCCGCCGAGGAGGAGCAAAGGACAAAAACAATGTGAAATAATGAGCTTGTTAAGTGAAGGATTGTGGCTCACATGTTCTAGGAGAAAGTTAAATGCTCGCTTTTAACCAGAGAAAGGCCAGGAGGGTGCTAGAAGCCAGACAAGGCGTGTGCTCCTCCAGCCCACTATTCAGACTAAGCAGTCATGCTGCGCCACTATAAACCTTTCATTAGTCATTCAGCACACCGAGCCACTGTGACCCCAACCAGCTGCACCCCCCTCTCTACCCAACAAACCACCCACACCTGCACTCTGCACATTCTCCTCCACTTGACTCTGTGTGGGAATACAGCGCTCTACCATGCTGGTGTGGTTTATCAGAGGAAAAACGCTTGACAACAGAGGTATTAAGCTTTAAGTACTGGTCCATTGATGTTTTAACTTGGTTTGGTAAGAGATAAAACGATGTTTCAGTTGGTGCTGAAATCCTCTTGGACTGGGCCAGCGAGAGCAGCTGCTTGGGCGGAGGAGGTGATGGGTGTGCAATCAGTGTTTCAGGATTGACCATGTGCTTTGCAGAGGCTCTCTAAAGACCAAACACAGCACGTGTGTGTGCGTGTATTATCATCTGACGATTGGCTTGAGAAAGAAGGCTCCTCAGGTGTTCACAGTTCAAAGTGCAGGTTTGGCCAAAAAATTTATCAAAATCACATCGTCACTGTAAAAGAAACAGATAGCTTGTATTATTTTCAGTAGTAGGAACCATGACGCCATACCAGACTTAATCAATGAGTAGTATTTAGTATGAGAAGACATTGTACTCTGATTTAAATTATTTAAGTTTCACATACGGATTCTGAACTGCTGTATATGCTGTATACTCGGAGGCCTAGGATTCAAATCCACAGAGCCAACACGCATTTTGGATGATTCTGCAGCTCATGATGTATGTCAAAGTCCAGTGGTAGAAAGTAACAAGTATTTTTCTCAAGTATTACTAGGTATTTTCATGCCTCTATTACAGGCAGTAATAATATATGCAACGTTGATAACGCTGTTTAAGCCAACATTCAGAGCCAATACAGCAAGTATTATTTTATTATTCATTTCCCTGACCTCATCTAAGAGCTTTAATTTACTTTACCCACAATCTTTCCCTGACCATGACCACACTGTATATATTTAATGTATAAGAGCGGTGTCCTTGAACACACTCTAATGCAGAGTTTTGCAGAATCTTCCAATATCAATGTCCTTGCCTGCTGATGCGGACGACTGACAATCTCTTTGTGATTGTACAGTGTCTAGAGTTTAATGAAAGTGGTACGTAACAGACATTTTATTGTGTGTTAGCTAATTAACTTTTCTAAGATTGTACAAAATGACGACAGTATATTTGCTAATCATTAACTTAGACATGGCGTCTCCAGGTTCTGGGATACGTGGCAATTAAAACTTTCTGCTATAGAGGTTGATAAAGGCTCCTTTAAAGTTACATTTTGGCAATGACGCTAAACCCATCACTGACATGCCACTGTGACTCTATAGCACCTTTATGAACGCCTGACAACACCCAAGTGAAAAATTAAACATGAGAACACGAGAGGGTGTGAGATGATGACAATATCTTTGCGATTACATTTTGTTTAGTGTATTACTGCTGTATTCACATTGCGGTTTTGTGAACAGTTAAATATAATGTCTGGCAGTTTTCATGATGAAGGGCAACGCAATGTTGTAAACAGGGACTTGCTACAGCTGTGCGTTTACCTTCCTAGAAAGCTCCCATCATGACATCCGCCTGACCCCCCTCAGTGCAGTTAGTTTTTACTGCACCTCAGAGGGTTTACATGAGGATAGAGCTATTAGTGAAATCCATAAATTACATGACGTTCACAATGCCATGCGTGGGCTCTGCCTTTTACCTCTGACCCCACATGAAGGCCAAGTGTTAGTAAGACTCGTAAATTGTCAGGGATTACTTGAAATTCAAATGAAAATAATAGGATACTTTCTTCAAATCCCTCTGTCACATTAAATCAGTGTGGCTTCCATGTGGCATAAATAATACATAGTTTGGCTCATAATTGTCAGAGCGCAGGCTAAGCCCACAAAGACTACATCGACATTCAGTGAGATAAAGACTGAGCTTGGTGGAAGACTATGATGTGAGGCTGTGGCACCGCATTAACACCTTTGCACTATTTTCAGAGCACTTTGCTCTGCTGCTCTGAGGCAGTGCAGCTGCTCAAGCATCATCACCTATACCATAATGTCACTCCTAAGCATGAGTTTGTGAAATATTGTATTCATTCTGTGATATATAAAGAAGGTTTCATTTAGAACATGGAAATAAAAGTTGTACTATTAATTTACTTTTTTTTTTTTTTTTTTTTTAACTATTATTACTACTATTTACTATTGTTTTTTTTAAAAGTACTGAGGGTACCTTTTATGGTACTTTTATAGAATTGTGAGAGGATCCTCTGGATTTTTTTGCCCCCTCTAAATGGAAATTACTGAATAATGCTTTATGAATAAAACTCTTCATATAGAGCATCACTGTGGGTCCATAAAGTAGCCAGCTATAATAATCTGCCTCATGTTTTAATTTGCTGCAAATTGAGTTATCTCAGGCTTCTTTTTTTTATGCATCTTCAAATTCTTTTTTTTCATGCTGGTAACTTAGGCACTAAACACAGCAGGAGGAGAAATAATGAACTCCATAGATAGAGCTGCTCAGAGAGGGTGTCAAATGTGGTGCTGATTACTGTTATGACAATATGTTTTGAAAACAAATTATTCTTAGAGTTGAGCCTACTTGGGGTACTTTCAAGGTTAGAAGATGCGCAGACTTCCTAGGGCAGATTTCCATGGAAACAGAGAGTCAGAGAGCTGTATGCACGGGTGTGGTGGGATGCGTGTTGTTATATTGCCGTGTGGAGGATGGGGCCTGGCTGCTTGCACGAGGAGGGATGTGTAAACAAATGCTGCCTGTCAGCTGCGGGCCCGGGGTTAAGTGAATTATCTCGGCCGAGACGAGGCGCGGCAAGCTTTAATTGGCACATATCTTATTTAGACACTGCAGAGCTTTTGACCTAGACGCACACTGTGCTACTCTCTTTGTGAGCCACTCCTGGGCTGATGACAACAAGGAAACAAAGGAATACAAAAAGTCTACAAAAGAAAAAAAATGAAAGTATGCTTTAGGACATTTATGAAAGGAGTTCACACAGTCAAATCTGCAGGCAGTGTTGCTGTATGTGGTCCCGGAACGTGTACAGGCACAGCAAGATAAAGAAGAGGATTCAACAGAGCTGATGATGACATGAGAGAAGTGATGTGCTCTCTTGTGTCTACAGCCTGAGTACTGAGTCAACTATTCAAAGGCGAAGAGGAGACAGACTGTGAGGAGAGCTGCAGTTGGCACAAACCAACAGTACAGTACTACATAAAGAAGCAGGGTGTGGAAAAGATTTGCAATTACATTCATCTTAAAGTAATAATCTATAATGTATAGAATAATTGCAATTTCCAGAATTAAAATTCCCTTATTGGGAACCATTATGAGACATCAAAATGTTAAGCCATGTATTAGAAATCTACTATAGTTATGACCTACTTGTCTTTTCAAACATCAGATCACAATCAGAAAGGACTGAAAACACACTTGATGCCACTGTCATCATCAGCACCTGCACGTACAGGACACTGTTCAGAGAGACATAACTTCCTGCTCTACCAGACAGTCATGTACTGTACTCTGTCCAATTATAGTATCAGAAACTGGATCTAGTCCCTTAAAATCTCACGTTTCCAGTTGAACGGTCTCCCTACTCATTTGTTTTGAAATCACCTCTACTAAAACACTGGAAGCACACACAATTATAACATATTCAATCGACTGCCACTTTATTCCCTGTACAGGAGAGTCCTACTAATAATACTACTAGTCTTTGTAGCCATCTGCATGTTTTTATTATTCTAAATGAATAAATACACTCCAAATGGACTTCATTAGCTGGTGAGGACACACCAGTTAAACAAGAGTGAGGATGGTGACTCTACACTATTGGACCGTGGACAGTTCCTGGTGCTGAAATTGTGACTAAATTTACCTAAAGAGAAATTAATGTAAATACAAACCACCAAATTTAATTAAACATTACCATATCTCTTTGGTTAAAGTACAAATTTATATTATTTTCTAAAAGTGAAGCAACTCTCTCCAGTTTTCATCATTTTTCTTTGTTTGAGAGTGACCTCACACCTTATTGAACTAGAGGTGCTGTACTCTCCAGACAATTAAAATAATTAGAAACCGCTAGATTCTTTTCATCAAGACTGTTTAGAGCTTTGTGCTCTTGCTTTTGGATGGATTAAATGAGTTGTTTGATGACCTCTTTTAAGTCTTTTTTTCCCACAATTTTTCATTTCTTCAAGATTAAAGTCAGTGCCAAATCCTTTTATCGTGACCTGTTGGTACACTGGCGGCGCGCTGAGGTGCTGTGATCACATGCTGCTATGTCTTTGTTAAGACTCCATGCTCCCCTGTTCACCTCTATTTATGGTGAGATTGGGAACTGGAATTGGCCCCGTCACTGCTTACCCCAGCCTCTCATTTGAGTTAGCATCACGTTCTCTTACGCACCCCTTGTTTTCCTGTCACAGCACTGCTGATTACAGCAGCGACTGACAAGTACAGACATGTGAGTAAAACATAGGGATCGTAGCTGAATACTAAATGAATAGTTACGGGCCACCGCAACACATCAGTAGTTCAGTGGTTAGAGTGTTTACCCGATGCTTTCATAAACTGGCTCACAAAAAGTGAGTTGTTGTGGTCTGGCATCCCAGAATCAAGGTAGACATGGAAGTGCTGCAAAGACAAGATTAATGCCATGGGTCAAAACTGTATGAGACAGTGTTAGAGAACAGGCCAGATGGTCTTATGAAAGCAGATATTGCTTGAGCTCTTGGGGTTAAGGGCACCTGTCGGTACCTTTTTAATAGATCAAATTTATATATTTTGCAGCACACAACTGGATTGATAGTCTTTAACACGAGCAATGACTAAGAATCAGGCTTTGTCACAGTATTTACTTTGCAAAACCTAGAGGAACAACAGTGTTGTTATTAGGGATGAACTTAACTTCACATCAGCTTTTTTTCACTTTTCTTACGAGATGCAGCAGAATCTTTGACAAAATGGTTTTGTATCGACCACATCAATGTCATGTTCAATCAGATTTGTTTCTGCAGGTGTGTCCCCAAAAAAGGATGGATAACTTTCTCTCAGTTCAGCCAACTCAATACACTTTTCACATGAGCTGACAATATAGGTTTTATCTGTCATTTGAGACTATTTTTTTCTCAGATACAGTTACATAAGACCAACATATGAGAATGTCTGAAACATTTCATTTGTCCGAAAAACTATATTTTTGCACAAAAAATACATTCAACGTTTTAAAGAAACTAAAAGTGCTACAGAAGGGTGGTGGGATATAGAATATATGTTAAAGGAAACAACAAAGCAACAAAATATGATAGTAATTTAAGATTTATATATTCCAAATGCATACCATTCACACCGTTAATCTCTGCATATTTTACAAATCACTGGACCATCCCAGCCAAAATTAGTTCTGTGCCAACAGTACTTAAACTCTGAACTATATTAGTTTTACTATGACTATGTATAGTCATAGTATATATATATATATATATATATATATATATATATATATATATATATATATATATATATATGTTTGTATATATGTTTTACTATGTTTTTTTTGTTAAAACAAGAGGATTTGGTAAAAGCAACAAAATCTTAGTCACAAGATGCAGAATCTCCCCTGTGGTTTACTAATAAACTTTTGGGGCTTACGTTTCAGTGTCAGTGCTTGTTTAATTAGAGTTAGACATTCAGGGGAAGGAGTAGATCATAACCATCTGGTCAGAAAGCAATAACGTGACAAGGATCCTTAATCCTGTCTGAACAGTTCTCAAAAAGTACACATAGTTCCAATAAAAATCACATACAAGCCTCCACCAGATAAAACATTTCAGTTCATAGACATAGATTATTCAGGTTTTAAGTGTACTGAACACCGAAGTGTAAACAGCACAGATTGATTAGTTGTCATAAGCAAACACACACTATAAGGATGAGAAGACAACAGTACCGGCAGCTGCATTCACTCCTCCCAGCAACCTTATTTCTCTGTCAGTGTCCTGCATTCCTAACATGCCTGCTAGCTCACCTCTGGGCTCCAACCAGCACACAAACAAAACCATCTCTGGCCTTCATAGCAACTCCTGATTGTCCTCGAGCACTTTCCTTTTCTTCTAACTCGCCTCTGGTCTTGATTCGTTTTTTTTCCCATTATCATTCGTTCTCCCTCCTGATGCTGGTATTTTACTTCATCCTCCCCCCCAAGTGACTTATCTCTTCTCTTGCCTCCACTCTACCTCTCTCCAGCGCATCACCTCTGGCCTCCAGCTGCCAGGCTATAATTTCCTCTTGCTCCTGTGTGTGCTCTCTGCATTGCTCCCCCGTTATGTTCATGATAACCACCCAAAACAATAAAAAAAATAGCCCCAAATGATAAACATAACAACAAAATGCATACCCCGTCTTCATCTCTGCACAGTAATAAAGATTGAAATAATGATGGTAAAAGTTTCCTCCTTACACACTTTTTTTTTAAACAGAAACTTCTCATCCCACAGTGCTCTGTGGTTGTGCTCTGACAGACAGTGATGTGTGTGTGTGAACATCCGAAAAGAGCAGCACTTACTCTTCTACAGCTCTGTGCTTAATGAGAGTAGTGTGTGTGTATGTGTGTGAATGCTGCAAAGGGCTGACTGACACTCCCTTATGCCTGAAATAACTTATACACGTCAGGTGGCTGTTGCCCCAAGGTCCCCAGAGCAGAGGTGTCATTTAAGAAACACAGCTTGTTTTTACTGCAGCTTACATGCTGCTGACTGCCAGCCCTCTTACTCTGCCTATTGTGGAGAAAACTAAACAAAAAAAATGAACAAGAGCAGCAATGGCCAGGAAGGTACTGAGCTTCAAATAACCGAAAATTGTCTGAAATCTGCAGCAAAATTATGTAATTTCTCAAATTGTGTATGATTTTTTTATTTACTTTTCTTCAGCATAGATATTGTTGAACAAGCTTAACAAAGCCCTGATTCTACTGATTGTTACCGCACTCCTGGATGTTACTGTCATTCACAGAAACACTACAATGGAGAGTTTCTCATTTCCACTCTAATTATATAGATAGAGCGCGGTAGCGAGTTCAAATGATCGTTATTTTCCCTGCACTGTAGCATGAGCCTGACACAAAGCAGCAGTTGCAGAATAAACTGTGGAGGGATTATGAATACAGGTTGCAAGCTTCTTTTAAAATTTTATTTTGTGCCTTGTATGTGAAGCATCTGGTCAGGTATTCATAAATTACAGTCTTGCTTGAGAAAATTAGCTTAAAACTATCCGTGGCAAAATGTCTTCGATCCCTCTCCTGGTGTTTGTCTGATTACCTGGCTTCAGCATTTAAAATGCTCGCTGAGCCTAAAGCTCTCCCTCGTTCTGCTATCTCAAGCTCCTTTCTTCTTCCTGTCAGGGAAAATGCCAGAGAGGTGCAGTGAGAGCCATGCTCTGCTCCCAGCGCTGGTAATTTGACAGCGAACAGAGAGGGTGCAGAATAATTGGAATAGCATTTACGTGTCTATGTGACACTGACGGAGAGAGCTCAAGACTTAATGTGTCCGACTGGAATTTCACAAATGCAGATTCGTGAAATAGATTTCACAAGTTGTCTAGCTAAAGAAGTAGCGGGTTAATCAGACAAACTAGACATCTGGCCTTTTGTCAGAGCTGTTTCTGTCTGAGGCTCCGGGAGAACAGACTGGAGCAACACAAATAATCATTTTGGCCAGAACAACAACAATACTGGCCGGAGTTGAGGGTTGCTGATGATTTTAATTGGACCCAACTCAGTGGGACAGATGCATCCTAGGACAATAGGATGATATGACTGGCAGCCTTCACACAGTTTTCACAGACAATCTTCCTATTAACAGCTGATGCAAAAAGTGCAACGACAAATAATTTCAGTCTGAAAGCGAAGCTAAACGAAATCAAAAAAGCAGCGAGATGATAGATTTGATAGAACTTTTAAATTGGTTCCTTTCACTGAACCGTATATATATATTCACAGTTAGCAGTGCGGAAAAAGTGAATCTTCCTATTAGCAAACGACACAGAAGCAAAAACAGCAAGAGTATGCAGTTCTGGCGGGAAAGAAACACGCATCCTTCAACAATAACATCACATAAATTTCAGCAGCACAGAAGCTTTCGCACATGTCGGACAATAGAGGCTGTCATGTTGAAGAGATGCCGAAACATAATTTATCAGAGGGTGTGTTTGCGTGTCAGGTCGACATTGAGAGCTGAATACTTGGGAAATCAACAACGCAGACAAGACAACTCGTGCTTACAGCCTCTATAGCGGTGCTGGCTAGCCGGTGACTTTTTATCCGTCCTGTTCTGCTCTCATACTGGCTGCTGCTAGTCTCAGAGTAGAGGGACAGCACAATGTAATGAGCAGGATTACCAAGGGAGACTGGCAGGAATAGTATGGTATCAAAGGAAATCCAGTCAGTGAGGGATATTCAGACAGCACTCCCGTTCTTTTATTCATTGCCTGCCCGCCTAGAGTGACTCAGCTCACTCTCCTGCTGTCAAACCCTGTCATTATCCATTAGTGTGTTTCTGCCTCACCAGGGACCGCCCACTGCTGCTGCTGCTGCTCGCATTGTGAGTAGGTGCATTTATGGCTGTTTGTGTGTGCACACTTTTTAACAGCAGGTGTACATTCATGTCGTGCATATATATGTGTGCGTGCATACGTACGTTTACATAATACTTAATACCTACACTTGAGGTTAGGCTTTACCATGCAGGTTCCTGGTGGTGATTGTTGTATTCCACTAATTACTCTTGGTGTTGTCTATCTAACGTTTCCTCCTTCGTTAACGTTTTTTCCACACATTTTGACATTTGAAAAAGCACAGGTGTAATCAATAACATTATTGATGGCTGCTTACTGAAACACTGATCGGTTATTAGTCACATGTGCTTTTCCTTACATGAGTCTATAGTTGCTATAAAGAGCACCATATTAACTTCTGTCCTCCTTATTTGATTGTTTAAATTCTGAGAGAAAACAAAAGCCACAAAGAGATCCATTGATTTGCAAATACTTTTAACTCTCTCTTCATTTGACATTTGAAGTAAGAGACTCTAAAAGCGCTTGTAAATGTAAACCAAGACCTTCCTGAATTGGCCTGCAAGTGATCAGCACCTTTCAGAAGGCAGCTGTCCTCTCCGTCACTACTATTGGGAAGTTGCAGGCATACCCCTGCTTTCTTTTACCAATGCCATATACACCTTGAATTTTCTGCAAGGCTAGTTTGTTGAAATTGCTCCAATTCCGTAACAATCAAAAGTTCCAGTAATAGAGAAAACGGATGCAATTTTATTTCACCTCGTGGTACAGTGAAAACTCTGATTCATCAGGAAATGTGGCCATAAGAATTGCAATTTAGTCAAGTTGCAAGGACCCTTGTGCTCATGCAAGAAATCCACACATTTCTATTGGTGTGAGTATATCAGTGTGTGTGTGTGTATGTGTATGATAAGGCTAAGGAGGCTGGGCTTTAGGCGTTGCTCCCCTTTTCTCTCCACTCAAATGTGTTCCCAGAGGAGGGCAGGCAACGGTCCAGAACTACTGGGCTGGTAGAGATCCAGATAGATGTACAGAAAGAGAGAGGAGGATGTGTGCATCAGTGCGTGCGTGTGTGTGTGTGTATACGTGTGTGAATGAGGGTGGGAGGGCAAATATATCTTGTCAAAGAGAAAAACGAAGAGTGAAATCAGATGAGAGGAAGACAGGGACAAAGCAAAGCGAGAGAGGGGGGGAGCAGTGGGAAATAGAGACCAATATATTGAGAGAGAGAGAGAAGGGGGACAGATGTGATGGAAAGAAAGAAAGAAACAAAATCTTAGCAAAGGCAGAGGGAGAGAAGCTGAGAGGTAACAGAGAAAGGGAAAGGGAGAGTGATAGAAACAGAGTGAGAGACAAAAAGGAAAAGAGAGAGAGACAGAGAGAAAACAAGGCAAGGAGAGCATAAATGTGAGAGAGTTTCATTTCAGCAGTGAATACTTTCAGGTCTGCTGTCAGCTGAGTCTACCTGAGGGCAAAGCCCTCTCTGACCATCTGTACCACACAGCTTTGATCCAACCAAACACCAATGTTAATGTGATTACTTTTTCCAATAACACGCAGTGTAAAGGACTACAATTCATAATAGGTAATCACATATCTTCTGGTATTTCCAAAATATACTTATTTGTGTCTTCTTAAATGGTAATCCTACATCGAGACTGAACTTCTTTTTCTATTTCTGCATCAAAATGCACAAGTTGATCTTTTGGGCACTTGGTGGCAGTGTAAATACAGCATCATTAGCAAAAAAAAAGGTTATTTACACATTCAGGAGATATGGAGCAACATTAACATTCATGTGGAGGCGTGTTTCAGGCCAATTAATGAATGTAAGCTCAATATTATCTCTTCTTTAAAACCCTCCACATGTGCTCCACTAGGTTCACCAGCTAGCTATGGGGCTGTTTAAATAGTGTACAGTAGGTATAGAGATATTTTGATATTTTGAAGATATTTTGCTAAAAAAACAAACAAAAAAAAACCAGCCCCCTGCTGCATCCAGAAACACTGTTGAGAGTAGCGTGACTTGAAATAATAGTTAAGGCCTATAAAAACCTACACGAAAGTTCAATTGTTGTGTAATTTGTGCTGATTTACATTTTATGAATGTTTTTATATCATAAAACTCGTAAAACCATCACCGGGGAAAACTGCGGTGTTGGCAGATTATTCATCAGTATGAGCAGTACCTTTCACATCACATGCAGTCATATTTCTTCAAACGGAAATAGAAACGTAGTTATTTGAGCAGTTTCTAAAACAAAAGATTATAGGGTTATGACGGCTTTGCAATTGTTGGAGCATATCCTTTGATGAAACTGAGCTGAGTAAAGAGTTTGTTGTTAACAACAACACAGACTGACACACACACACACACACACACACAGACACACACACAGAAGCAGGCCAGAACTTCAAATCCTCTGTGGCTCTTACGTAACAGTTGTCCTCCGTTACATTGTGAACGTTAGTTGAAAGTTAATGAGAACAGACAGAAGGTGGAAGTACAATGAGTTTGAGATTGATTTAGTTCATTTAAACCAACAGGAACTTAAAAAGCCATTCAGAAAAATGGCAGATGTACTCCTTCAATGTAGATTTGTTAATTGGGTATTCTTATTTGTGTTCTTCCAAAGAATACACAAAGAGAGATTAACATCTCACATCAGCATAAACAACAGACACAAAAGAAGCACAGAATAATCGAAATGACAAAGAATGAAGCACTTCTTACCCAATTGTTTCAAGTGGTAGCGAGAGAAGTGAGCCCAAATGCTGTCAATGTGCATACTTTGTAACACCACAGCAGGGACTCTTAAATGTTGTCTTGATTGAATATGATTCATTCATTTGCTTTTAGTGCAGTCTGAGTAGGATTTCTAAGCAGGAGGTGTAGAGGAAGAGCTGACTGCAAAAACAATCTTACAACTAGAAAATATTATTACTATATTATTGTTACCTATGGACTTTGGATTATTGGGATTATTGATTATTGTTTGTCCTGGAATATTACTGCTTGAAAGTGAACTCATTATCTGGTTTAATGAATTGTGCTCAATAGCTCTCGATACCATTTCTCCAAATATATTCAGACTAGCCACACTTGTCAATCTGTCCCCTTGCGTAGATTCAACGTTATCGCCATTCACTACCTTCACATGAAGGAGCTATTAATCATATTTAAATCAATACATCAAAAATGCGAGAGTGGCATATTTCTCTGGCCTGATCAACAGTTACAAGCATAACCCAAGGTTATTGATTAATAATATTAACCAACTTTCTCATCCTGCCACCTCCTCTGACGACTATGATAAATTTCTAAATTTCCTTTGTTGACAAGATTAATTGTCTCGCATCAAATTTGAAAAAAGCTGTTGCTCACCTGCTTCTACAGCTGCTTGAGGGACATAATATCTTTGATAAATTTTGTTCTGGCTTCAGTCGAAAACGTAGCACCGAAATGTCACTGCTTCATGCTTGCAGATAAAGGTGAATATTCCATTTTTAGTTTTGTTTGACTTATCTGCTGCCTTTGACACCATTAATCATGTTTTAATTGATAGACTATTGAACTGGGCTGGTATCTCTGGTACTGCACCCAAATGGTTTCCCTTATATTTGTCTGACAGACACATTATTGTTCACATTAACTATTACGTTTCATCCTCCGCTCCTTTTATGTGGAGTCCCCAATTTTTTTTTTTTATTAAAGATGAAACAGCTTGACAAAATGACTTTTGTAATGCACCCGTTATCACAGACTGATGATACTGCATATAATAATGGCACTTAACAGTGTTTGAGAATGAAGTTTGCGGCTCTGATGAACAGCTGAGCTTTAGTTTGTGTTACTGTGTGCTACAGAAAGTGTTCAGCTCCATGACCAGTCATCTTAGGTGAAAACTATGTGGCTTTCTCAACACTGTGATGCTGGCTTAAATCTTAAAGCTTATTGTATCAGTGCACTCACAGCATCAGTGAAATGCCTACAATGAAGAAAGTAAAAGTAGCTATTCCTTCCCCTGTTGTTGCTGCTGCTGAGTCTTTTTGTCTTGTTTTGCACTGAGTCGTGCTATGAGACTGTGTTACAGAACTTGGCTGGTTTCTACCCTCAGCGGGTTGATCGGCTGACAGCTCTGATGTTGCATGAAAAGCAGGTTCGACTGATGAGGGCTCTGGCCGAGTGCGAGTTTGGCCGGCGGTGCGTTGCGAGAGCGCTGGCTCTATGGGAGATCTGCGTTATTGAATGAGGCTCACTTTGAACTCAGCGCCTTGCTCAGTGGCTGACTATGGACTTATAACGAATGTACCAGTTCTTTAGTTTGTGCAGTGTTGACAGCCAGGACAGAAACCCTGGTGGGCTGTACAGGGGGCATGGAGTATAAACAAAAAAAAAAGAAAAAAGAAAAAGTAGAGACTGGGAGACTCAATATATAAAATATAGAGCACAGAGTGAGAGAGAGAGGCAGTGGAAAAAATATGACACCAAGGGTCAGAGTAAGAGACACAATGATAGTAAGAAATAATAGAAAGCGAGAAACAAAACCAACGAGAACAAAAAGCAAATACACAAATACAAACAGAATACCAGTGGAGTGCAACACAGTAATATGTGACCCAAATACGACAATGAAATAAAACAGAAAGAGAAGTGGGCAGAGATGCAGCCTCTCACACTGGTATTCATGAACTGACGTCAGTCCTAACTCTATCCTATCCTGGACTTGTGCTGATGTGCTGATCTGGTATCATTTACACCTGTTTTCAATGTATACACATTATTTTGGTGGCTTTATTTAAAAATATGTCTTTTAAGTTTACCCTTTGTTACACATAACTATTTGTATTTTCACTATTTTTTTTTGCTTAAGCCGCACTACTCAGTTTTACTACAAACTACTCCTTTAAACAAAGGCTTAACTTGAGATATTTAGATTCTCATATTGTTATACTGAGTAAACAACAAAGACTGCGTTACTGAAATTACTTTCAAGTTCCAGATACCGATGATTTTAAGAAAACAAGATTCAAGGCTACAAGAGATATTTTGGTCCTGTATTTTTTTTATTCCATGAAGCTGGACTTTCTGGTGAGATCAAACTCCACTAGATGTTTTGCATTTGCTTGAACATGAGACTGAGCCGTAAGCCTGTGCATCAGGAAGCATCTTGTCACACTTCTTAAACCGTTAATCTGCCCTGTGCATCAGTCTAATAGCGAGCTGTCTGTGGCACCCTTAAGTGAACAACAGACCGGGATGTAATCAGCTACTATAAAGATGAGCTGTCAGTCAGGTGATTGACAAGACTTGTGAGGGACTCACAGAAGCTGAAAACTAAAAGAAAACAGCCAATTGCTCACAGAGAAGAGAAGAGAGAAGTGTTCGCCTTTCCAGACATCCCACCTAATGACAGCGGCCCACAAACCCACATACCGGGATAGATCATGTCGTACATCATATCGGTGCGGCATTATTAATGACAGACACTTAAAACCATATTAAGGCTTTAGCTCATGGGTGCATCTGATGGCTCAGAGGTTCCACCAGGCGGAGATTGGCCAGGTAATAAATAAATGATCTTAAACATTGCACCAAAATAACATTACGCTATACTGATACCAGACCAGAGAGGAGTGAGTTAATAAGAGTGAAAGAGCAGCACAGAAAATCTGTACAAACCCAGTTTTCATATTAGAAACAATGGTTTCAATAATGGCTGTCAAGACAGCAGCAATGAACAGGTGAGATTATGAGCCGATGTGATAATGTTATTCCCCATGGCCGATTTATATATTCACAGGAACTTAAACAGCTGAAGTACGACATAGCTTTAGACTTAATACCCGTCATTAATCTTCACAAGGCGTCGGCAGAAAATGAGTAATTCTATCTAACACAGAACATTTTGATTTTACTACTAATACTACTACTGTTGTATTAGTCTTGCTCAAGGTCACCTTCACAGCAGTTTATGGGAGGGGAGGATCCTTTGTGAATTCCCCCGTCCCCCACATCGACTTGTCTTCAGTTTTTCTCCCAGCGAACCTCTGATCACAACCTCTATCCAATCCACTTAACAGAAAGACCATCTTAGATTACGTTCAGCTGAAATAAAACTCAGAGCCGGCCGCCAGCGAGGAGACAGGAAGTTTTAAGTGTTATTTGTGCTAGGTTGCACCCTTCATCCCCCACAGTGTGGTGCAGTAATTGTGCCGCCTGCCAGCATGGAACGAGTGCCTCCTGTTGAGTGTTTCCATCATTTTGAAGGTTATGGCACTTTGATATAACATGAGCGTCTTCATTTGAATATCTAATACCGTATTTTGCATTTAAGGTGTCTCTCTTGTGTACATGTGGACCACATCAAACATTTTGAATGAAAATCTTTTACCAGGAAAGCATGGAAGCCTGTAATAATTAAACCGAATGGAAATGAAAGCCCAGTGAGCATGAAATTATATGATTATAGTTCGCTTGGTGAATGTGACCTATAACCTTAACTGCTTTTATGCTCAGGAGCAGAGTTTACCTTTCATGGTCATAGTTTAAAGCTAAAGTTATAAAATAAATTAAGATATAACATAAAAAGTTATAGTTGTATTTAAGATGTTTATCTGCCTGACTAATGCATAGGTAGAAAAGCTACTGAAGATAAGATAGCTAAAGCTCAATATGACACCTGTGTTTTGAAAAAAATCTTTAACAAAAGTATCAGTGATTAGCAATAAACAATCTTTATACGAGTGGTTTTAATCAATATTATTACATTCATATGGATTTCCACTTCTGTTGGATGGGTATCAGGCATACCCATTCACGTTCTGCTGACGACTACACTACAAGAACCAGACAGCAGCTGCAGAACTGACGACTTCCTAACAATGCAACAGTAACACATAAAACAGGAAGTGAGTGCTGGTCAGGTGGGATTAGAGTGAATCATCTACAAACGTTGCTGTTCACAGATTAATATCCTTAATTAATATATTTGATCATAATCTAAGAAGTGCAACAAAATAGGAATAAACAAGGTGTTTAGTTGGATATGTAAAGATAAAGTATATGTAAGATAATTTTTTTTATGTTATAGAACTTCTGTAGAAAATACAGTAAGTGATAACTAAATATGTTGGAATATGAGGGGAAGGTGTTGCAGCTGTGTTGTAATAGGACCATAAAACACTCCTGTCCTCAACCCCACACTTTTAGAGTATGTGACAGTGTGTCAGCGGTAAAGGCGCATTATACATCCACCTACAGCAATAGCTACAGCAGGGGAAGGCATAGTGTCACCTTAACAAGCTTGCGACTCTCCTTTTAGTACAAATGTGAGCATGTCTGCAGTGATGACTGACATGAACCATTTGGCCTCACTAAACAATCCAGAGACCAAACGTAAGCTAATTACCAGTATTGCCATTAGGTCACCTTCACTGCGTGTTGAGTGCTGGTCCATAGGGCGTCTTTCTGTCATACAGGAGCCCAATAATCCACAGCCAGCCAAGATTAAAGGCAACTGTTCTTCTGCTAATTAACCTTAATTGCAAATGAAACCTGGGAGGCATCATTCATTACAGGGGCATATACACTGGAGCTCAATTCAGATGTTTCAGCCTGTGACAAACAGCACAGTGGGGAGACAACTCTACTTATTTGTCAGCGTTTCACATTTTAGTGCCAATTTCTTTTACTCCTGAAAATTTTGCAGTAGGGGGGAGATTGGCTATTGGGAGTCTTTCTCCAGCAACCAGGGATAAGGTCACGGTGTGAAAAAATGAAACCAGCCACTAAAATGAGGGATTTCTACAATTAAAACAAGGACAGGACAAATATAATTGAGAATCTTTCCCGGAGTTCATCAAGATTACTTCACCTCATACCAGTATTTGTTTTCTGTTAGACCTGCATTAGGATATTTGATTAGGTGCGTTCCAAATGCCTCCGCAATTTCTCTGCAAATCCAAGAGAAAAAGTTGGTGTCCTTCTAACATTTGGCCTCATAACCAGTAAAAAAAAAAGTGATTTATATCCCTAGTGGAGCAGAGCGAGGCAGACTGTGTCACGATCAAAAGACACTGAACACACTATCAGCTTCCTTTTCTTTTCCCTTTGCCTTGTCTGACAAAATATGAGACAGATAAGGGGATATATTAACTTTGACAAGCAGTCTTCAAGCTAATGGACAGCTTTTGATATTAGAGGTTTTAAACAAAATGAATCACTTTATCGTCTTAGGCGACAGCAGTGGGGGCTGGAGAAGACATCCTAATGTCTCCAGTGTTACATTTTCATTACAGTCATTTAGCTGATGCTCTTGTTCTTAGCAGGTTTTTTTTTTTCTCTTGTTCTGTGTTCAGCAATAAAATAAGATCCAATTCTTGTGTCACCAGCATCACAGTCTTGTGTGTGAGCACCCGTGTTCTGAGATTGATCGAAGCAGCCAGAAGGAGTAGTGTAGGAGGAGTGACATACATGAGTTTGTGGAGGGTGATGACAGGGGAGCAGGCTGCAGATTTATAAAGGTTTTCATCCTTGCTGAAACAGCATAACTGTCCAAAAGAGGATACAGGAGGCTTCCCAGTGTACTACTCTGATCCCTTTGGTTAACATGTACGCCTGGATCAGAAAAATATCCAAAGACAAAAATTCTAAACACTGTGTGCACTATGGTAATAAAACTGCTCTAAAAGCCCAACAAGACAAAGCAATAAAACTCAGCGAGAGTGAAGCCAGGATGAGGATCACAACCCTTTCAGAGTCCATTTCCTGCAGCTCCGAGTGCTGAAAAAGGTCAGTACTGTTTTCACCGGAGGCGGCTGGAGCTGGATTGACTCCAAAGCAAGTGGTGTGGAGAGAGCCAGTGGAAGGGCGAGTCATTCTGACCTGGCAGCAACCCCTGCTGTGTAGGCGCTGCTCACCATCTCTGGTCATCTTTTCTTCTATTTCTCTGTTTACTTTCTCTCAGTAGTTATTTATTTGGATGCTTGTTTAATATGCACACAAATGCGCGAGCACGCTCGCAACAAAGAAGGCCATCTGCTGTAAGATGACTCAGTGGAGTAATAATTCTGATATCATCTCCTCCCACTGTGGCCTCTTCGTCCGATTTCTTGGGAAAAAAATCAATCATATTAAATAGACGGAGAGGAAAGAAAAGAAAGAAAGACAGAAAGGAGAAGTGATATAAATTACATAATTAGGAAAAAAAATAAAATGTAGTGGGTGTGGCTGATGGGCCTTTGGGTGATACTGACATTTTGCCACAGAAGAGGATTCACACCGCTGCTCTTTCACACTCCTGTTCGAAAAGGCTTTTAAGAAGAGGAGCATATTGTGCTGTGGCAGGATAAATGCCACCCACAAAGGCCGCTGTTTGCCTATTTCCTCTCATGCCAAGTTGAAAGGGCCTTAAAATATTCATAAACTATCCCATCAATAAAGAAAAGCTGCAGACATCACCTCACCACCACCACATAGAGGGCTTTAATGGGTATGAGGTTTAAAGGCAAAAAGGTTTGGTGGCCGTTTTATTGAGGATGATGCCACAATATTCAGGGGTAAATGGATACTTTGGTTATGTGGTCATTGATTGTCAAGGTCCATCCTCAAGATGCACTGCGTATACATTGGCGTGTATTGGCTTTTGCAAATGCTTTTTCTGCGTTTGGGTGCCTCCCCCGAGTCTGACTGCATGGTCTGTGGAAATGTTGCAGATTGAGGAAATGTGATTAAGTGAATAAAGGTGAGAGTCAGGACCTGGGTCAGCACCACACCAGTTCTCATAAATAAAATACTCTGGGCCATTTGATTTAAAGTAAGATGCTGACCTATCAGAGAGTGCATGTGGATTATCCAGCAGGTGTAATCTATTGAAACACTTCCAAAGAAACAAATTCAGCCCTGTTATGAAACCTGCTGCAAAACAAAAAATCTCGAAGTGGTGGTGATCACATTTTCAAACCACTTCCCCCCCTAAATTAGGTATATTATTACAACATTAATGCAGCTACAGGCATGCATTTGTAATTACCCCTGAGATAATTGAAGTCCTAAATGTTTTCATTCTGAGGCAAAAAATGGAATTTTCTAGCGAACATGTCCATGGTGCAGAAAATTAGACATTAATACCGAGATATTAGAGTGGAATTGAATTTCATAGAATAAGTATAAAGTTATATGTAATGCTCTCGCTCTCTGGGTTACACCTGTCAAACTCTGATGAAAGGCTGTAAAGTTAAAGGTTCCACCAAAGAGAATTTGGCTTTTTTCAGAAATGAATTCAGCAGATCCTCTTAGCACATGAAGGATTTCAATGAAACTACTGAGAGAAAATATTAACACAGACTGAGGGAGGGATGTGTGGGTTTGCGTGCATGTACGTCTGTGCTTGTGTGTATGTATTAGTATATGTTCGTGTGTGTGAAGGCTCTACTGTCAAACAGGAGGCATGCTGAGGGTCCCGCGTGGAAACAACCCGTGCAAAGCTACGCTTCATTTAGTCTGTCATGCCAAAACCTACGGCAGATCTGATATAGGCGATACTGTTTTAGAACTCCGGGGATACTCCAGTAGCATGCAATTCATTTGACACCGTAGCTAATCTGAATGCTCCATCTTATTCCAGCGTGTTATCTGTTAAAGCACTGCGTCTGTTCTTAGCTGTGGTGTGTTAACAGCTAGTGCGCACAATAAATCGCCACCCCCTGCGAGCAGGAGATGGATTACAGTGCTTTCATGGGGAGAAAATCACCTACATTAGCAAAACGAAAGGCCACCATCATATACAAGAAACCCAGCCCCACATAAAAAGAGAGTTAATTCCAGAGAGAGCTGTGTGTGTGTGTGTGTGTGTGTGTGTGTGTGTGTGTGTAATACAGAGAGCACGAAAAAGAACAAATAGTTTAAGACTTGGTACATATACATTCCCATAAGAATAAAAACACAATTCTCCTAACAAAAAACTTCCTGTTAAGTTCAGACAAAGCAACAGAACTGTACAAACACAATAATAATTAAAATGAAAAAAAAAATGCACTTTATACTACATATATCTGGAACCATTTATCATATGAACAACAATCACTGGAGGCAAGCACAAGGATGGCTTGGCGGTAACTAACTTAAGAGATAGATCCAGAGGAGAGGGAGATGAATGTAAAAATGTATTTTGTGTGATGAAAATGATAAATGGTCAAGCACACCAATTAATTCAAAAGCAACCTGATGAAACATTGCAACTTTTTAATAAGATCCTTTTAATAATCCCTAACGCTTCAAAACTGCCTGTCACGGAAAACTTGATCACCACGAGGGTTTTCAGTTTTTATTTTGAAGATTTTCTCTCAGTTACTTTAGTATCACCAGCATTTCGTTTTGGTAAATTGGTTAAATATATGCTGAGTGTGGATGGGACTCTTCAGTCTATGCAGCAGACGGCTGTGATTTAGACTGAAATGTTCATACATCAAAGTCCTTGCCTAGTGAAGGTACAAGCAAATTTGATATTACACAGAACCCCGTATGAACAGATATGCGTTTGTGTGTGAGTTTAAGTCTTGGTTTGCATGTCCGCGTTTAAGCAATATGTGCAGGTGCAGTAGTTTATGTGCATGCACACACACTATGCTGTTCCTGCAGCTGTGTGCATGTGAGTGTGGTTGTGCTGTCTGAGAGGTAAAGCCTCTGTTATTGGCCAGCAGCCCTCTAGCTCTCAGCACTGTGTGTACACAGTCAGAGCGGTGGGACAGACAGAGATTGCCACCACCTGCGGCTCAGCTGTGAGGTGCTGCAGAATGAGAGCTGAGCCAAAAAAAAAAAAAAAAGAGGAGAGGAGAGGAGAGGAGAGGAGAGGAGAGGAGAGGAGGCGAGTAGAGGGAGGTGGAAGAGGAGTACATAATTACATGCCAGGGCTGAAGCTCATATCTAGGTACTCCAAAAACCGCCTTCCTATTTTCTATGAGGCACACACACACACACACACACACACCTCCCCATCACCCCCTCTGCCTCCTTCATGTCTTCATTAAGGAGAAAACAATTCATCAGGCAAAGGTCAGTGTAGCCCCACCTTTACCACACCAGGTACATGCTCACACACACACACACATGTTGAGGCATATCACACTATCAAACAGTAGTATGCTGCTGCTCCAAAAATTCAGCGCTACAGAAAATATTCAGCACAAATAGATCTAGATTTGAGCGTCATTCATGTATTTATAGCCTTCAGTAGCTCCAGACAGCCGAAAACTACTCACAAGCTTTTGTTAATCATTGAGTAACATTAGGTGGCACCCTTGTCACTGCATTAAAGAGATATTTTGTGAACTGCCCTGTGGATTGTAGTCATTAAAACATTAAGAGAAGCGGTAAACATCCCTGCGCCAAGATGAATCAACGAGATGAACAGAAACAACTTTAAACAAGCTGCACGTACTTTGTTGCTCATCTTGTGTCACCCTAAATCTTTTCACTTGATTCACATAAAATTAACAAAACCTCAAATATATATATCAAATATATTATGAATAAAATCACTTAATTTTCATAAAAGGCACAACCACTCAACTCAAAACAACGAGAAAAAAAAAGAATTGTCAATCCATCTAATGATAGACACCACACTGACAACAAATTGCAGGATTGAACCAGATGTTTTCACTTAAATAAGCAATTGCAACCCAAAAATGTAAATAAAGATAATAGTTCCCAGGGAGAGGCATGTGCTTAAGGAGCTGTGCAGACAGACGGGCGAGCAAGTGGGCTCATTCTAATGGAACTGCTGTGTTGGCGTTTGTCTCAGGCAATGTCAGGATCAGACTGTGAAAACCTGTTGTGGTGTGGTTGCATACAACTGCCATTTACCGAGCGATACTGTACATCTAAATGAATTCTACTTTCTCAGGTAAATCTTTATAATTATCAGCAAAACAAAACATGTTAACGCTAAACAATGCAACAATGTGCTCGATTATAGCTGAGGTATAGCACTAAAAACTGACTTACTTCACCAAAGACACAACTCACGTGCTGTTGCAGAGATGGAGTCTGGGAAATGTAGGCCAACAGCAAACAAAGGTATCAGGATAAAGTAAAACAATTAACTTAATTTCCCAAATTCCCAGACATTTGAAGAGCTCTCTCTTTTGATATTTAGTTAAAGGAGTAGTTGCACCAGTGATACCAGCTTACTGTAGCTTAACCAGCAGCAGCCATCCTAACATGTGATGTGACCTTCTAAACATGACAGACATGTGCTGCGAGTTGTGTTTTGTTGGAAGTGCTCCTCTAATTACTTTTGCAACTACGTGTCAAAACACGGCTGATGCTCAACTGTCTGCACACTCACTTATCAGATGTGTGTTATTTATATTTCTTACCGCTTGCAACAATAATACACTATTAATATAAGCTGCATTATCAGAAACACAATGACAATAACAATGACATTTATCTCACTCCAACTATAAATGCTTTTTGGGGTCAAGATGTTCAGTAAGTGGTGTCCTTGATTCAAATTTTTATTCATATTTTATTGTCCGGATCGGGGTGGTATTTGAATTATGTTGTGCTTACAAACTATAATTGGTGACTTGGTTAGCCTTGGATCTCGCAGACAGGCGGTCGGAGGGCTTCGTCTAAACTTTTAGACCCCTGACTGAGGACCCCAACGCTACACACAGGCTGTAATGGGATTTTAAGGTTTTGAGTAGAACACAGTAATAGAGTATTCATACAGTGTGCAAATTACACGTATCATTTTGGATCATATTGAGCCATTTTAAACGTCTGGAAATGTTCCTACTGCTACTCTTACTCTCGTCTCACATGATGCGAGTATAGCATGATGAACTGTATTAAACCAAGCAAGCTAACAAAGCAGGGCTGCAGTCAGAAATAATGAGTTTCAATTCAGAATTTGTTTGTAGGTAAAGTCCTGCTCTACTGCTATTTTATTATATAATCAGATATTTTCTAATGTTTTAAATACTTTTTTTGATTTGACTCACATTTTCATTTTGCTAGATGGACACATTGGTCAGAAGTAAATTATAACTGATACTGCAGTTTCCTTCAAAACACCACAAGCTTTTTTAAGCTAAAATGTTTTTAACACATGTAGTCTTACCAACATTTCTTCAAGTTGTTGTGTACAATCACACAGATGCTGATGATATTAACTATCAGGAGGCGTATTACTTTGTATCTTTGTTGTACAAAGATGCGATATAAACCATAATATTCTGAGAGATGTGGACACAATTAGTGTAAAATTGTCTCCAGTTGAAAAAACAGCTACAGCTTTGTGTGCAAAGTTGGATAGCCGGATGAAAAAGACAAGCTCAGTTTCAAAATGCCACTTCATTGACATGCAGCGCGCCAGAAACCAATAAATAATTCTTCAAACGAGAGAAAGCAGCCTGAAAAGATCATTCCATTTTTATTATGAATATCCAAAGCCATATTTTATTGTTATTAAAATCCCTTGGTCCATAGACAGTACCTCATATCCCCCACAAAAGCCGTTTTAATATCATTATAATTTAATATCCTCGGCAGGATTCATTTGTATCTCTGTCTGAAACTGCTCCCTGAAACTTAGATTCAGCAACAGCAAATGTAGATATGACCGTATGATGTGATACTCCTGAATAATAATTTCATGGCAATTGTTATGAGGATTTCTGATTTTCTTTTTAATCCACAAGGGCGGGTCATAATTTGCAGTCGAAGCTCTGTTGAAAATTGCACGGGGAAGAAGCAGTTTCACATAATAGTTTTAAGAGTTCATCGCTTGCATAATTTTCCAACAACTCGTTTGACTTAATAGGATTTTAATTCATACTTAAGACTATTTACATCAGTCATATTTACATACCACTAGTTTGTCGTAAAACTGTTTTAACTAAACATTAAGCCTTAGAGCTTGACTGTGCAGTGCTCAGTCTATGGTTGGTGTGTGTGTGTGTGTGTGTTGTAGAGACATAAAGCCCCCCCTTGAACAAAAAGCAAGTCCCCTGAACATAAATCATGGAATTTAGGGTGAAGACTGAAGTTAAGATAAATTTGGGCTGTATTAAGGTTAAGTTTACGAACATATTATGACTTTTCTTAGGAACGAGATACTTAGATATTGATGAATGAGGGCCATTGTATTCTAACCTTCAGTTTTTGTGAAACAGTAAAAATAGATTCATGTTGGATCAAAACAGTTTTTTTTCAGGTTTTCAGGTAGTTTAAAGAATAAAAGACTCGACAGACAGTCTGCATACTTGAGCTGTTTGGGGTCAAATACTGTGTCTACTGTACTATAACCAGGTAGCGCTTGTGTTGACGCACTTGTGGAAGAAGAGAAACCTTGCATAACAGAGAATATAAAAAGACGCACTTAAGTGAATCACTAATGTACTGAGATTTCATGAAACATTTCGAGCGTTCTCTGTAGAATCTTTATTCTGGTTTCTACATGGTAACTTCAAAGCTTTAAAAATGATCCTGCTAATTACTGTGAAAGGCACTATGAGGAAAGGCTCTGTATGGTTAGAGCTGAACAGAGGATTTCTAGGTCAGTAGCAAAATGGGCATTAGAGCCAATACTTCACCTTTAGTATGGATTTCTGAGTACGGTGGGAGACAGAACTCCTTTTTCTCTGACAGAGTGGACATGGCCACAGGGTGCCTTATTAAGAGATGTTTGGGGAAGCTGTTTTTGAGAGAATGTTTCAATTATTGACGGGCAGGGACCAGCTAAAACATTGCAATGCCAGAAATGAAAGTAGGTCTGACTGCAGATACTCCTATGTTCAATACATCCTTGATAGCAACACATGCTAAATCATCATATTGACTGGCTGCCTGGTTGATTTTATCTGAGTGTCGTGTATCAGTAAAGTCAGAGTAATGTGTTCACTGAATATTTTTTTTACTATTCTATTCTATTCTGGCTAGTAGATTGCTTCGGTCTATTCAAACAAGAAACCCATATGCCAGGAAAGCTTTTTTTCCACTCTGATCTTGGAGAAATAAAATACTCCAATAAACCATTTTCAGTTTATTGTTCTTTCACAGCACACAGCAAGCCATGCATGTATTGCAGTGTGAGTGAATCAAGGGAAACTGTCTATCACTTCCCTACATGATCTCACTTACTGCCAAGCTTTGGTCTACAGGCTCATGTGATGAAAGAGATGAGAGATGGAAAAATATCCTTAGAGATTGACATATCATTCAATTATTTAATCTATAATTTATTAATTTAGTTGTCTTTTTTATTATAGAATGTCACATTATTAGTGTAGGTGTTAGGATCTTATGTAATCAATGGAATAATGAAATTGCTGAAATTACCAGTTCCCAAACAATAGTTAAAAAAAGTGTCATGTTTTAGCAAAGCTGAAGCTTACACTGAAAATGCAACTTTAACAAAAATGGTTTACCATATCAGTAAGGTTAAATGTAAATTCACCTTCACCTTTACTTCTGGCTAAGTCATTTTTACACACCATAACGTGCTCTGATTAATCTACAATGATAACAGGCCTGAAGAAAGAGAGATATCACCGTCCACTGCCAAATCAGAGGTGGCCAGAGCCTCCCCAGCAGTGCTCACATCAGCGTCAGGAACAGCCCTTTTTCCTCACGTGGTGACTACAGGCCAGTATATCTCATTAGATCATGCAACAACACTAAACAGCTCTCCGCATTGACGGGCCAATAACGTGCTCAGTCAAGCAGCCCGTGTGCCACTCAACTCACATCCCAGATGCCGGCCAACGCTGTCAGTCCATTAATGGGAGACAGCAGCATGTTCAGTGATTAGGCTGGGTAATGGTGAGTGACTGCCTCTGGAGGTTCTGGGTGGCTTGTGAGGTTGCGTCTGTGGAGGACGTTGGCAAACGCTAATCCAGTGTCTGCTGCATATTTACAATGGAGAATGGCTCAGACATGGGCGTGTACGTGTACTTTCCCACATGAGGACTTGAGCCGTAGTTTCTCGCTTCTCTCATGTGAAGGTGGTGGTAGGGATTAGAGCGAGAGATGGTGATTCATTTCCTGACTTTTGGCACAGCCGCTCTGGATGCTCCTGGGGGACTGCAAAGCCTGTATTATACTGGGGATGCTCACAGCTGCCAATGAAATAAGAGCTCTTCTGAGTTTACACTCACTCCAGATTTCAGTAGAGGGTGTTTGCAGGCAGGAAAAGGGACTAGGATATACCTCTAACATATAAGAATTTAATTAAATGGCTTGGAGATGTACTTTAAAAGCCATTTGGATTAATTTTTTTCCTGGTGATAATTACACAATCACTCCTTAGTTTTAGGAGTGAGGAACCAGTTGAAACTGGATTAGATGGTTTGGTTCACTGGTTAAAGACGTGAAAGCATTGCATAGATCCAAGCAGAAAGATAATCATCTTATCTCTAATTTCTTCATTATGTTGGGTGTCTGCTGGCTTACTACCTCACTTACTACGCCAATTTTCTGTCCTTGCAGTATGTATGCTGTGCTGTAAATATATCTAAGCTCCATCTGTTGGTGGCCTTATCACTATATATTTACAGTATTTAGTGATTAGCATCTGCACATACAAGCCCAAAGAAAGAATTCTTCAGCTAGACTACTGCGCCTTTATTTTCAAACAACTAGACTAGAAATAGACAAGCCCCCTCTACTGGTACTAGGTGGGCATGTCGACTCTGGTCAGAACCAAACGCAGTAAAATCATCTGACTGGTTGTAATCTGACATTTCCATTTCATTTATTTTGATCTAAAATCATGACATAATTCGATTGATCCCTGACTCCTGTCCATATGTTGTGGCCTTGAGCAAGACACTAAACCCTTAATCACTGTTTTTTTTTTATTTTTTGTACATGATCTTGAGCCGCTACCTTTTTCTTGACATTGCCTGATTCGTTTGATGTCCAACCTGTCTGCCAGCATGTGATACGTGATCCTACCTGTTAACAACTGCTGATCTCATCACTGGATCGGCGAGGAAATCGAAAGGGATGTTGATTCTCAGTGGGATCTGCAGTACTTGCAACCCCTTTTACATTACAGGGATTCATGTGGTTTAATGTTAATTTAAAAAATGAAACTGAAATGATTTAAACTGGTCATTTGAAAGTATGAATAAAGCATTTGTAATTACTCAACAATAACAATAATTGAAAGGACTGCATTAGTCAGGATATATTTCCTCTTACAGCCTTGGCAGAAGGAGCCTGGAAGCCTGTGGGAGACCCATTTAAGCAATATGAAATCTTATTTTAAATCTTATTTTAGTATTCATAGCCATATCCTTGAATCAATAAAGTATTTTATAATCAAAAGTGAGAACTTTCTAAATATACCCATGTACACAGAATACATCACAAATAACAGCAGTCAGGGGTAAGCGCTCATCCAATCTAATATCTTATCCAGCCTCTGCATTTATACCCTACTATTTTTCTGATCTGTTATATTTACCCCATCATGAACAGCATAGGAACTCAATACTGCTTATCCAACACTTCAGGTCACGTTTGTTACACAATGTATAACATATAGTGTTCAAAGAAGCACTTCCCAGTGAAATGGGATCCTTGTCCACTGGCAATTATCTTCTATGGGAAACAGTCCTCTCCAATGACACCAAGTGACTTCCTTATAAGAGACCTGTCACAACATGGCAGGCGTGTTATCATCATATCTCATCACGGTGCGCATAGGAAACACACTGATGGTCAAGTGAGCCTCCATTAGTTTTGATTCCCATCTCAATTATCAAGTCTATGCCTACTTGTCTAAAGCAACATTTATGCCCCGTTACCATAGACCATTAACCCATGTTTTCCCAGGATACTCAATAGTACAGTACAGTATATATAAGATGCAGTCCAACTACTGTATAGAGTATATTGTCATATGGTGCCAATAGTATATATCAGTTACGCAACACTTGATGTAACTCCCTTCCCCCAAACGATCAATAAATATTAATAGCACATTAGAGAACTAACTATGATGTAGTTGTAAGCAGACATACATTAACATAATAATAACAATACTCAATAATTATCATAACGATAATCGTAATAATACTACTAATAATAATAGAGTATAATAAATTGGAAATATGATCTCTTTCAATCAAGCACTCATAACTGGTGTATGAACAGTTAATGGATGCTTGTTAACACAGTATAAGTGAGTATAGTAAGTATAGTTGAAATCATATACAATCATATATATTAAGTAAAAAACACATATTTGAAAAATTATTTCTGTCGTACATTAAACTTAATATTTAATGCTAATTACAAGCCATTAACCATTCCCCATAAACAATTCATAATTTAAGGAGCTCAACCAGAAATTACAGAGGACGATCCGACGACGTCTCATCCGTACTGCCTCAGACGCATACAGTATCGACATGCAATCATTCTTTCAACCATATCCTGTTGTCTCCTAATTTGTCCCCTCACCACAAAGGAAGCATGGGACCGATAGAACGACTGTAAAACAGAGCTTTTAAGATCCATGGCAACCCTCCCTCCTGGACTCACCGCTGCACTGCACTTTCACACCAATGCCTTGAATTTTCAGAACTACATGATTGATCTAGTCATTAAATTTTACATTCAGATTCAAAATAATATCTCCCCTCCAACAGTTACTGAATCTACTTCCAAGACAGGAATGCATCACTAGATTAATTTCACATGCATGTATTCTGCTACTTACAAAAACAACTACAGTCAGAGATCATTTTTCCCACATACACTAAACATATCGAGTGAGATCCCGTATTAATAACCTCTATTACACACTTCAAACATGCCTATAAACACCATCTGAGGATTTCCTCTGTGTGTTCCCACCTCTGCTAGACGCTCTACCTACTTACCCCACCCGCCCACCCCCAGCGTCAATGTCAAATATCAGATCTCAAATCATTTCAAATTTAGCTCAAGATATTCGAGCAAGACATTCAAATTGGGGAGCATGCACAGGGACACAAATTTTCAGGTTGAAAAATTTATTTGGAGCCAGCATAGAAATTTAGCCTAAACACACCAGACTCTTCACTGAGCCTCCCTCAGGGTGTGCAGGATTTTGTCTGCGCATGTCCTTCCCCATTTCACTGTCTTGTACAACTTCTGTTTACACTGAGAAAGCACCACAGTCTGTAACTAGATAATCCTTTTTCTTCTAAGGTTTGAGCACTTAATCTATAAATGGACAAACACATCAATGATCGGGAATACCTGCACACCTGGAGGACAAGAGTTCAGTTCCCGCTTGGGTTTATGGATTCCATATGTTCTGGAGGCTTTCCTTCTCTTCTACTTCTGATGAAGTACACCTTCATTATAATACACGAAATAACCTCTGGCAACTGATGCTACAGATGGGTGTATTCTGCCATTTATATTTATATTATTATTGTCATGACAATCTTTGGCTATATATATAGAAATGTGAAATGTACCAACTTTGGTCTGCACATGCCACATGCCTCCGAATAGGCATTCTTACTGTACATTACAAGTTAATAACAAAACGTAATTTTTGATAATGTCAGAGGAGATTTTTCTAAACGGTGCCACAGGTTTTCAATAAACCACTACAGATTTTGTTTGCTCTGATGTTGTGCTGTCCAGTCCTTGCGACCCCTCCTCTCCTCTGAGGTTCTGCCTTCTGTTCACTGATACTGTTTGTTTTTCTCTCCAGGCTCATCTATGGGCTGCCAACTGCTCGTCCTCCCTCCCTCCTCCACCTCCTACAGTAGCTTCCTGCGTTGGACGAGGGCCCGGTGTTTCCGAGCTTAAATAATGTGCATTTCTCTCTTGCATCCCTGCTCCTGAAAGAGGAGCGGACTCCTCACCTGGAGACTGAAGAGTCCTTACAGTCTGTTCCATCCAGACAAACGCCAGACCCGTCTACTGTTTTATTTACCGTCCCCATAAATTATTCAGGACAATTTATCTGTGCTTCAGTCATCTGGAGAAAATGACAAGCCATATTATAAGCCAGGATGCCCTCACAAACCTGATGAATAATACACTGTAAAAGGAATTAATCTCTTTAAATAAACATTTGTGTGATTCATTTCAAGTATGCACAGTGGGACAGAAAAACAAACATGTCTCACGGTGGCTGTCCTCTCCGTTGCTGTCGTATCTTAGAGATGGAGCCTATAGCCTGCGGAGCTGCATTGTTTGGTAATATCCCTGTGTAAGATACTGGACAAAGCTGCAATCTGAAATGTGAAAAGGGTGACTTCTTACTCAGCCAACTTTGTCTCAGTATGTAGCATCTGTGCTAATAAATATGACATAAGGTGTGAAGTCTCAGAGAAGGAGCTCGTTGTCTTGGATTCATCGGCTTTATTTTGCAGTTTTCAGTTCTGAGCTAGTTAGAAATGCATGCGCTGGGATTAGATGCATAATTCAACCTCCTCCGTTTTATCATTGCAGGTAAAAGATGAATTCTTTATTACATCCCTTTCAGCTTTGAAACACAAGTCTCCTCCCCAAAATGTACCGCATGATCCCATTTCCTTAAAATCTGTCTCCCAGGGAAGCTGTTAAAGAGGCAGCACTTTCCATCTGTCAGTCAGGGCGAGCAGAGCTACAGGATTCCTCTGTGGTGATTGTGCTTTGATAAATATGTCATCAGCTGTCTGTCCCTTCCTTGCCTGCCATCCAATTTATTTTGCTTGTAATTGATTGCTTGCTCTTCTGCACCATGTGAGTTTAATATTACAGTTTGGGATTTTACAGTGCACTCTGTGAAACCCCTATTCACTTTGCATTAACTCACAGCTGTGGGTCATAAACAAACTCTTGGAAGCGTTCGTGGCGAAAGTGCCGCTGACCCCATTTCCTCACATTGCTAGTCAAGTTTTACACTTCTGCCACCACCGTCAACGCTGCTAACGCCAAAACCTGGCACCGCCATCTTGTCAGTGAGTCGTTAACTCTGCAACATATTTCTCTTAACAAGCCTGAACTCGCAGAACAACTGAAGGTTCAATGGTACTGCATGTCAGTACAGAGCAAACACACCGGCTGCTATAAATAGACCCCCAGTCAACCTCCAAGATTTGTGGGTCACTGACTGCCTCTATCGATTTAGAAATTACAGGGAATAAAAACACCTTTGCCAAGAGAATGACTCTGTTTCTGTGCTCCGCGATGAGGTTGACCTTAAATTAATGCCACATGGATGGAGCCAGGTAAAAATGGGACAACAGTGTCATCTTTCTTCACTAAAAGCATATTCTCCCCAGACTGCCCACGAGCACTTCGCTCTAACTGCTTAGGGAGATCTCCTCTTGAGTGTCACTCTCAAGGGTGAACTGATAGAGGGTTCGAGGCAAAATTTAAAAAAAACATCCCATAAAGGGCAGGGGGGTAAAGTACCAACAACCTGACCTTGACAATATCATACAAAATCATAATTCTCCACACAGATGTAAAGTGCTGAGCTGATGAAAAGCACCAAACACTCAATGGTCCTTTGTGTCTGGGAGTAATAGGATTGGCTGCACTGCATAAATCAAGGTAATCTGGGAACAGAAAGAAATATGATTGATGCAATCTTCTTAGGGTCCCTCTTCAGGTTGAGAGAAAAGCTCTTTTTGCCATCAGGTACTGAGATTTGCTTTTTGTCATGTTTCCTTCGTTCATTTCGCCTCGTCACAAAAAGACTGCCAAACTTTCCATGGAGAATAACAAGTTCCAGTACCTTGAGTTGTTTCATTGCAGGCCCCTGTAACATTCACGCACACTGTTAAATGTTTATGGCAGTTCATACTGCAGCAATCAACACAAGGCCCACTTACCTTTATCAGAAAACACACAATGTCTTATGAAATGATGGTGTTCCGAGGATTCAATGAAATTGCCAATGGGTTTAATAGACATATGAGCTGAAAGACCATCAGGTAACAGTGGTGACATTGCTCCTGTGGAGCTCTTTCCTCCATTCTGTTTCTTACTGTTTCTCGCCACTCCACATGCTGCAGACACATACACACTGTAAGAGACCATCTGCTTTACAATCCTCTCTTTTTTTTTCTCTCCCTCCACTCTTTGCAGGTCTCTTTTATCCCTTTACTGAATTAATGCAGCTCCCCCAGCACAAAGTACAGACTGAGGCATCAATGCCTGTTGGTGGGAGGCTGTTTGACCACTGAGTTCAAGAATGAGTGGATGCAGCCCAGAGCCACCAACCAACAGTTAACTGTCAAAAAACAAACAAACAAACAAAAAAAACTAAACCAACTTCAATTTCAACTTTTGGTGCTGAAAACACATAAATCCTTAAAGTGTTTACCTGAAAAGTGCCAACAAACACCATATGTTCTGGAGGCTTTCCTTCTCTTCTACTTCTGATGAAGTACACCTTCATTATAATACACGAAATACAAACCACTTGCACAAAACTGGCAACTGATGCTACAGATGGGTGTATTCTGCCATGTTGTACTGTATACTGGTGGGGGCCTTTTTTCAGAATAGAGAACAATGTTCTGCTTTTGGCAGCCGCTGTGGATGTTGGATGAATCCTTCCGGCACAGCTATAGTAGCTGGATTTTACTTGGCCATTGTATTCTAAAAAGATATTATAAGCTCTGAGGGGGACTCGGCATCAGCATCACCCAAAGGTCACAAGCCGTTTAGAGGGATTGTTGCTCAGGGGCTGCTTAGGTTAAGAAGCAGGGTGGAGATGAAGATGAGAGACAGTTAAGTTTAGGTTTTTATTGTGTTTTATAGCATTTTGATTGTGTAGCACTTTGGTCAACTGTTGTTACTTTTAAACGTGCTTTAGAAATAAATTTGACTTGATCAGGGCTTAATGCTCTACTATTCTGCATCGCTTCATAAATTGTTAACACAAGACAAGGAACCTGTTTATGTTTGAGCAGCGACTATTTCCATCTTACAGCTTTCAAACTGAACACAGTACTTCACCAACAAGTATGGGATGCTTGACTTTAAAGCAGTTTAAATACATTCCTTCAGTCACAACATCCTTTGTGCCAAACATACTCTCGCTTGTGGAAATATAGGAAAAAAATAAGAAGATTGAAATAAAATATGACGGTTTAGACACCATCTCACTTTCATTTAATGCACATTTAATAAATGTTGTTTTAGACCAATTACACCAAAACGTTTCCGTCAGTAAACACTGTGCAGAAGGCGTTTATTCAGATGAAAACAGACTATGCACCTGCCTTCACTGAAGGCATTTGGCTGAAACGACGGGAGAAATCCCTCAACTGGGCCTTCAATCCAAATGGAAATGAACCCTCAAAGAAGTGTATGATGTGTGGAGCAGTGGAGCATGAGAATCAGACTAGATTAGGAGGGTTGCTTGCCTTATCATCCTGTGTTCACAAGGAGAGAGTGAGTCATTTTGTATGCTGTTGATTGAAGGGCACCAGAACTGACAGAGCAGATAGACAATCCAACACTCCACTCATGGGCCTTGATTTACCCTGAAACTATTGACCAGGAGACACTAGTATAGAATAATAATAGTCAAAGGCACAACAAAATACTACTCCGTGTCCGGTGAAGCCATTTCGTAAAAATGAAGCTCTTTTCTGAGTACTTTATACAAACAAATCCAGGAAAACATTTAATTTTACTGTAATAATACACATTAACTCCAATGAGAGCTCCTTAGTTCATAGCAGCCACACAGGCTAATGCCAAGATCCAATTCATAAGTCAAGAATTAGAAGTGAAACAACATCCCTTTTTTTGTTGCCTGGAAGATGAGGCAGAAAGCTGACATGAACACATCCTTTCAAGTTCCTCATGTAAGCAGACTGGGGTTCCTGCAACAAAGCGTGTCGTTCTATGAATTTGAATATAAATCCAGCCCACAGGAGAGGCTCAATGTAGCACATGGCATGCTGGGAGAAGAACAAATATGCGACATGTTCTCCATGCTTTTACGGACCGCCTTTCCTTTAAGAAATGTGATGGCAAATGCAGGCAGAAATGCACACTCCTACACATGGAGGTAATAAGGATTCCTGTCAGGGTTTTGAGAGACTAGCTGAAAGTAAGCTTTTAAAATGTCTGTCCAGTGCTGGAATCTTTGAACTGCGTAAGTAGGATATTAATGTACAGCGCTTTTACTTTTATTTCATCATGTTCGACATCATGCTCGCTCCTCAGAGAATGAGCACACAGTTGCCTTAGATTGCCCAGGAGATGTCTACGGCACAATACATCTAATACATATGTTTCATTCAGCGGAAATCAATTATAAATTGCTACAGCTTCTGATGTTAGGAACCTGCTGTTGCTCTTAATGCTATAAGAGTTAACAGGTGACAACAAGGTAAGCTGACTGGATCCTCACTGGTTACCAGTACGTGGTGGAATAGGCTGAAGCACCATTCTGAACACAAATAAGTTTCATGTATATTGTTTCATGTATAGCATTTACAATCTAATAATTCATAGGATTTTTTTTAAATGAAATTACAGTTTTTATATAACCTTTCACTGACTGAGAATTTTCCATCCATCATTTCAAATGTCAATAACATTTCAATCCTTACTTATAATCAGGCTCCTTCTCTGCTTGGGCTGACTCTGGATCACCATCACTCCCAATTCTTCTGAAGATTCTTACTGGTTTAAAGTTTCTATCTCTTGCTAAACGTCAGTGACATTTGACTTGTCACCATCGGCCTCGGTAACAGTTGCAGATCATGATGCCTTCGGCTTAATGAAATACCAGACACATGTCACAGAGTGTGCAAGAGAGAGAAACTGAGAAAAATATTTTCTCTGCAGGAAACTGATTCTTATTTGCCTCCTCTTCGGTAATTTGTTAATGTCTCATCTTCAGGCGAGAATTGGCATATTGCATGTCAGTTTCTGCTCGGTGGCGCTTTGGCAACCCATGATTCACTGCTGAGTCATGCAACATGAGCTGTGAGGGTTATTCAACTGTTCCTGGATGTGATCTAGCACTGAGATGTGTTATATTTTCTTCCTCATTAGTATACACTGTTAAAGGAAGTGAAAAGAAGTATTTGAAACATCAGGAAGTCGAGTCCAAGGGGTTATAGAGTGTGGGCTGAAAAGAAATTGTTTACTTTCTCTTAGTTAGACTTGGAGAATATCTCCAATTTACTAGAGGCATCATAATGATCCAGGTGCAGAGCGTGTCTGTTCTTTTCCCAGTGGCTAAATATTGACTGTGCTTGGTTGCAGCAGATGGGCTGAACGGTGAATGCAGGCTGTGCTGGAAGGAATGAGTGAGTGTACAAGTGACATCTGGTCCTTCCTGTGCCCAGTGGACCTGGTTGCTACATCAAGCTGCCTCATTAGAACTAGCTGGGGCTTTAGGAGCATTCTGCCACTCAAGCCACTGCTCCACTGCACTGCTCCCCATCAAAATTCTCATTTGCCACTGTGCCAAGACTGAAGGACCATATAATATGTCGTGTCGGCAGGTTTTGCACATCCTACTGCTTCCTCTGCTGGGGTCACCCATTCACACTTTGGGTAATTTAATTCTGCTAGGAGAGAATTATGATGTAGTTGATGTCCAAACTGTCCACATTCAACCTCATCTCACAGCTGGATTTCAGTAAAGCTTGCTGACCGGTAGGATGTGGCTTATACAACCCCAGTACCAGCTGACATTGAAAATTAAAATGGCCCTGCGTTAATACTTAACAGAAGGGTGCCTTTAAGCATACAGTTCAGTCTGCCTATGAAATAGCAGTTTTGCCACAACACGGGTGAATAATACAATCTTTCTTGACATTATTTGCAAGAGCCTTGAAAAAGGCTCAACATTTTTCACAAATAAATTGAAATTGTCAAATCTTTGAAATGGTTACAAACGCTACAAACACGCAAGGTCAATTTACTCTCAGACAATCAAATCTCAGAAAATCATCTCCAACCTTATATGTATACTGAACCGCCTTCATAACCCAATATCTAAGTCTAAATATCTGCCTGACACCATGGTCTAAGAATTAATTATTGTGATTGGTTTTAATTCTAAGACCATTGACAATAATGCTCATTTTAACCAATTTATTAAAACACAAAAGAATCACAGATTTCATCAGATTTTCTTTTTTGCAGAAAAAGCTTCTGCATTCATTCATCATAAAAAGAGATTCTGGTGAGAGTGTCTAGTGGTGAATTACTGTGATCACAAGGCATGGATCCACTGATTTCCACTCTGAGTAAAGAGTCATCCATTTCTCTGATGGCTGTAAAGAGTACTCATCTCAGTACAGCCTGTGGCCCTTTACTCTGCTGGTAGAGTGGGTTGGGCTGGGTGCCGGTTCAGCAGCTCAACTCGCCTCTCCTCAGGGCCGCAATCATCTGCAGCACCATCTACTTATCACAGAGAGCTGTTTGGATTACCACACCACGTTTAATGGCAAACTGCCATATGATGAATATCATAATCCATATCACAAGTGGCGCATTCTCGGTCTCTTCACAGAGCGCTGCCTTGTTGATTTCAGCCCAGACCCCCCATTCCCCTAATCACAGCATATAATACAAATTGTCCGGGGAAATATGGAAAAAAGTGCAAGCATGATAAAACAAATAAGCCAGATGCATTTTGCGCTTTAATATTTAGGCTCTTCTTCACACAGCACAGGCTGATGGGAAGTCTGTGGATCTCATTTTTACATCGCTTGGATAAAAGCATCTGTCACATGAATACATGCAAAGTCCGCAGCACTGTACAGTAAAAAGCACTGCTGATTTGCACTACATTCTGGTAAATGAATCAGTCATCAATAATCAAGTTTTCTGGGTGTATGTGCTTTATTTTGATGTTTCTGAACAAACTAGCTGTGACAGAAGTAGTAAGCTGCAGTAAGCTTCAGACTGACTGGGGCGATGGGATGGTGTGGCGGTCATATTGTATTTTCTCATTTCAGTCCTCAGCTTCGAATTCTGCACAATGAAAGCGTTACTTTAGGCGATAGAGGAGGTGGGCACACTCAAAGCAACACCTGTGCAATATAAATCAATGCAATACAATAGCCCTGCAAATAAATAATAAACCCTTCCTTTGTCACGCTCATAGTTTTCACTGAAAGTGTCAGTTGTTAATTTAGCTCTATGCTAATTTTTGGTTTTAGCTGAAAGAATAATGAAACAGCAGCTCTTCATTATGTATTGCAACAAACTATGACCTCAAAACTTGCCATAATATCACATTTATTGCAGTGCCCATATTAGATTGTATTATAATTTTTACTGTATATATGCTGTGCAAACTAGGATATAGTAATGTTACAGAAAAAGAGATTATTCATTCGCTTTTGATTAGGAAGCTGATATTAAAAAAGGTATAACATAACATATTTGGATGGGAGTCTTAATCTTTTGTCTGGGAAATATCTAGTGAGTCCAGTAAAGTATAGTGATTTCATTTGCATATTTGTTGAACACCCTAACCTCTACAATGGGCCCCAGATTTTGAGCTGTGTTAAGTATGAAGTTCAACAATATTAAAAACAGGTTCAACAAGCTCTTGAAAAGTAGACAGTATACAGTATATAAAAGTGCAACAACACTGTGAAGAGGGGGAAAGACCATCATTGGGAAAAAAAAAAAAATCATTTTGCTGCTACTTTAATGTATAGCACTTGAAGATTTTTGAAAATAAATACATTTTTTATATGCTTGTGGTTTGAAGCCCCCCACTTTCTTGCCATTTCTGGCAAAAACTGTCATCCGTCATGCAGACTGATTTAACAGAGTGTAGCAACAACACAGAATATATATATTTAGCACAGCCTTTAGCTAAAGCTACCTACAGTCATGGAAAAAATTATTAGACCACCCTTGTTTTCTTCAATTTCTTGTTCATTCTAATATCTGGTACCACTAAACGTATAATACAATGAACACAACAAAAAATGCAGCTGGTCACATAATACTTTATGTCCTATTTGACATTCTTAAGCTTAAGTGGTTTCCTGCTTACATTCAAGCCGTAGCACAACTCAGAAGTTGTCAGCTCTCACATAATGCCTAAAACAAAAGAATTATGTGAAGCCACAAAGGCAGCCATCTTGGCACTGCTGGAAATTGGCATGAGTGAGAGACAGGTAGCGAAAAAACTGAAGATCTCCAAGACAGCCGTTCATTACAAAAAAAAAACAAAAAACAAGCTGAACATGGCACTACCAAATTGCTACCTGGCCGTGGCAGGAAACGTCTTTCTACCCCATGAGATGACCGTGCACTCATCTGTTCCTGTGTCAGGAATCGTCGTCAGACCTCCAGGGACCTTAAAAAATGAGAGGGCACTGTCGAGAATTGTGACTTGTTCGGCAAGGACAGTTCGAAACTGACTTGTTGAAGCTGGTTTGAAGTCACACAGAGCACGCAAGAAGCCCTTCATCAATGAAAGCCAGAGGAAGGCCCGGTTACTCTTTGCTCGAGACCACAAGGATTGGACTGTTGATGATTGGGCTAAGGTTCTCTTCAGTGATGAATCCAATTTTGAATTGATGCCCACTCCAGCCAACTTACTGGTTAGGAGGAAGCCTGGAGAAGCTTACAACCCCTACAGTAAAACATGGGGGTGGATCAGTCATGATCTGGGGTTGTTTCAGTCTGAGTGGAACAGGGCAAATGCAATTGGCCGAATGAACCAGGTCATGTACAGGACTACACTTGAAAACAGTCTTCTTCCATCAGCTGGAAAACTCTTTCCTGCCTCGAATGACTGGATTTTCCAACAAGACAATGCCCCTTACCACCCGGCAAGGTCAGTTAAAGCCTGGATGGAGAACCACAACATTCGCACCATGCCTTGGCCTGCTCAATCACCAGATCTTAATCCAATTGAAAACCTGTGGAAAATCATCAAACACAAAATGGAGAACCACAAGCCCAAAAACAAAGAAAATTTGTTTGAATTTGTCCAACAGGAATGGGCTGCTGTGACAGCAGAACAATGTTAGAAGCTGGTGCAGAGCATGCCAAGACGCATGGCTGCATTCATCAAAAACAATGGTTATGCAATCAAGTATTAACTCTTGTGTGTATCATGTGTTTAAAGCAAACAGAAAAGAAAACATGGAATTTGAAATTAACAAGAAATTGAAGAAAACATGGGTGGTCTAATAATTTTTTCCATGGCTGTATATCCTTAGAATTTATAGAAATTTTGAATGATAAACTAAAATGTTGCTTTAAAAAATGTATATAGATTTTACACCCGCGGCACATTCAGTATATGCATTTCCACGCATTGTTTTTATCAATCATCCCCTGAGAATAAAAAAAAATGCACAGTGTATCAATATATATACGACAAAAACAAACAAACAAACAAAACTTGATGAGATGCTCGTCAACATAGTGAAATGGCCGATGGCGCTCCGTTTAATTCAACACTGTCCCAGCAGCCTCTGAGCTGAACTGTTGCCTGAATGCAAGATCTTCTGTGTTGCCAAGATGCGTCTGGGCACTATATTAACAAGGAGAGGGCTCTCGCCTGATGGAATATTGATAAAATGTTTTTTGTTTGCTGCACATTGCTCAGAGAGTTGACGGCTCACTGCACTAAATCATAAAGCCCACTTGGGCGTACTGCAGAGTCAATAACCAGTTCTATTTCTATTCTGGGAATGCACTCAGTATCTGGGAGGTCGTCCACAGAAGCAACACTGGTGTAGAAAGACTCACAGTAACTGTCAGAGCACTTCTACTCTGTGCTACGCTATGTAGTCGTGCTGGCTTGACCTAAACCTAACCCCTCAAACAGTTGTGCGTGCGGTATGCTCTCCATCCAGAGCAATGAATTTGAGTGCTAAATGTACGTATACATTATGTAGATTCCTACACAGTCATCTGTTCTGTATATGCTATTCTATACATTAGTATGTATTGACAAGGGTGCAAAAGCAGTTGAGAAACTTTGCATTAAATGTCAGCGCAAACAGATGTTATTTGGATAAATTGACCACATATTTGGGAATCTAAATGGTTACTTTCTCACCTGAAAAAATATTAAAACTTAATAAAGTGTTATATTGACAGTAAGTCATTTTGTCCTAGAACTGGGCCTTCTGTACTTGCTAAATGAAGCGATCCTGGCTCTGACATTTGCTATCTGTGCGAGCGCACGCCTTGTAAGACAAACACGCGTATCAGAAAAGAATATTTACCCCCAAAACTCAGTGATTTGACAGTTATTGTAAATGCTTGTGGTTCTTTTTGAGAGCTAGTGACACGTATCTTGGGCCGTGAATGAAATGTTTTTCTCTGCATGGTGACAGGTGGGTAGAGCGTGCTGGAGCTCTGGCAGGCTGTGCAGCAGCAGCAGCAGCAGCAGCAGCAGCAGCAGCTCTTACATTGAGGCTTAGAGCAAGAGATGGCCTGCCAGGGGAGGTGATAGTGCCAAGAGCTGTTGTATCATTACAATCCCTTTCCACAACTACATATTTAAATCTTAAGTCATCTTAAAGGCTTATTCTTATTATCCTGTAACCAAAAGTTCTTAAATGTATGTTAGCATTGTTCCGTAATTTTACCTCAACAATAAAAATAAATCTCTCCCTCTTAAATAAATAAATAATAATAATAATAACATATCCCTATATTTATAGTATTACTATTGACTTTGAAAAAAATGTTCTTTTAATATAGTTAATATGTTGTTTCCATGTTAATTTATGATCAATCACAACCCCCTAGGTATTTTGTCTCAAAATCAAAGAGTTTTAATATCCTTATCAATTCCTTTTCAATTTCCAAAAGCTATAAATTTAGTTTTCTTAATATTGAGAGATAATGTATTAACATCAAACCAAGGATTTCCAGCTCCCTTTTAATAGCATACAAAATCTTTATGCCAGAGAATAATAAATGTAATAAATGAAAACTGATAAATGAAGGGACACTGGTCTATAGTTGTCCATGTAGTGCTCATCTCCTCTGACTCTGACCATTTGATTGTCAGACCTCTGACCTATAGTATGGTCAGAGGTCTGACTATCAAATCAGTGACTTCTTTAATAAATTACCATGTAAATTAAATTTATATCATAGATGCTTTTTAAGTTCTCCACCGTAGTATCACAACCATTTAGAAATTCAGATCTATAACATCTGTTCTAAATAATGACTGTCTTTTGAATGTTATTTTTTACTATCCTCTAATGTTTTATTGAACTACCACACTTATTTTGGTGGACATAGAAAAGGACAGAGATATTTTATTTTATTATTTGCAAAGATGTAACTGAAACAGAACCCCAGGGAATTCATTATTAATGATGGGTGAATAGACAGGTGTGTGTGTGTGTGATAAAAATATATTATGTATATTAATGATGCCTACATGCTATGGGTACATACTTTTGATATACAGTTTGATCAAATCAAACTCCAAATTTTTTTTTGGATAATGCAGATCCAAGCCAACCAAACACCAAAGCAGAGTGAAGCAGCGTTAATGCTGAGATTTACTCTGTTTGCATGACGACTCATGAGGAGATGATTCCCCTGCCAAAGAAAGAAACAGTATAACCCCTGATCGATGTGACGTGTTTGCCTCTGTGCCCCGATTGCCGGACTGGATGTTGAGACGGTATCTCGAGGGGCAGAGTATGGGAGGGCTGTGATGTGTTTATTTATAGAGTACAATGAGCCTAATTGGTAAATTGGTCTAATAATTGATTCACTATTGAGTTTGGTGTTGTCTGTCTTGACGCCACAGTGAGGGATGTCTTGAAATAGCAGGGACGACAGCAAGGAGAAAGAGGAGCCAATACTTTTTCCCTGAGTGCATGATCCTCCTATTAACAGCCCAGAGACTCCCTGAGAGTTCAGCCCACTGCAAGCAATTAAGATACATCAAGGTTACAGCACAGCCTGGCTGTCATCAGGCTGAATTAAAGCCTGCTTATGAAGAAGGATTCATTTCAACACCCACTGCAATAGAATCTTAAATGATTATTTGATGGTTTTATTACCTCCGTTTTTGATCTATCACCTTATCTTCTAATTGACCCGAGATTATTTTTAAAATATGATGCATAATGACTGGTTGTACTGTAGTAGCTCCAATCCAGGCTTAAAAATGCACAGTATAAAGTAAACAGCCTCAGGGCTTGATGTTCCTAAAGTGTGCACTGTGGCAGAAAGTGTAAATGAATCAGATCTATCAAAGATAGTCGGTGAAATTGAGCTTTGACCTCCGCCCCCTTAAAGTTTCCTCTGCAGCTGGAGTCAGGTTAAATGCCTAAACTGGTTACACCAGTTAGTCATAGCAATCAAATTTTTTCCAACACTGAAGTGTTGTTTCAACAAAATGGGGTTATTTCCCTTCATGGCAGAAAGCCGCCCGTTACAAGATTTGATAGGCACAAATAAATCATGACTATATGCATAACAGTATTCAACCTCATGCAGAGGACTTAGCTCAGGGACCTATCAGCTTCCTGGCTTCAGGTTTGAAATTCAATTACTCGCTGCCCTGGGTAGCTGCTTGCTGGAAGCAAATCATAGATCTGAGGTAAGGTTTAATGGATTTGAAATATAATTTAGCTCTGGCTTGGCTCCTTAGAGACAGGTCACCATTACCTATAACCACATTAGAGGTAATCAAAGATTCTCTTGAATTCTTTACCTTGGCTTCCAGCGAGCACCTTGAGTGTTTTAGCTTTTTTTCATCTCGGATGCATTTAAAGGGCAACCTTATGTACAGGCATAAATCATGGATTTGGATTTAATGGAGATTTATAGTGCAGGACATCTAACTGGTGCAGGGTCTTTCCTTTGTGGCGGTTTACTTTGACTGAATCAACGGCCACATTCATTAACTGCAACTTCCTTATACGTTTCTACCGATTTCATCCGGCTCAAATCAGCCATACTGTATCTTTCTACAGCTACAAGATCTACGAACGGTTGGGTAGGGCTGACATGACACGGCAAATACACTTCAGTTCAAGGTACCCACTGCCCCTTTGCTCTAATTGCAGACGGTGGCTTATTGCTTAGCCTTTCTTCCCAAGGAACTCTTTTTTTCCCCCCAATAGTTACAGCCTCCCCTTCCTCAGACACCTGTTATTAATTCTCTCCTGTTTAATCAGAGACCTGGGAGGTAGCAGCCGCTCCTCAGGCTGGGAGGATGACAAATGAATTGCCAGGTTGGAAAAATGGACTCAAATTCATCCTCTCCTGGAATTTGTGTTCACATCCATGCATTGTTCTTCTTCAGGGATAATGGATAGCATGGGAGGTTTTAAAGGTGCAGCACAGAATTCCAATAAATAGTTAATGTTGCAAAAAGTCACCTATTACAGCTCTCTGGGTCTTTTGGTGGTTTGGAAATAGCAGCCAACATGGGAAAGTCAGTATGGTAGGAAATGATGGAAGATTACCTCAAATGATAAACCACCGCTGTGATGACAATGCATTTGAAAATAATAAAATATAAGGAACGTATTTGCAAAAAAACGTGGCCTTTTTAGGGCATTTAAAGCTTTCCTTTGCATATAAATAGGTTGCGTTATAATACGTTTTGAAATCCTTTTGCTTTGCTGTCTTTCCACCTTCAGTGATGCCACCTGGAAATGTCACTGTCATGGTCTCCCATACAAATACAATCCCTCCACTCATCCGATATGAAACATATGAGGATAAGACAGCAGGACCTCACATTCCATAAAAGGGATGTTTCACATTTAATTTACATTGAGTCCTGTTAAGCAAACCATATATACATTTTATTGCTCCATGACAACACAAAGCGGTTCAGTGAACAACTATGAGGTTGTGTTGTCCTGCAGTCTAATATACTATAAGTTAAATATGTCATCTTTCGGAAATCATTTATACCGTCTTGCATCAGTGTTCTAAATCCTTTAATCATTCATACAATTTCTTATTAGTATAACTCAACTCTCAACTTTTTGAATATGAAAGCATGTGCCCAGGCTTACAAAAGCAGGCTACAGAAATGTTTCAGTGGAAGGAAGAAACTTTTCTCGAGTGCAAAAGTATTTACTCAGCATTGCGTCATCAAAAAGGAACAGCAGCCTAGTAAATCCTTGAATGGTTGCTCTTTCAAGTCTCTGAGAAGGGAAGGCATGCTTTTCTCTTGTCAACTGGCATTCAATACAGGGCAGAAAGTAGGTGACCTTGCTCTACCAGACGCTGTGATGGGCCAACTCCAGACCTAGAACTACTCTCAACTGACTGCTAAAGCTTTAAACAAGCTTCGCGAAATGATGTTTGCTGCCTTTGTAAAATTGACTTGAAACGGATAAACCTTTAGTTTGGTATAAAATGGCAATCTTTTGGCAGAGAGACAAAACAACAGCCAAGATCAGACGGACCCCAAATCTTGAGTCCAAGATGAGTCTCAAGTCACTGTGTGTGTGTCTTAAGTGCAACTAAATTCCTCATCTCTGACAGATTGTAACATCCTTTTTTTATTTATTTATGTAGTCATGAATAAGGCAATGACCATTTAAAAGGATGAAAATAAGGGCAGTGTGTTCTGAATCCTACATGGATCATGCTGTCTTAACATCAAAACAGCTGGAGACTCACACCATTCTGTTTCATCTGGCAGCGTACTTACTGACAATAGGGTCTGATAATGTAATACAGCCAATAGAGGGCATTGTGCTGAATTTCAGAGGTTTCAGTTGTCATTCAAAGCCCTTGCTTGCACAAGTCATTGCATTGATTGCTTGAGGACACACTGCCGTCCAGGATTTATGCACATAAAGCACGGTGTATTAGCGAACATAAAACCTTTCTATGTTGGGGATGTTTTAAAAGAGCAATCGATGCGGTGGAACTTTTTAGCAGCACTACAGACAATTGCAGTGTTGTGTTTCACAGGTTGTTTATGACCAGATATAGGTATGCATTTCAAAAATCCAAAACTGACACGCAGCTGTCTGTCTTCTGCTGCTATTCAGGCACATTAGTCTTGAGGAATTCAGATTTCTCTCCTATCTGCTATCAGCCTTTGATGTGACACAGCTCGTAAGAGGCAGTCGTAGTCAGGTGTAAGAATGAGAAGAAACCCTCAGATGCTGCAAATCTCAAAAGTCTCAGTTCTGTACTTCTAACATGGCAGCTAGCTCAAGGCATAAATCCAAGCCCACAACCCTCATTCTATGAAACTAATACCATTATCAGTGTAACTGAAGCTGACAGGGTGAAAAAAAATGGACAATTAATTGAAATTTTTTTTTTTTCCTTTTTAATGAGCTCAAGTATTAAGTCGCTTTTAAGCGCCTGGCTGAAACAAGATAACATTCTATAATGGAAAGGAGCTTGACTCCCTTTTAATGAGACTAAAGGTCTGGAAACCTCATTTAACGAGCTATATCCAAGAACACAAATATTTGATGGGGGGAGGATGTTGCAAGAAAAAAAAAAAAGAAAAAACAACGAAAATAAGCATTGGGTAGGATGTTAAAGTGTGGGACTTCAAAGCTAACATGTTCATCACAACCATCCATGTTGTGTGGAAGCAGCCCACGGTCAGGTGGTAATCAGGCTGCTTTGTGCTGCCTCTGGTTTGTGGATAATCACAATGGGCTAGTGGGCTGGTGAGTAAGGCCTGTGTGGTTGTCTATCCTCTAGGTATTTGATCACTGTAGGAGGACAGCATCGAGGCAGAGCAGGAGAAATAATCAATGCCACAAGGCTATAAACAAATAATTACAAGGACGGAGAAACATCTGAATTACTGAGAGTTGGGGAAGAGTCTGCCAAAGGGTCACATAAATAATGGGAAACAAATCAGTGCGATGCTGGCCGTTTTGAGTCACAACTATTTGTTAAGTAGCATGAAGAGGAGCACAGAGGTTTAGCAAGATACTCAGTCAGTCACATGACTTTCATATGTGTAGAGGCTGCTATATCCATCAGTACATCATGCACTTGCACTCACGCATTTAACAACCTTGAGAAAAAACAACAGCAAAAGGAAATGATTCTTGGCTGTGCAACTGGCAAAACGGTGAACAGATTCGAGGCCAAGCCACTGTGAGTGACACATTTCTGACACGTAGCTTCTAATCCATTGTGCTGCCAATGGAACAACCAATACCGTCACTTTTCTCAAAGAATGACTGAAGGTCTGAGATCCTAAAACCTTAAATATAGTTTGAGAAGCCTGGCAGATTGAAGCAATTTGTCTCCGACTTGTATTGTTTTATAAGGTCATAGTCAGGCCTTGGATTTGGCTCTGCAACGATGGGGCTAGACAGACGGACAAATCAGTCAGCAAGATAAAAATGATGCAGGTGCCTCTCAGAGCGAGGACGGCAAACCTCAGAGTGAAAAAAAAAACCCCACTGGAGCACCGAGTGCACTGAGTAAGTCCAAGCCTCTGTGAAGCGAGGACACAGTAGTGTTTTCACTACTGTGTCCTCGCTTCATAAAAATGATAAAGGCAAATACATATATAGTCAACCTAGGTAGGTGTAATTACAATGTTTCAGTGTGACACATGGACATTGGCCATGGCAACCTATTATTCAACTTTTAGGTTAACAATACATGAATTGGCCTTATGTCTTTGTCCACTTTGACTGATGGAGACACAGTTGTGATTGATTTACTATTAAAGGCTGTAAATCAATCAGTGTCCTCTAGTTCTTTTTCCATCTCTGAACCCCGTCCAAGCTTAGCTACAGCCTGCACAACCCCCCCACCAACACACACACTCACAAAAACATTAAATATTAAGCTTGTTAATACAAAAAAAAAAAAAAAAACGATACTGAAGCACATTAAAGTTTAATGCTATATCTTATTGTCTGTCCTCATCAAATCCTTCCATCAGGACTGCTGCTAACTGCATATAAATCAATTCAAAAGATTATCTTTCATTAAAAACCTTATGAAGACACTAGTCTGTTACCAGCCATCGATCCTTCAACACAAAGACCCACTTTCATTCAGGTCCATATCAGCGGTTTGTACTCGGCTCCACACATGCCAGCAAATGGATGTGCAAGCGCACACACACACACACACACACACACACACACACACACACACACACACACACACACACACACACACACACACACACACACACACACACACACACACACACACACACACACACACACACACACACACACACACACACACACACACACACACACACACACACACACAGACATACCAGCATGACTGAAACACTGCATGAGCTTGGTTCATCAATGAGGTGGGACGGGTAAGAGCAGCATTAAATTTAGGTTTGGCTGTGTAGTTATCATCAATGGATTGACCCTGATAGGTTCCCATAGACTGTGAGGCAGTGTGGCCGCATTTTGTAATGAGAAGCTCATGATATGGGGTTCAATTCATGTGGGAAGACTGCTTGGTTTAGGACTGTGAGATGGGAGCCAAGCAGGCGGAGCACACCGCCCGCCTTTCTCAGCAGAACAGCGGCAACAAACAAACCGGACACCTCTCATGTGACAGAGTCATCTCGACAATACACTGGCAGCCGATGTGTCATGTCGCTGCCCTGTGAAAATCAAAGACAGTGCCATGAATGCAATAAACAAGCTGTGGGTGGGGGTGTGGAGGAACGGGTTGAGTGGGAAATCAAGAACACTACGGTGACTGGACACAGATAGAAAGAGGGCCTGTCCATGCTGAGTTTCTGATTATTCTCTGATCTGAAAGAAATCACAGAGCAAAAAAAAAAAAAAAAGACAGGAGGCTGTTTTCATTCTCCACAGTATGGCGGTGTACAAACTACACCACCACCCACTGAATTACTGTACTTTTAAAAGCTGATACGTGATAAATCATTTTATACAATCTCTAGTGCATGCAAGACATTGTTATTTTAGTTTTGGACTACATGTCTTGAGTATCTGATTCTGCATATCAGATATGGATGTCGTCTTAGCATTTAAATGTCAATATAGTTCCATCTGAAACAGACCTGGAAGAATTGACTCTGCCAGTCTGCTGGTAAAAAAGTTTGTTAGTCAAATTAGAAATGATTGGGTGTAATGATAAGTGTAGTGCGTATGAGCATGTTTATGTTGAGTAAAGAGCCCTCTGGATGATACGATATTGATAGGATGTGGTAAGAAATGAAATATGGCTTTCATACATTCAATGTGATCAGAAAGTCAATGGAGAACAAACAATATTTTTACAGCTCAGTTCAGAGACCTTGAATCAGTGGTCAAACTGCCCTCTGCGGGTATGGTTAAGACTGTCAATATTTGGCCTTCCTCACCACACACACACCTCTCAAAGATTTCCATCAGTCATGCTTAGCTGCAAAGAACGGATAACATAAGTGATTTCAGGTAACAACTGCTGCAGACTTGTTGGTATGTAAAGTGGATCAGATTACTCTCAGCAAATCCAAATCAATGCAGTCAATAGAACAACAACATAAGACCTGACCCTCAGACTGAAGCTTGAATACGTCATCATATGATTATTGCTCCCGCTGCTGTAGTTTGATACAAAGAGATTAAATTATTTACTTCATACAAAAGCCCTTGGCCAACAGTTTTGCAGCAGTCTTTTAATTCCTATCAACAATACTCATTTTTCTAAGGTTACTTTTATGTAGCTGCTCATGAACAGATTTATTATACCTCTAGTGCAAAATAGAAAACAATTCACAAAAATGTCCTCCAACAAGCCAAATTCCTCAAGGGGGGAAACAATAGCCTTGATATCTTCAAACAAATGCAAGTATGCAAGCTCTGCTGAAATGTTTTCTGCCATGCTGCACTGTGCATAGGGATGTACTTTGCATATCTATTATGCACGTTCTCTGTGAGCAAGCAACCTTGTGGAACTCATCTGAAATTTGCTTTGTATTTCTTTTGAAATCAATATTCAACTCTTTGCCATTTTCAAGTCTGCTACTGACAACGCTGCCTACAACAGGCACCCAAATCATAGGACTCTTGTGCGAGGATGAATTTCACCTGTACAAGTCACAGAGGAAACAATGGAGGTCTCTTTAAGACCACTCTTGTACAACTTTGCTTTACTTTCAAGTGATACCTGCGTAGCTATGTGGTAAAATCTCAAAACAACTGCTGGTTGATTCAAGTGTGTGATTTCCTTAGTGAAGCTACTGTATGGTTGATTTCATTTAGTTGAATAAAAAGAATAGAGTGTGCTTACCTGTCAGGTATCATCATAAACAGATGATTGAAAGGGCACGCAGGCAGACAGACAGACAGACAGACAGACAGACAGACAGACAGACAGACAGAGAGAGAGAGAAGGGAAACAGAAAGAAAACAAAGTTAGCAACAAACTTCACACAGTAGTACTATAAATGTATCCATTACTGTACAAAACAGGGGTTTATGGGCCATTTTTACACTTCATGGGACATCTTTGGACAGAGCCAGGCTATGTTTCCCCCTGTATCCAGTATGTGTGCTAAGCTAAGCTAACAGGCTGACCAGTCTGCTTACCCAACTTTGTACCAGACAGCATGTAAACACATTTCCCCAAAACACTGAATTATTATTCATTTAAGCTTCGAAACAATAAAGACATGAAGGTGCATTACAAAATTAAGGTGTGTACACTAAGTATTTGACTCATACGTTGTTAAGTTGAAGCCAGGTGGAGCTGTACAGTCAAAAGGCTTTTGGGGCAAATAAGTCACACTATGTCCAGTGAGTGTGTGTTGGTATATTGTGTTTTTTTCATTGCAGATACACATTTTCATTGTCTTTTTAGCCACATTTGAACATTCTTTGAGTACTTCTTATGTCTTTTGGTTTTGATCATGATTTTACATTCTGTTTTTAGCAAATCACAATTTTGCAAGGAAACACCACAAAAAACAACCTAGTAAATCACAATATGCAGCCTTGCATCCGTCTCCACTTGTAGATGAGTGTGCATGTGTTTGTGCATGGAAGTATGTGTCTCTCTTTTTCTCTCTCTATTGCTCTGTGTGTGTGTGTGTGTGTGTGTGTGTAAATAAATGTACGAGTCCAGAAAGAGGTTACCAGAGGAACAAGAAAAATGCATTAAAAACACAGCACAGGACATACAATATGCACAGTGCTCTCAATGTCACACAGCGGGGCTCGGCACAAGGCGAGGAGCAACTCAACTTCGCTCGTCATGAAACAAAGAAATCTCAACGGCCCATTTAAGACAATCTCAAATCAATCCCTGCAGACTTTTCCTTCCCTAAAAGCAAGTTCTCAACCTCCTACTTGCTAATTAATGCAAGACCCATGCCCTGTGGTCTTCTATCAGCCTGTGCTTTCTGCTCTTGCCCACAGCCATCAGCCCCAGGGCCTCAGTGAGGACTGCCCCATGGCCCTTGGTTCCCAGCTTCCTCCAGCATGACTATACAGCCTGGCTTCGAGGCCTCGCCCAAGGCAATATAGCCCAAAATCAATATGGGAACATTGAAGGGGCGTTGGGATTATCAAATGAGGTGAGGCAAAATACAAATGGCTGAAAAGTCAATTCAATTTGTCGAGTTGCTCATTATAATGCTGAGGACATAGAAAAGATTTAATACTATCTGTTCAATAAAGAAATGAATCTAGGCCATTGTTTTAGCACAGCTTTTAAGTCATTATCCTAGTTAGTCTCGACAGCCTGTGTTGCTGCTTCATAAATTGCTGGTGATTTAATTAATTATACAGTGGTATTAAATAAAACATGAGGGAAATTATATTTTATTGAATTAAGTGTTCACCTTGGCAATTAATCTACATTTAATACGGCCTGGCCTGTTTAAATTATGAAAATCAGTGGTGGTGGCTGCTTTTATGAATCTCTTACACATACATATCCTTCCCTGAAACATTATGAAGATGACAGTGGATGTGCTCATAATTAAATTCTTCTATTACTATATTTGAAATAGAGCTATCACTTAAAAGATTTTGGCAAGGGTATACAGCAAAGGCTTTAAGCAACAAGAAGCGAAGCTGAGGGGTGAAAACTATATTAAGAATGTTTTCAGGCAGAGACATTGTCTTATGCTATTAAAGTAACGCTGCTGAGAGAGTACCTTGTGTGCTGTTGCTCATTAGAGTTGCCTTTAATAACCTCCTGTTTATAACCATCATGTTTTTGCTGTTAAAGTGTGTTAAACATTATGTCACTCGTTCTGGTTCAGGTCTATAAAGTTTGAAGAACTTTAGTTTTCGTTTGCTTTGCAAGAAGTTGCCGAGCAAAAAACCCCACACAGCTGTAGAATAAAGGTGTTCTTGAAGTTGCCTGCACTTTCTAAATTTATCTGATGTTCCCAGACTCCCTCGAAACTTGAGCATAACATCACATATTCCTGTAAAACACCAATGACAAGTCCATGACGTGTGTGTGTGTGTGTCTGATAAAATACCACATAGCATGAAAAAAACAACTAACCTTGACTGACCAAGCTTTCATATACGTATGGGCGCAAATGATGGAAAATATAAAATTACATTTCTATTTGGTAATAAACGGAACACATCATTTTCCAAACTTATCCTAAATTAATGGAGGCTTATCTTAAGTATTTAATTATATAGATATTACGATTGAGGTCATAGATTTTCTGTCTTAAACAGATCAGAGCTGGCTCAAATATTTGCAAATACTTTATTAATGTTTGCATCGAACTGCTGGGAGCAGCACAGGTGGGACTGACAATTCAGATGGTGTCAGATAAGCTGTCCATCATGGAGCAGCAGAGTAAATTGAAATGCAAAGCTGTATATCAGAACAGTATGCAGTGATGATACTGTAAGGCATTTGGAATAAAGGTGTCCATCAAACTGCAAATGTTATGCTACACAGCAAATTCCCACCTGGAGACTAGGATGGAAATTAGCATAATAGCCTATAGTGATATATTCAAGTTTAATAGAAGGATCATGCTCTATAACTATTCAAATACAAAAAATGTATATGCTTGAGGTTTGTTTTGTATAAATCACTTTAACTACAAGAAGCTGACTAGTAATGTAATGTTCACATTTAACAAGGTAAATGCATTAAGGCTGAAGGTCCCATTGATCACCAGCTCTCTGATGCAATTACTCTTAAAATAACACAGACACATTTACTTTTTAGGATAGGTTCATTGGTTCACAGTTGCTGCTGCTGCTTCTGGTGTTTTTCACGATGGCTGTAAATCCATCAATGAGCTAAATAAGTGCCTGCTTGTCTGCGTCACTGACACTTCTGCTCAGAGGTGCAAGTGTAAATTTGAGAAAAGAGGAAACAAAATCTGCTTGTGGAATATAATATATTCTAACAATTTATAAAGTGCATTTCACATTACTTTTCCTTTAGGATTTGCTGATAATGTATGTATGGGGTATTACAAACGTTGTGCCTTTTAATGACCCATCTCGGTAATGTGCGGATCACAGAAAATCTGGCCATTCTTGCCACCATCTGTACTAACTAATTTCAACTAATTCTGAAATTTCTCACAGGCACTGAAGGCAGCGCAATCTTAATTAATTAGGGCCAACTCAGTTGCAGTTTATCCTCAATACAATTAGTGTTGAACTCTCAGCTAAGTGTGCAAAAGGTAAAATTGGCTGAGGGAAGAAGTGGCTTCACGTGATAAATTTGTGGCTCTAACACACACACACACACACAGTAGCTGGCTCATTTACAGCTGGACTGTTTAGTTTATGTTGTTGTAACAGTGTTACTGGACTCGGTGCTGGCCCCACAGGTTGAACGGCCTACAGGGAAAACTCTTGTTGCACCTGCTGGAAAATGAAGCTGTAACCTGATGTTTAACTAGGTTTGCACATCCATGTTTTCAGACAGTCTGGCTGATCAGAGGTTGAACTGGGCCAAGTAATGTGGGAATTATGTGAGGTTGTCAAACCATATATATAGAAATAGAGCTCTTATGATGTTTTGTTTGCTTTGTTTTATTGTCACAGTATACATATACTGTTAGCATTGTCACCATGAGCATGTTAATGTTAGTTCCACGAACCACTGTGCCTAAAGGACAAATCAACAGAGCTATTAGCATGGCTGCAGACTGTTAGTCTTGTTCTTCATTATTGACACCATGTCCTGCCTCACTTCTCTTCTGTGGCCCAATGGTGACCATGGCAACACAACACAAGTGTCAAGTTTTGCTGGTCAAACCGAAGCTGGTGGCAACTTTTTTTCCCCCCTCGTTTTGCACATTCTTGCCAGTGAATCATAACTTTTATATAGACCCACATTTTTACCACTCTACTGTAACAGTAGGGAAGCCTAACAATACAACTGGGAAGGGTAAAAGTGCAGCTCATTATGTGAATGTTGCCAGGCTACAGATGAGTCAGTAAAAATAATTAGGCATTATATTACAGAGTGTCATATCTTGAGAGATACTGAAACCATCCAGTTGGGATCGATTGCACTTACTTTGTGTGGAGAAAAGTAATAAACATAATTATGCTTTTTGAATCGAAGCCACACAGTGTGACTGAATGGGCTGTGTATGTGCTCTCAAGCAGAACGCCTTACCAATTACCACAAATCATAGTCAGCTGGTTTTCTACCTCCTTTAATAGGACTCAAAACTTCCCCTCCCTGCCTTTGCTTAGCATCGCTGAGCATGGCCTATTTAACACTTCCATCTAATGTCATGCTCATTAAAATATAAATTGGTTTATGATTACTACCTGCAACTTTGCTACTAGACCAGCTGATTTGACCAGAGATTAAAGGGCAGCATAGTTAGTCATACGCTGTAACACCTCATACTTTTTTTAACTCTGCAAATACACTGCAAATGTACATGTTGACAATGCTAACATCATGTCTGAATTCAGTGTGAATTCATGGATGTGATTCTATGCAGTTTGTTATGTGATATACTGGAGGTGTAGCTCACTATTCAATTGACTAGTATCATGCGCACATGATTTTTTTTAATGATGTTTGATTTTCAACGCAAATTGTTCATATGCACTGAAATACTACATTTAAACTTGCTAAATGGCAGTGTGAGGGTATTTTAATCTGAAGTTACAACATATACAGTTTATGTCCACCTAGTGAACCCCTTTTTGTTGCTATAGACCCCGTAAAGTTGCCACAAAGTGACATAAAACCAGAGATTGTCCCTGTGTCTCTTTCATACCAATTGCCACTGGATGTGACTGAATACTAAAGGAAATATATTCCTATCAACAATGACAACAGAGCGCTAAGTAGCCACAACAAATCAGTTTTCCAGCAGTGATTCACTGTTCTTAAGAATGACTGGGGAGCTATTTTTCAATGCCACGCTTCTGCTCTGGTGTCAAACATATGGAAACACAGCTCTAGATCAGAGGACAGACAGTCTGAGCCTCCAGACCTCCTCCCACTCCCATGCACAAGCAGCCAACATGTGACGCAGACGTGTTGATCCCCGTCACAGGCAGAGGATCCCATTATATTAAAGCCTGATTGATTTCAATATCCTGCCACACAGAGAGAGCTTGACATTTATATTGAATTAAAAAGTAGGACTTTAATTAATTCACATACCCGCTCAGCTTAATAATACTTTATTCCATCTTCAACACATTGAATTCAATCGAGCATGTCTCATTGGAAATGTGAAATGGATGTTTGGTTCAAATAAGCATCCTTACAGAAAACAATAAATCTACCTAATGGACTTCAATACAACTGCCAGGCTTCTAATGTCTTATTTTTTCCCCCCATTGTATTATGTAAGAAACTGGTGTGATTGTAGATTAGGAGCCTGCAACACACAGGGCTTGGACATAACCAAATATAAAATACATTTATGATATTATAGTGTCAAAGGATGGTACTCAAAATATATAAACAACCAGTAACCCCCCTCCAAAAAAAAGCATATTAATCAAAGTACAGAAACTGACAATAGCTTCCTTACTTCTTATTGAATGGTTTAAAATTCTGCTTTAAGTGTGTTTGCATTGTACAGTTCAGTGGATCCACACATATTAAGAGTATCAGCTCAAAGATATGTACATACATACATATATGTACAAGGCTTCACTGAACATAAGACAGGAAAACACTGGCAGAGCTGAAATGTTTGTTTGTGGCTGTTTATGATAATAGTAGACAATTCAAACCCACCGCAACCTTTAAAGCAAATTAAGTGACATTTTCATGTCATATTCAGTTAGTCATAATGAAAAAGGTAAGAAGTACATTCCTACACTATTATTAAAGTTTATACAGCTCATGACAGATAATGAGACGTAACGTCAGCGATATAATTAAAGTGCTAATTCAACTTGGATATTGTTCTCTTAAACAATATTCGAAAGTCTTTGAGTTAATGAAGTGAATGCGCACTGCTAACTGGTTTTATTTTATTTCTGTTCATATAAATTGGGAGTATGCTCTGTAGAGCCTCCCCGGATGAATAATACAGAGAACAGACTACAATGATAAATACAAAAAATGAGCAAGCCGTAGTCTGAAGCTTTCCACTGATAATTACACCTTTGCAATTTCAAGGTTGGTACTAAAAAGGAAGCCCTTAAATGTCCTGTGGGAAACCTTGAGATTGTTGCTCACTCAGTCACTGAATTAAATCCATGTTGATACAAGGGAATAAAATGTCATCACCTCTATGCTGTTGATTGCCATTAAACAGACATGATACTCTACCTGGCTATATGCGTCACAGCACTTTGAGATACATCCTTATATTATAATAAAAAACATATATCCATCTGCAATACGTTGTCACAACTGTGCTGTGTGTGTGTGTGCACGCGCGTGTTTTGTTGCCTGACAACACACCTATTCAAATAAAACAGGATTTATTGCAGGCAAAACATATGCAAAATACAGGTAATGTAGACTTATGCAAATTTTAATGACTGGAGGAGAAGGAAAAAAATATCTAAATTCGTCAGTCTGGCACTCATGGAACTATATCTTACTGGCTTGATTTTTACGGGAAAAAAAATCTAACAAAATGTTTTCAAACAGAGAGTCAGGTTGCACAACACAAAAAGCACAGAGGGTGTAATAATGAAATATACAGATAAAAAGAGCACACAAAGGCTTCATGCTCTTGAACTGTATAACTCAATGTGCAAACACGGCAGCAGAAGATGTATGTATACATGGTAGAAGGAACACAGCAGTAATCTTACTTATCTCAGTGGCACAGATTGCACAGCATATGGTTCAGATGCAGCTGTGGTGGAAGTGTAGTAATAAAGGTCCAGCAGACCATAAGGAAGTTGGCCTGAATTAAGTGAGTTGCATCAAATAAGCAATGTTGAACTATAGGAGACGGATTCAACAACATGCCATAAAGAAATGACCACCGCCAGACAAACAAGACCACATTTCACGGCCATGTGGTGGAATTAATGATATTGCTTGTTTTCTTCTTTTTTTTTTTTTATTTGAAAAGCCTGTCATAAAATAAACACGGCTTCTGGCTGTGCCTCATAAACCTCCCCAATGGTGACGGTGGACCTCTTGACAGAAATGTCCAATCAAAGCAGCAGCGGGTCAATGTGGAGATGTTCCAGAAGTGTGAGTTATAGCCGGGTTCGGAGTGTTATTTTAATGGGGCTCCAAGCAGTGGCTGTAAAACATTTGGCAGCTTCTTGGCTCTGCAGACACCGTTCATGTGTATCTCGTAGTTGATACAAGCATTATATAAACTCTGTGGCATGGGGTTATCTCTGTAACATAGTGTTCCAACTCAGGGGGTTTTTTATTACCGAAGCTGGGTAATGACTACAAGGTCTACTACTAGTAGTAGTGAGGCAGACAGACTGGTGGATCATGTTCTGTGGCACCATTAAAATAGTGGTGCAAGATCATGGTTTGAACTGTGGACATATACATCGTGTATCTCCACATATGAGGCTTCTGATGTGAAAGCGAAACAACAGTAATAAGACGCATAAGAAAACTGTTCTGCTGTTTTACAGTGAAGAAAAAGGCACACCATGAACTCCCTTTCCCAGTGTTCCTCACACACACCCACCACATGCTGCTGTGAATTATACTTGACACTTCTCCCCACATAATTTCTCTCCAGATGGCAGTCTGCCCAACATTTTGGAAGTTAACAAATACAACTTGCCCCCCACTCCAAGAAGATTAACTTTTTATTTTTATTTTACTCCTGCATAGAATGGCAAAAGAGTGAGTAGTAATAAGGAAGTAGACTTTGCGTAATTAGTTTTTCATGACCCCCAAAACAACAGGCTATTATCCTCCCAGCAGTTTGCACCCATGCTGCCTCCTCTCAGTTTACAGCTTAATCACTGGGCATCGCTCAAAAACCTCTGTTCAGAAAAATCTCTCAGTATTCACTGAATGTCGACGCAACATCTTCATCATGAGATAATGCGCTTCATGTTTATTCCGCCCAGCGCTAAACCCCGTTTGATAATAAATTTATCACCATCATGCTCTTGCACAGCTTCTTACAGAGGCCTCACTTCATCATCCTAAAAGCAGTGAATTAGATTGCAATTTAACGGAAACACGCGGCTCTGTAAGTGACCACACATGCAGTACTATACATGCACGTGCTTTTAACCCACAGTTCATCAAACCCATAAACTCAAACATAAACATGCACATAGATAGACAGATATACTTTATTAATCCCAAACTGGGATTAATAAAGTCTGCATATGTCTACATATACAAAACATGTATAGATGGCATAGCCCAGTCTTCAATTGTTCCTCGTATGAATGTGCAACTGTTCATGTTCATAAAAGAATTTCTTACAATACAGAGGAGCTCTAATTACTGTACATTGAGAATCTTTCAGCACACATCACTCCATTATAGTAAGACAGTACATGCAGGCACGGCGAGTGTAGATGTGTGTCAATCCACTCAATAGCTGTTATAGTAATAGACTGGTAAATGAGGGGGGGTGTACCTCTGAGTCATTTGACATGCAAATTAAATAAGTAGTAATAGCTGCCAACGTTGAATTCACAAGAGATCACAATCTGTAATTCCATGATGGTAATAGATCCAATATCTGAACATACACTGCTATTAGTCTGTAGCCGAAACTGTAATTTGATGTGATTTCCCACATGGTTCACCATTCGTATCTGTCATTGAAGGAAATAAATCGGATTCACTGATATGGGTCACATACGGGGCGGCACGTCTACCTTATGCTGTGCATTTGGCTGCACTTTGCGTTGTAGTTTTATGTATTCTCCTGGATCCTCCTTATATATATGTGCATCTTCTGTGTGTTCCCAGTATATAGTCAGTACAGTAATTCATCATACAAAACAAAACAAAATAAAATAAATAAATAAATTAACAAGGAAATTACAACTATTGCTGGAGTACACTGTCCTGACACATAATGTGTCAATGTGTGTCCATTAGTGTCAACATTCACCAACATTTATGTCAAACCAAACCAACTACCAGAGCTGTATAATGAAGGTCACGTAAGCAAACGTGATGGAGTCATGAGCAGGACCAGGGAATACCGCAAAGTTAAAGATGAGGATGTTGTGGCGTCTGCCACAGTGTGCATCTATACTACACCAACTAATAACATGTCCAGTGACATTTTACAAAAGGCGCCTTGTGTTCACATTTCAATGTTGCTGGGGGTCAGGTGCACATGTGAACATAAGAGAGTCCCTGTAACCATAGAAACTCTCTTGCTGCTCACATGCTGGTAGAGAAGAGAAGGCTATGGGATGATGTGTTTACAGCAATATTAGGAAATAATGATTTTTGGACAAACAAATCATACATTTCTTATTTATAAAGAATGTGTTTATATATAAAGCATGTGTGGGACACTTGTGGTGTGGTCTTGTATTCCAGGACGTAGGATAAATCACAGTTTCAAGGTTCAGCTGTATTGTCCATATGCAACGCATGATAAGACAATGAGATGTCGCTGTAGCCACCTCTACACCAAACACAGAAAATGCATTAACAACAATTTGCAATATAATAGAATAAAGTATATAAAAGTAGCACAAACATATTTCAATCAATTTGGTCAACCTATACGTTTTTTTTAATGTTTGAATCCCGGGTCATATGTTTGATACTTTCATTCATTTACATCTCTATTCCATTTTGGCAGCTTTTACTGTAGATCAAAAAAAAAATTCAAATTTAGGCAAACAGAGGATAAGCCTGGATGGAGCTGAAGAGATGAAAAGGCTGCAGCCCCCATGAATGACAGCCTGAGACACCAGTCAATCTTAGTCAAACCTGCCTGTAAACCTATTTCTTTCTATGTCTCAATATCCTCTGAATAGAATGAAAATGGCCACCATAACACACACACACACACACACACACACACACACACACACACACACACACACACACACTTATTTGTGAAAAATACACAGCTTTGCAGGTTCTTTAAACCAGCATATCATAAAAAAAAGAGCTAATGCGCTGAATCATTTGTGCAGCAAGTTAAATGATTGTGAAAATGATTTCCTCGTGAAATTAATGGAACATTTTCGTCTAATTAGAATTGGCATTTGATTGAGTAGATCGTGGAACTGCTACAGTTTGGGAATACATGTTTTCCAATTTGTAAAAGTGTATTGGAAAATGGAGGATCAACCTTGACAGCTCACCAACTGCGATGATTAAAAGATAAATGCGCACAGCATAGCAATATTACACGGGCGGCATCATAAATCTTCAATGAGAAAAAGTCTCGAAGCCAGTAAAATAATCAGCAGATTGGCGAATATGCGTAGTTTGATCAATGTATTCAAATAAACTTTGCATGGATTCACTCCAGGATTACTACATAATGTAACCAGCTGTGAATCCCCAGATTCCCATTTGCTAATCAAGAAAGAAAAATAAGTTTGTCTAGTTAGTTGTGCATGATATGATTAATGGCCGCCCTCCTCAGCGTGCCTCTGCCATGATGCATGTCAACCTGGAGGGGATACTTGCTCGTCTCACAACGTGTTGCTTGGCAATTGTAGGTGTGTGCTGAACTGATATTTACATTAGCATACTAACAAGCACCATTACTGTGTGTATGCTATATCTCCTCTACTTGTGGACAAATAGTGAGGCAAGACGTGTTTTTTTTTTTTTTTTTTTGCTGAATCCTGGCGACGAGGGTAATGAATTGCATTCCGCATATGGCACGTTGATAAACTCACTTCATGCCATTAATCAGCAGCAGAGGGAAATGGGAGAGTCTTGGGAATGTGTTGTGATTGACAGGCTAATTTAGTGAGAGGAACAGCTCTTCTTGCTACGAATATGGCTCTGCTTACATCAGCTAATTAAATGTAGCCACTGCACAGTTGCTACAGAGGAGACTTTGTGTGGTAGGATCAGGTCTGTGTTGCATGTTGAGGCTGGATAGGATCAGATTTTAGTGCTAGGATCAGGTTTGTGTTGGAGCGTAAGAGAGAGGCAAAAGGAGGCGATGGAGGACATTGGTCAGTGGTGGTGCAGGCTTTGGCTAGTGAAGCATTGAACATTGGAATTGTTTGGATATGAAGGGATTATTAGAGTTATGATTGTCCGCATAAATGCAGATCATGCTATGTGATTATCACACTCTGAGTCTCATCCTCCTCTTACTGCAGCAGAGCTGAGATGACAATAGACATCAGCCTTGCCCTCAGTCTTAAAATATCTTACATGCATTGCCTCCCTTTTGAATTTCGTCCGAGGGCAATTCTTCTTTTCTATTAGCATCTCATCTGGCCTTACACATTGAATTTTCTCACTTTACATTTGTGTGCCAAGCAGCGCTTCTGCTTGAATAGCAGAATAATCCAATCAGCGGGGAGCGTCTCAGACCCAAGACATCTGACCTCTACCGAGGACGGGATCTTGTCAAAGAGCCTTATTATTTCAGATAATATTTCTCCTGCTTTGTTTGTAGATCCTCATTTATACTGTGTGCTACAAGCCAATTTGTTGTTTTTTCTTCCCGTAGCGATGTGTTACACATCAGGGAAATTTCATGGAATACTAATTGAAAGAGGGACCTTTGATTATAATAAATATCATCTAGATGTGGAGAATAGTTGCGGAGTGTGTCTGAATCTGCATGTGGTTGCCATCATGGGATACTTTCTCATAGGTTAGAGTACATAACCAATCTAAGAAAAATTTTTAGCAATCTAAGAAACCGAAATTTGGAACCGTTAGATCCAACGTGAATAAGTACTCTGTAGTACAGATGTAATTCGGTCAGTACCTTTGAAAGTACCAAGTTTGTTACCCAACACTATTATTGTCAAGGTGCCAATTAAGAGTCAGGTTTGACTATTTTTATATATCTAATCAGCAAACGCACAATAAATTCAATTACATTAAAAAAACACACAGAAACACAATTTACACACATAAGCTATTCTTTATCTCAATGCAAGTTCAGCTCTCCACAGCTCATTTGCCCAATTATCATAATGAGTCTTTTGCTCAGTTCAAGGAGTCCGAAGTAAATTTCGATGCTCAGCAGAAAAATGTCGAGTAACACCAGTGTTACCAAATGTCCTTTATGGGATCCTTTTTTTTGTCCATATAAAAAGTTACAACCAAAAATATGCAAACAGCAACTACAGTTTCTACACAACCAAACACAACAAAGGGACATAGATATAACAAAAAGAGAGAAAGCCATTTTCTGTTCTTCATAGTTTTCCACTGCTGAGCCAATCGCTGAGTCAGTCGACACGGAAGGAATGCGAAATGCCCACCTACATTACTCTGTCAGGTAAGTCTGTGACCACTAGTGTTCCCTTTCCAAAAAAGGCAGTGGCCGGCAGTAATACACCACTCAAGTCCATGCTGATAAAATGATATGCAATTAAACACAACATAGGCTCAGTGCCAGGTCGATTGTTACGTGGCACTGAGGCTAAAATAAGAGGGCATTAAACGTTAAAAGGCTCATGAAGTGTTACTGAGGTTTCTTTATCTTATGAAGCATCTTTTTTGGGGCTGGATGTGATGCAGGAGAGGTCATTCAATAGTTAAATGGAATACCAGATATAGTGATACAGAGAAAAAGGCACCTCAGGACATTCAGCACTTAGAGAAGAAGAGCCACTCAAATGAGTTTGTGAGCAGCAGGACAGACAACTACAGGCAGCTACCCGACACTTGATAAGTTGATGGAACAGCCTCTACTTTATATTAGGTTACACTCTTGAGTAGTTAAGCAGTTACTTTCCAACTCTGCCTGAGGAGGTGCTTCAGCATCACAGTGTTTGTAACCCTGTAACACGCCACCTAACAGATTCTGTGTCGAGGGGTGTCTTTTGATAAATCACATTACGCTTGTGAAACATTATTTAGGGGACCGTTTATTAACAATAACGAGGACTCGTGCAGGCCGTGCTGCTGTGAACGGATGTCTTTTGTTGTTAAGTCACATTATGCTTAGCTGGCTTGCATTATGCATGTAGTTCAAGTAATGGCAGAATATTAATGAGATATAATTTTTGACTGCTGGTGAGGACACTGGGACGCACAGAAGAAAAGGCTAATTAGAAAGACATGATAAGTTATGGTCTGATGGGTTTTCAGCCCCCACAGTGCACACTGTATAAATCTTATTTACCAGTCTCCAGATGCACGCACATCTTTGGCTTTGCCTCCAGTATGTTTAGGCTGATAATACACAATATATCCCCTGTCTTAGAGAGCCTACTGTATGTGAGGTCCTGTTATGTTACGTCGTACATGTAAGTAGTCAATTCTCTGTTGTGTAGCTGTCTTGTAATGTGCCAGCAACAACTCTTTTCCTCCAAATTAAACATTTCAGGTCTTGCCAGAGGACCAACGGCTGTGGGGGAAGACAGAAACAGAGAGTGAGCAATATTCATAGTACACAACCTCACTCACTAGCATGTGGGAAACCTCCGCTATAGTAACATAATCTTCATCCAAGGACTTCAGATTTAGTAAGAGGACATGGGGCCTGAATCTTTCATTAAATGAAGGCTTATTTCATTATTGAGAAGGTGTTATTTTCTGCTTCAGTTCACAGGATAAACACCAACTGGCAACTCCAAGGCCTATTTAAATGAGTCAGATTCTGGTCCCATTTGCCCTGCTGGTTCCTTCACTCCTCCCCGTGAGTGGGTGGGCAGACTGGATAATGCAGTCAGCCTGCGAGATGCCAACCAGCTTCTTGCTGTGTCATCTGTCTTCCCACTGAGTAGGCCACTCACCTGAGCTAAAGCCGTGGTCTCAGCAACAGGTCTTTGTATTTTATTTGCACCCTTTTGGAGATCGTACACCAATAGTGGAATAGTGATCCATGGAGCAAGTACGAGATCACTACCTTGCTGACAAACATTACATTAGGAATGTGGCCTTGGCTTTGACGGTTCTCGTAGCCACTGAGTTATAGGATGACCTCTCGCAACACCATGTTAAACATTAACAAGTACAATAAATAAGTCATGTATATCTAGGCCAGACCAGGCCATACATTTGACTGTATGAACTTAACATGTGTCTGTGTTTGAGTCACCAGAAGAAATGCATGCATGTATCAATTGAATAAAGTGATTCAGATGAGCCATGCAGCGAGTATGGCCTTGTCCTTCCCCAGCGACATGAGAAGCATGCCTAATCACAGTCATGTACTGCTAGATTCTGTGTGCCTTGTGAATGAATAGCTGGCGTTTCATAGACTGTCAAATAGAGAGCATCATTACACAGCTCTGACTGCTGAGGGATAATTTGAATAATGTAGTTAGTTACATTATCATCTGTTTCATTCATTATTTGCTGGTAGAGTGGTTCTGGTTGCTATTACAGACTGGTAACACTTCACTCTATGAAACCTTTAATTTACAGAGCTGGGTTTGGCATAATGCCGTGTGTTGTCTTCAAGGAGGAAACCATTATCTACAGTGCAGGAATCATCTCTCCATAGGAAGTCTTCATCTTCATAACAAACAAAAACTGGCTTCCCCCCCCCCTTTTACTTAATTTTCCAAACGACTTAGTAAATAAATCTCCACTGAGGAATAAAGCAGCTTCCATTTCTACTTATCAGGGGATTTGTGTTGCTCTGAGTGTTAAACAGGAAACAAGCCAGGGGAAATAAAAGAGCAGGCGCAACCTCATAACGCAACATATGTTGACATCAGCAGTTAAGTGAAATATGACCACGGTGTGCACTTTCATTTATAAAGACAAAAAAAGACAAAAAAAAAAAAGACGACATTGTTTTGTTGTTTGTGGTTCAGTTGCTAATCTCCAAAGCACTTCCATGACATGATGAAAATCTCAGAACTAATTAGCAGATTTGGCACCCACCAGTCTTGTTTCCCCAGTGAGCAATGTGCTCTCTTGTTACACTGATGCATAAAATAATTCCCCACTTTGCCATATGTCCTATTATCTAGAGCTATGAGTTTATTATCCTGCAAAGATGCAAGGAGATATTCTGACTTTCAGAGCCCTCTGCCATCCATATTCCATACAAAAGGCATTTTCTGATAATGGAGGAGTGTCAAAATGAATATGTAAAGGTAAGGGATATGTAAATGCATCATTATTATTATTTTTATTATTATGTGTGACACTTCATTGATTGTTTTTGCTGCCAATGAAGCCAGAGCATGGGGTCAACCACAGGACAGGGCCCCTGGAGTTGGTATCGTCTTCACTTTATTCAGCTCAAGGTCAATACAGTATAGATATCCGCACACTGCGTGACGCGTTATATAAATGAAGGTTTTGCACAGGCAGTTGTCGGTGGTGAAATGCATTCGAGATTGGTGTCAATATTGTCATGAATTACCTCCACATACAGGTCTGCAGTAAGGTGTGGAAATGAAATCAAGCACAGTCAGGAGGGCGATTATAGAATAAATGAAACGTGCGTTGTTGTATGTCATAGAAATGAAACACACAGCGACTTAGAATATTAATTTTCTCATCCATTATTCATGTACTAGTGTCTATCATGAAGGGAATATTAATGTTAAGGCCCATACAACTAACAATGCAGCACTACTACAGCAATAAGAAGAAATAGTTAGATATAGATGTATAGCAATAACTGCTATTGAAGCAATTTGAGATTTTTTTTATTTTTTTTTAATTAAAATTAAAACCAGCTGCTACTGGCTAAAACATACAACATAGCACCAATCTTAAAGTCACCAAATATGATTTCTAAAAGGTTTTACATATGGATACAAGTCTCAAAAGCACAAGCAAAGAATCATCATAACAGTGCAGGGTTCAAATCCACATCTGTATAGGCCACTGGGTTACTAAGAGGGCATTTTGTTTTTAAAGCTTTGCTTAAATATTGTATGTGTATTAGGTTGTTTTTTTTTTCCCCCTCACTGGCTTTTTATCAGGAAGTAATCAGAAATAAAACAGCAGTATAATTAGAGTAATTAAGAAAGCACGGTGCAGGCAGTGTTGTGGATGACATGAACCACTAAGCACAGTCCCGGGGTGGTAATTACATGTATACACTAGCAGTCTGAGATTTGTTCAAGGTTTTGCTACACAGGCCTTGAAGAGTGGTTTGTGAGTACAGAAGGACATAAACAATAAGATGATATCAAAAGGAGATGTAATATAGCACCTTGGGAAACGATGTGTTGGTGTGCAAAATTCACACCTACATTTAATGCACGTCTAAAATTGGGTGACAACAACACTTAACGAGAACGAGTTGGAAAATTGTATTTAGACGGCTACAAAACATATTGATGATCCATCTCCGACCTTATTGGTGTCATAAACTTAAGATGTAAGCCTTTTATTTTACATAGTAGTGCTGTGGAGGATATAATTAAGCTTCCTGTTATAAAAAAATAAATATATATATATATATATATATATATATATGTAAAATAACGATTTAGATATATGCTGTGAATGATATCTTTCCTTTTGGAGAACATAAAAAGGTGAATGGAGACATCCTTGTATCTATTGTATGTGACATTTTGAAGATTCACATTTCACTGCATGGCATGAATTTCCTCTACATGACCTTGCACAGTTACACCGGTGGCACTCTTCCTGTTTGGCCCAAATGTACCTCTCTCTCTCTGTCTCTCTCTCCTACACTCATCATTCAACAGAGAACATTCAACAAAATTACAGCTTGTGTAAGGAGAACACCGTGTTTCTAACTCTACAGTGAATCTCCACACTGGGTACACCTGGTGAGCAGCCTAGTTTGATACTGAATAGACGTGTTATCCAGATCTCTACAGCACTGCTACAGTTTTGTCTAGCTGAAAAGACACACTGACACACTGTTACAAGATTTACATCCCCCTAACCCAGCCTTCTTCACACTGTCCCTGACATGCATCATCTTTAAGGAGGGGTCTAAAAATCACATACTGGATAAGAAGCCATCCATCCTCTTCCTGTCAATTAAAATGGCTTACCTTGGCACCGCCACTCATAGTGACACACATCACATTTTAACTGCAGATTTCAGAAAGTTAATGACAGTTGTGGAAGACATTACAAATTACAAATTGTCTCTGCAATACTTTTTTTAAAAAGGCTTTAGAGAAGAGGGTTAACAGTCAGTTCTATTTTAATGTTCCTCAATACTCATTATCGCCTGACTTTTAATGGTGTAATGAATAAAAGCCACAGTTAACATTGACTGTAAGCTCTGTGAGTAGAGGACATGTCTATTCTTTCTCACAAATGACATTTCATTGCCAGAGTCACAAAGCACTGGCTTTTTCCCCCCCCTGAAATGATCAGAAATATTATTATAGTATTATACAAAACTAACACTGCCTTTTTGTCCAACAAGTAACTCATTTGATATGATTCCTGAGAAATTCAAATAATATTTAACCATGTGAAGTGTAATGCTCCTGTCTGTTCAGGAAAGGGTTAAACAGAAGGCGGCACTAATTTCCAAAATGATGTAATTAAATGGTATATTAAAAGCCAAAGCTGGGTAATATTCATCATGCTCATCTCCCACATGTTTTAAGACTGCTGCCGTGGCAGTCTGCTTTGCTTTAAAGGAAGAGGAAAGACACAAGACGCAGTTTTATAAGTACGGGATGCATATTTCAGCTTGTTCTCTATCAAGGTCAAATTAATCTGTGCATATTTTCACAGATTTAGCTAATCTAGTATTATATGTCTTGAACAACAAACCCCTGATTTAAAGGATGTTGCCAAGTAACATAATGATGATTTCATTAAAAAGCAATTCCAGTAAAACAGTGAAAATCTGTCTTCTTTGACCCTAACAGGCGCCAATGGCTCTACAGCGTGCTTTAAGAGCAGCTTTGTTTTTTAACGTTACCCTGAGAAATCCCATTAATTCCCCACTTAATTATCACCGCATTACATGTGGTGGATGACTGGGAGTGATAGCTGCAATACTGGAAGATTTTATCAATACTGGAATTGCATTCTGACAGGCTTCTCATTCACTTAAACAAGCAAATGATCCCAATATATTCTAGATACTGTAATTAATCATTTACATACTAGTGTCACCTAATAGGTCATCCTGCTGTGCTTTCCCAGCGCTCCTCTCATTAAAATGTTAATCTAAACTGCTGACCCACCCTACTGCTGCTACTGAAGAAGACTACTCATAATAACTCGCTCCCTCTCCCGTCATCATGGCCCCTAAAGACCACAACAGGAGGTGTCACTGGCCGAAAAACGGGCGACTTTCCCACAGAAGAGGAGCACTCCAAATTCCAAGTTATTCATTTATTCCAATGTGCTCCCAGTGCTGCTGTGCAAACGCAGGGCTCATTAACCAAATGTGATTTTCTAAAATAGCCATTTCCCTTCGCTTCACCCAATTCATACACTATATAGTGACTTATATTCAGTGCGATGGTATAACCTAAGAAATTATGGAGTGCTGAAGACTCATCTGTCTGTCACAGTACAATAACAGGCTGCGATGTGTGCAGAAGAGAAGAGGATTATGAAGTGAGATGTAGTTTATAGGCTCCCAAAGATAATGTAATGATTCAGTGATTAAACCAATATGTACCCAGGTAGTGTTAAAAAACGCCAGTCTGTATATACAGCACAGTAATGTGCTATGTTGGCACAAGTACCACTGTAGACACACGCAGAACAGTACAGTTAAGGAGCAGGTGAAAGTAAGTCAGCACTTCACAGCACAGATGTTAACCCCAATGACATGTTCACAATGAAAACAGGCATCATATAACCAAACCGGCCCACACCTGCTGTCCTCAACAATATGCTGAAATTCAAGAAAGCATCAAATAAAAACATGTTGTTGGCCAAAAACATACAGCAACTCACAAAACAGGTTGATAAAGCAGCAAAGGCACACGTAATAATTAATACTTTTTGCACAACTGCTGGAGAAAGCCCAGATACACTGCAGTGTCGTAGCTGAAAGCATGAATCAAAAATTATTTTGTGTGGTGAGGAATAAATGTGCAGGAATTTAAAAATGACATGTGGTCCAGAGATAGTGTAACAACAGCAAAGGTATGGAGCAGCTAATACTGACAGATGTACTGTATCAGAACATAGTGGCAAAGCGGCACGCAGGCAGAATACACCATCTCTCAACCAGGGCATTTAAAACACAGAAAACAATGAGCAATTTGTGTCATAAAAGTCATAAAATAATCATGTCTTATATGAGCCACAAAACTGAAGCTCAAAATTAGATTTTCTACAAGCGAAAGCTCTGCTTTTGTCTGAGGTTTAAAAATAGACTTTCATTAATACTCTCCATGACAATATTCATCACGTCAGACCTCCAACGAAGTGGAGGAGAGGATTGAAGCAGTCTGTCGTATTCGGAAAACATATTCTCATGTAGCTGCTCTTCGATAAAGCTGCTCTCCAGCAAACAAATGGCTGTAATAACTCCAGGCCTCAAAACACAATGGGTTCTTTTCAGAGAGAGGAATCAAATAAATGGAACAAACTGGCTGGAAGTGATATGTCACTATATTAGATGCCTGTGTGCCAATATTAGATGCTACTAAACCCAGTATAGCCTCAGGGTCAGATTTAGACAGTGCTGGGGTTAACTGTGTCATATTAAGATACTGTTATGAGGAGATACATGAACCAAAAAGAGAGTAGTCAGCCCTGCTTTTGGCATAACAAACTGCTCTTTGTTGAAAATAATAATGTACAACCAAAATATGAGACTAGTTTAAAAAAAAAGGAGGAAAACCTCTAAACAGCCACCATTTATGTGCCTTAAAAAAATGAGTTTGCTTCTTTTACAAAGTTCAAATAAAAATTAAAAAACCTTTAAAGAAACAAACAGAATTAGAGACCATTTCATGTAAAAGTCTGCAGTGTTAAATATTTCACTGCAATATGATGGGGGACGGGGTGGGGGACGGGTGGGAGTATAATTTAAAGCAGCCATGAGGTGCAAATCAGGCAGAGAATGGATCCAATTAGAAACCTCGGTTAAAGCAGCACAAAAGAAAGGGAATCAATAATACAAATGTCAAGATAGACCAAAAATCTGAAAATCCCCTCCGTCTCCCGTGGAAAGGATGAGTATTTATCATTGTCCGTGTGGCGCTCTACTTATCGTCCTCTTAACTTTAGCAGGACTGATAACGCAGCCGTGATTTATCCCTGGTCAGCAGTGGGGGCTACTGATCCCTGAAAGACGTTTGCTTTATGTATTATTCAAAACGTTGGGGTTTTTTTTGTTGTTTTTTAGGATTAGGGGGGGAAATACTTTTCTTCTTCTTTTTCAAAGGCTTACTACAAATGTGCTCTCTTCTTTCCACTTAGTTTGACTGTTTTATTGTATTTATGCATTATTATTTATTACTTTAGAAGCCAGGAGAGACGCCAGTGAAACCATGAATTATCTACAAACAACAAATGTAAGCACATTACATACAACATAGGACTGTTGCATGGCCTCATCCCTCAGTACTGCAGATATACTTGTCCAAGATTTAGAAACAGATCATCATGGTATAAATGGTATTTAAAAATGCTATGATTTCTGTCTCGACATACCCGCTACCAGTCATCTTCTGTGATTGTGCCAATAATGTTAACAGCTGTAACAAGAGCGAGTCCAATCGATCAGGCTGTGTTATGAGAGGCTCTCCGCAGTTGTTGGTGTGCATCTATTGAGCAGCAACAGAGTGAGAGGAGCCGTGTGTTAATGAGGTGAGTAATTAAAGAGGGTGATATTGAGCCTGCTGACCCTTCTGGCCCTGTTGTGCAGGGGGTCCGGAGAGAGAGATGGGCCATGAGGCCGAATAATGCTAAGGCTACTCATTAGATAAGCTTGGCTAAACAGGGAGGCCTCACCCATTCTTCATGCTCCGTCTGCCCTACATCTCTCACTGACCTGCCCAGATTGAGACAATTGGGTTTTTTGTTTTTTTTTTCCTTCCAGGGTAACCCTGTGTTTTCTGATTTTGGTAAGACAGACGACAAGTGAAATAGGGTTTCCCCAAGGAAATTATTAGCAGAAGATATGAAAAGTTGGTCTTGTTGTGCTACAAAAACTCACAGTCCGCTCGTGGTTGTACTGTTGTGTAACGGTATGATGTGTCTCTTAACTAACACAAATCATCTTTGGCTGTCTAGAAACACCAGCTTGGAGACAGATGATTAACCGGACAACAGCCAGGTTTCATACCTTATTATGGAGTTATCATTATTAGCTGTTGATCTAATCTAATGGCTGTTTGTCACTTTAACCTAAAACACACTGGGCTGAGAGATTATTCTATCCTCTACGTCTGATATGTTGTGTTTTAAAATATATTGGAGTGTTGTCATAAACCTGAGAAGAAAGAGAAAGTGTGAGTAAAATCTGATCCTGGTACAAACTGGAAAAATTTGCACTTTCAGCCAAAGAGGGATTCCTTACTTGGACGGCTGGACGGGCAATGAGTGACAAGACAAAATAGTATCATGAGATAAGAGGACGGATGAGACAAAGAGGAACATGATGCAGGGGAGACGTGGGACTTTGGCCAGTGCTGAATATCTACAGAAACGAGGGAAGCAACCACATCCACTGCTGGAAAGAAACACTGTGTCAGAGATTATACTTGTGTAAGACGGGTCAGTAGGTGCCCATGTCAATGTAAAGGACAACAACTAATTATGAGCGAGACATATTATATGTATGTTAAATGTTGCCTTTTTGATGATTTAACACATTACATTTAGGAGTAACAAAAGTGTGACAGCTTCTTGTGCGGTACGTCATCTACTGAATCCACTGAAAACGCACCGTCATACATCTGTCTTACTCCCAACATATATGCCGTTATTACACTATTGAAACCTCAATTTCCAATTTCATTATGCACAATTATTGCATCTTGAGTTTCTCCGCGGCAATTAACATAATCGCTGAAAATTAAACAGTAATCTGTTGAACTGCTTGTTAGCATTGTTCTAATACGTTATCAGCCCACTGTGTTCCACAAGCAGTGATTTATCGACAACATCTCTGGGCAAAGATTTAGAGCAAATTAGATATATTAGATTTTGGCGTCAAAGGATGAATCTTTTATTGCAGATAACTTTGTCTTTCTGTGGACAGTGACTAATAGGATGAGGTGAGGCTCAATAATATAAAGTGATGTATTGTTCAGATGGCACCTGAGTGAGGTGATCAAATATATGTTGTACGTTTTGCTGTGATTAATTCTGAGGTTTTTTTTTTCAATTTTTATTTTAATACCACATTCATCAAGTTTGACTGTTGAAATATTGCAATTACAGCGCACCACTAGGAGTATGTAATTTGTGTATAAGTAGAAACACCACCTTTATCTCATTTTGACGTTACACTGTAGTTTAAAGCAAAAATAACCACCATTTATTCTGTAAAGTAGCACAAAGTCAGTGTCTCCACCCTGAGAATAACTTACAAATAATTAATTACTTACTTCAGGAATTTTCCTTCCTTTCTTTGATTAGTGAGAGGAGCCAGGATAGAGTCCTCTTTGCATATTTATCCCATGGTAATCATCTGTATTATACAACAGCATTAAAGACAGTGTAAACAGAGTGAAGCCCACCTAATCACCTGTTCAAATTTGGACATGGTAATCATCTCTGATGTGATGATTGGCACGGAGTCATTCCAAACATGACAGGTGCTGCGATGAAAAGGAGCCAGATAAAACATTCTCTTTGAACCCTTTGCTAATTTATTGCTGCCCAGGAAAAGCTTCTCCCTTTATTGACAGATTGTCTTAAAATATTAAAAAGTATGAATTAGAGAATCGACAATGGCATCTGGCACCATCTTATTTTCTGCAGTGTCTTTATAGTTGGATGCACCGAGCCATAGGATCCAGATAAACAGAAAGCGTGTGTTTCTGTATAGGTGTGTGTGTGTGTACTTAAATCTCATTATAATTGATTGCCTCTGCTAAATAAAAAGGAGCTGTATGAAGCAGCTGTTACTGAAAACAAAATGCATTTTCTGCGCAGCAAGGGATTTTTTTTTTTTCTGCAGGAAAGACACTCTACAGGTAACAGATATTTAGAGTTACTAATCTGAAAGATTTTGTGAAACAGTTTCAGGTTGAATCCACCAGAAAGTACCCTAATAAATGTGGAAAAGTTGGGGATAGAAAGTATGGAAGCCAATTCGTCCACATAGCCATTCATCATGTATGGCTGTAGGCTCACTGTGCTCCTATTAGGGTGTTACTGTGGAGATGATGGCGGCAGAAGCTAGGTGTCCATACAGAGCAGCTGTTGGGGTCTTCCTAGCTGTCTACACATCCCCGTTGTCCCAGCACAGCAGCACTCCATCAAACCCCCACATACTCCACCCACCAATCCCCACCCCTCACACATACACACAGCCAACTTTAGGATCAACCCCGCCCCCCCCTTCCACTCACATCTTCCTGTTTCCAAGATAAGAAGGACCAAGCTCAAACCAGGAGACACTGCACAGCAGGTAACTTTCCTCAAACATCCCACACTTGTCTCCATGCAGAGATGACCTAAAACTGACATCAATAACAGGAGCCTCATTAATCTTTATAACAGCTAGAGTCAGAGTTTCCTTCTTCTCTCTGTCTGTCTGTCTGCTAGGTGACATATTCTCATGAGAGCGCTGTTCAACATCTTGGAGGTGCAGCACTTTGTCAAAGCAGAAAACAAGGCATGTGGTGGGGAGCAGATGAAAGGCAAGCAGGGTGTGTATGCGAACAAAACCTGCATGAAGGCATTTACAGAATTAACATCTTAAGGCAGCTGTAAAATCTCTTTTTATTTCCCTACACCTGTGCCCGTGACCCTGCATACAGCCGTGCAGCTTAGGCTGCTAGCGCAGTGGGTTTGTGTCCTCAGCCTGCTGTCAGCATAGAGACAATGTATGTATACCCCCAAGAGGGCCCATCGCATGCAAATAGCTGGACTTACCATGTGCATCAAAGAAAAAAAGAAAAAAAAAAGTTTGTATTTATCATCGGCATCGTTTTTATTGCACTGAAATCTGTCTTGTTCCAAAGATATTAAATACACACAAAAGGGCACCGAGAAGGTATAATCAAGGCAATGCCCCAATTCTGTCAAAATGTTCTCTCACTGAGTCCTCTCTGCTTTCTTCTGTGCTGCTTTGTTGCTGGGCTCGCCTGCAAGAATCAATCAGCTCTTTACACCTGGGTTATGATGGTCCCCACCAGCCTCTGTGTGTTACTGTGGCATTGTTAAATGAGAGATGGACCCCCCCCCCTCCACACACACACACACACACACACACTTCAGTTGTTGTGCCATAACAAATTAAATTACAGAGGTGTTGATGAATATTATAAAATAATTATTATTTTACAGATGGAAAAATGTTATATATAAAAAACAAACTAGGATTTTCACAAAGCAAAAGCATGACGTGATGAATAAGGCTTTGGAAAAAATTTGTAAACTGCCAAGATTTGTCATATCAGCTCCTATAAACTTTGTATTTAGATTAAGTATCATTTTGAAAAGGTCATCAGCTGATCTAACACCCCCCTCCCCATCCACCCAACATGACGTAGACTTTTCAGTCTCTCTTCTGTCAGAGAAGCTATTACTCCATGGAGTAAAATAGCCTGGAGGTGGTGTATGGAGGGGAAAAAAGCAGAATAGCTTTCTTCCATAAGTGTGAGCAGAATTCTTATTCTTAGTTAAGGGTCAAGAGCTGTGACCTGGCTCCAATCTTGGTGGCGGATCCAAATGTCTCCAGGAGCAAAATGACAAAGATTAACTGTCCCTTGGAGCTTGAAGGCTCATAATTAATGCTGCCTCACTTCCCTCTTTGCCTGTGCTGGAAAGAGGATTGACACTGAATTGATAGCGTTGCCATTTAGAGGTCACTCGTACCATGATGGGACAGACAGTGCCAGGCACGTACTTGACAGGCTTAAGACTACATCGATATGTTCGTAGAATTTTTAATTTTCATGTTCTCACAAAAAAGAAAAAAAAAGCACTTCTTTTTTTTTGATCACCAGAATCAATACTGGAAACTAAAAAAGAAGCAAACATTTCACACTGGGGATAGAAGCAGCATTGTATTCTGGTTTTAAATAGTAAATGAATAGTTTGTAGATATGTTGATGAGAGGATAGAAGTAGTGAGGCTTTTTAGCCTTTGCTGTCCTTTCTTTTAAGCAATATACAGACACAACAGGCTTTGACAGCTCTTTGGTGGAGCCTTAAGTTTTTGATTATGGTGTCGGTTCTACTGGCTGTAGGCTGGTGAAAACACGCTGAGTGGTGTCAGTCACTGTGTGGAGTACAGTGCGGTAAACATCCCTTTATATATAAAAAAAAAAAAGGGCAGCTTTGAAAAGCTCCCTCCTACCTCTGAGTGGGCTCTGCAAATCCCTCCATTGAAGTGGGCTTATTTCTTAACAGTGCTCCTACCATTTTGTATGGATCCTCTGAAATCCTCTTTGCACATAAACACCCACAATAAAGTTGAAAAAAAAAAAAGAAGGAAATGTTCTGTCATGAAATATAGTCTGATTCATAATCAATAGATGGGGGTGTGAGAAGGAGGGTCTTGTTTTCTGTTCTTTGAATGTCTGAAGATACCAATCAGCCAAAGGGCCATTGAGACATACATTACAGTGGGACGAATGTATCAGTTTAGTGGAGGTGGACCCCCCATGATACAGCAGCTACTGGAAATGGAAGACAGTACTATATATATGGAGGATAAGTACTTTAACCTCTGCCTCACCTAAGCCATTTCTCATAAAACAAGATATCATGAAATAAATATAAGATGATCTATGTGTAATTCTTTTTCATGCCAACCTCTGAGAAAATTGGAAATGGGCAGTGCACACCTCAATTTGTCTTGATAGTAGTTATTTTTACCTCAAACCTCAGATATAATATGCTCCACTAATGGCAATGTCTTTTTTTTTTTTTACTACAACTGCTACTACTACTGCTACTACAATTAAAGGGTTAATTTATTTGTCAAGTGTAAAAATGTTGCAAAACGTTACTGGTAAAATAACCACTCACTTTTCATTTTATAAAAGTCTGCTCATCACACATGGTCACTACTGACGGTAGTAATAAGAGTCTGAAATGAGCTTTAGATTGTTGTGCTGCATCCTCACAACTGACATTAATGGCTTCTCATTGAGTTGCTAAAGGCCATTAGCTGAAATGAGGACAAAGCTTTGGCGCTGAGATAGGTTGAGAAGATGTACTGTGCTGTGTAATGGCTGTGATTTGAAGTAAAGTGCCTGACTGGGTATGTTGCCTATGTATAAGAAAATAACTGAGGCAAAACATATGTTACCTGATTGCAAATTTATGGGAGAAACGCCTGCTAGTGTCCTCTATGCTTTTCAGAGAGAAACAGCAGAGTCAGAAACAAGGATGACACTGGTCACAAGTGGTGTGAGAGTTTGCACGACGTGATCTTCCCTCTCATCAGTGTGTCTAATGAAAAGCTGGGGGGTGCTGAATAAAAAAAAAAAAAATAAATAAATAAAAAAGATTCAATGCCAAAAAATGCCAATTTATCCCAGACACAAATGTAAAATAATAATGGAACGAGACAAATAAGAGGATCTTAAGTCTACATCGTTTCTTTTATGAAATGATGTAGACACACAGACACACTCATGATCAGACCAGTAACCCAGCCACAAAGCATTAAAATCGACTTTTTTTTTTTTAATCCAAGGCCAAGCTCATCGTTCCTGATATTTGCCAAACGCTGCCATTGTTTGATGAGTCAGAGTGATGTCTGGATGACAACTCAAGACATCAGTTGTTAATGGTAGACTATACACTGAAAAAAGTAAAACAAAGGTGTTGTTCTTTCAATGTGTTTTTTCTCATTCCACTGAATAAAAAAAAATACTTTTCTCAATTAAACTAAACTTTTTAATTTATATTCATGGTTTAATTGATTTTTTTTACTTTACTTTAATGTAAACTGACAGCGAGGCACCAAACTGATTTTTTTAATTTTAATCAAAGCATTTTTATTAGATTGAGTGATTCGCGCATGCGTACTTTTAAATTTCTGGCGGCAACCTATCTGCCTCAATCCCACCGCCATTGCAGAAGACGCGGAGAAAAATATCAGGAATATCAGGTCCTACGGCAGCGAGGCAACATTAAGGTAAGTCATTCCGATTTTTAAAGATACCTGGGCCTAAATGTTAGCCCCCAGACAAAGAGTCCGTCTTAAGTTTGTGCTTTTGTGGGCAATTAATTCTTCTGTTCGGGGGGGTCGGGTCGAGTCGCAACGGTCGCAGTTGTCAAGGCCTGGCGGAGGGTTTATGGGTCACCGGAGCTCAGCAGAACTGCGGTGAATATTAATTAACCATGAAATAAAATTAAATGTTGTTGAATGTGTATACCTGTAAACGTTCAATGGCCGATATCGTTCATGACCTCGTTCATATTTTAAGCGGGGGGGGGGGGGGGGGGGGGGGGGGGGGACGTATTGTGTGACGTCAGATACAAAGCGTGTATTTACTTGAGTTATAGAGGGAGAAGGTGAGATGGGAGCAGACAGGCAGGTGAAAGTGGGATAAGGGGAGAGAGGATGGCGATTTAGAAAGGCAGATAAGCTATTTTGAGCAAATGTTCTTGTGTTTGACTTATAGTTGGAATAAATATTACTGGTACTGTGGTGCTTAATGTGCTATTGTGCTGTGTTTGTGTGTTACTGCTTACTGTGCTGTATTTCTCTTTTTATACCGTAGACAAGAAATAGTGGACAAGCAGCCGAGCAATGAAGACATGTTGGCATGATGGCCAGCACTTTTTCAGATGGAAGAGGTATGTTTTTAAATGTAAGGCACCTTTAGACTTGTTTTTGAGAGGAGAGGGACTTAATGTATTTATTAATGCCATTAATTAGACAATTATGAAAGATGATGTTTGAACCTTCAAACAAAGGTCTTTACTTTAATACACTTTCAAAGTTCTTTCTGCATGCTGTTTTTGTTTCTCCAGATTAATGCTGAGTTTATGCGGGTGACAACAGTTCCCTTGGAGACAAAGTTCTTAGTGCAGTTGGACAAGCACACATCAAAACTGCTTGAGGTCATCAGGAGCAAGGGAGGACGTGTGAAAGAGCAGACCGGCAACTTTGCAGGTTTTAGATGAGGTATCTATGTATGAGTTGGTTCTCAGTGGATCCATAGTTGGATAGTTGGGTTGTATGTGCTTTTAATAATAATACCTATTCTTCCTCAGACTGTGGACATCACAACTAGAAGAGAGTGCATATTCAAATCTTTGATAATCTACCTGGGTGATCTAACCTGTTCATCGCTTCATTAAAGAATGCCAGGTAAGGGCATCTCTCTCACTAACACAGACAATACTTATATACCAATTTTGTTTTGAGATGCAACAGATGCCTCCTGACACTGAAACCTCTGGTTGAAGATGGAGATGGTCTATAGTTTGATTAGGGGGTGAAGGGGTGGAGGTGGAGGTGGGTCGAGAAATTTTCTGTGCTGGATGAGGGTAGAGAGAACATCACAACACATGACATCTTAAGACTGATTTGAAGGAAGGCGGTGTAGGTGGAGAACTGTGATTGGATATAAGTGGAGCCAGAGGAGTTTGATTTTGTTCTAAATTACCCATTTAATTAATCAAAATATAGTGACAGTTCCAGCAAATTTAATTGAAGAATCTAAATCCACTGTTATACAATGGAAACAATTATTCAAACTACTCAACTATTACACTTAAACATGCATTTTTAACATTTCAACTGACTTGAGTACTTAAATTCATCACCATGCATCTCCTAGCTTAAGTTATATCTTTCAGCTGTTGCATTGCTTCAGCAGTTTCTTCAGTAGATACAGCATTGCTTCAACAATGGTTTTCAGCATTGACATGCATTGTCTTCAAGAAATGCTCTTTCTAATTGTTCTCATTTGTTGTTTTTTGTGTGTGCAGGATATGCAGAAAACGAAGCAGCCATGGCAATCGTCAGTGGAAACGAGGACATTAAAATCGTCATTGACGGAACAGAGGTCCTCAGTAAAGTGCCCTCAATACCAACGGCTGTTGCTCTGTTCTTTGGGATAACTTTGTTATAACATGGTTGAGAAGCACTGTTCTATGTTACTACAATATGGAGAAAAAATGTTGGGAAAAAAAAATAATTTTACCTAAAGATGCAGACTTTTACTGGTTGCTGATGTATTTAAGTTTGTATGTATTTAAATTGTTATTATTCAGAAGAAATGTTCGAAAATAAATATGTTGAAAAGGAATGGCTTGACTTTGATTTTTTATTTGAAACAACTTAAAAAAAATAGTTTGCTCCCATATGCAAAAGTTGTTTAAATGAATTTAAAATATTCAGGTTTGACAAAATAGATTTTTTTACATTAAGTAATTAATCCAATGTAATTATTTTAATTTAGGAGAATCTAAAATAATTGCTTTGGTTTAACCTTCAGAAATTGGTTTACATGAAGTTAAATATTTTAGGTCAAATCAAATGAAATATTTATGTTGTATAACCGCACAATATTAGTTGTGATCGATTACCTCAATTTTTTTAATTTAAGCCAACGTTAGATTTTTTTCAGTGTAGACTGGGAAGGAAACCGCAAACCTTAAATATTCGTTCTCAATTAAATTAAAAATGCCCCAAATTGGAGGACAAACACTGCACCAACTATGTAAATTATTCATTGTATTCTGGTGCTGTGGATTCGACATAAGTGATATCTAAGGGTGTAACAATTAACCCCATATTTTCCAGCATTAGAAAACCAACATGACGGAGTTTCTGCACAAAATTTGAACAAATAAGCTCATGGTCCTAAAACCACGTGTGTGTAGGTGTGTGCAGGTGTGTACAACCCACCCCTCGCCTGCTGGCTTATTGTGTTTCTCAATCACACACCTGCTTCAAACAATTCACCCCATTCCTACACTGAAACAAACGTCAGTACCACTGTGTTCAGCGCTACCTGATGTTTACCTCGTCAGTCTATAAAATGTGTAGCCATGTGTAAAAATGGGTATCATAACTGGGAGAACCACACATGTTGCTGTGAAAGTGATGTGCGGTGTGACAGAAAAGTAACGGAAAGAAGCTTTGATACAACGCGAGATAGATTTAGCAGCTAATGTGAATTCCCAATGACACCTAACTCCTTGAAGGGAAAACTTTGTGAAGCCACAAGCTGTTTGATTTACAACATTTCCAGCGCCGAATTCAGAGTAATGACACTGAAGTAAATAATACAGTCAGGAGCATTTCAGTGAAAAAAAAATGCTTTGGCAAAGTGCATTTCTGCCCATGTTTACTACTGTTACTGTGCTAAAAGACACACAAAAAAAAAATCAATTCCTAGTTGCAACTAAAATCTATAATTTATTTTTTTGGGACTATGTATCTCAAATTGTGTAGGAGGGAGAGATACTCAAACCTAGTATTATATGTATATTTTAAAACGTGTTAAGGTACTTATTTTGTTTTTTCCTCACAGCCATTTGCAATCACATACATCAGCTGTTGGAAAAACGTTTCACAACTTCATACTATTGTCTTGGGTATTTGACCAATCAACCATATCAATCAGTGCTTTTCAGCACCAGACGATAACACCAGTGACTCCAAGGTATCCAAAATAGCACCGGGTCAAAGTCATTTCTCTCTCTCTCTGGGCTGTACAGAAAAGAACTAAGTGTATCTGTTACATATCATATAACTGGTGTTTCAGGATCAATAGCTCTAAGTCCGCAAGGAAAAGCCCCATAGCTCTGGTCTGAAATCAAATTGTAAACAGCCTGAAATAGCTCCTGTGTGACTAATTCCCTCTCTCTGCCATAACTACTGAGATTGTAAGTGACTTTTTGTTTGGACCAGAAAATGTGATTCTTTACCCTATTAGAGACACATCCCCCACGCAGATCAACAAAAAAAATAAATAAAATGAATCCGGCACGTCAATATTAATACCCAATATGATCAAAGATGGCCCTGCATGTTTTATTAGCTGCCTGACAGCTTTGTTGGGTAATTTAAAGGCAATTGTAATATTTTGGAGAAACAAACAGAATGGGGGGTGGGGATAAGGTTGAGAAGAGACAAGGAGATACAGTAGATGCGGGCCATTAGCTGAATGGCAATCCACTTTTAAAAGGCTAGATAATGCCCAGGTTGGATTGATTTACTGGCTACAGCCTGGTGACAGCTCCCGTATCACAGCTGCACTGCCCACTGAAGTGTGCATTAGGACTTGGTGTTGGCAGCAATATGGCTTTTACATTTAACAATCTGTACCCAGACGGACTGGAAGGGCTCAGGAGACAAGTTGACAGAGGGGAGCCTCCCATCACTTGTCAGCATTGTCAGGGGCAATGCCTTATTATCCCCAGTCTATTGGCTTCTATTCATGTCATTTATCATTCCCATCACCTTTGCTTTGTGGCCCACATCAAAGAGAGAGAGAGATGAGGTCTGGAGGGGATATATGTATAAATATGTTGAAAATTGGCTTGGTATGGATTCCTTTTTTGCTCGTGCAGACTTCTTTGTTTGGTGGCAGACGGAGGTGGCTTTTGTGTATCTGCCAGAAGGGCCATGACTCTCTCTATCAATGGCACGTCGTTCAGGAGATAAGCATCAGCTGGCGGCCCACTCCACTGACACCGCCACTTCCTCCCGGAGTCAGCAGATTACATTTTAGAAGTTGACAGCTTGTTATCACTCTGGATAGCAGGAGGGCTTAATCTTTTGTTCTTTTCTAGCTGAGGGAGAGCTGAGGAGTTTCTAGCTCAGGCCACTGATTCCAGCAACTTCCCACCCTGTGCCCTCTGCAGTGACACACACGGTGGATAGGCCACTCTCTCCTCCGCTCTTTTCATCTTCCTCGAGGAGTGCCTGCGCTTTGTGGAGGGATTACAGTGATGGAAACCTCAGCAGTGCACAATGATATCCATTCAGTATGTCTCCCCGGCAGACAGGGGATGGGTTCAAGTCTGATTTGATAATGGATACACTGGCTTCAGTCTGCAGGGATGGATCACAGCTCCTAAGGCAGGGATTGTCCTTTGGGAACAATCATGTGGAATCCCACTAATATCCATAAACATAATAAAGAGAGAATGGCATGGTTCTTGTACAATATTGTCAGATGAAACCATTTCCTGAAAGACATCACACTACCGGGAAACAAACTATGACGTTTGATGAGAAACAGCGGGTCTTAGATGCCAAGTTTCCACAAAGAAAACACGATATTTCTTATGACCTCGATAACCAGAAACTAGCTGCATGTTGTCTGAGCTTTCAGTACATAGACGTCATTTTAGTGGCTCAAATATTTTGCTAGCAAAATCTGAAAGCCATTCATTTATGAACAGATATTTAAATAAAGAGGCTCATTCAAAAGGCACTGATGAAACATGCTCTCTTTTAAAAGGAGTTCACTATATTATAGAAATAGGTTATATCTTTTAATATCAGATTGAGCCTTGGATGTCTAATTGTTTGTTTGGGTGAGAATCTCCCACATGTATTAATTGAAATGTTTTATAGAATAATAAAGCGTACAGTTTTGTGTTGCTAACAATAGCCCATCTTGCATAATCTCCCCTTGCTGAGAGGATGAAAAGTTGAGCAACCTTGAACATTGGCATTTATTATCATTGCTTTGCTTTTGAAGCTGCAAGATGTCTCCTTGGTGAGAACTATGGTTATATAACCTCCCTCTCTCCTCCCACTCTCTCTTTGTATGTCTCTTCCTGTCTATGGTGTTTGCAGCTTCTCAAGCCTACTGGAAGCTTTTTTGGTTGAGAATATTCTCAACACTTACGACAAGGCTTTTTTTTTGCTTTTCTGAAAAGTGTTTGCAATGGTGAAGACAAGCTTCCTGACAGGAAAATGATGTGTGATATGAACAGACTCATATGGAGGCAGTGACATTAGAAGAAAAAGAAGGAAAAATAAAATAAAAAAATCATACTGCTTATGCAACACATCAGTGCTGTCTGATGAAATTTATTCCACGAACAAAGTTTCTCTGTCAGAATTTAGACAGGCACAGGGGTAGATGATATCTCCACAAACTTTCAGGAAATCTAAAATATTCCTACCAACGTTGAGGTCTGTAGAGACAACTGCTTTGGTTCAATACTCCACAGACTCCAAATGCCCCTTTCAGTGAGACTGCATATTATTAGAGAGCAAGTAAGATCCCAGATCCTGTATGATCAATGGGCGTATGGAGAGAGGTACGACACAGTATCTTTTGTAAATTAATCCTATATTTAAATTTATGCATGATACATTATAACAGCTGTCTCCTGAAAAGAAGCCGTTACAGCACACCTCTCACTGCATGTATACATTGGCGAGAGCAGGCCTAAGTGGAAAGACGAAGATTCAAAATATAACTAACATCTAAGCAGGTGAAAAGGGGCATGAACAAGAGCTTAACATCTACGTCAAAGTAAATTTATATAGATCTATAAAACAATAATTATGGCCTTAAAAAAAAAAAGTCAAGCAACAGTGCATAAATGAAGCTTAACCAAGTTTCAAGAGCTAGTTAAATTACTATGGGTTATATTAATTATATGTTCAAATTTCAATAGACATACAATATAAAACTATACATATTATAAAGTGTTGTTAAACTCTCTTTCAAACTGACCAGATTTTTTTTTTAATTTATTAGACAAAGAAAGAAAAAACAAAAAACAAGATTTTAATTAGAGCAGGCATGACAGATTTGGCTCCATATTAGTCACGCTGCTGTTATTAAACGTTTTTTGATAACCAATCCAGTCCTGATTAATTGGTGCTCCCAAGAGGAGGCGTCTCGTTCCCACAGATGCCTGAAAAATCAGTGTTGGAGAGATAGTAGAATGACACCGACAGCCAAGACAATGTCATAGTGAGCAAGAAGCCAAATGCTGAGTCTAATCAGCGTTGTCACGTGTGTGTACTGCTGAGGCTGACCTGTTCGTAATAATAATTACAGTGGAACACGGTTACAATACATTCATTGTTCAGGAGAGGTGTCCTGCAAACTGTGTCTCAGGAGACATTTGGCACACATTGTAAGTGATATGTGTTCGATACAAGTGGGAGAGGCAGAAAGCCAGATGTGAAAAAACAGATGTGACATCTTGTCAGATGTCTTGTTGAAATCACTATTAGGTTTTTATTTTTATTTTTTTAAATCAGATATGGACACCATCCTAAAATAAATATGGTCAGTCATCCAAAACAGTCAGATATGGGCAGAAAATTGGAATTCAGAGCCTGAATGTGAAGTTGACCTTTGTGGCTATATCTATAATTCTATCTATATTTTTCTGAAATTGTCTCTCTTTTAGGTTCACAGCCACAAAGAGTGTATAAAGCCTCAGCTGTGGTCTGTGCAGTGACATAGCATGGGACAAACTGACAACGTTAAGAGGCAGCATCTGTGATTACAGTCTTCAAAGGCATTTTCTAAAATCAGCCTCACTGTTGGTTCCACCTGGTGCTCTAGTCTTGTTCTGTTTTATTTCCTTTGGAGTTTTTAATGTTACCCAGCGTGGCATTAGAGAAAAGGGCAACCTGAAAGCCCCCCCACCACCGGCAGGACCGCCAAGCCGTGCTTTGCTGCTCAGTCAGGGCCATAACACTGTCTGCTTGTCAATGGCTCAAAAGATGAATCTTCAACTCTGCCGAGTAGAAAGAAACATCACAGCATACGTTTGTTTTTTTGTTTCAATCAACGTCCTCCCCGTCTTGCTCTCATCTCTGCCTTCCTCTCGTACTATACGTTTCCTTTCAGATTCACTTCGCTTCTCATATTTGCTGGTTTTCTGGATAGCACAAGATCAGCTGTTTTGAAGTTTTTTTAATTCTGAGAGTGAAGAGCAGTTCAGTGAAATAGCTTCTGAGCCTCTGCACTGCAGTAATGTGATTTGTGGATATAGCCCCCATTCCCATTGGACTCTTCCACACAGAGTGGTCTCTTTCTTACAGTATATTAAAAAAAAAACATTTCTATAAAAAACAAAAAAAACAAAACCCTTAACACCCGAATTTATATAGCTGTATATAAAAAATGTTTTATGTGTGTTTTTGCCTTTAAGTAGATGGTAAATAATGTTGAGATTATTCATTTCACTTTTGCACAAAAAAAAAAAAAATAGAAAATTTGGTATGTTGCAAATTTGCAACATCAGGCAACAAACAACAACAAATGCTTGTCGAAGGTTCCTAGGTCCATAACAAATATGCACTAACCGGCATTGAGGGAATGCAGACCCTATCTCGGGTGGTTGATTGAGTCAAGCGGTTTGTTGCATATTTGCGACAGCAGGCATTAAGGGGTTACAAAAAAAAAAAAAGTATCTAAAAGTACTCACTTTCTCACGTTTCTGCCAACTGTTTACATATTTATATCTATTTTTCACACTGACCTCTGCTGACACAGGAATGTAAAAAATAAAATCTATTTGTATAGATTGGCATAGAGGCGAGCGGGATCAGATGGCAGGGAAAACAGATTATGTTGCAAGGCTCCCTTGGCATAACCCTGGGCATTAATGTTAATGGAAAACCATATGACCTTGCAGTTGCCTCTGAGTGGCTCCATTTTAAATCCAATTGTCACGGCCCAGGTCTAAAAGATGCTGGAGACACAGTGATACAGGCACCTGATACCTATGCATGAATAGTGTGCTTTTCTACTTTTTTGCTTTCCAAGATTATCCCAGTGGCCCCCTTGGTTCCCTCTGCTCCCAGAGGTGAACAGGGAAAGGCTGAACAGCGGCTGCAGTAGTAGTCGCTGGCAGACACACCCCATCCCAGATGCCATGTTATCTGAACACTGTTCAAAGTTGCTTTAACAATCCAATCAAGCCATGTTGCTGTATTTATGCCCAAGAGACAGAATAGCCTTTGTTTCAAGGGAGGAAATTGAACATAAGGTTGTGTAAAATCACTGATGGAGCTGACTTTGGCAAGTATCGCTTTCCAATGATCTTCCTGCTCTGGGGGGAAAGGAGGGGATACTGCCGGCACAACACAAACAGGCTTTGTTAGAGTAGCTTTGCGCACAAAGATGAAAGATTGGAAAAGCAAGATAAAATAACACGCAGTTCTTTTCCACAAACATCCAGTGGTTGTTTTGTATTCATATACGACGCAGTTCCATTGCTCTGAGGGTCATCAGCACAATTTAATTACATTAAGAGACAGCTAAATTGGACTTTGCAAACAGACATGGCTTAAGGGATTACTGGACCTCTGATGGAGAGATCAAATTTTACCTTGGAGCAATAAACAATACGCCCAGTTTCTGGCAGGCTCCGTGTGGACAGAGGAGGGATAGGGAGTTGGTGTGGGTTAGTGGTCGACCGCCAGATGCTTCTTTTTATTTATTTTTCTGTATTCAAAATGGCCTGCATGTAGAAAATATTCTATTTCAGAATAAACACAATTACAGCCAAAACAAGTGTTTTGTATGCTTTCCCCGATACCTCACAATTGTTAATCTTTCCTGCATGTGCATGCAATGTTTTGTTCCTTGAAGGCGCATTACTTCAGAGCTTTATTGAACACTACGCCGCCTCTGCAGTTGCCAGTTTACTGTATGGCATGCTGCCTAAATGTTGCATCATTGAATATGGAACGTATGTTTCTTTTCCTTCTTCTTAGTAGCAGTAAAAGTAAGAATAATAATAATAGTAGTAGTAGTAGAAGAATTGACTCAGCTATATCATGGCATTAAATGTATCATGGCATTCAAAATGAAATAAGTGTTACTTTTTTATTCTTTTTTATTATTTCATTCATTGGAAGGCAGTCAATAGAGTCTAACATTTTGAGACTGTGGCCTTTAACTGTGCCAACATCCTCTTACAACTGATGCAATGTAAGGTATGAAACAAGAACAAAAAAAGGCATTAATAATCTTTTTTAACGTCCACATTAACCAGCTAGTGAATTGTGAAAAACACAGAAAACCGATAAACTGAATGTTTTCTTAGACCTTTAGTAACTTTGATGACACCGGGCCAGCAGAGATGATCCGTGAACACAACATGGACATTAAATCAGCCTCATGTCGGTATGACCAACTTGTTAACAGTTTCTCATTTACACAATGGGCATATACAGAGCTACATCAGCACTCATTAATCATATCAATTTATTGATTAAATTATTTGCTGGAACAACCATTGTCAGATCAGATTCAGATCTTGACCTCCTCTCTACAAAATCATCTTCTTTTTGCTGACTGTGTTTCATCATTCCAGCTTGCATTTATGAAAACCACATTTCATTAACAATTAAACAAACAAGTATCCAAACGCTCCCAATGCGTTTGGTCCCCGCTATATTTAAATTTGTGTTTGTGAAGTGTGGACTGCATTTTAAAATGTTGTTGGGGTTTACATTTGAAAATACGTAGACATAAACTATATTTTATAATGTAAAGATAAGATTTTTTTTTTAACAGTAATTTCAAGTAAATAAAAGATTAATTTAAAAAAAATAATGAATTTTGTGGATCCTCCCATAGATCCACAACCATAACAGTATTAATCTGGGCTACTTTTGTTAAAAGCACTCAACAAATGATATGCAATTATCACTTACACTGAGATCCAGGCACTTGCTTGCTAGGTAACACACATTTTGGGGATTGTGAGGTGACACACGGGCCGACCTTCCACTCAGCAGAGCAGTTGGTCCTTTCAACCATACTCATCTGAGAAATACCCAGAGGTGTAATTTTGTGCAGACAATTTATCTGAACTGCTAGCTCTCTTCAGGTGTCTCTCCATCCTGAGAAACTGGCTATTGTTTCTCCAGTTGTCCTTAAACAATTACTTGGGAGAGCTCAGAGGGAGGCTGTTCCCAGTTAAACTGCAGTTTCCTCTGCTACTGTTGTGCAGGCCAACTAAACCATGGGATACTAAGCTCTCAAGCACAATGCAAGCCAAATAAAGAGGTGCAGAAGGAGGGGGAGGCCGATAAAAGCTGACACCCAATGTATTATAACTCAGCTCTATTAGATATGAGCTTCTGCTGGGGTGAAGCACCATAGCTTAAGGCAAAGATACTGCTTGCTCATTGTGCTTTAGTGAGGGGGAAGACTGTAGCTACTGTGTTCTGTATACAGCACACACACTCTCTCATGCATGATTTAGTAAACTAGAATTCTTACTTTAATATTCAAGTAGCGATACAGCAGGCTAAAAAAGAAGAAGAAGATGTCCTTACGTTGCAAAAATGACCGTACATTATTCGCTTGAAAAATGGTGAGTTAAAAAGACAGAAATTAAAAGACAGAAATTATCAATGAAATACTGATATCTCTCGTTAGCAGTTGTTCACACACCTTCTTCAAAAAAAGTTATTAAAGTAAAAAAAAAAAACATATATATGTATGTGTATATATTCTCATATGTTGTTCAATTGTTATATAATGTTAAATGTTATGATATGATGTCAGAACATCAAAACTGCCCCAAACTGCCCTCAGAAAGCAGAACCTGAAAATCTTTTCATTAATCATTCTGCACTGTTGTACTCGTGTTGAGACAAGACATAGAATAGAATAAAATAGAACTTTATGGTCCGCTAAAGTAGAAAATTGCCTTCAGCTCTCCAAACGACATAAAGACAGACGAGCAGTAACAAACAGTGGTGAGCACGGGGGCACCAACAGAGTCGCAACTCCAGAAGGTGGCCTATTGTTTATCTCCAGCATTTAGTCAAATGGGATATTCCTGAAGTGACATATCCTATGACACCGTGTAGAAAACTTGTGTTCGGACAGAGAACAAAGCAAAGACATAAGCACAGCATGCCACTGGCGTACGTTTTGCCCTGGGTTTACACAATCTGGTATGTATGTCACAGCACCCTCCCAACAAGCTGGACGATTCAAAGTTTGATACAAGAGGCGAGAGGTGGTTCACTTCAGGACTGGATGTTGTCGACTCAAAAATAGTCTAAAGCTTCATGCTGAATTTCAAAATTAAGTGACTGAGATCACAGTCTAAATTGTGCAAAAAAACATTTTACTGCTCTGACAAACTGACAGCTATCTTGTGTGCACAGTCACAGAGTTATAAAAAGGTTTTATGCTGAGATGAGGGTGAAGTCACGCTGTATAAAAAACTTCTCTTCAAACAAATGACTGATGTGCATCAAAGCAGTAACTCTAGTCAGTGTGTAAGAAACCAATATCCAACCAGGATTCTGATTCTGACAAATGAAATGTACTGAAGGTAATTATATACACATTACATAAGGACACAGGGAGTCAAGTGCCACTTTAGATTTCAGTTGTTGTTGTAGGCATTACTACCAGCTCAACAATTCCTGTATTCAGATGGCTAACAATTAATTATTTGCAGGAGTGCGCTGTTGAACACTGATTATTTATACAACAAAATTAGTGCGTATTTCATATCTGCTGAGCACAACTGTGTATATTTAGAAACCCCGGCAGGTTCAAAGATGCAGGTTTAATGAGTTATCGGGATAAATGTGCTAAAAAAGAAGATCTATATCATGTCTTCATGCAAGGAAACATGAACAGCAGCTGTGAAATAAGTAGAGGCGTCAACATGTGTAATCTAAGTACCAACACTAACCAGTGTTTTACTGAAAAATGATGCACCATAGGCACCACCAGGGTGGGGCTAGAGGGTTATAGCCCCACCAAGAATTACAGCACAATAGCCCCACTGTAGTAGTCATCTTTCTGATTTGCTTTGCTCAGCTGCCGCTTCTCATATTGTCCAGTTGAATTGCCAAAGCGACCTTTCCCTGTGCTGGAATCACATTGCTCCACATTGCTCATGTTGCAGAAAGAACCACCTATGACCTGCTACAGTAGCTCCTCCGGTGCTGCTCACTCCTGTTAACGGGCAGCAGCCTGGGGATGGGCTCAGGGCCCAGCATTAATAACATACCCCTTGAAAAGTCTCCAACAACCAGAAAAGGAGCTTCATTCAGAAGTGGTGGGAACTGAACACCTGACTGCAATATTACATCCTTTAACATAACTCTTTGTTGGCATAGTTTCAGTCAATTTTAACACAGTTGCGTACCATCAAAGTGCTGATAATCATTATAATTATTTATTTTTAACTTTAAAAAAAAAAAAAAAGATTGTTATTGTTAATGTTTAGTAGTTTTAAATAATCAGAAGAGTTTTTAGTGGATATATGATTCTTTCGATTTACTTTCAAATGCTACATGTCTGCACCCAGTCACATACAACAAGCTCCATATTTTGATCTGCACGTAACACAGCCTCTAACTAACCCCAGCAAGAGAAAAAAAAATATCTCTGGCGCCACCTATGTGATGCCCCCTTAAAAGTTATGTAGTCCATTGACATGACAGTTACAGCTTTCACAGTGGATTTTACACAGCTACACATAAAAAATTATAACAACTCAAAACCAACAAATTAGCGTAATCATTGAATCCATCCAACGTCCTACACAATCTTACAGGTCTTGCTCTGATATTTGTTATGAATATGAAATACTGGCTGTCATGGTGTGTATATTTGTACATAAAGTGTGTGTCAATAGGTGTGGTCTTTTCTTCTTCACCATTGGCTGAAAGCACCTGACAGTCAGGGGAACATTAGAGGGTCGGAGAGACTCTGTAGAGTGTGACACTGCTTTGATATTCACAATGATTCACAGCACTGGTGACACGATAGAGCCGATACTCAGCGTACATAAATACTAATGTGCATGATGAATTTACTTTAATGTTATATGCAATATCTATATTCCTCATCACTCATCTATTTCAATGAGAGGATATAAATTACATTATTAGTTTTCTGATTTGTGTTTAAAAGATTAAAAATGTGCTACGAGAAAATTAGTTAAACCTTCCAATTTTTACAATAATGAAAAGAGCTTTGACTTTTCTTTTATGGTTATGTGTGCGAGGTTGTGGCTGAGTTTTATGCTGTTCTAGGACAAGTAGAGACTGACCTGGTCCTTGATGCGGTGTCGTCTCTGAGAGATCCTGTTGGTGGATGAAGAGAACCAGACCTCCGGCAGCAAACAGCAGGAGAAACCAGAAGAAACAGGGAACCCTCCTCTTCCGTCCACACAGGGAGTCCGCCATCGCCTTAGACTTTGTCAGCAGCATGATGCGCCACAGTCAGACACTAATGTAATAAGTTCTAGAGAAAATCAAAGAAAGCAGGAAATGAGGGCGGGAGAGGAGGGGAAGCAAGAAACAGACAAAAGTGGAATAAGCAAAACAGTACACACACGCACACAGGCCAGGTACACACTTGACCAGTCTAACACTTCAAATCAAGCAATATCCTGAGCTATATATCATCCTCTGTGTTGATCCCTTTCTTGAATTATTGAATATTTTCTGTTATTTAACATTAGCTAAATATATTATATTATATTTTATTTGTTCTTACCCCTGTAACACTTCCTGGTCTGTCAAATAAAAAAAAGGACCCAAGCAACCCAGAAAAAAGCTGTCTATGTATGTGCCAGAGTGGGTCACCCAAGTGAGAACAATTTGACCTAATTAAGGGTTTTCTGAAATGTTTAGAGTATTTCCTTTAATTATATCGCTCAGCATACGTTGTTTGAACATGTCCAAGTATATTTATTACGTGTTTTTGGCAACAGTGGTCATATTAGATCTGTTTCAGTGTTAATTGAGAAGTTTTTTTTAGGCATGATCCAGTGGGAGGAGCCAACCCTGTATAAAAAGGACTCCAAGCAGAGCAGAGGGGGCAGTCTGTGTTAAAGGGTGCTGCTGAGCAGACTACTGGTATTAAGAGAGCAGGTCCAGTTCAGTCTAATGTTTTGTAAATAACTTTTCAACAAGTGAACGAATCACCTTTTCAGTTAGACCACAATAAATACACTATTCCACTAATGGACATTGTCTTGGCTTGCCACCCCTTAAGAAACAGTTTTTGAGCTTTTTCCAGTTAAATCTTGGCTAACCTAACCTCACACTGGGACAGAGTCCAAAAGGGTTTATTATGGTGCTGGAGTAGTTTGAAGGACTAAAAAACGAGGACCTCAGTTTTACTTCGGTTTAGCTTTTTGCCCGCCATGATTTTATATCCTCAATTAAGCTCTGCAGGGAGTTAAAACAGCATTTGATCACCAGGTTTCATAAGCCTTGCACCACCTGATATAAATGGGTGATGGCCTCCTGAACCTACAGGTAGGTTAATAGGCCCCTATCAACCCATATATTTGCAACCAAATGTATGCTAATAATGCATATTTAATAGACAGTCCTTCCAGTGCACCTATCAGATCTTAAATAACTGTTGCCCATATGCCCTCGACAACAAGGCAAATTTACTTTGAGTTTCTGCCCATTCAGAAACTCAGCACGGAAACAAGATGAGGTCACACCTAAATCCACAAAATAAAGTAATCTGAGTTCTGTTCGTAAAGAATATGATATGAAAGATATGACAAACACTATTCAGTCGGATTGATGTGTGGAAGTTGATCTTCACAATGCACCCCCATAAAACCAGACGTGATAAATAAGCTGTAAATGAATGTCAAATAACAAATGTGCTAAATGTTTCATGTTGTCATGCTTGCATATACAGTGATTTCTGTTAGGAGTTTTAATGTCTACTTCTTAATAATAATAATGATAATAACTTTAAAAACAACGTTTAGAACGTGCTTCGGCAGACAAAGAAAAACCAGGGTAATATAGCAGCAGCGAGAGCAGGCAATATAGTAACAATAAATACAGATAAAAACACTAAAAACTAAAATAATAATAAAAGAAGATGGACAACATCACATGAAATCAAGTCTATAAAAATGAGTTTTAAGAAGTGATTTAAAGGATGACAAAATTGCTGCATGATGTACAAATGCACATTTTAAATATAATATGTCTCACCACAGGTCACAAACACACAAATGACATGAAAAACATCAACATGGAGGGAAATAGTGCAAATGAATCAAATGTACAAATGAGGAAAAAAAAACAACTTATAATCAACAAGAAGTCGTCATATTAACGTATCTGTTGCCACATTCATATATGAATTACAAACATGAATTTATTTTAAATGTCAATACAGCTGTTCTCACAACACATCTGTTGGATGAGCCACGACTGAATTCCCTCCTCATTATATTCCAACAACATCGTGAATCCGGCTACATTAAAACACATTATAGGTGTAACAGGCAGTCAGACACGCACAGTTTTAACCTTCCTCGCGCTCAGTTTACAAATCTGTCCTCTCGGTTTATAAAACAGTTCACAGAGATTTCCACGTCAGTAATTTTCTCTACCACGTGACACCGCAGCAGCGCCATCTTCGGATATGACGAGGAACGATAGAATCTTCTATAAGGCTTAAAGATATAAAACTGTTTGTTTCCAGAAAAGCCACGCTACAGTGTAAATGCAAGTTAGACACATGCTGCCAACGGCTGCCCCGGTATAACATTAAAAGGAATCACTTGAACAGACATTAATTTGACTGACATGTCAGTGAAACCATATCAAAGTGAGCAACATCACAGTGTTTGCTTTTGTGGGAGATGTCAGATCATTAGCCCAACCTGAAACCCATTTATTCAGCTTTTTATTGACAACATTTTATTTCCATATGAATGTTTTTTATCAGGTCATTCTGAAGCGAAACCGAAGATACACACTGGATAGAAAGGTCATTAAAAGGTTTATATTAAGCCTGATAATTATGAACAGACAGTCCTATATTTGATGTAGAGGAGAGGAGAGAAATGCATTCATAACTTACATTTCTGTCTCTCTTCATAATGTCATAACTCTACTCAAGTTCATTCCACAGGATGAGATTGTTTATCCAGTTTGGTACAATAGTCATCACAACCCCTTCAAGATTAAGTATGTAAGTATGATAGCATACACCTCAAGTCACAGAAAACTACTGTACACATGTTGAAATCCTCACTGACAACCCTACACTCTACGGTGAGGGTGAGACAGACGTTTCACTGGACAGCTCCCGACCATGGAGCATGGCAGAGCTGAAAAAGGGAATACATTCTCTCAAGTTGACTAATAAAAAAATGATAAAAGCAAAATCCTTGCAAACCTTCACAACTTGACAAAAAAAAAACCCCATCACATTCTGATCAACCCACACTTCATATTTAAAGACATTTCCTTTGTACTTAAAAACAGATGTATACGCAAAGAAATGACACGCCATGTCCTGTTTTATGCAGGAGAACAATCCTTCCCCGTGTCAGAGTCGATTCTGCGTCTGATGTTCATGTATAATGCGCATCAAAGAACTGCGCGTTGTCGTTTCAAGCTAATGAAAATGATGCCAGTCAAATAGATGATGTCCTCGTTATGTACATTATATACGCTATCACTGATAGTGAGGAAAAGCTGTGTGATTGTGACGTGTCTGGATCATCTCTGGGTCTGTCTGTCCTCAGCTTGGACACTGCAGACGTTTGTAGTAACTGTCAACCTGCACATCCTTTCTGCTCCTCACGCTGTTAGTGCTGGCTGGTTATTGGGCATACTGATGGTGTGCTTAATCTCCCTCTTGGGCACATTTGGCGACTAGTGTGTTTAGCAGATGTGTGTGTGTGTGTGTGTGTGTGTTGGTGCGATAGCAGCGAGTACTATAAGTATAAGACGTTTCCCCCCTTGAGCATATGAAGACTGTTATAGGGTACAAACACTGTAGATGCAAATCCTCAGTGCATTGTTCTGCAGAAGTGAGCGGCACACGCTGCATGTGGGCTGTTAATATTAAAATGTCTCACAACACACATTGGCAAACTAAGCAAAGTAAACTAAATCTATTTCCATTATTTCTCTGCATATCCAATCACCCAATATTTCCACCCAATGGTTGAGAACATTTCAGAATGTTCTGGGATCATTTTGGTAAAAACCATTCATGGGTAGTCTCTCTGTCAGTGACAGTGAACAGTGTTGGCTAGCAAACAAAAAGAAATGGAAGCTGATGCCAGGTCTGTCTCATAAATTAATGATTACGTGCAAGGGAATTTGACGAGGGTAGAATGGGAGCTGGTACAGGCTCATGTTCAAAGCACCGCTAATTGTCTTTATTTATGACAGCCGTTTGATTTCTGGAATGAATTAATGCATTTGCCACACTGCTGTGATGAGCCTTAACAATCAGTGTAGGAGATCAGCCATCAACCCAGCTAGCCATCTTACGCTGCTGAAAAAGTCTAAAAAGAGGTTCCCCTATTCAGCCACAAGAAGGTAATGCAGACGCAAATAATAACCTGACTGCGTTCTTTATGTAAATGTGAGGCATGACATGACCTGAATCCTTAATTCATTATACATTAATGTTACAACAAACAGACAGAATCTGTCTAACCTACTGAGAAAAAAACACACACCTTTCATCAGGAAATAATCAGTTACTTCAAAAAAAAATCTAACTAAAATAATAAAATGTGACTTACAGTTGTAAAACAGACATGTACAGTATGAAGAACAAATCCTACACACACAACTACACACTACACGTCTAATAAACACTACTTGGGATCTGGCTGGAAAATAAACTGTGTAGGCATCTGGGTTTCAGTGTATCTGTTTTATGGCGGGGGGAGCATTTATACTGCACACAGAACCACAGCTGTTACTTTGGCTCCATTTCCAACCCCCTACTTTATGGAATAAAGCCAAATTAATATAATATAATCACAATTCAAATGGCAGTACATAACGCACCTATATACCAAAGCACTAACACAGCAAAAACACTCCCCCAACCCCCTCACAAATACGAAAGCTGTGTGACGGTGACCCGACACGCTGGCCTCAGGAAAGCTACCAGCTCAGGCAGAGCAGGTGATGACAGCTCCGACACAATCGGACATGCTCACATACAACACATCCTTGCCGTATCATGTCTGCCCAATGCCTGGCACGAGGCACTGCTGTGCTCCAGTACACACCTCTCAGATGAGGTTACAGATTAGTTTCTATTTATATGTAAGGCCTTTCAGCAGCGGATACATTACATGCAATCTAGTTTGGTAGAACAAAAGGACCATTTGTAAGTCCTTAAAAATCAGTTTAAAGTCGTGTTTCTTACATTCTTGCTTTTTTGTGCGACTCTGTGATTCAGTATATTTATAATGTTGATAATCTGCTGCTCAAGTTTTATTTTTATAGGGGAGGAAATAAATCAAGCTGCTTCTATCTCCCTGATTATCTGTCTTTTGGCAATAGTTTTTAGTTTCTAAACTTTCTAACAGATCAAAATCTAATTTGATTGGCTACTACACACAGGGTCAAAGGCTCACCCCACTGTCTCAGCCAGAAACACACACCTGACCCCGATACACCAGACAAATGATTCATTTGGCAAATAGTTATGCTGTATTGTCTAATCTTTCATTACCATTTAAAAACTATAAAATAATTATACTCTTCTTGCTAATTAAAAGCTGAGGTCACCGGCTCTTCCATTAACAGAGGGCACAGAATAAAACCAGCTGAAATCTACAGGTGGCTCACTTTATATCTATGCACTATGAAGTCGGAGGAAGGGAGGAGACAGATTGGAGAACTTTTACGCCTTGACGTACTGAGAGATAGATGGTGCAATGTTGTTGCAACGCAGTATTGAGGAGGTATTCTTAACCTTTTCTGCCTTTGAGCATGTCAAAGGGCCAGCAGGTAATCATGAAGAAGGCTGGGTTTAAAGGAGTCAGCTGTACAGACAATGTTTGAGGGGAGAGTTTGGAGTGTAAAACTCAGTGAAACAAACACACGCCTGCGCAACAATTTCTCTGACTGTCTCAAATGTTAAAAATGTCTCAAAGTGTGTGCGAGAGCTTAATAGTTTATATGCTTGATAGTCCTCAAATCAAACCTATATCTGTAAACCTACAGCTGTTGCTAAACAAGCAGCGAATTATGATCAGTTAGACCAAATAGGGACATAGACAGCATGAGCTCACCTGTAAAAACTATGTGAACGTTTGAGATTTATACAATGGCTCCATGACAGATGATTTGTATGAGTGTACCATCCAACTGTCTCAAAGTAATTTATCTTAGACATGTCCCTGGGAAATCAAATGGTGTAAAAAAAAAAAAAAAAAAGAAAGAAAATGTATTTATTGTTAAGACCTTACTTTTAATAGCTAAAAAAATATTACAATTTTATGGTTGCAACCACAACTACCAAACATTATAAAACAATGGCAAGGAAACATTAATGAGTTGTTTAAAATACAGCTGGAAATGGATATATGATCACCATGGATATCAGCTACGTCAATAATAGCTTGGTGTTTTCTTGTTTGTTTTTTCTTATATGATGTCTCTATTCTCTGTAGTTTATATGTAAAGATATTTAATAACTGCAATATAAATAATGTCTGAAATGTAAATATAAGGACACACACTGACTTCATTTGCAGATTGAGAATCCTTCTCATTATGTAAATATAACGACATAATGAAAAGGATTCTCAATCTGCAAATGAAGTCAGTGTGTGTGCATGTCAGTAACATATGTGGTGGTAGCACAGCAATAAAATGAAATAAAACATTATTATTATTATTAGACTTTATGACCGTGTTCTGTGACAGCTTTGTTTTCAACACTCTTAGGAGACTGGCTTAAGGCTTACATGCATGTTTCAAAGTCCTGTGCTCATATATTTACTATATACTAGTAAACTATGAAATATTTCTACATTTAGTGAAAGAAAAAAAACGAAGCGAGCATAGAAGGGCTGGGAATTGAAGACTTGTTGCTTGCTTATGTCGTGTAAAAAGTCTTGGAGTCTCAGATTGAAGTAGTTAAAATTGTGCCAAAATCAGATCAGAAAAAACTTCTCTTTGGTGTCAAAAGAAATCCTCAGGAGTCCAGAGCAGCAACAAAGTGTTCTTTTAATGCCAGACAAAAAAAAGAGGAGCACATCACAAAAACAAACAATGCGGTTCACAGGAAACACTAGTTTCAGTACAAATTATATTACAGGAATTATTGGACCCCCAGCAAACTGGCTAAATTAAAAAGTGAACTTGTGGGACGGGATTGTTACTCTTTTAAATGCTGCATAATATTGAGACATTGGAAATCATCTAAATTTTGTTGTTTTAAAGAATGGTCTGAACTGTTGATGAAAATCGCAATATATGAGCGGGTAACTTTCAGTTTAAGGGGGAAAGAAGACTCATTTAATGGGATCTGGGGGCCTTTCTTGTCTTATATAGACATATGTGCCCATATGTAACTGTTTGGTACGTGCAGAGGTTAGGGTCCATGGTAATTTATGTTGGTTGTTGTTTTTTTGCTTTGGTTTGTTTGTCTCTTTTAAGTATTATGAGGTTGTGTGTATTTGGTTGTTTCTGTTATTCAAAAAGGACAGAGACCTGAATAGCTATATGGTTGTAATTTGCTTTACAAGATGTTAATATGTTCTGCTGTCTGACAAAAATATAAATAAAAAAAACAAAAACAAACACAATGCGTATCAGAGATAACACAGAGATGCTCTAAGATGGCTCTGACCTGTAGTGGCCACTGCCTTGTCTTTTATACCCTTGGTCACGACGCCTATGTCCTTGGTGACAGTTTGCACGATATCTGCAGCTGTAGACTCCATTAGATACGTTTCTAGATTCTCATTGGTGCACTGGTCTTCAGCTGAGGCAGGTGGCACAGCTGTCCTTCACCGGTGACTTCTCCTCCGCTCTCCTGTACTCCGCTCATGAGACTCTTCTCTTTTTTTTTAAGATTATCTCTTGTCAGTTTTACACCAATATCTTCACCATTGCCTCTGGCCTTATTTTTTTTTTTAAAGTTCTTACTGCCTGTTTTACAGCCTTATTTCTAAACCTTCTTCTAAGGATATATTTTTTTTAATTATTAAAGTTTAATACACACACTTTAAATTTTAACAAGTGCACTAAGTGAGATTATCAACTACATAATAAGTGCTGAATTTATCATTTGTGAAGTATACAAGAAACATGAAATATGATTAATCTAATCATTGTTTTACCCTACTTAAAGCTTCATTATATAATATCACATTAAATCATCCTGCAATGCAATTGTTGTTCTCTTTGGCACATCACAAGTCTCGACATAAAATTATACTACACTAACATATTAGCCATAATGTTATGAGTTCAGTTTTATTTTGCCTGTTTCGGAGTCGGATAATTTCACTGCGTGTGGATGACAAAGCAGCAGCTCTCAAAAGCACTGGTGACATTTCTGGGCTACACTATAAAACTATTACAATTTCACATGCTAATATTAGTTATTTACTCCACATTTTGGTTATGTTTTACAGGACCGTCATGCCACATCCCTGCAGCACGGGTCCGTCATGTATATTTAAACCTTGTTCTATTGGAAGAAGGTCATTTGCCTTATTCAAGCATCGGCTAAACCTTGACCTGCTCAGGATTTACTGCCTCAAGCTCCAATCACGTCCCCGTACTTCCTCCGCACGAGTAAACACATATACAAATCAATAGTGCTGAATCGGTGCTGATCTCTCTCATTTTTTTACTCACCTATTTTTTAACTGTCAAAAGGTTTCGTAGATTGTCAGGAGGGAGTACGGTGTTAGTTCTGTGGAAGCTTGCTGGTCCGCGATTTCTGTGCATTACAAAGTTGAAGTTGGTTGAAAAAAAAATCATTGGCTTTTCACTCTAAAATAAGAAAACCTAGCCTCCCATATTTACCTTTAGTCTGAATTAATTAGATGTTCCTTGGCTGCAGAATTCCCAAAGGGCAACAGCAAGAGATGATCACATGCAAAGTGCCTAAATCCTGTTCAGTGATAACAGCAATTCAAATATTGTGAAGTACAGAGAGAGCACACTTGCTGCTAACCCTGCTAATGCTGAGGCATCTGAGAAGCTGTTCTCTTTGTTTCTGTACTTGAGTGAATTATGTGCTCAGCTCTCAATGTAACGATTGTACCATTGAACGGTATAATACTAATTAGAATGTAATTAAATCGAAAGGTTTTCCTTCACAGAAAACAATTAGCACGCGATTAACGCGGAGACATCATTCTACGGACAGACACGAAAAATGATAGATGCAAAAATAGATGGTATTTTTCTTTATTAATTCCTTTCATGGCACTCTCTGATTCTTCTGGGTACAATGGGACCTTGGAAATTGTAACATTACATGAAATACATGCAGTTTGCGTCCTTCATTAGAGAACGTAGAGGGCGAAATCTACCCCTAATTAACAAGCAAGGCCAAAATCGCAGTCCTTTGAGATGCAGTTTCTTTTTGTTTGATGTTGTAACAACATGTAGTCTGTTTAGTGGTGCTGTAAGATGAATTATTTGAGCATCATTTGGAGTTGTGTACTGACCTCAACAGAACTATGATTAGATTCCTGTTATGGGATTTCATGGCCTCCTGAAATAGTATGAAACAGTTGTGTTAAATCTTGTAATGCAACAATGTGAAAAGGGAAAAAAAAAACTATATTTTTCCTCCCATGATAAGATTACGTGAAAGAGTCACCAAAACAGGGCATGCTAAAGGGTGTCTTTATTGGACGGGAAGGTGACGGTTTATTTATTCATTTCACTAACAATTTTCCCTTCTTGATTACGGTGACAAATTTGGTTAGAAAATTGATTTCAATTTGTTTAGTGTCGTGCACAATAATGTATCTGTTAGTTTGACATCAGTGAAATAACACATAGCACAGTTAAGCATGAGCCGCTCCAGTGAGATAAAGAAAGCAACAATTCTGTCCTCCTTGAGGATGCTCCAAAACTGTATCAACAACAAAACAATAATAATCAACCAAACCCAAACCTTGTCACGTCATGAAATATATTTACTGTATTTCTCAATATTTATTTGTAACGTAACTGATAACTGCTGATACAGCACCAGGTCCGTCATATTTTTATGTTTAATTTGGACTGTTGCAGACTGAACTATGCCCACGGGTTTTTTTTGTTCTTCTTCGTTTTTACAATGCTGGGGTTTGTCAGTTTTATGAAATATGAACCCACAAGGTCGTAGAGTGTAAAGTGTGCACAGTGTAATCTGATTAATTCTATTAGGGAGAGCAGGGAGTACTGTGAATTGGAAATTATGTGATTTGTAATGGGTTTTTGAAGTGGTCATTTAGGGTGACGGGGGGTGGGGGTTAAGCCTGGTATGAAGCAGTCAGTAAATGCTCCAATCAACTCATACTGTCCAAAGATTTTGACAAAGTGAATTCAAGGTTAGTTTCATGCTCTGAGTGAGGAGTAAATCCTGCTTAACTGATCTTTGCATTTCTTTTAATTTATGAGTTTCAGAGTTTCGGTACTCATTTATTGTGATTAAACACTAGCTTGTTAGCTCATCTGTTAGCCTGTTAGCTACAGCCACCTTAAGACTATGTCTAATATCTGCTAAATCCCTGCTACTGCCAAGGGAGGTGATGAAGCTGTAAGGAAATAGATATACACACTCTTATTTTGACCTATGCAGACAATTCAATGTCAAATTTCTTTACAATTTTGCTCACGATTAAAATCAAATCCTTTAATTTAAACAAAATGGTTCCTTTTCTGTTGTTGGAACGCTCATATGAGCAAACCAACAAATCACCAAGAAAACTAAGAGCAGTTTACAGTAAGAATGCGCGCTGTTGCACGAGGGCCAGTTTTAATCTATGTTACCTACACTGTGGGCTGATAAAGAAATATTTTGGTTCTTTTTAAAAGTTACTAGCGTTCATTAGTGTCCCTAGATTTTGGTTGCAGGAACTCCAGCTTTGCAGGCAACTCTGCGATGATCAGAGTTGGCAATCCCAATAGATCACAATTAACTTGAATAGAGCAGAATATTTACTACACAACCTGCGTGCGGGGCACGTGAGGTTTAGCTCAAGTCAATAAGCATCAATGAGACAGACAGGAACCCCGAGGTCCCCTGTGGGTTGGCTTGTTTAAAAGTGCATTAAGAGTGTTTTTTAAAATTCCTCCCACCAATAATTCATGAGGCCAGTGACTACTAACCTTGCATGTTTTGTCTATAATGCAAATTACTGTGTGTTATTTTTTTATTTAAAAAAAAAGCATCCAGCCGTTCTCTACTCATTTTTAAATTATTTTCAATGAATGTGCCTCCACAGTTTCCCCTGTGAGTGTTGTACACGAGAAATATTATAGCAATGAATGTTGTGTCCTGCTATAGAAGTCAGATATAGTAGATGGATGGTTGGATCAATACATCCAGCCTACAGCAAGTTCAACAGTAGTTACTTTACCAGCTACTTTCAAAACACTCCAGTTATGTTAACCATCAACTGTCATTCTTCTTTTGAAGCTAAAGTTGAGAGAGAGAGAGACTTATGTCATTATTTCTGTGCCCAAATTCACAATCAATGCAGTAACTACAGAAAGAATAAAATAAGAGGGAGCGATGTGAAAGGACTGGTTACGTGGCGCATATACACGTTACACAACATAGCTGTAACAGAAGACAGAAAAAAAACACACAAAATAAACCTGTGTACAGGTGAGATTATAAACACACACTTCAGAAACCGTCTCACCATAAAGAAAGAAAGAAAAAAAAAAGATTAAGAAACAAAAGTTTTAATTACATATATGTCTGTAATATGTAAGAGTCAGCTGCCAAACAGCATTGTACTCACAAGCTATGCAAAATCAAACCAGGAAAACAAACAATACATTAAACGCCAAAAGGATTACATGAAATTGAAAGATGCTTCCAAATAGGCTGCTGTTCATCAGCCAGCTGTCAAATTGTTGAGGTTTAGGTTCCCGCAGCACATAAACAAACGACTATTTCAACCAAATGGGATAGAGGATGCAAAAACACCAGTGTGGTGCTTGGGACTCTGTTGTAAAATATGCATGAGTGAAGAAGAAAAGGTGAATTTCTGCGTCTCAGGGCTCCGCAGCACTGGAGACAGGCTGCTTACATGTTTCCCCTATTAGGGATATTGATTTATCATATCTGTGCAGTCACATCAGAAAAAACACACAATATCATATTAGATACTATGTTTGGATTTTCTCCCTTTTCAGATGTGAATGCAAGGGAATGGGCAAGTCACGTACAAATGACGTCCATCACTTCAACCCTATGTTTGATGAAATTCTGATGGATAAAAACATAATGATAAATTTGTCCTGATGCATACACCAGCAACTAATGCAACATATACGTACATGCGGGCATACATGGTGCAGGAGCTCTCACATGCTGTGCGACGCATGGAGACGAATGTCACCCTAGATGTATGCATCCAGCTTTCTAACACAAAGCGTAAATAAAGCAATGGTGACTTTCATCACGTTTGTTTAGATACTATATGGAGCACCGAGCCGCAGCATTAATGTGGATTAGCGTGACCGGTGGGACACATGCAACAAAATCGATACTCCTCTAAACTTCAAAGAGAGAGGGAAAACAAACAGTGTCAACATTTGCATACAGGCGATGATCTAATTATTGTCCTTTCTTTCTTTAGTCATGGGAAAGATGTAATTACAAGCTATTTATGGCATGCTGAAATTGTGTGTGTGCTTCTTTGTAGGCTGTCAGCAATGTCAATAATTTCCCTGCTGTCACAAGCAGTGCTTCTTTAGTCAGAAATTTCTATTGAAATAAAAACTTGAGCAACACTAATTAGTTGCTTATTGATAGCCTATGTATATTAGTTGCAAAACCAATATATATATATCGTGTAGATAGGGTGTACATACTGAGGATGGGCCTGCCCTCTTTCACATAGACGGCCTTTTCAGTCTGAAATACCAAGGTAGCATTTCCAAATAGCACGTCACAGACATTGGTTTAGCTACAGTACAAACATAAAACAAGTGTAAATGACATTTACACTGTAGTATTACTTGTACTGACTATTCAGACCTGATGTCCTACCTCACCTTACACAGCTAACATTACATTAGTGAGCACGGATGGCTACATACATGTTTTCATACCACTAAAAACAAAAAGTTACATGTGTACATTTTGGTTTTAATAATATTAATATATCAATCTGTGGTGTAAAATGGAACGTTCCACCGATAGTACTGAAAAGTTGCAATCTATATGTTCTAAAATAAAAATATTTGGCCATATTCAGTGAATGTCACAACATCTATATTGATAACTAGTACAATATTTAACCGCAAATACATTTGCCAGGCAAAAAATAACACATTTATTATCAATTGATTGCAGCTTTGGATTGAAACAAACCATAGTGTTATTTACTGCAGAGATTTAAATAAAAATGCTCTCTCAGTCATACTCTCCGAGTATCCCTTTTCCCACAGGCATGCACAGCTGAAGGGATAGGAGTCAGAAAATATGAATTATGTGCATGCATAAATATATTGTCACTAACCTTAACCACTTAAATGAATAGATACGCAATCCTCTCTTTTTCCTCTCCGGTTAGGTAGGCATAAAACTGTAAACAATGGGAGCCAATCCATAAAAAAAAAATTAAATAAATAAATAAAAAAATCACATTTTGTACCGTATAATCATATTCATTCTCACCAGCTGGAGAAATCCGGTAAGGAATGAATAAATTTGATAATGTATATTTCACAATGGCTATCAAATTTGATCCAGATGAACGGGAGAAGCCTTAGATTCATAGGATTTAGGGAAGTGGAACTCAGTGTTTAAAGAAATCACCAGACTGTGGCCAATTTTATTGCCAGAATAAATTCTCATTGCTCCTCTCTGGCAGATTCTGAATAGGAAGAGAGGTTTTTTTTTTCTGTGATGAATTTGTCAAATAGATCTCTGGCTGGTAAAAAAAGTGGCTTATTGTCTCTAAAAAGGGCTGAGCTGGTAAATACAGAAAGGCTGTAGTGCACATTTATAACACAGTAATACCAGTTCCTCCTAGCTGAAACATGCAAGAATGAATAGAGTGAGGGATATTCAAATATGCTTCACTCACACACACAACAACTTTAAAATGCTTCTTGATAACGGAGCAGCGTATTATGAATCGCTTGTGCCTGCGACTAAGCAATTTTGTCCCCATTTTTGCTCAGTTGACTCCTTTCATGTTTTATATGCTGAATTATGAAAACAGGTTTTTAATGCCAAAACATTTGCTTTCATGAGAAGGATTTTAGTTTTAAAAAAAATATATATTTCACCTCAAAAAGTCAGGATTTAGCTGCAGGGCATTTTGACAGAAAACATGGCTGTTGATAGAAAGACATTTCCTGGTTCCAGATACAAACCTATAAGCTTTGGTTGTTGGATGATGTCTACTACAGACACCCTCTTCACTGTGTTAGTTATAGTAAAGTCAGCTATGGTCGGGTTTGGAACAAGACGCTGGTCTTTGTCCAATCCCATCCTAGGATTTCATCTTTGACATGGCTGATGAAAAGCCAATTTGTAAGATTAAAGTTACTCATTATACTCTGCAGACTTCACATCAAAATGTTCTGTAGCAAAAGAAAGAAAGAAAGAAAGAAAAAGAGATAGCCCAAAATCACAAAATACATTTGTCTCAGAGGGCTTTACAATCTGTACAGGGAGTGACACCCTCTGTCCTTAGACCCTCGATTCGAGTGAGGAAAAAACTTGCCCACCAAAAAACCTTTTAACAGGGAAAAAGGTGGAAGAAACCTCAGGAAGAGACACAGAGGAGGGATCCCTCTCCCAGGACGGACAGACGTGCAATGATGTCACATGTACAGAACAAATCAACACACACATACTGTACACTCCAATCAAATCCAAATACAATCCAATAAGGAAGAATCGATCAACGTTCTATTTAACTTCTGACTTTACTGAAACCTCCTGACAGGCTGAAGCTGGGTTATTACACAGCGAGCGGTTTTGGTAATAGCTTAAATTAGTAAGAGAGATGCCCCACGCAGGACAGCAGTGACAACCCCTGTTGTTTCTGGCCTTGCCTTTCATTCCACGTGCTTCGAGGTCAGATTCAACAAAAGCCAGCTTGTCAACATCAAGGTCACAGCGAGTCACACACAGCGATTTCAACTTCCACGAGCTAAAAAGCCACATTTACAGGTTCTTTGCACGTCTATGACTTTACCAGCCGATTCTGGTCACTCCGTTTCGCGCTACATTTAGCAGTTTTTCATTAATGTGCTGAAACAATTCAATAGCCTGCAATGTGTTTATATTCATGTCATTTCAGCTGTCATACAGCCCTGTTGATGTCAATCCTGTATTCTTCCTCTGTTTTGTGTAAGTAGCAATTAACTATGGCAAATTACAGCTGCACCTGTTGTGTTGGGAGTGTCACAGTGTTTATCATATTTTAGACACTTCCATGGAAAAATGTTTTAACCAAGACTGTTATAAAAAATAAATAAATAAAAAATGGGTAATTGTCAGAGTCGTAAAATAGAACGATATAGTGGAGATGCCAAACGTATGGAAACATTAAATCCTGATAACGTTAAATATCTAAAAAGATGGCAGGAGAAGTATGATTTTGTAGGAAGATTAGATGTAAAAGAATGTGATGAGTTAGTAAAAGATATTAGTGAAAAGGAGAAAAGGAAAGGTAAGTCAAGAAGAGATGGACTCTTACAGGCCAAGTTGTGGCTAATAGAAGCTAAGGCTAGACAAGCTGGTATTCAGAGAAAGAAAAAAAGAGGAAAATGTAAGTGAACAGAAAGAAGCTCAACAGAGCAGCGAAAAACAAACTAACATATATCCTGTCTTGTTTTCTGCCCGAGGCCCTCAGGGTGATAACGAGTACGTGCCATATGGGCTCCGTCCGGATCCTCCGCCTTATCCCGTGCCTCAACCTCCTCCTCCTGCACCACCAATTGCTCCGCCGCCTCCCGTCCACTTACCCCATAACCCCTTCCTGGGGGTTAATGTTACTCCACGAAAGGGAGAGGAAGGAGGGGAGGATGGAGAGCAGGAGGAGGCGAAGGAGCGGAGCCCTGGCAGGACAGGAGAGAAAAGGATCGCACCGCATGACTAACTCCAGAAGCAGGTTATGCAGACACACACATATAGAGATAGATGACATTACAGATATGAGTACAGCAACACATGATGAGGCAGAGGTAGATGAGTTTCTATCGTTACAGACAGCTGAGATTTTATTATCACAGGAAGGAACTAAACCATGGATAAAACTAGAAGTGCAACTTTCTTGTGTGATACTGGAGCCTGTAGAACAGTCGTGTGATGTAACGAAAAAGGAACACATTTTCCTTTGCAGTTAAATAGCAGTTTGAGAGTCAGGTCGGCCACAGGGCATGTAACTAGTGAACCGTTGACGAAACCACTAAAAGTAAGTGATCCTAAAACAAAGAGAACTATACTGGTTTCAGTGGCGTCATCACAGCTGTGTCCCGAAAATAGCGGAAATGTCCAGGAATAGCGGCGGTACCGGAAAGCGTGCCGTATAACTCTAAAAACAGCGGACAGTGATGACGAGGACGGACATTAAACTACTGGTACAGTTTAGATTTACGAGTAGCGTAACTCAAGAATTAATGATTAGTAAAAACCTGCATTCCTTCTGCTGAGATGAAAAATGCCGAAACGCACACACCCGACCCACAAGGATATGGTCAAAGTCCGACCAACTTTTCAATGGCAACGTCATCTAACTTAGCACAATTTACTCCCACGAGAGGAAGTCAGCTATTATTGTACGTTGATGATATTTTGCTAGCCTCTGAAAATGAACAGGATTGCAAAACTGACACTATTGATATTTTAAAATACTTATACAGAACAGGGTGACATAGTAAGCACATGTTGAAGAGTAACAGTTTTTGAACTATATATGTAAATTGTCTGTTAACAATCGGCAATGGTTGAGACAACCCATTTTTAGGGGAAATGTATAAGAACCAACCGTTAGAGCTCCTCAGGGAGCCTATTTCTCTGTAACTCATTTGGTTTGTTGCACTGTGAAACGCCCCTTTTGTAAAAGAACAATAAATTCAACTTAAACTTTTGATGCTTTGAATGCAGTTCTCCTTAGTCAAGGGTTTTCTTAAAAAAATCCTGTAACAAAGACCAAAGGACAGATGTGTTTTTCGCGGTTTTCGTTGAGTTTGCGGTATGCGTGTGTTCAGTGACTTGTTTGGACAACGCTCATTACAGAATCAGCACCTGACTGGAGAACTTATGGATGTAGTTCGGTCATCAGTCTATCAGAGCACTAAGCACACACCTTTCTCTTCCTACTGCATCCTTTGTTTTGGCCCCTGTTCACAGTGACAAAACAAAGACATGCAGAATAATGTTTCCAATCCACAGATTTCAGCCCGGACCAACATGGCGGATGACTGACAGATCATCACGAACATATTCCATTTAACCCTCTTTAATATCTCAGATAAGTATGTTTGAGGCTGAAGTCTGACCGTACCTCACTTTATCATTTTGCTGAACAGACATACCAACAGTGTAACGTCAGCTCTAACATCACACACAATATCCTGCCATGCTGGATCACAGCCGCACCTCCGACTTAAGATACAATTCTTTCATTTACTCCAAACATGACTCAGCAAAAAAGTAAAGCTAACAATACCTCGGGGCATAGTCACCGACTTTAGCAGTAAATTACTGTAAACCTTAAAAAATGGAGGATGAACAGGGACACTTAAACCTTTTATAAAAAAATTGATTGAATCCAGAATTTCTGAATCAATTTTGCTTGTACACTGTTCAAAGCACAAAGTGGCTCAATGTCAGACTCAAACCAAAAAGAACAGCGCACCAAATTAAAATCCTCAAGGTGTGCCCGCTAACTTTAACAACACCAGATACTTTTTCAAAAGCAATTATTATTTTTCCAGCTAGTCTACAGCCTATAACAGAGGAACCCTAAGAAAGTCAGCTGGGATTGCTTTAGGTTTGATTAATGGACATTAATATTCTCAGTGGAAAGAGCATTGGATAAATCAGCCTGATTACTGTATACCTCTGCGAACAGGTCTCATATTTTACTCTAAATCGCAGGATTCACGCACATTATTGAACTTTCTAACTCATCTTTGCTCTTTAATTGTAATGACAGAAACATAATATTTTCATAATATAACACACATAATAAGATCAGGAGCCAAATCAGTCATTGATACAATCAGCATCGTGGTGTGAAATGATTTGCAGCACGTTCTCTGATATTAATACAGATAGGCGTACAATTTTCATATTCTGTGGGTGGCTGACTTTATCTTTTATCTTTTTGCTATTAACCATTTCATACAAAGATAAACACATCACAGTTAATATACAGTGCAGGCAACACAACCAGGACAGGAGAGCTATCCTGATCTCAATCCTGTTAATCTAAGGATTAAAAACAAAATTAAAATTTTAAAACACCATGATGCCTGGTGATAACTACTATACACTACTAAAAGCATGAAATGGCTTTTATCAGTTAAAACTAAATTCTACAATATTGACCTGTGGCTCACTTTACTTAAAATCACTGCGACAACAATCGTGTAACCTTGAACTTAAGTGCAGTCAAAGCAAAATCATGAAGTGATTGCTGTAACAGAGAAAAGCATTTCATTGCCACCAATAAAGAGTCTGACCATTTGTGTCTGGGACAGATTCTGAATATGAGACTGGTTGAGTGGATGAACACGGTCACACTGCGTGAATTATTGTCACGTCAGGTTGCACAACGAGTATTGATGTACCGTTTCGAAGACTAGCATAATGAATGGCTTCGTGCAGTTCTGAGTATTTTTTGACATAAAGTTGCTAACTTATATTGATGGATACTAGAAATCAGCAGAAGCTGCGAGTCCTGTAATCAAGGATCAGCCAGCTGGTGGCTTGTCGGACTAAACTGAATAGCAGCGTAAAAAAAAAAAAAACGTCAACAGAATACTTTTTTGCTACAATAGAACTTAAGCCATTGTAATAATGTTATATTGTGTTAACATCCACAACATAGTTTGATTCAACAAACTCATTTATTTAGGGGTTAGATAATAAATCACTAATTGTCAATTGTTGTAATCATAGCATCTGAGGTATTATGTCACACCAGTATCATCTTTGCTCCTTATGTTGACAACCAAAACGCATTCTTCAAGTGACTAATTGTCCTATTGGTCAGCCAGGCTCCTTTCTGTATGTGCACACACATATGGCACAGTGTCAGTAAACTAGTTCATTTTGTGAAAACGATGAAACATTGGGCTTTTCTCTGTATATTCAGTATCAACCTTTGACAGAGGCTACATGAATGGATGTGCAACGAAACACAGAACTCAGTACAAGCACCACAGCACGCACACACGTTTCAGGGTTTCCGCACACGATTTGTTCACGCCGACACAGGTTAGGGACAAATCAACAACAAACCCAATTTACAAAAGACAAGTGACTGGAGTGAAATGGATCATCCTGTTACATTGACAAACAAGCAATCAGATATGTTTTTACCATATGTGTGTTTGTGTAGAGCTGTGAGTCAGATCTGTGCATGGCGTGGGATGGTACGGAGCAGACCAGCTGTTGTGTTTCTTGCTGCTGGTTGACATGTACAGGAGGAGGTGTTCAGTGATAAAGCTTTGTGTTTTGTCAGAGTTTGGGGAGGACCAATTTCCATACTTCATATCTTGAGTTAAAGTTACACGTTTGTAATTGCTGCTCATTTTAGACACAGTCTATGGCTCTAGGGTCGATCCAGCAGGGTGGTCCGGACAGAAATATCTCAGCAACTATTGGATGGATTGCCATGACATTTTTGTGGAAAGTCGTGTTCCCCAGAGGATGAACCCTAATGACATCGGTGACTTTTCCTCTAGCATCACCAGCATGTTCACATTTGTAGTTTTGAGTGAAATGTCTCAGCAGCTATTAAATGGATTGCCATGACATTTGGTACAGACATCTGTCCTGCCCTCTGGATGATTGGTAATAACTTTGGTGATCCCAAAACTTCTCATCTAGAGGCGTCATCAAGTCAAAATTACAATTTGCCCAATACTTCGGGTTTATGGAATTATCTACTGGATAGTAGTGACACACATTCTCCATCATTACTGTAGCTGATTTATGTTATGAAAGCAAAATTGGATGCACCACTCTCCCAGGCTTATTAAGCAGAAAGGTTAGCCAATTCCTCGCTGTTATTAAATTGGTGATCATAGTTTGTTTACTACTGTAAACCTTTTGCTGAAATAAAAGTAATGAATAGAACAGATCCGTTGTTCCAACCATAGCACCATCACACACAAAGTTGATGACGACGTTTTAAATGCTGCACAGCTTTCATTATTGTTGTACTTTGAGTGGCCAACACACAGACAGCAGACCTGAACACCAACGAGTTGTATGTCAAAAGCAGCAGAGTACCATATTCAACTATGGACCAAAAACATCAACGAGTAACTCTTAACAGGCCAGGCAGCGCTTTCTCCAACCAGAAGTATAAAGACAGGAAGATGATTCAACCATATCAAAGCACCATGTGGCTCTGTTTTACCCTCTGTAATACATAATTTAATACCAAGCTTAAATTACCACAGTAGAATAGAATCATATCTGATTAGGAGTTGATTAACAGTAATTGAAGGGTAATACACATAGCCGCCTATTGTAAATGGATCATTATTTGTGTTAAACAATTCAGACACATACTTTACTTATCACAATCATTTTTTAAAGACACCAACACTGAGCTTAAATTCTGACTTATTTAAATCTTAAATATTAATAGCCACCCGTCATTAAAATTGAATGCAAAGCACTTATGTTAAGGAAATGATATTCTACTACTTAATGTGCTAAACAGCAGGTGTATATTATAATAAGACACAAGAAATTCATTCCACTGGCCAAGTTATCTAAAAAAAACAAAAAAACAACATATCTAAAAGCTAATGGCTCATATTGAAGTTTAATTCAGTTTTTCCTAATCTTACAGCCACAGTTATTCAACCACACTTACACTGTAATAGTTGTGGATTTGTACTGATTTTAATGCAAAAACCTTGACGTTTAAGTTAATGTTGTTGCATTTGCCTCTACGGTACATGACTCCAATTAGTAGCACCTAGTAGTGACAAGCCTTTTTGTTAAAGCACTTCAGGTATTCATCAGCTACAAGTTAAATCACTAAGAAGCTGTCATTAGAAGGCCTTCTGTTCCTGTTTCTCTATTATTCTTTGTTTCTCTTGTGAACACAAGCTATGAGTAAGATGAGCAAAAACTTAGAAACTTGCTATTTATCTAGTTGCCATTGGCCAGTTGTATGTTGGCAAAACACATCAAACATTAGGAGGATATTATCATTAAGTCCAAAAGCTGGAGATAGCTAAAGATATTGAATTATTAAGTGCCAAGCCTCCATTCTAAACATCTAAAGCAAGCTAACTAAACAAGTTGCAGACCAAAGTGGTTTTAAAACCACTTTACAAGGTGAAACTAGGAAACTAAAACGGAAAACTACTAGTTCAGAGCACTCTTGTCAATATGCACTGGCTGTTCAACAGGTGAGCAGTAGAAATCGTGACTACATGTGGCTAGATGGGCTTTTGGAAGATCAAAGTGTCTGGTTGAAGTAAGGTGGCCAGCTGGAAGCATCACAGGAGCTTTTTCAGTGCATAGCTTGAGACCCTTGCCCCACTCAATACATACTCATCTTCAAAATAATCCTTTAATCTTTAGTCACCATATATGTACGGCCTTCCTGTGAGCAGGTGATGGGAAACAGACACAGATGTGATTTCCCAGGCAAGGAAATCAGGTAAGTGCACTCATTAGTCATATGAAGCCTCCTGCAGGGTCAAAGAGGGCAGAGATTGTGAGTAATTAAACGTGGTAAATGAAACACTAATTGAATGAGCCACCCACTGCCTCTGGTTCATGTTTAATCATATGGAGAAGCAGATAACAAAAAAAAAAAGGATTCATTTTCTTTCATGAGGGGGGTATGTAATTATGGTGGTGCACAAATTGATCACTTAACAATAAACATTAAATAACAATCAAAATAGATGGCTTCGTATTGTCTCAATTAAGAAGGAAACTCGGGGATTGAATGATTAACAGTTTCTGGGTTAATTACACCGTACCTGAGATCAAATTCATGCAGAGGAATTGTTCATCTCATTTATCGCAAACAGTGAATCATTAATCATTTATTTCAATAGTGAATATAGTGAATGATATGCACACTGAAATTTGTGCTTGTTTATAACAATTATTAACTGCAGATCTGTGTAAAACAGTCGCCCCAGGTTGTTCTCCTAGTGATTTATTGGTGTCATGTAATGGTCAGACTTGTTAGTCGAGGGTTGCAGTAATATATTTTTGATATAAGAACCAAGATTATCTGACAGCTAAATCTGAACGTGTTTTAAGAGGCTATCAAATATGTTTCTCAGTCGATTCATCTACCGGAGCACACAGCCAACACATGCCATGCAATTGATACTTATAACACAAAAAAACACTGTACACAAAACGCACACTTTAACTTCTAACGCTTCTATATATAGCATACAGTTGCGAAATATATAGCTACAGTATATTTAGTTTTTATACAGAAAAAAACATCTTTAACATCACCACAGAAGCTCAGAGTGTTACGTAAAACTGACATTAGAATTTTTGAAAAAGTCAGAATATTCAATTTAATACATTTCAATTATTGCCATTGTTGTATGATGATTAATACTTTTACAAAGAGCAGTGTGAAGTAGGTGTTGATTAGGAGTTTTTAAATGTGTTTTTTTTTTCTCAGACATTGTGTCTAGCTGAACAATGTTATAGGGGGTTGATGAAAGGAAGTAATGCATTTAATCACCACATCTTTTAAATTTCATGAAATCCTTTTTTGCATATACTAAATCACCAGCAGAACTCCTCCATTTAGTTTATATTCTTTTAATATAGGGTTTTTTTTTCCTGTTTTTTAAGCTTGAATTTAAGGACCAAAACCCCACACTTATTTCCCATTTTAGCTGAAGACACACCATGGTGTTATTTCACTTAACTGGCATTAATACTCTTTTCTCTAATTGGCGTTTTTGCCTGATTGCTCTATGAGGGAACTATCAAATCGTCTAGGCCCACCTAACAGTAGAAATTAAGGCGTAGCTACTGCATCTAAAAAGACCTGAATGTGTTGTCAACCCTTTACTGACAAGTAAATTTGCCTGGACTGTCCTCTGGACTCCACAGAGGAGGTGGGTGAGAGGAGGATGTTAGCTAAGCTGACATCCATCATGGACAACACCTCTCACCCCCTACACGACACTGTGGGGTCTCTGAGCAGCTCCTTCAGCAGCAGACTGATACACCCACGGTGTAAGAAGGAGAGGTTCCGCAGGTCCTTCATCCCTGCTGCTGTGAGACTTTACAACACCTGCACTTGATCATGTTGTAGTCTCTTGTACATATCTGTTTTTCTACTTTCTGTAAATCTGTAATTTTTCGGTAAATTTTTCTGTAAATATGTACACTGTGTTTCTTTTCCCTCTTTCCGCTGCTGAAACAAGTAAATTTCCCCGTTGTGGGATCAATAAAGTATATCTTATCTTATCTTATCTTATCTTATAAACTTAATTGGTTATGAGCAGAGGAGTAAGAGGCGTGCAACAAGTAACAAGTACATGACCTTGGTCCTGAACCTTCCAAGGACCAAGCGAGTCAGTAAATCTACATTCTCCCTAGTAAAGATAAAACCTGTTTGAACTCGGGGTTTTTTTTTTTCAACATCAAGATAAACGAGGGTTGTCACTGCTCAGCACACAGTACAGTGGCAATAAGGGCTGCATCTCTCAAATAAATACTGACATAACAAGCTAACCTCTGAGCATCAGAGTCCCCAAATAACATTCTACTTTCATTCCCCAATTCATCAGCCTGGATCCTAAACTGAAGTGAAAGTCCAAGTGGCAGGAAAATGTCAACTATTCATTTCAAACTTGAGCACTTTGGACTTGGCACATAACAATTTTCACACTCACCAAACAACTCACCATGATTTATTGCCTGCATGTTTTATAGCTTGCTTATGGTTCACTTAAATAGGAAACGCTGCGGCAACAACCATACAGTATGTCACTATACAAATCTAAACAAAACCATGACTTACTGGCAGAGAGGGATGGCATGGGTAAAATTAGAACTCTACCGTCGCCATTGTGATTTCAATCTTTGCCCGAGGGTCTTCGAAAAGACTCAAGATTTGATGACAACTGTACAAAATCACATCAGATTGAGAGTAAGTATCCTTTTAAGCAGCTGAATCCCTGTAGTACCTCATTGCATAACACTACAGACAGCAGTAAGATACCAGCTACATAGGAAGACACTGTCGCTCTGCTGATTGCATTTACAATGACAAACATGCCTCTCATTTGATTTCCTATAAGCTGGTTGCCATCAGCACCCTGAGACGGTGTATCTGTGTATGCACATCTGTTATTATTCACTCTGTCTCTCACTTTCACTCACACACACACACACACACACTCTCTCCGTCTCATCTGTCCCTCTCTTTGCCTCTCACGTAACAAGATGAACATTTTCACTTTCTCTCCCTGCTCTGAATCCCTCCATGTAGCCAGCCTCCCTCTAATCCGTTCAAGGAAGTGACTTACATTACATCTTTCTTCAGTTTAATGCACTTTAATAGCATTAAAATCTGGGTTTGCCTCTTCAGCTGCAATAAACACGCTGTACATCTTAAGAAAGCCTCTTAAGAGCAATTGACATGGCTAGTGTACCAAAACAGAAACGTACCTCGGGTGAAATGCAGAAAAACTCATTGTAAAAGAGTTTTTATTTTTTTTTTTTTTTTAATACACTAGCACCCACCCGGTGCAGCGTGGCACATGGTGTGCTGTAAACAGACACTGGGGGAACTTAGACAAAGAGCAGCCAGCTCCCTGTAGTCCTTCCTACTCACTCTCGCTGTGTGGAGGAGGCCTGCAGATACAGGAAGAACACGAGTCCCTGCCACCTTCTGTGCCACCCATGTTGTCGCTGCAGTGACAGCCAAGGTCAACGCAGGGATGACAGAGGGCTCCAGTGTGGAGATAAGACTGTCGCAAATATCTGAACCACTGTGCTGCTTTTTCGATGGAAAGAGAATCCTGCCCCTGAATTATTCAATGGGTCTCCCCCACCCTAAATAACAGCCGGCAAGCATTGTTTGACATCCCGAATGAATAATTAAGGGCTGACCTTTTGTCCCCATTAGAGGTGATAGGTTGATAACACCATACTTTCTGTTTTGAGGCTGTGAGGCGGTGTGAAGGTGCTGTGTAGGAGGACTAGGAATTTGGTGGGATGAATTGATATACACAAAGACGTAGATGCAGTCTCTGTTGATTGTTCCTGAAGCACAGCCTGAAGCCATTCTTTGTCACCACAAGTGGTGGCCAGCCCATAGGGGGCGCTGGGGAGCCGCCCTCCCTGATAAGAGGGGGAAAAAATGTCAAATATATTTTTATTCTGTTATAAATGTTGGTTTTACCCACTAGTGTTTGCTTACATGCAATATGAATTATCAGTCAGCGAGATGACGGCAAATTTAACGAGCGAGGTGCAGCTTCCACCGAATTCGGTGAGATCTTTATTTATCTACCCGTTTGCGAGAAGGACAATGGAGGAGAAAATCCAGGTTAAGGAGCTGGGACCCGACAAGCCCGAAATTTCACTACTCAGAAAGACAGACGAGCAAAGTTCGTGTACAAATAAGAACTGTCCATCCCATCCACTCACTCATCATATTACACTCACCTAAGAAACAGAAATTTACCCTTCACTCACACACTGTTGATTTGTATAGATCGTACAGCTGATCATACCCTTGCTGTAAAGTTCTGTCAGGAACTAGAATATTGTATTTGATACCCTTCCTTTCCAAAACATGGATGGAGCCTTATACAACTGAAAATAGTTAATTTACTTTATTTGTGAAACTGGTGAGATTAAAACATCATTGTTGAATTGTAGTCGTCGTCACACTTTGAATTCTTATACTGGACTAGACAGAGAAATGTATTGTTACATCAGCCCCACCAAGAATATTTTTCACCAGCCGCCACTGGTCACCACCTCCACGTTCTCATAAGAACCGTACTGTAGTTTGTACGTGACACAATAGAGGTATTTAGATTATGCCAGTAATGAGTTTGTAGTTAGCTCTGTGAATCAGACATGATGAATGTGACACACATTCAATCTCAGTACGGCTGGCTCGGTCCAGGTTGGTGGCGCTCCAATTAATTATGGTCTTCTTCCCAGTTTTGTACTTCAATCAGGCAATGAATCATAGAACGGCAACTTATATAAATCCAAAATGTTCAACTTTACAACCACGATAATAGATTTTGTTTTCATTGCCATTATGCATTACATGTCGAGTCATGGAAGGCATGTAAAACAAGAATGAACTCATCCATCCAAGTACTGTGTATGTAAAACACTTGTGTGCTGGATCTTTTTTTATTTTATTTAAACTGAAATTTCACATTTTGCTGTGATCATGAAAATCTGAGATATTTAAAAGTGTATATATGTTTCACTATCACTTTATAACACTAACAGCTGTTACCTAAAATGTCAAGCCTATCCTCTCAAAAAAAAATAAATAAATAATTTTTTTTTTTAAAAAGACACAACAAGGTCAAAAATTCAGTGGCCAAAAATGACATATAGTTACATTTGAGTGACAAGACAATATCTGGCAGCTGCGGGGAAGTGACGTAGTTGATGGTGACGATATAAGGTCACGTCCTGGACCAGGAGGAGGTGGGAAGGGAGCATGCATAGATAGTTTAGTTAGATGGCAGAAAGTGGGAAAAAGGTGGCACTGTTCAGTGTTCACTGTTGGCCTTTAAGAAGGTGAGACTGCTGAGACACAATGTTCTCCAGAAAAGGTTTCCACTGAGGTAGGGCTTCTCGGTTCCTTCACAGTGTGAGGAAGACAAACAGAGCTGTAATCTGCCTGCTGTGACACTCTCAGGAGAGAAGAACTCTGAGGCGAGCACAGATTCCTAGTTTAAGGAGAAACGGAGATTGGGTGCAGAAGATAGGCCATATTTATAGCCAGGGATCGGAATAATTCATTGTGATCAAAGTGCAGATCGTGCTCTGTTCCATTACAGAGCAGATGTGGCAGAATGAAAAGAGCACACTCTCTCTTCATCTGCTCTCTAGCGGCTTCCCAAATGGAATACAGTGAAGGCAGAAGTTATGTCTCTGAAGCTTGTTTGTCTTTGTGTGCTCTGCGTTCATTCAAAGGTGGCTTAAGGAGTGCAACACTTCAAAGATGTAGTAAAAAAAAAAAAAAAGTCAACATGTCTTCTCAATCAAACCCAAAGAGTAAAAATATCATAGTCTGAGCTCACAACTGAAGCCACGCGCCATAACGCATATACACAATGACCGCTGTGCGTCACATGGCTCCTATATGAGCATGTGAGTACAGTGGATCACAGCCAGAAGATCAGGTGTCAAGGTAACACTCGCTTTTACCGCTCTTCTTCGTGTAAATGTTCATGCAGCTTTTGATTTGATGTTTCATTTTACCTTTCTCTCACACACATCATATACTCACTTTCCCTCCTCGTTTTCTTCTTTGTTTTTTCGGTCCCTTCTGTCTTTCTCTCTTTAATTCCTTTCTCCGCACTCACACACAAACACGAAGACACACACACACACACACATGCCTGCTTCTCCCAGTTTCATTTTCTCTCCCTCCCACACACTGACACATGCGCTCTGTTTCTTTCTCTCTTTCATTTTCTGCATCTCCAACCCTTTCCTTCCCTGTCACTCCTTCAACACACACACACACACACACACACACAAGCTTCTTCATCTTCTCTTTAATTTCTTCTCCCTCCCACACTTTTCCTATCACTACTTCCATGCATGCACACACAGAGGCGCCTGTTTCATTCGCTCTCATTTTCTCTCTCTCTTTCTCTCTCACCCACCCTTTCTCTTCTCTCTCAATCACTCTCTGTCTTTTACTGTTTCTCTCAACCCGTCTCCCTCCCACAATCACACACACACACACACACTACCGGTAGTCAGTTCAGCTTCCCCTACTCCCAGCTGGGCTTGGAAAGCTCTCTACCTCTGGCCTCTCTGGGCCATCTGGAGTGCAATGTCCCTGCTCTGCTGGTCCCCTGCCAGCCGCTGAGCCTCCCAGGGTGAACACAGCATCTTCAAGCACAATTTGTACGCGTCAAAGCTCTGCTGTGTGTCCAGTGACCCAGCTGAGTGAAGTCATTTGAGTCTCACATTTCCCACCTCAAAGGAGTCTCATTCTGCCTTGATGACACCAGTGCTGCCCATCTCTCTGGGTGGAGGATGGCGAAGGAATCAATTAAAGCTGTTAAACAAAGTTACTAGACAGGTATGGCAAGCTTTTCAGGTAAAATGCAGCTTCCTTCTGCCTCTGTCTCTAGGACAGACTTTAAAGTTAAAATGTAGTTAAATTTAGTGAACACACCGATTCTATATGACACACTAATAACAGCACACACACACATACACACACACAAACACTGCCCTGAGATCTATTCTTTACTCCAGCCACAGGTTTGCCGTGTCAGAAAAATAAAATAAAATAAAAGTAATTAGCAAATGTGTGAATTGATCACTGACCTTAATCATCAATTACAAAGCTTTAGTTTGAAGACACAAAGTATTGATTGATTTTGGAAGCCAGATAAACTGCGAACCAGCAAAGTGACACACCACAAACTGCTGGTTCCTCCACTCACTGCTCCAATACAGACTCTTTACTGCACACTCATATCCCCACACATCTAACGCACAACAGTCTTAGACCACGACAGATGTACTGTAATTGCATCAGTTTAGACCCTTATCATCATCGATTACAAAGTTGTTTGTTTGTTTGTTTGTTTTTTTTTCAAAAACATAAAATTGAATTTGGAAGCCAGGAAGAAAAAAAGAATCACACTTAGTGATGGCGAGTATCAAGAGTGAATTCAACAGGCAATCAAGCAACTCAACAGTGATTGATGCTGTGAGACCAAAACTTAACAACAGATAAAGACAACAGCAATTAAAGTGGCCGCTGCGGCTTCAGAGACTGAACTACGGTCTCTGCAAAGACATGAGAGAAAACTGCTTATTTATCCATTTTACTGCGCACTAAATCTAGTTTTGGATTTACCTTGTCGAGGCTCCTAAACACCATTAAGCCGAGAAGCAGGCGGCGGAGGTGACAGTATCCTCCGCTTCTTCACTAGTTGATAGACAGGTGTGCGTGCGTCCGTCTCTTTTTGGGAAATGATGCAAGTTTATGGTTGCCGCCGTGAACGCGTCGCCTGTGCGGTGTTGAAAACGCCTCCTTCAGTTTTGATGCCACTTCGTTGATGCTCTGGCTGGAGCAAACATGACTCGCCGAGCCTGAAGCTTTTTACGGAGACTGCGGCCAATCACGATGCCTCCCGCTCTTTACTCTCACATCTTTGCGCATCTCCGGAGAGTCTCCAAGGGCCGGTGCGTGTCTGCCTGCGGGCGGCCACGGCTGCGGTAACAGTAGTGACTTTAAGACCGTCTTCTACGTGCATTTGCACCGCTCTCTTTGTCTTCCAAGGCGACGCTGATACGGATAAAGATGGGACTGTGAGTGTTCTCCCTGTGTACGGGAGCGGAGCAGTGAGAGCCGGCAGCAGGAGGAGTGTCTCATTAAACACTCTTCTAATATGGATGAGATCCGTGTCTCATTGTTATCAGGACCGTTGTTTGTTTTGTTTTTTTCTTGCCAATTTTTAATCACGATTGAGAAAAAAATAGTGCCACTGTGTGTGTGTGTGTGTGTGTGTGTGTGTGTGGTCAGGTGGTTAGGGTAGGAGACATAAGCTTCCCAAAATGGGATGAGCTGGAGGGTCTGCATGGGTGCCCTTCTAGTGAACAACATACAGAATAGTAGAATTGGGTGCCCTTTTAGTGAAAGAAAGAAAAAAAAAACCCTTGGGTGCCCTGTACATGGGAGAAAAACCCTTCCAATGAAGATACCTTGCACTAGACTTTATGATCAAGTTAACTGGTCATTATGGTAGAAATTAATGTATCCTTGGATGGATTAAATATTATTAAGGATGCATTATTAATGTATGGAGACTGTATTTTCTCTTTCCAAAGCTCTATAACTTGGAATAATTTGAAGACAAAACACAGGGATCTGCAAAATGCAGCTAGATGCAGCTAAGGAGATGAGAGATACATGTGGATTAGCAATCAGAGGGATGCCCTGCCTAAATAAAAGCTGAGCCCAGGCATGCTAACAAGTTTAACATGTTATCCTTTTATACAGAGGTGTTGTTTTCCTTTTATTCTGAAATCTGATGTCAGGTTGTCCTCGTCAGCTGTTGCAATGCAAACTGTCTGGATTCAAGGCAGAGTCTGACAGAGATAATCCATTCACAGATGTGGAAGTCTACCTGCGACAGGTTTCATGCCTCTGACAACTGTTTCATACATTCACATTCACTTACTGCAGCATCCAACACACAGTGTGTGACTGTGATAGTATTGATCTGAGGTCATGTCAAAGTCTTTTTAAATGTGATGAGATCAAACACCAACACTTTGGCCTCGCCAAAATTGTGCAAGTGAGAAGCATTACTGCAATCAAGCCAGTGAATAGCCGTCAGCCTCAGTAAAGCACACACAATGAGCTATTTAATCTTGCACTGATTCGAACTAAAGGATTTTGCCCAGTCGTTTTTTTCAAAAAAAAAAAAAAAAAAAGGGGATGTATAGTCAGAAAAAATAGAGCTTTAATGAAAAGAGGAAAAAGCCCTGTGGGATGGATATCAAAAGCTGGTGAATGTGCATAATTCATCTCAGACTATTTCATAAAGCACTGCAGAAGAGCTTTCCAACTTAACCTGTTTTCTTCATTAAAAAAAAAGAAAAACCCTCTAAATACTAGATCTCGGCACTGCACAAATAGGGAGAGTGTTCACTCGGATCTTTTGAGGCAATATGTTTTCCCAAAGTGACAGCGAGTACAGGTATTAACCTGCTTCTCTTTTCCAGCAACAACCTGAGGGACTGTGAGAAAGGTTGACACAGTGGCGATATCAGCCTCTAGAAAATGACTTAAAAACATCTTGAGACAACAGACAGTACGTTACTGTTCATCATATCAACTGTTTAAAAGTAACAGATAGATGTGTGAGGTGTTGCGCAATATTTCAGGCTGTTAACAACATTTATGTTCAAACACATATCACGTATAATTGAATGTCACTGTGATTTTGTCAGTATTGGTTTCTTTTTTTTATTCAGGGTGTGGCTGCTAAAGAAAGCGTGAGGCTCCAGTCGACTCACAGCTGACACTCAACATGCTCCTCTTGACTTGAGCACACCCCCCTCTGCTGGTGCGACGCAGCAAAGAAAACTCTTCTTTAGGCTGTGTTTGGCTGCAAGGAACTATGGGTACAAGTCCAAGAACACTAATTCAGACTCACAAGAAAGGCTTTTTCTATCCACTGCAGCACAGACAGGGTTTATTGTGGAGACTTTTTAATTCACAAAGCTGGCTGCATGTAAGTGGGGCAAAACATCGCCCAAGTCCTGAAGATCTAAGAGGCAACGGCACGGCAGCCGCAGCACGTCTCTTCTGGGACTGTGGGCCGTTCGCTGTGTGTGGTATCAGCAGACCTGACTAGAAAATATGCTGTAAACTATCTAAGAAAACTAGTGTTAGCCTATTTTTGCATCAGGAAATCTGCGTATGTGCTTCTGAATATGACTTTATCAGGCATCATTTACAAAGTAATGCTGTGATTACCTCAGAAAGCATCCTTGTAGTCGCAAACCTGATGTCGTTTGTACATCACTCGTGCATCAACAGATTCTCATTAAATTAGGACAATTTTATAACATTGTGTTATTCTTATGTTATAACTGAGTGTCAAGTTAACAGGGGCATCCTGCAATGGAAGCATCCACATATCTAATGTGCTTTAATGAACACGTAGTCAGTTGGACAGCTCGCCTCTGATGGATTTTGAAGGTTGTGAGTCTTGTCACAAATCCCTGGCCAAAAGACAAACAACCCCTTCATGGCACACTCATCAGTTTCATCCTCTCACTGCTCATCATTCATCCAACTCTGGCATCTGGTGTTACTCATAATCAATAGTGTCGGGATCAAAAGTCTGCCCAGAGCAAACAGTTGCCAATTATATAGCACACACAGAATATTGTTACTGTCACGGAAAAACTTTTCTTTTCTTCTTAAGTCGAAAGTGAAAGTTTCGTCATTATCGTCATTCGCAGGACGCGGCTGTATAAAAAATAAAAATAAAAAATGCGATTGGAGGAAAAATTCGGTGGAGGGAAAAACAGGATTCTTGTTTTAATTGCTTAAAAAAAAATCTTTGTAAATGTTCATTTGTTCTCAACATCTAGCCTGCATGATCTCTGTTTACTTTAAATGTACTTGTATGTTCACGCTGAATTCAGATTCATCTTTTATTGTGAATTCTCCGCATTAACAGATTTGTAGGGCTATGGATCTCAAAGTAATGAATGATTCATTACATTCTGACACAAACTGCACCCCGTGGTCCAATATTGCCTTACATAATCTTCCTCAAATTTATTACAGACTCAGCAATGGAATAACTCTGCAGTGCTTTTAAATTGCTCTTTTGGCCCAGCTGCCCTTTGATTGATTATGATAAATGGGCGTGAGCAACAGTTTAATGAATTACACTGCCCAGAATAAATCCAAGAGTCTCCATCGGAGCAGGTTGTTTTATCCGTTGGTATTGACTGGGACACAGACAGCATACAGACCATTTCATCACAGGTCATAGCCTCAAAGGTTGAATGTTTTCACTGTGGCGAGTCAGACTTCTGGGAAAGTGGTGATTTATCAAAGACATGCAGCAGAAAAAAACCGGGGGAAAAAAAATGCATCCAAAAGATAAGAGTTTGCAAATGTTGGCACTGCAACCATGTGGAAGTAATTAGATATGTGTGAGAAAGAATGTCTGAAATAAAGCTTAATCATAGAGATCATAGAGAGAGGGCATTATCACAACATTATGTGATATTGAAATACAGGCAAAAAAAAAAAAAGAAAGAATCAACTGGTTTCAATGCTTTCCTTGTAACTAATTTTGCTGCACACAAAAAAACTCTGTGAAACTTTATCCTTTACTCCTCTGATGAAGACAAATGCATTTCTGCTGCGCCTCATTTGAGGTTTCCAGTGAGGGTGCACTAAGCTCGAGTCAGGCCCTGGATCAACTGACAAGGCAAGGCACCGCGTGGGCAGCCAACCCTTGGTTGACTACTCCAGTATTAGGGTGTGGACAAAAAGCATCAAGCATGAAGATGTGTACAATGGGTAAACCATAGGCTATACATTTTACTCGATGGATGCCAATTTTCTGCGAATGTTAATATAGACAGTACAGGGAAATGTGACTGAAACTGACTTCACTATCGGATATAAACTGTGTTGTTGTCCGTGAAGTGCAATGTTTTTATGCCGTTTTATATTTTCGTCGTTGCACAGCCTTGTTTCCTTCTAACTTCTGATATTTTTTTTCTTCTGTGGCCTCTTTTGTCAGGGAGGAAAATAAACGGCCTCGGTGGCTCTAAGAAGCGGTATCTGTTTCAGTGCACTTGCCTGCAGACTGGGTGATGTGGTCAGGATGGCTTTATTTGGGTTAGGAGGATTCATGTTTGTGTCAGGAGCACAGGATGACCTGTCTCTTCCAGAGAAGTGTAAAGTGATGAGTTGTGACTTCACTTGTCCGCCGGTCATATATCTGACTCCAGTATCTGCCAGATTCTGCTTGGCACCCGGCTACCAATTTGCAATAGTTCAGGAGGAGACAGGGTGAAAATGAACATTAAATATTGATTTCGGGTTGTATTGCAGGCTGGGACATCTTTCCAGTTATGCAAGCGCTTCTCTGTGATTCCATTTGCTATTAATTATTTGTTGTTACAGCTGTTTATGAGGCAAAAAATCTTATCATCACTCTGTCTGTGTTACGCATGTGTTACACATTGCAGTAAATTTAAATGTGGCTTTGTATTTACATATTCTTTCTGCTGTGTGAAGGTAAATTGAGCAGTTAGTTTGTTAAAAAAACAAAACAACTCTGCTTTTGTAAGTTTAAATAATCCAGAAAGAGAATCTAGATGAGTCATGAGTGATTCCTGCTTTGAATTAAGGACTTCACTGCTTCCATCTCCATTAATGCTAATGATTGATAATGTGGCTCCAAATTCACAATTTCCTCTGTGGGTTATAAAGATCGCATATGTTTCACATTTTTATACCCCCAGTGCTTTATCTGGTAACGCACCATCATTTCATTGTCCATTGTTCATTGAGTGAGCGCCTCTCAAATACTCTCACAGAACATCAAACATTAATTTGTGATGTGCAAAGCTCATATTCTGCGCTGCTGGGATTTTGTCTCTTAAAACTGAATAAATACTGATTTCTAAAAGTTTTCATCTAACCAGTGCATAGTGGCTCTGACTCATGTATCTATATTGTTGACAACATTTTAATTGTCAGCATAAAGTTCTGTATTTAGCATTTTTAAACACTGTATATCCATCCCTCATTAAGAGGAACACAGGAATTCTAACAAATAGTCTAATAAATATGGAAAACTAAGATCAACTTTGTGAATTTTCTAATCTCTCATTTTGGATTGAGAAAACAGATTTTTTTTTTTCATACTCATGTCCTTAAGGGCCAAGAACATTTCTAGTGAACACAAATAATGAAATCTCTATGTGTGCAGGTTAACATATGCTCCACAAAACAGACTTGGTCTTTTTTTTAAAACTTCAATAATAGCTTCATATTTCAGCTGCATATTGAACAGAGTATAAATATCTAAGGCAGCGAGGTTCTGGCATAAGTGCCAGTGGACGTGGTCCGTCTCTGGTGAATTCTTGGAAGCAGCTAAGGAGCAACACGTGCTCACTGCCGAGGGGAGCACTTTCATACCGCACTGCAGCAGCCATCTGCCAGGCGAGGATGGTGCCTCTGCATATCATCACCTTAAATCACATTGTCTCTCAACACACACACACACACACAGGCCATAAGAAGAAATTGCATCGGATTAAAAAAAAATGTTTTTTTCTTTTCTAAAGTCAGGGTTTTGTTTTGAAGTAGAATATCTGCTGTCAAGAAAATACGTGATAACTAACAGCAGAAATATCATTTTGCAAAGATGAGCAGATAAACAAGCAGGTCTATATTCTATTAAATAATTTCTTTTTCTTTTCTTTTTGCTCCATGTTCCAACATTGTTACATGGAAAATAAAACTGAGCCTAACTGAAAATAAAACAGTGTGAACCTCTTCACACCCATGTTAGCTTACTTTCTAATTTTTATATTTATTTTTTTAGCATTGGCTTCCAGAGAAAGTGCCCTGCAGGGTTTCCTACTAGCATTACCTTTGGCGCTTTCTTTTTTTTTTTTTTTTGGGCAGGACATTTTCCCCATGTCACAGCAGGTTGTAGAGAGACTTCTGACACAAACCTCAAACTGCCTAATGAACCCAAAGGATCCACAGGACATGTTAAAAGCACTACAGGGCAGCCATGGCACTCAAGACAGCTCCTCGTCTTGTCTAAGAGCGTCATTTCAGCTCTCTGGGGCTCAAACTGCACGACTGACCTGACCCAAATGAAGCCATTCTATCCTTTCAGCTCTCCCCATGGAACCACAACAACAAACGCTTCCCGAGAAGTCGCGGCTCTAAGCCCTCCAACCGTTTGAAATCTGACTGACGCTGCAGAAAGTGCAAGTATTTGTACTCTCTACCGCAATATTGGTTTTGTCATTGGTACACGGTCAATTGCTTTGAAACCACATTAAACAGCTGACGACGCAGTTTTTAACTAAAACATAGCCAGGTGCTCTTTAGGACGAGGCGATAGCTCCTGCACGAAGAAATGAGAAATGCTGCTTCTGCTGCTCGACAACGCAGCCAGCCACGCCCAGTGAAGCGCCTGCTGCTACAGTCTCAACTGTGACAACTCAAGAGAGTGTTGATGCCTGGTAGATCAAACAAAGTGCTCGCTGCAGTATGGATGAGCTTTACAAAGTTACTGTCACCTGTGCAGTCAATGTATTCTGCGTTAATTGGAACTAAGTGTATGGTGACTGCTTGGAGCACACGTTCAGCAGTTTTGTTTCCCTATGGGTCGTCTGCAGACCATCATCGGGTTCCACAGAGGAGGATAAGGTTATGTGCTACTGTATGTCTATGCCCTGGACGGGCGACGATGGTGGAGCTATAGTTTTATAAGATATATACTACTATAACTATAATACTGCTATAATACTGATGCTGCTTTCTGCAGTTGCGCACGTGGGAAATGGGAAAAAGGGAAGACAGAGACTTTTGCATCTGCTGTAAACAGAACACATTACACAACTTATCCTCAAGTTAAATATCATAATTCTGCGCAGGTCTCAAATACAAAAGGAATTCACCATGATGTTGTTATTTCATGGCACTTACTGTAGCAGGTAATTTGGCTGGTAAACTCCCCAGTTTAAACTATTTGACTTCAGTTTGTGAGCGACGCTTGAGGACGTTTGCTCCTGATGCAAAGAGTGTTTCACGGCATATCTAATTCAGAGCAGGTGATGCTCATGAAATATGCACGTTATTGGCTATTATCTTGGAAATCACAAGCCTACTGAAAAGAAGAGGTTGTAACAAGTGTGCTTTCAGATTTGTTTCTCGTCACAGTACAAATGGACATTTTTATGCGTGACCATAGGAGTAAATATGCTGCATCTTTATTAGGCATGCCCACTAATGTAATATCATCATCACCATCATCATCACCCCTCTCATTATCTAATCTGTCTTAAATGTTAACAGATAAAGAAAAGAAGCTATATAAAAACTCTCAGCTCTGACCGCTACTTTTGCCTCCTGATAAGAGATAAAATCTCGTCTGTACTTGAGGGCGTTCTGTTCAGTCCCGTACTCCTCGGCCCACTTGCCTCCGTTGTATTAGTTACCCTCCTGAGAGGCCGAACAGCAGCTGTCCTGAGCCAATCATCAATCACTGTGTCCTCTGGATGTGGGCGCAGGAAAAGAGCAATGAGGAGCAATTCTATCTATAAGCCTCCAGAAGCAGTGAGGTGGTTCAAGTTGGTAATGAATTGAGTCAACAGGTTTCTCTAAAACTCACCTATAATGTTGGCTTTAAATTTGTTAAATCTATTGCAAGCCTCCCTCTGGTCTATTGGGTTTGTCTTTTAACTTACATTGATGCCCCCACCAAACATAATCCTGGCAACAATTGATGTTTCCCTCAAAATGTAACATGCAGAACAAATCAGTAAAGATAACCTCTAAGATAAGATAACCTCAGGGTTGCTATTTCTTGAAAAAGGGTGCAGTTTATTAGCAGAAGGAAAACCTTAGCATTTCTTCAGAGAAGAGAGATAGATGCAAAAAAGCTTTTAGACAAAATCAATAACTTGAGAGACGTGGGCAAAAAGACCTGCGTAAAGACAAAAAAAAACAACAACAAAAAAAAAAAGAGGGCCACAATAGCAGAGGATCATCGTGAGAAGCTGCAACAGAGTCAAAACTCTGCAATCATTTTGTAAATTTTGACCTTAACTTACTGGATTCATTAAAAGTTACATTTAAAGAAGAGTGTATTAGCTTTTTAAAAATACATACTTCTGAAGTAAACATGTCGATATCACACGTGTACCTTGTATGACTTTGCAACATGTGCAGAGGAGGCTGAATGTGAAAGGGCTTCTACACACTCCTGTCAGTAAATCATCCAAAACGCCTTAGCTTCATCACATCAGAACGGAGCAGAGCGGAGCGGCCTCATTTTTAAATGAAAACATTTTCAGTATGGATATGGACTCCTCATTTCATTTCATTTCTTTATTTCTTTATTTTGATGCATGTGTGCAGCATTCATCCTCTTTGGTGTGCGGAGAAATGGCAGTGTTTTGAAACTGATTCCATAGACTTCAGTCACTTTTATCTTTTCACAGGAGCTCGGCTGTCAGGAGGGCTGCCTGATATGACTTTAATCAGCAAATTGAATAGGTGTATCCGGCTTATCAGAAAAAGGCTCTCACACACGATAGAGCTCTGGTAGAAGAGTGCTTCAGCTTAGGGCTGATCACAATGAAAGGAATATTACCATACTTTTCTCTATTGTAGATTTATATGTATTTATTCAGCTGCTGGCTCTGATGCAGCCCTTAAAAGTTCCTCTGTTGGGCTAATTAGAGCTGCGCTGGCTTATCCCACCGACTATTGTGGTGGTTATGGAAGCTTGCCTACTGGGACACACTATTTCTCACACAGTAAGCATCTTATTTTCCCTAGATATCACTGCTGATATAGCTGTAATGGGAGCAACAGTAAAGTATTAGCTGTTATATTCTTAATTGCCTGCAAACAGCTTGTGAGGCATCTTGCCCAATGACATGCTGTGAGAGAGGCTCGAAAACTAAAAATAAAGTATGCCACGGCCACAGCAGTTTATTTTTTTTTAATTTCCATTATCTGTGGATCAATATGAACCCAAACAATGGAGAGCGAGTTTACAGTCCATTTGACTTGCACGTGATTGTAACGTGGAAGGAAACTGACACACCTGGATGTACAAAGTCAACAAAGAAAGCCGGATGAAACCTACGGCCTTCTTGCTGCGGCGTGGCAGCTCTTACCGCTGACCCACAATGGCTCAACGGCATTGTGTCACCACAGTCAAGCTGTATCATGCCATGACGGATGGAGGACAGTTGCGCTGTCTCTCCCTGCTGTGCGCTAACCCACCTGACTCATTTGCTTGACCTTGACAACAAAGTCACTGTGACTCCGACAGTGTGTAGATGCAAGCGCCCTCAGGAGACGGGCTAACCACAGCATTCACTAATCCACTCTGTAAGAATCCCTACAGCCCGCTCAGGTTCTGCAACATGTGAGCAAATGTTAACAAAGAACAGTCAAGTGTTGTACAAATGAGTGGAGGCTTTTAAAAAAAAATAAAAATAAAAAATAAATCTGTGGTTTCTCACTATTATTATATTCATGTCTGTGCTGCCACTAAACAGGGAAAGACATGACTTAATTATCTGCTTCACACATAATTATTTATTATTAAATACAAATTCTGAGGTAATCTTTCATCAAAAATAAATTAAATATGTACAGTCCTCTCTTTTGTGATACGATGGCAGGTGGACAATTATAAATCTATCACAGAAGGACAGAGTCCTGCTAAGCGTCTTTGCTGCCTTCATTCCTCCACTACAACAGAACAAAGCCCTCAGGATAATATGTCCATGGAAACAGTCTGTATCCCTGAAGACCTGCATGGTAATTAGCTTGATGTTAGCCGTCTTTTTCCAGCATATGGCACATTAAGATTAAATATGCATGCATGGCTTTGACACTTACCCACTGTCTTTAAGATGCAACACCTGCTCGTTAAAATGAGTAAAGAAGGGAAACTGGACAAAGTGACATCGGGGTTGACCGACAGAGATTAACAGTATAAGAAAGTTACATTGTTGAATTATTATTGGATGTTGTTATTTTGTGATCTTGGAATAACAAGGCGTTGTTTTCTTGTCATCATAGGATAATTTTTGATTTTGCAGTATGACAAGATTTCATTTCATTTTTTGTTGATCAAAATCTAAACATAACATAAACTGTCATTTACATTTTTTTATTATTTTTTTTCTCTTTCTTCATTTCCTCCCCAGAGTGTCAGAGTATGATATTACATCACCATGCAGGGAGGCATCTATTGCTCCTTGGCTGTTGCCTTTAATCAGTGACCGATAAATGTAATAATTAGGTTGTGAGACATGAGAGACTGCTGACTTGCTGACTGAACTCCTCATCATTAGGCTGTTTTGCTGCCTGTCCCGACTGTTTAGATGTTAATTTCTCTCTCTGCCTCACTGTCACTTAGCAACAATAAGCATGTGTATTTATTTTTGTGTGACGCCCTAAAGTTGTCAGCATTATTTATATGACTTTTTAAATTTAATTTGTATATAAAAGGGACACCACTACCAAACAATGCAAGCAACATAAAGCAAACAAGGAAAAAGCATTCATTACACTATAAATAATCACTTTGATTTGACGATTTGATATTGGAAGATACAAAGCTGGTCTATTTCATTGTATGTTGTGTCTGATCATACTTAATAAGGATGGAGGCACCAGAGGTGACTCAGTAAATTCCAGTAGGAACTATTGGACTATATATATACTATGGATCAACCTGAAAATAGCTTGATTTTCCATCAGGTTTCCTTTGACTTTTTAGTTGCTTTTCAACTTCAACAACCCGAGTCTGACTAACCCGTATTGGTTCGTCAATAATTCAGCAGCATTGCGAGAAGGGTATTGTGACTCACTGCAGGAGGCGGCTGGAAACAATTTAAAAGCAGACCGCTTTATCTTCCAGGGCTGCATGTTGGTAAGGGACTTCGGTTTGTTAAGAGGAGAGCACAGCCATTAAAGTATTCAGTTGCAACATGACACTCTTGTGGCACCACTAAAGAAGAAGGGAACCATTGGTTGCTTATGAGTATTGTTCGACATCCTGCGCTCCAAGGGAGCCCTGTGCTGATGATGAAAGTTGAGGTGTTGTCTGCTCTGCCCCCAGGGTGAACACTCCTCTCACCACACAGATCCAGGCATGGTTTGATATCCACAAGCTTTTGATCCTGCCATGTAAGCAGTGCTATATGAGGGAGGGGGGGGGCCCTGCTGTGAATATGAAAACACAGAGCGCCAGTGTTTAATAAACAACTGCAGAATGTGAAGATTTTCCAGTTTGATAATTACTCCATGATTATTCACATTTGCTGGGGAGAGGAGCAGCTTTTGTATGCAATGCATCTTATAGAAAGATATAGTATACAACAGACTGCAGAACCTATTCAGATCATGTCTGGTGATTTTCATATGCTCCCATCAAAAGCATGAAAAAAAAAAAGATTGCTAGCAGGTGTTAAAAGATAATTATACATACGGTTGTTTTTGGTTTGTTTGAGCACATTCATGTTTCCCCCGCAGTTCATTATGCATGAGAGTAACGGGCAGAATTTTGGATAAGACCACTGTTGGCCAGAAGGTTGACCTGCTCTGTCCAACTGTAAAACACACTTAGTGTTTGGCAAGATAGCTTACACACTGCAGGGCAATGGCACATGTGTACCGTTTCTGTTTCTGTTGAGTATAAAATTGTGATTTAATTGTGACTCATAAAGGCTACACGGTAACCAGAGTAACAGTAATCCTTTTCTAATGTATTAAGACTGTTGATCGTTTTGGGGTTTCTTTGCTCACAACTTTGTCCAAAAGCATAAACGTATTAAGTGAAGGATAATAAAAACACCACAACATGACTAATTGTGTAATAAATATAAACACGAAGAATATGAAAGCTAATAATGGCCATGAAGACGTGAATCTGCACAAAAAGGTAAAATAAAATTGAACTAAGGAGGGACTATATAGTAAATAGTGTTTAAGAAATGAGTTGTTCAGGGTTTGATTCAGAGTTTATCAGTGGTCAGTTTGTTGATGTTCCCTAGTAACTAATCATTACATATTCATCATCCCTAATAACTCCCAATGGAGAATTCCATTGGGAGTTATTAGGGAAGTACTTATTAACGATTCATCAATTATTAATCATTACTGATTTGTTGCTCACTCCTTCCTAAGTGACTACTCGCAACTGTGTGCGCTGTATTGTAAAGTGTTAGAATATAATATGTAAAATAATATTAATAAAAACACTACTACTACTGTGATTACTGCCATATTATGACTGTTAATTGTAAGAATGATAATTAGAATAAAAGCACAACAAGAAGCTTTATGGTACTTTTCAACATTGCAAATCAGCCCTACTTCTTTGACCTAGATCTGTTATCATCAGGAAAAACATACAGGTAGATAAAAGATCTGCTGGCTAGCAATAGATAGATAATAGTGTTAAATGTAATAAAACTAGACCTGCACACTTTGGGCAGAAAATCCTTGAAAGAAATATTGCGGTTAGAATTACCTGTTTCTATTCTAGCATCACGTATGTCATCCCAAAGCATGTTTGGTTCAAGCGAAAACTATGATGCAGGTTCAAATATAAGTGAGACAGACATAAACACGCTAGGATTTAATCTGTTCTGACATCATTCAGCAGTGAACACTGACCTCTGACTAGTGGGTTGGAGTACCACTGGATTCAACTCTGAAAGCTTGTCACAGAAACACTTTTGTGGGTTGTAATCCTCATATGTTCTGCTTTTAGGGAGAAACTTGTCAATATATACTGTCAGAGAGCCTGTCTGCAGCAAACCTGTCAGTTTGATGAGAAAACTCAAAAGGCAAAATAATGTTTTCCTGTGTGCGTTACCACCCCGGAGCAATCAGTGTAGTTTTGGGGTTAGCTTTTTAAAGCAATAACACAATTTTGAATCAGTTTGATCCCTGACTACCAAATGGACCAGTGGGCCAGTATGTGTTATGAAATGCAGCAGTAGCAGTAGCAGTAGCATATTAATATTGTAATAGGGTTTTTATAAATATCGGACATAGAATACTTGTTACACAAACCATATCTATATAGCATATAGCTTTTATAAGTTTTGTATGTTACATAAGAGAACTGGGCCTTTTGACAGTTGTAGCATTAAACCTTGTTTGAATCATCCTTTTCTATTGCATGTAATCTCTGTAGAAAAGCCCCTGTGCCCAGTGCTATAATTACAGCTGCAATATGCAAACAAGACCATCTTGATTACTTGTAATGATCATCATTTTATCATTTTCCACTTAACTGGTAATCGGCTTTTCAGATGGTTTTCATCTTTTGAAAAAATAAATAAAATTTGGGTCTTTCCAGATTTCACATCTGCACCAAATCAAAAGTAAACACAGTGTGCGGGGGATATGTTGCGAGGAAAAATCACAGGTATGAACTAGAATTAAATGGTATGAACTATGTTTAACCATATAATTACAGACAAATCAAGTAATGCAAATAAATTCACTTGGGCGTAACAATATTGAATTGATTCTTAATTATGTGCCAGCCCAAAAGAGTAAAACAAAGAGAGATTTCAGCCTCACTCACAGCAGTGTGCACTTTCAGGCTGAGAATGAGGGTCATAACGAGATAATGGCCTACACTTGGATCCCTCTGGATCATTTAAACAGAATTAAATGACCATCACTGCCCTCGTACATCAGCTTAATAGCAGGGATTTTCTCATGCGCTTAAACCTCCTGTGACTTTTAAAGGTATAATATGTAACTATTTTGCATTAAAATGACTGGAAGTGACTAGACCTGTGTTGTATATTATATTGAGTTGTGTATTTATATTATCCTAATTGTTTCCAACTATGTTCAAACCCAGAGAAATCCATAACATTAATCAAGGTAACATCCCCTTTATCTACTGAAGAGTATAAAAGATTATGATTATAGTACATACACATAATAAGGCATTTTAAAGGGAGCGCAGGTGAGCTGAGCATGTAGCCCACAAAGTGCTGCCCAACTCTCATAAAGCATTTTAAGTTTTGCACTGACACGTTTTATTTTGTTTTTTTTGCTGAGTGCACATAATCAACGTGTGTGATTCAGTGCTTGCAGAGTGGAAATTCCCTAAAAAAAAAAAAGGTTCAAATAAACAAACTAACCCTAAATTATTACATTAGTTTAAGAATATGTTTGTCTAGTGAACATGGCCTACATGAAAATACCATGGTGAATATATATATATATATATATATATATATATATATATATATAATCTCACTTGAAGCAGAAAGACATCTTCCTGACCTTCACACTTTGGACTGAAGTTAAATTGTTGACAGCGATCATTATCATCTACACATTGACGCTTTTTGCTGGACTGACAACTCAGGTTTGGAAATGAGAAAATATGGCCCTCTGCTGCCTGTTAAGAGACAAAAACTATCTGCACTCCCTGTGTGTGTGCCTGGAGGCAACTTGGACTTTCCATAATCACTCAGACTGCAGCACTGGAAGGAATGACTGACAGCAGGACACCCATGGTACATGTACTGTAACGCACATGTCATAACTGTCTATTTTCATCTCCCACAGCATTTGTCAAACTCATATTCATATTTGTACTGTTTGTCTTACCTCAACAAACCAGTTCCAACTGATCTGGTATAAAGTGAGAAGAAGAAATGGCAAAGGAGAATGAAGATTATTCCGCCTTTGGCCTCAACAGAGTCATATTATTATTATATTCATCACATCGTTAAAATATTTCATTTACGGTTTCATTGTGAGTCGTAATCTGATAATACTGTAATCAAATGCATTGTGCTTATGGTGTTAGGAGGAGTAATAAGGCTGCAATGTGTTTGTGACTGCAAGCAATTAAAAAATATTTGAAATGATAATTCTGGACTTCATCAACACACACAGATATGATTTAAGTTTCTTTATCACATTTAAAGTGCTGTACACATAAGCATTACCGTAAGCCTTGTATTATGTACAGGTTTCACTGTAGGAAAGTGCAGCATTATTTTACCCTTTAATCTTTGAATAAGAGATTTGCATTGTTTGGTTATGTACCGCCCATGTGTGCTTCTCAGGGCTAATTGCCCTCATCCTTCAGGGTGCTTGTGAACATTACCGACTCCAGGATGTGCTGCTTGACACTTAAGCTGTTTGCAGATGGGTAATAAAGTGTGCTAAGCTCATTTGAGCCTTGCCTTTTAAATGTTCCGCTCTGCACCGGGGGAGCTATAAAACCGCATCACTGCTCATGTGAGACACGTTCTTGTGTGGAGCCAGAAATCACTACTTAGTCTTTCCATCAGATTAGTTTGTCCCTGTACACCTGTAAGATATATTCGAGCGTGTACTACGGATGGATGGATAAGTAGGTAGATAGATAGATATCTAGGTGGGTAGGTAGGTAGGTAGGTAGGTAGGTAGGTAGGTAGGTAGGTAGGTAGGTAGACACTGAAGATGTGATTAAGAACAATATTGGTCTGGCTGTACTACTCTGCTTTACGTAAATATTCAATACAATGAAGTAATTTACTTGTACTGTTCACATCACTTTTAAAGAAGACACTGTTGGGAACATTCAAAGCTTATATCAGCCAATGAAGATTATATGAACTCATGTGTTTGGCTGATAAGGAGTCTAATGAGTGCCATTATCTCCTGATCAATACATCCGAATGTTTACAGCACAGACTCATGTCACCCTATTTATCCCTTTAACGGCTGTAACCTGCACCTGTAACCCACTCACATTGACTACACAGATTAATGGCGATATTTTTCACGGGGCAAAAAAAAAAATGATTTTGATTTTGTATTTGAATGAGCTCCCCATGAGTAATAAATGGTGTTCAATTGGAGACACACATTTACATCATTACTGTTTACTGCCGTGTCAGCAGCTGTTTTTCTGCATATGAAGGAAGTTTGAGGACACCAAACAGATTACAGTCAGCTATTTGAAGTCTCTATGCCACAGGGAGATCATTACTGTAAGTGGACAGACACAAGTGATGGTTCTGTATGATTATATGAACAGGAATGGATGGGTATATTTTGTGTTTATCACTTAATATATTCACAATTCTGTGTTGGATTCAAATAGACTTTAAAACAAATACCTTCTATTGTCCTTTATTTACTTATTAAGTTGCGTTTTCCACAGTTTATTAGGAGGATATTTTGGGTGTTAACATCAAGCAGCTACAAAATGAATGCCATTTTAATCTGTGGCTAAAGACAGAAAGCTGTCACAGTGTTGTTCAGTGTCATATATGTCCAACACTAATATCTAAGCAAGAAATTAGGTTGCATGTAAATTAATTGATTAACGTTTCTATAAGTTTAGGCAATTAAAAGTTAGTAAAAAAGACAACATGCACCACAGTTTGAAATTAGAAATATGCTTTTGCAAAGATACATATAACCACATCTACAAACCTATGCAGAGAAGGGTGTTATGGGTAACTGTACATCGCAGAGGCTAAAATTTCACAAAGCGATACCTGAGCTAACTGGTTGTTCCAACTACAGTTGAAACATTTGAAAACTGACAATAATTCACGTTTTGTTACACATGTCATATGCAAGTATGAAAGAAACAGCACAGCAAACATCTGGGAACGACTCCCGTCCAGAGAAGCACGTTTGAGCCTGAGGATGTTTCGCTACAGTCAAACTACAACATCATATGCATCAGGCTGCTTTCGCCTTTCGCTACTTACTGACAGCAAGAATTACTCTCAAGATGCTTGTCAAGCTACTGTGAATATAGGTGCTTTGAGGTGTTTATACAACTGACCAATGTTGATGTATTTTATTTATTTTTTATTTTTTTGGGTGAAAATAGTCTTGTATCTGAGTCTGTCTGTTGTTTACTGTCTAAGCTGCCTCTGTGAAGTATTTGTAAAGAGCAACGTAACACATTTTAATCAGAGATGTCTATGTCTAATTCAATTTAAAATACAACCTACTAGAACAAAGGGGTTGTGCTCCTTAAATATATATTCATTTCATGGCCATACCACTGCACATTGTGCTGGCCCCACGTGACGCACGTCTCTGTGCATCTTACCTTCTTTGATCCCTTGAGTCCAAATATAACCATCCCATCAAAAACGTCCCACTGACATCTTGTTTACTGCAACCCAAAAAGAATTCTGAACCATGAAACATCAACTAATTTTGTTGGCACGTAGAACAGGAAAAATAAATGATGTTTGGAGGCGAGCCTAATTGTATGTCAGCTTTGATGTTATAACTCTTTTAGAAAGAATTTCATGTTCTTAAGCAACTAATTTCATTGCACGAAGTTAAAGAGCGCACTCTCTGAGCATGCTTTTATCTTGAAGCTGTTTTAGAGGAGAAGGTAACTTTTGCCATTGTTTTATTCCAACATGTGGTCCTGCATGCAAACATTACTTGTGAAAGCAAAATCTAGTGATCTTACTTTGTACTTAATAAAATATTAAATATTACATTATTATTTCTAACCAGCAGAGACATCAGAAAAAAATTATTTAAACTCTAACGTAGTTCCTGTCTCTGTGGGGAGAGGGAGATTCTCTAAAACTCTTACATTAGAAACACAAGCGGAGTCTTTTAATCAGAGGCGCTGAACTGTATGTACCATATTATAAGTCTCACTGATAATGGTTCAGAAGCATTATAGAAGCTCCTACAGTCAAATAGAAAACTTGCTGCCGTACAGCAATAACTACTGACACAAGATCGGTGGGTGATAAGGGTGTAAAAGCACAAAGGACATTAAATAAAATATGTAACATGAATAATAAATGTAGAAATATACATTCAGCATCATCAATGGCAATGTGCAATCAAGTCTGCTTGCTTCTTGAGGAGTTACAAGACTTCCTTTCCTCCGCAGATTCAGTGTTTATATCAATCCCATATCACACGCGGTACATCGCATCTGCAGAAGTGGGTGTGTTAGTCTGTGTACTGGTTGAGTGTATATAATGAGAGCTACTTGACTGGGATGAACACTGTAGCGATACAGTGTGCAGTCTGCAGATGTTGTAAAATAGTTCAATGTTTGAGTAAGTACCATAAATGATGGTGAAATAATGACGATGATGTGTGTGATAGTTAGTTACAATCAGTACGCTGGTTTGGGAGGATTACTGCAGAAATCATTGTGCTGTTATTTACTGGTATTTTTGTGCTTTTCTGCTGCTAGCAACGGTAGGCTGGGAATTGGATGGCTTTACACGTCTCTGTGTGACCTTCCTTTAAGTGGGATTTCTCAGCATTACATAATACGTGCTTGTAACTTTTACCTTGAGCCACATGGGAGAAGTCTGTTACATTGCTCGACTTAAATTTAATGTTTGGGTAGCATGCAACCAGTCATTTCCGAATACTATGAGGTACAGTGCAATGCAACTACGTGTGCCGTCAACGTCCAAGCAAATTAAATGCAGAGAATTAATAAAACATCTTAACAAACCGTCGTCTGCAAATTTCCTCTTCGAGCATCAGTGCCATTTCAAACGATTTTGTGCATCTCATTTTGTGCAAATTATTTTGCTCTGTGCTGAGATCTCTGACCCTTCACTGCATCTCTTTCCTTTGAACAGCTAAACAACAAAAAAAAGTTCCAGCAATTAGAAGTTGGGTGCTTTTCATGTTTTGTCAGCTTAGAAAAATGCCTGGTGTCCAAAATGTATTTTCACTAAATGCTATCATTTGAAATTACATTACATGCTGTTACCGAGGAGAGAGTGCAAAGCATGCATTTAGAGCAGCTTTATTTAACACTGCAAACAGCAACCTGAGAAAGAAAGAGCCCCTGCTTCTAGCATAGATGTACTGTCTCTTTGTGGTCTGTCTGCCCTGTTCTGCTTCTCTCCTCCGTGTTGCTGTCCTGAAGAAATGCTCCAGGGATTACATTCACATCCTGTTCTTTTGAGGAAAAGGGTTTTTTTTTTTTAAAAGAAAAGAAAAAAAAGAAGACATTTATAACATGTCTTCACCTTTGGCACCAGATTGGCTGCAACCTCGCATGATAATTGTATCTGCAGTCAAAAGCAGATGGAGGCGGGGGGGGGGGGGACACTTTCTCTGAGCTGTTTTTGGCCTCCCAGACAGAGCTGTAAGCCAGCCTGCTCAGCTGTAATGGTCTTCGTGCTTGCCTGGCTGCCCTTGGCATTAAACACAGACCTTTATTACCCTGCAGGAAGCTGGTTCATTACGGCCGTGCTTCTCTCCTCTGCAAACTTTCTATTTCTTTTCTCCCCCTGCTTATTAGCAAAGATTACCAATGAGAGTTCAAGGACTGAACCATTCTGATCATGTAACATTTCATAAATGAGCCAGGATACTAGTCAGGCACATCTCCCACGGGATAAAATGTATTGACTTATATTTCCAGGGTTGGGTGGCAACAAATGAATTAAATTGTTTTTTTGTTTTGTTTTTTGTTTGTTTTGTTTTTTTTCTAAATGAAAATTAATTGGAAGTTCGAAATGAAGTGGGGGAAGAGATCAATGACACCAGGTGACGTCATCTCTGTAACCATGGGTTACTGCTGCTGTTATTTCTGTGCAACTATTTTTGTAAAAACATTAATAATCTCGGGTGTCTGTTGCTCAGTGAGTCATCGGAGGCGGTGTCACTGTTGAAGAATCACCAAGCAGGAATCATAAGAGAGTGACTAAAGATAGACCATTAGGAACATCTCGCTAATAAGATAACAACTGATTTCTCTGACATTTGGAGGGAATCAAAGGCCGCCTGGCAGAGAAAAGTAAGACTGCAGCGCAATGCAGAGGAGAAGTTAATGGTACCAACAACACGGAGCTATATTTAAATCTTGGTAAAAAATGAATCTCACTATGAAATAATAATAATGTGCTATATGGAGTAACTTTCATATAGATTCATGTCAGCTGAAGACAGCGGGAGCTGAAACAAACAGCATGTATGTGCTGTCTCTTCTGCATGGATTACATGTAGCATTTCTCCATTCGCTTTACATCATGTTGTGATTTTTTTTCTTGATGAGAAATAGAGCTATAGACAAGGAACTATAAGCACCAGTGAAGTGTTAAAAAAAAAAAAAGAGTTAACCTTAATGTAATCTAACTGAAAACCAGCTGGAGTGTCCCTCAGCTGTATTAATGCGTGCTGTATTTAATAAGTAACTGATGTAATGATCAGAGAGCGGATCTCACGCTTTCTCTGTTCTCACAGCCTGTGATTAAGACGGATAAGAAGCTCGAGGTTCTGTGCTACGCTAACAGGATTTTCAGTCGAGCCAACTAGATTGTGGAAGACCTTGCGAAGCTGGACAGACCTGCCACAGGGGAGAAGGACTCCTTATTCAACCTACTCACATATTTCAAAAACTCATGATCTGAGCGTTTTTTTGCAGATAGGAGGTCGGCATCCTCTGCGGCGCTGTGTTTAGGCTGTTACAGATTAGTGCTGCAAATGCGGAAAATAGATTGGAAGTCAAACCTGCAGCCATACAAACAGAGTTGACAACTATTAAATGTCTTATTTGAACTGGTTTATGCCTATTTATTAACCTCCTCTTATCCATATATTAGGTAAGTACAAGCCTATGTGATAAAAACATAGATACAGCCACTACACTGAGGTGCTCCTCTACAACAGCTGAGATGTAGGCCAGCTGTATACATTAATATGGATACTGTACATTTAATGATATATACACATGATCATCAAGCACAGTGAACCAAAAGCTGGTGAAAACAAACTTTTCTTTTTCCCCGCCCTTGTTTCATCTTCTAGTCACAAACATGCTTCTTTAATCATCGCGAATGCTAACTCATCTTTTTTTTAAAAATATAATTAATCTTTTAAGTACAACTTATGAATATGATAATGATTACAGGTATGGAATTACAGTCTTACAGTTAACAGCGCCGTTGTATAAATGATAAACGTGAGGTGAACTTTGAAACCTCCGGCTATTCTTTTAGGTCAGTTTTAATGTTTCTTGTTGAAAAGTTTCTCCAAGCAACTTCACAACAGTCGTACAGAAGAGGTCGAGTAAATGTGCATTTAGAGAGCGGGCAAAGGCTAATTGGATAGTCCAGATTGATGGCATGCACTTTAACCATGAGAAATAATTGCTTGTCGTTTCTAAATTGATTAATGAAAGGCTTCAGAGAAAATATGAAATATGTTTTTTTTTCTTTTACTCTTTCTTTACTCATTATAAATTGAAGACTTTATTTAATTGAGCTATGGCAAGAGAAGAAAAAAATACATTTCTGAACTAATTTACCAGCTGATTCTGATTGGGCACGTCATGTAATAAAACAATTATTAAGTTTGACAATTAATCAATTTTAGGAACAAGTCCTCCATTTTCAAAGACCAAATATCATCCAGAATGACTCATAGGAGCGTTTTCTAATCAGGCGCCTCTATTAGCAGTATTTGTCTGAGCTTTCCGAGCACAACAAGAGCTTGGTTTGGGTGAAGGAAACATCATGGTTTGGGTTAAAACGGTCACTTGAAACATGGTGTTAAAGTTCGGCAACCTTAAACGTTCTGGAAACAGTAAACAACACAACAATAGTAGTAAAGTTTTTTGTTTTTTAATTTAAATGGGATAAAATAATTCAAACGTGCGACTTTACAAATGTTATTGAACTATTTGGATCAAATTCTGATAATGAAACGAGTCATTTCGCAGCTAATGAATTATACACCATCTTACAGCCGTTCTTTTTCCCATGATTGTGATGTTTGGCCACTATGTCAAGTCCCAGCGCTGTTCCTGTTGGGCTTGGACCCAACCCGCCACCTTCAAATATGGAAATTTGTCATAACTACTATGGCTGCTACATGCAGTCTGTCAGCAAACATAAACATAACATAAATCACGATTTTTTTTAACCCTGATCAGTTTGTGCGTGTGTGCGCGCGTTCGTTTTTTTTTAAGCAGGATGAAACATTTCTTCCTCCCATCGGTTGCCGAGGTGGCCTTGATAGACAAGGTTGATTTCTCCTCCTGCCTCCTGGTTAGTCCAGCCTTGAGCAGCCTGAGGCACTTGTACTTCCTGCTCCCATTTTCAGCCATGAAACTGGTGATGTATATTAAACGACATAGGTCTTCATGAGTGTCACTGTCTCACTGGTCTGACGAAGACTAATATCTGCACTCCTCTCAACGGCTGTGGCTTTCTCTTTTACTGCTGCAGGGATACTCTGATAAGTGCAGGGCTTTGGGTTTGTCAAAGAAGTTAAAGTCAGAAGATCCACCGTGTGTAAGAAAATGCATCTGCTGTCTTTTAAAAGTGTATACGGTCAAATTACGATGCTTGATACATTCTGACATCAATATAGAGTTTATTATTTCATTACTAGTCTTTTGTGTGGCTGTGGTAGTTTGGTATTTTGCCTTTTTGATATTAGCTTTATGCTGGGGTTTTACCTGTATGGTAGTAACACTTCTGCCTCTTTGCTATGTTTGGTTCGGGGTCAGCATTGTGTCGGTCTGTGTTTGAGTGGAAATAATGATCTGCTGTTGATGTTGTTGTGTGGCGTATGTATTTGTTGTTGTGTGGTACGTGCCTAATGAGGTGGTAATGGATTGGACTCATCATCATCTACAGACTGCAGACATTAAACAAACAAGATCCTGGAAGGATTGTAAGACTTCAGGTGCCATTTTCCATACATGTCTTCAGAAAACATACTGTAGGTGCATATGTGTGTGTGTGTCTGTGTGTGTGTAGGGTAACAACAGTTCGACACCTGACACATGTATCTTCACTTTTACTTTTCACTGTTTGGTTTCACGTACTTTCCTCTGAATACAACGCATTGTTCCTGTATGTTGAGGAATATTCATAATATTCTTCCCGAGTCCTTGTATGATCTCCTCATGTTAACAATAATGACTCGTGGTATTGTGCAGCTTATAAATTAAATAGATGCCAAATTGCAAAAATCACACCTGTCATTTCTTGCCCCATTCAGTGATTTATATGCAATTATATCTCACAAATGTATATGATAGAATTGCTTATCATGTATTTTTATATTGCTGACACTGGTGAGCACAACACTAGAATCAAATACTGTACATTAAGGGCAACAGCCCCCTGAAAATAGTTTCTGTGAAACAGAACCATTTCTTGTGTTTGTGTGCACCAGACACAGGAATGATGCATGAGACGTCAAAAAGCTTTTTGTGCTGTTTTCTTGTTTACTTAAGCATAAAAATGACAAGTGCACATATATCAAGACACATATTCTCTCTCGCCTCCCCACCTCCCCACACATGGCGTTGGTAAGTTACAAACATTTTCAGACTCTGACCCCTGATTCCAACATCAGATAGGGGTTGGGGGAGGGAGTATCAGACGCTGTTCTCTGTCATCTCTGTTAGCTTGTATGTGTTCTTTTTAATTAACATAATTTGCCTGAAGACATTAAAATCTGCCTTAAATGCTTTAACCTTCAAGCCTTTGTGTCATCTGAATCAATACAGCCAAAGCATTGATTCAGACTATCAGTCACCGTCACAACTAAAACTATGCAGGGTCGTGGATTATAAGAATATTGCATTGCAGATAAGTCACAGTTAGAAGGTGACTGCAGTGGGATGGGCTGTACATAATTTTAGGTCGACATAATTTTTGCTTCAATTGAGTTCAATCGACACAGCGACTCAAGGAGCATCCTCAAGGCCAGGGGGGTGGGAGGGGGGGTGATGGAGATTGTGTCTCCCAGGAGAGGCCATACTTGCGCTGCGTTAAAAAAACTCAAGGCCTCTCACATGTTGTAAATCTGACAAGAGGCGGACTGCACCGCCATTTGACCCTTGGACCTGCTTGATGAGAGGGTGATGTGCAGGGTTTGGTCTGGGGAATAGAGACACACACTGATAAATTTGATGTAGTGCGTTACAAGATACCATAAGACCAATATGAGGTCGTCTCAGTTGCACTCACACTAAGTCGATATAGATGAAGCCAGGGATGGTCTATGACATCTTAGTTGTTGTGACCTTCACCATTGTTTTCAAGCTGACCGCACCATCTGTCACGGTGGAAAAAGCTTGTACAGCTCAATGACAGAAATACGGACTGCTTCTCTTTTACTCCATTTCATTTTACTAGAATGATATTGAAGTAAATCTACTACTTTTGACCTCAAATTTCTGCACATTTGACACCAAACGACCACACACATACATCATACTCAGCCCTACACTTTGCTAGTCGCAGTAACACTTTAACGAGGTAGATTATTTTAGTTCGTTTAAATGTCAAAGCGTGAAGAGGCACAAGTCCATTTACATGTCGTGTGCCCTGGCAAGGTAACTATCCTTGGCTTTGACTTGACAGGGTCAGCCTGCTTTGGCTTTGTCTTCTCTTGGGACATCATTAAATTTCTGTTTCCAGCACCTGAGCCTCTTTTAGTCATCTGATCACGTCCCTCCCCATTTCCCTGAGCTATAATGTGATGTCCTCTTTCCATGCCTTGGCTCAAATTTTAAAATCTAAAGTTGCTCCCAAGACTGGTCACTTTATTATTCAAGCATCTATGGAGATCAGGCTGTGTTGGATAGCCAGCTGAGCAGACCTTGTCCCATCGTCGCAGTGCTTGGCCTAGATTGTGCTACTAAAAGGACAGCTGCATTAAAAATCCTCATGATGAAGTACTCTGCTCTACAGAGCAAAAAATAACTTGCTGTGTTTTGTTGGTCAAGGTCAGGACTAGTGTCTGCAATTCATTTTAATGAATCATGATTAAATAATACAGTAACTGTGTGTTAGAGTGTGTAAGGTGTGTTAGATCTCTACAACTTGCCTTTTTTTTCTAATCTGCGGTCTGTACCTTCTAAATGGTACACTGTAACACAATACATTATAATACAACATATAATTAGCAATATTTCTCTTCCAATGTCGTGTTGTCAAGTCACGACACACAAATTGTTGTTTTTCTAACCTTTCGATGTTCTGTTGTTCTTGTACTATATGTGTTTATTGCAAGCATGGCACAATTTAAAAAGTACGCATAATATGATTAAGTAAACTGATCAGATGTAGATGTATTAGCACTTCCTATATCAATATTATTGGAAGGCATGTTGACCTTATTCAGAGCAGAGGCGGCAGGCAACATTTAGCCGCTGCTGTTATGCTGGGCAAGTTTCTAAAGGCCACTTTTGCAGAAGACGCGACTTTTCATGGACACAGTGTCAAAAGCCTGTAATTTGTGGCAAAATGCTGCCTCTGATTTGCAACTCAGACCTTCACAAGCCGCCAGTGAATTAAAGTGCACATGATTATTTAACACTGGAGTAGGTGGGTGGAAAAAAAAAACATGGATTTCATCACACGTAAAAATGTTGGATTACCTTTTTACAGTTAACAACATACATGTTCTGACTTGAGCGTTTTACCAATTAGGGTGCAAGAATAACTTTAATTCCAGCTGTCAGTCATCATCTGCACACCCACTGCTACACACTCCATAAATTGCATGTTAATTGGTGTTTTTCTTTACATTTAGCCATCTTCAATCAGCAAAAAGTTGAAGAATGAAGAGTTCTCGAGTTCTTCTACCGTATTTTGTGCAGTATCAATTATCATGTCAATTGCTGTCATTGTCCACACATAAGGCACATCGGAATATAAAGCGCATCTGATTATAACGGGCAATAAGCAAAAACAAAACGTGTCAAATAAGTCAAACTTTCAACTAATTTACAATAACTCTCAGTTGTAGGCTAACACAAAAATACATGCCCAGATCCCTCTCGTCATTATCCGAGTTAGTCTCGTTACTGTCACCGGGCTGTTCAGTGATGATTCCGGCCTCTGCGAGGTCTAGTAAGAGTTTTTTATTTGTATTTCTTTCCAAAAACAGTTACAGATCTGCACCTTTTTATTCTTGCCTTTGTTCTTCAGGTCATATTATGCATGACATCAACCTGTGTTCAACTGACAATATTAAAATAGAACAAACAGATATGAGTAACGAGCTGTACTTTGTTTCTATTTTCGTCTGAAATGCATGTAGTTGAAGAGGTGAATATAACGAGACATAATAAAAACAAAGTGTTGCGGGTGAGTGCTGGGTGACTAGTATGTAAAACGTAGCTATGGTGTATACATCTATAACAATACAGTAGCATCCGTTCTCCATCGAAAGAACATTATGTTCCTTATCAATGTCAGCATTTGTTCCAGTGGTTGTAGTATATTTATCCTGACATAGATAAGACCACCACAGTGTTTCTTTCACAGATTCCCAGAATATCTTTTGCTCCTCAAAACGAGCCATGATAAGATTTTGTGCTGGATTGCGTCTCCATTGAATGAGTGATTACAAACAATAATGCTACAGGGATGCTTGGGTAATTGTTTTAGCCGATGTGTGCAGCTGTGCTGCATCTAGAGCCATCTGCTGTGTTAAAACTGCAACTACTGACCACAGATACGACATAATGCTGTATGCCTCATCTCATGATCTGACTGATCTCCTCTGATATCATGTGTCACACACTCCAGCATGAGCATGGCTTGTCCTGTTTGTTTACTGGAGCCTGATAAAAAGGGGCTGTAGCTGCGTGATCCTATCTGTTTCTCTTATATTCCCGTGTGGATGCAGTGTTCGGCCTGAGGGCTGATGATGATAAAAGGCATGTCGCTAGTGGGTATTTCTTGAGCTCTCTTCAGTTCCATTTGGGCACTGAGATATTGTATTGGGCATTTGAGAGTTCTAATCACTGAGTGCTAATTAGAAAGTAGACAGGATGTGGCAGAGCAGGTACAGGTGAAGGAGAAGTACTGTGGACACGGAGGAACTGCAGGGCTCTGTGAAAAGGTCGTGTGAGGCTCCTGTGTGCCCACTGTGAAAGATAATATATGACACGAGGACAGAGCCGGTGACCCAACACCCTCTGCCCTGTCACACCACGCTCTGCTTGGCATACCTTTCATACGACACACCTGCTTTCTGACCTGCTTTCATCTCAGCACAAAGAGGATGACTTCATTTCAAAGCATTGGTAGGAGCTGCACATGGAGCATTTTTCAATATGATCAGACCCCCTGATTACGGTGAGAAGCAACTTTTTTTTAGGACATTTTAAACTTCATTATCCAGCATAATGTGATCCGCACAATGTTCTCATACAGATAAAGCGAGTAATATGACTCCACAAGCTCTCAGTCGGAGGGGATGGGATACTCTTCTGTTCTGCAGCTCTAATTTATGATTTAGGTCGACCAGTCTGAGTCTAACTCTAAGTATTTTTGCATTAAAAACCAAGTTTAGAGTCAAAGATTAAAGTAGTGATCCATTGTATGTATGTAAAAAGCACAATCCATTTTAAAAAGCATGTTAGACTGCATGCATTTTAAGCACTGATGGGCTCAGTGGTAATCAAACCAATACATGTGGAAGTGTACCTACTGAGCTATACAAAATGTTGTTTGATTCTACGGTGGGGAAATGGGGGAAAGAACAGGGGCGGGATATTTATTATCTATGGGGATTCAATCTGTCAGGATTAGAAAGCGTTTGGTGATTTCATTAATGAGTTTTGTAGCATTGAGCGATCACAGTCAGAGGGTCTTCACAGTCAACAATGCTGGAAAATGTAATTACTCTGAAAGTAATTAGTGGTTCGAGCTATGGTTGAGGGCTGACTTTGAAGAGATGGTGGTTGCCTGGTGGATGCCCTTGCCTCAAGTTTTGACAGAGGTGTCAGCTGATAATACAAGAGATCGCAATCAAATGTGTTCACTACTGTAAAAGTCCATGTTTGAGTGGTGATTCGTACAACGTTTATTATGCATTAGCACAGCAGGTGCAGCTATTTTTTTGGTAACTTGTGTAACCAGCGTATAATTGAAAACCACACAGTTTACAGACCAGTCTTTATTGCTTCCTGACTGGGAAAAGAATCAAAAATGGATTTTAACAGAAATTCCTCTTGGGGGATGAGCTAAAGTGCACTTTAGTGTGGCTCACTAAGCAAACAGCAAACGGTTGTAATGTTCAAATGTGTGTCCAGGTTTAAGACCCTTCTCACAACAATGAAAAACGTAATTGTACAATTAAATGATAACTAGCACGGCCATATCAAGCAGATTTATAATGAAAAATAAGCAGTGACACCAATCTACAGAATATATATCAAACATGATAAGGTTTTTCGAACCAATGACCATTTTTATGAAATGTTAACATTAAAACAGGAGGGCTTCAGTTGTTCATTGAAGCAGGAAGTGTCTCCTCTGCCTTTAAGTGCATTGATGCAAGAAGGGAGAAATGCTACGTGTGTCTGGACCACACAGCCTCACACAGATGCACTCAGTTGGTGGTGGTCTCTGCAGTTTGTTTTCCTTTTCCACCCTGCATCATCCTGCTTGTTACGCTGTACTGGGGTCTGTGATAAAGATCATTACATTCAGCACCAAATATCGTCGTCACTCTCTCATCCCAGCCCTTCAATGCCAAACTCTTGGCCCTGTGTGTCTCCATTGCTGTCTTCATCAAAGGATTAGCAGCTGGGCATGTGAAGCACACGGACTGAAGTCACTAAGGATTCATTCTGGCATTACAGCGTGGATTTGTAATATCTCATTAACTACAGTTGGAATAGGAGTCTATGATGGTTGTGGTGCAGTAAAATATGAGGCCTTATTATTCATGTCATGATGTCATAATTCTGTGCTCTTAATATTCCCATTGGAGTGTTGTTTTTCCCTTCACATATTGATATTGGCAAGCTTTACTGGCGATTGGCTATTGTTTCGATCAATGGGTTCACACTGGTGACAGATGTGATGGATGCATTGATGTACTGGAGGAGCTCTGTTGGGTTAGTTTTATTTGATTATGCTTGATGTGTTTGATTTATTTCTAGACTAGGTGCAATAATAATCAAGAATGACTTTGGCTATGAAAGCTATAGAATACCAGACGATATGAAAGACAAACACATCTATAGTATTTTTAGATCCTTAAACCACATGTAGAGCCAAGATTCAATACTACTGCACATTAATTAAGTTTATTATCTCAAGAATGTTTAAAGTGTGTATGTCTTTCTTTAAAAAAAAATATGTTCAACACAACCCACACCACCCTGTTGTCTATTTTATGTAGCTTTGTATAAAACACAAAATTAAATCAATTCAATCAAGCTATTACTATGGAAACGGCACTTCCCTTGTTTATATAAAGGGTGGTATGAAGACATACTGTGAACACACTTATCATATGTTATGTGGAGGGATATTTTGACTTTACAATTGGCTCAATGTTTTTTTGTTTTTTTTTGGGAGGCTTATGTGCAGCATGCAAGGCTCTCACAGGAAATGAATCACATTTACTGGCTTCTACAACAGTATTGAATTGATTTTCAGCATGCCCACACTAAGTAATCCTGTTTGTGTATCCTCCTGTGCTTATTGCTGTAGTGATTCTTAGAGCGTAGAGAAGAATGAAATGAAATGAAAAAAGGAGATTTTTGAGCTGTTCCATTTTTAAGCTGATACAATTTAAAGTGGAGATTATTTACCTGGAAGAAGCAAACAAAGAGCCGTTAGAAAACGGGAATAAGCGGATACCTCAACTATACTCCTACGGCTCAGTTTTTACAGAAATTCATACCGTCTGTCCTTGAAAATGTTTATTGAATGCAAAATGTGTTCATTTTCAGGTCTCTTCTTTAGCCCCACTAAGAACATGTCTGAGTTAATATAAAATATCTTTTTTTTTAAACTAAAAATGCAAATAATGAAGTTACACACTGACCCTGCACAATTTGTGAAGACCAATGGTGTCAATGTTTTCTTTTTCTTTTTCAATGTTTATTTGCGTCTGTCTGAGAACTATATTTACACCATACAGTGTTAATATGGAGGCAATACCTGTACAGTTGACAATGACACTGTGAGAGAGTTTATGTTCATGTAGCAAATGCTGGTTAATGAGGAGTGTTCATAGAAGAGTCAGTAATTCCTCTAATGCATCATTAAAACCTGCACAGTTAGATAAACACTCGGTGGTGTGAACGCTTATAGAGACGTGTTGAAATAAACTCTGAAAGTGTTGATTCCCGTTTCATGAATTGCACCACCTGCATATATACAGTTAATAAAAATCAGATTGTTTGTTGTGCTATATTACATCTAAGAGAAAAAAAAGAAGAAAGTAATCTGGTTGAATTTAGCTCAGTATGTAAACATTTCTGATGTCCCGTTAAGTCTGGGATGACAGATTTAACCGTTCAACCATGCGCTGGCATTGAAATGGATCGTATGCTTATTTTGGGGTTATGTTTACATTCACTCGGGACCCTCTTTAGACTACTAATTTATTTATTTAATTCGAGAACTAGAATGTGACTCATCTCATCATAATCTCTTAAGGCGCTCCAAATTACATTACAAACAAGGTCAGAGCACATTCAGAAATAATAAGATTTTGATAATCATTTTTAATCCCCCCCCCCCCCACTGTTACACCACGAGACAAAATTTGTTGTTTATTTATTTTCCATCGGTGCAAATTTTGGTTTCCACTTTCAGCATGGGGATTAATGCCCAACGTACACACACACACACACACACCCCAAAGTCGATGTTGTTGAGCTGATCTCGGGTCTGTGACGAGGACGCCTGTGAGTTTGCAACATTAGACAGTGAAGGAAACAATTTCACCCAAACCCTACAATGCACACGGGTCAGGTTCATTTAGGTGTAACCACGGGATTGGTCCCTCAGGGAGCAATTAGTTGTCAGTAAAGGATCTGGGATGGTGGGAGCAGCGAGATGTCAAACAATAGCTTCACCCCTCTTCAGCTAAACGCCTGTTACCCTCGACTCCTGAGAGGAGTGAACTGCCAGCGTTTTGAGCTTCTGCGTGAATACTCCCCAGCTGCATACAGCGGGGACTCGGAGAGATTTCAGACACTGTTCAACACAACCTGCCTCACTGTGTCACATCATAATGAGAGGTGCTGCATGCGTGTCTATGCACACACTAGTCGACGAGTTGCTTAAATAAAAGCCATCGTGTTGTTAAAAATCTTCTCGCCCCCCAAAAAAACCTCAAAGTGCCTGTTTGTTAATCAAACTCTCAGATATGCATCAAACCTGTTTTCCTTTTTTCTCTTACCATCAAAACCTCGACGATGGGAGACATGGGAGATCTGAGCCTGCAAACTATCTGCCAGCTCTTCTGTCTTAAAAAGTGATGCAAAGCACTGGAGATGAAACTTTTCAGAAAACAATGCGGCTGCTCTTCTTCAAAGCGTCATTCATCTCTGCCAGTCACCCTTCACTGCTGACAATTCATCACGCAGGAAGAAAGAGCTCCAGATTTGTTCCTGGGATTCAATCGCGATTTCACTGGGATGCTCTCTCTATAAGATAATAATGTAAACCCCTGCTAATAGCTGCAGTTATCACCACTAACATGTTGTGAGAGTCACGTCAGCTTTGAGAAACGTTGATGAAAGTTTTGCCGTACTCCTACTCTGACATTCTTTTTCATCTGAAGCACATAGACACCTAGTGACAGGATTTATTTATGTTTGGCAAAGAGAAAAGACCAGTTGTTATGGTTACAAGTTATAAATAGAGCAGCTAGGAGTGTAGGTGACAAGGGAACTGAGAGTTTCAGGATGAAAGACGCAAGATGAAATCCATCCCACAATCCCTTGCTGGAGGTCTGCTAACTTGCAGACTAGGAAACATCAGCCAAAAAAAAAAAAAAAAAAAAGAAGAGAACACTGTGCTGTAATTAAAGTATGCATATAAGCTCAACTGGATATCAGATCATTTGTTTTTATCTGATAGAACCCTTGCTGTTCTACCAGCTGCTATCTCTGGTAAGAAGCAGAAATGTTGATGACTATTGTGACACTGCTGTCAGTCTTGACATAGAGCTGCAGTGAGATATGGACACTTTCTCTTGTCTGCTGAGGCTCGTCTCCCCAGCCTCCCCTGTGATTTTTTGGCATTTGTGTCATGCACATTGTTCTCTGCCCCAGTGCCCAGCACCAAGGGCCTCCTGATACAGCCTGTAATTAGAAGCAGCTCAAGGATTTAATGAAGAGGCGCTCACTTGATGGCAGCGGTGCTTGAGACATTGCCAGTGGCTCCGACTTCAAAGCTGCAGATATGGCTCTTCAGCAAAGGCCGGGAAAAGCTGCAACGAGATAACAAGTCATGGCTTTCTTTTGATTTGCGGCATGCCAGGGCACTTACTATATAGGTTTGTAGCCAGCAAGGGCATGCAAACGGTTGATCAGTGCGGCATTGCACTACTGGGCAATGAGCATCATCAGCAATAGAGCCCAGAAATGATGAGAGTGGGAGGCATGATATGACAAGCTGTGTGAGTTTCCTCCCCTTGCTGATTCCCAGTGAGTGACTACCAGGATCACTCCCCATCATCTACTTGAGAGTGAGTTGCCTTCCAGAAACAAACTTTAGAGGAGCGTTGTGATCACTCCAAAAGCCTTGGAGGAAGAGGAAGTGTTTCAAAGTCATTTCTAACTCTCTTTGAATGCTGTGAACCTAAAAAAAAAAAACCCACTGCAGTTCCTCAGGAAAAGTTAAATGACATTTGCAATGTATGAATTAATATTAATGGCAGTTGTTAGGCTGTATTCTGTTGCTGTTTGCTTGTAAGGTAGGCAAGTTTAGGTTAAGCTTAATGTTAATCATACAGATCATGGTGTTGTGTGCTGGTCTGTGAGGATTAATGAAGCAGATAATGTCCTTTTTTTTTGCTTTGCTGAAGGGTTTCCACCCCCAAAATCATTTCGTATTAACTATAGTACTTTCCTCTGACATCATCCCACAGATAAAATACTTTCTTTTCCACTTTGAGATGTCCTCAATTTCTTCTTGCATTTAGCTGGTTCATAATTCCTTTTTTTAAACAGTTACATAAGATCTTTCTATAGGGTATATACTGTGTGCTTGTATATGCAATTAGTTCAAAGTATTTGCGGTTGCTGTAGATGTATAAAGCGAAGTTTTTATCACAGCTGCAGTTATTCAGCCACTCTTGAAGAACATCACTTAAGTGAATAAATTAAGATTATTCTCAAACACACACACACACACACACTATATGCATCCATCCCCGATAACTAGGGCTGTCCTTAACCAAGGATTTTCTTGGTCGACCAGTGGTCGTGCATTCACTCCGACTAATCGAATAATCGCCCCGCCCCCTTCAAAAAAAAAACAAAAAAAAAAAACACGAAATAACGTGATATGCTACACAACTGCGAGGCGGCCGTCTCTCTGCGCATTTCCCACTAACGGCTAGGGTAACCTTCATGCGATTTTCAACCATGCAGGCATTTTAAAATGGTTATGTTGTCTGATTGCCTGGAATATGTGATGTAAGCCTGGTTGATTTACATAACCTAACTAACCTACATAAAAATCAGTTGAATGCCTAGTTCTCCCAGTCGGACCTTGGCTGACATGGTACACTGCGCACAGCACAGTCTGCGTCTGTTACACGGGCAAATTATTTTAGATTCTGGTATTCAGGATGTGTCAAAACTAATTAATCATTAAGACTGGCAGACTCTTAATATTCTGATGAATATTTATTTAAAACACGTGATACACACACATTGTTCATGAAAGACGATTGTAACAAAGAAAATAAAACACAGCCTTAAACTAATACAACTTTATTTCCGCTTCTTTTGATATTTAGGATAACGAATAAAATATGATAGCTATCAGATTCCAATGACAAGTACACACCTATTAAAATTAAATAATAATTAACAACCGGCTATCGGCAAATCTGAAACACGTCTTAGTGCAAATAAACAGACCAACGCAACGGCAACTAATTAAATAAAAACTCAATGTACAGGCCTAAAATAAGATAATAATAAGAAGATAATAAGAAGTGAACTCCGTGTCTTGCTTACAATGAAGCCGGCCTGGAGAAGATGCGCTCCGGTGGTGTGGACGTGGACGGGATGGAGTGAATGCGCTTGGCTGCTCTGGCCAGCTTCGGGTAGCGCTCCTCGTTTTTTAGTCGTCCCGACTCAACTTTTGTTTTAAGTACCGTTTCATCTCACTGTTATGTTCTTCTGTTTGGTGCATGGATATCTCGTCCCACTTGTCTGTCTTTTTCGTTTTCTTCTTTGGTGCGGGGCCAGGTTCGTCGTCATCACTGCTGGCGTGCTGGGCAGGCTCTACTGCTGGAGATAGACTCTCAGCCAAGTCCAACACCGTAACATATGCCTGGTCCCGGTTCTCTTCCTCCATGAACGGCAGATTTTTAGACTGCAGCTTTGATGTATATGCTGGAGTGCAGCTCATCGTTTAGCTCCCACCTCTTGTCAATTTCCTCACGAAGTGTTTTCTTCAGTTCTGTCGCAGCCGCACTGTCATCCTCACTCCGCAACAGGTGTTTTTTTTTTTAGAACTAAAAAATTTTAAATTTTAGAACTTTTCCAGACACGGTGTATGCCAACAGTAAATTAGTGGCACGGCGACTTCCTCCATCATACTCGTCAAATTAAAAGCCCTTCAGCCCTTCGAAAAGACGCGTTTTTTTTCCCTCCGACCAATCGACCAATAGAATTTTAGTCAGCTAATATTTTTTTGGTCGACCAACGACTAATCGATTGTTTGCCGTCAGCCCTACCGATAACCAGTTCTCACTCGGGAATAACACCTATCCCTAGAAATAAGGCTCTGCAGCATGCATGTTTCTGCATGTCTAACGCACACTGTGTTTTTCCTGTACGCACACTGTAGAGCAAAACATCCTCTAAATTCAAAGACAAAATGAGAATGAAATGGGGTTTTTTACATTAAACTGTCCCTTATATTATGATCTTTGAGTTTTATGGCTGACATTGCATTTGACATTATGTTTATGTACAAGGTGTTTGACTCCATTTTTTGTTAAAGGCATCAATGAATGAGGTGAGACCGAAGTTAACTTCTTTAATTCTCTGTATGCGTGGTGCTGGGAGTAGTTCTGGTTTGGCTGTAGGTTACTCAGCTAAAAAATATCTATGCTTGAACTTCGTCATAATGAGAAAAAAAAATATGTGCATGCATTATCTAAATTAGGCTGAATTATATTAGTATTTTAATCTCATATTATGTCTGGCAGGAGAGGCAATTATTTTGTGGTGATGCAGTGTCAGTGGTAAATGAATAACCAGTTGTCACAGCACACTGCTGTTAACAGGGGGCACCACAGTGTGAATAGAAAGCCCAGTATATCCACAATTAACTTCTACCCTCCTTTCTCCTCCAAAGCGTAAATAACATTTATGTCCCACAGTTTCTATCAGTTGAGCGTGTTCTGCAGGGTTAGGCATATTATCAACTCATTACAATGGCACACACACACACACGCAGGCTCCTTTATTCTCATTAATCTACCAGTCTTCCCCAACTCTCACTATTCACCTAATGAGTATTTATGACCCAGGACTGTCTGCTCTGATATAAGATAACACACACACACACACACACTACTGAGATACAAGCATTTGTTTGGCAAAACAGCACATTCGCAGACAATATTGATAGACTCTAATTCTTTAACCGCATATTCCAAATGCAAAAACAATGCAAAACCTCAATGGGTACTTGCTTATACTGCAGGATCATTCACTTCTCATTGCCTTGTAAAAGGACACACAATGGGTCTCCAAAATTATGATGTATCAGCCATCAAAACTCATTTGTAGCATTTTCGCACCTAGCAATCTCTCACCTCCCTTGATATTCTGCAAATTACATCCCTCTGAGTGAACAAAGCAGCAAGGAGAGTTTCCCCTCTTAACTTTGTCAGTTTCCATTGACACTGTGTTCACTACGTAGACTTAATCGCTCTAAATTACAGTCGTATCATCTTCTCTGCGGTGTGCCACATCTAAATCAAAATCTGATCTTACAGCTGTTCTCAACAAACTAGGAAGCTAAGAATTAACAATCACAATGTGTGTCAATTTCAACAAAAATAAAACTGGCCTTCAGTCTTTTGACAAATTGCATATGTAGTCTGAGCGAGAAAAAGTGCAGATGCAGATTTTTTTATTTTTTTTTCAATTCACAAGAAAGAAAGTGGAGAGAGAGGGGAGACAGCAGAAGATAATTGTGTGCTGCTTAAGGACTCACTGAGCTCTTCGTCCATGTTGCTCTCTCAAATGAAACATTTGACCTTTCCAGCCAGATCAAACACACACACACACAAGCTGCAGTTCTCTTTTCAGATCATCTTTTAAGGTCAAATTATACAAGACCATAACTATATATATATATATATATATATATATATATATATATATATATACACACACACACACTACATGTTTCCACTCTCTCTTTGCATTGTTTTGTATGCATCAACGTATGCGGGTTGCAGTTATGTTTAACCCAACATTGACTGAGAAATGAGATGCAATCCAGATCCATCCACCCTGACCTCCTCCGTAAGAGGTGGTCAGGGTCATGTGGCTCTATAACAACATTACTTACTTGGTGCTTCTACCTTTACTTCTGACACACAAAAGTCATATTCTGTCTGACAGTTTCGCAAAAACCACCTCTCAGATGATCTGCAGTATGGTAAAATGAGTCAACGACAGGGAACAAATGAACCAAAAGGTGTTATGTGTATTACAAGAACAATGTGATTCTGACAGATGGCGTGAGGCAGGCTGGTGCTGCAACGGTGCTGTTACTGTAAAACAACTGCAGCTTTATGACGTACACTGAGGTGTTGAATTAGCCACTTGAAGCTAGAGGGTTTAATTAAATTAAAAGTTCATCTAAATTAAGATTTGCACATTCTGTTGATCGTGTGTTGTGTTAGGGGTCACAAAATTAATTTATTTCATTCAACCTTTATTTAGATTCACAGAAGAATCATTGAGGATGTCACTCATTTACAATGATGCCAATATTAAACTATGGGAAACACAAATTAACAAATAAAATAAGTTAAAACAGTTACAGGCAGGTAGTGGATGGCTATTAAGTATGTCCAAGGGTATTCGGTTTCAGGTGACATTGCACTAACACTAAAAACAAAAGCAGAAGGCACCGAACAAACCAGCAAGTCACTGGAGTTCAAAGTGCAATATAGATGTGATGTATGATGGTCATTTTCCAAGTTATACACTAATTATAACATACTTAGGAATATTATATTACATTTCTGCTAAGCCTATTCTGCTAGATACCACTAAATACTACACACTGAACCTTAAGAATTATAAGAGCATGTAGGGGTGCATGAAGGGAAAGTAGTTTCTCAACGGCAACTTAAACAGAATCGGCAGTACAGTACAAGATGGTATCGTCAGCATAAAGATGAATTTAGCAACCATGCAGGGAAGAGACAATTTCATAGATATAGATAGTGAACAGGACCTAATGGCTTAATTGCAGCTCCTACAAAGTACACAAAAGAAGAGCAAATCACCAAAGTCACAAGTCTATTAGCTTAATAGTGATAACAGCAGGAGAACTGGACATTACACTGTGCCAAACATAGCCTGCTTTCTGTAAGGTGCAGACATCAGGGTCACAGTGTTTCTACAGCGATGCTTGAAGTCCTTGTATGTTGATGTTGATCGACTGTACATCCAAGAGATGCCTTTATGTCATTTTGAAATGAAAACCGATGGTTCCTATTCTTTCTGCTCCTGCACTGTTAAACCTGAAGGACATGTGAGGGTAATATTGACTGATCTGCCAAATGGGACACTGGCACAGCTGACCTCCACAGGAAAGAAGTTGCATAATAATTGAAATTATCTAGGAGCTAAACTGAGTGGCTTTAGAGCAATCCAGTTTTAGAATTTGATGAGGATAAATCCTGATGAAATATGTGTACTGTCCCTAATCCTCTCCAATCATAAACAGCTGTCCTGGGTTATAGATGTGACTGTTGCTTAACCTGCCGAGAGAGTGGCCTTTGATCTGGATTTGGCTCAGTCCTCACTAACCTGATCTATTTCCCACCCCATCTGTCATAGTTTCATTACTCTTGTTTTTTTTAAAGGTAAATTATGAAAGCTACACAGCATGAAATAAAATGTTTTATTGCGTCAAGAGCCTTCATATGCTTTTTAACCTTTGCCTCAGGCACACTTTGCTGAGCATACACACATTCGTCCTGGTTGAAACCATCCCCTTCTTTAAGTGAGCTACAGTATAGTATTAATTTATGCCAGTTCTTGAAACCTGCAGGGAAACGTTTTTGCTGTTTGAGCTAATTATTTCAGCCTGACACAGTGTTTACATGTGTGAAGGTCAAGGCAGGAATTTACCCTGAAGACCTTCTAGTGTGAATTTGCATGCAGAGGATACAGGAAATACAAGCGTGATCCTGCTGTATTTATCCCCTGCAACAAATGTCTCGAAATGCATTCGGCAGTCACTTTCCACTATTTTATATTCAGCTCAAATAACTCTGCTATTAAACTAAAAGCTTCTCCCTGGAACTATGCAATTCCCCCAACAGACTACTTTCTGAGTCCCCCTATTGTTTCTTGTGTCATTTCAACAGGGCTCATAAATATAAGATGCTGTACTCAGACGTATAGCAGGTTTCCACTTGCTGAGTTATTAACAATGGCTGGCAGATAGGAACTATGAAAGATCAGTAACCAGAACAATAATTAGTATAGTGAGAGATACAAGTGCAATTTAAATTTTTTTTTATAAATTCTTGAATACAAGCTCCAAGTTTACATCCGTTTCATGTTTTACATACATACCATTTTCCAAACAGTTGATACTAGTTTTAAGGGTGTGTAATGATATATTATGACATTCAGCAGAGGTATTATGTCCCAGTTAACAACTAGTAGAAATCTCAGTTTTTCAAATGAGATGTGACAGGAAACTTGTAGTCAGAGGTCTAAAATTATGACTAAGCGCTCCAGTTTACATCCATTAACCTGCTGCAATTGCTACTGTATCAATTGCTATAATCTGCAATGAAAAACTATATTTTCTCCCTCAGCAGCTCAGTGGAGGTAGTACTCATGAGTATCTTCAGATTAGACTCTTTGAACAACACAAGAAAGTACAACCCCAACATATAGCATAGGGAGTTAAGTCAATATTAATGAGGCAAATCGTTTGACTCCAAGAGCTGTCACAGAAAGACTTTAAGAAATGATTTCAAAGCCTAATAATATAAGTACGCATATAAAACTCTGAGTTGGCTGTACCACAACAACAACAACAGAAGGGGTTGATACGGGCCACCTCCCACTGCATTTGATTTTCCAACAACTAATATACTGTACATACTGTAGCTGTCATAGCAACATCAGTTTGCATTAAGGTTGTGTTGAGTAATAGTTTTGTTAACATTAACACTCTAACAGCAATGAAAATTTGACTTTTGGTCAGACTGCTTGTTGAAAAGCGTTTGTGACAGGCCTGCCATACGAACTAGATTGGCTCATATTACATTTCTTTGATGACTTGCAGCTTAATGCACCTCTTAAGTAGTTCCTTCTGTTTAAAAACAGCACAGCAGAACTTGTCCTCTAATGCGTCCGGAGTTATTTACGCAGCTTCGAAGGTCTCTACTGCCTTCTATAGACGTGTTTGTCTTGTTCAGCTCTCTGGAGATCGGCCTCTAGCGAGACTCCTGACTACACCGGGCCTCTCAGAGCCATATTAACAAGATGGAAACAGGCAGAGCCGACTCTACTGGACCATTCATCTCTCGCTCTGGCATCTCAGCAGATGGAAAGGAATTGGCACATCATACTTGCCCACCAGCATTGCACCCCTGGGGATGCAAGTGCAGTGACTGTCAAAGTTTGAAGGATAACATCTTGTAGGGAAGTACAGATGATAATGAACTGTTTTTGACACATACATGACCTTTTAAGTATTGATTACCTTTGAGTATATAAATACAATGTTGCTTCAGTATACTATTAGTAGTATTTGAGCATGAGTGTTGGTATTTTGGTGTCTTTGTTACTCTGCATGTATTATACAAGGGGTGCAAGGGCACTTTATAAGTAATGAATATAATATATAATAGTATGTCCCATAGGCTTATAAAACCTATAAACCCCACTGTATAATGTAAAACAACAACAAACAAACAAACAAACAAACAAAAAACATAAGCTTTTGTGTTATGTTACAATATCTGGATATACTATAGACAGGTTTGTGTAGGTGCATTAACTGTCCTCAAGTCAGTGTATATGTGTGCCTAAACAGATCAGTCCCACCCGGCAAAGCAAGATTGATTCAGATAGTCACACAAGCCACAAATAATGTTGTTATCCATCATATAAACAACCTGCATCTGTCCAGAGGAAACACACTAAAGCTCCACATATCAAATACAAGTTTAAGTTGAAATGCATCCACATTGTTTGGACCATTTTGAGGTTGACATCAAAGCAAATTGGACTCAACAATAAGAGATTCAATCTTCAATGTTGGATTTGAATATCAAAACAATGGTCCACATATATTGATCCCTGCAGGACTAGATAAGTAGCAGCCTCTTGAGACCAACAACATTCTGACGATAATATAAAAGGACTAACGGTGAAAAGCGTGAAATAAACAACAACAAAAAGCAACAGCAAAAATGCACCACATCAAATTCATCCTTTTTTTTCCCCCCGTGCTGTTCTCATGAGGTGTGTCTGTAAAACAACTTTGTTTTTTTTATTTCTTACTGGAGTGGATGGTGTTGCAACAATTAGCCTCACACTCATCTGCATGAACCTCAAACAGACCCCCTACTGGGCCACGATTTCTATTCTTCTGTTAACTCAGCCCTTTGTGCAGTTGTTCAGATATTAATCAGTGTTTCCGTGAAAGAACAACAATCCTCCCTGTATTATATAACACAGTATTCAAATCAAAAGGGCTCTTATTCTTTATGTGTGCAGTCAATCTTTGTTCTGAAATCAGTGGACAGTGAGACGGTTAGCACTGTACAAACTGGTTTATCAGAATAATTAATCTAACTAGTCTCGACCTACAACCAACTATTCATATTCATATCTTCCTGCACTTTGTCATCAGGCAGTTTTACTATCAGAATAATTTCAGCTGGCAGCTTTTTGTCTTTAATTGTTGGTGCGATTTGAAGATCATACTAACACACAGACATGCAACGCAAAGGGACAATGCACATCACTCGTTTATTCACATCCTGTGTAGAAGACATGCTGATACTAATTTGGAGTGGTCAGAGCAGCAGGAGTGTTTGATGTGTCTGCTAGTGTGATTATTAGAGAACGCTTTGCAACATCTTGAAGCTGCAGAGTGAGCAGGAAAGGAGGCGTGAGGAAGGAAGAAAGTGACTCAGATCATCAAGACCTATAAGACTGCTCTGAGGTGATCAGCGTTTTCTCTCATCTTTGATTTATCATCAAAGTGTGCAGTTACAGTTTACTTCCTCAGCCTGAAAAATATGTATTCAAATATAATAATTTAAATGCAAATAACTTGATATCAGAAATTGGTTTTAGTTTTTAACAAAAGCATTTTGAAAAGATATTTATTTAACAGGAGAGTGGTACAGATTTTAGTTTACATTTCAATTAGATTTCTGTGTATTCTGTTTCTTTTTCAGTACTACAGTTTATTCCCTCATTCACGTTCATATTCCTGATTGCTTTCACACCTGAGCTCTCCAGTAAAGTACAGCTTACCCAGTTTGAGAGAAAAAGTGCTTTCTGCTGAGCAATTTATATTTTCAAATGGCTGATGGTCATGCACTAACTAAATCTGAGAGATTGGGAGTATGACTAAATGTATGAATAAATAAATTTGCTCCAGGCTGATTGGTTACAGAGAGCAGAGCCTAAGTCTTAAGAAAGATGCTTCATATTATTATGAACCATTCCCACCCATGCTGCATTTACTATTACATAGTTAGATAGTTTAGCTCTAACTTGGTTATAGTGCCGTGTCTGATAATCCCATCTGAACTCAGAAACCTCTGCATACACATTATTCCATTATCTTAATTTATATTACCTTCATATTATATTGTCATTCATATAAGGGGGAGATAATATGGATGTAAAGACACAAGCAAAGATGTTACATTTTTGTTTAGTAATTTGGTGCCTTTTGGCAGGAGTTCATACTTCACTGACATGTGTCTGAGAGAAGGTATCACACTAAGAAGTTACTCAGCAGAAACTGTGTACCTGCAGGCAGCTTTTTGTGTTTTAATTAAAGCCTCTTCTGGTCATCTGAAGAGAGTTAATAATCTGAGTCAATAACACTTCTTGCTACAGCCCACTGTCTGCCTAATTGACTGAAGCATTTGTGAAGGAGAGGGATTGCATTGTTTCTGGAGGAAATTTAAAGTGATCTAATCTATCTTCTGAGTATGAAGCTGTCACCCCTGTTGGCTTAACAGGTGGCTGTAAAAGATCTGCAGTTTGGCAGTGGTCACCTCTGAATTATTGATGGAGGAATTAAAACAGATCAATAATATAAAAATGTCAACAGAAATTCGTCAAACCTTTCCTGCATTATAATCCACATCTTTGCAGTCCTCCTTATGTTTCAGACAGAATGTATTTATTAAAATATGGAGTAACTTGCTCTCTCGCTCTATGGATTTGCTGCTAAGTGTAAAGAAATATTTTTGTGGCTTTGTTCAAGCTGGTCTAGACAGGCAGATGTAAAGGGAAGAAGGGAGGCATATTCACAGCTTCCTTACACAATCAGTGCTCAGTCTTGCACTGTTCAGGGTCACGTGACCTGTTCAAGGAAAGTTGGGCAGAGGCCTTGTTGATTTCTGAACCTGCTTGAGTATTCAAACCAGCAATTTTCTACAACTTCTGCTATTATTAAAGTCAAACACAGGCTGTATTATAAGTGTTACCATAAAACTACAGTACTTATTTTTCATATGGGGGGCGGCAGTAGCTCAGTCCATAGGGACTTGGCTTAAGAAACCGAAGGGTGGCGGTTCAAGTCCCACATGGACCAAAAATATGGAAGGTGGGCTGGTAGCTGGAGAGGTGCCAGTTCACCTCCTGGGCACTGCCGAGGGGCCCTTGAGCAAGGCACCGACCCCCCCCAACTGCTCACCGGGCGCCGGTTTGGCGGGCTGCCCATCACTCCAACATCTCTCTCTCCACTTTGCATGTCTATGCCTATACTGCATGTCTGTGCCGTTGCGTGTGTGTGTGTGTATAAATGCATGTAAAAATGAAAAAATAGAGTGATAAGAGAATTTCCCCAATGAGGGATAAATAAAGTATATCTTCTTCTTCTATATATTACAACAGAAATTCTACGCTTAAGCCCCCAGGCACCATGCTCTCTCACTGGCCAACACGTGTATTAATTATAGCCCTTTTTTGTCCCGAGTGTCTTTGAAGACGCCCCTGCTTCCATCACAAATGTCCAAAGCCTGCAAGCAGCAAAGTTTTGAGTTCAAAGCTGGACGGTTCAACTGTATTTGCACAACTTACAGCTGGCAGTAGAGATAAAATTTCGGATGCAGGGGAATTGGCGCTTAGTCTACAGTGACAGTGACGGCTTGATGCTTGGTGTCCCAGAGTCTCTGGTGTCCTTTGTACTACCAGCAGGAACACTGCCTCTTTGCCAGGGGGCACTGAGGGAGAACAACAAAATTATGAGTGTGTAGGATAAATTCTCATGGCGTGTCAGGAAAGAGTGTGAATCAAGCCACTGATTGGTCTATGAACTAATCTGACTTTTCCAACTGTATAATTGCAAGAAAAAAAGATGAACAGAATTGGATTATACTGGCCTTTCCAAAGTGGGAAATATGCACATTAATATGAGTACTGGGAAAAACCTCCTCTAGTTTAATTGGTCACAGTATACTGAGATATACAGAATTAAATCCCTCATACACCCCCATTAAATACATGCTTGGATATAACTTCCATCAACTCTTAAACCTGGATTGGAAGTGTTTATGAAAAAGAGAGAATGTCTTGTCACCATGTATGTCTACCTATTGTCACATTTAAAGCAGAGAATGAATGCTTTTGACAATCTGTTGCCTTTTTCTGGATGTTGTCTTTCATGACATCGTTTAGAGTTACCTGCATCACGTATCTGCAGTCACTCATAATAATGCATTGTGCCAAAAGAGAGTTGCATCTCCCCCTACTGTTTTACTGTAAAAGCACCATTGCAGGATTAAATCAAATATATATATATATATAAATATATATATATATATATAAATATATATATATATATACCTTGCATGTTACATGTTAAAGCCAAATGCTATTCAATTGTGATTCTATCCCCATTATGTGTGTTAAAACATCACATGACCTGCATTGTTTTGACCCTCTTTCGTGTTTTTAACCTTTTCATTTTCTTAATTACTTATTTAACAGTGTTTGTCCCTACTGACTGACTGCAGTACTTTATAAAAGACAGCCACAGTTGGATAAATAACACCAGAACAACTCCTCAATGCAACTTCACCGATGGGACTGATATTTTCCTACAAACCTGAACGCAGCACAATGCCGAGTACAAAAGCCACGTGACTCCTGTCAGCACGTGACAATCTGGATCAGGGCATCGTCATGGCAGCAGCAGCACGGTGAGTTGTGTGTTTTCTTCTTCTTCTTCTTCTGACAGCATTTTCACTGACTACAATTACGTTTTTATCCGAGGTCAGATAACAACAGTCCTGTTAGCTTTTACTGTCGGACCACCGAACACGTGACGTCTCTTCACAAAGCTCGCAGGACTACAAAGTTGTTGCCAGGCAGACGCACCGTTACTAACGTTGCTTCTGTCAAACCAGCATACAAGTTACAGTTTAGTAAGAATATAACGGAGTGAACTTCTAAACTATTGATAACGGAAAAAATATGTTTTTATATAAACAACAACTGGCCAAAGTAAAAAGCAATGTAGCTAGTACACTTTGTAGCTGCTTTCAATGAAATGTTTTAACTTTTAACTTTTTAAATTTGTGAAACTAAAGTAGCAGACCTCTGTTTTTACAGTACAGTAAATTAACTTACAGGTGGCCTGAACTACTAGTGAATGACTGACTTAAAATATAAAAAACAAATGGACAAAGTGGTAATAATGCCCCTTCTTTATTGTAATTATTGTACTCTCATCAGCACTTTTGCATATGATTTAGTTTGCTTTGTCTTTTGATCTGTCCTCACAGATAAAGTTACACCTGTAAACTCAGCCAACAGTGAACGATACAGAAGCCATAAAAATACTGTGGGGGTCCTGTCCTGTCAAATCTCATTATGTTCTCATTATATGTCTCAATGAATTTCTGATCATAACCGTCACTACAGCTGCCATAATTCAACAGTAGATGAACTTGGATGGGAGAGTGAGTCACAGTAATCTTCAAAGAGCTGTGTACATGGCCAACAGTCATCACCAGCTGCTCCGTAGCTGTTAGCTGTAACTTGAACAAAGGGTCATGTGCTGCAGTTGCATCTTATACAAAAACATGTTTATACTGAGTGTTTGTGTTTATTTCATTCATTGTAAATGCAGCTGAGAACCATTCAAGACTCGCTTGTGCATGTACACACATTTGAGCCTACTAAACATACAAACTGTGAAATAAAACAATCACAAGGGGCTTCATTGAAATTGTACCATACTTTCTTAATTTTAGATTAAATAGATTTGGAGCTTTTGTGTCACACCTGCCAATAACAAAACATTTAAAGATGTCACCTTTATATTATATATTTTATAGACATAACAATCCATTGATTAATCAAGAAAATAATGGACAGATTTGATGATAATAAATAGTAATAATAATAAAAAACATAATTGTTGCTTTCTTTAAAACTAGCAGATTCCTGCGCTACGCTAATTTGTGGCGACAAGTTGTGGATTTAAAGAATTGGTGCATGTACTGTTATTGGTTTCCTTATGGTCGTTTGTAGCATTTTTCTGCACTATAACCTATCTGATATGTTCAGAGAACGACCTTTTCAAACGCCTGTGTATATGTGCCTAATGTTTCTTTTTTTCCCTCTGTTGACCGTACTTTACTTTTTGTGTGTTTTGCATCTGTTGACAGGATCTATGCTAAACAGCACTTCAAGGACAAGTATGCTGTTGATGAGGTGCAACACACCTGTGATGTAAGTCTCCCTGAGTTGCTGCTCGTCTTTACAACCTCTCTGTGTGTGACCTTTTCACTGTGCAGTAACTAAACTCTGATGTTAAACCACTGAGCCATGAAGTTACAGGAAAGGACATTAGTGCCTCCATAGACTTTTTAAAGGTGAAAGTCGTCATTCTTTCATTTGAGCCTGCTGGCAAAAAATGATACTGGTGGTGCCAGATAGTAGGACTGACACTAGGTTTATACTGGACCTTCAACAGTAGAAGGTGACATTGTCTCCATTTTACTGCAGAGGTTGGACAATTTACATAAACAAGTCAAGTAAAATTAAATTGTCAAGCACTGCCAGCCAAACAAAATCTCTGGGGACTTATATTTGTAACTTGCAACTCTATTCTCTTCGTTTTAACAGCCTTATCTAAAAACTACGCCCCTGTTTAGGCTTGCTGTAATTACCTATTTTGAGAGTTTGGGAAAACAGTCATGTATTTCAGTGTTGACAGCAGAAACCCAGGGGATCTGTATTGGAGGGTTGACAGCTCCAGAGCTATTTTGGAAACGTTCATGTTGACAAATCAAAATAATATATTCAGACTGTAATATAACAGCTTTCACAGCCCAACAAATCATCAAGAAGTTTTCATTTGAAATGATCACATAATTTTACATTTTACGCTCTATATTTACACTGAACTTTTAATGACTCACCCTGCAGACGATACTTCAGTTATATTTATTTCTCCGCACTTGTTCCTAATTAGTCACAGGTTACGATGCAAATCATCACTTCAATCAACAGCCAATTCTTCCATGAAGGAACAACAGCTCAACACAACATAATCTAGAAAAAATTAACTCATGTAATTACATCCTCCTCCTTGGTATAACTATGACTGTAGTCATAAATCACTTGCAGGCAGTGCTGCCTAGAGAAGGACTTGAAAGAGGACAATCTTTCTTTTTGTTCAGAATTGGGTCATGAATATTTGAGCAGTTGTCTATATTTCAAACACTCAGACATGGATAGTGTTGCGCACACACACTTTCTCAACACATAAGTTTGTGGAAACTTAAAATATGAACTATGTTTTTAATCATTTCAACAGCTTGAGATCTGTGGAGATATTTTAAGAAAAATGTGCAATGAGTCACATTGTTTTTTTGTTTACCACAGTTTTGTTATATTTCTTATTCCTCTACAGACTTCAGTCTTCTGCCTGGCTTTACTTAACTGACAAGTGTGTTTTACACCAGCGGTTGACAACTACTGCAAACATGAACAAATCTTATTCAGGCATAAAAACTGAAATATCTTGCACCATATACTGTTAGTCAAAAACCTTTTAGCTAGGCGTAAAGATGAGAAAATTACAGATTTGTGACTAGTTTGAGGTTCCTGTTGCAGCTATAGTAATCATTGATTTACTGAATCACTTGTACTTGGTAGGATTTTGTGGGGAAATAATTTTCAGGATAATAATAGTAATCCACAACCAACAACACAGTGTCTCTGAACATTGATCCAGGGATATGTTATGTGACATTTCTGCTGTTGGCAGGAGTAATAAAGTCGCTTGAGGTTTGTCATTCAGTGTGCTGCTGAGTACCAGAGAGGCCACAGAGTGACCTTTATTCTGCCGCCTGAAAGCAGATCAGTCTGCTGCTCTACTGTGCGTGTCGCTCTCCTAATTACTCCGTGTCTATTCCTTACAGATTGCTGATGTCCTCTCCAACCTGAAACCTGCAGTTCTGCTAACACTGGTATGCAGTTTGCTTCCCCACGTTTAACTTATTGCTTATTTTATCCATGTCGAGGTTCTTCTCATTCAGAGTGTAGTTAGGACGGTGCATCAGTGAGCTCGTGTAACAGCAGCCAGTGAAATAAGAATATGTTGTATGGAAGCATCGTCCTACCTCAACTGGCCTGAAATCTGCCGACACAAATGTCGTCGTTTTAATGGAGAATATCAGCGTCACACGAAGCTCTTTGTAACAAATCAAAACACTGAATCCCCAATTTGTTTGTGTTTAAGCTGTTAAATATCAGAATATGTTATTGAAAATCTGAATCATTAAGATTATCAACAAATGCGTAGTTGTGCTGACAACTGCTGAACTAGTTCAGTATGAATTAATATAAACTCCTTTTTACTAATTTCAGAGCCGCCAAACCTTCTGTCTTTCTCTAACAATGGAGTAGTTTATCAGCCTGCTAACAGACTAATTTAATGTACTGTATTGACATTTGGATGCACTCGTCATGTCATTTCACTGGTTTGTTTTTTTCCATGCAGCGAGGACAGAACACAGATAGCGGGAGCATCTGCCGTGAAGCCTCCTTTGAAGGAATTAGCAGGTCAGTTTAATTGGAGTCAATTTGCATTAACATAATTATACTTTGTTCTAGGAGGGTTTTTTTTGGTTTTTTTTTACTTTACCTTTTTACTTTATAACCAAGGATGTAAGAGACTTCTAAACTGATTGTTACTGGTTAACCTCATTCTGAGTATAATTTAATTAAGCAAACAAAATCTTGCTTTTGATTGGTTCATCATTTAATGGCAGTGTTACTGTTGTCTATAATACTGGTCTTTGGTTTTGTTTTTGGCCTGGCCACCAGTTATTTATTTTCTCTACTACTAATTTTGAGAAGGAAATCTCATTTATTTCAATGGTAATACAACCATTTACATAAAATTGCATTAATATTCATAATCTCACTGTTTTTAGTTTTGGTTTTTAAACAAGCTTTCAAGTGAACAACTTTATTTTCTAACACTTATTGTGGAGTGGTGAATAATTAAAAATGCAGCAATTCATTGAGAAAACCACTCAAGATGAGAATAAAAGCTGTTGTCTCTCCTTTTAATTTCTAAACTTCTTCTTCAGTCAGATTCTGCTACTTGTACACAGACCTTGTAAATAACAGCTGGCCAGTCAGGTAATTGTGTGTCTGCAATCAGAAGCAGGGGCTTTTCAGTGGGTTGTTTTTTTTTTTGTTTTTTTTCTTCCTTCCCTTGGCGTTCAAAGCCAGTCTGCATGGATGTAATGGACTTCGTGCTCGCCTGGTTGTCCTTGGCATTAGAGTTTGCACTCTCCAGATGAATTGACATTTTCTGAAATAAGGAGGAATGCTTTTCAGGCACACCTCCTGGGTAGAAAGAGTTGATTGAACCTCTCTCCCCTCACATGGTTGTGTATTAATGGTCTGTTTTGTTTTTTTGTTTTTTTTACTTTCATTAGTGTTACTATTAGTTACCACTGCATCATTTATTTGGTTCTATTGTTGAAAAAAATCCTGAATACTTATGTATTTAATTTCTAGCTATTAAAAGAAAAGCATGTGCTACTTATTATGGTGCAGTATGCAACATTTTTTGTTTTCCCTCTCGAATTGCAAGAAACAACAGGTCTCATGTACACTATATTAGCGTATAGCTACCGGTATTAGCAGTGTACATGAAGTTCAGAAATATGTCTTTTCTACCATCACAGTGTAGATTGTTCTTTCAGCATAATGTGTCGGTGCTATGAATTGTGTTGTTTGGTTGTAAATGCCACTTTCTGTGAACAACAGAGCTGGTCGCTCATTTGTTTCTGTCTGTTCCTGCAGCCGCCTGATGAAGACAGATGTGGAGCTAACAGGATCTCTAGTGAAGCCTACAAAATGGTAAGAATCTGCTCCTTTACAGAGCATCTACAAGGGCTCTATATTTCTATATTTGAAATTTTCAAACAATACAAGAAAGGAATCAACAGTTTAAAGCCTGAAATTAAACACCCGAAGTATCAAAGCACTGAACAGCTGATTGAGATTAAAACTTGCTCAGAGGATTCAAGATATCAGGATCGTCTAAGGCTATAAACTGTTACAATGCTGTAGATTTTAACTTCATCCAGTAGCTCGGAGGATAGCAGTTAAGTGTAATCGCCTTTGACTAACAATCTGTAAGATTAAAGCAATATCTTAATCCAGCATCACATCAGCATTCAACATCGTTTTCCCCCCTGTTTCTACATTAAGAGTGTGATCTTTTAAAAAATGGTTTTCGGACATGCGTGTCAGGTCTTTTGTGTCACCATTTGTGGTAGATTGTCAGTTATAATCCTCCCTTGAGTTGTCCAATAAAAACAGAAAATGTTCTTCTATCAGCAGGTGCATGAAGACACTTTTGAACTCTTTATGTCAGTCCTGTAGACTATGCTTGGTCAATAATTCATGGTATTATGTTAAAAGTGCAGGAAACAAACAAGCTCATAAATTGCCGTTTTGCATATAAACTGAACAGCAAACAAATGACACTATATACAAAGTATGACCTTCATTTTACTGACCACAGAAACACACCCAGGTTGCATTTAATGTCACGAATTGTGATATTGCACATTTACTGTTAATCCAATACACCTCATTTCACTACTGAAATATTACTGTGTCCATCAGTTATTTGATTGATCAAAATGAAGTTGCTGATACAAATACCCAACGATTTATAAGTGAAAATGATGGAAATAAAATAAGGGAAATAAAACTATTATGTGATTTCTAAAGTCAAGCTTAAGCAAAACAATATTTGGTTTGTTCTGTTTATGTTTACATATTTCAGTAAGACTGTGTCAGAGCAGCTGTCAGTCACGCTTGTCACCGTACATGGCGTTGCAGTGCCGTCGAGCTCTACGTTTGATGTGCTCCGCCGTGTGATGATTAGAGAATGAGTGCTGAATGAATTCATGAAGTCAGGAGGAGGGCAGGGAAAGTCCTTCAGCTAATTGCTGTTTTCTCTGATCTCCGCTGTGCTGAAGTTGTTTAGTTTCCTTTCTCTTACGGGGTTTTTTTTTTGAAGGAGTCCTTTTTTTTTTTTTTTTTCTCCCCTTGCAGCCTGTTCCAGCACTACTGCTACACTAAAGGAGGGATGCGCCACGCCTCATACACCTGTATCTGTGGAACGTAAGATTTTGCCGATAAATAAATTCCTTACTCCATATTATCCTTCAAGCCTCTGTGGCACAAACTGCAGCATCATTTCTGTTGCCAGCTGGCAGCATCATTATAGATGAAGAATTATGAAACGTTATTGCTAATCATGCTCTGGCCTTTTGTGTTAAAGGCCATGTGTAATGAGCATGTCCTGGACATTAGTGTTCAGTGGATACAAGCTATGTTCCTGTTCAAATTAATAGCTTGAGTAATGAGGACCTGGTCGTCACAATTATTCTTCAGAGACAATGTGTCTTTGTGGTCAAAAGCTAAAAGGACATTGATATGAACTGAAAAGACAGGAATCCCATTGATTCTATGCTCAAATACATCATTTAATTAAATGATACAAGTTATTCATATGTAATTATTACTGTTCATGTCACTGTTCAACACCAGGGGCAACAATTCCTCTGTTCTTCACTATGGTCATGCTGGAGCTCCCAATGACAAGACCATTGAGACTGGAGACATTTGGTGAGTAGCTCTCAGTAGTTTTTTCCTCTAAGCAGTTTTTAATGGGAACACCTCACAGCTCTGTGACCGACTCATTCTTATATTCCTCTTTGTAAACATTGATTCACAAATAAATGTTGTGAAATTGAATTAAATAAACACTCTTATTTGCTACTGTGTGTGTTCAGTTTGTATTTCGTACAAATATCCAAATCTGTACGTTGGACCACAAAGTTTCTGTGAACTATACATTTGCCAGATAATTTTGTCATGAAGATGAGGCAGCATTAAATCAACATGTATATTATATATTTGTTATTATACCACCTTTGTCATGATTTTATTTTCCGCTATGCGATGTAAAACCAGATACATTTTGTCACAAAACCTGGATATTAAAATCAGACCTGATGCAGAAAATGTTACGGTGTGGAAAATTTATCATGTAGAAGATACACTTGCATGCATTGACCACCAGGGGCCACTGTAATTCTGGGACACAGCTGCCCACAATGGAGAGTTGAGGGTGACTGACTCAAGACCTGTCCCTATAATTTAATTATAATTATATAATATATTTGTGAACCTTCAAACGTGGCAGATAAAGTATCTGTTTAAAATCTGGGTGTATGTTAGTTTAGGAGTCACTGTTTTTTTTTTTTTTAAGAAACTCTAGTTTTCTATCAAATACTTCACAACTGAGACGGTGGGTGACGTTTGTTTCCTAATTATTGGCTTTATTTTGACTGATATTGCCCCTTTGAATTATGGGTAACTCATGATATTGTTGTGCAAAATACATGCATCAAGTGACAATATCCATGAAATATTAACTTTTAAAATGAGCTGTAATTACATCTTTATCCTATCTATAAATAAATCAATTCAGTGATATCTTATCAATAATGGTTTTTAGACAGTAAATAGAAAACCTTTTAACTGTTCTAAAAAGGTCAAAGGTCAAATTTGTTTAACAATGGAGCTGTTTAGCTGCAACAATCTACATTTGCACCTCCTCGTTTCACCTCCTAACATGCTCCCCTCGGTTGGTTGAGATTGATAAAGTTTTCATTTGTTATTCCAACTATAAAAACTGGAGTAAAAAATACAAAATTTTCACAGCAAATAAATAGCTTTGGCAATGCTTTCATATCAGGTCACGCTGACTCTTTGGCTCTTTGTTCCATAACATACAGGTTACTAAGGAAACGACGCAAGATCTTCAAATGCCTTTTTCGCCACTGAAACTTATTTTAAATTTCACATTAAGTGAGAAATTTGGTCTCAGAGGAAAACCTATGGTTTTCTGCTATCAACAAATTACATTTTGTAATTCAGTTGTAATGATGATGAATCATAATTGTTAGAATTGGAACTGGACAAATTTTATAAATTAATACACTAAAGCTTTAGCTTTAGCTTAGGTGCCTTCCTTTTCTCTTTATCATCTTTGAGATGATTTTCCATCTTGGTTGGAGTCTACCTGTGGTAAATTAAATTGATTAGACATGATTTAGAAAGGCACACACTCGTCTGTATCAGGTCTCAGTTGACAATACATGAAGTCAAAGGAACTGACTGCAGAGCTCAGAGACAGGAATGTGTTGAGGCAGATCTGGGGAAGAAAAAAGATCTGCTGCATTGAAGGTTTCCCAGAGTACAGTGGCCTCCATAACTCTTAAATAGAAAAAGTCTGAAACAACTAGCACCTCCTACAGCTGCACATCTGGCCAAACTGAGCTGGGGGGAGAAGGGTTTGATAAGAGTGGTGACAAAGAACCTGATGGTCACTTTGGCTGAGCTCCAGAGACTTCCAGAAAGATGACCATCACTGCAACCCTCCACCAATATGGGCTTTATGGCAGAGTAGCCAGATGGAAGCATCTCCTCAGTGAAAGACACGGGAAAGCCTGGAGCTTGCAAGAAAGCACCTCAAGGACTCTCAGACTGAGAAACAAGATTCTCTGATCTGAGGAAACCAAGATTGAATTGTTTGGCCTCAATTCTAAGTGTCTTTGGTCCAGAGCACTCAGGACTTTAGACAATGACCCGAAGCAAGATAACACAGGAGTGACAACTCTGTGAATGTCCTGGAGGGGCCCAGCCGGAGCTGATCCCAATCTCAACATCTCTGGAGAGGCCTGAAAGTGGCTCCACCGACGGTCGCCATCTGACCTGACAGAGCGCAAGAGCATCTGCAGAGAAGAATGGCAGAAAATCCCCACACGCAGGTGTGCAAAGCTTGTAGCGTAAAACCCGAGAAGGTTGTAATCGCTGCCAAAGGTGCTTCAACTAAGTACTGCAAAGTGTCCGAATACTTATGTCAATGAGATATTTCCAGTTTTTAAAATAAATTCTAAAAAAGATTCTTAAATGATTTTAGCATAAGACATAACAAAATGTGAAAAATTGTGAAAGGGTCTGAATACTTTCTGAATGCACTGAACATACTGCTTGAGTATTTTCAATACAATTTCAGTGTACTTGAAAACTCCTACAAATGTATTATAAAAAGGTAGCGTTTAAAGTGTACTACCACTATGGTTAAATAAACACCATATCACACTTAAAATGTGCTACTAATAGAGTACATTTATATTAGTAAATTTATATACTGCTTGTGCATTTTCAATACACTTTAACTGACTCGTTTCCAGCTGTTGTCACCTTTCATTGACCTGATTAAGTTCACATAATCACTCCGTATTTAAAGACTGCTCTTCCTCTCACCTTTGTATGGGGTGGTGGTTCTAGTAAGAACTTTATTTATCCTTATGTCAGATGGACATGTGAGACTAATTTTAATTATTATGTCAAGTTTAAATCTTTTATTTGTTTCTATTAGACTCAAAGCTCAGGTTTCTTCCTTATAAATGCAATTACAATACGGTACATTTTTCCTGTAACATCAGAGAAACCCATTTTCAAGCATTGTGGGAGGATTGAAGACCCTGGACCCCCGCTCTTCCCAATTTCCAGCTCTGGCCCCAGTTACTGTTTCTTAAACTGTAAATATTATAATTTACATTTTAGCAGAGTACATTTACAGTGTACATAACTCTAACCCATGTTGGTACATTTTAAATGTACTTGTGCTCTATTTGTAGTACATTTTACATTTAAGTGCAATGCAGTGTATATTTAGCACCATTAGTAGTGCACTTTAAAGTCACCCTGTAATACATTTATATGAGTTTTCACGTGCACTTGGAGTGTATTGGAAATACACAAGCAGTATGTAAAAATTCACCAGATCAAGGGACCTACCTAATAGATAAGAAAGAAAAATGGGATCATAAAACAGCTACAAGTGGACGGCTATTCATATTCATATCTTCCTGCACTTTGTCATCAGGCAGTTTTACTATCAGAATAACTTCAGCTGGCAGCAGTCCTCCTTATGTTTCAGACAGAATGTATTTATTAAAATAACTTGCTCTCTCACTCTATGGATTTGCTGCTAAATGTAAAGATATTTTTGTGGCTTTGTTTAACAGGACATGACGAGAACCATTTATGAATAGAGTTGGTCTAGACAGGCAGATGTAAAGGGAAGAAGGGAGGCATATTCACAGCTTCCTTACACAATCAGTGCTCAGTCTTGCACTGTTTAGGGTCACGTGACCTGTTCAAGGAAAGTTGGGCAGAGGCCTTGTTGATTTCTGAACCTGCTTGAGTATTCAAACCAGCAACTTTCTACAACTTTTGTTATTATTGAAGTCAAACGCAGGCTGTATTATAAGTGTTACCATAAAACTACAGTACTTATTTTTCATATATTACAACAGAAATTCTACGCTTAAGCCCCCAGGCACCATGCTCTCTCACTGGCCAACACGTGTATTAATTATGGCCCTTTTTTGTCCCGAGTGTCTTTGAAGACTCCCCTGCTTCCATCACAAATGTCCAAAGCCTGCAAGCAGCAAAGTTTTGAGTTCAAAGCTGGTCGGTTCAACTGTATTTGCACAACTTACAGCTGGCAGTAGAGATAAAATTTCGGATGCAGGGGAATTGGCGCTTAGTCTACAGTGACAGTGACGGCTTGATGCTTGGTGTCCCAGAGTCTCTGGTGTCCTTTGTACTACCAGCAGGAACACTGCCTCTCTGCCAGGGGGCACTGAGGGAGAAATTGGTCACAGCTTACTGAGAGCATTGGCCTCATTTAGTTTAGGCCACACTGGCAGAAAGGGTGGTGGAAAAATTAGGAGTCTTATTAATAAAATCTGGAAATCTAAATATGTTCAAATCAAAAATACTAAGACCACACATGGAAAGGGTTTAGACATGGTAAATGTTGTTTGCAAATACTTTATACTATTATTCATATTGGCTACTTTGCTATCTTCCAGTTTAGGAATTTCAACAGTTTATATAGTACTAAATCCTTCATACACCCCCATTAAATACAAACCTGGATTTTATGTCTACCTATCATCACGTTTAAAGCAGAGAATGATTTTTTTTAACAGTCTGTTGCCTTTTTCTGGATGTTGTCTTTCATGACATATCGTTTAGTTACCTGCATTACGTATCTGCAGTCACTCATAATAATGCATTGTGCCAAAAGAGAGTTGCAGCTGGCTGCAAAAATCCAAGATGGCTTTAAACTACATCATGGTGTATGCTAATGCTAATTTTGGCGAGCAAAAACAGGCTTAAATCCATTAACACAAAATGTTCTTAATGGAAAAACTTATCAACTAACTTTTGGCACAACCAAATACTCAATAGGACTTCTTTAGACCAAAATGTTACAATTACCTTTCATCAATTGAAAACACAGTAACTACTCCTATACCCCTCTTTTAATCTTGTTTTACAGTCTTGTGGTCATGGTAGCTTCATGATGTATTAGACTGACTTGAAACTTGTGATTGAGACCATGAACTCAGGGGGTACTGACTACTACTGAGGTAAATAAGTCAGGGTTAAAGTAGGGTCACTTTCACATAGACTTCCATACAATCTGACTTCTTTTCACAGCAAGTGGAAAGTCGCCCCCTGCTCGCTACTAGAGATAATATAGGTATATGTCACATAAGCACTGGATTCTGGCAACACATTCACTATTTTGTGTGTAAAACATGAAGCTGCCCGCTTGGGCAAAAGTCATACACTACTTGTAATGATGTATTTATTTAGACGTCCATAGACTTGCTTTGTTTTGACCCTCTCTCAGGTTTTTACCTTTTCATTTTACATTTTCTTAATTACTTTAACAGTGTTTGTCCCTACTGACTGCAGTACTTCATAAAAGACAGCCACAGTTGGAAAAATAATATCAGAACAACTCCTCAATGCAACTTCACCGATTGGACTGATATTTTCCTATAAACCTGAACGCAGCACAACGCCGAGTACAAAAGCCACGTGACTTCTGTCAGCACGTGACAGTCTGGATCAGGGCATCGTCATGGCAGCAGCAGCACGGTGAGTTGTGTGTTTTCTTCTTCTTCTGACAGCATTTTCACTGACTACAATTACGTTTTTATCCGAGGTCAGATAACAACAGTCCTGTTAGCTTTTACTGTCGGACCACCGAACACGTGACGTCTCTTCACAAAGCTCGCAGGACTACAAAGTTGTTGCCAGGCAGACGCACCGTTACTAACGTTGCTTCTGTCAAACCAGCATACAAGTTACAGTTTAGTAAGAATATAACGGAGTGAACTTCTAAACTATTGATTACGTTAGAAATGTTATATTATATATATATATATGTTACAACAAACAACAACTGGCTAAAGTGAATAGCATTAAACGCTCACCTTCAGCTTCTAGGTAACAAAAATGTAGCTAGTACACTTTCTAGCTGCTTAAGTGTATATGAAGTGTCTCACAGTGAAATAATGTCCCTTTTTAGTGTACTTATTGCACTCATCAGCACACCTGCATGTGATTCAGGGTTTTTTGTCTTTATAAAGTGCAGTATCTAATTGTGAAAATAAGCATAAGTTAATGGATTATCATGGGAAGTGGCTACAGTAAGTAATACAGAAAAGAACAGGAGGCCAAGCGTGTAATTATGTATTTGTTCTCCTATATAGGTAACATGCAATGTGTCATACAGTAATTATGTTTCAATGACAAAATAATTAAATGCTGAGTTCAAAAGAACAAATTTCATTTTCCTTATGACCCCATCATGAGATAAAACCACACGTTCTGCTGAGATAATCACAAATTTATCAACCATCAGCAGACATAAACTTGCAGATTGCAGCAATTAGCAGCAAATAGCAGCAACAACTTTATGATATTATGCAATTCAGAACACCAGAAACCACGCCTTCAGACATGAACGTTGAGGTTTAACACAATCTAAAAACATGAACATTACAAAATTTGATCTTTTTTAAATGCCTTAGTACGTTATTGTGTCTGTCTCCAATAATAACATCTACCATCTCCCAGACTGATCTGTCCTCACAGATACAGTTACACCTGTAAACTCAGCCAACAGTGAACGATAAAGAAGCCATAAAAATACTGTAGGGATTGTAGATTAACCTTTTGTACTGTCCAGGGCGAATCAGATGTGCCATATTTGTTATCTTATCAGTAAAGCCACGGGCCAGAAAGTAAGATTTATGACCAAGACCTATCACTCCAGATATGACTGAAACATAATGTGTTTCAGTACAAAAAGATGGCTTTCCTGAATTTGCTCAGAGTTTTTGATCATAACCGTACCTAAAGCCGCCATAATTCAACAGTAGATGAAGAGAGATGAAAAAAAGTGTTGGGTTGAAAAAACATGCAGTGCTTGACAGAAAGATACTGGTGATAATCACAACAATCCTAATATGGACAAGACTTTCAGTTAATTGCTGTTCTCTTCAACCATTAGTCCACCCTGGGACTCATGTCTCCTTCTCCTTTCAGAGCCGTTTACGTTCTTGGTAATGAAACCTTGAGGGTGTCTGCTGCCCTTTTTGCCGAGAACCGTCGAAGACTGTGCAATGGGCTAAAAACCACAGACGGAGTGGTGCCAAAGTCAGTTGTGGTGCTGCAGGGAGGAGAGCAGAAACAGAGGTACTGCACGGACACAGACCTCCTCTTCAGACAGGTACGTACTCTTTAGTTCACTCTGGGATTGGTGTAAAATTGGTACTTATACTGGGGTGGGGGTAAAGTCTTGCATTTATTTATCCATCCACCTGTGACCCTCAGGTGATCTAAGATAGCAGTGAGTTTAAGTCCCTCCAGAAAGATACAGGTCAGCATCCTCTCCCAAGGTGCCCTAAACATTTGCATCTCCTCACTGGCACAAATATGCAGGCCAGCCACCGTGCAGAGAAAGCACTTGTATACATGATGTAAATTTTTCCTGACACTAGCATCTAAGCTTGGCACATTAAAAGTTATGTTTTGTTGTTGAGTTCTGTATTTCTTTACTTATCTGGCATGTGGCACAACATTTTATATTATCATGATCATGTAATAATCCCTCACTGTGCTTTTTTCTATCTAACTCTTATAATCTCCCTCACTAATGCCTTGGCTGATCACTTCTGCAGGAGTCTTTCTTCCACTGGGCGTTTGGAGTAACTGAGCCCGACTGCTATGGAGCCATTGATGTGGACTCAGGGAAAAGCATCCTTTTCGTTCCCAAACTGCCTGAAAGCTATGCCACTTGGATGGGAGAGTGAGTCACAGTAATCTTCAAAGAGCTGTGCACATGGCCAACAGTCATCACCAGCTGCTCCGTAGCTGTTAGCTGTAACTTGAACAAAGGGTCATGTGCTGCAGTTGCATCTTATACAAAAACAGTTTGTATAAGAGTGTTTGTGTTTATTTCATTCATTGTAAATACTGCTGAGAACCATTCAAGACTTGCTTGTGCACGTACACACATTTGAGCCTACTAAACATACAAACTGTGAAATAAAACAACCCAGTCAGTTTGGTGTGGACTGACTGGCTCTATACTGTGATTCAACAAGCCGTTCAGATTTGTGCCCCTTCTTACATCACAAGGGGCTTCAGTGAAATTGTACCATATTTCCTCAAATTTAGATTAAACAGATTTGTAGCTTTTGTGTCACACCTGCCAATAACAAAACATTTAAAGACGTCACCTTTATATTATATTTTATAGACATAACAATCCATTGATTAATCAAGAAAATAATGGACAGATTTGATGATAAACAAAATTGTTAGCTGCAGTTTTGCATTTGGCTGCTTTCTTTGAAACTAGCAGATTCCTGCGCTACGCTAATTTGTGGTGACAGGTTGTGGATTTAAGGAATTGGTGCATGTACTATATATATTTTCACTGTACATATTTGTTTCCTTATAGTCGTTTGTAGCCTAATGTTTCTTTTTTTCCCTCTGTTGACCGTACTTTACTTTTTTTGTGTGTTTTGCATCTGTTGACAGGATCTATGCTAAACAGCACTTCAAGGACAAGTATGCTGTTGATGAGGTGCAACACACCTGTGATGTAAGTCTGCCTGAGTTGCTGCTCGTCTTTACAACCTTTCCGTGTGTGACCTTTTCACTGTGCAGTAACTAAACTCTGATGTTAAACCACTGAGCCATGAAGTTACAGGAAAGGACAGTAAATGTGCCTTATCTTTATATTTTATATTCTATATATACATATGTATATATATATTTTATTTTACTTATTTTATTTTTTTTAAAAATTTTATTTTTATTTTATATTTGGATAATTGGGCTGCTCCAGGACCAGGGGAAACCAATTTCGTTACATCCCATGTTTACATGTGTAATGTAATGACAATAAAAATCCTTGAATCCTTGAATTAGTGCCTCCATAGACTTTATAAAGGTGAAAGTCGCCATTCTTTCTTTAGAGCCTGCTGGCAAAAAATGATACTGGTGGTGCCAGATAGTAGGACTGACTAGGTTTATACTGGACCTGCAACAGTAGAAGGTGACATTGTCTCCATTTTACTGCAGAGGTTGGACAATTTACATAAACAAGTCAAGTAAAATTAAATTGTCAAGCACTGCCAGCCAAACAAAATTGTCACAATGTCTTTTAAAGGGATAGTAGAAGCTAGTTTAAAGCTTCAACCTGGATTTTGTGGGGAAATAATTTTCAGGATAATAATAGTAATCCACAACCAACAACACAGTGTCTCTGAACATTGATCCAGGGATATGTTATGTGACATTTCTGCTGTTGGCAGGAGTAATAAAGTCGCTTGAGGTTTGTCATTCAGTGTGCTGCTGAGTACCAGAGAGGCCACAGAGTGACCTTTATTCTGCAGCCTGAAAGCAGATCAGTCTGCTGCTCTACTGTGCGTCTCGCTCTCCTAATTACTCCGTGTCTATTCCTTACAGATTGCTGATGTCCTCTCCAACCTGAAACCTGCAGTTCTGCTAACACTGGTATGCAGTTTGCTTCCCCATGTTTAACTTATTGCTTATTTTATCCATGTCGAGGTTCTTCTCATTCAGAGTGTAGTTAGGACGGTGCATCACAGTGAGCTCGTGTAACAGCAGCCAGTGAATTTGTTGTATGGAAGCATCGTCCTACCTCAACTGGCCTGAAATCTGCCGACACAAATGTCGTCGTTTTAATGGAGAATCTCAGCGTCACACGAAGCTCTTTGTAACATATCAAAACACTGAATCCCCAATTTGTTTGTGTTTAAGCTGTTGAATATCAGAATATTTGTTATTGAAAATCTGAATTATTAAGATTATCAACAAATGCATAGTTGTGCTGACAACTGCTGAACTAGTTCAGTATGAATTAATATAAACTCCTTTTTACTAATTTCAGAGCCGCCAAACCTTCTCAATGGAGTAGTTTATCAGCCTGCTAACAGACTAATTTAATGTACTGTATTGACATTTGGATGCACTCGTCATGTCATTTCACTGGTTTGTTTTTTTTCCATGCAGCGAGGACAGAACACAGATAGCGGGAGCATCTGCCGTGAAGCCTCCTTTGAAGGAATTAGCAGGTCGGTTTAATTGGAGTCAATTTGCATTAACATAATTATACTTTGTTCTAGGAGGGTTTTTTTCCCTTTTTTTTTTTTTTTAATAAATTGTATAACCAAGGATGTAAGAGACTTGTATACCAATTGTTACTGGTTAACCTAATTCTGAGTATAATCTAGGTAAGCAAATAAAATATTGATTTTGCTTGGTTCATCATTTAATGGCAGTGTTACTGTTGTCCTTGTTCTTTTCTTAACATGTATATATGTATATACATATGCCTTTTATCTTTTCTACACTCTTGATAAAAAAAAATCATTTATTTCAATGGTAATATAATAATTAGCATAACAGTGCATTAGTATTAATATAATGATAATAATAAAATTGCCGTTTCTTGTTTTTGTTTTGTTTTTTAAAACAGCTTCCAAGTGAACAACGTTGTTTTACATCCAGTCATTGTGGAGTGGTAAGTAAAAAAAAAAAAAGAAAAGAAATTATAATACATAACACTTAGGCTCTCTTATCTAGGAGTAATCTTTGACCCCAACTTAAATTTTGAGCATCAGTGTTATGACACCAGTACAGTCATGGTTTATTATCAAAGGAACATTGGCAAAAATCTGTACTTTTCTCTCTTTTCACAGTGAAAATTATAAATAAAATTATAAATGCCTTTGTGACATTATGTTTAGACTATCACAATGCAGCATGTATTCACCTAAATTCGCCTTGTGTCAGCTCCAAGGAGGTCAAATCTCTGCAGCAAGTTTGCTGGCCAAAACTACACATATCACATATTAGACCTGCCTTCACCTCTTTATACTCGCTTCCTATAGAGTTTTTATATATATAAAAATAAAGGTGACATCTGGACTGTAGAACAGTCTGCCTCCCGTTGTAAGATTTTTGCAAACTGTTGCTACTTTTATATCATGTCTCCAGACACATTTTTATGGTTTCGCTTTTGATTACTTGTACTTTTGTCTGCCACCATTTTCTATGTAGAGCACTTTGTAAGCTCTTTTAAAAAGTGATACATAAATAAAGTTTATTATTATATAACCTTGTGAATAATAGCTGGCCAGTCAGGTAATTGTGTGTCTGCAATCAGAAGCAGGGGCTTTTCTGTGGGTTGTTTTTTTGTTTTTCTTCCCTTGCTGTTCAAAGCCAGTCTGCATGGATGTAATAGACTTCGTGCTCGCCTGGTTGTCCTTGGCATTAGAGTTTGCACCCTCCAGATGAATCGACATTTTCTGAAATAAGTAGGAATGCTTTTTAGGCTCACCTCCTGGGTAGAAAGACCCTCACATAGCTCTATAGTAATGGTCCATTTTTTTGTTTAACTCTCATTAGTGTTACTATTGGTTACCACTGCACTGTTATTTATTTGGTTCTAATGTTGAAAAACCCCTGAATACTCTCCAGTATGTATTTGATTTCTAACAATATAAGGTATAGCATTTGCTTTCCTAATACAAGTGAGAAATGGTATCAATCGGTAGGCAAAAAACTACAGTTCTTATGTTGTCTGAAGGCTCAGATTTAATTGTGCTGCAGTATGCAACAGTTTCTTTTTGGTTCCTGAACAGATGATCTGCAAATGATCCTGCAGTGTGAGGGATAAGACATAATTTTAACGTTACCGACTGTATTCCTTTCTTATGCCATACCATAACCCTAAACTTCTACAAAGTGTCTAACCTGGGCTGGTCTACAGTCGTGAGGCTGGTTTTATATTCTGCCAGATTCTGAGAAATAACAGGAGACGACTTACGGTAGTGAAATTAAAATTCAATTCATAGGCAACAGCTCTGGGCGACATTTTCTAGTGTCAGCATGCCAATTGCATGGAACCTCAAAAACTACAACATCCATTGTGAGAAAACTGCATCTTGACATGACACACCTGTCAGATGGATGGATGGATGGATTATCTTGGAAAAGGAGAATTATATAGATTATGAGAAATCTTCCCTCTGTAATTTCAGGAAACGACAGATCTTATTTACAGTATATACACAACATTCATGTGACAGTGGTATGAATTCTCTACTGTTGTACATTTACGGTTGTAAACGTGACTTTCTGTGCACAGATCAACAACAGAGCTGGTCTCACTTCTTGTTTCTGTCTGTTCCCGCAGCCGCCTGATTAAGACAGATATGGAGCTGGAGGTCCTGCGCTACACCAACAGGATCTCTAGTGAAGCCCACAAACTGGTAACAATGTTACAGAGCATCTACAAGGACTCTCAGATATATTATATATTCCTGACATTTGAGAAAGAAACTCATGTAAAGCATGTAACGCATGTCTAAATGTTAAATCTAAATCTAAAAGTTAAATGTGTCGCCAAATATAGTTGCTGAACCTTCACTCATATTAGAGCCAGTAGACTTTGGTAAGGTAAGGCCACTTCTTAGTCAGTAATATTCTATCCTTTTCTCTATAGATCATGAAGCATGTGAAACCTGGACAGAAGGAATATGAAATGGAGAGGTAAGTTTTGTTAATGGATCCTCTTTTATACGTCCATGATTGGTAGCAGGAAATAAGGACCATAATAATAAACTCTGTGGCATCACTGGTGTTTTTCCTTCCTATGTTGTATAATTGTTATTGTGTCAAGTAGGTAGTCAGGTTTTTGCTTGTTGTGGATGTGTTACATTATGTGTATTAACTATACATGGTGCTTTAATTGTACTGTAGGAACGGTACCAGTCAAAGGTTTGAACACACTCTCATTCAATTGAATGGGAAGGTGTGTCCAGACCTTTTAAATGGTACTGTAAATACAGTAAAATCAAGCGTGAAATATGAATATCAGACATGCACATTATTACAGGAACAGAGTTATGATCAAATAGAAGATCAATATTGATTCTGAACGTTTTTTGGCCATGTTGAATAATGTCACAATGAAAATGAATAAAGACACAAAGTGATATTTTCTGATTCACCAAAAACAAAACGGAAATAAAACTATTCTGCGATTTCTAAAGTCAAGCTTAAGCAAAACAATATTATTTGGTTTGTTCTGTTTATGTTTACATATTTCAGTAAGACTGTGTCAGAGCAGCTGTCAGTCACGCTTGTCACCCTACATGGCGTTGCAGTGCCGTCGATCTCTATGTTTGATGTGCTCCGCCGTGTGATGATTAAAGAATGAGTGCTGAATGAATTCATGAAGTCAGGAGGAGGGCAGGGAAAGTCCTTCAGCTAATTGCTGTTTTCTCTGATCTCCGCTGTGCTGAAATTGTTTAGTTTCCTTTCTCTCACTGGGTTTTTCTTTGAAGGAGTCCTTTTTTTTCCTCCCCTTGCAGCCTGTTCCAGCACTACTGCTACACTAAAGGAGGGATGCGCCACGCCTCATACACCTGTATCTGTGGAACGTAAGACTTTACCGATAAATAAATTCCTTACTCCATATTATCCTTCAAGCCTCTGTGGCACAAACTAAGCTCTTTAAAGCCGTGCAGCATCATTTCTGTTGCCAGCTGGCAGCATCATTATGGATGAAGAATTTAGAAACGTTATTGCTAATCATGCGCTGGCCTTTTGTGTTAAAGGCCATGTGTAATGAGCATGTCCTGGACATTAGTGTTCAGTGGATACAAGCTATGTTCCTGTTCAAATTAATATCGTGAGTAATGAGGACCTGGTCGTCACAATTATTCTTCAAAGAGACAATGTGTTTAGTCTTTGTGTTCAAAAGCTAAAAGGAGATTGATATGAACTGAAAAGACAGGAATCCCATTGATTCTATGCTGAAATACATCATTTACATAAATATTAAATGATACAAGTTATTCATATGTAATATTACTGTTCATGTCACTGTTCAACACCAGGGGCAACAATTCCTCTGTTCTTCACTATGGTCATGCTGGAGCTCCCAATGACAAGACCATTGAGGATGGAGACATGTGGTGAGTAGCTCTCAGTAGTTTTTTCCTATAAGCAGTTTTTAATGGGAACACCTCACAGCTCTGTGACCGACTGACTCACAAGCACCAAAACAGGTCTGTCATTGTCACACCAATTCTCTAAATGACCACTTGTGTAATAGCTTTCATTATGTTGCTGTTCTGTTGAAATTATCTTTTTCATTTCTCTGTTTGTTGTTCTGTCAACAACACTTTCTCAACAAGGTTTTGTCCCCCGCAGTCTGTTCGACATGGGCGGAGAGTATTACTGCTACTCCTCTGACATCACCTGCTCCTTCCCAGCCAATGGGAAGTTCACTCCAGACCAGAGGGCCATCTACGAGGCCGTCCTCAAGTCCTCTCAAACTGTAATGGCTGCCATCAAACCAGGTTATCATCAGCTTTTTACAATTGAGGGCGCAGTACTGACCTATAAAGTAAACTAAGCAAAGGTACTTAAATTTTACCTAGAAGTACTGTCAGCACAGAGGTGAATCACACTTTATTTGGTTGTGATGTATACCTTTTGTATACCATTGTTGTATTAAAGTCAGAGCCATGCCGATATCAGGCAATATTAGCTTATTGCAGATTCATGAGTTTCGCTGCATATGTTGGCCTAGAAGAAGTCATTTAGACACCGTTTACAACATTACAAGTTTAATTTCTTTGTCAACACTTCCAAGCGAAATCTACACCTGATCTCATACCTATACTTTGAGAGGCTTTGTGGTCACCACTTAAATTATTCATTATAAAAAATTTAAGTTATTTACAATCAAATTATGTAATCACGGTTGGAAGGAGTTTAAAGCTCGGTTCTGTTTCTGAAGGTGTGAAGTGGACTGACATGCACCGCCTGGCTGACCGGGTTCACCTGGAGGAGCTGGTGAAGATCGGCATCCTGAACGGCAGCGTGGAGGACATGATGAAGGTCTTCATGGGCTCCGTTTTCATGCCCCACGGCCTGGGACACCTGCTGGGCATCGACGTGCACGATGTGGGAGGCTACCCTGAGGTGAGAACGATTGACGTTGATTCTGACATTGCCTACATCAGTAGTCAGGGTTGTTGAGAGATATTTGGTCCAGAAGTTCATATTTAACGTTGTTATGAACTTAAAAGGTGTATTTTTCAACTATATAGCGGTTTTAAAATTGTACTGTTGTCCAGGGGGTGGAGCGTATAGACGAGCCTGGACTGAAGAGTCTTCGAATGGGCCGCTTGGTGCAGGAGCGGATGGTCCTCACCGTAGAGCCCGGCATATACTTCATCAACCACCTGTTGGATCAGGCCCTGGCCAACCCTGCACAAAGATGCTTCATCAACAACCAAGTGCTCGCTCGCTTCCGTGGCTTCGGAGGGGTCAGTCTGCCTACAGTTTTGTCTGTTTTGGGGGTTGGTTTCATAAGAAAGGTCGTAGAGATGAGTCGAGTTATCTACAGGATTAGTACTACAGTGCCGACCAATACTGCAATTTATTCACCAGAGAAGCTTGAAAGGCAAAATGTCCCAAAATCTCTCACATTCCCTTAATAGCATATTGTGTCCATGCTATGACCCACTAGAAGAGAAGAACAGATGATCAATAGCCATCCAGCCGTTATGAAACAGTAAATCGTAAAAACCTTTCTGAACTAAAAACTTTCATTATTAATCTATGAAGGCAAACAGCGTTCCTTTAAAAGGTGTGGTGGGTTTCACATCTAACTTCCATGATTACAATCAATATGTCAATAGGTCACTATGAAGGAACTTTTGTTTGTTTTTGATTGATGATGATGTGTTGGCCTTGTAACGTCTCCTGCTTTGATTCTACTGTGTTGAACTGATCACTGTATCTCTACTGCATGCAGGTTCGCATTGAAGATGACATCGCAGTAACAGCAAACGGTATTGAGCTGCTGACCTGCGTCCCTCGTACTGTGGAGGAGATTGAGGCGTTCATGAGCGACTCTACAAAATCCTTCAGCCCTGTCGTCTCTCAGTAAAGTCCGAACTGGAAGTTATGTCAGAAAATTATTTACACTCGATCAACAATGAAATAGTATTCTTCTGTGAAAATTGTTCGATACACAATCAAGACAATTAATCAGCCAAAGCAGCAGAATTAACACGACTATAATAAGCAAGCAAGCAAGCAAACGTGAAAATGTTCATTCAGTATCTCATCTGTTTTCATAATGATTTTTTAAAAAGCAGTAGTACTTTAATACTCTGGTTAAAGACATTTAAAAATGTTTTTGATGGGAACACCTCACAGCTATGTGACTGACTCATTCTTATATTCCTCTTTGTAAACATTGAGTCACAAATAAATGTTGTGAAATTGAATTAAATAAACACTCTTATTTGCTACTGTGTGTGTTCAGTTTGTATTTTGTATAAATATCCAAATCTGTACTTTGGACCACAAAGTTTCTGTGAACTATACATTTGCCAGATCATTTTGTTATGAAGATGAGGCAGCATTAAATCAACATGTATATTATTATACCTTTGTCATCATTTTATTTTCTGCTATGTGATATGAAACTGGAGCACTTCCCACCAGGAAAGTCTGCTGTTAAGTCTACTAGTTAATAATTCTGTTTATTTCAGAAAATTCAAGTCAAGCCAACATATTGGCATGTTCAGAATAGACATTTCACTCTTGGACTGAATTGATTTCATACTTGAGTAAACCTGAACATAAACATACATTCAGTATATAAAGTACATACAGTCATTATGGAGCAGGGGCCGGTACAGTATGTACAGTTTAATGTTGGTCAAGTTTAGTGTTGACAGCTATAATAGAACACTGCTCAATATTTAAGAGGCGTACACGTTCTGTATGTTATATAATGAGAAGGTCTGTAAATCATGTATCATGTAGAAGATACACTTGCATGTATTGACCACCAGGGGCCACTGTAATTCTGCACTGGGACACAGTAATATTTACTTATGCTGATTGATCAGGTGAAATATAAACTAAATAATATTTCTTTCCACAGCCATTATTGTAGTCGTGTTTACTTGCTTATTCTGTCCATCAGATTGTTATAAGCTCTTATTTTTAGATATTACCTTTGATGACGTGACAGCAATCTCTAACCAGAACATTCCTTTACTTTAAAGCAGTGTGACTTAAAAAATACTTAAATATTTAAAGATTGGGTTTGTAATAATGTTTCAAGCTTTCATTTTGATACCTACAGAGATGTACTGCTACTACGCGGTCATCAAATGCATTTAAAATAAGAATCCTCCCAAAAATGTTAAAACTGAAGCTCATTTATGAACGCACTTGCTGGTGCAGAGTGCACTACACAGTACACTTGTGCCCTCTCCCCATCTAAACGCATGAAGGTGACGTCCATCACAGGTTGCCACATTGAAACAAACAACAGCACATCTATTTTGTGGACTAATATTCACTAAATTTAGGTCACAGACAATCTAGCCATACAATTAACATGCACCAATGATAATAATAACCACACCAATATAAATACCCAGTGTATGTTGGAGAAGCAGACCATTTTCAGTAAATGATGATAAGTATAAGCACTGCACAGGCTGATGAATATTACAATTGTATGTTACATGCAAGAAAAATGTTAAATTTATTTAGAGGACCTGATAAATTTGACAGCATAGGACCAATAATCATTAATCGTGTGTACTTTAGTAGAAACAGCAGTAATAGTTAAGTGAATTATTGTAACTTTTCAGGATAACAATTTTAGCAGCAATTTCAATAGTATCACAGTTAACATTCATATTAATGTACAAGTTGCCAGTGCTTCTCAGTTATTTTCTGTTACGCCCCCCCCCCTAGCAAGAAGAAAACTATTCGCGCGCCCCGTGAACATGGAGTTCAATCAATACCTCTTTACAACCAATGGACATTATAAATCTAACAAGGTATTTTAGTCCTGGACACGACTGGGCAGGGTAGTGGATTTATGTAGTAGATTACTGTCTCAGATCTACACTGTTAGTGACACAGAGAGCACCAATCCTGAGGACTGCCTCCAGAATAGAAAAGGGTGGAGGGGGAGAGAGAGAGAGAGATATTACAAGTCTAGACCCAAAGTCCTCCGGTTAATGGCCATCTCTCCAACCACTAGTTCACCCTGGTTTACCCGAACGCTTCCTGTTCTTTCAGCCCTGTCTACTTGTCGGTAATGAAACCTCAAGGGTGTCTGCATCCCTGTTTGCAGAGAACCATCAGAGACTATTCAAGGGGCCGAAAACCAAAGACAGAGTGGTGCCAAAGTCAGTTGTGGTGCTGCAGGGAGGAGAGCAGAAACAGAGGAGGCACTGCACTGACACACACCTCCTATTGAGACGGGTAGGACTTGAGTTGATTTTGGGAGAAACTAGTAGTACTTCTGTTTTGTTATTCTTAAGATGCAGGTAGTTTTGATGCATCCACTTTGATTTCAGTTAAAAAACTATACAGGTGGATTAGGCTGTTTGGGTCATTTGTGGTGATGGGTATACAGATCTGGATATCGTATGTGTAACACTGATGAGACACATTAGGTTTTTGTATTTTGTGACTTAATGGAAGCATATATAGCGGAAAAAAAGACTAGGCCCAGAATGGATCCATGTGGCACCACACAAGTGAAATGAGGAGGCAGAGGAAGATGAGGAGCTACGACGCAGTACTAACAATGTTCTATTAGAACGATTTAAAAGAAGTATGTGATCTACTGCATCAAAAGCAGTGCTGGTGTCAAAAACAAAACTTGAGCAGAGCGATTAATCACAAATATGTAGGCCAACCACCCTGCGGAGAAAGCACTTATCTATGATGTCAGTTTTTGGCACCAGCATCTAAGTTTGTAACAATTATTAGTTCTGGTCAAAAATCAAAAAGGACTACATCTTATTATATCATGTGATAATCCGACCAGAATTTGCTAACTTCCTGCTTTCTTCTAGCTAACTGCTATAATCTCCCTCACTAAAGCCCTGGCTGATTTCACATCTGTAGGAGTCTTTCTTCCACTCGGCTTTTGGAGTAACTGAGGCTGACTGCTGCAAAGCCGTTGATGTGACTGCCTTAAAGCTTTGCCACTTCAAAGAGCAGCGTACATGGCCAGCCAAGGACTTGATATTTATATCATCACCCAAACCAGACATGTTTAACTTTACTTTTTATTTTGCTTTCTCTCTGTGATCTTTGTCCTAAATATTTCAGTTCTGCTTGAATCTTTCCAAACTGTAATATATTCCACTTGTTATGTTTTCAGAGATTGACTCTTAAAAAGTCTTCTTTTTGTGTTGTCTGTACTTTTCTTCACCAGTTAAGTGTTTTGCATCTGTTGACAGGATCGATCCTAAAGAGCACTTCAAGAGGAGTATGCTGTTGATGAGGTGAAACACACCTGTGATGTGATGCCTGCGTTGCTGCTCGTCTTTACAACCTCTCACTGTGTATGACCTTTTCGCTGTACAGTAACTGAAATTTGATGAAGTCACAGCAAACGCAAAATGTCATCATACCTATGTTCAAACCTCTTGGCAAAAATGTATAGGACCACTATTGGGTTTGTACTGGCACACTCAACGTTGTGAAGGAAATTTTTTGCTATATCATATATCCCATCTTAGCCGATAGAGAGCAAGCAGCTGTCCTCTCTTCTCTCTTTCTCATGGGAACTAACTGCCGCTAAAGTAAATGATCTTTTGGCAATGTTTCTGTTTTGTCTCTGCTCAAGGCTGTCTGGGAAAAAGTTTAACTCAGCAAAGAGACAATATTCCTTCAGACTTTTGGGGTAGCATTCACAGTGTCAAGACTGCACTAGTTTGTGCCCCAAGTGACTCATTAATGCATTGAGTGTCAATAATTCTTTTTTGCACAAGACATCCAACTGTTCTAATATTTCTGACTGTACCAGCTCAATATTTCCATAAACTTTAGAAGTTGACGTTGCATCCAGAAAGTCAGTTTTAGGAGTAATGCTAATAACCATCCTCAAATATCACCACAATGTCTGAACACTGATTCCAGGATGTTATCTAACATTTACACCGTTGGCAGACACATAATAATGTTGCGTCATTCAGTGTGCTGCTGAGTACCGGAGAGGCTACAGAGCCACAATGGCGCCTGCCAGAGTGACCTTTTGCGTCTGCACTCAGAGTATTAGAAATCTGTAGCATGTTGCGTCTGCTTCTGTACTGTGTGTCTCTTAATTACTCCCCGTCTGTTTCTTTACAGACTGTTGATCCTCCAACCTGAGACCAGCGGGTCGAACAGTGGTTTGCAGTTTGCTTCCTGCATTCAACTTATTCGTTTTTATCCATTTGTGCAGACATTAGTTAGGATATTGCATCACAGTAGTTTGCCCTCCAAAGTACAGCCAGCTAGTTTTTATATCAAATGTTTGTGATATGGGAGTACAGTGAAGCACACAAAATGGTAAGAGCCTGCCCAGCAAGAAAGACCATCAACAACAATCAAGGAAAGTATTGAATAAAAAAATAAGTCTACCAATTAACAAAGATAATATTTAACCATTAAGCTGTAACAATAAAGTATCATTTTATATCTGCACAAAACAGAAAAACAGAAAATCTCTCTTACTGACTTTTTCTTCCGGTTTTGTAATGAACAAGAAGGTTTCCATATCTGCTGTCCAATAGTTTATCAAACTGCTTTCTGGTTAATTAATACTTCACTGACCTGAACTAGTGCACATATGAAATATGGGCCTTACTTTAACTGCCTGTGTCCCACATGGCATTTGATTTCACATAGCATTATATGTCTTGTGTCTGACAGGAACCTCATATGTAACATACACAGCTGGTCAAGCAGTTTGAGCTGCTGCACCTGCGTGTGCGGAAACACACACACAGACAGAAAAAATGTAACTATGAGTAGGATTTGAAATGTTCTGACTTTGGTGCCATCTGGTGGTAACTTAATAATATTGTGTGCAAAGTAACTGATCACTTTGAGAGTTTAGTGCTTTGAGTATATGGTGGATAACTTCAATGCTGTACTGAAACAAGCTACATGATGCATTTACTTCAAGTAAAATATTTAAAAGTGAATAATCTTGTGTTTAACCTCAAGTGGATATTGAATACATAGATATAAATATAATAATACAGCTTGTGGCTTTAAAACACCAAATGATAGCTTTTGAAGATTTTGTAATTATACTTTTCATTCATCGGCCCATAAAATCCTTACATTTTTAAAAGGTTTAAAATATAAAATGCACACACTAACAGCGCCTATAAATAAGACAAACTATGCATGAGACATTCATTGTCCGCAGTGGCAAAATTGCATAAATGATTTCTTCCTAGAAAGCACATATCTGCAAGCCTACATCTGCATCTATTAATACGCTTCAAACTAGGTCATACAGCAGCGACGCCTTTGTGGTGTTGCACACAGTTGTTCACAAGTGACAGAAGTAGTTGTGTGAAAAATGAATACAGAGAGAAGTTCAAAACCTGCTTATTTTCATGTGACGCATACTGAAGACCTTAAACTGCTGCAGCTGTTACTTTTGCTTTTAAATATCTGTTGGTGTTGCGGCTCTGCAACTGGCCTGGTTTCTTGTGTTATTAATGATACAGATTAAAAAAAACAAAATCCGTCAAAGCTTTGTTTGTTTTTTAATTAGCAACTGGGGAATCAAAGTGACAACCAGTTTGGTTTAGTCACACTTATCTCCAATCCCTTGAAACAACAGAAACTGTAACATCTCTCTTGAGACATTAATTAATTAATAATAAAGACTTCCCCTCTCTCGCTCTCTCTCTCTCTCTCTATCTCACACACACACACACACACACACTTATATCTACCATATACAGTAATGCTGTAATAATCAAAAGTGTCACCAAATGCAACAAGTCAGTGCTGCAAATGTAAACAAACATAAACAAACATAAAAGTACCACAACTACCATAACAGTTGTCAACCAAAATGATTGTAATTCAGGTAACTGCACTGTTGTCCAGGTAAGAGCTGGATTAAATGGATAGATTACACTAGTAGGCAGACTTTAACCAGGCCCAGATTAACACATCGTGGGCCCCCACTACTCCAACTTTACACGAAAAAAGTGAAATTTACTATGGCTATTTAAAGACCATAGATTTACATGCATTTATTGCTTAAGTACAAGCACAAACACAAAGCCTGATACCACAGACACACATGGGCCTATGAATGAACTATGAACTAGCCCCAACACTGATGCTCTAATATGAAGGCAACACGTCATGCTACATATCATTATTTCCTTCATAAATGACCTGTGACATCATGCAGAGTATATCTAAAACAGTCATTACATATACATCTTAATTTATGACAAGCCCATCTGAATCTGCTACAACGACTGCAACGCGTTTGCATATTTATGGCTGTCTGTTGTTTTCAGACCATCGTATTTGTGTGTTTTACCTTCTTTCCATAGTCTCGTCCTGTAACGTCGGTGCCTTGTCTTCATCCGTTGTCCATCCTGGTTGACCGTGGTGGTGTTTTTGTGTGTTGTAGAGGGATCATCCTCGTATCTGTCGACCCGCCGCTAACGTAACGTCGGGGCTAAAATCACCACCTCTGTCGCTGGTCTTGTAGCAGCCTGTAACTGAGGCTGGTTTATAGGCTGCATGGACCGAAATAAAGTTGTGTAAATCCCCTTTCTGTCGTTGTCTTCCTTGCTCTTTATTTTTGTTCTCTTTTTTGCGTTTTGCTGCATCCGAAAACATACCTGTATGGTCTGGAAAAAACTGCTAGCTAGCCTGCTACTAACGTACGAGCGCGACCTTCACTGAACCGGAAATACTTTTTCCCGCACATTGGCGCCAGCGAAAGGCTTTGTATGTTTACAATAAAATAAAAAATAAATAAATATATAAACAAATACAAATACAACAATACAGTTTAAGATTGGATTTTTATTTTAAATAAAATATATATATTCTTATTTTTAAGAAAATTAAAATACTTCTGGTTTACTTATCGCCCCCTAGTGGCAGTGGTGGAGGGGCAGGGGCCAAAACAAATATAAAATCTATTACATTTGGAGGTTGATGAGTCCACCCTACTGAGAAATAGATTATCAATAGATTAAATGATCTTGTCTTTCACTTGCCTTGAATGTCTCCTCTTTGGTTACATCTGTGTTTAGATGTCTCGCTACTATATGCAGGTTCACACTGAGGAAAACAGCAGAAAGCATACAGCTTATAAACCCTTCAGACCCGTCGACAGCAGTGAGAAACTCTCAGACAGACACTTATAAAAGGAACAAACTCCACTTCACTAGTTTGAAAAAAATCATCATAAAATGTACTGTATATGACCGACTAACAGTCAGAAATTCATGATTTCATTTCATGAAGATGAACCTGCATTAAATCAACATGTATATCATTAAAATAAATGGAACTTCTTCTATAAATTAGTTGTAATGCCATCTTTGTCCTCCAGGTGGATGACTATCCGTATCACATGAATTAAAGACTCCCGTCACCCTCTATGTGATATGTGACACTGCATCATCTTAGGAATCACACAAGGAAAATATGTTGTAATGTATACAGATAATTAGTAACTTTGTTTATTTCACAAAATGTCACAAAAAAAACAAAACACTCCTCATGAAAATAAAACTGTTTAACATGTGAAATGCAGCAAATATAGATGTTTTATCAGTTATCAGTACATGTTAAATACTATGGATGGATATTTTTGCTCGATTCTTCTTGATCATTTTTGGTAAATTCAAGAGTCAAGCCATTATGCTGGAACATTCAAAAACAGATGTATACTTGAGCCATCTTCGCAATGATACACATACAGTACTTACGGATCCGAGGTAAGTTTATAATGCTTAAAGGGAACTGATAACAGCTACAACACAAAAAAAACAGTTGAACGTTTGAGAGGTACGGTATGAAGGATGTGTATCTAACTGAAAAAACAGGTCTCCAGAAGATGCTGGTTCATAAACAAGGGTTTACTTTTAATGTAAACCTTATACCTACCATACCAGATCAATAGTTTTAAATACTGTAATGATTTTCCCTTTCAATCACATACATGATATGCTTGTGCATAAGCCAATTATTTATGATTGGTGATTTTATCAGAAGCAGGAATTATACAATTGTGGAATGATCATCTCCCACAAAAAAAAAGAAGAAAATATACAGTTTGTTTTCAGCTCAACAGAAATACATAAGGGTTTTTCACCATCTGCTTCTACCATCCAGCAGGCTGTGGAATGCCTACATTCAGTTTTGAGGCTGTGATTGGTTGAGATGCAGCAAAGGTTTTATCCCCGCAGCCAAAAAGGGGCCACTGGTGGCCGATAAACCAGTGTCCTCCGTGGGGAGCCACACAAATAAATAAAAAGGGCTTTTTTTTTTCTCTTTAGTTGCTGGAAGGACTGTTTGAGAACCTCTTAAAAAAACACAAAAAAAACGTTATCATTTACTCTGTCATACATACATATGTACATACATATTACATAGGTTTCATTTACACCTCATAGATGTGCAGGCAGGAAAGGTGGTTTGCCAATGTTTAGGCCATCAAAAAGATCCTATCTGGGCCACAAAGACATTTTCTTTGTGAGTTAATTCATTGCAATGGTGCGTAAAGGATACACCATCTGCAATTTAGTGCGTTTAATGCAGTTTGTTTTCTTAGGGGGAAAAAAAGTGTATCTGTTACTGTCTTCAGTATGATGAGGTTACATATCTTTGGTCAACAAAGTGGGTGTTAAATAGTTGATAATAGATGAGACAGTATCAACTTCATATGACAGCATGAGAAAATCTGTAGATTTTAGTGTAAAGAACCATATTAGAATATACACAGTTTATACACTGTCCATGTTTAACAGTTACAGGAGCTTTCCTCTTCATATATAATCCACAAGATATACTGTAGGTGAAAGATGGATGCAAACTGCTTCCAATGAAACAAAAAAGAAAAACAAAACAACATTGTGGTTCAAATCCATGAATTGTGTTGTAGGCTCCTCGGTTTGCTATCCCTCCTGCCAGGGCTGTGTTTGTCCAGTGAGTGGTTCCTGTCCTCCACTATTCTAAGGCATTCCTCTCTCCCAGCAGCTGACTCCAAATGAACTGACTGAAATGTTCCTTCTTCCGTTCCCATCCCAGGCAAACAAAACAAGTTTTCATTCTCTGGCTGGTGCAGGAGCTTGCAGTGGTCACTGAGTCTGACCCTACATGGAGCTGGCGGACCCTGCTAGCTGTGGGCCCGATGGATGGTCTGTCTGTGGGTCACTCGCGAACATGAAGCGCAGCATGTAGTCTTGTAGTAATCGTACACGCAGAGGCGAGCCTGGACCACCACGTTGCAGTTGAAGTACTTGTCTCTGCAGTTCTCATCTGAAACAAAAACAAAGGTTGATTTCATATTTCTAATTACCAGCAAATACTAGATGGTCATATTTCAACCAAGAGAGCTGACAGCAAACAGATGATAATAGAGCCGGGCTAAGGCGATGCCAACATTCATATAGCTCCACAATACTACATTAACTTCTACTCTTGACCAAACATCACGGTTAAGACAGACCACTACTCATTTCCTCCTCATAATAATAACTCTTATTTTCCCAACCATGCAGGTCAATAATATTCCAGATTATTAGGAGATGACTGACCTATGTGAGGTATGCAAGGCTCTGGGTTGCAGTCTTCCTTCGCTGTTGGTTTCATCTTCTCGTCGCAGTCCTCGCTGGAGAGCATGTCGTCGGACAGGCAGCGCACCTCCCGCACTCGGAAACCTCCCTCACATGTTTTTGAACACTAGAAGGACAGTAGTGAACGACAGCCATCAACCACAGTTTAATAAGAACTCCACCCTTTACTATTTGTTGCTCATCAAAACATTTTAATCCTGAAACAATCTGTTTTGTGTACATGTTAACTATAATCACACAGTCACCCAGAATAACTACTTCAGCCTTATTGTCTACAATGCATTTAGTGGGATGAGTCAGGAAGTAGATGTCCTGCCCTGTTTATCTTACTCACAGCACTCCAGTCGGTGTGGTACCACTTTGCTCCACAGGCCTTGAGGTTGCAGCTCTGCTGACTGAGAGGCCGCTCCAAGGAGGAGCACTCATACGGTGGCATGACAGTGAATTCTTCATCTGACTTCATCAGACACACCACTGACCTCTGCTGGCTGCCTGCGCCGCACTCTGCAGAGCACTGGCTCACATTCAACAATAGCATAGACCGTGTGGATTTAATTAGATATTGAAAAACGGAGAGAGGGTTACAAACATCCTGTAACATTTCAATGTAAAGTCAGTGTAAAACCCCCAGGCATTCAGCTGCTCCAGATAACTTCCCCTTAAACCCAGCGTGACCTTCTGTCATCCACATACCTGGCTCCAGGGGCCTGTGAACCACTCAATGCGATTCTCACAGGGCCCGTTGTTGCAGACCTGAGAGTCTGCAGGCCGCTCGCTACCACACCCCTCCAGAGGAAGACTGCCAATGTGATTGGTCAGGCAAAGGATTCCCCGGGTCCGTATACCTATCCCACACTCAGAAGAGCACTGTGAAGTAAACACTCATATTAAACATCATGTTTGTTTTTTTGACTGATCAACAACTGACACAATACTTTTTTTTTCTTTTTGGAAACCTGTATTCCCAGTAATACTAGGCCATAACCTGATTCAGTTAGGATGTATGTAAATAAACAGACTCCACATTGTCTCAGAGTCTTCCTCCCATATACATTATCTTACCCATTCTAATATTCTATCATAAAACATCCCCCTCTCTCTTATTTTACTCACCAAAGATCATTTAACAGTACACATAAAGGAATCAAGATTATTTGCTAAATTATGGCCTACTACCGTATTTTCCGGACTATAAGCCGGACTATTTTTTCCCATACTTTGAACCATGCGGCTTCTGCAGAGATGCAGCTTTTCTATTAATTTTTATTCAGCCCACAGGGGTATATAACCCACGAAGCAATTCCTATGATGCAGCTTTTAAGTTGAATGCCATCGATCTGGCTATACGTGAAGAAAACAGAGCGGCTGTGTGTAAGCTTGCCATTAATGAATCTATGGTGAGAGGATAAGTAATGAAGATTATCTGAGGTGACAGTGGTATGGTGTTCATTAGTTTTAAATGCTCAGGAGGAAGATAAATGGTGACTTGTGGCTTCAGTGCATGGGAGAATGACTTTAATAGTTGCGCAGTTGCGCTTTAACAGTGTGCAGGAGGAAAAGGTGACAGTGATTTGGTGTTTAATGGTTTCAGTACGCAGGAGGAGGAAAAATAAAGTAACTTAGTTTTAGTGCACAGGAGGAAGATAAATAAAACCATCAATGACTTTTCTGTTTTGTTTATCAGCACTATAATTGCCACGTTTATTGCGGCACTGATCAGAAACAATCAGTTCAGGTATATGAATAAACACTTATGGTACAAAATCTTTCTGTCTAAATAACTTATTTCACAGCCTGGATATTGAAGGCTTATAGTCCGTTGTGACAAAATATATATTTCATTCAAATTTTAGTGGGTGAGGCTTATATTTAGGTGCGCTCTATAGTCCGGAAAATACGGTAGATGTTTATGATAAAGACAATATGTGTATGGAGACCTTACCAAGTTTTACTGTTTTTCTAGCTCTCAAATCTATATTAAAATATCTATATATTACCTGGTTATCAACAGCTGCGTGATACATGAGGACTTACCTATACAATGACTACTACTGTTATAAAGACATGAATGGAAGTTACTATGTTTCCCATTGATTGTGGCTCTAACACCTACCCTATTGCCCCACTCAGTGTAGAACCAGCTCTTGGCACAGGGTCCCATGTCACAGTTCTCTATGTCGATGGGCCGCAGATTCATGTTGCACTCCTCATCAAGAACAAAGTCGCCCACGTTGCTGACACAGCGAACCTCACGTGACCTCTGACCCAGCCCACATGGCACCGAGCACTACAGGGACACAGGCCACATGCAACGACTGGATTTATTCTTTTGTGTTTTTACATGAGTGGCTTTATTTAGTGCACCAATGTATCCCCGATAAGAACTGGACTTTCCCTGTGTGTGCTGCTTCCTGCACAGTACGTCATTTTTATGTTCCTACATACCTAATGTACCTTAGAGTCTTTCTTTCCAAAAAAGAAAGGAAATAAAATGTGCACTCTGCATTGTAGTATTCAGAATCTGGATTCTCACTCTTTTTAACAGACTTCATACTTATATGAGCATCACAAATACTGAAAGAATAAACATTTTGGCAAATGTCCGCCAAGACTTGGATGAGAAGATTAATACCACTCTCACATCAGGGAGTATGAAGCTACCACCAAGCCTGGCTTAGCATAAAGACTGAAAACAGTTTCTCAACTAGCACCTGTTAAGCTCACTAAGAAACAAATTATTCGCTGTTTTAAGGGGGCTTTATGTGCTGGAATATTTCTTGGCTGCGACCAGTAACTTCCTGGTTGCCTGGCAACTGGTCCTGGCCACAAAGTAGTCTGGTAAGTACCGGTAACCCTCTGTGAAAAAGCAAATTGTTGTTTTTATTTCAATTATTATATAGTTAATGAGTGTTAGATGTGCTAGTAGGTGGGATTTGTTACTTCTAGACAGAGCCGGGCTAGATGTTTCCCCCCATTGCCAGTCTTTATGCTAAACTAAACATCCGGCTCATGAGTCATGATACTGGAGTAAACATGCACTGTACTTTTATCTAGCCGTTACAAGGTTTATCTCATTAAAGGCAAAGTTGTTCACTAACTGCAGGGACAGGTGGGACAAGTGTTGTTAGGCACAGTGATTCAGTCATATTGTGACTCACAGCGGTCCACTCGGAGCGGATCTGCCACTCACTGCAGATCTTCAGCTGGCAGGTACTGGCGGTTTCGGGCCGCTCCAGGTGTCGGCAGCGACTCGTGTGGACGTTGAGGGTGTGGTTGGCGTAAACCTGGCGGCACAGGACCTGCCGGTGCTGCATGCCGAGACCACAAGTCTTGCTGCATTCTGACCACTCGCCAATATCCCAGCTGCTCAGGAGGAAAGCACAGGAGCATGTTATTAGGAAGCTATCCCAGGACATTTATACTATATATACTGTACGCATTATTTTCTCACAATGCCGGGCAGGGCTGCGTGTTGCAGGGCTCTTCCTGAGGAGTCGGTCTGTTGCTGCTGTCACACAAAGTTTCTGATACCTGGACATGGTTCAGCCGTTGGACGCAGTGAAAGATGGAGTGTCTGAAACCTAAAAAGCACACACACGGAGCAGATATTTAAGTTAAATTCAAGCTTATTTTTTCCTTTTGTACCGATAGTCTCCAGCTTAAAAAACTAAAACATAAATGCTCAACATAAACTGTGTTGTCTCACCTTTACCACAGGAGGCACTGCACTCTGTAGCACCAGCCAGTTTCCAGTTGTACTCTCTCTCACGTCTGGGTGGCTGTACGACAGGCACCTGGTTGTCAGGGTGACTAGGCGGGTACTTCCCTTCACCTGCTGGATTGTAGTTTTCCTGTTGAGGATTGCTATTATGGTCGTACTCACCCTGTCCATTCACAGCGTTCCCTAAGACATGGACATGGGAGTTTAGACATGACAATAGAGTCACAGTGATGACAGATGTTTGATGCACAGATGGAAAAATGTATGGATGTATCTAGCTATCAGACAAAGTTATTGTAATAAACTACGCGAGGGGTATGAAATGGGTTTCAGTTACCTTCTGGTCTGTGGTTTGGTTGCTGAGGGCCGACTGGTTTCTCAGAGGGGAGAACATACTCATAGTGAACACCGGGGTTCGGTTGCTGGAAGATCATCTGAGGGAAAGTAGATGAGACTCAGTCAAACAATCCTAAAATAACACTCTTCATCTTCACATTTTTGAAGAACGCTTTTCTAAAATAGATTAAAAAAATCTATTTTAAAAAAAAATCTGAAACAATGACAAGTCTGTTTTCTCAGGTCAAACTTGTGTTTTCATTATGAGTAATAGAGGAAATAGGTGCAAGCTCATTTGGTTACTCACATAAACATCCAGGATCTCATTCGTGGGGCCTTCAGCGAGAAAGGACTCCCCAGCTGTGCTACGGATTTCATTGGGCCTGCGGTAGGTGAACATGGTCCCTCCTCCCTCATACATCCCTGGCCGGTCAATAGCCCAGTTTCCATTAATGATGGATCGCCCTGATCGGCTTCGGAGAGCTGGAAGGGACAGAGATAATAACCGCACAATCACTACTGACAGCCCTGAGCGCCAATGAAAAGGGAAATATTGCCATAATCTCTTCCACATAAATACTGTTTAATGTAAAACAATTTAAGCATTATACGAACTGTAAAAAGCTCTGGCTGACTTCCTCAATCCAAAAAAAATTTAACGACAGCTAACTGAATAAATGTTCTCACGTGCACTTCCAAAGCAATGTCTTTTATAAACGTGACAATCTGTTAGTGCTGGCAAATCTTTCATGCAAATCCTGTAACAAAATCTCCCAAAATGTTTTCCACCGATTCCACGGATTCTAGTTTAAGTAGAAGAGGCCATTAGAAAAGCATTAGAAGTGTAACATTAGACAGGCTTGTAAAAGAGTGTTTGGACAACTAAAAGCACATCAGAGATGTACGGTGCAGAACAGAGGCCTATTGAGGGAAAATCAAGGACGTGGTGAGGATACAGTCAGTGGCTTCTGATAGATTCCTGCCCTCGTGTCCTGCTTGAATTTCAAAAACTATAAATCAATTTAGAAAAAAAATAAAAAATAAAAAATTGGCACATGGAATTTGTCATGGTCAGTTCAAAAATAACATATGAGGATAACACGTGTTTTCAAAGCAGTGCTGAAATTCCTCACCTTAATTAAAAAAGGATAGTGAGGCTTGAGGCGTAAGATCCTCTAATGAAAGCCTGTTTATGCACTTTCCTCAAGGGAAGCAGACGCTGGGGGGGGGGGGGAAATCGAGTCTCCTTCTTTCTCCAAACCCACTGCTGAGCTGGGCCATGTCACTGTCATTAAATAATATCTGACATTCCAACAGTCACTCCTGAAAATAGCCCACTTCTGTGTCTCTGTGTCGGAGAAATCTGAAAAAGTTCATCTGCCTTTTAAATCAGACCAAACTTACTTTACTGCTGCCTCAAAGTAGAAGAAATGTGTCGCATGTCAACGCATCAAATGATAAAATTTTTTTTTTTTACATGAAGTCATTTCTGTTATTACCTTCCATGAACTTTTTTTTTTTCCATCGCTTCCATGCATTTAATAATGTAAAATGATACTACGTGTGGTGGAGATTCCCATTTCTTGCGCATGTTTTGTGAGCTGGAAAGAAGGCAGATCTCCAAGTGCAATCAAACTGACTACAACTGTAGAAACTATAAACCGGGACGGAAACTAAAACAGCTTAAAATATCTGTAAGAAAACGCAAGTACTCCAATCAACAAACACAGAGAGGTCTCATATTTTATGGGCTAAACAAGAAGAGTAAGCATATTTTTTTCTTCTGGACTGTATTCTGTTATGTAATATTAACTAAATTGTCCAACCCACTGGGTCTCCTTCCATTTTCAAGCATTTCTTACTGCATATCTATAGATATACTGGGTATACTGTAGTTCAGTCAGCCAACTCACATGGAAAGGATTATTATGCCAATGCAGAATATGCAATATCTGGTGTCTAGGATCTGACTTCATCGCTCCCCAGAAGAAAACGCCAAGCTCAGCACGGCAGGGACTGGGAGTGACAATGATAACTTTCCCACTCAGGAAACACAGACTCTGGGCCTCACCGCGCTGTCAATACAGGTAAGCTGATGGGGTGTATGTGGGATTTTTGAAATGCAGCAAGTGACAGCATGTCTTTCAGACGAGTGCTGTAAAAGCAGGCTGACAGCCAAACACTGACAGTATAAGTGGAGCGGCATAAGGAAAAAGGGCTTGTTGGATATACTGTATGTTGCGGTGAGAGGAGTATGTCATGTGAGCTGGCTCGAGCTGACTTCCTGAACTAGACTGCAGCTTTCAGTTGAATAAAAAAGGTAAAGTTGCTTTTGTCCTTTTAGTAAAATTCATTCATATGTAAAATAGATCATATGCATCATAGTGATTATCATCTTTTTTTCTTTCCCACCTAGGTAGTTTCGGCTTTTCACCATCTCTGTGATGTTGATCTTGGTGGCTCCCTCTGGGATTTCCAATATCTTGTGGTAGCCAATCTTGGACAGACTGTGTTTGTAGACTCCGGAGACCATCCTGCAGGTCGTGTTGTCTCCTCCACACACGCCGCACTTGTCCATCACCTTTCCTGATCCGAGATACTCATCGCAGCCTAGACTCTGTGAAACAGTAGAGACCGCAGAGTTTAAATGGGGAAGTGTGGAGTGACGAGCATTACAGAGTGAATCTGAAGTGCCAGAGTGTGTAATAAAAGTCTTTGCGCAAGCACATCAACCACACTTAGTCAAATAAAAGTCACAATTAAGCCACGAAAAAAAGTTTACAAAACTAATCCAAGTTGCTCACATTATTAACTACAATAATAAAAAAACCTAATTAACAGGGATCTTGTTACTTTCCGGAAAGGCATCGTTTACAACCAACCCCAGAATTTCCTTCCTAATTCTCCAGGGTGAGTTTTCTTTGTCACATGGATGGTAATAAATGACAGGAAACCTGGGCACGGTAAAATTAGAACAGTTAACATCAGCAGTCCATAAATTTACTCAAACCAGCAGTAAAAGCAAGTTGCTGTCTAAACAGGTGGTGCAGGAGCCAAAACTGGTCCCAGTGAGCTGCCGTACAAAGACCTAAAACCAACAGAGGGCATCATGAGGAGGAAACGACCTAATCACACAAAGTCTTTCTGTGACTGGGCAGCAGCAAATCTCCAGGCCTTGCAGGCAGTGTGAAGCTTTTGCAAGACTTTCATCTATATTCCCTGATTGCAAACATATTTCCTATTATTAATGTGTGCACTGGGTCCTCACATTCATAAAAATCATGTTAAATACGGTAACTCCCTGCAAAACGCAGACTAATGTGCGGCAGCTGAGCTTTACATGTGGTTATGAGATCCCAAACCTAACTCTGAAGATGAATGATGAAAACAAATCTACAAGAAGTGTCTAATAAGTCATAAAAATTGTGTTCATCTCCGTGGGTTTAGCAGCGATAGAACAGCTGTAAGTCAGCTGCAAGGTGACAGAGACAGATAAGGGGGAAAAGACAGAGCGCAGGAAGAGGATAAGGAGGTGGAGAAGGTAAAGAGAAGGGAGGGATAGAGGGAGGTACAGCAGAGGAGATGGTGGCCAAGGGTGGACTGAGGCAGTTGGGGTGAACTCAGGAGGAGAGTCTGGCTCTCTCCCACAGCTACTCAGTTCTGGGCCAAAACAAACATGATGTGCCTCCTTCCACACAGGAAATAAGCGATGAGAGAAAAGGACAGTGAACTAAGAAAAAAAAAAAAAAAAAAAAAGTACTGCCAAACGCTTCTGTGGTCAGTGTGCAGCATGGGGCTGGAGAAAGCCGGGATAAAACATAACACGATAACATTCAGGGAAGCACTGCTGCGTTTCATGATCTCACTTTACAGATCAGTGAATATGAAGCAGCTCAGAATGCTACAGTGATAACAATAATGCAATGCATGGTGAAAAAAAGAAGAAGAAGATATTTGAGGGCATTTTTTAAACTGGCTGCAATAATATAAAAAAAATGCAGTCAGTGACATGACTACCAATGAATATATTTTCACCATAAAACCCCTCAACCCAAAACAACACTATTATAGCAGTTATGTAGTATTTGCCTGAAAAATGTTCAGTCATGGTAAGAGGTTAACTGCGGCCATTTGGATGTGAAAAATGTCTGAAATCAAAGCATGTGGAGCAGGCAGTGCAATTTATTGAATCAAAATCTAAACCGTATGATGTAATATCATATGACTGCTGATGTAAAAACACACAAGGCTTTCATTCTTTTGATACGGGAATAGCCGAGAGGTTTTTTACGCCTACACATCAGGAAGCATTAGAGAGTTAAGGGACAACTTGAACAGTGATTCGGACAGCTTCACCATTAAAATCACTAAACTGTCAAGACGAACTTGTAGCAGTAGCGGTGCTGGAGAAAACACCAACATCCTAATCTCTCGATGAATAATCCCACTCAAAAACTGTCACGTCTGCCCCTGAGGCTGTCTGTGAAAAACAAGACCTTAACTGTGAACCCATCAAAATGAGTCGTCGCTGGTGTCGGGACACATGAACGCAGCCCTCGCCCTCGAACGACAGCCTCGCTAACTCTTCCCAGCAGAACTTAAGCAGAAAGTGGTCGAGGAACGAAATATTGCAGTCTATAGGTCTGGCTTCATCACTCAGAGACCACGTCAATGCTTTTTTTTTCACCGTCACTCTGTGGGTGGCTCGTGCCATCTACTAAGGGAAATCACCTTGTTTTCAGGGGAGCTATAACAGGATTTTCTTTTTTTTTTTTTTTTTATGTCGCTGAAACCCACCTTCATCTGGAAATGGTTACATGTGTCAGGACGATGTGGAGTCGACTGACTCCCAGTCAACCAGCGAACACTGAAAACAACATGATCTTAAAGTAAATCCTGATGGTATTTTCCCACACAATGCAGCTGGGTTAAACTCATCATATTGCAGAATTTTTTGCAACAAACTGAACTCGCAGTTTTTTGCCAAAGGCACTTGTCACTGGAGATTTCTTCTGCTCTCAGAAAACACAACGAGACATTTAGAATTAGACACAGATATCCCAAGAGATGAGTTTCAGACTCTTTCTTATCAAAAAAGAGAGACTCTTAAACCTTGGAGTATAAACCCCTGAGTGTTGACCAACAGTGCTCAATGTTACGGTCGTTGGCCTCCCAGTGAACTGTGAGTTGCAGGGCTAAATGTTAATCTTAACACATTAAAATGAGTGTGTTCGGTCCTAAAATGAATAACAAATAACTAATTTTTTCATGTGAATTTGGGGATTTCACTTAATCTCTTGAACCCAAGGCAGTCTTTCACTTCCTTTCTTTCAAGGCTGCTACATGTCGTAGCAAATGTTATTTGTAGTAAAGGTTAGGCTACTCATATGGCTGGTGACTGGTACTATTACTTTTATACATAAAAACAGTATTCTAAGCAGTATGAAATGATTTTGAGTCACTTTGTAGCAGCTAAAAAAAAGCTGCAAACAAATCTTTGACATATTATCACCCTATAAAGTATTTATGGCGAACATGTAAGAAAACAATTGCCATTGTACGCAGACACGGAGCAACATTAGCGTTCGTTTGGAGTCGAGTTTCTCGCCATCTCACAAACATAAGTAAAGTATTAACTCCGTTCTGGTCTTCACCAACTCCGGAGAATAATATCTGGCTCTTTAGAAGCTAAGTGTTCTGCTTTTTTTGGTTTTCCAGCTGGTCACGAACTCCATCACTGAGGACAATTTCTTGCCGCTTCTGTGAAATGAGATGAGGTTGATGAGGTTGAAGTGAACCAAAACAGTGAAGCTGCAGGCTGAAAAAGAAAACAACCCCAAAACAATGAGCTGAAAGATGCTAAAAAAGCTCAGTAAAGCTGAAGAGAACTGAAGAGAAGATTGTGTTGCTGATGTTTTACGGAAAGCATACACATTAACAACTAACATCTTTAACAATTATGTACATCACATAATACACATTAGAATGCAGAAATAAGTAATGATTTGCGCAGGCCCCTTTGCGCTGTCTGTTAAAGTCTAACTGTAAAAATGATTCCCCCCCTGTTTGCTGTTTCACTTGCATGTGTGCAGAGGGGCCTCTTTTTTTGAAATAAAGATTTAGGGGCAGTCTTATCCAATATCAGTCTGAACCAATATCAGAGAATTTTGGGGGGAAAGAGAAGCAAATATCAGACATTTATAACATTCCTTAACACTAAACATGCACAATGTCAAGATATATAGTTGCACAGGCACTAAATCTCTGGCTGACAGCTCTGGCATAACGTTACAGTTGCCTTGAAATAATAGCGCTTTTATCCATGTGGGGGGGCCTGGTTTGTGGTTTGACATGAGGAATGCAAATATGAATAAAAAAGCTGAGGCCCCCGCGAATGATATGAGACTTAAATTACCAGCAGCGGTAGATGCAACATGCAGGCTTTTAACCAGCTCTACTGTAGGAAATTAAGTTTGAGATGTGGTGGAAAACAGGCTCTGCAGGGGCGCTGGAAGACGGGCGCGAGTGTGTAAAAGGTCCAGCTTCACTAGCAGTTATATCATGTATTGACTTAATGCTGCACTGTTAACATGACTGTGTGTGTGTGTGTGCTTAAATTACATTGGCGCTCCTCAGTTACTTAGACAGACTGCGTGGCAGACCTGAGCTCCAACCTCTGCTGCAACCACAACATAAATACACCTAAAAAACCTACGAAAGCATGAGAGAATGTTTAGAAAGTCAAGGCATCAGTCTTTGTGTGTAGCATGTGTATGTTGTCAGCCGGTGTTTGGAGTGCTGAGACAGAATAATCTGCGACTGACAGACACATGAAGCTCAAGGCCAATGGACTGACTAAAAGCAGCAGATGCTTCAGGACTGGACCACAGAGCTGGCTACATTGCATCAGCTGCACCCGGGTGCAGGCAGCTCTTTTAAGAAGAAACCTGGACACTGATATGGTTGTTACACATATGCAACCGTAACAAACATCAGTGGCATCGGTGTCTTATAGCCTCAAAATATAAAAAACACAAAATGTTATACTGAAAGCCCCAAGACATTAATTCAAAATAAAGTGTCTTATATTCACAATCAAAAGGGCAAATCAGCAGTAAGGTATCTATTTGTCATACATACAGTACAATGTGGACACGATGTAAGGAGCCAGTGTGATGCAGCCTGTATCACAGCAGCTTTTGAGAGGAGTTTCTATTAAAATTAAAATTCTCAGCCCTGACAGTCTTGCCCAGAAAAACTCACTTGGCTACATGCTGCTGATCCAAAGGCTACAAAAAAAACAACAAAGAAATAGAGGAGGTTACTGCATGAATAAAAGGATGTTTTCTTAGTCTGGAGATGGTGCGGTGGTTAAATCCTCCCCCCACCCGCCCACTCATCCACCCCCAAGTCTGAATCCACATGAATCCATGCTGGCAGAGGCTCAGATCCCACCAGAACCTTCTAACCTGTGTCTTGGCTGTTTCTTTCTCAGCTTTCCTACTGACCGCAAAAAGCAAAACAGAAAACAATACTGCGAGACATGGAATGCGCCTTTTCTTCTTTAAAATATGTTTTTGTTATCTCCAAAACGTACCACACCAATTATACTGAAACAGACAAAATGAATTAAAAGCTCCATTAGACTAATAGAGGGCAGATTTCCTAGCAGACAAAGCTAGCACTCTTCACTATAAACTTCAGGGAATAAAGGCACGCTATGATCTGTGCTCCTACTGTAAAAAAAACGCATCCTGGGATGGAAATAGTGCAGTATTTTAAAAACATATTTATGAGCGTAGGGTTAAAGGGGGTTGTTTAGTGAACACGTTGGGGATTTCTACCACTCTTCACACATAGGCAGGTTGTAATGTTCTCTGGCAAATGGCATATTAAGTTATCATGACTTTGTCAGCTGTGACACACACCGGCTCATCTGGAAATGCAATATAGCCCTAACTTGGCTTTACACACTGAGAATACTGAAGCAACATCATCCCAACGAAGAAAGAATTTATAGTGGAGGTGACCTCAAGACGATGATGAGATTTTGCACACATCCATAACAAATCTGACAAGACTGATTAAATAAGATAAGGGTTAAGTAAGATCAGCGTACGTTACAATGATACGTGCCTGCTCACTCACTGAAAGTGCACAGTGCGGTTGTCATGGCTACCAGCATCTGTCTCCCACATGCTGGGATGCTGTGGATCTGCTTTTAATGAGCAAGGGGCAGGCGATACTGCTTTGACTTCAGTCAGCACTTTAAACACATCTGTATGCATCTGTATTCACACGTGACATTCTCATTAATGAGGTGACTGAGCTCCTGACGATCCCTGATTTACTGATACATCTTTGAAATATATATATATATATACGCTGCAAGTAGAAAATATTCGAGAAAGTTTACATTTGAAAATTTAAAGATTTTTTAAAGGATTGTACCGAGGAGGTGAATCCGGGTCACATCAATTAACCTGTACAGATTTTCTAAATCAAATATATCAATAGCAAAGAAATAAGTGTATTGTATGACCTAAAAGAAAATACGAATACGTCATAACAAGTAAAAGTCCTGCATGACACATCTTACTTAAGTAAAAGTACATAAGAATTAGCAGCAAAATGCTTACTTAAGGCATTAATGTAAAAGTTGTGAGATGATTAATAGGAAAGTAAAAAAAAAGTTCTAATACAAAAATTGATCTTTGGTAAAAAAAAATATTGAATCATTTGAACATTTATTGAAATGAAAAATCATTATTTAGCGGAGCTGTTAACAGCTTGTACGAGTTAGACATAGACATGAAATGAAATGTGACCCAAAGACATCAAAAACCAAAGAGTTTGGAAACCACTGGTTTCATCTTTAACAATGTGTTGTATTGTAAAAGCTTGTTCTTCATCTGAAAAGTATCTAAAGCTGTCAAATAAATGTAGCAGAGTAGAAAGTACAATATTTCCCTCTGTGTGGAGTGGAAGTATAAAGTAGTAAATACTAGTAAATGTATTTAATTACTTTTCACTAAGTATTTCCTTGAAAATAAATAATAAATCACACATGCCATCATATCGCAATAAAACTATCACACATGTATCTAACTTTTTAAACTTTCTTTAGACCCCATAAGAAATCAAACTCAAACTCAGACTCATATATCATATGGAAGATGTGACTTCATCAATAGCGCAGATTTATTCAATTTGTTCCTTCCCCGCAGCTTTCCCTTCTGGCTCTGCTACAATGGGAATACTAAGTAGAAGAGTAACTATGGTTTGTAACCACAAATAGAAACCAAGGTCTGGTGTTTTGGATAGTAATCACTCAGCTTTCCACTCTCCACAACATAGTGTTTCATGAAATCGATAGCAACATGTGTCAAACCAAAAACGGGAATATAGACAAGATGGGATTATTTACTGTAACTAGAAAGATGGACTAAAGGACAAGAAAAGTGGTGGCTGTGATTCCAACATTTTACAAGCAGCTTTGCTCACAACACTTAGATCAACAGTGTCATAAACACGTATACCCACATTATACTGGTAAACTGCGGGACTAAAAGTCACAAAGTGGACAACCCTTATTTTGTAACAGGATATCTTACAAGCTGCAAGCTCATGAGCATTTGTAACCAAGCGTTGAAGAGAGAGAGATGTAGTCCTGAGTGGGAGAGACCTTTGATCCCCGGCAGTAAAAAGAGGCCTCATCCACACCATAAGCTGCTCTCACAGCCCGGGGCGAAGGCCACGGCATCTTCATAAAAGCCCTGCGCTTGTAAAACGCTCACAAATAGCACTGAGCGCGGTGAATCTACCATTAAAACGCATAGGGTTTCTCCTGACTTCACTGGTTTGATTTGGATGGACTGTTTTGGGAACAGAATGACCGGAGACTCTGCTGAGAATTAACACAGCGAGGTAATGGGTTTGTTTCCTTTAGGGGGCTGCCCAGGCTAGTAGGTAAGTGATTTTGATTAAAACATCCAGTAAAGATGTAGAAGGGTGGCTTTCAATATGTTACTCATGCAGTTAACCTTAGTGTCGAAGTTAAAATGAACAGTAACACGACGGAGCTGCTCTAACTGTGGCTCTGAAAAAAGAAATGTAACAGTGACTCATATTTAACAAACATACCTGAAAGACATTTGAAGAAAGATAACCTCAAGATATTTGTCCCGTTGACGGCGACGTTAAGAGGTCGGACGCTGTGAAACTCAAACCCGATCGCGGCAAATTCCAACATTTATACAAAACTGATAGCAATGCAGTTTAGAGTTATAAATATAAAACTGACATATTCACAAGCTTGCATTAACAACCTCAGGCACCTCATACACACACACACACACACTTGCCTCATTAATCATCAGCAAACACAGGTGAGCTAAAACTAGCTGAGCCGAGCTGCGGGCTAATTCAAGCTCGCAGTCCCATCCCTAATAGAGTTCCAAGTACATCTTTATAGTCCCAGGACAGGCCTGGCTCAACGAGTCTTCCACTAGGAGGGAAATCTAATCCCACAAGTGAATGTGCTGTGGAAAAATAAACAGCTCAGAGAGCAAGCAGAGCCTCAGTGAAAACAGCAATACTGTAAATACTTCCACTCAGTAGATGGACCACAGGATTATGGGGCCACACTGACGGTCCAAGTTATGGAGTGACACTTAGTTAGAGTGCCGCTTACAAGCGCTATTAAACTGGTAGGAGATGTGTACGTGCATCTCCATCTGTGGATTTTTAATCTAAAAAAAAGAGCTACTGGATTTACTCTTGATGACAAGAGTAACAACCACACTGCAAAGAGAGAAAAAAGAGCCCAAAAAAAACCCAATAAAAAAAAACAACGCTGAGCAATATATTGTGCAATGCGGCTCTTACAGCCAGAGCATTAGCATCAATGGGAACCCCCACTTTCTCCCAGGTCCCTTCAGGACCCATCAGAAGTGAAGCGGGTCCTACCTGTGACCGCGGCTTCCCCTGCACACGCACGTGGAGGCAGACAAGCAGCAGCAGAGCCAGTCCTGACAGCATTCTCTCATGTGGCCACAGAAATGTTAGACCGGTCACTCAGGCTTCCACACGGGTCCAGTGGCTGCTCCTGTCAGCCTCTTCCTCGCCTCTGTAGCTGTTGAGAATGCCAGAGAAACCCCTCTCACTACAGAGCTGATCTCTAAGAGCTTCCCTTGTAAACTGAGCTGGAGGGAGGTGCAGCTGGGGGAGGTGATGGTGGTGCTGGTGGTGGTGGTGGCGGTGGTGGTGGGGGACCAGGGCTTTTATAGAGGAGGGAGAGTGAGAGGTAGAAAATGAATAGGGAGGGAGAGGGAGAGAGGTGCAGGAGAGGGAAAGGAGGCAGAGAGGAGAGTGTGGCAGCTACTGCTGACAGTAAATTGGAAGTCAGAGAGGAAGTTTTGGAGAATATTTTCAATGTGACAGAAAAAGTAAGAGGAAGGAAATTTGTGCAAGGCTGAAATGTGCGTCTAAGCAAAACGACTGTGGTTAAAACTGTGTGGAAATAATTGTCAGGTGGGAATGCCATCTAAAGGATGTCAACAAAGTATCTCAACAGAAATACACACTTCCATTAGCAAGAAAAATCAAATATGGGCGTTAAAATAATGTTGTGGTCTCATGAACTTCCTGAATTAAAAAAAAAAAAAAAAAACCTTATGAAAACCATTTTTGTTGTTTCTGCACATTCTCAATATACTCAAATAATGACTTAAAAATAAAACTTCTATGAGCCCCCTAAAGTACTTAATTACAAGCCACGTTGCAACGCCACAGGCACAACTGCTGCAGCCAAAAAGACCCGACCCATCATATGGTTTTCCTATCGAACCACCATTGTTTCCACGACATTAAACTCTAATTCACCAAGACACACTGAGGTAAGGAGTACACTCTTCATCCTCCTATCTGACAGGTGGTTTTCTCATAACATTATATAGACAGGCCGAGCGCATAGGGGACACTGCGGCTAGACCTGTTTCTGCACAAAGAGACTTCGGCAAGCACAGGACTGGAATAAGCATGAGATAATTGAAAACATTTCTGTTTTGAAGTGGCACACAGAGACCACACCGGGCTGCTGCAAAGCCTACTGTGTGCAATGAAAAGCTGTGTCTCAGATGGGCCCCGAGCACCACAACACACAAGGTGTGGGTAGAGGGAGGAGGGGCAGACAGATGGACTTAGATGACACAATAGTAAAAAAAAAGAAGAAGAAGAAAGCAATAAAACTGCTAAAAGGTCCTCTTGCAACTAATCACGATTTGCTTTGACTTTTACAAACTTATCGCGTGAGGTTCATACAGTGTGCTTGAGTAGATCTATCTTACCGAATGATGATGTACTGTCATTCACGTTAAACAGGTGTATGGGAAAAACACTCCTTTATTCACTCACTTTATGACTGTATTCCTCTATTACAATTAATTCAAACGTACGCAATGATACAAAATCAGGTTTAACAATGAAGTGTAGGCCAAATAAATATTTTGGTCATCGCTGTAATCTTTTGCTTTTTTACATTGATTCATTATTTTGTGGATTATACAAACACTTAAGTTCAATTCTGTTTTAAGAGAACGTATGGGGTCGTTAAAAACGAAACAGATTCGATACCAAGAGGGATGTAAATGGGTTAAAATGGATTAATAATATATGCCAAATGTCACATACATGGCAGTGAAATATAATTACAGTAATACACATCTCTCTGTTCACATGTACCCACAAAACAGGTAAAAAGACAGGTGCAAAGTCAGGTAAAATATGTCCAAATGATACGAGGCAGATGGTGTCAGATAGATACAGAAATATATAGACAGATGGGTTAGGTAAGATACACAATTATTAGATTTCCTTGATGTTTAAACACCACGCTCACAGTAAAATTAACAGCTACTATGAGGCATGGGAATAAAAATGTGTGTGTGCGCACTCACACGTATAACAGATAAGCCAAATAATTGCCTGGTAGCATGTTGGCACGATACTCAGTAAATCACAACCTGCCTCCCTTTTCCAATATACTGTAAAGCTGTTTCACAGAGCAAGCAGAGGCATTGAGTACGAGGAAGAGTGAAAAGAAACAAATACCTGCACACCTGCAGCTGGCTCGGCCTTTGCTGGAACAGTGTCAGCTGCGACGCGCGCACACACACACACACACACACAAATCTTACCTGGCCTAGTTCATCCTGCCAGTAGCATATGTCTTTCGCACAATAAAACAGCAGTACACTGAATTTCATGAATGGCTCTCTGAATCAGCTTTGTTTCCATAGTGAAACCCCTTCCCCATCACCAACACATAGACACCATGAAGCAGCATGTACAGTACGTACAGTGAGTGGCTAAACGCTCACAATCTGCAGCAGCGAACACAGCACAGCTGCAGCCATGTAGGAGGGTTTTTTTCAGCAGCCCATCCGTCACGATCAGGCATCGTCTCCTGCTCCCCTGATCAGCCCCTGATCTGGACAGATTTCATTATGGAGGCATAGCTCGCAGAGGTCGGGCGGGGCCAGACTGATTCTCCAGTGCACCCCTGGATGTTTGTTTCCTTCACCAAGTGGGTTAGCCATGAAGCAACCTTGGCTCCGGACGCCTGTTTCCTCCAGTCTCCAACCCACACACGTCAGAGTGCTCTACAACAGGTGGGCTTGACATGACTGTATACTGTCAGGGTCCGGCAGACACAAGCTCATACAATAGCTGTATTCAACTCAGCAATTTAGTGTTTGCTGTGTGGTGGACGTTTTAATCACAAGCTTATTAGCAGAACTGCAACATTATTAGCAGGTGTGGCCTCACTTTACTTGGCAGCGGGTGAACGCCTATGTCATTCAGTCACCTTAGATCATGATCCATACACGTTCTCGCTCTGGGATTAAAAAAATAAGGCAGGAGGATTTTTACCTCTTATACTTTCAATCTATAAAAAAAAAAAAAAGAAAGAAAGAAAGTGGGAAGAAAGAAAACACATAATTTTTGTGCATCTGGGATACATATTAGTCAGCAAGGCCAGGCATGTAGGTCCCATGATTGCTCCCTTCGAGCAATGTATTTGACTGAAGACGGCAGTAGCGAAAGTGGAGGAGGACAGGTTGATGAATAAAGCAGGTCGAGAGGGGATTTGGACTGGGAGGGGCAAGGTGTGGCTGAGGGAAGCTGCTGTTTCTATTTGTCTGCTTAATTCAAAAACACCAGCTGACAGTGGATGACTGACTCATCCTGCAGAAGAGATACAAAAAAAGTCACTGTGCATCAGGAGTCTCGAACCATGTGCCATCCTGAACCGAGAGCACATGTTCTATATTTCCACTAGACACTAACGTCAAACACTAGACTTTCCAAAAGAGAGCTAGGAAGCTACTGTATTTGTTATATGTGTGCACCGCTGATTTAGTGGATTTTGGGCTTTCATGAAGTTGTGACTAGTCAGAAATGGATTAAAACAAAAATGGTCAAAATCAAGACAGCAGATATCCTGACTTTGAGTCAATAAAGGCTTGAAAAGCTACACTTCCCATAATGCAGTTTGTATTGCAAGTATTGGTAAAGGCCTTCAATAGTTTATAACGAAGGCTTTGTATTCTCCAAAATGAAAAACAATTAAATCACTTTTGAGAAAAAAGCATGTGAATGTTATTTTTCTGTTCAAGGCCAATGACAAACTTGTCCACTAATAAAATCAATAATCGCAGTGTGAGTAGTGGACTTTTTTAAAAGGGGATGGATGTTGAAAGTTTGAAGATTCAAGCCTGAAGTGGACACGATTCCAAAGCATGTAGTTGTATCTTTCACAGCGCTGTAGTTGTCTTTAATCTTAAAGTGCGTTTTCAACCTTGTGGGGTGAAAGCCATCCTCTGTGTTCATTGTGTAGAAGCTACAAACTGTTCCTTACTCAACAGTCTTGACCTCATCCAGTGACATCTTAACTGACCGTCAAGACGAGGGACAAACAGACAAGATAAGTTCCCTTTACTCTTTTATGTCTGTGTTTAGTGTCTTTATACACCTGCTGGAGGCATTTCGTTAATGAAGCTGTTACGGTCTAATTCACAATGTGGTTTGACCCTGAACCGCAGGAATCCTCATACACACAGAGATACACACACACACGTACAATCACACACATACACGTGATGACATACAGTAGAAACGCAACATTTATAAAATAGTATCTGACTTTGAACGTAGATATGTTCTCACACACCTATAACTCTAAACACACATGTAGGTGCAACATTCACACACACACACACACACACACACACACACACACTCACACTCACACCTGCGTTTCTTATCTTATTCTCAAATGACCCTAAATTCCAGGCGCCTAGCGAGCGCTGACCACACATTGAGCGCTCCAGATCTCTGACATTCCTAACAAACCGACGAGGCATAAAATGCGCTCAACTGTCTCTTCAATTGACAGCCACCCAGATAGCAGCCAATCACTGTCAACAGCCGTCTGTCTGCGGAAGACCTGTGTGACCGCTGAGCGCTAAAAATACAACTTTGTATCCATGTAGTATACCCTCATAAATCTGTGTCCAAGGCCGGACACTGAGACCCACTGCTTTCTGCCCTCAAAACACACTGCACTGCAGAGCTCGACCTGTTGTATAGTCAGCTACCTAGCTCAGTAACCATCAGCTGTCCCGAACCGCCGTCATCCATCCATCTTTCATCTATCAGACTCCCTGTCTGCCAGTCTAGTCTCCGCACAGAGCCTACATGACTGCTGCTGAGAAATGGCGCTTTCTTTTCAGTCTCCTCACTGTGATGACACAGCTCTGTTGATCATGATCATGATATCATGAGGCAGCACGCTGTGAGAGAAACACATATTATAATGACATGGCGGGGCTAAAGGGTGCACACTGGGAAAATGTAAAAGACGATGACCAAAATGCAGATAAAGCAAAACAAAACTCTAATATCTACAGCTACTACTTCTAGTGGAGGAATTTTTTTTTTTTTTATTTAAATCTGACAGTAATAATAAATAAAAAAAATGTCTTCATTTCAATTTTTGCATATGGGCAAACAATTTTAAGACATACCTGAGGAAAAAAAAAATACAACAAAAGAAAAGGCAATTAACAGACCAAATGTGAAATACAGGCTATGAACAGAGGAACCACTAGTGTGCTGGAAACCTGTCAAACGTAGACACTTTGCTTTCTCACAGCTTGAACGAGGCCCCAGCTCACTAAACACCCTGTCTGTCTCCTGAACGAAGACTTTATGAGCTGTAGCAGGACCCGGAAGATGTGTGGATGAGGAGAACAAGTGTTTGGCCCCCATAGCCAGTGTGCTCAAGCCTACCGGAGTTACACAGGTCGTCCAGAGCCAACACGGACCGACGTGGGCCCGTAAGAGCCAGTAGGGGGATAGCAGAGACCATCAAGATCCAGGAAGCTGTCCAAACTAAGACATCAATCTGTCATCTCCTTCACATCTGAACTTCACAGCCACCATTTGTCTTAAACTGTCCTCCAACTGGAATTCTCATATTCAAGCCCACTTATGATAGCGAGTCTAAGAGCAAGTAGCCTAACGAGTGTCATTAGGCAGGATACTGTACAGTAGCTCTGTAGCTCCAGGGCTGCTGCGCTGAAGCTGAACCTGAACTTTGACCTCCTTGTGGTGGGAAGCAAGACAAAATTCCAGAGATTAACTGAGTATCACCAAAAAAAGTCTATATTTTTGTTAATTTATGTTTTGTTTTCTTTACATTAAAGACATTGAAGCCATAGTAACAGTCACCTTTAAAATAAGCACTAGCTGAATCACTGTTGCAGTCCAAGAAGAACTGCTTGCGCTAAAATGTTTGTATGTTTGTGGTTAAAGAGAATCGGGGCTACAGCCTTTAATTGTCATCATTTTCTTAGCATTTACATACATAAAAATGAAATTTGTCCTCTGCATTTAACCCATCCAGGAGCAGCGAGCAGCCGTGGAGCAACTTCAGGTTCAGTGTCTTGATCAAGGACACACGGTCACATGGGCAGGGGGAGCCAGGAAATAGATGTTAACACAGTATTTTAAAATGTGCAGACAAGTGCTAATTGAAAAGAAAGCATCTTTCTTCATCTACGTTCCCTATCATATCTGTAACTGTCAGTGTTAATGTCAGTGGGTAATGGTGGGGAACACAGTGAGCGTGCAGCTGTGGCTTGTCGTGACAGAAATGGGATTGAGGGATCTCCACCAGTCTGTGCCAGGCAGGCTATATATCACAGCACTCATCCCCCTTTTAACAAGTCTGCCTGTCCACCACAGTGGGGAATGCATAAAACAGATGTAGCTGTCAAACGGGAGAGAAGTGAGGAGCAGCCTGGCTGTTGTTTGATGAGTTTGGGCCTGAACTGCACTCTGGGTGCTGGGAAACATGCCAGTCAGGGAGGAAAGACTGTGGCTATGACTGGGCTGGAGGTAGCCTCATTCTATCTGTCATCTTTATTTGCAGAGAAAGAAAAAAAATCACATTGCATGCCGAAATCTGTCCGTTTATTGCTGCATTTCTTATCAGCAAGCACTTTATCCCGGTGAAAACCCGAATTCAAACATTTTAGAGGCTAACTTTCTGCACATGTATAATCTACGCAGATAAACAAGACTTCAACTTTCATCTTTCGCAACTGCTTTTTCAATTATTTCATCATCGTCTCCCGCCTTATTGTGCAGGACGTTGTGTAAACCGACTACTGTGTCTAGAATAGTCCAGGCTGGATAGATTTTTACCCTCAGATGGGCCCACCGCCGCCAGCAGAGAAGTGTGTGGTCAGTGATCGCCCTTTAAAAATACACACACCCTTCTCAAATGCACTTCCTTGGTATAAAGGGAGCTGAATGGAATTCTCACCATAAAGAGATCTTTCTTTCACTGCTCATCTGAAATGAGTAACCGCATTCAACAAGGTTTCAGTGCCTCAGAGCAGGCTTTTTTTTTTTTTTGTTTACCTTCTACAATAGAAACTATTGATCAGGATATCATTTCCAAATGTACTCAACAAAACTCTCAAAATTCATTCATAATTGTATCATTTAACTGAAATGACTCAATGATTTCCATCTTAGTTTACATGCAACATCAGGAAAAAGGAAAGGGAAAGGGACATTAAATCCTTTTATGGTTTGTTTTATTATATGTAGGTGTCAGATGGGCAGGTGTTGCCACAATGGACAAAATGAGTAGCTCCGTAATGTTACCATTAAGAAAGGAAAGCGTTTTAAAAGTATCTTATCTTCTAGCATCTTACAACATCAACAAAATGACTGCAGAGCATCGATGTCCATAACAATCCAGAAGTGAAAATACAGAAAGTGGACAAACAGGACAAACGGATGAAGGCAAAGCCATCAAGTGCATTTCTGAACCCGCAGTTGAGTTGCCTCAATCAAGGTTAAAGTGCTACTCAGCAGTTTGGAAGCAGACTCTCTGCGTCACATCAGAGACATTCAGGATGTAGAGATGGTGTGTGAGTGTGCACAGGCACTAAAATGGATTAATGTGTGTGGGCAAACTGAACACCAACATGGAAAAAAAACAAAACAACGGCGTAACCTTGAAATCTGCCGCGTTCTGTTACTATACTTTCGAAATGCCCGCAGCACTTTACACATGTGGATAGACTCAAACCTTTTGAGGGACAACAGTCTGCACCACAGACAACTAAAACCTCTGTTAGGCTCTGTCCAAAACTGCTGGCAACCACAACACTAAACCCATCTCAGAGCGTTCGAGACAATCACTCTGTTGCGTAAACAACAGACAATTTCTGTTCCAGAAATCAAGGCATTTAGATGAGGATAAGTTCCCCCAAGTCCCTTCCATAAGGTAAAAGCTAAAGCGCTGCTAAAAGCAACTATAAAAAATATACCTGATAGACTTGTGTCTCTCCAACTAATCTGAGGTTGTCACTACTTCTGATTCTGAAACATGGAGTCCTTGCAGTGGCGCCAGGTGACAAAGGTCAAATGGACAGAGCTAGGTTGTTATTCATGCAGCACGGAAGGTGTCAGGGAGAAGTATCAGGGACCACACAAACTGCAGGCAGTGACATAAGATCCAGTGTTTCCTCTGTAATCAGCAGCAGTTTGTCTCTGACTGTGCACGTGTCCTCCAAGGATTGAAAATAGAAAGTTAAAATAACAGTTTAATGGAGCCACATTTCTCTCTAAAGCAAAAGCACAGTCCAAATGTTTTCAATTCACTTTTTATTGTTATGACTCAGTATCTGAAAATCTGTTCACTGTCACAACCTGCAGCAGAGAACCGCAATGGGTCTGATGTGAAAGCCAAAACTCAAATTGCCTCCAGAAACCTCTGCAATTTCAAATAACAAAGGAAGTACTGGAGGAGTTGCGAGCTGCCATTTATGTTTGTAATGTTGATTCAAACTTCCACCTCCATCACACTCCAAAAGCTGCTAATACAGAAGTTACATCATGAAAATAAACAATCTGTGACCTACGAAAACTCAACATCTGAAGACTAGAACGGCGCAGGGTGGTATTGAACTAAAACATAATATCCATCTTGATTTGTGTCACAACTTCAGCCAGCCTTTAGTTTTTCATTCACCTGTCTTCTGTTTTTCCACTAACTCTCATGTCATTTCAGACGCTGCCACTCCCCCCTGCTCTGCATTCACCTGGCTTGCCTCACTCACCTGCTCCTCATCAGCTAATCAGCCCCACAGTATATGTACCAGTCCACTTCCCTCAGTTCTCTGCCAGATTGTCTAGTGTGTTTTTTCCTAGCTATCCAGCAACTTTGACTACCCAGATTCTGATCCTGCCTGCTCGTGTTTTGACCTGCCCTTTTGGATTTTGGACCTCCCTTTCTGCCTGCTCCTACTAGATTTGTTTGCCACACGGACTGCTTTCTGGTTTGACCCCTGCTAGTCATTAAACTCTGTTTCTCCATCCGAACTGTTTCCTGTGTCGTGCTATTGGGTTCTTGCCTGCCGTTTTGTAATTCCTGACAGTACAATCTGGCCAAGAATGAACCCAGCCGACATGGAGAGTGTAAAGCAGGAAATGGCAGCACAAGCTGCTGTTCTGTGCCAGCACGAGAAGCACCTCACCGCCATGGAGGTGGCTCTCCTGGAGGCTTCTGCACGCCACAACCAACATTTGGAGACCCTGAACAATCAGCTCCAGCAGCTCATGCAGCTCGGACAAACGCCAGCAGCTTCACCACCCACCAGTCCTCCTGTTCCCACTGCTCCGGGTCCAGAACCCCGCTTAAGTGCTCTGGAGCGCTTTTCTGGAGCTCCAGGTACCTGCCGCTCTTTTTTGACCCTGTGCAAGTTGACTTTTGAGCTTCAGCCCTTCACATATCCCACTGAGAGGTCAAGAGTGGCTTTCATGATCACCCAGCTTACTGGGCGGGCTCGGGACTGGGGCACCGCTGAGTGGGAGAAGCAGTCGGCCTTCTGTTCTTCTGTGACTGCCTTCTCTGAGGGTCTTCGGAAGGTGTTTGATCATGCTACCCCTGGTCGAGAGGCTGCTCGTAGACTGTTAAACCTGGTTCAGGGGAGCCGGAGAGTGACCGATTATTCCATTGAGTTTAGGACGCTTGCTGCGGAGAGTGACTGGAATGCTTCCTCCCTGACTGACGCCTTCTACAACGGCCTTTCTGATGACATCAAGGATGAGCTGGCAGCTCGGGATCCTCCGACTGATTTGGACACTCTCGTTGCCACGGCCATCCGCATTGACGGACGTCTCAGGGAGAGGAGACGCGAGAGAGCGCTGAGCAGTGCTCCCCAGAGTCTTCATCGTCCTTCAGCGTCACCTCCCACTTCTAGGTTTTCTCCCTCCTCCAGTGCCCCTGGAGACCAGGTTGAGCCCATGCAACTTGGCCGGACCAGGCTTTCTGCTGCTGAACGACAGCGGCGACAAAGGGAGAACTGCTGCATGTACTGTGGGCAGGGCGGTCATTACGTTTCTTCTTGTCCAGTAAAAAGACAGGGCTCACCAGGAATCCAGAGGGCGCTGGTGAGCCATATCATGAACTCTGACATGCCCTCTCGCTCACTACTTCTTGCTCAGCTCATCTGTAATGGACAATCACACGCCGTCTCTGTCCTCATTGACTCCGGGGCTGATGCCAACCTCCTGGATCGTGGTCTCGCCATACAGCTGGGTATTCACCAGGAACCTTTGGTCAAGCCTATCAAGGCTACTGCTCTGGATGGGCGCCTTCTCTGCACAGTAACCCACCGCACTGTTCCCCTTCATCTGGGCATATCAGGTAACCACACTGAATCACTTACCTTTCACCTGATAGATGCTCCTCAGCACCCAGTTATCCTGGGGTTTCCTTGGTTACTGAAACATAATCCATATATTGACTGGGGGACTGGTTCAATTTTACAATGGAGTGAACAATGTCATGCGGTCTGTCTGAAATCTGCTTTGCTACCTGCCTTCAACACCTCTTCCTCTAATGAGCTCCCAGATCTCTCAGGTGTCCCATCCGAGTACCACGACTTAACGGAGGTGTTTAACAAGGTACGGGCCACCTCGCTTCCCCCACACCGCCCGTACGATTGTGCCATTGACCTCCTCCCGGGCTCATCACCACCTAGGGGGAGACTCTATTCTCTGTCAACCCCTGAAACTAAGGCAATGGACGACTACATCAACAACTCGCTGGCAGCAGGCATCATCCGTCCCTCTTCATCCCCTGCTGGAGCTGGATTTTTCTTTGTGGAGAAGAAGGACAAATCCCTCCGACCCTGCATTGATTACCGCGGTCTGAATGATATCACCATTAAAAACAGGTACCCCCTCCCACTCATTTCTTCTGCATTTGAACTGTTGCAAGGAGCTTCTGTGTTTACCAAGCTTGATCTCAGGAATGCCTATCACCTTGTTCGCATCCTGGAGGGGGATGAGTGGAAAACGGCATTTAATACCCCAAGGGGCCACTATGAGTACCTGGTCATGCCTTTCGGACTCACTAACGCTCCTGCTATATTCCAAGCCTTGGTGAATGATGTGCTCCGGGATTTCCTCAATGTGTTTGTGTTTGTATACCTCGATGATATCCTCATTTTTTCTAAGTCTGAACAGGAACATGTGCAGCATGTCCGCCGTGTTCTCCAGAGACTCCTAGAGAACCAGCTGTTTGTGAAGGCGGAGAAATCAGATTTCCATGCCACTGAGGTGTCATTCCTGGGATACATCATTTCGGTCGGACGTATTCATATGGATCCCACCAAGGTTAAGGCAGTGGCGGATTGGCCGGTTCCCACCACTCGTAAGAAGCTTCAGCAGTTCCTGGGGTTTGCCAATTTCTACCGCAGGTTTATTCGCAACTATAGTTCTGTGGCAGCTCCCCTGACAGCCCTCACCTCTCAGAAGGTAGCCTTCCAATGGTCCCCTAATGCAGAAAGGAGGTTCAATGAGTTAAAGTCACGGTTCTCTACTGCTCCCATTCTCATCCTTCCAGATCCAGAACACCAGTTTGTCGTGGAAGTGGATGCATCAGACTCCGGGGTGGGGGCAGTCCTGTCTCAGCGGTCAGCAGAGGACCAAAAGTTACATCCATGTGCCTTTTTCTCCCGCAAGTTGTCCCCAGCAGAAAGAAATTATGACATCGGAAACCGGGAGTTACTGGCCGTCAAGCTGGCTCTCGAGGAGTGGAGGCACTGGTTGGAGGGGGCAAAGCATCCGTTTGTGGTGTGGACTGACCACAAAAACCTGGAGTACATCCGGTCAGCCAAACGGTTGAACTCCCGTCAGGCCAGGTGGGCATTATTTTTTAATCGTTTTGACTTTACCCTGTCCTATCGCCCAGGTACTAGGAACATCAAGCCCGATGCCCTGTCCCGTCAGTTCCAGTCCGACACCTGTTCCAGGCAACCTGAAAGTATCCTCCCCACGAAGGTGGTCATCGGCACTATTACCTGGGATATTGTGGACAAGGTAAAACAGTCCCAGGCCGACCACCCGGCTCCCAGTGCCTGCCCTGATAATTGTCTGTATGTGCCTGTGAATCTCCGTTCTCAGGTCCTCCAGTGGGGACATTCTTCTCGCCTTGCCTGTCACCCGGGGGTTAGGCGCACCCTAGCCCTGCTGAAGCAACGTTTCTGGTGGGCTTCCATGGAAGAGGACACCAAGGAGTTTATCGCTGCTTGCCAGATTTGTGCTCAGCACAAGACTGCTCGCCATGCCCCCCCTGGCCTTCTCCAGCCACTGCCTATTCCTCATCGTCCATGGTCCCACATCTCTCTGGACTTTGTCACTGGACTGCCTCCCTCAGAGGGTAACACCACCATTCTCACAATTGTGGACAGATTTTCGAAGTCTGCTCAGTTTGTTCCATTGCCTAAGTTACCATCTGCCAAAGAAACAGCTGAACTTGTGTTACACCATGTTTTCCGTTTGCACGGCCTTCCCTGTGATATTGTTTCTGACCGGGGGCCACAGTTCACGTCTCGTTTCTGGACAGAGTTTTGCCAACTGTTGGGGGCCACGGCCAGCCTATCCTCTGGTTTCCATCCACAATCCAACGGACAGACTGAACGGATGAACCAGGAAATGGAGACTGCCCTGCGTTGCATTGCGTCCCAGACACCATCCTCCTGGTCCAAACAGCTTCTATGGGTTGAGTATGCTCACAATACGCTTCCAAGCTCAGCCACAGGGCTTTCTCCTTTCCAGTGCTCTCGGGGATATCAACCTCCACTGTTCCCGGAGCAGGAGCGAGAGGCCAGGGTCCCATCGGTCCAGGCATTCATCCAGCGCTGTCGGCGCACCTGGCAACGGGCCCGTTCTACTCTTCTGCGTTCGTCCAACAGGTACCAGAGAAATGCCAACCGTCGTCGAATCCCTGCACCACGCTACACTCCTGGCCAGAAGGTCTGGTTGTCCACACATGACCTCCCACTCCGGGTAGAGTCTAGGAAGTTGGCTCCTAGGTTTGTGGGCCCCTTCTCCATCACTAAGGTCATCAACCCTGCTGCAGTCCGTCTCCGCCTTCCTCGCTCCATGAGAATTCATCCCACCTTTCATGTCTCCAAGATCAAACCTGTAAGGGAGAGTCAGCTCCAGCCCTCCTCCAGACCCCCGCCACCCCCCCAGCTCATTGACGGGGGTCCTGCCTACTCTGTCCATCGTCTCATCAGGTCACGACGGCGGGGAAGGGGTTTTCAATACCTGGTTGATTGGGAGGGCTACGGCCCTGAGGAGCGTTCATGGGTTCCAGCTCGTAACATCTTGGACCCTGATCTCATCTCAGCGTTCCATAGGGACCATCCTGACCAGCCCGGTGGGACGTCAGGGGCCGTCCCTAGAAGGGGGGGTTCTGTCACAACTTCAGCCAGCCTTTAGTTTTTCATTCACCTGTCTTCTGTTTTTCCACTAACTCTCATGTCATTTCAGACGCTGCCACTCCCCCCTGCTCTGCATTCACCTGGCTTGCCTCACTCACCTGCTCCTCATCAGCTAATCAGCCCCACAGTATATGTACCAGTCCACTTCCCTCAGTTCTCTGCCAGATTGTCTAGTGTGTTTTTTCCTAGCTATCCAGCAACTTTGACTACCCAGATTCTGATCCTGCCTGCTCGTGTTTTGACCTGCCCTTTTGGATTTTGGACCTCCCTTTCTGCCTGCTCCTACTAGATTTGTTTGCCACACGGACTGCTTTCTGGTTTGACCCCTGCTAGTCATTAAACTCTGTTTCTCCATCCGAACTGTTTCCTGTGTCGTGCTATTGGGTTCTTGCCTGCCGTTTTGTAATTCCTGACAATTTGTCGTTATTGTTTTTCAGGTCAGAAAGGGGGTAAACAGTCTGGTATCCACAACATTTGGTCCTACCATCGAGAAGCAACTGCAAAACCACGATCGTATATAATGAATGTGTGAAATATGTTGTAAAATCTAGAGGACTCTTGTGAAGTGACCCAGTTGAAAAATTCACTCGTGCAAGCTTGACTTTCCCAAAAAAAATTCAGCCAAATCCCTCTGCATGCACCGAGCAAAGCTTTCAAAACATTAATGATACGATTAAACATTCCGGTAATTGAAACCATGAAACTGATCAAGTGGACTGCGATTCACTCCTTCCTCATCCACCGAGCATCCTCATCCTCAGCAGCTGGTTAGCTCCTTTGGACAGAGCTGGGAAACCACCAGGGCCACATCTAAACAGTGCATTAATCCACATGCGGCAGCAGAAACAACAGCCTGAAGGACAGAGATGTGTCTCAAATCTGATTAAGCCTGGTCATGAAAAATATTTCCTGCCTGACATGGATCAAATTTACAAGTTTCGTTAAAATTTGATCCATCTTTTAGTGTAGTATTTTGACAACTTATGAAGTATCACATTAGGTCAAGCAGAGTACACTAAACCATCTGAGCGTCAGCTGATCCAAACATGCACCAATGATGGATAACACTTCAAACAATAAGTCTGAGCTGCCAACTCCTCATTCTTTCCCGCTGTTTCTTCCTGCTCCATGCTGCTGCTGCTACTGCTGCCGCTGCTGATGATGAATGGAACCAGCCTCCTTCTGTTATCGTCTTTTTTTTCTTTTTTTTTTTTATCAATATACGTGCAGTGACATCTTTTGCTTTGATAATCATGTGTATTCCATATGTCATTGTATAGATCTTCCGGGTCCTCTTAACCTCTGGAGGGGACAACATAATCTGTAGCGCCGACTTCAAGAGTTTATTAATTCCCACAATATTATTTCATTTCAATGACAGGAGCAGTTCTGATTTGTATTAAATTATCCAGATGTTTTTACATTATCTCTTGGCTCCTAGCTGGAGGGGATCTCCAGTTCAAATTGCTGGACCAGCTGATAAAATATCAGAGTGATGAGAAAAAAATGTCCCTTCCCCCCTGAAAAACTATTGATATTTTTGAATCCTAAAATGATTAGATGGAAAAAGTCCGGAGCAGAATTGCAAATCGGGATTCTCTCACCATTTCCAAATTCACAATTTAGTTCCCATCATTAATTAACTCCACACTCCCCACGTGATAGATCACCATGTCATGTGTGTTAACCGTGGAAATGTGATCAAGGCCAAAAGCAGAGATCAGAGGGCTTTCTATCTTGATTAAATCTTAATGTTGCAAAGATTGCCACTGGATTACAGTGCATGGGAAACACACGGTACGGTCAGCATTGCCAACTGGAAACAAGCTCCTACTTCAACATATTTCTCAGAGTTAAACCCTGATCAAAAGAATGCTCAAGTGAATCCAGCATGGTGAATACATAGCCAGCCGTGAGGACGTTACGGGCCCACACAGCGTCTTATTCCTCTCCAACTCCGCGCTCACAGGTGTGTTTTCATGGTGTGTATTAAATGTGAGCTCTGAAGTACAAATATGTCCTACATTGAGATCCCAGATCTCCTGCTTTGGGCCCAAAGGGGTAAAAAATTTCCCCCTGACATCCACTTCACTCCTCCACATCACATAAGAAGAGCTCACCGTGGTGCTGTGCTGCCCTCTCCTGGTCAGAGTTGTGAAGATGCCACGTTTGATGCCTTAAAATATGGTCATAGTAGAAATGTATTGTCTGAACTCTTATACAAAATCTCTGGGGTTAAGGTTAAACCTTCAGGTTGGATCGTTAAGGTTTGGTCATAGTTTACTTAGTCTGTACAGATATATCAAACACAAAAGTTACTCTTTGTCAAACATGAACTGACCGTAGCTTGGAATTTTCCTTTTCTGAAAATTACAGAAAAAAAGGTTTGGTCCAGTGGCCTACCGTACACTTTCCCGCCACACAGAGAGAAGTATCGTTCTGTCCACAGGGCGTCCCATCGATCACCTTGTCTGACTGTCGGACATAGAACCTGAAGCCGATGGCCCGGCAGTTGAGTTCACAGTGCTGATCTTCAGGAACTGAAACAACATTTAGGAGACTTCGAGAAGTATCTAGAAATTTGACATATTAGTGACACACATCCATATATCTATATCTGTCATTTTAGTCAACAATGCACTAAAACATTTGAAAACACTGCAAATTTCAAAATAAAAGTATGAGAAAAGTATGAAATGGTAGCATCAAAGTTAAAACAGATAAAGTGTATTTCAGGCTAAAATCAGTTTGTAAGCAGCTCAATTCATCGGGACAAAAGATTCTGTTTCATTTAGTGTCACAACAAACGACAGTAAGTGACCACAAAGATCTTGATCCCTGCTCTTTCCATTCCGTTCAGGTGCTTTATCAATTAAATATACTATAAGCCCAAAAGCCCAGACATTTCTTAAACAGATGTACAAGTGCATGTTTAAGCACTGTTCGAGATGATTGTCAGGCAATCCGGTCTCCACCTCTTACATTTACCTGAGGATATTTAATCTTTACGTCTGCATCACCTGTCAGTCATGGCTGCAGCACAAGGACAAGATCTCAGACTACACATCTGTTTGACAGGATATTAATATTGGAGACTGCTGGTTCCATTAGTGTTCTCAGAGAAACGGCATTTCGGGAGGTGTTTTGATCGTTGCCAGGATACAGGTGAGCGAGGTCGGTAGGTTTTGTATGAATGAACATTCATCAGGAAGCCTACAGACAGGTGAAATACTGCAGTCCTTACAGCACGCCATGACTTAGATCATGTAGATCATAGGTTAGACGTGACCGGGAAAATGTGATTAATTATGAAGTGAGTGCTTTTTAGATTTGGATCCTTTTTTTTACTTATATAATATAATCTGACTGTTATTGTTTTGACTTTTTCTTTTTAATTCATGTTTCATGTGCTTACCCTCATTGAAAGGCTCCCACTCGTACAGCCTGCCCATGAAAGGCCGGTTGTTGTATGAAGAACACTGAACAGCCCTGATGTGGCTGCTGGATGGAGGACAGGCCTGAGGATGGACCAAACACACACACACACACGCACACACACATTTATTTTCCATGAAGATACCAAGTACAACAGGTAAATCTTTTTCTCATTGTCATGCTCTGTAGCAGTTTGATTGACTGCTGGAATCAGCCTCCTCTGAACTGTTTTAACCTCATGCTTGTAGCTCAGGCATTTTTCGCCAAAAGTAGTTTGCTTCCAGTTTTTCTGAAAGCTCCCCCAGTGAAACTCAACCTCCCTGACATCTCTCTGTACCTCCTTTGTCTAAACAAGCCCCTGCTCTGCTTTACTTTGCTCGAACATCTGCGTCATCGCACACCAGAGACAATATACAGAAGCAGACACATGTTTGAATTTATTTTAATGCACAGGATGGATTCTATAGCCTCGGTAGAGATAAGCAAAGCCCATCCACACCCTTGTGCATTACAGCTGTGAGTTTAACTGCTGAAGTTTGGAAAGCCGATAGCTTCACTGACACATTTGTGCTGAAGCTGCCAGCGGGAAAATGTTTTATTCTACGATAATTTTTAAAAAGCATTTGCTGTTTTTTATTCTTGTCAGGGTAAAAAAAAAAGAAAAAGGAAGGTCATCATAGAGGACAATAATTCTCTGAAAGTGAACTGAAAGTGGCAGCTTTCTTTGTAAATTTTACAAAAGCTGACAAGTCCATCACATTATAATCGGTAACACAAACCGTCTGTGTCCAGTTCTTAATCTTAATATTTTAACATCATAAAGTTAAGGGTCCCTATTCAGTTCTTATCTAATTCTTAGTCTTGAAGACTCAAGGTTATCTCGAGTGCACTAAGGTAACACAGTATCTATTCCTCAGCTGTTGGAGCTACTTAGAACCAGCCCCAAATTGTCTGAACTGAACTGAATACTCAGTTCCATATTTACATCTAATCTAAAAGCAAAAACTGATTTTGCAAGACCAAAAAAAAAAAGATGAAGAAATCAATAAGAAATCAGCATTAATGAAAATCACTTATGTATGTGGACCTCATAAAATCCTTTACCAGCTGATCTCCAGCCAACATGCTGAGAATAAGAAGATGTGCTGCGTACATTACTGTTGCAGAGCTGGTAGTGAGCATGCTCTCCTGTACAGAGGGAAGTAGGCAAGGGGTTGTAGGGTCTCTCTTGGCGCTGCTGAGGTCCACCTGATGGTCCTTCCGGCTGGACCACAGCCTGGTTGGCTGAGCCAGGCTGGTAGAGGGGGGCCCAGACTTGGTTATTTTTGGGCTGCATGTAGGGTCTGCTGTAGTGGCGGAGGTTGTTGGAGGGGTCCAGGTTGTTTGACCTGTGGCCACCTTGGCCTCTAGCGGTGGGGTGGTGGGCATCCGCCGCAGCAGAGCGTCTCTGTCTGTGGGAGCGAGCCGTCCCAGAGCTCCGGTCTGTATCCGTCTGCGACGGAGCAACAAAAGGTGCTCTCCCATAACCGTACCTCCCCGGGATGATGTGACTGACCCTTCTGAAGACACAAACATGAAGAGATCAACACTAACTACAACTGAGTCCAGCTACAGCAGCATAAAGAAACTAACATTTTCATAACCCACCCTCCAAAAAATAAACGGAGGATGTTTGAGCTAAAATGTTGTCTTTGAAGGCACTCCATCTGAAACCGGGACTTCTGAGAAGCACTAGTAGCAGAAATCTGATGGGCTTTTGTCGTTATTTGGCTCCTTTACATTCCAACTCAAACAACTCTCCATTACTCAGCTGTCAGCGTTATTTGTTTAAAGGCAAGCACAACAGGAAGGAGGTCACAAAGCTGCCAAGCACAAGCCGAGCCTTTGACTCCATCCATAAAAGACTGGCTTTCCACTGGTGGGCACTCAGATAGCCCACGGTGATGGCTCCAAAGAGTCACTTCTAGAGCAGGCTGCTCAGCATGCAGCGCAGACGTACAGGACAAGAGCTGAAAAAATACAGCATGTTCTTCACTGAACATCTTGTCAGTAAAATTACCTCCAGTAGACGCACACATCTTTTTTAAAAGTATTTCTTTAGTACTAAAAAATGTAGCGCTCAGGTTAAATACATAATTCTGAATTATGATAATAGATGATAATTATTCAATTTCTTTCACAGCAACTTGTGTTTGAGGCTTCAGAATAGAACAATGAGTCGACTAATCAGGTAGTCAATGGACTATCAGTGAAATAGTTGGCAAATAATATTCTATTTGCCAACTATTTTACTGATTAATTCTTTTTTTTTTTTTCATTCCAGCTTCTCGGATGTAAATATTTTCTGATCTCTTTGGTCTTCTTTGATAATAAATTGAATATCTTTGAAAATATTGAATATCCTCAAAGAATCACATTTGACGATGTCACCTTTGGGAGACAGTGAACAGATGAACTGATAATAAAAAACAAATATGAAGGGATGATGAACATCATTCTTCCAAAGCTTTTCCCTCCTTTGGTCCAACATAGGTTTTGAGTTTTGAGTTGGGTTTCTAAGGTTTTTACCTACATTATCTAAATATACAGCATTGTAAAGTTTGGAAATTCCAGTTGTAAATATAATATTTTCAACACTTCCTTTAGCCCAGTGACACAGTACCTGCGTACGCCAGGCCTGGTTTCCTTCGGGTTCCTCAGCTCTCCACGACTGCTGCTGTTGGAGGACCTGGCTGTGTCTCGGTGCAGAGGAACTGTGGGCCGCAGCGCTGAAATGACATGGCCTGGCTGCTGGGGGTGAACACCAGCTCTTCTGGAAGGATATTGGGATGGAGTGTAAACAGGAAGGCAAGGCCTGCTCTGCTCTTGAACTCCTCCTCCACAAGTCCGGGAGCAGGTTGACCAGGGACCCCAGGCGCCCCAGGAGCCCTGAATGTCTCCATGCTCTGCCCTGAACTCCTGTTGGGGCTCTGCCCTCTGAGGGACCTGTAAAGAAACACAAGAGCCTCAATTAGAGACACCAGAGTGCAAAGATGCAGGATAGTGCCACAAGACGTGACTGCCAAGGACTGATGGATAGCAAGACTTTAATCGGCCCAGATCATAGCCTAAAAGCTCAAGTCAGTGACCTCATCCCATAAACATGACTATCCTGCTCCTCCGCCTCCCTCCACTGTTCGTCAAACAGACCACTGTTCACGTTTCTAAAGCCTTGATTTGGCTGATTAGTGGGAGTGTTAGTGGCGTATCCCCTATTGGCTACCTTTATTTCTCACTGTTGACTCTATCCCTATGCAACTCTGCCAGAGACGTATTAGTAGCGATCAGTGCACTCTCTGTTTGAGGAACCTGCCAGGAGGAGCCCTGTGCCAAGCCGGCATTATCCATGGGGCCGCGTGGAAATCCTGCTCTTTAAGGAGCACTTTGTCTCCATTCACAGCAACCTCTCTGGGCAAACACATGGTCGTAGTAAAAGCTCAGCTGCCTTTGACTTTTAGCGGATGGAAAGAGAATACAGAAGCAGTGGGGAGAGTTGGCAGGAAGCTCTTTCTCTGTCAATCAGCCTGTACAGCTATTCAGAGAGACCCCAGACCTCCCCCCCAACCCTCTTCACCCTCCTTCAGCCTTTGTAACGCAACTCCACTGTCATGTCCCGGGTCAGCCATAGGTCACACAGCTGGACTCCCGGTGGAAACACACGGAGCCGACTCGCACTGACCCCCTCCAAACCGACTGGAGAGTTGATCTGTCAGTCGGCTTCATCTACTTCATCTGCTAGTGTCTTCCACCCGGCTCCTGTGACTCCAGAGTTCAGTTCAACAGGTGGTTTGCTGACAGCTGACATTAACCGTCTCCGTTTCGCTGCAATTAACAGAACTTTTCACTCTCGCTCACGTTACAAGTTAGCGGATTAGCACTCAGGTCAGGTTGCTCTTTGGAGCGTTCTTACTGGCAGAAGGAAGAAGAATGAAAGTTTATAACTTTGGGTGGCATTTGTGTACGCTAACACGATCATGCCCGCCACCTTTGAGAATGATTGTTCCATTAGCCGATGCCAAGCATGTGATTATACTAATAGATGAAACAAAAACAAAGAAATTCTTGGAAATATTCAAGGGAGGTCTACTATCAGTTGAGATGTTGAAACACAGGTTTATTCATCTTCCAGCAGCACCACCGGCTACACAACAACTGCTGCTCACCTTCCTGTGGTCTGTTGTGTGTTGGCAGTCCAGGGGGTCCGACCAAAGCAACAGCAACAGCACAGGAACTCTACAGACAGGATTGATTACTGGTCATACTGGTAGTATTATTTGAATTATGTGATTGGTGCATGACCAAGAATATACATAGATAATTATATTCTAAATGCTGCTATTGTTAGTAAATCCATCACAGAAGCAATCCATGGGAAATTACCTGACAGTCCAGGCACGGGATCGCTGCATAGCTCCTGGATTCTTAGGGTTGGACACTGAAGTGAAAATAGAGAAGTTTACATTAGCATACACCTGAGCAGCAGTGACATTTCAAAACACAACTGCTGTCTGCGTGGCCACAGTCCTGAGACAGTGAAGGGTCTCATATAAACTGCATACACAGATTACTCATATTGCCCTTTTTCTGTCTGGAATAAATTCAAATAGCAAACAAATAGCATTAAATTCTAAATGATATCACTTTATCTTTTGAATGTCAAAGTCTGTGTGTGCATGTTTTCACTCGCTATCACCCTGCCTTGACAATCCCTCAACGCACTGACTCAGACTGTCAAATAAAACGACTTCTAGCCACTTGACCATGTGAGTTGACCTCTGACCTCTGCTCTCCTAATGAGGGAGCCCCCCTACTGACAAACTGCAACCCCCCCCACCCCCCTTTTTAGACAGCAGCTCTAATGTCCAGTCAGGAGAGAGACTTTCACCCCTCACCCCAGACCACATAACTAAGACCTTGTCTAAATTAGGTTCATTAAAGCAGACAAAAAGGTGAAAAAGTCCTGCACACTTTTATAATGTCCAAATGAGAAGAAACACATGCTGGAGCTGCACAGTGAACACTTATTAAGAAAACTCTCTACACATTTCAAATTAGGCTATTATATAAAAAAAAAAATAGTATATTAATCAACATAAACAGTCCAGATATCATCACGTCGACGTACCTGTAGATTACTGATGCGGGTATGGTGAAGCAGAAGCTACTTCACTGTACTTTCTAACCAATGTATCCTACTCTGGATTCATTTCCAAGCGCAGGTATCATCATGCTCGAAACATTAATCCAGGTGGAAATGCAGGGTTTCCCTCCAGAGACTTGGTGCCGAGCCATGTAAATCAGTAATGCCGCAACCCGGAGCTGTAAATCAGATCCTGGCGCAGTGGAAAGTCCGCACTTTGGTCATCATGGTGATTCTGGCGGTTCTGCTTTTTACGCACAAAGACAACAGAATGACAGAAAGCTGGAAGCCGACACAGCAGACAGAAAACAACCTCTGGTGCGCCCCCTGCTGCAACTACTACTATTTGTGTGTGTGTGTGTGTGTGTGTGTGTGTGTGTGTGTGTGTGTGTCTGTGTGTAAATACGTAGCTGCCAGTCCCCTCCTTTCCCCACTCCTTGTGTGGCGCGTTTGGATGTGATTTGTGTGGAAGAGACAGAAAGATTTAGTTGCTCAAACGTCCCAGTCCCAGTGACTCTCTCTGAAATTCATCTGTCTCATACTGAGTCTCCACATTGGAGCCACAAGCAGCTTTTATGATCTCATTTATCAACTGCAGTAAAGCTCAAATAGAGGGCACAAAACGGAATAATGATCTGCCTCAAAAACTTTCAAAAATATTATATCAGTATATTTTTATGTCCAAAGAATGATCTCAGATGTAAAAACAAAAACAAAAACCAACTACTGAAGGGGATGGAGGAACACTTGTATCGGTCTTTATAATTTACTGTGAGCCACCACCATCACTTTGTGTTAAGTTTAAGAGTCGGAGGCAGAGATCAACTGGAACCATGTCACTGGGATTCAGGACTAACGTGGTGATCAAAACAAACTGGCATGAAATAAAAGACTCTCAAGCTTAGTGAAAAATGTCACATGGTTTGTGCAAAGAGAAAAGTACATTGGACTTCTGATATAGGAATGTGGTCCTAAAGTTCTTTATACTTATTGGAGTGAAAACCGTGTTTCACCCTTTCTTTTACATAAACTGAAAGGCTCAGTGTGTTGTTCTCTTCAGCCTGTTTGCTTAACAAAGCAGCAATGCATGGTTCAGTGGTTCACGCTACACTGTGTGACATACTGTATGCAGCTCATTATAGCCACCGTCTTGTCAACGTGCTGGCTTGAGAGAGGCTTCATTATGAATCTACAAATGTAAGTCTGCATCTACAAATCCTTTAACTCATCTATTGCTTTGCATGTATACATGTCTCTGTATGTATCTGCATGAGAGCTGCTCCTGTCGTTGCCCTCACCGGTGTGTAGATGTTCATGCTGCTCAGGAATTTGCTTTTTAACTCCAATGTTTCCCCTCACAGGCTCCAATTAAAGCATCGTTAATGAACTTGCGTTCCAGATTACTAACTGAAGGCCTCTACAGACGCTGTTGTCTGATGTGCATTGACATGCCATTAGACATATACTACAACTGAGATAATGTCATCTGATTCATACATACATTTGTCTAATTTAGTGACAAACAAAAAAAAAAAACTGAATCTAAAACCTCAAACTAAACTGGAAGTACAAATCTGTTTTTTTAATGTTTTATTTTTTTTCTTGTTTTTTATGCAGTGCATGGCTCACAATAAACAAAGCGCTTGGTTCATTCCAGAAGAAACTAATAGTTGGTCCTGTGAGGTGGAACGAGTTGGCAACCCTGTGTCTAGACTACACAGAAGTCTATCAGAGCTTCGAGCACATCAACACTGCTTCTTAGGTTTATTGCTTCTCATTCAACCAAACACAAATGATGTGTTTGATATTGCATGGACTTAGCTTCCTCGGTAAGTCCATATTAGTGCAATAAGCGATGTGTCACTTTTCTCCACCGTTCTTACAGATATATGTCTCCTGGAACACGTTTAGGCATGTTTCTGAAGGTTATTGCTAGATATTCTGTAAAGTGTAGATAATAACGCATGTAAACTTATTTAGGAATAGTAAAGGCAGACTGTGGCAAAGTGGGCACACCATAAATGTATTTACTTTACATAATGAGCTGATCACTACAGACGGTGAATGTAAAGGCCTGAGGGTGAAATTTCACTGCCTGCGTTGAAGTGAAAGTTTTTTGTAACTTACTTTTGGATGTAAAGCAGAACATCACTGAAAAAGTGCATATGTACAAAAAAGTAACAATTTTCATGCAAACATAATTGCACGTTTTGCTTTTCAATACACAGGCCCATTTTTGCTAAAATCCACTGTGTTGTGACGGGATTATAAAAAACACTGCACAGAAATCACAAAATAAGACAAATAAGTCAATCAATATTAGATTTTGTAAAATCAAGCACTAAAAGAAATGGCTATAGTTCTGGCAGCAGCAACTGACAACGTATATATCACCATCAAGTTATATCATCTGCGAATCTTGACCAAAGGCAAGAACACCTAAAATATTAAATATCATTATCTTATCTTGCTACTAACAGAGCAAAACCGAGCAAAATGAGACTGGTGTTCATGTAGTGTCTTTAGTTTTTCAAAAAAAGATGTTTATTAATGTCGCCAGTATCAGGGAACAGATTAATTGTGGGTTCTTACTCACCAACACATATGGACGTCATGTTCATGTGTTGAGCCTTCTTGACTGCATTGTCTCGACTTCTAAACTGCTTTCCTAACGATGACACATTGCTCTCACTGTCATTCTCTGTCTCTGCATCTCTGCATGCTGTCCACGTCGCGGCGTTCTGTCAGTCCTTTGGGACTACACTTCTTTCACAATGTTGACAGCCACACCTTTGTTACAAAAAAATGACAAGGGTTGGCACAAAGCGTTGTGTGTTGTGTGGCTGCTGTCGTTTTTTTCATAGCTAACATTTGCATCCTGTGGTTCCTTGGAGCAAAGCAAAGCATGGATGAGTGGGATTAAAGTAGTAAAATCGGCTTAGCAATACTTTCAGAGCTAAAACAATACATCGTAAACTATTGGTTATTGATACCATTGAAAACAGAAAGGACATACTAACTCAACATTTGACTTTTCATTGAGTGTTTAACACCCTTGAGCAAGGCACTGATCTCCAGTGGAGCGGATGACATTGGACAGCAGTATCTGTCAGCTCCTTTGTGTGTGTGATGTGCTTTTTGACACTCCATCCCCCTGCAGTCATTCCTCCAGGTTAGAGCTGAGTTCACCGCCGACATGCCTGATTTAATAAGGGTTAAAAAAAAAATCTGTGCGGGATGGTTTCAGCAAGCGGAGCAGGAACAGGTGCTGAGGACCTGCTGAAGTCTGTACGCCTTCAGGGACATTCCAGTCTGAGTTCACACAACGCAGATGACCTTGAATGAATTCTGGACCTCCAAGCACTGAGTGGTGCACACACACGTACACACTCGTACACACACACACAGCCTCTGCCTTGTGGGGGATCAGTTGTCTGTGAAGTGTAAAATGCGCCTAGAACGAAACATCTGATTTGACGATTACATTTCTAAAAGCTGTATTTGAAGGTCCAGTCAATCACACACAAGTGCTTAAAGAAACATCTGCCTTCTTTACTCCTTCTGTCGAGACATTTCTAATGAACACAACCATGTAAACCATATACACAAACTGAGCGTTAATACAGAATTGTTTAATACTAAGTACAATACAGAAAATCAGTGGTAAACAAAGAAAAGTTCATATCCTTGTGTGTACCCTTTTTTTTATGTCGGGCAGGAGAAATTTGAGAAAACGATGCATGAAACAAGATTTAAGACACAAAAAAAATCATTCTAATCTCCAGAAAAGAGACACTGGTCGTTTCCAGCTGATGATAGTGAAGAGGGGCCATTCAGAAGGCTTTTAAAGTGCAGAAGATGCTCTGTAGGGACCACAATGGACCGCAAGTCCCTTTAACGTTCTTCAAGTATGATACAGCTCCAAGCACTGATGAATCAGACAGCGTGTTTTCAGTGGAAATCTACATTCAAATCTACATTGCTATGAGAAATTCTTTAAAATAAGTCGACGTCCATCTTTACAGAGAATCTCCCAGACACTGGGGAAATACAGCCTTCGGTTCCAAAGATGTTAATAACTGATCACAAGTGATGACGTGTTACATGAAGTTTAAGATGGAGCATTGGGTGCACCCGAACGAAAGCCATGTCCATATGTGTGTGTGAGTGTGTGCGTTCTAAGAGTGAACCTTTGGTCCTCTTCACTTAGTCTCGGAGAGCTTTGCAAGGCTGGCTTGGCGGAAGGCCGCTTGGTCCCTCATCTCCAACACGCAGTCCCTCACCATCTCTGCAAACATGGAGGGCCAGAGCTTGTGAAGAGCCTCGCCCTTCAGATTAGTGTCTGATGCCCTTTGGACCAATTCCTGGAGGTACTGCTGTATCATGGCTGCGCGCTCCGATGACTCCACAGTGCCCTCCTGTGAGGAAAAGAAGAGCATATTATTTATGTTGATTTGGTTTAACTAACCGTAATAATTACTTTAAGTTGAAGTGCAGTGGCAGGAAAATCACAGGAGGAGAGTAAAGCTTGCTCGCTATATTTTTCAACATTTTAAACCAATGTGGAACGTATCAAAAAGTGCATCCGGTCGACGTAACATAATTTAAAATGAATGTTTATATGGTATATATAATATATTTTTGATCAAAGACAGTACTGTCAACAGAAAATATATTAAAAGCTAAAATGTCTGATCCTTGGAGGCACATCAAACTAAAATGTTATTGCATCTGCATTACTGCTTCTGCGTGCTTTTTCACCAGGAACATAATAGAGACCATGTGGTGCCTAAAATGTCGTGATACACTGCTTTAAATATTTGGTATCATTTGTTGATTGAATTAAGCCTCACAACTGCTGAGTGGGCTGTTACGCCATATACCGTTGATTTATTGTGGAATCTGAGAGCGAGTTCTGACTTTATTATTTGTAACTTATTAAGTAATGTTAGGGGCAAGTAGTAAGTGTAGGTCATGTTGTATTTGGTTGAGGATGGTGGTTTTGAGATCCCATAAATCACTATTGAGCCTGTTGGCAGTGGTGTAGTGTAAATATGCCATGTCAGCCAAGGCACAACATTTGGCAGTACGCTAATAAGTGGAAGATTAAAGTTTTTGAGATTAGAGTTTTTTTTACTAGGATCTGGAACTTCAAACATTGTTTCAGTTTCTTAAGCCACCGTTTTAAAAAGCCGTCTTGAAAAAAAGTATAGTGAACATAACAGAATTGACCTCGGGGCTCTCTACACTGCAGTCTCGACTTGGGTAGTTGAACAGCGCTCTGCTCAGGCCTTCTCCCAGCAGCTTCCCGTTGTCTCGCAGCTCCTCTGGACTCAGCCCTGCCCGCCGGCCACGCCCCTCCAAAAGGAATTGCAACTGACGCTTCCTTCAGGGTGAAGCGAGAGAAGAGTGAGTTAGAAACCAACATGGGGGAGACACAGTGGCAGCAGGTGACATCCGGCTAATAAAGGTATGTTCTTGTGTCTGTCAAACAACACACATACTTTTTAAGATTAAGAAATCCATCTAGACTGACAGCAGATACAATACACAGCACATAGGACTGGCACGAAATTCTTTCCAACACCATAATTTATGATTTGACAGCAATCAAACTAGCATTTAATGGCATGCCTATAACATTTACATAAATCTCAATATTTTAATTCCACACTTGTCACTCAGCAGCAGGATATGTACACTTATGTAAACAATAGGGGACTTTTAGATGTAACTACAACAAATGTTGCTGCCTATCAGTATGAAATCTCATGCGCTGCACTACTGCACCAACATGTCCCACAAGCCAGTGCCAGGATGCTGAAATACAGTAGTCTCTGCAGAGGAGGCTGGAGGCTAGCATTCCATTCCAGTTCATAAAGTGTGTGTGTGTGTGTGTGTGTGTGTCTGTGCCAATAGGCGCTGCGTTGTGTCAGTCACACATTATGCTTACTATCAAGATATTTTTTATGTTGGATTTAAGTCAAAACTTAACATGATCCATCAGCTGATGGCTAAATTTTAAAAACACAGTCAATGAAAGCAGTTTTAAGATCTTGTGTAATAAAAAAAATAATAATACATTAGTATTAAGAGTTATAGTGGGTGTATTTGTTTCTACATTAGCACCCTCTGCGTCTAGTAGCTGAGGCCCCTAATGAGGAAATTTGTGAAGGAGGTGAGATCTCCTGTTCCTCAGCAAAGGCACAAAAGGGATGGATCAACTGAAGCAATAAGTGGAAGTGTTGTCATGACAAATTTTCCCAGTGAAAAAAAAAAAGATTTTCCTTTCCATTACAACTTGCTTACAGCACAGTGTTGAAAATAAATATCAGAAGAATCACACACTTGACTTTAAACTCAACCTTACGTTTTAAATTTAAACTTACATTTGTTGCCAGTTATCGTAGCTCACCTACACCACTGACGCATGCTACTGTAATCCCAGTGTGTTCAACTGTACAACACATCACATGTCAAATAGAACTGTATTATCCTACTGGAAGTGACACAGGTGTGAAAGTTACAGCATCAGGGAAGTTGACATTTAGTTTCCTATGCTGTAAGACACAGTCTAGTATATTACATTCAATTAAGCATAATGAAATCTTAAATGTTAAAGTGATTAGATTGACTATTAAACCTTTGAACCAACTTTTTGTGACTTTATGTGACAAGCAGGTTCAACTATTACAATGGTCTTTTTTCAAATACTGTTAAGCGACTGCAGCTCATACAGAATGGTGCTGTATGTATTTAAACTAGAACTAAGAAAAATGCACACTTCACAGCAGTAATATATCCATCCATCCATCCATTCATCCATCCATCAATCAACCACAACATTGTTTAATGTTAAACCCCCCAACCCACTGAGCAACACAAAGAGCAAACAGCAAAAAAGGAAATATGGAGAATAAACTTGAAAAAAAATAATTTTGTGCTTTAGCCATTAAACAAAAATAAACAAGAAATAAACAAGAAAATACATTTTATATGACATGCAATCTACGGCAGGAAGGTTGAGAAATAAGAGGTCAAATCTGACAGCATTTTGTGTAATAACTGGATGTAATTGACTTAGGGGGTAGTGATTCTGCATGCAGATAACAGTCATTAAGACTTCAACATTGATATGAAATAATCCTCAGCCTTAGGCTGCTACGTATTATCTATTCATAACAACATATGTATGAATCAGGGTAAGATACAGCCAAGAGCCAGTTGTCCTAAAGTCAACCAGTTCATTTTCAACATGATTCTGAAAGGACGACTGAGGACACAGAGACAGATTCATTTTATTACTAGACTCGTATATTATTATACAGATCCTACTGCTAACTGCTACTACTCTGTCTGATCTCTGATCTGTAATTTTCTTTATCATAACAGCAGTTGTTATGGGAGCTACAGTACATGCAGAGTAATACAACTCTCTCAGCCAGTCGTGTGATTCAATCTGACAGTTTTTCCAATTTTTTTACTTTTCGCGAGTTACAATTCAACCACAACATTATAGCTAAATTAGACAAGACACAGTTCTGCTTTGTAAAGATGTTTTTCGTTGACCCAGAGTGACAGACCTGAAGAGCTTTAGCTGGGAGGGCAAAGCAGTTTCTGTTGATGTGCCAAGTACCCACCTTTACCCTCAGACACACACAGTCTAATTCTCCCTGTCTCCTCTGTGCCAGGCTCTGTCTTGCTGTCTCACACAAACACGCCTATGCACATACAAATGTATACACGTAATGCTAATGACAGGCATGTATATACATGTAGCCTACACGCTCGCAAGCTGTAACTCAAACATATACACATTTGGAAATCCATGCAATCTCAACATATTTAAAACATACATGATCCAGGACGCAGCGCACACCTGTCATTAAATTGTAGTTAATTTTTCATTGTGTTCTCACCTGGACTCCTCTAGCAGCAGAAGAAGCCGGCAACGTGGAGTTTCAGTGGCTGCTATGTGACCCAATGTCCCAAACACACGCTCTGCAGCAATCACATCATTCATGGTTACCTAGCGTGGACATAAGAACACCTCACATATACATGCAGATAGCAACCGATGTGTGTCTCATGTCAAGTCAAAAGTGAGTTCAATTTTATTGGCAAAATCCTCACGTAGGTCATTACAGGAGACATGGACCCCCAGTATAAGGCTGGTGATGTTAACCTTCAAATTTACAATATTTGTGTCTTACAAAAGGCAGTAGGAGTGGTTATATAATAACCTTTTATAAAGCAGGAGGGCTGCATTAAGAAACTGATCTGGTTCTCACCTCCTGGCCATTGATCCTCTGCAGGTTGAGGTGGTGGAGGCGGTAGATGACAAAGGAACGCCACAGAGTCAGGCTGACCACTGGGTTCCCCTCTGGGTGGATGGTCAGCTGATCCAGACGCCTCACCTGAGCCAAGGCCGCCAGCTGGGGCAGACGGCTTATGTTGGTTTCCAAGAAGATCAGGTGCTGTAAAAAAAGCCAAAGCTGGTTTTGGAGGTGTATTTAAACTATTTAGCTATATTTGTTAATGTGTGTAGCTCATTGGGTTGATCGTAATAAAGACTGCAAAAGTCAATCAATAAAAAACATATATTCCTCTAAACAACTATGAGGTGCTTCAGATGAAAATCTCCACCTAATTATATGTTACGTGTTATTCATTTATGATATTTAATGTAAAGAATATCACATAAACAATTAAAGGCTGATCAGTAACATTTGAATTGCAAACACAAAATTTGAGGTTCAATTCACAAACAATTTAAAATCTCCCGTGGCTCATTATAGTATGTGGCTGTTGCCCTCACCGATAGATTAGGGAACTTGACCCTTATTCGCGGCAGTGTTGGTATAATGGCGTCAAAGTTGATGTAGCGGAAGGTTATTACAGTGACAGCACCAGCAGTCTGAACTCCCCAGCCCCTCTCCAGCGCCTCCAGGGCTCCAAGCCCAAATAAACGCAGGGTGTCTCCATCCAGCTCTGCCAGGTGATTGTCAGACAGGGACAAGCTCTGAACACTGCCGCTCCCTGCCTCCACAAGCCTGCAAAGTACACACGCGCACACATATAGACACATAAGCATATCCTTTGTGAACCTGTCTTTATCGGCTGTCTTTAATTAAATGCACTGACTGTGTGATAGTTTGTAATACTTCCAGGCTGACAGAAATACAAACGTGGATGTAGTAGTTTCTTCGGTCTTTACACGTGTACACACAGTTATATTGACAGAGTGATGCCCTCCTCTGGAAGACACCACTGGTTACCAAGAAAGAAACTTTCAGATGTTTTGGTTACATTTGTTTGAAAAAAAAGCTGGCATTGTGTTAAGAGGAGAAAAACAAAAGGAAAATCACTAAAGAACACTCAGTGGTCTAGTCAATGTCCTGTGTGTTAGTGGCTTATTGCTTTCTGTTCTCCGTTACAACAGTTACAGTGCCCTTTCCTGATAAGAGAGTCGTGAGAGTGGGGAATCTGGGCGAGTCTCAAGGAGACATAATCTCCCTGCCCAAACCCATGTGCTCAGCCTTTTGGGTCTGCTGACACTCAGGGGACTCATTTTTCAGCATAGCAGAGCGTCAGATGGCTGCCGCCTACACGCTACTAAACACTGATCATTTTGGGTTCAGCCCGCCAACGAACTAATCACCCCTATTCATATTTTACACCCTCCCAATCTCAAAGGAAGAGAAAGCCACAGTAGTTACAAGACTAATACTTTAATTACAGAACCTTAATCCAAGATTCTTGTTGAGACAGATTTTTATAAAGCGAGTTTGAGTAGGGAAATGAGATAAAGATAAAGTGAGTAGAGTGAGCATCAGGGACAGAGTGAGAAAAAGAAAACGAGAGGAAAAAGGACTGTAGACATACTGTAGACAAAGAGGTACATACATAGTGAAACAGTGAATCTGTAGAGGACTGTAACTCAAGCTTCTTTGAAAAGGCCACCTTTGATGCAAGCACAGTAAGCCTGATGCCCTAGAGAAGACTCCAGATAAAAATCGTGGTGAAACAAAGCGGTTTGCTTAAATTTGTCACAAAAAGACGTGAAGAGCAGGAGGAAAAGAATTGAGCTCAAGTTCAGCCTCCATTCTCAACCCAGACACCTAACGTTACTCCGGCACCGGTTTCTCCTCAACAAGTACAGAGTAGTAACGACACGTACTTGGCTGCTAATTCAGCCCTTTCCCCCGTCAGCAGCAACAAGCTGTACTGTTGAAAGACTCTTTTCAACTGATAAAACCTAGCATCAGTGTATTAATGATGACTAAATGTACTAAACTCTTTGTCCCCACTCTCAGTCGTTGGACTATAAAGAAATAATGTCAGTGTTCAACAACAACAAGCCCTGTGGTCTCCTGCTGTAATCATCTAAAGTAAGCGGACTGTAGTAGCCTATTGCCTACTTCAATATTATTGTTTATTGGGTATAGTTTTTGTTGGGCGTACAATTGGATTTTATGCTGATGTTGCCATGTCTGCCATCTGTGTTTGTGTGTGTATGTGTGTGGTTTATGTAGACACTGTGCCTGGCTATCTTCATATGTCATTTTTAACATTTCTGAGCATGTTGGTGCCGGTACCTCTGACCATACACTGGATCAATGATGCTGTTGCGTCTGTCAGCTGCGTGTGCATGCGTGTGAATATTTGTCTTGGTGACCCCGTGTGTGTGTGTGTGTGTGTGTGAGTGAGTGTAAGGACACAGCTCTCTGTAAAATTTTGGTTATAGCTATAGGCTATAAAGAATGTATGAGATATGTATGTGTGATTTCTGTCTAAGTTATCACCTTCTCTGCTGTCAGGGTTTATGTTTAGTTGCCACATTGTGCAATGAAATTGTTATTTAACAGAGCCACTATTGCTGCTGTAAGGATACTGTATTTTAGGCTGGATAGGCTTGTTGTGTACAGCCATGTTGGATTTATGTTTTTCTGTTATCGCCTTTGTGATGCAGAACATTGCAAAGAAAATTGGTTGCTTGTTTTTCAGTTTGTCTATGTTTGTTTTTTCCTCTTCTAAATTTTCGTAAGCCAGTTTCTCTGGGAAAAGATGGTTCACCCACTTCTGTATTGGCCCACCCACAATAAAATTTCTGGATGACTGAATGACTCATCTGTTTACCTGAGAAAAGGAGCAGTCTACTCTCCTACCTGAGCAGCAACAAGGGAATCAAAGATGAATAATTAAACTGGAGAATTAAAGTATATCTTTCAAATCAGAGGTATAATAGATTGACCTGGCCAGATACATGAGGAGGTCTAGGTAAGTAAAAAACAACCTAAACCGTGTCTAAACAGTAAACAGAAAATGGAAAAGTGCAAGACCAGGTCAGACCATGGCTGCGGATCTGGAAAACTTTTCATGTCTGTGTGGTCTGCTTGTGTGAGTCTATAAAAATGTATACAGTGTATACACACAGAGAGACACACACACATACACGCACGCACGCACGCACGCACGCACACACACACACACACAGTGTTCAGTTTGGTTTTAAATAAGCATCTGAGAAAGCTACAGCCTAACAAAACAACCTATGAATTATGCTTGCCAGTAACCCCTATACCCACATTAATTGTGTATTACAGTCTGAGCCTCAATAAACCAGTGACTGACAGGGAATGTCTAACTCAATCGTCACATTTGTGTCCAGACATATTACTCTTACATGTTTCATACATGCATGCATGTATGAAAGACATTTTTGTTCAAATGTCAAGGGATGGTCATGGTAGAGTGTGGGTGGGGTCCTATGGATATACAGACTTTATATGGTGTGGCAGAGTCATCTTTGGTTGCCAATTAATCCTACTGACCAACAAACTCCAACTAAAAAAAATCCCTGAAAGCACAGAAAGCCTTAAAATAGCAGGTGTGTATCAATTTATGATTATTCATTAAGTGTACTCTCAACTGGAAACCACACTGACAGATGTGATATGAAAAGTATCAAAAGCTGTAGCAAGTACAAACGGACACAAACATGGGACTTGGCCAGCAATAGACGGGGAGGCGCCAGGCACTGAAAAGCAGTTTAGTCGTCAGTATATGCCATGCTTCTGAGATGTAGGACTGCCAAAGGAAATAAATCAGGAGGAGTTAGAGAGCGGTGCAGGAGATGGAGCGTAACATGTAGATAAGTCGCAAAAAGAATGAGTAAATTCTGTGCGCCTGGAAGTGTGCCATCAACACACTCTGCACTGTGTCGTATATTGTTCCCCCATAATCACAGTTGAAAGGCTGCCAGGTGGCCCTGAATACTTTCCTGACATGAACCCAGCAACTAACGCTGAGAGAAGAAGTGAACAAGGCGTAGAAGACACAATGCAGAATCTATCACAATTACACGGATCCTACTCTGGCCTATTAGTCTCAGAATCTAATTCAATTAAGGCTTAATCCTACAGGAGTTTGAAAAAAGGATATCTGTCATCTTTCAACAACTTAATCCCCCCCCAAAGACATGGCTTGTAGCATGCACATGTCTCCAACTGCCTAAGTACCGTTTGCCAGTGTCAAAAATGAAACATTACAATCTAAACTGTCATTACAAAACAGCATTTCATCATTTTGCTCTGTTAAAAAGTGAAAACAAATGGTTCAGTGGTGTAGATGTTGATCTTATCGGGTGCTATGTTGTGTGTGATTGTTGTGCTGTAAGATTCTAGCGTATGTGATGGTTTTAGATTCCGTGTTTTAATCGAGAGGCCTGTTAAAACTTCTCTTTCACCCTTATGAATATAACTAACTGATTTATGTGCCTGAGAAACCACCTGTTCAGGATCTCGGCACAACTCAATGAATGAATGAATAGTACAAAGACCTTTCCATCTGGCCACACAGTGACTAACTCCACTATAGGATTTCTGAGTAATAACTCTTCCACTTCCATGCTCCACTACTCCCATTTCTCTGGAGAAATGAGGTCAGATAAATCTTAAATTGTTAAACTTGGGTCTGTATCAAAGTCGCACTGTGGCACAGACACAGGCTATTGTCCCATAACTCATTTTAGGAGCACATTGAAAATATCATGCTGAATCTGCTGTCCACATTCACTTCACCCTCATTCTGACTTGTCGCCAAACTTGGGCTGCCAATGCCGACCAGAGATGACATCATGTGTTTTCTTTAATATACAGCCAGCCAATATATCACATCTACCACTCTAGAAATTAATACTGATGAACAGGAAACCTGTAAGTTCCATTAACACATCTTATTCACTCTTATCATCTTTTTCTCTATTCTTCATCACATTTAATTATTCTGAGACAATGTGTTTTTTCAAGTTTTCTTAAACCCTTATGACCTTGTCGTTAACAAACAATGTTTAATTAATAATTGAGAAAAATGTGTAGAAATAAATAGTTTTATTACAATATTTGAATCTATTTCTCTTTTTTACCAGTCTCTGAACACTGGCAATACTTAAAGGTGCAATTTTCAGACTTTGTTCTTAAAGCAATTTTGGAAACAAAATTCTTAAATTAAGAAATTCAACGTGAAAGAGATTATTAGGTACCATCAGAGCCCATAATAAGAAAAGGTCATATGCAGTTCATATCCAAATCTGCACATATTTTCCCAATTCCATAATTTCATGCATTGTTTAACTTTTCTACAAACCTTGTGTGTAATACTAAGAAGTATTTAAATATGTCTAATTTTCTCATTCAAAAACAACAACAACAGCACACAGAGGTTGCCCTGCTTGCCTGGCTCTCACAGAACTGATCCAGATGTGTGGATGAGTTGGGTTCGGTCTGAGACCTGGCTGGGAAATCAAGAAACCTTTGAGATTCTCGAGTAACAGGAGTATAGATGACCTATAACAAACCATATACTGTTTCTTTAGGGTGGAAAAGAAGAAACATCCACCTGTTGTCAGTATTTCCTGGGAATTCACATCCCAACGGACCTGATATGTGATGTCATGCAATAGGGAAGCAAGAGTGTTTTAATTCACAGGCCTCAAAAAACAGAGACGAGTTCATCCATCATCTACCCCCTCGCCACGGGGGAGGATGGTGTAATTTTCTTCAGCATGTAGCACTTCAACACCTAAGTGAGGTTATTTGGGCTACACTGTGTAGGCATTATAACCGTTCTGTAAACCCACACACACACTGATGAACGACACACTCTTAATTACACTCTTAATTAGTATAGATGAAGGGTGGGTGACAGACAAAGACACACACACCTGGGTTGTGCCAGCTCACTGGGAGCAACTGAAAGCCTTAAAGGCTCTGCTCAAAAACACCTTTAATACCAATGTTCGTAAAGGACCTTGTAATTTTGTCATACAATACAAGCCAAAGTAATACAACTCTCCAACTCATAGGAATGTGAGAGATTGAATCGCATGAGTCCTGTTTATCGCCATAACCTGTTAAGCCACATGTCTGAAGTTATAATAGACCCTGTAAATGAAAGCCATTGCCATTGAAGGATTGTGCTTCGGGGCCATTTTCATATCCTGATGCAGGAAGGAAAGGCCGTCTTTGAAACATGTAATAATAGTCCTTGACATAGCCCCCACTTTCATCTTTGCACGCCTCCTCGTAACTCATCCAGACCTGCTTCACATTCTGTCTAGGAGAGCATATCAGAGTTCTACATTCACATTAGACTCGACACAGACTGATTGATTTAGACCACATCCGACATCATATTATAAACAGCGGAAGAAGAAAGTTGTGTTTTCAGACATCTTAGACATGTCCTGATTTAGTCGAGAGCTCTGGAGCAGCCAAGACCCATGCCCCTGGAGAAAGTAAAGGGGTCACTGTCTTGCTCAAGGATATTTCAAGATGGGTTTGGGTATCAAATCTGTGACCTGGATGATCTCTCTGGTTGTTCAATCTAGGCCACTCTGCCAACCAATGAATAAAGAAAAAGGGTAGTGCAGTTGAAACAACAAAATAACAAAATTAAATCACAAGGAGGTGACGTAGGCAGAGCAGCCAACAAACACTCTGGATGAATGTTCTTTTGAGCAGGTGGGGGTGGAACTATGTATACTGTCAGAGCACTCTAGGATAAATAGTTTGAGAATACAACACTCACAACATCCCACAACAGCCCTGTGCAATAGCAGTGTCGGCCACTCTTTCAAGATGCGTTAAAGATCTTTCAAATTTCTATCTGGTGAAGTGAGAAGCAGCTAACCTCTGATCTAACAGACAGACTTGGGAAGATGAAAAAGTTATGTGCTCAGTGTTAGATCAAGGCTTAACTGAAACTAATTGTTTCTCGAGAAAGGTGTCAAAATGATAGAAGGCCAGATCGTGTGACGAGATCTCGCGAGATGAAACTTCGCGAGATCGTCGGGTTGGAAATTGGTCTCGCGAGATTTGTTGTCCAACAAGCAGCCGGAAAACACATGCATAACTATTTGCGACGCCGCCCGCCACTTTTAAATTGTGATCCAACAAGCAGCCGAATGAAGTCGGAAAACAATGACGTCGGAAAACAAAAAAACAAAGTTAAATAAAAGTCTGTTGTCCAGGCATTCATATTTGTAATTTAGTTTTTTTTTTAAATCTCGTCTCGTCTCGATCTCGTGAACCCAATCTCGTATCTCGTCTCGTCTCGTGAACTGAGTGTCTCGTCACACCCCTATAAATTAAGTTACTCCACTACTGGTAGAGTAAGTATGTGACTGAAATTAGTGTGAATAAATCTTTTTTCGAAAGACAAATAAATACTTATGTTGGTGTAATTAGATTATTTATGTAACTGCAGTATTTTTTCCATATTGTCGTTAAAATCTTACTTTGTTATTTCTGTCTATACTTTGTTTTTAAATCATCATCAGCAAAGCAATCAAATCTGGTTTTGTCTCATGAAGTTACTGGTCAATATAGACAACATTGCAAATTCATCAACACAAGACTTTTTTTTAGCATTTAAGTGCAGATAATAAAGATTTTGGTCATACTTGGGATCTCGTGGGCTGTTTGGACGGCTGTTGGTGCGAAGTCTGTTCTCCGTTCCCCCTGGTGGTCGTTCTGGTCCAGAACCTGGGCTTACCCGCCTAATACAAAAAACACAAAACAACAAAAGCTTACTAGTTATTTCAGAACTTTCTCAGATGAAGACAACAGGGCTTTAAATCCCTGCTGAATGCTTTCTAAATACAAACATGCTGGATTAGAAATAACTCCATCATCACATCATCACTCATTACTCAGAAATATTAAGATTATCTTGCCAGAAGAAATGCACATGATTCTCTCTCTCTCACTCACATAAAACATTTCCAGACTTTTATCATCACATCTGAATTGTTACTATAAATGCAATTTGCGAAAAGTAAAGTTTACAGAATTTCTTTACACCCACAGCAAAAAAAGTAAGGGATGAACAGAGGATTTATCAAGCTATGATCTAGCTACCCAGTCTGTCTGTCAGCTGCCTGTTTCACTAACTTTACACAGGCAGATGCCCCTCATTTGCTGTGGTGGGCTGGGAAATATCAATGAATCAATAAATACATGGAACTGACATGAAAACTATTCTGGTTCAGTAAATTTCTGCTCTTAGTCAGCTTGGTGAAGGCAGTTTGTCGCTGATAGACGGCTGCTCCTGTGGACAGAAATACTGAACGCAGGTCAGAGTCAGTGTGGATTGAAAACTACAATCTTCATGGCAACATCAGTAACACTACCCAATCACATTGCGCAACAAAATATGACGGTGTCTGCGACATGACGACATTCTCTTAATCATTTCTGTCAACACTTATCAAAAACATCTGGTGTGAGACGCCGGGAGTCAACAAACAAATTTGGCGACGGGATTGTTTCATTTCAATATATTAAAAGATTGTTGGTTTACATGACTGATTGTGTAGATAAAACACCAAATTATGTCAAAAATCAAGCAGTATGTTAATGCAGTGGACAAAATATTAGGAACAGTATGATATTCCAGTATGTCACCACCACCCGCTACTAACTCACTAATGACCATAAAGTTGAATTATAACCTTTCTGACAATGTTGTCAAAAACTAAAAATGTATACACTTGGTTAAAGCAAAATTTATGGCAAAGCTGCTGTATTGGATTGCACATAATAAAGTGCTTGGTAAGTGTACACTGAAGGGCACATTTCCTTTTATACATCTCTGATTCGTCATGATTGTCATTTGAAATGTTACGTCTTTTGACCTTATGCATTCGTATTTCATTGACTACGGTGCATCCTTTCACAAAAGCACTGATATAAATGTCAATATTTTGGTATGTATGGAATTATCAGGGCACCTCAAATCAATCTGTCAACAGCTCTGAAGGGTTACATTTTTATCTAAAAGCTACTCTTCTTCAACAGAGTCAGGTGCGTATCAAATCAATACCCCTGTAATCCAAACCCAGCGTAAAATACATTAATCCCTCATGTTCTCAGATTCCCATCTGAGCTACATCACAATGTTTTTCCTACTGACTTACTGTATTCAAACAGTGTGTACAGCAGGTGTAGACCCACAATTCTCTTTGGCCCAATCAGGAACACAAAATAAGGCTGGTATCATATTAGCTGGGGTCACAGTTCCTAAAAACTGTGACTTCACCGTCGGCAGATGTGGTGTGTACCTCGGCTCATCCGGGGAAGGCTCCTGTGCAAGGCCGTTGGTCTGGGCTGGGGTGTGGGCAGGGCTGTTCTCTGGACTAACTTCTTCTTTAGCGCCATTTGTTGGTGGCAGCTCCAGGCAAGCCCTGACACCCTCCCACTGCTGTGCTGCATTACGGATCGCCAGACGCCGTTTCTCCTTGATGAACACAACACACACACACACACACACAAACACAAACAGAGGACAGAAAAAGTTTCAAGTGACAATTCTCCTGAGCAAAACACAGGGGGACATATAAGCTAATGGATCGTCTCTGTTTATCTTGACCTTCTCAGGGGCAAACTGATACCTCCTGCCTTGCTGAGATATGATGTTATAGTATACAATAGTATATTAAAACTTCATCCTCTATATGAATTTGTTGGTCCAATATTCTGTATTTACTTCTAGCACCTCAGATTTAACTCTGGTTTCTTACAGCAGTAAAAGTGACATCCCAAGCCTGCAAAAGAGAAGACTTCAGCTTTTCGGCTGAAGTCTTAATTGTCAAGCTGTAGTTTCGATACACTCAGTTATGGAATGTGCCACTCCCCGATGCAGGAATGAGTCAGTATAAATTCATGGTGAAGCCTATACCCTGTGAACCCTTGGCTATAATATAACATTTTCTCAACACCAGGGATTAGCAGGAGTTGGGTTACTGAGCATCAATGAGTTCTGCACTGCATCACAGAGGCAGCAGAAGCACATCCACACGGATGAATTGCCTGTGTGGGAGAACATCTTAGACCATTTAAAGAAATAATGTGTAATTTATCGACACATTTACATATATAGAACTGCTGGGGACAGTGTATCCCTCCCCCATAAATTAAAAATGTTTCCAGTTGTGCAGCACTGATGTTGACACAGGTAAAAAGTTGAAAAATCGGTCAACATCCAAAAAGTGTATTTAATGGCCCTTTAAAAAAACAGCCTCAACAATAAGTCAGAAGACAAATGAGAAGACACACTTCCTAATAACTTGTTTTAATGCATAAACTGCAAAAAGGAAAGAAAATATACAAATCATAATAAAATGTACTATTAAGACGCCAAAAAGGTTGGTTATTGTCCAAATATACACTTAATCCTTATTTAAACCTGCACACTCATAATTTAATGGTCTAATGCTATGATCTGCTTTGGATTTAAACTATATATAATATTGAGCTGCTGGATAAAACACTGTTAATCACATTTCATCACTAATATGTTTTGATTTTAGTATGCTACACTATCCAATATATACAGTATGCAGTTTTTAAACCTCTACCCAATACATTAAACCATTGAAATTAATAATATTTTTCCTACCAAGAATAACTGACAACACCCAATTTATGAAAAAGGGCACCAGTGGCTTCAGAGAACACTCGTTAATCTACTGTCTGCTATGTAGGCCGTCATTGTGTGTTTGCTACATATTCAAAGTTAAAAATCCAGACAGACGAAACAACAAGAGCAAATCAGAGTGGTACCTTATGAATGGTCTGCTTGTGACTCTCCCTCTTCTTCTCCTCCTCTTTTCGAGCCTGCACTCCAGCCATGCGCCGATCCTCGTCCTGAAAAAGATAGCTAGTGCAATCAGAGTGTTGCTCCATTCATGACTTCTGAATTATTCAAGAGAACAGGGAACCACAAAAGGCGTCGTCAGTCAGACTGTTCTATACACCAAAACGGGACCACTGTGGAGGCTGGGAGAAATTCTCACACAGCCGGCTGCATCACAGGATTATCTGTCTGATTTTCAGTCTCGGATCAACTGAGCCCAGCTGTTGGGGACAGCCAAAACACCCAGAATGCAATGCTGCCAGCACAATCTGAGTGTGTCCGCTGAGAGCTGGGGGATATACAACTCTGTCAATAGAGGCAAATTACAAACCTCAGTACAATCAAGGGCTGATGTCAGCTAGGGAGGAACAATTACAATACTTGGCCTTGTATGTCACTACCTTAAAAAAGTTTTATTTTTTTAAGGACAACAGTTGCTAACAGTGCTTATGCTAGTCTGTGACATGTATCAATACCTCATTGATTACAGAGGGTATTATTTTTCAGTAACAATACTGTCTTTGTTTGAACACTCCCTCATAAGGTCTATGAGGTTGATTATTTGGCTGTTAAAGGTTTCAGTCAACTGCAGTATTTCCAGTCTAATAAGTGATACTAAATTATAAATACAAGTCTTGTATTATTAACAATAGTCACAAACATGAAATATTAATTTCAATTAAAAAGCTATTGGTCATATTTATTCTGTATTTGCATTTAAACAGTGCAAACAGAGAAGGGGTATATGCTTTAATAGCCAATAAAACATAATGACCATAAACTCACTCATATTATTGTTAGTCAGGGACAACTCCAGACTATGTGTTGTTGTAACGTCCTTCATTTAACTTAAAAATAATCCAAACAGCTCTAGCACAAAAATCCTCACAGAAGATAGAGAATCAACATTTAATAATTTATCAATTTACAAAGCAGAACAGTAGTACTATATCTCCTCATTTGCAGACTATCTTCTAGCAGTCAGGCATAGAGATCTCGAATAATCCAATCTCACTGACAGCGCAGAGCACTGGGAGCAAGTTTTTCTGAGCAAGTTGGAGGGGAAAGTCTAGTTGTTCAGTGGCTATTAGGAATCTTCCCCCCAGCAATTTTATGACACAGCTTGAAAAGATGGAAACTCCAGGTCCAGGTTGATATTTCTGTTGACAAATCTGAATCTCCAATAGTAATCTTTCAGGTAAATAAAAACTTAGCCCTGTTATTAAGATTCACAGCCACAAGACAGTAGTTTAGTAGTAGAGGAGTTTAATGGGCCATGAGGATAAACCTGTTAAGGACTACTGTACATGTGCCATAAATTAAAGTAAAAAAAAAAAAATTAAAATAGTTGAAATTGGAGTTCCAAGTTTTTTTCAATATATCAGCAGTATGTTTTGAGGGCAAGGCGTGTGGTACGTAGAGATTCCTTTAAAGTACAAGCTCAGACCTGGGTGCTCCTTGCTTGAAAGCTTCTAAAAACATGCTGATATGCACTGTAGCACCTCTCTGGCAAACTATATAAATATAATGGCCTTATGTTTATGCTTGAGAATTATTATTTAGTTTAGTTTATTGGCTATACATTATATGCACAACACAGGCTTTTGTAAATACAAAGTTTAGTACATACAGGTGTTGTAAGGGATTAAATGTGTTCATGTGAGTGATTTTATTCTATCTCTGCATCAATCCTCCTTATGTTTCCTTATGTGACAATAAACTAAATTATAAAAAATATTAGCAGCCACAGCTATAATTAGCAGAACTAGGCCAATGGGCAGTTTTCCTTTTGTAAACACACACAGACACAGTTAAACAGTTCATCCTTACTGTGATGCGCTTCATGTCCAGCTGTCTCAGATGAAGCACACAGCGCAGGACGGCCTGCTTGTACCATGTCTCCAGGGCTACAGGATTCCCATCCAGGGTGAGCTCAGTAAGGGAGCACGACTCTCCGAGGCAGGCTAGCTGATCAAAACTAGACACAAAGAAAGAACATTTTGATAAGATCAAGAGTTAAAGCAACACATATACTTACAAGGGTTTTTTTTTTTTATACAAAGACCAGGTACACTGATTGCTTCACAAAATTACAGACCCATGATGACCTAACAGGGTAGTAGGAAGCCTGAGTCACTGAGCAGATAAGTCAAACAAGAACCATCTCTTTCAATTCTGAAACCGTTAATTTTGGCTTGTGTTGACAGAATGGAGCCAAGCTAAAACAAGGCACGAAAAACTGGCAATTTAACAGGCACATTGGCAGCCTGACATTACTCAGGGGGCAATGAAAAGAGAGAAATCTGCTACACTGTTGGTATCACCCTGTGGCAAAAGAAGACATGAAAAAGCACAGTCATGCTATATAAGGTAGTAGAGATTTCTATCAGTGCTAATTTGGGATAATAACCTGGATGAATAATTTGCTTGGAACTACTTGTGAATCTGCTACACTGCACTGCGTCTGATCATAGCCAGAGGTTTCTTTGGCTGCAAAACATCAACTATTAAAGCAAATACACCCGATAGGGAACAAACATTAGCATTGCATAGCCAATTGAGAGAAACCTCACAAGAAATTCTTTTGGCAGTCTAACAAATGCAAATCATCATTTCACAATTCACGTGTCGATTGAGTAGTCAGGAAATATAACTGATTTTAAAAATGTTAACAACTTATCTGAGAATGACTCACTCTTCTGTACTAGAATATAGTTATAGTATTTGTTGCATGGTCTGGCAATCAGAGACTATTATCAATACAACGCATATAACAAGCACTAACCTATATTATTTGTATATGGTATTAATTCCCATATATGTATAATAGTTTTGTTTCATTATATATAATGGAGATATATGGATAATATAACTTATAATGGAGACAGTTATATTGTAGTAATAATGAAGAGGGCGTTTTTCACAGTGATTATATGAGATTAGTTGAGAGATCTCTACGGTGCTTGACTGTATCTTGTACATTTTGCATAACTGTTGGATTCATAACTGCAGGGACTAGTGTCCTCTTGGATATTGTTAAGCTGAAGTAGTTGCAATGGTGAAAAGTCTTCATCTGAGGTTCCTGTGTGCTATTAAAAGCCCAATAACAGGTGAGTATCAAAAATATATTGGTGCTAAAAAAGAAAATAAGTTTTGCTATAACATCCTCTGCTGGACAAACTGGCTGCATCACGTAGATGAGTGTGTTCTGTCTCCCTACCTAGCAACAGACCACAGCTGCTCACCTATCAGCACTGCACAGCTCCAAAAAGGTACGCACACCAGGTTTCACACTTAGCATATTATATTACTTATAAGCATACATTCAAAAGAGTTTAGAGTGGTTTTGAGATGATTTGCCTATTTTTCTGTCACGATTCTCTCTGTGACAGTGTGTCAGCTACAGAATCATACAGACACTAGAACAGCGGGGCTGGCTTGAAATGTCAGGTCAGATCTATGGCAGCACAAGGTGACTACAGCACCGTCAAGAAGGCCAATGAACACCGTCCCATCCTGAATCCCACATGCAGGCCCCTCCTCCAGGCAAACAGAAGAAGGGTATACTGTTAAGTTAACTCTAGGACATTTTGATTAAATGCTTGGCTCAAGGCAGGCAAAAAGAAACACAATGGGAAAAGCATGTAAAGTATGTTGGTGTTTGTGAAACACACCTATCATTCATCCTTAGCTATCGGTGGTGCTCTTGAATTCACTCAACCTTCATTCATTTTAAGGAAGTGAGCTACCTTCTCTCACCCTGCTTTTCTGTTGTTTTAATAACTTTAAATAATTATTACACCCATTTCTTGGGTAACAGTATGCTAATTATTAATAGTAAAGAACACGTCAAGGTTGTGATTTTGTAGGTTACAGAAAGTGCCCACAACAGCAAACCTGGGATATGTGTGTTGTGTGTGATGTGCCCGCAGGTTGATGGCCAGGCCCTGCCAAAAGCCAAGGGAGGGGACGTGGCACTGTCCAGCCACTACCCCGTCCCTGCCCTGTGGGGAGGAGGGAGTTAAGCGGTATGAGCACTTACCTGGTGATGTTGTTGCAGCTGAGAAAGAGGCGCTGCAAGCAGGGCAGGCGGTCCACCTCAGTCTAGGAAAAGAAAGAAAAAGAGGGAGAGGGAAGAGAGAGAGATGGAGGGATGTGAAGAAGAGAAGATGCTCGGAAAGAGGGTACTGCATCGTCACTGTCGTCAGAGCTCTTTATGCCTTTCCATTCCCTCAGTCACCTTGCAGCTCTCAGCTCCAGCACACAGCATCCCCATCCATCCTGCGCATGCACACACACACATATACAGCACGCTGCCTCGTCTGCACATGGAAAGGAGGGGCAGGACAGAGAGAGAGAGAGAGAGAGAGAGAGAGAGTGTGAGAGAGAGAGCATGAGAAAGAAAGGGGGAGGGGAGGGAGAACAGAGTGCTGCGCTAATGCAGAGATCTCCTGCTGCAGGAGGCTAACTCAGATTATACATACATACACCCAGGCATGCACACACCAAGCAGCTAGAAACTGTACCTCAGCACGGTAGAACAATGGCTGGAATAAATTCAATAAAAACTGATGGGGGGATTGTGTATTCGTCATCAAAATCAATGTAGAAATATAGCTGCGAGCAGCAATGTGGGGCCCACGCAGAATATGCAATAAAGTAATGTAATAATACTAATAATTTGTAGCATACATGAAAATGTAGTTTATCATGCAAACACGTCAAGAGAAAAAAGCAAAAATGCATTTGTGCGGATTACAGCGCCCCCTAGTGACTTAATGACCCAAGATTTATTTCCTGCACTTGGGACAAGACCTGAAAGCATGGCATCAAATTTGGTTTCGTTTCGCCAAAGCGTTCCCGAGATATGGGCTCACGTCGAAATCGCCGCCTTCGCCACTGATTTCGATTGCCTCTAGCACGCAAACAAAGTTGAAACTGAAAAATCCGTCTAATAACTTTTGTGCGGAATGGTCTGAATACACTCTGTGCTGATTTTCGTGAGAATCCGTCAAAATTGGCGACCGCTGAAACTTTAGTTTGAGTTTCAACAAAATCCAAGATGGCCGAAAAATGATCATGACGCATTATGACGACATAGGGTGCATTGAACTCGCTATGATCCAAGGAATCCAACGATACCTTGTTTTTGAAAATCGGGCTAACGGTTCAAAAGTTACATGTACAAATGTGCCTAAAATTTTGACCTGTTGGTGGCGCTATACTGTGTTTACTGCCAACATGTAACTTGGTGACATTACATATACGACTGTCCTCAATCAATGTGCCAAATTTCACAACTTTTTACCATACGGTCCTATGGGCTGTTTTGCTAATTATAGCGCCCCCTAGAGACAAAATGACACCATATTTGTTCACTGCACTTAGGACGCACCCATGAACCATGCCATGCAATTTGGTTTTGTTTCGCCAAAGCGCTCCCGAGATACGGGCTCACGTCGAAATCGGCGCCATCGCCGCTGATTTCGATTGGCTGTAGCACGCAAACAAAGTCGAAATTGAAAAATCCGCCTAATAACTTTTGTGCGTATTGGTCTAAATATGCTCTGTGCCGATTTTCGTGAGAATCCGTCAAAATTTGCGACCGCTGAAAGTTTAGTTTCACTTTTGACATAATCCAAGATGGCGGCCGCAATGTTACGCAGACGTGGAAATTTTGGACAGGACCTGAATTGTGACCTTCCACAGTATTGGCAGACATGAAAATATAATGTCATATCCAAACGCGTCAAGACAAAACAGCATTAATGCAATTTTGTTAATTACAGCGCCTCCTAGTGGACAAATGGCACCAAATTTTAATGGCACACTTTGGGGCGGGTCTTGATGCACGTGACCAAATTTGGTCTGCGTAAGTCAAAGCGTTGCCGAGATATGAGCAAACTTCCTGTTTGGCGGCATCGCCGCCGACAGTGATTGGCTAACCTGAAAAGTTGGCATCAGCTATCAATGGGGCCACCCGCAGTACCTGTGGATATCACAATTTCATTTCAAATACAAACACTTCAGGAGATATGAGCAAAAACAATGTTTTGCTAATTATAGCGCCCCCTAGAGACAAAATGACACCATATTTGTTCACTGCACTTAGGACGCACCCGTGAACCACGCCATGCAATTTGGTTTCGTTTCGCCAAAGCGTTCCCGAGATACGGGCTCACGTCAAAATCGGCGCCTTCGCCGCTGATTTCGATTGGCTGTAGCACGCAAACAAAGTCGAAATTGAAAAATCCGCCTAATAACTTTTGTGCGTATTGGTCTGAATATGCTCTGTGCCGATTTTCGTGAGAATCCGTCAAAAGTTGCGACCGCTGAAAGTTTAGTTTCACTTTTGACATAATCCAAGATGGCGGAAAATCTATCATGACGCATTTTGACGTCATAGGGTGCATTGGAATCGCTATGATCCATGGAATCCAATGATGCCTTGTTTTTGAAAATCGGGCTAACGGTTCAAAAGTTACATGCACAAATGGGCCTTAAACTTTGACCAGTTGGTGGCGCTATACTGTGTTTACTGGCAACATGTAACTTGGTGACATGACACATATGACTGTCCTTAACCAATGTGCCAAATTTCACAACTTTTTACCATTGGGTTCAATGGGCTGCCATAGGCTCCCATGGCGGAAGAAATAATAATAATAAATATAGCTGCGAGCAGCAATGTGGGGCCCACGCAGAATATGCAATGAAGTAATGTAATAATACTAATAATTTGTAGCATACATGAAAATGTAGTTTATCATCCAAACACGTCAAGAGAAAAAAGCAAAAACGCATTTTTGCGGATTACAGCGCCCCCTAGTGACTGAATGACACAAGATTTATTTCCTGCACTTGGGACAACACCTGAAAGCACGGCATCAAATTTGGTTTCGTTTCGCTAAAGCGTTCCCAAGATATGGGCTCACGTCGAAATCGGCGCCTTCGCCACTGATTTTGATTGGCTGTAGCACGCACACAAAGTGGAAACTGAAAAATCCGTCTAATAACTTTTGTGCGGATTGGTCTGAATATGCTCTGTGGCGTTTTTCCTGAGAATCCGTCAAAATTTGCGACCGCTGAAACTTTAGTTTGAGTTTCCACAAAATCCAAGATGGCCGAAAAATGATCATGACGCATTATGACGACATAGGGTGCATTGAACTCGCTATGATCCAAGGAATCCAACGATACCTTGTTTTTGAAAATCGGGCTAACGGTTCAAAAGTTACATGTACAAATGTGCCTAAAACTTTGACCCGTTGGTGGCGCTATACTGTGTTTACTGCCAACATGTAACTTGGTGACATTACATGTACGACTGTCCTCAATCAATGAGCCAAATTTCACAACTTTTTACGATACGGTCCTATGAGCTGTTTTGCTAAGTATAGCGCCCCCTAGAGACAAAATGACACCATATTGGTTGACTGCACTTAGGACGCACCCTGGAAGCATGCCATGCAATTTGGTTTGGTTTCGCCAAAGCGTTCCCGGGATACGGGTTCACGCCGAAATCGGCGCCTTCGCCACTGATTTCGATTGGCTGTAGCATGCAAACCAAGTCGAAAATGAAAAATCCGCCTAATAACTTTTGTGCGGATTGGTCTCAATATGCTCTGTGCCGATTTTCGTGAGAATCCGTCAAAATTCGTGACCGCTGAAAGTTTAGTTTCACTTTTGACATAATCCAATATGGCGGCCGCAATGTTACGCAGACGTGAAAATTTTGGACAGGACCTGAATTGTGACCTTCCACAGTATTGGCAGACGTGAAAATTTAACGTCATATCCAAACGCATCAAGACAAAACAGCATTAATGCAATTTTGTTAATTACAGCGCCTCCTAGTGGACAAATGGCACCAAATTTGAATGGCACACTTTGGGGCGGGTCTCGATGCACGTGACCAAATTTGGTCTCCGTAAGTCAAAGCGTTGCCGAGATATGAGCGAACTTCCTGTTTGGCGGCATCGCCGCCGACAGTGATTGGCTAACCTGAAAAGTTGGCATCAACTATCAATGGGGCCACCCGCAGTACCTGTGGATATCACAATTTCATTTCAAATACAAACACTTCAGGAGATATGAGCAAAAACAATGTTTTGCTAATTATAGCGCCCCCTAGAGACAAAATGACACCATATTTGTTCACTGCACTTAGGACGCACCCGTGAACCACGCCATGCAATTTGGTTTCGTTTCGCCAAAGCGTTCCCGAGATACGGGCTCACGTCGAAATCGGCGCCTTCGCCGCTGATTTCGATTGCCTGTAGCACGCAAACAAAGTCGAAATTGAAAAATCCGCCTAATAACTTTTGTGCGTATTGGTCTGAATATGCTCTGTGCCGATTTTCGTGAGAATCCGGCAAAATTTGCGACCGCTGAAAATTTAGTTTCACTTTTGACATAATCCAAGATGGCGGAAAATCTATCATGACGCATTTTGACGTCATAGGGTGCATTGGACTCGCTATGATCCATGGAATCCAATGATGCCTTGTTTTTGAAAATCGGGCTAACGGTTCAAAAGTTACATGCACAAATGGGCCTTAAACTTTGACCAGTTGGTGGCGCTATACTGTGTTTACTGGCAACATGTAACTTGGTGACATGACACATATGACTGTCCTTAACCAATGTGCCAAATTTCACAACTTTTTACCATTGGGTTCAATGGGCTGCCATAGACTCCAATGGCGGAAGAAATAATAATAATAATAATAATAAGAAAACGTAGAAAAACAATGGGTTCCCCTGCAGCTTACGCTGCATGGGCCCCAAATATAGCTGCAAGCAGCAATGTGGGGCCCACGCAGAATATGCAATAAAGTAATGTAATAATACTAATAATTTGTAGCATACATGAAAATGTAGTTTATCATCCAAACACGTCCAGAGAAAAAAGCAAAAACGCATTTTTGCGGATTACAGCGCCCCCTAGTGACTGAATGACACAAGATTTATTTCCTGCACTTGGGACAACACCTGAAAGCACGGCATCAAATTTGGTTTCGTTTCGCTAAAGCGTTCCCAAGATATGGGCTCACGTCGAAATCGGCGCCTTCGCCACTGATTTTGATTGGCTGTAGCACGCACACAAAGTGGAAACTGAAAAATCCGTCTAATAACTTTTGTGCGGATTGGTCTGAATATGCTCTTTGGCCTTTTTCCTGAGAATCCGTCAAAATTTGCGACCGCTGAAACTTTAGTTTGAGTTTCAACAAAATCCAAGATGGCCGAAAAATGATCATGACGCATTATGACGACATAGGGTGCATTGAACTCGCTATGATCCAAGGAATCCAACGATACCTTTTTTTTGAAAATCGGGCTAACGGTTCAAAAGTTACATGTACAAATGTGCCTAAAACTTTGACCCGTTGGTGGCGCTATACTGTGTTTACTGCCAACATGTAACTTGGTGACATTACATGTACGACTGTCCTCAATCAATGAGCCAAATTTCACAGCTTTTTACGATACGGTCCTATGGGCTGTTTTGCTAAGTATAGCGCCCCCTAGAGACAAAATGACACCATATTGGTTGACTGCACTTAGGACGCACCCATGAAGCATGCCATGCAATTTGGTTTTGTTTCGCCAAAGCGTTCCCGAGATATGGGTTAAACGTAGAAATCGGCGCCTTCGCCACAGATTTCGATTGGCTGTAGCACGCAAACAAAGTGGAAAATGAAAAATCCGTCTAATAACTTTTGTGCGGATTGGTCTCAATATGCTCTGTGCCAATTTTCGTGAGAATCCGTCAAAATTTGTGACCGCTGAAAGTTTAGTTTCACTTTTGACATAATCCAATATGGCGGCCGCAATGTTACGCAGACGTGACAATTTTGGACAGGACCTGAATTGTGACCTTCCACAGTATTGGCAGACGTGAAAATTTAACGTCATATCCAAACGCGTCAAGACAAAACAGCATTAATGCAATTTTGTTAATTACAGCGCCTCCTAGTGGACAAATGGCACCAAATTTGAATGGCACACTTTGGGGCGGGTCTCGATGCACGTGACCAAATTTGGTCTTCGTAAGTCAAAGCGTTGCCGAGATATGAGCAAACTTCCTGTTTGGCGGCATCGCCGCCAACAGTGATTGGCTAACCTGAAAAGTTGGCATCAACTATCAATGGGGCCACCCGCAGTACCTGTGGATATCACAATTTCATTTCAAATACAAACACTTCAGGAGATATGAGAAAAAACAATGTTTTGCTAATTATAGCGCCCCCTAGAGACAAAATGACACCATATTTGTTCACTGCACTTAGGACGCACCCGTGAACCATGCCATGCAATTTGGTTTAGTTTCGCCAAAGCGTTCCCGAGATACGGGCTCACGTCAAAATCGGCGCCTTCGCCGCTGATTTCGATTGGCTGTAGCACGCAAACAAAGTCGAAATTGAAAAATCCGCCTAATAACTTTTGTGCGTATTGGTCTGAATATGCTCTGTGCTGATTTTCGTGAGAATCCGTCAAAAGTTGCGACCGCTGAAAGTTTAGTTTCACTTTTGACATAATCCAAGATGGCGGAAAATCTATCATGACGCATTTTGACGTCATAGGGTGCATTGGACTCGCTATGATCCATGGAATCCAATGATGCCTTGTTTTTGAAAATCGGGCTAACGGTTCAAAAGTTACATGCACAAATGGGCCTTAAACTTTGACCCATTGGTGGCGCTATACTGTGTTTACTGGCAACATGTAACTTGGTGACATGACACATATGACTGTCCTTAACCAATGTGCCAAATTTCACAACTTTTGACCATTGGGTTCAATGGGCTGCCATAGACTCCAATGGCGGAAGAAATAATAATAATAATAATAATAATAATAAGAAAACGTAGAAAAACAATGGGTTCCCCTGCAGCTTACGCTGCATGGGCCCCAAATATAGCTGCGAGCAGCAATGTGGGGCCCACGCAGAATATGCAATAAAGTAATGTAATAATACTAATAATAATTTGTAGCATACATGAAAATGTAGTTTATCATCCAAACACGTCAAGAGAAAAAAGCAAAAACGCATTTTTGCGGATTACAGCGCCCCCTAGTGACTTAATGACCCAAGATTTATTTCCTGCACTTGGGACAAGACCCGAAAGCACGGCATCAAATTTGGTTTCGTTTCGCCAAAGCGTTCCCGAGATACGGGCTCACGTCGAAATCGCCGCCTTCGCCACTGATTTCGATTGCCTGTAGCACGCAAACAAAGTTGAAACTGAAAAATCCGTCTAATAACTTTTGTGCGGAATGGTCTGAATATACTCTGTGCCGATTTTCGTGAGAATCCGTCAAAATTGGCGACCGCTGAAACTTTAGTTTGATTTTCAACAAAATCCAAGATGGCCGAAAAATGATCATGACGCATTATGACGACATAGGCTGCATTGAACTCGCTACAATCCAAGGAATCCAACGATACCTTGTTTTTGAAAATTGGGCTAACGGTTCAAAAGTTACATGCACAAATGTACCTAAAATGTTGACCCGTTGGTGGCGCTATACTGTGTTCACTGCCAACATGTAACTTGGTGACATTACACGTACGACTGCCCTCAATCAATGTGCCAAATGTCACAACTTTTTACCATACGGTCCTATGGGCTGTTTTGGTAATTATAGCGCCCCCTATAGACAAAATGACACCACATTTGTTCACTGCACTTAGGACGCACCCTGGAAGCATACCATGCAATTTGGTTTGGTTTCGCCAAAGCGTTCCCGGGATATGGGTTCACGCCGAAATCGGCGCCTTCGCCACTGATTTCGATTGGCTGTAGCACGCAAACCAAGTCGAAAATGAAAAATCCGTCTAATAACTTTTGTGCGGATTGGTCTCAATATGCTCTGTGCCGATTTTCGTGAGAATCTGTCAAAATTTGTGACCGCTGAAAGTTTAGTTTAAGTTTTGACATAATCCAATATGGCGGCCGCAATGTTATGCAGACGTGAAAATTTTGGACAGGACCTGAATTGTGACCTTCCACAGTATTGGCAGACATGAAAATATAATGTCATATCCAAACGCGTCAAGACAAAACAGCATTAATGCAATTTTGTTAATTACAGCGCCTCCTAGTGGACAAATGGCACCAAATTTTAATGGCACACTTTGGGGCGGGTCTCGATGCACGTGACCAAATTTGGTCTTCGTAAGTCAAAGCGTTGCCGAGATATGAGCAAACTTCCTGTTTGGCGGCATCGCCGCCAACAGTGATTGGCTAACCCGAAAAGTTGGCATCAACTATCAATGGGGCCACCCACAGTACCTGTGGATATCAAAATTTCATTTCAAATACAAACGCTTCAGGAGATATGAGCAAAAACAATGTTTTGCTAATTATAGCGCCCCCTAGAGCCAAAATGACACCATATTTGTTCACTGCACTAAGGACGCACCCGTGAACCATGCCATGCAATTTGGTTGTGTTTCGCCAAAGCGTTCCCGAGATACGGGCTCACGTCGAAATCGGCGCCTTCGCCGCTGATTTCGATTGGCTGTAGCACGCAAACAAAGTCGAAATTGAAAAATCCGCCTAATAACTTTTGTGCGTATTGGTCTGAATATGCTCTGTGCTGATTTTCATGAGAATCCGTCAAAATTTGCGACCGCTGAAAATTTAGTTTCACTTTTGACATAATCCAAGATGGCGGAAAATCTATCATGACGCATTTTGACGTCATAGGGTGCATTGGACTCGCTATGATCCATGGAATCCAATGATGCCTTGATTTTGAAAATCGGGCTAACGGTTCAAAAGTTACATGCACAAATGGGCCTTAAACTTTGACCCATTGGTGGCGCTATACTGTGTTTACTGGCAACATGTAACTTGGTGATATGACACATATGACTGTCCTTAACCAATGTGCCAAATTTCACAACTTTTTACCATTGGGTTCAATGGGCTGCCATAGACTCCCATGGCGGAAGAAATAATAATAAATATAGCTGCGAGCAGCAATGTGGGGCCCACGCAGAATATGCAATAAAGTAATGTAATAATACTAATAATTTGTAGCATACATGAAAATGTAGTTTATCATCCAAACACGTCAAGAGAAAAAAGCAAAAACGCATTTTTGCGGATTACAGCGCCCCCTAGTGACTGAATGACACAAGATTTATTTCCTGCACTTGGGACAAGACATGAAAGCACGGCATCAAATTTGGTTTCGTTTCGCCAAAGCGTTCCCGAGATACGGGCTCACGTCGAAATCGCCGCCTTCGCCACTGATTTCGATTGCCTGTAGCACGCAAACAAAGTCGAAACTGAAAAATCCGTCTAATAACTTTTGTGCGGAATGGTCTGAATATACTCTGTGCCGATTTTCGTGAGAATCCGTCAAAATTGGCGACCGCTGAAACTTTAGTTTGAGTTTCAACAAAATCCAAGATGGCCGAAAAATGATCATGACGCATTATGACGACATAGGGTGCATTGAACTCGCTACGATCCAAGGAATCCAACGATACCTTGTTTTTGAAAATCGGGCTAACGGTTCAAAAGTTACATGCACAAATGTACCTAAAACGTTGACCCGTTGGTGGCGCTATACTGTGTTCACTGCCAACATGTAACTTGGTGACATTACACGTACGACTGCCCTCAATCAATGTGCCAAATTTCACAACTTTTTACCATACGGTCCTATGGGCTGTTTTGCTAATTATAGCGCCCCCTATAGACAAAATGACACCACATTTGTTCACTGCACTTAGGACGCACCCTGGAAGCATGCCATGCAATTTGGTTTGGTTTCGCCAAAGCGTTCCCGGGATATGGGTTCACGCCGAAATCGGCGCCTTCGCCACTGATTTCGATTGGCTGTAGCACGCAAACCAAGTCGAAAATGAAAAATCCGTCTAATAACTTTTGTGCGGATTGGTCTCAATATGCTCTGTGCCGATTTTCGTGAGAATCCGTCAAAATTTGTGACCGCTGAAAGTTTAGTTTCAGTTTTGACATAATCCAATATGGCGGCCACAATGTTATGCAGACGTGAAAATTTTGGACAGGACCTGAATTGTGACCTTCCGCAGTATTGGCAGACATGAAAATATAATGTCATATCCAAACGCGTCAAGACAAAACAGCATTAATGCAATTTTGTTAATTACAGCGCCTCCTAGTGGACAAATGGCACCAAATTTTAATGGCACACTTTGGGGCGGGTCTCGATGCACGTGACCAAATTTGATCTTCGTAAGTCAAAGCGTTGCCGAGATATGAGCAAACTTCCTGTTTGGCGGCATCGCCGCCGACAGTGATTGGCTAACCCGAAAAGTTGGCATCAACTATCAATGGGGCCACCCACAGTACCTGTGGATATCAAAATTTCATTTCAAATACAAACGCTTCAGGAGATATGAGCAAAAACAATGTTTTGCTAATTATAGCGCCCCCTAGAGACAAAATGACACCATATTTGTTCACTGCACTTAGGACGCACCCATGAAGCATGCCATGCAATTTGGTTTCGTTTCGCCAAAGCGTTCCCGAGATACGGGCTCACGTCAAAATCGGCGCCTTCGCCGCTGATTTCGATTGGCTGTAGCACGCAAACAAAGTCGAAATTGAAAAATCCGCCTAATAACTTTTGTGCGTATTGGTCTGAATATGCTCTGTGCCGATTTTCGTGAGAATCCGTCAAAATTTGCGACCGCTGAAAATTTAGTTTCACTTTTGACATAATCCAAGATGGCGGAAAATCTATCATGACGCATTTTGACGTCATAGGGTGCATTGGACTCGCTATGATCCATGGAATCCAATGATGCCTTGTTTTTGAAAATCGGGCTAACGGTTCAAAAGTTACATGCACAAATGGGCCTTAAACTTTGACCAGTTGGTGGCGCTATACTGTGTTTACTGGCAACATGTAACTTGGTGAGATGACACATATGACTGTCCTTAACCAATGTGCCAAATTTCACAACTTTTTACCATTGGGTTCAATGGGCTGCCATAGACTCCCATGGCGGAAGAAATAATAATAATAATAATAAGAAAACGTAGAAAAACAATGGTTCCCCTGCAGCTTACGCTGCATGGGCCCCAATAATAATAAGAAAACGTAGAAAAACAATGGGTTCCCCTGCAGCTTACGCTGCATGGGCCCCAATTTAGCGAGGGGGTGGGGCGAAGAACGGCAGCTGGCCGGCTGGCAAGCTGAAGAGGACAATCAGGGATGTAGGCAATGTCACAAGCACAACCACTTCAGCTAATGAGATGACAGGGGGGAATGAGGGGGGGAATTAGTAATGTCAATGTCTGTGATATCAGTGTGTGTGTGTATGTAGATGGCCAGGGTTGTACATGCTGCAGGCGAAGGAGAGGGGACACTCCTAGCAGCAGTCTAAATGCTGCGTCAGCGTCAGTGTCCGCCCATATTGCAGCCACTGCCTCACAGCACCAATCACATAAATACAGTACACAGTAACCCATCCTTGTGCTGATGACTATACAGAACACATTAGGACAGATGCTAAAGAGCCTCTGTCTGTCTGCAGGACTTAACCTGCTTGATTTACAAAATAAATCAACATTCTTAATGTTCTTATGAGTTTTCTTTAAACAGTTTGATATTTTATCAAACAGAGCAGGCAAATCTCTGGCATTACACGTAACACTGAATGAGATTTATGCAAACATTTTTTGTGGTGTAAGATGAGCAGCTCTGCACCTTTAACACTGTAAGCATATAAAGCAAAGAGGCCAGACATAAAAAAAACCCCACCAACAATGGAAACATTTCTTGCATGTCTCATCTTATTTGGACTAGTGATTAGCTTTCATGATTTTATGTGAGATTCTACCATTTCAGTCCAAAATGGTTAAGTGCAATAGACAGTTATGCAGGCAAATAGGCAGAATCTACAGTACAATCATCCTCCATACAAGAAAGATACAAATAAGCATAGAGCTTTCTCCTCAACTGTTCAAGAGATCAGTGTTAATGAAAGCTGTTTTTTTATTGTACATTTAATGTACTGCTTCTCAATTCTCTGCAGCATCAGACACGGAAAAGACACTGAGAAGAGTAAAGAGTACTACTTGTAAGGAATAATTAATAAATCAATAAAGGGTTAGTTTGCAAAATGCTCATGTGTGTCAATACAGGAATTATTAAACGCCATTCAGGCATATACGTTAGATATAACATCATTTGCACTGATTCGATGAACGGGTGTGGATTTAGCGTTGTCTCAACTGTGTAATGTTATTGTGTTATTCTTTTCTGTTTCGTTCTTTAAAAATACTGCAAGTCACGCTATCCAGCGCTAGCTAATACTGACCCTCCACCTCACTCCCAGAGCCTCTGTCTCTGCCAGTTCCTGCATGGATGATGGTGAAGCAGCAGCCACTGCACGCTGTCTGTGACTAAATTTAGCCCTGTCTCAGACAGAATGATGTCATCACTGAGCTGATATGCTGCATAACAGTTGCCAAACAATGCAGTCTCTTTTTAAAAAATATAAATGATTGATCAGAGCCAATAGGCCGACAAGATCTGATGTGAGGTTGTGTGCCTGTACAGTACGCCTCTGGCCGTGTATTTATGTGTGTATCTGTGTGTGACCGTGTTTTCACCTCCTCATCCCAGCTCCACCCTCCTCTCACTGACAGTTTGCGTGTCTTCATTTTTCACACTCATACTGAGCTTTGGCAGAGACATTACTTGACAAACACAGAATTACCTCTCATCACCACTGTCTCTGTTGCATGCAACAACACACGCCACAAAAGAGTTTGAAAGCTGCTCAAATAAACACACAGGTATGTGTGGATGCTAAGTTTTCAAAGATTCTAAGCTGCTGGGTTTTATGGCTGTCTCTTTCAATAGCATGGACACGAAATGTAAGCTTAGTTGGCACACATATACACTCAGTTATTGTGCACTAATTGCAGATGTTGTACACAACTCGAGAGATACAATCTGGTGTTAAGTGATCATTGCTGTGTTGCGTGTTCACTGCACTTCACATAAATCACAGTTTTATCAGATGACAGTGTTTCTCTGCTTTCTGCACTTAATGTTGACCCTGTTGAACATTTTATAATTCAAATTTGCAATTTAAATATTTCAAACAGTCACAAATTTCAAAGGTATATAATAAGGTAGAGCCAACCCACGTTATGTTAGTAGAGGGAAAATTACAGATTGGATTGGAGATGTGGTAAATTATGACTCAGTCACACACATATGTACACACATATATAAAGACTACAGATCTAATTAATCTACAACAGAGCTAGCAAACAGTATAGTAGTAGTGATGTCTGACTCATTACTGGCCTCACATGAAGACAAACCCATTGGAAAGACTCCTGCTAATGCATAAAGCCAGCCTGCCTCTAGGTGATGCCTTTCTGCTTTGTCTCCTTTATTCCTGCTCATGCCCTTCCAAACACACCACTGCTGCTGCTGCCAAAAATGCAAAATTCATCGCTTACTGAATGCCACAGGATATCTCTGATGGAAAGACCCACCAGAGAGCAAGTGTAAACAGAAGAGGTTTTCAGAAATTATTATGAGATGAATCACCATTGTGTTGTAAGCACTAGAGATTAACAATGCTGTCATTTATATAAAAATGTAATGGATGTAACAGATTTATGGTTACAACAGTAAATTGTGAACGTGGATTACAGTATATAACATATAAGCAGGTCTTAAACTAATTTAAATCCATCCACAGTGTTTTCTTTATGGTCCAGAATTCCATTTTTCATCTGCCTTGACTCAAAGGGAAACCTGGACACCTGGAGGATGGTTATTTACTTTGCGCCTGTTGTAAGCACTTGGCAGCAAACACCACTAATGACAGACACTGGAGAATCTGCTGAGAGGATGCATTTTTACTCTCCTGTGTATCAAATAAAACATCACATCGGATAATTAGAACTGGAAGTGGTTCGTGATCAGAACTTGCAGGCGGAGGCCAGGGTGAGTGATGGCAAGTGGTTTCACACAACACAATGTTGGATTCCAGTCGTATTTTCTACCCCAAAAAGCAGGAAAGGGCTTAGGGGATTTGCATACAAATGAAGGGGCCTGTTTTGGCATGCACTGTTCTGTTTATCAGATTAAAACTATAGAAACCAAGGGGAGTGAATTTCCGTGTTTAGAATATCCAGTTTCTCTTTCACTGAGCCAAAAAGATGGTGGGAGGTTGTGGGTAATGAGCTACATCTCCCTAGGTAAGCCAACAAGATATATTTCAGCACAAACTTTCTCACAAAGATTCTATTGATGTAATTTCTGTTTGTTATTTTGTGACAGTAAAAACTGCTGCACGTGATCTCACAACAGAGGAAACTGGTCCAAAGAGATGCCATGAAGATGGAAGATAAAGCATTTTACGATTACCTTTATCCAGTGAGGAATAGTTACCAAAATGCATGTGAGTGTTTCTTCATTAGTATGCAGAAAATATCCTTACTTTATATTATCGCTGGAAGCTGTAACAACTTCAACAGTGCAGGTGATATTAAACACCTGAGCTGAACTCCGTTTTCAGCTCTTACAAACCACAGGACAGCGCAGTGTTTACAGTCTGGGCCCAGGTTTTGAACTTTACAAGTCTGAGGAGATACATGTGTGTGAAGCATTCGTATGTCTACAGATGAGACACAGCACAGCTGCCTCAATCCTCAGTGCAAAAACTAGTCAAACCCTGTTACAGCAAAACAAAATCCTGTTGCAACTATCATTTTTATTTGTTGCAGATAGAAAAAACTTTTGTGACATATTTTAACAATATTTCTTACTCCTATTTGCACATACAAATGGATTAAAAATAAGTATATATATAATATAAAAAAATAATAATCACTGTAAACAGTTACTGCCTTTTTCTTTATATGACTGAAGCATGCAGTGAATACAATATTTAAGATGTCCCTAATTGGGACATAGGCCCCTCACCACAATAGAGATGTAGTTCTGTTGTAGGTTGAGGTCAGTTAAACAGTCCAGGCCCCGTAGGTTTTCCACTCTGGAGATGTTGTTTCCTGCCAGGTTCAACACCTGCAGCTCACTCAGATGAGACATGTTCTCTATTCTGCAGATCTGGTAGGATCAGTAGGACAAAGATAGTGCATTACAGCTTAGAATTATACAAAACAGCAGTCTAGGTAATAGAGATACACAGAGGGAGCAAAGGCTAGCAGAGCATGACATACTTGTATACTGTCTTTTCTGTGCCCACTCTGCCATTCAAACAATGCATTTTAAGATCATCACCTACACAGAATTCTTCATCCTGCACGCAGCTAAATTTCTGGGGGTGTAAGTAAGCAATAAAAGCAGTATGTTAAATTTTCTGACTGCAACGCCTGACACCACATATCATGGATATTGACACTAAAACAGAAATGACATTACTCTCATGTACCTCAGAGTGCACTATTTAACAGCAGAAATCTACCATTTGTGATCATCTTGAATGACGACATGCAGTCAGCCACATCAAGCTGTGACTCCTGTTTAACCTCCGAAATCATGAAAAACAAAACAAGTAGTTGAGGGTCAGTCAATAGTGAAATCTTACCCTTCCCATTCCTCTCTCTCTTTCTGTGAGAGAATATTAAGGGGCCCTGTGTCAGAGTGACACTTTAAATACATCAGGAGACTTCCCAATGGCTGTTACCTGGAGAATGATGTGTTTTCCTTCTATAGTGCACACTGTCCATATGAAGAAAAGGTTAAAGGGCACGAGGGGTTCAAGGATTTCATCAAATACAATACAATACATATGTATTGATGTGTACATGGAGAGGTGGCAGCAAAGTTAAAAGAAAAGAACAGTCATCACACACTATCACACTGATAATGGTAGCTCAAAGCTTATAGGTGTAGGTTTGTAACAGGAAGGTTCAAATATCCAAAATGAAGTGCGTACATGTAAGATGGAAAACTATTCAATGAACCTTCTCTGGATACATTGAAGTTTGGGAAAATAAAACAAAAAAACATTCATTGCCCAAATAAGAGAATGCTATATTCTAACAAGGTTAACATTATCTCAGGCCCAGACTTCGGCATCCGTGACCCAAGCAAGAGAGGCGTCTCAATATCAGACATCTGTCAACACACAGACACCGTATCTCTACACACAGACACTAAAGCGGATTTTGGATAACCTAATTTATAAACATTTGGGATCTTGTGTTACACACCATAAATGAGGTGCTTTCCGTTGATGCAGGTCAGGCACCCAGAATATGGTATGGTGGTTTTACTATGATAAATGTATGACCCATGCTACACCAGTAATATTTCATTTTAGTGAACACTTGAGATATGCAAGTAGAACATGGTTAAGAGAGCCATGCCAAGAACAGGAGATAGTAACATCAGCTCTTGGTATGTTCCTTGTAAACAATACAGTAATCATATCTTAAACAATTCATACAATGGCCTGTATTGTCAAAGAAGAGGACACAAGCACAGATAACCTTGCATTAGAGGTGGCTTTAATGACAGCAAAGCCTAGAGCATCCTTGTGGGGAGTCCCCATTCCAGCTTAACTCTAACCCAGAGTGATATGCTTACCATGCGTGACAGATTCAGTCAAACCTGACCAAAAAAAACATCTCTAATTGTATAATATGATTTCAACCATAGATGTGAACTTCTCTACCAACTTCTCTAACTGGGTGATAGTTTTTCTTCATTTTATAGACCCTGTAAGGCATTCTCCACTGTCTCCTGTGAACGGTCAAGTCAAACTGCTTAAATGAAAGAGGATATCTCCTTTTGAGAAAAATCTTACTACAGAAGCAAGCAGCAAGGTTAAAAGTAAAGGGGCAGAGTAGAAGAAATGACGACAGTGATTTACTGCTTGTGGTTAAAGCATGCACACACAAGAGAAAGAGGTCAAACATCTGGTGTGCTATGTCCAATGGTGACTAAACAACAACCGGTATGGGTAGAATAACCATGACCGTTTCACAGTTAATTCATTCATCCATTAACTCGCTTGCTTCATTCACTCACTTCATACTCTTTTTATTTTATCATTGCGAAGCAATTTATATTACATTTAGGTGGTCAGGTCTCAGGTGAGTTTGGAAAACGCTGAAAAAGGGTTAACAGTCACAAAACAGAAGGTTTTAGGGCCAGTGATTAATAACAGAATAATAGATTTATCATCTGCTCTCCAACAGCTGTCTGCCAACAAAAAAACTCCTCTTTTTTCCAATAAAGAAAGTGCATTTTAAAAAAAGAATGAATTAATTTCTTAGTCAAATTATTAGAATTGTTCGTTAGTTAGTAAGTTGCAAGACCTGGTAAGAAAACACAACAAATGAACAGTGGTTTGTGCAACAAAGCAACCTCTGTCAGCAAAAATAACATAACACTGTAGCTGTAATTGAATAGTAATTTGGACTCCAGTTCATGTAAAGAGCAGCCAACATCAGAGAGGGAGGGAGCCCTTTCAGGGCTCTGGAGTAGCTCTCTGAGGAGCAGTGTAGGCGGCATGCTGGCAAAACACTAATTTGACCAAAGGAAGTCATTCTATTTTATCTTATCTGTCCAGGAGCTGCTAAAATCCTCATCTTACATCTCTTGATCTCTTAGCCACGCTCTGTTGTGGAGGCTGAATAAACAGTCTCCAATAATAGATCCAGGCTCATTTAGTTGAAGAATCTGCTACAGCACAAACCCATTTCCGAAGCTGAAAATATAGAAACTGTGGTGCCTGTTGAATAAATTATGCTAGGGTCACTGAGGAAATGGATGTGGGAGTAGACCCTAGACAAGAGCCTAATGGTTTTCAGTCATATGTTCTCTAACAGTGATGGGAACTAAAACAAATGCTGATGTAAACTAAGAAAAATCAGGATCACAACATCCATTAGATTTCTGGGTTCATTTCTCGACATTATCTATTTATTCCTGCCACTGTTTAAGACACTCAAACAACAGCACTGAGCTGCACTATTTAAAATATATTAGACAGTAACAAGTGGAAAACTTGGCTATAATGGCTGCTTTGAGTAGGCACTATTTTATAGGCCAGTGGACCAAGATTGAGAGTTTACAATGAGAACATGAATTATCACGCCTGGCCTCCTGCTGTCATGTCTGTTTGACCCCACTGTTAGACTACAGCATCTTACATGGCAAACAGGTAGTTGTCAACAGTGTGGAGGAGGCAGCAGAGCCAATGCACTTCTGCTGCTGAACTTCATAGCTTTGCTTTCAATATAGGCAACTAAATGAATACAACTAAAACACATAGACACTACAAATGGCAGCAAGTGGTACCTGATTGTCATGCAAATCCAGGACATTCAGTCTGGACAGTCTTCCCAGGCAGCATATGTTACAGATTCTATAAGGAATAAGTGACACAATTAGTAGTTAAAAAAAATATGACAAGAAGTTTTTGGAACCTTGGAATGTGGGTAATATTGTATATTCATTGTGTAACTTGTCTTTTTAACAGTTTCCAAACAGAGGACAGCCAAGTGGCCAACAAGCATATTAAAAGGTTATATTCCCCGCCTGAGGATACTGAACATACAGTAGTCTACAGTGACTTATTGTTCAGGACTGTCCATATGGACACAGATCACATTTCACACCAGGAAGAAAGTGCCGATGGAAACCTAAATCATCGGTATAGTATATATGGGTCATAAAAGTTATTCTTAACAAAAAGAGTGAAACAAAAGCCAGAGTTAGCCCATTAAATCATGATGTCATTCAGTAGTTTGTAACTTTAAGCTTCTTCTAGCCGACTGACAGGAGCAGGCTGGAGTATAAAATGTTTAAAATACTACATGCAAATAACAGGATATGCAAGTATCATTCAAGCAACATTTATTCTACAGGAAGTGGACTGACCACCTAGTAAACTTAAAAAAAAAAATGCTGGATTCTACATTAAATATCCTTTAAATATGGACATTTAAACAACAATAAAGGTGTTTGATTTATTGACTAAACACTACTCTGCATCTTATGCATTTCTACCACCAATATACACTGCGCAGTACTACCTACATGTCATGTCATGTGTTACACAATCTGACCCATTCCTGTGTTTGGTTGTGGATTTAGTGATGATTACTGACCTGTTCTTCCCCAGCATAAGGATCCTGAGAGAGCTGAGAGCTTCAATGCCAGTCATTTCAGAGATGTGATTGTCATACAAGTTCAGGAAAACAAGCTGATTCAAATGTGAGAGATGCTGGATCCTTGTGATTAGATTGTGCTGGAGGTTGAGAAGTTGTAGTCCATCCATAATGCCAAGCTGGGGGCATTCTTCCAGAGAGTGCCTGAATAATTAAGAAATAACATTTTGTTAAATCTATTTAATATGAATTGTAAAGTTCAACTGTTTTTATTACATAACAAGTGTATTTTATCTTCAAACCAAGCTATTTGTGATGCAAAAGATTGATTTAGTACCTCACTATACATTTTGATTCACTTATTTCTTCCCGGTTAAGTAGGTCTTTGTCAGCAAACACTGACCTTTGAAAGAAATGGGTGAGTATTTTAAGGGGCTTTGCTGCTCCCTGGTGGTAATCTGAAGCACTTGTCTTTGTAAATGAAAGTCTATATTATTTTTACTGCAAATACTGTGATGATCAGACAGAAGTTCAGAAAACCAACAGCAGTTAATGACATATGGATGACACAGGAATATGAAAGAAAAGTAAAGTTACATAGAACTGCCATGACACGTCACATATCTATCATACAGTTTGCAGTGACAGCCAAATCAACATGCTCTGTACTACAACAGATAATTCTTTAAGTAACACTCCTATATCTGAATGTAAATAAAGGTACCTGTCCAAGTCGATTCGTTGACAACTGGATGCAAAATTGTCAGAAGGCAACCGAGTGAGGGAAGAACCAGGAACTGCATTGTACTTATATACTCCAGAGCCACCTGACATGGACATAAACACAGTATAATTAAACATATAGTGCATTTCATACAAATCCATGCTATATATTTGCAAACAAAAAAACAAAGTGAACATCAGCCAAGTGTTATTGCTATATTTACCTGCTGTCTTAGGAAGGTTTAAGGAATGACGGTAGTAAGAGGCACCTGCACTGTGGAAGGGTCTCCTGGATTTGTCTCTAGCTTCTTGTGCAGCATGTGAAACTGAACCATTTGGAGCACCACCTGCAAGTGATACTAGATTATGTGCAGGAGACTCTGTTGATATTGGGGATGAAACCTGTTTTATACAGAGGTAGAGGTGTACACTGTGGTTAGTGAGTGAGTGAGTGAATGAATGAGTGGACTAGGTCAAGCTTACCTGGGTTAGAAAGGTTCATTGTTTGGGTGGCACTCGTATTTGTTTCTTTTACAAAATCATGGGAGTCCGTCTGTAAAACGGTGAACATGATAAAGCATTTAAAAACTTTGAGCAATTAGCGTTAACTAACGTTAGCTTGTTTTCCAGCGTGCTCCTCGTCGTGACTCACCGTCCTCTGGCCTCTCTCTGGCACTAGTAATTTGACAGTTGTAAGGTGCAACTTGCAGCTGTTGACCTGCGGAGATATTATACTAGTTGGTCAACTGTGTTGCGATGAATAAGACACCGACATCCTGCTCAAACATTAACATAGAGCAAGGCTACAAACTTCAACTACTGAACCTTTCAACGGTTACTGTAGCCAAGTTAGCTCATTATACCGAAGCAGTGATAAGTGTATTACAAGTGGTATTTACCATGGGGGTGAGAAACACCCATTTATCGTTGCCACTGCTGTGTTTGTGCATCGCTCTGCCCTCACTCTGCTCCGTCTCCATTGAGCTAACGTTCATGTTAGCAGAACTGTTGAGAGCAACCTCGGACGTTGAGAAAGAAAACACTTTTTTCACAGTCAAATTTCAATTCCGCTGTTAAAAAAAAAGATACTGGTTTGTTACAGCATCGCTAGAGTGTATCTATATTTATTACTCCAAACCCGACACTCATGTTTACTCCAGACGGTTCAAACAAACATGGTCGGAGACAAGACTTGTTGCCGTGGCAACGGCAGGGTTGCTTGGTAACACTTTCACTTCCCGTGTAACTAAAAAGCACTCCGTAAGGAAACTAGTCCGAAAAATGTTTCTTTAGCGACGTCGGGCTTTTTTTATGGTTTGGTTTGTAACATTTTTAAAAGGTAGTTATGTGTTAATACTATCCAATATTGTGGCGCTGTACAAGAGCAAACAACAAAATGTGCTACACATTTCACTCGCTACTGTATGTGAACAGGCTGTACATAACCACCTACTATATTATGTATACAAAGTGCCATTTAATATTTATCTCAGCATTATATTATATATATTTGTATTGTGTTCCTGGTTCACATAAACATTGTTGTTGTTGTTATTTTAGTATAGTGAGAGCTACTAAACTCAAGTCAAAGTCTTTCCAATAAAGACGACTGTGATTCTGGTCATTTCATATTTGGTATACTGCTAAATAAATGATAATAAGCAAACAGCAATGAATGAGACCAGGTAGTGTCTGGTTGGTATGTGTCTGCTGTATGGACGGCACTTGACAGGTTCATATATAATGTACAGTGAGTGGGTAGAACAGTCACTCGGCGAGGGCCCACAGCTCATGTAAACACCAGGGCCTCCTGTCAGGTTAAACCTGGCATGTTTAGTAAGTATTGTTGTCATTTTACATCACACTGGTATCTTTCTTAGTTAAACAGGGCAAGGGTAAATATCAGCCAATCATACTTATCCTGCCAGAGTAAATGCAACAGAAAAACAAACACTAGTGTCACACTCTGTGCTATGATCAGTCACATAGACCTTTGAAATGTAGCAACACAAAGATGAAGGTTACAGACAGGTAGCTTAGTATATGAGCAACATGTGAGTATGCAAACTATACTAGTGATGTAAGCATAGTACATATAAAAAGTCTTAATATGACAACGCGCTAAGTATGACAAATACAAAAAAACATTGATGTAAGCTTTCTGAACGGAATATTGCCGTTCTAGAGATGCAAATTACACCCAAACGTAGAGCATTTATGTGTGCACCTCTTTTCATCACACTGTAATCCCGAACATAATTAAAACTAAACACTTCAAAAGGCAAGTAATTACTTGTGCCTTCACCTGTGAACATTTCATTTGGACTTGTTCTCCACTCTATTTTCTATATATATATAAAATGAATGTTAGGGAATCAATTTGCTATGATAATGACCACAGCAACACTGTTAAAAGACTTTTCTTGGACATTTTGCACAGATGCAGCAAATAGTGCTGATGATGGCTCTGTGGCAGTTAGGTGTGTCAGTAAGCCATGGCAGTGAGTCACTTACATTTCTCATATATCTTATTTTATTATTATCTTATTATTATTATTATTATTTTATACTGAATCATGCGTGCCATTAGCCTCCTGTTCACTATCTTTATATCTTAAAATGTAACCTGATTGAGCGCATTTGCAAAAGAGAATTCATTGTCATTGTCATAGCAATGAAGGCACAGGTAATTAGATCAATGATCATGTTTAAGAATTACACCTGTGTTTGCCAAGTCAAAATGTCCACTGTGAGAAAATACTGTTTTAAAGTGGTCTAGAGGTTAATGTATATGTTAAGTTGCTATATATTATGACATACTATTTTTTGTTATGTCATAAATGGATTACTATTTCTATTTATCAACAGAGTTGATAAATAGAAACAGAGTCAGTCAGAAGCACCACAGAACACCAAATGTGATTTTCACCCTTTTTTACTCTGGCAGTAATAAGCGGTTGCTGAGAGAACGCAAGTCAAGATTCATCAAAGGGACATCCCACACACTGCCTGTCACAATCTATTCATGAAGCGCAGGCTGACACATAGTATGGGAGGTGATCATCAACAGTTTGTGTGACAGGCCATATTGAAAGAGTACAATGTAAACTCCAGCTGGGTATAGATAGATCTATGCAGCTTTGCTGCATATAGTATAGAAGAGAGAAAGACATTTTCTCCCGTTAAGCCATTGTAAGTTTTCTACTTGACCAAGGTGTACGTGTGACATTTAACACATTGCATGTGCATTTTTTCTAAAGGATATCTGTTAGTAGTGAGATGAATACCTGCAGGATGCAGAAATGCTAGTTGTTAGAACAGCAAATACACAAGTGTGGCTTTTTTATCATAAGCAATGCAAAAAAACAAAAACATGCAGTTCTGATTTGTAGACAGCAGCACAACACAACCTCCTGCTTTACAGGCAAAGGATATGCAAATGTAGAAACAGGGACATTAATTATAAACATACCATATTAAACATGTGGAGGTGGAATAACAGTAATATATCAGGTACATACATCTGTTCCTTTCTATAAACTGCATGTGTATGTGCGTGTGTTTGTGTGCATGCATAAGTATGAAAGTGACAGCCAGCCAATCCATTTTTTAAGTATTTTTTGCTTTTGTTTATCCACAGGAGCTGGAAATATGTATGCCGTGTCACAGTCAGAGGGAAAAGATTACTTGACAGCTCTGACTTAATGATTTCAAGCTTTCAATTCATTATTTATGCAACCATGTCTATATAAGGGTGATTTTAGCTGGAGGAAACCAGAGTGGCTGCAGCAATGGGTTATTTATAACGTTCACTATGAAAAGAATAACCAAAGCAAAAAATCCAAAGAATAACCAGGTTAAGGTAATAGTTTGATTGAAATGTTCAGCAGGTAACCCATTTCCCTAGTAACCTGATTTTTTTTTTTTTTTAAATATCCAGGTCAGTTTCCATATGGATGTGTGATAATAAGAAAACATGTAATGGGCAGCACAAAATAAACAAAAGTGAAATGACACATCTCTAAGGTTGAAATTGATTCATTCAAAATGCCAAAACAGCTTTCCATTCAATATAGCTGCGAGAGATGTGGGGGGTGCAGACGTTTTCCTCAAAGGGTTATTTAACCATCCCCCCATTCTGTTGCAGAACTGCTCGAACATGGAGGGAGGAAACATACCAGGAAGGGAAACAGATTGGTTACCAAGGCTCCTTCCATCTGCCATGTCCTTGTACCAATAATGTCAAGCTTTGAATAGACAAAGATGATGGAAATACTGTTGTTTTCAGTTACCAAAAGTATTTAAAAAAATAAATAAAAAATTTAAATTGCAATAGACATTTCTAACTGTGGCCCTCATAGCCTAGTTAGCCTAGAAATACAGCACCCCCTGTTTACAGCAACAGTTACTGCAACTATACAAGTGGTATAGCAGGTTGTTTTAACAACAATGGACCTAGACAAAGGGAACTAGATAAGTTGTTCATCCAAGTGTCTTCATTGGCTCTTTTTTTTTTACTGATGGTGGCCATTTAAACCTGTCGGTGGTGTAAACGTCACTTATTTTGCGTCACATGAGGGCACATACTATTTGATGTGGGATCATTGGTCCCAGCATCAAGGTTGTAATTAATTTACTTATACTACTAGATTCTCAGACCTGCAGTAAAATATTTAGAAGGACTACATAAAAAGTCAATTGGACTTGCTGTGTTTATCTTAAATATGTGTAAATACTCATCTAAGAGGCACATAGAAACTCCCCAAATGCACATAACTGATAGGAAAAATACTCCAGTGATGCAGTTCAAAGAGAGAGACTTCTCCTTGGAGGGCTGGGGGTGCAGCGAGAGCCAGAGGTGGGAAAATAGTAATTATGCAAAATGAACAAACTGTGTTACGGTGCAAATTAGAAGAAAATGCATGGAGAGGGGTTTTTTAAGAACGGCACTGTAAAGCTTGACTGAGTCTCCATCTTATTAATGGCTCTAGATAAATCTAATTTAATACAACAACCCCTGTAATACATCGTACTTTGATGAAGCTATAGTCTTTTTTCTTTTTTTTATATCATCATTTTTTATCAAGAATGTGTCAGAGATGTGTTGATTTGTGACTGACGTCTATGTCAAACTGGGGCAAACATTCCTAGAAAGAGGATGTGGGCTGCAACACCACATGCTGGTACTTTCCATCGATTCATACATTAATTCCTTCTATTGGTTGTGTTTCTGTAAATGAATACAAATGAGGTGTTTTTTTGTTTTTTGTTTTTTTGTTGGTTTGGCAACAGGAAATAAGATTTTTGTCCTCAGTAAGAAACTAAATGCTCTACATTATTTTTTGGCAATCTCTCCCTTATCCCCCCTCTTTCTCTCTTTTGCATTGTCTCTCTCTCTCTCTCTGCCTCTATGCTACATTGCATTGTCCACAAACTGGAGCACTGTATGGCATGTGGCGCAGAGAATGAGTCAGACTGCCCACCAGCTGTTAGCCTTGCTTGCCAATGTGGGGAGTAAAGACATTTCATGTAGGGCTGAAGTTGTTAGGATCGAGGCCAGCAACAAGCAACAATAATGGATTTGAGTTATAGCCTACATAGAAGCATTCAGACAGACTGTTTAACGCTCCCTGCTGATTACTTGTATATGCTATTAAATAGGATGACAGAGATCTCTTCTAAATGAACTCCCGATCCTCACACCTTCTTTTAGAGGTCCTAGTGGACTTCTCAGATAGTTCTCGTAGTTTATTTTATTGTTTTACTTTAGTTGCACTGTAATATCAATAAGACAAACAGGAAGTCATATATGAGGACACAGAGGTCGTGTCCTCGTGTATTGTTTCTGAGAATCTGGAGGTTTAACAGATCTGAGGGAGAGTTCAGTCATAACACAAATGACGGACTTTGTTGTTTGTACTTTTCTGATGACATTTGGACTGGTTGTGTACCAAACCAAATAAATCTGAAATGTGCCTTTAAATGTTTAATCTGTAGTCTATTCATCCCATGGGTCTTTGGTACTGGCTTGCCTTCAATGATATCTAGTCCTGCTAATAATTCCTTCAGGTACACACAACACTTGTCTCCTGCATGCGACCAGACACTACACTAAAAAGCCTATTATCCAATTAGCAGCCTAAGAGAAGGGGCAGTCCTTGACACGGCAATTTCCCAATTAGAGAGAAACACGTGAATTTTCACCCCTACTTAGACACATGCAATCGGGGCGTTCGTTTCCTCACAGAAAAAGACAACACTCTGTGTGGGGGAAGAAAAAAATCTGCGTGTAGAAAAAAAAAATAAAAGAGAGAAAGAGAAATGCACGCTTTGGTAAACGCCTTCATGCGCTGCCTCTTTTTTCTTTTGCCTCCCTCTTGGCTTTGTGTCAGCTTTTGCATGTGGGTTGGGAATGAGTGTGAAGAGACGCTGCCGCTGCCCAATCCCAGAGCTCGTTTCAAAAGCAGAAAGCCTCTTACATATGAGGAAGTAGCAGCGGTAGCAGCAGCAGTAGAAGCACAAGGAGGCTCCAGCCCATCGGTCTCACCAGGTCCAGGCTGCGTCTCGCTGGCTGCTACAAGCCCCGCTGCTCCTCAGGGCCCGACGTCGGGTCGGATCTGGATCGGGGGCCTCTGGCGAGCTGTGGAGCGCGTCTTCGGAGCCCCCTGGGTGCTTCTCCGTCATCACTGGTGCCCGAGGAAGCGTCGAAGAGCTTTACGCACCCCGTATCCTGTCTGCGCCTTCGAGTCGAGCGAGATTACAAGCTTCCAGGGAGGCGCTGCTGCTGCTGCTGCTGCTGCTACAACCGAAGAAGAGAAGAGAGCGGGTGGAAGCACCTTGACTTATTCGAGGAACATGAGTGGGTCCGTGGGGATCCCCAATCCGAACCCGGCAGAGTGCGCCCCGGATGCGTCAGCGGAGCAGGGCATCGATGAGGTAATCACCGTAGATCAGCACTCTCAGGAGATGGGGACGGTGACGATAACAGTGGCCATTCAAGCGGCGGAGGACGAGGAACCTGAAGAATTGTCATCCAGTAATATTGACTTTATCGGAGGAAGCTGTAGCGAAGACGAAATCGGAAGACATGACAAATCAAGGTTTGCGTTATTTACTACTTTTTAAAAAAATGAATTAAAATGAATTGTCTTAGTGGCAAATAATGTGGTAACAAAACAAAAGCAAACTCAAACTTTAGTAAGTGTATCCAATTTGTGTAAACTATGACCATCATTTACAAGGGTGCAAACCGGGGTCATCGAGGTTGGAGGGTGAATGAAACGTTTCCCCTCCTTGCTGTCAAGGTTATTTGAATCCTCCAGTTTTATCGCGGGTTCGATCGCTTCAGTATTAGCTGAACATCAACCGGCACATGAACAGAGCAGCGTAAGGTTAGTCTGGATTGTTTTGTGTCACTGAAAGAATGCTGCTTGCGCAAGAAGACGCCGTCCAAACAAAACCACAGCCTCAACAGGTGTATCACAGAGACGACAAAGGACGGCGAACATCACAATGTGCGGCGAGGACAAAAGATGCTTACAATTGGGGAGTGTTTAAAATTTTCGGTCGTGCTTGAAGGATATCATTTCCTGGGTGGGACGGCGGGGAAGTGTTTAACCACCTGTAGGCAGCATCAGTGCTGGAAAGGCAGACACTTGAGGGAGATAAAGGATGGCACCTCCACTTTAATCCAATTCCCCTGCGTCATGGCCTGCTATTTTTATGCTCTGGCCTATAAGTTCCCTACTCGGACTGAGTGAGTCAGTGATAGAAAGGCCAAAGGGGAAGGTAAATCGCTCTCTCCATAGCCTGCCTAGCATTTCAGTTTGTTTGTTTGTTTGTTTGTTTGTTTTGTAGGTCTTTGACACAGAGCAGCTTCTGTAAAAACCTTTTGTGCAGAGCTTTGCAGCACGTTTTTTTTTTCTACTCTCACAGGATGTGTTTCAAGATTACACAATCTGTGATAGGAAGCATGCCCATAAATTGTATGGAGAGGAAGTGCAGATTATTAGGTGTCGTTTTTTTTTCTTATACATGTGGCTTTTTCACCTCCTGTAACATTCCTTCAAAGTTGCAGCGTGCTACTTAGTAGTGACTCGAGAGCGAACACAGCCTTGTATTCCTTCTGTGTTTTCTCTGATTTACATGTTTGAATTTTGTCGCGTGCCTGACGGTATTCTCTTATGCATGTGGCTGTCTTCATCTGAAGTCCCGGGGAAGCTGTGGGCTGGAGCCAGCTGCTGCGGCGAGCCTGCTGGAAAGCTGTTGACTGAGGGCGTGCAAAGGGAGGGTAGGAGGGAGGATGCTGGAGGAGGTGATGAGTCATCCTACAAAATTTCATTCAGACCCTCACTCTAATCTGCAAAAACCACCTGACTGTGCTGCTTCACAGCCTCAGTCAGGTGTCTGACTGAGATCAAATTGTGTCTAAAGTGTCAGCACTCTACCGGTCTTTACCGGTAAATTGTGTGAAGTGGATTTGATGAGCTACCATATTCTGTGTGGGAGGGCGAGCCTGTGACTCTGCACCCTTCAGATGGAGAGGTCCTGGCAGTTTCAGGATTGGTGGGGCACTGTGGTGTCGAGGTCTGGCACGGAGGCATGGTGACTATGGCTGCAGATGCAGCTTGTCACTGCTGCAAGGGAAAAAAGATGCGAAAGGAGGAAAGCAAACAAAACACTCAAGCGTGGTGCAGAGGGAAATGGCAGGATGTATTCCTGGCAACAACTTGTAAGCCTCTGGCTTATTGTATTAAAGAAAAAGATGTGTAACAGTGTAATGCTGGTAGATGCTATTTGCATAAAGAGAAGAGTCTGCTGACCATCATGCATGTTGTCTTCCCACACACAGCGGGGCCGGGACCAGCGGAGGGGAGTTGGAGGAGGAGGAAAGCTGGCAGCCTCCAGATCGAGAACTCATTCAAAAGCTGGTTGCTCAGATCGAGTACTACCTGTCTGATGAGAACCTGGAGCACGATGCCTTCCTGCTCAAACACGTCAGACGCAACAAACTCGGATTTGTCAGCGTCAAGTTGCTCACCTCATTTAAAAAGGTAACCATATTTGCAAAGCACTCAGGCATACTCTCGAAGCACAATGGAAATCCATTTAAATTCCCTGTCCTGATAAGGCTAGAAACTGCATACACAAAGCTACCGCAGGTTAAAAATATAATGTACATTGATAAATGGCTGATATACATGGTCCACCGGTGGCTAATATCTTGGGTTTTATTTGACATTGATATTTCTGAGCTTGAAGCTCCAGGCCTGCCGTTTTTTAATTTTCTGTTTCAACATGACTATCTGAGGATGGAATGAGATTCACAACAGCTGGTGCTACTTTAGACTCATCATGTTTTTCTTCTGTTTATGCCACAAAATTATCAGATTCTCCACACACTCATCTCATTTTTAATATTAAACATGGATTCAAATAAAATGATGTGACTTATTTGTAAATGTGGACACATTATACAGTGATACGTTTTGTATTGCCATGAAGGATGTTTGGTTCTATTGAATCAGTTATATTGCTATCACTAGAGTGACTCAGGAAGTATGGCTAAACGGAAGGAGATGCACGCTACTGATAGAGCTAAATCTTTTTTTAGCTGATGCTTCAAACTCACAAAGTTGTTGCAGGGATCAAATTAGTGACCTAATGGTTACGAGATTGCCCTCTTACACTATACAGCGTCTCACCCATGTAACACAAGCGTTGTCTCTTTGCAGGTGAAGCACTTGACTCGTGATTGGAGAACAACTGCTTATGCTCTGAGACACTCAAAGATACTTGAGCTGAACGATGAGGGGCGGAAGGTACGACGCAAGTCCACAGTTCCTGTCTTTGCCAGCGAGTCATTGCCGAGTCGGATGCTGCTGTTAAGTGATTTGCAGAGGTGGCCAGAGCTGGCTGCTCTCACAGGTAGCACTAAGGATAATGGAGGCAGTGAGGGAGGAGCCACTCAACAGGAGCAGCTGATGAAGCTTCTGCTAAAAGCATTTGGAACATACGGTGCCATCGCTTCTGTCCGAGTCCTGAAGCCCGGAAAGGACCTGCCGGCTGACCTGAAGAGGCTGAGCGGGCGCTACACCCAGTTATGTATGGAGGAATGTGCCATTGTGGAGTTTGAGGAGGTGGAGGCTGCTGTTAAAGCCAATGAAGCTGTGGGGAGCGACGACGGAGGGACCAGTTCGCTGGGGTTGAAAGTTGTACTGATTGGCACCAAGCCGCCCAAGAAGAAAGTACCCAAAGAACGGCCGCGCGAAGAGGGAGGGATGCGCAAAAGTCGCTCGCTCAACAGCAGAGTACGAGAGCTTCAGTACCACGGGGACGACTCGGCATGCAGCTCCTCGGAGACGGAGAGCAATCCCACGTCACCCAGACTGGCCAGAAAGTCCCAGTCCTGCAACAAGCTCAGCCCCACTACTGCAGGCATCAGCTTCCAGAACAATCACCTGAGTCCTGGAATGTCCCCACGTAACAGTCCCTGGTCGAGTCCCCGTGCCAGTCCCTGTCCTCAGCGCAAATCGCCTCATTCCCACAAGTCTCCCTTGGTCAGCGAGGGCAGACTGAGTCCTGAGGCCGGGCGACGTTGGGCAGACTACTCGTCAGACAGTAGCCTTACCCCTTCAGGGAGCCCGTGGGTTCAGCGGCGCAAGCAGGTGGCGTCTCAGGAGAGCAGTCCAGTCGGCAGTCCGATGCTGGGTAGAAAGATCCAGAACGCCGATGGCCTGCCACCAGGTGTAATGAGGTTACCAAGGGGTCCTGATGGAACCCGTGGCTTTCACTGTGTCACTGTTGGTGAGAGGGGAAAGACTGCAGCCACTCAGACTTGATATGTAGAGGATCCCCAGAGATAAAGTGTTAGAAATTTGAGCTGTTCTTGGCTGTGTCGCTCAGCCCCCACCCTACATTCGAGACTGTAGATATATTTTTGTTGAGTGCATCAGTTTTCAGTCTTTGTTATATTTTTATACAACATTTTGAGTTGACATGGTAACATTAGGGATTAACTAATGGAAATTTGAGTGAATGTAAATTGATATTGGTTTGAGAGTGAACTTCATACGCTATTGAAATGGACCATTTCACCTTCATTACTGTCTAAACTTGTTCTACATGGGGCAGGTTGGAGAAGGAATTCCTCTTTCTTTCTTTCTTTCTTTCTTTCTTTTTTTCAATTGGAAAGTGTCCTCTGTCTTGGTGTATGTGTGTAAAAGCTCACAACGTTGTCTGTGGATTCTGTGTAAATGTGTAAGTGATGTATGTGGCATAGGCACATGGACTTGATAGAGATATCACCATATGCCTTTTTCTTTCTGTATTTGTCTACTGTGAGTTCCATTTTTACATGCTATTTAAACTGAGGCCATAATTGCGCCACTGCCATAAAGGTTGGACAGTTGAACGTTGACATTTTATTTTACTTTTTATTTTTGCCTTTAATTTCAATATTTTCAGTATGCTTTGGCACTTAGTTGGGAAGGGTCTCTTCTAGCCTTGTAAATGTTCTGTTTGGCTAGTAGCTGCCTTTTTTTTTTTTTTTTTTTTAAAAGCTTTATTTTTATTTTTTCCTTGTCATCTGTCAGTCTAAGCTCACAGTGAGGTTTGAGGGATGATCAGGTCAGGCAGGTCTTATATTCTTGCCTTTACATCTAAGCTGGGGTATTTGTACAGTGAGACTCCTATTGTACAAATAAATCACTAAAATTGCAATTGGCCTGACTTTCTTTGTTTTGTGGCACATTTTTTGAGGTGGTCATGATGGTCTGAAACGACAAAGACTTGACTTTACATTTCAATATGCAAAGCAGGATATTGCTGCCGTGCTAAGACTGGAGACGTGACTTCGCACTTGGTGAAGCAGAATTGGCACACTGGTGTGTTTTAAAATGGATTGCACAGATGGGAGGATGAAAAGAGAATTAATAGGTTATAAGCTATATTAGCCTTCTATGAGGAACAGAAAACTGAAAAACGGGAGAACAGACCAGTCACAAAGGTGACTATTCTAACTCCTAGTATCAGAAATGCTATTCTATATCAATATTTTTTGGTTATACAATGTTGAACTTGGTGGGTTTAAGTTTTACAGATCAAATGCGATGACACTTTAAAAACTGTTAAAAATTGACTAAACACATTATAAGTGGCTGCATTAGTATTCATCCACACATTCATTATGTAGCAGAACAAAGGCACCTTGACACCTACAGCCTGAGTCTGTGTAGATATGTCTATCAGGTTTGTGCAACTGGACATCCCCCTTCTTATTTGCTCAATCCGTCAAGTTGCTTGGCAACCGTGACGACTCGGCTCTTTTACGTCTCGCCGCAAATTCATGATTGGATTGAGGTTTGGTTTTAGAATTGGCCACTGGACAGTGTCATTGTTGTTTTGAATAGAGTACATTCCTGTGTAGCTTTGGCTTTAGGGTTAGAGTTTGTTCTGCTGAAAAATATATAAACTTTCACAGTTCTCTGGCAGACTGCAGCAGGATTATTTTTTGTTGCATTTATGTTAACCTCTTCTTCTTCTTCTTCAGGAGCATCCCCACAGCATGATGGCACTGTCATCATCAGGCCACATGCTGGGCATGGTGTGTTTCTGCTGATATGCAGTGTTTGACTTGCGTCGCACATAGGATTTAGTGTGTTCGATGTCTCCCCAGACCGTATTACTTTCCTCCATTTTGTGTTAGTCCGCTACATGCGCTCCAGCCTAGATGTCAGCCAGCGACAGCCATAAAGGTGCGACTGGAGGAACAGCAGCTGTTGTATTCAGTGTGTCCCATCTCAGCCATAAAACCCTGCAGCTCATTCATATTATCCTCTTGGTGTCTTTTTCACTAATGCTCTGACAAAAACACTCAATATTTTTGAAGGATATCCAGCATTGGAAGAGTTCAGCTACCCTTCACTACTGGTGGATGTGTTAGCTTTGTTTCATATTTGTCTGAAATATTTTCCTCCCTTTTTTTATTTTTACCATGGAAATAATTATCCAGCTGTGGGATCTCTCAAAAGCATTGCATGATTACATGCAGCTGATCTCTATTTAGCTAATTACATGATGTTTAAAAAAATGAATAAATAAAAAGTCAGCACTGATTATTATTAATATATCATAAGAAAGGGGGTATGCAATCATTTATTTTGATTCAGAATCCGAACGTTTTTTGTTTTTTTCAAAGTACAAGGAATTTGTTGTGGTCTGATAAAACAGTGCAAGCATGAAAATATGCAAGCACTGCAAAATACAAGAAATGTGACAAATTAACAATAGACAATATGAAAAAGTGTTATAGAAGAATATAATGTTGTAATGCAGGGATGTGCAAAATATTGTCAGGGAATGTGCAAAAATTCACAGTATTAAGTATAGGGATATGTGCAAGATGTGCGTTAATATAGCGCATAACTCGTGGTTAATGTCTGTGTGGTGTCAGTGGGGGGCCTGGGCCTTTTTGATGAGGTCAGCTGCAATTGGGAAGAAACTGTTCTTATGCCATAAGGTTTTGGTCCTGATGGTCCTCCTGCTGGAGGGGAGTGGTTCAAAGAGTTTTGGTCCGAGGGGGAGAGGTTGGTCACAATCTTTGCTACCTGCATCAGGGCCCTGGAGGCGTCCAGGTACTGGAGGGATGGCGGGTTGCAGCCAATCACCCTCTTAGCAGACCAAATAATATGCTGCCCTTGTCCTTGGCAGCGGCAGAAGCGTACCAGATGGTGATGGAGGAGGTGAGGTTGGACTCAATGATGGCAGTGTAGAAGTGCACCATCATTAGCTTTGGCAGGTTGAACTTCTTCAGTACATCTGCTGTATCTTCTTGGTGAAGGAGCTGATGTTCAGCTTCAACTTGAGGTCCTGGTGATGATGATGATGACCAGGAACAGAAAGGACTCCACAGCGTGTAGTGGGGAGTTACATGGAGAGCCATGTTTACTGCATTGTCCACTGGCCTCATTGGTTCATATTAATTTAGATGTTATTGTAGAGATTTAATTTGCACTCTCAGTTGATTAGTGTAAAAAAAGATAATTACACCATTGTGTTTCAGTGTGTTGTATGGTACAATAAAAAATGAAAAAAGTCCAAGGGGTTTTATAGGCACTGCAATTTGTACCATGTATTGTATATGTCCTTGGTTGGTTTCAAATGCTCCTTAGCAAAGTGTGAGAGAAAAGGAGCACAGGCTGGGATGTTTAGACGTTTGAGTTCATGCGGTTACAGCATTCTGGTTATCCACTTTTTAAGTGAGATGCTATCTCCTGTAGGAGTGAGCATAATGTGAGGACACAATCTGCCAGGTATACAGAAGGTCAGAACCCATGCTTCAAAATTCAGAGCTGTGATGTGTCTAAGTGGGATTGCGTAAGAGCGGGATGAATAAACTTTTGTTGTCCTCTTTGCATCATTAGCAATTCAAAATTAGGAAGTCGTGATACCGTCTGTCTTTGATAGACAATATTTTAGCTCGAGTCCTGATGATGTTCATTATAACCATGTGAATAATGAATGTTTGGGATAAGTACCGCAGAATTAAACTATTACTCTCATAAGAGAAAGTTCTATATAATTACCATTGAAAAGGGGTTCATGCTCACAGCAAATGGGAGATAATAGCAAAACCAAAATACCTCTCTGGCCATTATTTGTAATTGGGCAGTATCCACTGATGTATGAATAAGAAGTTATTCAGTGCAGTCATTTAGTTTTTTTTATTTCAGATTTGATTTTTTCCACATATAGTAGCTAAGATGTGGTGATCAGATCATATCATTAAAGAATAGTACCTTCTAGCTTTGTATATGTGCTCTGTATTGTAGTTTATCATGTCATTGTGTATTAAGCATTATTAGCATTACATGTTACACATTGACAGTTCACATAAGGTCACAAATGCATGTAAACTGTATGGTAGTGGTGGGCTAAGAGAAAGAGGCTTGTCAGATTGAATTGGGGAGAAAGTGAAAAGCAGTGCTTGCCCCTCCCTCATTACCACCACTGAGGTGCCCTTAAGCAAGCAGATCAGTATACTGAATAAATAAAAGGTGACAAGAAACTTCATACATGCCTGTACATAACCACATATTTTGAGTCAGACAATCTAAAGTCACTCTGGGGCATTCAGTTGCAACAATACTATCTTGGTCTTTTATCAATATTTCAAAAAACATAACACAAAATACCAGTGTCCCCTGAACAGTGAGCATTTCAAGTCTCTTTCTCAACTCAAAATATATAACAAACACTTGCATCAGTCAGTGTGGGAAGGAGTGGGAGGGAGTATAGGCTGTGAGTCACTGTTGTCAAATTTGAGGAACTAAAATTAGGGTGGAGTAAATTTACAAGTCTGTTCAAATCAGCCAATTGAAAAAGTCGACACAAAACCCACCAACTTACTAGAAAGGAGATCTTTTTTTTCCCCTCTATGATTTCTTATCTTTTTTTCCTTCTAATTATGGAACATGAGCACAGAGATATGAACTGTCAAATTAAATAGTGCTATTAAGCTAAGCATAACTGATTTACTGAAATGACTGTAAATGACTCTGCTGAACATGAACATGAACACGAACCACTGCTGGCTGCAGTTCACTGCCTTGCTCAAAGTCCCATAGCCCCTATTGTTGCAGTTCCTCAGCCACTATGTTACCCTCCTGACCATTTCTTTTTGTCACACGCCTGTGGGTTACATAGGCCTCTGGCACCACTCACTGTGTTTAATGTGAGAAAAAACACAGACATCTGTGAAAATGACCTCAGGTAATAACAGAGCTCTGAATTCAGAGAAAATCAGAAGCTGCAGGGAGAACAGCATTCAACCAGAAGAAACATGCTCATGACCAAGTTCAATATCGTGAAAAGATGCAGACCTCTGGCCTCACTGGTGAGGGGGAAAAATGTCTCTTTTCATGGATTTGATAGAACATCAGAAAGAAAATCAAGAGATTTTATCCAGGAATATTGTTAAAACAGTCAACAGACTGCTTTCTGAATGAAGATTAGCACTAAAAAGGCATCCTTTCAGCAAGTCTGAGTTTATACTTGTTCAGCTTTTCTTTCACTTTTAAAATTCACTGTTTTTTTCTGTAAAAACTGACCACACTGTGTGGGATCCACCATAGTAAATAACATTAGCCATAGTTCTAGTATAGTTTGTTAGTACTGAAAACATAATTAGATAAACGCGTGTAATATTTCACAATTTTATTTACATAACTTAAAAAAAAAAGTCTTTTACAGTATTCCAACAGAACCAAGGTGGCATTAAAAACAGATTTTTCATTAACTGAAAAGTGAACTAATTTATGCCACACAGTCCCCAAAAAACATTCTACAGTGTTAGTATACAGATAGTAGTTTGTTGCAATGTGAAGAATGATATGTGCTTGGAGAAAAATGACATTTGAATGTACTGGATGTCTCCACAACCTCAAACACTGGAAACCACAAATGACCGTGCTTTCCAAGTCAACATCTTTGTGTCAGAAAATGTACACAATAAAACACAAAAAGTTTGTGGTTAGTGATGACAGCCAATTATAGTTCTTGCACCTGTGCTCCCTTTTGGTTCGTCACATGTTCCAGTTGCTGTTTGAACCTACTGTGCGTCTTGTGCATTCATTTATACACCATATGAACTTTTCCAATGAAGTCCAACTTGTCAACATTTGATATGAGTTTTTGAAAGGCCAGGTTATTATTATATCTTGTCATTGGAGTAATGTTCTTACAGTTGTGGCCTGCACTGCTGAAAATGACAACACTTGTAATGCCTTGTAATGCAAAACATAGTCGTGCCTGTTGAAACACCTAAACATATATTTTCCTTCTGCATATTCATGCTTTCTTTCAACACATAAATATTACCTTATTGTCTATTGTGTCTTGCGTTACCATAAAAAAATCTGTAGCCATGGTTACCATTTGACCCCTATTTATGCATTTACTTTGCTATGAGGAAAGAGCAACACATGAATGTCTGTGAAAGCACAGCTCCACAGGAAACCAAACATATCTATATATCAGCATGATAGAGCCTAACCGTCAGTTAAGTTAAACCGACCAGATCGACATAATCACTGGCTCCTCATCCCCCTGCACAGCTCCATCTGCAGAATCTCAACAGGAGACGGATGCAGAATGATTGGGATTGATCTGATGGTTGTGTGGGTAGAGTTATCCTTGGTGTGATGAGGAAAACACTTCCTGCCTGTTAGCAGATGGGATGGGGATGTGTTGCACAGCGACCTTAGGCGAGCAAACGTGCTAAGAACACAGCATCTCAGATCTGCAGTCTTCGAGAGTGAAGCGGAACAGGGCGCAAACCATCTAGCCATGTCTCTGGAGCTTTGTTTTAGATGTAGAGTGAACCGTCAGCAGGTCCAACATAACCAACCCCTATCAGAAGAACATCTATCAAAGTCCAAATGCCCAGGCCTCCAAAACTGAACAGCTTGCCCAGACCCTCTCTCCACTGGCCCAGATAAAATCGATCTGCCCCAAAACCACCAAGCGTAATGCTATAGAAACAGAGAAGAGAAAAAAAATGATGATGCTTTTAGAGCACACATCCTGACTCAACAAGAGACTGTTCACAGTAGCATTTCTCACAGGAGCATTCAGAGTCTCAGTGCTGTCAGGTCTATTTTCGTTTTACACACATAACTACAGTCAAAGTTATGTACTGGGTTATGAGTGCTTCCAAAATGCAGCTGATCTATGCTCAACACAACAAACTCAGTACCTGAACACCTTATATGTAGACACACAGAGCAAACATGCTATGCTTTCTGTTTAGACACGTTGAAACTGGTGTCTACCACATTTTGCATTTATGGTCGCATTGCCTTCTCTGCCTGACTAAGGGAGGTTGAGAAAATCACAGTTCAAATCCATTCTCTTTAACTTAATCCAACAATTTTACCAATGTTTTGATTATTATTTTTATGAGTGTGTTTTTTTTAAATAAATACTGTGATGAGATATATATAAAATGATAACTGTCCAAAATTATATGAAAATACTTTCTTTTTTTTCAAATAACATCAAATTTTCTTGACACTCTCTACCAGACGGCTGCAGGTTTGATTGTTTAATCAACTGTATAGCATCATAAATAAATAAATAAATAAATAAATAGCATCTTTTTCCCAGTAGCCTCGGACTTTTTCCCTTGGCAGACTGCTCTTGTTTTCCATTGGAACAATTAATAAGAATGCTTCTTGTTTGACAATGGCACCAAATTACTGCTTTCTAATTGGCTGCTGTTCGTGTTCCATAACAACACCCAATTAAAGTTTGAATGTCAAATTTCTAACCGTTGCATTTGTTTTACACACATAAATAAAATTTCTATTCGCATGGCTTTTTTGATCCCTGGGAAACTATGATGATAATGATATTCCAACTGTCCAGTCAAGTCAAATCTGTTATTTGGCATTCAATACCATGTTTCTAATGACACAGTAGAATAATCAACATTAATATTCAGGGAGGACAATTGCCCTACATTTTAATTGATGGGGGCGGGTAAAGGAGCTGGATAAAAAGGTTGAGAACCACTGGTTTACAGCAAAGCCGCTCATAACTCGCAGGCTTACCTTAGTGCAAGTGCTGTTGACCATTTGTATCCTCCAGTCCAATTACAAAATAAACGTTTCTGAAAACGTCTTCTACCTGCAGAAGGAAAAAGACATTTAGCTGACAAAGTACAGTCGCCCTGATGTTCACAACAGCTGATTGATTGAGCTGATTTTAAATTCGATTATGTAATTGATACAACAATAAGCTATAAGTCCTCTGAATCCTGAGGACAAGGACTGAAAACTGGACAGGCCATAGTCAGTCTATATTTAGATAGCACAACATTAAAAATGCCTTACTGTGCTTTTATAACTAGGCTATATACTGCACAGTTACTATAGATGTTACAACTACTACAACACCACACACACACACACACACCACTGATGATCTCTAATGAGTCATCTCCTCCTAAAGACACCAAACAGGCTTTAAAGCAGATCCTTTTTCATACCTAAACAATGTACATGGGGTAACACGTCACAGGTGGCATTATAGCGCTTGCGTGGGCAGGACACTGTCGTACAGTTGGTAGAGTTTGAGCAGCGGTACTGGGAGGGATCCAGCTGCCAGCAGAACTGACACGTGATGGTGAGAGAAAAGTTGGTTTGCTGCTGTCCTGACTCCCCCTGCAAAAAACATCATATCATTAAAGCACAAGAGCTTTCAGCTCTTCCAGTGTCACAGCTGACATAAATGCTACAGGTACAATAAGACCATACGTGCCTTGTTCTCTTTTTAACAATGATCTTGAAATGATACAGATATAACAAAACTGCTACTCACCATACAGTGAACTCCTTTTTTGGGTTTACAGGTGAAGGAAGCTGGTTTCCCGTATGTGCAGTTGTGTTGGTAATTGCAATGGATGCAATTAGCTGGCAAGCGACTGCACAAACCCCCACTAGGACATGTGGAGATGTCGCTCTCTTCATCTGCAGGAGAGGCTGAACAGCAGCAACATTCTATTTCTAACTAGAACAATCAATGTAACCAAGATTTGGCGCAAGTTTGATTTGAATTTATTTTTATGTGATCACTTATGGGTGTTGCAACAGCGTACATGTTGGGAGAAACAGGCTTGTGACTGAATATCTTTCCAAATTGGGTAAAAAAAGGCTGCAGGAGGTAAATGATGAACACTCTGCCCTCAGCAAAAAGGCCATCAAAGAGTCCTTGAGGAAAAACCTCCTTTGGCCTGATTGCTCAATTAAGGTTGCCGACTTTGCCAGCAAAAGAAATGTGTTGTGTGGAAGGTTAGAAAACACAAGAGCAATGCTCTCTTTGATGTGACAGAAGGGACTAGCTGTTGTTTCTATGTTGTAACACACACACATTTTTATACTTTTAAACTTTTAGAAATACAAAAATACATTACAAATACCCAGTGTACCTGTGTATTATGTATTGTGGATATGGACAGATTTGCAGCTGAGAAATCCCTTCCTGATAACAATATTAGTGTGTATATATATATTACAGTGAAAATAACTGCATCACCATCAGACTTATAACATAATGTATATGTCATCCTAAAACACACACTGGTTGAGTGTTTACCTGAGGCTGCAGCAGGGACCACTGGGCTGGTGATGACAGGGCCGTGCTGGGCATCTCTAGTGTGGGGAAGCACCTGGCTAATATGGGGAGAGTTCAGGTATCCTAACAAGCAAAAGACCATAAAGAGGATATAAGACCCGAGTCCAAATCTACTATGTACACAACACAACCTCTAGCATTTGTTGCACTCATTGTTACCGAAATAGACAAGACAAAAAGTACAGTTAAATATCGATTAGTCGTTTACTAATGTGTAGTTCTGGCCCCTAGTAACGTAAAAAGAGTATTTTAAAACGCCTAATATTTCTGCTTTACAGTAACTTAAACCTATAGTACAGTGAGGTGTTGACCTGGCAACAACGGGCTACTGTCTGCTTGGAGAGTCAAACATAATGAGAAATTATCCGTGTCTCTAAAATACTTCTACTTCTAGTCTAAGTCACTTAAATGATTTAACTACACTAACAAATATAACGTTAATTTCGATGTGACGCCCTCAGCACACCAACTTATCTCATTTTAACTGCTAACCAGGGCTTGCATAATATTAACACTATCAATAAAACACTATTACAATGTTTACGGATGTCTGTTATATTCAACAAACATCTGTTCAATCAGTGCTACTCACTGCTTCTGATGTTTTCATTGCTAGCTGTAAGCTAGCTGGCTAGCCAGTTGATGCTAACTCAGTGAGAGGAGGCTAGCTGACGCTGGTACGATAAAGACAATTTGCCCAAATGTACGCTGGAAATACACAACAGCCACGGTGGTTTAAGTCTGTAACATACCGTTGACACATTGTAAAACCACGTCCATAAACAATACGAAAACAATTCCGTAGGTTTTGAAGCATCGTCCTCGGTCCGGTCTCCATATCTGACAGATAGTAGCCATTGTTGCTGCAGCGCAAGGCAAAGCTGCGTTCAAGTCCTTTATGAGAAAAACAGTGTCAGCGATCTTTCGGTAATCTGACGCAAGAGTTTTACTTAATTCTATTTATATTTTTATTTATTTCCCTTATTAATGTCTGAAGATGCCACACAGAAAGAACTCAGCTGACACAAGTTCATAATTCACACACATCTTGGATTGGCGAACTAAACATTGCAATAGATATCAACCATACAATAATTGTAACCTTTAATATATTTGATCAGTGCATTATGATTATTATTAATACAAATGTTCTCATTTCAGCATTTCTAAAGAACCGCATTTGTAGTGGCATCGAAATTAACGAGGTCCTTAAAATTTTAAAATATGTTTTCTAAGAATAAAGAATCTTTACTATGGTCCTGAACGCAGCATTACAAGCAACGGAACTTCCTGGTCTTCATCTTGCCACGCCCACTGCATTATGTTATTTTAACTAAACCTCAAAATGTCATTATTCTGAATTTATGAAGAGATTATGACCCCACAAATATTTATTTAGTACACAGCAGCCCTGAAGGAACAATAATACCGGAAAGGGGGAAAGCAATGGAAAACTGATCTGTCTTCCCATTGCAGTCAACTATAAACCTAAGCACTGCACTTGAAAGCATCTGCTCAGAATCATGATATTACTTTGGAATAAGTAATACATGACAAATTCCTTGAAGGCTGCATGTCACTACAAAATAAACATACTGCTGTTTATCATGACATCTGATTCTTGTAAAAACATAAGCCTTTTCTGTTATCTAAATGCAAAATATAAACAACAACAACAACAATACTCACATTCAGCGGTTTTATTTTATTTCTGGGCTCACATTGTTCCCCACAGAGACAGACCTCAGTGCTAAATTCACACAGCTTTGACTATGACAATGTTTCCTAGTTCTCAAGCCACTTCCCCTCAGACAGATTTTAATCACTTTGACACCGACACCAACACATACAAAACTTTGTCCCTTTAAATTACTGGAAGCATCGCAGTTATACTCCACTTGTAACCTTGTGGCCAATTTGCAGCCTCATTCATTAACTTACACATCTATCCATCAGTTTCCTTTTCCAACTTCTGTCCTGTGTACTACACTTTCCCTGTACCACATTTATGTGACATACATCATTTGTCCCTTTCCTGCTCATCTGACTATAGCTGTAAGAGAAGACTGAGGTACTCAGATGTCTGATTTGTTCCTCTGTCTGGATCAGAACTCTTCCTCTGCGTTCCGACAGCGGGACTGTTTGAGCAGGGTCAGACGAGCCAGCACCTCGGCCACCGACAGTTCTCCGTGGACTTTGTTGTCCCTCGTGCGCACATTGACGCTGTTAGTCATCTTCTCCTTCTCTCCGACCACTGCCAAGATACGAGAGAGGAAAAAAAAACACAACAGCTTGACATGGGCCAAGTCACACCACACACACACGTACAGCTACCATAACACATTCCTTGCTTTGTGCAACTGAATCCAACAACTGTGGGTGGGTAACCAGCTTGGAGGTCCATTAAACCAATTAGGAATGTTTATTTTGACTCACCAATATTCTGGTGAGTCTACTGACAACCCTGCAGTTAAATATGGACCAAAACAGTTTCCATTCACTACAGATCACATACAGTATTATTTGCATTCCAACTGATATATTTTTTTTTAAAAAAAACATAACACTGTTGTACATGTTACGCTTAAAGCCATGATAAAAGAAAAAAATATGTAAAATATACGTGATTTGTGGAAAATGAACTTAATCATGCTACATCACTGGTTGGATTTTTAAATTACATTTTTTATTTGCCTAATCTTCACTGATACCTCAAGTTTTGGCATGGTTCTTTACACTCACTCTTAAATTATGCACAGTACAACTATTGTGACAGTAACAAATGAAATGTACTCTTTAATAGATTGACTTTGTCAAGGAGAAAACATAAAAAAAAAAAAAAAAAAAAAAAAAAAAACCTCTTAAATCAGTGTTCAGTCAGTGCTTAGATCATTCCTTACCGAGAATGAAGTTATATTGGGCCAACTGAGCGTTGCGGATTTTTTTGTTTAAAAGACATCCAGAGTCCAGGTCAGCATCCGCCATGATACCAGCTTCAGTAAACTGTTTACAAACCTGACAGGCAGAAGTACCGTTTATTAATATATGGCTTAAGAGCATTAGAAGATTCTGAATGACACAATTTACTGTCAACGTTTATATGACTGTACTTAAATGTGGTTGAGTTGAGGGAAGTTGAAGATTTACCTTCTTGGCATATTCCTCACAGGAGGGGTTGACAGGCACTAACATCACCTGACGCGGAGAGATCCACAGAGGCCTGGTGGAAGGACAGACAAGCTACACTGAAACAACCTTCACAATAATAATAATAATAATAATACAAAGGTGTAAAGATGGATCTCTCAAATGCAAGAGCAACCAGAAAAACACCTCACCATTTTCCTGCGTAGTTCTCCGTTAGAATGGCAATCATTCTCTCAACCGAGCCCAAAATGGCACGATGAATGATTACTGGCCGGGCTTTGTCATCCCCGTCCTTCCTGTAAGACATCACGTAATGAAGCATATTAGAATTTCCTGGAAAATGTGGCCTACTGGCTATAGAGCTCAGATGCTGAAACACATCCATCCTCTTTGCTTTTCATATGTAAAACTAGGCTGATTGTATTAATACACAAAGCACGAATACCATTAACTCATTTACGTCCTGCCGTCTATTGATATATGGTGAGATGATAAATCAACTCCTCACCTGCCCAATGAGTTCAAATTTACATACAATCTTCACCTCTTTAGATACACATCTCTATGGATAGCTCTTATATAGGAGAGGATGAACATATTGTATAATCATTTCTGCAGTAAAGCACACAGACCCGGCGATGTTTTGATTTGGTGACTTACCCAACAAAGGTCAGGTTGAAGCGGATCGGCAGCTGGAAGTCCAGCTGAATGGTTGCACACTGGTGGTAACGTCCAATTGCATCTTTGATCTTAATGTCAATCTGCAACAGCACAGAAAGCGTTGGAGTCATTTTACAAATCTCGGAGAATTTTACCCGTTCTGCGTTTGGCAGGAAACGTCAGAAATGTACTGACCTTGGGTCCATAAAAAGCACCGTCTCCAGGGTTGAGTTTCCATGGCTCCCCAAACTCATTCAGGCTGTTCTCCAATTGCTGTCAAACATGAGGCATAGGTTAAAATATAATTTAAATCTAAATAACCAAAAAGAAATTACTGTGAAGCAAGACTTTATGTCAAACTGAAGTACACAATCAAGTACAGGACACACAGTCCAGTCCTTTGCACTGCCTAAAAGGACTTCTACATTTACTTTTTCCAGTGATGCCCTTATGCAGCTTTCAATGGGAAATAATAGAGATCAAGTCAAACTAATAAATGTCTTTTTTCTGACAGCACACCTCCTACAGATTCAAGGAAGTTCACAATGACTCACAGCTCTGATACTATGATCACACAGCGGGCAACCAGTGCCTTTCATTCACAGTGCCAACATTAGCATTTATTTGCTAAAAAGTAATCTGTGGCAAAACAGTGATTCATTTTCTGAAGACAAAGTCAGATCTTGCGCTGAAAACTCACCTAAATTAAGAGCGACAGCTGGGGCTAATTTTCTACCTTATGTTGTAACTGTGCAGTTTACCTTCTCAGCTTGGTTCCACACAGCAATGTCACCCAGGTACTTCTCTGGACGAGTGGAGAGGTGAAGCTGGAAGGAGAAGCCGAACACATCGTAAACACAGCGGAGGAAGTCCAGACAGCCCTTCATCTCTGACTCAATCTGTAGAAAAAGAAGATGATTCATTTAGGAGATGACGTTTAATAAGTACATAGTTGTTTGTCAAACAAAAAAAAAAAAACTTGTCCTTTTTCTGTCGAACCCTAGAATAATGCAGAAATTGTGGTCACCTGATCCATTGTGCAGAAAATGTGAGCATCATCCTGCTGGAAACGCCGCACTCTGGTCAGCCCAGTCAGTGTTCCTGACAGCTCGTTTCTGTGGAGGACCCCGAAATCTGCCAGCCTCAGAGGAAGCTCCCTCCATGAGCGAGGCCTGTGGCTGAACATCAAACTAGGGGACAACCAGAGGGCAAGAAAATCACACGGCTGTGATGCGACATAAAAAGATTCAAATTTGACTTACAACATTTGGGAAACAATTTGAGTTTGAGCTCTCTAAAATTTACCAGTGTCCTGGGCAGTTCATGGGCTTCAGTGCAAAGATGTCTTCCTCCACAGGGAATGAGAACATGTTTTCGCTGTAGTGTTGCCAGTGGCCAGATGTCTCCCACAGTTTGCTGTTATAGATGTTGGGAGAGGCTACTTCCTGGAAGCCTCTTCTCCAATACTCATCCTACAACAACAAAAACACCACAAACTAAAAACATGCCAGCTGGACTGCACAGGTACTTTGAGCTGAGCAGAATCATGACTTCTGAACGTCCGTTGAGATTTTCAGCAGCCAACAGTAAAGAGACTTGTGTAACTTTAATGGTGAAACAAGAAACTGACAGACAGATTATGCTTTTTTTCAGCTTTTCCTGATTAAATACAGTATATCAGAAGAGAAGATCTATAAAACCTGAATGCGCTGAGTGACAGTTGACCCTATTTACATCCTTTGCAGTTACAAGGAGGCAGCCTCCAGTACCCCTAAATGTAAGCAAGGTTCCCCGCATAGCGATACATATCAGATGGAAATGCATAACTGGGCTGTTTTTTTGGGTTTTTTTTTAAACACAGTGAAGTGATAATGATCTTGCACCGTTTCTGTGCAATGCATGTGGTCTTTTTGGCTTGGTTCAGTGTGTTACTGGATGCTGTGAAACTCTTCAAGTTGTAAACATACAAATATGTCTCAGGGACGAGTTCCTGTACAGACACTAAACTTTGCAAAAAAAGAGTTCATCTAAAACCTTTGCACAACTCCGGACAAAACCACAGCCTGCACTTCTCGAGCCATGACTCAACCTAATTATCAAATGTGGAAATTTGGTGGCTTTCCAAACACAATGACTTTATTTTTAAATCATTAGACTGCATTCAAATGATCGTTCCATGAGGCCAGTTGGACAAACGACAAGCTCATTGGACTACAATCTGCAAATCTTGACATTTTGTGGTGTGACACTTCTGACTTTTTAAATATTTAGTTTGTGCAATAATGTTAACTAGGAAACTGGAAAAAAAAAAAATTCAAGCCCTAATTCAGACCATGTACAGCAGACCAGGCTGTTCAATGCTGTTCCGAGGCTGAATTTGAACTAACTAAACTATTCACTGTCACTCTCACAGCTTATCTTTGAGCTCCTTGGCGATTGCATGTTCTGCAAAAGTTAACAGTTGGTGATTTGCATGTCAATGAGCCAGCAATCACAACAAGTACACTTGAAAATGTAAAACATAGCCTAAAACCCACAGACACAGGTTGAAAGTGTTTTTTCAAGTACCGTATTTGTTTTTCAGAATCTGTGCAGCTATTCATATATTTTTAAACTACAAACGACATCAGGTTGATGGTACCAAAAAAAATAAAATAAATCAGAGCCTCTAAAAGAAGGCAGCATCCTTATCTCAAGGCGTCTACAATTTGAATCGGGCAAAAATGTATTTATTTTTTTTACTTCTTGAGACCAGTCTTACCCTGATGAACTCGGTGAGTGTGTTATAGATGTAGGCTCCCCGTGGCATGAAGAAACAACTGCCAGGACTCAGATCATGAAAGAAGAACAGCTCCTGATCCTGTAAAAGCAGAAGAACAAGAACTTTTGAAATGGCTTCACATATCCTTATTATATAAAAAATATAACCAGCAAGAAATTCCTCTACAGACAGACACACACACACAAAAGTGTTTTTGTGTCTTGTATCCAGATGTCACTGAACTGCATCTTAAGGAAAATGTGCTTTTCGTAACACGCTGTGCAAACAAGGGGGGTTGCGTGAGATCACACCATAGAGCACCATCTTTAAAGCAACATGCCACTTTTGTCACCTCACGCCAACTGTCTTCAACAGCATATATCTTGACACTTGCATGTAATATGGAACCGTGTTGTAACCAGTGCGGATTGAGGTGCTGCCATCTGTCCTCTCCCATGCTGGCTGAACCAGCTGGGGCGCTCAGATGACTCACAGTTTGTCCCAAATGTGCCAATACGAAGAAACACAGTGCCCTCAGCTGGTATAAAGCAACAACAGACGAGTAACTATGGTTCCCATGTTCATGCATGTTTGGTAATAGAAAGCTGCCCGTTGCCTTTAAATTTTGCAGTTCACATTTGGAGACCATGCTCTTGATCCAGTTTCACCACATGTATACAACCACAAGCGAGGAAAGACTCCAACAAGAACCTCAAAAGAGATGCGTCAGCCATGACATCATACAGTTATGAATCAAAATTCACTTTGTACTGAGCTTCTTATTCCAGTTTTTAAGCTAGCGGGGTGGGCTCAAACATGACTTCCTACAGTGACTCACTTTGCCAATCTTGCGATGGTCTCTATTCTTGGCCTCCTCCTGAAAACGTTCCCAATCCTTCAGCATCTTTGAATCTGGGAAGGAAATCCCATAGATCCTCTGTAGTGTCTCCATGTCGGAGCGACCCTCCCAGTAGGTAGACGAGTTCTGATTGTAGAGGTAGAAGAATATATCTTAGTTTATAGAATATTAAGTCATTTAACTCACTCATAGATAAAAATGGAGCTGGGTGATGACTCCTTAAAATGCTTACATTTCTTGTTAAGGAATTGACAAAATGACAATTATTTGAGGACAGCATAGATTGATTCGAACCTTGTGTGTCTCTTTCACATACCTTATAGATCTTCATGGCTTTGATCTTGCCTGTATGTCTTACATGAGGACCCCTGCACAGGTCGATCAAGGGCCCGCATCTAACCAACAGATTACAAAGATTAAAAAAAAAAAAAATGTCTTGAAATCCAGTTGATATTTCTTGCCAATAAAACATAATTACATCAATATAGCCGACTAACCTGTAGACAGTGGTAGTGGGGGTGGTGACTTTTTCATTCAGAATACGACACTTGAATTTGTTGTACTGGAAAGTAAAACATGCTTTGGGTCAGTTATTCCCTGTAGCTCAAAGTTTGTTGTCTTGATTTAAAGATTTCATTGTGTTTTTGCCTGGTTACATACATGAAAACAATGCAAATAACAATAGGTACAGAAAAATAGACAGTGCCCATTTCTGACATTTGTGAGTGAAAACAGTTTGTGGAAAAAGAAACGACGGACAATTGTTTTTTTCAATACAAGCAAAGGATCCCAAGCTGACTGTATGTAACCGGCTTTCTTTTACCTTAAACATTTTCAGCAGTGTCTCCTTGCTGACCTCCAGCCTCTCGAAGGGCTGTTTTTCCTTCACCACACCCTTACATAAAGTCTCCAAGTCCCCAAACTCAGTACTGGACACTCCCCTGGAAAGCAGGAAATGTGTTCAGTTAATTAAGTTTTTGTAATGATGTAATCATGCTCTGTTTTGACATGGTGTTTCAACATAGTATGTTTTAAAAAAATAAATAAATCAGCCATCACAGCGGAGTCAAAAGGTCGTGAAATCGATGACAGAAAGTGTAATGTTTGGCAGTATCAATACTTGCTCACGTTTGACCATCCAGGAACATGTCGTAATAGAAGCCGTTCTCTATGGGGGGTCCATAACATAAACATCCTCCATAAAAGCGCTCCATTGCCTCCCCCAAGATGTGAGCACTAGAGTGCCAGTACACCTAGGATGGTATAAGATGAAGATATATTACCTCTTTAAAAAAAAAAAAACTAAACATACAGACAAAAGAGGAGCTTTACTTTAACATTTTCATTTCTTTACATAATTATAGTGTGGAGTCAATAGTAGGACTGCATGATAATGAAGAAAAATGCATGTAAGATAACAATAATTAAAAGGTTTGGCCAAAGTTGAAGATGATGTGAAGTGCATAAATATCACAGTACAGCACAACATAATCTTTGTAGCCACTAGCAACATAAGAACTGCAGTAGAAAAAAATGTTTTTGACCATCTCATTAATAAATAATTGATAATCCTGTGCACTCACAGTCTGAGCGTCCTCATTGTCAAAGCGCAGGATCTCTAGAGAGCAGTCCTGCTCGAGAGGTCTGTCCAAATCCCAGAGCTCCCCACTGACCCGAGAAATCACTGCATTGTCAGCAAGGCCCTGGCTGAAAAATCCAGCACAAGATGGATAGTGTGATGTTATACATTATAAAAGGAAAGCAAACATTAGGAACAGTATTAGGGAATTGCCTAGTACTCCAAAGCTTGTGTAGATTTACAGTATTTTAACACTGTTTCCCATGCAGGTGACTAACCTGATGTCACAGGCCAGTTGGTACGGAGTAGTAACCCAAGCTTTGCCCATCACCTTACGCCCGTCTGGCAGCTCCACCGTAATGGGCTTGCTGTTTGCGGCTTTCTCAGCCAGGAGGGCATCATTCTCCCTCTTCAGCTCCTCGTAGAGGCTGAGGCGCTCTGTGATGTATCCAGGCCAAGGCTTCTGCTACACAGGAAAAACAAAACCCGCAATCACAGTCAACAAATGTCCAATATGATGCCAAATTCTTTTGTGACACTTCAAGCGTCACCCGTTTTTAATGTCATTTATATTCTCAAGTTCTGCGAGAGGCCATGATCATACAGAAATTATTTAGCAATGCCCTGTGCTTGTTTTAATAGTCACCTCTTTCAGACCTCCATCTCCATGTCCCTTATCCTGCTTCTTCTCCTTGTTCCTGTCACCTGGTTTGGTAACCGGGGCTGCCACCTGTAAGACAGGTGTGTCAGACAGGGATGTGTCTGTACACTTACAACCTCTTGAATTATCACTAATCCACTCTTACCCACAATATCAGCTTGCTATTATGTCAGTGGACAAGTTCGCTATTCAAAGCTCACATACTGGCTATTTCTGGAAATGGGGGGCATTAGATTGTCACGTACTCCCGCGTCATATTTCAGATTGGTTCACATCTCCTGGACCATTGCTCACCAATACCTTTTTATCCGCTCGGTTGTTTGTCTGTTGTTTGCCGGTGTTGTTCTCCGGAGCTCTGCTGCCACACTTGGCTCCTTGCTGCCCCTTGCCATGCGCCTCCTCCTTCGGTTTCAGCTCCGCCTGCAGACCCCGGCGGAGGTGCAGCAGTCGGTATTTGAGCTTCTCATTCTCCGTCCTCAGGGTCTCCAGCTCCGGGGTGATAACAGCAGCACTGGCGGCGTCTAGACCACCTTGGCTCAGTCCATCTCGAAGAGCCGAAATTTCGCCGGTGAGGAGCCGGATTTGCTCCTCCTGAGCTGCCAAGCGTGCGGCCAAGCACTCCGCCATCTTTAAATGACCACCATAGCCACAATGACAGCTGACTTCCGGGGGGGATTTGCAACAAATATTTAACGCAAATTATAAAAAATAAATAACCAGGGTAAAAAAAAAACAAACAAACAAAAAAAACAACAACAAAACAATACTAATAATTTTAATGTGAATTTATATGTATGTGCCATACCTGCTTTATAGGATAGCATTTATAGGATAATCTTATAAATATGTTAGTTATTTAGTCAAAATAATGAATTATTATTATTATCAAGGCTATGAACAAAATAACATTTGAGGTCTGCGTCGTTTGCTGAATAGCTCTTATTTATTTAATAAATAGATCTAAATAACTGTTTCAGTGGCTGATGTGCAAGCGTCGCAGCTGCAGTACCGCAGCACAGACACTAGGTGGCACTAACCTGTTTTCTAATCAGTTTTTATACATGTCGACGTCAGCGGATCACTGCAGTCAAGTGTGCAGCCAACAGCAATGTAAACATTAACTTGTCATTCATGTCCTGTGGATTTATTAGCCTATAGGTAAGTCAGCAGTTTCCATATTATATTATTTTTAATGAACGCAGAACAGTCTAACTAACAGTTATTTCAGTATTATTACATATTATTACATACCAGCTAACGTTAACTCTCTAGCTAGCAAGAACTTAAGTGGCTAAAACAAATTCAGTTCAATAAACTGGCAGTTTACAACTTTCCTGCTTATCGAGGAAGATAAATGCTTGTCACAACATGGTTTAAGAACCTGTGTGAAATTCGTCGTGTATTCAGGACACACTAAGCGACAGTAGCAATAAACTAATTCATGTAATTTGTTTGTTGTTAGTGGCAGACACACTGTACAATATAATGGACCCTTACTGTCTCTGCCAGGACCAAGGTTAACATTATTATTCTGCAGCAGAACCTGACCTCTGACCTCACTGTGGAAAGCTTAAGATCAGGCCAATTACTAGAAATCATTTTGATATTATTGACACGTTGCAGCCCAGACCTCCTTGAGAAATTTTGATGCTGTTGTCAGCATGGCTTCGTCATCCAGCTTTGCCCCTCCAAAACTGGCTGACTTCATCCTCACTGAGCGCCTGGGCAGTGGTACCTATGCTACAGTCTACAAAGCCTACAGGAAGGTGAGTTTATGGAGGTGATGGGAGAAACATCACACAAGTCAAAAAATAACTGCAACATTCATGTTTCTATTCAGACCAAAAAGGTGGTGATCTTCCCTGTACTGTACTGCACCTGCACATTTACTAAAATATGATATTTCAATGAATGTGAAAGTTATTAGCCATTACTCAAAGTGCTTTCTGCTTTTGCTTTGCCCCATTGAGTACATTTGCAGTAATCACAGACAGACATTGGTTTTTCAAAGATCATTATAGTTCTGTTGTCAAAAGTGAAAGTAAAAATTGAAGTCAATGTTTCAGGGGGACAGCCGAGAGGCGGTTGCGGTCAAGGTAGTTGGGAAGAAGACTCTAAACAGGGCATCTACAGAGAACCTGCTCACAGAGATTGAAATACTCAAGACTGTGCGTCACCCTCATATAGTCCAGCTAAAAGACTTTCTGGTAAGTTTCATCTATAGTTTTTTAGATCAGTTTAATATAAGGTATGTAATTGGGAATTGAACATAATATGTTTTTCTAGTCCATAAGATATGATGACTATGCCCTGTATTTTTAAATAATGGTGGGCACCAAACTGTGAAGGCTACTGGTGCATTGCACAAGAGGAAGCTTATATTGACCTAGTAGAGAAAGCTTTGGAACAAACCAACAATATTTAATTTGAGCCTTCTTTTTTTTTTAACATCTGAATTCGTCTCTTCTCATGTTCCTTCATCAGTGGGATGCTGAAAACATTTATCTGATCCTGGAATGGTGTTCTGGAGGAGATCTTTCCCGCTTCATTCGCAGTCGCAGGATCTTACCTGAGAGAGTGGCCCGGCGTTTCCTGCAGCAGATGGGTGTGTCATTGCCAGACCTGGTTAAAGCCTGTTTTCAAATATCTACTTGTTTACTTTGATGTTAATAGGTAGGCGACACTCTTATCAAAACAAAGATTTACAATAGACTAAATTATAGAACTGGTAGTCAGGCATGTTTGTGCTTCCAAGTTTTGAGGCCAGTATATTAAAAAATGACCATGTCAGCATTGGTTACATGTCAACAACTTCATTCTTTATTTAGTATTTTATGAATTTTGATACTTTTCCAGTTATGTATACCTGTAAATTATTTGGAAACATTTGTAGAAACCCACTGGGTACCTAGCTACCTAGGTCTACCTAGGCCAATATTTAGTTTTTCTCATTTTGTATGTATATACTGGTTTCTGCACACAGCCTGTGCCCTCCAGTTTCTTCATGACCGAAACATCTCACACCTGGACTTGAAACCACAGAATATCCTGCTTAGCGGTTCTGTCCTCAAACTGGCAGGTAATTTCATGCAAACACACAGCAGCATGTGAACACACACGGATTTGCATGTGATTGAGATCATTTTATGACAAAGAAAGAAAAGAAAAACTGAGTCACTGTCTTACAATTGTGGTGCCAGCTCTGCAGGACAAGAAAGTGACTTTTTTGTTACACAGACTACATTATTACTTATTTTTTATATATTAAGGCTTCTTAAACTGTACTGAGACACTAGCTTGTGCACTTTGATTTCTTGTCAGATTTTGGCTTTGCCCAGTACATGTCACCATGGGATGAGCAGAGTGTCCTGAGAGGTTCTCCTCTTTACATGGCTCCTGAGATGGTGTGCCGACGGCAATATGACTCCAGGGTGGATCTCTGGTCAGTAGGAGTCATTCTCTATGGTAAGTACTATGCTGCTTACTATGTACTACAGTGTTTTCTTTTCATTTGAATGTGGAATACCCTCAACATGACACGACCTACAGAATGCTTCAGGTGATCTGCTAGGCTGGATCAAAATTGGACTGGACTTCTGTACTTGCAGGCTTGTGTGTAGTTTTTTTTTAGTTAGTTTTGATCCTGGATTTGATATGTGAGTTTACTGATATAGTGAGGTTTATCTTGCACAAATTGCTAACATCAATTTGATTTGGTGTTAAAATAGCACATCCTCAATTTAGTTTTCGTTTTAAGTACTCTGTAATGGCTGCATATTATTAATTTGTAATAATCTACTCAACATTGTTTTTATGTAATTAGAGGCTCTGTTTGGACGTGCACCGTTCGCATCAAGGTCTTATGCTGAATTGGAGGAGAAGATCCGGAGTAACCAGCCTATTGAGGTGAATGTTGAGCAGTAAATGAGCTCCTCATTAGCGAATGTGCTGGACTGAGACAGTCAGCGATCATCCTGAAAAATATGAATAATTCACTGCTTGCACTGGTGCTCTAAAACAGAGCTACATTGTGCTATATATTATGGTGCATGCATGTATTATGCAAATGACAAAGGTGAGGTCTAATAACAGTGAAAACCTGTGGAAGAGCATAATGAATCATTTTCACAGAAAGTGCTGCACTGTTACCAAAGCAAAAGCCTGAATTGGAGGTTTTTCTAACTCTATTTGTGAATTAATTTGTGATTACATATTAAACCACTAGGTGGCATGCTTTCACAATATACATATTATAATATACTCCTTGTCCTCTCAAACATGACAGGCAGTGGAGGCACTCAGCTTAAAAAAGAACTTCAATTCAATTCAGTTGTGATTTACTGAGAAAAAACAATATGCAAATGTTTCATTTATAACTCATTCCTTCTAACGATGTATTGTAATTTGCTGTGACATTTAAATTTTTAATTGGATTTTTAAATATGTTGAACAAGAGTCTCTATCTACTTGTTTTTAATATGTCAGAGAGAAATAATAACTGAATGTTGGCAATAGTTGTGTCCTGATTTGCCTACTGCATACACAAAACACATTTTTATTACCATTTGTATCAATTAAAGAAGGAAACTGCACTTTAAATGATGGAAGGCTTTCAAAACACTTGCATTCTTGTGTCAAACTAATGGATTGCATTAGCATATGGTCAATTACACAAGGATTCACGTACAGAGTTTTAAGGTCATCTTTTGATGAAAAGTAGTGATGTGAGACTAGAAGGTCTTTGGCAACAATCTGCTGTCCTTTCCACTGGATTGTCATGTGGATTGAGTGCAACATAATAAGGTCGTGTTTTGTGCATCAGCTCCCTCAAGGGGCCAGGGTATCCAAGGACTGCAGGGACCTTCTGTTGCGGCTGCTGGAGAGAAATCCAGATGCCCGGATCACCTTTGCAGAGTTTTTCACCCACCCCTTTGTGGATTTGGAGCACATGCCAAGTGGAGAGAGCCTAGGGAAAGCGGTAAGAGAATAAGAAGAGGAGAATATGTTCTGGCGTGTGTGTTTCTACTCTAGATGACCATGAATAATGTGCGTGTGATTGACTGAGCATATGTACACATGTGCTTATTGGAAGTGTTCATGCCTACATCACATGTGCGTTCACGTATGACTGCACGCATGCATAAGCAATAGAGAGCTGCAGAAATTCAGCATTCGGTGATGCCAGTTCCTGTTTCCTCTTTTCAGAAAGCGCTGGTCCTGCAGGCCGTTCAGAAGGACCAGGAGGGTGAGAGGACCGCTGCTCTGTCTCTTTACTGCAGTGCCCTTGAGCACTTTGTCCCCGCTATTCACTGTAAGAGCAACAACCATATCTCATATCCTGTCTGTGGCTTAAGTCCTTCAACCATGAACTGTCTTCGTTCAACCACAATAAACTAGCAAAGTAAACTCAATAAATGTAAAACCAAAACACGTCTCTCTCTTCCCCCCTCCAGACGAGACAGACCGACAACGTAAAGATGCCCTGAGGCAGAAGGTAGGCCTGAAAACATTCCCTCCATTCACATTTGCTTCTCTATTTTCAAGTGGTCCTTTTTGTAAGACTCTAGTGGCTTTCACTCGGTATGAATTCTCTATGAATACCATATGTTGTGCATGGAGAGCATATGGCGCGGTTGACGTGATTAAGTTAAGTCAATGTAAGAGGACTTCCCGCAGGTCAGCCAGTATGTGTCCAGAGCCGAGGAGCTGAAAGCCCTGGTAGCCTCAGACAACAGACAGAGCTTTGAAGAGGCCCGGACCTCAAGGGATATCCTCAGAGGTAAAAAAAAACCCCCAGCTTAGTGTAGAAGTAGCACCACTGTGTGCAGGTATTAGGCTCGTCTTGTCAGGAGCTGTATGACAGGACAACTTGACAGTGTGTCAGTGTATTTATTTATTTTTAATGTTAATGTCAAGAGTAAAAATTCTGTATTTCATGAATCAGGTCATAAAATGCCACCTCTAACACAACAACAACAACACACATTAGAAAGACACTTGAAGACACTTTTTTTGTCTGATCTTTATGCTCCACAAAGCCAGAAATCTCTAATTCTAATGGATTTTGGTCCGACATAAACACTTCAAGTTTCATTATGTAATCAGGATTCAGGAGATTTGTTCCCCTATAATCATTATCCCTGGTATAGGTGTGTACCGTACGTGAATTTCCATATGAGTAAAAAGACTGTATACAAGAAGGCAAATATTTCTGCCTTGATTATTGTAGATGTTTCAGTTACTAGAAATAAACAATAATTATGTTTTTCTTTAATGAAACCTACCCCAATCCTTTTTCTTCTGCCCCAGAGGTGAGGGCTGACCCTCACCTCTGGGGCAGTGGCTGCCCTGGGTGTGACAGAGATGTGCTCAAGGACACTTCTGCTCAACTGTCATATATTATGAAATCTTTAAAAAAAATCACTTCTCATCTCACGTCCATAATGCCTGAATTTTAAGACACTGCTTGTGAAATGCCTATTGTACAGCTCTGCACATTTCTGATGCTTATTTTGCATTTAGATTGATATAGTAGTACTCAGAGTAGTGTTTTCCTTTTCATTCTACTACAGAAATGTCACGAGACCAACCACGGCTGCTGGCTGCTCTGGAGATGGCCTCTGCTGCCATTGCTAAGGTCAGATTGGGCTACTGCTGGAAGCCACTGAGACACATAAAGGCTGGGTGGAAAAAAACAATGAAACTAGCAGGATACAAACCCACCCCTCTTACATAGATTACTTTCCAAACCACATCTGTTAAAATCACTGGTGAACCAAAAACTATTTTGCAGTTTTGCTTGTCTGATGTCGTGTTAGTCATGCAAACTTTAACATATTTGTGGGTGTCTGCTGTTAACAGACAAAAATGATTACGAGTGAACAAGAATGAATTAACAAATATAGCAATGCTAACAGATTTAGTATAATAAATTGCGGGTTGTGGTAGTCAGATGTAAAGCAATGTGTTGCCTTTCTGTCAACCTTCCTTTATAGGAGGAGAGCGGACTGGATGATCATGAGGCCCTGGATGTGTATCAACAGTGCTTAGGAGAACTCCTATTGGCACTAGCAGGTAGACAAACGCCATTCCTTCCATACAAAATAGCTTTATCCATTTATCCTGTCCTTTGCTCAAGGACACCTTGGCAGTAGTTTGTGACTGAAGAAGAAATTCAAACCTGTTTGTTATTAGAGAAATGGAATAAGAGAGAGTTTGGGAACTTAGGAAACTTCTTTTCGAAAGACAGATGAGCCACATAAAGTGTAGAGCGTGTGTACAATGGACAGACCAGGAGATTAATTCATTTAGAGTTGAGTAGAGCCAGACATGTGAAGAGATGGCTGGAGAAAATGAAAAACTTCAGGAGAGGGAGACAGTAGAGATAAAACTATACTTTAAGAGAGACTTGGCTAGAAAGAGAAATAGATATTTGGAGAGATGGATATTAAAACACTCTCAGAAAGTCTCAGTGAGATAGAAGATAACTTGGCAGAAAGTGAGTTTGAGTAAAAGAGAAAGAAAGAGAGGGACACTTAATAAGTCACAGACAAACAGACAGAGGGACTACAGAAGAGACTTTAGTAACTCTGTCTGTGGCCTGCCGTTCCATTAGGCTGGGCTCATGAGCTCATCTGGGAGATCGGCCTAATGGAAGAGGTGGGATAGAGTGATCCAGATGTGGCTTTGAGCCGGGATGAGACCTGGTGCCAGCGCCCTGTGTGTGGTATAAGAACCCTGCCATCTGCTTCCCATTCAGACAGCACACTTCATATCTCTGTGTTATTACACACTGGAAACAAATAAAAACTATTATCTCTCAAATAGAGGAGCGCTCTAATTATCTCGTCAGTGCTTTCTAGGATTCGATTGTTGTTAGTTTTGGTTGGTTGTTTTTACTATTTCTTTTCAAAAAAATACAAATATGTTTCATCAGAGCAAAACCTAAATGCCTCTTTTAGGTGGTTTAGCAGCTCTTCATGGTGGATGACTGACCACATTTAATTACATGCATGATCCCCTAGCTGCTTTGTAAGGTTTCTGACCTGTAGTGAAAGAAATACTTTACAAAAACACAGCTGAGGAGCATGTTACGCAGAAGCTTCATCTTGTCAGTAGATCGGTAACATATGATATATTGGTCCACCACCACCCTCATGCCACTCCAACCAGCATCTGTCAACAGTGCCTGGGAGCCTGGTTGTGTGGCATAGCAGTTACTACAAGGAGGATTGTGAGGAGAAAACATTGGTTCTTTCTTTGGCTAAGAGCTCTTTGTTGTACAGCTTCCCAACATGCCTGGCCACCATGGATTCCTCCTCCTCCTTCTCTTCCTCCCCGTCCTCTCTCAGCATTTGCTGTCACTCTCCCCCTCCAGGATGACTGATTGTGAAAACACTGGCCTACATTAGAAAAGTCTACATGCTAGCGAAATCCAATCTAGTAGTTGACCTCTTCTTGAACAAACAAGGTGATTAGGTAGTGGACTCTCTCTCTTGCTTTCCTCTATTCATTATTCTCTGTTTCTTTTTTTTCTCTCCCTCTCTCTCGGTGAGCCAGCCGAGCCCCATGGCCGCAGGAGAGAGCTGCTCCACAGTGAGGTGAGTCGGCATGGAGGGGCTTCTGGTTGACTGCTCATGGTAGAAACCACTATATATGTCACCTCCATCGAGCCCTCGGCTGATCACCTAGCTCTGAAAGAACAGTAGTCGCTCAATCACATGACCGATGAGCCTTCCTCCTATAGTCACATGTGCATGTTTTCTGTGGTAAAACCCAAATAATGTAATCCATCATCTATATTACTTTTTCATACACATAGATCACTGTCCACTTTATAATTGGATACTTAAAGCGGCTATAATACTAGTTTTATTTGAACAATGGATCACATGACTTGTATGTGAAAGGAGCCACACGTAGTGAGACAATAAAGACTCATCACCTGACTCTGCAGTTCCCCTCTGCCAACTGTACGCCACCTACTTAGAACAAACGGATGACAAACAAAGTCAGCGAACTGGCTGTTGAACAAAGTGTCTGATTGTGAAACGTTTAACAGGAGTTGATCAAGACAAAAAACAGAGCTAAAAGGAGAGTGAATTCATCACGGAGCCAGAAACATGACTCCCAATGAAATGTAAATACAACTCTGTGTCTGTTACACGTGTAAATAGGCAACTTCAGGTGTCACTGTCATTAATAGAGTCATCTTAGTTGAATTAAAGTTGATATTGACGTTAACAGACAAATATATCTTGAAAGAAAATAATAGTATGTGATGATCATTACAAAAATTTTAGTACATACATTTTATTGTATTCAAATCGGTGTGAAATCGTTTTTTTTTATTTATTGCACCAATAAGAAGTTTCCTGTAGGAGACATGGATCCCTTTAGGCATCAACCCGAACATACTGGAATAAACTCTAAATTTTGATGGTCCAGTAAATTTGCTGGCTGTAACATCTGAAAATCAAGACCCTGAATCCGAGCATTGATATTGTAGTTTGACACACATGCAAAAGCTTTGTGCGTGTCTGCCATAAATACGCTTTTGTTTTTGTGCATTGTTTAGCCAGCAACTGAGCCAACAACAGACAACAGTATTTCACAACCCAAAGCGGGGGAGGGGGGTTTAAGTGGGCCTCATAGACCTCCCCATTTGAAGTTTTATGGGTGCTTGTTTTAAGTAAATTCAGATGCGGCTTTAATAATCTAACGCAGGATTAGGGAGGCGGGGGTGGAGGATTAGATGGAAAGCATATGTGTATGTGAGAACCCAAAAGAGGCAACACATGGTGCCATCACTGGCCTCCATGTGCGTTCATATCTACTGTAGAGCACACTTTAGCCTTTCCAAAGCTGCACTTCTATATCCTGGCTTCTCATATGTAATCTGTCGAGTAGATGCTGAACATGCGTAAGGTCCTGTTGTCCTGTGGCCTGTGTTTAAGTACGCGCACTGTAAAACTCAAGTCAACGAGTTATCAGTATGTCCCATGTACTGTCCTCACCGATGCAGATTTCTTCCGCATTTATTGTACTCCGTGATTAAAGGATTGTGATTAAAGCGCTGTGGCTATGTAAGGTTGGGGTCAGGGCGGGATACTAAAAACCTGTGGTCACAACGATCCTTTGCTGCAACAGATTGGTGTTTCTAAGGGAAGCCATCAGATTAGGTCCCCTCATTATGACCCCTGCATATGTTACTGCACTTATACCCTTGCTTTATGCTGTGACATAGTAATAACACAACCAGGTATGAGGTGCAGCCAAGAATCTTGATGATCCTTAGACTGATTACCACATTAAAGAGCACCCTCAAGCATATGATGACAGCATTTACTACTTGCACATGTGTACCATATGAAATGTTTTCTTAAAAATCCTTAAAGGGCTACTCTCAGCATTGCATTTCCATAAAATTGAAGGACTGGTAGTACATGTCTTTCAAACATGATGTCCAGCAGAACACCAGAGATGACACCATTCACCGCAGTTTATAGCAAACATGCGAAAGTAAAGAAAAGCAGTGATTGTATACTAGAACCACTGAAATGAAATATAACATCAGCAACAGTGTTTTTGGTGCACACATTTTTATTTCGTACGAGTATGTTTCATCATATTCACCATTTTGAATGTCTAGTTTTCAAATCAGTTCATGAACCTTTATTGGCACTCATGTTGTCAAAACATCAGTAGAAAACATATTGCCAACACATATGAGAAGAAAAGCAAACACATATTTGAAATGTAAAATGTAATTTAACCAGTTGATATGAATTCTATTTCTGTCACCAGATTAAAAGCCTCATGACCAGAGCTGAATACCTCAAAAAACATATCAAGGTGAGCATGCTTTCCTTTCAAGTATTCGACTGAAGGATGCACATCTCCAAACTGTATAAGAGTCTTCTGAGTAAACACAATATATTTTCTCTTAAAACTTCCCTTTGGTAGTTACATCATCTTAAAGTCCTTATATCTGTATTTATACGTAGATGTTGTTTGCTTATTACACTTGGATGTTTACTAGTATGTGTTTATATTTCAGATGCAGGAGACTCAGAGGGATGTATCTCTGGATCGAGAACCTCTCACGGACTCTGTTAGAAGCTGTGAGTTTGCTTTGCCGTGTTGCGTAAGCTGTTCCTCTGGTCATGAGAGTGTGTTTTGTAGAACCTTGCAGCCACGCTGATAAGTGAATATATACAAAGGTCTTGTGTGGGAGGGTTGTGTGAGGAATGGCTGTCTTAAGTTGTAATGAAATGTCTTCCCAGTGAAGGTTTTTCCACTAGTAAAATATGAGCCATTCTCTTGCTGTGTCGGCCACCCCGCAGGACTGTCTGGCTCTTTGATTTCATTTCAGTGCAGCCCTGAGCCGCTCTGTCCTCTGCCCTCTTGTAAAGTCTACCTTGTGAAAGTAAAACTTGGTGCTAGCAAAGAGCAACTCTCTTAACACACAAACATGTTAACTGGCCATTTATATATTTTAAGAATCTGTGTACATTTAGTATGTATCAAAGCTAATCAATGTGACATTTAAAGATTTAAACTACATAAAAAGCAGCAAGTGGTAATATTAAATTGCATTTTCTAGCTGTACACCAATATAGTCTTTCTACTGAACCAAATAAAAAAAGCTGTTTATTATTAATATAAGTTACTTTATAATATACTTCAACTTCCCTAGCTGCAGCCTGTATACACATACTCTAAACCCCAGTATTTTCAGGTCCCTGCTCCTAGATGGATAGTGGATACCTAAAGGCTAGACAATATCCTGTTCTCAGCAAGAAATTCCTGGGGAATTATGGATAAAAAAAAATGGGGGTGGGGGGGGGAAGTGCACCAATGACTGTAGAAGCTGCTCGAGTTTCATGAAGAACGTGGCTTCTTCTTCTTCTGCTGCTGTTATTTTAATAAAACCCTGCCACGGTCAGCCGTACTAGCTGGCACTGATCCAACAGCAGCTGTACACGAGAGGGCCACAGCAACGCCCAGGTCTGTCTGGTGACCTTAGACTACACCAAAACAAGCTACGAAGTTTTGCTAAGAACCATTACACTGTAACCATGTACCTGTAACCGCATTTACATTGTAGATATAAAGCTGCAGGATGTGTTTCAGTGTCCTGCTTAACAAAATGTCCCCCCTAAGTCCCGACATCACCTCCCTCATCAGCATAACAGGCCTGAATGCAAGAACACAAGAGCTCAAATTAATAGGCCGAAGTATTTCTGTGGCAGGTAACGTGATGCTCGTACTTTATATGTATTTCATATTAGACCTGCAACGATTGTTCGATTAGTCAACTTTTTTAAAAGACAAAATGTCAAAACTTTCACCGTTTTCAGGCATTTTATAGACCAAACAGATAATCGTGAAATTAATTGAGAACAGATTAATCGATAATGAAAATAATTTGATGAGAATATATCAACTGAACATAGAGAGGATTTAGGTGTAGTGGTACTTTGCAAATGTTTTCTTACCCTCATTATTGCAATAACTCACAATGACCAAAGGGGGGAGTTCACATATACCACATGCTGTTGGATGAGATTTAGCAGGAGGCCAGTAAATAAACATTTATTATGTTGAGAGGTAGAAAAAAGGAGACAACAGACGAAGTTGTACATCATAATAAGGAAGGTTTACAAGTTCACATGAATTCTACTGAAATTTTTAATTGATGTCCAGACATTCACATAATTAAGTTCTTATCTTTGGGTTTTAAAACATATCGTGAAAAATGTCACATGGACATAAAAAAAATGGAAATTCCAACAGTGTGTTTGGTTACTGTACCATGGAGTTGTCTCAACTTTAATATTTAATATATTGTAGGAAATTGTAAATAGGAATTGTATTTCTCAAAGACCGAAAGCTAACCCACATCAATCATTTCTGTCTTTTTCAGCTTGCTGTTTGCAGTAAGCTCGGCGGCTCTAATGGGACCCAGCAGGAACACCACACAGAGCCTGCCTGTTCATACACAGAGTCAAACCTCCACCTGACCAGGTTTCAGCCCCGGCCAAATCAAACCTGTATGACACCTCACCCTAACCAACTGAACACGCTGTCCGGGTGGGAAAGTGCAGTCTCCAGCCAAATGTAGCCAATGTCTTGGTTGTTGCTGGAACGAGTCAAAGCAGTTAAGTTGTTGTAAGCAACTGGACTTTTTTTTTTACTTTGAGCTTGAAGGAGGAAAGTCCAGTTGCTTACAGCTTAACTGCTACAATGACCTGGATGAGTGAGAATCTACACAGACACTTGTTGCTTCAACGTTTTCCTATCAGATGATTTGGCAGGTAGATGTGTTTATCGGGATTGAGGGAAAAAAATATTGGCTGGTAAAATACTGAAAGAATTAAATTTATTTTTATTTTGATTTGCACACCAGTGAATGTGAAAATGAGTTCCCTGCTCTTTACACTGTGTTGTTGCACTGCTTAGCCTCAAATCCCTCCTCCTGACACGCTATTGATATGTAAATGCTGGACAGCTTGTATGACAATACCACACTGTCATGGTAAACGAGTTAAACCGAGACATTTCTAGGACATTCACAGTTATTTGCAGCACACCTAAAAAACTGTGAACAAATGAAAGTTAAAAAAAAATGTGGAACTGTGATCTGAAGATCTGTAGTATTAAGCATATTATATTAAGGCTTCAGCAAACATGCACATACTCCCTCACTCCTCCTTCCCCGCTGCCTTTACTGTGGGTCAACCACAGGCTCACCATGCTCTCTCCACTGATGGAGCCTTCTCCACCACTATGAGGGGAAAACTGGAGAGGTGCGGCCTCCGCCTTATTTACACTAGACTTGCATTTTCTTAGGTTTGGCACTGGCCGGGTATTTGAGGGATACAGTCAGTTGTGGCGCTCAAGTGAAGTCTTCATAAGTAGGCCTCTGTGAAACAGTAAAAAGCTTAACAGCCGTTTGCAGGCTGATAATCCTCGATGTTGTAGGTCTTCACAGACTGTTTTCATTTCAGTCAGGTAAAAGTGCTTGAATATTCCAAGAGCTTTAGTTTTAAGGCAACTGGAGAATATAACTGTAAAAAGGAGTCAAAAGGAGAAAAATAATATGTCTGCTGGCAAAAATTTCACGCTGCTGTGTTGTTTTATTTTTTATTTGAATGTTTTTACAGCTGTGTTTTATAATGTACTGTATTTATTAAATGAAAAACTCAGTAAAAAAAAAATTAAATCACTCTAGTCTTCAGACATTTTGTCAACAGCCACAAGGCAAGCGCTCGTTTTGTTTTTGCCCAGAACCTATGGAAAGATTTATGTGCCGTCGTGGGAGCAACGCCGCTGGTCCCCGACCGTCGTCATCATCTGGAACGCTCCGCAGAAACAGCTGGCTCATGTCCACAAGGGGAGGAGAGAGGAAGGCAGGCACGGGAAAGTAAGGACATTTGATAATTATATGATTCATATGGCAAACTACGGAAACTGAATTTGAAAATCTCCAGATTGCAAAACCTATAGGAATTACACAGAGTGTATAATCTTATTTCCTGGTATTGGCCACAGCTCCTCTTCCATGCATGATAGACCCAGCTCTTCACACAGTGCTGTGGTAGTTGTGCTTCTTACTACTGCCTTTATTATATTTAACCAGCACTGATGCACCAAAATAACTGAGTGTACTCATTGAACACTTGATTAGCACCGCTATCACTGAAAAATATAATGTTAAGCCACTGGATTTAAAGGGGCATCTCATTGATTTTAGACACAAATAACGTTTTACTACTATACGTAGCTTGGAGACAAATATATAGCAGAAAGTAAGTTTACCAGTCAGAGAGGGTCCATTGAAAGATGCTTCATTGTAGGAAATCTGAATATTTTGGCCCCTGCTGCTTTGATTCTTTTCCTAATCTGTCTCTAACTTTACAGAATTGCAACGCCAAATGGAAGACTGAAAGACCCCTTTTAAAATACTAACTAAAAACAGGATACAATCCTGGAAAAATCATCAGTGACTTTAGGGAAAATACAAAGTGGGGCTCTACTTGCCTTGAGTTTTTTTTTATTTATTTATTTAATCTAACCAAGCCTCAGGGATGTTTGTTTTCTGCTCTACTGTTTGGTTAATCACATTCACCTGGTATGCCAGGTGCAAATGACTCCCAGACTGTATGGGTAGAAAAGAGAAGCAGCATGTCCCTGAGTCCAGGAGCAACAGGATGGAGAACGATTGGGTGCTGTGTGGAGTAGGAAGAGGAGGAGGAGGAGGAGGAGGAGGAGGAGGAGGAGGAGGAGGAGGAGGAGGAGGAGGAGGAGGGAGGCTCTAATTGCCTAACAGTGCCCGTGGTGTTGGCTCAGCTTCAGTGCTTTAATCATGATGTGACCATGTTGCTGCCAGGAAAACTTTGAATGCTGTTTTGACCCCTGTGCTTGTTTCGTTGTTTGCTCCTTAAGAGTAACAGCATTTTTTTTATTCCCCCCTGAAAAGTGCATACGATTTCATTACAGCAATGCAACCCAGAAAGGGTGAATCTAAAATGGATACCTCAACCCACTGCCCCATCCTCCAAGACACCCCCCCAGTCTCCTCTCCCTAACCACGACCTCTGGCATTGTGGGTTTAATTGGCTTCCATTTCACTGCACACCAAAAACTACCACTTGTTGCCCTTTCCCCTCCAGGCTCCCCTCTGTCTCTGTTGATACTGTTAACGGGACAGCACTCGAGTCGTACTGGCATAAACGTCACATTTAAAGAGGGGTCTCTATGTTCTAGACCTGAAGGAACCAGGTGCCCTTGACTCCAGCAACCCTTGCGCTGAAAAACAGAGAGCAGGTCAGCCATTCACTGTGGCTCAATGGCTATCATGAATGGAACATTGTACCTATGAGAGACAAGAGCCTCCTAAATCCCCGGGTCACTCCCACTTTGGAGCGCTGAAGAGAGAGTGGGGGTCAGGGGTTCTGTTTCAGAGAAATGTTGAATAAAGATAATTTAGAAAATGGGCTCCAGCACAGGGCTGCCTCTGTAACCCCCTTGTTCCCCCGCACACACACACACACTCTACTACTCCCCGAGGCTGCTCTGCTCATGTTTGTTTTGATATTGCTCCCAGAATCGGGTTGAGGGGGTGTATGGGGGACTTTAAGATACATGGCAATCATTAAGACAAAATTGGACTGTAGACAATCTAACTAAACTAGAAAGAGTCATGCTATACCGTAGCTGGAGGCCACTTTGTTTCTCTGTTTCTCTGCTTTTTATGACACAATAAATAATCTAAGTGCCCATCATCTGTTTTTTGTCACACAAGGCTGGGATATCTAGATATACGAGTCAAGAAATGTATTTTTTTTTTTTTTAAATCACAAAAACATGCAAATGTGATCATTATCCTACTGTTAATTGGTTAAATATCCACATTGATGGTCATGCTTTTCTTTAGCGCTCCGCACAATACCTTTTAGAAGTATTTGGAAAACAGGTGTGCAGCTTACACCAGTAATGCTAAATGACTTGTACAGTTTGTTAATTACGTCTAAATACCTTAGTAGCCTAAGTGTGGAACAAGACCCAAATGATTGCTGGTGCTTCCTTCAGTCATGGTAGTTAAATTACAACATGAGCCTAGAAAGCAAGCAGAATCTTGATTTGTCTGTATATTTCAATGAGGATGTATCGTGCGACGGGTAGACACTTAAAATTCCTCACCAGGTTTCACTTACACTGACCTAATCCCTTAAATATTACACAGTGGAACATGGCAACATGCAATACTCGCCGTGGAGTCACTTGGCTGACTTCAGAATGACAATTTCAAACAATAACCTCTCAATTTTTGGCTTTCAATATGTATATAGCAACCTAAGAAGTACTCCCATAGAGATATTTTTTTTAAGTGAATCTAATTAGAGAAACATTGCTGCAGGTTTCATGCAGATAAACTGATTATAGACACTTCTTTTTTCCAGCCAGGATTTAATTTGCCTTCTACCCAAGAACGGCTGAAACACATACCTCTTTCAACATCATATCGCATTCCTATGATATGATATTCATGAAAGTTCCTCTGAACCAAAAACTACTTGTTCATGTACGACTATTACAATCAGTAAAAAAAAAGTAGGACTGAATCCGGCTTCAGACTTCAGATACTAGTTGACCTTCTTGGTCTCTCCATAGTCAAATCAAATCATTACATACACAACATGAGGTCATAAACATTTTATTATAAAACTCGCCCCTTCCACATGGAAGACGCTGCTCTGAAGTGTGTTTATTGCTATATTCCCACAGGATGAGATGAAACATTGAAAAATGTAAAAAAAAACTGTAAATCATGTCATGGAGGATTTGTAGACAGAATCTGAGCTACGTTTGCGTGTATTATACAGATGATGATCAGACACTGGCTTATTTAACTGCATACAAATGTAAAATATACACATTCTTCATATTCTAACTTTATAATTTAACATTTATCAGCATTTTCTTTCCCCAAGACTTCATAACAAAACAAAAAAAAGATTAGTTGTGATACAATTTCAAGTGATTGAATACTAACAAAAACACTGTTTTTTTTCCTTCTTATTTTTCCTTCAACTAAACAGCTTAATGTGAGACTGCTGGTTTGAATCCCTGGACTACTGGTGGACCACCAAACAGGTAACATTAACCCTGTTATTGTGTTTTCAACTGAAATGATCCGTATTAGGAATGTGTGAAGCGATTCAGTCTCTTATTAGTTTAAACTTCATCTGTAGTTGTGCATTTTTACTTAGAGAGCACTTAGTGACAATCCTACAGGTTAAAAAGTACTCAACACGCACTACATTCACATGGTGTTTATCTTCACGTCTGCTGTGTTTACTGATTGTTGCGTTGTTGCTGCGGCGTTCCAATATCTTTCATTTGATGAGCTCCTGATCACTTCACTGCAACAACTTCTGTTTGTTTGAATGTAGCTCGCTCAAGACATTTAGAACCTCGTTGCACAACAAAGCAGAGCAAGTGTCGTACCAGGTACACCCTGTTGTCGACTTACTCCGGGTATGATATGTTGACACCGTTCACACCAGCACAGCAGACAGCTTTTCCTGGGTTGGCGCTTCAGTGTGAAAGCAGTAATAAAAACAAGGGTCTTTAAAATGCGGCAGAGAGGAAGGAGGAAGAGGAAGGGGTGGTCTCAGGAAAAGTTCAATAAAACAATCTGAAATGGGGGGGGAGGGGCCCCCGGACAGAGTACTGGAGAGGAGCTTCAGTTAATTTAAGTACTTGATCCCACACCCTTGCCTGTCCTCCGACAGTTCCCACAAATATTTGAAGTGTGGTTGCTGCAACAATGCAGCAGGCCCCTGAAATGGAGAGCAGAGCAAACAGAGACTGGATGGCTCCGATGTTTGTCCAAGGTCTTAATAAAGCCACACTCCAAGTACCATTGAAAGCAAACCAAACAAGCAGGAGCTGTTTAAAGGCACAGAATGTCAATGCCCAGCAAACAGGTTCGGTTCACTTCCTTTCATCATCATTTAAAAGTTTTTCTTTGTTTGTTTGTTTGTTTGTTGTTGCTTCAGCTAAGCAGAACATGAGCCGTTCACTCAACACTGTAAAGCCCAAAGTCCCAAATCAAGCAGTTTTGTTTTTGTTTTTTCTTCCTGAGTGAGATGTGCATTGAAAAGAATTTCTATGCAAATTGTATGGTTGTGGAAAGCCTACACAAATCACTACTGTGCTCTGTCACCCTGCAACTAAAACGAGCTGGTCGGGAGGCCCAGTGATGAAAAAATAACTTTCCTTATTCAGCGGACCTGGGTTCAAGTCCCCCTCCCTGCCATCACATCTGCCCTGAAGTGTCCTTCAGCAAATCACTGATGTCTGTACCAAATCCAGGCTTGATATTGCATTCCTGAACATGGGGGCACATTGTCACCAATAAATCCAACGAATGTCCATCATCTCAGTACAATATCCACCCGAGAGGAAGCACCAGGAGCGTCGTGCAGCTGGGCAGCCTGTGTGAAGCAGAGGAATGGTCTGTGTACACCACGTCTCTGTCGTTTCTAGGGTCATAGTCTTCATCCTCATAGATGTCATCAGTATCAGGCTGGTCTGAAATCACACTGTGGTCGCCTATGGAGCACAGTTTGCTCATGTTCTCTTTAACCACTTCACAGAAAGGCCTCTCAACCCCATCGCAAACACATCGGTTTAGCAGCATGCCATTGGGGATGAACAGCATCTGCTGAATTGTGGCTTTACACTTGGGGGAGCACTTCCTGCCATTGAACAGCTGTCCGCAGTATGACAAGTAGGCCGTGAGGGAGGTGCGGCACTTGCTGTCTTCCTCGCAGCGCTGCCGGGCCTCCATGCAGCCTATTCCGCCGGCATCGCTCGGGTGTCTGCGGGGGAGACACGGCTCTATGGCTCGCTTGGCGCTGAGGCAATCCGCGTCCTGCGCACAGTCGCAGGTCTCCAGGTCAGGGCCGCTGCGGGTGTGATTCAGCCTTATCAGAGCGTTGATGCAGTGGCTTGGACACTGCCTCCTCGTCCCTCTGATGTTACCTTCACAAGCTGCTAAGTATTGATTGTATGCCAGATTACAGTCAGGTTCATTGTGGCACCGAAGGAGCGCCTGCCAGCAAATTAGCTGAGCATCTAAGGCCACCAGCACCCATGGGAGAAGTGCCAGGGCGCTGCACCAACATTTCATGCTTGGATGGAGTTCTAGTCCGAGGACGTGCACTTTCTCCACCAGCACATTAGGATCAGGATAATATTACACATTCAATCTTACACGCTGGTAGTTCACATAAGTATCACATATAGGCGAAGAGTTAGTTACAAACACAAAACAAACAAAACTACCAGATCCTTCATAAATTATCCACAGACTTGTACGACAGTTGAGTTCGTCTCCTCCCGGTGAGCTTTGCGACAGTGGAAGTCAGGATCTGACTCAGGGAAAATCACCAGAGAAACAGCGCAAGTAAAACAAAAGTCATTCCGAGAATCGCGTCCGTGGAGTAAGCATGGTCCCAGCAGCAGCCTGCGCCTGCTCCATGCCACCGGCTAAACAGAGTTAACCACAGTCAATGTCCGCAACTCAGTTTGTACACTTGAAGTCATCCTTCTTGCCATTGTTTGTTTCGACTTCTCCTCCCAGCTCCACCACTCTTAACATCCCTCCGATCTTTTCTTCTTGTTTATTATTATTATTATATGTTTTTTCTTGTAGTTGGAAGAAGTTTCTATCTGTCGCTATTTAGTCCCGCTATGTGCGTCTTTGTCTCTCTCTTCTCGCTGTTACGCTTCACGGTCCGCCAAACATTTCCCCACAACACCCCTCCTTCTACTGAAAAAAAAAAGAAAGAAAAGTTTCTCCCCCCTCTCCCTTCCTCCTCCCTCTCCCTCTCTGTGTCATTTACAATCCTGGCCGCTGATTGGTCGTCATTGAGGAGTCAGCCGTGGGACCCATTTCCAGGCCTACTGCACACACAGCTCTGCGCACAAATCCTCTCGGTACATGACGAGATAGGCTGGAGGAAAATGTTTATAATTTTCTTTGCATGAAACCCAGGATCTGTGTGGTCCCCCTCTGCACTTACAAGTGAAATAGGGGGAGGCAGTGGTGTGTGTGTGTGTGTGTGTGTGTGTGTGAGTGAGGTGGGGGCTTACAAAACGCATTCCTTTGCAAGTAGCTCACATCTGCAACTTCACTGCTCCAATTTTCAGCGCGGAAAAACAAATCGGTTCCTTTTTTAACCACAACCAGAGCAGGCTATGATAACTGCATCATCGTTGAGGGCTTACACTTAACAGTTCTCACTAATTGTCGCCTTTTCCCCCTCCTCTCTCCCGCTCCTGCCTCCTATTCTGCAGAGCTTTAAGCCACGACTGCTAGAGGAGAATGGGAGAGAATAGTATTTTCTGGCCCGTTTCACCCCAATTGTGTGAGATTGGCCGAGCAGCGGCCCAGTGTCTTTCCAGGGCTGAGGATTGTTCACGCACTGCGGCCTATCAATAGAGAGGGGTTTCAGCATCAATATATTTTACAGCTATCCTCTTTCACACCACACTTGAAAACTACCAATAGCCCAGGCTTCCCTGCCATTGAAATGGTAACTAGTTTAGATTTTTTTTGCCCCCCCCCCTCCCCCTCTTTTATTTATTTTTTTTATTTTTTTCTGCAAATCAGTTTCAGGTCTGCCCCCAGGAGGCTGTGCCAATTTTGCACAAGCTTCACAAAAGCAGATTGATGCCCAACTTGATATCTATTCAAGATTATAACATGACAGATAACGGCTTGTAAAAACTGCAATTCATTATCTAAAACATGCACACAAAAAAACAAACAAAAAAAAAACCCCTGCAGCAGTCATGTATATGTAACAGAAGCCTTATGTATATGTATATGCAGCAGGTGGACAGAATAACAGAAACACTAGAATATACAAAATATATAATACACTTCAATACAGCACCACGATATGCTTCTAAAAATGACTGAAGTTCTGTTTTCGTCTGTGTATCAACTTGCATATATACCGTGTAGGACTTTTTGTATACTTGTGGTTTGTGAATCACGTGGTTAACTGACACTGTACTGCCTCTTATATCTTTTATATACTAACATCCCATCACTGACCTGTCAGTCATAAGCTATTAGCATCTATCTGCAGCCTCCCTCTTCATCTTTTTCTCTAGTTGTATTTTTGTCTCCACCTGGTGTTCAAGATGCTGCAGATTCAAGTTTAAAAAAACAAATAACAAATAATAAAAAATGATTAATTAATAAATACAGTGTGAAGCAGCAGCTCAGTGCAAGAATGACACAAAACAGAAACAAAGTATGTTATCCTAAAAATCTGTTTATTGCAGTTAAACCCCCCCGCAAAAAAAAAAATCAAATAATAAAAAAATCAAAAAAAAATCACTGAAATACTTTCAGAGACAAAATGGTAGACATACTGAAACAAAGAAACTGCGTGTCATGACAGCCATTTCCTGAAAAATCAATTTCACAGGATGACAACACAGAAATTACATTTGTATATTATTATTATTTATTTATTTATTTTTTATTATTGAAGTTATTATTTGAAGTCACGCACACTCATACAAAGCAAAAAGCTTTATGGCTTCAGTTCCACCCATTAATATATTGTCTCATGATCAAACATGACAGCTCTATTATAAAAGACTTATTGCAACTATTCCTCTGCTTTATATTAATATAACAATATGAATATACTTTTTAATCTATCACATGACAATAACCACTGTACTGAAAATGTTTTCAATTCATCAGTAGCGGAAATTACCACTGATCTTAGAGAATAAGGTAACAACAGTCAATGTATATTTGCTCACATTTTCCTTTTTTTTAAATCCAATGTTCATATGCAGAAAACTTTATCGCCATTAGGAACCAAAAGGACAACATTTTTGGCGGTCGAAGCGCAACGAGAATCAGAGCTAACACCACACTCGAGACACCACTGCTCGTAAAAGCAAAACAAAAACAAACAAACAAAAAAAACAAAAAAAAAGTGGCATATATGAATGTAACACAACATCAACAACAACTTCCCCTTTTAATTCAGACGCCTTCGCTTATGTTCAAAAACATATGACAAAAACACTGCGACCAGCACACCCCCTCCCCTCCAAAAAACAAACCACAGGACGAGGTTTACAAAGACACCATATCACACGTCGGCTAAAACAACACGAATCCACCAGCACGAAACGGCACCACCGGGACGGGACGCAGGAGCCAATGAGATCAAGGACGGGTCAAAAGGTCATGTGACGATCAAAACAACACTACGATGACCCAGCGACTTGATGAATGAAAACGGAGCGAAGAATGAGAAGCTGCTGACAGTATAGGCAAACAGCAGATACATTTACATCTTATACAACATAAATATTTGTATTTGGACTCAGTAGTTGGATTTACGCACACACACACACACACACACACACAGCGCAGTTATACAGTTTGACATATTGGTGCCATTTCCTTTATGTTGATTGGAGTGTTTTCAACAAAAGGCTTTGGCGTATGTACGTCTTAAGTGTTTACATTTCTCTCATCTGAGCAGCTCTCGGGTTGTTTTAAATCTGCTGGATGCAGCACGAAACACAGATTTACTCCCTATGTGGTTGATACTGATGCTAGGTTACATTTGGGAACACAGTTATTGCACACGCTCAACTGTAATTACGTATATGATGTGAGGACGCAATTTCTGCCTGCTCACAAATTATTTGCTGCTTTTTGATTTTTAAAAAACGTCGTCAAAAGTAGTTTACAGATCTTGGAGCTCTAGAGAAGACAACCTTGTCCAGACGTCCAAGGCACACTGAAGTAGAGAAAAAAAGCTAAATATAAAGCCACGTCTAGGAAAAGATTACAACTGTGATCAGCTGCAGCTTAGAGGGAGCTTTCACTTGGGAACACATTAGTAAGCTACTTAAGACAAAGATCAGCCATGTCTGTTCTGCTCTGATTTAATATCGCCCATTTGTAATATTTTGTGCTTATGTTGTATGTGTAAACAACCCAACAAAGAGCTCCTTCATTTTACATTAAGATTTAATACCAGCCAAGCCTCTAATTTCACTGATCAGTCCTTCCTCTCTCGCTAAAAAGGTGCTTTATCAGTGAAATCAGCTGCTGTGTGTGTAAGGAATCAAAACCTACATACACACACACACACACGCACACACACCTGAGACCTTCTGGTCACTGGTCATTTGAAGTACAGAGGGTAAGGGAGTATAGAGGGTGGAAGGAGTAAAGAATTTTATAAGCTGGCCAGACTTTTCTCAGAGGAAGAGTCGCTCTGAAGGCAGAAGCAATCTCATTGGTTAAATCTCAATGGGCGGAGCCAAGGAACCACAGTTTTTCAGAGTGCAAATTAGCTTATTTCAATAAGAATATGAATGACATTCATGGCCTTTTGGATGCTGGAAGGTCAGTAGGCAAGCTAAGGATGTCTAGACTTCTTTTTTCCCCCCAGTAAGTAATATGAGTCCCAGATTTGATTATATTAGTTTCCTCATCTCTTACTTTCTTTTCTTTTTCTTGTCTAGCTTTGCACTGCTAGAAAAACCGCTGTGATGCGGCTCTGCCAACTGACATTCCATTCGATCACATAAGAATATTTCTACCTCCGGAGCAGCTCCGCCTCTGAAAAACATTTGTACAAGTCAAACTCTAATCTAGAGGGATTTAGAGTTGGCCAGATCACATGAGACTGCAATTCTCTGTCTGCTTTTTGAGGTCTTCCAGTGTGGCCTGGGCTTTGTCTTTCAGCTGGTCGATGTCCACGTTCTGGATGTTGGACAGCTGGCCCAGCACCGACTGCTTGTGCGCTTCCTCCTGGTTGTCCTCCGCGATCATCTTGGCCAGCTCTGTGGGCAACACCACGTCGTCGCCTGCCTGCTGGATCTGGGTCTCGTCAGTCTCGTTCTGGGAAGGACACGCAAGTTGGCAGACGGGAGGGGAAGAGAGAGACAGCAACTTTAACATACCATAAAAAAAGCTTCAAATCACACTGCGGTTTGTATAAATATAGTGATTGACTTGAAGAATGTAGGCTTTGTGTCCCTGTTGGAGACACTCAACCCTTTAATCCAAAAAATGCATTGTGTTCCCTTTTCTTCACAAAAGCAGACCTGGATTGGTTTACCTTTGGTAGTCTGTACTTGTCCCGGAAATGACTTCTAACTGTGGCTCGCTCAGCTTTCTTCTGGGCGAAACTGGCTTCTCGTTCTTGTCTGTGAGAGAATGGGGGGGGAAAGAATTTTCTCAGTATAATAGAGCATACACATTTAGAGTATCAGCTTCTAAACAAAGCTGGCTAGAAAATGTCCTCAGTAGTAATCAACTGTGCACCCTGAAGAAGTATAAAGTAGAACAATTTATTACAAACAACACACAACACATATAAAGCCTTAAAATGACTATGTGTCCTCTTAATGTGTGGCGGCAGCAGAAGGTTGAGCAGCAGCTGCAGCGTTGCCACGGGGAGAAAATCAGGAAGAGATGTTCTGCTTATGTTTAGAAGCCCCAGATGCAGCATCCTGTCAGTCCAGCACTCCTCTCAGGGATACGGACTAGTAGAGGTAACCTACTAACTGCAGATTGATCACCATTCCCCCACTTTCACAAGTCAACCCATCGCATATATATATATCCTTGATTCGTATCACTTAGCTCTGTGGTGTTGTGGCCTGCCTTAAATGGCAGACTTTGTAGAATAAAATCCAACCTTATCTTATTAATATTTAGAAATCTGTGTCTGCATAAAAAGGGACGCGTTGAGATATATCTAATATCTGCCGAGGGAAACCTTAACCCTAACCTTACCTTACCTTACTATGTATGTATGTATGTGATGCCTCCAGCAGAGGGCAGGCGATGGACTGCTGGCTATGGCTCTCTCCAGTCAACCTCACTGAAAACATTTATGGCTTCAGTGTAGCTCATAATTGTCCCTTGTAAATTGTTAAATTTGCTGAAATGCCTTCGACATCATGAGTCAACAACATGACATAATGCTTAACATACTTGCTGAAGCCAACAGCGCGAATACAGGAGCAAAAAGATCCACATTTGATGGCAGTCAGTGGAAATACACGATGTGCTTAAAACTAAATAAACACCGTAGATGGTATTCAGTGGAAGAGGTTACATTGTACGCTTAGATGGATCAAATCAAACAGCAGCATCTAAAGGCGGGGGTAGGGTGCGGGTGGAGGACACTGGAGGACCACGGGCATGGTTTGCAAAGTGTTTGTACCCAATGTGTCAGGGGAAGGTCATTTTCTCTGGAGCATGCAGCATCCATGGTGCTGTCTGTGTGTGAGCCTGAGTTCACTTTGTATTAACATGAGCGGGCCAAACACCAAACAGCACATAGACACATGCGGCGCTCACTCGCAGCCAATGAGCAGAGCTTTGTGTCTTCACCTCTCAAGGGCATCAGATGACCTGGGTTGTCACTGTGGCTCGGGTGCTGAGGGCGATAAAATGTCTACGTGTGACATGCCAGTATGAGCAACCCAACCCCCCCACAATCTGATTCTGCATTAATATGTGTAGTATGAGCCTCTCAGTGATCTATATGCTCATGTTTAGCACCTCTGACTAATAATTCACTTCCACTGAAGGTCACATTACGACGGCAGAGCGTTGAGCATCTCCTCGCCAGGCCTCCTGTAGAGCCCGGTTAGGATTTCACTTCCTACTTATGTTTTATTATCTGCTGGTTCAAAAGTCTTCATCCAATGGAAAAAAATAAATAAAAATGCCTCCCGGCAAAGAACATACAGCGTCATAGCTGTGTTAAATCAAACCAACTGAAGTATATAATCATAATCTAATGTTCTTTATTCCACATTATGCATATTTTGTTACTTATTCCATGACCAGTAGACTGAACATTTGATATAGGACATGGAGTCCTGCTCTGAACGAAGCATCACACAGATCAATAGTGAGTTACTGTCTGTTTGCCCAATGACCTTGCTGTTACATTATACTGTCCTCCGTTGGACAGCACAGGAGATAAACACCAAATTATACACACACACACACACACACACACACACACACACACACACACACACACACACACACACACAGAGCAATGATTTAACTGATATTAACAATCATTACAAAAGAACTACAATTCACACAGCTTGGATTACAACTGTATATAAATATATAATCCAATTTAAATAAGGATATACTTCATACCGTTTTAGGCTGGCATACATGTTTAATGGTGTAAATAGATTGCAACCATATTGACCAGTAACTTGTGTTACCGATGAAAGTGGGTTAAGAGAAAGAAAGAAAGAATATTAACTTTTTGCTGTTGGTTATTTGCCTTCTGAGAATCATCGAACAGCGGATTTAGTTTACTCACTTTATTTACCACACAGTCTGATTCATTATTCGGCCGCACGCACAGCAATGGGAACATTTCTCGCCTGAGGTAATAATCCCTGTAGACGAGAACGATCCCAGGAATTCCAAATAAACAAACAAACAAACAAACAAAAAAAACAACAACGTAATTTTGCCGAAACTCAGAGAGCTCCCTGGGCGAGAGGAGCAGCTGTGTGTGGAGCGCTCGTGTTATTGCATTGACGCGTAAAAAGCGCACAGCGCACTGGGAGCACTCTGCTATTTAGGCTACACACAAAAACACACTGTTTAAATAGGCTACACACACACACACACACACACACACACGCGCGCTTCTACTGCTCTCCCGACACACACTGTAGGTTTTAATTACAACTTCACATTCGCAAGCTTCAATTATTGCCTTACTTTTCCTCCTCCAACTGTTGCTGATATTGTTCAAATTCTTCTTGAGTCATCCCCTGCGCGGCGGCTTCTGATTTCTCGCCCTCCGGTTTCTCCTCCGTCAGTCCGCCTGTCAGGTTCTTCAGCTGTCCTCCCACCACGTGTTTCACCATGAAAGCCATAGCTGTCGCCTCGGAGTGTCCTCTGTTTGATTCGGCTAAGAAGTTGAAGGCTTGATGCGCTCTTGGTGGACAGATATCCGCCAAGCGATGCTTAAAACAGCCGTTTGGAAATGTTGCATAAGAGTATATAACTTTCAAAAGGGTCTATTGGGAGCGATTGAACCGGGGAGAGGAAAGGAAAAGGATGAAATAATTCCAACGGCGCGTCGGAAGCTGGTTGTTTTCAGCACCACTGGCCCTGGACAGCTCCGCGCCGTGAAGGATGGAGAGACGCTGCTCAGTTATTAGTCAACAAGTTTGGCGCTGAACTCTACCAATCCCGTGACTCCGTCCGCAGCCACCACTCCCTCCACCCAATCCCAGGCACCGCCGGACTGGGTGTGCGCTTGCACCGAGCGCGTCGACATCGTGGGCTGCACGGGATCCCGTGATTCGCCGTCTGATTATAACTCACGATGGAGTCAGACAGGACTCCGGGGGGGACAAACAACACGTGACGAGCCTCAGTGTCTCCTGGCTGTTTTGGTGCCTCTGTCTCTTTCAGGGTCATCTGAGCGCTACAGCTTTTCTACACAGTTTGTCAACACACAAAGAGCCACTTAATTAGGAAATTAGTCAAATGGCTGTCTGTTAACCCGCAGCGTGAGTTCGGTTTATTGGGCTAATCACTTAGAAATGATGAGCCGCTGGTTTGTTTGACGCACAGAGGAAACGCATCTTTCAGCCTGAGCAGATGATTCTCTTTCCATGCGCAGTTAATGCACCGAACATTGAGGAAATGGTGTTACAAAACAGAGTCGACATCCCAAAATTAGAAACTTTTTTTTTTTGTCACCAGTTACATCATAATATTCCTGTAGTGACTGATGTGTCCAGTATCTTCTGCTAATTAGGCCTCCTGTGCTACTTCCTCTAATGTTTCTATGTTTGTGTGTCTTTGGTGGGGTGTGAGTAGTTTAACTTCCATCATCAGAAAAGATGATTTATTAAAAAAAAAAAAAAAAAAAAGCTGGGTGCTTCTGGATGACTCTGTGTGACGCAGTTTTCAGCTGGAAAGCCTCACTTCTAAAAATATGACTTATGTGTGTGAGAGAGGAATATTTTAAATCTCTCTGTCTCTCTCTTTTTCTCTCTCTCTCTGTGAGATTCTTGACATCCAAAGTGTGAAAAGGAACTTTGATCACAAGTCAACAACTTCAGCATCCTGATCCTCGCAGCAGTCTGACACCATGCCTGGCCTACTTTCCTAGTCCCTGTGGATCAGGAGAGACAGAGCATGTCTCAGTGTCTTTTATGTCACAGGCTAAGGCAGGCATGTTAACCTATACCTGGCTCGCTTATATATAAAAAAAAAAAAAAAAATCTCACTCAAACTTCAAAGCTGCCACTGGTGAATAGATCGAAACATAAAAGCAGCGAATGAGATCAAAAGTGTAATCTCTGTGAAATTAAATAAAAAGAAAGAATACGTCTAACCAGCATGATTCAACATCAAATTATATCCTCTTGCTTTTGACACACACACACACACACACACACACACACACACACACACACACACACAGCCCAGGTCTCTCTCACTGTTTTATGGACCCTGACTATAGGTGCTCCAGCAGGTAAACAGCAGGAGCTTTTTTAATCCAAGATGATGTACGCATATAGTAAACACACACATAAGCTTAGTGGTGAAACCTGTGTATACGTTTGAGTAAATAAAGTCTAAAAGCCTTGGTTTGATGACATGCTCTGGCAGCTGAGCCTCGCACAAAAGTGAGAGCGTCTGCCACTTCACTTCGCTTCACTGGCAAGTGAACTTATGACTAATACATTATCTGTTTTCATCTCTCCTTGTGGAATACTGTCATCACACTGTCATCAGCTGAAGTGTGAATAGATACAGAAAAAACAAAAACCCCACAGCAAGTCTTGAGTTTGTCTCTTATTTACATTATTTTAACTATGAATACATTTGTATGATGAGGATGATAAAAAAAAGATAGGTGATCTTTTCATTCTGGTCCTAATTTTCATGCCTGACGCCAGTTCTGGCAGCATGTTGGTTTGACATATTAGCTGCTTGTTATTCGAGGAGGCTTGTTTGGTCTGTTCGGTGCAGCCAGTGCTGGCAACGTTTTTTTTGTTTGTGTGGCTTAGAGACTTGTGTTAGCTTACGTCAGAGAGACACAGGAAATCACACTGTTGAACCTTCTCTACAACCAACTCAACAAAACACCAGTTATTGAGAGAATGAACTGCAGGCTCACACTCCCCCCTTCTCTTGACTGGTCAAGGGTTGTGATCCAACATGTGTGGAAAGGTTTCTGATACCAGAGCGGTTGCTTATTAGTGGTTAATAGTGGTTGATCGTAGGAGTAGTGGAACTATGTAAACATTAATGGATTGACAATCAAGTCAGTGGAGCCAGACAAGGTAAGTCTAAACCAACATAATGCTGATATAAGGCCTGGTCAAGCTGCTGAGTATCTTTTCTTTGCTTTTAATCAAAAAAAATCTATAAGGAATACTTCACAAGCACAGTATTTGTTTGGATATGTTTGAATTGCAATCAGCTGCGTTTGTTTAATATGAGTCTGTGGTATGTGGCATTGGAATGAAACCCTCACCGTCAAAAAACCCCCACATTACTCACACTACCTGATTTAAAAATAGACTCATGTTAATGCTCCCTGGCTCCTGCTTTGTCTCAGTTAATGTTACTGCCTACTCAGCTGTGAATGATGCCTCACTGTAATGTGACAATTAACAGTAAAGGTCTATAAAAAGCATAAATTAAGCATAAGTGCATGCAAAGCCATCACACAGATGTTTACTGTGGAGGTTGCACACAAACCTGACACAGTACCCTTCCTTATTACATAATTGTAAAGTGTGGATTTTTTTTTTTTTACAAAGTCAAATATCTCTATAAAATGTAAAAAATGCAGATGTAAAACAAGTTTTAAAAAAAGCAGCTTGTGCATTTGAGATAATGAACATTTGGCATTTGAATGAGAATAAGAAGAACATTTGAGGCAACAGACATTAGTGTTTGTTGTGAGGCAGGAGTGATCACTGTGTGAGTCAACACAAACGAAAAAAGCATCGTGCTGGCTCCCGCCCGTCACACTTCTAGCCTGGTTACTTGATCTTCTCGGATTAGGAGCCTGTGGGATTGGGGGAGATGGGTTTATGTACACCATCACTCACTGATCCTCGGCAGCCGAGTGTTACACCTTTGTTTCTATGGACAAGGGATTAGACTCATCAAACGAAATGTGCCCTGCAGCAAACAATATGCACATTCAGGGAGTTATGACATTCACACAGGCGGAGATGATGCCATTAGCAAGTCATTGGGATGCCTGTTTCAAGGAAAGCAGTGTGTGTGCGTGTGTGCGCGCCCCCCTCTACTACGCATAATGACAAAATATCAAACTAATCCCATTAGAAGAGAAAACTACTCCTTGTGCTTGATGACAAAATTAGTTCAGTCTAGAAAGCATCTGGTGTCATTTAGAGAGACTAATGATTTCCTGAGATTTTACCTCTTTCCTGCATCAGATTGTGACTAAAGATCAAACAGACAGGTGGGCTCACAGCAGCACTGACACCATATGGTGGCAAGCGAGTCACCCCAGCAGAAGTGGTTTGATGCCCCGCAGGCTGTCTGGGAGGTGTTGAACTACACCGCATGTCAGCACAGCAACTGTCCCTCCAGCTAACATCAGCTACTCCCACATGAGCTGAATTTAATGGCCCTGTTACAGAGCAAAAGGAGACAATTTCCGCTTTTGAACTTGATGTTTATATTTTACTTTTCTCTAGCAGTATCTTTCAACATTTTATTTACAGTACAGATATTGGTCCCTTCTACCGCCACCCCAATAACCCAGCCGCTGTGGATAATCCACAGAACATACTGTCAACTGTTTAAACAGGGACAAGTTCAAGTTCGGGAGAAAGTACTACAGGTAAAAAAAATTTGACGGCACAATCTGTGGATTATCCGGACTAATGTGGACACCATTTCTGGAAAGAGATTCTGCTTTCGAATTCAATTTTTGAAGTTTTGAGTGACAAACAAAATTATACTTTACCCATATTTTAATATATTGGGTCCAACACAGACTGAAATACACTCACCGGACACTTTATTAGGTACACCATGCTAGTAACGGGTTGGACCGTCAGAACTGCTTCAATTCTTCGTGGCATAGATTCAACAAGGTGCTGGAAGCATTCCTCAGAGAGTTTGGTCCATATTGACATGATGGCATCACACAGTTGCCGCAGATTTGTCGGCCGCACATCCATGATGCGAATCTCCCGTTCCACCACATCCCAAAGATGCTCTATTGGATTGAGATCTGGTGACTGTGGAGGACATTTGAGTACAGTGAACTCATTGTCATGTTCAAGAAACCAGTCTGAGATGATTCCAGCTTTATGACATGGCGCATTATCCTGCTGAAAGTAGCCATCAGAAGTTGGGTACATTGTGGTCATAAAGGGATGGACATGGTCAGCAACAAAACTCAGGTAGGCTGTGGCGTTGCAACGATGCTCAATTGGTACCAAGGGGCCCAAAGAGTGCCAAGAAAATATTCCCCACACCATTACACCACCACCACCGGCCTGAACCGTTGATACAAGGCAGGATGGATCCATGCTTTCATGTTGTTGACGCCAAATTCTGACCCTACCATCCGAATGTCTCAGCAGGAGTCGAGACTCATCAGACCAGGCAACGTTTTTTCAATCTTCTATTGTCCAATTTCGATGAGCTTGTGTAAATTGTAGCCTCAGTTTCCTGTTCTTAGCTGAAAGGAGTGGCACCCGGTGTGGTCTTCTGCTGCTGTAGCCCATCTGCCTCAAAGTTCGACATACTGTGCGTTCAGAGATGCTCTTCTGCCTACCTTGGTTGTAACGGGTGGTTATTTGAGTCACTGTTGCCTTTTTATCAGCTCGAACCAGTCTGGCCATTCTCCTCTGACCTCTGGCATCAACAAGGTATTTCCGCCCACAGAACTGCCGCTCAACTGGATACTTTTTCTTTTTCGGACCATTCTCTGTAAACCCTAGAGATGGTTGTGCGTGAAAATCCCAGTAGATCAGCAGTTTCTGAAATACTCAGACCAGCCCTTCTGGCACCAACAACCATGCCACGTTCAAAGTCACTCAAATCACCTTTCTTCCCCATACTGATGCTCGGTTTGAACTGCAGGAGATTGTCTTGACCATGTCTACATGCCTAAATGCACTGAGTTGCCGCCATGTGATTGGCTGGTTAGAAATTAAGTGTTAATGAGCAGTTGGACAGGTGTACCTAATAAAGTGGCCGGTGAGTGTAGCTTCACAACTATTTGATGGATTGCAACGAAACTTTGTACAGACATTCATGATTCTCGAAGGATGAATCAGAATGCCTTTGGTGATCTCTTGATCTTTCTATAGCACCATCAAGTTCTTATTTTGTGTGTGTGTGTGTCTTTTTTTTTTTTAAAAGAAATATCTCAACACACATTGGAAGGATTGCCATGAAATTTGGTTCAAGACAATCCCTCTAAGAATGAGTCCTACTGACTTTGGCAATCTCTTCTTTTTAATCTTATGCTATCATTGGCAAACCCAATATAGAGTGAATGTAAATGCTTAATTTACAAATTATTCTGATATTGTGCAGAGAAGATATATTTGACCTGTAAAGTTTCATAGAGGGCCAGTAGGGTTTTTTTTTTTCCAGGTGAAAGAAAATACATTCGCTGGAAAAAATCTGATAACTGAAAACAGGAACCGAGAGTGTGATTCCATTTATAAACCAGCATGGTTGAAAGTGTGAAAAGAAGCTAAAAAGAAACATGAGTGATGAAATTCACAGGAGAAAAGTGCACAGATCAAAAAGGTGAAAATGATGAAACTCAAATGTTCAAAGAATTGGCTGAAATAGATTTGCGAAATTGTGAACAGAAAAAAAGGCCACAAAATGAACAGGAATATTACAGAACAGTAATATACTCAATAATTCATCCTGCCATTGCATTTGCAGATAGGCCTTGTCATGCACAAATCAGAGATAAAACTATGAAATATATGGAATATGTAGTCTGATGGAGGGACACTGGTGCTGTGCAGAGAACCACATTTAAAACAGTGTGTTGTGTTAAAAAAAAGGGGACATAATATGCTTTTTGTGATTTTCTGTTCTTTGTATACTGTTATGATGACAGATGACGGACATGGTCAAAGATCTAAAACTTGAGGTGACGTGTAAAAACGCTCCAGCAAGTCAAAAGCTGCTCAAACTGCTGTCAACGCTTTGCTCTACATAGTCCACGCTTGGCTTAAGTGAAGCCGAGCGTTGGACTCAAATGCAGAGTGGAGGAAGGCACCAGGAACAGGAGTGCAAAACTGAACTGAACAGAACTAACAGGCCAAACCAAAACAACACAAAGGATCCAACCAGACCAAACTGAAAACCAGGGCTGAAATACTAACAGACCTAATCGGGGAATGGGGGACAGGTGTGTAGGCAGGAGAACAAGCAGGGAGCTGATTGGCTGAGGGGAAACACAGGGCGCAGGCAGCGCTGATGAGGCTGATAAAGGGCAGGTGTGGAACCCAGAAAACACAATAAGTAGGCAAAAAAAAAAAATCATTAAAGTATAAGTGGAATTAAACAGACACACAGAGTAAACGCAGGAAACCAAAAGTACAAAATCACAAAGAGTCCACGGCAGTAAACATAAACTGATATTGATTTCTCTAGATGGCTAAAATACATTGTGTTGTTGGTCGTGTACACAGCAGTACATTGCTCAACTTCTATGCCAGTACACCGTACTGGTGATGTGCAAGCGACTGCAGTTAATAATTACCTCATACAAACCCACTTCATTCAATCCAAGCTATCCCTTTAACAAAGATATATTTCTCACCGATCTGACCTCAAACCTATTGGAAAAAACATCTGGGATGAGCAGGAACGCCGGGATTAATCACTTTACATCAGTGCCCGACGTCTCTGATGCTCTCGTGGATGAATGGGAGCAGATCTCAGCAGCCAGGCCCCATGAAGTCGTGGAAAGCCTTCCTAGAAGAGTGCAGGCTTCTGTAGCAGCATATTAAGGCTCATGGTATTGAAAGTATTGACAGAGTCTTCATATTTCTTATCATGTGTGCCACACTGTCAACCATTTTTTTTCATTGGTTGATTTATGCAGCGTTGCAAATATATTCTAATTTGCACACACATCTGTCTCTGACTCTTGGAGTCTATAATATTTCAGTGTGCTTTAACAAGCGTTGTCTAATCCATATACTGTGCAGCGTGAGTCTGGCAACCTGTTAAAACCACTTTAAAGAAGCCGGCCTACATCAAATGCAACTCATATCTCCATGTATGCACAGACTAGTATTAATATTAGCACGCTCTACTTGTGTGCATTCAAATGCATGGGCTTGTATTAGGTAAGTAGCTCTGGTGGGTTTAAACCGTATATATGTAAGCATTACAGCTTTATTGCCGTGCTCCACCCTAAGTCGCTGCGCAGTGAGACAGTCTGTGGTATCGTCTGTGTGCTGGACGTCAGACCATAAAAAGGAGGAGGGATTTTAATTAAGTGGCGAAAAATGACCCCTTAGCTGCAGCTCTTATCCAGCAGAAGAATCTAGTATCTAGTGTCAACTAATAGTGGGGAGAGAAAATATCAGTACACAAGATGGTTGACCTGTAACGAGAATATAAAGGGGAAATGTGATATATATATATATGTGTATATATATATATGTAAAGAAAAGAGGCAGAGTAAAGACAGGCAAAAAGAAAATGGCAAGCAGCACAGGTCATGGGTCAGATTTGAGTCTCCGTAATGAGCATATGGCTGGCTGCTGAGCCCGCTCAGGCGCTGTAATGTCTCTGCTTATTAAGCTTTCCTTGCCTTCATACTTCTTTTACACCTCTCCCTCGCTGCCTCTCCCCTCTTCTAACCCTTCTATCTTACCCTCCTGCTTCTTCTTCACCTCCCTCGCATCCTTCCATCTCTCTCTCTATCTCTATCTCTCTCTCAAATCCTGACCTTCCTCCCCCCCCTCCTCCTGCCATCCTTCCATCCCTCCCCCATTTTCCCTGCCTGATTTAGACCTCTTGCCTGAGAGGAACATCAGAGCACAATGGGTTAGTGCTGGCTGAGCTTAAATGGAATGAGAAAACCGGAAAATTCTCTTTCATGAATAGATGCAAACAATCTGCGGTCTGAGGGTGAACAGAGGAGAGGAGGTTGAGATAAAGCAGGCTGGGAAGTAAGAGGAGTGAGATGAGGACGGTGAAAAATGGCTGCTGACATGGCTGGGCATGAGGTGAAGGTCAGTGGAAAGGAGGTGGCGAGGACCGAGGATGATGAAGGTTTTTTTAATTCCACAAGCTGGTTTTGACAACAAATTCTTTCCTGATATGTGTGGCTTTATAATATACTGTATATAATTCCATGTTTTTGTGTGTGTGTGTGAGTTTTTGGGAAAATATCCTTAATTTACAAATATTTTTAATAACACTCTGCTGCTTCGAGGTTTCATGTTTGGGTCACAGTGTCTCCTTAATTTCTCTACACCCTGTTTCCAATTTAATAGCGTAACTGACTAAGTTACATTGTAAATTCACGGTCACTCTGTTAACCGGCTCCAGCATTTACAGTCGATGTCCATCAAATTCTCCTTGAATAAACATGTGAAGGATGTTCTTCTAAGTCAGTTCAGTTTGTCCGTGTTTGACATATTCTGTCAAAGTCAGTACCCCAAGCAAGACTATGTTACTATTCAAAGAGGAGATAACAATAATGGTCGTCGAACAAATGAAAGTCATAAAGAATAAAACACAACCGTGCTCAGCTCACTACACTCAGGGGTTTTGTTTGCTACTCTTCTCTACTTTTCCTCCCGTTACACGGCATCTTTGGATTTCAAGTAAACACACCACATATCACCAGGGATGTTTGTCGCTTCCTGTTCCGCTTTCTCACAGTCAGGTCGAATCAATAGAACGATGTAAAAGTTTGCTTCCTGCAGTTCAGGCACAGAAGATCTGACATCTTTGGCGCTCTGGCTTGTGCTGATTTTTGAAAACGGTTCCCATCCAGACCTCTTTTTATGGGTGATAAATACTTTGACATCCAGTGTAATATGATGCAACTTTGTAGCAGTGTTTGTATCACACACCACCAAATAATTCAGGTTTTTTGTTTTTTGTTTTTTTTGATGATTATTTTGTCTACATCGAGACTAAACATGTGAGCTTTGCATCTCTTAACATGTACCAATCACATTACTTATATTTTGTGGATTAAGTGGATTGCATTTACAAATAGGTTCTGCAAACTGTCAGTACACTGCAATTCTCAATGGACTCATTACACACTATATTCACTATATAATTAATATATGCATCAGTTCATATCTTCTCTGTACATCTTGTCATCTTGCTGTGACCCTGAGGTGTGCCTGGAGCCTCACACTCCATCTGTCTATCTGTTTCTTGTGCGTTACAGAGTTACAGCTTCTCTTTGTCTCTCTCTCTCACTCACACACACACACACACACTGACAGAAAGACAAACAAGTCTCAAAAACATCTTCTGGCATCTAGCTATGTTTGCAACGTCATCTGCTGCTACAGCACACACACACACACACACACACACACATAGATAGATTTTCCCTGCCTCCCCATATGTGCAGCCATGCCAGCAACATGCATCTCTCCTCGTTACATAACCCCCACCGCCCACCCCCCACAAGTCTGTAACACACTCCTCACCCCTCTCTCTCCTGCAAACCCACACACACAAATACCTAAAACACATACACGCTCTGCTGTCACTGAAACGATGATGTTTTTGAGGGGATTGACAGCAGAGTCCAGCTTGTTCTTATGTTCAAATAAACACAGTCTTGGTGTGTTTACACTATGAGCACCAACTCGTACAAAGTGACCTCGGAAAACCTCCACTCTGGCCCGTCTTTACCCTAACCCACTCCCCCAAAACAATCTGTACATATATATTCTAGGATTCAAAACGTACAAAAAGAAAAAGCGCCTGCCTCTGGGAATTAGGGCGATTTTCTGCATTTTTGAAACCCTTATGGCAAAGATTTGGTGCCCACAGCCTCTGCAGCCCTTACTGTCTGCCACACTGACCCAACTACAGCCAAAATATCCTCGCTGACCATGTGTCCGTGTGTGTGTGTATATGTGTCTGCGTGTTTGTGGCTTTGAGTGCAGCATTTCTGCCGTTCAATGGAAGCTTGTGAACGCTGATACTTACACGGTCCCAGCGGATATGACCGATCCGAGAACAGCTGAACCACCGCAAACATGGGGCCTTGTGGAGTCTGGACAGATCGGAACGGGGGCGGATGATGCCTATACGTGCCGACACGTGTGTTCACACAGCAACAACTCAAGCGCCATTGCTCTTATGTGCTATAAATAGGCATACATCATTTGTTTCCAGTCATGCAAATGGTACCCTATGAGCGTATTAAAGGCAGTGTGACATCATCTTGTTATGGCCTGGATACTTATTGGTGAAGCACGTACACGTTCAAATTAGTGACAGGCAAGACTTCATCAGGAAAAAAAAAAACACAGATAAAACTATCAGGTTGATTTTTTTTGCTTTCTCAACATCTTGACATATGTTGCAACTAAGTTCATGATCTTTTCTTCGTTTTTCTCTCGTTGTAGCTCTCTCATGAACACACACACACATTTGGTTTTCCTCACAGAGCTGCCGCTCAGGACAGCCTCCTCCTCTTCATCCCCGATGACCTCATCTGATCTCGGCCCTCACACATCACTGCCCCTGAATCCCAGTTATCCTTTAAGGGCCTCATATCTGTAATACACACAGAGTGATTTAGTGAGAGGCTGTGTTGTTCTGCATGTGAGGAGGGGGTATGAGTCAGTGTGTGTGTGTGTGTGTCTGTGTGCACGTGTAGTGTTGTGGGTGGAGGTGGGGCTAATCGTCCTCATCCTGTCACTTCTTCTGTTCCTATGTCTGCTCAGGTTCTGGGATGAGTGTACATATAAACAACAGACCACGGACGCAGAACAGGTTACAGACCTACAGACAAATTAATCAGATTTTCCTGGTCACAAAAAGTCTTTGCTTTTTCCAAAAAAGTACATGCGTTACCCTGCACCCTAACAACTGACTTAACAAGACTTAACAAGGAAAAGAGCAGATCTCGATTTCTGTGTGGTAATACACAGCACCAAAGCTGTGATGAGGGCCTCAAAGAATAAGGTCTATCTTCATATAATACTCACATGTCTTCATAGAGTGACTACACAGGGCAGAGACCTTGTTCTGGGTAATACATCAGCCTGAGAACCTTATTAAGTTGTTTAAGCGTTTATCCTAGTAGTCGTGTCCAGGGGAATTTTGTTCACTTTTTAAGCCACTAAAGAGACTGCTAAACTCCTACAGTTTTGGCTTATAATCGTTACACCCGGTATTGTAATTATTACAAACCAAATAATACGCAACAAACCTTGGGGCAGGTAGTTTGATTGCTTTTGAACAGATAACGCTTTAATGTTTCGAGTCCCACAAACAAAAATCCATTCAGCTCAATTGCAGCAGGGTGGAGAAAGAAAAATAAAAGACAAATAAAACCCACTACTATCTGCATGGATACATAACGTGACCCCATCTCTACACACTGTACAGCTCAAGTAGTTACATAAGATCCTGTGTATATTGGTAAATGTTTCTGGCCAACCTCCAGTGCCCCTGATCCAACCCAAACAACATGAGGCCAGCTGAAAACGGCTCATATGCTCTACTGAATCAAGGCTTTTTTCCCGAAAGGCAAACTCATCATCTTCATCCCTGCTGGAGCGCTAACGTCCCCGTCCTCGCCTCCCTCGTCCCCTCTGTCAGACCTTTGCTCACCCAATTCAATTAACTCCGGCTCAATCAGAGCGTTCCCTCCACGCATCACAGCTGAAGGTGAAGGTAAGGTGGACTCCCAAAGTAGGTCGTTGATGTCTTTAAAAAGTCATGGCCGAATGCTAGAGCCATCAAACTTCCGGAGGCTGGACAGGATGTGGGATTTATGTGACAGGCTGCCTGAAGATGTTAGCATTGCTGGACGTCACGGACCTCACTGATGCGATGGCCTCCTCACCACGTGACACAGACAACTGCACATAGGCTGCATAGACCCCCTCCCCCCAGCCAGGAGAGCGTGTCCGTCACAGCTTGTCCCCGCTAACCATGAAACCTGTCACAGTCCAATGCTACGCACCTGGCTGACACATCACAGTAAACACAGCAGTTATATAAACATCAGAACAGCTCTCAGTGTAAATGTGTGCAACTGTGCGACGTTACCATCATCAACGTGGTCCCCAGCACAAGACCATTCACCAATAAAAGTCAATGTTCAAGGCCTGGAGGAGGTGTGTCACCTTGACATTTCTCCAAAAGCCACAAACAACATAAATCACCTTTGGTCACTGCTAATATTTCCATCTCTTCAAGCGAGTGTAGAGTTAAAATGAACATACTTTAGGAGCAACGTGAGTCATGTACGATGTCGCTGCCCACGTCTGTGTGTGTGGGGGCTGATGAGTAATCCAGCTTGGACTGAAGCAGCAGGCGAGCTTTTGAAGCCAAGTCTCAGCGGAGTAGAGGAATATTGAAGCACAGGGTTCAAATCCCCGGCTGTCTCGGGTCCTTTCTATGTGGTGTTTTCATGTTCTCCTCATTTTTGCACGGGGTTTAGGACAGGTGCTTCGGTTTCCTCCAAGACATCAAAGACATGTGTGTCAGTGCCCCTGACCAAGGCACTAGCAAAAATAAAAAATAAATTAAAAAAAGTGAGTTGGTATGCATTTATGTATAGGATGGGTCAAATCCAGAGGATCAATGTCATTTCAGTGTATGAGGCACAGACGACTGAGTTGATCACCTCAATTTCATTTGGGGATTTTACCATCTCGCCGTTTCAATGAAATAATGTAATAATAGGAAAGTAGTTCATTATTACAGCAATCCGAGCAGGAATAAACTCTTGACTCAGATGTCCAAAATGGAACAGTTGTGTCAGAAATAAGCCACAGTAGAGCAGCTGTGAGAACGAGGAAGCTGTGATGTAAAAACTGGCCTCGGGCTGCATCAACAACAAAAGTTGCGTGTAATTGTTACGTAAAGAGTATCAGCGGGCTGAAGCCACTGCTATTAGGTGGACCAAGAGGTCAAACAGCGACCAGCCCAAACTGCACATTTCTGTCAGTTTAAAATGTCAGCTGAAGCAGTTCATCGGTAGAATATTACAAATCTGTTTTGATAATCAGTCCAGCTTATCTAATATGAAGATTTGCTGATTTCCTATGAGAGTAAAGTGAATATTGTGGGGTTTTGGACTATGCTGGTGGTCCGCTGTGATGATGGAGCACCATGACGATTGAATGGCAGCTTTTTAATGATCACATTATCACCATTTCCACACAAAGCAACCTTTAATAAAGCAGTTAGAATACATCAACCATTATAAACCACTGAAGCAATGATCCATTAAATTGAGAACACAAAGGGACAAAGTGAAAGGGTCAAGCACTGCCCAGAGTGCAGCTCACGTTAGACCTACGCCGATGAGCGCAAGCATTCATACGCTCCTCGACAGAACGCCTTCCTGTTTGGCGATCACGGAGAACATGTGTGCTCACTAACAGCTTGCCTTGCTGCAGCTATGTGATTATACATGTTTGTTCACATGTGAGTTGCCACGATGCATCAACCTAATTAATGTGAATGTGCTCGGAGCAGCCCGCAGTCATTCCTGCCCACGGTAGAGGAGCTGTTACATCACTCACACACAGAAACACACACACACACACACACACACACAGCTATTTAGAGACATTTTCCTGCCTTTATGGAATAATGTTCTTCTCTGGAATATCCAAGATAAATCCATCGTCATTTTTTCCTCCTCTCCTCTATTTTCTTTCTCAGAGCTGTTTCACTGAGGTACTCTGTGCTGTGGAGCTGCAGCTGCTGAGCCACACACTGACTTCTGGCTGTATTCATTAGCTCCTGTGTTTCTACGAGGCTCTGGATAACAACCCTGTGCAGGCTTTCAGCCCTCATCTGTGTCTCTCCTCCCCCTGCCTCCGTGCCAGGCTGCAGGAGTAAAGCTCAGACGGTGTGTGTGGTCCCCCACTCCCCAACCCCCTCCTCTGCCCACCCAGCGCCCCTGTGCACCCAAGGGAAGAGGGGAGAGGGCGGGGTTCTGGGTGCTCACAGAGCCGGTGGCCCCTTCTTTAAAATGTTGTTATGCACAAATGTGCCCTCACCAACAAATCAATTGAAAGCTTTGATGATTAATTATATTTTGTTTCCTCCTTTGACTCCAAGGCTGTGCTTGAATTAAATACTCCACCACCACCCCTAGAAAGAAATCACAGAATGTAGCTGTGAATGTACAGTTGTGACAAGCCTTTGACTGCACTGTTTTATTTGCAGTCTCCAAGGCATTTTGTGAACCTTGACATTACTCACGGTTGGCTGCAGCTCCTCATGTGTCACAACAGTTCTTAGTCTGTCCTCTGTGGATACTCGCGAAGTCGATGAAACAACGCCAGGGTCATTCGTAAAGGGAGGAAAACCCCCGAAAGACGAAAACATTTTCATTTCAGAGACGTGAAATGTTCAGACGTCTTCTCCTCTTCAGTTTATAATTACGTCTCTACAACTGTCACACCATGCACGTCGCCATGGGCCGTTTGTGGCTTCAGTAAATTCTCGTAAAAGTTTCCTTTTCTGGAGAGTAATTATGAACATTTTAGCGCAAACACATACTTATGAGTGCCAGCAACACCGTGTGTGTGCTCGCTACAAGGTTCTAGTCTAATAAGGTGTTGTCAAGTTTACCGTTTTCCACTATAAATGTTACACAAAGACGTTCAGGCAGGTTTCCGCCAAAGCACGTTCGTAAAAAGTGATGAGCATGATGAGTCTTCAGTGTCAGACTGGGACTCTGACTCATACAGCGAGGATTCATCATCAAACCTCACATCATCCGCCAGGCTCCCGGTCTGTCAGGAGAGAGAAGACTCTTTCAAACTGAACCAACAAACTTCGCGCACCAGCGTCTCCAAACGGCAGTGAGGCGTCCCTGAAAACTATTTGAACTTCAAAACCCAGAAACGTCAGAATGACGTCAGAAAACCGCACTCCGTTTGTTCATGTTTACCAACCCCAGCCGGCCTGCGCTGCTTTATGCAGGTAGTCTTCAAAAGCTGCTTTAAAGCAACTTTTATTTGAAGTTTTGTGTTATATGTAAAAGTCTTTCTTGGTGCTTTCTTTAATGTTTAAGTTGCTCTCTGCAAATTTAAAAAAAGAAAGGAGGATAACATACTGTCGATAGGAAACTAGTTAATACTACGTGGAGTGGGATCATAATGGTGGCTCCCAAGGGCTGCAGGGGCCCTTCTTCCTCTCCTTATTGGGATGCGTGTTGGCACAGCCCCCCCCCACCCGCTGGCAAGCAGCAGGCTGGGGGCCCAAGGCGGAGGGGAGGTGAAATGTCAAGAGCAAAATGCAAATTCATGCTGACAAGTGGTGCAGAAAACATGTTCTCTGCGACTCAGGGGAACCTTGATATTTCACAAAGTCAAATGAACATGTCAGCCAACACTGCAGGGCAACTATTGGGTTATTTAAAGAAGAGGTTCAGAAAGCAGGCCGGTGTTACATCACAGGCAGCAGGGACTGTTTGCGTGCAGCTCGGCGGACAAGGCCCGCCTTTGTTGTTGGTTGTTATCCTCCTTCTCCAGTCTCCCTCTGTCTGTGAGCCATCACCGACTCGCAGAGTGAGACACAATGAGGGTGGGCTGATAGAGGAGACACATACTGGTTCACATTAGTCCGGCATTACACGACCGCTGCGACATCTGCCAGATCCGTCGGACCCGGTTCCTCCCGTATTATCTGTGTCCAGCACTGAGCTCCTAAAGACACTATGTGGCTCACAGCTCGAGCTTTGATTCGCAGCAGGACATCGTCAAGAATGAAGAATCCAACCTCAAAACTGATTTAATTTGCATATATAAATATACAGTCTCTTCCTTCAGTGCAGACAGTCCTGGTGGCGCTTTCTGTCTGTGACGTCTGAGGTCGCGCTCCCTTCTGTCTTGGAGTGTTTTCAGTATTCCTGGCTGCACTGATGAGTAAGACATGAAAAATACACCAAGCTGTCGGCACAACTGAGAATCATACTTGACTGAATCAGAAGCAGCACTTAATATCATTAACAGAAAAGTCGAGGCTCCGAAGAACAAAACTGTGACTGAGGGTAACTTACAAATGTGACTTCGAGATGTCAAAATCTGCACGGCGGCCACGACTGATGCTCTGATCAGAGTAAATAGAGCATATGAATATGTTGCATATGGCCAACAGGGCAGTGAGTCGGGCTGCACTACACTGCTGTGACACAGCAAAGCGCCTGGATGCAGTGTCCCACATGAGGACAAAAAAGTGGCACCCGTGTCTGACAGGCTACCATCCCTGTCTGTGCAAATATCCCCAAATAGAAGCTAATTACAACAAGCAAAGTGGCGAGGTGGTGAGACGAGACACAAAAAGGCATGTGATGCGACCAAGTGATGGGCCTATATACATGTGAAAACATCTCTGCCATCAGAGGCCGTGTGCACCATTGACACAATGCCGCACGCTGGCCTGATAATGTCAATATCATTTCCTTCATCTCCCGTCGGCTCGACGCACGCTCCTTGTCACAGAAACAGGCTGGAAATGGAGAAGTCCTCCTACACTCTGTGTCGCTCACAGTGCCGGAGCTGTATAAACAAACCACTTCAGTGTCAGTAATTCAGGGGTATACAGAGTTTCTTCCCTGCAATCTCCTGCTAAACTTGCTTCAATCCATACTGTGTGACTGGAGATCAGATCGGAACTTGTTTTTTTTTTGGGTTCCAGGAATAGAAAAAAATCAAACCATATTTGATAATCACTTCATGTTAACATTTTAAACCCTGTTGTGGTTTGATGGATTCACATGTCGGTGTGTTATAAGCTACATAAAACTCCCTCTAAAGCAGCTAAATTGGCTAAAAGCAGGAAAGCAGCAGTCCAATCTGTGTTAATATAAAAGCAGGATGATTCATCAAACTGCTCTCTGAAAACACTTGATGGTAAAATCATAAAACAACAAAAAAAATAAAAAAAACATTAATGCTGAGTGATCCGGGTATGGCACACAGATTTCTGTATCTTCCTGGTGAGTCGTGGCCTTTCAAATAATCTGCCTTCATGTAACCAGGCAACGGCACATGAAACCAAGTCTGACTGGAAAGAAAGGGGGGGGGGCTGAAACCCCTTCCTCATCCTCACACATGAAAATCTGTCAGGTCCAGCATGATGGCATGCCAACTGCACAAAACCATGTGCATGTCTCACCCACAGAAAAGCATAAAAAAAAAAAAAAAGGTGTTGGTGTAATCAGATTAATTCAGGAGCTAATTTGCTGCTGTCGAGTGTGCCTGGTTGCTGTCAGTAGCACACACAGATCCATAACTTATTGAAAGCTGATTAACACATCAATCCTCCTGCTTCCGCCTGCTAAGAACGCAGAGCTGTGTGGTTGTCAGGATTACTTAAGTGTGAGCGGAGGACTGCAGCATCCAGACACCAGAGCCTTGCATTAACTCCTGTCACTACAAACTCCCTCCAATGTTGGGCTTTACATTTTAAAAGAGATTTTGCTTTAAAATAATAATTTATCTAAATTTATACAATTGAAATAGTATATATAGTACAACGGATGTAAAGCCAGAGCCAGATGGTTGGCACTGACTTCTGTGTGAACCGGATGTCATTAAAAGGATGCAGCAGCCTGTGACCTTTGACCTCTCTAGTGGAACATGTCCAAATCTAATGTCTGATGTCCAGAGTCACTTCTTTCCACTTGCATCTTTAATCTAAAACGCTCGAAGCCATGTGCTGCAGCTTCTCAGCTCCCCCCGTGGGGAAAGTCAGACTGTACGGTGCCTCCCGGTGGTGTTATCTGGCAGTCAGCCGACATCCAAAAATGCTCCTGCCATCGGCTAACAAGCTGTAATTCTGCCGCCGCATGAGCCAAGGAGACAAACTGAGTAGAGTGGGTGGGACCTCTGGAGCAGGCCCGGTCTCGTGCCGCTGTGGCACGATGGCAAATTGGAGCTGGCGTGATAGGTCAGCACAGTCAGCAGCACAGTCTTGGCCATGAGCGTAAAGTGACTCGCTTATGTAACCAGCCCATTGTTGCCGCCATGTCACTGCCATTAACATTCATGGGAATCACGTGAACTCGTGCACCACAACAAGTGTTTGTTGCTCCTAACACCAACACCTCTTCAGACCTTTAATGCTCTGCTGGCATTTCATCACCTGTTCATAGCACTTGTGTTATCAAAAGATGATCACAGGAGGATTATACATAGCTGGTACATCTGTAAAGAGACAGTCACACGTCCCAGTATGAGTTCACAGCCAGTTTTGTCTTGTGACCCTCATCACAAGGCTGCTCATGAACCTCTGAAAAGTTGAATCAAACAACCCATTTCTCTTTGTTTGTGTCAATGTGATTCATTCAGATAAGACAGCAAAACCATTTGTAGAGAAAATATGATATCAACTCATTTTCACTATCATTCCCCGGTTCAATAGCCTGTTAACACACATTCATTTATTATGGAAGGACAACTTAACCCTAATCCATAGGACCGAGGGGACCATTAGATGTGAAGTGCCTGTCCAAAGATAAAAACTATATTTGGTGACAAAATTAATAAGCCAATAGAAAAAAGTGATTTTTTTTGTTTTTCATTTAATCCTGTAATAAACGGTTCTGTCACAGAATAAGACTACAAACCATGTTGTAGTTTGAATTGTCGGGAAAACTAGTCAGAAAATAGATAACAAATTCTCTTTCCTCACCCATTACTAGATGTCCTCAAATAAATGTGTTCAGGATGTTCAAGTTTTTTCTTAATATAATAGTCACATCACCATGTGTGCATTGAGAGTAACAGGTCCCAGTATTGGCTATGAATACATGCTACCTTCCTAGCATGACTCCACAGTAAGACATGAGGGACAAATAGGGTGTAAAAACACATTAAAAAATAAAGCTGAAGCTAATATGTGTCTCCTGCAGTCTGAGCTATCAACATGAAAAAAAACAAAACATCTGAACTAATCCTTTAACCCAAGCCTGCTCAAGTGGAGCTGCTCAGTATCCTGAATATAAACCAGTCTGCGAATGGAAAAAGATTCAATCAATTTGTAGTTTCATTCTAAAAAGTATAAATTGTTAAATCGGTCTAAGGCTGCAACTAACCCAACAACATATATAGCAAAATATTTATTGGTTGGTTATTAATCATCGTTAATTTTCTGTCAATAATTTATTAATCCACTTTCTGTTTTAGCCGTAAATCTGTCCACATGCATAGGGAGCATTATGTCAGAAGACCTTAATGTTAACTAGTGTGTATTCAGACCTCCCGTCCTCTTGCACAGATGCAGGGGGAAGTGCGCGCGCGCGCGCACACACACACACACACACACACACACACACACACACACACACACACACACACACACACACACACACACACACACACACACACACACACACACACACACACACACACACACACACACACACACACACACACACACACACACACACACACACACACACACACACACACACACACACACACACACACACAATGATGCAGGTGTGTCCACACTATTCAGATGGAATGATTTATTCATAATCATGATAGCATAATAAAACAATGAACATTGAAAGCACTGACAGTTGAACCCAAGGCCTCTCACACACAGCATGCACCACCCCGACCCCAGAGTTTACAGAGAAACATTCCTAACGCCAGACTCCTGGCTTCTGAAAGTCATCCTTTGTTTTTTTTTGTTTTTTAAATTCTCTGCTCCAGTCAGTTTTTTCCTTGTTTTTTTTTTATCCTTTAAATATATTTTGATATAAAAACAAGCTCACGTATGATGACTCAACCATGTTTGTGAACTGCCTCTCCCCCTTCTCCTCTTGTTATTGTCCTGTCCCCCCCCCCCCATCGCTCCTCTTCTTATTAGGAGGATGAACACGATACTGGCCCCCGAAATTCTCCCTCTTCCTGTTCGCGCTCTCTTGAAACGTGAAAGAAAAACCCAGTCTGATGGGGAGGTGGTGGATGTGGGGGAGACAGCACTAAGAAAAAAAATAAAAAATAAAAATAAAAAAACCAAAACAAAATAAACAAAAAAAGTTTGATAAACTCCCTGAAAAAAAGAAAGCAATAAAAAACATTTCTTTAAAAAAAGTAATAAAATAAAAATCAAACCACAACTGTCCAATTGAAAGTAGTGCTGGAGGGAAGTCTGGAGCTCTGTAGACTGGAGGCACTTTGGCACAGAGCGAAGGCCCCACACCTGACACCACGCCGAGGGGAAGGAGAGAAGGAAAGGAGGGATAGAGGGAAGGATGGAATGACAGAGAGCTGGGCTGAAAGGCATGCAGAGCCACACGGTGGTACAGAGATCCAGGAATGATGAAGGCAGGGGAAGGAAGAAAGAGCACCTGACAAACGTGGAGGAAAAGGCCAGCCTCCCCTCCAGTATATGTCGTGTTCAGGAGAGGAGGAGGAGGAGGAGAAGAGGAAAATAAAAAAAGAAAGAAAGGATATTGGACCAAGAGACAGAGAGTGGGTGAGCAGCGGCAGGTATAGAAGGAGGAGAGAGCAGTGGTCCATCAAGAGAAGAGGAGACTGTCTGGCAAAAGCAATACAACACAAACAGGAAAACAGTCCTTGTATGGAAGCAGAGGAAGGCTGGCGGGCGTCTGAGGTTGGGGGAGGGGGCACAAAATGGCAGTCCCACAGGTCAACAGGCTCGGTAGGCAGGAGGAAGGTGCTGTGGTCCCTCTCTTCTCCTCCTCCTCCTCCCACTTTACAGCTGCGCTGGGCTGCGTCTCACCTCCTCCTTTTCCCGGACGCCCCCTTCTCCCTGCACATCCTCTTCACAGGTAGAGCTCCTTGGCTCTGATATGCTGCAGCTTCTCCCTCAGCATGCGGAAGGAGGGCCGCACCACTGGGTCCAGGGTCCAGCACTGCTTCATCAGGTCATACACCACAGGCGGGCAGCCGTCTGGGGCGTCCATCTTGTACCCCTTCTCTACCCGGGGCACCACCTCTTTCAACGGCTGAGAGGGAAAGAGAGAGAGAGAAAAACATGAAGCATCAATATGTGATCATTTTCACTGCAAGAACATTTCAAATCGATACAATACTCAGCCCATGCAGCCCAGGTGAAGGTTATCCTTCAACAACAGCAACAAATGTCCAAATATGTACAGGAAAATGAAACGAGCAATGACGCATGCAGGAGTAATTAACTTCGTGATTCAGAGTACAGATTGGCTCAGCAGTCTCATGGCATAAATCTAATTATCTTAAGGTCAACACAAAAGGCACGAGACATTTCACTGATCTTGTACAAGTTGCACAATAAGTAAATTCCTGATCCTGGTCGCAGCGATGAATCCTGCCATCTGCTGGTGCTCCCCGGACCTTAGTGAGCCACAGAAACATGATGTTCAGGTACTTACAATTCTAGGGTATGGAACGCGGCCAAAGGAGTAGATCTCCCAAAGTAGGATGCCGTAACTCCAGACGTCTGACTTGGTGGAAAACCTCTGTTGGACCGAAAAGGAGAGAAAAGGAGCCCAATTTCAAACACATGAAATCAGTATTCACAGAGCACGTCAGGATTTTTTGTGCAGCCTTTATCAAAACTGAGTCTTGGTTGTTTGTCTAGTGCTACATTAGCGGCTCAAAGTGACCAAACATGTGAATACTGCAGCCGATTAGCTTAGCTTAACATAAAGACACAAACATTAATTTTCTCGGTGACCTGTGTCCGGACACAGACTTCCTGGAGTCATGTTGTTATTGTTAGCAGTTTCTTTTTCTCCAAACTTTATGCTAAACTAAACCATTCAAATCCCCGGGTCTAGCTCCATGGTTAACAGACTTTAGAGTGCTATCGATCTTCTTAATTTAACTCTTGGCAAGAGAGAGAATAATCACATTTAGATGTCACACTGTTGTTTTAACAAAACAAGCTCAAAAAGCTATTCAGTTAAAGGTTGGTGAAGCTTTTCTATATGATATACACTTTTCTTTTTCTTTGTTACTATGATGTCGAATAAACATAAAATCCCTGCTACCTACTTTAAATCCCACCCACCTTCCTCTTACTCAAGTTTAAGTAGGTGAAGCAAGTGACAACAAATGACAAGAAAGCAACAACACATCAACCCAGGTTTGCTGCCCGTCCGTCTCGTCCTCTCACCTTCTCTCTTAGTGCTTCGGGGGAGGTCCATTTAACGGGCAGCTTGGCGGTATCCTGTATGGAGGAGGCCTCCTTGGTGAGGCCGAAGTCGCTAACCTTGGCGATGTTGTCGTCAGACACCAGCACGTTACGAGCCGCCAAGTCTCTGTGGACGAAGTTGTTGGCCTCCAGGTACTCCATGGCTTCACACACATCCCTGAGTGACACAGCGAGACAGCAGACGTGATGCGTGAGGACTGGATGACTGAGATAATTGGACTGTCAGAATCTGATAATAGCCTACAGGTGTGCAACAAACTCCCTAATCTGTGTGGACGTGTCTGTGGTTGTGGTCACAACTTTCATTATCCACTCTTGCCATAATGCATCAAATGACAGCTACAGCGTAACTGTAATTCATATAAAATGGTGGCGAGAGTGCTTTATGTTTATGCAGCTGAAATTTATTTCCTTGCACTTCTCTGACAAATTTATTGTAGAGTCACTAAAAATGTACTATGCTACTGATGACCACTGATCTGAGGGTTTAGTTGCGCTCATCATTTATTCTCTGTGGATAACAGCATCGGGTAAAAGACTTAAATAAAAAGTGAAATAAAATTTGAAGAGGCTTAACTTGGAGTTGAAGCAGCCATTTATTAAGAAAAAACAACCCTGTGATGCTGCTTGTGTAAACAAGCGGTTCTTTTATGTTCTTAGTCAGGCGCTGTGACTGTTCTTTTGAAATTCAATTCAGATCCTGACTAGAAAGCAGCTTTTAGCTCTAGTCCCGGAGATGCGCTTATTAAACATCTGTCATTTGTACGAATCCTATTAGTACTTGAACAGACATGAAGAGGACTCACAGTGAGAACTTGAGTAAGCAGTCTCCACCGAGCACGGTCCGTCCTCGAGAGCGCAGGTAGTCCACTAAGCTGCCCTGTGAGATGGGGCTGAGGTTATTAACACAACACGTGGAACACACTTCTCCATAGCACCTTCCAGCACCCTGAAATGTACTTTTTTTTTAAAATAAACATGGCAGATTCCAGCGAAGAACAAATCCCTGATGGTTAGTGAGCAACATGGAACCGTCTTTTGTTACAAATATGTCAAACCTTTTACAACGGTGAGGAAACTAAAGAATCTCAACAGCATGACTGACCTTAGCCATGTACTCTGTGACGATGTAGAGACTGCCCCTCTCCTCAACAATTACTCCTAACAACTGCACCAGGTTGTTGTGCCTCAGTTGCCTGTACGAACAGAAAAATCCAGTGTGTCAAACAAGAGAACATCAAGGTTACTGAGAACATCTGACGACACACTGAGATATACGAGACAACTTCTCCCTTGTGTCAACGACAAAATAACAATTGTTGTATCTTACGTCATGACGGAGGCCTCGGCGATGAAAGCCTGCGCTGTGGCATCGTTTTTGATACACTTGACCGCCACCTTGGTCCCTCTGTAGTCTCCTACCATCACATCTGGCAAGGACACAGACAGCGTGACATTTTAGTGCGATATCTAAAGACAAACATTGGTCAAATGTGATGCTCCGATGAATGAAATGAAATGATGCAGGGATCTTTTATCGATTCCTTACCTCCAAACTCGCCCTTGCCAATGGTCTGCAGGAGTTTTAGCTCCTTTCTGTTCAAGGCCCAGCCGCCTGTCAAGACAGGACACATGACACTTAGCAGTCTAAACAGCAAAAAGTATAAAAATTATCTATTATGTTATGAGTCTAACAACACTGTATAACTCACAGAAGCATACATTAGAAATGATCATGTAGTAAGGAAGAAGTAGACAACAAATAACTACTGAACTATTCAGGAAATGTATTGAAATATTCATAGTATATATCATATCAGTTGGAAATTCGTGGACGGGATTTAATTTTCAGTTGCTAGAATTTGTCGGGTCAGAAGGCTGCATGGAGAGGAATTAAGAGAGACGAAGGTGGAGGAAGACTCAGCTTGACCTTGTGAGCTGCTGAGACCCAGCAGTCGTCCCCAGACGGAGAAAAATTAATTATCCTCTGTTGATTAATGCTATTAGGGATGACAGCAGAATATAGTAGGAGTGTGTGTGTGTTGTAGACTTTATATTTGTGAGCTTAGCGTGACAGCGCACACACAAATGCACACTAATGTCCGTGTACAGCAGTGTAATGAGCTCAGTGTGTCCTTACTCCTGGAGAACTCGTCTTGCGCTGCCACTGTTCCCTCCATCAACTTGGGTTTAATCAGCCTGGTGCAAAGACCATCAGCATCTTTGGTGTAATGCTGGGGACAGAGAATCAAACACACACACATTTCGATACATGAAGAGACAAGTCGGTTATGTTTTAGTGTTGGAAAACACAATGAATATCCTGGTTTTTATGTTTTGTAGCAGGTTAGAAATATTACATTCCATACTTTGGGTCATCAGAAAACTAGTTTTACTTTACACATCCATGAGTAGAACAAACACAAGTAAGACAAAGCATCTGCAGTGTAATCACACAGCAGCAGTGGTGACCAGATCATACATATGGGATTAAGGAGTCTCTGCTGGAGACCGACAGTATGTGTAGGGCATCTGGTGAAAGCTGTGGTGAAGCGTCCCCGCTGGGAAAAGTGGAGATGTGAATCGTATATTGTGGGAACCAGCAGCAGAGGAGGATTGTGTGGGTGTGAGAGAGGTTAATGCATTATTAGACCCTTCACCCCCAAGAATCACACAAAGTAAACAAACCTCCAAAACAGTCCATATCTGCTTATCACCATGAAATTAAGGTTAGATATTAGCAAAAACCATGAGGCATCAAATCTCTGCGTGACCATGTCTGCTTAATAAAACAACAAAAGAAGAAGCCTCTCTGCTAACAAAACCAATGTTAGAAAACTGCAGCATGACAAATTTACCACAGACTGTAAGTTACTTTGACAACCACCAGGGGGCAGCATGGTGTCAGTCAGGCCAGCATCTTCTACATTCAACACCGACACTGACAAATGAAGCCACACAGTACATACAATCACAACAGCACCACATAGTACACACATGTATAGAAACACACATTTACTTTGACGTTCATCAGTGATGTCGTCGTTTCATTTGCCGTTAAATCTGCAATGTTTTCTAGACAAATCTGAAATGTTGCATAATTGGTCCCACTCTGTTAACAATGAACTGTGTAACATATTACAATGGATTGAATGCAGGGTGTTTTTTTTTTTTGCAAGTATTTTTTAAGTACACAATGGAAGTGCATAAATCAAGATCGTAGAAGGGTGTAATCACAGGGTAAAAAATACAAAATGGGCTGACAACACTTTCACTATGTTGTTACACCCTTGTAAATACCATAAACAGCTATCTGAGATTTACTTCATTTGCATTGACAGAAAGGAGTGGCATCTGCGCCACACTGCGCCTGCACAGTCTCTATATATTTATGCATATAGTGTGTACATGTATATGATGTGTTTGTTTTTGTGTGCCGATACATCTATGTGTGAAGCCTGCTGCGACAGGCCAATGGGAGCAGGGGAAGAGTGAGCAAGCTGGGAAAAACACACAAGAATGTGAGGAATCCTCTCATAGGCTATTATAGAGAGAGAGAGGGAAGAGACAGGGGAATGCAGACAGGGGAGAGGATAAAAATACAGAGAAACTGAAAGAGAGAAAGACAGGGAAGGGAAGCAGAGAATGGGAAACAGCAGAGGGTGAAATGAAGAAGTTGAGATGGATAACAAAGACAGGAGGAGAGAAAGCAATATGCCAGGTATACACGAGGGAGCACAACAAGAGAGAAAGACAGGGAGGAGGGAGGGAGGCGGAGAGAGGAAGCGGAGGCAGAACCAAGCCTGGAGGGTGTGAACCAGAGAGAGAGACAGAAGGATAGAGAGATAGAGATTGTGGGTGGCTGCACAGGGAATCTAGATGGTCTCTGTGCCAGCTGGCACATTCCTGTTGTCCACTTCCAATGCCCCGCGAGGCAAAGAGATGAGGTCCAATTAAAAGTGTGATAGCCGCCAATCCAGTACTTCTCTTTATCTGAGAGGATAAAAGGCCTCCCTCTCTCTCTCTGCCATCATGTCTCCTCTCTACCCTTACCCTTACCCTTACCCCTACCCCTACCCCTACACACACACACACACACACACACACACACACACACACACACACACACACACACACACACACACACACACACACACACACACACACACACACACACACACACACACACACACACACACACACACACACACACACACACACACACACACACACACGCACACGCACACGCACACGCACCTGAACTGGCTGTTAGATAACAGTCAGCGAGTGTGAGGATCAGACAGCTTTTTGAACAACTGTATGTACTTGAAAGAAATTTTTAGGGAAACTCCACAAGGAGGCTGAATGTGTGTATGTATGTGTGTGTGTGTGTGTGTGTGTAGGGGGGGTGTTTATGGAGTTATATAATCATACTTCTGTATACTTACTTCTGTAAATACCTGACTTTCATTGATTGTAAATCGTGGCATAAAATCTAGAAGATGAATGCCATTTCATATTCCTAGTTGACTTAATATATAAACTTAATGATGTAAAAAATTGTGATACCAGAGTGATTTCTGACATAAACAGATGACCTGAAACAATGAAGTGAGAAACAATACATTCCCAGAATATTATAATTTGATAATTCCTACATAATCTTGTACAATGAACTTTTAGGGCAGGTATCTATAAGTACAGACGCTGACTGTTCGTAAGCGTAGACTGAAGACAGGAACTACACCCTCACTACACCCTTCCTGAAGAAACAAAACCATATTCCAAACCACACTGTCCTACATCTTACTGACTGACAGGAGGGAGGAAGTACTGCATCTACTGAAACAAATGACGTCTATAAACAGAATCACAAGTTGTTCTCTGTGGTGCAGCTGAACATTTTGTTAAGTTGCACATTTCTTACAGTTGTTAAGTTTTAGGAGACACCAACCAATTGGCATAGATGAGTGGCCAATTATCCTTCCAGACATAAAGCCAAGGGTATTATGGGTACCAGGGCTATTATGTTTCCTATGGTTCCTCACCTCCACCAGCTGCATGAGGTTCTCAAAGTATTCCTCCTCGTCAATGGTGAGCTTGCCGTTGTGGTAGATGATGCGGTAGTGCTCCACCTTGCCGTCGCAGCTGACGCACAGGGTGTAGTCGCCAGGGTAGTTGGTGCTCTCCCTCACCAGGAACAAACCCGTCTCGGGAGGGTAGAGGAGCCGTTCGGCCTGCTCCCGAGTTATCTTCCCATGAAACCAGCTGGAGGGAGGGAAGATAAAGAAGGATGACGGGAGAGAAATGGAAGAAAAAGGGTTAAATAAAGTGTGAGAAAAAGAATAGAGACATGAGGAGTAATAATACAATCACAACAATACCACATGTACCAGTTCTTGTTCTGAAGGAGAACAATTCAAATCCTCATCTCTGTCTCGTTACTAATAGCATCAGATTGGCCTAAATCCTTCAACAGGTCACACAGGATTTTATTTTCACTACACACTCAATTTCTCATTTGCAAACTTCAACCAGATGCACTTCCAACAAACTCGGCCCACATCCCTCCTCTGAAGTGAGAAGTGAAAAATGGAAAACAGGAGTTGGGCTGTAATGAGAAGCCGGCAGCAGCATTCCTCCTCTGTTCAGCTTGAGCGGTACAGGGGCGGGTCCGTCTAGCCTCAAGGAGTCAGTGAGAAAGTACCTGAACCCAAAACAACAGGAAACATGGTCCTCACAAACACACATGCAAGCACACACACAAGAAGTCTGGGGCAGAGTCGGAAACTGACATGTAGGCATGGTAACGGGGAAAATGGAAATGCTGCTCAGATGAGGTGGTGAGTAGAATAGAAACAAGTCATCCAAGAGATGGGACTGTCTGTTCATCACACACTGGAGTAAAACAACAAGAAAAAACGTTGATGCTACGATGCTAAAAAGCTGGAGTTTTACTGGTTTTAACGTGCTCAGAGAACAAATAAAGCTTTTCCTTCCTGATTTAGAAGCTTGCTGTGTAACCCTGCTTCACCCTCACCATATGGCCTGATGGCTATATCTATAGGCAGCTAATGGAAGGATTAGACAGCTGCGTTGTACTGATTGTGACAAATCTCCTCTATGCTTATATATATAGTTCATTTCTCACTGACGTGTTTCTTAGACAGCGGTTTGTTACTTTTAATCTGCAAATGTCAAAGTATAATATATCTTAGTTTTCCCAATAAAATACAGTTGGATTAGGACAAAAGCTGAGCCTCCATCTTAAGGATGCAGAATTTCAATGCATAGATTTGAGCTCAAACACACCACTATCCCAGCTACCTCGACCACAAAACAGCAGACTGTATCCCATTGATTTATGTCACTCTGTGTGTGAACGGTCATATTAGCCACAGTTGCGCCCCACAGCGTCTCTCCATCTATCTTGGCTGGTGAACGGGTGGCAATCAACAGCTATAATTGATTTAGCCTCTTTCCTGTGGCTGCCTCTGTCACTCCCTGCGCCTCCTCCGCTTCCTCAGACAGCAGAGGCCCTTGAGGCAAAGCTGCTTAATACGGGTTGAGTTGATTAGATCAGTGCAGGCAGCTTCTCCGATGGACAGCAGCCCCTTAACTCCCACTAATCTGAGAGTGGGTGCCAAGTGCGGATGGTCCAGAGAAACACACAGCCCCCTTGCTGGACGCACACTGGCTGTTCTGTCCACAGCAATTAACTGCACTGTTCTCTCATACATTACATCATAGTGACAAGAAGTCCAAAAATGTGGTAAACAACTTGGTGGGACAACAGAGAAGGAAGAAGTTGGGCGGCAGGGTGTTTTCTTTGTGGTGGCGCTGTTGTGTGGAGCAGATGTCTGCCACATGAGGGCAGCAGAGAGAGAGCGAGCTGATACTACATAGAGAGGGAGAAGAGGACTGTACTTAAGTATCAATCAGTCCGAATGAGTGTGGGGACTGAAGAACACAGCTGAACCCTGATGTAAACCACAGGAGAGGGAGAGTTCTCATTTAAGGCATCTGTTAGTAATTCATAATCAAATCAGTAAATCCCTTTGGGTTACAGCTAATGGCCCCAGAGGATCAGCTTTTGATGACTGAGTATTTTGAAAAACATATTTAACTATGCAGTGATTTTTAAGGCAGCGGGAAGGACGTGACGTCAGCCTGTGTAACCATCAAATTAAGATCAATTTCAAAAAGTCACTGGAAGTCTATATATTCTCCTCACTGCAATGAAAATGATGACAAGTGATAGCAGTTAAGCTTCATGTTGATTTCACCAAAGAAAAAAATGATGAGAAGGTGGTAAAAGAAGGTGTTCATGGTGTGTTTGCAAAGCATGCACAGTTGCATTAAGGCTAATTCGAGGTTCCCATTGGGCCTCTTTAGACTACACACATACGCACACACACACACACACACACACACACACACACACACGCGCCAACATGCCAGGGCTGGATGACCTAAGTTCAAAATGGTGCAGACAGGCAGTATGAGTGGAGGCAAAGGGAGAGGGGTCAAAGCTTTCAGCGGCAGTTGATGAAGTGAGACAAAGAGGGTCATAAGTCCATTTAAATGTTTCCTGCCAACAAGATGTTACAGTTTTAATACCAGCGGCTCCATATGCACTGTTGAACAAGACTGCCATACTTGTGACTGCCTAGAGGCTTGATCCATAGGCTGATCTATGATATACAGATTTCCTAGATATTAGAGGGTGATCCTTCTTCTAATCCTACATTCAATCATCTCTCTGACATTAAGAATTGTTTGCTCAAATACTATTTAATTATCATTTGCAGAATAAACACAAAAGCTTTTGGAGGCTTCCAGATGATGATACTGTGGCAGCCTGTATGCTCTCGGCTTTCCTGTCTTGTTTCATTTGCATATGCCTCTCGTTATGTTTTCCTCTTTTTGAAACAGCGGCTGTTTCAAAGAGCCTGATTCAAATGTAGTGCGCAGCTGGTTCTGGCCTCTGTGGCAGCACAAAGAGAAGACGCAGTAAAGACCAAAAAGACTGTTCGGGATGGAATTTCCAATTTATATCTTTTGATGTTTTCCCTGACTTTTTTTAAAAAAACACGACATTTTCCCCTCACTGCAGGGAGCTGAAGTGAAACTTAATGAAGGAAGAAGAGCAATTGTAACAGTGATGTTGAAGCACAAACATATTCCCCTCTGATACTTACGGCATAAGACTGAGTTTGCCTCCTGACTTGACTCCTTCTCTTTTCTGGACATAGTTTGCTGGGATGGTGCCCTCTCTGCCCACCGTGTTCCTCGCTCTGTACCAGTTGGGATCCTGAAATAGCCCCAACACATGACAACACAACCTTCATATTGGTGTCAATAATTGAAGTGTGCTACCATTTTTTTTTTATAAAACCTAAAGTCATTTTGTTTTTAAGGTGAGGAGCATTCCTGTCCCTCATGTCTTTCTCTAATTTCAGTTTAGTTGAGTTAGGAGTTGGTGGCATTGGTGATGCAGTGCAGTCAGAAACTTATTGAAAGCACTCTGCACATACTGGAGAGTGAAATCCGCTTAAACACCACTGGTTCAATCCCAGAAGTTGCAGGCAGTTAGAACTGCTGTCTGGCTGAAGAGCTGATATACTGTATCATGTAGCTCTTCTCTTTTCTGTTTTGTGCCAACATACACTATACTAGTGTATATTAGCATCTCTGTTGATATATGTATTTATTATTGTCAGCATTAGTATCCCACTTGAAATATAAACTATTAGAAAGTTTAGCTTGGAATAAAATACAAAAAAATAAACATATCAATTTTATAAAGACATACGTGACATTTATAAAGTCATATATTAATATATTGTTGCTGAAACTGTTTTGCTGTATGAAATTGCTGCATTGGCTATTTCCCCTTTCAGCCAATAATCATTAATGTAAGTTAGTTTTTGAGACATTTACAAAAATGTTATATATAACATTGTGGAGACAACTTTAGCTGTGCTAACAGACAGTGAGTACTGAGGTAATGATAATAATCTGGAGTCAGGATTGCAGTTTAGATATAACGTGTTTCCTTACCCTGGTTACCCCGATGATGGTCAGTACGTCTCCTTTACAGAAGGGCAGGTCCTGTTCATTGGCTGTCTGGAAGTTATACTTGGCTACACACTCTGTGCCAGTCGACCATGGTGCCTACATCACAAAGAGGAACCGATATTAACCACAATAATGTAATTAAGTTTAGCACAAGGACCTGAGGCTCTTTTGTTGTTTTTGATCTGCCACTTACAACATGCAGCTAAGGGGGTTAAAGGAAGTAATTAGATTCACCAACTAAATACTGAATGAACATTAGGAGTTCTTCACAAACTTGAAACATCCCAGTGGGATGACGAACAGCGTCTAACTGAAGAATTCCCAATATTAGATAAATGGTCAATCAAGCAAGAGGACATGTATGTGACTGAAAACTCAGTGAAACTGCAAAAAAAAAAAAAAAAGGTCAGAAAAATAACACGTCTTAAGATCAGCATTCAAATGCATATCACATTAACCTTTATCATGTTCACACCTACAGTCCATATCTTTAATTGTTGGAGGGAAAAAACATGTCATGATTATCGCTGAAAACGTCTGTCTGCATCTTCAAAAAACACTTGTGATTATGTTTTTAATAACATAATCTAGCCCTACAGATTAAATAAAAAAAAAAAAAAAAAAAAAAAAAATAATGTTTACGTGTGCAGGGCTTAAAATAAAATCAATCTGTGCTCAGTCTATTAAATATTAGATTTCATGTAACATAAACCACTAAACCTCATAATTTTGCTTTACTGAAGATTTCTCGAAAGACTCAATGTCACCTTGTCTTCCCATCATTTTGGTGTCAAGCTACAACTTCAGCAGGAGTGGAGGCTCAGACAAAGCTCATAAATACTGTAGTTGTTCTTATCATCAGAACACTCTGAACACTGCAGGACTGGCAGCCAAATGTTGAAAAACACAAAATGACGGCAAGGATAAAGATGCTGAGTGTATTCGGTTTGCATTGTTAGATCAGCACACAATACAGAGAATGAGATGAAATGACTACAAAGCAGCAGGTGTGAGTGTCAGAGTAAGGTCCTCGTACAAGCTGCTTTGCTCCTGACAACACACGGTGCAGCTGGATGTGTCTGATGCAGTCTCAGTCAATACTGCATAATGAGTTTGGAGCGCTGGTGAAGACGGTTACTCAGGGTCATAGAGGAAGAGAAAAACCTTCCTTCGCCAGTCGTAGTTATTTTAATGACTTCACTTTATTATCAACTATAAAACTGAAAAGACTACTCTATTGATTGATTAGCCAATCAACATAGACGTAAATGCCAACTATTTTAAAAATCCATTAATCATTTTTCAAGCAAAAATAGGTTCTGATGACATGGTGTATTTGCATAAAGACCTTCCATGAGCAGAGTCGAACATGTACAATTATCATCATTGATCAAACATCCTGACTAATTGGACATGGTTATTGATTGCGGCACTACAACACGAGTAATTACATACGACTTACATTTAAAGCTCACAAGAAACAATGCATAAGAAAAATAAAGTAGCAGATACTGGTTGTCCTAAGCAGCTTTAGGTGTGTGTAGTTGTACAAAAAAGGAAGAAAAGAGTTGTAAGAATGTTGGCCCGCCTGTGCACATATAAACCTGTACACTGGGTAAGTAATGGTGAAAAAAAATGCAACATGTACTTCACTTACGTGGATCCCAGACATGATGAGGGGAATTGGGCAGCAGGTGTCCTCAGGCAGGTGGTGGTCACTGTTCAGCTAGTACCATCAGACCTGTTAACGCAAGAAAGCAAGACATTAGACATATAACCAACAATTGGTGTATGTGAAAGCAAGTCGCCATGAAGCATGTCAAACCCCAGAGTGTGCGCTTCACTTAAAGAGGTTTTTCATGCAAGGAAACAAGTTTTGTCCAGTTTCTATAGCAAAGCAAACGTTTCTAAACTTTTAGCCAGCAAACAAAATATTCAGACAAAAAAAAAATGCATTTATTGCTAATGTAACTCATATTCATTTATGATACTGAAGTTCTAACAACTCTTCTCAGCGCACTTTTCCCCTTTCTTATTTTCAGTTCCTGCATCAAAGGAAGACAGCTACTAGTAAAAGACTGCTAACAGTTACAAGTTATATCTAAAAGACTGGGCTGTAAACTGACGAATCTAAAATAATAAAAGTGAGCAGAAGGCAGTTCTTTTCTCACTAGCCAATTAATCAGTCTTTTAAAAGGCGACCTTGATATGGTGACAGAGAGAGAGAGAGAGAGAGAGAGAGAGAAAGCAGGCGGCAGTGAGAAAGAGAGCTAAGTTAAAAAAAAGTGTGGTGGGGCCTGAAAACTGAGTGTATGTGTGTATGTTTTTGTTTCTTTCTTCACCTCAAAGAAGAGAGTTAAAAAGTTGATTTAATTTCCACTGAGATTCTTTATTTAAGCCTGAAGTGACTGAATGAGGCCCCCCACAGTCGTACCCATCTAAAGCATCTCACTTCCGACCAGCCTGGAGAACAGGAAGTTGAAATGGGGAGGGAGGTGAGTGAGAAGGAGGAAGTAGCTGACGCATATTTTCCAGTGGTACGTACAAAGTAGGGAAGGGCTGTAGTTGGAGGCCAATGTGAACATGAGTACTCGTCACTGCCTACAGCATTACAGTCTTAACGGCGTCACATCACAATAGGTCACTAAACACGTTGAACAAAGTACTACAAACAACTTGTATTTCATCCAGAGCTTAACTGTCCTCGCCTTTAAAAATAAAAAAAATAAAAAAGATTTAACCTCACCCCTCTCCTTGATCCGCCCTGTAGATCACACCTTTCACTTGATTCAGTCTATTTTCATGGAAAGAGGAACCTATTGTCCACTGAGTGTAGTACAGTTCTTTTCCACATGCGTTCACAAAAGTAACTCCATGCTCAGTGTAATTTTAGAGCCATGAAAATGATGCGTCCTCTTCAGAGAGCCTGGCCACTGGCTAGCACGCTCTGTGAGAACATTTATGACCGCTGCTAACTTCACAGCGCTGCCATATCCTGTGTTGATACAGGAAACTGGCTAATTGCATACTACTGCAGATCTGTGCGCAAACTGACAAGAGCCAAATATATCCAAGGCCAGGCTGCTCTGGTGCACCCAGAGGGCACCCGCTCCTTTCCCTTTGCCATTCTTTACGTCTGGAGCAGCGCGGCTCACCAACCCACAGCCACACTGCTAGCCAATAGAGGAGAGACAAGTGAGGGCTATTCTTATCTCTCTCCAGTGCTGAGGAATGCCTGCGAGCTATTCAAGAGCTTCAGCATCACACATCACTCTCCTTAAGTTAGTCAAGTGGTGCTCAGTAAAGGCTCTGAGAGGCTTCTTCAATTCAATTTTCCATAGCTGGAGACTATAGAGCCAAGTCACTCTGTACACTTTGGCTGTTTACTAAGTTTCTCACAGAGCAGAATAGCATTACAATACTCCAACACCCAGACTGAGAAAATGAATATGTTTGCTTGTGAGAAAAACAAGCGTGGATAGTACTACACCACAGGGTGTTGTCACTGTATAGTGCAACATTACCATTGTTGACTATATATATGTATGTAGAAACCTAAGGCTATTTTCAGGAAGACGATGGCACTCCGCAGCGGTACTCAAACCTCATGGAGGCAGTGGTTCTTAATGAAATGAAGGAGAAGTTTTGCATTTTTATATTTTGATGCAGTGCTTTGTTTTGTTGGTCAGAACAGTGTGTCTCTTCACATATTAAGGTCAAACATCAAAGTGTACCTTTTGTATGCTGCTTCACCGCAGCTACCAGATGTGCGCCTCACACACGCTCAAGTAGTAATCACTTCCTGCTCCATTCGCCTCCTCTTAATTTTCTCTCTCTGTGCTTCATGACCTCCTGGTGACAACAGTGTCATGGCAACACACTGAGTGATGTAACAGCAGCCTTTGATGAAGCACTTCCTGAAGTCCAGTACCGAGTGGCAGTAACATTACTGTTGTCCTATCACTAGTATCACTAGTATTGTGCTCTAAATCATGTTCTTCAAGTGTCTGCACCAAGTCTCTGTGCTCTGTATCTGCTGCAGCAACCTCCTGCGCCGAAGCTGCTTTGATGGATCTAGATTAAAGAGATGAAGCGAATGTGTGGTCCTGTTGCTTCCTCTACAATCTACTGTGCGATCTTGTTTCACTACGTTATTATTTCTCCGCACTGTGCCTCTGAGACAAATCTCTGCATATTTAAAATACTCAGAGTAAAGCAACGCTAACTCTTGTTGTCTGTACTGAACCACCATCCAGAAACCTGAAGCTGCTCTGTTCATGTGTTTGATCTCACCTGCTCATTATATAATATGATATATACTGATATATATAGATATATATTTTTGTTTTTAAAATGACAATATGGAGTAATATCACATTTTCTAAATGATTGTTGTCACTGCCATGGCATTCAATCATCTACATGTGAAAGCTTGAAACATTAACTCAAAATTGCAAAGGTCAGTTCCCCAGTTCGTTGTCAATAGAGCAGATCAAATGTAGAGTAGCACTTTTTGACATTTAGCTTACACTCTCGTCCAAATCTTATTGACTTACACTTAACCTAAGAATGACAGCACTGTTTGTACTGGACACCTACCACATACAACTTAGAAACTGTGATGATATTCCTAATTTTTACCTGACTGCCTCAGGTTATCTCTAGTCTGAGGCAGTAACACTAGCTACTACTAGGCACTAGCACAGTGTCTGCAAGACGTTACAAAAGTCTACTTTTACTTGGGGTGAAATATTTTGCTCGTCCCAGATACACATCTGCTTAAATCACGTACTGATTTAAATTAAATCAAATAAATTCAATTTATTAAGCCTGCATGAGACAACAGTTCCCATTGCACTCAACAAAAGGACAGCACTATGCACATTAATCAGTAAACAACATCCCCATCGAATTCTTTGACTTCCTCGAGTCGAGTAATTCCACAGAATGACGAGAGCACAATAAACAACACAAACTGCTCGGGATATTTTACATTTGTTATAAAGCAGCTGTGTGTTGCTTCTTTGGGAACGCTTACGCCACTCTAAATTATTAGTTCCGCAGAAACCCTAACCTCAGAGGACAGAGGATTTTTAGCCTTCTACTACTAAGGAAAACATAGAGGAGGGACGAGAAAAGCTTTGTCATAGGCTGAGGTGGATAAAACTAAGTAGTGTACAGCAAAGAAAGAATCTGCATTTGATCAGATTTATTTCAGCGGATGTGATCCATTAAAATATACGTGGATCAGTGCCGACAGCGATCCATGGGACTTTTTTCGGGACAGTCTTAATTTTTGAAACAACTATGTCTGTTTTTGTAGTAAGTGATGGTCTTGGAAGCTAGTTAAAACCACATCCGCATGTGTTTGTGGATGAGGCATGTTTCAACCTGACCAGAGTTACGGTACGTTAAGTCAGAGTCAGAGTCAGGTATCTGACCGATTTGAAAATGAGAACCACAGTGTGTTTTGCCTTCTTCATGTGCAGACACAATGATAAACATCTGCTTATGCACAGACCTGTCTGTGACTAATTGCCTTCCTGTATGATCTGACAGTTGGGCGGACGCAAACAGACCTGCAGACTGTTACACTTCCCTCTAAAAACAATCATGGTTTAAAACACCATCCAGCTGTTCCTGTAAGTATGGTATCATCCTGTATTATTCACTAAGTGTTGCTACATGTTATACTTGTTATTGTATAACTTCATCTGGTGTGGTACTATTTTATCCATTACATAATTCCAACAACAATGATTTATTTCTTAAAAGAGGAGAGGAAAAAGCAGTTAGGACTATTGAACCCTGACTTAGGCTCAGTACAAAGTTTGTATTGTAGTGCACTGGCAGCAGAAGAAAGTGGGGTGAGTATGGAAATGCGACCTACTGGATATGCAAATATACAGTATGAGCTCACGAAAAAAAAAACAAAAAAAAACAAAGGACTGGAGGCTCTGCAGAGTGGACAGCATGGAAGTGTCAACAACAAATGACTTATGGCTGCATCGCGTTTCCACATATGTAAAGTTCCTGACAGCCGGCCTGTGTGAAACAGCTAATGATGAACACATGAGGCGACCATATCAGAGTGAACAAATATGATACCCCTGCTTGGGAAATATGCAAATACAGATTACAAACATAAAGTAATACATTTTAGCATCTGTCTATGTTTGACATTCAATACATTTTGCATTTTAACTATGTTACTGTTTCCCATTTTACCATCACAGACAGACAAGCAGCTGAGACACAACAAAAACAGATGCACTTTAAAAAAAAACAACAATCACAGCATAAACCCCTCACATCCACTATCGTTCAATCTCAGCTTGGGCTTCCAGTAGCAATGCTGTCCGGGGTTGTGCATTATATATGAAAGGGAAATTCAAAAGGTCATGTTAAGTACAAACCGACAAAATGCTAACGATAAGCAGTCTTTAAAAACTTGTGGCTTACCAGACTCATCATTAATCCACAGCGTACAGGCTGACGGCTGAGTAGAACATGCAGATCTGATACCACAACCATCACACATGAGGTTAACAATGTATCTGCTGAAAGTGTGGACATCTTTGTCTCTGTGTGTGTGCATTTGAAATTACAGTATGTTGGATGAGCACATCTACAGTATATGAGTGTGTGTCTGTGCCAAGATACCCCCAAACAAGGAACCAGGAAGCGGGCTTCAGTTAGTGCAAAATGTAGAGACACAATGTGCCCAGAGATGGATGCAGTATCTCCGGTCATTTAATAAGTCTCAGTGGCCTGATGTCTTTTTCATCTGGGTGACCTGTCACTCACCACAGCAGGCAGTCGCTACCAGGTCTTCACATGCTCCAGTGATTACGTGGCTCTGACAGACAGTGTTCAGTGCAGGGAAGGTTTTCTTACCGTGTTAAATGTACGTCGTTCTATTTCAAAACTCTGCTTCCTGGCTACTGGTCCCATTTGTCCAACATCCACTAAGAAATCACACTGTTTGGGAACAACAGTGCAACAGTTATTTATTTCACTGGAGTCCTCTTTCTAAGCACCTGTCAACTTGAGGCTCAAGGCTTTCTTTAGGCCTGGTTTTGATCACTCACTTTGGTTTACTGTTATATCAAAAATATTGGAGAAAGTGTAAAATGTCTTGCATCTGTTCCTGATGCATGAGAAAAAAATCAACAAAGATTGCTGAATAGTTTGAGTCCTGAAAGAGATGCCTGAGAGATTACACCGGGGAGAATTCAAAGCAGCGAACTAAAGATAAGTATTGTGGTACAAACAGGTGCATGAAAGGGTCACTGAAATCTCAAGTAGAGCAGAGAGAGCTTCAAGGGACAGTCAGTAATAAAGGAGAAGAGCATAGAGAGAAGGAAAGTTTAGACTTGAGCCTTACTCAATCATTACAACTGTGTGGCTGCCTCTGCCATCTGCCACATGAAACATTTCTAGAAAGCTTCACCTTTTTTTAGATTTGGGGCTGATTTCACTTTCAGAAATGCTTCTCTTCTTTCTATCTTCTGTATTGTGGTTATTTTGCAGCATTTTAAATGTAAAGTAAATGTGATTTTCTGATATTTATATACTGTTATGAGGTCAACGTATGTATGTAGAAATGCTGCCAGCAAGTCAAAAGTCCTGGATGCTTTTTTCTGTCTATTCCCTAGCCTTGGCTGCTAAAGTTTTTCATGTGTTGTTTGCATCTTCTCGCATGTTTCAGGTCAGATTGAGCCTCAAACATGTAGGGATGTATTTGAGAAGATGAGTAGTGAAATTATGCTACTATATAGTTTGTCGTATGGTTAGGACGTCTGTCCTAGAGCTGGCCAATCAAAACAGTGGGCTCATCGAGAGGACGGCCGTAAAGTGACAGCAGACAGAGGGGCTGCATAAAGAGTCAGAATGAGTTAAAAAAAAAAGTTTTTTGTACTGTTAATCATGCAAAGGTATTCCAATAGTTCCCCAGATTTAAAAATGTGCTCCGTCCTCTTTAAATCACTGCCCAACACAACCACTGGAGGGATTAGATCCAACTTGCCTTGCTCAAGGGTATCTCACTGTTAATCGAAGAGGGAGGTGAGAAATGGGAAGGTTCATAACATGTAGAGGTTTGTACTTAAAACTTTCAGTGCTCAAATGCCTTTCAATAACTTGAACTCTTTACAGACTATAATAAAATGGCCTGATGGCTTGTCTCCGCCTGAATTATACAAACTTATACAAAAATTGTGATCTGGATAACCACCAAGGTACAGTGGGTTGGCTTACCGCTTATAAAGAAAATAACTGTTGGTTGCAGTCCTGTATTAACAAATATTGCAAGTAATCCAATTTAAGCAGACAGGCAAGGTTGTGCTAGGAACACCAACCCTCTGCAGCCCAGATGTACGAAAAGAAACATGGTTTAAAGTGGTGCCAGAAAGACAATGTCCAAAGACCAGAGATCACATTGAAATTCTGAAAAGAACAACAGGAAAAAACCTCACATCCTTTCTTTGCAGTGGAGCAAAGGAGTCATGTGTGCGTCTAATCCGCAGCCGTCATTCCCTATTTTTATCGAACTGAATGAAAAATAGAGCAGTGTGACAGAGAAACCTCTTCCGCCAGAGACAGACAGACAGACAGACGCACGGGTGGGTAGACAGACAGACAGACAGACGGACGGGTGGGCAGACAGACAGACGGGTGGGTAGACAGGCAGCCCTCCTGGCTGCCGCCCTCTCTGACGTAACAAGTGACAGGCTTGGGCCGGCCACTGATGACAGATTACAAAAGCAGGGAGGCAGGAAGTGGAAGAAAGAAAGGAAGAGGGGAGAAAGAATCCCCCCCTCTCTAGCTGTGGGGAGGCTGCTGGACTGGAGAGAACAGAGGGGAGGAAGGGTAGTGGTGAAGGCTCATTGTTTGAGCTCTGTGTGCTGCGGTTCCAGTCTCGGCGCACACTCATCTAGGCCCGACTATTTATATCCTTGCAATATCCATGCAGGCGGAGGCAGACGGCAGTCGTTTTTATCATTGCATACATTATGGAGACAACACATTAAAGAGTCTGTCTGCTTCTTGCAGGATTTCCCCATTTATATTACGATGACGTTGGGTGGCGTTTCCAGATTCGTAAGCTGTGTTTTTTGTTTTAAGAAGCGCAAGTGAAAGAACAATTCAATGCCCAGTTAAATCATAGATTTGAAAAATTAATTAATTCAAATGAATTTAAATGAATTCCTCTGAACTCTAGCAATACAGTATAACAGGGGGTTTCTCTCAAAGACAGCAAAAGGCAGCTGCAGAGTTGAGTGGAAACTACACTGATCACAGTGAAGGAACATGTCTTCCAATGCAACAATATGGCACCTTTCATACTTTTTAATAGTTTTTATAACTATGTTATACTAACTTGTTAGTGGGAGAAATCCATTGTTGCTTCAGGAGCAATGTTGATACAATAATGATCGTCTGATGATGTCTTATCCTTTAGCCTAATACTAGCTTTGTTAGCTTAGCAATAGTTAAAAGAATTAGACCTACATGTAGAGCTGAAACATTAGTCAATTAATTGATTGACAGAGACAAAAATGCACTGGTTCCAACAACTCAAATGTAAATATTTACTGGTTTTCTTAGACTTATACTATGATAGAAATTTAAATATCTCGAATATGCCTTATTTTCTAACATTTTATAGACCAAAACGATTGAAAATACTCAGCAGATTAATCCGCAATGAAATTGTAAGTTGCAGCTAAGGCTGCAGTCTATTCAGCCTCTTGAGGTTTGTTTAGCATGCAGTGATGAGAGTTAAGGAAAAAACCAAGTAAGTGAAACATGCTCAAAAGCACAGTAACAGCAGTGAGTGTGTGCGTGAACTTCAGTCTGTCTCAATCTGTCCGTTAACTACTTGCTGGTAAAAGTGTGTGTATGTGTATGTGTGTCATAATGCAGATTGAACAGAAGGGTAGAATAACTGAGGACTACTCTGGCCTGAGTGCAACATGATATGTGGAGGCAGATAAGAGTAGGAAGCTCCCAGAACGGTGGTGGAAGGGATGGGGAGGTGGAGGTGATGCAGGCTGAGAGCCAGAGGCTTGTGGGAATCTGGGAAGCTCTGTGTTCTTCTGATAGGACATCTGCCTGGCAGGTGCATACACTACATGCACGCACGCACGCACACACACACACACTTTTGCTTATCCTGTGAATGTTACTGAACTGTCAATCTGCGCACACACACCAGAGGCTTTATCCTCTGGCCTAATATACGCTGCCACTACATATGCATACACCTTCTTCAACTGGGGCCTAATGTATGCTGTCCCTCAAATACACACACACTGAGTGGCTTCTAGCATTACAGGAGGTGAGCGAAAATGGGTGAGAAGGAAGAGGGGGGGGGGGGGTCGGAGAGGGCTGCGTGCTGCTGCTTTTATTGCCTCTCCTCCTCCTTTGATGGCAACACATGACAACTCTTCCATTCAGACCAGAGGAGGAGGAGGCGACGAGAAGGCAGAGCACGAGGATGGAGACACAAAGAATGTCATTAGCAGCAGCCATCAGCGGGGTGCTGGTACAATATGGCAGCGGCATTAGTAGTGACTGCAGCTCCGAATCTCTTAAATAAAAGGAAGCATTCAGTGGCAGCAGTACTGGCACCATGGAGAGAAATCAGACTCGGTGGACTAAAAAGAAGACAGGGAGAGAAAATTGGAGACAGAAAGTAAAAGAGATATAAAGGCAAAATCCAAATTGCAAAGGGTGCTAAAATATTATGTGGCTCAAAATAGAGATAATACAGATTACCTGAGCAGTGACTAATCCCAAAATGAGAAAGACATTGACTATGTAGAGATTTAGTGCAGCCTCGAAAATGAAGGTAGACACGAGCAGATTTGGTTGCTCGAAGGAGAATACAAGGACAAATAGAAAAAGAGCAGCATTTCCTTCCGAAAGATATTCATCGGGTACTTTAGTGCCGGTTCCTCTGCTGGCAACCAGGTCAAATCTCTAAGTTAGCTCTGATCTGTGGTTTTGTCAGTCAGGTCAGTTTTAGGCTGGTTTTCCTCTGCAACTAATGTTTAAAATGCTGGATAGGCTCTGTTGCATTTGAGAATACAGTGTTGAGAAGTTTTTCTAGGAGACAGCTTTTCTCGGTTCTTATTATCCTGAAGGTAGCAGCTATAGAATATCTAAATCCTTTAGTTTCTCTATATGTCATCATTTTACATTAACTCCTAACTGCAAGTTAACATTTCAATTTTTTTTTTTACTAAATTAATAATTTAACAGACATTTTGTGCCAAGGAAGCATATTCCAATTTGGAGCACAGAGAGACGGGGTGAAAAAGGAGACACGGGAGATACAGTGAGACAGAGACATGGAGAGCTGTAGAAAGGGAAATACAGATGATACAGTGAGATAAGAGAGATGCTAACAGATGGAGAGGACAGAGATCAGGAGAGCAAGGACACAGCAAAAGAGGAGGAGTTAGAGTCTAGAGGAGTGGTGGGCGTAGACGACGAGGATGGAGAACAGAGACAGACATGAAAGTGTTGGAGTCTGCCTGGCGTCTCGGCAGAGGACCGTACCTGCTGGTCCTTAATATTAACAGCAAGTCATCAGTCGGTTCCAATGCAAACAATGAATAATTGGGGCTCCACCCAGCTATGCCAACACTATGAATTATTAATTCACAACCACGGACATGCATTAGTGCACAGTGTGGGGTGCTCTCCACTGTGGGATCCAGGCTTTGCACTCGCATACAGGGAGGAGAAACTGTGCGTGTATATATATATGCAGACAAATATTAAAAGGGATGGTATTATGGAAAACTAAATTAGCTTTGGGATGGATTACAGTAGTGGTGGTGGGGGGTCCTGAAATGTAAAATTGTCTTTTAAGTTATTTGGAGCTAGTGGTGTTGAGGCGTAGTTTTGCATTTCAGCCAGATGACGAGCAAAGCAGGACACAGGAAGTGTTGCTGGTTGTAAAAACTGTCTTTACAACCGTCCAGAAGATGGAAATGTACTTCAGGAATGGCGGAAATCTTTGAAATGTTTGGAGACATTCTTCCCTCCGTTATCGGCAAATGGTTGTGTGTGTTCTGCACATTTTACAGCCGGCTGCTTAACAACACTAAGTATGCCACAGGATAACTTTTTACATCAGACACGCTCTTACCATTTCTGAAACACAATTTTAAAATCTCAACTGTGCAACAGCAGGTTCTTCCCCTTCATTCATCATCATAGACCGCTGTATACTGTCATACGCCTCTAGCTGCAGCCATTACCCCAGGTAAAGATGCAATGTAAGGGAACCTGCATTCTGGAGGTGCGAACCCCCACCTTCACTCCCATGGAAGTAGGTGGTCAATAACAATGCAGTTTCTATGCGAATAGCTACTAAAGCTGCCTGCTGATGGATTTAGAGAAATCTAAACAACTTTCGGTGAATAAAATGTGTTTAAAATAGACCCAGTATTCAAAAAAGGCTATAATACCAGATAATAACATATTCACTTTTTTTGCATGCATATTCACTAGGGCTGTGTGTGGTTGGCGATTAAATGTTGGTACTCTGACTAGTCGGCACCAGAAATCCTTTTTTTGTTCTCTCAATATTCAGCTACAATAGTCCAAACCCTAGAGACAAAGCTATCTAGGTCATTAGTTTCTTTTCATAGGCTAGGTTAAGAAATGTAGCCTAATTATCTGAGAGGAGAGCTGCGTGACAGATGTAAATCAGTGCACCACTATGCTCAACGGTGTGTATACTGCATGTGAGTGAAGATCTGTGATGTGTGGGTTTGCGTCTCTGTCTGGATGTGTACTGGATGCCATGTTTTGGGCTTCAGCAATTGTGTGGGGGGTGTAGTCTGATAGGAGTGAAGGGTGAGGTGAGTGGGCAAGAGGGGATGGAGAGACAACAGACCTGCTGAAGCTGCTGCTTCAATGATGCTGACAGTTGTAAACAGCAACACTTTGGTGAGAACAAAGAAGAAGACGAAGCAGCAGCAGCAGCAGCTAGATGCAGACCGACAAAACGAGCATCAAGACCAGAGCAATGAACAAAGCTTCAGGTACAGGCTCTTGAGTCAGAGACTGAAACACTGAGGCATGTATTGTCACTTCTCCCTGTATACAATATCCTATATCCTAGTTTAGGTCTTATTAACACATGTGAGTGTGATCTTTGCACACAAACAAGTCTTACTTTCTTCACTGACTTTGCATCTGCTGCAAGGAGTACCTCACCAAAAAGACTTTCCTGCACTCCACACTACTTTTGATCAAAGCAGAAAACAACTCTGCTTCTGCCAACACAACCTGCCAACCATTCTCCAGTGTAAGGCAGCAACACAAAATCAGTAGAAAAAAAAGCAGCAATGAACAATAGACAAATTCATGTAATTTAATAACATGCAGCTGTCTTTAAGCATTTGAATGTGCACGTGTGTCTGTGTGTGGCACAAAGTGTGTTGTGTTAAGCTAACAAAATCCCATTTGGACTTAGATCTGTTGTCACCTGGAGAAGGGAACATTAGGTGCAAAGGTGATTGTTAATGGTGTGGGTGAGAACACCCCAGTAGACAGTGAGACACACAAGAGGCATCACAGAGGAGAGTTTCTGCTAATGCAGAGCCAAGAAATCTTGCCTGCAGAGACCCAGGTTTAGGGATTTCTTTAGTAAATTCACAAAAGCCTCTCACACACACACACACACACACACACACACATAGCGTGCAGTGATAACCCTGTTCGCTCTCAGCCCAGGGACATACAGCCTTAAAGATATGTCTATTTAAATGGGGCTGAGCTGACCTTAAAAATGATATCACACTATATTTTTTATATTCTGCAGTAACAATGCATATTATTGTCATTTTCAGTCAAAAAAAAACATGAATAGACCAACTGAACCACAGGTGTGAACACATAGGCTACTTGTTGTTCCTCTGGGAGGATACAAACAGAATAGTACTTTTTTACTGCAATAACATCATAGTGACAACATGAGGTGCCTCCTATGCCAGTAACAATACACAGGCTTCTGATTGTCTGGCTAAGCTACATGCAGGAAGCATATCTGGCAACAACCATGAAAATAATCTACAGCCTAATGTTTATCCAAACTCTGCCCCTTACTTGACACAATGAGGTTAACACTGAATATGATAATATAAGTCAGAGAATATGTAGGGAGGGGTCCGCGTATCCAAAATGGTTGGTACATTCTTGTGTTCCCAGGAGACTCAAGAAGGAGCTCTGCAGTAACGCGAGACGGGTGGCTTTATTTTTCTCCAGTGCTAACCCCACGGTCTACTCAGAGGCCTGGACATCAGCAGGAATAGCTCATGATCTGTGCGTTTGTGTGTGTGTGTGTGTGTGTGTGTGTGTGACAAGTCAGAGTTGGTGATAAGACATTCATCATGTGTAAATGTGAAAGTGTGAATGTGAAAGTGTGTATGAGTGAGTGAGGGGAAATGAGCAAAACGTCACCCGCCTCTAGCATCATAGCATTTATAGTAAACTCAAATCACAACCAATACTCAACTGCAGTAATCCCATTTCCTCAATTGACTCACACCATGTTTAGGAACCAAGAACTGAACAGTGGGAGACAATGAATATTCCTGACCGTTCTGTAAAAGACCCTAAAACATTAATACACCAACACTTCAATGAAACAAGGTTCAGGGAAAAAGAGCAGAGGCAATATTTGCTATTGTTGAGGCTTCACCTTCTAATAAAACTGATCCTGAAACAAGATGTCTTTTGGATCTGGGTAGCTTACCACCTTGGCTAAACAATTTCCTCGGAGAAAAGCTGGCATCATCAGGTGGCAAAACAATATTGATTTTACACAACCAGCACAGATGACAGAGAAACTGTATGTGTACATACACACATTCATACTTTGAAAATGGGTTTTATCCTGCCGAGAGGTCTCTACTGGAATAACACATTTGCATAATAAAAGTGTTTACTACACATTTGGATGGCAAATGTTCTTAACATTCAATAGTTTTTCTGCTGTGTTAGTAGTGTGTTACTTTGATGCTCACAACACCATGGAAACGGCACACTGCCCTGGTCACCGACTCCAACATTAAACAGGATATTTAGTTTACAGCCTACAACATACTGATCAATATAACTAGTAAAGGTACATGCATCTTTGCTGGTATATTACTGTAGTACATACCTGGTTTATACCTGCTACTGACAGGTTGGAACAACTCACATACAGACTGTAATATCCTGAAGTATATTAATATTAGGATGAGGAGAAAAATAAAATATGAAGCCAATAAGGGAAGAGACAGCAGATGAACTGACAACATCACTGCAGAACTCACACGACTGTTGATGTGTTTCCTAACCTGCCTTATTTTGATTAATGATTATGACAAACAGTAAGAGACTGATGCCTTCTTTGTTGCAATTTTGAAAATAAAAGCTGTGCCTGCGTATATGGTAATTATTAAACCATATTAGCATTTTGTGAGCATAATTATAATGTGACAATTACTTGGATACTATAAACAGTGCGAGGATGGGCCAGAAGGGAGCACCTACTTCCTTACGTTTCATAGTATATCAGTATTATGAGTATGATTAGGTTGCTGTGAATAAAAGGCTCCTGACCACCACCAACACCCACATGTGGAGGAGGGCTGGGAGGAGGACACTGTTGGCTGAAAGACAAAAATGTCCTGAGCCCTAACTTGCTCAGTGACTAACCACAAATATATTTCCAGCTTTTTGGATTTTACAGTTTAGATGCCGCCCTTATCCAAGTGTTAGGTGCAACAACAAGATATTGACCATGTCAACATTGCAAGTGGTGAGTGAAAGGGTCACGGTGTGATAATGATGACATTCATGGGCTCAGAGGATTTTTAGTGTATGATCTATGTTCTAGTGCATATTCCTATTGTCCTATATTCATGTTTCTATTTATGCATTATCTATCCGTACACCTCTCAGTAAGTCATGAGCCTCATCTTGTGTTGTATCAGAAACATGCTCAGATGTAGGCCACAGTCAACATAAATTAAACATCTATATCCTGTGTCGATCATGTGGCTTAATCTCTTTGAAAACAGCAAGAACATTTTTGTTTTTATTGAAAAGATATCCTGAAGGGATTCCTACACAGATAAAACCCTTCCTTTAAAACTCTGTATTAAAAGTAGACCTACATCAGGTTTCCTTTTCAGCAGTGCCTGTGACATCATGAAAACAGGGGCATTTACTGTATCTTTGAAGTGCATCTGATGACTCGATTGAATGAGAACTACTCAGATAAAAGAGGAAGCGCGAGATCCTCCCTGCTGAGACAGGATTCATTGTCATTATCGCTGTCATCATCATGATGAATCGCCATGTAGCCTTTTCAGGACAGCCACAATAATGGCAGTAAAGGTTTTTATCCCTTTTTAGTCTGTGTGAAGTTAAGGGTTTGACTGCACTAGTTCCTCTTTATCTCCCTGCACTGGCCTCAATATGAAGGACTTTCAGTAAACCAGGAGGATGCAGCTGTAGTTGTGTGTGGGGAGATAGTGATCAGACAGTAGGAGTAAGCAGGGGAGGCTCCAGATGTAAGTAACATGTTGGCACAAGCCTTTGGTCCAGTCCAATTATTATAGCATATTTTACATGAGCACAGGTCTGTTTCTCTAAAACATCATGTGGCTGGAATCCCTGATCATATACCTACAATACAACTAGCTGTATAACATGAAACGTTTCCCAGTAATGCTTTAACATACTTTTTTTCCTACCTTTATGCTGTGGCAAGAATGTGACTGTAGGACACGCAGGAACTGTGTCCTACGATGCAAATATCTCTGTTGGTCTTTGTTGTGTATATTTCACAGATAGCCATATTTAAGCATCTTTCATTTCAACATCCTATTGTTACACAATTACAATTACAACATTATACTGAATCTAAAAAAAAAAGAAAAGAAAAATTAAGAGTTGTCCACTCAAGCCTCTAAGTATGGTGAACACTATCTCAAATAAAAAAGGGTATTACACCAGCAGTGAGACAGATGCTCCTGGCCTCGGCTCCTCAGCAGGGATCCACTCAGAAAGGAGAAAGTGTCGACTGTTTCCCGCAACTGAAAAATTTCCTTCTGTTAATTAATTCAAATCAGCTTCCATCAAACCCCAAAACACAGACCGAAGTTCTTCCAGTTGATCTGTTGCATCCTGCTGCTTTGTGCCATGAGGTAGATCTGAGTATAGGAGGTGCAGTGAGTGCTAACACACTGGTTAGTGAAGGATGAAGAGGGATCCATAGGTCCTTTTTAAAGCTGGTGAGTTTGTAGTTTTAGTTGATTTATGTGTAGTAGCTGAGGAATTCTACAACGCCATTTCCGAATGATCGCCTCAGGTCATTATGTGGATAATGAAACATTTCAGCTGCAGGCTACAGGAACTGTTGTGAGTCTGTCATCAGACAGGTCAGGCTCGTTTTATGAGACCATTATGTCCTAAATGTGGCATGAAAGCTACCACACAAAATACAGATTTCAAGCGGGGGGGGGGGGGGGGGGGGGTAATATTGTTGTTTCTTGGCCGTATACGTGGCAGTATGAATATTGCAAAATAAGATATGAAGAATCTAAACGTATGAATATCAGATCCAGTAGCAACACACAAACAGAAAGAGAAAACCCACGAGATATGAAGTTGTATGAAATGGCATGCTCTAAAAATCCCTGTTGTAATATGATTATACTTTATATATTATACTTCTGTGAAACAGTCCCCATTGGGGAATCGACATCCTGTAGGTGTAGTGAAGGAAAGACCAGTCATGTGTCCGGCTTGTGGCTCCACTCATTGCCTACATTGTGTAGCTAGCCAGCAGGCGTGGCGGGAGAAACCTCCCGGACTTTAAGGAGCTGCCTGACTGACCTGCCGCTGCCCAGATGGAGCGGCCTCACTGAGCTTGAACGCAAAATGGCCACAATGCCACTATTCTACTGGGCAGCATGAAGACCGGGGAGGGGGGGTTTAAGGGTGGGTTGAATCTATGACAGCTCAGCAGGTGCTACACAGAGAGGAAGACATGGTAGTGCAACAAAAACTATAGTTAGTTGCTGCCTAAATGGCAAACCATATGTATAATCATTATCTATATTTACTTTGTAATGCTACCAATAATCGTAATAGGAGAAAAATGATCAGCCTACACAGCAGTATCCTTTATGGACAAATGGTCAAGGCTGGCATCCACAAAGAATGTCTTAATGCTTATCAGTCAAGAGACAATAATACTGTTGTGCACCTGACAAACAACTGTATACAGTACTACTGTATGATGCACTCTTCAAAGGTTTAAAAAGAGGAAGCATTGCAGGTGCAGATCTGCTGCCACTTTCACTTTCTATAACTCAATGGACCATGGCACTACTGGCCACTTTGCATCTTGCAGTGTGTACAATGAACCAGCATGCGCACATACCTGATCAGACAATAACACACGTCACACTCTGCATGCCTGGGTATAAACACTCACTGCACTACTAACAACTTTGCACAATTCATTTTACAGCTCCTAACACATTGTGCCAGACTGTTGAAATGCAGACAACCATAAAGTAAACAACGTTGAATGCATGCGTGCAGAGTGATACAGGTCTTGCACCATCTGGGGTGTCCTGTTGCTCATGAGTGTCAGTATACTGTTAAGCTCTGCACCAAAGTCACCATGATAAATCCCTTCTCTGTTACTGCACTTGCTGATTAAGGAGACAGTGGACATTGAAGAGAAGAGGCTGGAAGGGGAAAAAAACAACCCCAAACTAAACGCGGTCATTGTGTTGAGGTCAGCAGAGCCCTGGACAGGCTTCAAATGTGCAATGAGATGGTCAGTGTACAGACAGAAGAGCCATTACTCGCCTGCTGAGCACATAAGCCAGGCCCAGAGCTTAACATAAGACAGTAACACAGCTCAGCTCCTCACAGCTTTAGGGATCGACCAGACTGTTTTTTTTTTTTAAAGAGTTGATGTGTAGCTAGGCCTTTCAGACTTGTCCTGTCACCTCTAGTCCTTGTCAAACTGCACCTCGATTAGACTAGTCCAATCTAGCCATCAATCAGTCAGTGAGACAAGGAGCTATTGACAAAGAGAAGATAGGAAAGGGACAGAATTTGTGTGGCCGAAGATTTAATCTGGGAGTCTTCTGCCACTTTACTAGATGAGTCTGACTTCACAGATGGAAAGCTGTAGCGTCTGACTACTCAGACCAGGGCTGAGTCATGCTGTGTGTAGAATACTGGTACATTGCACTGTGTGTCGTAAGTAAAACATTTTATACTTCAACTTACAAAGTACAAAGTTCATACATGACAAGAGACAGGCATAAATCGTCAGACTCTCGAGGCGCTATGTTGGACATCCTCGCATACCGGCAGCAGGTTATCCCTGACAGACGCAGCATATGGATGGATTCCTAACATGTTGCAGTCTGGTACCCCAGATTCCTTTGGGGATAATGAGTGCCAAGCCCTCACACCCCCACCTCGCTCCAACCGATCTTGGTAACAGATTTCTCTAATAGAAAAGCCAAAGCTATCATGCTGCTTCATCGGCACTCTGCACTCAACATAATCAGCACGACAGTTAAGACAGGTGGCCATCAAAATGATCTGGATAGTCAAGACAAAACAACCTACTCGTATAACCTGATAGTTGCCATTTTTTTTTTAAAAATCACAATTAAGGAGTCATTTTGAATCACCACGTAGCAAAATCCGCTGAATACAGATTTTTGCTGTGTAAGTACAAAGTTAAACCAATACAGATTACAATGCAAAATCTAATCACTGGTCAGCATCAAACCCCCTGTGGTTTTAACAGTGTGTCAGTTATTAAAAACAGGCAACAAGATCTAGACGGATGATATTGATAGATAGATAGACAGATAGATTTTGAGCAACCACAACACGGTTAAGTGTCAGATAACAAGCACAGACACTGAGATAAAAAGCTAATCGTAAGATCTGTTCCCTCAGATCAACCCAGGAGTGAGATTGTAAATGATTAGTTGTGTTACAAAGCAGAGCAGGCGGACTTTACTATAACTACATGAGAAGACTATGTGAAGTAACAATACACTGCTAACACTGCATTACTTTTGTGAGTCAAGCTGCGGCTTGCAAAGGTATGTACATTTCAACATTTCAGTCAGACAGTTACCTCACAGAGTGAGTGTGAACTAACAAACAAAGGCAAAGCTGCAAGGACAGCAGGGTTAGTGCTGCTCTTATTCATTGACAACATTAGCTTTAGCTTTGTTCATCTACAGCATTTCATGTTCTTTGACCTGAAAACATCTATATTTGCATGCATCCAAATGATCTGGACACTGGCTCTTTACCAGCTCCGGTCTGCTCTTCTGTAGTTTAACCTGACTGCTGAGAGGCGAAAGAGAAAAACAGATTCCTACTGGGATAAACAGAGTATAACAGCATCATGTTAGCACTGTCACCCACCCACCCCCAAACACACACAATGATTTGCTCATTGTCTTTATGTACAACTAACAACTCAGACGATTCCTCTTGGACCATATAAAATGCTGAGCAATTAGATAATGGAAGATGCGTTACATTAAAAAAATATCAGTGTCAGATTAGAGAAAGCAGTGTTTACTTAACACAAGGGGCTGAACCTTAGCTCTAGTACTGTTCTGATGCAGCGCGAAGCTGGCTAAAATCAATGGGCCCATTATCGGACAGAGTCTATCTGTCGTGCTTTTCGTCCTAATTTTCCCACTAGGCCAGACTACAGTATTTACACAGTTATAATATGGACATGATCATTATTTCTACGACACACTCACTGTCCCTCCACAGCCACTTCTATTAAATCTTAGAGAAATCCAAAAATAGGTGCATCCGCCTGTATCACAACGCTGTATGGGTACTAGTTTTATCAACTCCCAGTGTTGTCTCTAGTGTTTTGTCACAGTACCGGACCACATCATGACCACATCGTGTCAACAATTACTTCTGGAAGGCATTAAACAGTCAAAGAAAATAGTCATTATGAAACCAGGGGAGAGAAAGTGGGGGTGACCACAGGTTTTGGCCACAGCCGACAAATCACACGTTAGAAGAAGATAACTGTATCATTATTATTGACGAACACAAACGGCCTTGTTTTGTCCATGTGTTTGCTGCTCTATTGTCAAAACTAACGAATGTACTGAAAAGTAGACAAGAAGGATAAAATATGTTAAGACCTAGCATAAACTATGTCCGATAATGGGTCCGTGACGTTACATTGTATGTTGACTAGCAGCTAACGCTAAAACGCTCGCAAACACGTTTAACGTTAGCTGTTTACAATAAAAACCGTTAGTCATGACGTCAAACTGACATTAGTGAATGTGAAGTAAACCCAGACCTTAAACTGAATATACAGTCAGCCAAACAATGACAGTCCCCTTGTATGCTATCCTGAAGCTTTCCGTGCTAAAACGTTGCTGCAGCAGCAGCAGCAGCAACACAACGAGACAAAACAGTGACTGAGCTGAGAGCAACTCACCCAAAAGATACCGCTGAGGTGTCGAGCAGATGCTGCTGCAAACTAGCGATGAAGGCCCATTAGGGTGACTCCTGCGGCTGGTGGGCATCCGGGTTTATCGACGTTAAGATTAGACAATCCCAAACGTGGCTTTGCTTTGAAGGTGTACCCTGTCTGTATATATTTATATATGTATATATATATCTGTGTGTGTGTGTAACGGAGCTCTATGCGGCCTGCTTCTGGAGGAAATGGTCTCCGCTCCGGCGACGGGAAGCGCATGCGCAGAGGGTGAGCACGTCCACAGGGTGATCGGTCTGCTAGCACAACCCTGTGGCTAACAGGTGAGACTGTCAACCGATAGTAGACTTGTCACTGCCTGAAACCTGTCAGGAGAATATTTGTCATACACCTTCATGACAGCAGAGATTTAGACTTGTAAAGGTGTAATTAATAACAGCAATGACTCAAAAGTCCAGCAAGTTAAACAATACCACCGCCCCGGAAGTAGGACACGTATATGAAATACGGCTGTCATTAGTGTTATTTACAAGTCTGCTGGCACAACTATAAGAGCATGGAGTGGAGTATTAAAGCCACTCATATGAGCACAGTTCCTCCAAATCATAGACATTTGCACACAATGTTAAGTTACCTGTGCTGGAATAAAGCATGTGACGTACGTATTGAAATAATGGCACAATTATTGCAATGCTGGAAGTCACATTTTAAATAAAAGTAGCACCACTACAAACAGACTACACCACAACTAGTTAATTACTGTCTTTTCTTGTAGTGTAGTTGAGTATCAAATCTAAATGTATAATGGTCCTTTCCTGAGTGTTATATTATTATATGTTTAATTACTGGACGGGTGTTTCATTTTGATAATGATCGATAATTAATTCATAAATTCATTTTTGATTGAGTAATTAATGTGTAACCATGTCAATGTTGCAGCTGGTCGAGAAGGAGTCATTTCTACCTATTTTATATATTGTTGAGTAGTAAAATAAATTTCATTTAATAAACTGACTTCTGCAATAAACAGAATTACTCAACTAAAGTAGAATACTTTTGCTGTATTTTCTTAACACTTTCTTATCATGGTCTTTGCATGTTGTAGATATTGTACAGTTTACACACAATGTTTGCATATTATCTTTTATTTGATTTGCATATAAAAGAAGCACCCACTGTCACTGTATGTATCTGTATTCTATCCAGTTGCAAGAATCCAGTTGAAATGTGTAACGGTTACATATCTTTTTTGCAACTCACCCGGTGTCTTCAGACACCACAATAGATTTATTAAAAAATTTGATTAGCTTTACTGCAACAGGCTTACAAAAGATATTCAACAATGACCAAAAATGCATCCATTCCAGTGTACATCTACCTGCTTCTCAGGAGTTAACTACACTTAGATACTAACCCATCAGCAGTAAAATCAACATGTTTTGTTGCAACTACTTGCAAGGCATTAAACAAAAAACAAAAAAACATGATTGATAATGACAGTCATTACAAAAAATATGTTAAAATCTTGATCATATTTTTAGTATTTCATAGTCAAATAGTAGTTCTGAGAACACACAGTAAAACAGGCTGTATTCTCCTGGACTGCCCAATGTTTTCTCTGAGTTGAGGCTTTATTTCATTTACAGAAATGTTCAGATTTGTAATTTTGAATTTTGTAGAAACACCAATACTACAATAACCTATTCTTCTCCCCTCTACCAGATTTGCAGGTGACATTGGGTATTTTCTGGTTTTCTGGAAATTGTTAAAGAAATAAAGACGTGGAACTGGTCAGATTCAACAACTCTCTTGCTTCTTATTGGCAACCACTGTTATTGCTTCAACCAAAACTGATCACAACTGCATCACACACAGCCAAAGCAGTCAAAACAGAAATGGGTTTACTGCTGTTGAACAGTTAAAGTGAGAAGTTAAAGCTTATCAATGTCATTATTTGAAACTCGGGACTACAGTTGTGTGACTCTCAGGCTCTCAAGTATTTTCCTGCAGTTGCAAAAGATAATGCATAATTTCAAAAGTGCATAACTGCCAATCTAAAAATAAGGCTGTTTCCTTTGTTCTTGACATTTTGCTGATCTGAGGTTTTCACTCAAGATCTCTCTGCTGACCAAAAGAAAGGAAGGTATTTATAGTGGCTATTTAAATTAAAGTGGCTGAATCTGATGTGCAAAAATAGAAAAGATTAAATTATTAGGTTTTGCTACACCTAGCTATAATCCCTTGAAATCCATCCTGGACCAAGATGTTTTTTGGTCCTTGGAACGTGTACTTCAAATTCCTGCCTGATCTGCAGGCCTACAGAAAGGGAATTCTTACGTGATGTAAATACTAGCACTTCTCTTTTTTCAGTGTCAGTCATTATGAATGCAAGAAAAAGAGTGCAATGTAATGTAAATGCAAATATGAAGTATTTACATTTTTAAAAATCACATTATTCCCGAGATGTGTTTGAAAAAATATATACAAATATAGAATCCATATAACATCATCTTTTCAGTGTGACACACTACACCCATAATTAGAAAAAAGCCCACCCATTTGGTTAAGCAATAAATTGAAAGACAGTGGACATGGATGTCAACTGTGGGGCAGATGAGCGGTGGGTTTGTGTTGGCAGACAACATTAGGTGTAGCTGTGCGCCGGGTCACGGGGTCAGGACTTGACTCTGCGTGCAATCTACGGGAGGAAACAGGAACTGTGTCTCCGGTGCTCTGACTGGTCACAGGGTCAAAGGTCATACATCGACTCACAGTGGTCAGCATTTTGTAAACATATTCACATCATCATGGAGCCCTTATCAAAACAGGCCAAAGAACAGGAAACCGTTTCCTCTCAAAAACAAGAGGTGTCACACGCAACATGCAGCAACTCATGGGAGTTTCCAGGAGCCGAGAAGAAAAACCCAGCCTCAGCCTTTCAGACGATGCCCCCAAAAGAGCTTAGAACATTTTAAAACATTATTTTGGTCATATAGTTGGCACTCTGTTATACTGAGTGCAGTGGGATGACAAATTTACAACCAAAGGGCGAATGGAATGGATTTCAACTTCCTGAAAAATCATTTTGGGGATGTCGATGTCACAGACCCTGCTGTCTCTTTCAGGTAAAGGTAGCGGAAGTCCCAAAAAGAGGGTCCACTTTGCCTTGACAGTCTGATGCTGCTCACTGACAGGAGGATCGATACTAAGGACTGGAGCCTAGTTCTAGTTGGCCCAGTCAGCGGCTGATTGGTACCAAGACTGCTCCCTCAGCAATGAGTTTTCGTGGCAATCCAGGCAGTTGATAATCAGATCGATTGGGGCTCGCAGGCAGGTCTGGAACACAGGTAAAAGAGAAGAATAGAAATACAATTGGTGTATTGTGTTCCATAGTTACCAAAAAATGTATACTTAATGTCACTAAATATTTTGCAGAGATGAAACCACAAGTGTTCTGAGTTACTCGTGTGCTTCAGTCAGTGTCTCTCCTCCACTAGAGGGCAACATTTGTCTGCGCTGATCTGTTCCAAAATGAGCCGAACCTTTCACAGACACACTCTCATCAGTTTGAACACAGATCAGCTCCTATACATAGTTTGGTCTTTTCTGAATTCAGTGTAGGCAGGGATTTAAGCATCTAAATATTCACTGTTGGTGTGTTCTGCCTTTGATGCTGGCCACCTGCTTGATGCTGGTCCCGCTGTAGAGGTTGACCTCACTGATGGCCAAGTCCTGCATCTTGACAAAGTTGGGCAGGAACAGGATGACCTCTACTTCATGGTTGGCCAAGTGTCTACCACAGCTGATGCCCTGTGCCCCCTGGATGTGGGGGCCACACAGAAGGACCACGGTGGGCCTCTGGTGGACATTTTTGGGCCTGGGGACATTCAAGAAATGGAGATTCAATCAAACATTAACACATTTAGCAAAGCTTGTGTTAGTAAAAAAAAAAGTAAAGCATCTGTAATGTTTGTCAAGTCCTTGTAGTTTGGTATATTTTATGACCTTTATATAATTTTGAATTATTAATGTTTGTAATTAGATGTATAATATAATTTAGGTTCAAAACACACAGAAACAGGTTTGTTATAATCCTGAAATTCCAATAATTTGGTTTCTTCAGTCAGTAAAAAAGTATTGTTGTTAAAAATAAAGAGCGTTGAATTTACAGTTTCAACCAATATTAATTGGTTCGTGTATGTGCACACATTCTGAATATGAATTAAAAGACAGACTGCCTGTTGGCAGTATCTGTAAAACAATGACCACCATTGTAGTGTCTGTGATCCTAGCTTTACAAAGTAAAATTAAACTAGATCTGAGGCACACAGTAGCTCCAGTGTAAATTTGAGACACGCACGTATCACAGCTAAATTGATAAAAGGATTTAAGACAACAAACCTGTTTGTTATATGAGCTCCCGGGCTGTGATTCTTTTGATCTTAAATGACCGTACACTGCTCATAAAGGCACAGGTAAACAATACTAAACAGGGCTGCCTCCAGTACATTTTATCTATTAGGATGTTCTCTGTCTGCTGTGTGACTGCTTGCTACAGTGCAAGAAAATAAGCCCTGAGGGGGGTCAAGGTTAACAATGTGTTACTCGTATAGAAACACAATACGAGCACAATGGAAAGTGGGAAACATTACATTAAAACAGAAAATTGAACAGACCAGCTATAATAATTGTCTAAGTACTCATAAAAGTATATTGCATATTGTGCAATTTTTGATTGCTATTTTACAAATAACAGAGGCTCTATCTGCACTATACAGTACAGTACATCACATGAATAGTCATACATCCCAGAAACTAATCAAGGTCATTCTTTTACAGTCCTCCCAGAGATTAGTAGTTCCTCTTGTCAGTCTGCTCCACGACACCAGAGCCCAAAGTGGTATTCCTCACCTGTTTGGTCCGCCCAGCAGAGTGAGGGCCATCTGACTGAACACCTATTGTCTGCAGCCTGCGCTGAAGAGACAGGCCCCAGCGCTCTGCAGCTGCTAGCAGACGCTTATGAAGCTCATAGGGCACACTGGAAACCACCAGGCCTGAGTCTGCAGAGGGGAAATTGACAGCAGAGAGGAGGTTAAGAAAAGAAAGAAAAAAGGAATGTTAATGCTATTTTATAGTTCGTCATTTCTATAACAGAAAATATAGCATGTGTAAATTGTAGTGAAAATGGTAGGAAATCAAATCCCCAAACACACGCAACAATTTGTACTCCTACATTCTTGCATCCAGTGACATGGTCTGACAAGTTCCAGAAAACCCACACAAAGGGTCGCATTTCTAAATTAGACCTGAATTGTAATACATCTTCATAAGTACTTATGTCATCTTGCAATTTATCTTCATCAGTGAAGATAAATGGAAAAACAACAGCTGGAGTACAAGTCAAAGCCAGTAACCTGACCTCTAAGATAATGACAAACATTGATCTACAGATAAACACCCTCCAGGTTCTCAGGAGGTGGTAGTTATGTGTAAGAAACACAGATCCTCATGCGAGGAACCCATTCCCCCGAGGAAAAGCCCTTCCTCCCCCTCTCCCCCTCATGACCTGATCCTGTTCCCATCACGGAAGATTCTCCATTTCCTCCGCTGTTTGTCACAGCTGTCTGCCGCAACAAAGGGAAGATTGGCAGCCTTTACAAAACATGACAAACATGAGGCTGTCAGAGTGAGACGCTTATTCCCCGCAGGCTCTGGGTTCACACGCACATGGCATCCTGACCAAACCCCAACCCTTAGCTCTGGGACTGGGTTCTCCTGGGCTGGACCCCCCACATCGGCTGCTGTCTGAGTCAAAACATACAGCAGGCTAACGTGACACAAAAGGGGACAAACATTATATATGCATAGGAACACCTGCACCTGTATGCCAACGGCTTGTGGTGAGAGATTAGGGAGGACAAAACATGAGGGATACATGGCGGTGCCCGGGCTCTGAACACATTGAAATCCAACCAAAGTAATTCTTAGGCTATATTTTTAATGTAGATGTATGACGTTACCTGTTCTCAGTTGAATCTTTCGTTAAATTTATCTCCATGTGTTTAATGACAGTGTCTGTGATCAATTCATAATGCAAAAGCTGTCAACACGCTCTACCGCAGGGGTTCGCAACCTTTTTCTGTAAGAGATTTGTGTTTGAATGCTGACAGCTGAAATAAATTGCAAAACATTGCAGAAAATGCGAGACTTGTGATGTAATGTGTTTTTTCTGTCACGGAGGAGATAAATTAATGACAAATGAAAATGAAAACTTTACTGGAGAAATGGACCGCTGCCCGAGAAATATTGCTGTCACAGATGATGAGGACCTTAAAAAGAAATATGATTACTGTCAGAGAAGATCATTTTGACTGCTTCCAAAAGCCTGAGAGGAGACAGTGTCAGTATGTGACTGATGGACAAGCTATACAAATGTGGGATTTCTGTTCTCCGTCAATGGAAGAATTTCTCTTTAATGAGAGAAAAGGCTTCAGGCATGTCGACTCCTTCTCCTTGGATTGATAGTATATCAGTGAAAGTTTTCCAACGGGACTGTGAATCTGTGTGTTTTAGTCTTTTTTCCAAAAACTGTTGGAAAGAGGGGAGGGTTGTATTGGGCCAATACATTACATTGCCAATGAAGCTAATTCACACTGGACTGTTTTTGTGCTCACACAGTCCTTCAGACTTCAAAAACTACAGCAATTCAACCTGGGCTTGCCAGAGAAGAGAGAAATGAGAAATAAACAAAACATACACCATTTGACACCACCTACAACACTCATGAATGCTTTACTGTATATATCCCCCCCACTCCAGCTGCAAAAACAGGGAGGGATGAAACCATCTTCCCTCTCTGTCCTCAAGTACTCCTTAGTAGTACAAAACTCGACCCACTATTGGAAAAAGCTGGAAGACCAGTTACATGAGTAACTGCTCGCATGTTGTCAAGTGTTCAGGGCAACTTTACCCACGATTACAACGGATGGTTTCAAACTATCCGTGAACAATCTCAATGTAGACCCTGCTTGTACTATTCTAGTACACCGGGGTTAGGGTTAACTAATTTTCATTGTAGTAAACTTAACATGCAGCACACGACGTCAGTGACGACTACTTTAAATTATGCAGATGATTTGCTCTTGAAAGGACAATGATCTTACCAGGTCAGATATCTTCGTAACTCCATGTGAATCAGGCAGGTCCACTGACACACGTCTTTAATAACTTTTACATGTTCACTTCCAAAAAAAGGTAGACTCACAATTCACCTCGTCTTTAATAGTCATCCTTCTTTTGAGGAAAAGGCTTAAATCCATTTGTTTTTATGTGTTCTGTCATGTCAAGTCACCTACCCTTGTCATAATAGGTCTCTTCTGAGTATTTCTTTTGAATTACTGTATTACATAACTACAATTCAGCCTTTTATCACTGTACAAACTGAAGTGTGTGGAAACCTTTAAAGAGCCTGTGCTAATCCCCAGCTGTCTATTGCCTGTGGCACATTAGAAGGGTAATGAAAGTCAAGCTAGGGGAACTTCACGGCTCAGGATCCCTTTGATAAATAAAGCTGCTGGGAGCCAGTTAAGTCCTTAATGGCCTCCTACAGATCCCTGGTCTGGTAGCTGAGAACATGGTGGCCTCATGGGAGAGCACAGATTCACAGTGACACATGAATACATGCACGCACGCACGCACGTGCACGCACACACGCACGCACACACCTCAACCTACATGATACTCACAACAAGCTGATGTCCAAACACAAATACACCTACAAATCTCCACCTAGTCACGCAACATAAACAGTGACACAACCATACACACACACACACATACAAGGTAATTACATACAAAAACAAAAGACTCATGTCGTGACTGACTAAGATCCTTTAAGTTGGCCGTGCTCCCCTCCCACCATTCTTTTATTGATAGCGCGCAAAGAATGGTAACATGTTTCAGTGGGGAACAGAAATCTGGAGCATGCCAACCCTCACATGAGCGATAAGCACCAAAAAGTCAACTGCCTCTTGTCATGCAAACTGCTGCCTTGACTGCCAAGCTCAGAGGAAATGGGAGTTGCACTAGTATGCACTAATTACTTTTTAACCTTTCCATCAGGTGAGCTTCTTAATAACGCTCTTGCTGCCCCCCCCCCAACACACACACACACCCACGCCACCTCCTTCTCCATCACACTCAGGCAGTGATTTATGCACGTACACACACACACACACACCCACGCTCGATGTGGCACAAAAACAAACTCAAAAGTCAACTAGCTAAACCGGGTAGCCATGAGTATGCAGCAGCACTAAAATAAACTGAGGTGGAAGCAATTCTTCAAGCATGACAAGGGCACTGACGGGACTGAAAGCAATACACGCTGGCTGGATGCAGGCCATGTGTGACTAAGACTTGTGCTGGGATAGGGAGGGTTAGACAAGGCTGTTCCATTCATCTCTGCTGAAGATATGATATGAAGATATGAAGAAACCAAAGATTGAATGAGCACAACATAATTATAAGATTTTGGTCATTAATGTTATCTGATGAAAACCTGAGGACTTAAACACGTTGAAGGAAGTGAGTGAAAGTGATCAACAGTGTGTAGGATTCTTTGGTTCTTTCACCGTCGGAATTTATGATCCAAAGCATCAAAAACTTTCTGAAGTACATGAACTTAGTAGTAAATTAGGAAAATAAAGAAAAAAAATGAAAATACATCACTTCCCTTTGTGTACCATGGTTCCCTTGTCTCACAGCCCTCAGTGCTGGCCTTCTCTTTACCTGACAGCATGCAATCACAAGACAACACCACGACACACACACAGGGTCAAGCTCATGGGTTAAAATATTGTGTAATGACCAACATTTTGTAATTTGCATCCTGCCTCCTCCAGTGGTCATTAGTATAAAGCATGGGTATAAATAAATAAATAAAATAAAACTAAGAAAACCAGCTGACTGTTGGCTTGGTTGTAATTTGTGTTTTGCAGCCTGGCTTGTTTGCGCTGAAGAGGTTTCAGCGCACAGCTGGAGTCAATCACACCACAGGAAAGCAAGACAATGGCAGAACTGAACTTCCAGACTGCAACCTTTATAATAAACAATAGTCTATAGAAACAGGCCTGTCGAATCCCCATACAAGTGCATTATGGCAAACCCAACATAAAGCCAGGCACTGTGTTTTTCTTTCTCTATTCTCACCATTGTTGATTTATATATTTACTGACAAAGAGTTCAGGTCAACAGCACTGTGATTTGTTGCTGCTTGAGAGGTGCTGTTTATGTAAGGCTGTACGGCGGCATGCTAATTACAGAGGGCATAGGATGAAGATTATGATGACAGCCCTGGGAATCAGATCTGCCTGCACGGTAAGAAAAGGAGGCTCTGCTTAGCAGCTGTCTGCTAAACAGCAGGCAGCTGCTCCTACTGAGCCCTGCTGTGTCACCACCAACCAGATGACAATCTGGGTTAAAACCTCGAAACACCATCACTACTACAGCCACCAAGAATACAAAGCAAAAAAAAAATGCTTATCTTTTATCATTTGCTTTGAGTATAATTTACCAACACAATAACAATAAGTAATGATTGATCCTGCCGGTTATAATGCAACACCTATACACCCCACCACTCAACCCTTCCTCAAGTTCCACCCACCCACCCACCCACTTCTCATGGCTCCAGTTCCTCCAGACTGTAACGAAACAAAGACCGAGGCAATTCTTTCACACCTTGGACTCCAGGGCCTGTGCTAGCGTGCCATTCTTTTATCTTGTATCTGTATTAACTGGTTATGCAACACTTGGGTTCCTAGAGTGAGCTAAAGTGTGAAAGTACAGGGGGGGGGGGGGCACATGCTAAACAGTAACCAGGAGGCAAAGATTCCTGCCAGTATACCCCAGGGTGACTGCTCTTTAGACAACGGGGTAAATAGGCATTGTGTCCACCTCTTTATAGTGCATGTTGTTTTTCCTCATTGTACTCAGTAGAAAGACACACTGCAGCACATGCCTGCCAGTGCAGACAGCCTAAATAGTGATAGGTATCAAGTGTAAAAAAAAAAAAAAAAAAAAAGTTTAAATATGTCAAATTTTGGCAAGAGTGCAACATTGACGTTTCTAAAGTAACCTAGACATAAGAGCAACATTCACATGGTTTCCACAAGTATCTTTTCCAATGTCCTTTTTTTTTGTGTGTCTGTTGGAAACTTTTTTGTCATTATCACTGCGTAAAAACAGTGTTATTAGATAAACAGATGCTAATCCTGGTCAAACGTGGTACACTGAAAGAAACGACTCTGTCCAAAACAAATATTGTGTTCACATAGTTGACATGTTTACTGATAAAATGTCCCTACGGGAGATTTCATTTTATCTAAAAAGGTATTTCCCAGTACTAGAGTCTCTCTAGTACTGGGAAATTAAACTAGAGTATGTACAGTCATTTATCTTGGAGGGCATGGGAGAGGGTAGCAGGTGTGTAACTAGCGTTGTCAAGGTGGCTCCATAAAATCCTAAAGAAGGCTCAACAGTGAATTATTTGACCTTCAACACTTTTAAACTGGCCTCACCTAGGGTCAATCTTTGGTTACTAAATGAACATGTGATGTTGAATTATAAGAAGAAAACATCATGCGCAATCTTGTTGAATGACACTTTGTCCTTACACATGTGACTGTTGTGATTTGTTGAATATTTGTCCTGATGCCAATAATTTAGTTCATTTATTTATTTATTTTTGGGTTTTGTTTTTTTTTTTAATTAAGAATAAATGACTGACAACATTTTGGATTATCAGTTCATGGTTCTGGTCATTTCACAACCAAATACGGTAAGCCAAACAATTTCCTGTTTCCAGCTTCTCAAATGTGAGGACTTTTCCTGTGCTGTATTGTAAAATGAATGCATACATTGTGTTTTTGAAAGCAGGCAAAAATGATGAGGCTATGAATATTCTATATGCATCTCTCAATACTTGATTGACTTCTCTAAACACTCTGTCAAAACAACTGTCTTTACAAATGAAGTTTCAATATTTCTTGGCTTCCTGCTATATTACACAACACTATCCTAAGCAATTCTATAGGATAAAAGGCCATATACATAAGTGATATCTTCGCTCTAACACGTGTGTGTGTGTGTGTGTGTGTGTGTGTGTGTGTGTATACGCAGTATGGACATGCATTTTGTTCTCACCAGTAAAGTACTCTTTGCCCCCATGCTGAGGCAGTGTTATCTGCCGGTATATGACAGGCTTGCCCTCCAGAATATTTTCATCATGGCGGTAGGACAGGGGCTTCTGTTTGGCCTGTGTGCTGTGATGTTGTGCCCTGCTGCTGTGGCTGTTGGTCCCATCAATCTTGGAGAAGACGGCGGTCGAACAGAGCCAGGTTTCAGTGTCCAGGTCCTCATCAGTACCGTCTCCTTAGCACTCGTCATCTGTTGGTCCTATTATCCCTCCTTATTATGCCTCCATTCCTCAGACAGTTTTTCCTGGATGTGGCCTGTGTCGTTATCCTGCTGTTAAATGACCCCGGAGGTCTATTGAAATAAATTCACATTTATTTTTTATAAATAACATTTGTAAATCGCTATTGGAAGGAACAGGGAATTTCAATAATAATAGTTTCTCTTGCAACTAACCAATCATACATTCAGTTGAATCTATGTTAACCAGTGATTTATGGCTCACATTCAAACCAATGTTAGTAAATATTAAGGTTAAACTACAGGTTTTATATTAAGGCATATGTTAATTAAAAAAAATAAAATTATATATATATATATATATATATATATATATATATATATATAAAAGATAATAAGACATACAATAAAATATATCCCGAGTGCACATTGTGTTAATGAGAAAATCTTCATACAGCAAAACATTCTGTTAAATATTATGAGAATCATAGTCTGAATAACCTCTAAAATACAGTGCAGATCGATGCTTATGTAAACATTAAATTCTAGAGCTGCAACAATTAAATGATTAGGTGTCAACTATTAAATTAATGGTTAATAGTTAATGATTGTCAACTATTCTGATTATCGATTAATCTGATTAATTTGTCATTTTTTAAGAAAAAGAAAAGTCAAAATTCTCTGATTTCAGCTTCCTAAATTAATATGTTCTGGTTTCTTTAGTCTATCTTTGGGTTGTGGACAAAACAAGACACTTGAGGTTGTCATCTTGGGTTTTGGAAAACAGTGATTGACATTTTTCACCATTTTAATGATTATCACCATCTAATCAATTAATTGAGAAGAGAAAAAAAAGACAGATTAATCAATAATTGTAAGGTTGCAGCTTTACTAAATCCATAACATCCAGAACTTCAGTGTTGCTGTTAAAAACTGAAATCCAACAGAGAGAGAGGCTGTGCTCTGGGCTACCATAGGACTGTAATTGGTCATAATTGCTCCAGCAGCAAATGCATATCTGCACATCACTCAGCTCTGCTTAAATGTAGATCACCTCTGAAAGAAACTATGAGCTGATACTATACATTGTAGTGTTGTAAATGGTGTAATCCATATACAATAAGTACCTGCACTCAGCAGTTTCATTCTGACTGGTTCTCGTAACTCCATTTATCTTGTGTAACTCTGGCGACCTTCTTATCCTCTCACGGTTAGTTACTTTAACAAACCGAAAACAACACTGGTGACAAAATAAAAACAAAAAAAAAACAATGGCTGCCTATGCACTGCTCAATAAAGTTTACATACATGTAAGCACAAACAAAAAAACAAAATGAATCGAGAACAAAAAAAAAAAAAAAAAAAGAAAGAAAAACTGGAAAAACCTGGCCTTCAACCCCAACCATCCTGAGCTCTCACGCTAACCAGGAGACAGAGAGGCACAGTCGCACGCTACTGTCACTGTGACAGCTAAGATACTTTGGACTCTCTCACGCAAGACAGTGGAAGGCTCAGTGATAGTGTGTTGATACAAAGCCACTAATCAACTAATTTGAGACCTGACTCAACATCACAATACGGCCCTACGATCCCTGACAGTGTCAGAGAGGAGTCATGTTCTTGCTTTTTTTGCAGACATTGTGACACAGTGTTTCCACCACTGCTCTGACGCAGCATTAAACAGCATTGAAGTGTCTCTTTTTTTTTTTTTTTTTATCAACTATCGTCTTTTAAAAATAGCAAGAAAAAACTTGTTGAGGAGGGGGCAAGGATGGCGGGTTGGTACATTCGCTTTTGTGTGAACAGGGAGAAAAGCTAGTGTCTGTATTACCACAAGCCAACAGTGTCATTATTTACAAGGAAGTGTTTTGTCATGCTATGAATCAAAAAATCTGAATGAACTGGGCAAGGCTCCAAGTAAAACAGGCTAATGAATAGCAAAGCAGCAAAGTACACAGACAGACGGGGAACTTCAATGATTTCACTTTAGACAAAAGACCACAAATTAGTGCAAATGCACAAGCTATAAATATTTCAAACTGATATACAAGTTAGGATAAAAAATTGCACCCTTAAATACATTTATATCAAAACGTGTTGAAACTGACAAGGCGTTAAATTAGGAAACTAGACATAGGAATCTGATTTATTCTTTTTAGATGATCTCCCAGCTTGTCATTAAGCATTTGATATTTGACAGTTCCTAACATGCTCAGGCAGTTACACTATTCTGCAGCAGAGAGATGTTGCCGGTTTGAATGACAGAAGAAGCTAAGAGCATCTGAACATCTCAATACAACAGCTGATGTGCGTGTGAGCAGGGCAGTTAAAAATCACCTTACACAATCTGACATGCTGTGTGGTTGATGGTGCAAGTCTTCAGTCACGCTGGGAAACTTTCAGTACGATATACTGTGTGTGAAGTCAATAAATAAATAAATAAATGCACAGATTTTCTGAATAATATAGAATGTACTGTATATACAAAAATGTTCTGAAAGGAGGAACACATGGAAAAACACAAGCAAGCTGGTAATGGTAACACTTTTCATGAGGGCAGAGTTTGCAGCTCCTCTTCCAAAATACTCTTCCTCCAATTATGAGATCTGTTTGGGTCTGATGGAATTCGACTTTGCTTTCTGAGGGATATGCATCATTCACAAAAGCAGTCCGTTTCTAAATTCCCATTCTACTCTCCCAGAAAGATCAATGGCAGATATTCAGAAACCATTTCTGGAATCCGCGATCTTGTATAAGCAACGGCCCACCCTGCTTTCTCTCCTTTGTGGCCAGGGGGGCTTCTTGGGAGCTTGACATTGCGTGTGAAAGGACCAGCCCTGCCCAAGCCACTCAGCACTTTGGCCCCATGCAATTTGGGCATTAGCTCCCTGGCCACTAGCCTGAGAGCTTGAGATTAAAATAAAAACTCAAAAGGTAAACATTGCCTCCACAATTGATATCGCCTTCCAAGCACACTGGGACAACATGGCTTCCTGTCGGGGTGGGGTGGTGGGTGGGAGAGGGGCGGGTTTCCTGTCCTGAGCAGGAGGGAGGGAGCAAGAGGGCATAGGGAGAGAGGGAGAGAGGGAGAGAGAGGGAGAAGACAGGAGGGCACCAAGGCACGAAAGCCAAGCTTTGCATAACCTTCTCTTTAGGGGCAGACACGGACAGGGAGGGGGAATGTTTATTGATCTTAGTCACACATGTATTGTAAAGAGGAACTTTGGTACAAGCCTTTAGCACGCAATGGGAGTCTTAGGGGGGGAGACAGCGTTTGGTTCCATGCTCATGCTTCTTAAATAGAAACTAGTGACACAAAGAGTAGCAACGGAGACTGGGTTAAACGTGAAGTGAGCTGCAAGCTTTGCAGACTAATTATGAGCATGAGACTACATTATGAGCATATCACTTTTCCTAGCAGAGTGTTTTGAAAAAAATGAAAAAGACATAGGTTTCCCATTGTGCAAGCTTCATCTTCCTACACAGGAAAAGCATCAAGGCAGAAGCCATTTTTACAACTATACTGAAGAATATTACGCAGTGTCCATTAGCCAATTCCATTGACCTTTGACTCCTCCATTGTTTGGTGATCCTGAGTGTGAAAGTGAACTGACTTAAACTGATTCCGGCAGAGGCCACAGAGCTGTCTAAACACACTTCCTGCTGACAACATGTTTACTGCTGGAAATGCTGTTTTTAACTTTTATCTAATCAGGAAGGTTGAGTAACACATTCTGAGTTTTACAGCTACAACTTGGGACAGGAGGATGTGCTTCTTGGTCTCAACATGCGTCAAAATCCCTCACACAGTTCCTCACTGCATGAGTGGGACGCATGGCAACAGAACTGTAGAAGCACCACATAATAAAGGATATCAACTTCAAAGTTACTAAGTCACAGTTGCAATAAGAGTGCAATAAATAAGGCATAATACACTCTCAGATGAGCCTCTGCGTCCGCCAAAGAGGAACAGCGGTCATGAGTTGAGCCTCAACAGCAATGACTGTAAGACTCTTGACGGGATCATCTGCACGTCAATACTACAAACCACAAGATAAAAAAAGATAACATAGGCGGATCAACCCTCTCATCTACAGTCCCAATAAAAATGCTGCAAGATGTAATATAAACAACAGTTAACAATGGCAGAATGTTTTGGTTGGAGCTACTGTGCTGGACTGCATTACATTGTTAAGTTTTCCTGTTAGTCTGTCTTCACCTTCTCTTCGTTATTTGTTTAGACTGATCGAGCTGTTGGAAAGTGGAAAGTCAACATAACCTCACATTGCGACAATAACATTAAGCTAAATTCCTATTCCTTATACGGATCATAAATGCAGTGTGCGAAAATGCATCATAGATATGATATCTGGAAAACACATGTGAAATGTGTCCCTCACTTGATGTGCAGTGACAAGTAACAAGTCTTTTTTTTATTTTTTATTTTTTATTGCAGCCTTAACATCATCAAGTAGTACAATGAAAAACAGTGATGCTGAGTGACTTTGCATTTTTTGGCTCATCCTCAAGGGCAACTTCGGAAATTACTTTGTTGGATAATATGTCGATCTGCCATGTGTCACATTTCCATCAGTCGAGGAACAGTATCTATTTTCTGTTCTTTAACAGAGGAGTACTGTATGACCTAAAATACATTTCTGTCACGTAGATCATCATCACTAACATCTAACATTTACACAACAGCCTTTCTCTGTCATATGACAACTAGGAAATGCAGCTTCACAATGAATAAGCAAAAGTCTCAAATAAACAGGGTTTGTAAAAAAAAAAAACCTACGTCAAATGGTCTTAATATTTTTAGAACATGTGTAAAATCAATCTGCTGGTATTGCACTGTACAGTCATTCATTTTCAGTGCCTGCATTTGTTTCGCTTCAGTGCAAAAACCTGATTCTGCTTTCTGCTACTGTTGTTAAAATGTAACATATATGTGAATTGGCACTTTGATGTGATACTCGCATCCAGTTATACTACTTAGTACACCACAAGTGAGACTGATTACACAAAAGATGTCTATTATGCTTAAAGGGCCACAATTCAATGTTTTTAACCTTTACTCTATTGCTCTTCTTACCAGTCAAAAGGACACATTACAATGCCGTTAAAATTGAGCATTGTGAATGTGTAAACAATGCAAATACTTTTTCCACTATCGTTTCCCACCCATATACAGTACCTCCTTCTGTGCAGGATGGTGACTGGAGCAGTGCTGGCATGAGAGCTGCTGCTTGTTACATGAGGATGAATGCTCCTGTTAGTCTGACAGTGGTGTCCAGCGGATCCAATGGTGGCTTCTGTTGCAGCTCTCAGACCAGAACCGGGCTTGTTGACTCTATTCTGGATATCTAAGCACTTCAACTCCTTGGTATCCATGGCACTATAAGAAAAACAAATCAATTTAAGACTTCATTTGGAGCTCAAACTGCAGATGTGCTGATGTATTGGAAAATGTATTGCTTTCCCCCGCATTTTATATTCACAGGTCTCTAAACTTATATTTTTAGGGACTTATTTTTAGTCTGCATGCCAAAGTATAAAATAATCAGACTTGGCCTTGTGGCTCTTTGGCTGGAACAAGTACACTTTAAGGGATAGGGGTTTCATCCCATTGGAATTACATCATTTTACAGGAGCCATTTACAGAAATAACATGAACAACTATGTAACAAACGTGGATCATAGAAATGCACCCACTAGTTAAGTCCTTCCCATTGAGGTTGTGGTGGATGTGCCACAATAACCTCAATGGGAAGTACTTAACTGTCAGTTTCGATTTCAGCTTCATATTTTATTCAAATCGGTGCAGTAGATAAAAAAAGTAAAATTACCTAAACAAATCTCCAGTTCTGCAATGATATGAACTTGTTCTGAGACTTGCACCTGGATCCATGGCTTACCTTTCCTCAAAATGTCACTGAAATATTTCAATATCATAACATATAATCACCTTGGAACATTTACATCTACTTGTACATCTATCTTCAACACCCAACATAATTCAAGTGTATATGCTGGATGAGAACATACGTTAGCATCCTACTGCTTTCTTACCTGAATGTGACCTCAGGAAGAGGACACCTGGCAGTCAACAGAGTGTTTGACGTTACCAGAGATAACTTCATGTATATTTTCAGTCAAGGGCACTAAAGATTGTGAACATTCTGGGATGTTGAATTGTACCATTTAAAAACAAATTGCATGCTGGGTAACAGCTAGTTTACGGTCGTGAAACATACGTGCGACGTGTTTACCATGTAGCATCTATTTAAGACGTTTTTAACATGTTGACTGGTTTGCTGGGTCTCCACTGCTGCACTTTGTCTCAAGTCAACAATGCTGAAAGCGACGTTTCTTCCACCACGACAGAAAAACTATAACTGGCCATTTAAGTACAAGGTAAGTTTGTATTTACCTTCTATATGAGGGCAGTATTCAAATAACTGTAGGCTAAATACAAGGATAAATCCCAACATTTAGACAACCAGTGCTGGCTAACTTGTCAGCTAGCATTAGCTGTGCTTTTGCCTGTTAGCTTCTTAGCTAGACGGCCTGTTGTAAACAGGTGGTGTGTGTGTGAGCTGCTTTAGAAAACTCAACATGAGTAGATTCAGTCGGTAGTCATTAATTTACCTTGTCGGAAAATATGAAGCAAGGAGTCAAAGTAAACCGAAGCTCCGTTTGTTGTTTGTGTCTTTTTCCGGGTTGTGATGTCCCGTCACTTCCTGTATCTGCCACGTGGGTTTGTTGTGATTTTTTTTTTCTCTCTTGTAAATTGAAATCAGTTCATTTGAGAGCTCAGTATGGATCCAACTTCGGTACATCAATCTGAAGTGATGGAAACACAACTCTCTCTCTCTCTCTCTCTCTCTCTTTCTTTCTCTCTCTCTCTCTCTCTCTCTCTCTCTCTCTCTCTCTCTGTCTCTGTGTGTGTGTGTATTGGTTGTCCTTTTCAAATCAAGAAAACAATATGACCATTTCAACATAATTTTATTTGCTGATTAAAGAATGCTTCATTCATTTGCTTATACATGTCATTGATACACTAGAGTAAGAAATACACAATTGTATAGCCTACTGATATATTCCAAAAAAAAAAAAAAATCACTGGAACACTTTTGGTGTCCTGATAAATCATATAGATGCACAGCAAAACTATTTCATCTCAAATATATACAAATGCTCGGCACATTAAAAAAATGACTTTTATAAAATACAAAGAACTTGATATACACACACTATCACATTTTGGGATAAAAAATATAGCTTCAGTGTCTTACATCCACATTATAATGCATTTAAAACAATTAGCTTACAAGTGTAGATGGTATCATAAGTTCAGAGTCCTAAGTCACAGAAATGTAACTTGCTGCGGCCTAAATAGGAATGCCTATCTAGTAAAGCATACTGTATATCCCGACCAGGCAATTTATTCTCCATGTGTTTTATAACTTCTGAATAGGAACGGTTTCATTTACCAGACAGGAGACCAGGAGAACCAAGTATCTCCTTATACTTCAGTGAAAAGCACCAACTGTGTACAGCAATATCTCTTGGAAAACTAAAAGCATGACGGAGATATGTTCACACAAACCTAGACATCTCATACAATCTGCAACAAATTATCATCACATATTTGCATCAATGTCATTAGCTTTGATGATCAAATTCAGCATCCGGTGCCATACACTCTGAGAAAGATGCATCTTTCGCTTACTCTTAACCTGAATGTGATCCATACAGTGTTAGAGTCAACTTACACCAGTTGTTGATTATACATTGTACATTATAAATAGCTTCACTACTCATTCCTCACTCGCATCGTGGCTCTCAGGTGGCAGCGTTTATGCTTCATTGTAAGACCGTATTCTGGGGTCATGTCCAGTGGCTTTCCAGGCATGGTGTGGAAGTGCAGCTTCTGGACAATGATTGCCAAGAAGAGGAAGACTTCATTTCGTGCAATGACCTCGCCGATGCAGCGGCGTTTTCCCATTCCAAAGACCGTCACCTTCTCCCCTTCCAGCTTGTTGAGCTCAGTGCCGTCAGCGCTCAGGAAGCGGTCTGGGTTGAAGGAATTTGGATCTTTCCACAGCTCGCTGAAAAGTGTAAAGAATGAAAATGTAAGATAAGCTGCTGAATAGCCATTCCATTAATGATCAATTGGAGGTTTAATTTCCTGGTTCAGACTAAACAAATTATTTGACTGCCATCTTCTTCCTTTACAACAGCCCTTAAGCAAGAACTCTCACTGCTGGTTGTACTGTACGTCACGTAAAGTCATCCAACCCAAAAATGTAACAAAAAAAGACACCTCAAACATCATACTTACGGATCATGGTTGATCTGCCACTGATTGATGAAGACACAGGTATCTTTAGGAATGAAATAGCCATCTAGAGATGTGTCTTTTGTGGTGCTGGAAAACAAAGATGAAAATAGTTCAGTACAATGTGTATTTATCTATTTTAATGTACACTCTGGTTGTGTCATCAAGACCTCATTTTTTTAATAAGCATCTGTGGTACTATCATGCACCAAAAAGAGATGAACCTCACCAGTGTGGGATAGTGAAGGGCAGGAATGATGAGTGGCGAAAGATCTCCAGGATGAAGGCTTCCAGAAAAGGTAAGTTGGGTTTATCGGAGATAAGAGGGGAGCGTTCTGTTCCCACTTTGTCCTCTGGAAAATAAAAAGTCCAGTAAATATTAGTTCAGGATGAGGATTTTTTTTTGTGTGTGTAATAATCAAAGAGGCTCCCATGTAAAAACATAATTTAAAAAAACATAATTTAACCCTGCTGAATTGTGGCAACAGTCAGTTGTACTTACTCAGTTCTTGATAAAGCCTCTCTTGTATCTCTGGGTAAGCCACCAAGTACATCACTGACCAAGACAGGGCGGTGGAGATGGTGTCAAAACCTGGAAGAGAAAAATAACCTTGCCTTTTATTCTCTAATCAAACAGAGGTCACTCGTGATCAGATGATTCAACAAGAAATAGAATCAGCTTACCAGCTCCAAACAGGTCATTGACGATCCCTACAATTTTCTCATCTGACATCTGGATGTTGGAGTTCTCATCCAACTTCCTGTCCTCACAGTGATCAATGAGGGAGTCTGTGATGTCCCGGATGTTGTCCTGAAAGTAGATACGTTGGACAGTCTCAGTAAATGCTGTACTTACATGTTGTACATTTTCATTGATAATGTGGAAGAAGAATTGACCGAACAGGATCATGAATGATTTAGTGAGTGGTGTACCTTGTCATAAGAGGTGTAGTGCTCGCTGACAATCTTTTGCACAAACTTTGTGAAGCGCTTATTGATGTCCATAAACTTATTCATTGTTGTGCTGGGCAGGAATTGAAGAATAGGGATGAAGTCTGCAGGGTTGCCGCTGCCCACCACCTGGCCAAATTCATCGCTGAGGTTCACCAAGCTGACCAGCTCCTGGTCGTCATGGTCGTAGCGCCGGCCAAAGCACATTCCACAGATCACATTAGCAACAGAGACAACGATGTGGCGGAAGGGGTCGAAGCTGCCGTCGGCTTTCATGACGGTGTTCAGCCGTTTGATCAGATACTCTCCTTCTTTGCAGATGTGTTCCTCCAGCATGCAGGAGTACTGTGAGGTTTTGGCCTTGAGGGTGGAGAAAGAGCGAAGGGCACTGTAGGCCAGCTTTCTGCGGGCACGCCAGACGCCAGCCTGGTCCGTACTGAAGGCCAGACTCTTGCCGTCATTGATGAACTTGAAGCTGTACAGGTCAGGCCTGCCAGCAAACTCTTCTCCTTGCTTGATGAGAGCCTGTCGGACCATTTCACTGCCACTCAGCACGACCACAGGGCGCATGCCGATCTGGATCTGAAACACGTGGCCGTAGCGTTTGCTCATGGCAGTGAGACTCAGGTAAGGTTTGCTGCCCACCTCCAGCACATTTCCGATGATAGGCAGGGGCTTTGGGCCAGGGAGCCGACGAAGCCCCTCAGGAATCTCAGTGCGGAAAAACTTGAGGATCAGGTAGACCAGACACACCGTTGTCATGGCCACCAAACTCTCCGATACCGACACTGGTCCGATGAATGGCAGTATCATTAGCACCATGATGACAGCTCCTTTTTTTTCTGGTTTCTACACAACCTGGAAATTAAATAGGAGGGGCATTAGAGTAGTGAAGGCAGGGAGGATGTGTTGTGCAACATGTTGACTACATGCACTGTAAAGCTTAAAGTAACAGAACGTTGTCGCTTGGCATGTGTTGGTTATTAATTTGAGACTGTATGTTTAAATGCTGCACAAGTAGTGCACTATATCAACTATATTACCACTATACTAAGACTCAGGAAAATCAATGACTGAAGCTCAATGACTCAATGAATAAAAAATAAAATAAAAAATAAATAAAAACATGAAAAGTTGCAACTGCAAAGACCAACTTCATACTTATAAACAGTTATTGCAACAATAATCTCCCCTCATCCCTGAGATTACCTGCAAGTTACTAAAACAATCAGTAATAAGCAGCCATATGCATATATTAATCTTACCTTAGTCAAACGGTGAAAGAAGAACAATGCTGTGAGAAGAAGATCCGGGGAAGATCTTTCAAAAATAGTAAAGTAGTCGTTTAGTAGAGTTATTGTCCGAGTCTACTCTCTTAATGTACCCAAAACAGAGAATGGGCTCCTGCTTTATACTCTGCTCCACAGCTTTATTGGCTGCTGTTCATGACGTAACACCCCCCCTCCTTCTCTCTCCCTGACATGAATGAAGTTTAGTGCAGATACAAGGTGTGCGTGTGTGCGTGTGTGCGTGCGTGTCTATGTGTGTGCGTGCGTGTGTGTGTTCACTTCACAACCTGTGTTTTATGTTTTATAGTTTTTGGATAGATAACAGCCACGCATTATTATTTCCACCACTATAAAACAATTCTTGTTGATAACGATACATTGAAAACGATAGCATGTTCAGTGTAGTATTACATGTCACGTAATGTTCCGCATGTTATTCGAACAGTTATAAATGCAATCTTGATTTTTGCGTCTCTCAACTTAGCCGGATGATATACATATACATGCGCATCATATATAAATCATCATCATCATCATCATGATCATCATCAGGGTCTTGTCACTGATCATATCCATTTAACTTTCCTTTGATCAGCTCCTCTGGCTATCAGTATCTTTTGTTTTCTATGCCTGTTGAACCTTTTCTTGATAATCACGCGTGTAATTGCAACATGACTTTTCATTAACGTAGTCAATTAGTAGCACGTTGTCCAGATAGTCACGCAATGTTTCAGTTCAGATAATCCTTTGATTAGATCACAAGTTTGCCTCGGATCAATACATACGAAAAATTCATACAGTGATGTAATTTGTCATCTTTTTTGGGTGGTGGTTGACTCTCAATCCTGCATGAGGAGAAATAAAATCAAAGGTCTAGGGTGAAAACGGGAGTTTGTGACAGCCGCCACAGCAACCACCCAGGCAGGTTTAAGTCCTGATAAAACAGTCAAATGCCATTGCGTGCTTGTACCTGTTAGTTCTCCGCTGGAGTTAAAGATTGACCAGTTGCGTGAGAGCGCAGTGATCAAACCCTCACCTCCCCTTTGAAGAGGATGCTGTGGGGGAGGGGGGGTGAGGAGGGAGGAGGAGGAGGAGGAGGGGGCAATGGGGCAGCACTGCAGGAGTGCAAGGGTAGATGAGTTCAGTACCATTCCTCCTTGTCCCGTTTTCAACCTTTCATATGCAGAGTTTCTAAGTAGGCATTTGCATGACAGTAAAGCTCTGTGCCACGTTGGGCTTGAAGCATGCGTAATTTCTTATAGGCCAATAATAACTTGCATGCACTAGCGCTTCTTATTGTTTAGAAAATGATTATTATTATTGGTAATAATAATAATAATGTTCTTATACATATGAGCCGTCTTGAAGTTGAAATTAAACACATCTCCCTCTATAAGCCTGAACATGCAGTCAGTAAGTATTTTTTATGACGAAAGAAATGTCAGTTTTTTGACGCCAGCATGAAATATAATTTAAAAAAATACGTTTAAAAAATATATATATTTGTTGATGTTTTTTATGTTTCATTACATGCGTTATTATTATTGTTATTATTTTTATTTTAAGTGCTGCGCGCTTTCACGCCTGGGATTTGCGCAGTCAAACTCTTGTGCAAAAGGTGCATTTACCAAACTGTGTGACCTGTTGCACTTTGTGACGGTCTGCACGCAGATTTATTCACTATACTCACCATCACTTTGCTATCACAGAAACCAAAACGTGCCAATGTGTAAATAATATGGGGTCACCTATTATTGATGATGGTGCACGTGTGAATATTGCTTGTTTTGACCCTATCAATTAATGAAAGTAGACTTATATTTTACTATCTGCTTTGTTTACCACTAACAGCCAGTTTCATGTAAGGGCGAATCTAATTTTGCATTGACTGAAAGTATTTCCTTCTTGCTTTGTCAGGTCTGCACTGATCACACTATAAGAGTCACAGTATAAGAGAGGTAAAGTGTGTAGGGTGCAGTGATCATTTATCATTATTTAACTAATCAATAAACAAATCTTGTCATTAAAGGCCCCCAATCATGGTAGCTTTAGTTTTTTTTTTTTTTGTTTTTTTTTAAATTGCTGGACTTGGACATACAATTTTATTCAGTCCCTTGTGTATCTCGACCTTTTGGATCAGACCACAGCATGCAACATGCAACTTACACAATGAATGGATGAAAGGATAAAGTATAAATGGTAAGCTACTAGACACTGTCATCAAAAGTCAATTTTGTGAAAAAGTATAAATAAACATTCATTCCGCTAAACTCTACCCTGTAAACTATGACTGCCACAATAAGAACAAACTTTCATTTATTTATTTATCCCAAATATTTGCACGCTCAGTTTTTGGGGTAAAACTCAAAAAATGACTCCAAGGCCCATAAAAAGTAGAGTGTTCCCCTAAGGCAAAAAAAACTTTAATGGTGGTGTGATGTAAAAGGTTCATCATAAAGGTAAATTATCATTTTGATTGAAACTGTGACAGAATAACAAACATGTGCTACATGTGTTATTACTGCAGGATTCTAATTACAGAAGTGAGATGAAGGATCCAGAGATAACCTGGTAACTCCTGAAATCAGAAGGAATTTGGCAAAAATAAATAAACAAATAAATAATTAGAAATGTACAGTGTTCTCGATTCTCTGATTTATCATCAGCGAGTGCACTTTCAGATATTCTGTTCATCATACATTTAGGACAATAATTGTCTTTTGAGGGGAAATATTGCTTAATTTTCGAGTCATTTATGAGTTTGGCTCCATAGTGAAATCTTAATTATTATTATTTATTTTTTTTTGTCACTGACTCATTGCACAATAGGCTTGTGTTAGTCGCTATTAAGTGTGTCAGTGGGAGAGAAAAACAAGTATTTGTATTTGAGTTCATGCTTGAAGTTGTTTAAAGTAATCTGAACATTTAAGGTACCGTTTAATAAAGATGTTACAATCTATAATGAAACCATATGTTTCACAACAACTGCGACCCAAAATATATGTTGTCAATAATATGTTTGCAATTAAAAGTGCGTCAGGTAAAAGTTTTCGTTGTTCCTTTATTTCGTGTAATCCGCGGCTCAGCGCTGTCCTGGTCCTCTCAGACTGTGTTGACTCTCCGGGGACTCTCGCCGTGCGCCTCGGCGCTGCGCCTCTGGTGCTGCAGCTTGCGTGAGAAGCGGAGCTGCCGTCTAGAGGGGAGGGTCTCGGTCTTCTGGACAATCCTAAATCTGCTTGGTCAAGTCACGCGAAGGCAGCAGCCTCTGGAAAAGACACAAGGGTCTTAAACTTGCAGAACAAAGAGCGCACAACTCTCTTTTTTTTATCCTCCCCCTACTTGGGCACGAAGGGCGCACATATTTGCGCGCTATAGCTGATGTAAATGCGATGATCTCTGGGGCTTTGGAGTCATGCAATCTGCCACTCAGGCTTCATTCATTGTAGTCATGCAATGAGCAGCCACACAGGCGAGAACCCACCAAACGGCAAAACAAGTTAGGAAAACTGGACTTATACACAAGGTGAACCAGTCACCCGTTCTGTCACGCAGTGGGTCCCAACGTGGAGCCTGATTGTTGGACAGGGCACAGAGAGGCATTACACAGTAATAGGAATAATTTCATTCACTTCAATTATTGGACAATATAAATTGTCAAATATTTGAGCAGTGGTTTCACTTTCTGAGTTATTTCTCTTACTGCAGGGTAAAAAAAAAACACTTACACATTTCCACAGGTAAAAAGATCATGCAAACTCTATTACTAGAACCAAAGCCCATCTGTTAATCCAATATGTCTAATATAAGATATATTATAGCTCAGGTAATTATAGGGTGAAAAACCTAATGATTATGCTCTCTGAAAATGATTCTTTTTGTGCTTCATATGCTATATTACAGCTGCAAATATATTCCATGCTGTGCTGTTTAGAAATAGCAATAAAATGCTGTCTATGCAGTTCATGATGGACACAATGCTTGTCCTTTTGTACTCTAGGTGACATCCTGTTGTCCCTCATGGGTCAATAGGTACTGTGAAGGGGAAACTAATCTCTCCGCACTGTTACAGAACTCAGTGCAAAGCAAGTTGCCCACACAGATGAAAATTTATAGTAGCACAGAAGCTGAACGAATAAATGCGAAATCTAGAGAAATACTTCCTCATGTTAGTTTTAACCCCCAAAGTGATTCTCATGCACACTGTTCAAACTTCAATCATCTCAGGTTTCAAGTATGATTGTGCTCCTCAGGGATGAAATCCAACCTGATTAAAGATGAATGTGACTAACGTAACCTTGCCGTCTGAGGTTTAGAGCAGGCTGCAGGACTGTGTGTGTGTGTGTGTGTGTGTGTGTGTGTGTGTGTGTGCGTGTGTGTGTGTGTGTGTGTGTGTGTGTGTGTCAGTCAGACCACAACAGGTGAGCAGCATTCATAGTCGGAGACTAGAGTTTACAGATATATCACACTTTCAGCCCAGATTTAATTTGCAGTTATTAAGCACGACGGGCATCTGTTGTCCTACAGGAAAAAGTAATTGAAAGATATTCAGTTGTCTAAAGAAAGGAAAACTGGGAGAGCAGAAGAGGAAGGATGTGTGGGAGATTCTTTGGTGAGGTAGCCTACTCATTTCTTAGAAAGATTAAAGAGATTACAGGATGTGAAGAATGGTACTACTGTACAGGTCTGACCAGGTTAGCAGAGAGACAGAGGGAGAGAGAGAGAGAGAGGGAGCATTGGTGTGTAGTGTCAGGACGCACAGGATGAGCTGGAATGCAGAACTGGACACTGGCCTGGAGGTGTGTGGTGTTAGTTTGCCTGCATCCATTTCACAAAACTGAGAGGAAAGAAAATGAGAAAAAAAAAAACAGCCCACAGCCATATACCTCTTAAAGAATTCTTGGACATAAAAGCAGGTGTAATGACTGTGAAGGCTGTTAGTTTCTACTCACGCAAAGGCTGTCACGCACACACCTTCAGAGCAGGTGTGTACCTCTGTCTGTTTGAGTGTTTTTTTTTTGTTTTTTTTTTGTTTTTTACATGCCGGCACTGTCAGGTGATTCTTTCTTCATTTATTGTGATTTAGCATCAGCGGAAGAATGAATCCACATCTGCAGGTTCTTCATGAAGCTAGAACATGTTTTCAAAAACATCTGAAAATATGCCCATAGTGTGTTTTACATACAGAACTGTTCTCCCCGCTCTATGTAGGCTTCACCTTTTTATAGGGCTTCTTTTGGAGCGTCTAGATCATAAAAATCACTGAGTTGGAAAGGAGATGAGCTTTGAGGAAGTTGGAAAACAAAAATAGGAATTTCCCTTCATTCATCAGTCTCATGAAAATATTAAGTTTTCATGCCGCTCCTCCAACTCACAGTGGGGTGTCCCTTAACGATGACAACAGCACATCTTTTCTATAACACCTGCAAACTATCATTTGTTTTTTTTTGTTTCCTATAAAACATTCCAGTGTTTCTTTTTTTTACTGTGTTGTAAGTGTACATTTTGTCAGGAAGCTTGTGAATGTGTGCGTGTGATTGTAGCCAAGAGTCACTTTATTCCTGCTAATTTGAAGGGAGTTCTTTGTAATCAACTCTGTCATCAACAATATGACATAAACTCCGATGTTGATTTCCTGAAATATGGCCAATAAGGCTTCTCGGACAAGCAAGCACGTTTAAATTTATAGTCACATTGCGGAACACATGAGTAATAACAGTGAAGCACGTGATTTCCTCACTCTGAAGGACATTTCTGTATATTATCAGTGCTAAAACTCAGCAATACACAGGGCCTCAGCATCAAGCTTTCATTCAGTGGTGCTTTAAAAGTATTTATTCATTTATTTATTAATGCTGAATTTTTCTACAATAGCTGCCTGTTAAGGAGCACATGCAGTGCCTCGAATGTTCAGATTTTGTTGATTTAGATTTTTTATTTTATTTTTTAGAATACTCTTAATTGTGGCTGCAGGTTTACAAGTTACAAATACAGGCTTGATTTGATATAAAGTGAAGGTGCACATCATCAACATCAAGCTAATATAGATTTTACATTAAGTTTTTGTGTTTTAAGAAAGACAAAGACAAACATTCAAAACATGAATGAATGTTAACTCTCCTTTTAACGATGGTGAATATTGCATTCATATCATTTTTGTAAATACAAGTAACACAGTGTAGAAATAATGTTATTTAAATTAAAAAAAAGTGTAGTAATTTTAGATATCAGATAAATAGTAGACTCAAAATAATAACATTTTGCTCTGGTTTCTTGTGGAGTAGAAGTATAAATTGCAGTGTAAAAGTACCTCAAAACTGTACTTGAGTAGTTGGTTACCTTCCGCCACTGCATTTGAATTGATATGTTGGTAGTAAAATAAGATATGATAAGATGGTTTATCAAAAGTGATTGCACTTTTTTAGAGGACAGAGTCAAACAGTTCTTGAGGTCAAAACAGAAAAGACAATCAATAGATAAACGGGGTCAGTGTGGGTCACCGTGTAAGCACCAAAATCTGCTGAACAGCCGCTGCTGATATGTCTTTCACACGCAACCATGAACTCAAACACGAGATGGAAAATACTATTTGCATAGGTTGTGTATGTGTGTGGGTATGAACTACCCTACTTCCAGGGACACACACACCAGTTGACTAGGAACGGCTTGTGCAACTGGGCATAAAAATGTTAGGTTAATGTTAGGGTGAGAGTAAGTCTCCAGAAAATGAATGTAAATGTATATATATTCCCCAAAAATGGCCTTTTCAGACGTGTGTGTGTGTGTGGTGGATGGGTGGGTGGGTGGGGGGTACTGGATCACCTTCTCTTCCTGACCAGGCGTGAATACCAGATTAGTAACTGAGCTAATGCCCCCACCCCCTCCCATCACCACAACCCTCCTCTGTCCTTATGCAAGCCGGTATTTGTGCTCTGCGGCAGTAACAATAGTTGCGTGCGGAAATATCTCGGTCATCCATCTTTCTGTCACCTCTCCCTCTCTAGCAGAGCACGAAGGTGTCATGACTGAGCGTAAATAAATCCCAGGAGGGCTAGGTCATAAAGGGAAACCCTTTAAGATGCGTGTCTGAGGAGAGTCATGACCCATACACTGAAGGGAAAGAAAAAAGAAAAAAAAGAAAAAGCACAAAACCCAAGTCAGACCTGTGGTATGTGTACGTGTGTCTCTAGCTGATTTTCAGCTCAGTGTGACGAACACAGATGGACGATATGGTTAAAAATAACATGGAAATAGTTTTAGAAAAATATTTTTATTATCGACAAAAAATGCTCGTGACATAATGGAATTGAAATCATTAAAAAAAAGTGAATTAAGTTAATTAATCTAGGAATATATTCCTTCATTACCAAACAAAAAATGACAAATGTAAAAGAAAATGTGTAAACAAAGCCTTAAAATCACTGGAATTTCATGGACAAAGTCTCTAACTGTATCTCCAGTAATATGCTATCCAGCGATAGTTTGAGTCCAGTTTAAACAGGTTATCTGAAGGAAAAGGATTTGAAGGAAAATATGTCATTGACCAGATGAGAAAAACAGTTTTGTAATTTCAGACCCTTACATCCTATGGAAACACTGGCCTCTCATAGTGAGTCTGTGGTGAGAGTTTTGCATTGGGACATATGCTGCTTGTAGGTATCATCACACACCGTCCGACTAGGCTACCGCTCAGCCAGAGAGTGAATTGGGACATGACCCTAATTGACTGTCCACGGCCACATGTTGGTGCCATAGTAAAAAAAGCATTTCTTCTTGTCTCCAAGTAAAAATTTGGAAACTCAGAATCAATTAATTATAAATTACAATTTTGGAAAATCATTATTTCTTTATTAACATATTAGCATTTTTTTTAGACAGCTGTTTTTAGGAAATCCAGTGTAAGTTAGCAACGAAAGTTAGATGGTGAAAAAAAAAGTACAATTGCAAATGCAAATGGATGCATTAAATCAATAATATGTCAGGTTTCTGTCAGCATGTATTTTTCTTCTGCCCTCTAGTGGCCAAATAGTGATTAATGCGGCTTTAAAAATATGGTTGGAAATGTAAAAACATTTTGATAAAGTAGTTAGAATAGAATTGCGATCCTAAGAGTTGAAAACTAGCTAAATATATACATAAATTATATATATATATATATATTGAAGAGGAGAGCCGCTGCGTATCTCTTTCGTTTCTATGGATATTTCTATGGAACAGGTTAGTTGCATTTTATCTAAAAAATAATCTAGCATCTCAATAAATATTAGCACCATATGCAAACTAATAATATTAAAAAATATCATTTGAAAAAGTCTCTCTCTCAAGCTCTCCATATGTACTATTTGTACCCTGTAGAGTTATTGTTCTCATAATATTCTTGTGGTGAGCAGGGAGTAGTTCACAGTCACTCCTGTTGCCTCATTAATGTCCCATCTTTTCTCTATAGGATATATAAACATGTGTGTATAGTTTTGCTGGCATTTGTTCTAGTAGCCAATCCTTTTTCTTTCTTTATATGGGGGAAATAAGATATGGATAAGCTTGGCACGCAAAACAAGTCATGCGTGACACAAATTAACCTCTTCTGCCCTCTACACACACACACACACACACACACACACACTGCCCCCACCACAACCTTCATCCTCTGTGCAGTGCAAACCAACGGCTGTCAACCAGCCTATCATCTATGGGTTAATCTACAGAGAGTGACTTCAGCAAAGAGGTCTCACTCTGCTTCAGTTTCTGGAAACCATAAGGAATAGGCCAGGGTACTGTAATGTATTATAGTGAATTGGCATTAGTGGGACACTTAGCATAAATACCTGCTGTACATTATCTCCATTAGAATGTTATGTTGCTTTTTTAATTCAAGATGTACTGCAAGGGTACCACACAAAAGACTTTACAATTTCACCTATTGCTGGGGAGCAATCGGTTTTGTCCAATCATTTTGGTAATAAAGTAAACTTGATGATAAAAACAATGATTTGAGGATCCTCACATCCAGACACCTCTGATGTGTTTCATCCACACATTAATATGCTTCCATTTTAACCAGTGCAGCTAATGTATGGTATACCTGCTACTAATGTGCTTCATTTGCACTTAACAGTGTGTAACAGTGATCTAACTGTGCTTATACGCTTCCACTGATATAAGAAAAGAAACTCTTGACAAGCAAATATGTGAAAATGAAAGATATTCCTGCCAAACATAATTCAAATCCACAGATGGTAGAGTCAGCCTTTTTTTTTTAATAAATTATAAATAAATAAAAAATAAGAAGTTAATAATAAATATTCTAGACAAAAGTGTACATTTCGCTTCTGCTGGAACACATTTCTACAGTAGAGGCACAAGTACAAGTTTGATAGTTGATATATGTAAGCCTACTTTCCCAGAATCTATGTCCATATTTCTATGTGAGAAAACTTTAAACTTTGTCATTGAAAGAAACAACAATATGCACAAATGCAAAATAACTCAGGAAGACTGTTTCGAGTGGGAATGTTTACATGGCTGAAAAAAAAAGAACAAAAGTAGGGTAGCAGCAATGTGCATGTTGCACATTGTTGACAGGAAACTGTGCCAGCTCTTTTGGTTGCTGAGTGATCCCTCCCTCAATAAAGGATCTACGGGTTAATCATTGTGCATTGCGTGCAGACTGTGTTTGCTCGGACAGAGCCAAGGGTCGGGAGGTTGTGTACAGAAAGAGCTGAGGGAGGTATCGGTCACCCTTTTCTATCAAAACAATCATCGGCTGATTTTTTTAGACAGCACGCTAGGTTGTGTGAAAAAAAAAAAAAAAAAAAAAGTTATACATTCATGGACCAACTCTGAACTTTATCAGTATGACAATCAGGATGTATCTCATGATTCATGTGTCTCTGACAACTTAGAGAGGGTCGTCTCTCTTCACTCTATGTGAGAATGATCTACAGAAAACATGAAGACAGTAAAAAAAAAAAAAAAAGAACCAAAATCCAAACTAGAGAACAGTGGTGAACCCAAAGTCTTTCATGGTCAAGGACAAAAAAAAAAAAAAAATTAAAAACAGAACTACATTTTTTAACACATTTTGAAAAACCCAAACATGCTATAGGATTCTGTGTTTATGTTTATCCATGTCTCTGATCACTGTGTATCATCTGTGTGTCATCAGGCCTAATTAGTTATTAGTTAGTTAGTAAAACAACTAAATGTGGTAAATGTGATGAAATGTGGACTGAAATTAAAACGAAACCCAGACAACAATGCAGAGGATAGTAGCTTGTGTCACTTGTTGCTGTTTACCTGTAATCAAATAAAGATGCTAAATCCTGCAGAGCAGTACATACAGCAGTGTCCAGACAGCCTAGTTGGATGTGGCAGAAACACTGGCACTACATATTGTTAGAATCATGTAACCTTTACATGGAAATAAATAACCCAGTTACTTGTAATAAACATAAACATACACAATGACAGTCTCCATGTGTGAGGGAAGTTTCTGCAGTGAGCAGGATTTCTTTAGGGCTGCTCCCCAGGGTGCTGTCAACTAGTCAAACTAAAGAGGTTAAAGCGTAACAGTAACTGTCCTGAGACAGAATGTACCACTGTGTGTGTGTGTGTGTGTGTGTGCATGATTAAAATCAGATGTCAAAAAGACTTTTTTTTTTTTTTTTACATCAGGGTTTGAATAAGAAAAGGGTCAAATAGTAACACCTCTTGCATTTAATACGTGCATTAAGATTTCACACAGTGTATTTGGGAACCAGAAACATTTGTCCCTCTCTTTTGGAACGGACTCCTTCACTCTTGTGAATGATCGCTGTTGCACGGCTGTGTTGTCATGTCCATCAGATGTATAAGAATACAGTAGCCTTGCCAAAGCTGATAGTATCACAGCTGCGGTGTCGTCGTTGTACTTGTCTATGTGCAGTCTTCTTTCATTTCCACGTTCCGTTTTACTGAAAGGTATCTCATCAAGCTGAACTAGTCAGATTTTGTTTTCTTAAAGTTTTAGGAGGTTTTTTTTTTTTTTCCATCTGTACCTTTTTGGCATTTGGTTGTTTGTCAATAATACCGCAATAGAGGATAATGAAATAATTTGTCATCTACCATAGCTCATGTACTTGCTTCAAGGTCCAAATGCAGTTGCTACTGACAGGGTAGCGATTATACACTGCAGATCCATTGTGGTCATCTTGATTATGTTGCTTAACCACAATGATATTTGTGCTGCTATATGTGGACTTATGTACAGCTTTGCATGTTAATAATAAAGAGAAAAATGATTTCTTCTGAGTAGAAGCTCGTGGGGATTCTCTTTTTTGTTACCAAACTCTTACTATGCCATAGAGAATGCATCTTTTTAAGGTGAAGATTATTACCAGCCGTGTACAAACCACTGAGATATCTACTAATAATGTATGATAATGGATTCTTTCCATGTTGCCTACAGGCACACCATGCAGCCACAAGACTACCAAAATGCTGCATGTTGCATACTTGGTTTGCGCTTTGTCCCTCGAATCACAAGACTATTTCTGCAAGTACTCCTGCAAAGTAGTAGTGCAAAGTTTTGCTTTTACTATATTCTCCACAAAACTGTCTTCAGGTTTTGGTCTCTTTCAGTAAAATTTTCTTCAAAAATTAAAAATTAATCATAAACATTTCCCTAAATTGCTACAGAATATGGACCTGCTTTTCCGTACTGTCATTAAGTCACTAAACCAACAGCAGGATCGAAGGACTCAACGTGCATATTTAGAAATGATTACAGACATTTAGACCTTTTTTCCTCATCTGCATTCAGGAAACTCTGGTATGGCAGGTGGCAGAATCTAAACAGAATAATTCCCTCGCGTGAGGAAGCTCTGAATATATACAGGTACACGTGTAGCACTGAGGCTATTGTGTGCCAATCTCTATCTCCTTAATCAGTTCTCTTTGCCACCAGTTAATCATTTGTGCATGCCAGGGCTCAGACATATTGGATTCATTATACGCAGTGGGAGAACTGAGGCAGGATGACGACACCGCGGCTGTTAGTGCTGACTTAGCCGCTGGACAGTGGTGTAAATTACACAGCCACCGGCCCTCCTTTTGTACCAGTGGGAATAGATTTAATCGTGTGCATTGTGAAGCACTCCAATACCTGATACAACTGTGTCTCGACATGTTCATGTAACACTGTGAGTGACACGGAGGCAGATAAAGAGAAAGGTGGGATGGTTGACACATCTGGCCACAAGGCGTATGAGTGTGCGTGTGTGCATGTTTGCATATGCCTGCATGCATGTGGAGTTGTTTTTTTTTATGTGTATATGTATATGTATCTGTGCAGTTTCACGACTTATTTTTTTAGCTACTTGTAGTGATGGCATATGAAGTTTAATGACATAGAATATGAATGTGATTTATACTTTTATAATCCAGGCAGGGGCAGATAAAAAGTAAAGAAGAGAGTTAACAGTGCCGGCTGCTGCTGTATGCCGTGCTGGCATGTGTGATAAGTAAAGGCAGTAATCCAACATCTAGTTAGCTCGCAGGCTCTCACACAGCAGGAGATTAAAGATGGTGATCGTGATACAGGAATGTTAAAGAGACACAACACATACCACTGAAGTATTGCCACACCTGGCATATACAATATGTTGCAATGCTTATCAGTGTGTGTGTGTGTGTGTGTGCCTGTTGCAGGTATGCATGGAGAGATGGATGTGTGTAAACATGAGACATGAGCATATGTGTGAGAGACAAGAGTTTGGGTGTTTGTTGCCAATGGGTGTAACCTGGCTTAAATAAATGTTGATCCCTGCAGGGCAGCACCGCTTGTCATCCACCCATCTCTGGGATTTGAGCATCTCGTAAACACCACAACATAAAAATCTGTCTCCTTGTTTCCTTTTCCATTCCTTCTCCTCGACAGAAACGCAGCGCTATCTGCTTTGTCTCGCCTGTCCACAACTCTGCAGGCCACCCGTCATTCAAACAAGCACGCTTAATAAAAACAACTGAGCTGATGACTGAGATGCAAATCAGGAGACTGTTGTTGCATTTGATAATATAGTTTGAATTGGGGAAGAAAGAACATCTCACAATGAAACGCTACTGATGTCATGTCACATGTAGTGACAGGACTCTGTGTTCACACAGTCTGCCCTCCAGTGCCACATCAAATGAAGTTACAAATAGATCTGCCAACAGCCAATTACCCTGCCTGTCAGGTGGGAAATTATCCTGATTTGATCTCAAGCCAGTTCTTATTTTCCAAATACAATTTATGAGCAATCATAACTGTAGCAGTTCCATAAAAAATGGCCTAATATGTTACTGTTTGGCCTCAGGAGATTGTACTGCAGCTTTTTATTTCTTTCTTTTTTTTTTTTTTTTACTGATTTTATTTTGATGTGTATGTGTACTGCTCATTGAGAGATCAGCCTGGATACTTTGAGTATTAAACTTACTTGTGGTAGCATGTTGCTTGAAGTGGTACTTATTTTTTCAAAGACGTTCAGTGATATTAATCATTCGATTTCACTAGTACAGAGTCTTGGCTCTACTGCAAATCTGCACAGTCAGCCAATAGAAGTATTGAATTTATGTAACTCGCTATTTTAATTTGATATGTCACCATCACCAAAACAGTAACATAAATTATTAACATTATCATGTCTATATATCGACATATTGTACAATATATGGATACCTGCTGAATACTGTTGCCATTACTAGTGCTATGCTAAGTAGCGGCTGGCGGTAATGTCATATTTATGACAGTGGTATCGACCTTCCCATCAACAGTGGGCTATCTAGCAAATAACCGTGTTTTCCCAAAATGTTAAGCTTGTATCCTGACAACACATCACGATAAATATAAACAACATAAGCCTTTGTAATATTTAAAAAATAGGCTGTGACAACTATAAATGAGTCACCCTTACTTGTGATTGCAGTGCGAAACTATGCAGAAAGCGTGCATGTTAATCCGCGCCGTGTATAAAGAGAGCAGTAAAGAAAAGGAAGACAGGAAAGTTGGTCATGCATGGATGCGACACCGACAATGTCTTTGCTAAGCATACGCCTATGTTTCTTGGACTGCGTGCTAACAAGCACCAATGAGTAAATGTGCAGGTATGCCACTTTGCATTCCAGTTACAATACAGCCTGTTTACGACTATGATTTATACATATGCTTTCAAGCAATCAGCATAAATGCTCCAGACTCGCAGTGCTTTCATGTTTCCTGCATCTACAGTATACATATGTTTTCTGCGTATAGAGGAAGCGGTGTGTGCATGATTGACGTGCGCGATTTGATTTGAGCAATTGTCAAAGAAAGAAATGCGCAAGACAAGTTAAGATAAGTTATCTTTGTGTGTCATCTTGATTTAAACGCGTTGATGTTAGTTCTGCAGATATCCTTGTTTTTCTCCAACTCACTGTGTCACTGAGCTTCGGGGGCTTCACAGTGAGCACATTAACAGCCTTGGAGACACTCCCAGGCACAGATGAATGAAATCTTTTTGTGAATGACAGTAGCTACTTGACAAAGACTTCTCTCTGTCTGTCATTCTAGACATTTCATACTGGGAACAGGCTGTTTTCATTGACATAGCAGCCTCCGAGTTACGGCAGAGGGAGTTTTTCTGGGTTCTTTGCTGTGATAAATATCTTTGTAGAATTGACGCAGTGAACAATATCTACCAATATCTACCTATACCAGGTCGGAAATACAACTGTTTCAAGTTATTTTCTTCATTCAGCTCTCTCTTGGTTCCCCACACAGCTTAGCACTTTATCTTATCCATTCTTACTGTTGCTGTTTTTCATGTCACTCGAGCCTTTATTGTATTCAGTCTACACGGGCTGCGTTACGTCTCGCATTTCATGTAATTGCCAAAAGACGGAAGTGACTCTACACGCAGCACTGTGTTTGAGGTAAATGAGGTACACTACACCCCATTTTCAATCTGGACCCAGCTGCAACGACCACAGCTCTGGGCTGAAGCGAGCGCTAGATGCTGGCTCCAAATGGAATACTAAGTCAATCATTTTCAATGAGTCATTAGGATCTTAATTGCTCATTTGGTCATTTTGGAAATGATTGCTCTGTTAATAAGATTTGAAAACTTGTAAATAGCTTTGATGTCTGCCGTGCGGGTGTTGATTGACAGCTGCGGTTGACAGTTGGCTCGCCTGCTGCTCTCTCTGCTGCTCCACTCCCGCTGTCCCACGTATTTGCCTTGATTGATCCTTCGGTGAGACTCACTTCCCAAAATCATTGCCTCCAGAGTGAGGAAAGCTGAGGAACACACACACACACACACACACACACACATCTTCACCATAGTATTAATATTAGAAACAATATTAAAATTTGTATTATCCTGCTTTTCAGTTGAGATGTTTGGTCCCCCCTGAATAGTTCAATGGTGAAAATTGCCACATTTTAGAAACACAGTTTACATATATGTAGGCACAAGTTAACCACCATTGCCAGCCTCTTCCCTTAAAAGCTGTGAGAGCCTACAGAAGTATGTGCGAGTGTATGATTCACTGTTATGCAACAAAGACACACAGTGATGAATGTAACCTATATTACAGTAACCAAAGGTTGAGCACACAACATAAATACCAGGTTTAATTACACGCTCTTGTTATATTAACAGCCTTTCATGACCCAGCAGGCAGTGCATTGTGTTGTTGTTATCCACAGGATGGATATGCTCTGCTCTGTCTGTTGTTTTGCCTGGTTGTATATCCAAAAACATTTCGATGGTGCTTTTATCAAAACCATTATACGATCCAACGAGCTGGCAGAATTTCGTTCATTTCCTTGATTTAGTTTCATGATTTAGATGTATATTGCTCAAACTGCTATTGTGCCTCCAGGAGGAATCTATCAAAGAGACACAATCAAACTACAGCCAGTTTATGTTGCCTGATTACCATGATGGACTGTAAATCAAAACCCCTTTCAACTGTCTGTCAAACATTTTTATAGGAAAATTTCCTCCCAGATTCCCCACCCAGACAAGCCGTGTTCCACCTTTAGTTTACACACCTGGTGAACACACGCACGCATGCATACCAGTGCACACACGCTACAGACACATAAAAAAAAGATTGTGACATTTTCATCTGAACATAACGACAATGTTAGATAAACTATGGTTGTTTATCTAACATTTGGGGGGTGATTAACAGAAGCGATACAACAAAATACTGCTTTAAATGTTCCGACATGTTAGCAAACGCTACCCTGAACGACTGTAGGAGCAGGGGTTACTCAAAGTAAGATTGATGTTTGATTGATGCTTTTCTCTTATAGACACATATAATGGAAAGCAGTAACTCATAGGAAGTTTCTTGGTCTTCAGTCATATAATAAGATCCGTTTATATGGATATTACTTAACCCACTGTCTCTTTTCACGATCTCTGGTGTCAGATGTTATATTTCATCCTTGCTCCCTCTCCAGGCATCCACTGACTCCTGGTGGATGACTTTGACCCCCTTCCCACTTCCCAGTGGATGCTATAACTGGTTTTGGTCATTGTGTTCACAGACAGCTGCTGGTGCTCTTTAGGTCTTTTCGGGGTCCTTGCTGTTTTGTTTCACTGCAGCAGTTGCACCAGCAGAGTGCTAAACAGTTTGTGGTAGATGTTGATGTCTTTTTTGCCTCAAAACCTGCAGTGTAGCATCATTTGTCATGTGCACAAACAAACAAATAATTAAAAAAAAGAACCAGGATGCCTTATCCTGCACCTGTATATTCTTGTCAAAACTACTTATGTTTAGACTGCTGCTGAACCAAATCCAAACATCCATTTTGTATTTTATTAGCCAGTTATGGGGAAAGATGTTTTCTAACATATTCTAGTTTCTAGTCTTTCTTCCAGTTTTGTCCTTTTTTCACATCATCGTTGCACTGTTATTGTTATTGTTAATTATTGTGCCGTTTGAGGTAAATTTGGAAGGAAATTAAAACAAGATTTATCCACTAAAAGGTGTGTCTCGATTAAGAAAGTGTCATGTCTGTGCAAGTTTATTTTCGTTGGAAAACTAATGGCCACCTGGAAGGTATAAGAAAAAAAAAAAGGATAAGGAAAAAAAGAAAATCACATTTTCGACTCATGCATGTTATGAGAAAAAGCTCAGCTGTATGTAGTGAATTTAAGAGGGCGATGAGTGAAAAAGAAAAACAGGCCAGCAGTTACTTGTTAAACTGCTGTTGGACGAACAGGGTTGGGGAGTAACAGAACACAAATAACATATTTAAAATACAAAATACTGCATGAATAACTATATTTCCATTATTGGCATGGAAATATAAAGGGACATTTTACCTATACACATGGTCAAGAAGGTCACAGTGCAAGGCAAGCACTACGCGCCATCCACCAAACTGCTTTCAGCATTAAAAGACTCCACGTCTAATTTGAAGAAGCACCTTGAGGTAACGTTCTTTTTTTTTTTGTCCATCTAATGCTGTAAGTTGCTTGAGTTGTACGTTGATAATTGATTGTTGTAATACTCAGGGGTGCAATTTCCATTCAGGGAAATCCTGTTTGTGCCCCCCCCCCCCCCTCCTTTTTTTTTAACCGCAGGGATAAAAAGAAAGAAAGGAAATGGGAGTTGGTTGATTAGAAGACTTTTCAGTGACTTATCCCAGGATAATCATATGTTCTGTCTAAACCTGTTGATTAAAAACAAAGCTAACGCATAATTAGGTTCATATTCTTTTTCATGTATTTTTGTTCTGATTGAAGTTTGCAAATGACACATTACCTATCTATTGGTAGTGCCACAATAATGCGCCATAGATCTGTCAGTCAGTACCGATATATCCATTATTGATTAACTCAGCATGTGAAGTTTATTGAAGTTATAGGTTTAACTAATAATACAGAAAGTAAGACATCTTTTTCTTATTCTGGCTGAATTTAGCACGAGCTGTAGTCTCTAAATGTATGTATCTACAACATACTTCTCACACATTTGTGTTTGTGTTTTACTTTGAAAACAATAATAAAGATATTCCCAAAAACAAGTGTTAACAACATCCATCCAGTATTCTAAAAGTAATCCAACGTATTTAGAATACTTAACTAATTTTATGTAATACATTACAAATTACATTTTTAGGGCATGTGTACTACTCTGTAGTGGCACGACTCCAATGTCCCTGCCACTCTCCTGCCAGTTCCAGGCAGCTGCTGTCTAAGCAAGACCTTTGTTATGGTAGTCATTTTCATAATGCTATTGATGTTGTGTACATTGGTGCCAAGCACTAATGGAATTATTAGCCTCTTGGAAGTTCCACTATTTTAGATACCATTATCATGCCAGACAACCCAGTACATCTGGGCCAAAAACAGCAATTTGCTAAGCTGTGTGTGTGTGTGTGTGTATGTGTGTGTGTGTCCAGGATCATCAGGATCAGTGGCTGTTCATATCAGCCCTCACAATCAAAGTGATTTGTACTGAGATTACACAAACGGAAGGGTTAAGCGCTCCAGGTGTCCTAAACAGATCTTTTAACCACATGAGTGCCATTGGTTGATTTAGTGGTTTGTCAGCATGCCATCATGGCTGCGGTTTGGCCCAAAATTATCAGCAAGTCCTCAGTTTCACAAAACAAACAACTGGAGAGATTAACTGCTATTGCAAACCCTATTGACAGGAGATGTTATAACTTGCACCTGTTTTGAAGAATGCGAAGAGTATAGGAACACACGTCATTAAATAATAATTATTATTTTAATCATGAAATAAGTAAACTGCTCTGGATATCATCTGTCATCATGTTGCTGACAGGGAACTGATTGACTGTGTGACATTGTGCAAAGAGGCTGGAAAGGATGTTGTGAGAACAGTGGATTCCCAAACGTTAATGACCTTGTGAAATAGGTTAAAAGATGTTATGATGACTTTGAGTGGAAGCACTGCAAAGTTTAGTTTGTGTCTGTGTTCATCGATGCACTTCCACCCCCTGCACTTGATCTTAAGAGGGACTGCATTTTAACTGGCTCTATATTTGGCATTGGTATTTATCTTCAGTCAGTCAACTGTTATAAAGCACATAAATATACATAAATAAATTGAAAGCTGAAGTTAAAAAAAACTAACAGATGTTTTTGTCCATAAGGGGGGCAGCACAACATATTGTATAATTACCTTATAGCATTTCATTGTCTAACATGTTAGCAAACATGAGTATGCTCATGCTACAGTGTGCCCACCAGATATCTAGACTGCATATTTCCATTGTTAATGTAGAAATATTGAGTAGTGCAGATTTAAGGACACTGGCATGAGTTTAGGGTTTTTGGTGATGATCCTACTTTTTTGATCACTTACTGCAACTTATTTCAACACACTCTGTTAGATGGAAGTGTGTAATCAAGTTTTAACACAAGACATTTGGCTAAGTTGGGATGCTACCTCAACTAACACGACTAGGGTTAGAGGTTTTGTTCCCTGGGTTACTGATCGCTGTGTCTCTCATGGTAGGAAGCTCTACACACAGTCGTTGGCACACATGCTATATATGTTTATGCTTATAAGTAGGAATGTGTATGCCTCTAAGCATGTAAAAACAAAATAAGCAAGTTGCAAAATATGCCGGCACTACAGGCCAGGTCAGGAGGTCTGTAGGAAGATGAAGCTGTTGTCCTCACGCAAGGCAACACTTCAACTGGAGGCAACGCCCTTTTTTTCCCTAAAAGACAAGAGAACAGCAGACTTGCTCATCCGGTTTTTCACACTCTTGGCTCTGCTGTGTGCATGCGAACAGCTTGTAAATGACAGAGGAAGCCAAGGTGTATAGAGACCAAGTGCCTCAGGCCAGGGGAGTTTACACAGCGTGTTACTATTAATCCGCCCTCTCAGGTTTTTCTGTCCAATTCTTCCATAACGATGCCCATCAAGTGCAACTTTCGTGCAAAGCTAAGAGAGAGCATTTGGCAACTCCTTGATATGCATTCTTGGCAGATGTGATATTGTATTTATGTTAAGTCTGTCGAGAGGTACTACGGTGGAGAATCAAATCATGCATGTGTAACTCACATGGTGAATAAATCATGCTTTTATAACTGTGAGAAAATATGGAAATCTGGTGCTATTGCAGTCATGTTTACATAAACTTTACTCTGTGTGTTTTAACCATTCACTCGTTGCCAACACTGAGCTTCAGTCAGCTTGCATGCGTGCCTTAGAGGGGTCTGCAAGGAAACAAATTCCCAAACACATTAGAACCAATTACTGTGTGCAGACAAAAATGTTAGATCAGCCACCGCAGTAATGTTAGGTTTTGATTGAGGGTTCAGTGCTTCTGAATGAGGCTCTTGCCGTGGCTTCTTAAACAGACACCTGCAGGACAACAAATTATACATACTGATCATGGGATTGGTGGCACGATTTTGACACAGCTAATAAGTCCATTACTCAGACATGCTCTGATTCTCAGGCCTCTTAGCAGCTCCATTATACACAGAATGACAGAAGTCGGCCTGCAATCGGAAGAGGGTGTGCCCAGAGACAAGGACTGGAAGAGGAACAGGCTTCAGAGAGTAAACTCAGGTGCTTAGCACTCAGCCTCAGGCACGTAGCTCAGATTTAAGAATGAGTTAGCGTGTCAAGATAGCGTGTCTCGCAACAGACCACGCCTGCACCTGTCAGGTGTTGTGCAGCATGCTTGTGTTTCGTGCAGGAGATCATGTGTGTGCGTGTGTGGCTGCATGTTAAACACTAAGTCACGTCTACATGCGTGTGTGCACCGTCTTCTTCCTGCAAGTAGCTGCATACCCCAACGATGATGGACACCTGTGATTTACCTAATGCCTGCAATGGCCACGGATCCCTGGAAACACGTAAAAATATTTATCAAGAAGTGCAGGGGTTCAGTTGTCAGTGGTGTAGCTTTCTCGCTCTTCTGTTGACATATTAAATCTGGTTATATAAACTGTGATTTCTGAGTCACATTGAACTATCCCGATTGCATGTGGCTGTATGTTTAATTCATGGGCTCTGATTGAGGCTGTTCTAACGTGTGTTGTGATTGAGCAATGTTACATTTTTGTAGGTCAAACATTTCACATTACGTGATATGTTTTAAAAGCAGAACTCAATCCCGTAGGTAACATTTGCAAGGCAACTGCCTGTCACAACTACAAGTGACCCCCGACATGAGCGTAACGAACACCTACTCTAATGCCTTCCAGCTAAAATTCAACTTGTGAAGCGGAAACGTCACTTGACAACAAAGGTAACTTCTTGAATTTGTTGATTAAAAGCAGAGAAATGAAGCAGGAACAGCTGAGGGAGCGGAACAAGCTGTAATCCCAACAGTGACATAGTATCATCACATTAAAGTTGTTAGAGCGAACATGTTAGCAGACGATTGCCTATTTACACACCTAAGAGAATCATAGAATTTATTTGGAGTTTCCAAATAATAACCTACTACGGCCTTCATCTGAGAGTAAATCAAAGCAGTAACGATGTGTGATGGCGAACCAAAACAATGAGCTGAAAGGCTGTAAAATGCCCTGTAGAGGTTTGAGGAGCCGCAGAATCAGGTGATTATTCTCTGTGGATTTGTTACTTCGAGCAACGCCTCTCACATTACGTTTAGTCATTGTTAATGAAGAAATGAGAATCACTGCAGTTTTAAAGTTTACATCCCATGCTCATTACACCAGAGGGCTTTAGAGGAGGAAGAGAGGCAAAAAAAACCCCCACTTATTCCCATAAATGTGTTTGTCTGTCTATGTGACCGACCTCTGATGACCTGCTGTCAAGGAACGTTCCACGTACATGGATGCTATTTCTTAGTTTCTCCTTATCTTAGACATCAAGTACTCTTCTCTCAGTCACTACATGGTGTCTTTATGGGTTTCATAGAAAAGATGAATGATAAGTTCACAACTATGTTAACGTGCCACTGATGCCTTCCTTTATTTTGAAAACTAATTTTGTATATTTTTGAAGGAAGCCAATATTCGTGCTGCGTTCATGGCGAATGAGACCCTCCGATACGGAAAAACTGCAGTGAAAAAAAACACGATATACCTCAATGGTTCCTTCTCGTGGGACGAAGTCTGCTTCAATATTATTGCATGACAAAAATAAAACAAGAAGTGCAGAGACGGCCTGCATTCAGATGTTGCTGTGAAAATCACTGATGTCATGATGCGGTCAGTAAGGTGCTGCTGTCGATGCAGATGGAGGGACAAAGTGAAGTTTGTGTTTGGATTAGTAGATGGCTAGATTTCAAAACTCAAAGGTCACACAAACAATATGTCCCAGTCGAAATGAACCTGATGAAGAAAGCAAACATGGTTGTTTGCAGAGGTCAATGATTCATGTGATTCATGGCCTCTGGAGACTTCAAGAAAGATGCCAACATGCTGATTTTTTTTTTTGACGACACCTTGTCTGCTGATGATTATCTGATGTGTAGTTTAGATATCAGTGTGTGTGTAGGTTTTAGTACACTTACTACAAATTACACATGGTTTAAATTACCATTAACATTTAACAAAGTATATTACATTTTATGAGAAATAACAGGAAATGAGGCAAGAGAAAATTGGGGAATTACGTGCAAGAGAGACTCTTGCCTTGAGGAGACTTTGTGGTTTCTGTCCCTGGATGTAAATTTTTACACTTTACTGTAATAGTTTGTACTGCGATTATTTCCTGTAAGTATGAAATTAGTAAAAAGAATACATACACACAATAATACAGTATATTAACTCTATAAAAATGCTAGGATGGTCCTTTAATAGTAGGTGGTGCCTAGTGAGTTGGAGACTCTTACTACTCCATGTCTTTGACAGTGAGTAATGTACCACTTCTGTCTCTGACCTTTGACCTTTCTGTGAAGGTGGCCAAAATAAAAAATAAATTAAAAAAATCCAAATGCAATTCAACATTAGAGCAAACAAGTAACTGCCTTCATTAAGCTGATTATGCTATTAAATACATACATTTGTGTCCCAAAAACATATATATACATGCTTTCATTACACATACACACACACACAGACTGTTTGAAGCGACAGCCCTGTCGTGCATGAGGTGTATTTATGGATGGTCACTGTGTGCCAGTACGGAAATTCCTCTCATACTAGGAAACATCTGGCCAATTTTTATCTGTTGTATCTTTATTCTCATCTAAACACAGTACAATATCAGTGGAGTCTGGCGTGCCCAAGTCCCTGGATGAAAATACTTGTAAAATGTGTTATGTCATACATAGTAGATAAGATTGTATAAGTGTTAAAAAGAGTGACAATATTTTCTTTAGAAAACCTGTGACGCTAGAAAAGTCTTATCGTTTAGTGTTGCTGAAATATATGAGTGTGTAATAAACATAACTTTAAAAAAAAATAACTTATGTGAGGTGTAGAAATATCAAAGATTTATTTATTTTTTGTTTATTTTGTAATTAGTGAGAAAATGCATGATTCTAATTAATTAGTTGAGTTTTTAATAAATTAAATTAGAGTAAGATATTAAAGGAGAGCAAAGGATAAATGATAGCTTAACTGGAAACAGGATTGTTGTTGCTCTTACTGCAGAGCTTATTAGGCTGGAGGTGACAGATCTATTGTCGCTGCTGGTATGCTGCTGGTATGTGAACTTTTTGCTTTGACTGCACTCTGTTGACCTCCTCTTTGCCGTCCCCTACAGGCTGAGAGGAAAGTTCTCAGTTGCATGACAAGTGCTGAAGGAAATGAGATAATCTCTTTCACTCTCTTGCCTTTCTTTCACTGACATGGCTCTTAAATTGTTTCATGTTGTTTTTCTTGATCCCGGTTGCCCTGGCAACCGCTGCACTGTGAGCAGTGACTGCACGACAGGGAGTGGAGCTGTTAGGTGAGAAGCCTGTCAAGTAACATATGCATATGCGCGCGCACACACACACACATAAAAACACAACGTTATACAATTGATTGATACACTGTGCCAAACTATATATCAATTTAGATATAGATATAATCAACAGAAGGTCAACTGTGATACACACACAAACACAGAAGCCCAGCCGAGTTCACTGAAAACTGGATCAAAGCATCAAACACAACAAACGGCCAGACAGTGTGAACCCAACCACGGCAGATCAAACACACTGTTATTTCTCAGACTGGACACACTCTGGATTTAACACATCTCCTCAGTGGTGGGTACGAGCCCAGACAGGCCTCCCCTGACAGCCTGCGGTCTACAATTATCCCTCCAGCTGGTTATACCTAGGCATTTGACCTCTGACCTCTGATACTTACACCTTTCATAATGACACCTAGCCACGCTATGGTTCAACGGGCATCACTGAGGGTAATGAGTGGGGGAGTGTTTTACTTTTTTTGTTTTTGTTTACATAACTTGTGTGTTTGGGAAACGTATGGAATATTAATGGCTGTAATTATGTGTAAAAGCTCACTGTGACTTTGATTGTCTCACCTGGTTAGTTTTCAATTTTCAGAGGTTTATCTGCACTTTAGCACCCTCTGCTGGTGGGGGGACTGATTCAAATGTTATAATGAGGAGTACTGTGTGTTTAGAGAAATGTACTTTTTTTTAAATTTAATTTGAGGAAAGGTTGACCTTCTTCACAGCTTTCCTGGTGTAAAAAATAGGTAGAAATCTCTTGTCAGTGACTCTTTGGCAGTTTGCTGTTGAGACTTAATTAACTTTCCACCCACAAAAAAATAAATTAAATCCATGACATTCAACCTCTTTTACCTCCATATAACTTCACTGGTTTCAAATCTCATCTGGCTTTCAAAAGTTTTGTCCGGGAAACAAACATGCAGCTCTCACCCCTCTATATTTAGCCACAATTAAACCTTCCTTGATCAAGAGATTGGAGACCAGCTGATCTAATCAAGCTTAACATGAATACCAGTTTCACATCAGCTTTACAGTCCACACTAGTCATTCTGTACAAATGTTTCAACTGTACTCTCATGGATTTACTAGAATAAATACAGTAGTGTGCTGCTGATTTTGGTCACACATTCAACGTTCCAAGATTCCCAAACTGCAACACATGCTTACAACTTTTAACTTAAAGGAAAAGTTTGATATTTTGGGAAATATGCTTATTTGCTTTCTTGCTGAGAGTTAAGTGAGGCTGTCCATTAAAAATGTGCACCTGGAACCAGGAGACAGTTAGCTTAGCTTAGCTTAGCCTGAAGACTTCAACATGTGGAAACGACTAATGCTGCTCTGTCAAAAGACAATAAAATCTGCCTAACAATACATCTAGAGCTCAATTTACACACAAACACACACACACACACACACACACACACACACACACAGTAAAAACCTTCCAGCAGCGCATCTTTCTTAATGCCTTTTGTTTCAAATCCCAAATGTAAGTATGAGAATATATACAACTTCTTCCTCGTGTAACTGTTCTTTTCTTTTCTTAAATCAAAAATATACTCGTGGTGAATTTGCCTGATAATATACTTGGTAAAAAAAAATAATCAATAATTCACTGCCTCCCTTCACCCATCCCGATGCACAAATCCATTTCGTTTCATTTCCTTTTAGTTAAAAGTTTTAAAGTCTACATCTTTTTTTAAGATTACATCTAGATGAACATACAGTATTGCAGCAGTAGGCCATGTTTCTTTATCATACTTAAACTTGAGTTGTTTTATTGTAGAATTTCCAAAATAGACAACAGTACAACACTGGAACTGTCCACACTCATGAATCTCACGAGTTGGTTTCTGAAGATGCCTCAGAGTAGAGAATAGCTGCAGAGCTCAGACTTGAGGGCTGGATACTGCAGACAGGTGCAGGAGAGGCTCACAGTGCGGGTCCAGGGTCTTTGTACCAGTGCCCTGCAGGCAAACTGTCAGTGGCAGCAGAGCTTCCCTGGACAAACTCAGGAACAGGAAGAGATGTAGACGATAAAGTTCATCGTTTGAAGTGGTTCAGCTCAGAGGCACAGCTCAGAGACTCAGAGACATAAAGGCACACACTGCATCTTTCTCACTCAATGCCCTGCACGCACATCTCTCACTCGCATCCACAGCACACGAAAGGCAGCAAAACATGGCTTGCAGCCAATGAGAGAGCCTGTTGTCCCATTTTTATTATAATCCTTGTTCCTCTGTTTTATACTGTCTGTAGCGGTGCTGAGAGTGCAAGAAAGACTCCTCACCCAGTTCATCCCGGCTGCAAGGTTAGGGATTATGTACATGTTGGCACTTTGACCACCAGTAATCAAAGAAGAAACAAAGAGTAAAATTTGGTGTTTGTTTTGCTGTGCTTGAATGACTGTTACTGTAGTAAAGAAGTCAGTCAGGTATTGAGCGTGAGATCTCCTTGTCCAGAGCCCCACTCCACAAAATCCATTTCACCGCTGGAATGAGGGCTGTCTAGAGAGATGCCTCGCCGCTCTCCAAAAACCTTTTCCTGCAGCTCAATTATGTCATTCCGGATGTCGGCCATCATTAGCAGAAGGAAGTCGAAGGAGCCAGGTGGTCCCTGGGGACAGATGGGAAATGAGATGTTGCTTAGGATGTCCAGCTCTATCATTTTTCACTTGGTTTCACAGTTGGTAAACTGCTCGGTGTGGAACCTAATTACACAGGTCAAAAATAATACACTCTTTATGCAGCAGCTTTTCCTTTATACACCAGTTAGATGTGCTTTCTTTGCGCGCGCGCCTGATAGCCGGATATACTGTATTCTGTTTCATAGACCTCTGCCGTTGTCCAAAAACTATCAAAAACATATTACTGAGCCACACTGCTTCACTGGGTGAAATGTTCCTTCACCACAAAGATTACAGTCATGTTAGTTTAAATAAACTTACAGGTGGACCTCTGGCACCTGGAGTTCCCCTGTCGCCCTGTGGATGAGAAAGCCCAAGTTAACAGACACAGCTTTCAAACAGCTTTAAATACACCTCAAGTCATTTAGATATATGTTAAAAACATTTCCTACTATGGCACAAACTTCTTTTTAGTTATTTCCAATATAACTTCAGTGGGCTCACACATGTGTGAAGGCAGTGTAGACACTAGGTGGCAACAGTGCAGCTCCACACACACGCATACACAGACAGTGGAGAATTCAAAACACATACAGTGTGAGGAAATACAGATATGTGATAATGACCTTGAGTCCGTCCCTTCCCGGCGCTCCAGGTGGTCCCTGCATAAAATGATGAGACACAGGTTTGAGAGTGTAAAACTGCACAACACAATCCTGAACACAAGTTGTGTTTCATGCTAACATATTAGCATACATGAGAGCTGAGAGGCTTTTGTCACGGCAGATGTTTTGACACGTCAAAGCGGGATTAAAAAAAAACCCCCAAAAAACAGGTGTCATCATTAAAATGAATAATGATGTGCAATAAGGACATTTTGCTCAACATATGATTCCACCATGCTGTTATTAAATAACTCTGACTACCTCCCCTCTACTTGAAGTTCCTCCTCTGTGTGCTGTCACTGAATAGCGGATAAATACATCATTGCTGATGTAAAATAGTTGTGTAAATGAAACCAGCTGATCCAAAAGAGAAATGAAACCATTAAACTTTAATTTATTGATCAACGAGCCAAGACCTTGTCAGCGCTATGACTTCAGTATCTTATTTCCCTGAATCATTTTTTAATGAAATTATTTGCTGCTGACACATCGGTTTTAAGCAGTGTCAGTGCTGAGTCGTCACTTTCTTCACGTTCGTTTGACGTCCTGACGATGAGGCTCCACTGGGAACTGAACTCAAAACCGTCTGTGTGCAAAACAAATATGCTAACCCTTACATTATGGAACAGTTTGTTTTCTTACCACTGGCCCCCTGCGGCCTCTTTTGATGTGCTTCAGGTCTGGCTCTGGACCCATGGGCCCCATGTCTCCCCGTGGACCGCGAGGGCCAGGTGGGCCCCAGTCCCCTGGGTCCCCTCTCTTTCCTGGCTCTCCTGGGTGTCCTGTAAGGACAGATGGGTAAAACAATAAAGAAAATGCTTAGAAATGGGACAGCCATTACCATCATAGTAAAATATAATATAAGAGAAAACAAAGAAATATTAATCTCTAACTAAGCTTCTTAGTTAGTGTATGTTAATTAAACTCCTAGTTATCGTAAAGCTTTTCTTTTTTATGGTTTATGTCTAAAATTAATCTCAATGGTTGCTACTGTAAAACTGACCAGAGGAGCCAGATTATTTTCCTTGTCTGCATGATTGCTTCTATTCATGCTTGCTTTAACTCTTTTTGTTAGTTTGCAAATATAAGAATCATGATTACTGTTGCAGATGCTGAGAACATTAATCAATAACTCTTCCTGCGAATATATCTGGAGCCTGCGGTGGATTTGATTACTGTCTCTAACCGTATTATCACTACATTACCTGGGACCCCAGGAGCTCCAGGAGGACCGGGTAGACCAGGAAGACAAGGGCTGTCAGGACCCTTTCCTGCCCTCCCCTGAGATGGTTTATCACTGCGGTTGGCCAGGTCAGGTACCTACAAACACAAAGAGGAGAGAAGAGAAAACTAAGTAAAAGAAAAGCAAGGCAGGTATGTGTTTGTCTATGTTACGATTTCAGTCCATCTTAGTTTTCTAAATTGAACTGTTTTCCAATCTGCCATCGTTTACACATCATTTTTTTGTAGTAAATTCAGTAATCAGTCAATCTGACAAAAGAAAATGATATACACTATTTCGTTTAGTGTGAAGTGTGATCAGCCTACTTGATTCTGTGACTGTGTGTTTCCCAGCTTCAGTTTAAGCTGCAGCAGACTGTTTTTCATGTTTGTAAAATCCTGACAGGTGAACGAGCAGGTACCGGCACTCATCAAGGTGTCTGACTTCCCCGATGAACTCACTGCAAGACAGAACGTCCGTTTATAGCACATGTCAATATTCAACAGATGGTCGGATGTAGTTTCTTATATGTTGTGATGGGCTCATGCTATTTGGTGCAATCAAGTCCAAAGTATTATAAGTATTATATCTCACACATAATATTATACATAGTCTTTGCCTAATGGGCCAAACAGAGTTCATTAACCACCCTCGCATTGATTCTGTCTCTGTGAGTGTTTTACCCAAAAGCCTGTGACAAACTAAAAGCTTACAGTTGTGAATGGGGATGCAGGAGCGTTGGTCCGATGCTAGTATGTAGCCACTGTGACAGCGACACAGGAAGCTGCCCATTGTATTCACACACTCATGGTCACACATACTGCTGCCTGGGTGCTCACACTCATCGATATCTGTACGTGTGTGAGAAAATGAGAGAAATGTTAAATACACAATTAGAGAAGAAAATATGTTAAAATCTAAGTTGGGAGGTTACTATAGAACAACAGTGGTAAGTGGGTAATTAAGTACTATGTATAATAATCTTGCTGAGACTTTACATTAGTATAATTGCTTCCATCTGGCATTATACATTAGATGCCTTTAGGGTGCAGATTTGACAAGAATTATACTGGATTGATTTATGGCATAAATGCATTGCAGCACAAAACAGTTGGAGGGCACTGTTCTTCCAGTGAAGACAAATCCAGATCCAAAATCTTTTTAACAATAGCACACGAACTTGAAATAGGTGAGAAACGTTCAATGACAGCAATAGTCATCTGAGAGATGAGAATTGAGTGTACTGACCCAGACAATAAGGAGATTTGTGGTTGCGGTGTCTTTCTCGGTCAAACCGGTAGCCAGGGTAACACGTGCAGACAACTCGTCCAAAGTTGTCGGTACACTGCTGCTCGCAGGGCGACGCGGCACACACATCCACACCTACAGAGAGAGGCAGAGCATGTTACTTAGATCCCTGTCTGGAAAGTAATACTTCCACCGTTGGATCATCATGCACAGGTCTTTTATCTGATCCCAGGGTTGTTTTCTTTTATGTCCCAATTAAAGCTCCTGCCTGAGGCTGTAAAAAGTGTCACAGCGCTTAATGTTTTTAAATTGAAGGTGAAAAAGAAAAAGACAATTATAGATGATTTAAAGCAGATTTACATCAGTGCTGCTCTATAGTTCAACAGGGTTCATATTATACATTTTTTTTAGAAATCAAGTTTGATAGACTTACTGCTAGATCACACCCTGCTGCAAACACTAAACTAATTGATTGTGTAGTAAAAAAAATATGAGACCAGAACCTCATCATCTGAAGACAGTGGGACCTCAGACTGTGTTGTTAATTAATGGTGTGGTCCAACTCAGCTGGCTTTAATCTCATCTGTCCTCAGCTGTCCACCATGTTGATGGAGGAGCAGTGTCCTCTAGTGGCCGATGTACTTATACTATCGTGTATACTCCAAGTATTGACACTAAATATGTATGTCACTAAGGTTTAGCCAAGCTCCTCATCAGGATGCTATGTAATTCCAATTCTTGAATGGCCTTAGCTTTTATTTTTTAATGGGTAACTACAACAAAATGTGCCAGTGGTATGTGCCAGAAAATATGTGTGATTTCTTTTTTTTTGGCTGTCACGTTGTTTATGCCAGCACTGTCAAAAGTTAGCTGAAATGACTGTTTAAACATAATTACTGCAAACTGACAAAAGGTCTCCATAAAATCTGAATTATCTGGAATTTGTTTGGAAATCCACATGGACAAATGTGGTCTCCAGACTGTGTTTTGTGCAGCTTGTTTGAATCAATAAACTGTTGTAATGGGGGGAAACTAGATCAGATTTGGAGCATGTGAATCAGATGTGAGAGACTTTGTGAGCCAGACTTAGAGGATCGTGTGTTTGGTTTACCTACTTTCAGGTATGCACTGGCCCATCACAAACCTGAATCCTTCACAGCATTTCCTCCTGGGGGAAAAAAAAAAGAAAAAGAAAGACAGCACTCATTACACAATATCATTATGTCCATACATACATACATATATATATATATATATATATATATAAACAGCAAAATAAATATTACTTATTATTACATAAGAGATGATTGCAAAATAAGATGCTTAACAGATATTTCCAGAACGTATCCGACAGCTTTATGAATGAATTCATTATTTCAGACTGAGATACAGTATTCCCAGTATGTGGCTCTCTCAGGCTTAAGCACAGTGCTGCTTTTTTTATCTAAATGCTCAGACCAGCATGCTAACATGCTCAAGGTAATTGGTTCGGAGGCTTGGTTCAGCGCTAACATTTGATAATTACAAGTAAACACAAACTACAGCCAAAGATGATGGAAATTAGTTCTGCAGGGATTCGGTCATAAAACAAAAGTATTGACCATTTATATTATGTAATAGGTGAAAGGTCATCCAATAGCTGAACAACAGGTGAAGTTCAAATCATTTATGTGGTGAATTATTTTGTCATTTATGGGTCACAAGCAGTTTATGTAGTCATTGCACATATTTATTAGCTTGTAAACAGTGATTATCACCCGAGAAGTGTGTTTGACTCTGGCTTCACTCCACTGTAAGACAATACAATTTAGACTATCTAACAGTGGAGTATTTAGACTCTAAATACACATATAAGGAATACTGTGTATAGCAGCAGTGGAGACTTTCCTTATTCCAGTTTGGCTATTGTTTGTCAACACTTGAACCCTAAACCAAATAAACATTTAACAACGAAATGTAAAGTTTTTGACTCCTTTACGTTTTTTTGTGACATAAACGTGAACTGTTTGGCAGTGGGGTTTTTTTTTTTTTAAATAAAGTATTGTGCAATGAATATTGGGCAACATTATTTTTTTTTTCCCCAAATTGATTAATGGTGTTTGGCAATGACATTTGTCCGGCCATCCCACAACAATCCACCACATGTTACAGACATTACAGTTGGAAAAACAGAGAGGAAACTGAAGCTACATAGCTACACAACAAATATCTCACACATGCTTGACGAAACACACAACTCCAGTTCTAAATATTGCATACTGCCTCATTCACAGCCCCCTCAAGACAACAAGTTGCTTTTATTCCTCCAGCCTCCATGCAATGTAACCCTAAATCACTCCGAGATCCACCCCTCCTCCTCCTGAATGAAAAATAACCTATAAAACGGCAAAGCTGGCCTGAACTGATGAGATCCAGATGAGAGTAGCTTTAATCTGCAGCCTGTAGTTGGGAGTGTTGAGAGGGATGAATGAGGCCAGGATGGAGCTAAGGTGGAGACAGGAGAGTGTATGTTAGTCAGTCAGCCAGTCAGCCAGTCAAGCAATCAATCAATCAGTCATCTAAGTTGAGATAATGTGTTACAGATGCAGGTTTGTCCTGCAGAAGAACTTAAATCCGAAACTTTATTTGACTTAAAGATTCAAGGTGATCTGGTTCTGATGTTACAAGTCACAGCCTCCTTTGAAATCAGAGGCTGTTACCTTTAAAGAAGATGATGATGTCAGACTAGACAGGATGTTTATGTTTGGCTCTGAAGAAGATGCAGTGTTGGTCGGTCAGTATATACCGACAGTATATTTTTTTTAAGTTTAAACGAGAAGATAGCAAGGCAGTGGCAAGTAGCAGAGAAACGAGTCATTTTAAAATACCCACATGAAAACAGTGAAAGCCTGATATCTGTTCAACACGCTACAGATCCAGAAACATCATCAGCCTCAGCATCTCTCCCATGGGTGTCTTTGATGGAGAGGACAGGGGAGGCCGGGTCGTCTGACCCGTGTGTTTTTGTTTTGGAATGTGAAAGTATGTTGGTCGGACAGGCAACAGGCGGCAACAGGCCAGGTCGACATGACCGTTACACACACACAGCAGAAACAGAGTGCGTGTGTTTCTTTAATCAATGTAATAGTAGGTTGTATTATTTTGGCATGAAAATGGACAAATACTGAATATGGAAATCAACCATTTATTTAAACTATATATATATATTCAACTCTGTGTGTTCATGAGACTACATGTGTACATACAGCACGTGTGCGAGTCTGTGTGAGGGCCGGGATACCATCCAGTAATTGGGTACAGCCTTTTAATGTCAGTCAAGGTTTATTAGCGAGAGTGCTCTATGACGCTAGCAAGCTCCCTCTCCTCCTCTCTCCTCGTTCATGTCCTCTCTGTGCACTTTACTTCATTCGCTCTCTGTCCAGTTTGTACATTTGAAACATGTCGATTTATATTCAGGCCGTTCTCCCAGCCTCTCGTTTCACAGTGCGCTCATAGCTTCACTCGTTGTTGACATAATCTCTGTCTCTCCTCTTCAGACTGACATGTTGTTGGCCTCACGTTGCCCTCTGTCTGTGAAACCTGATGAGGTGTCTGTCTTTTCCATCTTTATTTCATTGAGAGGAGTCTTTTTCTGTCCTCTCAAGACTTGCAGAGGCCAGGACTGCTTTAAAGAGTTGAACGGCTACTTTTTTTTTTACACTATCAGAGCAAACAGAACTACCTGTCTTCCATGTCTGACTTCAAATATAGATCACCCAGGATCAACAGGGCTTTCTTTCAGCATACAGAAGTCCAGCAGTGTATGGCCGTGTGGACGACTGAATGCTGTATGTGGATGAATGTGTGCTCAGATTTCTAAATGTGTGAACAATTATTTAAATAGGCATAAGATTTGTACACATGTACATACATTTGACATATAACCGACACATTTTAAGTGTTTTATCAACAGTGTTATAATTTTAAGAAAACGTATCCAGATGTAGTGACATAAACAAAGATATTGATTTAAAAAAAACAATTGTTCGGCCCATCACAATGATTATATTAAGCTGAATGTCTTGCACTAAATGTAGGATTTTGTTACCAAGAACGTCTTGTTGGCAGCTCAGTGTAAATACTGTTTACAATGTTGTATAGATTGAACTGCATATCTCTGCATATGCCTGCATTGAAATTCATATTAGTCATCATCAGTTCTAATTTACATATATGTTTCAAAGCTAATTAGGTCTGCATTAAGAAAACACATTGTAGCCTATAGATTACAGGAAGGTTTGGACGTGATTTGGACAGCCTTTCATCGCTGCATTGCGGACACACTGTCAGTTCTGATATCAACAACTGTAACTGCTGGCTGCTGTTTTTGACAGCTTGTGTACCCAGAGTGCAATAGATCACAATAAACACAGGACTAGCTCATACCAATCCATTACACAATTGCCTCGACTGCCTCTAATACAGATCCTGCAGATCCACCAGGCTGCTGAAATAACGACTCAGGTTGAAAATAATTTGTAACAAGCAGCAAAATAATACTTGCTGATTCAGTAAAAAAAAGGAGTTAACCTCAACATGACCCAGTGGTGTATTTCAAGGTTGGCTGAGGGCGGTGTGTAAAAGATGAATAATCATCTCTCCGGTACGTCATAACCTCTTTTATTGAGTCTGCATGCCACACTGACCTGATCCCATTCACAGCATCCTAAACAACAGCCCTGTCCTGTCCCTGTCTCTGGCTCTTGGGCATCAACAATCATTTGTGTTGTTGGTGGCTGACCCAGCAGCTACCTGCTCAGCGAGGGGTGCAGGCAGGCCCGCGTACGACCCCAGTCTGCTGCTGCAGCTGCAGCCAAAATCAGCATGGCGGCATTGGAAGAAACACTGAGACAGGATCCAGAGGCAGGCCTGGGCCTGGATCAATTTACACTGAAGATTATGTACTTTAGCGAGGGATCTCTTTCCAGGAGGAGGGGGGGGCTCACTGTTTTGGTTTCCCATCCAGTGTTACCATGATTTATTTGTGCATTTGCAGGCAGGAATGCGCTACAAAGACAGGATATTCATTATAGCACCCCGAGAAAACCCCATTACCTCCATAAGTCCCCAGCCCAGACAGTGCAGGGGTCCTGAGAGCAAGGCACAGTGTGGATGATGCTCACCCAGTTGTCCCAGTTTGTAGGTAGAGTTTCTACATGTGAGGCCGGATGTTAGGATGGTGGGGGATGGGTAAGAAATGAGGGAAGAGGACATTGACAGGAGGAGGAGGATGGTTGAAAAGACAGGGATGAAAGAATACAGGAAGTTGAGCTCAGTGGAGGTCAACGGCCTCTTGACACACCAGGACAGGAGACCGGCCGTGTGTGTGTGTATGAGTGTGAGCGTATGTCTTGTACTTTTGATGGATGCTTCTCACTGATGTGGCTTGCACGTGTTACAATTACAGCATGTTGCATTCATCAACCCTGCTGTCATTGATTTATTTACTTAAAGATCTTCACAGAGTGGTTCAGAAACTTAGCCGGTCACGTGTATGATGGCGTGATGATGGATTATGCTAAAACACATTAACATGACGAGAGCAACAATAAAAACACATTTTTTGGAGGGCTGCCATAACCATTTTTTAAAATATATTTTTGTTTGAGTCAGAATAGTGCATTCCTGATGTTGAGTTTTTTTTAGTTTTTTTTTCTTTTCAATGTGTTGCTAATTTTTTTTGCTGCTCTGGTGGGACTTTGAGAGATTCTCAAACTCAAAGCTCTGTACTTTCTTTGGATATTTCCTCTGTTTACATATTCATAGAACTGAATAATCTGGGGGAAATTGTCAAAATATTGTCAAAAATGCTGGCAGTGGTTGGCAACCTTGAAAAAGTACAATAATAAAAAAAATGTATATGCTGAAATGTGTTCTCAATTTGTTGTGAGTTTTTTTCCCACCAAAAAATTAAACAAAACCAGCCTCTACATCAACTTCCTTCTAAAAGGTGTGAAGGTGTTGCACAGAGAGCGGCATGTACAGCGCTTTTAGTGTTGGCATATAAAGAGTGTGTGTGCGCGTGTATTCTTTTTAAGCTTGTGTGAGTATACATATGTGAAGGTGTTAGTGTGGCGAGTGTGAGCACCTCCTCTCTGTTTATTTGCTCTGCCAGCCCACTTCCAGGATCCCGGCCTCAGGGGAAACATCAGAGCTCTGGCCTAACAGAGGAAGCTTTGACTGGGAGCACAGGAGGTCTGAATCACTTCCACCAGAATACAGGTTGACCTGCACTCCTCTTCCTCTCCTACTTTCCCTCTGTTATGCCTCACCTCTCTCCACTTGCTTCATCTTTCCATCGTTTCTCCTGTTACTTTCCCATCCTGACATCCCATCGTAAAACAAAAACAACAAAAAAAGCAAACACCCTTTGCTCATATTTCTTTTGTTGACATTATTTCAGGATTAAAGGGATATTGTTATACAGCTACTGTATGTCAGTGTCCATTTTTTCACATTTTAGGTTGCTTGTTTGTTTGTTTTTCAGATGGGGAGGGGTTTTTAACTACTATTATAATAGTCCTTCCTCTCTTTGTTTCTCCCCACTGCTTCTGTCCTCTGAGGTTTCAGTGCTTATGATATTTTTTGCAAATTCAACATGAGCTGGCTGAATGTCCTCCCTCTCTGTCTTTCTCTCACTTCATTACAATGTTAAGCTATGAAATATTTCTTCTGTATTTTGGAAAATATGCTTATTTCCCCGCAGCTGGATGATAAGGTCAATACCATCATCATGTCACGTAATATCTCTTGTCATAATCCTTAGAAAGACTGCAAGTGTCGTGGGTTTTCATGAGAGTTAATGTCCTGGACCAGTAACTTCCTGAGGTCTTGTCAACACTGTGCGGTTGCAGCGGAGACTTCAGGAAGGTATTGAAATACAACCCCCTGTAAAACCGATGTTTCCAACTCAAGCTTATGTACACATTAAACAAATGAGATAAAACATGTTAATCAGTGACTTTTAGGGGCTTGTTTGGCTTTACCCTTTGAATAGAGACAGACAAACTGTTTTCTTTCACCTGTTTACAGTCTTTATGCTAAACTAAACTAACCATGTGCTGTCACCACCTTAATATTTACGGTAATCCAAGGCTCGGCAAAACAAAGCAGATAAGCCTATTTCCCCAAAAATGTTAAATTCTTCCTTTAACCAATTTATGCCAGTGGTTGGTCAGCTAAATCCACTTCCAATCACCTTCTAATTTTATTGGAAGGTGATTCTCAGCACGCATCTTGTCAAAGGAGTTAAGCCGTATGCAACTGGACTTTTTCTTGGAGTTTGAAACTTTAAAAACCTTTGGAATAAGATCAATGTAAAAGAAAACAAGTGGAATCATCCAACTGGAAAGGTTATTGAAAGTGTTTTTCCTTCCTCTGTTGTTCCTCTGTTGTTCCATCACACACACACAAAACCACAGACACCGCGGACCAGATTTCCAACTGAATCCGATGACGCAGCATCTCACTTTAAAAAACTACCCTACATTATTTCTTCATTCAGGGTTTCCCAGGAACCACTGACCAGCTTTTAATGAAACAGAGGTTAATGATTCATTTTTCGGTCAAAACAAGATAGTTATGTAAGTACTCTACCATTATGAAACAGAGACTTTTTTTTTTTTATTGTGGAACATGTGTAGTGTTGCTTAGTTTTTGCTTGTTTGAAGAAAGTTAAAAGCAGGATTACATGATTGTGATGAACAGGTCTTAATGTGTGTGTGTGTGTGTGTGTGTGTGTGTGTGTGTCTGGGCTGACAGAGGTCTCTGGCCTCCGTGACCTCGTCCAGGCTCAGTGTCACTGCAGGAATGTGGCATCTCTGACCCTCTGAGCTGCTTTCTATGATAGATCCACACATGATCCGCTTTGTCCAGGTCTACAGGGATCTAGAGGTTTGGTATCTTACCTGACAGACAAGAATGACTGGAGACCATGTGGGAGAGGAAACAGGGATGGATTGGCTGGACAAGCTATGTTTCCAGCTATATTTCTATGCGAGCAATTGGGAGTAAATGTTTAAAATGTTGCCGTGAATAAAAAATGAGTTTCCAATCCGCCATTGACTACTAAACAGAGCTCCATAAATGAAAAACTTGACAAGCCAGGTATTGAACAGTATTATATGTCAAGCTAAACATATTTCTTTCTTGTGTGGATATTTTACAGATGGCGTTTTAAAGGCCTGTTTTAAACCAAGAACGTCTTTGTTACCAGATATTGATGTTGTCCGCGCACATTGTGAAAGTATTTGGGAAGCCACAGGAAGTATCGCAATATCCTTATTTATCAGACCAATGTGTTTCCAGCGTTATTCATTGTATAATTTTTTTTTTGGCATAAAAAATAAGTGGATGAAAATCTAGCAGCGGCCTGGCAGAATGTACAGTATCACGTCACTACTTGTGTGTGACCCGGAGTGAAGCTGTCAAAACTGACACTTGTGTTTTCACTTAAACAGTCAGATAAGTCTCCCCGCTTCCATTTATTAATGCCAATAAAAAAAAAAAAAGCTGAATCACTTAATCAAATAAATGGCATCATAGCCAGAGAGAAACTAAAGTGACTGCCAGTCCGTCACAGAGATAAGAGAAGAGAGAGGAGGGTAAACAGGGTCCAGAGAGGGATGTGTAAGAGCCAGATAGGGGTGAGTGAGAGCAGCTAAGCAGTGAGGTCAGGTTCACGAAAGATCCCTCATAACGATGTGTCTAGTTGAGTATTCATGCCAGACAGGAAAGCTGTTTTAAGGAGGACCATTTACTAAAAATCTCACCAGAGACTGTGGCTGATAAGACCGAGAAGGTCTTCCAAGTCTTCTAAATAGCCTCGTGACTGCCTTGATTTAAGAAAAACCCTCAGGGTACTACGAGATTTAGAACTGTTTTCAGTTGTAACTCCCCAAACTGTTACACTCCGCACCTCCATTATTCTCAATTTGAAATCTTGTTACATGAGACAAAAAAAACTTCACGCATGCAGGCTCGATGACTTCGAACAACAGTGAAACGACGATATTGTTCCAGTCTGTTATCAATTGGCCGGTGATTTGTTTTGTTGAGGTATTGACAGTGACGGTGCAGCCATAAAAAAAACGGCTAATCTGGAGCAGATTTTACGCAAAACGGAGAAGAAAGAAAAACAGCTATTGTACTTGTCCAGAGGGGCGTTCAGGTGCGCACTAATCAGAAAAAGATGGAAGGTGACGACGACTGGAGTTTTTGGGGAGGTCCAACTGGTCTACAGCTCAACAAAGACAATTATACCTCCATTAAACACAGGAAGCGTAACTCAAAAGGCCTTGTAAAAGATTTCTCTGAGAAAACGAAGACGGAGGACAGCATTAAGTGCTTCTCACTGTAATGAAAGAGCAGTCGGGCCGTATAGCTTTGCTGAAAGAATCTTGTGTCAACTCCAAGTGTGAGAAAAATGAACAGGTTACCGTTCCCACAGCTTGAGCTTTGTTGATCACCGTCCAAAGTATACAGAGAGAGAAAAAAAAAAGTCAAGGGGAAAAAAGAGAGTGATAGTTTGAATAGGATGCCCCGGTGGACTTCTAGATGCAATGCAAACAATCCCTAAGTGGATCGCATTCGGTCCGAAATGTGCTGCCTTTATGTGTGAGGCGGCTATTTATTTCCACTTGGCGAGAGCACATGCGTTCACCACGTATTTTAACATTTTGATCTCACAAGACGTATTGAAAAGGCGATGAATTAGTGTGTCTGTTGTGTTACTGATGAGAACTGAGCTGAAAACAGAGGCTGTCAGTGCCTCAGTAAAGTCATCTCTGGATGATAAACAGCACACAGCTGGAAGAGGGAATTCAATACATTTATATTTATCATATGTTGTCACACTCAATACCACCAGACCTCTGCAGAGTACGACTGCACACATCCACTGTTTTACACACACACACACACTTACAAGCATAAAGGATAATCCCATACATGTGCACCTGTGCACATACGCACACGCGCACACACACTTACACGGACACACACACAAATGTAGGGTTATTGAGTCCAGACATCTAAGTATAAACAGCATACACACGGACCAATGCACAAACACACTACTCACAAACATATGTCCAAATACACAACACACACACTGATAAAGGCATCTGGTCCTCGTTACTTGAAAATCAAAACACCTCCTTCTATTCTTCAGTCAGAGGTTTCCTGATGTTTGACATGACTGGTTTTAGCACCTAATTACACTGTTTATTGTTTGTCCATTTGTGTATTAATCATATCACTGGAGGACAAGCCTACTGGGACTGCTGATGAAATATAAGGTACGTGGATTATATCATTATTATTATTATTATTATTGTTGAGTGATGACAACTTCATGTAGGTCTACTAACAGCACATTTTTCAGAAAGGAGGGATGATGAGATGCACTCGACACACCGCAGCACACATCTTCAATTCGAGTCAAAAAATCTACAACATCAACAGCAGCGATATAAAGGCTGTTTTATGGCTTGTAAGAGGGGGACCTCTGACTGCAGATCCCAGCAGGCCCTGAGCGTTAAACCTTGCCGTGTTGGAGCCACACACCAACATACAGCACATAGAAGTGAGAGAACGTAGGAAAAACACACACACACATACGCCTGCTTCTCATCACCTGCTGTCTTTACAACCAGACACAGATGAACAGCACTTCAGTGATGTGATACATTCTACCGGTTTCGCTGCCTCTCTCTCTCTGCAGAGTAAGAAAGAGACACAGACTGTTAGCAGTCCACTTCATTGCCATAAACATTAGGTAACCAGTATGGTACAAGAACTTAAAGTATGAATAATTACAGGGTCGGTTTGTGCTCAAATATTTTGTCATTTGTGTTTCTGTGAGTAAAAATAGAGAATTAGCCCCTTTGTACGACAGACATTATGTTATGTCTTAAATGCCACATCAACAGTCTCTCGGCTTGTAGAAGTTGGGCCAGGATTTGACATTTGAATCTCTGTCATGCCATTGTCTAACACTGATCAGTCTTTTCATGATGCACTATTGGAGCCAAGTCAAATGCAGGTGTGTGTGTTCCCTAATTTAAAGGGTGCAGGTAGCTTGCCAGGTGAGCCTCATCACTAATCATTGCGGCCGCTGCACTCGCACAGAAGCGCATCACATAGACTTTCGCTGTCAGTGAGTGTTGTGCTTTGTAATAAAAGCAATTTTTTTACCTGAAGTCTATCCAGCATCCAGTTTAAACATATTAAAACAACAATCTTTACAATTAGCACAGTTCACAAAATATATTCCAACTACGCTCGTCACTGTGAGCCTCGAGTTTCTCGCCGTTCATAAATCAGTTCAAACCAATAGATGTCAAAATGGGTTTTTTTAGGCTAAAAGGTCAGTTTTCCAAAAATAAAACTTTCAGGGATTAAAAAAAATCATTCAGTTCAAGATGTCAACAGCCTTATAGACGTCTCTTGTATAATGGCAGTCTATGGAGAAAATGCTTTTTGGGCCATAGGACTTTTTTCCCCTAGGAGAAATTGACTGTAAGGCCATCCATGGTTTAACCACTGATAACAGTAAATATGTCAGTCCTTTCTAGAGACACTAACCCTCCCTGGATTAATCCATGACAAACATGTCGTGCCAGTGAGGCCATGCCATAGCAGGAAAAGCACAGGTGTAGCTAATAATGTCATTTCATGAGTGGCTTTGTCCTAGTAATCCATTGCAGCTTTTGTTAATGCTTTTAACTAGACCTGTGCCTTTCCTGCTTATTATTGTAATAATGTCTTCTCCTTTCTCTATTCATATTTGTACCTTTTTTCTCTGATCTGTCTGAACATGCCTATGATGAGTTCAGGTACTGTGGGAGAGTCAATGCCTCTGTGTATATACAGTTATATGAGAATATACACAAGGCAGCTATTCAGACTAAACAGCACTGTTACACGAAAGGAAAGTTATCGTGTGTTTGTGTGTGTGGAGGATGTAATCTGTATTTTATGTTATCTGGAACCAGTTGACAAGCAAACATTTGTAGTGATGATGTTTCTGGTTCAAACAGAAAAACATACAAAGGTGAAGTGGAAAAGAAGTCAGAATAAACAAGAAAGAAACAGCATATACAGAATAGGAATATGTGGAAAAAACAAAGGAAAAAGCAGGAGACGGCAATGCAATGTAAACTCTAGAGAGGAGAAGGGTAGAGGCAAAGGGAAAAAGCAAAAGTGAGTGGGTGAGAGATGGTCTAGATGAAAAAGAAAGTGACAGTAAAGGAACGAATGCAGAAAGAATGAGAGGAAATAGTTTGAGTGAATGTCATGTCAATGTCTGAGAGAACAACACTCAACAACTTCCTTCCCTCCTCTGATTGTCATGGTCTCATGGTTTTTGGACACTCCCTGTCATGGACCCTGTTTCTGGACATTTTGTGACATTTTAGTTTCTCTGCCTCCTGATTCATTCTGTTTGTGTTTCAGTCCTGTTTTTTTTTTTTTAAAGTTCAGTCTTGTTGGATCACCTGTTCAGTTTTGTTGTAGTTTGTTGTTGTTTCTTGCCTTGCCAGCACTCCTGAGTCCTGTTTCTGCTCCTGTGAATACATATATATTCTTCAGTTCCCGCAGCCTCTGTCTCCTCTGCATTTGTGTCCACGCTCTACTTTAGGTGACAATGGTTTCTCCTTCTTGCTCTTTTTATAGACCTTTACATGGTTTTCTAGGCAAATCCCCCACTGAGGAGAGCGTTCAGCCTGCCAGGGTGCAGCTTTATTTCATTTGGATCAGAAAATACTTCAGCTTCCAAAGGCCCCTCATTTACTATACTTTTTACTTTTCCACTGCCACCTTCCTGTACTTTCTCACTGCTGTATATGTTTTATTATTTACTGTATATATATATATATATATATACACATTGATTTTTCAATGATCCTGATCTGCTGTGGTTTATTTGCAATGATCAGTCCAAATGTAGAACATGGATCATTGAGCACAAAAGTGCAGCAGATGGAGTTATGTTCAGTTTTTATTATAGTCGGTTATATTTAAGATATAAAACTTCATATCTCATTTCATTTCTAAACAAAAAAAGAAAAAAGAAAAATAAACAACTATCTGTGCATCTCCCCTGCTCTAGTCTGCATCTAAAGTGAGACCACATGAGCGGCTCCCCAAATGGTGATAGACTGCAGATGCAGAAGATAGATCTGTTTGACAGCTTTGCTTGGCTATAGCGCAGAAGCAAGTTCTCTTTTTATTCATCTCTCCTGCTGTTATTCCAGTTGTTGTAGTCCTGTGTTCAAAAGTTAGATTACTATCAAAGAAACATACATCTAAGTAGATCCAGTTTTTCCATTTGGGAATGGCAGACATTCACTGTTGAATAAGAACCCCATACACCAGCTCACTTATATCTCTGGATTTGTCTTTATCTTTCCTGTTTACTCTGTAAGTGTCTTGTTATCCTCACTGACTATCTTGTCAGTGTTTGCTTAGCTGGATAACCTATTACCTGTGTTTATTCTGTATCTCATCTGTGCTGTTGCTCTTTTCTTTCTGAATGAGAACCGCTCTCAGTCAGCCTGTTGTTTCCACATAAGTTTTCAACTTAGTGATGTATCACTACTACTCAACTCACTACTAACACTGGGGTTTCCCGAGGACGTGCATGTGGTGTGTGAGCGTGTTTATGGGGGGAAGCTTTGCAGCTTTTAAAGTATTTGCGGAGACCAGGCAGAGTTGAGGTGAAAGCCAAGTCTAATACCATAAAACCAGAAAGCAACAAAGGAGCTGAGAGGGTGCTTAAGGCCTACAAGATAACCTTGCTTTATCTGTAGTCCATCCTGTCAAACAATGGTGTCAAAGAGCAACCTTCACATGTTCCCACACACACATTTGCATCGCATACACCAGACACATGCTGGGATCTCAGCCATCGATTCTGCCATCCTCTCTCACTCATTGTATGTCAGTAAGTTAATCGATCATCATGTTAATCAGTCAGTCAACGAATAAGTTAGTCTGTTAGCCATTTAATCACCCAGTCTGAAAGAGTTTAAGTCAGGATGTCATTCACCCTGCAGCAGACTCTGTGTCTCCCAGCTCAGTGTTATTTCAGAGGTTTAACGGCTGAAATTCTACACATCCTCATCCCTCAGAGGGACCGTGACACCAGAGATGCTTCCTTGTGTGGCCTCATCCTACCCCGTCCCAGAGCACCACAGTCCCAAGAGATGGAATTAACAGCACAAGTAGAGGAGGACTGTGTTCAGGTCAAAATGAAATGAGTTTAAAAAAAGACAAGATCAACTTCTCACCACTAACCTCATGAGCACAAAGCTCTAATAAGTTCTGTAATTATGCGCGCGTCAAAACAACAGACTGCATGTATGAAACAGATTGTTTATGCCATCTGACCTGACCTCAACCCCAGTGTTAATACTCAGGCTACTAGACGGGCCTGGCTTCTGTCTCTACAGAAGCTGTAGAGTGGAGATGGAGTCCAGGCCTGGAGCTGAGTCAATGTCAGACAGGTTTCGGTAATGAACACTTTCAATGCTGCTGGGTGACACACAGGGCAACTGTGTGTGGGGGGGGTTGTACTTGTACTTCAAGCTTGGGAAGGAATCAACGTCTTTCACAGAAGATGTAAAGGACAGTGGCAGACCTAAAGAGAAGAGACAACTGAAGTTTGCGAAGCTGAACCTGTGGCCAACTAAGTCAAGTCAATCAGTCAAAAACTGGCGCTTATGTCATGGCTTCATATTTTTAGGGAGCTTGGCTGGATTGTTTTATTTATATATCATGAAAGGTACTTAATCACAAACTACAGCTCTACCTTGTAAAACACGTTCTGTCTTATGTGGATAATGTGTAAGCATTCGTCCAATTTGGCAATCATATTGACCACCTTAATTTATCACACTGACGCTGGCTAATTAGCTCAAAATACAAAATACAAGCCAAAATACTAATGTCATTACAGTATTCAGTCATGAAACCAAGAGTTAAGGGATCAACAAAGTTACTACAGTGGAGAAGACTATGAATGTCCACACAAAACCACAAATACCAACCTTATGATGACACTACAGTATAAAACTATGTTGTGAGTCATTGTCTGTGAACCATCGATGACTGTATAAAATTGCATGCCAATATACGCAGTATGGTCCAGGTGACAATAAATGCATGTACCAAATTGAATGACCACCGAGTCAATAGATGTTGAGGTATTTCTGCCTGGACATTGCCTTCCCAAGGGTGAGATGTTCTAAGGAAAACTATCTTGGATGGATCATTTCTTTGATAAAAATGAATTTTCAAGATACATGTGTATTGTTTTAAATACTGGAAATCACATGAGGACCATCAACCAAGCAAAATTTTGGCAACAGAAAGAGGAAACTGAAAGCAGCTACAGTTTATCTGATGTGGACCCAATCCACATATGAGGTGCATGTGAATGCCAGGTGTAAAGGGGCCTTCCTGCCTTGCGACCAAACAGTCAGCACGCAATCACATGTTCACAAAGCCTGCATGAGTGGTATAATGAGTCAAGACAGGACGTGGTTGTGGTTATAATCCCAGGTTGACTTCAACTAAACCTCCGCTTTATTGAAGTTTGCATTATGCCTTTGACTTGCAAAGCCTTTTGTATAGTATATAGGCTCAAAAAAGATCATTCTTGACTGTGTCTGTTCCTTTAATGTCTAACCTCATGACAGCCAAAACATCAAAACAGAGACAGTTAGCATCTTATCATGGATTTAGGAGGAAGTGGAAAATAGTTCTGGCTTGATGTTATGCATTTCTACAATAGCTGCTGATGATGGTAGAGACATAATCACGTCAAGTACAGCTGCATTTGTGTAACATAGAGAGTGAGCGTCTGCGGACTGAAGTGACATTTTATCAAACAAACAAAACAGATGGATGTTAAATTTGAAAGCAAAAAAATGCAGTGAAGAGGGCCAACGATGTAATGATATCAGAGACCCCCTGCAAAGAGGTTTCAGAGGAGACGATTCGGCCAAAATGACTAAAGGATTGTGTGACTCAGCCTCGAGATATTTCTGCAGGCGCAGTCCAATAACTAATAATTGAGTTGGACTTTTTTTTCATTGGATGACATGCACTGCAATTTATTGTTCCAGACATGTGTTTTGTGAAGAAGAGTGAGGCAGAGGAATTTCTTTTCGTGCTTCACCAATTAATTTTTCTTCCAAGTTCAACAGTATCTACATTATTCAAGTATGTCTTAAGATCAGGTGCCTCATGTTCATACTGACCATTAGACATTCATCCCCTTCATAATGTACATCCAGTAAAATATAAGTGATGTGGGCCGAAATCCACGGTCCTTCGTGTGTGTAAAAATCAATTAAAAAGTTTATCTGAAGCTAATACGAAGCTTCAAACATTCAGACAAATCAAGTACGTCGTACAATTTTGCGGTGCTTTTATTGCCAAGGTCCCTCTTTTTGTTACTATACTTCCACCACAGCTCAACAACACTGTCTGAAGAAACACTAAGAGGTTATTCACTTGATATGACGAACTCGGACTGCTGAAGCCTCATCAGCTTCAGATCAACATTTTGACCTCCGTCACTTACACTGAAAGCACATTCGAAGGGGATCTTTTAATAGCCACTATGAACAGGAAGAATAATTACAGCGAGGAAAACCTCTTTTTGAGTATTGTTTTTTTTAGACAGACAAACAATTGTGAACCCTATCCTTTAAACATTTTGTTTGCATAGTGAAGTGGCAATTTAAAAAAAAACAAAAATCAAACCTAAATGAAACTAAGAATCAAAGAGCCATTGACACACCACAAGCATGTGGTGGACACAGGCAAAAGAAGTCCACTGTCCGTGCCAAGTTTCTGTGTTTCTTGTGGTTCATTTGTCAAAAAACAAGCAAGCAAACAAAAGAACAAAGAAATAACTTTTCTTTTTGCATGCCTTTCTTGTTCTGGTTAAAACAAACAAACAAACAAACAAACAAACAAGCAGCAAAAGTAGCAGAAAGTATGGAAACAATAAAAATAGTCATGTCCATGACATTTATCATCACTCTATCAGAGCTCACATACTGTAGCGTAACGTTATGAGTGTTATCTGCTGCCGTAATGAGCCTTGAAAGGTATTTAAACTAGAGCGACATGACAATCAAGAGAAAGGATGGTTTCTAGTTCAGTGAAGCCCATCGGTCTTGTCAGAACTGGACCCCACAGCTGAGAGTGTTTAGAGAAGGAGCTTCAGAGTAGCGCAGAAAATTAACTTTCATCATCATAAACCTGCTGTAGCTACCAGCTACAGACAATTTATACAGACTCATGCATAAACACGCAAGCTCACACACACTCACATCACTCAGAATCTGGGTACGAACCACGTATATTTGGCTTGGCACGGTTGAAATCTGACCTCGAGCGATGACAAGAACAAGAACACGAAATGGGCAGAACAATAGAGATGTAGAAATTGAGCTGATTCACCCTCATCGCTGTGAAAAAACCACAGCGGAGGGGGAGGAGACCTGTGGCCGGCTTTGTTTGGATGGTGAGAGCAGCGAGGGTTAACTACTTCTGCACAACACCGCAAACCCCCCGTCTGAAACGGAGACATTACATTTCGATTTTCAGGCATTTTAGTAAACACTGTCAAGCCACAGCAAAACAAAGTCAGTGACGAAGATGACGGGGAGAAGATCAGCGCCATCATTCAAGCATCCCAATGCGGTGAATGGAGTCTTAATCACATCGGCATGACAACGCTTCAAGATAATTGAAGTACTGCAGAATAATGTAATGTGGGATTCGGATCAAAGTAAAGATCCTGAAATATATGTTTCTAAAACATCAGTTGATCCATTTCGTGAGTGTTCCCACTTTGTCGAGAAAGCACTTTTGCTAACTGCAACCACAAATTCAAGCATCACCAAGTACCGTAATTTTCTTTCACTGTTTTGATAGCAACTAAGCCCACTTTCTTTGGGAAAGGTGTGAATTTTTCCAAATAGTTAACATGTCACCCTCAATCTAAACTGTAAATATAACTTATTCCCAGATTATTTGAATAGGAGAGAGACGTGCCAGGTGAAGAAATAAGAGACGAGAAGCAGAAATGATTGCACAGTCTGGACACAGCAGAGCTCTGGGTAATGGTCAGACTGTTAGACTGATCGGGTCTGGGTCAAATACAGTTTAATAAATGAAGTCATGGATTCTTTATTCTTGGATATGACGTTTCTAATGCTTTGGTTCATGTTTTTCTGAATATGGACCATTAAACACACATACAACCGGGACCAAACACATTATACAAACTATACATTGGTTATTCCTCATCCTTAAAAACTTTTTACTTGTAACTTTATGAGTGAAAACATTCTGTGACTGGAAATATGTCTTCAAACAAGTGCGTAAGCTAGGCAGCCAAACGGGGTTACAGTATGCTAGTAAAAACATAACTATCTGATCTTACATTTGTCTTTGTCATAGGATTAATACTGAGACAAACTATTTCTACACTGCAATGCAAGAACAATGTTGTTTCTTTATTCAGCTACAATGATCATTAGCTAGTGATGACGCTCATGTAGCTTTAGCCTCAGTCTTTTAGCACGATGATATGTATGCAGCTAGCCACCAAATGTATACTTAAGACCTCGTTTATAAAGATTCTTGTAGAAAAGCTGGAAACATTAAAATGTCAGCCAGAGACAACATCGACCAACTCATGGCGCTAACGTTCGCTTAAATATCTAGCTTGCTACAGGTATCATCTGCCAGCAAATTTCAGCAGTCAAAAATCGATGGTCACTGGGTAGAAATTTTAAATCGAGTTGATCGAGAGTTGAGAATTAAATCTGGTCGTTGTAAAGTGAACGTGTGCTCTGTGAGAATGAAAAGCTCAGTGAACGTTTCTGAGTAAAAGTTCTCTGGAACATTTAAGAAAAAAGCGTATTTCACTCCGTTATAAACCTGCCTCGTGAAACAGACCACAGACCTACAATAAGGAGTAAATATCCATTAAAAAGTATAACTTAAACCCATTAATTGTATATAAATATGGGCGATGTAACTCCACTTCGTACTGCTATGCAAAATAAAGCCAAAATATATCTGCCATTGTACTTGTATGGCGTCATTTGGAGCCAGAGTCTACGCATTATAAAAGCAAATCAGAAATATGAGCACTTAAACAAACAACCACAAAAGAACTACCTAAAATGACGAACCATTATGGGAAAAATGTATGTGACGTACACCTTAATTTATTAATTTGGCCCATATCCCATCTGCTAACATGGAGGGGGCCGAACGCATGACCTATACTGCAGCAAGCCACCAGAGGGCGATCACGATAGTTTGGCTTCACTTTATATACAGTCAATACTTAAACCTTGTCTGTCTAAACAGATGGAAATATGTGATAGCCGCGTCATCAGCCCTGCCTAATACACTGCTCTCAGTAAAACTGAACTGAAAATATTCATGTAATATTCATGCAATAGATCAAGCTGGTCATCTCTGAGTTATCTGCAGAATCAGTTTGGTCCAGGTTTGTGCTGCGTTCAGAAACATGGCAAGGAAAATACGACCTCATCTAATCTGCCTGTGTGTGCTCAGCGCCACACATCTCTTGTAGAGAATAATTAAACAAGACACAGAGCCTGTTGCAGTCTAACCTTGACAGTAAACAGGTCAGGTGGTCTGGCCTCACACCAGACCTGGTGCCTCATTTATTACAGGATCTTCTTACACCAACAACCAAACCAAAGCAAAAGTTCAGAAGAAAGTCAACATGAGTGATTTACATAGATTTTTTTTTTCCACTCCGAACGCTGCTCTATCCACTTAGATTTTTAGTTTGATAGTAAAAACCAAATTTGGTGTCACTGTTTATGTCCTCACTATGAGGAGTTACAGTAGCCATTCCTGTCTTCCTCTGAATGGATAGAGAGCAATAAAAATAACTAATCATATCCTCTCCTGTCAGACTACTTCTACTTTTTAGGTTATAATGCTGGGCCTAACTCCCTGAGGAGGATGCCTTCCCTAAATGTTTTGGAGCTCTGGACCCAAACTGAGAAAGTTCATGTTCTCTTTTATTGTCACAGAGCCAGTTTGGTGGAATTCGCTGCAGTGCAGATGGGAACTGCAGTATGAGCAAAGTAACAACATTATTGACATTATTCTCCATTTACAAAAAAAAAAAAATGCTTTCACACTGCAAAATGAAATTAGAATATTGATGGATGGCTAAATCTGGTTTTGACCATGTTAGACAATGCTTTTGTTATCAAAGGGACCCTTGAACATGAGCAAGATAAGTGGTGTTGCTATTAGTAAGAGTATTGCTGCTGTTGGCTGACAAATGACGACACTTAATGACATTCATCATTCAGTCTCTGAATGATGATCTTCAGGAAATTATCATTTCTCCTCCCCTACGTGTATATATTGTGTTTCCTGTATAGGGGATATACTGTGTGGAGCTGTGGAAATGAAGTGTCAGGGTGGTTTAGTGGTTACAGAAACCGTTCCATAACTCTCGAGAAGTCTCGGGTTCAATCTTCCCTGCGGCCACTTGTTCTGTCAAAGTGTCCTTGAGCAAATTGCTGCACTGGAAAAGAAGTTCAATAACAAAACAGAAGTGTATAATGTAACGCTCAGTGGCTCTGGCTTCATTACACCAATGAAGACCTGGTGGAAACCTCAGCTATGAACCTTCAGACAGGAGTCTTACCTGAAGCAAGTGCTGTTCTTCCCTCCAGCTCTGATACAGGAGTACTCCACTGTCAATATTTTATCATCTGGACACTCCATCCTGAGACAAAGAGACACAAAACTGGTGAAAACAGCAGTGATATGCGACATACAGTTTTAACACCGTAAACATTTCTGATATTAAAGAACTCTAAGCAGGACATAAACTTGTTAGTGCTCTCTCGTGGACAAACTGTGTAACAGACAAACAGTTTGTATACTACCTCAGGCACATCTTTAGTGTTCTATACTGTAGACATATAGGCCGATATTAATATCTGATAAACTATGATTCAGATGTGGCTAATTTATTGGTTTAGCTCTAAAATCATACAGCAAGAAATGCGTTAAACAACACAGAGGGCGAATTTCAAAGACAATCTAAAGTAAGAAATATTAAAGCAACTAGTCTGATTGTATTTCAGACAGGGAATATTATTAATAATAATAATATTACTTTATATTAATATTACTAATATTATAATAGGCATGGACACAGCTTGTGTTTATGTAGCTAGGAGGATCAATCGGTCACAGCACTAGATGTTGTCATTTATTGTAACATAATCTGATGACTTTACACTAAACTTTGAAAACATAAATATAAAGTAGTTCCTTGCGATTTGAGGCAAGGTGGTAAAATAATCTGAGGTTTAACCTGCGTCTCTTCCTCAGAATAGTGTGTGTATTCGCTCACATCCTCTCCTCACCTCCTGACCTGTTCTTTTAACAGCATCTCTCAGTACATCTGAGCACAAGTAACATTTGGCTCCCGCAACTATTCCAACCATTTGGAGTTTCCCTTTGCTTTATTTTTTTTATTTTTTTGCATTTCCCTGATAATCACATCAGATTAGACGCGCTTCACTGGTTCATGACAGCCTCTCATGGTGCGTATAACGACAATAAAGCCCAGTCTAAACTTTATTATTGGTTTTACCAGTGTGTGCTAATCTGACAGTGATTTAGGCTACTTATTTTTTTCTGTTTAAATTCGCTGCTGAAACATACGTGATAATGGCTGATAATATCAGTATAGTAGAGTTTTCTGACAGGAATATTTAAAAAAAAACCACCAGATCATAAGAACACTGGGATTCAAACGTGTTGGTTTGAAGAACTAAAACGTACTAATGTATGTTGTTAAAGCTCTTTAATCCCTGATTAAACGTATTATGGATGATGTTCATAGAGCTTCATCAAAACACTGCTGCTCATTCAGAAAAAAAAATAAAAAATTCAAAACATTTAGGCTCAACAAATCAAATTCCTTGAGACCTACCTAGAGGTGTCCACTCCAAGCGTCGTCCTTATAGAGCTGGCACCGGATTCCCAAAGGAAAACAACACAGATAGCGCCAAATGGTAAAAGAGTGGCACCATAAAGTTGACCCATGTCACCTTTTGCACTCCGGGACAGATGATCTGTTCAAGGAAAGCGCCTTAAAGTCAGCAAAACGCCAATGTTTTCCTCTGTCAGTGACCCGCGCTCGCACTGGTATCAAAATATCAGAAATCCTTATCAAGTATCCCGCAGTGAGTGTCGCACATGGAGCCTCTGGGATAATAACTGCTGCGCGGCGCGGCGCGTCCGGAGCACCGTCCTAACTTTTTACGCACTGAAGCAGAGACCCCTCAGAGAGCTAGTGAAGGGTTTACAGCCCAATGTGTGCTCTCACTAATCCCTCAGGATTTACATTCCTGCCTTTAAGGAAGAGATTTAAAGCAACTGAGGATACAGCCCCACTGCGCATTTATAGTGATGACGTATAATAAGAATAAATAACAATAGATGGCGCCCTAAATCTCAAATTTCTCCGCGTTTACTGCTGATATATTGAAAGTCAACAATGTGAATGTGAGTTTTTTTTTCTCATTCAAGAAAACGTCTCACAGATTAAAAATCTCTTTTACAAGAATGTCCTGGCCAATAAAGCAGCATCACAATGAACAGGCTGCAGACATGAAAAACACCCAACAATTTAAAAATATAAAAATAAAGAATGAATTACAGAATAATAATATATCAAAAATATTTTGTCTTATCGTTTTTTTTTGTTGTTTTTTTTTTTTTTTTTTTTTTTACTAATTGTTGAATGTGAAGTTTAAAAAATAAAGTTTCCTAGATGTTTGTATTGAGATACAGACTCAAGCCCTGAAAAATGGTGTTAGATTGAATGTTCAGTGGCTTTGATTTTGCATTTGAAACTTTTTGACTTTTTGTTTTGTCAGCATTTAAAAACAATGTCTTCACACAAGGTAAGCTGTACAGTATTAAAAGCAAGCTGAAGCTGACAAAGAGTGGGTTTGGTGTAGAGACAGAGCAGTATATGACAATATCGAAACTGTTGATATACAGTATATAATGAATAGGAATGGTCCCAGGACTGATCCCTGGGGCACACCTTTGGATACAATAAGGAAGCTTGAAGTGACATATTAAGATCTGCCTGAATTTTCAAACCAACTGACAATGTGCTCTGACAGTCCTGCTACTTTAATATTGCATGATTTACAGTATCAAAATCATAAGATAAGTCAAGGAAAAGGGCTGCGAAGTAAAGCTTGTTGTCTAAAAACTACTTAGAAAGCTATTGTAGTTGTGCTCTGTTTTTTTTTCTAAAATCTGATTGGAAATCAAGTCAGATATTGTTGATAAGTAAGAACTCTTTCAGGTGTTAACATACAAGATATTCCAGATCCTTAAGTCAATTACTTTATTTATCCCACAACGGGGAAATTCACTTATTACAAGCAGCGAAAGAACCAGGGCAGACAATTTGGATACAACCAACACAGCAGGTTGTCTGGCTCTCTGGCAAAGGACCCAACATTTGGTCTCAAACCATTGATTGCAGCAATTTGTTTAATGAGTTATTGGACACATTGAAATTCAGTGGATTGGTTTGGTCTTTGTTAGGACCAATAGCAGCTGAATAAACTCTGTCCCAAATGTGTCCAAAATCTGAGGACAACTAGAGTCATTTCTTCTCTGGTCTTCATAAATTAGAAATGAACGGGTTGTTGCCATGACAATAAAAAGATTGGATACAGTGCCATTCAAAGGTTTGAGCGCACCCACTCATTCAAGAGTTTAAAAAAAAAAAAATACTGAAGACATCAAATATGAAACTAAAACTAGACAAAACTATGAAATCACACACATGGAATTATGTAGTAATCAAAAAAAATGTTAAACAACCCAAAATATGTTTCATATTCCTTAAAATAGGCACGGTTTGCCTTGATGACAGCTTTGTAATCTTTTGGCAATATCTAAACCATCTTAATGAGTTTGTCACACTGGGATGCTTTTTTAGCAGTGTTGAAGGAGTTCCCACATATTCCTTCACAGTGTGGTCCAAGTCATCCTAAACCATCCCAGTTGGGTGATTGTGGAGGCTTCTTCACAATCTGCTTCTTTGTCAAATACTTCTTACATAGCCTGCAAGTGTGTTTTGAATCATTGTCCCCTTGAAAAACAAATGACAAGTGTCAACCAGATGCAGAATGTTGTGGTAGCCATGCTGGTTCAATGTGCCTTGAGTTCTGAATAAATCGTCAGTGTCACAAGCAAAGCGCTATCACACCACCTTGTCCACGCTTCATGGTGGGAACCACACATGCAGATACCATATGTTCACCTTCCCCGCGTCTTACAACAAAACAAACATCTCAAATTTGGAGTCATCAGACAAAAGTGCAGATTTCCGCTCCTATGTCCATCCCTTGTGTTTCTTGGCCCAAGGAATTCTCTTCTCTCATTGGTCTCCTTCAGTAGTGGTTTCTTTTACTCTAATGAAGTTATCCTCTGCAGCAGAGGTAACTCTTGGTCTTCCTTTCCTTGGGCGTTCCTCATGAGAGCCAGAGGTCTTGAATTTTTCATATCTTAGAATAATGATGGAGTATAATACTGATGGTCTCAAACGCATTAAGGCCCACCTGTTCATTGAAAAGCATTGCAGCTGAGGATCTCATGAAGCTGATTAAGATATAGACAATAGTGTGCAAAGCTGTCATCAAGACGAACAGTCCTTACATTAAGGAATCTAAAATACATTTGCAAATATTTTACATATTATTCTACCACGTAGAAAATAGTAAAGAGAAAAACACTTGAATGAGTAGGTGTGTCTTACACCCTGACTGGTGAGTTACTGGTATAAATCTGAGTAAATTAAGAATAAGGGGATAAAAAGAAAATAGCCTCCATGTCAGTTTTCTATGAATGATAATTATCTGCTCATTATTGGTGTGTTTTTGTAATCATACTTGCAATCACAGTCTGATTACTTGAGCTTCACATTTGCAATTAGCTTTAAGGGTTGAACTGCCCATATTGCTATCTTAACCGTGCACACAGCATTTGTGTTTTGACATTATTATGAAGAATTGCATATTAACATCTATAAACAAGAACTGGTAACTATACATTTTAATTTTCCTTTATTAGTACTGACATGAATATCCCTCATTTCTTTCAGCGGCTTTTTTGGTATGACTGCGAAATGAAAATATCTGCGCTGGCCAGCTGAGAAGATACTCTTTACTTCTCCTGTTGACATTTGGTTAATATGAAATAATATTAATACAAATTAGAGAGTACTGTAGATGAGTAATTGAATGAAATCAGAGCCAAATTCTTTCAGAACCTGATAAGTGGGAGAAAAAACTATCCTGTTGCAATCCTGTAATACATTTTAGTAGGATATTACACTTTGCTATGAAGCTGTATGTCTATTAAGTAATGTATAATGTACTAATGATGTCATGAAAGCTTAAAAAAAAATTGCATAGTATGCACCATAATTTGACACTGAATATCACAACAAATTGTTACACTTTTTAGTTTTTTGCTCCCTGAACATTATAGTAATATGGTGATTTTGCACATTACATGCATTTCTGTGGGCAGTTTCTAAGTAGTTTTTGACTGAAATAATGGGTTCAGTTGTTTACGGAGCAGGTCTGACCAATAGTCACCTCAGTGGAGAGCGCGGCACAGTGGTCAGTGAATGGTCAGGCCATTTTTAAGTAACACTGTACTCAGTGGTCGCCTTCGCCGTTTATTCCCCCCGGTGCATGGGGTTCCTGGCCACCGTTCAATATAAACAGCTGGTTTTATTCACTACAAATGAATCATGCCAGGAGTACACATGCACTCACTTACACACGTCCTGTATACATGCATGCACATAGTAACTTGGTCTAGCACGTCAAATTAAAGTGCACCGTCTCCTTTGGTTCCCTGCAGAATCAAATAAATTCATAAAATATATAAAGCAACATTATTAAAGAACCGCAGCAAAAGGCAGCTGTTGAAATGTCAGTCCCTGCTTCGTTATTACGACCACACAGGCCTTTGCTTTCTCTTGTTCCCACGAAGGAGCGTCTCCTCTTTCGGTTTACTTTGGTTGTGGTTTTTATTTGGTGTACGTCTATCTGCATAGCTGCCTAAGCAGTCTGGAAGAAATGTGTTTTTCATTGAGGGCTGGGGGCACATTCTGCAACGTAACCAACTTTCTTGTCATTCAAGGGATAAAACTGCCCAATTGAGAAACGCATTAAAAGCAAGACATTTATGCATAACTTCCCAAAGGAGTTAGAGGATTTTGAATTTGTGGCATAAACTTGACATGTCTACGTTGGTCAACGCTTTAACCATCATGAATACAGTTCTTACATGCACCATTAAGTCCTCAGCATAACTTAATATGCGCACATCAATAAGCTAATTACTGGTACTCATCAGCTAACATGCTTTAAATAAATCAAATCCTATAATTATCTGGTATACATGTATATTTATGACAGGCACCATTTAAAATAAGAAAAACTGATCTGATCTTAATTCATTTGCCTTTTTTGTGTTGCTGCTTTTTTTTTAGTTTTCCCTGCATTAGCTCCTTATTGATATTATCTGTGTTGGGTGTTTATAGGATATTAACATCTCAAGAGGCCTTGTCTCCAAGTCTCCACTTTCAGATAAGTTTGTGCAAACCAACCGAATATATGAAATAATGAGACTCCTAGTCGTCAAAAAGAATTTGCAACTTCCTCATATGAGAATGTTGTCGCTGCGTCTGTGTGGAGCGACATCTCTTTTTCTGCTTTTGACCTTTCTCAACCCAAACAAGTCCAAGAGCTCCTCCATCTGACCCATCCAAGCGTGTCAGTGGATGACATACTGACATCGTGCAAGTTTAGATCATCTCCAAAACACTCTTTTTTTTCTGTAATCCATGTAAGATGGTATGTTTATATTCAAACATTATACAAGAGAGAGAGAAAAAAGCTGCTTATCAGAACTGAAATAATAATCTTTTAAATCTTATACACCGGTTATGAAATAACATTTCTAGTTCCTTAAATACTTTCTGTGCTTGGAACACAACTAGATCTCCGTGACCTCTCTGGATGTCGTACATCAGGCTCTTCATGTGTCTGTATGATTTATCCATAGTTGCACTCTTCCACCACGATCAGCAACAGTCCCATTGAGCTCTATCAATAAATTACTGACAAGGAGATGCATGAAGCAACCGGGCATTAGTTTCCATGTCTTCCAGTTAGATTTATTGCTGGAGTTCTGTTTATATTGTAATTATGTTGCTTGGAAACTTTAGGAGTGTTGAATGCCTCTCTTATCAAGTAAACACATGACTGTTCAACCCAAAAACACAGAAGCGATCCAACGGTGTCAGAATTGACCATGTGGAAGGAAAACCTCTTATGTAATACAACTGACATTGCACAACTCAAATGTTTTGGTGTTGGTTTATGTTTAGCAGAGACCAAAGTAAATACATGGACATTTGGCTGACCTTTGGACAAATGCTTTGACTTGATTTGTAGCTTCTTTCTTTTATCATTTCTGGCAATTTGTTAGTTTTATTACACCAGTGAAACAGGCAGTAATGAATTCAGAACGTGCCCTACAGCAAGCACAGACTACTCAGTCTTAACTTCTCTTTATCAGGTTGTTATATTTCAGCAGGAGTTGAGGTTAAGGTACATGTAGTACATGTCTTATTCCAGTGGTCTCACACTAACAGACTATGGCTTTTGTCCGACTGGGACAAGGTAAAGACTTGTAAAAACAAAGCAAACTGTCACCTCTAGATTCATAAAAGCTCTGGAGATGTGGCAAATTGTCCTCCCACCTTCCAACTGCAGTGCAAAATCTGACTTTCAATTTGGGAATCAGGCCTTTTTTGAAAAAAGGATGGTTTTAATACTTATTTGCTGTGATTGATAAAAGGTGAAAAAAAAATCATTTACACAACCTCGATATCACAGTGTCCGATTTGTCTTGTAGTATATTAAACATTTAGAATAATAAAAACCTCTCTCCTATCTCAATACACAACGTTCAAGCACCGTGATGCACATGTGGGGTTAAACAACAAACCAGAGTGATTGAATGCTGATGGGGGAAACCAAGCTGTTTTTGTACTTTGAAATGCAGTGAGCAGAAAATGTTCAATATCCCAAGAAGCAAAACTCTGTTAGATTAGATTACCAGTGATCTGGGCACAACTCCATAATTTAATAAAAATCACGTATAATTGTGCATGATTTTTGGACTCAGCATCTGAAGAAGTGTGTGTGTGTGTGTGTGTGTGTGTGTGTGTATGTGTGTGTGTGTGTGTGTAAGTGACACTAATGATTAGTGCAAACATTTGTCAGGCCCGATATGATTTGGTGATCAGTTTCAGCCTGTAATTAATTGACAGCTGAACAAGAGGGCAGACTTTTAACTTTGGAAAATGCATTCATGAAGGCAGAAAATAAAATAATAAATGAATTAATTCATCACAAACAGCTGTTCCAAAACTCTTTTACTTGATCCTCTGTGGCAGATACATAATGCATATTAAATCCTGTATTGAAACCGTTTCCTACAAGTTCCTGTATACAATCGTATTTCACATCTGGCATCGGTTTACTTGTGTGAGGAAGACTTTGCTTCTACCATGCTGCATTGATCACTAACGATGAAGTAACTAAAAATGCCGATATACAAGCTTTCATATCACCGTAGAAGTGTTTTCTCTAACCCCCGCTGTATTCAATGTGTAATAACAAATTCTAGCCTTAACAGTTTATGAAATTGATATTTACAGTGTAAATATGTCACCTAACAATGAGACAAATTCACCCTTGTGCTGACCTCTATACAATCATCTTGCCTCTAAGAATATATTGTTGTAATCAAACGCTGGTTTCTTACCCCTGCTGTACCTGCACAGGCTCCCATGATTTATAGTTTGTAGGAGGCTTTGAAAGGGACACTTTCTTTTTGCAGTCACAGGTGCACCCAGCAGTCAACAGCTGAATACACACACAAGCTAGTCTGGCTTTGACATGACTCGGACCTCAGCACATGTTGAACCGTGGTGCACCGCGGCCATGTGTAGAAGCTTTGTCAACAGTGATGGATTTGGCACAGCTCATCGGATGATGATGATGATGTGATTAAGTAGCCTAGATAAGGAAAGTATAACTCTGGGGACAAAATTAGAAAAGAACTATTAGTTTCAATGCTTGAGCATTTGTGTTATAACAGGTGAGATGCTCTTAGATGCTGCGCTGCAACGTTGTGGTGAGCAACACTGATGCAATGTTTGTACTGAGTCATATTCTATTGAATATTCGCTGTTCTTAACATCTGTTCTCTGGAAGATCTTTTTCCTCAGAAGAATCTGCTGTAGCGGATGTGATCAGCTGCAATAACAGCAGTTTCTTTGGAATAAATAAAAGAGGTTAAATAAGTTTATTGGGCCCATCAGACTCTCTACAGCTCAATAATTATCATCATGTTTTATCTTGTTTGTTTAATCCGTGCAAAAACTGAAGGGCACTAAAGGATAAACACTCAGATTTACTGGAAGAAACACAATTGAAGGTTACCAAATAACTTGTAGTTGTAGATAAAAGATTACTGGGGTGAACCACCTGCAGTACACGTTTCATAAGCACAAATATTCCCTGATGATAAAACATACAGTATTATTACTTTTGAAATTGGACGGGAATTTATCTTTTACTTTCTATAATAATCACTGTCCCTGTTGTGAGTCTGACTGGTTGTGAGGTACTTATTTGTCTGGCTTAGTGGAAGTATACTGAGTATACTTTGATATACTGTGTAAACTGCCCCAACCCTCAACTACACAATATAAGAATGCCGGTGATCAGTCAGGCCAGAGGAGAATCCTGCTGCAGTAGCAGCGTGGGTCAGCCAGGCGGAGAGAGCTCACTCTGTGTGTGTGTGTGTGTGTTCAGTGATTGGTTTAATGGGGTAGAAATTGTGGTTATGTCTGGAATGCCTTCTTCATGCGGCCATGACCTCCTCGGATGGGAGGGATTACAGTGTGGGAGAAAAGGGACCCTCTTTCTTCACACACACTGGGCAGATCCTGCGGTCTGACCTGCTGATCAGCAACATCACAGGACCACAAAGTCTGGGACTCTTAGGTGCTGCCCTCGACAATATTTCTGCACATGCATGCTTGCTAGGTTTATAAGACCTCCCGACTGACTGAACCCCCAATAGAAATACTACAAGATGAGGGAGGAAAGAAAAACACTAGAGTTGACTTTGTATCAGGCTCTCCATAATGTAAGGCTCCTTTATAGGACAGGTAAAGCACTTGACCCTGTAGAAATACAGGAAATTCTACAACCTACTGTAACATAGTGTACGACTGTATTGAATTTCTAGCATGCATAGTCATGGTAGGAATCAGAGCTGTAGGCCAGGCAGTGATCTACCCCTTTTAGGTAAATGGGACCACATGGATAAAAAGTCAGATATATGAAGTGTGCATAGCGAGGACTCTATTCCCCCAGCTAACTATAAATTTACACCCTGCCAGCATAAAGTGGGGGAAAAGAACAGGGTAATAAGTGTAAATCTCCTCAACGAAACGAGGGAATTGCTCTGAAAAGATAATGTGAAACCCTCATGAATCAGGCAGCACCATACCTAGCACAGCTGTGTGGCCCGGGACGGGCATTCCCACACGCAGGAAGTCACACTGAGGTGGTGGTAGAACACACACAATGGTAGAGACAGGATTATTCATCATCCTATTCACAATCACGGGAAATATTTCATGTTTTAAGTGACTGTGGAGGTGACGTTGCCCCCAGAGGGAACAGAAGCGGGACAACTAATGGGGCAGGAGGCCAATTTTTCTCCCACTAATGGAATAGTGAGCTGAAACCAGGGTCTGCTTACTATCCGTACAGCACCAGGCTTCTCCAGTTAATCGCCGAGCTTTAATTAAATGGAGTTGTTCTTAGAAAACCGAAAGCAAATCAGATCCACCAGACGAATAACAATGGCAGGCCATTCTAATTACAGCAATAAATCTTATTCCCTCTATGTGAGGTCTTGCTACTGCACAATCTTTGTTAGTTATCTGCACAGTATGTGTGTTTTAATGTTAAGAGAGAAAGGCAACGTGCTCTTACTGCATCAGTTATGGACAGCACGCGTTGTTTGTACCCAGGTATTTAGTATTAAGTCAGAGGTATTTGTATTACTCATAATCACAGTCAGATTTTCACAGGTGGCAAATAAGACAAACAGAGAACACATTACCTTGTCAGACCTTCAGTGAGAATGGATTAAAAGACCACAAGAGGACGTTGATGCCAACATGATGCTTGGTCACGATGTGAAATGAAAAGAAACAAAAAGATGCACCCATATACACTCAGTACTCAGCGTTCCTGCCACTGTCCTCGGCCTGCTAGTTCATGTTTCCTGCATTTGCCTTATTTGGATTATCTTTGCTTACTTCCTGTCGCCAAACTCTGCTGCCGACATTAGTGGTTGATAGATGGATATAAACTGATACAAGTGGAGATACAACGTCACCCTACACAGTTTTTCAGCATTATAACAATGTCACACTATTTCTGTCTTGTAATATTCACATTTACAGCATTTTAAGCATTTGAACAACAGCCTGCGCCGTTGTTGACGCACATGTGCACACAAGATGAAGAAGCGGGACACAAATACTGAAATCCCTTTTAGCAGAAACCTGAAGTCTATCAACTGTAGTTTAACCTCAGGAGGCCTGTATCACAACATGTAAAAGTTATTATTGGCCTACCTACACACAAAGTCGAACATGCTTCTCTAATCACAACGTGGTGGCTGTTTTAAATGGGGATTTACAATCCACATTAAAATCAACTCAGGGTTCCTGGTTACCACAAGACTAAGCATGGCAACCGCTTTCTTGTTTATAAAGCAACACCAGCTCTGTTTATGGGGAGTTATCTGTACAACCGGATCATGTCTTTGGCCAATCAAATCGTTTGGTTGAAACTACCTGTTGTTTTACAATTTCCTTTGACTCGCCTTACGAACAGAATACATGGCGAAACATACAAGACAGACCTGTAGTGTTCCCAGGGGTCACTGACCCAAATAAAAAACAAAAACGTCCCATAATTTCTCTTTATGAGGACAACGAGGCACTTGTCCCTCCAGACTTACAGGTCAACACTCGGAGACCTGACAGAGGCACTGAGGGCCCAACTTAGATATGTGAGATGCAATATAAACAAATACCGAACAAATTGGACTTCAGGCAACAAATAAATTCTGCAGTCTTTAACAAGGCGGCCTTTATTCCACAGAGCAGGCCATTCTGTGGAAATTGTGGGAAGAAGTGATTTTAAAACTGTAAAGGTACCAGTAAGCAGGAGCAGATGGGGGACACTAGGCAAACCCATTGTGGTAAAGCCCTCAATTTGCTCCGTGTTAATGTTTAGTTTTATTATTCGGCTGTCTTTACTGCTCCTTGTAAGCGTTAAGCTTGAGTGGACCGTCGTCACAGAATGCCCAAGTACCAAAGAAGTTGAGTCGTTAGCGGAAAATGATTTATACAAGCAGGGATGAATTAAAAGCATGTGATAAAGAGCGAAGATCAGTTGTTGAAAGCCGTCAGCGGAGACAGACATCATGTAATTGTCTGTCTAGCTCAAACCCTTTTGAAGTGAGAAAGACAAGAAAAGAAAAAAAACCCCACAAATACTCCTTTTACACTGTAGGACATCATCAAAGTGTGATCTTCTTCTTGGAATGAGTTTTTCCATTTTGAAGTTTACCCTTTTTGTTAAGACTCGTTTGCTTCTGCTGACAACAGCGCAAACAGCAGACGAGCCATATATATATATATATATATAATATGTCACATATTTATGATATCATATTCACTATTTGAATGAGTGTATGTCATGTTTTCTGATCAGTTTTTCATCCCGGTAGAAGGGTGTCTGTGCACTCAGATGTGTGTAATGATGTCTAGGACAGTGCCAACTTTAGAACAAAATGTTACATAAGTAAAATATTATCCTATATAAAAAAGGTCAAAAATACTTTATTGTATTGAAAATAACAATCATAAAATAATAATCTTTGTACTTATGTCATGCTTATTTGCCATAGATACTGAACTGTTGCTATAATTTCTTAGGTATGCCCTATATCGCTACCTGCGGTGCCTTCACGCTGGTGAAATTTGGAAGGAAGTAGAAGATGTCATTAACTTTACATCACAGGGATTCACCAGCAGCGCAGGTATCTTCTTACTGCCAGATAACCAGATACATGACCTTCTTCTGTAATTATTAAGCTGTTTCTGGTTTGTCATTTTAATTGGAAACAAACCATCTCGTCTTACAAGAGCTTTCTTTGGGTTGAGGAGAAGAAGAAGAGAAAGTGTTTTGCCCAATTCTGTCAAACCTAGTTAGCTTTCACACATGAAGACTAATGTGTGAAGTTAATTATGTAAACATCACAGGAAGGGCTGTTTTTAAGAATTTAGCACCTTTTATGAGAAGCAGACAGTCTAATGTTTTGGTGTGTGTGTGTGTGTGCATGTGTGTTTGTTTTATGCACAGGCACATCTGTGGGGTCAGTTTCCATCGTCCAGCCTGACGTCCACCTCTCACTATGATACAGAGCAAAGACAGAAAAGGTATTAATAGGATCAGAGACAGGATATTTCAGGTCCACTGGGACATAGTTATGACGATACACGCTAACTGCCTGGTTTAACCACAACAATACAAATTCTGCTTTTATCTTTGGTTCCTTGCCCATCTATGTCATACATTATCACGGCGGACATGGACATCATCTCTTGTCTGGCTGCCATGACTTTGATCTGAGACTTTTGTGCCCTCCATAATAAATAGCGCAAGTTTGCGATCAAGCTGACTAAACATAATGGAGCTGTGATTCAATTTAAATTCAAAGCAATAAAAGCGAAAAAAGCTCTTACGGACCGGAGATATGAAATCATGTCTGATGCTTTGTTTTTCCCCTTTTCCTTTTGTACAGTGTAACACTTTGGAAACTCTTCAAAATGTAGAGCTGACCTTCTGTGTATCACATGTTGAGACTGAAATGTTTCCTGTAACATCATTGTCACATCATCATCATCGTCGTCGTCATCGTCATCTGACTTAAATTATTGGTTTACTCCTATTTATTTATTTCCCCTGGCAGACGAACAGAGCTGAGGTGACGCAGTCGATGGAGTCGGCTGGCTGAGAGAGTGGTGGAGTACACGGAGCCTGAGGACAACAGCTCTACAGATTAGAAACATGGATACGGTACATGTGCAGTACATGTAAAAATGTAGATCCCTATTGAGAAAAAAAAATTATAATCAACTTTAAAAACAATACAGAACAGTACTATATTTAACATTCAATTTGATATTTAATAACCTCAACAAGATTGGCTACTCAATTAATAATAAAGGTCTTGTGACAAGAAAATCCCATCTGAAATCATCTAGCACAACAGAATATATTCATCTCCATATTAATCTGATATAATACTTGAACATACATTATAAAGCTACAAAAACCTTATAATTTGTTCATTTTGACATCAAACTGACTCCATAATGTTAGGATAATAATCTGAATCTGGATGATCACAATCAGGATTTTTCCCCTCCTTCTTTGCTTGTTTTAAAACAAAATATCTTTTAAAAAAAAAACAAAAAAAACAAGACTCTGTTCCCTTGAAATGTGACTTATATAGTCTGAAATCCCACAGGGTGAAACGCCGCTGACAGCAACCTTTCACAGCTTCCTCAAATCCTCCAACATTTTGTGGAAATTTAAAAAATGCCTTTCTGTGCAGCCTGTCAGCAAAAACACAACAATGAAGATAGGTTGAATAGAAATGAGTCTCATGTGTTTTTGCTTAACGTTGCCTGGCCCTTTGTTTACACGGAGAAAAGAGAGGCACACTGAGTCCAGCTGCTCAGGGATATTTAGGCCAGGCGGCGTTTTAACACATCTTCATTGTAGCTCTCGCCAGCCCTCCCTGCAGCTGCAGTCGCACTCGGCATCATGCTGTCCCACTGAACGCTCAGCGAGGGACATGTTGCAGTGTAGACATCATGTGTATGAATGTGTGTGAGTCCAGTGCATTCTGAGTCTTTACTCATGCGGTTTATTTCCATCAACTTTAGTTCAGTTATTTGAAATGTAATCAAGATGCAGGCGATGAGAGAAAACACATTAATGCCTCTTAACGAAATGTATTTCTCACACAGCAACCTGAGCAAGTTCCCCGTCTGCTTCAATACCAGCAGGTATTTGATCCTGCACCGGTGGACTCGAGACCTCTGACCGCGCTGTGATTTCAGGGCCCTGAGCAACCTGAGCCTGAAGGGGTTAGCACTGCGAACGGGCACAAGAGGGAGTGAAAGCCGGTCTAACTGTGACGCAGCGTTCATTAATCATGGTCACACAGAGCTCTAATAAAAGGGAAAAAAAGAGGCAGATCTGATCCCAGTTCTGGTTCTCTGATCCTCCACCAGGTCTGTAGTAGACTCCAGATGTGAGGGCTGACAGTGGAGTCACTCACTCACACACACACACACACACACACACACACACTTGTCCCGTATTTAACATTCACACAGGATTTTTGCCTTCAAAGAGCAGGAAAGGCAGGGTGTGTTTGTTTTGACATAATGTAGCTGAAATGTGGCCATCATTTATTATTATTATTATATTACAGCTGTGGAGACAGTAGCCTTCACCTGGAGACGCATAGCAACAGCAAGGCCTTTGACGCTGTTTACTTCATAGCGATGCATTCGTGTTAAAAAAAAAAAAAAAGAAAGAAAGAAACCAGCTTGTCTGTGTCTGATGAATCAGAGCCCGGTTCATCACGTGCATACAAGAACACAGTTGCGAAAAACATTTTTTTTTTACAGGTTCAGTTTAGTTCAGTTAAAAAGGTTTCAGCCAGCAGATGCTTCACCTCAGAGAACCATAAGAGGGCAACGTTCAAGCAGTTTTAATATGAAATATGGGCGAAATAGTTCACAGTGTGGAAACCAGGAAAACATGTCAGATCAAGACATTATAACTCAAATTAATGTAAACGGTTTAATATTTGTGTTTCGATTAAAAAGCTTGCTTCTACTGTCAAAGATCCATCTATTTAAAGTACAGTGCTCTATAATCAATTTATTCTTATTGACTTTTAACCGTGAGACCACAAAACATTAGAAGGAGTTTGGATATTTTTTATTTTTTATGATGAGTTACCTTCCTTAATTGAATTAATGTCTTTAAAGCAGCTTGGGACTTTGATTCTCGATGTGTTCATTAAGTCGCTGATTGTAACTAGATGTTGAAGTGTTAACAGTGAAGTCTAAATACAGTCCTCTGTATTGAAAATGTATAATCTTTGTGACAACATCAATCGTATACGAGTCGAGTAACGTGTTGACTGAAAGGCCTTTTTCACAGCAGACATTGTGACTTGTTATAGTTAGTAGGAAAAGCACAGCTGTTACTAATTAACATGAACGATGGATCTGTCCTATGTAAAAGTGTCCAGTAAGTCAACAACAATGTACACACACACACACACACACAAAACCAGGGACCTGAAACGGCTCAATGGAAGTAATCATAACTTTATTAATTACTGTGATTTTCCTACTGTGACACATCAAAATCTTTGCCTAGTTTTTATTTCATAACATCCTGATAATCAGGCTTGTGTAAATTTTAACGAATACTAATAATAAAACATAATTTATTGGTATAATGAAAACCTTATTTTTCAGAATCTGAAAGTCAGTTTCAATCATTAAAAACAAGGAGATTATTAAAAAAATATATAAGCTTTGCTCGTTATATTAGAAAGTGTTCTGTGTCAGCTGGTGTTATGTTTTATGATGGAGTTGTGTCTACAGACACAGAGCGCTGTGTGTTGTTCACATAGTTATATATATGTGTAGAAATTTTATGTTTTATGACCCAGTGGGAGGCTGGACCGTCTGCAGCTGCTCTGCATTGTCCCGATTATTCCCCAGCTGTTCCTAATTGCTCCTCGTTAGTTTCTCTCTACACTTACTGGAAATATTCCCACTATAGTCTTTGATTTTCCTGCTTTCTTTCTTATAACCAACCAGAAACCTTCTTAAAGTGTTAGAATTGCTTTATGTATATTATTTCAAATTATGAGGATCGGTAAAGGAGATGGCACAACTACATATAAACCCCCCTAACACCACCACCTTTGCAAAAAGTGTTTTCTCTATTGAAAGCAGAAAAACTGACATAAAATAAATGAGTATTTTTAGTATCTCAAATCCAGAACTTATCGTTTCCTATAGATATCATTATGATTTATGAATGTACTTGATCAGCTAGACATGTTTGGCCTGCAGAGAGCTGGAACTATCTGATAAGTAAGAAAAAAACACCCTAACAAAACATTTCTGGTACCGTTTGTACACTTACGGTATGTTGTCCAACTACACTATGCTAAATAAATCTTATGTATTGCGGCCCAAAACTTGTTCCATCAATAGAGTCATCTTGGCATGTTGTTCTTTTTGAATTGCCATATCTACATCGACCACATGTATTTCATGCTTTGGCCAAAATACAGACCGCAACATTAAAATCACTTTTATAAATCCTGCACATTTCCTCTACTCACACATCCAACAAGTGATTAAATCACATGATGGTTAGGGCTTAGTTTGAAACCCTCCGTCCATGCAAATACACTTTAAAAAACCATATTTCTTCATAAAATTCCTCCTTTGTTTTCTTAAAAACTTTCCACAAAAGCAGTAGAGAGAAACTCTTGGCATTTACACAAACTACAAAATGAGACAACAGGAGCCTGTTCGATATACACTCACCGGCCACTTTATTAGGTACACCTGTCCAACTGCTCCACTTAATTTCTAATCAGCCAATCACATGGCAGCAACTCAGTGCATTTAGGCATGTAGACATGGTCAAGACAATCTCCTGCAGTTCAAACCGAGCATCAGTATGGGGAAGAAAGGTGATTTGAGTGACTTTGAACGTGGCATGGTTGTTGGTGCCAGAAGGGCTGGTCTGAGTATTTCAGAAACTGCTGATCTACTGGGATTTTCACGCACAACCATCTCTAGGGTTTACAGAGAATGGTCCGAAAAAGAAAAAGTATCCAGTGAGCGGCAGTTCTGTGGGCGGAAATACCTTGTTGATGCCAGAGGTCAGAGGAGAATGGCCAGACTGGTTCGAGCTGATAGAAAGGCAACAGTGACTCAAATAACCACCCGTTACAACCAAGGTAAGCAGAAGAGCATCTCTGAACGCACAGTATGTCGAACTTTGAGGCAGATGGGCTACAGCAGCAGAAGACCACACCGGGTGCCACTCCTTTCAGCTAAGAACAGGAAACTGAGGCTACAATTTGCACAAGCTCAGCAAAATTGGACAATAGAAGATTGGAAAAACGTTGCCTGGTCTGATGAGTCTCGATTTCTGCTGCGACATTCGGATGGTAGGGTCAGAATATGGTGTCAACAACATGAAAGCATGGATCCATCCTGCCTCGTATCAACGGTTCAGGCTGGTGGTGGTGGTGTAATGGTGTGGGGAATATTTTCTTGGCACTCTTTGGGCCCCTTGGTACCAATTGAGCATCGTTGCAACGCCACAGCCTACCTGAGTTTTGTTGCTGACCATGTCCATCCCTTTATGACCACAATGTACCCAACTTCTGATGGCTACTTTCAGCAGGATAATGCGCCATGTCATAAAGCTGGAATCATCTCAGACTGGTTTCTTGAACATGACAATGACTTCACTGTACTCAAATGGCCTCCACAGTCACCAGATCTCAATCCAATAGAGCATCTTTGGGATGTGGTGGAACGGGAGATTCGCATCATGGATGTGCAGCCGACAAATCTGCGGCAACTGTGTGATGCCATCATGTCAATATGGACCAAACTCTCTGAGGAATGCTTTCAGCACCTTGTTGAATCTATGCCACGAAAGAATTGAGGCAGTTCTGAAGGTCCAACCCGTTACTAGCATGGTGTACCTAATAAAGTGGCCGGTGAGTGTATGTGGCCAAGATGAGGTGAATCAGCCTGGAGTTAGACAGCGAGGTAACAGCAAGGTTTTGTACTATCCTAAAAGGGGGCATGAATATCTGAACCAAATGTAAAAAATAGTTGTTGCAATATATCACGATGAACCAAAGATACAAATATCACTAGAAGATTAGCAAAAAATCATTAGAATTCCTCTGTAATAAAGTTCATGGTAACCTATAAAATAGACATTTCAGTCTGGACCAAAGTTGTAAACCAACCAACCATTAAACCCACATTACTTGATTTCATAATGAGGAAGTAATGTGAGATTTACTCCTGCTTCAGTTTACCATTAGACCTCAGTAGTGTATAAGTCTTCTAGTCGATGACACCGAAGGGTTTTAATCTTTGTTATAGCAGTGCTGGAAAAACAGTCGGTCTGAGTATGTAGGTGGCATGTCAAAACATCCAATTTGCTATAGTTTCACTGAGAAGGAGGACATGTTCTCTCTACCCCAGAACAGCAAGGCCCTGCTGTCTCATTAGATGAAAGCAGGTACACAGTGATAGGCAGTAAATGTCAGATTGTGGGTCCAGTGAAGTCAAATGAAGCAGCTTTGGACTGAGGAATGAGTCACAGATGCAGCCTGCAGTGCTGTGTGGAAGATGTTAGAGTCTGTTATGGTAGAGATAATTAGTTCCTCAATCATTAGCATGTTTTTGCCCACACACACACACACAGATTTTTTTTTTTATGTTGATGTTGCACGGTACATAAACCACACATGATACCATCAGCGGTGCACATGTATCGTCGCTCATTACTATCTGTACACTGTTTTGGAGGAGAAATACTAATGCAGTTAGAGAACAGAGTTGTGTTGTTCAATTACTGCTGTTTACTGTACTGGACAGCATTAGTTCTTGTTTTATTGTTTGTATCGGAGAGAACATGACGTCAATCTTTTTTTTTTTTTTTTTCATAATTCATTCCTCACATGAGAGAACTTGTGAACTGTAGAATAAACAGCACAAGAACTACGGCGTTTACACCTGGTTCCCATGTTTCTTTCCATATGCGAGACGCTTGACGAAACAGAATATTCATAAGTCTCTCAAAAGGCACCCTTTATAAATAGAATGACCAACTGTTTCATGAATGTAAAATGATTTAAAGTTTTGTAAACCGTTATAAAACCATAAATATCTGGCAGAGACAGTTGCTGTTACAGCAGAAACAACAACCTTTGACATATCACTTCAACAGAGAGTACGAGAGGGGAGGAAGCTTTAACCCAAGAATCTGTTCATTTTCACACATAAACTCAGGAGTGCAGGTAACTCATATAAGGACAGAAACAGAGCAGCAGCACCAAACAGACAAGAAACGACTGGAGAGGCAAAACAGAGGATTGCACTGAACCAAGGATCTGACAGGATGCAATGAAAACAGGACTCAAATACAAACAGAACTAATCAAGAAACGGGGCACAGGTGAGTGGGTGAAACAAACTCAGGGAGCTGATAGGCTAAGAAGACACAGGGCACGGGTCAGGCCTGACGAGGGGGATGCTGGGCAGGTGTGGAGGAAAAGTGATTACCGGGAGGCAAAAAATTATTCTTAATACGGTTTATGAAGTGCCAGTAAATGATTAATCAATTTGTCGAAGTGTCCTGCTTCTTTTTTTGTTGATATTTACAGTAACAGTGCTAAATATTCTGTGGCGAGGCAGCTGATCCAGGGATCCCCATATTCTCCACTTAGCTGTTTAGATGCCTGTTTGTAATAGTGGCAGAGCTGCTGCAGACACACACACACACACACAGAGGAGGCAATGCGGATAGATCAGAAAAATCTCATTTAGCTATCCTCCCCCAGGAGAGTGGGTAGATCAGAGGAATGAAGAAAGAGAGGCGTGTCTGTATCAAATGCTTTACAGCCTCATGCCAAGATTTTTATTTCATATCCTTTACACTAAACAGGATGTGCAGTATTTTGTGGTCTCATGTTCAAAAGGACTTTAGTGCACGGAAGCATCTTGGGAAAAATATTTCCTTGCATTTAGTTCAATACAGTCAGCATTGTGAAATCACAGATGGGTATGAGGAATAATTGCTATGGACTGAATCTGTTTTCAGTTATATCCCAAATATACCAAGGACAGAAGTTTTCCTGGAGAGATTATATTGTCCAATTTCATCATCTTTAGAAGACTTTTGTTTTGAACCAAGATCGACCTTAATTTGTTTTCAGTCTGGTTTTTTGTCATCCGTGAGGAAGCACATATACATACATGGGGGTCCACATTATTTATTTATTTATATATATAAATTCAGTTTAAATTTACTTTATTGCCAAATCATAAAGAATAAATTAAATGAAACAAAATAAATACTATATATGTATATATCAGCTTTGGCTAACAGTAACCATCTCTTCAATTATTGTGCGTGTCCCTCAGGTTGTGGCATGTTGATATATATATATTGGGCCCTGTCTCCTATTTAAAATATTTCAAAATAACTTGGCTCTGCAAACGTTTTATGAGAAAGGAAATGTATTCAACATGTGTTCGACCTCAGGGATAAACACAATGTGTTTTCCGATGAGAAGAACTGAATGTAAACATAAATTTTTATTTGTTTACAAGAAAATTCCAAGAGCAGCTTTAAGTTGTGGACAATAACCACAGCTGAAAAGAATATACAATTTTTTAAAAAGCTGTCATATTTATATATATACACATACACACACAATGTATACAACAATAGTCAATAATAATAATGATACATTTACCCTGATAGTTTGAGCCAGTAGACAGAGCAAATGAATTTGATAAGAAAAGGGTTCACAAATCAGAATGGGAAACATGACTTGATATGATGAGATTAATTTAAATGCAAGAATGAGTTTTCCCATCCACCTATGAAATAAAAAAAATCCACAATTTACATATTGTGATCATTTTCAGACAGCTTGAGTGAGCGTAGCAGTCACATTTGTTGATTTTGATATGACATAAAATCAGAGTTTGATTACATCACTTTTGGATTGTACATCTTATGGATATTTATAACTATCAGGAGGGATGCCACCACTGTGAACAGGAAACAATGACTAAAATATTTAGTCTTGAAGCATACATTTGCCACATCTGTCAGGACCAGATGATGGATGCAGGGTGAAAAACACAAAAGGAAGAGATTATGGGGCCAAGGGAATGGATCGCATATGAGTCAGGAATATGAAAAGGATTCAAAGGGAAATTCTGCCTTAAAACAGAATTTTCATCTTGCTTCCAGTGAATACGTCAATATTTATAATAAAAAAATCTGTCCGTCCAAGCTAGAATCAGTGCAGCAGACTCAAACTGATTGACATGTTGTGGAGTCGGTCCACTGTTAATCAATACTGTCTCCGTGAGCTCATAGTTTGAAAAATTGCATCCGATTGTGTTTATTTGACTTTTATTTTTTATTGAGTGCAGGCAGGGCTTCAGGCTGAGGAGAATGCAGAAAACGTCCACTTATCCTGTTAAAAAGCACCATGCTGGCTGCCATATTGTCTGAAGAGTTGAATTATTCACTGTCTGTCACATCATCCTTACAGACTGCTGTTCACCCTAAAGCAAGGCTATGAAACAATCATATATAAATAAATAAAGTTGACTTCAAGCGTCAAAACAAATGTCAAAGAACTCAGTTTTTTTTGTTTGTTTCAGCAATATAATGTAGCTCATGAACACAATGCATTCCGACAGTCTAATTTTCCTTAAATACACCATCAAGGTCATAGGTCAGTTTTTCTACTGTATGCTCTGATGAGTTAGTTGACTTGAACATAGCCAGGATGTCTGGAGTACCTGACCTCAATCAAAACACAAGCAGTCATTCAGCAGACACACCACACCAAGCATTTCATACCAAATATAAGAGATTAGAAAGAAGAGGTGCTTACAGGTATCTGCACAAATACTAGCACAGTACACCACAGCAAACCACGAGCAGGGTGGCGACATACTGTATGTGATCCACAGCTTTGCAAAATTTTTTGAAAATCCAACTATTTCTAGTCAACAATAACACAAAAAGTTCCACAAGATCAGCACGAGTTGCATACAGAATAATACAGTTTTACAAACAACAGCTTTGAAAAGTCACGCTGGAAATAATCACAAAAGGCGATGCAGGAATGTAGAACACTGTTGATAAGGAGAAAGTTGCCGCACAGCCCTTCTCACAACCTCCGCCATCCAGTTATCAGTGTTTCTCCCCCCACACAGCCCTGCAGATACACGTAGACTATCTGGAATATGAAGGAGCAGGTACTCATGCTGCCAGTCTCTCCCTATAGCTGTTAGCATCACCACGTACATCATGTATAATCATTGTTTGTTGACTATTAAAGTAAATAAAGTTGAGATAGCTTGTAAAAAAAAAAAAAAAAAAAAAAAAAAAGAAATCCACAACACAACTTAAAATAAATACTTTGGAAGCAGGGAGGACCGTACACATTGTTCCACCTCCCTGTGTTTCACTAACTGAGCAGCGGAGGGACATCACCCCACTCCCACAGTCTATCAGTCCTACAGCACATCGGACTGAATTGTGTGCCAGCGAGACGTCTCCATTTGCCCCCGGCTGCACATTTCCTTCCAGTGTCCCTGTCCAGCCTCTGAAACATCACTGCCAATCAACACGTGACCCAGAACGCTGCTCTTGGTGTAGAGACGGCCCTGTAGAAACATGCCGATAACTGCATTAAAAAGCACAGAAATGTGGAAATTTGTCAGGAAGGGTTTGTAACCTGCTACCTACCTGCATGACGATAAATTCGAGGACCAATGGCAGCTGAGTGATGTCCCCGGACGGCAGGTCAAACAGGAATGGAGAATTCCAGACGGGGTTTGAACCGCTGGCTCCTTTGGTCTCCTTGGTAGCAATCACTTTCCCATCCTGACGCAAGTTGATGACAACGTAGTGGTCTGTAAAGAAGGAAATGGTTTCTTTCTCCATTCATGTTCTATGTATAGTAAACAGTCTCTCTGAATACTATATATATATATATATATATATATATATATATATATAGTGTGATATCAGTGGTAGATATCAGTTTAGGTATGGTAAACAAAAACATCACATTTGTTGTTTTTGTTTTTTTCTTACAGCATCTCCTGCTTCCTCCTCTCCTGACCAGCATCATCAAAGCAGAGCGTTAAATCAGATGTAGTGAGATATGATACAGACTGGAGGGGAAACGACACAGAGCTGATCACTTCCAAATCTGATTATACTACAAACCATTCAGGGATCCGGTCTGTCTGACTGCGGCTGGGGGAACAGAGGAGAACACAGACAGAGGCTGTAAACCTTATGAGCCAGTGTGTTCATGTGCGTCGTGGCTTATACTGTAAGCATACTAACAATATTTGCATAGTACACAGTAATATCTACCCCCGCTCTACGCATGGCAATGTCGCACACCACTTTGCCCTAGACTGAAGTAACTACAATATTCCCCAGAGGATGAATCCTAAAGCAACATCTAAAAAATAAATAAATAAATCTGCTCATGTCAGTCACCGTACGGTTGGGGAAAGATTGTGGATGAAAATGTAGTTGGGTGTTGAATCATCTAATATGTACTGCTCTTGAGCATAGGGAATTGTGGGGTCAGTAAATTGGCTGTGGTTTGCATATTTGGAGGGTAACATTGTAGTTATGGTATGAAGAGGTTTTGGGCACTTTGTATTGATGATAGGAGACAGATGACGTGGAGAAACCTATTTATTGTTGGAGTACTGAGGAGGTGTTGGTTTTACCTGCAGCTCCTGGGAACCGTGTGAGCTTGGCTAGACTCTCGGCCTTTCGGACCATCACCTTAATGCGCTGGGCCAGTGTCTGGTACTGCAGCAGGATGAACAGTTGGCCCAAAGCCCGTGGCGCACAAACCGAATTCTTCCTGTGACCCAGTGTTTCCTGGGAACTCACACTCTGGGGGGATTAAAAAAACACAGAGTCAGATTTAGGAAGAGAGAAACTCAGCAGATGTTCTCTTCATCCTTTCAGGGGCTGGAGTGAAATGCCAAGGACCAAAAGAAGAAGAAAAAAAACAAGAAATAATACATCAGATTCAAATCTGGAAAGCTGGCAGTGAATGAGTCAACCAAGATACTGATACTGCCTGCACCAACTGTCCAATTCCCCTTAAAAAAAAAAAAAAGAAAGATTTGACATACCTCAATATTAAATGAGTTCCTTCATTTGGAAAAAATAAATTGAGGCATCTTGGATTGACCTGACTGCATCGTATTTTCTTTTACTCAAAGCTAATTTCTATTCTTGGTCATCTTGATATGTAGCTGCCAGGGTTAAGGAATTGTTGCCGCTTTGACCACCCATCCCAAAATAATACAAATGTTCATGCACTGAGGCGCTTTGGATAAAAGTAATAGCTAAATGTGGAAGTAATTTCCATCTGATTTCATCCGGTCCGGTGAGTCAGACTGTGAGTTAGCCAGGCAGCGGAGTGTGAAAGCGATTTCATCCAACAAGTGAGTTTCCGTTCACTGGCTCTGACTGTCACAAGCACTTCACCTCAGAGGCCGTCAATCACACCTACTCTGCCTTTAAAAAAAAAAATATATATATATATATATATATATATATATATATATAAACAGCACTGAAATACAAACTGAACTAATCAGGAAATGGGCCACAGGTGAGTGGGGAAAACAAAAACAGGAAGCTGATAGGCCAAGAAGACACAGGGAGCAGGCCAGAGCTGACGAGGGTGATGCAGGGCAGGTGTGGAGGAAAACAGTGTCAACAAAATCAAAAAACACCAAAACATGAGAAACAAAATGCCAACAGTGCAAATGCAAACACAAAAAATGCATAATTATTTGATAATTCTGTGCACTCTAGATATCTTGGGTTACATAACAGATAATAAGAAAACTAATTATGTGAGTCATCCAGCAATGTGACTGATCCAAAGCACAGGACCCTCACAGGAGAGGTGGAAGACGTATAGTATAACACTGAATAAAGTTGATTTAACATTTATTCCTGCAGGAATGATGAACATTCACACAAGCTGCTCAGTCCAATGCAGTCTTTGCATATCAGTTAGTGAGTAGCTTAGTGTGGTACAATGTCATTTAACCAATCCCCCCTCAAGTTAAAAAGGTTTCATTCACAAATTTGGTAATATTCAAGTTACTGCCACCTGCTGACGGAAATAAAGGTGGGTGGCCAAGCTAAAATATAAATGAGAATATTGTTTTAATCAGCATTGTTGCAATAATGCTGTTCTAAAATTCACCGCTATTTACCAATCTACTAATTGCTGCCACGAACGAGTAATGTAATGCAGATGAATAATCAACACGCCGGATGATCCCGTTACACTGATTACAAAACCTGGTGTTTTATTGTAAATCCAGGAAGTGTCTACATTAAAACCTGGAGGTCATGTGACGGCGAACAGCATGTGGAGGGAGTGAAACGAGGGATGGAGCTGATTTCCATACAGATGTATTTGGAAGAGATGACTTCCCCACCAAACACGCAGCACGTCTCTTTCGCCAAAAAAATCGTGACTGACTGCGTAATGTTCACTGAAACGTTCAACGTTCAAAAGCCGTCATTAATGCCCTCTGGCAATGTTTCTACAGCGCCACAGAGGGCACAACGTGGGTGTGCTGCCAATTTTCTGCACTCTGCTTGTTTGCTCTGCAGTCACTAACAACAGTGGAAAACTGGCTAATGGGAAAACTGATTAGACGCTACATTCCTTCATGGATAAAACATGATATGGACTATTTATAGGGCTGCATGCGTAGTTTCCCGATGTGTTTAATCAAGTGAAAATGCAAACTTTGCATACAGTACGTATAGGAAAACATACAGTCCAGCTTAATCTGCACTTGAGTTCCTTAGTTTACATTGTTCGGGTCAGACTTAAATTACTGTAGGGCTGTGAAAGATTTTGATTGGATCCGACAGCACCCAAAAAGGACCCCGAGAGAGCCTGAAAACATGAAAAACACATGCTGCATCTTCAGCAAGCCAATAAACAAATTACTCTACTAAATTATCATGTGATTGTCAAATATTCATGTTATATATCTCATTTGTTTAATTCAGACAAAAACCAACAACTCTCTCTTGGCCGGCTGAAGTGACAACATGGAGTTCTGTCATTACCGTGCAGGGTGGTATTGATTTTGTTATGCTTTAATTGATTTTTGTCAGCAAAAAAAGTGGATAAAATAAATTTTTCAAATCATTAAACTATTCCTTTAAAGAGTCCCGCATTTTCACCAGGGGGGTAGTTTTCTATTTTTTCCACGAGTTGTGATCTTTGTGTGCATTGCAGCTCTGAATTTACTAGATTCTGCAGACACTTACTGCATTATTAGAGCCACTTGGGCTCAGGTCCAGTTGCTGACAGCCAGGTCTTACTTAGGGTTGGAAGACTGACTAATCTGCAGTCTGCTGTGTTTTGACTAATATTTTCCACTGCATGTTTGTGTGTTTTTTTTGTTTTTTTACTTGGTGCACTCATTGCTCTTGAAAGCTTAATTGCAATGCATAAATCAAATGAACAAAGCGATCAAATCACCATATACCTTTTTCAGTTTGCTTTTAGTGGGGGTGAGCTGCCTGGTGTAGGTGCTGGTGGTGTCAGGCTCCCAATCCATCTGCTCACAGGGCAGCTCCAAGACCCCCAGTGCAGCCTCTCTGAGGCCTGAGAAGTCCCTGCTATAGACAGCCAGTCTCAAAGTGCAGGTGCGCAGCTCTTCCACGGAGCCAACATTCAGAACAAAGCTCTGACTGTGGAGCTCTGGGCTGAGGCTGCGGCGTCGAGAGGCTATCTGCTGAGGAGAGGGGCAGAGTGGAGGAAGGCTGGCCCGGACAAACACCCCGCTACGCCTTCGACTGGCCCCCGAGAGCCCCAGGATGTTGACCACCAGGGTGCCACATGCAGAGGAGAAGAGCAGGGAGAAGTGCAGGAGAGGAGCTGGCTTGGAGGGGATGGAGAGAGAATTAGAGCCATACTGTGACAGAGAGGGTTCCCACTGCTGGATGGCAGCTTTGGAGGCACCAGCAGTCAGTCGACTGCTTTCACTGTACAGGAAACTTTCACCGCTCACGGTGCTGCGCCGAGCCATCGCCCGACGAGATTTAGACACCAGGTTCATCTTACTGAAAGAGGGCAAAGATGCTCTGTCATGACTCGGACGTTTACTGGGTGAGCAGGGAACAGCTGGGGTGCTGAGGCGCCGCATCGGGAATGAGGGCCGAGTAGACTGCACTAATTCAACTGATCTTGTAGCGTTGGGGTCAAAGGGTAGAGCAGTGAGGTCATCCTCAGAGGGAGAGGAGCTGCTTTTAGAGGATGGGAACTCCAGCACCTCCCCGTCCAGCTCCTCGTACTGCTGCTTCACAAGCTGGGTACACAGAGATGGAGTCAGTGTCACAGTCACCCGCTCAGCAGAATGAGGAGACACGAAAACCGACTCCTTGTCCTCCGGTAAAACACTCTTTCTTCTGCGATAGCAAAGGATGCAACCGAGAACGAGACAGTAACAGAACACAGCCAGACCCACGGCCAGCAGGATCTGCAGGTGAACTAGACAAGACAGAAAACAAAGCGACCGTTACGCATTAATATTGTGTTAGTGGCATTAATGAGAAGCAAGAGGAAGTGAGGTAGTGTGCATCTGTGAGTGAACAAGAAAAGGGAGACAGAAAAAGATAAAGCGATACGAGCTATATTATTATATGAGTTAAGGGCAGTAAGATTGTTCCAAACTGACAAATAAAATCAGATTTTTGTATTTAGTGACCCAAAGGAAATAATATTATGTCTCAATGTTTATAAACATAAGTTATATTGTCACAGTTTTGACCCAGAAGCAGGAGTAGTGCACAGGGAAATGTGTTGGTGTCATGTTTGTGTCGGTAAAAATATTCAAATCCAATATGATGATATATCTGCACTATTACATCAAATGAAAAACCATTAATCCTCTTTGCACCATTTTATTCCCTGCGATTAACACACGGTATGTAATACAATGTGCTTAAAAAAAAGAAATCTTGAATTCAACAGTTAAATGTGTTGCGCCAGAGTTACTGAGGTTGAAGAGGTTAACGCTGAACCCTCCTGGAGCCACTTTGTGGTCAGATAATAAGGGTGTATTGGGATGACTCATGCATCAGAGCCAGTGGTGAGCAGTGGTGTGAAACAAGGCTGACAAACCTTGAGCTGCAGTCAACATCTCTCAGGTAACCAACCACCAATCAGAACAAAACATCACTCAATGAGAAAAGCTTCATATGTTTGTTTTTTGCAGGCTATTAATTATAGTTCAATCAAATTGGCAATGCTGCCAATTTTGTACATTTTTCTCATAACTCATAACTTGGTTTTAAAATAGAAGGATGTCTTGAGTTTAGATGCATCACATCTTTGAGAAGAAGAAGATTTGTTTTAGGGTTAAAAAAAAGATAAAGATGAGGTCACTATCAAAGTGTTGACTGTCAGGTCCACTTCAGCCTGTCCAGGAGCAGCTTCTCTAACTGCCTCCATTAAGAGGGAAAACCTGATGGGATCTAAAAACATGACTCAGACTTGAGCAGCCAGTGGACGTGATGATTACACACCAAATGAAGCAACCTGAGCTGCGTAAAATCCTGCTTTTAATTCATTAGTTTCAATAACGCAGAGCAGGAGGCAGTCTGCAGTTAACTTCATTAGACCAAAACCAATGCAGTATAAAATAACAGCACAGTTTAACAATGACAAACAAACAGCAGCATTATGATTTAAAAATTATAATATGTACAATATTTATAAATTCCATTATATCTCCTCCTAAGACTCTACAGCTGCAGATCAACACAGAGATTATTAATCGCACAGGCACAATGAGACTTCAGTCTTCTTACCTCCCAGTGTGTACTGCGACATGTTCACAAACACCTCGGTGTGTGTTGTTGAGTCCGTATGAGCGCTGTTTATGAGCCCTGCAGCCTCTCAGCAGCTGCTGGTGCAGCCGCTCTGACGGCGCGTCGGACGCAGCTCCGGCTGCCAGCGCTGCGGCTCACTGTAGTTTCATTGATTATCTGGAGGTGCTGCTATGCCTTGACATCATACGGTCATACATGTTTGATATAAATAGTATAGCAGGAAAAACATATGGGCTAATATAAAGTACATTTACTGTACGTGAGTACAATTTTAAAAAGGTACTTGGTATGTTTACAATACAAGGAAATATTCAGAAAGAAAACGTCATATTTACCCTAACAGCTCTAGTTAAATGATTCATACATTTATACACACAATGCATTATTCCTTTTTAGTGTCTCTCTGAAGCTCAGAGGTTAAGTGGAAAAACTACAGTGTTTTAAAAAATGTGACTCTTGTCTTTGTTTGTGCAGTTGAATGTTTGAGTTTTACTGTGCAGAAGGTTTATATGCAGAGTTTATATGCAGAAGTTTAAGTTTTCACATTCATCTGTGCTCACATTAAATCTGAGTTAAGGCTGAAGCTACCAGCATCATTTCTGACATCACAACAGGTTTGGAGCCGGTCGAGGTCCAAATGTGAATAAACTTTACAGTGAAGTAGCAGAAGTCTTGTGTCCAGCAGGCAAACTTATGAAATTAATACTATTTGCATATTCAATGAGGGAGAAGAAGATGTCATTAAAAAAAAAAAGGTAATTTTGTAAAAAAACAACAAAAAAAAACCATTATTTTTGTACATCTTAAAACATGTCTGAAATTTATTTGTTTATATTTAGCAGTCAATTCTTTATTTGCAACACTTATTTGTGAAAATGAGTTAAACATTGTGGTAAAAAATCAATGATGTTCAAAACAAGATTTGTCAAAACTGTTTTCATATAATCAAAACCAATCACACTCATCAAATCAACAAAAAAATAAAAATAAAAAATCTGCTTTTATATACAGCCGGACTCCATTAGACGACATCCAGTCTAGATTAAAGACCACTATATATTTGTCAAACCTGGACTACATTAAGAAGATTAGACTGTAAAAACAGAGTTTGAACTTTATTCTATTTGCGACAGGACAGAAGATAATATCAGTAAGAGTTGTACTGAATACGCAGCAAATACAATATGATGGTCATGGACAGCATTTATTTTGTCAGTGCTCTATAGACACTCATGTAATTCCATGTAAAAATGTTGAAGACCTCACATATAATACAAATATATGCTTCCAAAAAACACATCATATGGAACTTTGTGATTATTGCCCTGCAGCCTTAAACCTCATTATGAAAACCTAAGACACAACTGTAAAAAGTGTGTAGACGACTAACTGGACACTGACCAGAAGACGCAGTTGTTACACCGATGCTGCAAAACTGCATTCTCTTTAGGTTCAAAAAGTTTAAAAAGGTGAATTAGACACGTGGTTATATCTCAACTTGTTACATGCCAGACAATTGAAGGACAATGCCGAGTTTGTTGTGTGTGCAGGCATTTTATAAACCCACTGAAAAATGTGTGTGTGCTTCTTAATGACCATACAGCCATGGCCTCAGGATACCCTACATGCTTCTGAACCTCCACGACTTTCTTTAGATAAAGCTCCCACACGAAGATGTGCTTCTACACCAGCTGAACCTGCACCCAGAAAAACCCTCCACGTGAGCGTTTTCTTCTTCACCGGCTCAGATAGCATCGCTTCCTTCCAAAGCTCCATCACCCACTGACGGATTGAAGTAGTTCGCTGGACTGATTCTTTTATCGAGGTGCTCGCTGGTTATGTTCAGCTTAGAGATGAACATTGTTTAAATGTGACATATTAAGCTTCATGTACAGAAGATTAGCCATCTTTGATGTTGATGTATGAGTGAATAAAATATCCTTTCCAGCATAACATTTTTGATTCAACAGATAATGTACATCCATGTGGAATACTTGATTTCAAATATAAATTCATTTGGTTGGCTGGTCGATTGATTGAATGATTGGATTTTGTAAAATTGGACATTTTACCTTTATGTGCAAGTCAGCTGTGTTATGTTTGTGAAATAATACTAAAATGGGAACAAAAGGGATATTTAAAGCTGCACAAATGAACAACATATTAAAAATGTACCAAATGACTGAGTATAATGTGAAAGGGGTTACTTATAGTGAAAGATTATCACCCAACTATGCAGCTCCCCTGAACTCTGCGAAGCCTTTCGGCCTATTTTGGATCATTATTTTCGTTCGGACTAATATTCATCAGGTAGCCAGAACGCAGCTTGATAAACGCTAAACTGTTGCATTGTGTCAGCTGCATGTTTGCTAACATTAACTACTTACATGATGCATGCGGCTTTCAATAATATAATGAAGCTTTGTCCAAAACTTGCCTATTAGCAGGAAGTCCTTAATCGTGGAGAAGAATCACACGGCTGTTGGCAAACGGTGCCGTTATGCTATAAATATGGCTGCTCTCGGGCCTAAGGCCTCTTAAAGAAAGCCCTGTGTCGCTCCAGATAAAAGCATCAGATCACCCTGGGTCACCTCTTTGCTGTTGTGCGGGTGGGTCAGGGTCTGTTATTTGAATGCACACAATTTAGCGTTGCTCGTCAGCGTGTCCATTGTCCACGTAATGAATTATTCATGATGGATTTCATACTGGAGCGCTACTGGAGGTTTGCAGTAGACTTCTCTGAACCGCTGTGTAACTGTGGGTTGACTAAAAGATGACGCAATAACGCTCCTCTACATAATGTCCTGACTGCAACAACGTGAGACGACAATTAAGCTTTTATTAGCTGGGTTGCTTGCATGATTTCTGTAGGTGGTCTCCTTCACCTACTAGAGATGGCACTGCTGAAATCTTTAAAAGGGAGTGAGGTAATCTGGCCCAAGGCCGGCCCACACACACACACACACACACTTTGGCCAACGTTCAACAGTGTGTGAATTTATAGAAAGGAAAGGCATATTCAGTATCTTATCCTCCCGATTACTGACAAAGAGAACCTGCATGAGGAGCCAGAAGGAGCAGCAGCAGAAAGACATGACAAGCTGCCATCCAGGCTGGTTGGGTTCCTCCTCCTTTGATGGAGCTTGCATTGAAGACCAGGAATGAGACCAGAAAAAAGCACTTATATTATTAAAATGCAACTAGCACCCCCTGCTGGTCATTTTCTCTCATAAAAACAGTCAAACTTTAAAACAGTTGACTCACGTTTGTTGAGCATCTTCACTCCTCAGAGCCAGCATCCACTGGCTGTCTGCTGGCAGGCAAAACCCTTTATCCTCATTACGAGGGACACGATTGCCTAGAAAATACTCGCCTTTTGTTCGTTTCCATGGTGTCGTCCTTCACTGAGCGTCACAAGTGTGAATTGTGAAATTGACCATTAACTGTTACTGCTGTAACATTTACAGTATAGCTGGCTAATGTTCAGACAGAGCTGCAGTCTGGTTCCAGCTGTGGCCCAATTAGACACAAACACACAGTTTTTATACGTGCGGTTCATAAGAAATCAATAAGAAATCAAAAAGAAAAATCTAAATCACATTAATATTTGGTGTTACTACCCTTTACCTTTCAAACCACCAACTATTCTTATAGGTACACTTGCAAAAAGTTTTGTAGGATTGTAGATATGATCAACTAATTATACCAAACAGGTGCTAATGCTCATCAATGTCACACGTCTCCCAGACAAATATTTCAAAGCAGTGCTCTCAAGTTAAACACAGTGGTCGGCCAAGGAAACTTAGTGCAGCAGTTTAAAAACACATTAAGCTTATTTCCCATTGAAATCGCAAGATGTCCAGTAGTGCCATCAGTCCAGAAGAAGAAGAAGAAGAAACCAGTGGGACCCAGGTATACCCATCTACTAAATAGAGAAATCTGGCCAGAAGTGGTCTTCATGGAAAAGTTGCAGCCAAAAAGAGATGACATGTAAACGAGGGCAAGCGACTAAACTATGCATGAAAACATAGGAACCGAGGTGCAGAAAGATGGCAGCAGGTGTTCTGGACTGAGTCAAAATGTTAAATATTTGGCTGTAGCAGGAGGGAGTACAATAATGTGCGTCTGCGGGCGACAGTGAACCATGACGGAGTCTGGGGCTGCGTTAAATCAAACGGAGTTGGAGATTTGATCAATGCTGAGAAATGCAGGCAGACATTATCATGTAATACCATCAGGAAGCGGTTTGAGGAACATGGTTAAAATAGATTCTACACAAGTTTTTTTGTTGTTTTTTTTTGTACTTTGGACCAGGTATTTTAAATATTACCTTTCTCCATTTTCTGCAGCTCCCTCACACCTGTCGAGACTTGTACGTGCATAGAACGTAACGTAACGAGCTGCTACCTGAAATAAACGCATTTCTTCATTCAAAAAACAAAACGTTCCCCGAGCTGATCAACCCAGAATGGAAATGGCACCGGGCATTTTTAACAGACGTGACAGAAATTCTGAACAGCCTTAACTTGCAGCTACAAGGCCAAGGGACACTTATTTGTGACATGTATTCCCATATTTGCGTATACAGCATCTACTGGCTCGTGGAGGGCAGGGCTGAAAGAGAGTGAAATATTTGTGACTCTTTAATGAGTCAGAGATTAAAGAAATGATCGATTTGGCAGGAGGGGAAATGCAAACCATCAGATGTCTGTGTGTGAGCTGATTTGGCCCATAGGCTGTGTTTTTGGGTCATGAATCAACGTATGATGATAACGATGATAACGATGATGACGATGATGATGAGAGGTCAGATTTTTTTGCCTTTGTAAGTATACTGGATTTTAGGATGGACCTTCTGGGAAGAGATGCCCCGCCCACATTTGCATTGGCCCACCAACAGTAAGCATTGCAAAATAAATTGCAAAACTCTTGCGGTGATGTAGATTAGCCCACCTAGGCTGGTTGTAAATATGACTCATTGAGGTGTTGGGTTTCTTCTGTGAACCCACATCCTGCAGCATGAATAACATTAAAAATTTACCAGATGACTCAGTATAATGTGAAAGGGGTTACTTATAGTGAAAGATTATCACCCAACTATGCAGCTCCCCTAAACTTATTTTGGATCATTATTTTCGTTTGGACTAATATTCATCAGGTAGCCAGAACGCAGCTTGATAAATGCTAAACTGTTGCATTGTGTCAGCTGCATGTTAACTACTTACATGATGTTTGTTTATAGAGGTTTTTTAACCTCTAACCTCTAAGTAGCCAGTGCTGCCTGTAAAAAACACAAACACGTCACTGTTAAAACGGTCCCAAAGTTAACATGGTTAAAATAGATTCTAGTTTGTTTTTGTTTTTTTTACTTTGGACCAGGTATTTTAAATATTACCTTTCTCCATTTTCTGCAGCTCCCTCACACCTGTACTCACTGGCCTAATTATCACCTTCTGCTACACAGTTGTTTTTTTTATTATTATTTTCTTCCACTTTCTCTCATGTTCCTCAAGCTTTCCTCTCATCTCATAATATGTCCAAAAAGTAGATCCAAGGTCTGTCCCGAATTAAATAAAAACATTAAAACAGGATGTTCTTGCTGTAATCACCTCTCATACTCTCATACTGACCGTTAGAAGATCCCCTTTTTTATATATATAAATGAAGTTAATTTGTTAACTGTCACGCAAAACAAACGCACCTCACCTGTCAAGACTACCTATACCTGTTCAACCGAGTCCACACACGGAGCCGACAGTCGAGACTGAAAGAGAAAACCTTTCCTCGTCATTACAGCTGGTTTGTTTCATCTCCTTAATCAATACTTTGACTCTTCCGCGCTTCCGGCAGAGTGGTCACGTGAGCCTCATCTTGACTCCTGAGGCTCACGTGACCACTCCCCCTAGTGGCCGCAGGTGGTATGTCTCCCTCTGTGTGCTCCCCAGGTTTCTCTCAGATCATCTCAGCTTTCTTTTCGTCTTCTTGTCCTTCAACATAACCTCTGCTGCTCCTCTCTTTTCTTTCTCAGCCAACTCTAGAGGCCCCGCAGTTTGAGACTTTCAGGAATATGAACTGAAAATGGACTTCTGCTATGATTTGGTGCTATATAAATAAAATTGACTTTGCTTTACTTGACTCCTTCGCCTGCACTTTGCACATCGTTATAGCTGTCTAACCCACCCACTCTGATGCCACTGCAGTTGCAGAAATCCTAAAACAAAAGGTCAATCATGCAGTTCCTCCTCCTTCCACCTACTCATCTCTTTACTACAATTCAACCATTCATCCCCTCTCTGTTTTTAATTTTGCACATTGTAGATTTTATACATATATAATCAATCAAATTTGTATCAAATATATGAACCTATGCATGTAGTGGGGTATCAGTATGAAGTAGTCTATGTCAGTGGAAGCACTTCCTCCTGTCAGTCGCTTTAAAAGGAAAGAGACGCACAGCAGCTGTTATTGCGTGACACCAGAACTACGGACTACGATGGATCTCTTATTTCTCTCCGTATATTTATTATTATTATCAAGCCTCAGCTGCTCGACAGGGGTGAACTCAACGCATTTACCAAGGATGGTATTCACAGACAAAGGTATGAAGTTTCGCTTTTTTCCTAAACATAAAAAAAATATATATATAAGAATCGCGTTAATATCGCGATAAATAAATAAATTCACAAGAGGGAGGACAAGGAATATGATTTAAACTGTTTTAAATGTGTTTTTTTTCTCTCTCTTTTTTAATATTAATTAGGCACCCGAAGCGTATAGGGATACATTATGAAGTAGCTTTAAGTCTTTGGTTGTGACGTGCAGCATTGCCTCTCAGCAGCTGAAGGATAAAACAGCCTTATAACATAACATCAACAAAGGATGTACTACAGTACATCACATGTCTAAAAAAAAAAAAGACATAGAAGACATAGAAGTGAGTTATTGTCCTGCTGTATGTGCCTCTGAACAGTTATCACATGATGTCAACCTTGTTTTATTGTAGAGTCGACAGAAAAAAGGTTACCATTACCTGTAAATGACACACCTGTACGGATTCTTGTGGAAGGAGACATTGTCACAGCTGTTGGAAAAAATTATCTGACTGTGTTCAAATTTCAAGACCCACTGAAGGTACAGCAAGTATTTTTGTTTACAAAAAAAAAAAAAACCCCAACAACATCTCAAGCAAACATCTTGTGTCAATTAATCAGATATAAGTAATGAAGGCCTGTACGGTTTCTCTTCACAGTCTCCTGAGGAAAATACGGTGTTGTGGAAAGGATGCAGTCAAGTGAGCACAGATAAGAGCAGCATGAGCAGATAGATCTGATCATTACCGATTATTGAATATTCCTTCAATTCTTATTCTTGTCTTTTTTTTTTAGGATCACAACTACAATATCTCTGTGGTGCACAAGATTAACAACAGCCAGATATTTGTGTGTGGTACCAATGGACATCAGTCGTGCTGTAACCTGGTATGACAGTGCGGAAGATGCTCTTGATATGTTTCTGACAATTTCTCACGGTGACTTGTTTTTGTGAAATAATGTGTGCTGTTGCAAGAAAGTTGAAGTAAAATTTAACACTCTCCAGCTCACTTGAGTTCTTTAAATATCTACCTCTAAAATATCTTTAAAAAAAAGGTTTAAAAAGGTTTAAAAGGTTTTAAAAAAGTACTGAATGTAAAAAAAAGAAAAGAAAGAAAAGAAATGCAGTGAAGACTTGTTGTGTTTTCTTGTAGATACAAGCAGAGAAGCAGGTCCCAGCAGATATCCTCCCTGCAAATATGAATGATATAAAAGAAAGCATAAAGAGATTCGTCATAAAGGAAGGGGAACAATCTGCTCTTGGTGAGGGTTTGTTTTTTTTGGTTTTTTGTTGTCAGATAATCATTTCTAAATTTCCTGATGAATTTTTCTTGCAGTTTTTTCCTCCTAACACCTCCTACAGTGCCTCCTACCTGTCTGTTGTAACTCATAATGGAAATTACTGCCTCTGCTTTGCCACACTAGCCCGCTTTGTACCTTCCACTCTTTGTCATCTGTGTGCATCACCCCAGACTGCAGTCTCTTTGATTGAAATACTGATATCAAATCCACTAAAATTGCAATCTTCTGCTCAGTCTTTCCCGATCCTGAAGAAGATGCATCTCTCTACATTACAAACTCTGGATCTAATGACGGCATCTACAAGTTTGGGAAAAACACAGTTGGACCAGAAACCCACGATAAAGGTATTAATATGGAAATAGTTTCTGTTTCTTTAGTTAAATGGTGTTACTTTAAATGTTCTGCCCCGAGGCTGTTGATACAACTAACTACTTTGTTTTTTTTGTCTCTAGAGCAGCACTATGTGGGTTTGGTGATCAGCAGACGGAGAGATGATCCGTTACAGAGCAAGGTTTATGCCTTCTATAAGGAGAAAAACAAGAACACAGACTTGTACAGTGACATGTGGCTCCCCTTTGTGACCCAGGTTTGCATGGTAAGACATGTATAATCATAATAATTCACATTAGCAAGATCGTATATAAAACAATATCATTTGCAGTTATTAGCTGCTTGATTATTTCCATGTGCATTTTTGGAACTGGCTCTTGCGGTAAATTTGCCTTCTGGCTGTGTGTTGTGTCTAGGCAGATACAGGTGGGCCTAAGACCAACCTGCAGTTTCGCTGGACATCCCAGATGAATGCCAAGCTCTTCTGTGGAGACCCTGACAGTAGACAGCACTTCCCTGAGCTGGTAGATGTTGCTACTGTGCATGCAGACCGGTGGCAGGATACCAGAGTTTATGCACTCTTCAACAATGAGTGGTACGACTCAATTATCATTCCAGCAAGGGCAAGAAATTAAATCTTGTGCTCTTTCCAAAGATATAAACCAAAGTTATGTCTGTCATGTCAGATAGAACATTACAATTGCACATCATGGTCAATTAGCTTTGATCATGGTGGTGATGATGATGTTTGGTTTTCTCTTTACTTGGTCAAATAGATGATGCTTTGCTTTTGCTTCCTCTCTTTTTTATGTTCCTCCCTCCAAATATAGTCGTGTCTGCGCAGCCTTTCTTCATTGTTTTTTTTAACAGCACAGCTAAAAATCCTTGCTGACCTCAGAACAGTGTCTTGTTGTTGTTGCTGCAGATGTTTCAGCGTAGATCTGCTGACCTCTGTGTCTCTCTGCAGGGGGATCAGCGCTGTGTGTGTCTACACGATACAAGACATTGACAACGTCTTCAGAAACTCTCCATTCAAAGGCGTCAGCAACGTCAGGCCCCGGGAGGTATGGTACAAGAGAAAAATGTTGCAACCGGTCTTGCAACGATTTCTCGCATCAAAGTTGAACTGCTGTTTCAATATTACTTTTGCCATTATCTTAACCGCGCAATAATACACTGATGTTTTATCAAACCATAAAAATGGAACTGAGGCACCAGAATAGCTGTGTTACTCACTATTGCTTCATTGAAAACTCCCAAATTTGGCTTAAAATAATAGTTTCAACCTCAAAGTCATGACTAATGTCATGACAATACAACATAACTACAATATTACTGTCCTGCATTTTAAAGCTGCTGTGTGTTGAATTTGAGTATTTCCAGACTTTGGTAACGTCTGGTGGTAAAACATCCTATGTGTCCTATCTTATCCGATTATTATTATTTTTTTTTTTATTTGAGATTTTTATGCCTTTATGCATTAGATAGCTACGCTTGTTGCTGATTCTGAGTTCAGTTTGTTGTCGGTTCAAACTGTTTTGCTCAGTTCAGTACAAAACAGGCACTACTTGTCAGGTTAACCCTTGTATTATGTTAAGTTAATTTCAGTTTTTGTGTTGACCAAATGTGATCCTAGAAGAGAAAGCTGATTATGTTGGGAACAGTAAGAAGAAATAAGGCAGAACTTCCCAGATTCAGCTGCTTCATACAACAAGAATGTGCTAGTCATGAACACAAAGCACACTGATGCATTTCGGGAAGCCTCAAATGATCCTGGACTTTAACTCCACCAATGGAGGAGTTGACAATCTTCGATAAAGTCACAGCAACGTACAGTTGCAAGGCCGCTCGTTGGCCCGTTGGTGATTTTCTACAACATCGTGGACGTGTCTGCTTACGATACCTATGTCCTGGGGCACTGAAATCAACCAGCAATGCAATGCCAGAAAATTATACCGATGTCGGATTTTCCTGGAAGAACTCAGCAAAGCACTCGTCACTCTGAAGATCCAGAGGCGAACCAGGACACCTCAATCCCCCTGCAGCTGCAACTGTCATTGAAAAAGTCAAGCTTAGGTCATCTGACCAATCTGCAATGGATCCACTCGATACAGGGTCTGTCCCTCCCGAGAGGACAATATAACAAGTACCTCTTGTGGAGAACACTGATAGCGTTGAATACTTAAAACCTGAGAAAATGGGGCAAGTTAAATGGAAAAAGTGTTTGTCAGGAACCTGTTTTGTTTTTTTTGCACTGTTTTTAGTGGGTTTATAAAGTATAAACAATGTCTTCTTTTTTTTTCAACATAATACAAGGCTCAACAAGTGCATATTTTGCAAGTCGTCTCTTCATGATCATCTCTGTGGCTGCTGATATAATCAGATGTGTTCATACATGTACTGAATATTTCTACCACAGATGTTGGAACTCATGGTTCACTGCTAGAGCATTATTTTCAAATAAATAGGATTTAATTTAAAAAAAAAAAAAAAAAATCATTATTTCCTGATACGAAAGAACAAGTCTGCGTCCCTCTTTATGTGGTGTAAAACCAAAACTCTTCTTTCTTCAGTGTGTTGCAGATAGCACAAAGATTTCTTTGGAGGTCCTGAGGATGATCATGATGACCTCGGAGATGGAGCAATCGGTCCGGCCTGTGAAAAACTCTGGCCCGCTGTTGATTACCCACCACAGCTACACTCACATCTATGCTGACAGTTCGCAGCACAAGAGGACCAGCCGTCACCCAGTTCTGTTTCTGTCTCTGAGTGAGTTACTACAGTAATGGGGAAGTTAAAACTCATAATAGTGTACTGTACATTTGCGTATACAGTATCTACTGGCTCGTGGAGAGCAGGGCTGAAAGAGAGTGAAATATTTGTGACTCTTTAATAAGTTAGAGATTAAACAAATGATCGATTTGGCAGGAGGGGAAATGCAAACCATCAGATGTCTGTGTGTGAGCTGATTTGGCCCACAGGCTGTTACTTGTTTCCGGGTCATGAATCAACGTATGATGAAAACGATGATAACGATGATAACGATGATGACGATGATGATGATGATGATGATAGGTCAGATTTTTTGCCTTTGTAAGTATACTGGATTTTAGGATGGACTTTTTAGGAAGAGATGCCTCACCCACTTTTGCATTGGCCCACCAACAGCAAGCATTGCAAAATAAATTGCAAAACTCTTGCAGTGATGTAGATTAGCCCACCTAGGCTTGTTGTAAATATGACACATTAAGGTGTTGGGTTTCCTGTGTGGATCCACATCCTGCCATAAACTTTAAACTATGTGTCAAGTTCAAGTGATACATAGTTGCCTCAGCACCCGAACACACCAAAATTACAAGATGTAGTTTTATTCGTGTGGATTATATTTAGTTTTACCTGGCCCCCTACACATCGACCTATCTGCATATATTTCTTTCTGTTATACTCGTCTTCTGATTCTCCAGCATGAACCAAACCTTTGGTTTTGATTTAAGCGTTGGTTGTTATTTCCCCCCATAAAAAAGAAGTGCATCGTGAAATTATCTTGTGATTTTTGATGTTGTTTCCTATCATATGATTTATATGGTGTCACCGCATGCTTTGTTGCACTTTGTCACTGAAGAGAAAAAACATACTTACAATCCATTAAAGTCAAACTGAAATTTGAATTATTCTTACTTTTTTGAAATATAAACTATAGTAACGGTACTATGTATAGTTTTTCAAATTTTCAAAAGAGGATGAAACTGTATTTGGACATATTTGCCTTACCCTCAGCTTCTACGTGGGCATTTCCCATGAAAGCAGTTGACTGACAACTACTATTTCCATTTTTCCATAAGTACACCAGACCAAGGATTTACAGTATATAACTTTACTTTAGTTTCAGTGAAAAAGTGAGTAAAAAAGTGCAACTAAACTGAAAACAATAGTGAAACTTTAATCAGCCAAGTCAGTGTACTCTTGAATTACATTACATGCCCCCACACAGAGTGAGTCAATACAATTCCACATTTCTTCAGAACCTTTTTTTCTCTTTTAAATAACAAACATCCATTCATTCATGGAAGAGTCATATGAGACATGAGTGGGAATGTTTGTGAGATGTGTTCAGATGTGTTTCATCCTCCTTTTTTCCCTCCCCGTGTGTTAAAACAGGGAGCGGAAGAGTCCACAAGGTGACACAGAATGAAAGTCAAGCCTTTGTCATCGCCGAGTACCAAACCAACTTTCAACACAATGACCACATCATTAGCATCGCTCTTCACCCATCCTCTGTGAGTAATACATTTTTCCACACTGAGACATCATCCTGTAGAACTGTAGTGTAAACTTAATTTTAAACTTTTACCAGAATATTGATGTTTTAATAAAAAAAAGATCAGTAATAAAAGAAGAATAAAAAAACACATACTGTGTATTCTTTACAGAGGAAGCTGTATGTGAGCTCTGCAAGAGAACTGGTGGTACTGGACGTGGGGAACTGTACTCAGTATGGAGACACCTGCCAGGAATGTGTCTTAGCCAGAGATCCCTACTGCGGCTGGAACGGCACACACTGCAGCCCTGAGACACAGTAAGACCACCCGTTCCTTGTATCATGATGCCACCGAGTGCTTGTGAAAACAAAATGTACACTCCACGGTACCTTTTTATTTGTTCATAACCCCATGCAAATAATAACGCCTGGTTCTCCAAGCCTGCCTCACAGTGTGTACACAGTGGATCATAGTCACATGCTGCAGCTGGCTGTCTGCAAGCTGCACCGCTTCGGTAGCAGCAGTCTGAAATGATGATTAGTCCAACTTAACCAGAATTTGGCAGAAAATACAGAAAGGGAAAAAAAAAGTATTTAATCAGGCACTAATTGTGCAAGTTCTAGTTAAAAAGCTGAGAGAGGCCTGTGATTTCCATCATAGGTACAGTTCAACTATGAGACAGAAAATCACATTGATTTTTAAAGAATCTTTAGGTCAAGTGGTTTTTTTTTAGGTCTTAAAGGTTTTCACACACTGTTGCTGGTATTTTGGCCCATTCCTCCACGCAGATCTCTAGAGCAGTGGTGTTTTAGGACTTTTAACACAGATTTTCAACTCCCTCCAAAGATTTTCTATGGGGTTGAGATCTGGAGACTAGCTAGGCCACTCAAGGACCTTGAATTGAAGCCATTGCCCAGGCGGTGGGCAATGCCATTCTCCCAATCCTGTTGTTCTGGGATTTTTGCTGTTGTGATCATTTTGGGTGAGATCTCGCGTGGAGCCACAGATCGAGAGAGATTATCAGTGGTCTTATATGTCTTCCATTTTCTAATAATTGCTCCCACAGTTGATTTCTTCACACCAAGCTGTTTATCTATTGCAGATTCAGTCTTTTCCAGCCTGGTGCAGTGTCTACAGTTTTGTTTGTGGTGTCCTTTGACAGCTCTTTGGTCCTAGCCATAGTGGAGGTTGGTGTGTGACTGTTTGAGGTTGTGAACAGATGTCTTTTATACTGATAACGAGTTCAAACAGGTGCCATTAATACAGGTAACAAGTGGAGGTCAGAGGAGCCTCTTAAAGGAGAACTTACAGGTCTGGGAGAGCCAGAAATCTTGCTTGTTTGTAGGTGACCAAACACTTATTTTAGGAATTTACCAAATAATTCATTAAAAATCATATAATGTGATTTTCTAGATTTTTTTCTTCTCATTTTGTCTCTCATAGTTGAAGTGTACCTCTGATGAAAATCACAGGCCTGTTTCATCTTTTCAAGTGGGAGAACTTGTACAATTGATGGCTGACTAAATACTTTCAGTATACTGTAGTATGAATGAATACAGTAGGACGAAGGAACATACAAAGCATACAAATAGAGAGTCCAGGTCACGTATGACAGGTTTCTTTTATGACTCCTGTAAAAAAGATTGTGTTGGTTTTGAGATCAGCTGATGTAGCTGTCAGAGGGTTTGGCAGTGAAACAAAGGTCAGATGACTGCAGTCACTTCAGGCTCACTGAGATCATTGTTTATTTTTGCTGTAAAGTACCTCAGGTGTCTCTCAGGGAATATACATAAAAAGTCAGATCATAAGAACAGAAGGTCAATTTGTGACAAGAAAGGCTCTTACCTACAAGAAGAAAAAGCCATAATTATATGCTTTTATATTTTATATACTCATATCCTTTTTATAAAACCACAATCTCCTACTGTCACGCATTCACCTGACAACAGATGGTCACCTCTGATCTTTTTATTTTTATTACTTTATGTTATGTACTTTGTGACATTCACTATGTGTGTCATGTGTCCTTTTACAGGAATACAGTGCAGGATGTTGACAGGGGGAACCACACCAAATGTATTTCTCCATCAGAAGTACCTCTCCGTAGGAAAGGTATGAGTTTATATATATATATATATATATATATATATATATGACTAAATACAAATTCAAAGTCTGTCTGCTGTACAATTCACATATACTGTAGCTCAAGTGGACTTGTGATGGTGCATCAGTTAATTAATGGCTGCTTAACAGACACATCCCGGCATATATGTAAATGTTTTGCATTGATAATAGGCAAAAAAAGGAAGTTGAAATACAAATATGTATAACATGATGGAAATATTACCCGCTTTCAATGTTTTACTGCCTGATAGCTCAGTCTTAAACTCTTATCGTCCTTTTTTTTTTAACCACCTGTGCCACATGATGTGTGGTGATATGCCACAAACACAGAACTTCCTAGAAATGTGTCTTATCTTGCTTAGCATGAAATTTGTTTTGCTTATGTCGTGTAACCGCCAGAGTAACTGTTGCTCATGACATTTGCTTCGAGGTAGCCGACGCTGTTTTTATAGCTGCTGTCATCAGTATTTTTTATATTAATATTCAGTTAGGAGAAGAATTCCAAGCTATGTAAATGTAATAAGAAACCTGCATGGTAAATCTGCCTTAAAGTTTGACCGCATCGTGTCCTTTTCTCAGGGTTCAGACATGACCAGAGTGCAGACAAGGACATAATTACCCTTCCCTCTAAGTCAAAGTATTTCCTCCAGTGCCCGAAGACGTCCCATCATGCCCAGTATACCTGGCACCACAATAAAACGACTTCAACCTGTAGCCGGAGAGATCAGAAGTGCCTTCATCTGATCGACAGCATGGGTCTTGAGCATGAGGGGACTTACTCATGTAACTCAGAGGAGATGGGCTACAGCAAAGTCGTGGCCCAGTTCCAACTACAGCTGGCGAGGGCGCCGACGGGACGTTCATCAAGCCTGCTGGTCTCGGTTTGTCTCATGGTGGCGCTGATCAAGAGTGTGTCCTGCTGGTCATGAGTAAATAATGAAATGTTTGAGTGTCTATAATCTATCAAATTCATTCAGGACAAAAAAAATATTATTATTATTATTAATATTATTATTATTATAGAAAATAATGTGACAAATTGAACAAGAGACATTGATGGATTAATATGTTCTATTATTCCTCTTTAAAGTACTACCTCAGAGACCAGCCTATATTGTTTCAATAGAAATATTAATCCCAAAAACTGGGAAATTAATACATATTTACATAATACAGCATAACTTAATATATTGTCTTTTGTATTCCATGCATTCTCTTTCCTTGTCAAAACCTGGTGCCTACATTACCCACAATGCCACGTGTGTGGTGGTTAATGTAGCCTGGAACTGCTAGCGTGAAACAGAGATGAGCAGCAGGTCAGAGGTCTGTAACCATCACACCTCCAGATTTCTGCCCTAACCCATTGCCTGAGGAAATGTCACACAGTTCCCATTAAAGGCATCGTCATATATGTAGTGTTACTTCCCCTAACCTGCTCATGTGTGTAAAAGTTCCCCTTTCAACATGTCTACGCAGTGCTTTTAGATTCATGACTCGGTTCCTCTCCAGGGAATAAGGGTCAAGAGAAAAATGGGGCAAAAATGCACATGAATTGCTGATTATCCACCAATCAAAGTAATTACTAAAGCAATTGATTTGTTAAATGTTAAATTGATTTGTAAACTGCACTTTACAAGACTTACTTACCCAGAAGAGTATGTAACCATGCAAGTAGTTTTGCCTGCATTTGTAGATTTTAGAATTTAAATGTCTGTTTCATTAGAGATGGTGTACACAGAATGTTATTTGGTGTACACAGAATGTTATTTTGACGCACCAGCCACTTTTATGATATTGATTTTATGATCACCGGGCTGACATCAGAGTGTGGTAAAAAGCTGGTTGGTTATAATGTTTGACTTCAGATCTGTACTTGATGCTTTACACTGCTAAATATATTTTTGTAAATGTCACGTGCCGTTTACTGTAACTAGTTGAGGTCGTCAAACCTGACTAGGTCAAAAGCTGGGAAATGACACTAGCTGAGTTCACCACTTCACGCTGTGCTTTTGCAGAAGTAAAAGCTATTTTCTATTCAGGGGCTTTGAGCCAAATGTCCTTTTTAAAATGCAAAACAAAAAAAAAAACAACTGGCTTCAGTCCCCTTGATGTAAATGGGCTAAAACCAGACCTGGTAGGAAAATACAGAAAGACTTTTGAAAAACCCATTTTGTCAACATACATTTCCTGTACGCGACATGCTGGCCACACATCACGTTGTGACAGAAGGGGAAGCTTTCATCATATACTGTGTTGTCACTTCTAATCAGAAAAAAACCTGATCTGCTGGAAAAACCAGTGACAAATTCCAATAATCAAACCTCGAGGTGGTATTTATTGATGGGGAACCTGCTTAACTAATCTCACAAAAACCTGCCTATAAATATTAGTAAAAAGTGGAACTGAACTTGAAGAACTACACAGTCAAAGGATGTGAAAATGCTTCTGCACTTTGACCAGAAATGTGTGTTAAACCACAAATAGGTGTGAAAGGAGAAATAAAACAAACACATGTTATAAGATATAAAGTAAAACTTTATCATGACATACAAGTTTAAAGCCCTGAGAACCATATCTTTATATTACTAATATGAACAAAACTGAATGTGTGAAAACCACTTTGGAAAAGTGCTCCTCTTAAATACAATCAGCACAAACCAGTTTTTACAAGCATTCATGTGTTTTGTCCTATTTTTTTGTTTGCTTTAATCAAAGAGAAAACTATAATATAAGTAATATCATTATTATCATGTTCATAATAATAATAATAATAATAATAATAATAATAACAGTACAAAAATATGCACAAACCCCACAGTTCAATTAATATACGGAGCATTGTACAAGCCAAAAAACAACAACATAAAATTGATAAATGAGGTATTCAATAACCACTTGCATATGCGCCTGTTTTACACAGATCAGGTTAGTTTTTAAACAATTTAAAACTGAATTAATTCCAAAATCATCTGAGACAAAAGGTTCTGCAGACTTCCAACTTCACAGCTTCCTGAGTGACGAGACCTTTGCCTGCAGTTGCTGACGACGAAAACCCAAAATGCACAAAAACACCGAAACCAAAGTCAGTCTTAAGTAGCATTAAGCCAAGTGACCACAGCTTCTGTCAGTACTCGTCCCTCAATGTAGCTTTAACATTGAACTCAACAGTGACTGCAGCCCACTGCCCTGAGGTATTATGGTATGACGAGGTAGGGGGGGGTCTCTAATAGACACACGCACACACACACACACGCACGCTTTACAAACACTTCATTTTTGCTCTAACGCACAGCAAGTCAGGTCGCAGGAGCCTAGAGGTTCATGACGTCACCAGAAGGTTGCTAGTTTATAGCCCAGAGATCAGAGTGGAGAAGTGAGTGACCAACCCTCAACACTTTCCACTCCACCGGAACTGTATGAATGTAAAGGAGGTCAATGCCGGAAGTTTTCCTCCCTTTTAATAAAAATAAACAAACTAACAAAAAAAAGTTATCAACACTATGTTAAATGTATCTGCGTGGGCTTCAACGCAAGCTTCACCTCCTTACTAATAGACCTGCGATGGTGCCACCTGCAGTTCCCTTAATGGCGTTACTGTTTAGTTGAGACACTGCACACACACACACACACACTCACACTCGCACTCACACACACACACACACAAAGGCAGTGAAGCTACACTATTAAACAGTCATTGCTTAGACTAAGCAGGTGAAACAGAAAACTTGGACTTAAAAACAAGAAGATATTTTAGTAACAGCTGAAATGATCAAGCTTAATAGTTACTAAAAAGGTCCACCAGAAGAAAAAAAATTAAAAAATCAAAACAAATAAATAGCAAAACTCTGTTGTTAACACAACTGGTGTCTGATTGAATTGTTTCCCCCCCAAAAAGTGATTTAATCTCCAAAGGATTAAGCTTGAAGAAAGAGAGAGAGACATTTCCCAGCCAGTTGAGTAGTGAAACCTGCACTGGCTGGATCTCACCAGCAACTACTTTAAGGCGGCATCTACAATTCTCACATTTATAAAATACAGTTATGTGTCATACAGGGTTCTGAAGGGTACGCTGAAGGACTAACGGCACCATCCTCAAAGTCCTCCAACCCCTCAACTGTGATCTGCACTGCAAAACATCTGCAACACCTGACACGTAATGGCTAAAGTACTGTCTACTAAAAGCAACAAGGCTGCCCAACTCGTATCACACTGGGCTTTGAGAGGTCTCTAAACAGCTAAAATGCCTCACATTCAACACAGATAAAGCTAGAAAATTCATTTGTGGTATTTCAAAATGCTAAAGCTTACTTTAAAAAGGGAGAAAAATACCTGAACAAGGATATAATCCATCTGCTTCTGGATTATCAGGAAGTGTTTTTGGTTTTTTTTTAATAAAAGGGTCAGAGTTATGGTTCTCTGTCCACACTGGCTGAGGTGGTTTGTGTCCACAGTGGGTGGTGGAGAGTTTTACGATTTGATTAGGGAGCTCAAGAATGTTGCAGCGTGGCTCTACTGCTCTTGACGGCAGGATTTGTACTAATAACCTTTCTAGACATGTCATAATAAGATTCTGAGTCTTCAAGCGAGGAAAGGATAATGAACTGAATTCATTGAAACAGATATTTACACTTAATTCCTGAAACAAGTGAATTTACTTCACAGAAAGATATCCACTTGCTTTAAAAAAAACAAAAACAAACAAACAAAAAAACAACAACGTCAAAATCAGATTAAATGAGAGGAGATGTAACGTTTTAGTTGCCACCCACTGCGCCACCTGCTGGTGTGGGCAGTATTGTACGAGGATAAGAGGAGCGACTAGCCTAGTCTTTGGTATCTAGCTGTGCAATAACCAGAGGCTAACGTGAACCAGAGGATCAAGGTGTTTAAACACTGGTCACATGATTGTACACATGCATATCATTTCGCTGTCGTCGTGAAAAAAGACATTAACTGCGGCGTTCGCAGTCAAATTTAAGGTTTACATGTTTGTTTTTTTTACCTCTGCGACCTTGAATCCTGTTAACAATTTCACAAATACAAGTCAGTGTCTTATCCGCTTCCCTGAAATAAAACCCCAAATAAAATGCAGATATATATCACTCTTTTCAGACATCTCAAAAAAAAAGAAGTAAAAATGAAAAGAAGAAAACAGAAGCAAGCATAAAACAAGTAAATGCAGGAGAAAGATAGAAAGCGCATCCCTGTTCTGTTTGTCCCCAACATCCACCAGCAGTGTGTCAGTACGTTCAGGTGGGATTTCCATCACAGGTTCAGGCGTCAAGTCTCCGTGGCTTTGCAGCCGTATGAGGTATGTAGCGCAGCTCTCCTTTTGAGAGAGTCTGATGAGGTATTCTTGTCAGGTAGACTTGTGCATTCTTCAGGTGTGAATCGTTTTCTTTCTTTAAATTAACAGTGATTCCTTGCAGTTCCTGAGAGAGTCGCCCTCCAGAGCAAAGAGGCCGGTGTGACTATATGTTAACGGTGACGTTTGTTGGATTGACATTCAACTCTGAGGCTGCGGCTGGAGGAAGGATGCGCAAACAAAACGGATGACGACAAACTCAAATCTGATTCCGTTGCTCTCTGTTAGATAGATGGGAACTGGGAGGTAAATTGATCTCAGGGTCTGCTAGGCCTGCTGGAGGTGGATTAGAGTTGCTACCCCCCCACCCCCAATTGTGCGTTACTCGTTTAAAAACAGCTTGTGCAGACCAGCAATAAGTTAAAGTTTCAGTGGTTTTCTGGACATAAAAATCCCATGCATTGCTAATCTGTTTAGTGACATCATGTCCAAAAGAGAGGTTTGTGTACTTTCGAACCTTCCAGCCGTTCTAATGGGCATTACATTATCTGAGCTGAGGGCGGAGTTATGAAATGAGGTATTTAATGTGCTGATCTACAGCATCCGATCATTCACCAGTTTGAGTTCAGCGAGAGACTACATCATGTGAAAGAAACCTGAGCGGCCCGGGTTGGAGGCCTGTTTCTGTGAAGTGGGTGCTCTGTACAGGAGGCTCCACTTGTGAGAGATACCCGACTTCCCCTGATTGCAACTAGGTCAAAAAAAAAAAAAAAAAAAAAAAAAGGAATACAAAAATAAAGTTGATTCAGGTTAAATATACTACAGCTCCTGAGGTAAAGACACAACTGCAGGTTACTTGATTTGAGGTATGTAAAAAGAGAAAAACTAAAAACAAAATCATTCTAAAACACAAAATCAAAAAGACAACAAAATGGCAACAAACAAACAAAATGTCCTAAGATAAAACTTTTCAAGTTCAGTTGTGACTACACCTGTCAGTGGGTTTTGGCTGACTTGATTGTGTTTAGCATGTACATTACGATTGTATGTGTAGATTGTGTGTCTGTATGTGTATGATTGTGTGTGTGTTTATAGTGTGGTGTGTGTATGTACTGTATGTTGATTAAAATGCATAGCTGTGCGTTTGGGCACGTGTCGTCATATAATATTCTCGGGCTCTGTGTTCATGATTGGACAGCCAAGAGGTTGACAGGGTCGATGAGGTATTTGTTGTGCAACAGTTTGTTATTCTTATCGGTTTCTCATTGTACTGTATATTCATGCTGGGCCTCCCGGTGGATGAGAGGCCAGGGGAGCAGGTACAAAAGGGCAGCCTGAGTTAGGGTGACCCGCTGGGAGCCGGCTCAGCCGAGCCAGGACCCTTAGAGGAAGAGGAGGACGTAGGGCTTAGGGTCTGAGCCAGGGGTGCAGAGAAACCAAAGCTAGAGCTGGTTCCAGCAGGAGAGGCTGAAGCAGCAGCAGCTGACACAGCGGGCCCCGGGGCCCCTCCAGACCTCTGGGCAAACAGGGTTCCTGTAAGAAGACAGGAGACATCATGTCAGCTAAACCCCCGAAAAGAGAAATCACAGGTGGTAGAGGTAGAAAAATTACACATTACACACTGAACAAAAGTAAACGATTCAGAACATTATTATCATTTATCAATCATATGTAAAATGTATTCACTCCTGCCCCATACACACCTGAATAGATTGTACCATTGACCTCCACTGAGACAGTGATGCTGGCATTTCCATTGGTTGAGATGCTCAGAGACATGTCCTGCTGCTTCTCATCTGAAGATACACAGATGCACATTGTATTTTAGGAAAGCATTTTGAGCTTTGTGTTTAAACATTATACTTTCTCCCCTAATATCTCAACAGTAATACATTTAGATGTGCTTATTTACAAATGGTAGGCTTAGAAATACTGCTGCCAAGTTCCCACAACCAAATACTCACGTCAAAGTGGTGAATGCTTGATGCAATAAAATATATTTTTTATTATTTATTTAGGGTTCTTCTAAGGTTACAAACAAGGAAGTTTCATTTACATTTGTAGAAAAATGTTAATTAACAAACAAACAAAGCATAAGTTCTTGGTTTTGTTGAAATGGGATGTGGCAAACATTGGCTAGTACAACTTGCATAAGTTCCTGTTTTGGACATAAAACACAGGGAATTTGTAATTTCCCTTTTAACATCATCTTGACAAACACGGCTCTCTGACCTCTGGTAGTGATGGTGGGTGCTCCCAGGCGCAGATTCATGGGCATTTGGGAAGCCATGGCCAGCAGGTTGTGTTGGAAAGCCTGCTGCATCAGGCGCTGCTGCTCCTCTGCCAGGCGTGCCATCTTCCTCTCGGGCCCCTCCACTCCACCGCTGGTCTCCAGTTTTTCTCTCAGCTGCTCCAGCGTGGCGGCTCGTGCCAAGCCCGCAACCTGCTGCTGACCCAGGGTCAACGCCATGGGGGACCTTCCCACCATGATGGAGGAGGTCAGCTCATCTGGAACAAAGAAATGGAGAATTGAGTAATTATTCATTAGTCTGAATCTGAAAATGTCTTCACATTAAGTTAAGGTGAATTTTCCTATCAGCAAGAGAAACATTTGATCATAACTGTACCTCATTAGCAACTTGAAAAGTACAAAGAAAATACAGGTCTCTTAGGAAATGAGTAGGAATGATAAATTGACCTTTTGTACAAAGAATTTCCTAAATACTTCTGAAACTTTGCATTTGTCAACTATGCAAAACAGTTACACATCCGACATTGATTGAGTCAGCAAAACCATGTGACATGCTACATTAAGACATCAAATGAGTGTCGAGTAAAATACAGTGCGGAGTCACATTCCAGCCAAGTCAATGTGACATCAGATAGCAGACAGCAGGGTAATAATGACAGTTATCAACAGGATCCTACTGATGTGGACCGAAAGCTTCAAAGTTCATAAAGTGCCGCCGGCGTGGGAACCATGTTATTAATGAGCAGTAAAGGTGAGGGCTCTCAACAGCCTGAGGCAGGAATGGTTCACACATGGACTCTTAAACACCTGGATGCTCACACTGGGGCATGCACTTACCACAGTCATATAAAAACCATAAAGATGACGCACGCACGCACGCACACACACACACACACACACACACACACACACACACACACACACACACACACACACACACACACACACACACACACACACACACACACACACACACACACACACACACACACACACACACACACACACACACACACACACACACACACACACACACACACACACACACACACACACACACACACACACACACACACACACACACACACACAAACAGGACACAGTGGAGTCAAGGGGGTGACTCATTGTACTGATACATACATTCCTGTGCACACACACACTTAGCAAAAAAGGGAACAGGATGCTATGAAATAAACATTATACTCTAATGTTGGGGCGTATAAATGATGTCTTGTCTGTAAGTGTTTTGTTATCATGTTAACATTGAAAAAGCCTCCATAAACATTAAAACCACAACCTTATCTCTAAGTACGGTTCCATCCATGCATTTATAAAAGGCAATGACTAGATGTAGTTTCTGATAATTGCGACAGAGGGCAGTGTTCCTCTATAAATATTCAACACTTCTGCAACTGGAGTTCAACCCATATAATGAAGCTGCAGTCTTTGAAGTAAACATTTACCCAGTTTAATATAACCTTTAGAAATCCACAGAGAAAGGGTTTCTGAGCATGTATGCTTTTTCCCAGCAACACCCTTTTTCATGATCTACATACACACACATCTGAGAACAGCCTGTTAGTCTGTGGGCAGACATGTTTTAGATTATAAAAATCCCACATACCATAAACTTATTTTCCCCCCAGTTTTATTTGTGGCAGCCAGTTTGTGATGTTTTTAATATAAAAATAATACTAAGTGTAAGTACTGAGGTTACTCTTCAAGTAAAACTATACACACACACACACAACAGCTTTATTAGACATAAATGAGAGTTTTGTACATATAGCTTAATGTTTCCACTATTACGCTTCATACTATGAAGCTTATGTTTTCAGTTCATAACATAACATTTATTCACGCTATCAGAAGTCTCTGTGCTACAATTCCTCTACACATCTAAGGTGCCCACCTTTCTTTAAAGAGGGTCCTGGTGAGCCCTGCAGGCCGTTGAGGGCCCCTGAGGTCCCTGCACCCAGAGCTGAAAGGTGCATCTTGGGAGGTGAGAGGATGTGGGGAGCTGTGCTGGGAGAGGGAGAGAAGCGGAAGAGGCTGCTGCTGTAGCTCGGACGACGACCCTCGCGTCGGTTACTGTCAATGGCGGCCTGAAGCTCACCTGGGGAGCTGAGGCCTTTTCTCTCGCACTCATATGGGTACAGGTATTTCATGTACCTTAAGAGAAAACACACACACAACACAAAGCAATACATCAGATCCTCACAAGTCATAAAATATGAGAAAACACTTTATATAAAGCTACTATATATATATATGTATATATATACCATCATATATTGTTCTAATGTCAGTTTCAGTTTAAGTCACAGATGGAAGAATAGATGCTATTAGGAATGACCTTCTATTTAATCCCTGGTGCCGCTGTCAGTGTTTCTGTTCCTGCCTGAGGTGTTTCATGCACATTCACGTATGTAAAAACTAGAAACCTGGTTATGTAGCCACATAGTCAAGAAATCAGGTTTCTCTAGTACATACCTAGCCGTGTTAACCGATGTGCTCTAATCCTCTACTCTTATTATAGGAACCAGGTCCCTTGTTGATCCGTCATTTATCAAATCAGAAAGCTGGCAGTAACCTTGTTACTTAAGTGCACGTAATCTGTGAATTTAACGTGACACTGGTATATAAATTGTTCAAAACATGTTTGGTATGCCGGGTTTACTTGATGATGTCACATATACTCTAAGTATGCACAGTCACAGCTCCGGTATGTTTTCCATCCCATTAGAACATAAGGTAAAATGAACATACAGTATGCATGCTGACTGCATAATGGTGGAATAGCAGCACTAAGGATCAATAAAAAGCTAAGAGCTGCGTCCATTAGATAAAACCAGTGAAGCGATGCAATATAACAGCCCACCAACATTAAAAATACATAAAGGTTCATTAGGGCACCCCGCTAGTGGACAAGATAGAGAGGTGTTACATCTACTGAAGGGTTTCCGGCCAAAGAGCGAAAGAGTTTTAGTCGAGGCTCAGCCTACAAGCTGTCAATCAAACCCCACCTTAGTCATTGTGAACTCTGACCCAAATCACGTCAATAAATCTATAGGAATCAATGGGCTCTGTGTGTGATGTAATGGACAGAGGGATTGAATGTGAAAAAGGAAGGTGGCTCGGTGGAGGAAACAAACTTGCATGTGTATAAACACTCGGTCACGGGTTAATATTGACATCCGCACCCACACCAACACAAACACACACACACACAGTCATGCACGTAAATCCACATTCTCTAATAACACGCACACACTCTTGTATATTCATGGCATGAGGAAGGCACTTATCACACACTTTATTTAGTTGGAGTAAATAAGTTTACATACGTTTAACATTAGACTGTATCTGGGTGTAAACAGTCAATTTATAGTAACCACAGCTACTGAAATGAATTTGGCTGGTTATTTTATGACACAGACACAAAGACTTACTGTGTGCGCAGGGTGAAAGCTGCACTGGTGATGGAGGTAGGCAGGTTGAGTCCCTTTGTGATTTCTCTCCAGATCTTCTTGTTGATGACCTCCACCAGGCCTCCCTTCTCTGTCACAAGCTTGTACAGCATGTACAGATCCAGGACCTGCTTGGCCATGATGGGGATACGATTGACTGGGGTTCCTACGGAGGAGAGGATGACCAGAAAATAAATCAATACTGTACAAAGCATTCACCTGAATTACAATAGCTTAGTGACGTACAATGACCATGGATTGTGTCAATGGGAACGGACCATAATCCTGACAATTTCTCGTGCGTCCCTGCTGAGACATACGAGCACCCAACACAGAAAATATATTTAAAGGCGCATCAGTGAAGAGAGCAGGGAGAACTCTACATTATGTGTTTACTCATCTACAAATCAATGGTTGAACAGCCAGGATCATTTTGTGACCTCCAGATACTGATCTTAGTGCTGTCAGGATACTGGTAAGATAAGTCTGGCAGGCGTGTTGCCTGTACGCCTGTTAAATTTGGCTTGAAAACATATTAGCCCAGTTAAGACAATCTGGCTTGACCTGGAAAAGGGGATTCGCAAACAACACAAAGCAAAGCGGCTCTAGACTTTTGATACAGATGCATTAATCTTGTCAACGGCTTATCTGCGGTGAAGCTTGCAGCGAGGAGGGAGGAGGAGAGGGGGGTGGTTTGCAGTATCCAACAGAATCAAAAAGTGCAATGTGCAACAGTATAAGCATGAAGCGGGAGGAGGGGACTGGGGATTGTGACGACCTGCTAATCCATGGGCAGCGGTGGGTGGGGGGCTCCTGGATAGGCCAGTATAATGAAGCTCATTTAGAGGATTGTACTGAGTAAATCCACACCCCTCTGCTGTTAGTGTTGCCGAGCCCAGCGCAGGGGAGTCGCACAGATTTGCCTTCACAGTTAATGCCAGCCAATCCTTCAGCCCCTCCACAGGCTGCTCTTAACCTGGAATTGGAGTCATTAATGACTTTGTAAAATAGCAGTGTGATCAGGCCATGAAGATTAGCCCTGATTCATTTTCTTAAGTTAGCAACATGTCTTTAAGCCATGTGCAAAGGGCCTAAGTGAACACATGGACCTGCATAAGAAGGTGTGGCAGCTCTGACCTGTGCACTAAATAATAGCGGTTGTTATGTTGGTGGTTGTAAGTAAAACTTATACTGTTGTGTTATGACTACAATGTAAAAACATAAATACAGCACATTTCTAGCAGACAGATTTGGGACTTGTATTTGAGTAGGATGAGAGTGAGGAAAAGCTTGTAAGCCTGTTAACAGACGTCACTATGGAGCAGTGGTTCGTTACACAGGTGTTGGGAGGACTGGTGAGGCAGCAATATTGCACAATCATTGTTTGGCACCACACTTTACTTATTCTGCATGTTAACATTACAACAATGGGATGCGAATCAGGTTTTTAGAGTTTGAAAAGAACAGGAACCTGATGCTGGGGTCTATACATTCAACAGACAAGTAATTAGAGACTGACAGGATAATACAGAAAATACAAATGTACAGTGGAACCAGTTTATCAGGTTAAACTGTAAAATCAGGTGCAATCCTTGCTGAGGTTTATTATGTTCACCTCCATTTACGTAAATAGGAGTAGACAAAATATTATTAGACATCTGAAATGAATGCTGGCGGCAACAGTATACAACAGATGTATCCTTGAATAATTAAATGTAATGCCTCTTTTCACTCTAAACATAAGCACAGCACCACAGCACACTGTATGCGGTTAATATCGTTCAGCTTCTTAAAGCCGCAGAAAATGCTGTTCTCGGAAAACAGACATCTTATCTCCGGAGCCAATTAACAGTTGGCAAAACACGAGGGCCTTTTGCCAAGACGCCAGCTCCATTTACAGATCATTCGGATTAACAGTTTTTAATGTCTGTATAGGTCAGGCAGGTATTACCATTTAGTTAAACAATAAGTTAAATTAGCAATTATCCTTCAAAAGGGAACAACTACAACTCACTATTAATAGTGAGTTGTAGCTATTTTCATCAGTATACATAGTAGTATATGTATATGCAAATTACAACAAGGCAACGGTGCAATAAATCTCACACTTTAAATAATCCTGTCCTTCTGTAGATTACAAATGTGTTCTTACACGCTCCTGTCAGACTGAACAGAAGATCAACTCTATCATATAGTGACACAGTAAACATAATGTTGATGGCAGACCCCTGAGTACACTTCTGGCTAGTAGCAACATTTCCACGCAGCGGATCAAAGTACCAGTGCCTCATCAGTTATTTAATGCAATGCTGGACATCAATCCTGCATCAAACAATTAGCACAACTAGAGGGGTCAGAGATCAGCCAGGGTGTTATTGATGTGTGAATTAAACTGCAGGTCAGCAGGAAGCCATGTTTTCATACTGGCCCGGTCATGAACAATGAGAGCACAACAAATGAGACACAACAGCACTGGCCCCACAGTGACAGGCCAGCTGTTAGTCAGGCTTTAATTCACACTGACGCTTTATTCAGTCCTTTATCAGGATCTGCTGCCAAATCAAAATCTGATTTAAATGTATTCAAATGCTATTTTCAGCAACTTCACAATGAGTGTGTGTGTGTGTGTGTGTGTGTGTGTGTGTGTGTGTGTGTGGAAGAGAGGAAACCAAATAGCCGTCTATATATCTTAATAGGACCAGAACTGGTTTTGAAACCTAAAACAGCATTAATTAGTCAAAATGTGACATCAACCAGGTTTTATATTTCATCATGGCCCGATCACATGTGAAAGCGCTTCAATAATTGACCAAAAATCACTTTAGCAACACTTGGGCAGTTAGCCAGAGAGTTCCCTAATTTGAGAGAATCAACATGCCGCTTGCCTTTGGTGTCGCACATCTGCTCCTTTTCCAACCCTGGAGACATTTAGCTCTAACAGGCTTAATTACACCAGTCCGAAACATCTCTTTTGATCACAGCAGTGCAACTCCTCCGTCTCACAGCCACTTTCATGCACTGTATTCTGTTGTTAGAACTGTTCCCATTTCAGCCTATTATTATTATTATTGTTGTTATTATTTTCTTTTTACAGAAGACTATAAACAGGATCCACAATGCCCAAATTCTTCATGACATCAGGCCACCGCGGCCTCAAGTAGGCACTATTGGGTATTTCATCTCTAAGTAAAGCCGTGATTTGTCCACTCGGCTGCTCTGAACCAATCTGTAATTGGCTGCAGGCTTCACCTCCCATCATCCTTTGCCCCGGACTGATTTTCCCCCAGGGACAGGGCCATCAGGAGGCTAGTGATTAATGGCATCAGGGGTCAGAGGTTGCTCTGGTGGGAAGTGCCGCGGCTGAGGGCCCCTGAACCACTCCCTAAGTCCTTCCTCTCTTCTACTGTGAACACATGAGCCACACGGCTAGCCTTCAAACAGCTAGACTTTAAATGATAAGAAATGTAGATAGTGAGATAGAAGAGGGGAAAAGGCGATGAGTATTACTGAAAAAGACAGCTTGAAAAGCTGAAACAAAATGTAGGATTTGACAAATAAACAAACTGAGGTTGATACTTTTAGAGAGTATCTAATGTTAGATGATATAGTGGATATTTTGAGCAGATAAGTCTATATCTTTATATCTGATCATTTGTGACTCCATTGACACTAATACATCTCTGTGTTGACACATAAGAGAATGAAAGAAAATTATGTTCGTGCACTCTCGTTTATACAGTAATAACTGTAATCAAGTAAAAAGCCTTATGTCCATTATTTCATAGGCTGGGTACATTGATCAGCCCACTAACAATTTGTAATAATCACCAACACTGTGACAGTGTCCATCTGAATCAAACATGAACATTTCCCACATCGCACTACAGTCCCAGCATTTTATCTCAATGCGAGGACCAACAAGGTCATTTTATCTGACCCCTGACCTATTTTTAGCAGGAAACAGCTGTTCACATTAAAGGGCCTCTATAATAAATCAATTGGGTGCCCCTGACGCCAGTAGTGGTAAATTAAATATCGCTGACTTCACATGATGAGCATTTTTTAAATAATTAAGTGACAGAGTGACAGCCTTGCAGCGGACAACACACAGGAAATGAATTTTTTACTGAATGAGCATTGACTGGTGTGAGGTTTCCCTATCATCTATAGTGAGGACAGACGGAGGAGGAAGCAACACATCATCTCATAGTCTTTAGTTGTTTTAAATTCTGGTGATTCATTTGAAAAGTATTCTATTGAATTCTCTCAAAGTCACTCAGATAAATGACATGAGGTGTGGCGAAAAGAAAGGATGGAGATGAGCAGAGATGAAGAACAAAAAGGCCAAATACTAAGACAGAAGGGAAAAAAAGCAAGGAAGGAAACAGTTTCTCTGAGTGTTTTCTGCCACTAGGAAGGAAGGACGGAAGGAAAGAAGGAAAAAAAGAAGGGGGAGGTGTAGCTAGCCAGCTGGAGAAAGACTGGATTACTGCTATAAGGAAGGTGTCAGCCAACACAAACAGCCCCTGGCCTCACCCACACCTTCCTCCCCCACCACATCTACACACCAGATCAGACCAAACCAGGGCTGCATCTCACTCTCTGCACTTCAGACCATTTAAAATGTTCAAGTTTAGCACATTTCGTTCATTTAGTGGAATGACTGTTAGCAAGAAACCTGACTGCCAAAGCAGCACTACAACAACATGTAAAGATGATAAATTATTTGAAGGCAACAGTGATGAGAAAAGGATTACAATAGTAAGTGGTACACCTATGTTTGCCACCTTTAATCCATTATTTCAAAACTTCCGTTTGGTGAGAATGCCAATACAGAACAGCCAAAACCTGTCATTAGAGAGACACTGACAGCAGAGATCAGTGTCTGGACTCCACATGCTGGGAGTTTACTTTACGTCGGGCAGCCCCTGGCTGTTTAGTTTATATGTTCGTACGCCGGGGCAGCATATTGTCAGGAGCCTGTTGTATGCTGGGGCATGTTTGTTTTATTTTTAATGCTTGGCCAGGGACATAAAAGGTAAAAAAGCCTCGAGTGTATGGAATTCGCTATCTTTAGTCCAGGCAGAGCCACCACTTGCCTGACGGACCAATTCATATCAAGTGTTAAGATATGTACCCTCCACATAAGGGAAGTTAAATGTAACGTTACACTATAGAGACATCGCTATTCTAAGCATGAAGCCAAAAGCCACAGCTGGTACAGAGACAGAGAGACAGAAACAGAGGGATAGTCATCTAATAAAGTCTAAAATATGTCGGTTGATATTCTCTATAGCTTTGGCTGCATAGGTTTCATTCCTGGCATGTCAATAAAGTGCAATTGATGTGAAGTGACAAAGGGATGATGGCAGCAAGACGGAGGCAGACAAAGGGAGAGAGGCCAGACAGAACAAAGAAAGAAAGGAAGGGTTTGTCTCCTAAACGCTGTACTAAGATGGGATGTGACTGTTTGGGAGTAACAAATCTGATACATAGTCAATATATAATCTGATATCTGTCCAGTTATGAGACAAAGCAATTGCAAAAGTCGAATCGACTCAAAAACAAAGAGCTTTTTCACATGAGCATGTCAGTTTACTTGATAAATTCTGGGGCCTATACAACCATGCCTACAGGTCTCATTATAGACACAGGTCAGATTCAGCTTGTTATTTTAGGAAGATCAAATACCACTAGATCCTTCTCCCTTGTCTCTTCCTCCACTTTTCCTTCTGTCTCAATTAAAAGAACAAATACTAAGCAGGGGAAAAAGCAAACATCCAGTGATGGATAAGTCACTTAAAGCTATATTTATTCAGGAAACAGTGAGAGTAGCTTCTTAGTAAGAATTATTACAGCAACCAGGCAGCCAATATATTTAAAGAACTGTCTTCTGTCCACTGTCAAATGCTTCAGCCTGTGGTGTAAAACACTGCAAAACTGGCGAGGCTCCAAACAACAGCCAGAAGCTGTAAATCTCATCGGGTGCTGTTCACACACTGGGAGGATGTTAGACAGACAATAATGACACTATTAAAGCTTCAATTACACAATTAGACTTTGTGAAGTGCAATTTGACAATTAATCTCTGTATAACCATAGAGTTACAGATACAATTTTTTTAATGTATTGATGTTTTGTTCTGTTTTCTTTGGACAGTCGTACCAGTAAAGCATCTTTGAACTGAATAAGAGAGACGGACAGAAAGAGAAAGAGAGAGAAACATGACTCCATCTCCGTGGGTCATGAAGATGGGTCACCTGGTGAAATAGAGGGGGAGGGGGATTGAAAAGGTTGGATGGCGCGAAAAGTGAGATGGCCTCTCCAACTGTAACCCAAGTCACCTCGATCCCCAGAGACCCGGCAGATCAACTGACTAGACCCCAATCAACACCGGCTGATATAGGGCCAACACAGAGATGGATGATGTCTCTTATGCTACATGGTTACCGAGGGTCATTCAATTTCTGCAGGACATCAGAAAGAGTAAAAGGACCTGGCAGAGAAATTTTGGATATTTGACATGCTTTCTTAGGATGTTTATATTAGGATAAATCACCTTAGAGGAATATGCCAGACCACATAGTTGCATATAATATACACATAGTAGCATACATTAATTTCTAGTAAAAAAAACAAGTTTGTGTGTAGTTTGTGTATCTGTTTATGTATCCATCCATTAGTGCTTCAGGGGGTCAGGTTGTAGCAGAGTTTCAGCAGCCATATTTGAAGGTAACTATCCAGGATGTTTGTCTTCCGCAAGTGATCCAGTTGATCCGTGAAATCGCACATGTGGCTGGTGAAGCTACAGTGTACTGATCTAGATGTGAGCGCTCTGACTGAGTAAATGAATGACTCATAATAACATCTCTACTGTATTGTACAAGCTGACTGTAAGGGGTTAATTGGACAATGACTGGCCTTAGGAAAATGTTAGCTTACATTTTTCTGATTACTTCATGCCTGCAGCAGTGACAACCACCAAAACCTGTTGCGTTGCTCCTATATGAGGCATGTAACATTTTACTGCTCTTGTTGCACAATCATGCTTAACAACTGTATAATTACAAACGTTCGAACGAATTTCCTTTTCCCATGACTACAAACATGTTAAATAGTGTGTTGGATACGCAGTTCTGCTATGAAGTATAATAAGAATAATAAATCCTCTTTCTATCTCACCCCATCATATTTGAACTGGTTTAAAAAGACACATGCTGTAATTATGATTAGATATTCATATATGATATAGCTTCACACACCACTGAATTTATGAGTGAGCTTCAGAATCAAGGGTGAACAGCAGATGACATTGTATAGTTGTTTGAGGAGGAGATAAAATCTTTGTTGACATATCCAGTGGTTATAAATACAGGTCTGATACAGACCTGTATTGTGAGTTACAGTCAGTTAGGAAAAAAGTCAAGTTGTTTTCTATCCACAAGAAAACACTAAAATGTATACAGTAAACTACATTTAAAGATGTCGTATTAACATGTGTATTGCTATTAAAAGCAGTTCAGCTGTGTAAACATGTGTATAAGTAGTCTTATGCAGTTTTTAATGTGTGTTTTAAGAGAGTATATTTCATTATGAATCACAATTTAAAACTCTACAGTCTGTCAAATATACCGGAGGACCTCTGCTCCGTATTTACATGTGACTGGAAGATCGAGTGAGAGAAAAGTAACCCAATACCTTGGTCTTGTAAGCGGTTCTGAACTTTGCAGAAATGTCAAGAATGTATATGTGACAGCAACATGACAATGGTATGTTGTATGCATAATAGAGGGAGGGGCTTTGACATGAACGGTAGAAATTTAGGCTGAACTTTTTTCCAATCAAGGCACTTCAAACTCAGGTAGAGTAAAATAACGAGGGAAGGGGTTAATATTTAGAAAGAAATAAATGAATAACAAAGGGAGGCACACAGAGTTTAAAGAGAAAGGATCATACATGACAGACTCAATGTAAGAATGAAGGAGAAAATTCAAAATAGAAATGTAAGAAGAGAGGGTCAGAGTATTTCTTAAACAGAACTAGGTAATCTGTGGCCAAAACTAATGACAGTTCATTGGTCAGACAGGGTATTTATGGTTTAAAGGGCAAGTAGGTGGCAGTGATATCTTAACTAGCAGGTACAACAATGAGGGGGCACCCTCTCCCTTCTAGCAAGCTTTATAACACAACTAACTGCTTCAATCAATGGACACCAGGATTGACAGATAAAGCCATCAGCTGACGAGCCCCATTTGGGGCCCAGCAGCACCGATCAATACAAGAGACATCAGCTGCTATAAGCCGAGGAGAAAGAGTGATATGTTGAAACCCGGGGAGGAGATTGCGGGGGGTTGTGTACTCACACACTTCGAAATTTTAACCCCCGTCAATGCTAATTACTTTTGGCTTTTGGAATCCATGACAGAGTCACACATTTGCCTTTCAGGGATTTGGCTGATGCTATTATGCAAAGTGTCTTAAAATTAGGTCAGCAGCAGAAGGTGTTTTCAGTCCTAAATTACAAACAATACAAAGTATCAAATAAATTATGTTAAAAATGTTAGCTAAAAAAAATTGTATTTTAACCACTTCAAAGTTCTCAATGATAATCTTTGCTTACTCATCTATAATTAACCAACCAATATGTTTATCTCGTCATGTTTCCCCAACAACAAAGCACATCAAATCAACTGCCATCAACAAAGAGATGAGAGCGTTCAGCAACTGTCTGTTTCATGTCCATTTCTTCCCTCAAATCAAGCATCTTGTTTTCCATTAGGCCCCTTTGCACTCGGATCTCTGTTAGTGTGTGACTTATGCAACACTGCTGCAGAGCTGCACTGGAAGTGAGCTCAGAGCTATTGTACTGGTGTAGGGCTCCTCTGGGGGCTGTAATGTATTTCATACCATCCATCACAGGGGTGTGGGGGCCAGGAAACATTGCTTTAAGAGCACACACAGGACACAGATGGAGAAGCAAGACACACAGATATACGGAGATAGCAGAAGTTTGCTTCATGTGGGAACAGCTTAACAAAGCCTGTTAATGTGTTAATGTTCGTTTCTTGAATTGACATGATGATCATCTTGTGTGCATGTGTGTTGGTTGTCTGCCAGGAGCTTTGACATAAATTGACTTTTTTTGGTCCAGTTTTAACCCACATTTTTACAATACATACACTTTTTTTTAGATCCTGGTCATTTTTTACTATAACTTTTAGCCAGGTGAAGGATTTTAGTCTTTGAATGTTTGATATTAAGCTATAATAAACTAGCTAAGCAAATGTTAGCATCAGCTCGGTTTGTAGCCCCTGTTAACATCCTCTGTCTGCTGAACAGAGCAGACAGATAAACACTGATTTTCAACGTGAAACTGCTTTATTCAGTGTTTTTACTGTTTGGTCTGTTTGTTTTAAAGGTGAGGACACCTCTGAAGATAATATGGTTGCCGGTAAGAACCTCCTGAATGATGAAAACTGAAAGGATCCTAACACAGAAAAGCCGAGTGCAGAGCACAGTTTGACTGAGACACACTGTATGGCATGGTGGTTGATTAACAATACAGACAACAAATCCCAATACTACTTCAGTGTCACAAAACTCCATCTTTTGTTTTGCTTAAGACCCCTAGCAGCAGAAAATGAAATATTGTGAGTATTAAGTTTTACATCTCAACTGAATGTGTTTCTACTATGTTGAATAAAATGTGTTATTTTCCATCATGTCTCTGTACTGTGTACAAATGTCACAACATGCAACAAAGCCAGAATTAGTGTGTGGTATGTGCCCACTCAGCTTCTTTTGATGGATTTTTTTCTATTGTGCCTTGATGTGTCATTCTCATCTTACTAATGCTCATCTATCACTAACTGGATTGGAGTATTTGTTGTGCAAAGCATTTACATACGTATTAAAACAAGATGCACAGAGCATCCAGCGTTATTTTTACCCTGACCGATGACCTCACTGGGAGGCATGAATCTGAAGCCTGCACCCGTCTTCTTCTCTGCACAGTTACTTATGAGCATGGTGATTAAGAATCTACCAGCTCTGCAGCTTAGAGACTCAAATCCCAGTACAGTATGGTCGTAATTAAAGATGGACAACACAGTGGCACTCCAGAGCTATGAAACAGTCTGGCTAAATGGCAGAGGAAATAACAGGGAGGTGACATGGATTGGGGGTTGGGATGAGGAGACAGAGAGAGGAAGAGACACAAAGAGAAGCCTTGGTTGGTATGAAACAAACAAAGTCTCAAGATTTCAATCTGACATACTCCAAACATAAAAAAACACCAGGAAAACTACTATTTCCTTTTGTTTTGAACGGAAAGAAGAGCACAACCACCGCAAATGTGCTTACACCCCAAAAGCTGGGTTGTAATTTGCCAGCCAACGGGTGGAGTCTATGAAAGGCAAAGATAATCTCAGCCCTCAGATAAATCAACATGTTAACCATAAAATCTTTGATCTGAAATGCAGCGAAGGATGTGCCCAATAAGAATAGATTTGCTCTCTGCTTTTGGAGTCTGTCTTGGGGCAATGATTAGAAAGCAGTGGTTGGAATCTGTGTATCATTTGGGTTCCCACCCTTTCCTGAAAGTCGGGGCCCACTGCTACCAGTGCTGGTCTTTTAATATGTTTGCCTGATTTTCTTTCTATCTGGTTGGCAAATTTGGTCAGCTTCAGCCCACTGACAGGGTGCTTCTAAAAGGAAATGAAAGAGCATGGCCTTGTTTCTACAAGCTAGCCAATGCCTCCCTTAACCTCCCCTTTGTCACCCTGGCACCCCGTCTGCCCTTGTCTCCTACTGTGGTTTCTGTGTCTGCCCTCTTCATCGTTCATTCTCTCTTTTCTCACATTCAGACATGCGACGGTCTCTCCCTTGTCTGCTGTCCGTCAGCGTTGCCCTATCAAAAAGGTTGGCCCCCACTTATTTGGAGATCATTAATCATCCCATGTAAGACAGGAGGCCCCTTAATCCAGCACCTCCTCCCCCTGGCCTCACCAAGCAGGCCACAGCGCAGCCCTCCGCCCCTATCCCCCATGGTGTTATCAAGTTTCAGTGGTTGTAACTGTAGCACAATAAACAGAGGGGGAAGGAGAATAGAGTAGGTGCAAAGGAGGAGGAAGGGGATGGAGACAGAAAGAAAGAAAGACAAAAGAGGACAAAATGTAATTTCCTAACTATATCTTATTGGTGCACTCTATGTAAAACATGTTTCTCAGGTCTTGAAAACTACATCCATCTTGTAGAAACAAATTGAAATAAGTTGGTCACCAAATTTAAAATAACTACTATATTTATTGTCTAGTATTTGCCCTGCAGTTCAAAAGGTCGATCTCTGCAATCCAACTCAAGCAAATGTGCTCACTCACAATACCTTGTGTTTTTGTTGTTAAACCAACCAGGTGCTGCCACTTTCCAGAAGTTGAGGGGTGTTAACTAAAGGAAAATGAGGCCATATCAAAGAGTCAGAGAATGTTCCTATTGTAGTGTGGTGTTTGTACAGGGGGTCGCATGTTACGAGGGCCAGTGTGAGGCTGACCAGGGGAGTAATATAATGCATACATGGATCCCCCAGAGCCCATTCATGGTGTAATTGGTGTGGACAGAGCTCTTGGTCTCAGGGTTACAGTTAGGGAACTTCCTCTAATGTCCTGCTGGGAGAACACTCTTCCCACAGCACAAATACTGCAAAAATATACATCTTAACACAAATGTAACATAATAATAATGGCAGAGGCATGAGCTGTCTAAATGTTTAAATTGTTTTTAATGTAAATCCTGCTTTTTTGGGTTTTTTTTAGAGCCGAGTTGTATGCCCTTCTCATGTTATCTGTGTTAAATTAAAATTGTCAGTTTGTTTCTTAATTTCAGGAAAAAAAAGGCTTTGAAGGGTGAAATTAGGCTACAATTATTAACAAGCTCAATTTTGATTGTAGACCAAACAAAAGCACACATGTGCCCATTTGCTATGTGGCCCCTGAATCATTACTAGCAGCCTCTGTAAATCTTTACAGGGAAAAAAACAGAGCCGAGCCGAGTAGGTGTTATTATGTAGCTGCAGCTAAATGAGACATCTTTATAATCATTACCTTCTACTCCTTCCTCTAATTCTATACATCTATCTTCAGCCTCTTTAAGACCACTACAATTTAATGGTACAGACAAGTCCGGCTTACCACTTTATTATTATTAACAGACCTAAATCTACTATGATGGGATTTCCCCCAAAATAACTCTAAAGCAGTGATAGCACACCATGTGGTCCCACTTAAGCTGAATCTACACTTAACAACAGTGTCACACTGCGATGGATCTAGCCTGCGCTGATCGCATCGTGTGGGGTTTCCTGGCTGGAGTCGAAAGGGGCGAAAACACTTGTCTTTACCCCCCATTACCCCTGCCCTTCTCAACTGGTGATTTCACTGAACAGGAGCCCCTCTCTCTCTCTCTGTGTCTGTCCATCACAGCCTGTGGCCATTAATCATCTCAAGTGGACAGCGCTGACAGACAGTTGGCTGCATCACTCTTTTATTTTCTTCCTCTCCCTTTTATTTTTTCTTCATTGCACACCCGTAGCTCCCACAGCCTCACTTGCTGCCCCCATCCCAAATGAGAACGTGGCCGGGTGTCAAACCAAAACAAACAGTGACCCATCTGCTCACTCGAAAACTTTGAGGTGGTTAATGGCGTCGAGCCAGCGTCAAAGCTTTTCTCTGCACTCCCAGTGGGGGTGAAACAGCAAAACCTCTAATGGATAAGATGATGATAATGATGTCCTCAACCCACACTCCTCCGTACATTACATTTACACGTCAGGCCCGATGATGTTAGTTGATGTTTTTATCTGGTGTAAATGACAAGAGGTTTTCTGGTAGAATAGGACTGAGATTGTTCTCTAACATTAAGCAACAAATAGTATGCAAGTCAAAGCTAAAAAGGGCCCAGCAAAGGATCTAACAAATATAACTGTGTCACTACTATGATCTTGTAAAACAGAGAAGTAGTCAGCAAAGAAGAGGGGACCAAGGAAGTAAAGCAAGAGAGGGTTTATACGTGTGTCTTCTGCCATTTCTGTGATGTAGAGCCCATCAATGGGCCCCTTTACGCAAAGATAGGATTTAGGACAGCTGCTAAAATTCCTCAACCATTAACACACACACACGCACACCCGCAGACACACACACACAACGCACACACACAACGTACACACAACACACACACACACACACACACACACACACACACACACACTTGTGCCTGTTTTTAAGTGCAGAGGCAGGAAATGGGAATCCCTCGTAAGTTTTCCTTCCGCTGTTGCTTTCCTCTCAAGGCCTGGAGGCCCCACAACGAGGTGGGAAAAGCACTTCACCATTTGTCTCTCCACATCCTGAGAATCCACTGGATTTTACTTAACCTCACAATCTGCTACAAAAAAGGGGCAGTATTTTTAAGCATACTGCTTATAAGGTCAATCAAATGAGTGACATTTTCCCACATGACCAGCTTTTAGAAACCGCATATAATAATGACATTAAATTAAAATAGTGTGTGGTCTTTCATTTAAAAGAAGTGCAATAATCTTGAACCCATATCTATGAAGTAGAAATGGAAGGAGACGTAAACAAACAGTAATTACAGGGTGCATTCAGCAAGAGCTTATTAAGGCTTGCTCTTCATCTCATATACTCCAACAGCAAATAGGGAATCCAGCCAAGCAATTTGTTCCCTGTGATTAAGACTCCAGTTTGAGAGACAGCAGAGGTCAGCCAAGTGCCTCTTGTCTTAAGGGAGGGGTGAAGAACTCACTCTAGAGTAGCTGAAAATATACCCTGCTCTCATGTACAATGGTCGCATCAGGTCTCTCTCATGTCAATAGCAACGTCCCTATCATACCCTGCATCCTTATTTGAAGCACCGTGCAGCCATGACTGTTTAGTTTTACTCTTCCAAGTTATAAAAATGGCAATGTTTTTTTTGTGGTGTCCATTCTTCTTTCCAAATAAAAATACTAAAATAAAAAAAGATTTAAAATAAAAAAGCTTCAACCCATTTTCTTTTCCTTTGCCTCACACTTGTCTATTATAGATGAGCACTCTGGAAACACTAATATTAGTTTCAACTGTTGTCAGCCACTGACCCTTGCTCTCCCTCGCTACTGGTCACTTGTACTGATGATGATAAAGGAACTTGATCCATGCAAGCCGATTCCAGTTGCACTCACTGTAATTCACTCAGAACAAGTTCAACAAAATGTAAATGAGAATAGTTCTAATTATCACATTCATTTTGGGGTTGTTATACATTCATTAGGGCATTATTTTCTTTGCTTTAATGAGAGATGGATTTACAAGCTAATATTATTTTGTGTTACAATAAAGGTTATATATTATTCTACATTTGTGTGGAATGAAAACACAACAATGACACAATAATAAAAAGACAGGCCTGTTTATAATAGTCACGTAAAGTCAAACTATTTTGTGTGTCTTAAATAAATGTAATACAAGTGAAAATAATGTGATGTGAATGACTGTAATCAGCCAGTTATCTGCTGGCTGGTGGCATTTTTGTCAACTTGATGGATTTCTCTGTCTAACCAGCGTGAGTAAAGGGTCAGCAGCCAACCACTCCCAGCGTCTGCCACTGGACAGAGATGCTAACAGGGCCCTGACAGATCCTGTCCCTCCCTCTCACTGACTCAGCTTAATTCATCACCCTCCAAACAAGACCTCCGGGTGCTAAGACCAGACCAGACACTCAGAAGCTGCTGCTCTCGTGAGCTCTCCTACATAATGCGCACAAGGAGACACACATGCACATGGTCCCATCCATACAAATGTACACACCATTATCATCTGTCACAGTAACAAAACAAACTATGCATCACATACACACTCGCATACAGATGATGTCACCCATTGCAGCCTGTGGCAAAACATAATGAGGTATTAACCACACACACTCTCACAGACCATCATAACCCATCATAACGTGTCAAAACATAATGTGAAATATGCACCACTGTAATAACATTGTGATTCACCTTGGGAGGTAGTGCTCAAGTCATACCATTTGCTTGGCAACAGATTTGTCTGATAAATGCCTAAGTACATTAGCTGCTCTGTCAGAGGGGTCTTGTAGGTTGTGTCAAAGCAGCACGCGGTCAGCTGAGCCTCCTCGGCTGTTGGCCAACTAAATAAAAAAAGGCCACGGCCAGATCCTCTTGGCTCTGATACTACAGAATCACAGGATCAACGGAGACAAATCTCACCTGCTGACCCCTTAAGGCCTTTACTCTGGGGAGGGGACTTAGTACAGGATTTCTTCTTCTCACTTGCCAGTGAGAGTTACAGCGTGTTTTTTGAGTTGATCAGTGACATAGCACACCTAACAACCATGGAACAAGCCAAATACATTTTGAAGCCACAAAGGAAAGAACTATTATTTTTGTTTCGTTATCCTTTCTCAGCTCATATTCTAAACACTGTATAACTAAATAAAACACGTGTGCTGCTGGACCACCAATCAACCTACAGTGAAATTCCAAATACTTTGTAAAAAATAGAAACCCATCCTCACACTGAAACAGGAAATGACTCTTAAGAAGGGGAAGTCGTGTGGTATTTTCTTTCAACACGCAGGCAAAGGGCAGGAAATGAACTCCAACTATTGTCACACCTATGACAACTCTCACAGACTCACACTGCACTTCATAACACAAAGTATTCAAAATAACCTACCTGCCATGGTAATTAAGCACATTAGGGTTGTAGCTTTGAATAAGGAATAAACATGTATACTGACTTGTCTAGAGGACCTACAGCCTGAACGCACAAGTTTTACTGAGCTATCCCTTAATAGACTCAAATTTGCAAAAAAGCACAAGTTCTTCAGGAAACCATGTGGGGAAACAACTGTAGAAAAAAATACTCTACAAATACCCTACTACACCCTATCCAACATACTTACAGGTACCTAAACCACAACTCAACCTCCAATTTGTGTATGTCAAACCTACTGGATCTAAAATATCTAAAAAGAAAGCCTGTGCTTCTATGAGTGTGCTAGTGAAGATGACATGAACATAATAAAGAAGCAGTTACTGCTTAATATAAAGTTGATTTTTTTGAAGAACAAATTTACCTCTTTTCTGCATGAAGGTGAAAAGGTCATCCAAAAACTCCTTCCTTTTGGGGTCATTGTCCAACTCGTACAACTGAAAGAGAAAACAGAAGCTTCTTAGGGCCATGATGCAACACGCTGTCAGTTGACCACCAGGAGCCATTGAGCTGCATGTGGCAACTGTCTGCCTGTTTATCATAGTGAACCATGTTGATTTTAGAGTTTCTCTTTATTTTTCACCTCTGACCTTTCCTTTCGTTTTTTCTTCCAACATTAGGCTGACAATGACAAACTCTACTGTGAGAAACATTTGTAAGACACATTTTCAGTGTATACCGTTTCATCAGATTCACAGTGAGGTCAAAGGGATTTGCTGTTTGTTTTGTTCGTTTCCTGCAATGTATTTTGGACTAAAAATACAAGCTAGTGACTGTGTGCAACTTTGAACATCAGTCAGTCTTTGTCAGAGCTAGTTCTTAGAAGCCGACTTTGAGTTTTGGGGTCCTTGGAAATATACTTACAGCTCCACATGTTTCAAACCTATGTACAATTACACTGAACTAATGTTATGATATAATTGGTGCAAAAGTTTCTTTATGGGGTGATCACAATCTCTAAAATGCTCACCTTAGCGAAGTCTCTGGAAGCCTCTCCTCTTCCTCTGCTACTGTCGGCCTCATCCGCCCAGCCTGCACTCCCATTCTGTAACAGACAAGTGAGGGAACACAGATGAGCTCAGTAAACTAAAAGAAAGTGGTTATAAACATGTAAGCAGTAGTATCATGATTATTTTTGAGGCATTTTGCCAGTCAAGAAACATGGGTAGAGAGAGACAGAGGAGTATGACATAAAACCAAGTTTATCAGCCAAAATCGAATCAGGGATGCTGCCTGCTTCCAACACTAATATAGTTGTAAGTGTATAACGCAACATTTTTTCTAAAATAATGAATTAGTTTGATTTCTACCTACAAGGTCAAAAAGTTCAGGTTGGGCATAAGAAAATTAGTAAACTCCAGGCTAGTTACCACAACTGCCAGCATTCTGCAACACAAACAAATGAAAACTAGTGTATACTCCAAGATTGCATTTTGGAGTTGGAAGAGTAACCTCTGGAGTTATTGTGCCCCTGAGCTCCTGTGTCCCCCTCCCCCTTCATCCTCAGACATCTCCATTTGACCTAAACCATCTGCATCTGGGCCTGCCCTGCCCCCACCTATGTCTTCCGACCCAGCTGGATACAAGGGCCCCCCATCCTTCAATCTTAACGCAGCTGTGACGGGTGGCCAAGTTCATGGAGTGTAGCTGGCTGTCAGGAGGGGCCAGGGGTGGGATGGGCTGGTCTGGTCAGTAGCCCTTGCTCACACACACATCTGCAGAGACTGATCATGGCTGTGTGTATGTTTGTGAGTGGGGGGGTGGGGGGACAACGGCCCCACAAGACGGGAAGGAAGGAAAATAGGGGCAGAAAGGGGTGCACGGTATGTGCCGACCAGGAATGTCTTCTAAAGACAAAACCTATAAAAGCATCAGGAATCAAAACAAGATCCGTTTGGAGGGGGACGTTAATAGCTCCAGCTTGGGGTCTAGTTTCAACCGGGAGCCCATTGGTCAGTGGCAATTACAAGGCCTGAAACGAGAGCCGGGAGGGCAAAGGTTGTCAAGGCCCCTGAGAGCAAGTCATTTTCACCCTCTCACTCTGTGTACGTGTAACGGTTGTCAACATTCATGCTTCCTAAACAAATACTCATCAGCCATCAACTTGCAAACACACTCTAAATGGTAGGTTGTATAAGGTATGAGTTGTTATTATTTAGAACAGGTTAACACTAGCTGACACATTCATAATGAAGTCTCCTCAAAATACTAATCTTGGAAATTAACTTGCATTTTTAACCACACTGATAAATGGAAAAGGTAATCATTATTTTATCATATTGGCCTGATATTGACCACAGCTGATATCTTTTGCTGAATATTATACGCACACAACTAAGTAGTACTTATCAAAATTACAGTTCATGTCGAAGACAACATTATCTAAAGCATGTGACAGAGATTACAGCTAGATCATCATGTGAAGGTAAATACAGTATATATAGTACATTTTAGGGGCGTTAGAGACCTTTGTACATAATTTGACCACTTCTGTTAACCTTTAACCATTATAAATGATTATAACAAAAGATAATTCAGACTGCAGTCTATATGCTCATATGCTTGCCCCTACGTGAAAAAAAAAAGGAATGTTAATGTTCCTATTCAATAGCATAGAGGTTGACACTGTGTAATCTCACAGGCAATAACCAAAAAAGGAGCCATAAAGCTACATGGGAAACACCATGATTCTGCTACTCTGTTAAAGTATCAGTACACTTCATCAGAACTGCCTGTCGGATGGTCGATTGGCTTCACAGTGCCCCCACACCTCTCTGACGTCAACATAGGGGCGCTGGTGTCCAACCATTTCAGTAACTTTCCGAAAGATTCTTTACACAACTTGTGTCATATTTAGTGTTTTGGGGCAACAATATGAACGCCTTCCAGGAGAGACCGTCTGAAAAGGTGAACCATTATCCCCATACTAATGAATACTGCCCCGCCCCTCACAACGACACTATTTTTTAAACATGTCATATGAATAAGTTATATTGTGACATAACTGGAACATGCACATGTGGAATAGCAATACCAGTCTTTAATAATAATTAAATAAACCTGTGAGTGTAAATTTCAGTATATAGCATAACCTGAATTGCTTCATCTACTATTTGTGTATGTAGATAAAGAGTCCACTGAGACGTTAGTTTTGAAATAGTGTAATTATGAACACTATTTAGTGATATGTCATTTACAGTCTAGTCCTTTAACAGATGCTCTTATCTATTATAAACTTACAGTATCAGATGTAACTACAAAAGAGCATGCAGTAGCTGCTGGGTTAGTGGCCTTGGATTTGTTAGGGGAACACAAATGTGTTTGCACACAAACCTCATGCACGCCAACACTTAAACGCACACACTCATGCCTCCCTGAGGGACGATCTGTGTCATGGGAGCGCAGGGGTCAAGGTGGTCCTAACATCAACCAAGAACAAAGGTCTAAAGTGACAGAACACCACTGTCCAGTCTGCTACTACATTTTCTATGATGGTTGATACAGAAACAGACAAGAGGCCAAAGTAATCAGAGAAATTACTTTTTTTTCTTTTCTTTTAAATAGGGTTTGTACTTGAGGTGAGTGACATGGACAAAATAATTATTGTGATTCAATTCAGTTAATTTCAGGTCCTTTATTGTCCCACAAATGGAAATTACTTCTACAACAAAGCTGATATTCATGTAGAAAAATTCACAACAATGAAAAATTAAACAAAACAACATATCTGCTCGTGTTTGTCCCGACATGCTAGTGTAGCATCACTTTGACTGAAATGTGGAGAGCTCTGAACAAGAACTGGCAGTTTACACTGCGACACTACAGTGACAAAGTGCAGAGGGCAAGCTGACGAAAAGGACAGATGACAGTAAAGATAAAACCAAACTACTATAGGAATAGACTTTAAATTAATTTTGGTTTTGTTTTGGTTATTTTTAAACAGGGCAATTCACATCAGTTGAACCTACAGAAACCATGTCTGCTCCTCTAGCTGGTTCAAAAAAAGAACAGTAATTGAATCATGGAAGCCCTTAACCATGAATAGGCATGTTGGTTCTTGAATTGGGACTTTGGTCAGCTGAGGAATGTTAACACTATGTTGCTTTTTGTCAAGTTAGAGTGGATACCAATGTTTTGGGACCACTCCTTATGATCAGTCACTTCAGCCCCTTCATCACATCCAGTGCTCCACCCTGAAATAACTTCTCCGAAAAAGAAAAAAAAAATACCCTGCTACGTTCATGACAGAGATGTACATGGCTGGACTTGCCTGATAGACTGCATAATTGTTTCAAATAAAATACTGTGTGTGTGTGTGCGTGTGTGCACCTTGTGGGTGCCCTTGTTCCCATTTTTTTTCATATTTTAAGCAGTCCTAAAGTTCAAAATCTAAGAGTATATGTGCAAACTACAATTTCAATTAGGTCATTATAACATTCAAATAAATAAAAACATTAAACCTGTGTGTGTGTGTGTGTGTGTGTGTGTGTGTGTGTGTGTGTGTGTGTGATGAACAGAAGCCCTCATATGTTTAAGCAGCCCATGTTTCTTTTCCGTCTCTCTCATGCTGTTAGCAGGTTTACTGGCCAGGCTGTGGGTGGCCTAATCACATTATGGCCATACGTGACTGACTGGCGCAGCGCCAAATCAGGGATAAGAATAAGGTAGATGAGATGAGATGAGAAGCGAGCTGTAACTGGCCATCGTCAAATGGGGGAGGAGAAAAAAGCTGTCTACACAGTAATATACAAACAGTGCTTTTTAATATATATATATCAATGGTTTCATGCAGATTGTTCAGGTGGTGGCTTTGAACTGCTATTGTAGTGCTGATATTAGACAAACTTTTATATGACATGGAAAGATTTTGGCTCTTTTTTTATCTCTCTGTGGATCCTTTTTCCTAAACAACTCAATTTTTGACAACACCAGTTGTGAAATCTATGCATTTGGACTGTTTACTCATATGATCATACTCTCGTATTATTATCACACATTACAGTGGCCAGGCAATTGTCTGCAACAAGTTGACATTCTTTGCATATCCCAGCATCTACATCAGGCAAATCTCATAACACACTCCTACTTGAATGTCGATGCATAGCTTGGGGGTAATTCTACTCAGCCATTATAGAAAGATGTCTGAAGTAGAGCCACCATTTTAGTGAGGCCAGGCATGCCGGAACAAAAAGGGTTAATGGCTGCTGCTTGGGGAGTGGGGGATGGATGGCATTGATTGCTCAGGATGTTGACAGCACTTCTCCAATTTGATAGTGGAGCTGTTATTAGATGAAGAGGCTTGTCCTTAATAAAAGCGTCATGTGATTTGCCTTCACTTTGCCAGTTGGAGGTTGGGTGGGATCAAATAGCAGCTAATGGGTGAAGGAAATATTCATGGTGTTGGATTCACTTTATAAATTATCTCAAAATAATAAAAAAGTAGGGGGAAACTGGATCAACTAAATTTCCACAATTGCATAGTGTATAGACTGTGTGAAGTAGGTCATTTTCATACTATAGATAACAGGTTGGGTGACACAAGTGACATGTTATTTTTCAGCCCGCCAGTGTGATCCTGCGGACTAAACAAGGCCCTAATGAAGAGAGGCACGTGTCTCTGCCATATTAGACCCCAGTTAGCCCTGAGCCAAACCCCTATCTTCCCACTCTTAGCTACTTTCATGACTCTGTGTCCCACAATACGCGGCTACACACTGCAGACTAAATCCCCAGGGCCGCAGTCATTGAACAGGAGGCCAAAATCAATGGCCCTGGATGTGCAAACACAGGGAAGTCCCCAGCCCCCTCCGGACGCAATCTCACAGCACACGTCAATACTCATCATCCTCAGTCATCTACTGCCACGCCAGGGAAACTGAGATGAGGGCAGGATCATAGCTCCCAGCATGACCTAATGCCTCCACATACAACAAAACACCCTAACTTTTACCAAATTCAGACTGACAGCAATAAGGCTCATTCTGGGGTCTATTTGCACGGATCAACCAGCATCAGCTGACCCTACTTCGCAACACTTCTCTTGACCCAGGTTGGATGTGGGTCGGACACTGCCCAGCTTTAATGAACCGGAGCTGAACCCATTCAAGCGAGCGACCACCGACCCAACCACTTCCTCTTTCGCCTCCTTTCAAACAAAACCAATAATCAGATAACATGATGTGTTAATTAAGATGAGAAGATGAAAAAAGCAAGTAGAAAAAGTAGAAAAACACACACATGCTGTAAAGTGGCGACATATAGCCACTTTAAAAGTGACTTCCAAAAACTTTTGATTTTGCTTTGACTTAGGTTTTACAACTCTAAAGAGTCATCGCCGCATCTTGCCGGATCAAGATGTGTTGCAATAAAATTTGAACCAGGTTAAACTTTTTGCCAGACTGTCCACTGTTGTTTTGTCGTTTAAAATATTTGATATACTTTGCATTTAACAAATATTGCACATCCTGCGATTTGAAAGTTGGAATATGCCATATTGAGATTTTGGTAAAATGTCTATCAATTGTTCAGGCCTAATGCACATACAAGCAACATCCCTAAAGCAAGCCAAGGCTGTAAATGAAGGGTAATGAATTAACACAGAGCTCTCAGTGCAAGCTCTGCCAGAATAGACACAGAGGAGCGGGTGACTTTAGTGAAATTCACTAACATTCCTGTACACCAGTAACAGGACCTCACAATAACAAGAGAGCCCCTCTCATCCCACAGGTACTCTTAACATCTCATTCCCGGGCTAATCTTTTTTAGCCAAATTGCTGCCTGTCAAAACAGTTCAGCGAGGGAAATCTTTTAAACAGACACAGCAGCAGTAATTTAATCACAATCAAGGCCTCTGGCAGAAATCTGGACCACAGCCAACAATAGTGATAAATGGTGAATAGTCAGAAAAGAGGCTGCATGCTTGCTTAGTAGTTACTGGTTATTTTGTAAAATTGAATGAAAAAGCAATTACAACTACTTTTTTAGGCATTTTCTTTGTACAGGAATTCATGGAGGAGTCTCTGTGATTATAGCAGATTACATATACAGTAAGCATGTTTCCTCATCTGCCGTGGAACAAAAGCCCTGACGCCTTCCGTTTAAATCCATCTGTGAAGCTGCCTTCATGCTCTCAAAGAAAGCGAATCTGCTTCCTCTCAGCATGCCTGTAAAAACGAGCAATGTGGGGGGCAACAATCTCTAATCCAAATCAAATAATTGGGGCCTTGAGCCCTCTGCGGGACTCTGGGAATTATTTATAGTTCCTCTTGCTGCGGGGAGAGGCTGATGGGTGAGGGGTGGGTGCGTTGGGAGTTGGGCTGAGCGGATGGCGTCCTTTATCTGCTAAATACTGTAAAGGATCTCACGGTGAGCTTGCCATACGCTACCGCCAACAAAGGCTCTGGCTAATCGTGATTCCATGTGCGACGAGAGGGAAGTAAATCTCACTGCCACTCTGGAACATATGGTAGAGTTCCTAGTTACAAACAGATCCACTGCTGATTCTTTGCTCTCATTAAGAATTATTATGGGGCATAAAAAAGGTCACATATCACATCAGAGCAGGCCGGCAGCAGAGAACAGGACCCAGGGGCATGCCTGCCTCTGAATGTCCGGTCATGTTTGTAGCTCCAAGAGATTTCTGGCTTTTGGGGGAACAGACAAAGTGGCGGGGACAAGGGGCTAAACGTCCAGGGGCAGGACATGTTTCTACCTGCCCTGGCTTCAGCAATGCTACACCTCTAAACAGGCCACTGAAAAACAGGCCTCCAGGCAAGACCACCCCTCCCTCCATTAATCACTCCAATTACAAAGCTCAAAAGAGAGAGAGAAAGAGAGAGAGAGACACAGAGAGAGAGAGAGAAAGACAGAGAAAGAGAGATAGACAGAGAAAGAGAGATAGACAGAGAAAGAGAGATAGACAGAGAAAGAGAGATAGACAGAGAGAGACAGAGAGAGAGAGAGACGGGTGGGGGGCGGAGGGGCTAGATAGAAGATAGAAAAGACAAAATTAAAAAATATAAAAAACTAAATTATATACTGATCAGTACACTCACAGAGACAACACTGTAAGGCAGGTTTGTGGTCTGTGTTGTCCAACCACATCAGAAATCAAGTGTTTATAGCCGTTCTAAACAGCCACTCTGACTGTCTGAAAAACCACCCTTCAAAGAGAGTGGGGGATGAGATATTGTTTGGATATGGGGTTAAAGGTGCACATTTTCAATGTCTCACCAGGAAGGAATTCATAGTGTTGTACATGTGAAAAGTGACAGAAATGGAAAGAGTTGTTGAAGACCATGGCTCCTTTCTCACCTCCGCACAGCAGGCCAATCTCTGCGTGAAATGGGCGGATCCAAATGTTGGATTGTTTGGTTTCGGAAAGTTACAGAAATTGTCAGACACAGCAGCCCAATTCCAATGTCGGAAAGGTGTGTGGGGAGGTGGCTATTCGTCCATCCAACAGTTCTGATGGGAGTATACTGGCAGCTTAACCAACAACAAAGACCTATGTCTGAAAGAAAAGGTTGGATCTGCATGTTTAGTTCCTGGGTAAACATGCCTGTTGGTGACTAGCAAGTCTGGTTTGCCAAATAAACTGACTGCATTTGTTCAGCTCCAGCCCTTTCACCAAGATACCACATTCCACAGGCAGAGGCCCCATCCCCCATCACACTAGCTGGCCCCTTTCGCTGCCTCACACAAATGCAACGTTTATAGGCTGGTGTGGCCAGAAGTTCACACTCATTGGTTCAAAGACCCTTTCACAGGCAGAGCAAACATTTTAGTGAATCACATCTGTGCCACCACATACAGTACTCCATAAGTTAACCCTTTCCTGTAGTCTTTAAGGTCTATAAGAAACTAGAGAGATAAACCTAAGAAACCTGAGAGACTAGATTGTCCATCAAAACTATTTACAGACTTGCTTGCCCCCCCTCCCTCGGTGCCCTCTCTCATAATTTGATTTGAAGCTATTAGTTTTTTCTCTACGAATTGTACAGTCTCAGTTATTAAGTCATCATACTTGTCATTTCACAAAAATTTCACATTCAGATTATCACAGAATCAAAATAAGAATATAATAAATTTTTAGGGCCCTTTGTAGAAAATTCCGCTTCGAGTAAGAAGCTATTCTGCTGCATTCAGGTCAAAGCAGCTATTAGCACTTTCTTCTGGGTTAAAAGCTTTGGCTAAAAATACCTTGCATATCTCACATCTTTCAAAGAGCAAGCATCCACTTCACCCCCATGCTAATGGCAGCTGGAGACATCACACAGACCTGATAGGCCTTTATATACATTCTCATTATACTGACAGCGACGGGAACTTGATACATTCCCAATCAACAAAAAAACTTCACTGCTATTAGGACACATCACATCTAATTACATATGAAATGACAGAGGTCACAACGCCTGCAGTCAGATGCGTAAATGACTTCTTTGTCTGGTGTATAGTGGTGGGGCAGAGAGGTATTGGTGGGGTGGGGGGGTGGGGAGGGGCATAAAACCTGTCCTGCTATACTCAGGGTTTCCTCCATCAAAAAAGTTAGTGTTATGACTATCTCTCTGAATCCGCAGTATCAAATGTTTAAACCATAAGCGCAGTTCACAGTTTTCTGTAGAGTCTAATCGATAAGGAGCGATTTCCCTGTTCAGAGCAAGAGGTATCTGTTTCCTTTCAGCTAGCGTTAAGTGTGCAGGGGCATTCCACCTCTGACAGGCCAGTACCCCCCAGGGACCCGATCTGGGATGGTGCAGCCCGTCACGCATCTGGAGCTCATCTCCAGGAGCCGACAAGCCACTAGATCTCTACTGGATGCTCAAAAGACAGCAAAACCTGAAGGAAGATACAAACTATACAAAACTTATGGTTAGTAGTTAACTAGCACTGATCATTGTTACAACACACAAACCACAGAAAGTATAGGCATTTTACTTTTGCAAATCACCCTGAATAGTTAACAATGTGATAACATACACTCTGGTACTAGATGTTGAGGATGTAGCTTAAATTATTAATATAAGTGAACGTTTACTGGAAGAGTGTGACTCATAAAGTTAGATAGTTTTACTGGAAAAGATGTACCACTCCGGAGTTGTGGGAATTACGGAAACAGTCCACTGGCAATTGTACAATGATGTTACAGAGTGGAGTGTGAAATGATCTTTGGTGAGTACAAACACCGGCTGGCAGAGAGCATACAAACCTAACAATAGCCCAGTGTAATTTTGGCCTCATGCTATTAACTGTAATTAGCAATAGCTAATATAATCCACCTTCGGCAACCTACAGTAAGTCATTCTAACCACTGATAACGACTGTTAGCTCTGGCTAAAAACAAGAAGCTGCAAGCTACATGGACACCGCCTGAGTTAGAGTAGGACCTTAGAGAACCTGTCTATTTGCCAACCTGGATGTCAGAATAAAAAGTGAATTTTACCTCTGAGACCAAAATTTTTCACATTCACACACTAAGTTTCACTCGCAGATACAAACAAACTAAAGGGTGTCATAAAGGACACCAGCGCTGCAACACTAGAAGGCTGTAGAGTCCTTAGGGGGACATCTCTCGATATCACTGTCAATAATAGCTCTGTTTTCGTCACCTGGCAGACCACTTCAAAATAAAAGCTTAACCTATTTTGTGAGAACCATTAAGGCTGTAGCCTAAAAATTACATTATCAAGAGAAACATTAAATGGTTTTGTTTTTTTTTCTTCTGGTCTTTATAGTTTGTGAACTGGTTACTGTGAACCTCCAATAGCTTAATTGGGCAGGCTCTCAACTATGGAATACAATACAATTCATGACATGCTGCATCACAGGCTCTGACAACGCTGCACATTATTCATTTATATCTTAATGATCAATCAAATTCCTAATGGTGATTCAGCATTCAACATCTAACCAGGCTATACACTCGGTAAGTCACCGTTCTGCATAAGTCAGTTGAAGGAAAAAATTATATTTGGCAGGCAAATTATTATGCTTAGTCAAAGTAGATATTTACATTGTTGAAAGCCTCAAGATACTGGACCCACTTAAACGTTTGCTTTATACTACTACTACTCTATACTGCAGTTCAGTCCATAAACAGACGTCACAAAAGTGCAGTACATATGATCTGATTAGACAAACCTGTAATAATTCCCATGGGTAAATTGGGTTATTGCAGCAAATAGGGAATAACAGCAGCAACAGAAGCAAACAGACCACAGACAAACAGAAAAAAGCACATATTGAGAATCATCAAACCAATAAACACAAATGTTCAGTGTTCCCAAAGACAAATTACAAGGAAGCAAATTACAATTTTCATAGTACATAGTTCACATTCACTCAAGCTAATTCAAATTTAATTCATGTTATGGTGCACAGCTTTAACCTCTGTAAATAATGTTTTTTAACCATGCTAACTCCATAAAGGACAATTACAAACGTAAAGTGCTCTTTACTTTAAGTGTGTTTCCAAAGTATGCGTGATCAGTTGAGATCAACACTGCCAAAAGTGTCCCAATGTTGTGCTGTCAATCATTTAGTAATTGCTGCTACCACTTTTTAAAAATAAATGACCTGATCACACACATCCTATCCGTGCTGAAAGCGCAGAGTTTCCTCAGGTTTTCTAATCAATTTATTTAGGGCAGCAAAACCTGAGATGTCTTTGTTTGACCAGATGGCTGGCTAATCAAGGCTGGCTCTGCTGGGGGTTGGGACATCACAAATCTGCCACTAACATTATTGAACCATGTTCCACATTAATATGCTGATGTTTGTTGGGAAAAAGGCCTGTGATCTGATGCATGCATCTCATCATCATGTATCTGTTTAAGAACACCTGCCTGTCAAAAAATTGAGTGCAGCGGAAAAATACTACACCGGAGGTCCCATCGCACTGGAGGATGCTACAACATATAGTTCTTATATTAGCTGCTGCTGTTAATAATTCAATTTCTGCACCTTTCTTTAAATCATTTACTAACATGGCTTTTGAAATTATCGACTGAAGCCTACATGGTCCATAGTGCTATTCACAGTGTGATTGTCTATTAACCAGATCAACTACAAGTCACAGACCTGATTGGGGTTTTTTTTTGTCATCTGCAATGATTCAATACATGACTTTCAGTTCAATACATCCATCAATGTGTGTGTTGCTGACATAAATACAGACATTCATTGAAAAGCATCAGACATTTCATTTTTAAATATTTCACTTCTATAAAGCTGAATAAATAAACTGATAATGGAGATGCAGCCATTTCTTTTTTTGTGCATCACCATGACAGCAACATATTCTTTTTGAATCAAAGCTTGATTTTTCATTACACACCTTGAAATATAAATGTGATCATCTGTCCATTTCTTTGTTTTATTTCATTTACATACAGAATTGTAGATATACCAACAACAACATTTAAGAAATAGCATTCACCTGCAAGTGATTTTATCCCAAAGAAAATAAAACGCATACATGTCAACATAAATCTCCTGCACAATAAACTGTGTAAATGAATCACTATATTACAAAAAGGACTTTGCTCGTGGGAATAAGCTTGTTTTTTCCCCCTATATGAAGCTGTGGTGTGCACTAGCACAACATTTAGGATTACTGGCGAATGCCTTTGACAGACACACTGCTTGTTGGTGGTTTCTAATGATCATTGTGATCCAAGCAGGAAGGAAGCTTTGGAAGAGACACAGCCTTTAATGTAGAGTATAAATGTTGGAAACTGATCTGTGAACACATTGCTTTTAGTGTAATGTGACATTTCCTGGACAGCAGCCAGGAGTTTTTTTTTTCTCCTTCCTCCTCTGACGATAGCTCCCTCTTACAAGCACATGATTACGCTCAGCTTGTGTTTGAAGACTTGGCAGACAAACAACATGCCGCATGCTACTATAAACTACATGGGATTTTGGCAGGCGCTGCAATGAGTGTGCAGACTGAAAAGCAGGCAGGCTATAGTGAAAGGAAAGCCTCCTCCACCTCTTTCACCTCCTTCTCTTTTGCATGGCTTTGTGCCAGGTCTCTGTCAGCTGCTGTGTTTACCCAAGGGCCTTGACACAGTGGCCCAGTTAGCACCTACAGGCCCCTGACACCAGCCTGGAGCTCAGCCAAAGCAGTGGCACAAGACAGCCAAGAAAACCACTAACAATACACAACTCTCAACTCCCTCTTCAACTCCTCGCTGGCTGATCCTTTCTACAAGGAGCAAAGCTGGAACCAGAAACCAAAGAGAACAAATCTTTTGTTTGAAACTGCAATTTACCTGTTGCGCAAGGCTGTTGTTGCAACACCGACATTCTCATCAATGTTGCAACTATCCATCACTGATATCACACAGCCTAAACATTAATTGCAAAGCCTGCTGCTTAGTAGGTCTTTGACTTGGGCAGATCAGGGCTTTTTTAAATTGATTTGTATCAGCGATATAGAGTTGTATTACGACAGCTGCTGAAGTCGCTTCCTTGCACTTCATTACAACACTGGAACTGTTTCTTGTAACATGTCAATATCTGCTTTCTCCGAATCTAATGCATCATTAATTTTACATCTTTAAAAAAAATACAACAGTTTAAATGATCTCTACCACTGCCTTTTCATGTTAGAGTATTATTCTCCTGTAGACTATAATATTTGGGGACAGTTCTTTTGAAAAACTAATTTAGAGTAAAAAAATTGAAAAACACATCACTTACAGTGCTGTAGTTTCAGTAAGAAAACTCAGTGCAGGTCTGAAAATTATTATATCCACCTCTAATTAGCGGCAATATATCGGAATAACTAATGATTGTTCAGTTGTAAAATATTTGTGTGGCTAAGTAAGAGGATAGTAGAAATATATTTGAATTGGCTTAATGCTTGAGAATGAATCATGTGAGCAGTGGTACAGACCAACAAGGTGAATGTGCATTATATAAAGGGACCATACATGGTACAAGGACAACAGGACCTTACATACTGTGCCAAGGGTCACTGCAACACGCAGCGTGAACAGTAGTCTAAAGACTATCACTATATGATGTCAGTCTATGCAAAACTCAAGAAGACTTTGCTCAACATTGTCATATGACCTTGGTTCCAGTTCTCTGCAGCTGCCAAAGGCGTTGCTGGACGTCTTTGTTTCATTTGACTATTTCCCATTCTCTGTTTGCCTTCATTAAAGAGCAAGTGTTGAGATATACTGAGTGGGAGTGGCTGTAAAGGACGAATGGAATCAGCAATGGAGAAGGGAGGGGGGCTTGTGGTTTCACTACCGACTGATCAAATTACAGCAGGCATCAGTAGCTCAGTTTCCATTAGAAGCAAGGAAGCCAATCCTCTAGGGTCGATTTGGGAAAAAGAAGTGTGACAACTAATGGACATGTACCATTTGCATTTAAATGTGAGGAATTTTTGCCCTTCAAATCAATTAAATGGAGAGCAGTCTGGCCCTTAGTGACAATGTGCATGAGGGGTCATCCAAAAAAGTAATTTGCATAATGTTGCAGTAACAAATACTGTAAGGCAGACACTTCACACACAAAGGCAAGAAGACCTTGTGCTCTGAACAGGTATGCTCAGAAAAATGAACCTGTTGAGAAGAGCACAACATACTTTTTCATCTCATGAAGACATTTCTGCAACTGACTAATGTATGTAAAGTGGGATCTAAACAGTATAGACCACTTTCTTCTTTTAGGGGGCACAACTACACACAAACATAACCACAATGCAGTGATATGTATATTAGATATGCAACAGGTTGCTTAATGTTTTGAAATCATGAGACCACAGAGCTCAATTTGATAAAAGTTTGCTTCAAGTACTTTGCATCTAAGATGATGAAAACTAAAGTAGTAATAAACCATGAATCAATGAATGAATAACCTGGCACATTGTTAAACAGCAGTCTTGTATGTGCATGAAAGAATCACTATGACATCATGGAAGGCAAGACTACACTAGACACCAGCAATTAGTGCTGTGTTTGACCAGGCCATGGTGTGGTGCAGCTGAAGGGACTGGACAGACCATGACAAGCGTCCTCCTGTCTGTCAGCAGCAGATGTGCCCTTTGGGACTCAGACAAATAAAAAAAAAAAGTGTCTCTGCCTGCACCAGCAGGCCCTCCCATCCAGCTCCTCCCATTCAGGCCCTTTGGCTTTTTTCTTTTACAGCCCCTGCGACACTGAGTGAAATGAATTAATAGATCACCAATCAGGGGCCCTGACTACAACACGGACATGCACCCACCCATCCACCCACCCCCATCAAACCCCCTCCCCGTCTCTTGTTGGGAGCCCCTGGTGGGAATGTTCACTGTTTGAAGAGTTAACTCTTTAATTCCGTCTGGAATGTTTCCTCTGGGTGGGGCCGTGTAGTGTGTTGAGCCAGACCACTAACCCCTCGCTCTCCCCCTTCATCTCCCTACTAAATTCAATACCTCTATTTCTGGTCAGAGGGAATCGTCCACACTTAACTGTTAAGAGCAGGTCAGCACAAAATGAAGCATGGTCTTAGCCAGTACGATTACACCTGACCTCACGAACCACTTCGCATAAATCTAAAACTGACATTTGCATGTGAAAACTTTAACACCCATACTGTCATTGTGAGCTTGATATAGACGTTTGCCTTCCACACTGATATACCAAAAATCATAGAAATTTGTTACAATATTAGGAGAGCAAATTCACTTTAACCAGGAGAATTACACATGAATACATGAATCAAATCAACACCAAAACAGTAAAAACTAAAATGTGTTTGTTCAAATAAATTTATTATAATTTGATGAATGTCATTGGATAAATATTGTGATAACAAATTCACTTTTGACAACTCGTGACGATTGGGTTTGGAGCTGGGTCCTATAATAAGCAAACTGATGATTTTCACCGTCATATTTTAGCGCGGATGTATATTTGCACTGTAAGGGGCGAGAGCTAGTTTTTGAACCTCTACGTGCCTCGATGGTGGCATTGACAAGACTAAGGTTGTGTGCACCTTATGCAATACAGAATTGGTTTAGTGTAGGAGTTCTTCCAGTCTCAAATACCACCTGAACGCAAAGCATCCCTTTGCTACAAGCAGTCAGTGATGCATTTTGCAAACTGGTGCATTTTGGCTCCGGTTCTAATGCATCCCCTGTCTTAAGAAACCCGTTCTCAAAGACTTACTTTTGGTCAGTACTTAGGTATTTCTTATTCTGAACGAGCCATTTTAATCTAGATTAATTTCAAGATTTTGGTGAGATTAATCTAGATTAAAAAAATGTATCTATGCCCACCACTAATCCTGACACAAACTCAACTGTAGCCATAACAGTCGGGCTACATTAAAACGTGGAGCAACATCCATCAGATTCCATTAAAAAGGCAATCCAGAGCTAAAAGCCTGGCCGCCTTAATCCAGCCAAAGTCTGCTGTTAATGAGGCAAAGCAAGGTTCACACAGCATCGAACTACAAACATAACCCAAAAAATCCCAAAGCAAAGCACCATATACACATGATTGTGTAAATGCCAAACCTCACCTTGGTCTGTTGAAAATGCTTGACTACCAAAACCCATCTTGGAGTAGCAAATGCAAAATAGCAGGAAGTGCTTTAATTTCTCATAAATTTTGAATTTACTAGGCAAATTGTTTAAAAACAAATGTATTTGCATAAAAATAATGGAAGTGCTTGAGGCACAAACCTGAATAATTTTAAATATAAGTAATATACACATATTCCTGCTTAAATTCCTCTGGTTGAACATAAAATAGCCTCAAAAAAAAAAAAAAAAGGAACAGAGAAAGAAACTGTGGGTCGGCTTAAATGTTGAGGGAAATGTCACCCTTGTGACTTATAATTAAATCTAAAATCAGACACCTTCACCCAGCTTAATCTATATTAGGATCAGTGCTTTAGCTAAGGGGGCAAACGTGGAAATTAGGTTAATCATTTAGTGTCCAGCTTATTCATCTCAAATGCCATTAGTAATATAATTTGGTAGTCATGAAGCCATCCACATGACAAACACCCTTGTGAGGAACTATAAATACAAATTCACAAAACCGCATTAAAAAGGAAAATTTAAAAAAAGAGGATAAATATGTGCAAATGAAAAATATATGCAACACTGTTTGGGTATTTATTAGTAGTGTATGTAAATCCACTGACACATAAAGTGAAGGAACCCCATCTGTGATGATTTGATTACAACAGATCAAAGTGTTAAAAATTGGTGTAGCTTTAAAAAGAAGTGAAAGTATTAATTGTCTCCCACACTGTGCTACACAATCACTTGTATAATAACTGTTATATTTGTAGATTCTTGTTGAGTATGTATGTCAAGTTTCCACTCAAATATAGCTTAATTAACCAGCTCAGCCAAAGCCTGCCTCATTATTTCTCATCTGAAATGACTGAATCCACTTGCAGGTGGTTTTTACAAGCAGGGATCAAGACTGTTATTCCAGTCTTATTACATCAGCATAACAGGAAGTCCAGTAAACAGAATAAGACTAAGTACACCATTTAAAAACACACTGACAGCTGAGGCATGTTAAGACACGAACGTTTCAGAAAGCAGAAACCAGGTCAGGTTGTCATATACAGTGTGCACACCAGGCAATGACGTCTCCTGGCTCCCACCACAACACTAAAAAGAGACACGGTGATACTGTAGTATGTTTGTCACACATCCAATGATCTTCCCAACAACCCTGAAGCATTTTGCTGACACATCGAGGTAAAAAAAAATTTCCACACTCCACTGTCAAAATGAAGACTTGAGTCCGTCCGTTAAATGCAACGTCCTCCTCATTTATCATAAATGAACCATGAATGAGGCCAAACATTCCTACCTCTAAAAGCTCACACACAATCCTTATCGATCTCTGCGCTGCAGCCGTGCTGCTCCCCACTTCCTGGCTGATGTGTTGCTGGGGCGACAGCTAAATTATGCAACAGCGCTGGCTCAACTGACAGGCTTCAGCTCCTGAGCAGCAGAAGCAGAAATCAAGAGTGGCAGATGACGGCAGGAACATAGGCCCAGTTACTCCAGGCAGATTTGTACCGCTGCGGTCCAGTCACCCATGTTGGCAACCATTTTGCTTTTTTATAGTTTTACCTCACCTAAGCTGTAGACTAGTTTCTCTCCTTCATCAGGTCTTCCCAGGCAAGTGCTGCGGTTGCACTGATTTTCTTAACGTTTTCCAACGCTTTTGCAGCCCAAGATCGTCTCTGAAATTTTACTAGATTCAATTTACTACTGACAGCTACTTGATTTAAAAGTGAGATCAATTTGTGTGTCAATAATGTCAGTGTACTTGGTGCTTTATGTGACACAACGTGAGAGAGAACAATCATTTAATTGTGGGATATCATTACACAGAATCATCATTACTAAAGTTACAAATTGTGCCAAACAGTCAACTTGATGCCAGGTTGCACGTGTGGCAGGTAGCAAGCACTTAATATTCAGCCCAGTGATGTGATGACTGATGTATTCATGTCCGTTTCTGTATCTGGCAGCTTTGTCATCGCTCTACCTCTGTGATCACAGCAATGTTAATGAAGATACGCTCCGGTCACTGGCTCCATTTTGTCTCAATTGTCAGAAGGCGGAGTTGTACATGAACAAACAACATAAAACTTGTAAACCTGCGGAACAAAGACCACCGCATTCACACGCCACCTGTAGCATACCACACAGAATATCCCTCAGTCACAACAACCAGCCAAACCAAGTGAAGCAACGTCACCACCAATACACTGAGACATAAGACACAATCTGTTTTCTGCAGGCATGATTAAAACTCTATTAATCACACAGGGATTATCGAAAGAAGCAGAGGAGTCTGTGGACGTGTGTGTGTGTGCGGGAGGGGTGGGGTGGTGGATTACAGGGGTCATGCAGCCTCTGTCCCACTGCGGTAGAGGCCAAAGTGCTGAGGCTGGCCGGCTGCCCGCCCCAACCCTCTCTCCACGCGACGCCTTTGTCCATCCCCTTGTTTGACAATTATTTACTCTTCTGTTTAGGACAAGGCTGAGGTCACCATACATACATCACTGACACAAAAACACTGGTTACCCGTGTCTGTCCTCCCCCATCTGACCTGTACAGGCCCTTACCACTGGTACATACGTATTCAGGAGTACATGACTACAAGACGGACTAGTCAAATAGTTGTCAGTCAAATGTTGCTGCTGCTGCGTCAGGAAGATTACATTCATCTTGACATTACATTGTTACTACTGGAACATACACTGACTGTTCGTTGTTATAGCTGCGGCATGTTACATGGCCCATCCATTGTCTGGGGGCTATGACTGACCTTTACAATCAATGTTGTTTAAAGTGTTGCTGAATTAGAAAACATCGTGCTCTTGTTTGGCTCCTGTTCTAATGCATCCCCTGGCTTAAGAAACCTGTTCTCAAAGACGTACTTTTGGTCAGTACTTATTTAGTAGGTATTTCGCATTCTGAACGAGCCATTTTAATCTAGATTAATATAGATTAATTTCAAGATTGCAGTGAGATTGATCTAGATTTAAAAAAAAATAATCTATGCCCACCACTAGTTATGAACCTCCACCCACTATGACTGGCTACATGAAATGGAAATGTCGTCTGTACTTGTCTCCTTTAGCTAGTCATCCTATCTCCCCTCTGTCACTGCTCTTAGAAGATAATAAATGTCCCCCCCCCCATTATTATAGGGGAGGGGGTCGGTATTTGCGGCATCTGCTAGGCTTGTCTCTGGCCTCTCGAAGACAATGACATCAAAAAAAAAAAAAAAAAAACAAAAAAAAAAAAAAAAACAGTTCCCCTGCCTCCACTGTCCCCCTCCCCCTACAGCGGTGCAACCTGAAACTGCCTGAAGAGATGAGCCGTCATTAAATACTGCAGAGCTGACATAATGACAGGAAAGATAAAAGAGAGGAAACAAAAAAAGGCCAGACCAATTCTCGTCCCCATAATGCCTCCCCCAACCCCCAGGCTCAGCCCGCCTCTCCTAATAAAAGACACCGGGCCACAGATAGGGCACTGGTCAGCTACAACTTTTCTGCTCTGATCTTCTGTTCTGAAAATGTTGACATAAAGCACGGCCAACTTGCAGAATAATACTACTCCACTCTTTCTGACAGCTCTGGAAACAATAAGCAGCCTAACAATGCAGTGAAAGTCCATTTCAGATAGTGACCTTGTGTTTGTCATTTTCAGTAGATCCTTGTGAGTGTAGAGTCTCGTGTTAATGTACTGTAATAATAACAATACAACTACTAGTGCTCCTCTTCCTACTTCTATACCACTAACTTCCCTCAGCATCTCTGTACTGCAGGACTCCTGTGTGTCATTACCAACTGTCCATGCTCCTAAGCTAAATTAGGAAATGTGGTCTAGAGAAACGCCATTCAAAGACATTTGCCTTTAAATAGACAGTAATAAAAGCCAGACATGTGATAGTCCAGCACCCTCAGCCCACTGATCAAGCTCAGATATGTCCTCTGTCACTGCCCACTCTTGTGCAACTAGGCTTTTTATATCACCCACAGGCTGCTGAGCTCTCCTTAACCTGCTATGTACTGAGCTATGATGCTAAACCACATGTAGCTCGGCTTGGTTCCCAGTTGGCATTCCAGCGCTCTGTAACATTGTGCTGAGGCAATATTTACCTTGAAGGGAAAGTGCACTTGGCACACAGCCGAAACTCTTGGGCTGGGGGGTGTAGCGGGTTGCTACTGTGTACTACATACAAACCTTCCCACCCACCCAAAATCCTCGTGCTGACCCGGCCAACCACCCACAGCCTCACAGCAGCAGCCCTGCCCTGCCTGACTCCGCTACCTGGATCAGAGCCAAACCAGAGGCTGAGCAAAGCGCCAAGAGGGAAACAGAACGAGAGACACACACACACACGCGCGCAGAATGTGAGTGCAGGGGAAGAGAACTAGTGAGTGTGAACACATGGTGCTCCAGCCTGGCTCACTGCCAGGACACACTTAGGAGGATTTTTAGCCACAAAAGCCAATCGGCGGTCAACCCTCCACTGAGATTTTAAGTGTCTAACAAAGATATCACCGGAGAGGTTTGTGCTACGGTTAGGATTATGTAGTCGCTCACAGCGGGAAATCAAAAGGAACGCTTAACAGGAGAGTGGTAAAGAGTGAAAGTGCCTCCCTCTTTAGGGTTACACTGAACAGCGGTGTTTTTATAATGCAGCTCTGTGTTGACTCACTAAGTTTAAGGGAAGACAGGAGAATTTAAAAGCCAAACTAGGATTGGCAGATATAAATCTTTACAGATAGTGTCCAAAAAACATCAGATTTTGGACACTTGGATTCATCCTGTTTTTTATGTACATGACAGGCACAGAGCTTTTGGGAAAAGACTATGATTGAATTTGATGCAACAAGGAAGACAGTGTGGCTGGGTGCCAAGGACGGGTACTGACCTGTCTGAAGTGATCATCAAAGCCCCAGTCGGCCTGTCCGTTAGGAGAGGCAGCAGAGTGAGGCCCTGCAGGAGAGAGACCCTCGTCAGGTTCCTGCTTCACTCTGATGGGCGGTGATGCAGCCCTCTGTGGGGCCGACGCAGAATAACTGCTAAACGGACGGGCCGGGATACGCGAGGCGCTCTGCTGCAAAGCAAGGGTCTGCTTGCGGAGGAACTCCAGACCGCTGGCACTTCCCTCCTCGTCGTCACTGCCCTCGTCCCCCTCCATCATCTCGTTGTCATCGTCATCGTCCCCAGAATCCCGGCCTCTGTCCTCGTCATCCTCTCTTTCCGAGTCCACACTGCTCTGATTGGACACCCGGGGAGGCAACCCGCCACCAGGGACTCCTCCAGCCAGGTTTTTACCCATAAAGCTGGCTCCAGAAGCCCGGGCAGCTGCCAGAATGGCCTGTTGAGCAGCAACCTGCTGAGCATACATGATGTGGGCCTCTCGCAGCTTCCTCTCCTTGCGCTCCATTTCCAGTCGGGCCTGCTGCTGGCGCTGGAGTTGCTCCATCACTGCCTCCAGCTTCATTCCTCCTGAAGAGGTGCTCTGAGGAAAGGCCACACCAGGCTCTTGAGACATGCTGGGCTGTGGGTAGAAGAGAAGGATGTTGATGGACACAAATGAGCCAGATTGAAACCTGAACTTACACACAAACACAAATACGGACAATCCTACCACACCACTTCCACCAGATTCATGTAGAAAAAAAACTCACAACGATCAAACTCCTTGCATCGATTCACTTCAATCAATCAAGTTTATTTGTCATATGTGATCATATAAAGAGGTACAATTATGTCAATGTTTGAACCAGAGGACCTTATCTGATTGCCACCAAGTCAACAGCTAGAAAATCATATTCACCACAGAAATACTGCGGTGCAAAAACAATACAGGCTATAAGACAGTAGTGAAAAAACAATGTCAACTGTAAAACAAGACACTAGTGCAACGTAAATAAGTACATACACACATGAAATAAACCAGAAAAATATGTAAAGGCCCTTTGTGTCTAAACCCAACCTGAGCATGTATAAAAGCAGAAACAATGAAGCAGGAAAATGCATTGATATTATAGCTAATGTAACCAGGTTCATTACAAAGTAGCCAGGCCCAAAAAAAAAAGGACTAAAGCAATTAACATTTTAGCGTTGCAGTCCCACATAATGTCGGAGATGGATGTCACACATGGCAACCACAAATATATATGTATATGTATATATCAATACAAGTAAAAACAGAAATGCTGTGAGTAATAGTAACCTCTCATAGTAAATCCTGTTAAACGTTTGAACACCTTTTCCAAAGCAAGGCGGGAGTATATCGCTCAAACGAGAGTAAAAAGTCATTCGTAAAATGTTCAAACATGTTGAATAACTCAGATAAAATGCTTACAAATAGCCTGCAGCCGACAAGTAAACTGACCTCCTAATAATAATCATAATAAGAAAACCACCTGAGTGAAAAAAAAATAGCCAAACTGTCAGAAATATACACCTTTTCCACACTTTGCTAACAACCACATCAGTTTTAAGCACAAACAACCAACCAAAACTAGCTGACTAACGTTATGTATTCATCTAAATGTGTACAACAATATTTCTATAAAATAATAAATAAAATAAAAAAGTAGCCTACCATACGGTCAAATCAGCTCGGTGGTGTTTTCCTACTTTTCTTCCTTCTTAACGTTAAATTAAGCTAACTCAGTAAACACAGGGCGGTCAAACTGCGTCTCTTGGAGGGTTTTTTTTCGCTCGTAACTGATTAACAAAATGTAAACGCGACACCAAGCAAGACGACGACTCACCATTTGTGCCTTACTGCTGCCTGAATTGTCCACCATCCCTCCTTCCTTGGCTTTATCCTCCTTTCTTCCCTCGTTTCTGGCACTCGTTCAAACACTTGTAAACACACACACGCGCGCGCTCGCACGCACACACGCAGACACGCGCGCGCGCAGAAATCCTGTGCACGCACCGGAGACTCCGACTGATCCGCCCACAGTAAAAGCGTTAAATGTGGCTGTGTTTCCTTATTTCTTTCGCCACAGGTTTTCGTGATTTTCTTCTTTAATAAACAGGGGGATCGACTGAAAAATGGCCAGATCTCATATCTCGAAGAGCGCTGAGGTAACTCCCTTCAGTCGTTTTTTTTTTTTTTTTCCTCCCCTTCAATTGACACCCCCCACATGGCGCATAACAGCATTAGGCCCGCCCAGCACAGCAACAAGTCTCACTGCCTTTTCAGTTTCATGACACTCTTAATAAATAAACCTCACATGTATTTATTCATACGAGTTTCTTTATTTGTAACTAAACAACGTATACGTATTAAGGTATATGCACATAAAAGTAGCTATATGGATGTCCCACTGCACCACATGGTTTAGATGTAAAAACCTGAAGCAAAAGCATATGTTTCACAGCTTTAGTTATATTCTATGAAATATTTATTTATAGGCTCTATAAATGAAAATGTATCATTTAAAAAAAAGCTAGATAGTTGAAAATATATATTTTCACCAGTGTCTTTGTGTGTGTGTGTTTTTAAGTTACTCATTGTCTGTTTACTGAACCAGATCTCTACATGAATGCTACATAATTTGATAATTGAATGTGGTATATATTTTTTTTCCATGAAATACTAAAGGTGCATAGTAATGAAGGACTATTAGTAGTTGTATGGAGAATGCAGCATAGCTCCATGCTGCTCCCTTGTGGAATAACTGCAATGTTCATAATGGTCACTGTGGCTTTTTATCCCATAATGGAAAAGCTTCATTACTGCATCTGTACAAAAGCACAAGAAATTCTGATCATTATAATAACAGTCACACACACACACACACATGGCAGTATAGATAACTGAACTTTATTTCATAATTAAACTAATAAACGGTACAATCAAATTAAAAAAAGATTAGTGTTTACCTTCATAAAACAACATGTTAAGTTATTGCATTTAGCACTCAATAACACCATATTGTCACAATGTCGTATAACAAGCAGATTGTCCCAATAGTTGCATAGTACAGGTGAGTCAAGTGTACTGGCTACTGACCACTGGTGTGCAGTACAACATTTCTGTACATCAAAACGTCGTGCAGAGCCGCGGTCGGGGTCGATGCACTTTAAATTCACCTAGCTCTCTTATGTCTAGTATTTGGTTCACACTTGTAACAAGTGAGTGACACTTAGTTTAATGGTAGAATCAGTTTTTATTCCTAAACAACCCACATTACAACCATGGAGTGCTGGGAAAAGATAGTGTGTATTACTTATGATGATAATGCAACCCCAACGTAAAATTTCCAACTTTCAGGTTTTCACAAAATCCATTTTTGTCAATTTGACAGTGAATTGACCCCAACTCTATTAACATAAAATGTCATACTCTTAGTCCTTTAGTCCTTATCGTGTTCTTGTTGGTCAAGTGGTCTGATATACCATTTATTTACATGACAGAGTTACATCTCAGCAGCAGGAGACAGTGTGGTAACCAGGTTAAGTATAACAGCAGCCACGCATTCATCCTGACTTACAACTTCTATGCACTTTTCAGACTTTGTTTTTTTTTTTTTTTTTACTTTACAATTGTATGTGAAAGGCAAATTACTCTGTAGTTGCACACTCGCAAACAAAATCTCCTGAGAAAGTGATCAGTCACTTGCTCTAATAAACACCAGTATTTAGTAAAAATATGACCCAGACTGTAACACAAGTGAGCAGACACATTTTGTATTATTATTTTTTTTTGGTAACAAGAGTGTCTACTGTATGAGAAACAATGACAAATCATAACACAAACAGAACAGAATACACTTCGTATTAACTGATGTATGTAAATATGGTTTTATATCTCACAAGCCGAATAAGTAACAAGAGAAAAGAAATCCTTGTGAAATAAATCTGTTTTTACTGCTTTTAACCTGTAACAATAAAAGTTGTCCCCAACAAATAAATAAATAAATAATAGGATTTTACTCAAATTGAAAAAAAAAAAAAAAAAAAAAGATAATCGATGTAAATTTACACTCAGATGTCTTTTCTTTTTTCTTTAAATACATCCAACTAAAACTAGTGCAGACGTCTTAATTCAACTTAATTATTTTGGCGTCTGTAGTTTGTGGTGCAAAAATCTAATCACTACACCTTCTATAAGTGTATGGCATTATTGCAGGGCTGTTGTATTAGACTGCATTAGTTATAGTTAAATATACCTAATAAAACTATTGAGTGTATTTATGTAAATGGAATCCTTTCATTCCAGGAAAAAAATGTGCCAAAATGTTGACTAAAACGTATCAATAGTTTAAAGAATAGAGAATTTAAATCATCAACATATACATATCTACCTACATATATATATATTTTTTTTCCCCACATGGCGGATATTGGTTTCTGAAATTAAATTTATCTCCAATTTAATAAACTGTTTTATCAACCAAATCATTCCAGTAACTAATTTTTTGCTTATATTTTTGTATCATTCGGTATGTGTAACTCTTTCAAACAGTGGATATCTATTCATATACTTTTCTCTGCTGGTATGAGCAGTGTAACTTGTAAAATGTAATCAATCAAAAAATATGGAACAATTAGAAGATCATTTGGACCCAGGCTCGACTTCTACACTTCAAGTTGTTTTTGTTGAAATAAGTGTCATATTTTCCCTAAGTGGTAGCCATCTCATTTTGGAATAAAACATGAATGTTATTTTTTGAGGACAGACAGGTAAAAAATAAAATAAAAAAACAGTTAAGCCAGTTAATCTAACAGTAGTGAAGGAATGTCAATGGTTAAGTGAAGTGCCATTACTCCATTTAGCAGTAAGAATCGTAAAATGCAGATTCACCAAAGGACGTGAACAGTAAAACACAATATACTGCACATGTATGGATGTAGTGCATGTCCCTTTACCTCGAACAGAGGGTTGCAGACCTGTTCAACAGAGAGGATAAGACAGTAACCAGCTCTTCATTGGGTTAAGAAGAAATAACCCAAATGATGTATTACTCTGCCACTCTATTTGGAGCAGTGACATAGTCTCTCGTGTAATACTATAAAAAGAAAATAAAAAATAAAAAAATAGGTCAAGCTTTGGGGTCACAGTGGATAAGGCTTGTTTAGTCGTCCATCCGTGCTTTCTTGTGGGTCGAGCGATCTCGGTGCACGCGGTCCTGCACGAGCAGGGATTTGGCTTCAGCGCTGGATGCAGCAGTGGAGCTAGGTTAGAGAGAAGGCATCAGAACCAGTGACTTAAGTCAGGGACCGGAACTTGAGCCAAGACGCTTTTAAGTGTCCCGTTAAGAGTCATGGCGCTGGCATCACTGCATGGAGCAGGACGAAGCTTCAGAGCAGCAGCACACTGAGGAGCTCAGGGCTTTGGGTGGAATCAGATCCAGGTCTTCATCGTCTGGGATCTCGTCCAGGCGGTAGCCGTCCTGAAGCAGCTGCCTGCTTAAATCAGGATGGACCTGGAGAACACAGAGAGAAAGCTCACTAACAACACACACACACACCAAACATCATCTGCTTATAATAACCTTTTCGTGGTCCTGCTGCTTCAAACCAAACTACTTACGCCTTCCCTTTTAAAGTTACTATACCCCAGACAACACATAGAAAAATATGAGCAGCAACAGCCGAGATATTCTATATGGTCTTAAATCATAAGTCTTTACTCAAGATGATGCTACCCTAACTATGTAGTTTATGGTGGGCGTAAGTAACCAAACCCAACAAGAATTCTGATAAATGTGGTCTGGGGTCACCTAAATTGGGACTTGCAACATTTAAATTAAAATGAAATTAAAGCCAGAAAAAAAAAAGATTCTCTGTGAAAGGACATGAATTAAGGATAAATCCAAGTGGCTTTTGGGTTCAAGTTCAAGTCAGATAGTGACTGCTAGCAATTACAAATGTTAAAGTGTTATTAAAGATTTTTAAATTTCAATTTGAATATCCCAAACCCTACCCACTCCAAATATATAAAGACATTGGGGTCTATTAGACTGTGCTGTGTAAGATATGTAAATCCTACAGTTATATAACAGCAATGTGAGAAAACAGGTACGATACGCTGAAAGAGAACTCTGGCTGCATAACTGAGGGAACGAAATAGCCAGAGGCTCAGTGTGTGTGACTGAAAAACAATGAAAAACAAAACACACCCTTTTTTCTCACATCCATTCATGCTTAAGATACACAGTAAATATGTATGAAGGCACGAAAACACATACGAGGTCTGACTATAGTTCTAAATGACTGAAGTACTGATATCAGTTGTACTAATTATTGTATATGTGTTTGTGCTGTTTTATGTGACTCACTAACAGACTAACCTGTAGTACAGTTGGTGGTGCAACTACTCCACAAAAACATCACAAATACTTGACCAATACAACAGTTCCAATCGTGTGTAATCTTACCTAAATTAGCCTATATGAGTGTTAATGAAAGTTTATCATTTAGACAAAAGAGAAAATGAAAGAAAATAAAGTCTGGATTGAAAATAGCTGCGCGTGGGTGGCCAAAAAAAAAAAAAAACAAACAAAAAAAACAGCTTTCAGCACAGCACACAAAAAACAGCCAGTTTGAGTACATGGTAACTATGATTCTGATGGTGTGTGAAGAATCTGCCACGGGGGAAGCTCACCTCAGCTGAAGAGTATCCTGAGGAGTACTGCTCAAAATCGATCTCTTCATCACTGCAAGAACAAGCAGGACAGGTTCTGTCATTCTGATTTAACAGTTTAAATGTCTAATGGAATTATGTTTACAGACACTACGGCTGTGTGTAAATGCCTAAATTACTTAAAGGTTTCCTGTGGAGGTTTCTTGAAAACAAACAAAAGTGATGGTTACATTATATTAGGTTTGGCTGTAGTTTGCAGCATTTGGTTTACTGCACATAAAGAGTTTAACATCCATATATATATATATATATATATATATATATATATATATATATATATATAACCTGTGTACGCGGTGTAACCTCACCTGTCTGACTCCAGTGCAACCAACGTATCCTCCGCATGTTGACTCAAAGCAGCGTAGCCCTTGTTGTACTTCACCGTTCTAAATGTTGAAAAAGAGACATGTAAAGTCACCCTGAAAAAAACGTATCCTCTCCAGCATAACGCTGGCATCACAGCTTCCTCTTTCCTCGCTGTGTCTCCTCTCTTTACCTCTTGGCTCCTTGTCTGGGCTGATGTATCACTGGAGGTCCCGGGGAGAGAGCTTTCTTCTTCAGCGCTTTCCTCGCCATCTCCCTGTGTTTCTCTAAGAGTATTGAAAGCACGAGAAGCAAACGTCACAATAGGAAAGTCAATTTGAGAAAGCTCATAATAGATTTACACACTTGGTGCCATCTCAAAGCAACTTCTGGCCTGCTTCGGCAGCTTTGTTGCAGTTCTTCTGCAACTTCTCTTGGTCCAACACGTTAATCGTGTTATTATATGTATGCACACCTATAGGAATGCATGTGGATGTTGTTCTCGAGCAAGAAATTTGAACAGGTTGACTTTTCTAGTTTCAAAAACTTGATCAAATCTTGTACTTTTCTGCTTATAGACGTTTGATAAACTAGTTATGTTATATTGATTGATAGATAATGTAGGGATACTTATAACCTACCCATTAATTCTCTCTGATTACAAGTCATTTTGTGTCTTTATTTATGTTTATCAAGTCCATATTCAAGCACAAGTGGTGTTGCACAGATAGCTCTAAAGAAATGAAAACGTCCATATTCAGTACTGTTTCAGCAGTTCGAAGAATTATTCTACACCTCAGACGTTTCTTTTTTCTACAAAACAGACACACATTTATAAGAGAGACAAAAGAATCAGTGAAATATGTCATGTGTCTTATGCAATTTGTTTCTCCAGCGATTTATCACGCAGAACTAAACAAGCATCGCCTCTTCTCTGAGTGGAAATCATCCCAGTCTATGACATTTGCCCGACATTATGTAGACACAGTCTGTTGTCATTTACACCACACACAGACGTCAGTGCCTTGGATGTGATTTTGTGTGGTGTATAACTCATAAAAACACTATTATAAAAAGGGCCCCTGAGGTACAGACAGGCATAATAACGACCCGTTGATGTCACTGGCTTTGGTGAGTCAAAGAAACACTTACGTATTTTGAGGTGGATGGCTGGAGCTCTGGACATGATGTAAGGTCCTCTTTTCTCCACCGGCCGGACGCCTCCATCGGTGGTCTTAGGCCTCGTGCCGCTACTGGGCCCCTGAGGTTGTAGAGATGAAGGAGAATCTGCATCTAATATTCATTTATAGCAGTCAGGTAATATTCCTCATGTGATAAATGACGAGATAATTGGGTTATTTAGGAGTGTGTTAAAAAGCCTGTAAAACAAATACAATGTGTTTCAATCACCCCTTCATGAATGGAATTACTTTGTGTGTAGAATTTAATATCTAGAAGTTAATTAAAGTCTGTATCTCAGTTTTTAAAGGATAAAATATTTAAAAAAAAAAAGAATATTCCTGTGGGTTGGGGGAGGGGTACTATCCCAACAGTCCAATTGAAAGAGGAAAGAAAGAAGAGATAATCAATTTTGCGTGTTTTGGGGCATATTAGTCGTGTCATTTACAGTTAAAGTTAGTATTCTAATATTATAATGTCTTAGGCCAGAAGGCATACCCTCTCGACAATAATTGCTTATGTATGTCTCATCTAAACAACTGTCAAAATCACAGGCTAGGCTAACCAGCTAGCCTCCCAGATAGAATTTAACTAGAAGCTAGCGTTAGCCGGGCTAGCCTTGCTGACATTACCGTCAAAACTTGTTGTGGCTCCGGCTGCGCTTCCAGCAGACTGTCTTTCTCTGGTTCCTCAATGATGTCGTTCATCATCTTGGCGTCAGTTGTCACAAATCATACCACAACACAACCATGATTACAGGTGCCCCACCGGTAAGGGACTTTGTTTTCTTCAGGAGGTAGGCACTTCTGTTAGCTTGCTATGCTAATGCTATCAGTGACGGATTTTTATACTACTTCCGGTCAAAATCCCACAACAAAAACCCTCTAGTCACGCAGCGGTGGAAGAAGTACTCAGATCCTTTTTTTAAAGTACAAATACAGCAATGTAAAAATACTGTATTACAAGTAAACGTCCTCCATGAAAAATACTACTTAACTAAAAGTACATAAGTATTAGCAGTAAAATGACGTCACACTGTACAGATAATTCACCCCTAATTTCTGTTTTTGTGCGATTTTTAAAATCTTATTATCACTAAATCAATATCAAAATATCCTAAATGTAAGCCATGCATTTTAAAATCAATAGATACAAACAATCTGACAGTTTTTTCTTATATTTTAATATAAAAATATATATTATATTTTATTGCAAATAATGACAGCAATTAAACATTACAGCATGGTCTCTTGAGTGCATTTTCAACTGTAAATGTAGTTCCAAAAACATATACTGAGTATAAAGCAATTACAACTGCATAATAATAATAATGAGTCAGTTGCTTAACAATATTAACTGGTAGAGAACTGCATGTTATCCAGCTGAAAGGCGTCCAGCCTTCTGTCGACCTCTGGTGGGCTCAGAGAAAATACATAATTTTTCTCATAGATAAACATGCAGCTAAAGAAGTTTTCTAGATAGCTTAATGATATCCAGAGATAAATCTTCTTCTGGCTTGTTTTCATCAGCAGGGTCAGAGGTCAGGATTAATGCGTTTAGTTTTAACACCAACACCAGTTTCATTATTGTTGGTTTGTCACCTTACACTTGTAAATACAATGGTCCTCAATGCCATACACTGTCTACCTAAAATGAAAGTTGCATTTTTTTATAGTGAGGATAATGATTAAAATATGCAGGAGAACCACTTTACATTTTTGTGATAGGGTTTATCAGAAAAAAAACAAACAAAAAAACACCCAACACACATTCTTGCATTATTGTTTTTTTTATTAGGTCCACTATTTTGTACATAACAGGACAGTATGGATTCAATCAACAATATAGACATTTTTGACAGGAAAGAATCGGGAGAGCTCATCTCTTTATACAGCAAATGACCTGAGGAAAGAGCAACAAAAAATATTTTCAGCTGAGATTCAGATGTAATATAATCCATGTTATAGTGTACAGAGGTGCAGTGATGTAGTATGTGTAGTCAGGTGAATGCATACGAGTGATTTATTTTTACTGACACAAGGAAAAGCACATACTGTCTGTTGTACTGCCTCATTGTGTTTCTAGTGTCTGTTCATAGAGCAGGCTGGTGTAAACAGCCTTTCTACAGTCACACCACCTTCCCTAGTAACCTGCAGTAGTATGACATAATCCGGTCTCACCTCAACAGTCTATAACTTGTCGATTCCCAGCTCTTCTGGTGTTGAGATGCCGAGTTCTGTCAGAGTGGGCGTCAGCTCTTGAATCAGGTAGGGATAGATGTCTTTGTAGGGACCTGCTTTATCCTGCAAAACAAAAATAATTAGAAGCATCACATCAGAAGCCAAACCTGCAAACTTAGCAAATGAAAATATTGGAAACATTAATTTGTTGAGAACTATTCTTTTGCTCTTTGTGTTACTTTTCTTAGTAGCCTGAGTGACATTATAAACTACTAAATGTACCAGCTGTTGATCTGTCATAAACTCTATTAAGTGATTCTCATTCAAGTTTTGTACATGTCAGAAGTTACACCTCCTCACTGAAACAAAGCTCAGCCAAAATGTTCGGCAGAGAGTTATGAAGAAGGTCCACACCTTTACGGCCTCTAGGATACGAATGGCGCTGGCCAGGTCATTCAGTCTCCGGCAAGCCCTTAATGCTGAATCCAGGATCTTGGGCTCAGGTACCAGGTCATATCCAACCAAGGTGTTCATGCCTTTAGGTTAAAATTTATAGAAAGAAAATCACCAATTTCAAATTTGTGTCTAAATGTTCTCATAACACCACAACAATAAAAAGGAAGAAGTCACTTCATCAGAACGTAATAAGCACAAACTGTCAAGAAAGTCACCTTTCCTCAGTTCCCAGGCATCTATGTCAGGCTTGCTGAAGTAAGTGACCCAGCGGGCATCAAACTCCTCGTCTGTCTCCACCTTGCCATGGGAGTAACATCTGGAGGCCAATGGAGCTAAAAAAAAAAAAACACGAGGTTGAGAAATCACAATGTTATATCAATAAAAATCTTGTTTAGGTTAACAAATAAAATCTTTACTCAACACAAGCAGAAGTAATTTTCTGGATGTGATCGTGATAACCTCAGTGCATGCAAGAATTAAGATGTCAAAAACAAAGCACCCAGCGTATTCAAAAAGCCACGTCAACCTCTAACAGATAATTTGGTATGGAGTATGACTTTGTTTTTTGTTTTTCCACAGTAAAACTGTCAAAGACGTTATCACATAAGATAAAAAGAAAAATATATGTTGCAGGACTGAAGTAAGTTAAATTAAAGCTGGCACAACAACAACAACAACAAATTTAAGCTACAATAACGCAGGTGGTTGATGTTGATTGTCTCTGGTCTAAATTCCACCTTAAGTTTCGATGTTGGCTATAAGGTTGGTTTCACTTCCTTTAAACACACAGTGATTAGTCTTGTGACTTCAATTCAAAACAATAAAAACAAAACCCACACAAAACATAAACCTGGGAGTTCATTCATAACTTCGCAGGTCACTAACTAACATTTCTAAAACGTCCACAGTCAACCACGTCTACTGTTTAAATATATTGTTATATACATATGACATAGCTTGTTTAAATCATGTTAGACGTTAACATTGCGTATGTACTGCGCTCATTGACACTCTTGAACAAACTCAGGAGGGTCATCACAAGGTCGAGCCTTTTTTTAAATTAAAAATAATTTCGCGCCGCTTCATTTAAAATATTGTACGAAAGGTGTGGAAACAAAAAAAATATAAGTTCAAGCTCACAAGGATACCTACTCCTCAAATAATTCAATGTCACCCTAAGTTAGCTTTCACGTACACATTGACATACACAGAAAAGACAGGCTAAGCTAAGTCGCTAGCTGAGCAGGTTGCTTCCTGTCATCTTTATTACAGAAGCTACTTCAGTTCACGGCCGGTGTGAAGCAGGCAGTCGTACCTGAGGAACAGGGTCCCGACCGAGCCAGACTCCGGGCTCCAGTGGCCGACAGTCGGAACACAGCACGAAACATAGCGGCGCAGTGGAGGCTACACCGACCTGTACGCTGCTAACGGGACAAGCACGGCGAGAGTTAGAAGGATCACGTGACCGACGAGATACACGCAGGCTCTACGTCCAAGCTGCTGATTGGTTCTTTTCTGTGACCATATAAATACTGCTCCCTCTGTAACTGTGACTGTGTATCTTACCTGAAAGAGAAATATAATATCTTGAATATTCGTAGTTTACGCAAATCAGCAAAGTGTTGAATGAATCTCAATTAAAGATTGGTTGATTTTTGCAGACCTACTTTGGTTTAACCTGGTTTCTCCTGTGCAGATTGAATACTGTCTGGCACTCAATGCCTAATGTAAAACTATCATTCATAATACCTAAATAATTGAATTCCCATTCTTTATCATGTATGTGTACGTTTAAATGCGTTTTACAGCCCCGTGACAGTAATTGTCTACAGTTGGAGTAGCAAATATCAATTTGTGATGACCCAAGGTAAAAGAAAGGAACAGTCCACTGACAAAACGGTGACAGCTCATTAGTTAGGACAGAGTGTGTCTTTATTAAGATAAAGCCCAGATAAAATAGAATACTACACAGTACTGTAGGTTAATGATTTCCAAGCTTTTTGGCTTATGACCATTTACAGAAAACAGTATGTGGTTGAGGCCTTTTGTCTATGAGTTGTTTGCAGTTCCAACAAAGAGTGATTTTGCTTCCTAACTTCTCTGATGGTTTAATTTAAATAACTCTCAAGGACCGAAGAGGTACAATTATCCAACATTTCACACACCCTGAGTTTGTGGAACCTCTGCTTCAATACCAGAGGAGGTTACTGTTCACCAGTCTTCTGCAGCCAGGGGGAGCCCTTGGTTTAAATATGAATTCAACAGTTGAGGTTTTGTTTTCATTTATTAGTCTTGGCATGCAAACAACTTTTTATAATACATGAGAGCGCATGTGAGGAGAAGAAGAACAGAAAAAATATGACTTCTGTATATTTAATAAAACCACAAAATGTCACATATTTTATTTAATTTCTTAAATTAGGTTCTGATAACATTATTTCAATGTGTCTTTGCGAGTGTGCATGTACAAGGGAAATGTAATGGATGTAACTAAGGTACAGTAGATTACCCTGTCGAGTGTATCTGCTGTTGATTCAAGTTTGTGTGTGTGTGTGCGTGTGTGTCAGTGTTCTTAGTGACGTGGTGAACTCTAATCCGCCCTAAGCCCAGGGCACCACAGTAGATGTCCATTAGTGTAATATGCTGCTGCACATCTTTCCTTCTCTGTCTCTGCCTGTCTCTTTCTCTCTCCATCTGTGTCTGTCTTGTATTTTCTACCCTGTCTTCCAGGCTTTAAATATGTGTTGACATTACATATTTTTGCCATGTATCGCCAGGTTCACAACACCTCAAACCAAGTGGTTATATAGTAAGGATACGATCTTTGACCTCTTACCTCCCTGTGGAAGGACGTAAATAAAACACAATTTCTTGAATTTATAACACTATAATTCACTTATGTTGCAGTCATATAAATTTACTGCTTTAACATTACAGGGAAATCAATCACCTCTGATAGAGAGTTGAAAAAAAATCAAGATAATATGATATCTGAGTGAAAATAGGGTGATACTTGAGTACAGGATGTCACATTCTGCATCATAAAACATTTATGATTCATGGATCTTTTTAAAGGAAACACAATCTCCAGTGCATGCCGTTTTTAATATTTGAAGCTAATTCTGGCAAATGAAACCACCTAAAGTGAATAAAATAATCTTGATACCGACACATTAATCCTAAGCTTTTTTTCCTCATGATGTGATCTCAAAACTCATAGAAATAGAAAGGAATCTTAGTTTTGTTCTACAGTTATGATGGTTTTATTGGCATTTTTCACGGTATTATTTTACAGTGATGGTCACAGTCCAGAAAGGTAAGGAGACATGGAACAAAAAGAGTGGCACTATTGCAGAGGGGGAGTAAATATGGGACTCTCCTCTGTGCGGCCTACATATGTAGCATGCGGTTGCCATGTTAAGACTTTTTTTGCATAAATAAAATTAATTATTCAGTGTCTTGTAGCAGCAGATGGACATGCATAACACACTTAAATGTGCTGCTTGATAGTACTAGGGTTGAATCATGGGTAAAGCAGTCTGGCCTGAAATGTGAAGAGGTTGTTGTCCCATCCTCTATTGTGTTTGACAGTGAGGAGCCAACAGTAAAGGTTGAATAGGTTTCTGTTGAACTTTGACCCTCTGGCAAAGCTCCATCTCCTTTTGTTATCGAATACAATTTTTAGCTCTTACGGTTAATCGGTTTTCTGTTGGTTTAACCATCAACAACCCCGTTCAGACCACATACATGTCATTTCCTCATATACTGAAAAACCAAGCCTTGTGATACAAGTAGTATCAATTATTATGAATTACAACACATCAATGAAATACTCAAACCTTGATTTTAAACGGTCAGATTTAGCTCCCTGAGGAAAAGGTTTTTATATACAATATATGGCATCAAATTGCGTCAACACTGCTCCATCAATAGAGGTGGTGGAATACTGCAACAGTCATGACCATAAAGCCATATTTTTTATCCAAATGGCTCGAATACTTATGAATATTTAAGAGAGTGTCCATGGTCTAATTTCTCGTGGTTATTGAGATCGGAGCAGCTTTACAATAAATCGCTTTTAAAAGTGGGCTTGGTTACAAGCTGTGAGGGCCGTACGTTCACTGTATTCACGGTGGTACTCTTATCATGTAGCATCACAACATCTTAGCTGATGAATACACTGTGTGTCTTTCATGGACAAACACCAGAATACTGACATGGGGGGGAAAGGACATCTTTAAACAAGGTACAGTTTATATTACACACAGACTTTAAAAAATAAAATGAAAAATAAGAGCAATGATGAAAACAGGACAAGTGAACTAAATCAATAAAGCCATTATAGAATCACTATGTATGTACAGTGTGGAGAGATACAGTGGACATTCTGAAACAGAGCTATCATTTCTTAACAAAATCAAAAAAGAGCAACAACACAGAACAACATTGACAACGAGGTGTGGAAGGAGCGGAGGGAGGTGAGGGGCTGAAATGAGGGCGGCTCAGAGGAATGTATGATATGTGCATGTGTGAAAACCTCTACAAGTATCACAATTAAAGCATGATTTGGCAGCGTCTGATGTCAAGCAAAGGAAGTGGGCGCTGGCCGTTGGTGTTGGGGGCTGGGTTGGGTTTAGTGTTGTGTTGTATTGTGTTTTTTTTTTTTTTGTGTGTGTTTTTTTTTAGGGTGATTGGGGTTAAACAGGGATGAAAGCACTTTTCTCTACAGTTTAGCCACTGCCCAACATCTTTGTAGCACGCTGGTTGGCTTCGTCAATCCTGGTCTTGTTGGAATCAGCCTGCAAGTCACAGAGGAAATGTGGTAAAACAGAAGCTGGGGGGTAACTTTAATGAAGACATACTGTGTATGTACTGAACGAAATACACAATTAGGATGTTTAGCACCCAGAGTTTGCCCATCGGCATGTGAGTCAGATTTTCTCCATTAGTGTGTCAAACCGGAGATAAATCGGCTCAAACTGCATCCACTGTTACATAGCCTAATGCTAAGCATGTAATCCACCCTAAATATCAGCTTAACACTATATATTAGCTACCGTTTCTGCTAGATTTATTTACCTTACCCTCAGTTCTGATGCTATAATGCCACATTTTCAGACTTTAAATAAATGTGTATATCATAACCAATCTTATCCACCATGGATTTTACATGACTTTGCTAGAAACTTGTTTCCATCTGTAAATACTACAGCAGAGTCTAGTCTTTGGTGAGAAATAATTCATGCTCTCTGACAGATAAATACTCTCTACTGTATTTTCCATTGCAGTGTATACATGATTATATACATGATATTATTGGTATATACTGTACTGCTCTTTATACCATACCTTCTCCATGATCCTATCGATCTGGCGGTTCTGGGTGTCAATCTCCTGGCCCATGTCCAGGGCCATGTGACGCAGATTGCCAATGATCCCGCCCACCTGCTCCAGGTTCTCATCCATCTCATTCTCACGGGCGTCATCTGTTACCCTGGAACACACAGGAGGAGGATGTGGGATTTGTTATTGACCATCAGTTAAATCAATTACAATTACAATGTTCTTGGAATTCAAATATTGGAACATTTAAAGATAAAATAATATCCTACAACTGACAGATCAACATAACAGATGTAAACAGTGTCATACACCCACACATGTTGGGTTTCCATCTCTTCAAAGGACATTACATTGACTTACATTCATTACCTGGAAACCTATCCTAATCCTAACCATAACCACCACATGTCTAACCTTAATATAACCCCAAGCTTACCTTTAATTAATGATTTATTTTAAGAGGGCTTGCTCCCAGCAACATGAATACCAGGAATACCTGGAACACGCACGCACGCACGCACGCACGCACGCACGCACGCACGCACGCACGCACGCACGCACGCACGCACGCACGCACGCACGCTTACCTGCGGATGAAGCCCCCACTGATGGCCATCTGTTCACGTTCATCCACCACTCGAGCCCCTGGCTGGCTGTTCACCACTCCATCCTGGTTCGCTCCCCAGGCCTGGCCCCCGCCCTTAATCCTACCACATACACATTCACCAGTCAGAGCGGCTGTAACTGCTCTAATGTATACTAGTGTTTGTGTGTGAATCTGTGTGCCTATGAATGTAAATGTATTTAAGTGTGCACGTGAGTGTATGCGTGTGATAAAGTGTGTGCTTTCACTGGAGCGTGAATGTGTACATTGTATTAAAACATATACATATATATATGTTTAGAATACATTGCATAATATGACACCAAGCCAATTTGATTACTAAAAGCAACATGCTAGCTACACATGATTAAGTTGCATACATGCATTTGCAATCTGTTAGTGAATAATTGATCCAACGAGCAGATCAATTGAATCAGAGCACAATAAGACAATAAGTGGCTTGTGTTAGAAATTAATTAAGACAGCACATAGAGAAGAACACAAACACAGAACATTGTGACTGAGTCAAGACGAAGGTGACACATAAACAATACACACACACACACACACACACACATATATATATATATATATATGCAGAGTGAGAGGACATACAAGGCAGAAACATACACAAAGTTTCACAAGAAGGGGGAAAACATGTAAAGATGAACATGATCGGAGCACATCATATCAACATGCTCTGTGTATTGAAGAAAGCTAAACAGTTAGATCCATTGTTAAAAAAAAGAAAAAAAAAGTGGCCGGTGTACAGTAGCTGTGATCAGCCCTTCATTTCATCTGGATGGATAGATCTGCAGGATGATACACTGTATACAGTCAAATAGACAAATGTAATTCTTAGCGTTTGTTTTACTATGCTTGGAGCACCTAATGAGTGGAGGCCACCACTGAGGACAACAGAATGAACAGTGTTTGGGCTATAAAATAGATTTTGTTCACTTTTCGATGAATTACATCATTGTCTTGAGGTGGTAAGGCACACCCACCTGGTGCTCCAGACAGTTTATAACAACAAGTAAGAATTATTTTTCTTATGCTATTTGACCCAGGGCTGCCATATAAAAAGTCTAGATCCAATGAAACACATGACATAACCACAGGATTACATAACAAGGGGCTCATGACAGGGAGGACCGAAGAGCTATAGAATAGACAAGATCTGAACCAAAATCTATCATGTATGGAAGCTAGACTGAAATGGACCAAATGGAAGCAGCAAACTCAACTAATATAACTTTATGCAGAAGACTAGTTTTAATCAAAAAATCAAGAAGTGACTTTTTTATTTAAAAATGACAAATGACAAATTACTTTTACAAATGCAAATAGCGTGATGCAAATAAAGCAGAGTATTTACAAGTTGCTATGCTTGTTCAGAGAAATTAATAATGATTTGTTATATGTCTAACAATATATTTAATCTCCACAGTTGATATTGAAACATCATATTATAAACTGATACTTGACTTTAGATGTACTGCATTTGGTAAATAATTAAGGCATCATCATCATCTCATCCACATAACTGACTGAGCTACAAAACCAACACTAAATGTAACACAGTATATGTATCAAAAATCTTTAAAAAAAACAAAACAAAAAACAGAATAAACTCATTTATTTTTCAGTTGTTCAGCCACTTGTGTTTTCTATAGCTCTGAGACAGACAACTGTATACAGTACATTTAGTGGTCCCATATTATTGTATGCTCAGACATGACTCAGTGGCCATAGTTTGGCTGTGGAGGGCCAGAGAACACAGTGATCACACAGGAGTTTGGCAAAGCTGGCATTAGTTTATCGTATTCCTATCAAAGCTGCAAACATAATCAGTATGCTGCACACAAATGCAAACAAAGGCTTCAAGAGCTTGAGCTTGTACTGTAACAAGTTTGCCGAACTCTTGCATGATAGATTTCATTATGTAGGACAATCCTGAGGGAGGAGAGGAACGGGGCCACCTGAGGCTTCTTGTATTTACAACCTGAAGTGTCTTACATCATTGGTGCGTTAAAACGTTAAGTTAGACATTCTTAAAAATGCGTTTTTACCCAAGGTGGAACTAGAATAAGTGAAACTCTACTGCTCCACCTGTTGTATCATGTCCCATCTGTAACTACAGCATAAAGAACACCTTGAACTATATTAGAGTTGTTTACAATGTAACCAAACCATGTGACCCAATCTCATTGCTGCTGTGCTTTATAATGTATTGTGCTTGATTATAATAGCTGCCAGTTGTGGATGGTGTAATCAGTTAAGTAATAATAAAGTAATAAGATAAGATAAGAAAAACATGGATACACTGATAGGCTTTTAAATGGCAGCAAAATGATTCAAATGTAAATAATAATTTATTCTATGGTTGGACTTTGTGGGTGGGGTTTGAGGTGGGGTGGGGATAGAGAGAGAGAGGGTGGGTGGGTGGGGGGGGGGGTGTCCGTGGCCCAGATCCCTGCTGATGCTGCTACCTGCTGGAAGAGAATCTCTCATCCAATGCAGAATGAAGGGCTTTTGAGGAAAACAGCCATTAAGGCTGGAGAGAAGATAAAGTGGTGTCGGACCTGTTGTGCAGATGTGTGTGTTTTTCATGCAATCACACAGTCATCCACTCTCAGATCTCAGTCTTAAGCACACACACACATGCATAGTGTGCAGGTGCCTGTTCAGAGGGTGTGTCGTTGTGGCTACGGGCCTGACTGCTCACACCACAGTTCACCATGCTCTATACACCAGAAGCAGGCAGACGGATAGAGAGGCAGGTAGGCAGGCACTGAAACACATGCAGTCGGGCAACACAGGCAGCACCTACTTGTTACAGGGACATGAACATAGACCACAGAACTGTCCTAGATTGTTCAAATTCTTTTCTGCATCCTTCATGTCCTTATTGATTTGGTCCATCCCCTCCTCGATGCGCTCCAGTTGTTCTGATTATCACACACATTGTCATTCAAGAACGAAAGCACATGAGAAGAGAAGAAGAGGGAAGGGGGAAGAAGTAGCGGGTGAAGGGAAGGGAGGGGAGTAGAGAGAGGAAACAAAGGAGAGGAGACAAAAAAAGACATTGACTGTGACAAGAGAGACATCAGACATCACCACCACCACCACTACCAGCACTGGACAGGCAAGAGCGTGGGGCTCCTGGCCGGTACCTACTTTTTAATACATGGGCATATCAGACCACAGCATTGTCCTAAATCTTTTAAATCTTTCTCGGCCTCCTTCAGGTCTGCGTTGACCTTGTTCATGCCCTCCTCGACACGATCAAGTTGCTCTGGTGAGGACAAAGGCATGAGAGCAGTGAAATAAGTGTGACTGGTTTGTTTCTGAGGGTTGGCGCTCTATGCTACGGTGCAAGAGGCAAAATATATTTTGGCTAGATGCAAAAGGCAAAGCGGGCAACAAGCACTGAGAGTACCTGGCTATTTCTGTTTGCACAATGAGAAAAAAAATAAAAAATTTCTTCATATGTAGCTTGTTCACTTGCATTCTGCAAGGTTGCAACAGCTTTTGTTTCCTACCTCCATCCAAAGGGACATATCGCTTTTCTGAGTAAGTTTTTCATCTGATCAGTAGCAGTAAGCATCATCCAGAGCTGCATCTGTACATGAGGACTTTGTCTGAATACTACTGCACAGTAATAGACGACAGAGGGAATGAAAGAGACTGATAAGGAGTAATGTAAGACTGAGTTGATGATATAAAGTACAGGGAACAGCACCACAGACTGAATGGATCAGAAATCAAAAGGAAGAATGAGTGAATTTTAGAAGGCTAATTTGATGGCAAAACGATTGAATGAGCAACGAATCAATAAACCAATCATGTAATAAACATGATGAAAAGCATCATTCAGGCACATGAAGTCACGCACGCTTCCTTACTCAGATGGTCAACAGGGCACAGAGCTATAAAAAGCTGATTAGAGGCGAGTTCCTCTCTCTGGCTGGTTAATGGTTATTGGGCAGGGTAGCAGTAAGCTCCATCAGGGGAAAGGGGCGTTTTGTCCTTCAGGAAAAACTCTTAAGGTTTGATTGGTCACATTAAAGTGAAGAGGACACAAACAATCACAAAAAAGTCTCTAACTACAAGGTCAGGTTTGTCTGACCTTAACACTTATTTCCAAAAGCTGAGTTATATACAGTATAGTCCCAGGTGAGATTGCCCCTCTCAATATACATATACCGACAACATTACATCTGGGCAGGTTAAAACTACATAGCCATACTTTATAATTTATTGTCTGGAAGTATTTTTTTTCTCATTATTAAAGTTCACTTCTTAGCTTACTGTAAGACAGAAATCTATTGCTATGTGTAAGAGTTATACCTCGCCGTTACCGATAAAGCGCTACACAAGACAGCTAAATGGCCTTCAGTATTAATCCCAGGCAAAGAGAGGGATTGAGTGCAGGAAGAACGTGAGCGAGAGAGGCACGGTTTATCTCCTCAGCTTCAGGCAGCCAGGCCAGTCTTAACAACCTGCCTCCTCCCCTCCGTCTAGAGATTATAGACCGAAGGCTTCCACACTCCTTCCTCTCAACTGGATAGTAGACACGGGTTCAGCCAATTAGAAAGCACAATGATTCAAATCAAGGGGTATTTAAGTTATTAGGTGTTACTAAGCACATCTACAATGACAGCATGTATAATATTAGAATACCCTGAAACTGTAACTATACATAATGTAGAATATGTATATCATATGATTATAACTGTTTACATTTTTGTGATACATGGCATGAACACAGGTGATAAAATCAATCCTGTTTGTTTAATCAGTTTCAATAAGACACAAAGTTTTATACACTGATGCTCTATAATGACTGAATATATCTCTTCATCAGAGTTGAACAAACAGATGGACAAACTGCAATCTCCAGTTATACATTTGATGCAGTAAAACAGTTACTGTCATAGACAAATCCCCTGCTATGCTCCCTGTACATTTACCCTGAATCTGCAGAAGCTACATGTATGTATATGTGTGTTTGTGTGTGCTGCTGGCTTGAACACTGCGAGCCTTGAGGGCTCAGTGGGGGCGGAGATGCAATCCATCAGCCCTGACTGAGGTGTAATTCAGGTCAACATGCATGTAACATACAAGCAGGGAGGGACTCATTAGCTGCTGTGAGACCTCGACTACAGGTAATACATCACTGCAAGAAATGACAAATCTCCTCTTATGTATGACCTGTGTGTGTGTGTGTGTGTGTGTGTGTGTGTGCGTGTGTGCATGTGTGTGTGTAAAGGGCAGAGGGATTAGTTTCACCCCGATTTACAGCTCAACAAGACTGTATTAATTACCACAGACATGGCACATTATAGTAGTTTTTTTCTTTTTTGGCTATATAAAGAGGAGATTTCTGACATAAATAATGTGGCAAATATGAGTCTTCAGTACTAACAGGTTATGTATTTCAATAGGAAGGAGGGATGAGAAAAGAGAGAGAAAAGGATCGATAGCAAGAATAAAGACAACAAACCACTTTACCATTATTGTAGCCAAAGTGATCCTCAGGTAAAGTTAAAGTTAAAATGTAGAGGTCAGGAGAGAAAAGGGAAGGTAAGAAGAGCGGGGGCTGATGGGAATAAAGAAGAGTATGAAAGAGATAAAAGTAGAGAAGAGGAGGAAGAGAGGGAGACAGATGGAGGATCAGGTATAGAGGACATTAGCCGAGAGGCAGAGGTAATTTAAATCTGTGAATTGATTGCTGTCCTATGATAACAGCAGCGTTACTCTGGAGGGAAGAGGACAGGAAGGGGGGTGGGGGGGGCTATCTGTTCCTTTGACAGGCCAATTAGGTTGCTCTTTTACACATGGAGCTAAACACAAGCCTTTGGTAATACATGTACACACGCATCCTCCACATGTACAGTGACTCCGCTACACACAACACATATGACTTGAATCTACATGTATACCCATAAAAACAGCAGCTACTTCAGTGTAACTAAATGCTAGTTCCATTCAAATCCTCAAATGTTAGTCTTCAAGCCAATCCGTCTAGTAGATGTTGAGATATGTTTTACAGGATGAATGAAAACTAGATGATAAAACAACCAAATCACAATTACAACTATTCCTCTAGACACTATACATGTCTCTACAAAATATCATGGCAATCAGTTTAATAGTGGTGGCCCAACATTGACATAGAGTCACTAACACGGCTAAAAACTAACCAGACATTCCTCCATAGACAATAAGCACATTACAGCTCCATTATAAAAGAAAGTAGTAAGTTACAGCTAATAAATCTCTAGTTTAGAAACTAGTTAGTGGTCACTAAGAACTTGCGATTGTGTGATTGATTTAGAAATAGCTGGTGCAACACAATTCATTTGATTTTTAACTTGCTTGTAAATGCACTCCTGTCCCATTGAGGGACATTGAGGTTGAAGACAGATTTTGAAGCAGAATGCAGCAGAGGGTGAGATATTCATACTTTTAGCCCCATAGTATTAGTCAAGCTCCAAAAACACTGGATCCTACCTTTACCATCATGCAGCACGACGGCATCATTTGTTAGACAGAGGTAGGCAGATATAAAGGTATTCCTGAAAAGCAACGTTTATGTTCTTTGTGATTTTGGTGTTGCAGAGGATGAGTTTCATTTTTATTATTCCAGAGCCCTTTGTACAGTGGCTTGAGTTATTATTTGTTTGTAAAGATCCAATCGAAGAATCCTGATTTGTCTGAAGCTGATATGTTGAGTTGGCTTCTCAATGTGGAGATTAGTAGGAGATCCTTGGCAGCTAAGACAGAGAACCCTGTATCCATCAAAACAGGGTTATCATCTGTCCTTCTTTGAATTTGTGAAACTGTACATCATGATTTGTAATATGGTCATCCTGGTTGTTGTCTAGTGTCTCGTAAGAGCACCAGAAAGATTGAGGACACTCAAACAAATCAATTCAATTAATAGATCCAACCGTAACTTAAGGAAACTTTCTCAAACTTTCTCATCCAGAGGCACAGAGGCTGTTATACACCTGCGTTCACAATGCCGAGAAATGGAGTGCTCCTTTAATGCTTAATGGAAGATCCAGCCATAAGCAGGGCAGGACTGGAGAGGATGTGGAGCTATATAAGAACTGATCATTATTTAAGTATATTGATTACCGGCTGACCTCTGACCTCTTTCAGTCAGTCAGTCAGTGGTGTCCTGGAAAATATGGCAACCAGGTTTCAGAGAGCACAGTTTAAAAGCACTCATGTATTTGTTTTAAAGCAGCTTATATCTTTGTTTATTGCTTAAAAGCACTCAACAAATAGCTCAATATATAAACACATAAAGATTAACACAATATATATTAAACAGCAAATTAGCATAAAGGCGTGGCATTGGTAAGGCAAAGCAGAATGCTAGTTCATCAGTCACATCCAGTATATTGATGTTAGCCACATTAGCTCAGACTGCAGCTGATGTTATGTTCCAGAAATAAAACGCTCCTCTTCTTAAAGGCAAAATGAGTAGTTATAGTTTTAATGTAGTATTTAACAATGTGTAGACTCATGCAAAAATAATCCCTCTCAATCACTACAAGTGTGAGTATGTCTGTAGCCTGACCTCTGCCTGTATTTTCTATTTTGTGTATTTGGGACGTTTCTGGATGTCAACCTCTGGGCAGTGGATGTGTGTAGCCTCCAGCCAATAACAACACGCAGGTTTTGTAGGCGGGACTCTATAAAATCATAGCTACGTCGAGCTCTACTCATTCTGCCTTCAAGTAACTATAAAACCATAAAGGTCATTTCATTTCTCTCTGCGTTGCAAATTGTATTATGGAGTTATACTGGATGTTCTGTTAATGACGACTCTCCCATTATACAGAATAAAATAGCAGCAAGAGAGAATTGGGGGCGTAGAGCAGATTAAAAGTGAAGGCAGACGTTAGAAAAGTAGTATTAGGCCATCTTTCCCTACCAACTTACCTCCCTGCTCATCCAACATGACCAGAGTCCTGATGCCGGCATCTTTACTCTAACAGACAGACAGAAAGAGGAATGAAAAGAGAAGAAGAGAAGTGAGGGGGGGAAAAGAAGAATAAATGTGACAGATTAGTGAAGGTCGACAGAGCGGAACAGAGCAGAGCTGTCAGAACATCAGAGGTGGGTCAAATTACAATTTGAAATCACTTTTCTGAGCATGACTGATCTTGTTTGGCACAGTGGGAAGGGACGGAATTAAAGGAATAGTTCCACAAATTGGGGGAAAAATATGCTTATTCGTTTTCTTGCCAAGAGTTAGATGAGAAGATTGGTACCACTCGCATGTTTATAAGATGAAACCACAACCAGGGCATAGTTAGCTTAGGTTAGCATACAGAGAGAGATCTCAGATATGAATATATTCATGCATGATCCTACAAAGATTCAAAGATAAACCCGTTCACCAAATGGCATGTGCTATATTTGTTATGTTCTGGGCTTGTACCAGAGATTTGTTGACGAAGCTCCAGTAATGTAACATTCTGATTTGGCTTACAGTGTTGGCACAAGCTCAGACACACAAGCAGGCAAACGTGTACGCACCAAACAGCCACTCATACACTGTTATTTCTCTTTGCATGCATACGCTGGGCTTTTCATCGCATAATAACACACTTCAGTAAGCACACAATAACCACATTAACTACTGTGCAACCAACAAAACAACAGCTTTGTGCTCGCCATGAGCCTGAGGCTTTCCTCCGACAGATATTAAAGTCCAAAGGCCGTTCAGTTCATGCATCAGCTATTTTGGATCAAAGTGTGCTCTGACCTTCTTGGAGTGGTGATAGATAGAGGCCGGTGCTGGAGGCCACTTAGACATGCCACTGATATTAGTATCAATCAAAGTGACTGTGAAAAAATCTGCCAGTGGCCATGGATGAATGATTGCTCAGAAAGTATAAAGCCATTTATATGAGCTTTACAGAAACCTAAATGATAATTACATTACCATGGGACCATGTGCATGGGAACTTGGTGAGGGACTGCTCGTTTACTTACTAGGAATCATGGGAAATTACACTTGTGAGTGCGGTTGTGGCTACAGAACAACAGGACAGGATATCTGACCACGCCAACTGGCATAAAGTGATGCAGTGACATCACTTCTTTCTGCATGGCTAGTTAAAAACACACACACACACACATGCACACACACTATCAGGTCTTTGTAAACTTTGCTGTGATACAGTGAGTCAGAGAGTCTCTACTAGCTACGCAGCTACTCCCAAAATAAATTTCCGTCCAGGAAATGGAACGTGGATGGTGCTGATGACTTTTAAAGAGATTAATAAGGATGAATATTTTAAACTCATTTCATCTTTTTTGGTGCTTAATTTCTTTGCATTAGCAGCATTAGCAGCATTGTTTTATTGTCATATTTAAATTTCTCTTTACTCCGACGCCCAAGTAGTTATGTTTTGTCCAAAACCTTCGCTGTCCTGCTGAGTTTTGAGTCAACATCTATGTAGACAACAAATGGGAAAATTAATAACTACAGAGAATAATTGAGTACGAAAATAAACTAAGGAAGCAAGCAAGAGGTCTGTTGATATTAAGACAGAATCCTTGATAGACTGGTATTGATTTTCCATTGTGATATCCCCTCTGCTGTCTCCTGTAATCTACTCTAATCACTGTCACTGTGGACGACCGCACCAGTGTGACCCACATGTTTACCTGATACACTGCTAATGGCCCACCAGAACCTGAGGTGATAATCTGATACATAAACAAGCCTCTACAGAAAAGCCAACCATTTTAGGATAAAATCAATCAAATCATCAGTTGATGGACTAAATGTGTTTATGTACTGTATATTATGTACTTCTGTGTAATCAAAGCAGATAATGGTAGTGAAGTGTATGTCAGTTAGTGATTCGTCAAGGCCCCGTTAAGGCCCGTCCATCATTGGATTTCTCAATACGTTGAAGTGATGTATGTGAGGCTGTGGTATGAACCATATCTGTGCCATGAGGCTAGAGGCTCCTGCCCATTATTGGATTTGGGGAGATTAACACTCCAGAAATCCCAGCCGACGTTACCCGAGAGCGCTAGGTTTACCAAACACGCCGGTTAGTCCCCATTCTAAAAGCCTTGTTGAAAATACGGATCTCTCGGTGTACATTTCTGCTTCTCAGAGACATTGGATGTGGACCGATGTACCAAACAGGCTTTTCAATACCTTCAGCTCTTTCTTGATAAAACCTTCTCCATATAAAGGCATTACACTGTGCCGTGTCACATCTATCATCTATCTTACACCAGAATTCTCAGAGATAACGGTACAGGCCCAGGTATATAACTCATAATAACAGCCACTCATTAAAATTTTAATAGTGCTCTCAGACGTGAAGTCTCAAAAACCTCTTTCCTGCTTGCAATACATCTGCGAGGGAGTCAAGCTACACAATAGGCGTGTCAGTCAGCTGATCGCAGGAGATATTTCCTGATATCTTCCAAAGGTCATCTCGCACATGTAATGAAAAAATAAATTACAGGTCACATCTGAATTAAGGCACACTGTATCATGTGATTGTCTCTACAGCCTGGCCGCTAACTTACATTGATATACAGGTTTGGGGTTTTTTTTGTTTATGGACATTAAAAGTAATGAAAAAACAATGTGTTTTTATGTATGTGTTTACATCTGTCATTACAGTAATAAATGTAATATATATATACTGTATCCAACTCAATTATTAGAGTGAATGAATGAATCTTCTGATATATAATATGTGGGGGTTATGTTCAACCTTTTGAGAGAGATTAACCTTTAAAGGTGATGTATGAACCCATTGACAAACTTGCACTGAAGTCATCAGAGGCATCGTGCAAAGGAATGTGGTTAAATCGCTCAAGCATTATGAAGAAAAAGGGTTTTCCAGAACAGAAGAAATGTAAACAATTAAGAAGCACAAAAAACATCCTCTAGACAACAACAAAGAAAATCTGATATTAGAGAAAACTGTTGAACGACCAGAAGAAGCTTCCGCTAGACACCATCACTGGCTGTAAAAACTCTCATTCATTTTGACCATGTGTTATTAGAGGCAGTTTGGGTGCAGAATCCAACCTGGACGCACCTGAACCAGCAGGTATCACTGCACAGATCTCACATCGATCACTGCATGTGTGTGTGCTCCCTGCTCTGACTGCTCTCCACTTATTCAATTAGTGTAAGCTTCACTACAGAATTAGCCTTTGTAACACAGAGGTCATGTAGCATTAGCACGTGCCCACAATTTCCTGTGAGAAGGTAAAGTAAACTGTGTGGTCAATTTCATAACAAATTAATATGACAAATACAAAAATAGCAGACTTGATGTGTCTCTTGGTGAGTTTTGGTACCACCGATGGGGAATCAGGAAAATAATTTAGATCTGTTCATGTTTGCAGAGCTTTCTTTTGTATTTTGTAATTGTAAGACCACTACTGGCAACATGCAGAGTAAAGATGACAAACACCAAAAATACAATTAGTTATGAAAAAGAAAATTCAGGCCATAAGCTCAAATAAAGCCAGAGATAGTTTTATATTATCTGCAGTGTGTTATAGAAGAGGCATGTTGACTCTCATCCATAATCCATGCTGTGTTGTTATTGCTTCATCCGAGTCTATATTGAGCCTGTTTCTCTATATAAATGGTAGGCGAGTGGGATAGAGACCATGTCGTCAGCCAGACAGAGAAGAGAAGCCAAAACAGCCAAGTGTTGCTGTTTGGTTTTCAACTTGAGAGTCCCCATCCAGGAGCATCACACGTCGATGCGCTCTGAGATAACAAACCACAGGCCATTTCCAATTCAGCATCTAATAGGAGAATCCAGCAAATGTCATTCCCTTGGCATTATCTTGAAAGGTCAAATATTGAGCCAGTGCCAGTGAAAAGGCTCGTCTGTCGAGCAGGTCACTGTCCAGGTCAGCCTCACGGGTCTCGCTCACCCCCTCGCTGTTCTGTCTCATTAAGACATGGTGGCTGGTTCAAGGGTTTGAGCAGTGCCACGTCTCTGAAAGCCACTGGGAATATAACGGGAACTACAGGCCCAACACAGACCGATGGCTGTGAAATGCCAGTAACAACAGCATTATCAGCTTTGGCCGTACTTAAAGCTAGCTTAATGGTTCGGTTTCTTGACTCAAGAACCCAAAATACCAGCTGAACATAAGGAACAAGCTACGAGATATAAAGAAGCCCTTCCTGTGTAGAGACTATGTGAAGACAAACATCTTATACTATAAGAGAGCGGACCTACAAACTACTGGTGGTTATAATAAGTAAGTATGTTATGGTCATAGTGATAATGTGATAATGTCTAACCCTACTCTAACACTTTGGACCTTTAAATCCAATCATAAATCAACCACTCACTTGCCTCACTTCACATTTCCGAGTGCTGTCTTTGCTAGCATACTGTACGTTACGTAGGTACCGGGCTAGGCTAGCTAGCTAACAAAATGAATGCGCAAAGCTGATCAGGAGCCTTTTGGGTTGAGCCTTTTTAGCAACTAGCTAAAAGATAAAATTAAATATACCATATTTTAGTTGTACAAGAAAGTAAGGTTGGCTGAGATAGAAAGGAAGTTGACATGAAAAAGTTGACTAGTCTAAACCAGCGTCACTGATGTATTATACCTCTAAAATGTGACAAGTGTGCAGACGCAGCAGTCCACATCGCGGCAAACACCTGGCTCTGTAACCCACCATTAAGCGTCTACAGATGGTCACTGCGCTCGTTGTTCACACTCCTCAGACACGCGGCGCTTTTCTTATTCAACTTCTGTGAGCACCGTTAGCTGAACATATGGCTGTAAATTCCCCAACGGCAGTATGAGGAAGGTAACGGCCCACCGCTGTTTCACTCAAACTCTAACTCTCCTGCGCCGTAAAAACACATCAATCGAGATACAGATAAAGTCCTCCTCCGCTCAAAAATGTGTTGTTTTTTTTTGCTTGTCCTCTGTGAAATGTTTGCTTCATGAGACAATGTTTACTATGTACTTGTTGCTGCCGTGACGGGACCGTTTTCATTTACTGCGCATGTTTCCCTGCTGTTAATCATTGCTTTACCTCAAACAGAAAGTGTGAGTGAATGGACGGTGACAGATTCAACTCTATGCTGATCTCACTCCATACAGTCAACCCAGACTTAATTTTTTTCAGCATGACAGAGATGTTTCTGAAAATGTCAACAAGTGAAAATGCCAAACTTGTTTTCGCAATCATCTGAGTAAGCCTTGTTCCCTCTTGTGTTGTGTGTCACTGGACTCACCTCCTCAACCAGAGCCAGCATACGCCGAGTGCTCTCCAGAGACTGCAGGGAGACAGAGAGAGAGACACAGCAGGTGATTAGCTGAGAGTCCACAGAAGTGCAAATACAGACATACAGTACAGTACAGTACATCACCTGTGAGAAATATCACAAAATAAAAATGAAAGACTGAGCACTGAACAAAAACATTTAAAACCAAACACCTTTTTTCATTCCTAATCCTCATTTCACTTTCTCCCCTTTTGTATCCTCCTAATCTCTTGCTTCTCCTTTGCCCCTATTTTGATCCATCCATCCACCCATCCATCCATCCATCCATCCATCCCTGCCTTACGTATTTCTCTCTTCCTTCCCTCCCATCACATCCTTGGAGCCTCTTGGCTGTGCATTATCTTCTCATGAATGTTTAATAAGGCCATTTGAGCTGCTCTATTATTCCGCTGCAGAGAATTATCTCCTCTTCCTGAGCTCCTCTCAACTTATTAAAAAGGGCAAAGTTCTCTCTTCCCGCCCCAAAAAAGCACAGGGTTTGATGAAAAGACTACAAGGAGAAGAGAAGAGAACAAATCGCTTAAATTGGGGAGGGTCACATTAGAGCAGCTGTGTCCTTTTGCCTGGAGGGTTTGAACATCTCTGTACTTATGAGAACAGGACATTTTGAAATGTCAAATTATAATTGTCACTTTATAAACCAAAATCAGTTTGACTGTACACTAAGTTTTACGAATAATATACATGGTGGACAATTACAACTAGAGCACAAATAAATGCTGAAATTTATAAGTTAGACCACTCCAGCAGCCAGTTCAGCGGATTAACACAAGATCATATGGAGTCACTTTGAGTTGCAACCAAATATTTTTTTTTTCTCGTGTGTGTGTGTGTGTGTGTTCTACAGTACCTCGTCGGCTATCTGGTCTGCGCGAGTCTGCAGGTCGGACAGCTCGTTGCGCATGTCTGCTTCATCGGCCATGACGACTGTTGAACTTTGACCTCAGGCAATAAAGACTGAAAAAGAGAGAGATGGATGGAGAGTTAGTACACCAAGAAAATCTACCGTGTACGAAATCATTTCACCGTGCTGAAAAGATTGTGGGATAAAAGTGGGCTCAAATGTCAAATGTTTCCTGGGGACCTTTCAGGACTCCAACAACCTCAAAGACAGATTTATCAGTATAATGTAAAGCAGTACAGCTCTGATCCTTCATTGCTTGAGTTGTCTTGAGAGTTTTCTGTAGTCTTTCTCCATGGATATTTGTGGCAGATTTATCTTTGGAAAGATCGTTCAGTAATAGCAAAGTCACAGACTCAATCACTCATAGCAACTAGTCTTGTCACACTGTCCTTTAAGAAAAACACAGAAGGGCTTTGAACAGCAAACTTGATACTTGTGTCTCAACCCTAAAGTTGACATTTGAATCAGAAACACTTTTTGGGAGAGCAGGAACTATTTTTCAATGCGTGTACAGTTCCTGTGTTCCTTTAAAGGTTCCTGGAAAAGTTCCTGCCATCAAAGAAGCCAATATTAAAGGGTGAAAAGCTTTTGTTATACGTGAGAAGGGGAAAACCACCATGAGAAGAAACAATGTTTCTGAGATCAAACAAAGGCACCAGATTTGACGACTGAGCACGATGCGAAAGGCAACCTCATAAGCAGAAGCGATGCATAATTTACTGCTTGAAACACCAAGGCTAAATACATTCTGCTTCTGTCTACATCACCAGTCACTTACACAACCATACAACCATGTGCACGTCTGGACAGAAAAACAAACCTCCACCACACTGACCCTGAATTTCCTCCTCGGGGATCAACAGTGAATCCAAATGAACGAGGCAGGAGAGACATCGCCCTAACAGTTAGAAGAAGAAGTATGAGGACAGAGACAGGGGTCTATTTTTGTTCCTGTGACGCGCTGCCAGACAGTGTTTCATATAGCCACACGCAGTAGGGCTGGAGGTATGGTCCATGAAAAATACATGTGGATGTTACTCTGCAGAGCTTCATGCTGTGACGGAGGCTGAGGAGACCAACTCATTTTCCTCCTTTCCTCCTCTCACTCCTTCTCCTTCTTCTACCGCTGTATGTCTCTGGGTGTTTTAAGTAAACGTCCGTTGACACTGTAAAACTCTAACACAGCTGGTGAGTTTTGTTGATGTACCAGTTTTGGGGACCTAAAGAGTTTGTTTTCGGCTGAGGCCTGAGGCGTCCATCAATCAGTCCCTGTCAGACGAACTCTGAGGAGACACAAGGTCAGTTAGAGTCACAGCTGGATGTTTGATAAAGTATCTCCTTGTCCTGCCCCGTCTACTGTCTCTCTGGCTCCCAGTGGAGTCGTCAGGCCGGGTTAATAATTGAACATGTGCCAGGAAAAGAGATGGAGGGGGGGATAAGAAAAAAAACAGCCATTTGAAAGTGCTTCTCTCCTTCTTTCATGCTCTCTCTCTCTCTCTCTCTCCCTCTCTCTCTTTGTGTGTTTTTTCTGCTATGCCTGGTGTACAGTTGCACTTTCAAATATTTTTGTTGAAATTTTACATTTTAGCCATTTGGCTCACACTGTAATTCGGGGGAAATTTACAATGTACCTTGCAACAGCAGAATAAGCATCAGTTCACAGATTAGCGGCATCACAGATGACCCATACCGAGGAGACAAGAGTCGTGTCAAACGGACAAAAATACGTAAAAGAATTTAAGCAGAAATCCATTTCCAGAACGAATGTTAAAATCAATAACATGATTCAGATGAAATATCGTATGATTTTACCGGTCAAATGGGAGCCAACAATTATATCCATAGCAATGCTCACTCTATGCCCACTTGTTGAAGACGTTGCCGTGGTTGTGTTGTCAATGGCAACAGTACTGTTAATGTACTGTAATAAAACATGTCACCGTACATGTATTATACACAGTAATTGAATATAAATTATTCAGACCTGTGCTCTCATATGCTCATTCTTTTTCCTTTTAATGTTGCTCCGCGCCATGTTTTTCTCAGTGTAGGTTCCTTCCATGTTATTGATCAGTTGTTGATTGCTTATCTCTTTGCAGTACAGCTGCTTCCTGTTGACTCACACATCCAACACAGATTCCTCTTCCAGTTTCGTCTCACGCTGCTCTTCTCACTTTTTCTGTCATTGTTTCCCACTCTGTCTTCGTCTAAACCTTTTTCTTTCAATCAAAACTAAGATTTAGCAACCAACTTCTGTTTTAACCAATGCTTATTCATTTCATCAATAATAATGAAACGTTCTGGACATGTTTTGCTATTTATCCTGAATGGTGCATCCTTGTAGTGCAGTTAATAAGAACTGTGTACTTCCACCATTTGTCTCTGATTGGATAATTGGATCGGTCACCTGAGACCTTAAAGCATCTCACCCATCGATATTGCGTGTAATCGCTCCATCGCTGTGCTCTTCCCTCTTACGGTCACTCTTCTTTCCTGTAACAATCTCACTTTGAGGTAAACCCTGGCTGACTGACAGTAAACTGCAGATTTAGCCCAGTGGACACTGATTGAAGATCAGATTAGTAGCAATATACAACATAGTATTTCAGGCTCGTTTAACTAACCACTAATAAATATATAACAAATATAATATATGTATTATAACAAGTACAATTCAGAGACATGCGTAGGAGTTTAGATCAGAAACAGCTCTCTTACACACAGCAGTGTTCAGAGCTAAATGCTAACGGGCTTATCTTGGCCTCAGGACGGCAGTGCTAAATGGAGAGTTAAGGAGCGCCATAGTTATTATAATTCCAATACAACTAATAACTGTATATATTTCAGTCTCATCCAAAATAATGGACCCATCAAGCAACAGGCCGACTGACATAATATAAACACATCTCATTTGCACACAAGGTAACATACAAGCAAGTAGACATTCACTGTTAACTTCATTTGCTCTGCTATGTTATCCTCCTGGCTTATTATGTGAGTTACTGTGTGTTCATGTTAGCTTAGCTAGCTCCTCGTAGCTACAGCCGTGATTTGTACAGTAGAGACACACACACACAACAGTTTAGCTTAAACAGTGATTTAAACACGAATTTGATGATTAATTTGTGTGTAAGAAATATGAGCGCCGGACCAAATCAGATTCATCTCCGTTTTAATTGCAGCAAAAAAAAAAAAAAAATTTTTAAAACAACCCCAAAACAACAGACAAATAAAATACATCACTGAACAGATTAATAAATAGATACTTGCACCAAATGGCCGTACAAGCATTACAGAGATGGGAGCAACAGCAGATCTGCTGCTCACAGTGACATACTTCAAAAGAAAAACAAACTTTTGCCGTCACATCACACCGTAACTTAAAATCAAATGCCTTCTCTTCACTCTGTTATTCTTTTCCTCTCTCATCCATCTGAAAGTCACCTCCTCTTTAACATGCTCGACTTGTTTCATAGACAGACAAACACACGCAGGACAGCCGAGCTGACATAACGCAAGGTCCGGCCGTCCCCATCCCCCAGCTGCGGCCCTGCTGGCTGTCACTCGTTTGACTGACGGCTGCTGTAAGGCCCGAAGCGCCAGGCTCAGTCCGTGGAGAGATTAAAGTCAGCGGGGGAAAGAGGATTTACTCTCCTCTGTTTTCCCCTCTCCTCTCCTCTCACACACCCACACTCTCTCCTCTAACTCCATTTCCTCTCTGGTTGCTTTCTTTGTTTCGCTTCACTTCCCTTCTATCCACTTCTCCTCGTCTGTATCTAACACATATATAACGCTGGTGTCAGGTGGGTCTTTTCCACGTCAAAACTGCCACAGGAAGTGAAACAAATTCCCACAAAGGAAGTTAGACTGCATAGTAAGCACTGGAAGCCATTATTGCTGAAATCAACAACAACTACTAAACAACAGCCTTTCAAATGGAGACATTAAAAGGGCACCAATGAATTATTGATTAAAATGTTAGTAGCATTAATCCTAAAAGCTGTTGAGGGCCGATGTGGGAAACAGGATGGGAGAGGAAACATGTACAACACAGTAGCATTGTACTCGTTCCTTCCCATCAGCCTCAGCTGCACTAGGTGCTTAGTGCTAATTAGCAAAATGCTAACAAGCTAAAGTAAGGTGATAAACGTGGTTAAAAACATTTGACCTACTAAACATCAACATGTTAGCATGCTAACATTCGCATTTAGCTTAAAACAGTGCCGTCTTCACAGAGCTGCTAGCGTAGAGTGATAGTTGGACGTACTTTTCTGTCTCTGTTCGCCTCCCACTTTGTCATCAATCATCACATCTTTTCATAATGCCACTGAGTACCAGCTCATCATATGAATTAGATAAAGTAAGTTTGTTTCATGTGTGTGTGTGCGTGTGTGTGTGTGTGTGGAGACAGAGCAGCATCTCCAGAAGGGGAATGGATTAGCACTGCACACGTTGACGTGATTAACACAGAGCCGCACGGCCCCAGTCGTGGAAGAATCCGACAGCTAGATTCTCAGACAACGGAGAGAAATGCTTTTACTATGGACACATTTCAACTGTTCGTTTGAATAAAAGTTGCTATTTGTAGATTTTATCCAATAGATCTTTATTTTCTCCAGTTGTAACTAATGATTATGTGTGCCTATTAGGCCTACTCTCATTGGGCCTTTAACAATATGTATGATGCATTTTCTGTTTAAAATTGTGGCTATTGTGGGATATAAAACCAACAGACACTGAAGAGAAATTGAAGAGTTTGATTAAGACGCAGGCTTTCATTTCCTAAAAAAATGACAGTAAGCTAGAGTGTATTTTCATTTCAATGCATGCAGCTTTGTCTCTCGTGTCATCTCCAAACAAAACGTTTGAAGCTACTCCGTCATATTCACGTGACTTTCTGAAATGAACCCTATATTGTAAGGGTTTTTTTATGCCTTCAATAATAACTGACAGTAGAGAGATGACAGGAAATGAGGGGAGAGAGAGACGGGGAATGTCAACGGGCCCTGTGCGGACGCGAGCCAGCGACGTTTCATTTCATGGTCAGCACTTTGACCCCTCGCTCAACAGAGACCGCCGGTATATATCATATCATAGATTTGAATCAACATCCAGCACAACACCAAAGTATTAACAACAACACCAGAAGGTAAAATAAAGGACCTAGATGGACCTAAATGAATAGATGACTGCAATGAACACTGCTAAAAAGACAGACCACATAATTGCTTTACACATAAATATGTACCAAATAATATATTTCAGTAGGTTTGTGTTCTGTAAATTCAACCTGAGTAGAAAAAAAAGCTAATTTAGTTGTGGAAGCTTCAAGATTTAATGCCGATGTGTGAATTTCTACGACGTCTTCCTCAGCAGTACACACAGCAGCAATGCAGGAGTAAAAAAAACAAAGACACAAATCCAAACCAGCAGGCTGCTGATAAACTGTCTCGACTCTGAACCGAGAAGTCTGCTATCAATCAAACTCTGTGATGAACAATGTTTGTAAAGGGAATAGGACATCAGGACACTGTGGTTGCAGTCAGGGAAACCAGGTCAGCTTGTCAGTTGTTCACTTGTATGTTTCTCACGGGTTTAGAAGCACAAACCTAAATGTGGATCTTTAAAATTGCTGGTTGCACTTTTTTTTCCCGCACATCCGTGTAGTTTTCTTTTATTTTTTTGGATTAGCTAGAGAGGCGAAGGGGGGAAATGAGTATGACTAGAAAATTAGCATTGCTCTTTCTGTAATGCTGCTTTTTCTTTTGTAAGATCGCGAGCAAAGCTGACTGTGTGGAACTGAATGGCACAAAAGTGAACCGTTGGGGTAGTCAATGGCTTTTTAGAGGGATAACAATTCGGCACTGCGGGGGAAAGAACATGCATGAAGGAACAGTAACGCTTACAAAGATTTCAACACAGTGAGGCAGTTTTGCTCTCATTCTTGCACGCGTCTTACGTCAGCGGCGTCGCACAAAAACACAATGAAAGAGGCGATAATAATGATTTTGAACAAAGCCAGGGCAGAGATCTCTGAGGAGCATTTAGCATCCTCTTATTTCCCATCTCCCTCCTCTATTCGCACCAGACGTGGCCTCGTGTCTTCCATTTATCCCGTATTTCCCCTTGAATTATTCTTGACAATATGTAGGTAATAATGGCTTCATAATAATCTGTAATTTTAACACAGACGTGTCATAAAGGCTCTGCTGCTCTAGGCCCTGTACATTTATACCGAAAGTAGAGGAGACAATAGACTCATCATGTCACAGTTACTGTGTGTGTGTGTGTGTGTGTGTATTGTGAGGTTAACACACTTCCACACTGGAAATCTGAAAACATCACACTGGATGAAGTGGGTCAAGGACAAGAGAGAGCAGCAGCAGGAGTGTATTTGTGTGTAGGTGTTGGTATGTGTGTGTGGGTCCACATCTTATCACATCAAAGCAGAACCATGTTACATTATTCACTGGAGCTTGGTCAACATTATTAATGCAACAGCAGTGTGTGTGTGTGTGTGTGTGTGTGTGTGTGTGTGTGTGCATCTATTTCGTTTTGTTTTTTTAAATTCTAATTATTTGGACTGTGACCATCTGGGCTCCCAACCTGCAGTAGGTTAACAAAGGGAATGATGCACCAACTCTGTAAGGCCAAATAGCAAAGCTGGTCACCTGATCACATCCATAAAATCACATGACTGCGTCACTAAACATACAGATCATATCACAGATTTAGGCAACATGAAATGATCTCAAGGAAAGGATCTCAACAAAGCAGTGCATTGTTTACGACGTCTCTCTGCTTTTTGTTGCAGTCAATATACTCTAGCGGCTCACACACACACACACACACACACACACGCATTAGTAGTTGTGTTTCCTTGTGGATCCTAATGTTATCCTGAAAAAACACCCATAGTCAGAGAGTCACTTACACACACGCACACACACACATCATTCTCATTGAAGTGAATGGGAAAGTGTGTATAACGGTGTTAGTCATTCTCATATGACCTTCATGTTCCTTTGAGAGCGTCCATGCAACAGTGCAGATTCAGGATTTTTGCTGTAGCTCATGTTTCTTTGTCTTCATGTTCTGCTGCGTGTCTGTTACAGGATCATTTTGGGGTCTAAAATGCAAAGTGCTACTTTTTTAGTTTAGTTTAGTTTAGTTTAGCACAGTGTGGGTTTCCATTAATTTATCAGGCAAGCTGATCAAGGACATGAAGCTGATTCTGAAACAGTTTGTCTATTAATTAGCCTATTGATTTAATAGACTGACATATTATGGATTACGGATCTACTGACTTTCATATATTTCAGTTCCATTAGAAGAAGAACAGAAATCTTTTGATCAGTTCTTAAACATGCTCGCAGCTCAAACTAGCATGGCTAAAAAATAAAAAAAAACTAGCCCAGACAGGAATACACACAAAAGTACATTTATATACTAAATTATTTTTCCTATTACGTTACGTCCGCTGTCTGGATTATGTTCACATGCAATTTTTTTTTTGCTGCTCATGTGAAGCACTCTATAAGTACTCTATAAATAAAGATTATCATATTATCATCATATTTATATTCCGCAAGGGATTTGGAGGCAGGTGTGCAGATACGTTTTCTCATTATGTTTGCATAAAGTGTAATTCAGTGATATTACATTTTTCTGCAAAACATATTCACACACATATTACATCCATATTGTACCTCCATGCTGACCTATAAGCAGTAAACACATCTGCCAAGACGTGACCAGGCCACAGAGCATGATGGGAGCCTGAGGGCTAAACTATTCAGACAGTACACCCACCACTTCACGCCTGGTTGCTTATATAACATTCATGCAAACAGCCACACACACACACACACACACACACACACACACACTTTGGTGTCTTAGCTAGACTTAATGAAAGCAACTAAAATCTGACCAGCTAAAACTGAACTCCACCCAAATTTGAAGTAAACTTAAAGATGTACTTAAAACCACAGGACGGCCGTTAAATGCTTCATAATTATTCCAGGCTGACCACAGTTTTGGGTGTGAATAGAACAAGGTAGAAAACCTCATACAGAGCTGGGTTCGTGCCCGTGGCAACGCCTGCAGTGGCAATATGGCCTCGCCGAATTAAAACATTCCCTATGGAGAAACAGGAGGGACACACAGAGAGAAATCTGCTGTGGAAAATCACTGAGGAAATCTGGAGGAAAAAGCCCGCTCGTCAGGAAAACGGACGCATAATTTCATAGTAAAACGCCACAAACATCTTGGTCACAACCTGACCACCTGGCGGCGAGTGAATACACCATTTAAACACCGTGACGCAGGATCAGAGCAGGGACGATGGAGCAGAAGATGCACATTAACCTAATAACGGCAAATCCTTTATAATATGATGCCTCCATCATTTACAGACACGTCATATTTTACGATCATGAACATTTACTGAACAGACAGACATGCAGGCAGGCAGGGAAACTATGGTGGAGCAGGACGTCCAGGAGATTCAAAGCAATCATCTGAGGCCTGCAGGGATAATCACTGCAAAGCCCCACTGTCCCATTCACTGAGGATAAAACCCACTGGATTAATCTGTAGGCCTACTGAAAACACACACACACAGAGAGAGAGAGAGAGAGAGAGAGAGAGAGAGAGAGAGAGACAGAGAGAGAGAGAGAGAGAGAGAGAGAGAGCGAGAGAAAAAGAGAGAGAGAAAGAGAAAGAGAGAGAGAGAGAGAGAGAGAGAGCCTCACAACACTTGCATAACACATGGACCACTTTCACTCTGTCTCGTTTACATTTCTTCCTGATACATGTTTTTCCCTTTTCTTTCACTTCAGCATTCACAGTCTCTACACACACTAACACGCATTAAATCTTGAGTACACACACACACACACACACTAACACACATTCTCCACCGCCCCCTCCTTTCCTCTATTTCTTCTCCGCTCTCCTCCGACTTGTGCACATTCAAATGGACACCTGTCAACATGCTGCTCTGTGCATGCTGTTCATTTATACCCACTCACTCACTCACTAACACACACACACACACACACACACACATACACAAGCATTTATGCAGCACATTTTAAAGAGAAATGATTTGTTCTTTTGAAATGTATTTTCTGCAAACTGCAAATTTATTCACAAGATTCGTAACCACTTTTGTCCAAACAACGACATCAAAATCTTTAACCTTGCCTCGGGAGAAGGTAAGAGAGGGTATTGATGAGTGTTACGTTACTACAGATCTGCTGTGTCACCCTGATCAATGACAGGAGGAGCAGATCATAATTCCAAACATATGAAACGATCTGCTTTGTCGATGAGGGTCGGAAAATGCGCTTTAACGTGTTTGTGAAATGAAAGAAAGATTGAAACTATGTCCACATCCTCTAATATTATGACTATCACAGGTCCTGGTCCTAAACGAGTCATTATCTGTCTGTCTGCTGGTCCAATTAACTGGCTTGAGAGGTTATCAAATCAATCAAAGGATGAAAGTGGTAAGCGTGACACCTCTGCAAGTGGCACAAATCACTGGAATCTATATCCAAACGGCGTCAGGCTTCCCTAAAGCCAACAAACCGTCACATTTGCAACAAATCTAGTGTCCAAAACAAACAACAAATGTATTTTTAAAAATCCTACAGGGCATAGAAGGCAGCAGTTGCCAAGGGCGGACGGTGAATGTGATCTGCCTGCCAGCTTTTACTGCTGGAGCCTGATATGTGAGCAACACGGACTGAAAAACAAGATTGTGTGTCACAGTGCATTCTTGAATATGACTGTTTTTCTACCATCTGGCTTTGCTTTTTTAAATAGCAGATTACATCAATAATGGAGAGTAATACAGCTGAATGTGGTTTGAAAAGAGACGAGACAGAGAGAGTGTGTGTGTGATGGGTGTGTGTGTGTGTGTGTGTGATGGGTGCTGGGGGTTGTGCCAGGAGCCATTTTCTCATCAGGAAACTGGATATTTGCGCGCCCGAGGCTCATGTTCATTATAACATTTCAGACAAACAATCAGCGGAAAAAGCCTGAACAAAAAGCAACAACAAACCGTCAACAACCGGTTTAAAGAGCCGATAAACCAGTTAAATGCTGATTTAACTTAGTGTCTTGTTCACAAGCTAAAAGTGGAGCAGAAATTTAAAAAAAAAAATTCCCTTTTTTATGCTGGATGAAAGAATCACAACACACACACACACACACACACTCAGCATATGTCAAGTACTTCATGATCACTTCCCCTAATTGAAATATCTGTGTGTTTACTCCGCCTGCAAACTACACCAGGCTGCCAAACAAAGAGAACACACACACACACGTGTTGATCTGCTTAAGACCTGCTCGGCCTGAGCTGTTTGTCCTCGCTGACATTAAAACAGGACACAGGAAGCAGTTTGTATGAAGTGCTTCACACTGGAAATGAAGGTGTAATTCATTCCTAGAAAGTAAAACAGCAGTTATTGATCAAAAGATTTCTTTTTCAGTTTCCCAAGAAATATTCACCTCCATTAGAGACACAGGAACAACAATAAAAGTTCCTTAACTTTCCACACAGCTCCCCAACGAGACAGACACACTTCTCATAAAAGTGTGTATGTCCGCTAGTCTGAGCACAGTGTGTGTGTGTGTGTGTGTGTGTCAGAGATTTCCGGAGCTGTCCGCGGTGCTGAACCAAACTCGAGGAAACAACTTCACAGCGTCTGAATTACTCTCTAATTGAATCCTTTACAACAAACAGCCACTTTAATTCCGTCATATGAGATATTTAAGACGGAAACGGCGATCAGTTGAAACAGAAAATAAAACTAAAAGTTGTTTTCTTTCTGCATATGAACACGTTTTTTTTGTTTTTGTTTTTTAAACCGTGTTGTAAATCACATCTAGACAGACGAACGTCGTGATAAATAAGCAGACTTTAAAACTACATTTTAATCAGTAATTCAAACTTTAACTGGTTGTATTATTCAACCAGGAGAGAGAAACTAAGATGAATAAATGAGTACGACCTACCTCTGCGGGTTTCTTCTGCTCTTTTCTTCTTCTTCTTTTGCTGTATTTGTTTGGACTCGGGTTGAAAATGTCTGTCCGCCGTGTCGCTCCGTTTAACGGGACTGTCCCCCCGCTGGAAACACACCGAGTCGTTAAACGGGAGGGGTTTACAGGTGACACACTTCCTGTTTGTGTTTTACAAAATCAAACTTCCTTTCATTGAATCTTAGTTTGAAATTTTGGTCACAGTATATCAGACAAAAAATTATATTAAATGAGTTACTGTACAATACATCTTTACTCATTACTGTATAACTGAGTTGTATGTACTGTACATAACTACCTACTATATGTATATGAAGTAACATGTCTTTTTGGACTATTTAATATTAATCTCAGTATGTATAAACCTGTGTAAACTCTTGATGAACAGTGTCAATTTGGTTATTTGTAATTTGCACCTTCTAGTTATTCCAGAAAATATCACAACAGCAGCGTGACTCAACACCAATCTAAACGTTTGAATAATAGATGGAGGTTTTCACCTTATTATTATTTTCAATTATATAGATTTTTTTTTTAAATGTAAAGTTAACAGTATAATAAACATGTTACTTTTTAAGCTTTCCGAGTGCTTTTAATTTGATGGTTAAGTCACCTAACTTCCTGCCTCATAGCATCAAGCTTGACTCTGCTCACAAAATGTCCGCGCCCTCTGACGTCAGGCGGTGGATAAAAGGCAGGGCGGCTCATCAGAGCCATGTTGAGTTTATACATATAATATCAGCACAGAACCGGAGGATGAACCGTGATGAAAATGCACATACAACCGTGTGTATTATTTACACATGTTTACTGACATTTATACAACTTTTATATTTATACAACTGAAATTATTTTCTCCCAGTTCAACTCCATCCACCAAACTTTAACTTATTTTCAATCTAATTATTTGACATTGGCGTTTTACAAATGTGCTTGGTTACCTTGAATGTATCATGTGGTCTCTTGCTCAGCTTAAAGTTTGCTGAATGGAACCATACTGAGTTTATTCATTCATTTTTTTTAATTTTATATTTGACTTGACCTTTACTCAGGAGAATTTACAGTCAACCTGTACAGAGGAAGTTAAAGGTCAGCGATGCGACCTTGATTATTTCTGTGACCCCGGAAAAAGTCATGTAAGAGATGTCATGTTAGACGGAGAAAAAAAGTTCTGGGAAAAGAAAAGAGAGGATGGAGAGGATGAAGAGGATGGAGAGGATGAAGAGGAAGGGGAGCTGCACAGAGGATGACGTCATCTTTCTCCTCCTCCGCTCCGTCTATATGTGGCTGTTTCTCAGCTCACCTTCGCTCGCCCTGTTGACTGCTGAATGCTCATCCCTGCTGCACCTCCTTCTCCTCTCCCTCCACTCTTCTTCATCACCCCGTTCCTTAAAAAAACAAACATATAACATGTTTCACAGCAACAGTGGACGTGTTTACAGGTGATGAATCTGTTTTTTTTTCTATATGTGGAAACCATTAAGAGGGATTAATCCAATAGTGATCAGTCTGAGCAGGATGAATCTCACCGTGTTGTCATTGATTTGAGGATTGATTTCTCTTCTCGGGTGTTTCAAAATGACTGAGTGCAAATTTATGCACAACAGAGTACATCCATCCATTCATTCTTGCTCTGAATTAATATTTTTAATTTTTTTTAGCAGCTTTGGGGTTGCATGATGTATCTGAATGCCAGAGTGTCTCATATTTATAGGCTTTACTCAGAACAACATGTAGTTTAATGCTGCTTCTAGTGTATAATTACTTAAATTAAATTAGTAATATAATAAGCAATACTGATAATATTTTTAGCCACGTAGTAATGAAAAAGTGAAATTGTTTTAATGATGTGAAACGTGCTTTTGATGTGTATAAACTAGATTTTGTTGTGTCAATATTTTATACACTTTATAAACTGTGTCACAGATTTCAGTTGTTGTATTATTGATAATTACAATAATCCCATTGGTCCAGCTGCCAACCTGTTTCTATTATCACTTCATCCTGCTGGATCTCATCGTATGAATGTTCTCATTTCCAGTGCAACACGCGTGTGTTTTACATACACTCTCCAGCCGTGTTCTCATGCCAGCATGCAGCTTGCTTGTGTGTTATCATCTTAAGTCAGCAAACATGCGATAGTCCCAAAGAGAGGACAGAGAGGATCACGGTCTCACACTGAACTCGCCATCGATCCTCGTAACGGAGCCGCTCTGCCTCTGTTATCACTGACAACATGTTATCACTACTCCTCTCACATTTTATATACATATTAAAAGGCATAAAACAGTCTCTCTTCTCCAGAGCACCTCATACGATCAACACATTCCTGCTCTGGTTTCTTAGCACTGGATTCAATCCGAGCTGCTGACACTAAAGACGCTACTCATCACTGACTGCCAACATTAACAGCTACAATAGCCTAAAGAGACGTTAGCTACTGTAAGAAGCTGCGGTTGTATTTATTCCGACAGATAAGAGACCAGATCCACTTCAAGTCAAACATCAGTCAACATTTACTTGTCAAAAGCAACACAATCAAAAAACAAATGATAAATTAGAACTGTACAATGTAGTAATGAACATGAACACACAAGCAGTCAGTTTAACCAGAGAATCACACAGTGCCTCCTCTATATCAATATATTGCCTTTTTATCTCTCTCTATATCTCACTCTCTCACACACACAGACTCTCTCTCACACACATACACACACTTCATTCCCTAAAGATGCTGACAGAAAGCTTTCACTTCAAACTGCAGAGGCTGTTGAATGTTAAACCTTCACAAGGTTGTTGTAACTATTTGACTATTTTGGGTTCCTGTAAGTTTTATACAGAGTGCATTTTAGTTTAAAGCATGTATTTATAACAAAAATATTACTTTTCAAAAAGGTTAATGACATGGAATTTTGCTCCAAGTCAGTCAAAATTTAAAAAAAACAAAAAACACAACAACATACCTACGCTACAATAAGACCAACATTGCAAACTGCCAAACTTGTGGTACTTTATATTACTATAGAGTTATAGGTTTGGCTCCAAATGTAAAGCATGTACTGTATGTGTTGTCCTGTTTGGTGTCTTGTTCAAAGACACATGGCTTCTGTTGGAAAGTTTCGTCTAACAACCTGCTGCTGAAAACAACACATATCAAATACAGATACATTCTTTTAAATTGTAGTCCTTCAAATGTTTTTTTTCCAGTAATAAGTAAAACAAATCTTCCTACAAATGTTAATACCTCGAAGATGACTCCATAATCAGTGGGATGTGTCTGCTGCAAAATATTTCTGTGTGAAAAATGGTCACAAAAATCCAAACGGTGCTCAAAGTTTTTAAAGTGCCCACTCGTGAGTATGAGGGTTTGTAGTTACTTCAGGTCTAATGTTATTTCTAGACTAGATGAAGTTAAATGAACACAGCAGTGCACTGTTCACACATAGTTGTTAATACACACAAAAGGAATACAATCCTCCCACTTGGTTAGTCTCAGTGCTTTATGTTGAAATGTCCGGTGTCCATCATCTGACCCGCCAAACATCCACACAGACTGTTTCTCTGTGCTCGCCTGCGTCGGTGCTGCACAGACCTTCAAGATCCACCGTTCACTGCCAAGCGGCAGATGAAGAGGTGTCATCCTCTGAAGACCAATCAGCAGCTCCTGAGTGGAAGGGTGAGACGATTTCACCCCTGGAGGTTAAATGTCCGGAGGCAATGACTGGAGCAGCAATAGGCCACGAAACTCACAGTCGTCCTAAACGAGAAAGAAAAAAGAAGGAAGAAGTGAGAAGGGTGAAACTGCCATCTCGTTGTCACTAGGCCACAGTAGCACTGCAGACTGATCTGTGTGTTTGCTTGTAACCTGCGGTGCACTCCTGCCAGGGCGGTGTCACGGAGGGGGAAGAGTTTGGGGTAGATGATGGTGAACATGGCTTGGCTGCAGCGGTGGCAGTGACCCAGGGGGAACTGCAGCAAGTCCAGCAGGCTCTTTGGGAGAGTGATGGGAGGCAGCAAGTTCAGGTCTAAAAAACATGCACAAAAAAGTTGCAGTTAAACGTAGTTTTGCTGTGATTTAATTATTAACCACACTGCTGATAAATACTTTTTTCCATCTCTAGCCGGGCACAGCACCTGTACACAGAAATAACACAAAATGCTATACAAGGTGTATATTTCTCCTCACCCGTAGGGCGGTGGTGGTAAAGGCGGTGCAGGGTCCTCATGGCGAGCTCCTCGAGGGGAACCACGTTATCCGTCTCCGAACCCACCACCTTCACTTCAGCCGGCAGCCCGACCAGAACCTCACTCAACGCCTCACCCAGGACCTCACCCCACTCCCCTTCCAAAACCTGGGATGACACACCACACCTGCAACACACACACACGCACACACACACCTAATCAGAAATAGTGTCTCTTTTCTTGTGTCCAGAGAAATTGGCCAACATGAATGCAACATGCACATTTTGCAACCATTTACCCTCTTATCTTGGTATTTTGTTGACATTTTATAATTATTAAATCAAACATTATATGATCACTGCCCTAAAAATAAAAAAAAATCAATCCATATTAAACTAAATAACAGGTGAGCTGTTTGGGAAGGTGCATTACCCGCTGCAGCCGATGACTTTGTTATACAAGTAGGAGGGGAGGCCTTTTAGGTCCACGTTGTTGTCCATAAACGCAAACTGCAGCTCCCGCGATCTGCCCAGATCTGAAACACACACACACAGTCACATACCAACACTGATTTACTCACAATATCAAGATAACACACAGGTAAAGGGATACACTGACCGAGCGGTAAAAAAGCCAGCCGGTTAGCGGCCATGGAAAGTTGGTTCAGGCGGTGGAGCCAGCAGAGCTGCCGGGGAATGTGGCTCAGCAGGTTGTGGTCCGCCGTCAAATTCTGCAGAGAGACACAGCGGTGCAGCCGCTCTGGCAGAGACATCAGCTGGTTCATGGACACGTCCAGAGTCTCCAGTTCCTGTAGATCACCGACCTCTGAAAAGGTGAGAGAGCCTGAAATTGAAGTTCCTGACACCTGTGCATTTCTCAGAAATCACATCTAGCTTTCCTGCCTTATCCAGATTCGATTCAGACACTTGAAGACAATTAACTGAGGGGGGCAGCTGGTGTGATCATATCTGTGCCTTTGCAGCTACCTGAAATGGAGTTTTAAAATGCTGCCTTCATGGCACGTTAATAAGTATATATTATAAGTATCAGGATATTAGCTTTGTTGTGATAACTGGTTTCCACATTTGTAGTAAATACACAATATCCACGTTCTCTCTGTGCTGACACACAGGACCGTGAAGCTGTTTTAAATCTCCTTTTCTTTGCAGTTTAATGGAGGAACTCTGATGCCCTCTGCTGGCAAAACAAGCTGGTTTTCTCACATCTGAAAAAAGTGAATACGGTACATATAAAGATAATATATATATTTCATATGTATAGATATGTAGATTTATCTTTTTTCTCTGATATATGCACTTTATTTGTAATACTCTGCTATTTTATTACACTCAAGTCACAGATACGACTTTAGAAGAAGACATTTGTTTTTTTTCCTCTAATTTTTTTTTTAAATATTTAATTTCAAGTGTAGAGCTGAAGTGACAAAATAAATGTGCACTTGAAGAAGACCTTGAGGAAGGCTGCTGTGTTTTACCTGGAGGGAGGGACTTCAGCTGGTTATTGGACAGTCTCAGGTGCCGTAGGGACCTCAGTCGGCCAATCTCTGGACAGAGGAGCTGGAGGGCATTGTTACTCAGGTCCAGTGACTGCAGCCTGGCTAGGTTTCCAATAGCTGGGGATCAAACCAGAGTCACCCCCATTATATTCAACAGATGTATTTATAATAGCTGACCTAACAAAGGTAGGTCGATATTGGTTTAGTTTAAGTTTAGAGTGATGACTATGTTTTTGACCACAAAGTAGAGCAGCAATGAATTCAAATACTGTTAAGTTAAAGCTACTGTAAATGAGACAGTGGCACATTATGACGAGACAAGCGAGGACTCACCTTCAGGAATAATGACTATGTTGTTTGAGTGCAAATACCTTCAGTGGATGATAGAAATAACAGTTACAATTTGAATAAACCAAACTAGTTGCCAACTCATTGGTTACAGTGTGAGACCTTTAATTATCATGTCAGTGAAATTCTGGTATTCATCAGCAAATAATGAGCATGACAAAGAAACAGTGTTTCGCTATCGAATGAAGATTGTTTGTGATTATATGTGCAACAACTGAATACTCACAGTTCAATTAGATTTGGGAGCTTCTGTGCAAGATTGTCAGGCTGATAGAGAGAAAAAAAGCAAATATATTCAGTACATCTCACAGGAAATAAATGAAATTAAATATTACCATCGCCTAACTTGTAGAAAAAAAAAAAAGTCTTGAGTCATGTTCTGTTTGGTATTTGTGTTTACAAAAGACAACAATGAACTGTACGGATGATGTCTGACACATAAATCAGTGTACTGTGTGGATACCAGTGTCGTCAGTGAGTTCCTCTTCATGTACAGTCTCTCCAGAAACTGTAAGCCCTCATCCTTTAGCAGCTCTACAGGGAAATTATTCAGGTTCCTGTAGTTAAGAAACAGGTTTTTGTGACGCTCCTGCTTGGCCATGAATATAGCCTCGTGGAGTTCAGTTGCCATTTTTGAGGACACCTCTCCTTCCAGATGGAGGAGACTTGAAAGCGTGTCTCGTTCCTCTACGGCATTACTGATTTCTGAAAAAAAAAACAGGTGGAAGGAACATTCAATGCGTGCAATAGGACAGGTAAATAAGGAGGCTATAGTTTCATGCTTCTACAGATTATGATGCACAGAGAGAGGGTGAAATAAGTAAGGATTTACACTTAATTGGCCTGCTACACTGTTGTACACAGTTGTGCCTGCAAAACCACTGACAAAATTAAATGGTTAAATATTGTTCTGGTGACGTCGTGTTTGCAGTGCATCTACAACCTATGTTGGTATTTTAATGCACTTGTATAATGTCAACTAATCTATATTTTCCCCTACATTAAAAGTATCTTTAAGGTGAATGCTTCTTGTTGACGACGCCGTTTAATTTCCATAGTATATATACGTACACTGGACTGAACATTAAATTTAATTTCAATAGCTCTAATTTCCCAGTTTTTGGGATTAATAAAGTATATCTATCTAACTACGAGCAACCACGGACGCGTTCGGCTAGAAGTCACCAGTTAACACGGTCCCTCATTAAACTTAAACACCTGTTAGCAACACTGTCCCGTTATCTTGAAGCAGACGACGCTAGAAAGCCGTCAGCTTACAGACGCTACGTACTGTAAATAAATACATACTACAGCTTGCTAGTTCAGTTAGTGTTAGACTCAGTTGTCACTAGTTGGCGTTGCACTAAGGTTAGCTTGTCAGCGAGTGTTTTTATCTGATAGTTTATTAGCTTGGAAGCTAAGTGGCTGCTGTTAGCACATTACGTCCGATAACAAGAAGCAGCGCAGAAAGCAGTTACTTACTTTAACTCTGCAGGAGCACTTCATTTCACCTTAAGCCCCAGTTATGCTCATTGCCTCTCTAATAGGAAATGTATGTATTCTGAAGCACTAAGCTAGCAAGTGAAGGGTTGTTTAACAGCAGCAGTCGTCTGCCGTAAACAACGTGAAGACGTCACTGTTCGCGTCACACGTCAAAGGTCGCCCGCGTCTTCTTCTCTGCTGCCGCCTGTAGGTACATCATTAAACTGCATCATGGACTGAATGACTTGAGTCTGAAAAACTCTAATCCACAAAGTTCCTCCCAGTGGTGAAAAAAATACCTGATTCAGTAACAAAACCACAATGAAAACAATACCTGATTAAAATTAGCCTAATCCTAGCTTTACCAAGGAAGTATGAGTAATTATGAAGAAGGTAAATAAATAGACTTTGATTTTGTTTAGCCAAATGTTTGAGTGAAATACTTGAAGGTTAAACCACAAATGAACAAGAGGGAGAATTAATTGAATCCAGACCTTTATGTTTATTAACACAGATCATTATGCTTAAGTTGTTTATAGAGGTTTTTTTTTAAAATTACAAATACTTTCATAATGAGTAGTTTGCATTAAACTGTCAGGAGTGTTGGTGGTCTAACTGCCACTGCAGTTTAATGTGTTTATCATATATTTTGCATGTATATCTTATTTTGTATAATACTGACAGGTAACTGCAGCCGCAGCAAAGCAAAATGGCATTCATCTTCTTGGCATCTGTTTCTCTGGTATCTCATTGCTATAATCCTGTAATCAGTGGTTAAAAATGTAGCAATATTGGCGTAGACATGATGCTTCTCAACAAAGACGAGCAGTCAAACTGTTTGCATACATTTTTATTCATCTTAAATCTTGTGTAGAAAAAGAAAAAAAAAGAATCAGAGAAACAGACTCTTTCCTTCAGCCAATCACTTTTCCCCAGTATTCAGAATATATTGATAACAGGAAAACATCCTTACAACAGCATGTACAAAAGAAAATCAAAATGAAACCTCAGTCTAACAGATCATCTCAATAGAAACGCAAAAAAATGGAAGGCTATGAATAATTTACACACATCAAAATCTAACAACAAATTGGCCATCATTGTGAGAAAAAAAAAAAAAAAAAGAAAGAAAGAAAAGGAAATTTGTTCTATTTCATGTCCGCTCCGTGGGGCGTTCCAGTGGTAAAAGTGAGGCAAGACTCAGACCACAAACACTGAAATACCCATCCTGACCACATCGTATCAGTCAGCCGTGATTGGACTCTACACCAGAAGCTACTGAAACCAGAAACCTGCCTTGTTAGGAGAGACAGAAGACTGATGAAAGAAGAAGAGGAGGAATGATTTCTTTTTTTTACTAGAACCGTGATCACCATGGCAACAGGTCTAGGCAGACAGGAACAACATGGAGGTTTCTTTACTCCCATGAAACCAGTTAAGGAACCTCAAGAGACACGTCAGAAGAAGTCACTTACGTGTGTAAAACACATCATTAACTACCTTCTCGGTTACCAGAGGAGTTTCCATAGCAACTAGTAGGGATCATTAGCTCGCTCGTGGGTCTCAAACGCACATCTTTGCACAATCAGAAAGGCTTAAATGAAACCAGATGTGGTCTACCTTCCTTCTGCCTGGCACTGCACATGGCGTCATTTATTAATGGTGAGAAACAAAACGCTTTCAGGGCACATGAAAGCCCACTGAGGTACGTGGGAATGTAGATGAACTGAACAAACATCACCGTAAAATGTACTAGCAGCAGCAACTTACTGTATGTACAGTATGTTAACAGTTAACCAGTGTAAGCTGTCACAAACTAAATACACTGATCTTCCCCCAAATCCCCTTCTTGTTTAAGTCGTCTCGTAATGGCTCTATAAGGGAGTGAATGACTGCTCACACAGATAAGTGATAGAAAAAGAGAGCCAGCTTGCAGTCCTGCTAATACATGCCTCCAAAGTATCTTTTAAACAAGCAATGGGCACGAGCTTAGGCCAGAAAAAAAAGACAATGTCTGACATTTTTTTAATTATTAATTTAGCTCCTGTTTAAAGACAGCATGGTCCTTCTTATTACCAACGAGACCTTTCTTTCCAGACTCCTCCTGGCACTGCTTGTATTTTAAGTGCAGATTTGGGCTTCAGTTCACCCCAGTTTGTGCCTCTCTTTTATCACCATTACACTCGAGTCACAGAGCTAAACATCCATTTCTCCCCGAGCTGATTTGAGTATTACTGAAATACCTTCAGAACAGACAGCAGAGTGTTTTTTTAACAACCTTCTGGGTTTTGAAAAGATTGTTTCGCCTGAGAAAGGAAGGCTGAGCAGGTCACGACACTTCCTCCTTTCTCCTGTGTTCCTAACAGCTCCACCCACAGTAGAGGATCAGAGAAATGAACTGGCTTTCCCTTCTTCAGGTAACAATAAAAAAAAAAAAAGTTCATAAACAACAAATATATTTATCTTAATGGAACTCTTCATTATATAACCGCTTTTCCCTAAAACTCTCCAGCGCCTCTTAATAATCTAATAGGAGTATCTGCAGAACAGAAACAAACGTTTTCCAGCATTAATCACCCTGTTGGCCTTCATGTTTGAGTGCTCTCTCCCCCTCCAGGATGGTTTGGTTTGTGGTTTGAATTTGCCCTTGTAAATCAGCACTCGGTAAGATGGTCATTACAGCCGGACAACAGAGATGAGATGTTTTGTCTTTCTGTATGCTTATATAGATTGAAAAGAAAGAAAACTAAACAGTGAGGTAGATGGATGGTTGAAGGAACAATAAAAACCTTCCCCCCGAAATAGCAAAAGAAACACAAAAATATCAAAAAAAAAAACTTGCGGGGTATTTTACAGTGATTTACACTTCACAAAAATATAACATAAATAACCAAGAAACATCTGGTCTGGGAATCCAAATGTAACTCTGTGAGGTGAAAGAGCATTTAAAATCTATTCCATGTGCTCCTCTCTCTCGTCACGCTCATCTTCATGCTTTAGTCTGATGTGGCTCTTTAGTAAACCTTACCTCTGATACAACTGTCTGTTGAATAATGCTGTTCTCTCACAGCGGACTCGTCTTAAATTAAACATGTCTGGTTGAATTTATGATTTAAAAAAAAAAAGACAAAAAAACATAGAAACAAAAGGGCTTCAATCCCGAATCCCTTTTGTGTCATTATTAGTCGTGAAATCTCTTCCTTCACTGACTTTCTTATTTTAAAAAGTCTGTCAGTGCTATAAGATAATTCCACTTATTTATTAACCCAATTTTACTTCTACAGATAAATGTTTATATGTTGGAAAAAAAAAGATAAATAAATGCAGATGACTCCAGCAGCATACAGAAACCCACCCTTGAATTTAAAAAAAAAACTTAATTAGTAGAAAGTGAAATTATCAAGACAGGTTTTTGCACTTAAGAAAAAAAAAAGTTGTTTTTTTTAAGGCTCGTAGCTACATCACATAAATCCCATTTTGCATTTTCTTTGTACTTTGGAGCCAGTGTTATTTCACAGCACAAACGTAGGACGCCTTGAACTTGAACAAAATGTAGTTAAGGGTTATCAGACAAGTCAGAAATATATCATTAAATATAATATGCATTCATTGATAAATAATACCCTTACTTGAAATAATCAAAATGGAGTGTAAAAACAAATAATAATGCTTTATACTTTAACCTTCAACCAATTGGTATAAACAACAGAACAAAGCTTTTTATTTGTCAGTTGATTAAGTAAATTACAACTTAATGTTATTTATTATTCCTCCTTTTAATCGCCAGTGCACGTAATGTTAACCGTCATGTACCGAACTCCACAATGAAAAATACGTTTTATGTTGTGTTACTCTTGACTCGAGCAGCGCGTGACTTATATATGTTTTATATTAGGTAGCTTAAAATTTCTTTTAACATTTTTTAACTAAACGTTATTAATTGATGTATCCAGTTCTATTTTAAACTTGTATGATAACATTTTACTACATTCTGACAGTTTTGGGATTCCATACAAACAGTGCAAGAACAAATCCAAAACTGACTGTGACCTTTCTGGTTTCAGACTGTTGTAAAAACACTGCTCTTGTCTAATGATCGAAAGAAATTGAAATAACAGAGGGAGACAGAATCAGACAGAGGTTAACACACACGCATTCACTCACACACACACTCCAGGCTGGATGTCTCTGGGTTATGACAGCACAACAACAAAAAAAGGGAAAAAAGGAAAGTAGAAAAGGATTTAACTTTTCTCTTTAACCTGAGATTTAGTTGGGACTCTGCAGTGGCGCCTGACTTCTGTCCTCTGATGATGGGTAGAGGGAGTCTAGTCCAAACCCTCAAGGACAGAGACAGAGGCGTCCCGAGAGAAGACGGGGACAGAGGTGGTCATTGGTACCATCACTGACCTCTAGTCAGGTGGGAGGGGAAGTTACCGGTGTTTCAAAACACAAGGCAAATTGTCGTACCTTTTTACGCAAACACAGAAATGAAACCAGCTCAGATACACTTTACACAATTACAAGCATTTTAAAAAAAATGGACTGTAGTGGAAACGTTTGTAGATCTGACCTGAAGGAGTTTTTTTCTCTTTTTATATATATATAGATATTATATAACTATATTACAACCACAAGAGAAATAAGGAATAGCAGCTTCTTTCTGTACATGATGAATGTCTCCAACCGTACAAAAGTTAGAAAAGTGACACAAACAACTGGTGTGTACATAAATGCTCTGCCCACGTAGAGATGGTGTAAATGTTGGAGACTAACGGCTAGTCTAAAAAAATAACCTGTTTGTATACAACAACAACAACAACAACTTTGTCTCTGAACTTGGAGCAAACTCAGACTGAGAGACGTTATAGATGTAGTGTTTACCTCCTTATGCTTTTCCCTCCTCAGTCCTTTGAGGTTATTTTTTTTTCTTCTGTATTGATGTTTTTTTTGTTTTTGTTTTTGTTTTGGCGGTTAACCTTATGGAACAGCACTTTGTGACACGTTGTGGCTCAATTTCAGATAAATTGATGTAACCAAGGTATATGACGTCTTCCGTTATTTTGATAGACAAACCATTAACAGAGGTCTACTGACCAGATCGAAACAGAGCTGTGGATATCAGTGAACAGCAACAGATGAAGAGTGTAGGACTGTAGAGGAAACCGAATATCCCTTTGATCACACACTTTGGGAATGAGAGCGGCGTGGAAGCAGATCAAAGTGCTATTATGTATTTTTTTTTTTTTGCTTCCATTTTCAACTCAGGGGTGGTGAAGAAATTTAGAGGCAGGACTGCAGAAGAGAGAATTTGACGAAAAGTACAATTTTGGCAACAAATTTGGCAGATTTGACCTTTCTCCTCTGGTTGTTGGTCTCAGCGGATTGGCTGTTGACCCGGCATTACGCTGACACCCAGCCTGCAGAGCAACAAGACTACTGACCTCTCTGAAGTGCTTCTTCATTAGATATGCTTAACAGCTTCAGCATAATGCCCGCCCAAAAGCGATCAAAACACTGGTCTATCTTATCAAGGCCTACACATTTGTTTTCCCCATTTGGAAATACATATAAAAAAGTAACAAACAACAATTTATAAAATAAGTTCAGCCAAAGAGAGAAATAGAGAGGTCTCCCACTTCTGATTTCCTTTCTTTCTTTTACTGTTCTTTTGGTCTTCCGACTCAGCAGCAAGGGCAGTGTCATGTCTGACAGCCAGCTGGTAGAAACCCAAACTAGAATAATATGAAAAAAAAAAGTGTGTGGAGGTACAGCAGAACATGGACCAATGACAGTTTCTCCACCTTCCTGTGAGTCTCACTGACAAGCCACACCCAAGCTGGTGGACGTGGTTTTGCTGTATTTCATTTAAAAAACAAACAAACAAACAAACAAAAAAAAGAGATCCCACCCACTGAGACATCAGGTTCTGTGGAGCAGCAGGCGGGTTTGCAGTCTGGTGGCTGTTTGTCCAATCAGCAGGCAGAGGACTGTGGGAGGGGCATGGCACGCTCATTTTTGCGTCCTCCATTCATGTGTGCATACGGCGGCAGTTCATCCAGAGAAGGTCGCATCGTGACGCCTGAGCCTGTCCCGTGCCCTGACCCTGCTGCAAGGCTCCCCCCTGACAGCCCATTGGCTGCCTGCTGGCTGGAAGGCTGCTTGTCCATGGCAGCCGTCGATGTACAGGGAGAGGAAGGGGAGCTGGGGGCTAGCGAGGGGGCGGGTGGGGCCTCTGAGCTTGGGGAGGGTGGGGTCTGTAGTGAGACTGGGGCTTGTTGTGGTTGGGTGGAAGAGGGGGTGTCCAAAGGATCGTCGTCCATGTTGTCCATCTTGTCCGGGTGGGGCTGCGGAGCGTCAGCTGGCTTGTTATCAGCGCTGTAGAAGAAACTATTCTCACTGAACGACGGCTCCAGCTCGTCCTTTATGCTGCTGATGATCTCCACAAAAGATGGACGCATCTTCGGGTTGTACTGCCAACACATTCGCATCAGCTCAAACCTGCACACACACACACATACACACACACACGGGCAGGTTAACTCGGTCCACATCAACAACATGTCCTCCTGTAGTAATGACTCTGTGCCCTCCTACCAACAAGTCAATATTTACTTTTGCTAAATGTTTGCTTTCTGTTGCTAAAACGGCTGTATGTAACCGCCCCTACTCCTTGTTTATGAAGCAGGGAGCTGATGCTGCTTTCAGTCCAGTTCTTTCCAACGACTGGCACCGAGAGCGCTGCATCGAGCCTGGATCAGGACGCCACAACAGCGACCTTCGTGTCACAGCACACGTAGTGAAGCTGCAGCATCAGTGTGCTAAGATGCAGAATGTGTGAGGCTCTTGGTCTCTATTTATACAGTGACAAGGCTTATAGTATGTGATCTGAACCAAAACACTGGTTTAGTTTAAATCTACTGTGACACAACATTTCATCTATAATTTAAAGTTTTGCTATCAACACACTCCATGTGCATTGATATGTTGAATAACTTGTGGTTGTTATGTGGGATTGCTGTCAAAAAGTTATAAATATACACTTATTCTCTTTTCTGTCAAAATTAAAACTACTTCCACTATGTACAGATTAAATCAACAAGATATAACACGTTAAATCGTGAGCTTGAGTTGCTGACGTGAGGGTTTATTTTACTTTTGGACAGAGCCAGGTTAGCTTAGCTTGTTCCAGACTATGCTAAGCTAAACTAACAGTCTGCTGGCTTTAGCTGCAGAGATGAAAGTGGTATTGATCTTCTCATCAAACCCTCAGCAAGAAAGCAAGTAAGCACATTTCCTAAAATGTTGTGCTATTCCTTTAAGGCTAAATAATACTGCAAAGAATGGATACTGTGCATGTTATTAGAATTAAGGTGACAAAACACTTTAAAATATTGTACAATAGCATATTGTTATTAATACCTCTCTCATCAATAGAAATTTACTTTTGTTCTCACAGCAAAAGACAAAAAAAAAAACCCTTGTGGCTTTCCATTTGTTCTCATGACTTCACCATTTGATGAATCCTCAGTGTTTTGCGGTGAGTGGGCCAAGTTTTCCTGCCACGCTCACAAGTCATTTGATGTGGATTTATACTTGAGCTGTTTCATATTAAGAACAAATGCATCGTGGAGAACACAAGAGCACACAGAGACAAACAGCTGGGCTGTGAATGGAACAGCAATCCCAGTGACCAGAGACTGAAGAGCAGCAGTACTGCTTCACCTGTGTGTTATTGTGAATAAACAGTCACCTACAGGGAGGACAAATGTAGATACGTGTGGGTGTGTCATGTGGACACGATGACTGTGTAGCATTTGGTTTATTTTGCACATATTAACACATGAGAGTATAAAATGTAAATCTGCAGAGTGTGAGTGTGTGTGTGTGTTTCTTACAGCATGTCAGGACAGTTCTGTGGCTTTTCCAGCAATCCTCCCTCCATGACAAACCGGAGCACTTGCTCATTGGACAGACCCTGGTAGGGCTGCTCTGCCAGAGTGGCAATCTCCCACAACACAACCCCAAACGACCTACAGAGAGGGAGGTTAATTAGTGTATCTCCTAGTACACACAGAGAATGAAGCCGCCATGTGTGTTTGTTTGTGTTTATGTGTGTCTGCTTACCAGACATCAGAGTTTGTGGTGAAGACTCCGTCCTTCAGAGACTCGGGTGACATCCAGCGGACGGGGAGCAAACCTTTACCGCCTTTGCGGTAGTAATCTGTCTCATAGATGTCTCTGGTCATGCCGAAGTCTACCCACACACACACAGACACACAAATATGAGCGCACACACACACACACACACACACACACACACAAACGGGGGACAAAACAACTGTCAAAAATATGGTTTGGCAAATTTAGCCAGGATGCTAGTATGCTACTATGAAGGGGAAATTTCAAGTGTTTTAGAGCAATGATTGGTTGATCGACAGAAAATTAATCTGTATATTTTGCTAATCGATCAATTGTTTTGAGTCATTTTTTAAGAAAACAAAGCCTGTGTTTTCTGGTTGCTGCTATTTAACATTTCACATTTTATAGATGAAACGGTTAATCAAGAAAATAATGTTGAATATAATATAATATAATATCTTGTCATCTCTAACATTTGCACCTTGTCAAATGTAACAACGTTCTTGTTCTTATGACAGTAATCAACAAATACAATAGTGCCACCATTTTCTAACCCAATTCTGGGTATAAATGTCTTCAGGCCTTTTGCTTTACTTGTTACTTACATTTATATTCCACAGGAGGGCGCTCTTTACTGACATTATCATCTAAACATTTTACTACAGCAGTCATAATACCATACAAGTCACACTATATTGCCACTATGAACCTTAAAAATAAGGTGTACACATTTTGTTGTTCTGGATGGTGCTTTATACGTATTTTTTTTTCAAACTCAAAGAGCTTAAACATTCAAAATGGGTTGGATTTCATTTCCTGTTGCAGTGTTTGATAATAATAGTAGCTGATACATGATATTTACTAGCAACACATATCCACAGAAAAAGGTCAGCTGTGCATTAATGGACACAAACAGTGCTAAATGAGTATGCTGCAGACTCATGCGCCATAGCTGAAAGTGACCTCTGACCTCCTCACAGTCCTTTACCTCCTATCTTAACGGTGAAGTCCTCGGACACCATGCAGTTCCTGGCTGCCAGGTCTCTGTGGACAAACTTGTTTGCGTTGAGGTACGCCATGCCGTCAGCAATCTGCCCGGCCATCTGAAGCATTTTCTTCAGAGGAGGGAGAGACAGACTCGACCACTGCTGCTGGTGACGCACAGGACACGGACAGGAGAGAGTAAGTTCACAGAAGCAGAGTCCTGATCAACATGAATTAGCAGGTTAAGAGATCGGTGGCCTGGGGGTCTTATATTATAAGTGCGACAGTACCTCTTTAGGTCGGAGCGAACGCAAGTAACTCTTCAGGTCTCCTCGCGTCATCAGCTCCATGATGACCAGGGTGGGCTGGCCCTGAGAGACGACTCCAAGGAGACGAACCTGCGTCAATCACACAGCATGATGACACAAGTGTTGACTAATACTATACATACTTTATAAGCATGAATATAAAGTGGACCCCCCCCCACCCCCCACCGCTCTGTATGATCTGAATGTGTGTATATGTGTACCACGTGGTGACAGTTGAACTCCTTCATGACGGAGGCTTCGTTGAGAAACTCTATCCGCTCCCTCATGCTGGCTGACTCGTTCACAGTCTTAATGGCGACGCGGGTCTCTGGTTCATCTTTGACCACGCCCTTTGCCACGCCCTCGTACACCATGCCGAACGACCCCTGGCCGAGCTCGCGACTCAAACATATCTTCTCTCGTGCGACCTCCCACTCGTCTGGTACATACACTGTGCATAAAAACAAGTTAATACAGACGTTGGAATCTACGCAGGGATTTTAAGTTGTTCTGTCAACAATTCTACTAAATACTACAGATATGACTAGTTTTTTGGGTTGTATTGTATTTTTTTGCAATATCTAGAAACTCTGCACTGCATTTCACACATATTCACACTCGACTCACTTTCAGCTGCACTAAAGTATTCTGGGTTGACCGAGGCATACAGGACTCCATTTCCAAGCCGATCACTGTTCCTGCCCAGCACAAAAAAAAAGTGTTTATAGATACACAATCACATACTTGCACCACATTCATAACTTTGTTATAAATCTGCATGATGTATAATCTTTCATATCACAGTTTTAACTTCCACAGAATACTGGTAAACAGCAGTTCTACACCCCACCAAGGCTAAAGTAATTCAAAATATTGATTCTAATACCTAATAATAAGGTAATAACACCTAAAGTCCACTTCCAGCATGGCAGGAGCTGTTTATTTCCTTCAAAATGTATTTATTTGTGTATAAATCATATTAAGATGTTTTTGTAACTATTTAACTAACACAAACATATTACAAAATATTAAAAGAGGAGACTCACAGCTTTATTTGCCATTTTGTTTTATGGACTAAAACTGGTAGAAGCACTATGCTTTGGTTTGTATGTTGGTTTGAGTGGGGTGTGAGTGAATATGAATCCTAATGTGACCACACAGGCAAATAGCAACAAATCTAAACATTTAGTCTAGAGAGGAAAAAAAGAAGAACATATCATGTTTAGCCAGCTACTAGATGTCTTCTACATGTTTTTCTTGTTTCACTGAGGGTCTGTGCTCAGCTTAGCTAGATTTATTTTATGTTTGTGTTATATGATACCCCCCCCCCCGCCCCTATGTATTTTATGCTACTGGATACTGTATTACTGCATTTAAATGTAATGTAGTAATTGCTGTGCTCTACCCACAGAAGTGAAACGCACCTTTTCCTGTTGAAGACAACCAGCATAGAGACCAAAAAGCAGATGAAGAGGATGATGGCAATAGGAACAAAGATCATAGTGTAGAGGAAGTTTTCATATCCTGTTGGGTCAAATATTTTCATTACGGATTGTTTCAATTAACTGCGTTTATGCACAGAGTACAGTGTACAGATACAAAGTGAGTGCAGCTTGATGATGCGTGAGAGAGTGCGTTCTTACGTTCAGCCACATAGATATTCAGAGCATGTGTCCAGGAACCGTTGCCAGCCAGGGACATGGCTCTCACACTGACTGAGTAGTTTCCTGGACTGAGGTTGGACAGCCGAACACCACGCTGAGCCCGATACATCTGACCAGAGACACACTCCTGCTTCTCAATCTGAAACACACACACACATTCATATAATGAGATTATAAAGCAGGTCAGTTGTAATAAACAAAAACTTGCAAAGAACTGTGAATAAAGGTGTCTTTTGAAATGTATTTTCTGTCTTCCCATGTGTTCTGCAGGGAGCGGGAAGTAACGAGTACAGTAGAAATGCAGATGTTGTCATACCTCAGCAGCCAGATTAAACTTGATCTCATACATCAGGACGAGTCCGTTGGGATGAGGTGGCTCTGGCCAGCGCAGAAACACCCAGTCCTCGTGACCCTCCCAGGTCACCGGGCCGGGGACGTCGTCAGCCTTTTCTAGAGAACCGCGGGGAGAACAGGTTACCATGGTGACCACAGAGGTCACAAGTTGGATTCTTGTGACTGTGTTATGTATCCAGCATATTTTTCCACTGGTGTCAGCCGCTATTCAACTACTTCAAGCTTCTTTTAGTGTTTCATCTCTTATTAGAGCACAATGGTGCTAGTCAAACAGAAAGTTAATTATCATGTACTACATTTATAAACAAAGCTTCTCCTCTAACCTGCAGGCTTGGTTCTGGAGAAGACGAACTCTGCGGCGCTGCAGCGTTGGACCTGTCGATTGCAGGCGTGAACATCGATGCGGTAAACTGTGAACGGCTGCAGTCCGACGATCTGCAGCTCACGCTCCGTCACGAATTGTTCAATGAACTCAAACTCACGCTCCGCTGGCTCCAGGTCCGCGGTGCTGCTGTTACCAGAGGCTTGGAGAGGAGGGACAGTGCTGCTGTTGGTGTGCAGCCGGTTGCGGCGGGGGTGAGTGGAGTTGGCGATGCCAAACACATCTCTGCGGCGACGATCTGGTGGTCTGGATGAGAGAGAAAAGCAATGAGAATGACGGTGTTGATACAAGAGGGGTAGGACGGAGAGGTGGATGAAGGAGAGAAGAAAAAGGACAGCTTAAGATGAGTTTGTAATATTCTAAAGCAGTTATTTTTTCTCCCCCCAAATTCTAAAAGGCTTCGGCTCATTAGTGCACATAGTCATGTAAAACAGACAGGCAAATTGAAAACAAAAAATATGACATTTAGCAAGATATGACTACCATACGCCTGTTGCAGGAACTGTTGAAGCAGAACTCAGAATGCTGTGGTAAACCACAAGAACATCTTCTGCTGAAACCTCTGTCTGCGTGCTTTGTTGTTTGCTCTTCAGCTGTTCTGCTTCCCTGTCGATCCCTTCGGGATTGGCTATTGGAAACCCATCCTTGCTCAACTTTTCAGTCTGTGAATAGTTTGATAGTTTTTGTTGCCATTTGGCCTCAATTTCAGCATCTGGGATGAAACTTGGTGTGCATATTCTAAATAGAATTACCGTACAGCTCAGAGGATTTAACTTTCACAAACAAAGTTATACTATACGCCAATATGTGATAGATCATACCAACTGCTACTAAATGTGATCACATAAGATTTTATCAAGTTGTTCAAGCATGTGTGTTTAATTTGATAACATTTGGTTGAATCGATTCAACGACTGTTTTTGACCTCAGGACGTCAGGTGATGAGTCCCAGATTTTGCTCAAGTTTATCCTTTCAAGGCCTGTGACTAATTTAATTTGTTAATGAGCTTTAATCAGGGCAACCAGACAGACCATACAACTGTGCAAAAGTTGCTGGTGTCTTTAATATCAATGAGTGAGAATGAAGGGAAAAAAAACAACAAATTACAATGTCTCACATGTTCACATCTTATCAGGGTCTGAAGTAAGCCGAGAAAAAATTGTTAGAAATGTAAATAAGTGCATCTGTCCATTTCTTCTGCCTCGGCAAAACATACTGAGAACTAATTAGTATCAACTGGACCCGCCTTTTCGTGTGTGTGTGTGTGTGTGCAGGAACAGAGGAAGAGAGACATAATGTGATGCAGATGTCTGATTTATGGACTCAGACTGCTGCCTTGCACTTCACACAGAAGCTGAAACATAAATTACTGCAGAAAGAAGCCGAAAAGAGCTCTTCTTGTTTCATATGTACTGAAATTCATACTGGAATGACAAAGGGGACCAAAAATGTAAGGATCATATTCTTCTCCCTCTTTGGCCCACCTCCTTGGGTCATTGAGTTTGTTTAGATAACTACAAAGCAAAACTATAGAATGGCAAAACACTGTACAGTTGCTGTTCTGCACTGAAGTAACCAGGAAAATAATACGATACTAGAGAAAAAAGCACAGAACAGTGTATTTTAGACCTGTGCCACATAGTTAAATAATGATGATGATGATGATGATGATGATGAGCTCACCTTGGTGTAAAAATGGAGTTGTGCAAGAAATTTTCAAAGACTTTTCGGTAGGACGCATCAGCAGCTTCAGCTTCCAGGTCTTCCACTGACTTGGGACAGGGGCAACAGGGGCCTTTATCTGCCCCGTCAGGTTCTGGCTTTGTGGCCTTGGGGTCCTCTTCTTGGTCTCCCAACCCTATGGCAGCAATCCTTTCAGGGAGCTTCAGCTCTGGAGGAAGGGAGAGATGCGTTGCATTAACATGTCTACCTTCTACGCACTCCAGAGAACAGCTCGCAGTAATGGTGTGTGGATACCTTTAGAGCAGTAGTTGTGCTGGTATAGTTCTCGGTCTTCGGCTTGTTGCTGCCATCTGACCAGGTAGTATGTTTGATTCCCATTGGGTGAGACAGGGGGTGACCAACGCACCACCAACTGGGTAGATGAATTTGAGTAGGCTCGCACATCCTGAGGCATGGAGGGTGCTGTGAGAGAGTGAGAGCAAGAGAGAGCGAGAGAGAGACAAACATTTTTAATAGTTTGATCTGATTGTCAGCACTTTGTGGCTGCTTCATAAATCAGATTTCTACGAACGTTTCTTTCTTTCAGGCTGAGATTCACAGTCTGCCAGTGCAGATGTGAGTTTTTGACATCACAGCACTGCTATGTCTTTACTGTGCAGCTGGATTTATTTAAAAGCACTCTTCCATTGCATCTAATTACATCTCCATCTCTTTTGAGTTACAGCTGTGTTCATTTAAAACCGTCTTCCCCTCCCTCTCAACACATTATGTTTGGATTAAACCCAGAAATGCTACACTGTCATCATCAAACAATCCCACATCTACAGTATTCATTGAGGAGATTTTTTACCTGTGAGTAAATGTGTTCTGGTGGGATACTATAGGTTGAGTTCAAGAGCAATCTCACTATTTTAGCACTTCTCTATCATTTGAAATCATTCTAGGGTAACAGTAATATTCGTTTTATCTAACTATCAGAATGTCCTTTGGTCAGCTGTCACGTCATTTACCTGAAGGGCTGGTGCGGATGTAGACCACATTGCTCTTAGCGCTTGGCATGGGCCTATGTTTGTCTTCCACCATGAGTGTGATAGCTTTAACAAAGACAGCATACTGTGTCCACGGCTTCAGGCTTGACAGCAGAACGCCCGGGTCTGTGTCCTTGTCCAACCTCAGCTCCACATCCACCATGTTCCAGCTGTTGAAGCCACACCCATCCTGTCCCTCAAACTCTGTGATGTTCTGGTATGGCCTGAGAAGACGACAGACACTGTCAGAGGGTGATGAATAATCTTTATGGCCATTGTACATTGTACATATATTCTATATGTACAGTGGAGTCCAAAGGTCCAAATAATCTCTAATAATTTCACATAAACCTGGAAAAAATTAGAAAGATTGAGGATTCGGAAACATTTAAAAACACGAGAAGTTATGATTTGCAAAATAAAGAAGAAATATCAAAGATTCTGCACGATTTCGAGGTCAGCAATCAGAATTAACTAAATTTGTGGAACTCAACACAAAAGGTTAGATTTCCTTGGATCCCTTTCAGCAGATCATTGCTTACAAAGTAGCATTGTGATAGTGGGAAACTAAGTTAGAGTGCCAAATTGTTTTTTTAAGCAAAGAGAGGCTTTCAAATCATGGCTGGTCTACATGTTTCTAAGAGGGCACTGAATGAAACTCTAAAAAGCTTTGCAGGAACTGGATCAATTGTATCTAAAGCACCAAAAATGACCACACCAGCAGAAGATCAATACATCAAGCTTAGTTTCCTGAGACAGAAAAGCAATTTCCTCACAAATACAGAATTTGCTAAATAAAGAACGCAAGACTCCGAGTAGCAAAAGTATTATCAAAAGAAAGCTCTGTTGTAGTGGCATCAGAGGACGAGTAGCCGTTTCTAAACCACTTCTCAGGAGGGGAAACAAGGTGAACGCTTGAGATGGGCTACGAAATACCAGCATTTCACAACGGATGACCGGGAAAAAAAATCCAATTTACTGATGAATCCAAGGTTGAGAAGTATGGAAGCAAGTTTGGAGGTGTTTTGCCTGAGGTTGGACACACAACCTACAACCTGACTACAACCTGAAGTGGAGAAGTACCACTCTGTGTTTCAGAGACATGGTAAACCCTCTGGAGTGCATCTTTGTGAAGATGGATTCATATTGCAGCAAGATAATGTCCCCAAACATACTGCAAAGCTTTGCAAGAACTACTTGAAGACCAAATATAAATTGATACAATTAAAATAAAATAAAAATTACATTCTGTGTGTTTCTCCATGTGATTATTCTTGTTGTGTTGCAATATTGCAATATTACTGATGAAAACAAACCCTAAACTGTATTAGAAAACATTCATTAGAGATTTTAGTTGTTCTATATATTTTTAAAATCCTATCAATGAATCTCATTTTGAGCTTCCATTGAATCACTATTTGTGCCTTTAAACAAGTTGAGTATAAACTGGGGCCTTTATGTTTTTTTTAAATCCAGCAGTTTTATCGCTGCTGTGATCAGTTGTACTCTGCCCAGCGAAGGAGACAGCTAATGACTGGGGCTACTGTGAAGAAACCTACGCCTCCTTGTAGTAGACGATAAAGCTGATGAGGTCTCTGTAGTCAGGAGGGCGGTAGCGCTCCCAGGTCAGTTTGATCCTCGTACTGCTGGTGCTGTTGGACTTAAACTTCAGGATAGTGCTTGCACCTGTGGGAGATGAGGCCGATGGAGTTAGTTAAAAGAGAGCATAGTTTAAACCAAAGCACTTGAATCTGCTTCTTTTAAAATCTATAGCAATTAGGCTTCTTTGCTTGGTGCAGTAATTACTGACATGTGTGTTACAGAACAAAAGCCCTCTAACAGACCTGGAGGGGGTGTTTGCATATTTAGCTTGAGTAACTCCTGCGCATGTACTGGACATAGCAATTATCATTTTTGTGGTTTTCGGACTGAAGCCCGTTTGATCCTTACAGCTGGCTCTTTCGCCATTGTTTCGGAAATCACTCTCATCAAAGCTGCCCTGGATGCCCGTCTTCTCCCACATCTTGCGTATTTCGGACCTGCAGAGCTTTGGGTTGGCTCTGAAGAACAGCTTTCCTGTCTTGATGGTGAGGTTGTGCTGCTTCCAGTCCCAAAGGTACTGGAGCTGCTGGTTGTCAAATGCTGAGAAGGCATACATGCTAGAGGGTGTAAGGAAGAGCAGAATGATAGTCAACAATGTGCTTCTTCATTCAATGTATGAAGTTTCTGTGTTTTATTGTGTGTGTGTAGTGATTTATGCAATGCTGAAGCCATTTATGCATAATGGAAAACAACACAATGAGGTGTCACACAAAGAGAGTATATAAGAGTATAAAGTCCACGTCTGTGAGGGGAAGCTACCGTATTTCCTATAATCGTTTCTGAGGCAGGTAGCATGCTCATGGATTTATTAAAATAAGCAATGTTATCTCCATATTTAAAAAATATCATGTCTCCTCCATTCTCCTCCCCTCCTCTGTGGCCGTCTGTCGTCTTTGAGTAAAAATAGCATATATTATATTATTCAACAATATATTGTTGGATTTATTAAAGTGGTGGAGGGCTCCACTCATGCTCACAGATCTGCTGTTACATCCAGGTAACCACTATTTAACTGGCATGAACATTATACAACAGGCGCCGGAGTTTCTGCACCCTTTTTTTTCTCCCCTTGGCCTGTTTTTGGGGCCAGGCCCAATTTATTTCTTCGTGTCGACCACACCCTCGGTCATTATCGGAGACCTGGCTTTTAATTGACTGCTGGCCACTATTAGAGGAAATACAGTATTCACTTGGTGGTTTAATGACCCAGAAGAGGAAAATCAGACAAAGCAAGAGTGATTGTTTTAGTTTAGTATGTAAGATCAGCGAGAAGAGAGGAGAGGTTTTCTCAGTCATGTGGTCAACACCCAGACATCCAAGAATGGCTGTAATGTGGATTTTGGGACATTACGATTGCTGTGGACTCAAGGACAAACAGAAGGAGGGGGGAGTGAAGGCCTTGCCATGACCCTGAGAGAATCTCTCCTTGGACTGTTGGAAGTTATGCTACATTCAAGGTCTTTTAAAAAATGTCACATGTGCTACAGGCAGTATAGTTACCTTTTCAGTTAAGAAATAATGACTCAAGTGAGTTTTTTTAAACTTAAGTGATGATTTTACAGTTACTGACCCAAAAGAGGTCAATCTGACATATAATACTTTCTCTATCCACCCTGCTGTCCTCAGTGATGCTCTCAACCGATAATAGTTTCACAGCTACTGACCTAAGAGCTGTGAGTTGTTGGGACATATTGATATTTGTAGATAAATGTGTTTGTGGTGTATCCTACTCGTCCAGAAGGTCTTCTCCATCGATGTATCTGAGGCTGCGGAGGAAGGCCAGGGAGCTCAGTGTGTGCGAGTGTCTGATCCGCACATAACCAGTCACTCTCTGGATCAAACCTGTAAAACTTTCCAGCTCTGCCACCATGTTGTCTAAAAAAAAAAAAACACACACAAAGACATACTACTGTTAATACTTACTTTTCCACATCTTTTTCATTTATTTATTCAAACTGCATCTCTGTAATAGTTGTACTTGTAAAACTGGAAATGTTCATTTCCCTTCTTCTGCGCCTTTGTCCTCGTCATACAATGTGTATTCATGATTTTTTATTTTTTTTCAAACACGAGGATATGATACAGTTCTCAGACTTTCCAGACCTTTAAGGGGGTCCACATTAATCTTGACATTACACTTCTGCTTTTGTAGAACAATTTCTGTTGTGTTTGGTAGGAGAACATTTCAGTGAAGAAAAAAAACATACCGTAACTGCTTTGGTTGCCAGTGTTTAGACGTGCTGTAGAGAAAAATTTGAAATCTGGAACTAATGCCTTACAGGGCTATTGATGTCATCAGTCATGGTTTAACAGAGTGTATCTGACAGCACTTTTTAAATCTACACACCAGCTGAGAAACCGTAGCTTACACTGCCAGCTGCAGAATTAGCGTAGCAATGTTAGTATTAAATGTGGTGTTGTTGTTGTGGTACGCTGCAGTACTTACGGCCTCTGCGGATGTTGATATGCAGGTTGCCTTTGATAACAGTGCAGCCTTTGAGAGACTGAGCAGCATCCATGGAGTCGATGACCTTCTCGTCACATACTTTATCGCACAGACCATCACAAGCTGTACAGAACATACTGCAGACAGACAGAAAGAGAGAGACGACACTAAATGTAGTCTCATCTCACTGACATACATTCATTCATTCTCTCACTGAGCTTTATCCTAAACTTTAATCTTTCGTTTCCGTCCTTTACGTCAACAGTACCCACTACATGATGTCAAGATTTAACCAGCAACTTTCATTATTTTACCAGTTAACTAATGGTTTACAAAGGGATCAAAGACTTTGCCTCTAAAGTAATTGACTTGCAATTTATTGAAGCTGTAGTACTACATTCAATTTTTGACCCGAATGAAAACTAAGAGTAACTAAGGGTGTGGGTCTGGTACCATTGTCAGGCCAACAATAAGAGTACCTCCACCCAGCAGCTCCATTTCAGCCAACCCCAGCTCACCTGTTGGGTGCAGTGCGTGTGTACCCGGACGGGCACTCAGACATGCACTCTCCACCGTGGATGATGAAGCTGTCGAAGTCGGGGAGGTGCACTTTGGAGCATAGCTCGGCACTGATGCAACGCCAGCCCTCGAATTTGTAGGTGCCGGGTGGACAGTCGGCCACGCAGCGTCCTTGGTGGTAGTAATGCACACACGCAGCACAGGCCGTGTCACTTTCTGGGACCGTGCAGCTGCCCAAACACTGAGCGTGGCAGCACTCGCCGTCTGCTGTGCATGCTCGCCGCTCACACTTCTCTGGACATTCTGGTGGGGAGACAGAGAGAGGAAATATCATATCAATGCAGGTGAACCAAAATATTCCTCACAGGATGTCACTTTTTTTTTTTTTCTACAACGTAATTGACTTTTGGACATTTGCTTGCACCCAGCCTGATCCGTTTTATTTGGCAGATTATCTGCTGAGAGATACACATTTGTATTTATATATTACTGCTTAACTGTGCATTATTTATTACAATTCTAGTTGTGCAAGCCCAATGAATAGCTTGAAATGGTACAAAGGTAAGTACTGAACAACCAGAGGTTAAAAAAACATTTGGTTACCCAAAAATGAAAAATAATGTACATTTCAGAATTACACAAAAAGGCCTTTTTTTCCAGGGAAAGGGGGATTTAAAGCTGTTCTGTACCAATGGGGGTCGAATCAGCCTTGAAAGCAGGTGCTACTAATTCCTACAGGTGTTCCAACTTTTCTTGATAACTTACAACCTCCTCTGTCTGAGTAAAAGTGTTGGAACACACTGTGGTCCTCATGAGCATCAAAAATTGCGAGAAAAGGCAATTAACAATGGAAGAGAGACAGACCATCATTGTCTTTCCTACAGGGAAATATCGAAGAAAGTCAAGGTGTCCATGAGTACAGTTTTTAGTTACAGTTTGCATGATTGGTGGCTCACAGGACAACAGCTTCGAACGCAGCTTAATTGTGGTCGCAGTGAGCAGTTTCAACTGTGAAGAGAAGACTAGCTGCAGGTTTGACAGGACGAGTTGCAGCCATTGTTAAAATGTCAGAATAAGATAAAGAGGCTCTCATGGGCCACGAAACACTGCATTTGGACTACTTAGGACGGGAAGAAGGTATTATGGGCTGATGAATAAAATTTCAAATCTTTGGTTTATCATGCAGGATCTTTGTAAGCTGTCGAGTATGCGAGAGGATGGTTGTGTCTGACAGTGTCTGACATCAACCGCAAACATGGAGGAGGAAGTGTGACAGTCTGTTTTGCTGGATCCAGGGTCAATGACTTGTACAGAGTGAGCAGCACCCTGAACCAAAACCACAGCATTCTGCAGTGCCATGCGATACCCTCTGGTCTACCTGGTCAGAGGTTCATCCTACAGCAGGATAATGACCCAAAACACAAATTCAAGATTTGCCAAAACTACAAGACGGCCAGCATCCAGACTTAAACCCCATCAAGCTGGTTTGGGATGAACTGGACAGAAGAGTGAAAGCCTACAAGTGCCACACAACAGACTTAGGAAGAACTTTGTGAAGAATATTTGATTTCTATTGTAGAAAGAATGAGTGTGTTCAGGTATTAGAGAAGACTTTGAGTCAAAAGTTTAGAATACATTTTGGTCTATAAATTGATTCCATGATTTCTTTTTCAACTCAAATTGTTCTGTGTTTTCATTTCAGAGTGCAATGACACGATAAACTGAATATTTTTCAGTAAAAGACTGGAAAAGTGTGGTGTCCTGTTTTATGCCATTGTTAGATTGACAGGAAAGGAGTGGAGAAAGAGAGATGGGGAACAACATACAATAATATCTTGTTTATTTGATCCGTACAAAAAAAAAAACAAAGTGTAAAAATGCCACATTGCGGTTTTTACGGGAGGTTCGTATGCTGGATTATTACTGGAGTCATGTCATCACTGTGAGGTTGCCAGGCAACAAGTGGAGACTCCAGTAAATGACTGCGCCTGGCAAAGGAATAGTCCAGCACACCGCCCCCCGTGAAACCACAATGTGATGTTTGTACACTTTGTTTTTTTATATGAACTAAACAAACAGGATATAAATGTGTTAATTAGTGAACAAGAAAGCAAATAAGTAAATAAGTATGTTTCCCCAAACTATCCCTTTTAAAGGTATGCTGTTTAATATCTGTGTAGAGAGCAGTGTCAGTATAGATCTGGCACAGAATGAGCAAATAGTTCAGTTTTCAACATTTTGTGGTATACCTGCAAAATGCCGAATGTCAACAGCGAGCATTCAGACACTAATGTGATAATCTAAAGAGAGCAGTGTGGTGTGTTTATTAGCTGGCATACTTGGTGGGTTACAAAACAAAAAAAAAACCTTGGAAGTGGATCAGCATTTTAAAAAAAGCCTTGATTGACCAGAAGCCGATTTAGCTCCAGATATCACCAGCAACACCTGTCCTAATGTCCCTGTTCTAGTGATATATATATATAACTAGCAACAAAAACACAACATTTCCCTGATTTTGCAAACATCAGAGCGAGGTAAACAAGAACAACCAGACAGTCCTCAGCCTGATTTAGACTCAGGCATGAAGCTATTGGCTCCAGTCCCAAACAATGACTTGTATTTACTGGGAAGTGAAAAACAACACATGCAGACGCATGCACAAACGTACACAATATCTCTCAGAGCCCAGATCAGAGTGGGTAAAACACCAAAAAAGCACCCGTAAGGAGAGCGTGTAGGCTATTTCGAATCACCCACATTCTGTTTGTCTTAAAAATGTTAATGCAGCTAATAAAACTATATCGAACAAACAGCCTGTCAGGGGTTTTGTCTAACACAGCTGTTTTCTGGGTGGGCTGTAGTGCAGTCTGGGGTCACAGTGACAAAAGCTTCTCCGCTCCGGGTTTTGCACTGAGCACTGCTGCAAATAACTCCTCCAGTTGCTGTGCTGCCCCTCTAAATAAGAGGATATTTTAACTGATGACAGGAAAAACTGATGGAGGAGATCCAGGAGGAAAACAGCGGGCAGACCTACGTACAGAACGTAGCCGCACCGTGTGGTGGCCTCGTCTCAAACAAGCCGTTCGTTTCACTAGCTGACGCACACATTCAGGTTAAGCATCTAGCATGAACCCAGCTTTCCTAGCAGGAGTTCATTGGCTCAACATAACAGCACAAACAGAGAGAGAGAGAGAAGCCGATTGGTTCGTATTGACTCTACAAAGTGTCTGCCACCTTGTAAACTACTGCTTGAAATTATTTGTGTGTGTTAGTGAGTATGTGTTCTGTACGGCATAAACAAAAAACGACAGGCCCATATGAACAAGAAACAACTTGATGAATTCTGATTATGTCACCCACTTAGCCAGGGACTGTTTAAACAAAACATAAACATAAAACAAAGTCTTGTTACTGGAAATGATGCTGAGCACTAAAACCCTGTAACACGTTTGTACATGTTGCCTCCACCAGCTCTGTCCAACACTGCTGAAGACAACAGGCCAGAGATGCCTACTGCCGCTCCTCTTATTTAAGTTACAGTGATTTATCCACAATAACTCCAGAATAAACAGGTCAGTCAGTATATTTGACGCATGTTCTTGTTTTAATATGGTGTTCATAATGGTTAACTGATGCTGAAAGATCTGGACATTGACTCTGAAGTTCAGCATCCAAAAACAGATGTCAAATTGGAGTAGGAAGTCGTCCCCCAGGCCAAAAAAAACAAAACCCATCAGAAAGGTTCCAACCGCCTGCCTGATGCCAACTTCGAGTTCAAAACTTAAAGAAGTCTGTTTTTCAGGAAACACGGTTGCCATTAAAATGCGATTTTGTCCTTCAACAATTTGTCTTGTTGTTTTCAACTTGGAGGTTAATGCTTAAACATATTTATGATAAATGTTGCACGGTATTTTCTTAACCTTCACACAAGCAATTCTGTAATCTTGCGACCATTTTGAATTGTCTGTTGATCCTCGGGGCGTGGGATTTATTTCCCGTCTTTATCATCCATCCTGTATGAAGGAATGCAGCTTTAAAACAATGCGCATTTACACTTATAGGTTTCATATACTAATGTATTTATAAGTTTCACAAGCTACCAGGAAAGTTACAGATGTGAAAGTGGCCAGGTCAAGACTTCTATAACACCAATATCAACAAAAATCACATATGGTATCCGTGTGTTGCCGGGCACTTCAAGTTTCTAAAAGTATTTTTTTTCCTTTTAGGTGACATCTGGATTCAGGAAGTTGGAGAAATCTCCTGTCCATCTCATATGACAACAATTTCTCGTCAGGCAGTGACCATGAGATGAACTTCCAGCCCGCCTCCTGACAGACACAAAAGCCAATCAGAACCTTCAGACTGTGTGGTCCCACCAACCATTCAGCAGGCTGTTTGTGCTCAGCAGGAGAGACCCAGCGCTGCATTTCTCTGGCACAGAATGTTCTTTCTCTGCTCCAACCCCCTGCCACCCCCCACCCTGACGTCTCTCACAGTCTGACCTCTGCAACGGGGTGATGGGAGCTATGTCGGTAAGGTGTAATTTTGCAATGTGATAATGTGCAGCCTTGGGCTTGTAGATAGCTAGAGGAAAAAGAGGAGATAAACTTAAGTTTGGCTCAGGCTGGAGAAGTTTGTCTGTAGCCTCCCTCCCAGACTGCCTGACCAGTAAAAGGTAGACACTGGTGGAGGGGTGAGATGGGTTCATGTACTATACATCAGCATTCCACAGGAGGTGCACAACATAATGGATACCAGCTTTTATCCCAAATCCTCTCTATGCTACATTTTAAGAGAGGTTGATGCAGAGCTGCAGCACCAGAGAAGCATGTGGAAGGAGTAGGTGTGAGGGGTAGAGGAGGAGAGTTACGAAGGAGCAAGAGAAAAGGAGGATGGAAGGAATACAGAGGATGGATGAGGAAGAAAAGACAGGGCTGAGAGGATGAGGAGAAGAATAAACTTATAGAAGAGGAAGACGTGAAAAAAGAGGAGGGGAAGAGGACATGGTTGAGGAAGAGGGGAAAGAGGGAAGAGATAAAGAGGAAGAAAGAAAAAAAACATTTAACTTAGAACACACACACACGCACACACACACACACACGGCAGGGCTGCCAGCTGGGGGAGTGAGACAACACAAACTGCTGCTGCTATGCAGAACTAAGCTGGTGGTGCACAGAGCAGAGCAACAATTTAAAATACATGACACTGTATTTCTGTACTTGTAACACAATCCTGAAACACGTTTAAGGTAAGAATTCAGATCATTCAACATTTACAAGATAACAATCCTGTACACTGATGAAAGATAATGATTCCAATAAAAAAAAACTGGCTTATTAGACGGTACAATATATACATTAAATTGCTTTGGCATAAGTCACTTGAATGTCAGTTCATTCAGTTTTTACTGACATACAGTATTTTAGTGTTTAAAATATGCTGCTTTAGATTTGTCACTGTGATAAGAGACACTGAAGCGAAACTAGATGACTAATAAAATGGTTGCAGTTTCTAGTTAATTGGACTAAAGGAGACTGTCAGGTTTGAAGTGAACTACTACAGTAATGTAGTTAATGATGTTTTAAGGTAAAAAAAACAGACCTGACAAATAAGTCAGGCTGTGCGTCCATGTCTTATTAACCACCAGTGCTTGCTTTAGAGATTGTTACGCAACAAATGTTTGCTGTTTAAATCAAATTATTTCGTTTCTATGTATTAGAAAGTGAATGGTGTGGGTTGTAAAAGGTTAATTAGTTGTAGAGTTGCTCGAGTTCAAATAGTCACAGTTCACCTTTTCCATTGGGCCAGTAGGCAGCACACAAGCTGTGGGATAAAGATCGCTGCTGAGGGTCAAAAAGCAGATACAGGGCTTCTAGGGAGACAGAAATACCAGCCCAGCAGGAAGGTAGGCTGGGAAATTCACACCAGTCACCAGCTGAACAGCGGGAAAGTTCTTGGTTTGTTGCCTCTAAACTAATCTACTCTAGCAACCGCTTCTCCAAGTTACAAACACGTAGATCAGTAGATCAAAACAGGACTTCACATACAGTCATATTCGATTCTACCCATCTCGTTGACTAGTTAAAAAATAATAATAAAGCAGCAGGTGGACTGGTGGCCTGTTTTATCTCAGCTTATCTATAAAATGCCTTCCTAATTGTTAATCCTTGTTCTCAGCCCCCGTGCTAGGGTGATAGGAACAGGATGTCCCACACAGTCACACAGTTGCTGTGATGACGCTCCAGGCTTTAGCAGTGTATGCTACTCAGCAGCACAGGACAACAATAACAGGGCATGGCAGATGTCTAGACTGATGACAATAGCTGATTCAAAAAAACACAGATAGGGATCTATATTGGCTTCGATTCCAACTGCACTAACCGGAAATTCAGATCAGTTAATATTTTAAAAGTGGAGCTACAACTCACGATATCAAGTTATTCTGTGAGGACAGTAGATGGTTATGTGCAAGTAAAGCTTTTAGCATTTTTTTTTACATCTGATTAATAACGTCATCCATGACAATTCTGACAAAATCAAAAACCGTCAAAGCTGTCCACTCTATGACTTGTCAAGGCAGTTCTTCAAATCACTTTATTAATTGAGGCTAATGAGGGTTTTTTTCTTGTTTGTTTTTTGCAAAAAACAACTTCAACAACTCCTGATCACCATCTTTAAAGTAAATTCCAGCAAAATCCTGTTGTACAGGACATAATCATTTTGAAAATGAATATACTAACCACTCAATATTACCAAAAAACAACCAGGACATGTGACCATCTCCCAACTGACCAGCAAACAAGAGAATATTGATTTGCACCATTTCATTCATCATTTTTCAGCCTCATGTGCTCTCTCTCTCTCTCTCTGTATGTGTGTGTGTGTATGTGTGTGTGTATGCAGCTTTGACTGTCTGAACCTGAGTCACACTGTAATTTCTCATCAATTCCCAGTTAATCAAGCTGGATTTGATTTTTTTTTTTCTTCTTCTTCACAATCAAGAGCGTGTGAAACAATCATTGTTGTTACCAAATGTGCAGCTCCATGGCAATATGTACACGCCTCACAACATCTACATCACACTGTTGGGATGCTCCGTGATCCAAACAATTACTGTCAAAATAGTTTATTAATCCACTTACTCGGCCGTGCGAGTTTTGGCAGTGCACCAGTTAGCTGTAGCGTACGCATGGATGTATGCTGCTAGCCGGCTTAGCCAAGGTAGCCTGGTTACCCTGGTTACCCTGTGACGTTGCTGCTGTCAGAATGACAAACGAGAGACGCCTAACACTGACCGAGGGCAACACTATTATTAAAATGTTTTGTAGTGAAATAATATTACGTCCCCCTCGCCTTTTAGCAAAGCCGTTCAGAACATCCGATTTCTGTCATGGTCGGACTCCATTAGATTATTAATACCGAAGCATCAGTGTGTAAGCAGCATGTTACTATTGTAACCAGAGGTGGAGCTAGTTTGAACTAGTTTTTAATACAGTTAGATCATAAATCAGCATAAAACAGCTGTCAGCAGGTTTCCTGACTCCTTGCAAGAAACAGAAAGGTTGTTTTCTTTTTCCATTGCAGCACAACTAAACTGTTTCAATAACAATGGCTGATTGGCCAACAATGGCCAATCATTGTTGGCCGATCACTCCTACTGATGAGTGATTTGAGGGAGAAATTATCCCCACCCTATTTCCAAACTCCCCACACTGCCCTAGCCCTCCTGGTGAGTTCCAGTATTCAGGCTGAATTGGGAAACAAATGGCACCAGTATTGTCTCCTCAATACAACAACTTGATGATGGACAGAAAAAACAATATATCCGTGTCCAGCTGTATACAAAGCACGTTCTGTTCTGCCCAGACAGTCTGTCAGTGTGTCGGCCAGTCAGTGAATCAGTCATTCAGAAAACCGGTCAGTCAGTGGTGTGTGTGGTGTTTACAGGCTGATGTCATGGCACTCTCCTGTACCGGACATCACAACTGGTCGGTCAGTTCAGCTGGTCCAACTCATGTGACAGCCACAAACATGCAACTCGCCAGTCAGTCCGGCCTGATAAACAAGCTGGTCACAAAAGTGCTCTGAGCAATAGGGACGACAACAAAGACACCATCAACTGCAACAGACGTGTTTGTGGTCGGGCTGCCAAAATCCACCAACAGTTGAAATCGCTTGATTCAAACAAAATGACACAATGAGAGTCTTTTAGTTATGTAATCTTGGTGATCCCTCTTGAGAATATTCTTACAAAACTCATCAATGAAAATCCACAATATTTCACATTTTATTTGGTAGAATTTGAGAAAACTTCATCTAAAAAGCTTGATTTAGATGAAAACAACCTCTGGAAACAGTACAGGCACTGGCTTGTTCCTAGCAGACTCAAGACAGCTTTATTGGGTTCGACCCTGATGAAATAAATAAATCAAGAGTTTTCCCAAACCAAAAGATTTACCGCACTTTTATGAGGAATCAAATATCTATGTTAGTACAACATCGAGACAGATATGTGAACAAGTACAGGCACTGTTCACGTTAAGCACCAGCTGTTTGGTGCAGGTAAAGAACTTGAGTTTGCACAGTGTTGCCAACAGGAACATCAAAAGCAATGCTGGATTTCCTCCTCCACTCCTCCCAGTGTGAGGAGGCGTCACACAGGACATGTGTGGTCTGAAGCTTCCTGTTGATAATTACAGTGTGTTCAAAGTGAATAACACGAACAGAGGTGAAGCACTCTCAGAATATCATTCTTGTCTGACTGCTTGTCAGCTCATCACAATGATGAACAGTAATTCCTGAGACTTTAATGTCTGCAGGGTGATCTGACAGCATACATACATTAATATCTGTAGTGTTAATATCTGTACAGAAAGCCTCAAAGTACCCGACAGTGTCTGTCCTGGCATTCGTCATAGTTTTGGAATATCTCAGTGTTCCCCGGCTGCACTAAAACACCAGCATTCCCTGATTTATGCACACTGGAGGGCGTTTTGGAAAGCAGTTTTTGGGTGTGAAATCGCTGGCTTAGTGTGGTCAGAAGGTGAAACAAGAGAAGCAAAAAAATGTCACGTTTGATTTAGTGTGACTATGATGTGGGGAGATGTACTGCTGAGAAGATAAAATACAAACCAACAAATGCAGTGTGAAATGTTACCAGACACAAAGATACCATATCGCAATTTATTTTACAGGATTGTACAACTTTGCAATAACTTTAAAAAAAAAAAAAGCCCCATCTTTTCACCAGCCAGCAACAAGGAAGTGAAATGGGAAAGCGTGACATGACCCTTTCCTCCTCCCCAACCGCTCCACCTCCATGCAGGTGCCTGAACAAACCAGTATACATTGTTGTTGCAGCAAAAAGGAAGAATCCACCAGTTTCCCACACGCAAACTCTACACTCTCAATTGTTCAGCCTCTACCAATCATGATTTATTTGTTATTCTAACTTTTTATTTATTTTATTTGTTATTCAGTTTTGTGGAGGTTCAGACAAAAAGGCACGTGGAAATGTTTGGCTGCGTGTGAGCATTATGCACCAAAAAATTACAAAAACAGTATTCTAGTTTGGTGACCATACAAGGCAAGGAATCAAATATTAATTAAGTTATCCTCCTTGATGACAACCAGAAACAGAAACTTTTCCTTATTAATTCTATTAACTCTCCACTCCTTCACGGTATAATAGGTTCATCCGCCAGTCCACAAAACAACTGGTTGGCAAATCAGATTCCTTGTAATTATCTTATAGTCAAAGCATATGAAACTACATCGGCAAAATATCCTGCTTAAGCTAGTCTAAACAGAGCCAACAACCTTGTGGAACTTGTTGAGAAAACACATCTGTCAGATCAGGTGACACTAGAGGATAATGAGAGATAAAAAGGAATTCCTGGCATCCCCCAGCTGACCTGGAAAAGACAAAACCAATCAAATGTTTTGGTCCCTGGGGCTCTAGACGGGCCACAATATAAAAATGGACAGGTGGGGTTTACAAGGTGCTCACATTAGCTGTGCCTTGATACCTGTTAACTCCATGATAAAGAAAGCCAGGATTAGGACAGATATCATGGCTTCACCTGCAGGAACAATGGCCACAAAAAGACTCACTTCTGAGGGTTATACCTAGGTGTGTGTGTGTAAATTGAGGCTGGTATCAAGATATTCTTTTACTTCACCCCTTTTCCTTCATGGACAAATTACTAGACTGAAGCTCAGCCACCAGATACTTAATACCCAAGTCATTTACTACCATAAATGGCTGGATATTGGTAGCAGTGAATGCTCCACTTCAAATTCTCCAGGAGTGTTATATGCTACATGTATATGCAACAAAAAAAGGCAAAATATTGCCATACTGATTATTTCATTTAAGCACAAGTTTATCCTGCAACCAGAGCAAAACTCAGTACTCAGTAATCGGATTATTAATTAATCCAATTAGAGAATAATGTCAAATGTACTATATGGAGCTTGTTATATCCTTGACAAACACAGCAAATTGGTAAGACAATTACATAAATGTAACACAAAATAATTCTAACCCTGAACCAGAGGATGCAAGAAACCACAAAGGCCAATTTATTTTGCCTTTTCGCTCCGTCTTTCGTCCTTTTCTCTACTGTGATCATGGCAGGATGAAATGATGGAAAATGGGCCTTTAACAAAACAAACTATTCCAACCAGTCTTGAATCCACAAACAAGGGACTCATCTAAGTCCCTGGTCACAGCTCATCCCAATCTTACAGTGTTAACAGAGCACAATTAAAGGCCACATAATTACAGTAGGCACACAGCCAAACCAGTAATGTTCTCTTCCAGGAATTCCAGGGATGGGTGTGACTGTTCACTAAAAGTAGTCATGGATGTGCCTGGTTTACAAAGCGGTCCCTATAATTACCAGCCCTAACAGCCTCTGGGTTCTGGGTCATGGGTAATATGGCCTTAAAATAATATCACGATACTGTAGGCCTTTTTGATGATATTTTTAACAATATATCTTACAAAAGTACTGCATTTCTCATCCAACTTGAGCAGAAATGCTGGATGTGCGAGAAGAAAAAAAAAGTTGAGACGTCGCAAAAAAAAAGTTTAACGCTTGGCTGAGGTGGAATAGTTAGTGTATTGATAACTAGAATATGTGACAAAGTGTGACGGACACACACTTTGCGAATAAAGCTCCTGCTCCGCTGAAGGGACGAAAATGGCAATATTTCCGTCACATTTTCCATTGTTTGAGATTTGACTGACGCACTTAACTACATCATCCTGTTGTGCCCTCTTCTTCTGCGACGATATTATGGCACCAGAGAATTGGCGCCATTTTCGTAAGCTAACGCAAGCACATATATATACCAGCGCTGGATGGCCTATTATCTGGAAATTCAGTCAAGATTTGCGATTTATTTGGATGGAAACTAAACTCATAAGTCATCTGAGTCCATCTGATTAATACCAAACTACCTTCAACTCAGTGCAGACTGCATCGGATAAAACAGCTAGTGATTATCAATATCATAGTATAATAATGATATATTGTCCCCAAAATAATTGCACCTCGGAATTAGACTCTTTTCCTGACATCACATGTAAACATGGAAGTAGCCGGGGCAGTAATGGCGGCGGCTTTCAGTGGGTTCGGGAGGGAGTAGCCACATAACCACATATTATACAATAAGTCGATAATGTAATTACTGTCACAGGCCTAAATGTAGATACTCTATGTTGTAGCTTCTCTGCTCTTTTTCTTTGAAGATTTAGTGTACAGTTTTATGCAGCTCTGAGAGTTGATAGTTTTACTAGAATTACAAACACTGTTGTCCTTCTTCTTCTCAGGATTCATCATGTTTTGTTGTATTACATTACATTTGGCTGCTGCACCCATAGCCTATAAATTTTGGTCAGGTCTAATTGCTCTGCCTCTCTGCTTTGGTGAATGGTTACAGAGCAGTCTGAAAGACCAACACTGCCAGCAAAGAGAAGACATCACAGTTGGCGTCTGTTAATCTGGGTTCATGGCAGTAGTGAAGCCCTATACCGATCTCCAGCCACCACCGCGATCTATTGTTTCGACAGTTGCAAATTGGATGAGAAGCTGTGGATCAATAAGTCGCATAAAATTCCCATCAGAACTTCATATGAGAAAAGTATTTCAAAATTCTCTCTTTTGTGAAAATGAAAGCCGGTAAGTAAATGTATTTTTGCCTAGATTTTAAGATGATGTGCCATAAACACAAACTGAACTGTATATCACTAAAGTCAGTCCTTAGGGACATCTTTGCAGTAACTGAAGGAACCACAAAGGAAACCACCTGGACACAAACTTTGCTTTTCCTAAAAACTCCAGAAGATCAGTCCAGTGTGTCTACCAAGTCAGAGAGTGGGTACCTGTACACTACATGATGGTATGGAGCTAATCATAGCAGAGATTAGACAGACATCAGCAGGAACTGGTAGTCACTGGGTTTCCTTAAGCCTCACTTAACACTTTTTGATAGACTCTGATCAAAAACACCTCCACCATCTCCCCTGCTGACCTATATATAGTTATGTATATGCCACATACTGTTGGTAGTGTGACCTGTGCTGTTCCTTGTATGCGTGTCAGTACTGCACCATTTGATATAAGAGGTCCTGTTCACTGTATTAGGAGGTCAAGCTGAACATTATTTGTATTATTTTTATAGACTAAGACTAAAACACTTCTGTCTATCTGCTTCAACCTTACGGAAAAACACAGTCACTGCCTATATTACAAGTACAGTATATTAAAATATCATTCTATGTTATGCTTTATACACAAACAGTGTATTCTAGTGAAATCAAGCCTCAAACCCTTAAAAAAAACCAAAACCTTATAATAATAAAAAATCATCAACAACACGAGCCATGTTGATCCCAGCTAACTCATCTGCTACATGCTGGGAGAGAGCAGACAGACACTTACAAGGTCAAATGCAGCAGAGATGGTTCAATTCTGAAAACCCTAAAAACCTTAGTGAAGTAGAAACTGACGTGTTCACATTAAAGAAAATATATGTTTAAAAATGGCCTCACATCGAGCACTAGAGAGGCACTGGGTAAATAAACACTGGATCTACCACATCCAAAACCAACCAGAAAACAGGAGCGGGGGGGAGGGAGGCTGGGACTGAGGCCACAACTCACTCGCACTCTCTTTAGCTCTCTGTCACACACACTTAGTGTGTTGCCTGCATGTCGGCCAACACGCGTAATTTCACTGGTGCCATAGCAAGTTATTCAGCATTTGTACTCTGCTGCACAAAAAAATCTAAACAGTACGTATCACCATAAAAGCACAAAGTATAAACAGACAATTTGATTGGCAGAGATTTGTTATACCCAAAATAGCCAATAAAACACACACCTGTATATTTTCATTATGCTTAATTTATTGTATGCTGATTAAAACATATGTGATTATTCTCTTGTGTGTTGACTTTACAATAACCTCGACACCTGAAGGGCTGCATTCAAGAAACGTGTTTTAACGACCAGCGTTTGTAGAGTCAGGGTACATTTTTGTAGGTTCTGGCTTTTTTTTTGGACGTGTAGGGAAGAGATGCACTGATGTCTGCCACACTGTCTATTTAGATGTTGCCACAAGGTGTCGCCAAAGTCAGAATAATCAAATCCTTCACACGGGGGCATTAAGTTCAGGTATACGAGCCATACTTGATTCTCATCGTGTCTTGTAACCCTGCCGCAGTTCACAAGAAAATTACATTTACACCTATTTTGTCTCGTTGTTTGATTCTGATACCAGAAAAGTTTGGACACACTTTCTGATCAGAAGGTGAGTTGAAACCTTATGACTGGTACTGTATATACTTTTGTCTTATTTCCTTTCAACAACAAAAACAAAAAGGTTTGTCTCACTGAGATAACAGACATGTCAAAGATGGTAAATTCATAAAGTGGCAGTCTGAGCAACATTGTTGCTTGTTACAACCCTGAAGACAATCCTTCTAGTTTATTTAATGTGTAATCCCTTCAGCCAGAGGTTAAAAAAAAAAAAAGACAGAAATTCCTTCCAGTAAATCCCAGAAGACTTACTTTGTACTTTAATGATGTGCTTTCATCTCCTCCAACCATACAAAGCACCGGAAAAACATCCCTCATGCTGTTCAATGTGTGAGCGTGTGTGGGTTTGTGTGCTTGAGGGAGTGTGAGGCAGCATGTTTGCTTCCCAGCATGCACGGACATGGCTCTTCCTTTGGTTGAAGCCTATGAGTTGTGAACGAGACAAAACACCCAAACCTGACTCCAAAAAAAAAAAAAAAAAACAGGCAAGGGATGTAAACATGAGAATGTAGCCCTCGCCACCACGAACAGAGAAGGAAACAAGCTTCAAAACCTCTTTTTCTTGTAATAGTTTTATGAATGAGTTCATGTCATTTATATTAACTCAGTGAAAACAGGGCTGGTACCCCCTCAGTCATATATTTATCTGATGAATGAGCCTGGAAATAACACTGACTGTCGTGCCAGCACAGCACAAGGCCTGTGAGGAAGGCACACATTCAAACAATGGATCCTAGATAAGATTACTGAAGCTCGATACAAGGGTGTTATAAGAAGAGACAAACGACTATCTCTGTTACTCCCATCTACATGGAGGTCAGTGTGTTTGGTGTCCTACAAACGTCAAGGAAAACAACACAAGTCCACATGCAGCAACACCAGACTGTTGTCTTTATATCTACACACTACTAACACACGGCCAAGGTTCAGTGTAAACACTCAGCCCCTTGTATATTTGCAGTGTATAAATGCAGGTTTCTCCATGATGAAAATAAACAAGATCAACATTACCAATTAAATAAATGCTGAGATATCTGCAGACAGTGAACAGTGAGAGAAAGAACATAATAGCATTTGTTCGCGTTCACTCTGGGTCAAACCTCAGGTTAGTTACTTTAGGTGTAAACCAATATTAACCACAGTTAAACAAACAGAGGCAGAGCAACAGCTGTAATATCTGTACTTGAGGAGAGATGTCTGTGGTAGATGTTTACAAAGCATAAAAGACAGTACGGTTATCCGGTGACCCACCCGATTCACCTGTAAGACGCTCGCAGAACGAACTTTACCTATGTCGAACCCTGATAGAAATGCGTAGCATACATTATAGACAGTGGATCTACCAGACAACAACTTGAGGGAATGGGCTCCGTTGTGTCAACAAACTCAACGACTCCAGCTATCAGCCTTCCTAACTTGATGAAGCCTGGCTTTACTACCACCAGACTTCTCCAATAAACTGCCTAATAAATAGCACAACAATGCAGTCTCTGCAGCGAGAGCAGGAGTGCTCATGTTGTTTGAGATCAATTCTGTTTTAAGTCGGTCGCAGCAGCAACGGATGGGCCATATTGCCCTGGCTGACACACTCCCTCTGGAGCCCCTGTAGACTGCCTGTTCATCTTCACGGGGTCATTCTCCACTTTCACTTTAACTGACTTCACAAAACATGTCAACCTCTTGAAGAGTAAAGAACCGCACTGAACACGCACACAACGCTTTTAGTCATGGCTAAAAGTGCTTCATCTGTCCAGTTAGTCACATTATATTAAAAAAAAATGCCCGGGGACAAACTGCAGCCACAAGGATTTTGGACAAGTTTGGATTAAATTATATATTATAGTTGAGTCTATTTAAATTATCCAGCGATGTTTGAGTTTTACTTCGTATTCATCTGTACTCTTATCTGCTGTATAAATGAATTCCTAAAGTTTATATAAAAAGATTTTTCACATGACTGTGTTGGCACCAGTTGGTCAGGACAATAGTGAAATAGAGGTCTGTGTGTGCACGTTATGGCATCATACAGCTGCAAACAAAAGAAACGTGCCTCCAATATTAGATCACTAGTAGTGGTGTAAGTAGAGGAAGTAGAAGCAGCTGTATTACTCTATTTACTCTAGTTACAGAATTTCCCCTTCAGGACAATAAAGTGCATCTTGTTATTCATCAAAGGTATATATACTTAATTGGATTTAAATGACCAAACAACTCATTGACTAGCATCAGATTCTTAAATCCTGATGGATGTGAAGTTCATCATCATCCTCTTTTTCCAGCTGAGCCCTGCACACTTCAAACTAGTGAGAAAGGCACAGAGAAAAAAGGAAAACCTTCTCTCTATTGGGGAAAAAAACATTACTCTCCCAACTTTTGCAGAAACTATTGTGTTTGTGTCGGATCCCATCACCCATGAAGCTCATGAAGATTAATAAAGTAGGTTTTCGGGGGCCTTTAAAAGTGATATCCAAATATATTTCCTGTCCTTCACCACATCCTGCCCTCTGAAACAACAACAGGTTTCTGTCTAGTCTCAACACAGTGGAATTTACGGACAGAAGGGCGACTTTCTATCAGAAGAAACTGTACTGTTTATGTGCTGTTACACTTGACCTCCTTACATTTGGCTGCTTGTAGTCATATTGACAAAATACCTCCACATTAAGTCCATATTTCTGTCATCGGAATAACCTAATTATAACAATATAATGTTGTGGCTGTCCACAAAGTGACGACCTTCAAGTCTCGTCTTATACTGTGTCAATATTTGGAATAGCTGACTATTTAAATGATTATCTACAAAGAAATAATGGTTGCTTAAATTACCAAAACGTAAATATCATGTACTTTTGAATCGAGGAGGTTTTTGTCAGAGCAATACAGCTGCCAGTTGTTGAGTGAATGCTGCATGCGGGTGGCCTTCCTGCATGCTAAGACACAACTGTAGATATGGCTTTATAGTGGCTTTAAGTCATCGTCCATATGATGATCTGGATTGATATTGTTTCTTATTGAGAAACCTTACCTGTTCTCTTCATGGGTCTAACACCCACACAAACACAAAGAGGATTTTATTGAGGACTTTTATAGTGTTTTCCTGCTGATGGGAGAAATGATAAATAAGCTGCACCTGACGCCACCTGAATCACCCAACACCTCCACCCAACTGACACGTCGTCCTCCAACAAATTCCACCTCCTGATTTATTTTTCAGTGTGCCCACACTCTGCCACTCTAACACACAAGTCTGACCAGGCATATGTGTGTGTGTGTGTGTGTCAGACATATTACATATCTGTGATTTGTCTGATTAAGTGTATGCCTGGCTGCATCTCTATCTGTGCTTCGAGTGTGTTTGATGACGATGCCGGCGTAAGAGTGTGTGTGTGTGTGTGTGTGTGTGTGTGTGTGTGTGTGTGTGTGTGCATGTGTTTACATGCATGCAGTCCAGGCCAGTGCTGCGACAGTTCCATGTCACAAGACTGAAAACATCAACATGCTGAGTCTGCAGCAAGGCGCCAGTCACCAGGGAAACAATTCAGCCAGACACACACACTCAGTCAGCCAAAACACATCGTCTGAAACGCACTAGCAAAACAAGTCATCTAAAACACTGCAGTCGTAAACACAAAATTAAAGGGAGAGTTCACACTGCTTGGGATAGCTTAATTAAAGTCTCGAGCATTTACTCTTTTACTTCAGTTCGTTTTAGGCAGGTGAGAACAACTGAACTGAGACACCTGAAAATGTGGGTTATTGCCTTTTTTGAGAGAAATGCAATAAGAGTAAGAATTTAATCAACACCAAATAGAGGAGACCACCGCAAAACACAAGGTTTGTTAAATATAAGTCAACACATTTTGACATTCGAAGGCCTTACTTCGAAAACTCCACTCAACAACATCAATAGAGAAAAAAAACTGTCTGGCTTCAAAAGTATGTTTCGCTTTTTCTTTCTGTCCCCTTAAATTTTAACACAACTTAACACCCAAGATGTATTAGAGCAAAGAACATTGCCTTCCCCTTTCCAAACAGCCAGCTCAAGAGACAGGCAGCAGGCCACAGCTGTAGGCACACAGTGTTCATTACACATCTACACTAATATCAGGCTGAAGGCTAGACTGTCAGCATGATCTATCTGCAAATTTTTTTTTTTTTTAATCCCCTCTGAGCTGCAGTAACGTGTGTGACAGTCGTCTTACCTTTTTGGCAGTGATTGGAATTCCAGCAGCGGTAGTTGTAGTTGTTGTTGAACATGGTCTTCCGACACTGAGGGCTGTTCTCCATGATGCCTGGACAAACATCGCTGCACTCCTTGGACTGCTTGTTCCCGGCAATGAAATTGTTGAACTCTGCGTCCATGATGAGGGACCAGTCGATAGAGTCCAGGTAGCAGAGCTCAGGGTTCTTCTCAATACGGATGGCACCGCGGGTGATGTTTCTCAGTTTGTACAGGCCGATGTCCTTCAGGCTGGTCATCTCAAAAATCACGAGGGCGTAGTTGTAGAAGAGGTTACGTCCGCGGATGACAGTGAGGTTGGGAAAGAGTGTGCTCAGACTGTCCAGGCCAGATACCCGGAATAGCAGCAGGTAGTCAGTGATCATGGTCAGTTTAGGGAAACTGAGGGAGCGGAAGACTTCCTGGTTGATGTTGTTGTTGTTTTTGTCACCGATGAGAAGAATCTGTAGGTAGCCCTCCACCACTGTGCAGTTCTCTAGACGCCTAAATTCACTGATGTCATTGCCGATGTCGATGCTGGGGCCGCAGACTGCAGGTGGGAAACAAACGGAGACAGTGAGGTTACCGTTTACGTCGCCATTTCGCCACAAGGATTAGACATTCTTACAAATGGTTAGGATATTTCAGAATTTATTTACACACTCTTTGTAATAAATATCTGTTAAATGTAACACTTCTACAAAACACTTCACTCCTGGCCCAGATATATGTTTACCCAATATATTTCTGAAGGTACACTTGAGCTGTGGTTTTGTTGACAGAACATGTTTGCCTTGTGGTTCTCATTTTCAATGCCAACTTAACACGGCGCGACAAAGTAAATCAATTCTATTCAGGTTTAGATTAACAGCGCAATAAAGTTAAGATTGATTCCTTCAGGCTATTGTTGCTCATGTGTCCAACTAATATCACCACAGTTTAATGATTCATTGTCTGATGTTATGAAGCTTTCATCGTGTAAAAACATCAAAGGCCTAGAAACTATACTAGTTCAAAAAGCATCATCCATAAAGCATGTACAGTCAGCTGAACAAATACAGTATGTGTAATTAAACATGTCAAACAAAAGGCAATATGATTCAAGGAGGAATTTCACGACTATAATATCACTCTTCGTGAAACGAGAGTCACACGAGCAGCTCTGCAAGGCTCTACTTAACAATCAGCTGTGGTTAGAGCTAAATGGTAACAACAGTGACAATGCTAATATGCTAATGTTAAGCAGCTATAAAGGTCGCTTTTATGCTACATCAGAACTAGTTTGTAGGATGCAATGTCCCCACACATCAAAAAAAAAAATCAAAAGTGTCAAAATCAAACACGGACTGTCGTAGTGATGGGAAGGGTGCGATATTGACGGCCTCCCCTGGAACGCGTTCAGTGTGTTGCGGGGTCAGCCAGGGTTTTTATTGGGATGTTAAAACCTTTTTTCCTCCCCGACTCTGCAGAACTGGCCAATAGTGGGTGAAAATGAGAGACCGTCTGTTTTAAAAAAAAAAGTTACAGAAATGGCTGGATGCAGACAATCCATCCAACAGTTGAGATATTTCACTAAAAAGCACAAAAATGTATTTATGCACTTTCATGTTCAGTGTAAAATAGATTTGTTTTGCGTAGTATTAGTTGGGTATTTAGGGATAAATACTATTAGGACAAGAAAACCAACAACAAAGAAATGTATGAACAAGTTTCTGCTCTATCTCCCCTGAATAAGCAGAGCCCTCATCAGAAAAAGTTTAAACACGCATGACGGTGATGATTGGTGATGCCTCTCCAACTCTTCCTCCCACCTGTGTACTGCGCTCTAGACAATACTTAGCCTGAAGCCCCAGCAGCACCCACTGAAAGATGGAGGCCATTATCACACATCACTGTGAGGAAGATTTAGACTTCAAATGCTGGAGGGCGGTGAGTCATGGAAAACTCACACCAACCAGCTAACAGGTTGTCACAGTACTACTTTAACACTCTATACAGTTTCACTGTATAAATGTGACGCAGGGAGGTTTGGGAAAGACTATGCAACCTCAGCAAAGAATAAATTGTTTGACAACCTTTTTATAATTAAACATTAGGGCTGGTGTTGCACGTTTGATTAATTTTTTTATTAAGGCATTGCCCTAAAAGCACAACCTGGAGCTTAAGTAATGTGCTGCCGGCAGTGCATATTCACATACTCGATGTCACAGCCCAGCATTATATAATTTAACAAAAAAAGTAATTGTGTAATAAGTAATAAATTTCCTACCGCTTTCTGACAAATTACAATTAGGAAATGAAGTTTAGAGAGTAGAGAGACACGTGAAAAAACCAAGATCTACAAAATGATGTTAATATCAATATCAAAAAGATCTCAATGCAAAATATTATTAGAGCAATACTATAACATGCAGTTCCACAAAGGTGGTGTCTCTTAAGAAACCACACTGCTACCAGAGGTGGAACAAAGTTTCATTTTCAATCTGAAAGTACACCGTGAACCTGGCAAATATTCCCAATCTTCTTAACGCTGTTTGACAGCGTAGCACAACTTGACTCATCATTATATTGGAACAGGTCCATAACTTACCGCCTACAGAGACCTAACATCATTATATATTCTCAAAAGACAGAGTGTTCTGATTTCAGAGACTGATTAAGTGTTTTTACAAAGAAATCTTATTTAACGTCTCGTCATTTTAAAAACTACATATGGAACATAAAAGGAAGACTGCCAATGACCTGCAACCAAATATCAGGCTACTTCTTTTGGGTTTCTGATAAATAGAAGTGTGGGACAGTATATAAAACAGTATGTATACTGCTAATAAGATGTTAATGTAAAAACCCTCAAACTAAAACTAAGAGTCAGAGAACTGAGAACTTGGGACAGAATGTCCCAAACTTGACCTCTTTCAACCCCACTTGGGATATCAATGCCAAAGCATAGTGATGCCGTGGCTCGCAGTGTACCAGAGTAAACTAAAATATGTTTCATTTGCCTCTCTTTGCATTTGGCATTTTAATTGGGTAAGTTTAGTTCGGTTCTCGCATGAAATACAGGGTTGAGAGCGGTAGGCTTTTCAAACTGCTGAGGAGTTTAGGTCTTCTTAAAAGAGGATATGAGAGCCTTTGGTGTGCCATTATAAAATGCCTTTGGTGTGATTTAAGGGCGGCAGTGTGCTGGTATGGCGGTTATGTCTTTCTCTGTAATCTACTTGTCAGTGCACACTGTCAGCAGCCCTGAGTGAACTGCATACCTGTTAATACAATCCCAACCCCCTGGGGCTTGTAAAAAGACACACTGCCTAGTGACGTTACATCACCACCGCCTTAACGCTTCGCCCTCAGTGGCCTCGCTGCAGCACTGGCATGGCCATCTATCAAGGGAATAGCTCCTAATCAAGCTCATGAAAACACTACACAAAGTTTCTGATCAAAATTTACACCTTGTTATAAACCAGCTAAGTACAGCTACCGGCAGCAGGTGTAGCAGCTTAATAACTCCTCCTCCCATTCCTCCCATACTGACACGTTTTTTTAACAGATGAGTACACACGCCTATCTCTGCAAGCTTTGATGGCTCTCCAGATCACATATTTACTTCTGATAACCTTTTCCCAGCTGGCTGCAGACAATCAGAGGAAATCCACTAGAAGCCCATTAAGAGAAGAAATAGGAAGCAATACGCCCTCTTAGCTGGCGCTTCATTCACCGCCACTAGACTGCAGCAAGTCTGTTCACTTCTCATTTCCATCCAGAGTGCCATAGGGGGAATGTATTCATAAATGTTTTTCCACATGAGTGACAAGGTGAGAAAAAAAAAATGCGCTGGGAAGCTTTAGCAAACAGATAAAACTAGTTTGGTTCATCTGAAAACCTGTGTCTGCAGCAACAGAGCTGAACCTGGTTAACCCAAACCTTACCAGTTGCCCTTAGGTCCCAACTGATACAGCAGACCAGCAGGAATGTTCAGAGTTTAGCCACACAAGGAAGCTTTAGACAGCTCCACATCGGAGGGAGAATGAATGTAGGATTTCGATGGGAAAACCTCTCTGCAGCTCCCAGGTTTAGTCCTGTGACCACTGGGGCTAACAGTAAACCCCATAACACACAGTTCACAAGCTCCTCACTCTTTCCAATCAACAGAACTTGGTCTGTTTTGCTTGCAAATGTACTTTGGCTTGTTCTATTTAAAACCCAGACCTTGGTTCAACCCCCCGATCCACCCCTCCCCAACATGTCATGATGAATAGGAGGAATCGGGAAGCCCGGTTTACAGTATAGCTGGAAACATGGAAAATTTTCAGATTGTAGCACATACATTTTTAAAAAAAATAAATAAATACAGAAGCTTAAGATTTGTTAAACTTTACAAGTTTACAAGTCGATGGAGTCTATGAGCTTGAGTAGGCTACCACGAAAACGTCTTAATCCTTGCACTAAGACATCTGTGTGGTACCAATTAGTGCCTCTCAAAATTATCTCAAAGTTTCAAAGGAGTATAGTTTACCTCAGTGGAAAAACATCAGGCTACAATCTATAACCTCAGCCCTTCTGCGGTTCCCATCATTCGCCTGATAGGAGGATGTTGTTGCGCTTGATCAACGCAGCTGCAGCAGTCTGGTATTCATGAAACTATTTCTAAGGTCAAGGTATCCCCAGGTTTGTTTTATTAAAAAAAAAGGGAGAATAAATGACTTCATTCTGCCAGAAAACAGTGACGTTTGTAGGACGAATAGTGATTGTGGTTTTTAGTCACTATAGTATAGTGAGTTTTGTTAAAATGGACGTCGTTTTTTGAAGAGAATATCTACACACAAAAGAATCCCTAAAGTTGACAGTGACGGTTGTTATTATTCCCCATACGCTGCTCACTTTGTTTTTATGTTGGTTCAAAATGAACCTGACCATACTATAAAACCATCAGACAGTAATCAAGACTTTCTACATATTTTTCTGAGTACTTTTGACCCTTTTAGGTCACACAACAATGAAAAACTAAACACCGCGCGTGTGTCTGTGTGCTTGTTTATTTTATGACCCTACGATAGGATATACAGCGAGTTATTCATCAAAGGCTGTTAGCACAAGAAGGTCAAGTGACGTGTGTTTGCCAACAGTTTGTAGTGGCGTTTCTCACTTCGATATGAAAATAATACACTACATTTATGAGTACGGAGGGAGGCAATTCCAACTAAACTCGATTAGCTTCATTTCCGTTATCCTGGCTCCTTATTCTGTTTGGTTTTTCACTTGAGATCACAGATAGGCACCCACTCTGTGTTGATTTCGATTCACCACATTGTGACTCAGAGTTGACAATGTGGTTTGTATATATAGCATGACTGACTTTCTCCACAGGCTGAGTCATAGTAATGTATTTACCAACCAACTTAAATAAAGTCTTCTTTCTTTGTAGTTTAAAACTGACTTTTGAATACACTTTCTACAATGTGTATCTCAGTATTCACCGAAACCAATGTGCACTGCTAACACATGCCATATTAAGTACTTTTCCCCACTTCATGTAGAAAAATAATAATAAACCAAACAGATGAATCTCATACGTTTGAAATGTAAAGAATATAAGATGTGGTATGGAAACTAACAAGAAAACAGTCCCTCTATTTACATAGTGTTGTTCTATATAATGTATTGGTGTTTTCACTATAACGAAAGCTACCTTTAAGTGCTCAGTTTAGGTAGTAATAAACAAACAATGCCTCCCCGTGTGTAGCAGTACTTACTCTCTGCGGTGGCGGGCCGGAGGCAGGACGACAGACCCAGCATCACACACCAAAACAAGGTCAAGCGGCTCCTTTCCATAAGAGACCTCATTCCTGGAGAAGTAAATCCCCCCCAAATCCTGTAGATAAATATGTTGAGGGGAGGAAACGTCGGAACAAACTGGTCACAGTTGCTAAAAAAGCTTTTTTTTAAATCTCCAGCCAGCCACCTTTTAGCTGTTAGCCGGCTAATGGAGCTAATAGCTACAACAAACAGGCTAGCAGGATAGTCCAACCGTGTTCCAAAAAATTCACCAATTTATTTCCCTGGCTAGAAAACACGTATTCATATTTCTGTTTATTCCGGCCAAATAAAAACAACAACACGTTGATGTGTGTGTAATGAAACCAATGGGGTTGAACTAGCGGTGGGGGATTCCTCTGTAATCCGCATCTTCACACTCCATATCTGGAGGAAAAAACGTTCAACGTCCCGCTGCTGGAGTAACGTTACCCTCAGGAGGCTGCAAAAAAATCAGTCAAACCCCACTAAAATTGGGATGGAGAGAGATGGTCTTGGGCATAAAATAACATATTAAAGCGGTATACAGCCGCTTTGAGTTAAGGACACGGTATTTTGTTTCGAAATATCCGGATAAATTCTGGATTTCAGACCGCAGCCTCCTTCTTCTTCGCCTCCTCCTCCTCCTCAGCCGCTCATCATGCACTCACACGCCGCGTTGTTGTTGTGGCTGCAATTCATCTTCATACCAACTGGTGAAACTGGAGTATTTGACCCTATTGCTCCGGGCCAGTTCAAGTCAGTTGGTTATCTAACGCGCTCCGTCGACTGATATGTGAACAGGTAGTGGCGGTAGACAGATTAATGTACAGGTACACACACGGTCTCTCTTCGGTCAGTCGGTCTGCAGTCTGCCGTGTTCGCTGTAAACACGGCGCCGTGCGCAGAGATCGTCTCCGCTTCAACAGATGAATCACTCGAGCTTCTTTCTGCCCCGCCTCTTCCAGTCTGTGAAGGTGGGCGTCGCTCCTACTGCAGTTCAGCCACCATATGAGAGCAGCGTCTGTTACTCATCACACGGTCCAGTTTTATCACTGTATGTTACCAGTATTGTGGATAGGATAAACAGTAAACTATATCTACGTCACCACATCTCATTACTTTATCATGTCATATTTGCAATAGAGGACCGCTCGACGATGCCATATGTCCTCCTCCGATTATCAAGAACACTGTTACTGACCCACCAGTCTTTAAACAAAATAATTTCCAATATGATAAATGTATTCATTTGTGTTCTTCCTCGCCAAGGTGCCCATCATCACCATAAAGGATCACAAATGTAGACAGAGTGAGACCTCAGTGATTCTTCTCCTCTCTGGTCACCACCGTAGCGACTCCGTTTACGACGCGGTGTGAGAGAAAGCCGGGATGCTGATCCGGGATCAGGGTTGTTTTGCTGCTCACAAATATTCAGCGGAGATCTGCCTATAGAGAGATCGTGTCTGTCTGTCTGCACCACCTACAATAAGAGTCTGAATCAATCTGCGTAGTTCCAGGCGTGTCTGTGTATGTGCACACATGTACATTCACGTGTGCCTTGTATCATCACCTACATTAACTGACCTATGGGTCTACATTATGTCTGGCTTAGTGTTATCTAGCCATGTAGTCACATTGTATGATATGTGTGCGTGTTTATATAATGACCTGTAACACAACTCATGTCATATTTTTGTAGAATCACAAAACCTGCGTTGCCTCTAAGCCCAAGGCCTTGTAATATTACAGTGTAACATAAATACACAGACAAATTTAGGACTCATTTTAATATTTACTAAAATAGAGATAGATATATGTAGATATATGGACTCTATAAGGATAATAATTCCAGAATAAACTAAAAAAAGCCCCTAAAATACATCCTTTTAGCTCTGGCCTTTGTAAAAAAAAAAAAAAAAAAAAAAACCTGCAACATTAAGTTTTGAGTCTTCTCTGAATATCTGAATATGCACCAAAATGCTGCCACCTTGAGGAAATAGAAACCAACTGCAGACTCGTATTGTATAGTGAATTAGAACACTGTATAGGTAAGAAGTTTGCTAATCTAATTTGCTATAATTGAAGTGAAATTTCAAAGAGTTACAGTTGTAAATAGTTTTTGTCCAAATTTCTTTACATTATAATGTTATGATGGGTGGTCACAGTATGTATTTGGACCCCTTAACCCTGAAAGTGTTCATGTTGTGTTCTATAGAGTTAAACAGACTTCTTTAACCTTGCCTTTGCTTTTGTCTTTCTCTACCCTGTTGAGCTCCAGAAAGTCACAGAAGCACTGTGAGCTCAATATTTAAAAAAAAAAACAACAACACAGAATAATTCAAGCCGTGCCCTTCTAAATGTGTATGGAAACAACTTATCACATCACAAGGATTTTAATTTGTTTGAGACATAGACAGGTACAGTTGCGGTGATCTGTTGATGTCTACGGCTGAGAAAGTTGAGGGCCAGCAGCAGCTTGTGATGTTGTGAGAGAAACAGACAGTAAACAAAACCCATCCATAGAAGATCCCCCTGACAGTTTTGATTATCCCTGTAATTACAGGCTGCTTTCATCACTTCACAGAACGGGGCACAGAGGCATTATTTGAACGCCACACATTACCTCAGCTCTGGCAGACAGCACACAGCATCCGTCGCAATTCCAACAATTAGCACTGAGAGAGAGAAAAAAAATGCACATTAAAAATGATGTGAATATCAGTGGCCACCCAAGAGTCCAAATACAGTGAGTCACCCTCTAACAAGTGTTCACTGTACCAACATGACCTGCTTTTGCTAGAGAATGTTGTGCCTGTCTACATGTATTTGTTAAGTCCCTATTAAAGTCCCCATGAAGGCAGCCGGCGGGCCCACCTACCTCGACTGTCCCGGTGGAATCCATTCTCACACTGCACTCATGTGGAAATAAGCCTGTTTACCACCAACGGGTCACACATGCTAATGAGCGTCTATTTGTTTTCCACTGTGGAAGGGAATTTAGGGGGGAAATAATAGATGATACACAGACAACAACCCGGGTGGCTTTGCAGCACTAATGATGGAAAACATAGGACAGAGAATTAATGGATATGAAATCGGAACAGGAAATGCAGTTTGACATTTCCATGTTACTGAGGCTGATCACACAGAAACACATGATGTCGTCTGACCTGGTTTGAAAGCATTGGTGTGGTTGTGCCTCAAGGACCCCCAGGTAGATTGACTACGGATCCCCATAAGATTTGTCTGATCGGATCTCCATCAGAAAGATAAAGTGTGACTACACCGTAGGTTGTAGAAATAATCATCCTATAATCTATATTAATGACTGAACTTGATAAGTAATCAAAAAAGTATTTTTGTAACGTGATATTTTTGACCCAGTACCTCGATATCAATACTGCAACAATGTTGTAGGGATGACTATCGGTGCTACTTTCATAAAATATTTATTTTTGATAAATAAGCAGGGAAAGACAAATGACAGTAAAAAACAGTTACAACAGTCTGGTCAGAAAATTACACCACTTTCCTTAAATGCAGCATTTGAAACCAGAAAAAACACAACACTTATATTATGTCATGATATTACAATATCTAAAATCTAACACATGCACACACACACACACACACGTATTGTAATCTGAGTGCAATACCAAGACACTAACCTTTTACTAGTATGTATACATCATTTATGTTTCACAAGGCAGGCATTGCTGTTTCTGTGTGGAGTTTGTGTGGATTGCATCCTGCAGGGAGACACAGAGACACGCAGGTGAGGTCAACTGAAGAACCTAACTTTCCTGTAGATAAGAAAAGACGGAGAGCATTAAACAGTTTTCCTGCTTGTGTGGTTTCCCTGCCTCTCGCCGATTCATTCAAGCGCTGTCTTCAGCTCCCTCATGACCCCAATAACCCTGATTAGAAAATGAAGGATGAATTACATTCTGATTTCATGAATAATATTTTTAAACCAACAGTATTTTGATCGTTGATTCACTAATAATATCACTCTAATCAGTTGTTGTTATGAAATATTTTTTGATGATTTGTGGTAACAGTGACATTTACAGAGCAATGCTACACATGTAGGGAGTGTAGGAAAAGAGTTGCTTACAATACAGTTACAGAAACAAAGAAAAGTAAAGCTGGTGTGACATCATCACTTGGAGACGTCAACGCAGTGTGAGGCAGCTTACTAAAGGTACAAAGGGTCCAGTAATTGCATGGTGCCTCAGTTGCTGGTGCATTAGTCACAAAGGCTGCAACATTATATGATGTGGCGGTGGGAAAGTCTCAGCTTTTCGTGATGACACATAGTTAACACATAAAAAGAGGAGGCAGTGTAAACCCTCACCAGTGTTGACTACAAGGACACTTTGTGGGACGTTGGTTTAACAACACTACACATTTTCAACAAAAAAAACTATAATTAGGTGTTTCACTAAACTGCTATATAGCAGGGCTACTCTATTATATTGTATGGTGTCTGAAGAATATAACAAAATAAGCTGACATACAAAGAACAATTGTGCTAATTGTGCTAAAGGGGAAGCATGCTGAACCATAATGATAATTTAGTTGAATTAAAAGCCATAATAATGCTGTAAATTCAATTATGTTTAAAGTTTTCCATCCACATTCACATTCACAGTATTGTTTTCTTTAAGTTTGTATTGTCTTGAGAGTGTTTCTGACATACTACACATAATCAGAATCAGAATAATCTTTATTGGCCAAGTATGTTTACACATATACAGAATTTGACTCTGGTTTAGTGACGCTTAATGTACTTACACGGAATAAAAACGTATTAATATTAAGAAATATACACAAGGAATGGCTATATTCAGGTGAAACCATTTCTGTGAACTGCAAACACAATACAAATAATAATAATAATAACAATAATAATATGCTACAGCAGATAAAGGATATCCACAGTTTGTTTGATATTTTGATGACGAACCAATAACATATCAGTAACCTTCCCGGAACGAAAGACGTGAAGGTGTTTGTTACAGGTCGACTGCTGAATGTGGAGACACAACCGGATGTAACGAAGTAACTCATCCGGTTAGCTAAAAGGCCGTTTAGCACGCTAGCTAATGTCAATTAAATTGTCAAAATAATAACATTGGGACAGTTGTTTCTTATTGTGTTTTGAGAAGCACCAACGAACAGACATGATTAAAGCCATCTTGATATTTAACAACCACGGAAAGCCGCGGCTGATCCGATTCTATCAGTATTTTGTGAGTATTTATGGGGTTGCTCTTCAAAACATTAGCGCTCTGGCTAGCAGTCAGTGTTGGATTAGTTTTGATCAGCTTACAAACTAAATGTTTCAAAAACTTTTGACCGGTTTTGCTTGGTGTCTAGATTGTTTGACAGTGACATAGGTTACAACTTTTGTCAAAAGACACAGTTGGTAGTTGTATCGTATGCTAGCTTGCAGCTTGATTAACTGCTTATCTGTTTAGTTTCAGTTCCTCCTGTCGAAGGAAACATATGTTCATAGCATATTTATTAGTATTAAAATAAGCTCTATCAAACATAGAAGACTGTAGAGGTGGGACAGATGAATCCGTTTCATAAAATAACTTATAGTGTATAATGTCAGTCATAATTTATTTATTTTTATATAATCTTATGCTACACTTTTAAGTTTTATCTGCCATCCAGTTAAAAGTCAAACGGGAATCCAAGCAATGGTGGTAATAATGATACTATAATAAAGACATAAAAAACAGGCAGCCAGTGTAGAGACGCTGCACTGATTACCTGTAGGGTAGATTTACACTGAATGGTTGTCCCTTAGTAAACTGTGTATGTTACCATGTTTTCTTGCAGGCGGAGGACATGCAGCAGCAGATCATTCGGGAGACTTTTCATTTGGTATCGAAGAGAGATGACAACGTCTGCAACTTCTTGGAGGGGGGAAGGCAAGTAGTGTGTGTTTGCCTGCAGATGTGTTTGTTAGTGGTGAGCGATGCATGTATGTATGTATTGAAGACTGTATAGCAGACTACTAAAGTCTGACTACCATAAACCGTGGGCCACTTTAGTGGGATTTTGCTGTTCAGTTTGATGTCACCTGACAGATGAAGACGAGCCAGCAGCTGACCACAGATGCAGTAGCACAACTTTAACCATTAGATGGAGGCAAACCCACAAAAGAGTACTTGGCCTTGTCACTTTTTATTTTTTTCCTTTTCTCAATCAACTCATTTACATACACAGACCATACTGATAGCATATATTTATGTCATTGACCACATCAATGTGTCATCTTTGTAATCTCTTCACACACAGCATGAAACTAGACCTGAATTTTCTTCTTAAATAGCATTTTATCTGATTTCAGTCTCATCGGCGGCTCTGACTACAAGCTGATTTACCGGCACTACGCCACCCTCTACTTTGTCTTCTGCGTGGACTCATCTGAGAGTGAGCTTGGCATTCTGGACCTGATCCAGGTCATTTGCTACTTTATTGAATTTCTGTTTTACTTAATTTGAATCTATGTACTCTATTTTATTTATTTAATGTGTGGTTTCTGTAGGGGAATCACATCTCCTTTGCCCATATCACAAGTTTTTGTCTTCCCACCAAGCTCCTCTATGTTACAATATGTTTGATCAGCGTATTCTAGTGTCAACATTTCCAGCCCAAATTTTCAAGACTGTCATGTAATGACGAAACGTGAGAGAGGAAAACCTGTTATCACAGATACAGTTATCATCTGAACATGCCGATCTGCTTTTTTTTATCCTGTCTTATCAGTGTAAAAATCTGGATTTATATCTTTATTATTCCTGCGGAGAAGTGTTGCCATGTGTTTGGCACATAAGAGACATGTTGCATCAGTTCCTTAGAAAGCAAAACAACATTTGAAGTTAGTTTGCAACTGAGTAATAGTCACATCAGACATTTGTCAGCACAATTCTGTATCAGTTACGGAGAATCATGTTATACTGTAGCTTGTACCTCAGAAAGCTATGAGCCACTCTGCATAACCTTCTTCTCTACATTGTTTTACATGAAACAAACCAACACATGAGAAGAATACTTTTTAAATAACTTATATTTTAAATCAGCCACCATATCTGTCATTTTTAAGATGTATTCGGGTCAATATGATGTCTGGACCACGATCATCTTTACTCACATTCATCAGACTTACAGTACAAGAACTGTACTCATCCACATGTTAAATATAGACAGCACAAACCCCTGAAATGTAATTCTTCTTCACCGTAGGTGTTCGTGGAAACGTTGGATAAATGCTTTGAAAATGTCTGCGAACTGGACCTGATATTTCACATGGACAAGGTGAGACAGTGGTTGTTCTTCTTCTACAGGAAATGTTTATTGTGCATGATGAGATCAACATGACCTCCCAAAGTAATGGGCAGTGTAGCTATACAAACAGCTGCTGTTAGTTTTGGTGTGTGTCCCAGTGTTCCCCCCCCCAATACTGTTCTGTATATCAAACACATGTTTTAAAGGTTTTTTTTAATGTAAAGATGGATTCAAAATGCATTTTAAAATGTTGGACTCTACACAGGCTCTTAAACGAAGCGACAACAAGGCCTCCTTTTCTCTCTGTGGAACAGCTTGGAGTATTGCTGGAGACTAATCAGACAAATCTACGAACATCTTGAATGAATTTTCCCAGCAGGAAATTGACATCATGTGATCAGCAGGGTTTGGCCTCAGGAATGTGCCAAGGATCAAACTTGAAACCAGACAATAAAAACATAGCATTGCACAGTGCGTTCATAATGTAGCCTAGTTACGACTGTTTTTTAACAACAGACCTAATATGACTAGTTTGTCATAGACATAGTTTATTAAATTACAGATTTGGGCTGCGCAACCAGTTTTAATGGGGTTGTTGTGTGTCTTTGCCTCATGTCACATAACGCAGCTATTACAGATATAGTCAAATCTGATTTTTTTTTTGTTTTTGTTTATTTATCATCCCCAACCTCAAAGTTGGACTGCAATTGAATTCCCGAAATGTATTGTGCCTGCAGAAATTCACAAATCCAAGCAGGAAATTGAAATTAAAAAGGTCCCCTAATGAGCCGCAAGTATGCGCCATGTTGGAGAGGACTGGACTCTCCCAGATTAGATTTATCCTTTTTTTAGTGTCTGGCTGTGTCTTTTAAATGTTACTGTTAGTCACAGCAGTCACTCAAATACACTTGTTTGAATAACCGTGACTGTTTATTAACTGCTGCATGGCGTTCTGTCTGCAGGTCCATTATATTTTGCAGGAGGTGGTGATGGGAGGCATGGTGCTGGAGACCAACATGAATGAGATCGTAGCTCAAGTGGAGGTGCAGAACCGCATGGAGAAGTCAGAGGTCAGATTCTGCTATCCGCATTAAAGGAACATGAGGTCTTTTCATGTCTTAGCTAGCAAATAGTGTAGACTTTCCGTTAGCACTGACCAGTCCTTAACAGACTTTTGAAATAGATGAATGTGTTTCTTTTGCTTGCCAGCCACATTTTAGATTTGTTCAGTGATCCAAAAGCATCTGGTGCTGGGCCCATTGATGGCTGCTTAAGATAAAAACTGACCAATCAGAGATTAGTAGGTGGGGAGAATGTAGGCTAGCTACACATGAAAATAGGGACAGAAAATGTGGCAAGAAGCATGAATAAGAGTCAGTAAATCTACATACCGAAATAGCAACTCTTAAATCAACACATTTCTTTAGCTGATTTATCCCACAGCTGTGTCAAAAGAAAAATGACTTGGATAGAACAGATATACATGTCACTCTGCTGTTTGGTTAGGACGAGACAAAATAACCCCTCCCCCAGTTTGACATTTTTTGGAAGTATGTTTGCTGTAAATTCTCAAATCGGGTGTTGAAAAAATGACCTATAATAATAATAATAATAATCTAATATTAGCCAGCACATTAAAACATATTGAGATGTGTGGATTTACATTTAAAATTTTAGACAGAGGCGGTCTTTCTCTTTCCTCCCTCATGCCTTCTTTCTTTATGCTCAGCCAAGATAACCATCTCTATGCTACAGTTTCATATTAAACACACTATTAATCTTACTAGCTTTTGGCAAGGATTTCCCCAAATTGTCAAAACTATTTTTCGGAGGTTGCATCTCCAAATTACCTCACTTGTGCTGACAAGTAAGCCTTTTGTCAGTCCTGTCTTTCGTCAGACATATTGCAAAAATGTGGGCAACAGTGTTTTCCCTACTGCACGGACATAAATAATAACCGACGGTGACATTGAAGGTAGAAAGAAATATCAGAAATCTAATGATATGCTGTATAATACTAATCTATAATACTAAACATGGTGGTAAAGTATACTTATACGTATGTAATACATGTATGTAATTCCACACACACTGGCTCAACAGTTGTTTTTTTTTTGTGTCGTTTTGTTTGGACAGGGAGGTCTGTCGGCCGCCCCCGCTCGCGCTGTCTCCGCCGTGAAGAACATGAACCTGCCCGAGATTCCCCGCAACATCAACATCGGAGACATCAATATCAAAGTGCCGAGCCTCTCCCCGTTCTGAACAGGCATTCCAGCTGATCTCAGCAGGGCTGACGTACTACTGATGGCCTCTTCTCACCTGCACCTCCCCGCTCCTCCACCCAGCTCTGTTATCAGTAGAGAAACAGTTTTTTTTTTATAGAAACAGCTTTATTCTACTCCTCATTCCAATCAATGTACGGGGAGATAAGCTGCGGATTGTTAATAAGTTCTACTGTACTAGTTGCAGATAACTCCAATTGAAGGATTTGCACAATAATGTAAAGTTGGATTAATTAAGTTTAATATTAATATCTATGTATTTTCTGCCATCTATTTTTCCCCATGTTCGAAAGAAAGTAAAAATTGATAGGTTTTGGCACAGCTCATACTTTTTTTTGCACAACTCTTCCAAATAATGTTCATCACCGGTTGTCCTGCCTACATTTTGAAAACATTCCTCTTGAGTGGAGCTTTTTGCTGTGATATGATTGTTGGCCTTCTGTTTCGGGCTGTAAATAGTCAAACACATCTTCATTTACCAAATGTCTGCCACTACACACTGGAATAGTCTCTCCTGTGCTCAACTCCTTTTTTTTCCTTTATTTTCCCTTCTCTGTAATATATTGGGTTCCTGACATCCAAGTATTTTGTGAATTATAATGATTGTCCTCCTGGGTAAAGATTGTGCTCCGTACAGCATATATATAAATACAGTTTAGTTCTAGCCATGTTTTAATCTGCTGTGGTAGGTTTTGGGATCTGTAAGTGTTTGTATAAAGTGTGTTTGTGTGTTATTGACTGTGTTTAGTGGTCGGATTGAATCCGATTCATTCGAGTTGTAACCGTGAAGTCCTCTCAAGGAAGCATGGAAACACGTCTCTGTGTCAAAGACATTCTTTGCCAATTCTTTGTTGAATTAAATGCAGGTCTCTGTGGATATGCTTTGTTCTGCACCAAGTCATTACACACCTCAACCTGCAACCATTTTTCCTCGAGCATTAGTCAGAGTCACGAGGTTCAGTCAGCTTCTCGTGTTGCTTGCTTTGAGTCAAGAGTCACAACATATTTCTGCTGAACTTTTCTCGTCTGCTATTGTGGTTGTGGGATTTAAGTGAAAAAAGGTGTACGGAGTTGGTCCCTCCCAACATCCCTAAGAAAACTTGTGGGAGCTGTGACCACCCTCCCACTTCCACCCTGACAGATGCAGACCATGAGTGTTTTCACATCAGCTGACCAGGACCATTGCAGCTCGTCTTCTGTGTAACAAGGCTCACAGTGAACATTCAGCTTCGGTATGTACTTCTTTCCAGTGTAATTTTAACCAACGTGCCAAGTCAATCTTTTGGTTGCAGTTTGCGTTTTTTTCTCCACTGACCGTTCTACTATTGCATGTGCTTTACTACTTTTGTCATATGGTGTAAGCTCTTTAACACTGAAGAGGGTTTCTCAGAATTGGTCTGCAACAAATCAAAAAGATGTATACCTCCAGTGAGAAAAGACTGGAGCACACTGATGGATTTGCAGCTTCAAGTCTGTCCTGATAAAAGGTTGTACTGGATGTAAAGCCTGAGGTCAAACAGGAGTGATAGCACAGGTTAAGTCCATGTGCAGGTAGATAGATAATGCAAAAAGGTGTGTACAGGTTCTGAACCTTCACATGCTTGAGATAAGATTAACTTTATTGATCCCCAATAGGAAACGTGCTTGAAATAGCAAAGGACAAAGTGATGATGATGCAAACAAAATGAGTGACAATGTGTTTTCTTTCCATATTGGACAAACTAACCAGAAGTAGTAGTAAGAGTAGTAACTCCCACTTTAATGTATTTATATGCCACTAATGATTTACACAGAAATCCACAAGTATACGTTTTTTCTATATGTATGTGGACAATTGTACAATTATATCGAACTTTTGAATATAAACAGAAGTTCTTGCAATGGTTTCCATCAAGAATATGCAGCGTACTTGCAGGGGAACGACGAGGAGAGTGTTAAAATGAAACGGAGACGGTCACATGATTCTTCTGTTGTCATTCTTTACTCCTTAAAAAAAAAATATGACTTTGTCTTCCCAAAGATAAACATTCCCACTCATAAAATGATCCCGCTTTCCGCTGACATGGGGAAGTGCTAGTGATTTGTTTGACTTGGTTTCTATTACTTATTCAACTCTGAAGAGACATCGGGGACATTTGGAAACGTTAGTGGTGATCATAATATCCGTAATGTTTAGGAAGTGTTTGGTAAACAGTTCTTATTTAAGTGCATTACCACTTGCTCTGTGTGGCAGGAGCCAACAGATGACTGAGTGCATGTTTCATATTAAAGACAGATCCTTGAATGTCTCCAGAGAGTTTAATTAGATTCAGATGCATCAGTTTCCAGATGTTACTTACCTGTAGGGTGTTCACAGGGTTTACATAAGATCTGTGTAGTGCCTGAAAGACTCGATGATCTTTTTCAGCCTCCTCGTCTTTCTTCATAATAAAAATGCCTCACGTAACTTGTCACTTCCCTATCAAACTGGACTTTAGATTGTGTATCGTATTCGGCCTCCACTGTTACATAACTGATTTATTTATGCACGTGTCACGTTTAATTTTTGCTTTCGTCACTTTCTTTTACAGTTTCTTTATTAGCACAGTCCATATTTCTTTTATAGCACAGTCAATATTTATTAAGTTTTATATCCCATTTAAAAACTATTACTACTCCATTCTGTGGCTAGATTTAAAATTTCACTTTAATATTTTAATATTCTGACTAAAATTTATTAGCAAATTACTCCCAAAAAAAAACAAACAAAAAAAACAACGTTTCCTAATGTTAATAACCTACTGGCATATATGACTGCAGATAGACACTACTGTTCAAAAGTTTGGAGTCACACAGACAATTTTGTGTTTTCCGTGAAAAGTCACACTTTTATTTACCACCATGAGTTGTAATATGAACAGAAAATATAGTCAAGACATTGATAAGGTTAGAAGTAATGTTTTGTATTTGAAATATTTTTTTTTTTTTTCCTTCAAACTTTGCCTCCTCCGGTCAAGCTGCTCCCACAACAGCTCGGCGGGGTTTAGATGTGGTGACTGCGCTGGCCGCTCCAGCTGGAGGTGAGCTTTGGGTCCTGTTGTAGGATGAACTTGGCTCCAGTCAAACACTGTCCACAGGGTTTGACATGACGTTGCAAGATGGGAGTGATAGCTTTATTCAAAATCCCTTTTACGCTGAACAAATCTCCCACCTTACCAGCACCAAAGCAAACCCCCAGACCATCACGTCACCCCCACCCTGCTTGACAGATGGCGTCAGGCTCTTCCAGCATCTTTTCAGTTGTTCTGCGTCTCACAAATGTTCTTCTGTGTGATCCGAACACCTCAAACTTCGATTTGTCAGTCCAATCTTCCTCTGTCCAATGTCTGTGTTCTTTTGCCTATATTCATCTTTTCTTCTATTGGCCCTGAAGGCCAGCATCCAGGATTCGCCTCTTCACTGTAGATGTTACAGGTACTATTTAATGAAGCTGCCAGTTGAGGACCTGTGGGGCATCTGTTTCTCAAACTAGAGTATGATGTACTCATCTTCTTGCTCAGTTGGACAGCGGGACCTCCCACGTCTTTTTCTACTCTGTTTAGAACCTGTTCGTGCTGTTTTCTGAAGGGAATAGTACACACCCTGTCTCGCATGGAAAATCTTTCATTTCTAAGAACAAGACTGTCGAGTTTCACATGAAAGTTCTCTTTTTCAGGCCATCTCGGGCGTTTAATCGACTCCACAGATGTGCTGCTCCAGATACTCAACCTGCTCAAAAGAAGGTCAGTTTTATAACTTCTCTAACCAGCTAAACTGTTTTCATCTGTTCTAACATGATTGCACAAAAGGTTTTCTAATCATCCATTAGCTTTCTGACACAATGAGCAAACACATTGTAACATCAGAACACTGGAGTGATAGTTGCTGGAGATGCGCCTCTATACATGTATGTATGTAGATATTGCACCAAAAACCACACATTTGCAGCTAGAATAGTCATTTACCACATTAACAATGTATAGAGTGTATTTCTGATTAGTTTAAAGTTATCTTCATTGAAAAAAAACAGTGACCCCAAACTGAACGGTAGTGTAATAATAGCTGATTAGAAAATGAGTCATGAAGTTATATCACATAATAAAAGTCACATGGTATCAGAAAACATGATACACGTGTTTTAAATGGCCATTTATTACCAGGTCATTAAATAATTAGGAGACAAATCAGAGGACAGTATTGCCTTCGGATCTTTATCAGCACGTAGAAAAGTGTTGTCGTAAGTCACCAGTTGCCAACGCTTAAAAATCTCATGATGATATCAAACCTGGAGAAAATTAGGAGCAACGTGAGGAGATGTGGAATATTTGAGTCTGCTTAGAGCCCCATGATTAATTACATAGCTAAATTAAAGAGATTACAGGATAATTGAAGCAATCATCATTGATTCACACTGTCTATGCATGTTAATACAGCTCAAATCAATTACAGTGCTGTCAGTTTGTATGCTCATTGGTTTTTATAATTGATTTAACCAGTATGGAGGAAGAAAGGGTTGGTTATTTATTATTATTATTATTATTATATATTCTCTTCCTTTTAGCCTGCCATTCTCATTTTGATGTATTGTATTTTTCCATTAAGAATCAACTCCAAGCCTCTATCTTATATTAATAGATTAATAGATAACATTTCACTGACTTCCGGTTATAACCTTCCCAACATCACGATGAGCGTTTATAGTCATGAGCTTGGAATACAAATCTGTCCTGTTCTGTATTGAAGAAATAAATCAGATGATTCAATGAGAAGGATTTGCCTCGTCCAAAAGGAGTGAGGGCACATCTCCAATGTTCTACCCAATACAATATGATACAGTAGCAGTTAGTTTATTGTTAATGCTTGACAGACAACAACCTTTTAGGTGGAAAGATTGATTCCCCTTTAATATTTATCTATAATTATAAGGCTACAGCTGGCAGCCAGTTAGCGTAGCTTGGCACAAAACCTGGAAAAAGATGGAAGCAGCTCGCCTGGAAAAGTGACTCTTCTTCCCAGCACATATAAAACTGGAGTCATTAATGTGAGGTTATCTGGAAACCTTCAAGAAATCGGCTGGCACGTAACCCCTTCTAAAAACGGAAAAGTGCAGAAAATTTAATTACGTGCAATTATGTATTGCACATGTCATAATAATGTTAATTTATTGCACTTGTCACCTTTATATAATTTATACACTTCATTTCTTTGTACATTGCACATTGCCATTTCCTTTGTACAGTCATTTCAGGTTTTAAATCCCATTTCAAAGCTATTATTTCAATTCAATCCATGGATTTAAAATTTGATTTGAATATTTCTGTGTTTATTTTGTTATGTATTATCAGCATACTTTTCTTCTGTTTTTTTTCTTCTGTGTTGCGCTTGTTGAAAGAAAACACTGAACACTGAAAAAATTCTTTACGGCATATTACATGTTAACTGGTGCAATTTACGGAGGATAGTATAGTTGGGGTTTTTTGGGGTTTTTTTTAGAGATAGCTTGAGTCAAACTTGGTGTATCCCCTTGTTTCCAGTCTTTGTGAAGAAATATAGAAATAGAAAAGAAAATATTATAATTACTGTTATACATCTTGTAAGCAACATAACACCCCTGTTCAATTAAATACATTCATTAGTTTTGTGGTTATAGTCTTACTTGTCTGATGTCTGATATGACCAGTAGCTCATGGTGGCTATCATTAGCGAATGTTAGCTAACGTTAGCTAACGATAGCTAATGTTAGCTAACGTTAGCTAATGTTAGCTAACGAGATAGAATGACATGTCTGACATGGAAACCTTTTTACTGCTACTCCTGAAATGGTTCCAATTTATTTTTATTGTTTATCATTGTTAGAATTGATCATTATTACCTTTGACTTTTCTTCGTTTGGTTTGTAAGCCGTTCTGGTTGCTAAACGTGCGTTTTCTTTTCTTTTCTTTTGCAATGTGTTTTAATGAGTTCTTCATGATGTTGATGCACTTCACTAGAAAGTCATAGTGAATTCAATAATGACGCAAAGTAGTTTTGAATAAATTTAGAGGAATTTCTGGTGGCACACAATGTAAATTGCTGCTTGAAGGCCAGTTAAGGTTGTATTTATGATTAATGAACATGAACGGCTGAAATATAATGATTTATTGTAGGTAGACAACTGTACGTGTAGCACATGTATGGGGACAATGAAACTTTAATGCCAGTTTTGAACTTCATTCTCCACCATTACTTGACATTCATGATGTCTGAGTGACCAAAGTCTTTCCATCTTCCCATTTTTCTCTAGGTATTATGACATGTCTTTTTTGCCATGTTAATAACTCAACCTTTAACTAAGGAGAGAAGAGATCTGGTGTACTGGACGAACGCAGACTGAGACCCCTCAGAGTCCTGCTCTGACCTCCTGAATCAGGCATGGGGAAAGTCTACTATGTCAGTAAAAATGTGGGACTTGGGCTGTTTGTACTGGCGATAATCGCTCTGGCTACGATTATAGCTCTATCCATCGCATATGACAAGGAAAAGGCCAAGAATCATAACAAGCCAGGCGATGGAGCAATACACGGCACCAGCACAGCTACACCTGCCACCACCGCCTTCACCTCGAAGGAGCCATGGGACAACTACAGACTTCCAGACTCCCTCGTTCCTGTCTCCTACAATGTGACCCTGTGGCCTCGGTTGAAGCCCAATGCTGACGGCCTGTACATATTCACCGGATATTCAGCAGTGGTTTTCACATGTGTGAAGGAAACAGACCTCATCATCATCCACTCCACAAAGCTAAACCTCACCACCTTCAATGGGCATTATGCTAAGCTAAGTGGACTTGGCATAGCCACTGTGCCTGCTATACAAAAGTCTTGGCTTGTGGAGAAGACAGAGTATCTGGTTCTTCAGCTAAGTAGCAGACTAACTGTGGGAGCATATTACATACTGTACTTTGAATTTTTGGGGGAGCTAGCAGACGACCTGGATGGCTTCTACAGGAGCGAATACATCGATGACGGTGTGAAGAAGTAAGCAACGACAAAGCATAGATTAATGATGGACAACGTTTCTGTTGTCGGGACTTTGGTCTTGGATTTTTTTTCACTGGTTGATGTTTATTATGTGTTAATGTTTAATTGGAACGTTTTTCAGAGTTGTTGCTACCTCACAGATGCAAGCAACGTACGCCAGGAAAACCTTGCCTTGTTTTGACGAGCCAGCTATGAAAGCTGTCTTCAACGTCACCATCATCCACAGTCCAGATACCGTGGCTCTGTCCAACAGCAGGGAAATAGGTTTGTTTTCAACACAAAACAAAAAAAATATATATTTAGTTTAAATTTTTTTCTTACACCTTAGTGGAAACTGGAGAAAACAGATTATATAAGAGGATTTTTTTGGTAAATAATTAATGACTTGAGCAACATGTTATGAGAAAATCTGCAACTAGATACGGGTAATGCTAACTCTTCCTCTCCCTGTGCAGACACCGCAGATACTATCAACGATGGCGTGGCTGTCAGAGTAACTACATTTGAGCCCACTAAGAAAATGTCCACATATCTGCTGGCGTTTATCGTCACTGACTTTGTTAGCATTGAGTCAAACCAACACCAAGATTTGTTGGTAAGAAAGTCTCCTTCCTGTATTTACATTGGTTTACATTACCATTGAGGTCAGATTACAATTTATTCTTTCATTGCCAGCAGTCCAAACAAATGTTAATGATGACAAAGGTCAGAGGTCACTCTAGAAAGACAGAGAGAGAGAGAGAGAGAGAGAGAGAGAGAGAGAGAGAGAGCGAGTGAGCGATACAGGTTTTGTTGTTGTCAACGAAATGCTTTTCTATCTTTTGCAGATTCGAATCTGGGCTCGAAGAAAAGCCATAGAAGCCAGCCAGGGTGCCTATGCTCTCAATGTTACGGGACCCATCCTTCAGTTTTATGAGCACTATTACAATATATCATATCCACTTTCCAAGTCAGGTAGGTCATTTTCCTGTGAAGACAGAAATAATCATCTCATTTCCTTTATTTCAGTCAGCGCACATTGTCTTTGCGATTGTTGTTGTTTTTTTGTTTTTTTTTCATTATGTACAAGCTTTGGACATTTGTTATTGAGCATATTATGTGGATGGTGGACAAGCACTAATTGGAGGATTAGATGTATAGTATGTTAAATTTACCAACCCTTATTACAGTATATGGAAAATGTCTTGTTGATAGTGTCTGATATGCAATGTTTTAAATTGCTTGATGTGACATTGAGGTAAACCAAGAAAAAGGACTCAATAGGTTGTCAGTTGCCCAAAGTGTACATTGTTATGGCTTTAATGGTCCATTTCACAGACACTTAGTTTCTCTATGACATTCTGATGTGTTTGTCCTCTTCAGATCAGATAGCTCTGCCTGACTTCAATGCTGGGGCAATGGAGAACTGGGGTTTGATCACATACCGGGAGACGGCCCTGCTCTATGACCCCATTATATCCTCCACTGGAAACAAACAGAGAATTGCCTCTGTCATCTCCCATGAACTGGCACACATGGTAGGCCACAATATGTCTGACACATTGCCGTCTTCACAACAACTTTTAAGGGTTATATAAATAGGACATTGGTACAAACCACTCACGAGTAATTTTTTGTTCATTCAAATTTAATCTCAAACAAAGTCTTCCTCCTCTCTTGGAGAATGTGCTGTGATTAAATTATTATTTTTTTCCTCTTTACTCAGTATGTGTCATGTATTTTTAGTGGTTTGGAAACTTGGTGACTATGCGATGGTGGAATGATCTGTGGTTGAACGAAGGCTTTGCATCATACGTGGAGTATCTGGGAGCTGACTACGCTGAGCCCACCTGGAGCATTGTAAGAGCGATGCTTGTCAGATGCTTGTCAGATGTTTGTCAGATGTTTGTCTTGACACCTCTCTACTTTCTACTTTCCAAGCTTTGTGATGTATGTAGGTTTGGAGTATCTTTGATAGTGAACAAAATATGGTCTAAGTAAGCAAGCAAGAGATACATAGACACATAGTTTAGTGATGTATTGATCATCAGCCTCTCACAGATAATATTAAAACCTGTTGTAACTCATCTCTCTGCTTGGCTACAGAAAGACCACATTATTCTGTATGATGTCCACGTAGCGTTCAGTGTAGATGCCTTGACATCCTCCCACCCGCTGTCCCTTCCAGAAGACGAGGTCAATGATCCCTCAGAGATCAGCGAGATGTTCAACACCATCTCCTACAACAAGGTCTGCTCCTCTGACACAATCTTATACAGTATCTGATGCAGAAACCTTATGCAGACATGCAATATTTGCATTTTCATATTTGCCTTGAACTCAACTAAAATCAAGTGGTTTCTGTGTTTGTTGTTTTCAGGGAGCAGCGGTGCTCAGGATGCTGTCAGAGTTTCTTAGTGAGCCTGTGTTTGCCAAAGGACTCAGTGTGAGTATTAACTCTATTATAAGACCTCATCACTTAATTACTACTCCCGTGTGTGACCACTGAGTCTGTGGGTATGACCAAACAAACTAGTTTCATGAGGGCATGAGGAATGTGTGTGTGTACACCAGAAGATTATTTAATATGTAAATACATGTTGCTTAATACAGTTTTATCATGTTGATTGATGTTAATGACAGTCACTGCTTTGTTTTCTCAGTCTTACCTGAATATGTTCGCCTTCAGCAACACCGTATATACAGACTTGTGGGACCATCTCCAACAGGTTGGTTCAGTAGAACATCATGACAGTCACAGGTGTCTTATGCATAGGTGTCATAGGGTTTCTTCTTAAATTCAATGTGCCTCTGCCTCTGTTTGTTGTCAGGCAGTTGAAAACACACCCGGTATGGATATACCACACACCGTCCATGACATCATGAACCGCTGGACTCTTCAGATGGGCTTCCCAGTGGTCACTATTGACACTCGGACAGGAAGTGTCACTCAGAAACACTTCCTGTTGGATCCAGACTCAGTAGTGGACAGGCCCTCTCAGTTCAAGTAGGAATCAGTTTTTCTTTACCCTATAAGCTTCATGTAGATGATAAATAGTTAGTTTCATGGATTATTGTCTACTTTAGTATAACAATCACTGGATATTGATATTGTAGCTCTCAAAAAAACCTACTACTGTTCTGCTATCTCTCTCTTTTTGTTTTTCTGTCCAGTTACACATGGTTTGTCCCAATCAAATGGATGAAGACAGGTGTGGAGCAGCAACCATACTGGCTCCTTCATAAGACAGGTACGGTCATAGTTCTTCTATGTCAGAATAGCAAAGATGTGGTGTTTGCTGAATATTTTGCAGCTTTGACTTCCTTTCATACGTTTTACCAGACACCAACGGCCAGATGAGAGTGTCAGGAGAGGATTGGGTGTTGGCGAACACCAACGTATCTGGATATTTCAGGGTGAACTATGATGCTGACAACTGGGAACGTCTCCTCTCTTTGCTCAACACTAACCATCAGGTGAGTTGCATGTCTTCTCGCCTGTCTGACATTGTCCATTTTATGCAGTGACAGGTTTGTTTGTCCACTTTTAGATAGATTCGGAATATCCGGTCATTCTGCATATGTACGGTTTTTAGAGTTTTAATTAGTTGTGTTTAATCTGATGGTTTTGGCAAATTTCATCTGTTTATGATATGGGTTAGGGTATGTTGTATATGCTGATTTATAAATGTATGTGTGTCGTTGCCTTCAGAGTTTATCAATCATCAACAGAGCACAGATCATAGATGATGCTTTCAACCTAGCAAGGTAATGAAAAATATGTATTTTAAAGTATTAAACACCTCAGACGTGTGTCGGCAAAGAATGTGAAAGATTTACATTTTTTTTCTTTTGCGTAGAGCTAAAATAATCAATACAACACTGGCCCTGAGAACTACCAAATACTTGTCCAAGGAGAGAGACTTCATCCCATGGGAGTCAGCACTGAGAAACCTCCACTACTACATCTTCATGTTGGACCGCACTGAGGTCTACGGAGTTTTACAGGTTAACACTGCATTAGTAATATCTAATATGAAATCTATAGCAATTATGATGCTAGTTGAAATACATAAAGATAAAGAGTATTATTGTGTGTATATATATTTATTTTTATTTTTTTTATTTTAGGCATACCTCAAGAAACAAATCCAACCACTTTTTGAGCACTTCAAGACAATCACAGTTAACTGGACTAAAGTACCTACAGGACACAATGACCAGTAAGAATTCTTTCACCAAAAGATGCATTTTTAAAGCAAAAAGCACATGACTTAATATTTGCTGACATAATTTACTTCAGTGGACTGTTACCCACAAGTCTTATTAGTTTTTTTTCCTAATATCCTTTGTCACGTCCCTTCTCAGGTATAATCAGATCAATGCTATTAATGTGGCGTGCAGCATGGGTGTGATGGCTTGCAGGGAGCTGGCAAAGAGCTGGTTTAAACAGTGGATGGAAAATCCGCATAATAACCCGTGAGTACGGAGAACTTCAAGTGTTTTTTTGTTGTTGTTTGTGTTTTCAAATTTGTCATTTAAAAATCAGTCAGTACAATAAGTGTACAGATGTTTCAATTCCAATACTAATTGATATTAATATTAATTTGGTATTTATTTGATCTACCGTATGTTTACCTTGACCAGGATCCATCCCAACTTGAAAAGCACAGTTTACTGTAATGCCATAGCCTTCGGTGGCGTGGAGGAGTGGGACTTTGCCTGGAGTATGTTCAAGAACGCCACTCTGGCATCTGAAGCTGCCAGGCTCAGGTCGGCATTGTCCTGCACCAAAGCACCTTGGCTTTTGAACAGGTGTGTGCATAAGACACTTCTATGAACTCTACCAGTGTACAAAAGTTACAAATACGTGGAGAGTTTTTATCTATCCTGATACCACTCTCATATGTGTCTGTTAAAGGGTTACAGCCAGCTGCTTAGCTTAGCTTAGCTTAGCGTAAATAAAGGAAATGGTGAAACAGTTAGCCAGCCTCTGTTCAAAGATAAACAATTCAGTCTCCCAGCTCCTCTAAAACTCACTAATTAACATGTTATATCTCGTTTATTTGATCCGTAAAATAACCATAAGTATAAAAATGAGAGGTTGTGGCTTTGCCTATTCATCTATTTCTTGGCCTTGAGCTGTTACTTCCTAAAAATCTCTGCTGGTTGCTTGGCAACCTCAGGGTAAAACCACAACCTCCTGTTTACTTACATTTGTTTATGGATTATGGAAGGTGTCAGTTAGTGGTTTTAGAGTTTTATTGCTGGTAGTCAGATTTTGTTATGTGTATCCATGTATAAAATGTGTTTTTATGAAATGACCTCTGTATAAGAAAACATTTTGGATGAGCCAGGTATCTGGAGTACAGCCTGGACCCAACTAAGATCCGCAAGCAAGATACCATTTCTACCATCCAGTACATTGCCAGAAACGTTGTGGGGATGCCGCTGGCGTGGAACTTCGTCAGAGCAAGATGGAGCTATATTTTCCAGCAGTAAGAGCTCATTTTAACTCCAAACATGAGGGTTTGAAAGGACCAGTGTATAGGATTTAGTGGCATCTAGCGGTGAGGTTGCAGATGAGCTGAATACTCCCTTCACCCTCCTCTTCCAAGTATGTAGGAGAACCTATGGTGGCCACCAGAGCCAGTGTTTGTTTTTGTCTGCTCTGGGCTGCTGTAGAAACATGGCGGTGCAACATGGTGGGCTTCATGGAAGAAAACCTGCTCCCTACGTAGATATAAAGGGCTCATTCTAAGATAATGAAAACTCACAAACACACGATTCTTGGTTTCAGGTGATTATACACTAATTAAAACACACTTATGAACATTATATTCCGTTTCTACTGAAGTCTCTTCTCCTCGATGCCGCTAAATTCTTCACACTTCGTCTTTAAATATGATCAACAGCAGCATGTTTCCTCATCATTACATCGCTACATTTTTTTTAAGTGAATGGTCTTTCTTTGTGTTTTAGGTACGGAAAAGGATCATTTTCCCTCCTTAAACTCATCGGTGACATCACAAGTAGATTCTCTACAGAGTTTGAGTTGCAGGAGGTATGCAAGCCCACACAGCCACAACTACACCCAAATACACATGAAATACTGAAATTCAGTCTTTATGCCTTTGTTTCTGTTTCTTCATCCAGCTAAGGAAATTCAAAGAAGACAATCTCCATACTGGTTTCGGCTCAGCCACCATGAGCCTGGAGCAGGCTATAGAGAGGACCATATCCAACATTAAATGGATGACGGAGAACAAAGCCCATGTGCTGAACTGTTTAACTGACTAGTTCACACCAAAGTGATTGTGAATTTGACACCTTCAAGTCAAAATGACGGTCACTCTTTTTTTTTGTGTGTACTGTCAGGGATACATAATGAATGACAATCCATATAATCATCAGGGACAACAAATCTTTCTCGGTTACCTCACTGAACATCAACGTCAGTGCAAAAGACTAGACGCATAATCATCCGCGGATCATATGTATCACTCCATGTAATTCTAAGTTGAACTCCACCTCTAGTCTGTGACCATCCTAGAAAAAAAACCCCAATGTAACAAAAAATTGTTTTACTTCAATAATGTTTATTTTTTACTAACAGAAAAGTATTAATTTATGTCTGTTTCGTTTCACTTTATACATTGCTGCGTGTAATAGTTCAATAAAATTGTGCACACACGTGTGTGTATATCTCTGCAAATGTGCGGTGAATCGGATATCAGGCTCACATTTAAGCACACGCTCAATCTCTCCGTTCATGTTTTAGTTCGTGTTGTGACAACCAATGCCTTTTCCTGCCAATATGTCTTTGGCCTGCCTGTTTTTCAGATACTTCTTGGACGGGTAACACCTTGGCTCGGGTAGTCCCAGGCTATAAAGTTCTGACTGCTACCAGCTACCTCCTCAGGTCTTTGTCTACATGCTTCTCACCACACTTCACATTAAGTGAAAGTTTTCCACACAAGTCATTTCAGCCTGTTCAAAATAAATGCTAAGTGACACTGAGCGTGCAAGGTGCCAACATGAGCTGATAAAAGGTTTTACTGACTTTTTATGACCTGCATAAAGTTGAAGATGTCTGATATGAGTGATATGTATCGATGTTAATGTATCACAACGAGCCTTAACCAACCAGTGAAAACTGTTGCCTTACCGTTACCATTTCCTGACAATCTAATGAGAAACATTTGTGTCTGTGGGGTTTGTGGTCACGATATTTTGCAACCTTCCCGTCATAGTTTTAGCAATTGTCTGGAATCACTTTAACACAATAGCAGGCAGTGTAAAGCAAAGTCCAGAAAAAACAACTCTGAATCCAATGGGAAATATTCCTGCCGAATGTGCCAGGACTACTGTTGCATTTCACGGCTTCCGAAGTACATTTCAGTTTACCACTGATGCTAATGCAGTACAGGTGTTCCTCAAACCTTCACAAGCTTCACAAAATGAAGTGTACAATTAGAGTTTTCAGTAGCCAATGCAACATTATACAGGTGCAAGGGCAGCTCAGTCAAAACTAACTAAATGCAAGGTAAAAAAAAAAAAACATTAAAAAGGTTTGCCATCGTTGCACACACACACACACACACACACACACACACACAAATGTCCCTGAACGACCCTGAGCACATTTGCAGCCCACAGCTTATGAAAGCTTTCTGTGTAGACACTGAACAGAGGACTGAAGCTGCTGCTGCTGCTGCTTCTGCTGCTGTACCACTGATTTGCTGTTTAACAGTGGACTACAGCCCAAAACACAACACAACTCTCAAAGTTATTTAAAGCTCCCCGCTGTACACAGTGTCAGACCGCTACATCGGCATCCTCCTCCTTCCCATTGCTTCTGTTTGACTTCATATTGGGCAGAGGTTGATTCATCTTCAAAAATTACTTGAATAATACGTTTGTATATCATCCTATACTATATGTTTACAGTCCAGATTCCACATCCTGATGTCAGGAAGACATTCGTGTCGAGAAAGGCACCACATGCACCAAATATGTGTTTTCAGTTGAACCTTTGGAACGTCTCCTTTTCTTAAAACCACAACTGTTTTGGTAAGACGTTGCAAATTTAGGGTTTGCACAACGTCTGAGGCTAAATAAAAGTTTGTGCAGCTTTGTAAACCCATTTTTTATCCCAACATTCGTTATGCAATGACATTGGCTTCTTTACAAACAGACAAGCAGTTCTTGTATACGCTTGACATTTTTCACCTTGTACACTCATTTTAAACTGTACTGTATTTCTACAGCCACACAATTTAGTTTTGAATAAACAGAGACAACACAGGCTGACAGACAGAGAGCCGTTATGCAAGTTCACAGATCAGGTAGGACACTCTTATCTGAAGGATGTTTTTACAACTCTGTTTTGGACTTATGGACTTTAGGCTGTATAACATCTTAATGCAAACATATAAATAGCAATCAGCTTCCCTCTCTTGTCTTCTTCTTCTCTGGTGGCGACATGGGGAAAGGATTCTACATGAGCAAAGCGGTGGTAGTAACCTGTGTGGTTGCAGCCATCGGCGCAGCGGCTACCATCATAGCCCTGTCTGTGGTTTACGCTCAGGAGAAGTCAAAGAATGAGATGACACCTCCTTCTACAGCCAAACCCACCATCACCTCGACCACCTCCATAATACCCCCCACTATGCCTTCCACTACGCCCTCCACTGCGCCCACAACTATACCCTCCACTACACCCTCCACTCCCATGGAGCTCTGGGACAACTACAGACTTCCAGGCTCGCTTGCTCCTGCTACTTACAATGTGACCCTGTGGCCTCGGCTGGAGCCCAACGCAGACGGCCTGTACATCTTCACCGGACACTCCACGGTGGTCTTCAGATGTGTGAATGAGACTGACCTCATCCTCATCCACTCCAACAAGCTCACTCTCAACACCTTTGGGGGATACCATGCCATGCTGAGGGGCCTGAATGGAGCCACTGCGCCCAGCCTGAATAAAACCTGGCTAGAGGTTCCTACTCAGTATCTGGTGGTCCAGCTCAACGGCATGCTGCAGGCCAACGCCGAGTACGAACTCTTCACTGACTTTGTTGGAGAGCTCGCCGACGACCTGGGAGGATTCTACAGGAGTGAATATATGGAAGATGGAGTGAAAAAGTAAGAGGTTATGTCAAGAGTCATAGTGAGGATGTTTTTTTTTTTTAAAAAGGCGTTCACTAAAGGAATAGTTTGTCATTTTTGATAATTCGCTTATTGGCTTTCACACCAAGAGTTAGATGAAAAGAATGACACAAGATATACAAAGGTAATTCACAATTCACCTGTCTCCAGTCTTTACGCTAAACTACATTAGCCAGCTGCTGGCTGTAGATTCATATTTACCAAAAGACATGAAAGTATCAATCAGTCCGTTTCAATTTAAAGTAAATCTCATCTCCTTTTATGTTATGGTTTAATAAAACGTATTATATCAGGGATCCTTTAGTTCATTTTCTTTACCAACTTAGAGGATGAAATTTAATGTTTAATAATTCTTCTAAACTATAATGTAGATAAAGGACTATTCACCACTTGATACATCCATATGTGGTAGCTATGTTTGTAAATGTTAGACTAACCTCAGTCCAGGATGCAAAACCGTGATTTACAAATGAATAAAATAATGTCAAAATAAGAATAAAACTAAATCAATCAATAAAAAAAACTCACCTAAAACAACCAAATTTTGTAAGCATTACATTTAGAGCGCTTTATGTGTATGATTTTGAATCGTCATACTTTGGTGCCTCCTAGTGGTCGTATCAAAAAAAGAAGACAGAAATGCTTACAGCTAATTGGCCTTTGTCATGTGATCATTTCAGCAGTCTTTTGGGGGATGAATAACACTTAATGTTCGAACCCTGTTCACACAGCATATGCACTTTGACAGCATATATATTCGTTTTACTGTTAATGTTAAAGAAGAACTTCTTTCTAAAATAATAAGTATGCGGCGGTAGAAATAATTAAATGTAATCTAGTCACCATAGTTGAGAGAGTATGAGAGTATCTCAGGGTGAAGGATTCCTTTAGCCTTTCCCATCTTTTATGTGGATCTTAATCATTGGTGTCTACTCTTGTCAGAGTTGTGGCCACGACTCAAATGCAGCCAACCGATGCGAGGAAAGCTTTCCCCTGCTTTGATGAGCCAGCTATGAAAGCTGTCTTTCACATGACTCTCATTCACCCGCACGGGACTGTGGCTCTGTCCAACTCCATGAACTACGGCAAGTTCTTCTCCAAGTGTTCAAGAACAGTATTTGCTGTCTCTAGAAGTAGTGTTTTCATCCCTTCATGTCTACTTTACTTCTCATTTCTATATTTATTTTATAATAATTCTTTTGTCTTTTTCCCCACACAGAGCCTGTTAACGTCACTATCGATGGCCAGAGTTTTATCCAGACAAGTTTCGAACCCACTGAGATTATGTCCACCTATTTGCTGGCTTTTGTTGTATGTGAATTTGCACACATTGGGACAAATCCAAATGCTGACGTTTTGGTAATTATTTATCACATTTTTTTCAAATGTCTCCTCATAATGGGAATATCTGATTATCAGATTATATACAAAAGGAAGCAGATACTAGTTGCTTAATGGTGCATGTTGTGTCATTTCTGTTTGTCGGTAGGTTTCTGCTCTACCAACATTTCTCTGTGCCATTAATAAATCATTTGTTTATGTTCAGATCAGGATCTGGGCTCGCAGGAAAGCCATAGAGGAAGGCCAGGGAGACTATGCCCTGGAGAAGACCGGACCAATACTAGAATTCTTTGAAAAATACTACAACGCTTCCTACCCTCTGAGCAAGTCAGGTAGGACTCAGACCGACCAACACAGGCCAAAGAATAAGCTTGCACTTTTCTAGCAGTTAATCTGTTGTGACCTCTCTAATTGTTTTTTAGACCAGATTGCTCTACCTGACTTCAGTGCTGGAGCCATGGAGAACTGGGGTTTGATCACTTACAGAGAGACCGCCCTCTTATACAATCCCGCTGTGTCGTCCAATGGAGACAAGGAGTGGGTGGCAACAGTCATCGCCCATGAGCTTGCTCATATGGTATTACTACATTGAATACTGTACTGCCCAAAAAGCAAATCAAACCTTTGATAGTGATTGTGTTTAGCTTTGAAATGTCTTCATGATTTACTAAACGTTCTGATGAAGTTCACTAACATGTCGCTCTGGTCTCAGTGGTTTGGGAACTTGGTGACCACAAGATGGTGGAATGACTTGTGGCTCAATGAGGGATTTGCCACCTATGTTTCATATCTTGGAGCCAATTTTGCTGAACCAACTTGGAATATGGTGAGTTTTGTCAAAATAACATAAGGGAATACAGATTTATCCATTGGACATACAATACTATGGATTTTTCACTGCTCCACTGTTATAATATGTGATGATAATGTGTGCTTTCTAAATGGAAACTTTTTCCTGTGTGTTTTTTTCCCAGATTGATTTAATAGTTCTTAATGAGATTGTTGGTGTGATGTCTGTAGACGCCTTGGCTTCCTCTCACCCCCTCTCATCTAAAGAAGAGGACGTTCAGAAGCCAGAGCAAATCAGTGAACTGTTTGACTCCATCACATACAGCAAGGTGCGGTATAATTGAGTGCACCATGTGACAGTGACCCCTTTACCCCAGTGTATTGTTCTCTTCATGCTTCACTAGACAAGATGCCGACCTCCACTAAACAAAATAACAATGATTTGATCTGTTGTCTCCTTTTTCCGAATGACCCTCATCAAAGACTCCTCGACACTCTGATTGGGAGCTACAGAATTAAATTACGAATCACCGATCCTCATTAACAGATTGTTGTACTGCTGTCACATCTGATATGTCACCCTCCACACTGCTAATATCCTTCTGTTTTTCATTACAGGGAGCCGCCGTCCTTAGGATGCTCTCAGATTTTATCAGTGAGGCCGTCTTTACCAAAGGACTCCAAGTAAGTAGAGCTGATTAAATTGACGAGAATCTGTAGGTGTGCTGAAACTGTTCTGAGCAAAATGTCTCTTGTTTTTAGTGCGTGCTAGTATTCTGCATACAACTTATTTTGTGTATCACAAAAGCACAACTAGTTTAACCGATATTTTATTTACCTTTCTGCAGACATACTTACAGCAATTCAAGTACAGCAACACAGTCTACACAGACCTCTGGAGACACCTGCAAATGGTAAGATAGCACCATCATAGTGACGTCTTTCATGCCTCAAAACAGCAACTTTAAAAGGAAACGCAAACACAAACCCTTTAAAAAAAAAATGAAATGACAGAAAAAGAAAACAAAAAGAAAAGGAAACCCAAGCAGTCAAGCTTCCAGTCAGCACGTTCATCATATAAGAGTAAAACCTGGTCAACATTACATCAGAAGATCCAATATCAGGTTAAATAGTAAGCAAAATGCAAAACATAAAAACGTATATGAGAAATTGTGTCAAAATATGCTATCGTTTTCGGACTTTCTCTGCAGGAATCCTTGAAGAATCATACTATTATTAATATTTCAATGTTCTTATCCCAGGCGGTGGATAGCTCTGGCATAATGCTGCCAGACTCTGTGGAGGTTATCATGAACCGGTGGATCCTCCAGATGGGGTTCCCAGTGGTCACCATCGACACCAAGACTGGAAGAATCACACAGAAACACTTCCTATTGGACCCTGATTCTGTCGTGGAAAGACCTTCACCGTTCGAGTAGGAACAACAAACCTGTTAAATATATGTGGTTACACCGAGTCTTGTCATAGTAAACTCACTGCTCTGTCTCTGTATCCTCTAGTTACGAGTGGTTTGTCCCTGTTACGTTCATTAAGACTGGTGGAATCCAAGAGCAGTACTGGCTTCTTAAAAAAGAAGGTAGGATTCATTTAAGACACGCATTAAGATCAGTGTAAAGATGCTGAGCACGACATGAAAAAATAATTTTTTTTTAAATCTCTATTCCAACAGATACAAACACAGACATGGTTCTTGGTACTGATGAATTTTTGTTGGCCAACATAAATATGAAGGGCTTCTACAGAGTCAACTATGACTCGGAGAACTGGGAGCGTCTCCTTGCCAAGCTGAGCTCCGGACATCAGGTGCAGAACACGTACACGTAGGTGTTTCTAAATGACCGCCCAAGCTTCTAAGATCAATCTCTTAAAGTCAATTCCTCTGTTTTCAGGAAATTCCAGTCATCAACCGAGCTCAAATAATCGATGACGCTTTTAACCTCGCAAGGTGAGATCTTTTTTTTTTGTTATTGTTGTTATTATATAAAACATTGCTGTCGAATATTTAAAGAGACAGCCAAAAAAAATTATGTATGATATTTTCAGGGCGGAGATAGTGGACACAACTCTGGCTCTGAGGACTACTCAATTCCTCAGTAGGGAAATTGAATACATGCCCTGGCAGACAGCCAGTCGCAACTTGGACTACTTCTTCCTCATGTTCGACCGCAGTGAACTGTACGGCCCCATGCAGGTGTGTGAACAATATGTTTTTATGAAGCAATGCAGAGTGGTGGGAAAACTTAAGTTGTGGAAGAGCCTAATATATTTTACTTAAAGGAATAAACTGCACATTTTAAGAGACAGAAACCAAAGTGTAGACAGAGCCAGTCTTGCTCTCTCGTTTCCACGTTTTGTGCTAAGCTACGCTAAGTGGCTGCAGTTTCAGTTTCATTGTAGTCATGTGTGGTATCGATCTTCTCGTCAAACTCAGGAAAGCAAATATGGATATTTGAACTGCTTCATATACTGTCGGGCACGTTAAATAGTCCTACTTTAGAGGCCGATTGTATGTTTTGAATATAAAATATTAATCTGCAAAGTGACTGGTAGTAAAAAAGAACAGTATTTCTCTTTGGGCAAACATTTCCTCATTATATTTCAAAGAATGCAGATTAAATGTAACTTCCCTGTTCATTTCTTCCTTGACAACCCTTTTATCTTTTCAAACAGAAACTAATTAACACAACACGTCTATCTTTATCCTGCAGAAATACATAAAAAAACAGGTCACTCCTCTGTTTAACTACTTCAAAGACCTCACTTTGAACTGGACCAAGATCCCCGATAAACACACCGACCAGTAAGAATGATAACATGTTATAAACCCTGTCTGTCACTCTTCTTGAACGCAACTTACATGACACAACGTGAGCAAGACCATAAACCATATTTCTGTTGTCCAACATGCAGACACAAACAAAGTAGATAAGAGGAAACTTTAATGATCCCCTTTGGGAAAACTGGGTAATTTGCAAAGTCTTTCTCCAATCAATTCCAAGCAGCACCTCACATAACCTTCTTCACACCGTGTCCCTGTCTCCTGCATCTTAATGTGTTCACTCCAATTTTCTCCTATTGTAACATATTCTAGCTTTCTCTCAGGCTTCTGTTTACTTCTTCCTTTTTAATGTGCCACTTGATTAGTGTGAGTATTGCCTTCGACCTCCTGTCATCATCTCATGTATCCTTGTCCAGGTACAACCAGGTGAATGCAATCTCCTTGGCCTGCAGCACCGGAGTCGAAGGCTGCACGGAGCTGACCACAGGCTGGTTCGCAGAATGGATGAACAACTCATCTAAGATGTAAGTTCACAACTCAATCCTTTCTTTTCTTACCTTTCTTTTTGCACCCACTGTTAGTTGCTTTCTGTCCATCCTCATTTCCTACATGATCACCTGAACTCTTTGCCTTTTTTTTTTAACCACTCCTTCCAGCATCAGTCCCAACTTGAAGTCCACAGTGTACTGCAGTGCAATCGCACAAGGAGGTGTGAAGGAGTGGGACTTTGCTTGGTCCATGTACAAGAACGCCACCATCGCTTCAGAGGCCGACAAACTCATGTACGCCCTGTCCTGCACCAAAGAGCCCTGGCTGCTGAACAGGTCAGTAGCATCGACCACATGCTCACCGAATGACCTTTAGTTGCTTTGTTTTCTCATTGTTGCATTTTTGCTCTTCAGGTATCTGGAATATAGCCTGAACCCAGACATGATTCGTAAGCAGGACGCCACTTCCACCATTGTTTACATTGCGAGTAACCCCATCGGTCAACCGCTGGCTTGGGACTTTATCAGAAGCAAGTGGGACCTCATAGTCAACGAGTGAGTTCTCCCTAATGTATATGCATATTTCTAGTGGTGCTGTCAGTTGTCAGTTGACGGGGCTGCTGAAGAGGTGACACATGTTAGAAATGTTTGCTGAATGTGTCAACATAACACAGTGTGTAGTGGTTCACAGTATGAGCTCAACATTTCTTATTCTTTCCTTGTCTTCAGCTACGGTGGTGGATCTTTTTCCTTTGGAGGACTAATACGTGGAGTGACCAAACGATTCTCCACTGAGTTTGAGTACAAGCAGGTAGCTTTTTGATATGTATTTGTTGCTGTTTTACTATAAAAATCTAAAAATTGTGTGTCCAAAAAAACAAAGTCCCAATCATTTTCACTCTGTTTCTCTCCAGCTGGTGCAGTTTAAAGACGAACACGCGGGACACTTTGGTTCCGGCACCACAGCTCTTGAGCAGGCACTGGAGACAACTAAGGCCAACATGAATTGGGTGGCGATGAATAAGAAACAGGTGCTTGAATGGTTCACCAACGAAGCTTCTTCTCCTTCAGTTTAACTGTTGTATCAGTGTAGATTGTTTTACTGACTTTTTCCAGCCGAAGCCAGATTTATTGAATGTTTGGAATATGACGTTTAGACATTTTTTAATGTAACATTTTGATACAAGTCTTTTTATGGATATAAAAAATATGAAACACTAACAAAGTACTTTGAAATGAACCTTGGTGTTCATCTCCCCCTGTGAGACACATCCTGGAGTTTTTAATGAATTTTGTGAACACAGTTTGTCTCCCCAGGGCTGCTAGCGCTGAAAAATAAAGTGACACAGACAAACGGACTTACTGAAAATGTCCTTAAGGTTTCTAGTTATTGTGAGTAGAGCAGCTCCAGACATCTGGACACCATCATAGATTAGGGTGTTGACATCCAGCAGTGTAAAAAGATTCATTCAAAAATAATAATTCAACCATCTACGGAGACCAAAATACCATGTAGATCATGCAGGTTTTAAACACTGCAGAAAAACGTTTCCCAACATGAAATAACCAGGAGTAAAATAAAAAAAAAATCTGTTCTCTGAATCCGAGTACAAACAACATCATTGTCTAAGTTTCTGAACTTCACTGGGAGTCTGATATTTATCTTGAGGTTTTCTTGTAGGGTCTCGACCACCAGCAATAGAAACACAGAATAGAAAAGGTGCCAATTAACCGACACCAGTTCAGCTGCCACTCCTCTCAGCAGGGGTCTTTCCTTAAAGACTTTAGAGTGGATGTGCTCCCTGTTTAGCACCTCACTGTCCCGGTGACAGCAGCAGTGTTTATGTAATGAAGTGGAGCCAATAACCAAGTCTGTATATATATATGATTTTCTTTTGATTAGTTAGTAAAAATCTAAGCCTAGAAACGAACCCATTTTTGGATGAACGCACCGAAACTCAAAGGTTTATTATGATAAATAATGTTTATTCTGTTCACATTGTGAAAGCTCAATAAATATACAGTTCTATGTACAGAAACAAACAGAAGGACGGAAATATATTTTGTTCAAAATAACAAAAAAAACATGCAGTTGTGTCCGTATATTTTGTTTAAAGGTCATTGTTGCAATGAAAATAGATAGAGCGGCCATGTTTCTCAGCATTGTCCGGGAAAAGCGTCATTTTGGAGTTGTTGCTGTGGCATCCAGTACTGCTCGCTGAAGGAAACTCCACTAGGAACCTGGCAACAGAAATTAAGACGTTGGTTAGGAACTCATTCAACTTTGAAGCTTCTGGAAAATCACTGCGACAATACGACACGCCTCGAATTAATAAGTTTAAAAAGTTATTTAAATGTAAGAATTTTTGTGAACATACCTGATATGAGTGCTGCAGAGAGGATAGCTGGGTTGTGCTCATGGTGTTGTAGTCTGATTCTTGTGAGTTGTAGCCGATCGATGGCTCACCCAGGAACTGGTTGAGGGTTTGAGGCTGCTCCACAAAGCTTGAGGAACTCCTCTGCTCCAGCGCCTCCTCGCTGAGGCCCAACTGGGCTGACAGGTAAGAGATGTAACGGATGGTGAGGCGCAGCGTCTCAATTTTGGTCAGGGTTTGTCCGGCTGGTGCCACTGATGGTGGGAGGTATCCTCTGAGGTGATTCAGAGCCTTGGTCAAATCCCTCATCCTCAGCTTCTCCCTCTCGCTGGCCGTCTGCCGCTTCTTACCAGGATATCTGGACCTGGATTTCTTTGTGCTGGAGGTTTTTATGGAGGATGTGGAGCAGGGCAGAGTCTGTGTCTCATGGGTAGGGTGAGGTGCTGCAGGGCTGCTGAAGATGAAACAGTCCAAGGCATCTTTTTCGTTTGCCTGGAGGGAGGTGGGAGAAAAGCAGAAGGAGTCCACAGAAGAGGTGGGAGACAAGCTGCTGCCGGCGCTGAAATATCCAGGATCCGAGGCTGGATCGTAGGCCAGAGGATTGTAACACTTGTCCAGAAGAGACTCGCAGTCAAACAGGAAAGAGTTCTCCTGGAGCTGGAGAGTAGAGCAGTAGGACACATCCATCGCTGCTGGTGTAGTAGTCGTAGTTGGTTGTAGGCTTTTCCTTGAGCAGTGAGCTGCCAGTGTGTTGCTGGTGAGGCAGGCAGAGGATAGTGAGGAGGGACAGGGAGGCTGCTCCATATATGTGGTGGGAGGTGTGATGTTGCACCTCCAGCAGCCACCTCTGGTCCTGAGAAGCTCTGGGAGCGGGGCCGACACCCAGGCCAGGGGGTCCCATGGGAAACAGGCCAGCTCGAGGACGAGGTGCGACCTGGCGGCTCGCAGAGGCATCATAAAGTGGACAGATTCACGCTGCGCTCCTGCAGCCTGGGAACATGACCCTGCCATGACATGAATCCGTACTTAGGTCATCATATCAATCAGTAATTTAATTAAAACGATATTCCGATGTGTCATGGAAGCAGCTAAATTGTTTGTTGTCAAAAAAATAAATCACCTGTGAAACACAAAGATGCTCACAGTATGACAATTCTTCTGATTGTGACATTTTCTGTGTCATTTTCTGCCCTGATGCGAGGACGGATCTATGAATACAGTAGTCACAGTAGTCAATGCTCTGTCTCATTCATTTATAAATGTTTTTTTTTAATTTTTATATAATTTAGCTTTATTTCATTGAAGATAATAGATAAAAAAAATGAGTGATGTTCTTTCTGTTCTGGTGGTATTTGATTCCCTGCTCGGCTGGGCTGGAGAAGTGTGCCGGGCAGCTGTGTGGTGTGAGGAGTTTACACCTCATCATGTTTGGACAGCAGTAGTCCTCCCGAGCCTGCTCCTCACAGAAAGAATGCACAGCAGCAATAACAATAACTACTGCCAATCAGTATATATATATATTATGTTTTATATTTGAAACTGTGTGCCTTTTATCCAGTCAGACTTCCTGTTCTAATGTCTTATCAAATCACTGGTGAATTTAACATGCACCATTCGACTAAGGTAAAGCAACTGCATAACAGTAAGGTTTGCAGCAGCAACTAATCAAATATGAAATATCTACATAATTAAGTCATTTCACATTTTGAAGAGTAGCATTTTCACATTTGAATGGTATCGACAGATGACTGTGTTCTTTCTGATATTTCTGTGGATTTGAGTGTCAGGTGGGGGACTGTGGATCTGAGTCCCGAGCAGCGTTCCCACAAACTGCCGTGTCAAATTTGTCTCCTGCTCTGCAGCAGAGGTGAAACCTTGTTATGAGGAGACGTGTGAAGCAGTCTCACGCAGCTCTCCACCACACTTATGCAGGAAAAACAGACATCTGAATGAAGAAAATATTTGAAGTAAGGGCAGTTATTATTCTTTACAACATTTGAAAGTCAAATTTTCCATTTTTTATTTATTTTTTTGTTTATTCTTGTGCTGGAAAGTGTGTGAGGTGACATCAGACTACTCCCCACAGTGACCTTTGAATATACCCCCAACGCATGTATTATAATGTGACCTATGAATTGACATTAGATAAATCCTTCCCAGTATTTATTTTTTTTAATGTGTGTGTTTTTTGTTGCACACGTGACTGTTAAATATAGTACTCACATTCACATGAGTGAAAATGGCTGATTGCACTTATTCAAATTTCAAATATTAATTTCTCATTTAAATATCTATTTGATTAGATTTTTTGGGACGGAGCTTGATCTACCTCTATGTCTGTTTCTTACTGCTAGTATAATCAGAATATCCCCAGCTGTCAAATCTCTTCCTTCCCTCCTGGGATGATGATAGAGAGTATCTGTCTTCTCTTAATCCACATTAACTCTGACGGTGTTTACTCACATGTAATGAGTGAATAATCAGCACAGCAGTGCTAACCCTTTCATCCCAAACCCTTTTAGCCCAGAGAGTTTATTAACTCTACTGTGATGAAAGACTTAAGTGAGTATATTAAGGCTTTGTGTTAGGTTAGTTGCATGCATATCAAATGAACCCCATCTATGTGGCAAACTAAACACTCGAGCCTAATTCTCCTTCCTGATGTGTCGATCCACACTCCTCTATGAATATTAAAGCCCTCTGTAGTAGGTAATTAGGGCTGCAGGTGAGAGAAGGAGGGGGGAAAGCGGGGAGGATATATCTTAGTCTAGACTCAGCGGTGCCAAGGACCTTTCCATGTTTGCAGAGCCTCATTAACAAAGATACACTAAATAAACTAGATAAGCTGCGACAGGGGCTGAAACCTCTGCTGCGGAACAAACCCACTTCTTTAAATCAAGAGGAGAAAGAAGGCTTGTGATTGTATTATATTATATATCACTGTTTTCTTTTAATCATCTCTTCATTAGAGTAGGTATGATGATATGCACCTTAGTTCACCGGAATCAACCCGGGTCACAGTGCAGCTACAGTGCAGTGTGTGTTTCAATCAGGACGCCCCTAAAATATTTCCCTGTGTTTGAATGGTGCAGGCCTGTCACTCAGTGTAAGCATCGCATGCTGCAGCTTCAGTAACGACTTGTACTGTAACAAGCTGAGATTGTCAGACCGAGTGGAACAAGGTGACTTAAGTGGAAAACTGTATTTTTTACGGGATTAATCTCAGACTGGCAGCTTTTGTGAAATAAAATTGCATTTGACATGTTTGTCTGAAAATGTTGATAACTGCCAAGGATTATTCCTTCTAGGTAGTAGTATTTAAGTAGTATCTTAAATAATATGTGAACGAGTGCGTAAAATATGTGATGAAGTTTTAAATCCCATCCTTTTTTAATACACCTGACTTTATAGCTGTAACCGCTGCATGATGATAAAACATGATAATTACAGAAAGCCTTGCCATTTTTTTTCTATTTATTTCTATTTTCATCATTTATTTCACACTGGGAACCATCACTCCAGACAATAAACGCCTGTGTGGTGCCAGTGTGCCTGTATGACTAGTAGAGGGCACTGTGTGACTTTTTTATTTTATTTTTTATATATATCCACGTTTCTCAACTTCTAGCCAGCTTCTAAATCTGAACAACACACATAATTATTATGTGTCTGCATGGTAAACAAGTTTGGTAAAAAAAAAAAAAACACATCATGATGATCAAAATAAGGAGGCGAACATTGTTACATTTTAATATTTTATTATAAATAGTGGTATAAAGAAATATAAAAATAGCTGTTAGACATATCAATATTTACAGGGAACATTTCTTAGGACAAAATAAATAAAACATAAAATAGCATATATATATTTCAAATAAATTACTCGATTCACAGTGAGGCAGTTAAAGCAGTGAAGTAGTTTGTGTCTGTTGTTGGATGATGACAGTGAGCGTTTAACCCCAGTACTCTCTCGGAACCAACGGGATGCAGAAGTCCTTGTCGCACATCTGTATTGAAAAGAACAACAGGAAGGTTTATAAGCACGCGTTCTTTGCATTATTTAAAAAAATATTCATGGAAATAATGATTTGATTTTGTTTTATAATGCAGATACACATGTTAGTCCATACCTGAAAGGAGGCGGGATGTGTTGCTGGAGGCGACTGCAGGACAATGTCCATGCTGATATCTCTCTGAGGAGCTTCACTGTACTGTCTACTGTACTGATCCAGGTCCACTTCGAAACTACGGCTCCCAGAATGCAGTGCGGCCGGCTGGCTGTGAAACTGGGTTGGGTACAGGCTGTGGTTCAAGCTCTGGATCGGCAGCTGGGCCTCCTGGCTTCCCAGGAAGCCATGCTGGAAGCTCAGGATGTCAGGTGAGGAGGCGTCGCTGGCCGAGGTGTCTCCTTGTTCCCTCCTCTGAAACAGCGCCTCCTCGCTGAGGCCTAGCTGGGCTGACAGGTAGGAGATGTAGCGGATGGTGAGGCGCAGCGTCTCAATCTTTGTCAGTGTTTGTCCGGCAGGGGCCACTGATGGTGGCAGGTAGGACCTGAGGTGATGCAGAGCCTTGGTCAGATCCCTCATCCTCAGCTTCTCCTTCTCGCTGGCACTCTCCCTCTGCTTGCTGCGGATCCGGGTGGCTCGGCCCATCTTCCGGCCACGTCCTGACAGGGAGCAAGGTGAGGACTTGAAAGTCTGAGAATATCCAGTTTTAGCTGTCTTGGGAGTTGACTGCGGCAGCTGCTGGTAGGTGGGTGACAGGCTGGAATCCATAGATGGCACAGGAGAGAGGGTTTCTAGAGAGGAGATACTGGAGAGGTCCGAGTCAGAGAACCACTGGTGCTGCAGGCTGTAGTCGAGCAGAGAGACAGTGGAGGTATCCATGTTGTGTGGAGGGGCTAGGTCTCACTAGAAAGTCTGAGAGGCTGTGAGTGCTGCTCAGCTCTGCTGCACTGGTTTATAAGTCCAGGCCAGGCCACAGAGGTGTGAAGTGACACCTCCGCAGATTCTCACAAACCATCACTGTCTAAAGCAGAGGCCACTGCCCCACATACACACACTCACACTGGGACCCTGTCTCTGTACCTCTCCCTCTCTGTGTCTGGGAAAGTTCAGCTGCAGGAGTTGAAGTGTGAATTTTGACTCCTGCTCAAAACAATAAACAGTTTTTGGTTTTCTGGGTTCTCATTCCTGCAGCAACACAGATGCATTTTGCACATGTCGAAGGTATGGTATGTGTTTTGAATGAGCGGATTTCTCTCTCATTCACTTTTTAACACTAAAGCCAAAAATAACTGGTCAGCAAACAGGAACAGCATAACAGGAAAGTGTGATGGAGCTGCAAAAAATATAGTCTATAGTTAATACTGTAGGCCATTTAAGTTCTACATTAAAAAAAACACACCCATGATCATCTTATAAATGCAAGACATTTATAGAGATTAAACTACCCAACATTATATAAAGAAGTTAAAGTCAGTTCCGTCACATTAAAATGCTGCTTACATGTTAATGCATTACCAATATACATAATAGTATAGCACTCTTAAGGGGTTTCATTTTGCATAATGAGTTTTTTTTTTTTAAACAGTATTGGCTCTAGAAGCTGCAAGTACAGTCAGTGCAGATCTCTAACAGGTCATGAGAGCAGAGGCTTCGGTCCTCGTCGTTAGCTGAAACTCTCCTCTCACCTCACGCCAACCTTGAACCTGACAGCCGTGTCTTCAACGCTTCTCTTGATCATTTTACAGTCAGGTGTGAGCTGCGGTCTCTGAGCCTTCACTTTCTTTATATCTATCTATGAAGTGTAGTTTCCTCTACTTTGGGCTCTCTTTGTGTGTGGTTCTGGATACAGTAGATGTCTCTGTTCTGAATCCCTAGAAATGCGCAGGAAATGTAAATACGTTAAGGTTTAATGAAGCATGATGAGCTGTGTTATCCAGTTAAAGCAGAGGTGTGATGGTTTCACACCGATGAGAGCTGATGAGACCGGAGGCGTCGCCTCACACCTCAGCTGTGAGAACCAGGACTGCTGCGGGTACTGTCACTGGTAACCTTTCTCTGTGCCCCGCTCTCTTCTCTCCCTCTGCGTTCCCTCATTATTCTCAACCTCTGAGCATAAAAAAAAAAATCTTCTTAATCTTTTTATGATGCAGTGATGCAGTTTGACACAGAAAAAATGGTGTTAAATCACATGTTTAAATCAAACAAAGTCATGAATCCCAATACTTAACATGATGGATAATTCAGATCTTTGATCTAAAAATCATTTCCTGGCTGGTTCAGTCCCAACATTTCACCATCCCTGATAGGAGACTTGAGATGTCAGTGACCCTGAAATGTATGAATCAGTATATATCGATATTATATTGATATCATGAAATGAGACGAGATATCATGATATGGCATTAGTGTTGTCTTTTCCTGGTTTTAAAGGCTGTATACTCACACATTACTGATGATTATTTATCAAAAATCTCATTGTGTAAATATTTTGGGAAATAGTCATCCCTACAATATTTTTGCAATATCAAGGTATTGGCTGAAAAATATTGTGAGTTTTCATATTGTCCATATCATCCATTCTTAGCAAGAGCTGTAACTATGACTGTCTATCGACAAGATGAAATTCATGACACCCTAAATGAACTATTGCAAAGGAGAGGGCGCTGTGTCGAGCTGAGGGCAGGGTGAACTGGGGTTGAACTCGCAGCGTGACCCTGCCAGTCACCCTGACCAAGGTGAGGCTGTGGGAGCCTGGCTGGGAGTTTGGCACCTCTGGGTGAACGCCCACCCACAGCAGGCTCTAAGGCTGGGCTGCCTGCCACCTGTCTGGGCCTCCACGACTCCATCAACCCCACCGCGACCTCCTATGTGCTCCGTCTCAGGTTGGAGTAAAATCAAATCAGGTAATATATATATATATATATGGCATTTATAAGCAGTATATAAGCATGTTCATAACACATGATAATGTGACTATAAGCAGATATAAATACACTGTAAGTGTTTCTTAACGTGCAGTGTCTGCGTGCAAAAACCCAAAACGTTTAAAAAAGATTAAAAGGAAAAGATTAGAGATTTTTTTTTTTCAATTTTAGTGAAAAAAATTAAAATGATAACGAGACCATTTGCTTTGTTGTCTTGATTGTTTTGTCTGTAGTTACATCTGACAATATCTAGGGCTCTGAAGAAGGGAGAGAAGAGGGGGCAGTTTAAAGATTAAATAATTTATACCACTTGACTGCTCATGTTTTTATAATTAAGCTAAAGAGTTTCAACGACAAAACAAAGGAAAAAAAAAAACAAGCAAGAATAAATGGGTAGAAAAAACGCAAATGCTTTCACGCAGGGGTCACTGAATACTTTCATAGAAAAGGCTAGAAAAGATGATTTAAATATTATATTATGGCCTCCACAGCCACCATATCTCAGTTTCAAGAGCTGTCACCACCATCAAAACATCAAGTTATGCATTATATTATGAAATTCAGTCACACTTCCCTGTTAATTAGAATATTTTTGCTATATAAAGCTACAATATACTTTTTATAAATATAAATATTATATGGATAACATTAATGAGTACAGTCATGTAACTGTATTGTGGCCTGATTAACACTGTAGTCAGTCAGGCAAGTTTTTCACATGGGTTCATATGATTTTAAATAGCATTTAATGTGGGTGTGTGTGTGTGTGTGTGTGTGTCAGGGGTGTGTGAGGGGGCGGGGGTCACATTTTGCACCATCGGTGTGAAACATGGGTGGACTAGAGAGGTCAACCAGAGTGGGAACAGTAAATTTTTATCTAATTGTGAGAGTGTGACAGGAGGAGAACATAACAGCATTAAAACACATCGACATGACAGAATAAAGTGAACACTGCAGTGAAATTGTCTGGAATACAACATAAAAACAGGAAGCAGGTAACAGGAAACAGACATCAGACTTAATGGGAATACTGATAATAGTTTTGCCCCCTTTGAATGAAAAAAAAAAACAAAACAACAACTATCCATTAATATAACACTGAGCGGCCATATATCTCTCTCCAACTAAAGTCAAATGAAATAAAAGCATTAGTCCCTACAGATTGACATCCTGATAAACCTGGAGAGGACAGATCAGCAGCGTGTCTTTTACACCTTGGCCAGAGTAAACACATCCTCCTACTACCGGCACTTGCTCACACTTGCATGCTGCCATGTTTTTACAAGCCCTCCTCACCGACCCCTCCCAAAACGCAGCTGCCACTGACATGGGAACAGTAGCATTCAGGTGCCACTCACAGATATCATGCCTGAAAATATAACATCATATTTCTAGAAAGTAAAGTTAGGTTGAGCAACGAATGAGCAAAAGTGAAACACGTATATATATTTTTTTTAAATGATTACTTGTACATCACAGAACAAAACAGAAAATGTTCATGGTTCTTCGGCCTTTGTGTCAGACAGCGGAAACTCATCCTGACATCTGTGATGTTATATTTGCTTTATGTGTATTTAAAGTTGTCAAATCATAAAGTTAAAGTTTAGAGCAGGACTCGTCCTAAATGTCTGTTTCACACCTTCACATTCTGCATCTATTATCAACGAGGAAACCGGATCATAATCCTTCAGCTTTATTCAAGTCATCACGGAGCTACTATTTTACAGCTAATATACACAGGTCTACAGTATGTACAACAACAAATATAGTATTGGTAGTCAGACTATTGTGTTTCAGTAAAATCACAGACAGATGTGGAGAACACACACACACACACACACACACACACATGCACACACAGCTCGGTCATGTGAAAAAAAAAAAAAAAAAAAAGTAACATGCTCCTTAGAAATCTCGACGCATGTTGTCAGAAATGCAGCAGGTTCTGTAGAACAGTTCTTCACCAGAACGTTACAACGAGAGCTTAATATCAAAACATCTAATCTCGCAAGTTTTGCGTCATACTCTCTCTATCTATCTCTCTCCCTTTTTTTTTTGTTTTGTAGAAAAAAAGACAGAAAAAGAAATCAATAAACAAACATTTCCTTACAATTTGTCATGGCAAGGTTTGACAGTTAAGACTCGGATTCTACGTCATCACCAACTACAGAACACAGCTCTACGGTTGAGGACAGACACAGTGTTTCAAGAGTTGAGGACCAGACGACAAACGGGACGAGAATCCAATCAGCTGTTCAGGTTGGACTTGATTTTTTTTTTTAAAGAAATGTTTTCCACATTTAACGAAATGGAAAAAAAACAACAGGTTTACGCCTCATGAGAAACAAAGCAAGCAAAAACATGTGAACTAAAGACGACTAACTCGACTATAGAGACCAAAAGGACAGTGCAGAAAAACAAAGACTGGGTGGTTTCTCTGAATATTAACACCTGGCAGTGATGTTGCTGCTTATCCTCAGCGACATGATTGAAATTCAGTTCAAGTTATGACTACGAGTCCGCTTCTCTTTCTTCAACAGGGAATTAAAATCAAAGCACAACATGGTAAAGAGGGACTACATCACCGTTCAAGTACAAACACATTTTTCATCTTATATTAATCTTTCTTTTACAAACACAAACCTCAAACAAAAAAACACATTTCGCTACACTGTGTATGTGTATGTGTGTGTGACTAGAGGGCGGCGGGCGGTAAATGATAAAGAGGAAATGACAAACACTAGTTTCATATGGTGTGAGAGAAATGCTGGACAGCCCGAGGAGCTCAGAAAGAACAGAAAACAACCACAGGTTTTAATTGTAGGCAACCAGACAGGTTTTCAACATTGTTTAATCCCATGATAGACTTGTAAACACAGCTAACATAGCACAGCCTTTCTTCCTTGTCTCTCCATCTGATTTTATGATGATACTTTCCAAACACCCCCCTCCCACCCTTTCTCCCTCTGCTACTGTGTTTGGGACATGGAGGGCTGCAGGAGTTTGGCTTTTTCACGAGAGGATTTTCTCCCGGGTTTCGGGTAGTTTAAGAGCCAGAAGACCTCCGCAGACAAGGGCGGCGAAGGCCAAGAAGATGGGGATGATCTTAGTGATTCCAATGAAAGCTGCAAAGATGAAGCTGGCAATGATGGCTGCAAACTTACAGACGCCGTTCAGGATACCGAACGCTGTCCCTCTGCAGAGTCACAAACAAACACAAAGAGAGATTGACAAGCCCGAACCGCACGAGAATGAGGAAACGTGTCGCTAACTTGTTGTTTAACGTGTTTAGAATACACTTCAATCCATCACATCTTTATTTTTGATATGAACTGGGCTTTTATCGGGGGGTGGATTTGTACCTTTTAGAGGAGGGGTAGAGTTCCACAGAAATGACCTCTAGTCCGTTCCAGGCTGCCACGCTGACACCATAGAAGAGACACTGCCAACATATTACAGCTCCTTGACTGAAGCTCAGCAGCAACAGGAAAGTACAGGCAGACGACGCCAACATGGAGCCACCTAGAAAGACAAATGAGTGAATACTTTAATACTTAATAGATTTCGTCCATGAAAGACCCCTTTGTCCTCAGTTTACACACAGTACAGAGAGTATGAGAGTGTTTTTTATATCCACTTCGTGCTCATCTCACCTATTATTCGGATTCGTCCTATCTTGTCCATGAACAATGCAGAGACAATGTTGCCAGGCAACACAGCCAAACTGCCCAGGAAGCTGACCATGTAGATGACTATGTCGTTCTCCTCCTGGAAGTTCAGATGGCAGCCTTTCTTTGGATGGAGGAAGGTGGCGTTCTCCATCCGGCAGTCTTTAAACTTTTCCTGCCAGAGGTCTGAAAAAAATGATTTATTTATGATTTTACATTAGGGCCTTAATATGCCACAAGTGTAAAAGCATTCATTATTAACGCTGTATGGTACCTGTGTTATAGAAGACAGTGTTTTTGATGGTGCAATTCTCAAAGAAGGTGTTGGTTGATTTGACATCCTCAAAGTAGCAGTTTTCAAACAGAGTATCCTCAAACTTCACAGACTTAATCTCGATGTTTGCAAACCTAAACAGAAGGAGCCACAAAAAGACGTGATATTAAGGAGAACTACACATAAATGGTCCAAATTACCCAGCGTCCCATTAAAAAAAAAAAAATTTTGAACACAACAGACATAGTTGACATAGAGGAAACCTACTTGTCATGGATGTACTCTCCCTCACGGTGGATCTGGTTGACCAAGGAGAAGTTGAAGTGGAAACGTTCGACCCGTTCTCGGTGGAAAACTCGGACCTTGGACTCGTACTCCTCATACTGCATGTATTTAATCATATCAGGGAACCACACTCCCAGGCCGTGATAGCTGATACACACATAAGCACAGTGAAAATCAGTGAGAATATTTCTTCCCCCAGATCGTCTCTGCCTTGGAGAGGTTTTTACAGCTCTACTACTTAGATTGTGTAATAATATAATATCACGTAGGTCTGACTAAACTGCACAGGCTGAATAGTGTATTCCTACCTGAAGGCCAAGCAGAACCAGACAATAACCAGGAAGAGGCCTTGCAGCCTGAGCTCTGGAGCTGACAGTGACATCATGTTTGCCATCACCTATAAGGCAGACACAAAACAGGAAACGTGAATTCTACATGAAAACAAAACAATAGAAACACTTTGTAATTGAGTGTAAGTAAGATGGAGCCACCTGTTGCAGCATGGTCATGTGTCTGACCGTCCAGCGCTGGAAGGCGGTGCCGGTGTCACTCTGGATCTCGATGAACTCGTCCTCCTGTGTTTGTGGGGTCTTGATGTTGGTCACCTTCAAAATAAGAGAAGACCCACACAAAAAGTTTACTCATAAAGTAAATTCTCTTATTTCTCATTTATGTAAAAATATTTTCATTTACAGCTAGGACAGAAAACTGCCTTTATAGCATAGCATAGCATAGCATAGCATAGCATAGCATAGCATAGTATAACATAGCATAGCATAGCATAGCATAGTATAGCATAACATAGCATAGCATAGTATAGAATAGTATCATGGCTAACAACTGATTGTCATTAACGTTATTATTGATAATGTCAAATTCAGGCTAAATTAATAATTAAATAAATATTTGGTGATGAGTCATTGGACCAAACAGCAGGCTTACAGTGAAAACTCTCTCCGGCTCGCCCTTGGCCTTCCAGTTGGTGTCGTGAACCTGACGCAGGATCATCCACGCCTCGTCATGTCGGGCGCTCTGAAATAAACACACAGGTGAGCTGTGTTGGAATAGTATCTGCTTTGTGGCACTTTAACTGTATTCTTTGTGTAGCTGTATGTGCATTTTTGTACTGTATCTACTTATATTTAAGTATTACTAGTAATGTAGCTGTGTAAAACGTTGTAGCTTTGCGGTGTAATAGAACATTTATCAAAACCCCACATGTTGTTTTATATACCTGAATGAAAGTAATTACTATTTAAATCATATGTTTGAGTCCAATCAATCAAGCCTCCCCATGTACACGTGTCATATGCAGTTGAGTAACAACATTCCCATGAGCTCTGCCTCTTATCAGCTGGGGAAATGTGTGATTATTTGGGGGTGTGTGATATGATGAACACGCTGGAGCAGCCTCGCTGTAACATACAAATAAAATACCACATGTGGTTAAAGGTCTGACAATGTCCTGGATGAGGAACATGGGTGGGTGGTGTTCTGGTGACGCCTTAGCAGCCCTTCGCTACCTTTGCACAGCAGTGGGATGTTGCTTTGTTGGCTGATGACTCGACATTTTTTAACCAATCGCAGCTTGATGTTTATTACTGAATCCACCCCACAGATAAATGTGTTTTTATGTTAAAAGAAAATAAAGATAAAAATGAACGCCATGTTTTAGATCTATGGGGACGATCACATCGGCTACGCTGGTTCCAGTATCTGACCTCCAGGAGGAAACGAGGGCTCTCCGGCATGAAGATGACTCCGATGAGTGCAGCCAGGGCAGGAAGGAGACACACCAGAATAAACAATCTCCAACTGTGGATCTGGATTTCAGATCCGATGGCGAAGCCCCAGCCTGGAAAAACCATCCAATAAATTATCTTTGGGGATAAGTCCAATAAAAAAAAAGCCTATTTATTGTCATCCTAGGTTTAAATCAAACTTTTTCCATGCGCTGATGTAACAAAAACTGCATGTGTGTGTGTGTGTGTGTGTGTGTGTGTGTGTGTGTCTTACCGTAGTGAGGGATGATTCCCCAGGCAGTGAAGGACGCATACAGACCTCCCAGCATCCAGAACATGCAGAGCCAACTCAGATGTTCACCACGTTTATCCATCTGCAGGAACTCAGTGAAATATGTGTACACTATTGGGATGGAGCCACCGATTCTTTTAGGAGGAATCACACAAAGACATTGTTTCAAATGTTATATTGAAGAAATAGTCCCCATGGCAACCCATGACAATAAATCACAAACAGTTTTATTGTCAGATTAACAGCCTCGTACACTTTGCAAACACATCGCCTTTCATTAGGTACCAAAGCTTAAGGTAGCAGACTTGTTTTGTGAAGGCAGCAAAATGGGCCCAGCTCCTCTTCAGATGTGAGTGTTAATGACTAACATGGGGCTCGTTATCACTGTGAATCTGCAATAGCTGAACATTTCGTTCTGGTGACCTTGTTTTTTTTTTTTTATCGTAGCAAAAAGCTTAAACATCAATATTGCAGGTCTGGGGCTGCAATCATTATTAAAACAAATGTGTCTTTGAGAGTTGCAAAATCAATCTGAGCGCAGCTGAAGGTGCTGGCGACAGCGGGTATTCGGCAATGAAACTCAAATTAAACACAAGCAGAGAGAGCTTTGTTGGCTTGTTTTAATTAGGGTAATAAAGAAATGCTCTGTTGAAGTAAATAAACAGAACCGTCCTTGTGTACAGCGCAGGGTTAATGTGTCTTTGACTCAGTGTTAACAGTTTTAGGATTGTGGTGTGTGCCGATGAGACCCAACCAATGAGCTTTCACTTTATGTTGCAACCCAAAATGGACAATATCGTATCGCACTAAGATGAATGTTAAGTTCTATAATAGGATGTAATTCTTCAGGAAACACCTACCCCCACCCCAACCCTTAGCTGGATTATTGACGTGTTTTGAACAACAGCTACATAGATAACACAGTTTAAAGTATAGAATATGAACTAACAAGTGAGCTGTGCTTGACTTAAGTATTCTCCATCCTCCAGTTCCTTAAACAGCACAGTTTGTTTTAATTCAAGTGCTGCATATATAACTCATCCAACTCAAATGTCAGGAGTCCAATTTTAGAGCAAATATCTTTAAATGCAAATGATGAACAGAGGACACCCCCCCCCCCCCCCCCCCCCCCCCCCCAATCATCCCCTCCTTCTGCCCCCCAAGCCTCCAAATGTTACAGAATCACTTTTTTTTTCCCCACCCAAAAGGATCATTTATGGAAAAGGTCAGTCATTATAAAAAAAACCGAGGCGAAAAAAATGTCATTTGTTCAAGCAAGCACTGTAAATGTAAATGTGAAAGTGAATTTAAGTTTAAATGTGTCTCACCCAAAGCCGGAGCAGAATCTGAAGAAGAGGAAGAAGCCGTAGCCCTGAGCGAAGCAGGACAGGAAGGAGAAGACCAGGTCGATGGTCAGGACGTAGATCAGACACTTCCTCCTTCCCATCTTATCACACAGACCCCCCCACACCAACGCACCCACCATCATGGCCACATACACCAGCAGACCTGAGAACACACACACACACACAGACTCACTTATAGGCATCTGACCAGTGAACTTACTATGTTTTACTCTCATAATGCACAATTGATCTTATTCAAGTACATGGATATACATACTTGCTTACTTATACATATGCACAAAACCACACCAGAAGAGAAGAGAAAATAGTAGATCTGTTTAAAAACAAGTTTCCACAAGGGGGCACCGTTTACCCTTCTATGAAGACAGAGGAACAGAGAAATCAACACTTTCCACTATAAGTCAGTGTGATGCATCCTTTCGTGTGCGCCCTGATCAGCATTTCTAAATATTCATAATGACGTACCTAGAAAATGGACCCAGAATTACAGCATATCCAGGCAGAGGAATGAGAAATAAAGGTTATAATAATTTTGAGATATCTACAGAAAGAGTGCTTCTCTTTCGCCCTGCACATTTTAAGAACTGCTTTCACCTTCGTGACTACTGTTGCTGCATTTGTCTTTGTGTCATCTGATGTTTTTTATATTTTATTATTATTATCATTACATCGATTACATCACTGTACTCTTTTTTTTTCGCCTACTCAGAGTCGCAGTGGTCTGGAGCTTATCCCAGCATGCAGCAGGCAGGTGTTTTCGTCTGCTATTTCAACAGCCCTGAACAGTGACCAACTGTGTTGCCTATTACTGCACCAAGGAGATAAAAACGATTATGTACTTCCCTTTTTTATGTCTGCAGGGAAAGTAATATCGCCCCTGCTGTCAGTGTCAGGACTAAAACCTACAACCTCGGCCTTGTTGTTCAAACCTTTTCGACCCATACTTCCTGCCTGCTCTGTGTTGTTACTACACACAGCCCTAATTACAGTGGGACTAAGCAGCTTAACGGCACGTGGAGCCATAGTGTGCACCTTCCCTGTGGATTACTAGACTATCCAAAAGCTTCGGCGCTCCACACACCAAGCTGCACCTCCCTAACCCATTCAACAATAGACTGGTCAGGGCACCCGGAGAGAAAGAGTCAAGGCTAGCATGTCACTTTTGTCTCAGCCAAGTTGCTGCCTAAGGCAGAGTATCCCTTAGATCTGTACACTGACAGGTTGACGGGGTAACTTTGTGATTAGAAAGGCCGAGGATCAACCCCTGCAGCAACAAGCATCTATTTGCCTGCTAAAGTGTCCTTGGGTACAGGGCAGACACTGAATTCCTGGAGGGGAAAGAAAAATGTATCTTTTTTTTTAAAAAGTGAAAGCATTTAGCTACGTGAAAAACTGTATTGCACAGTTAACACATTAACATTTTGGCCCTAAAGTAATAATCTGCTTCATTGTGGTAAAGTACAAACTTTAGTCCTAACGTTAAATGTTTGCTAAGTGTATATTTTACATGTTGCAAAAACTGGCTATACTGTACAAACTAGTTCTTACATAGAGAATTGTTGCTGCTAATTGTCGCTATGTTAGCACAACATGTTAGCTTGATAATATACGACTTGCTTAGGTTGAAGAGTCAAGGAGGTGACCTTAAATTACACAAACAATTTGACAACAATGTTTAAATGAACACGGGCCAAACTAAAATATCACAATATCTACAGTAATGACTGATAAACCCCAACCATTAAAGGTAAGTACATAACCATTTTATTCTTTTTAACAAAGGATTTGGTAGTCTGTCTGCCATCTCCGACTAAGGTTAAGAATAAATACATTTCTGCTCCTGTGTGTCTGGTGAACAGAGCATGAGCAGGAATCAAATAGGATCATTCTGCAGATCTACTTCATATTCTCATCCAATGATCAGTGCTCCCCTCCCGCTCTGCGCAAACAGACGCTGTGATTTCATTTTCGCCAGGCCTTCCTCCTGCTACCACAGCCTGTCAGAGGCCTGAAGCATATCTGACAGCTCTGCACTGGGCGCTGCAGGCCGCCAAGGCTTTCTGACTGCTGCAACATGTTCCATATTAGCCTGGGAACACACACTGAATACAATCACCACCAGGTTCCTCATCAATCTCTTGCAATGCCCCATCCCAGGAGCCTGTTGTTAAGATGAAATGAGCGATGTACAATCTGCCACATCGTCTGGCTATACGCAAGGCCTGGGAAATAAGGTGGGACGCTTTCATTTGCAGTTTAGTTGTCTGCGCAGAAAGTAAAGAACAGACATTTTCAATGTATATTTCCCGTAAAGTTTGATCAGCATTATTTTTTGGGTGTGCTTTCTAATGGTACAATGTTTGGGAACGAATTAAGCTAGCACTCTGTCAGAATAAAGAAAGAAAAAACACTTAACACACGTATACCTGTATGTGGGATCCAACATAGTCAAATATTAACATCCCATTATGTGATCAATTGACTTAGAGACTCTGCAAAGTGTAATGAAGCTCATGATGGACCAAAATACTATAACAAGACTTAGACTAAGACAAAATTATGTTCTGTATTTTTGCCTAGAAAGATGCAAATGTCTTTCTCCAAGGAGTTCCAGCAGCTGGGTGATATTTCTGTCTCATGCATTGGTCTGCAACCGTGGGCTATCAAGAGCCAAACATATGTTGGATTTTGTTCCAGCCAAGTATATGACAGCAGCATTTCATTTCACTCAACTAACTAACTGGATCTATTTAACAGATGAATTTGCTAGTATTGTAGGTTTCCAAAAGGTCCTATGATAAATGTGTTTGCGTAACCATGTTTTAGCCATGCTGGCAGCGTGGGTTTAGACATGGCAATGTCGATCTGGTGGTTGGTTGGTCCACTACTTTAGTCCAAACTTAAATATCTTAACTATTATATGTATTGCCATGACATTTCGAAACAAACATTCATAGTCCCCAGATGATGAATCCTAATTACTTTGGCGATCACTTGACTTTTCTTTTAACGCCCCCCCAGCAGGTTGATATTTGTGGTTTTGAGTCAACTATTGGTGGTTGTCCATTTCTTTGGTTCATGACTATAAACCACACATTCCCATCAGCCTCAGCCGTAGACATGTTTAGCTAATTAGTAAATGTTAACACAACAAATTATTTTGATATATAAAATCTCTTTTTTCTCCACTCAACAGCTACCTCCTCACATATGGATAAATGTTTCCACATCATTTGTTGTCACTTACCCAGTAACCCCTTGTCAGCATTGGATATACACATGTCCTTCTCAGCACTTGGCAGAACGAAGCCCACCACGAAGCCATCCACCCCGTCAGCCATTAGCGCCAGGCCCAGCACGAAGAACAGCATCCACTGGAAGCGCCCATGGCCACAGTCTTCCATGATGCTCTCGTACTGCTCTGGCAGGCTTTCCTCCATCTCCTCCTGCTGGGCAGCCTGGCGGGCTTTCCTCTTGGCCTCTATCCGAGCTGCCCGTCGCGCCTCCTTGATCTCGTCTGGGTGAGGGATACCCTGGTACTCCCCCTCGTACATATGTTCATCATCATCTGCTCCCTCGGTGGCATCGCTTGCAGCATCCTCATCCTGTGGAGGGTAGTCTGTCTGGTAGGGGTAGCCATCCTGACCGCCTCCATCCTGGGTGTAAGTATACTCTCCACCCTCTGTCACTTGCTGGTTCACATTGTTGTGATAGGGGTCATCCATGGTTCCTGCTGAGTGGAAGGGGAGCAGGACTGACTTTGCCTTGTAGCCGTTGTACGCTGAGGAAGCTCAAGTCGTCAGCTATAATGGCATAATCCTCCCAGGAGCCTTGTGCTGCTCTCAGTGTTGCTGCGTCTCCTGGGTTCCAGGTATCAATTGCAGGTTTTTTAGTTGATTGAGAGCTTTGAGTCTGAAGTTTAAGGCCTTAACAGCTGGGATGAAAGACTATTATCTTCATTGATCTGCACAGAGCTGCATGCTGAACCTAAAAAAAAAACAATGGGTACACATCACAGATGGTCTGTCAGCATTTGTAAGGTAGAGACAGTGCAAGGAACAGAAAAAGCTCCACCCAGGTTGTGAATTGTTAGCTCTTTGTGCTCATTGTTGTGCATCTCTGCCAGGTTGTGGCCGAAGTCCTGTCTGATTTGTCATGACCTGGGATTAACCAGTGTTGACTGACTTGGTTTGAATTGACAAAAGCAGGGTTGAACATCACTAAAATAACCCTGGTCTCAAACAGGTATTACTCAAACAGGTATTACAGTCTCAAAGGGCCTTACAACATTCATATTATAGAAACATCATGATCTTTGAGCCTCAACTGAGGACGAAGTCCTAGAGGAAGTATGTTGCATGTAAGTATGTGAATCGCCTACTACATTTCATGTTGGGCTTAACATTTCTCGATAGATTTTGACTTCATTCCCTCAATTTACGTCAATTACTTTTGTCTAGCTGCTTTGTAATCTGCTCTCAGATCACTTTCCTGTCAGTCTGATCAATTTGGTCTTATTTATTACTTATAACCCCCTATACATTCTAAATAGGCCCCTATTATTATTATTCTAGTCAGGAAAAGCAGGTCAGGACTCCCAGTATCCCCTGTAGGCTACACGTCCTTCCACACGATCAGATAATCTCATCGTCTCCCTGCTCAAATGCTCTGACGCCATTTTGATCCATCACATAACAGTGCCACAATGATGACACGTTCAGATCTGTCTTGATTTCCTTTTAATAGCGGCCAGAGGCGCCGACAGATGTACACACACAGATTACGTTTCAGGAATTGCACATGCTAACATCACCGAACGACTTGCACTTTGAAGTCAGGCACATATTCTCGAAGAATTATGCAATTATCATCTTGAGACTGAATTTTATGTGTTTTGGGATTAATGTATAATTTAACGGTTTCATTGAGTCACCCTGTTAAGATGTAAAATTCACTGATTTATCCTATCTGGTGCAACAATGAACTTTTAGTTTTTACTTCTCTCTATATGCTAAAAATGCTAATGGTAAAAGATAGCAGCAGTAACACAAGTAACACTGTTTATATCAGGCCAAATTAGGCTGTAGCAACAAATCCAGCGAAAATAAGCACAGGAGCGTTTTATTGCTTGAGACGTTTTCATTTGTAAGAGAAAAAAATGTGTTTATTCTTCTTTCAAATCTATATAAATCCATCATTGATTTATGACACTAAATATCGAGATGCATTTTCATTCTCCAGAGCAAGAGGAGCCAAAGCTTTCAGATTTTCTTGCTATAAACCTTTTGTGAAACAAATAGAACGTTGATGGAAAAATTATTTGAACACGATCAATCGTTTCAGTGAATACTAGCTCTTTTTTTTTAGAAGGAAATATCTGACTCTTCAGCTAAGGTCTTGTTGTCAATGACAACAACTGCCCGTTGCATCTAGATACTAGGTTGTGAAAGTGGTGATAGTTAAACCAAGTGAGCTGAAAAATGTTTTATAAAAATCCATAGAACTGATGGAAACTGCTGCTCACTGATAATTCTTTGTGGTGTTGTCTCTATGAGTGACTCCTTTTAGATTAAACATAGTCATTTGATCCATTGTTCATGTAAAGACGTTGATTATAGTAGCTTCAAACATTCTTTTTTTTAATACAACCATATTTTTTTTTGATTAAAGTCATTCTCTTCACGCATTTCGATTTCCTCCCAGAGTCTGATTGTCATAAACACAAATGTATATTACTTGTTTACGTGGGTATTACTTGCTGAAACAGCTGTAGTCTCATCAGCCAACAAGTGGATGGTTGATTTGGTCTGTTCCGGTTTGGAGCCAGGATGACAAACACTGTAATTTAATCCAGATTAAAACTGCAGATTTTTTTATTTATTTTTATTTTGCCCTTGTTGCCTCACATTATTGTTTCATCACGAAAGTCATAGAGGCGGGTGATAGCGGCGATGGATTATGGAGTCTGGATTGAAGCACTGAAATGTATTTGCTGCTCCTTGATATGGAGTTTTGAAATCCCAACGTTATTAAAGTTATGCATTGATCGGTTTGGCAGCCAGGAGAACCATGTACCATGACGTGATCATCTCTTTTTTTTTTTTTTTTTTTCATTTGTTGTTTCCTTCTAGTAACGTGAATAATACATAAACGTTTCAGGGGAAAAATGGAGAGGATGGATGCTCAGTCAGGGTGAGGGAGGCCGTGTTGCTTTCATCATCCTGCAGCAGCGTCTGTACTCACACAGCTGGCATTTACATAACACTTAGGCTGCCTACACTCATTCCCCCTCCCGCCTCTGTCTCCCTCCCTCTCCCTTCTCTTTAAAAGTATTGATCCGTGTACGCATTTATGAACGTGTCAACTTGACCTCGCCACACCTCCCTTCACCTAACACACACACACACACACACACATGATTATTCAGATGTTAAATCAGCATTTACGTCTCTGAGCGGAGTTTGAATAGGTCGTGATCTGCCTTCCTCTGAAATGGTCCCAGTGTTGAAAAGTCAAAGAGCTGCTTTGAATCATAAAAAATCGATGCGAGTCTTAAGGTTTAACAGGAAGCAGAGAGGTCACTGTGTAATTCACAAAAAGCTATTTCAACTTCACAAGTGACCTTTTATTGTTTAGATCATTTATGAGTTTGACTGAGCCAAACTTTGTCATCTTCGCTTCATTGGGTTTTTGTAGCCCCATACTGCGGAGAGCAATGGCATCAAACACGCGTGTGGAGTTACATATTAATGCTGTGATAATGGACTTTGGAAGAATAGCTGTAGATACAGTAGAGCTGCTCTGTAACCAGCAGTTGAGAAACGTTTTCTAGCCTGTACCCTCATTTAGATTCATCCAGTCCAATTTTCTACTGCAGCTCCGAGAGCCTTGTTCCTCCTTCCTTTGGTCAGCTGTATGTGCCTTGCTCATCATTTTAAAGTGAAGGTTGAGGAAATGTTCATTACTCACTTTCTTCACTCATTTCCCCAGCCAATGACTTCAAAAATCAGCGTTTTGTTTGTGTTCTAAGCCAAAATGTGAATGTATTTGGGAAGTATAATAATGGACAATTGGACTATGTAAAGTCAACTCCACAACCCAACCCATAGCTTTTTGCAGGATCTTTTATTAATTATCAGACTTGATACAGTTTTATTTACCCCAGATTCATCATTCAGATGTATGATGTGATTTAGCGTCATTATTATTTATCTCTCTTTATTACTGGAATGAGCTCTGCCCCGCGACGTGACACCATCACACCTGCACAGTTTGTATGATTTTTTTTAAAAAGAATACAGCAATATGGGTGTTTGAGTCGAACCTGGCAGCTGTAAAATAATTGTGTAATGTGTCTGGCTTTAATTTTCATTATAATTACATAAGAAAATGACAAAAAAAAGCATGATTTCCTCAGTGAATATCACTTATCCATACACAAATATGACCATTTCTACGCGCTTTGCTTCACCGGGGGTTCTACTGAGCGAGGCAACATCAAGATGAGGGGCTGATTGCCACTTAATGAACAGATATTACAAAAACATACAAAAAAAGGCATCTAATCGACTACATCTAGTACATGTGTTGTATGCGTTGGTGGAGTAACTCAATAGAGTGAGTTCATTTTAATCTCAGCTCCTCGGTGACCGTGAGAGGTCAAAGGACAATCCTCCGTGATTTCTGGAGACGACCTGTCTGCTAACCTGTCAAATACATTTACTGGCAACACTGTCACAGTTTTGGAGAAAGAGAGAGATCGACACTGATATGATATGATATTTTCATGCCAATACCTTTACTGTTAATATGTTAAATTAAACACATCCTGATATCAGAGACTGGAAATTTCTCCTACTTGCGAGATGTTCTTTACATACAACTTGATCATTGCAAAACAACTGAAAACACAATGGTACTTTTTAGGAGTAGTAGGTTGACTTAAAGTTTTGATTGAATAAATGACAATTTGGATGTGAACGTCCATATTTAGACATCCTGATTTTGACTCAAATAGGACCATCCTCATCCACATTTGCATCATATCGATGCTGTTGCCAACGGATAAAACCTGGGGGAAAAAATGGCACAACGGAAATTTCTGCAACCTGGCTCGCTTCTCCACTAATTTGTCGGTGAAAGCAACAAATTATAAACCACAACACAGCAAACATTTTAAATAAAAGTTTTCTTACCAGACTCGGCATTCCCTTCTGAACAAAACAAATATAAAATAATAATAATAATAAAAAAAAGAAGCTAATGTCCAGGTAGCATTTTCAAATGTCCAAACCCTACATGTCAGTTTATCCTAAGGCCGTGCTGCAGCCAAGCCTGAGGGATTAGGATCCAACCTCACGATCCCCCCCGCCTCCCCCTCTGCCGCCCGGCCCCTCAACCGGCACCCCTCCCTCACCCAGGCTCAATCCTACAGGAAACTACCCGGAACTAACTCCCCCAACTTCCACGACCTGATGGTACAGTCCTGCAGGTTTAAATAGCAACAGGCTCCACTGACACTGACTGTAAACTGTTGAGACACTCTACTGGATATTTTGTGATACTCCAGATCTCTAGAAAAGGATCCTCTAGGGAGAGGTCAGAGGTCAGTGTCGCTGGAGTTGGCTAAGATTTAGAGTTTTGCTCAAGGACACTTCAGCAGGGCAGATGCTTGTTGTCATGGAGACTTTATGTGGACCTTCAGTGGTGTGTAATCATTGTCGAGAGATCTCAAAGAGTGTGCAGGTTGTCCATTCCATGCAAACCTTACACCAGGTGGTTTTACTGATTAACACCCTTCAAGAACATATCATACATCATATGCTTCAGTGATTGGCTAGAATCGAATCCCTGTAGTAGACTGTGATGGCATATTTGGATAATGGTCGCCCTATATTTAAACCAGCCAGGATGAGCCCTTTTGTCACATAAGCAGAGGGGGCACGTCGCTGCAATAGCTGTATGTCCCATCAAAGTGCCCTTGAGTGAGCCATTGAATGGCTACAGTAGCTGCTCATCCATCCCGAGTCGCTCCAGAAAAGCATATCAGCAAAAAAATGTTCCTTTTCCTCGAAGCAGGAAGGAGGGAAGGATTATTTCTTTGGGTGCGGATGAGTGCAGAGGTGATTATGGATGTGTCTGAGTGGCACCTATTGCTGGAGATGGATAATCATAGCTCTCCTGCACCACATATCATTCCTGCGGTTTACATGCAGGAACTATACGGACTGCAGGAGTAAGGAGGACTGATCTTGTGGGAATAAAGCCAGATTTTTTTTTTCCCCAAACGACACTATGCCATATAAAAAGGTCTTAATAGATAGATATATTACTCAGGCCCACAAGAGGCCTTCACCAGTTTCTTTCTGCTGCCTCTCCCAGCCAAAACATCTTAATGTAGTTTGTTTTTTTGCTGGAAGAATGGTTGGTGTTTACATTGCACTGTAATGACAGCGTGACAAGCCTGATATGTCAAAATGTACTTGTGCAAGACATTAAATCTCCAGCCTGTCTGATGTGTGGTGGAACATTTACTCACGTATTGTACTTCCAATTTACAATTTTACAGTGGTTTCCAGATGATTTTGTCTTAGCACAAAGAGATAGCTACTTGTGACCCACTGTCATTGGTTGCATGTGACAAGTTGTGTTTTTTTTTGTTTTTTTTTACCCCCTCTTGCATTCCACAAATAATTTTCAATTATCCAGTAATTCACAGCAAAACCGGATTAGAGGAAAGTCTGAAAAATATATTTATGTAATTCTGCATTTTCTGCTTTCCTCTTCTAGTAATCGTATTGCGACTCTCTTCGGATTTGTACCAACATGGCGATCCCGATTTCCAGGTTTGGAACCTCCAATCTATATTTAAATTGTCAGCGTGCAGCAGTACATATTATCAGATCCAACTAATTACTACTTTAGTTCATGTTTACAGCTGTTCCTTTTATACATCTGTCACTTTCCATGAATGCATCTTAAAGTCTCATCATTTAACATTTCCAATGCAAGGACTTGTATGTATAAAAAAAAAATATATAGTGTGTGCTATTTATGCCAAGTACAATTTGTGTTTCCATTGTTTGTTCACTACATTATATGTTTCATTTTGGGGTCATTTTATCTCTCTATATACAGTTAAATATTATAATTATCAGTTAAAGGACACCACTATAAAATGGCACTCACAGCTAGTGCACCGAAATCGTTCAGTGTTATATAGTGAATGATTTTTAACAAGTTCTTCATTCATTAGGCTACAACGGCCCTCCTATCAACTCACTCACCCCCAGCAGGCGACATGGTACGGCCTGCTATGGGACATCATTATAGAGAGTAGATGTCTTGCATAGAAGTAAACCTCTCTAATCCGAAGGCCAGATAATTCGAGTGCAAAGAGGATTAGCTCCACCCCAGCAGAACCATTGGCTAAATTTAGCCCCCATACTCTCAGTCTTCACCAGTCTCCATTTAACCTGCTCCTCCAAGCCCCGCCTCTAAACTGCCTTCTCGCATCCATCCGGGCACCAATCACACGCTGCAGCTCATCATTACGCCATCATGACATTTTCAGACCTCTCCAGCAAAATAATCCAGTATCTAAAACCAACAGCCAGGCCGTATATCTTGTCAATATTAATACATACAGTATATACAGACTGAAATCACATCACTGGTTGACCATTTCGCTGTGATCATGTAGATGTGAGTTATCCTGAAAGGGAAAGTTGGTGTTTGGGTGCCCTTCATCTGCAGACCTTCGTCCTCTGGCTGGATTACACCTAATGGTGCCTGATAGGCCCGGATCAGGAGGAGGGGCACCGTCCACGCAATCCCTGCGATGGCAAGCGAGCTGCATCGCAGGGACGTGTCATGCAAACATCCGGGAAATGGATAGCCTCCTCCCTGTTTTGTCTTTCTAACTGGCAGAGCGTACAAACACTGTCTGGTACACAGTCTTAATGTTTTTCCTCCAGTGAAATACATGATGAGTGCAGGCTCTGAATGCACAAAATATGAAATATATAATGGATTATGTTGGCGTGTGTTAAGGTCATCTACTTTATCTTCTTTTCTTATGTCACACAATAAATATTTATGTTAAGTTTCAGTCAGTTGTATCTGAAATGTTGTTCAGGAGCCCCCAGGAGATTTCTGTATCACCTACTCAGGTTTCAGTTCTCTCTTTTTTTTTTTTTTTTTTAAGTGCCTCATCTTGTCTACGTGGGCGTGAAATAACTTTAGGATAACAAGGTAGAGGAGACACAACAAACAAAACCCTGCTAGTACAATTACTGTTGCAAAGTTTTGCACTATTTTTCTTCTGCTGAGCCTTAATGGTGTCAGTGTTTAGGGCTGTATCTCTTTTTTTTTTTATAACAGATCAATTGGTCAGATCAATATGACATGTTATGGGTCATTCTCCCTCACCATCACGCCTCACCATTTTTTTTTTAATTAAAGAGGAGAGATCTGAAGGAATTAATATGCTTTAGTGAATGGAGGTGGGATGTCAAGGTAGGTAGGAGGCAACAATCGTTTGACCTCCTCAAATCCCTCTCATCTGGTTGGACACGCCAGCCAAGCTTAAGTCAGCTGACCTGGTCTCTGGCGTGCATCTAGGACTACATGTGCGGACACATACGTACATACGTGCGTGTACGTAAGTCTAAAAATATCGATGTTGGTAAACTTTGACCTTATATCAGTCATTATGAGGCAAACAAAGATCTTCAAGAACTAAAGCCAATCATCATTTTATTACATTGAAGTTCATCTGAAGACTGAAAATACTAAAAAAAATAATAATAATAAAAAAAACATTCCACATGGACAGTAAATCCCAGCTGATGGGATCAACTGGACTTACTGACCGGCAGGACCACAGACTGACATCTTGTGGTCATGACTGGTACTGAAATGAGTCATAAACTCTTATTATTACAAAAACAAAACACCACTTGACTTATGTCATATAGATCTGGTATCTGGACCTTTAACAGGGTGGGTATGAGCATCTGTCCCTCGTCTCGCTTTCTTCCTTTTAAAGATTTCATTTCATGAAAACAAATGTACTTTCAGTCCAATATTATTATAAATATTAATACCTCACGAATACAGTTGTAAGCAAATTGCTGAGTAATGCTGAGTAAAGCTTGATGAACACCAACAACATCTATTTGGTCACAGTGATACTTCTAATACTCATTTATAATCATGGTTGCAGGCATACTAAAACAACATACTTAGTGCATGATTACTAGACTGTGTGTATATTTTTATTGTAATGAAGTTTCAGGGTCCTGCTATTATGCATAGATAGAGGAATCATTAATGTTATTAGTAACAGCAGCACTTTGCCTACAGTGACAGGTCAAAACATCTGGTTTTTGAAAAAAATAAAATAAAATATATATATCAGACTTGTCCTTCAACAGGAGAACTCACACTGGCTGTGGGATATAACAGAGCTGGCATTTAGTTAGTTTAGAATGACAGCAGCATGGCAGGCATACTGTTATCTGTGCAATTATACCGCACAGTCTCCAGATAGTTCTGAGGCCTGTGTTGAAGTTCTGGGACAGTTTTACAAGCGAAAAAACGAGGTAAAAAATGAGGATCTGCTTGAAAAATCATGAAAAACGCTCTTTGTCAATTTAAAGCTGGTAGTTACCGAGAATCTGTATGAAAGAACTGTTGTACCTGTAGGTCTAGCATGTAGAAGACGCTGCGTGAAACACGGTGGGTGGCAGTTGATGCTCACAAAACAGAAAGCATCAACCCGGAGGAGGTTTTGATCTCCGTGGTGTCAGAAGTTTTTTTTTATTCATGCTGAACATGAGTCAACTTTGCCAAAATAACAATGATCATAAAGTTAACAGAAAGACAGGGTAGGGAAAATCAGGGCTGTGATCTTTTCAAATTCAAATATTTGCATACAGAAATCTTTTTGTTTTTTTAGCTTTAGATTTGATATATTTCTCAAATAGATGGATTCACTTGACTTAAAGCTGCACAAACCAATATCAAATCGTCAAATCCATCCAAGATACATCATTTGTCCTCGTGCCCTCCCCCCTCATGTCAGTGCCATCCAAATTACTAATGACTGTTTCAAAAATAGAAACTTTTATGGTCAGCATATGTTTAAGGTTTAGCGGTGCTCAAAACTGGCTTGGTTAGGGTGAAGAAAATAGCACAGTCTGAGCTATAATTCATCATACGGTTTTAGCGTCTTTCGTTGTCGTGTTTACGATAATACCCGCTGGGGTTATGGTTAGGCAACGAATGAATGCCACAGAAACCTTATAGGTGATAAGATGTCATTTTTATGTTTATCGCTTGCCCTCGAGTGGCCTAAAAAGATGAAGCTAGTAAAGAAAAAAATAAATAAATAAATAATACAAGCAACCAAACCTCTCTGTTTTGTCTCTAAGTTAACACGGAGTCGGAGTTGTTTGTATATGTCTGTTTGTCATCCAAATTGTGGGAATGCCAAATACAGTCCTCCGATACTGTATACACAGTAATACGCTATGCTCACATATGAAAGGAGGGTCACATCTGTTGCTGTTTATGGGCAACTTTACATTCACAAATAACAACTCATGAAAGTTACTTTGGAGGTAAATGTTCCAGGAGGTTCGGCATTTTGACGCGGGTCAAAGTTCGAACCTTGGAAACAACATTTGACAAAAAAAAAAACAAAAACCCAAAACAATTTAACCTCAAGAGGAAGGTCATTTACATTGTTCAAAAATAATCTGAAGTGTCGATCACAGTTTAAGAGTGAATTCTAAAGTGTCTCCTAAGCAGCAAATTGATCTCAGTGATCACAAACTGACCTGAAAGCCGTCTCTTACTTGCAGTTTATTGACGTATGTTAACATATTTTTGGGGTATTGAAGTTCAAATTGTTTTTAAACATGAGCCTCTTGTTGACATTTGGGGCTGCAAAAGTTTCCCGGTGAAGCCCTAAATGAAGGAAAACGCCAAAATCCTGCCGGCCCGGACTCAGCGTAAGAAGCTTTACACTGAACTGTGAGATAGTTTACGCAGCACTCTGAGGGCACTTCAGCCAAATGATATGCCTCTCACTCCTCTCTCTCTCTCTCTATCCCTCCTCGTGCAGCCAGTGTGTTTTTCTCTCTCTATCCAAGTGTTTACTCTAGCTGGCAGAGTTTTTTAGAGCTATCTCTTCCATCCTCTTCCATCCAAAGTCCTCCAACTTACAAAAACCTTTTATTGCGGCACAAAGGCAGCTATGTACTTCTTTGTGTCATGCTTGTTTCCCGGTCTCGCCTGTATTGTGGAAGTCTGCAGACCTCTCCACTTCAGCATTCCCCACACGTCCCACCACTCCTCCTCCAGACTGCAATAATGTGTCTAAGTGCAGCTCAGCATGGCAGTGAATGGGGACTCTTTTCAATACCACCTGCCATTTATCTAACCCTCAGCTGGTCACAGGTGGAGGAGAGAGACAAAGCACCGAGTTCAGGCGCTTGTGAAGGGAAGAAGGCCGGAATGCCTGCTGGGCCTCTGAAACAACCTTTCTTTGGCTCAATCTCACATACGGCGATGGAAACCGTATACCTGGTGTGTTTGTAACACTGTGTGCATATTTCTGATGAGGTGGCAGATAACAACTTGTTTTGCAGGGATAGCCGAGCTTCAAAGACAGTAATACAGTTTTCTTTTTCTGTATTATATATTTATAGATGTAGCTGCTATGAGGAGTTATTGCGAGTACATTCCAGTTCAAATCGCGAAAAAACAAACAAACAAACCAACAAACAAACGAACAAGTGATTAGCGATGTGATTTCTACAATGTCTAGGTTCCAATATGTATATGTGTAATGTAGCCAACCAGGGACATAACAGCTTTTATTTTCAGCAAACAATGAATTTTCATTTTTGTGCAGACACAAGAATGAAAAAGTAATAACACAGTACCCCGAATGTTTCATTTCACTTCAGCATTACACTTTTCCAATAGTTATTTCATTACACTTTTCTAATATTTATTTCATACCCCCTCCATCCATCAGGCTTAATGTAAATCTCCATGACCAGCCCGCTGCAGCTGAAGCACACCACTGCAGAGTATATTCTGTACTGTAGGGTAGTAGCAACACTCATTTATTTGGAAAAGGCAGCAGACAGCAATGTGATTCATCAGTAATGCTTTTGTCACAGTTATGATCCATAACAGCAGATAAGAAATGCTGAGAGACTGAGACAGACTCAAACCAACATCCTGTTCAACATCTGACTCAGAAATATTTGTCAGGTCAGTCTGCTGTTACAGGTGACCACCAGCCGTCGGTCTGGGCTCCTTGTTAACTCGTATTACAATCACAGTAGTAGTCTCTGTTTAACACCCGACTCCCCCTCTGCGTCCTCAGGGGCCACCCTGACGTTATTAACAGTGATTTCATCCGGAAGTGTGCGCTCACATGCTAGCAAGACTCAACTTAAAAAGCACAGAATGTTTGGGGTTTTCTTTTTCATAGCCACATAATAAAAGCTCTGTTGTTCAATCCATGTCAATCCCAAGAGGCAGAAAAAAATAAAAAAATATCTGTACTCATGGAAAGGGATGATCTTAAAAACATCGGTGTGTGACGACATCATATGTCTGCGTTCTGCATTTTGGATATGTGATGTAATGTACACACAAAAATGAATGCTTCGTTTCAGCTCCATGCTTATTTACATACATACCCGTTATGCATAGAAACATGATGAAATGTAACGCTATTCTAAACGCTGCATCCTTTATATGTGTGTGTGTGTGTGTGTGTGTGTACAACGAAAACACAAGGTCTTGTGTTTGTACAGTTTATTTCTGTGGAGGCTTGATATGCATTGAGTAGAACACCGATAAGCTGCGGAGAAACAGACGCACTGAATGCTAAACAGTCCTCATCAAAGATAGGGAGTCATTTCTGAATATACAGAAGCCATTTCAGTCAAGTAGGTATATAGAATAGAGGCAAAAGAGGTTTTCTGCATTTTATGACTCTGTATTATTCTTAAAAATCTATAACCTTCAGTTCCCACAAGATATTTAGTTTTTAAAAGATGTCAGTTTGATACCACTTAACATTAATTTACATCCTAAGGGCTTTCCCAAATAATATTAAAATGTATTCTGAAAAATGCCTGTGGAGAATGTAGGTGCCTTTACTACAAACCACATCCCTTTGTTTCTATACATGTTTCACTTGCAGAGGGCCTTGTGAGCCAGCAGAGGGCAGTTCAAACCACAGGAGGTTTCCCCCCCCCTGTGCTTAGAGGGTGATGCACTGAAAGCAGTCACGATGAGACAGCAATTAAATCTTCCTATAGAGCATTACAAACACCTCCCTAATGTTTGCACCACTCAATCCCAGCAGCTCTGATTCATACCTTAATAATGGTGTTCACGGCACAGTTTTACCCACTTAACCTAATACATGGACCACATGATGACACATTACTGACCCACTGAAAAAAAAGAGGTGACGATGGGAAAAAGTGTCCTTACTGACTCATGTTGTGTTGTAATGAAAAATGTACAATGCATGGAAAAGTCATGTGATATATCTACAGACACAGTGTCAATAGAATAGGATGCATTGTAATATTCCTATATTTGACATACTTACAGGATATATATATATATATTAGTGAACGCACTATTCATCCCTACAGTAATGTCACAATATTGATATCGAGGTATTTGCTCACAATATCGTGATATTTGATTTTGTCCATATCGCTTCAAAATAAAAGCATGCCAAGTTTGGTAGCTGCTGGAAGGTCTAACTCGCTGTTTTATAATAATTTGAACTCATCATAAATGCAAATCATTTTTTTTTTTTTGCACCAGTCAGCCTCAAAGGGACATGTTTGAAACTACACATTTGGGAGAGACTACATTTCCTTGCCGGTCCTGCATACCCAGGTCCGACGAAGATACCCGAGTCTGATTGGTTAGATTTAGGGTTAGTGGAAAAATATCTGAGTCAGAGCCAATCAGAGGCAGGATAGGGGGCGGGTCTTCTTGGAAGGCATACTGGTATACAGCCCCCCCCCCTTACATATTTATTGTGAAAACTATACACAGGAAGTTTGTGACATTTTGTTGACTTGACAATGCTACAAGAGTAGCGGCCACCAAACTTTACCTTTATATAGACGTCACAATTACATTACGTCACCTCGTGTAGTTTATTTAAGAAAGCCAAAACAGTCACCAGAGTTTTTTTTTTTATGGTTACCTCGCAACTGAAAACTTCCTGGTCTGAAAGTGAACTGTTACAGACATCCCGATGCAAACAGAGCTGATAATAGCCCCGCTGCTGACTCCGCCTACTGAGTTGTCCTGGGAAACACTAACAACTGTAAGAAAGTGCAGCCAGTCACTCCTCCTGTTTTTGACCGGGGACACTTTAGTAGGAAAACTACACCACGGCTCATCCCTTTCACACTGAGCAGTACAAACCTTTACAAAGGACGCTTCGGCCCGACTCCAAACACTGCAAAGTCCATCCATTAGGAGGATTATTATGCGTCCAAAAGCTGCAGCTTCACACTGAGCTTCATCTGCTTGAGGTAAGAGGAGTCATTTCCAATGTAGTTAGCCCGTTACAGACTCATATGAAAAGACTTTACATTTCATCCTTTACCTTTCACAGTTTTACACTGACTGACGTTGTTTAACGGCTGCGGGAAGCCGTTATTTTTTCTTTTTTTTTTTTTTTTTTAAACTTGTTGCTTGGTAGCCATGACATCCTCATTCAGATCCTGTTGGATCAATGTGGGAACTTGTCACGTTTTTGTGAACTCGGCGACAGCGAGGAAGAACACAGACGTCCCATAGAAATGTGAAATAATACTACACAAAAGCAGCTAAAGTTTAATATAGCATATATACATAATGCGGGAGATTAAAACGCCGCACAAGTGTATGCTAAATGTTCTAGTTAGCACCTAAAGCGCACTTTAAAGTACGTAGCATAGCCTCATTAAAACAACACATGGCAAACACTGTAGTAAAAATATGAGAAAAATGTTTAATATGGCATCCAGGACACTTACATATCGACATTATATTATTATACCCCGTTTTAAAAAATCACATATTGATGCCATTTTGCATAATGAGCCAATTTTTCAGCTGTCATTCAAGTTTTCATAAGTAAGACATTTGACATTTGATATTTGCTTTGCATATTAATGAATACAAAATCATATTACATGATATAATATAAAACTGCATTTAACAACAGTAGTGATAGATTACATTGATAAATACTGTATTGCCTTTAATGAGTGGTTGAGTGATTCTATGTTGCACTTCTATAAAGTTACATGAGGCAGATTAAAGAGGATCAAAGCAGCAGAGGTCACATATACAGTATGTGGCCTTTTAATGCTAGTGCTCCCCCATGACGAGGAAAGTGAAAATGAAGATTCTCATTGACAATGTCTCAAATAAAACTCCCGTAATAAACAGTAAGATCATTATAAGTCACTTTTCATCTCTCTCTAAGGATTACAGGGGTTCATGTCACTTAATACTTTCCCTTCATGCCAGTGGGAGGATCTGTGCACATGTAAGGGACATAAACATGGCCGCTCTCTGGTTTCCTATGTTGTAGCCTATTACACCCATAGGTTTGCTCTGATGTTGCACCATGGATCTACTGACCTCATTCAACCAGTGGTCACAGAATTGACACAGTAACACTCATCAACTTTTTATGACATCTCCAACCTCAATCGACCTCCATCCTCGTAATCACTCGTTTTGACTCCTCAAACATTTTGTGAGGATGATGGAAAGTCATCTTGCTTTCGCGTGTCTCCGTGTAGATGCTTTTCACTGTGGGACTGGTCTGTAGAATCTAAATGTAGGCCCCGGCAAATATAATATTCACCATCCTCGTATTAGATTCCACAGAGGAAGTAACAGTGTAAAATAAGATAATATTTCTTCCTGAAATTACATAAAGTTATATCTGATTAACAGTGGCACTTCAAATGCTTTGGTTGTTAAATTTTTTTTTTAACTTTTTATGTCTTCAGGGAAATTTGCTCCGAGGTTTATAGCAACCGCAATGATGGTATCAAGTGTGTTTTGAAAGTGTGGCTTTATTTTAAATGAATGCATTCTAATCATATGCAAATTCATATGAAAGTAGGCATTTTAGTAAGCGCGACAGTAGACAGAGCTGCACTTCTTAGATTGTCAACAATTTAAATTAGTGAACATTCATATGCAGTTATGTTTTTTTTTATTCACACGGCTGAGGCTATCAGGAGAGGACTAAACAATGTTTCCAAAAGCTTATTAGTCTCCTCTCTGCGTGTCTCTCTTCCCAGTCAGAAATATGTATTTAGCTCCAGTATAAGAGACAAATGAAAGAGAACTTGGCCTCCCATTTAGAGTACTGTAAATTACCACAAGGATTCCGCTGGCTCCAAGCTGAACCCAGCCAATTTCTCATCTCCACACACCCCCTAATTTAATGATGATGGAGGATATGCACAGTGTCAGCCTTGTAATTACACTGCATTTAGTATAGAATGGAAGCATTAGAGGAAGTCTTACAGGTACTACTAGTTCATGATGATGCACTGTCTAAAGGGGGGCAGTTTTGCGTGTCTGGGAGGGCGACGGTTGTAAATCCCCTCCTGATATTCAAAATAAAGCCTTGACTTAGTTTTTGTTAAGACTGGAATCGCTGGAATTTTCTCAGCATGCCGAACAGCAGCCGCACTCACTGTTCCAAAATAGCAGCCATCTCTGTGGCTCGTCCACACTTTGTGACAAGTAGTCATGTCTCTTCTCTCCCTGGAGTTATCAACAACACTTTGTTGTTTAATTGTTACTATGCTTGTGGTGCTGCAAAGATCTGCCATAATATGCCAACATTGACTTTTTGACAAAACAAATACTGCAGCAAATACAGCAAGGAAATGACTGATGATTATTAGAAAGACCATCCTGTAACTAACTGTGTAGAGTCTGAAATGGTTTGTTTACTGGTGCTCACATGATACCAAAATTATACCATACAAGAACTAGGCCTGGATAATCTTGTCTAAATATGGAAAAATATTTAATCAAGTTCTGATCCAAGAATAAGTAAACACGATTATGAATCTGAACAGACATCCAGTGCTAGATTTTGGTGCTTTGCAAGTTTTTAATAATCTTTAATACTTGGATCTTATAATAATGTATAAACTCTATTCAAACAAATGTCTGGTAATGAAAATTGCCTCCAGAAGTGGTCAAACACATCACTTTGCAGTAACATCTAAATGTAATTGCTAGGAGTCTCCATATGGACAGAAAAAGAACTTTGTGTGTTGATCCACCGGGAAGCACAAAGCAAACAGAAGACACGTGTGTGTGTGTGTGTGTGTGTGTGTGTGTGTCAGTGTGTGTGTGTATAGGGGGTGCAAAACTGGATTGTCAGGATGGAACCAGTTGGGGTATTTACTATTGGATTTAAATACTTCTGGAGGAAATGGTGTGAACATTCTGCGTTTTTGAAGTTTGATTTCTGTTTGTATACAGGAGATGTTTGTAATTCCTGCATGTGAATGTAATCTAGCCACACACAGTCTGAATGCAAGGTAGACGTACGTGTAATGCTAGGTATATAGACACCACTGAGCCTCTTGTCTGTTCACTCATCGGATGTGAATGCCTGTAGTGTGAAACTTTCATGCTCAGCAATGAGCACAAAAGCCTTTGCCATGGATAGACTTACCAAACCAATAAAATATAATGTTCAGATAGCTCATGTGTCAGTACTGCTGCTGTTCTGCTTGCTCATACTCTATTGGTGTAATTTACAATACTAAGAATCTCATGTATGTCTGCCAGAGTGAGTCATCATAGTTTAGAGATGTTTGCAGTGATGACATTTGAGTCACAGATACAGTAAACACTGTTTTCCCTCAAAGATAAATAGAGTAGATAGTTTAACAGCACTTTCAGTTTCCACACATTTCCATTTCTGTATTTGTATTTAAGGATTTTCATGTTATGCCACTTAATACTTCACTAGATTTCTGAGGAAATATTATAACTGTATTCAGATACTGCTTAGTTTTTTTCAACTTTATTGAATGAATGATGCACACATTTGTTTTTGTCTAAGATGCTTGCGGCATCTAGTAGGACTGAGCGTCATATATAGAACGTTTAAACCTGCAGTGCAGAACTTTTACATATACATGAACGTCCATTATATTCAATGCCGATTAAGCCTTTGACCTCCAGATAAATATCTCTGTATTTCACAGTATACAGAGTTTTTAAATCTTGTGCAGTGGGGCTTAACCATGCTGAACGCACATGGGTGACTTCTGCCGGACGAAAAGGCTAACTTCCGGTTAGCCCTGTGCTAACTTTGTACGGCTCTTCTACGCTTTCCAAATGTTACCAGACAGAATGGATCAAATTCTGCGTGATTTTGTGGGTGTAGTCAAGGACAGAATAAGCTACGGCGGAGCCCGTGACGTAAGCACGCGTCAACAGTGTTTGTGTAATTACTCTCACTGCCACAAGGGGAGACAAAAGTCCCGCAATCCAGTATAAGTAAAAATCTGAATGGTCTTTGGACTTGATTTTTTTTTTCCTTTTACTACCAGACAGTTATCAGTATACTGTATATACTTGTCTTGTCTTGCATGGACTTTTCAGTCAACACCAAACATTGTCATCAGCCTTTTCTATACATCATCATACATCCATACATAGCACTCTTACTACTGCTGATATTATAGTCCAATTGACTGATGAGGAGGAAGCTGTAGCAGAGGGAGTTGGACCAGTGCAGTTACAGCAGACACCTGACCAGTGGCCTGCAGGCTCCGCCTCTCCCCTCTGACATCAGGGCTTTGATCTGCCTACTGTCTGTGTTAGCACAAAGCCATATTTAGCTCACTGTAATCAGTGCGATGAGAGCTCGGATGCATGCTACTGAGGATACCTGCATAGTGTAAACACACCTGCTCTCTGTGATGCACATAAAATGAATTTAATGTGCACCTGAAGAAGTCTGCTCGCAGCTGTCGTCATCAAATAGACTGTGGGTAAGGTTTCCATTGATGCCTTCATCCGCTGCTTAGTTAGCTGAGACAAATGACAAAGTGCTATTAAAGTTTCTCTGTAGTTGGAGGTTGACAGAATTAGGAGAACAATGATACAAATATAGCATTTAGATTTCAGGCGGTGACTCTGACTAAAATGAATTAGTGACTTAACACGTTGATTCTGAAGGTTTTCTTCCTTGTTATTGTTTTGATGATATTCCCCGGAGGCAAAGTCTGACGGTAATGCGCCTACGGTGCCTAGGAACCTGTGCCTCAATGGTAACGCTTAGTGGTTTTAATAACAACATATGTGACCAAAGAGCCTACAGTTAAATGAATTTGTAATTGGACTGTGCTTATGGGAAATTACATATTTTATCTCTGCACACATTTTCCTTGAGTCAGTTGTTTTTTTGATGCTATGAAATAGTTTTCCGACTTGTCTTTTCCACTTTGATATGTTTTTTTTCTGCTTATATCTTCACATTAATTACATTTTTGGTCACACGGTTCCAGATGTGCATTCAAAGTTGTGATTGGTTGCATGTAACTGATGTGCTTGAATTAACATACTAGTTAGGTAGGACTCCTTTATCATACAACCAGAAGTATTAATCTCAGAAGTCATCGCCAGCCATTTATTCATTTCCTGTTTGTGAAATAGAACGTTTTTTTGGGCTGATTTGCCTCTTAGACATAGATGGCGAGTCAGAGGAGGAAGTGAGCAACTCCTCTGTGTCATGGACTATTCAGTTCCCAAAACCACAAGCGGTGGTTTTAGATTTACACTGAATCCTGACCATTTTTGAACAATTTCTAAAGAAACTGAGATTGGGTTGACAGTTATGTGCCCTCTAGTTGTAGTGTAACTCTTTTGAAAGGCAATGGAGATGTCATCAGGGCATCACAGGGTAAGCACATACAAACACATGTAGTCTTTGTGGGCATTTGAGAGTTTCTGGTTGAACAAACCTGAATATCTTAGCTTCACACACAAGCAACCAAAGCTGATATATAAACGTTTTGGTATTGGATGATCTGACAAACCATAAAGCCGCTATGTAGTCACTATCAAAAATGCAGCTATACATACGTTTATTGCTATTCTTGCAGCACTGCTTCTTGACGGGGCTCAATTAAAGAGTTGTTTAGTTAATTGTAATGAACATACATTATATGCAGCAGTGTTCTAGCAATGCACATCAGCCACGACCGCAGTAGAGGTAATATTAATCTGATCAGGCCTGCTGCGAGACTGAGGTGCTGAGGATTCTCCGGGATAAACCTCTTACCTCCCAAATGGGACTAGCAGCCACTTTCCTTTTCTAAAACTCTGCTATTTCTATTTTCCTCGCTCCTCAGTTCCTATTTGGTTTTCTTTTCAACGTCAATTTGTTTTTTGTTTTCTAACACGCCATGGCTGAGTGATTAAGCGCAGCGAGTTGACAGTGCATTGGGACATTTGTCATTTTGAGAGATTACGTTTTGCTTCTTGAAATAAGTTTAAATCCACGTTGCTTAATTGGCTATCACCCATCAGAATCTTGTCAGAAACTAGATTGCCAAGTATAGCTGAATTCATGCAGGCAAAATTATGACTTGTAATGATGTGTTGAACATTTACACATGGGCTACACAAGTGTGTAGTCTGTATATTCGTCTGCAGGTGTCTGGGTGATATCATCAGAATAGTAAAAATATCCCTTTAGATATCAGTTCAGACCTGTTCTTTTCATGTTGCATTTCCAAGCAGCAGCACTTGCATTAGCTTTAAAATGTCTACAAAGTACCTCCGTAGCCTCATGGTCTTGTAACAGAGGGGGAGGGGGGTGGCATCAAACCTGGGGAGGAGCGCTGATCAAGGCCCAGGCCCTGATTACAGGCCGGCCCCCAGTGTGCCCCACAATAAGATAATGCTATCTGGGCCCACAGGTATTTGGTTTCAGTGGAGAGGGTAATAACTGTCACCAAACACTGAGACCTTTCATCCCCCGGCCTTGTGTTGTCAGCCAGCGTTTGTGTGCAGTCTCTGCACAGAGGCGGCTTTTGTGTGGCAGGGTGAGGTCGCGTCACCATGATGGCCTCATATCTGTCCATAGAGACAATAGCCAGGTTTGATTAAATCAAGCAGCCGTGACTATCTAAATAGTAGTCAACATGGTGTGTCCGAGTTACTGTGATGGCGTTGTTCAGGAGGTGACGTAGCCCTGACTAATTTAGCCGTGTCCCAGAAGAGCAGAGCTGATAGTGAACCGTAAAAAGAAGCACACAAGGTTCAACACAGAGCAGATGCACTTTGTTCTCTCTGGGGTTTTGTTGCTGTAGGCAAGTTCTGTGTAGTTGTAGGCCAGTAACTAGTGGTTAACCAGGGGGAGAAAACATGAGAGGTTAAACAAACGACTTCAGTTAAACTTTAAACCTCACACAGAGCCTTACTCCTGCCTCAGTTTGTTATGTTTGAATGCTTTAAAGGCAAATGCATTCACTTTGTGAATTTGGTCATCAGAAATTTCAGAAGTCTTCTATGATGAGTCATAACATTGTATCGTATTTGGAATGCAAACTCGTCATTCAGCCTAAAAATGTCAAGTTTCATTCAATCTTTTTTTTTTATTTCTGCAGCCATTTAAAAATGTAAAATCTGATTTAATATCCTGCCCGAGCTCCAGCCCTTTCATTTTTAATAACAAGTGCAGGACATGGCGTGTTGATAATAAAAGAAATAAGGAAGTTGAACGAAGATAAGAGGACTTAAGATGATGATCAGTGAACAGTTGGACAGTTCAACTCAACTCTGTCTCTCACCAGGCTTAAAATCAGCCTGCATGTCCTCCCTGGCACTCTTACCTGCCATTTGTTTTTTTTATCTAAAGCTCCTTACTGCATCGTGAGGCCTTACATTTAAAGCAAAAATCAGTAGATGTGATGTCAAAACAGAATTTTGTGTTTGCCATTTGTATGCATAGATTAAAATACGGAAATGTGACCTAAACAGGCCACAGGAATGAAGTATTCAGGCCAGGCTGTCCTCGTCTTGTATGTGTTAGAGGGGGTGCACCTGCATAGGTGAAGCATAACCTCCTGTTCTGCTCCTCCCTGAGAGTTAAGTCCTGTCTCTGTTGTCATTATGGAGACCTGGTGTTGGATGACACCTCAGGTCTATATTGGGCTTCTGTCCCTCCTTACAGGTGTCTCCATGTCCTTGACTACAGCTCTCTCTGCGTAGCCAAATATGAAAGGTTTAATGAAGGGTTTCATGAGGAGGCAGCCTGGGGTAAACTGTTGTCCCCATAACACATGCATTACGCAGCACATTGCATTGGCATTCTTCAAGTTAATTAATGGCCAATAGGAGTTGTCAGATGTTTTCTACCTTATCTTGAATTGGGTACATTTTCCCTGGCATAAGGCTGCTATAAGCTCCAGGCTGATTTGCAGGACAGGCCTGATAGCTGGGTTGGTTGAAAACATACTCATTGTTCTTAGACAGTTTTGAAGCTTGGTGAGCTAGTAGATTGGTAGATTTTTAGTCGATTTCAGCGAGTCCAATGAGATGTGCTGTTTAACATGGTCATTGGGAGAATTATTTATTTCTCATCTACCAAAGTAAGGTGTGATAATAAAACAGTAAATTAATAAAAGGGCAATGCTATGCTGTGAATGGGCACGTACATCATGGCTGTGGGGCGGAAGTAGGTGAGGTTGCGCAAACCCATACTGCTTTTATTTCATGAGGTATTTTAATATTGGACTACTCTGGTAATTTAACCCGAGCAGTTTCTTTGAAAATAATTATAAGGCATGTAAAATTAAACGAGTTACTACTGAATAAGATTTGTGCTTTAACCAGGTTTTCAGCGGTCTCCTAGCAACTACAGAATCTTGACCTGCACATAAAATATGTGTTTTTTTTTAGTACCTGACAAAGAGCGGCCTTTGGACAGGAGTGATGCTGACAGATCAGATTGTGTTGATACCATTAAGGGCCTCTTCACTCACTTCTGATCTACCCATTTATCACTGCTCCTATCACCAAGTTATTGCTTCACTTTATAATGTGATCAGATCCACAGATTTTTTTTCTTCTTTTTGGTCTGGAGCATTTTGAAAAGGTTGACTTTGTGACAAGATTTTCTGTCACAATGAATTATTGGTTAATTAAGTCCGTGCTTCCATTACAAATGAACGTCAACTCATGTGTTTAAAGGGTGATGTCAAAGTGGGGAGTGGTGCACGTACAATGCACAAAAAGTAGCTGAATTTGACCGTTTTTTGGCTTGAAGTTTAGTCAATAGGCTTCTGTTCAGCCTCCGTATGCAGGTGTTTATGTAATTTAAGCTGTTCCTGTGGTTTAATGTTGGATCAAAACTCACTTTTGGTTTTTGGTCCAATGAGTTTACTTTACTCTGGCATTTACCAACATTGGATGCACTTCAGGGAGAATTGTTGACTCATGAGTGAGACCTTGTCATAGACAAAAGCAACAAATTTACTTACAGAGCTGCAAGCAAAGTATTCAATATTAGCAAATACACTGTCGTCATAGTCTGTCGGCTCTGTATGTGGTCATGTTGTGGAATCCTCATCTAATTATTTGTAAGGGTGCAGGAGACAGTCCGATTAACAAGTTGTGAAGTTAATCCTTTTCATCCTCCCATTCACGCTACAGTCACGTGGCTATTACGGATTATTTTGATAGCCAGGGGACCTGTGGAAGATATAACAGGTCCATTCACAACCTTGACTCTGCGTATCACCACTCCGAATACAGCATTGGGGAGCTTTTGTCTCTTGATTTATTGGTCCATTTGTGACGGCTATGCATGTGGCCGATGCTCTGCTTCTTTGCGGTCTTCTTGCTGCAAATTCTGTTTTAACAGCAGCTCAAAGGCAGTTTCTACCATAATGGAGACTCTAAGAAGCTTGGCTGAAGACTGGCTGCACCCAATGTTTTAGGTGGAGTTAATGGGTTGTGTAATCTCTATAAGCAGGTGTCGGGTGGCCGTGGGGTGAGCTTAGGGGATGTCATTTCTCAAGGTTCTTCTGTTACCAGAGAAGGTAACTGAGTTTTATTTGGATACAAGGTCTTTTTTGAAATACACGGATCATATGCAAGATGTTATTTACTCATATTGTGTTAAGAAAACTGATAAGATAAGAGTAAGAGATACAAAGATAAGAGTATATGTTGGTATGTTGGAATGACATGCTGCAGGTTTAGGGTCATTCATAGTTTGATAATAATCACTAAAAATGTATGACTCACTCACTTACATTCATCTCAAGTAAACCAAAGCTGAAAATACTAAAAATGAGAAAATACAGATAAAGATTGGTTTCTAATGTTTTTGAGTTTCCTTGGTTTTTCCATTAAAAGTCATGTACCTGACCTGACATGTACAGTGTAACATGACCTGCAAGTCCAGGCAGCCTATGATCCACAGCAGCACAATATCTTGTTACAGTAAATTGCCTGGAACACGTTTTCTTCTGAGGCGATACTGCAGCCTTTTGTGACGCAGAAATTAGGGTACTGAGACTTGTCATTTGTGTAGTGTCCTCTAACAGCAGTGACCCTCTGATGTAGCTATTTTAGATTGTCCCCTGTGTACTTATTGAATTGTTGTTGCCCAGAAGGAACAGTCGAATACTGTGTGATTAAAGATTCAAAGCAGTCTGGTGGACAGATTTAGTGATATTTTTAATATTAACATAGAATGAAACACAGTGACTCCCTGCTGCGTGAAAGAGTCTCTTGCAGTCATGAATATGCAGATAATTAACACCAACTCTGTAGTCTCTTTTAGCTCATTATTTTAGTTTGGTCAGTCCCACTTCTCTCATTAACTCCTACTGTTTTTGAATTTATCTATAGACAAAAAGATGTGTTCATATTTAAAATGAGTGTTATATAGTTTATTGTTTATGTGAATTATTTTGTGAATTGTCCACCAAGCAATAGCACTTTACCCTCAAAGTTTACTTGTGTTTTACTGAAAACACATTTAGATCAAAATGGGACTATAACAGCTATATGTTACAACAATGTCCTCCTCATGTGGGTGGGCTAACTAGTGTAGCTTGACAGTCACACCCAAGAGGAAGTTTTAGAGGACTGTTGCAATAATACAGGTCCTTGATGAATTCAAAGCAACTGGTGGGGCAATTACATCACGTTATGATGCAATAAAACTGTATCAACTTCCTCATTCACGTTACATCCACTCCTGCATTATATTAGAAAAAAAATGATGTGGACAGGAAAATGTCAAGAATGTGGAGCAGTGTGGAGATAAAAGGCATGGAGCTCAGAAAACCTGAATGTAGTAACGCACCTACTACCGAATTCCAGATATGTTCTTATTGTGCAATGTGCTAGGTTACCTAGCGGTCAATAAGATGATGTATAAATGAAATGTCTGAGGCCCGATGGCTGCAACAGTTGGTGTGTATTGACTGTATACAAAGCAAGACCCCAACCCATAATAGATGTCCAAAATTTCAAAACATAAAGGAACCAGTGATCTTGTTGGCCACATTATATGACGGTCTTATCAGTCAGAGCCGTGCATGTGTTGAGGAGGCTGGTCTCAGGCCCAGTGCACTTAAGGCAAGAGGATTAGACTCCAGAGTATTATTAGAGCTACTGATTATCCCCTTACCTGATCCGCCTAATTCTAGCTCGAGCCTATTTATTTAGCAGAAAAGTGGAAAAAATGTTTGGATTGGGCTGCAGGAAGTGAATTGGTCTTGCTGCGCTTCAGTGCTTTGTCGAGTCCAACATTGACTGTTTTGGTGTTCTCTGCTGAACTCATTAGGTCCTGGCCTTTTGTCACCGCCTCCCCCGCTGAGGGGTTCATGTGATTAATGCACTGCTGACCACTGAGGCTAGCAGCAAGGACTTGTTTTAGTGCCAGGGAACAGCAAACAAAAGAAAATTGTCTCTCCAAATAACTGAGGAGAATACATGCTCTCAAAAGCGACTAACCCCTTCACTCATTGATGAATGCAAGCAGGCCAAGATCTCTTAACGAAAGTTCAACAAAAAAAAGGATTCTAGTCCATTTGTCCTCAAGTCTCAACTGTAATACATTTGTTTGGTTGTAATTACACACCCACTGCTTCGGACCTTGTACCCACAAAATGGCTTTGAGGCTTTCTTCCCAGACTGGGAGAAGGGAATCAAATGTGAACATGAGCCGGTAAATCCTGCTAACTGATCTTCCCGGCATAAAGCCATGTACTATAAAAGCGGCAAAGTAGTGTGTTGTTGTGGTGGACCACCATTATTACTTATGCTTGGTAAAGAAGTAATGTGTGACTGGAGAACATAGGAGTAATGGTTTGTGCTGATGGGCTGTCTTTAAATACACGAGCACAGATAGACACAGGTAGTTTTGGTTGGATCATGGAGTGTGTGTGGTCTCCCATGTTTGATTCAATGTGTGTCTGTTCTGTACTCATGAGCTATTAACCACCTGCAGAGTGTTAGGATGACTGCCAGGGTCAAGCTTAACTGTCACCTTGTCGGCAACAATGTTCTGATGCTGCTAGAGCCGATATACTTATATTTATTTTGTCTCCTGTTGTGTTATTTAGAACGATGTCTTTGCAGGGTTTCATTCAAACACTACGGCAGCTTATTTCAGTTAGTAAAGGATAACTGACATTTTAAGAAGTCTGGATTTACTCAAAACTAATATCTGATTAGAGTGTTGCTACCAGAACTCTCTGTGTCTGGTGGATAGCTGTGCGCTAATGGATGTTGGCAAGCATTAAGTACCTAGTAATGCAAGGGCATTGTTTATCATTGTTAATGGTAAAAACTTTCTCTATTACAGTTTAATCGATTGAGACTAATGTGCCCTTAAACCTGCATTAATGATATATTTGGCCACTTGGGGCAATGCAACAAGCTCAACTCAACTCAACACTGACATATTATCACCTTTTATACAGTTGGCATGGCTAATTTGTTAGCAAACAGTTGCCTATTTACGTAGACGTCTAGACATGAGCATTCATTTGAAGACATGTTTCTAGTAGGGCTGGGAGAGTGATGGGACTTGATTAAATTTTTTAATCAAGTTAACTACAGGGTTGATATCTTATTTTAGACGAGTTACTTCAATGATAAGCAAACCTGCAGTTAACAACACTCTTATCCAGCGTTCAAGTTGGACGACCAAAGCGCCAAGTGAAGCGCTTTGGTCGTCCAACTTTGTTTTACCAGATGTTGCTTGTGCATCTGCTTTTCAGGTCCCAGAAACAAGTGAATACAAAGGTTCCGACTCAAAATTAATGCTCTGATGTCCCAGCCCTAATGCTGTGAAGCCTTATGAGGCAATTTTGTGATTTTTGATGCTGATAAATAAAATGTCATGTCAGACTAATGCTCATGTTGGTTTGTGTGTCCTTCTGAATAAGCAACTATCTGCTAACATGTTAGCTATATCAACCTTATATGGTGCTAAAATGTTAATGTTGTGTTTTCAACTTTTAGTGTTACTTTCAGCAGGCACAATGTCTATTAATACTGCTTTAAGGCATTATCTTGTGTTTTATCGTAACGGAAAGCTATAACCTGCAATTTGTTCTTCTCTTTACAGTGACATGAAACTCAATCCACAGCAAGCTCCATTGTATGTAAGTATCTGTATTCATACTATTATTATTATAGAAGCTATTTCCTTAGTGTACATGGTTGTTTTTACTAGTGCCCCTGTGTATTAATCCACCCACACAGATGTTTTAACTTTGAGTCTTCTCAGGACCGTTGTGGTGTGTAAGGACGTGACTGAAAGTTTGTTTGTTGCTGTTATGGCGGGATAACTTCCACCTTTATCATTCTTATTATTATATAGACTAGATGACCTTGTGTAATTCGTGGGATAGCTTTGCTTGACGCGAGGACAGGTTCAATCAACTGGAATAACTGAAAATAACTGTGCGGGTGTGCGGTACGAGAAAGTGGCAAACACATCAGCATGCTGATCAACTGCTGGCTGTTTAATGTTTGCTGACTGGCAAATGTGCATAATGATTTCTGTCCTCCATTGTGTATTTTAGTGAACATGTTTTACATAGACCCAGATAATTTAGACTACTGATAGGAAAGCATTTCCCATCTGGTGGACATTTTTGTCCAAAGCAAACCTTTTTAGAACATATTTAGTATGGTGTTATGGGTCAAATGAGCCAATCAAAAAATATGTACTACACTTAGAGTCCTTTCTACTTACATAATTGTTCAGAATAGGCTAAATTGATGCAGAGTTTACCTGGACATGTAGCATTCGTCCAGATCAATAGGTGAGCAGGTACTTACAGCAAAAAGCTTGGTACTTTGTGCTTTGTACTTTGAGAGTTCGTGTGCCCTAATGATTGCTTGACAGTAATATGAAATGTTCTGATTATGCAGACTATGTATGTGTGCGTGCATGTATGTGTCTGTACTGCAAAGTTGCTTTTTTCCCCCCAAAAGAGCAGTGTATCTGCGAGTCTGTGCGATGTCTAGGATAGGTAAACAGGTGAAAGGCCTTCACTATACAGTAATAGCGTTTTAAGGCATGTTACTAAAGCAATAGTTAGATATTTTGAGATATAATTAAACGAGAACGTCGAGTTTGTCCCCAGCCTTTTTGCAGTCTGTATGCTAAGCTAAGCTAACCAGCGCTGGCTGTAGCTTGGCATATGACAAACATCTTCTAAGTCAGATTTAGCAGGAAAGATAACGAGCATATCTCCTAAAATGTTGAACTCTTGCATTAAGAGCTCAACAGCCTGTAAATATTATGATCTTTCTTACCATCACATGTGGATAAAATTCAAGGTAGTGTTGAATTCATAAATTTCTACAGTTTTGTATTCTTTGATATATATCTGATGAATTGAGTGTGTGTCTGAGTGGGAGACATTTCTGAGTGAGTCCCCAATCACTAGCAGGTGAGGAAGGCACACAGGATATGAGATAAGTCAGAGACAAGTGTGAGTGTGTGTGTGTGTGTGTGTGTGTGTGTGTGTGTGTGTTTCTCTAAAGGCTAGACTGCTCACACATTAAGCACCCAGACAACCTTATCAGTGATTTACAGTCAGACTCTTCAGCGGGCGACAGTCAGGCCTCATTAGACATCAGATTTTAGACACTTATCACAGCAATTCACAGTGAGATAACTCAGAGGGGTTAAGTAGTTGGCCTCTATTGCACCTTTTTTAAAATATACATTTAGGGGACTTTGACATCCAGAGTGACTGAAAATGACAGCCCCAGTTTGAAAGTTAAATCTCTAGATCATCACTATTTTGTTTTAGAGGGAGAAGGAAAGGGATATGAATCATTGGGCAGAGGATAACTCTGTCTTTAAAAAAAGAATAATATTCAATAATATTAGAGAGAGCCTCTTCTGTTCTGACTGCAGTGTCCTTATTAAATGAGCAGATAAGGGATTACGTCTGTAATACAGGACACATTACTGTTGGTGGACATGGCTGCAGTTGTGTGTCTCTGACTGCACTGCTAAAGGATGCTCTTTTTTGTTCATTGAAGAGATAGATAGATAGAGAGAGGGGTGTGTTTAATTTGTAAATGCTTTGGCAATTTTACACGTCCAGGAGCTAATTTACTGTGAATGTGGATCTGGCCACTTGCCAACAAGTAAAAAAAAAAAAAAAAAATATATAAACATAAAAAGATTGAAACATTTTGCTTTTCAAGAAACCGTCTGATGTTAGGTTAGCTCCACTCGCCAGTAAAAAAATCACACAGTATGTGCGAAGGCCAAGAAACCAACTACTACCATACCTGGATAGATGAACCCGGTACAGTTGCAGGATGTGTGGGAAGAGCCACACATGCATATTTAAAAAGAGGGGGTTGGGTTCATAGCCCCCAGCTGTTCTTTTGATGTTGCTTAAAAGCTGCCTGTTCCCCGTTGAAGCTCTATGATTAGCAGGTCAATACCTCAGCAGGTCACTTTGTTAAGTACTTATTACCAGCAGAGAGCACAGTCATACTGTGAGCCTGAAAGACATCCATTTGTGCACATGTCACACAGCTCTGGAGCTGCTGGTTTGTTTTTTTGAATTAAACCGGACACACAGGGAGTCACTCAGGTATATTGTATTTTGAAATTCATTTACTCTTGTAATTGTCAGCGCTGTTGGTTTCGATTTGTGCGTGTGCTTGTTGCATGCTTTGCAAAGGTCAGTGTGTGCAGCTGTGTTTCCCACCGTCCCCAGCAGATGTTTCACATCTCTGTTCCCCCACCTCCACCCCCTGCCACCGCATTTGCGTCCAAAAGGAGGAACAATGATCTTATTCAGATGATATTCTATTCTACTCTTTAATCTGTCTCTTTTATCTAAATAAGTTTCGATTCACACGTCACAGATTGATTATAAGCAAATCATGACTGAGGAGGTAAAGGCTCAGAGGAGAAGAGTGGAAACATATTATGTAGACGGGGTTTCTTGAATTCAGTTCTTTATTTAATCTGTTTTCAGTCATTGTAAAAAATCAGTGGCTCATAATGTTATTTATGATGGGCGGATATTAATTTGGACAAAATAGGAGCCCGCTGTGATGCTGTCAGAAATAATTTGAGCAGCTATTGTGCCAAATGCAGTAGGTTGATATTGTAACTGAGGTGATTTACCACCCGCCTTTAGCAGTCGAGAGAAAAACATTCCTCGTTTTGCTCCTCTTTTGTTCGTAACGCGAATGTGCAACTTATTTCATACTAATATGTTTTCATTTTCATGTGGAGTGCACACTCACAAATCCACCGAGGTACCAATCCATTCAGTAGCACCAAACCCTGATTTCCAATCTGAGCTCAGGATAAGAGATGAGTTTTTAATGGAGAGAATGTCATGCCTGCTGGCTTCCACCCATCTACAACTCATTTACACTGGTGCCTCTGCTCTGCTTGTTAAAGTGGAGACTCTCCTTGCATAGCAAAGCCTGCATCCTCCACGCTGCATGTCAGAGTATTCAGTCCTGGCTCTCAGAAGGTTACCGGAGGTCTTTTCTCTTCCTGTGGCCTCTGGGCTATGTGGTCGCCTTTTTAACACGTTTTCCACCTCACATTGCTCACCAACAGCAGTGGATTGCCAAACAGAGATTTGCAGATCCCAAGGCTGCTGGTTAGCCTCGCTGCTGTCAACCTGCTGATACCCCCTGTATGGAACAAGGCCCTGAGGCTACCACTTTATAGGGAGAGGAGGAAGCACCTTTAACCCGACTCCACACCGGCCTTCACTGGCCGCCACATGTTGGACAGCGCTGGTGAAAAGATTGCAACACTGAACAGATTTAGTGGGAAGAAATGTCCCATTATCCCCCCTCGGTGTCAACAAGCTGCAGTCCCCCAGTGGGAAGAAGCTAATTCTGAACAATATCCCTCTTTTTTTTGTTTCTTCTCCTCCTCCACCATCTGTCCTCAGATGACACCACATCATGCCACACAATGCTCAGCCACAGTGTAGCCGATTGTCACTTTAGAAAAACAAGCAAGCTGCACAATAAACCGTGCATAATCATATTTTCACATCAGAATGCTAGCACATTGGCAATACTTGACACATCATATTGCAGAGAAAAGAGAAAATGTAGAGATTTTTATGCGGATTGTTTTCCCCTAAAAATCAATTTTTAGTTCACGTATGGGACAACGCTGGAAGATTTACTCTTAGTGACAAGAGGTCCTTGATTTCAGGCAAAGGTAGACAAAAGCAGGATTAGATTTTGTCACTGGAAACTGTTGCACGACTGTTGCTGGCAGATTTAATCAGCGTTTGCTATCTAGGAGATGGTTGAAAATTGTGTCACAGGCTGACTTTTTGGGAAGTTTTAAGAGAACCCTGTAATTCTCAATTAAGCACCCTGAGGCTAAAGTTGAGACATGTGTTGGGCACTAGTTAATCCATGAATAACACATGGAAGTAAAGAAACAGCAGGGCTACTTGGTCCTGTAAGTATGATGAGGAAAAAATTAAGATTATTCTTGTACCCGACATATGTATCTGCATTTTCAAACCATTTGTTTTGACTTTCAACATTACAAGAGAGGTCAGCATACCACCCTGAACATGCCCCATCTCGTCTGGCCTCGGAAGCTAAGCAGGGTCGGGCCTGGTTAGTACTTGGATGGGAGACCGCCTGGGAATACCAGGTGCTGTCCAACGGTGCGAAGAGAGATGGGCAGCAGTCGGAGGCGGGGACCCTGGTGGTCCGACCCCCGGTTGCAGAAGCTGGCTCTGGCAGAAGTGGCTGGGGAGAGGGAAGTCTGGGCTTCCCTGCTGAAGCTGCCTCCCCCGCAACCCGACAAACGGATAAGCGGAAGAAGACGAAACGAAACGAAACATTACAAGAGAAAGGGCTAATTAGTATGATGAAAATCTCTTTAAATGCCAAGAAGTCCTGTTACAGCCCCATACACCTGCTCACTGGTTGGATCTTTGCGCCAAAGTGGAACATCATGTCTACAGAAAGTGAATTCTCACTCAGTAACTTCTGTTTAATTACTGCTGAACAATTCTTTTAAGCCATAACTGCTGCAGTGGACGAGACCTCCCATGTGTGAATGTGGAAAGTGTATGAATAAGAAGTAATTTTGGCTCTGGAAGAACACATTGGTTAATATTCCAACGATTCATAAGGGGTAAAAAACTGGATTAGTCTGCATAAACACTTATTTTTATAAGTGTTTATGCAGAAGTTTAAGAATAATAAGAGGAATACGTGTTTTACTATTAATGATGTTGCCTCCTCCCGTTGTGAAAATCGTTTCAGTGTCGTCTGATGTGGTCTGACCATCGCTGAGTTGACAGACAGTCATACTGTTCCTCCATGTTTCATCTCTGTCTGCTGCCTCCCTGCTTCTTTGTTAATGCGTAGCATCAATAAATCATTACCACATTAACTAAGTACACTACAAACGTAGTGCTGAAAAGACTGGCAGCTTCCATACAGCAGCCTTATTACGATCTGGTACCCAGATATCCAATGTGTGAAGGATTATACTCCACACATCAGCATCTATGTCAAATGCTTCTGTAGTGACCAACTGTGATTGGATTTGATTTTTTTTTTCCTGATCATGTGTGATTTTATCTGTAGGAAACTGTGAAGATTTAACACAACCTGTCATTTCCTCCATTTTTAAAATGAAGAAATATTATAATATTGAAAGTTTTTGTTTTGCTTTTTGTTAAATCTGTCTCACACTTTCCTCTTACTGCCTGCTTATCTCTCGCTGTCCGTGCAGGGGCGGTGTGTTATCACAGTGCAGCTCGCTGATGAAGAGCTGGCTGCGGATGAGGAGGGCGTCGACTACTTCCTGCTGTTTGCTGGCAGCACACAGAGACATCTGACCAGCACCCTGAGAAGCAGTCATGACACCTTGCAGGCATTGTGTCCTGGTAAGCCACCCCACTCACAGCTCCTTGCAGCTTCCCTGTCACCTCTAATGGACCCGTGGGAAGGCAGGTCCGCCTACAGTGCTTAAAACACATTAAATCTATTTTTAATTCTGCCCTCATGTTTGTCTGTGCTAACTGATAGCACAGTCCTTGTTAAATAAAAAAAACAAACTGAAATGAAGGTCCTGTGAAAGCAGCATCGTTGCAGACTGATATGCTGCAGGCTCATAACAAACTCGGCACACTCAAAGACGTAAACTAAAATACAAAATCTAAGTATGATTTATGATTACAGATGCTCTAACACAAAATTAACATTAATTGATGTCAGAGTTTGCCAAAATGTCCTAGACTGTTTCCTATTAATAATTATATTTGTGAAGGGGATGGTATTCTGCCCTCACATCACACAGAAAGCATGAGGCAGTCAGGAGTTATTACAGCAGTAGAAGAAAGTCAAAGTAATAAATGATTAATCATCCAGCACCACTGTCCTCATTTTTAAACTAATGTTGTGCTTTGGAGAGAGAAAATCACCTCACTTTAGTTCTTCGAGAGCTTGCCTCATTCACTCGTCGTGGACCAAATGCCATTTATTCTACATGCAGAATTGAACATATTTAGGCAGCACGGTGATGCTCAGAGATGTGAAGTGAAAAACCTTAACAACCACAACAGGCAGTACAGAGAGAAAAGGTCATATGTCATTGTATGCAGAAAAAAAGGAGGTAATAAAAGATACTGTACTTGTGACCCTGTAATAATCGTAGGTGGAAGCAAAGTGCTAACCTTGAGCTGAAGGGAAATGATTTATGTTTTGTTTTTTAGGTTTCTGCCTTCCAGACAGAAAAAAAAAAGGAGTCAGAACATGTTAAACTGTGTTATCTTGTTAAGAGCTCGACTGAATTACAGCCGTCTGAGGGGGCAGGAGGAGGTATTACTCTCAACTTACAGATTAGCTCTGCTTCACTGCTCCCTCCATCAGGATGCACACAGCTCCAAAGGACTGAACTTGTGACCGACCACAAGGTCGCAGTATAAAATTCCCAACAAGTGGTCTGGGAAAATCACCACAGATGAATCAGTACTTTGGCTTAGATGAGCAAGGCATTTGAACCTTAATATTCCATGAGAGAAACCCTGCAGCCAACTGACTATGGTTGTAGAGCCCAACAAATAACACTAAGTTACTGAAATAAAAATCTTTAGGGTCGATTACGAGGTGAGGAAGTGTTGAATTAAGTCTGATAGCATAGAAATCTTGTTCCAGACACAAAGGACGTTCTAGAGGCTCAGCTCTCTAGGCGTTTGGGAAAGAAAGAAAACTTAATGCAGAAAGCCATATAATGCCTCTCTGTTCATTATTTTTATTGTGACAACTGAATTCATTTGCATAAACGTTTATGTCACTGATAACGCATTGTGTTGTTAGTTTGTTGGATGTTCGAATGCGTGTTAGTGAGATAAATTAGAGTAGATTGGATAATGAGAATAAAATTCTCATCTGCTCTAATTAATCAGATTGGATTTAAGTGTGTTGTAGCCGTTTATTGGTAATAATTGATTTTTATTGTGCAATTCTTTATGTCAAGTGTCTCAAATATTTCTATATTGTATGCTTTCTTGGGTTAAATGTGTGTTTTTATATTGTTGGCATGCGTGATGTGTTATTTCCTTACCACTGCCACATAAACCTTCCTACATTATTGAACTATTTATCCAAACAAATCTGGACTTTTAAAAAATGATGTGACTTTTTAGCAGCAAATTACTCATATAGACACATGTCCTCCGCCAATGTAGTCTGTATGGAGAGTTTATTAATACACAGTCGGATGATGTTACTATATATTGTGGTTGTCACATTTTTGGTTCTAAAATTAAATCGGGTTAATGAGGTTTAGAGGTTTGTTCATGTCAGACATTTTGACTTGTCGTTGTAGGAAAAGCACAGGTGTTACTAATAACGTTAACGATGGCTCTGTTCTATTCAACCATCACAGTAAGCCATGACGGTATGAGCCAGCGTGCACAATACTAGCACCAGCTGGATGGGATTTAGCTGCAATTAATTTATCATCATTTTAACTATTTACACATGTGCTTCCCCCGTCATGTCTGTGACACGTCAAAATGTCAAGATTTGTGAATCAGCATTTGAGAACGATACAGCAGCGGGTGAGAAAGGTCAGTTTGATGATTCCTGTGACATTTAGCACTGCTAGCATGGGATGTAACAAAGCTCATACGGTACAACACAGGGACAGAGCAAATTGTTGATGTCCAGTGCACGCTTGTAAAAATGCAGTTTCCTGTCCCCTCCTTTCCTTTCTCCTTTTTGTTCTCCTCCCTCCCTTTCTTCCTATCTTCTTGTCTCCTTCCTCCCTATATCATTATTTAGCCCATGACTGTTGTGAGGCGGTGTCGGTCACCCTGTGTTCGTTCTGCCAAGGAGTGTCCGAGGCCCCCGAAGACCTTAAGCCCTGGTCGGGTCGCGTAGCTCCACTGGCTGAGCATCGATTCAGCTTTGTCCAGGATTTGGCTTTTGACATGGCCCAGTTCCTGGTAAGCAGCAAGATGAGTCATTTCCATTTCTAAATCAACGGTAGAATAAGGGAAGAAAGAAAAGGAGGTTTGTCACAGAACAAAGAAAACAGGGGTTACCATTGGTTACAAGTGATGTAAGCAATGTGGGGAGAGTGACAGTAAAACAAAGGACCGCGATGTTATTGTGTCTTCACTGACAAGGCCTGACGTCTCACAGTCCTTGGTATTCAATTAATTAATTATTTTCAGCACAATTTATCATCCAATATAAATTTGATATTGAATTTGCTTTGCCAGGGAGGAGGACAAAATAATGTAACTGTGCACTCAAGTTTAAGCCTCTGATGGAACATTTTCCACTTTTTAATTTGAATATGGTTTGTTTTTGTCAACATAGTACAGCCCCAAATTCGAGCTTAGTGTTGATAGGCGCCTGTGGATATGTCTTCCTACATTTGCATCTTACATTTTAGGCATTTGGTTAATGCTCTTATGCTGAGCGTCTTAAAATGAGTGCTTCCAGTATGCTAAGCCTCAGTTCCTCCCCTCTAAAACTTGACTCATCTTTGTAATCACCCTCCACACAGGTGAGCACGGCGGGACGGGCTGACGGCCTCGATGGGGCGCTGCTGCTGGATGAGTGTCAGATTCCCCTGCTGGAGTGTGAACGTCTGGATGAGAGCCTGGCGCTGGCCCTCCACCACCTCGCACTGCCGCCAGGATGGAGCTTACTGGGGAACAAACTCGCCAACAACACTGGTGAGACCGGAGGGCAGTCGACTTTCTGTAACATGTAATTTCTTTGCACAATAAAATGTCCAAGAGTCAGACAGTATGTCTCTGCACTGATGCAGAAGCATATTGGCAAATTATAGTTGTACAGCACATAATGACACACACGACACCTCTGTTTGTCTATTTGTTTATGTGTCACCTGCGATAATTAACACACTTGCTTGAGGTGGAACACTAACCACAAAATAATGTTTAAGGTATCAGAGAAATATGAGCAATTCATAGTATTTTTGAAGCTATAACCAACATACCCTACACTTGATAAAATGACAATGATACTTTAATCTTCTAGTGAGCTCTGTCACATTTGACACAGTGAGAACTATGTAGGTCATACACCTTCCATCACTTATTATGTATATGCTGATGTTGGTGTGGTAAACATGTCTCTATATGGACTTTATTCTGAATCTATCTGAGTGTCTGTGTACTGCAGTGCAGCCAGACAGCAGTTTGGGTTGTGAGAAGTAGCTTTGTCAGTACAAACAAACAAACAAACATTTTTATTAAAAATAAAGTACCAATTTTCTCCAGCCATTGACTCTGATGGCTTTAATCAGTTAAAGGAAACCCAACGAGCTGATGTGGATGATAAACTCAGCGAGGTAATTGCTCTCTGTGAAGCAACATAAACAAGACTTTTGGGAACAGTTAGAGTGCTGCCTCTGCCTCTGGCTATCTTTAAGATAATAGCTTATGATTTAACTTGGACTCGGATATTAGACCAAAGCAGCAGAACCTGCAGAATTTCCATCATAACTGACAAAAAAAAAATGAAAAAGGGCTGAGTAGACTCAGTAATTGCAGAGGGGAGATTGAAATTCCACACACGTCTTAAAATATTTATTCCTTATTAGTTTTTGTGCCTGAAAAGACAACTCATCAAATCAAAGTTTCAGTAATGATTTCCCCGCCGATTAAGTAAGATCCACTCGTAACTGTTGTTAAAAGTGTCACCGCTTTTTAGAGATGGACACACACACACACATGCACGCATGGCCTCCTTTGCATTGGAGTCAGTTGTCATGTTGTTGATGTAGAAGGCGGCTTCCTGCTGCGGTGAGTGATGTGTGCTCTAATAGGCTGTGCTTGACAATATGTCACTGCTTCAATAGAAGACGTTCAGCTGCGGTGAACTGCGGGGAGGAAAGAGGAGTGCAACTCTACTCTCCATTTATCAGATCTGTCAGATGGATGGATAGCAGCAGACTATAGGTGGAGGTGACGGTGGTTTATCTCAGTCACCCTTCACGCTGTGGACACGCAGCAGTCGCTCGTCTCACTGTCATTTATTGTTCTCGGGGAAGAACTGTGCATGTCATTAGACATAGTGATCAACGCTTCACTAATTCACCAGTGTGGAACAGTGGTCACTGTCAAGTCATCAATACCCTATGGTTTGTCAACCTATAATACCATTTAATTAAATGACACATGGAACACATCTGACAGTACTGAGACAATTACTACATATGTCGATCAGCAGAAATCAAACTGTCAAAAATCTTGATAATCATCAAAACCTCCAAACACTTGCAGGTCTAACCACCTTAAATGTGACGAGTCACTGCTTTGTCTGTTTTGTATTATTGCAAACTGAATATTTTCTTCAGTTCTTCTTCTGAACAGAATTTCCCTGTATTTATCTGACATTGAAGAGACAAAATATTGAATTCATTAATTTTCAAAATGCCAGAAAAAAATGATAAATGGAAATAATCATTAGTTGCAGCTTCAGGTTTGTTCTAATTATGCAACCGTTTCAATAACTGGACAAGAAGAAGAAAACATATTTGACTATTGCATAGCTAGCAATGTTAACTGTAGCCAAGAAGCATTGGAGTTGTTCTAGTGACTTATAGCGTCTTCATCTTGGTGACTCCTGTACTGCAGCATATAGCTGTAACAACATGCACACCATCAAACTTTTCCCCGCCGCTGTTTGGCATCTCACATTCCAGTCCGGCCCAGCTCGGCCAAGTGGAGCATTAAATTTGACCAATTAGCTTGAGGTTCGTCAGGGCAGACTGGCTCGCGGTAAATGGAGTGAAACCTCTCATCAGCAGACACAACCAGCTTTGTAAATGCTGCCTAATGATGATCATGGTGCTGATAAGTTGAAAGTAAATAGGGTTCTCGCTTTTTACAGATCTGGTGTTTGATGATTTTCAACACTTCTTAAAAACTCTTTTTTAGATAGAACAGATTCTATCTTTTGATACTACTGAAACCTGCATATAGCGCAGTTATGATTTTAAAAACAGCTTTAGAAGAAATAGAGGGCTCAGATTAGAACATCTCATCTGCCTCTAACTGAAAAACATACATTTTTCATGTTTGCTTAAATAAAACTCTAGCTTGTGTGTGTGTGTGTGTGTGTGTGTGTTCCATTTTTCAATTCACCATTTGTTTAACTCTAGCACTCACTTTTCTACCCTTTTTAAACAAGCTTACCTCTTATCTCAGGATGCCTTTTTAAACTGACAATAAATTTTCCAGTGGTCCAGACAGTAAAAGATATTAACATAAACAGAAAAGATTGGGCAACTACAGAAATGTTTTAATATTATTTCCCAGTAAACACACGCTGAGAGATTGAATTACCGTACACAGATTCCACGTCAGATGAAAAGATCTCTGAAGTGAATAACTGTCACTCAGCTTGGCTTTACTGCCACAGGGAGCTGCACTGACAACCTGTTGCTTTGGCACAAAGATGGAGGTCTGTATGTGTGTGTGTGTGTGTGTGTGTGTGTGTATGTGTGTGTCCATGAATCTCCATTATTGTTTTTGTGGATGTGTAAATGGGAGGGTTGCTGGTGTCATTAAGAGTTCGACTGATATATGGGACCGATAATGGACTTTAATTAAAAAATGCAGTCTGGTGCACTTAGTGTTGCTCACCTCTGAAAATGAAATGATGTAGTTTGTTTTCATTACATGCATAATTGTTGTTGTTGCTGCTATAATTGTATTTTTGTTTTTTTTTGTTTTTGTTTTTTATAACCACATGTTAGATGTTTTTGCAGGAGTAATACATACAGGAGTAATTTTGTTTTTTATTTTACTGTTTAAAATGCAGTCAACTTGAACATTTGCTTTAAAAAAAAATAGCATTATTGGCCTAATTCCTCTATTGATCCATTGTTGAAAACAGACAGAGACAAGCTGTGGTTTTGTAATGAGTCTGTAAATGAGTGAAGGTCTGTTGATAACTGGGTCACTGTACACCCTGTACTGGTTTAATTAGGCAGCACTGTGGTGTTGCCAAGCCGCAGCAACTGATGGTATGTCAAGCGGGTGGACAACAAATTGGCTGCCTGAAATGCTGCAGTCTCCTATGCTTCTCTGTTTCTGTCTTTTCTGTCTGTGTATTTGACCATTTCTGTATTTATTCCTGCGTTTCTCATCCTCTCTCTCCCCCAGACCTGGATCCCCAGGAGACTCTTCTACATTTTTCAGCACGTCGAGGTCTCTTTCAGGTTGCACAGTTCTTGCTGCGTCAGTCTGGAGTGAGAGAAGCCCTGCGACTGGCCAACAGACAAGGACACACCCCCGCCACCATCGCAGCACAGCGCGGACACACACGCCTCCACGAGCTCCTCACACAGTAAGACCTAAACTGATCTTAAACAATCAAAAGCTGTTTTTTTTTTTTTTTAGCAATTATACTGTAATAGTAATAAAAGTTTTCTATCGTTTAACAACAATAATTAAAATATTAAAATCTGAATAATAAGATCCTGATGCACAGTGTTAGGTCACTGATGCCATTTTGTCACATGGCATGCTTAGTTTCAGTTGAAAAGGCTCTTTCTCCACAACACTGTCCTCAGACAGTGTGTCCAAATGGTCTCTGCACTGTTTCAACAGTGATATCAGCTTTTAGTTTCAATGAACGTTGCCCTCTTCTCTATACAAACAGTCTCATGTCAATATATCAGGCCATTTAGGGCAATTCTGTTTATCTGTTGTCTTCCCTTAATAATAGAAGTGTCCAAAGAACATCACCACAAAGCCACACTGCCGCCTGGCACTTTTAACCTGCAGTCAGATTGTTGGGGGCAAATTGAAAAGTTGTGGGCTGTCATTTTTGTTCCACTGGGAATCCAGAGAGATGCGGAAACTATTTCACAACACAAAAGCCTTGGTTAACACTTCTGTGTCCACTGACTTATTACCTCTCCACTGCGTCCTACTCATTATAGGTCTGCTTTAATCCACACACACACACTGCAGCTTTGCAGATTTAAATGGCAAGGAGATGGCATGTGTTTTGTTTGCAGTTGTCAGGCATTGTCTCTAATAATCCATTAATTGTGAGTGACCAGTGAGGTCAAATTCTTCTCATCTCTTTATAGTGAAACATTAAACTGCAGGGGGAAAAGCACTATGTTTTTGGTAAATGGACTGAGACATGGCTTAAAATGGAAACGGACCCCTTATCTGCCACATAATAGTTAACTTAAAATGAAGATGCCACGAGCTGAAAGGCAAATACCACTTACTGAGTGTGCTTGTTGGCGGGTTTTCACTTTACAAGTTGCTTTACAACAGCTCCCTCTTTATGTGTTGGTAATTACATTTCCTCTAATGAAAAGTGAAGTCACTTGCAGCCTAGCTGGTGACCTCAGCTGCCAGGCCTTGGAGCTAAAGCAACCCACCCAATATTACGCAAACAGATCTGCCTGGCTGGGAGGTGTCTACAATTTACAGCACTATCTTTATGAACAAAATCACTCCACAAACTTTTTTACCTTCAGCACTTTGAGGAAATACAGCAGAGGTAGTGAAGATTTCTTGGAATTCTTATCAACTAGGAGTGGTCTCTAAATTGGGTATAACAGGATGTACTTTGCTACTGCAGACGCGGAAGAAAAGAACACTTTGGTTGACTGGCCACAGCGTCTGGAACCTTTTAACATTTACTAGCTACTTTATTACTCGACATCATCTCTGTAGGTTGCTTGATTACTTGCTAAACAGCTAGAGTAGAATAATATAACAGCTATAGCATTTGCCACTCTTGTGATTAAAAAGAACAACACAAAAAAAATAATAGCAATGTATGTGTATTATCGAAGGAAAGGGGGAATGTGAATCAACTGACATCTGTGCCTCATTAGCCAATCACGCTACAGACCCTTCAGGATGATCTAATTGTTTATCTCACGGCAGGGCTGAGAGGGATACAGAAACAGACAAAGGCACTGGGACTGTTCAGCTGGCCTCTCCAGACGCACGCATAGTTTGCCACCTCCCAAATCTGAACACACACACTCTGACGCTGAGCATCTACCCCGGTCGTGACCCTCCGACCCTTCAGAGGAGTGTTGAGCAGCTGCTGCACTTGATATGTCATCTCCATGCCAAGGTGAGTCATGCCACCCTGCCCTTTTAGCACACTATCTGTACTCACATTGACTTCATCCAAGAGCTCTGTTGCTGCTCACCATTGTTGGATTGTTTGTCTTTTCTCTGCCTTCATTTTTTTAACCTTCAAGCTTAGTTTGTATAACTGGTGGAACACCTTATGCAATCACAGAGTTGCAGATTGATAAGAACTAGAGAGCAGCTTGTTTAGTTTCTCTGAGGGAAAAAAAAAAACCCTAACGTTTATACTCCTTATTTTCTATATTCTGTAGGGAGTTTCTGTACTGGAGCTGCAGTTTGATTCTCTGCACACAGCTGCTGAATGTTGTGATAGCACAGAAACAGAGATAACGTGTCGGAAGCGAATACAGCCACCCGCTACAGCATCAGAGTGCCTGAATGCAACAACTCAAGGGAGCCGGCAAGAAAACTGCTCAGAGGAACGCAGCTATAGTGTTGATTGTGGACATGGTGAGCCTGGGAATGCAGAAAAAGACTGGAGTTTGTCTGTAAGTACTCTGTCAGAAGTACGCCCCCAACAGCATGGCCTCCGCCCCCAAGACGATTGGGTGTGCCTCATTTCAAACACTGACAAAGATCATTGCCAAACAGAGGAGGAGGGAATCGATCAGCCTGTTTCCACACAGATTTTAAGTTTGTGTGACAGGAGTGAAGGAGCACAGAGTGAGGCAGAAGCAGAGAGCCTCACTGTGGGAACCCTACCACCAGGAGACTGTGGTAAACATACAGAGGAAACTGATAGAGGAGAGGCTGTGATCCGGGAAGAACAGGAGCCTACGGAGGGAGAGGACAGATCTGAGCAGGAAGCAGAGGACAGCACAGAGAGGAGGAGAGAGGAGGAGACCAATACAGAGTCAAGAGATCGAATAACACCCAGCAAAGACACCACAGTTTCAGTCATGGGCCAGTCCCCCTCGTCAGAGAGCTCTGAAATATCAGACACCTCTGAGTGCTGCCACGACAGCGAGATTGCAGCAAAAGAGATGAAACACAACCAAGAGCTTTGTGCCAGACTCTCTTTAGAGGAGAGAGCAGAGAGTGAAGGGTTAACAGACTCTATATCAACCCCAGGGGACCTCTCTGACCCATCACTGATAGACCACGGTGAAATAATTGAGGAGACAGAATCTGCTGTTCCACGTTTCTTGATAGCAGGTTTCCACAAGGGGGAACCTCCACCAGACACAAACAACTTGGAACAAAACCAGGAAACAGCTGGTAGGGATTACGCCACAGAGCAGCAGTGGGGCTTGACTCCAGAAACTGGGAACTGTACTGGAAGAACGAGTGGTACGGAGCTAGATGTTAAAAATGTATCTGAACCTTCTGGATATAATGTAGAAAGTACAAATTTGTCTATGGATGAATCTGACAAAACTGAAGAGGATTCGGTAACAAATACAGCAGATTTTCGGACTGCTGAGAACTCTGCGAAAGATAACTGGACATATCCAATCGACTGTGATCCACCACCTGAAACGATGCCCAGCTCCGGTGATGAACATGCCAATCTTGGCTCAGGGATGGTCCATGGCCTCTCCAGCGATGATGATGGCAGTTTCCGATCAGTCGGAAGCTCCACAACGGACATATTCCACTCGACTCAGGAAAATGCCACCGTGGAGGGGCAGGATAAGATGTCCTCCACAGGATTCAATATAGAGCAACCAAATAATATGAAACCTGGTGACAGCAGTGAATATTCACTAACCATAGACACAGGGGCCCATGTGGAGCCTGGCAGTGCACTGACAGTGACAGACTGCAGCCAGCCTGGCACTGAGCCTGAAACGCAACTGTCACCCAACCTTCAAACAATGGAGGCTTTGAATCCTGAGGGGACAGAAGAAAAACTCGCCCCAGAGCTCCCCAAAGAGGATCTGTCATTAGGTTTAGCAATGTCAGAGAGTGGAGATGTTCCAACGTCGAAGGTCGGTGAAAGTGATACTGGAGAGTCTATCGACTCCGACCTGAATGCAGAAATTGAGCATTCTACATCAGAGGTCACCAGCAGGGTCTTCTTTGAACCCAGTCCCTCTGCTGCAGAGGAGAGTGAAGTGATTGGCTCAGCTGAAGGAGACACTGAGCCCACAGAGATCAATGATAAATCTGCGGTGGCCTCAGCAGAGGAGAGTGGAAATGTGAAATTTACTCTACAGCAACATGGTCAAGATACTGCAGAGATGACAGTCGATGAAAGGCCACCTGATGAGGGATTAAGACACTCTGTAGATGTCACATCAGCAGGACCAGAATCATCTTTTCCGAACAATGAAGCATCCAGTGAACCTCGCATTGAGAGTGCGATGACGGAAAATCTAAAGACTTTCGACGCAGTGGATGGAGCCCCAGAGGGCCACAGCAGTTCAATACAAGGTGGGCAAACACTGATTTATTTCAGTCCCAGCTCAGGTTTATTCTAGTTCCACACACACACATACATCACAAGGACAATAAGTTTGTCAAAGTCTTATTCCTAAACAATTATGCTAAATCAGATTCAGTCCTCCGCTGGTGATTAATGGCAATTGCTCCGCAAAGCTAAATGCAAAGTAGCTCACCATAATTGTGCTCACAAAGAGTTTTGTGATATATTGCTATTGTAAAGATGTACTTTATTTAGTCTTAATGCTTTTATTTTACTTGTCCTTCTAATGGGGTTTTAGCATTTATCCATTGCGTAGAATTATTATTTTTTAATTAAATTATTTTTTAAAGAGGAAGTTAATTTAATAATAATACATACATACATAATTTGCACTGCACTGTGCAACACATGAAATAAAGAAAATAAGAGTTAAAATAATTAAAATGAAAACGTCGTCCTGAATAGAAATGTTTTAAGCCCAGTTTAGGAGTCTAGAGTCAAACGCTTATCTTAAAATATGACATAAGCACAATAATGTTTTCTATCAGTGCATGCTGGAACACTGGGATGCATTGTGCCAGGAAATACTTATCTGGTTTATATCCTTAATACCCAGGGCCACGTATAGTCTGACAACCCTTCATATTCATATTTTTTTGTTAGTTTTTCTGTCTCTTGCCAACATGCACGCCCTGGCTACAGTCACATTGCTGCTGCATGTGACCAAGTCTAAGACGCCCAGCTACAAGGCTGGGTTCTTTAAAACAAGCATAGTCAAGCCAGCTGATGTGAGCGTGGAGCAGGAAGTGTGCTCTGCAGACACTCCGTTCTCTAAGTTAACTTCCAGCACTCCTCTGTCCGCAATTTTCACTCATCAGGAATAATTGTACTGGACCCAAGTCCAATAAAGAGAGGTCAAGGGCAAGGTTGGTGCTGTGCGTCACACAGAGTGGGGTGTCATTATGAGCAAGAGGATATATTTACAGCCTGACAGTGCACGGCCCAGCATCAGGTGACACCGTGAAGCAATCAGAGACGAGCTTTCTGTAGTTTCATGATTTGGAAATAAAGATGCCATTGTAGTTAGTGCTTAAAAACAAAACATAAAGATCTTTTTTTTATTTTTTATGGAGGGTTATTTCAGAGACTTTTCCACTCCCTCTGACATTTATCAACTCATGTTTATTTACATAAGCTCACCAAGATGGAAAGCTTTAATCCATTTCATATACCATCACTAGACCATTGGGTTTCTGATTTAGTACCATATTATATTGAATTAATTTCTTTCATCAAATAAAAACGCGTAACATTACTATATTGTATATTGCAACAAATATATATATTATGAATACAAAAGCTGCCACATCAGTTGTACACAGTTACCTCCTCAGTGTATCTGTAATGACCATAGACAAGTCTCACTCTATTGATTCCTGTATTTGGAGAATTTCCCATCAGACTGGTCACATTGTATGTGTGTGAATTTTTCCAGAGGTGGATATCATCATGTCTGAAGACGCTGCGATTGGGTTGGAGGAAGATGTAACAGAGGAAACAGACTTCTCCATGGTAAGCTCAAAGTCTCCAGAGTTTATTATATACCTGGGTTTGATTAATGTCTATGATGAGTCATTGTTTGTTAAACCCTTGAAACACCCTTAGTAACCTTTGGCAAGAAGAAACAAACAGTCAGCTAAGTTCAGTTCCTGAGCTAGATCTAGTGTAGAGGCATGATCGGTACAGTTCTGTGAGCAGGGGTTTAAAGCCAATCGATCCATGATTAGATCTCTAAGTGTATCTGCTTAACCCGGTGACATAAGTAAAGAGCTCAAGTGAAAGACTGATTAGTGTGTGTTTGAATTCGATTTACATTAACAGAAGTCAATGACAGAAACTAAAGATAAATAGAGCATTTTCACAGCAGAAATTGTGACTTGTCAAATGCAGCTATAACCAACTGTGAGAAATTTAGTCATTGTTTATGTTAATATAGTATGTTGTATAATAGTTATAGTATGTTGGAACAATAAAACATGGGAATCAAAAACAGAAGTTTGCTGTTAATACAGCAGGAGAGCCTCGTGTCTTGAGTTTTGTAAAATATCTGGCACTTCAGACAACATTAATCTTGTATTTTCCATTTACACAACAGAGAAATGAGAATCATGCCATAATTCTGTTTCAGTAAAATTCAGCCCGGCTCGTTTGTTACTCGTTTTCACAGGATAGGCGTGTCGAAAATGTTGTTTATTCTGTCATACTGCTTTTCTGAGTGTTACATAATTTATTATATACAGGTTAAATGTACCTGAAGTATGCACAGGCCATTATTGTTGTTCCATTGCTTAATTGTGTACATACAGTGCTTCCTATAGATTTACTTTGCTGTAAAATGCAACAGGATCTCCTTCATTCTATGGGAGACTCTTGCATGTTTTGCACTTCATTTACTCTCTTAGCCACTGAGCACATGGATGCGATCTTCAGTAGACGGAGCCTTCCTCTGAAATGTTGCTGACTGACAGATTCCTCAGCAGCCATAGACTGGAGTGGCTTCGCTTATTCCTGGGTTGCGGTTTAGGTCAGTGGCTTGTTCTTAATGCCAGATGTTTGACTACAGGAGGATACGCATACAGCCTGCTGGATGATGGGGTCGCCAGCAGAGGGCAATGTAGCCTTGATGGCATCATTGGAGCTTCTCCTTTTGACCAGAAAGAGAATTTAATGACCTGCCATATGATCCTGTTGTTGAAATCTGCTGTCATTTCTATGATGAACAGGCAACTTGTTGAACAAACTGCAGTAGGAATTGAGGTGAAGAATGGCCGGTTCACAAAGAGGAGACTGATCCTTTAAACTTCCCACAAAAGTTCCCACTATTTGGCCTGTTATAATACAATTACATTTAACAGTATGTGAAATGTAATAATAATGATAGAAATTATTAGAACAATCGTAACGGTAACCATAATATTTATAATCTTTATATTACCCTTATGTAAAATATTACGACATAAGTGTAAAATGATGTAAAATAAACCTCAAAAAGGGTGTACAAGTGGGAAATATAAAATTTGAATCTGTCTAATAAAACTGACTGAAAAACAAAATCGAAATGACAGTAACATCTCGTTGCATGAAATGAAATAATTAAAATCAAGTATGTTCACTAGATGTAAGCTATTAAGATTGTAACGCTTTAGTCCTCGGATAAGCGGAAGAAGACGAAACGAAACGCTTTAGTCCTGGTTGATGACATACTCTGCATTTCAAATTTTAGAGTACGGCAACTTGTTAGTGAGCCTGCACAGCAACACTTTGACCCATGATGCTCGTAGTGCTCTTCAAAACTCTCGAAAGAGTGCAGTCAGTGTTTTTATCAGCAGCTCTGAGTCATATCAAAGTACTGCGGAGTGTAAACACTCAACATAAGTATAACATATAATCAGATTAGTCTAAGATTTTTTTTTTTAGCACATGAAGTTCATCAAATGAGTGATGTATGTGCAGATTTTTACACCAGAAAGATGTTTTCACATTCATCTGTTGAATGAGGGAAGTTTCTCTGCGCTCACTTAAAATCTGCGTTGAAGGCGTGTACTTACAAGCTTGATTTATGACATCACAACGAGTTTGGATCCAGTCGTGGTTTCCGTGATGTGGAAACATGCTGTCACAGGCTTTATATAGACTATATAGGCTCAACTTCCAGGTATTGTTTCCTCTTTGTACAGAAGTAAAAACCAAAAAAAGATAAAAAAGATTCACTTATTTGTTTTTACATTTTTACTGATTGATGGATCACAGCAGCTGCTAGCTCAATAAGGTGCATCCCATTTCTTTTCTAATATGTATACTTGCATTTCTCATTTGCACTGCTTAGTTCCTTAGCACCTCCCAATGAAGACAGAAAATATTTAAATATGGAGCAATAGTCGTATACTGGAATAAATTATTAATGGAAAAAGATCTGCCTGCCTGATGCACACAGTGATTAATGAGACAATTGATCCTCTGGCTATTGAAGACAGTACAATGAAGAGATGTTTTGTGAAAGCAGTAAAGAGCATTTTTAAGCCTGTGGTTAAAGTCATGTGACAGAGCACCTGTCTGGGGTTTTTTTGTGTTTTTTTTTTTTAATAAATCCGTATGTGCATGTTTGTGCTGCTTCCCTTCTTCATAATGTGAAATGATGTAGAAATACGAGCTGGTAAATTGTTTGCAGAGTTAATGGGCGCATTAATTGCAGTGTTTCACCTGGTGTCCTGTGAAGGTTTTCCATGGTAGGTAGGCTGTTTGGATTGGAGGAGGGGCTGATTTGTTTGTGGCTGCTAGTGTTCAGGCCTTTGTGCTATAGGCTAAGTAAGACCAGAACCTGAAGTGAAACTGGATGCGTATGTCAGGGGCTACCACATGTTTGCATGGATCCAAATATCATCCATAAGTTGCTCAGTCACAGTGTGCAGGCTGGTGTGTTGTATTTGGGAGGTGATAGATTTTTCTAAATGCATATGCATATTTGAGTTGTTGTCATGAAAGAGCAAAGCATAGAAACTCTTCAAGCAATATTCATAAATAATTATGATAGGATATTATCAAAAGGTTCGCTTTTCTGGGGCGGCTGTGGCTCAGCAGGTTGACTTGGTTGTCCACTATTCTCAGGGTTGGCTGTTTAAGCCCCACTTCCTCTTGTCCAAATCAAATCAAATCAAATCAAATTTTATTTATATAGCCCAAAATCACAAAATACATTTGTCTCAGAGGGCTTTACAATCTGTACAATTGTCCACACGTCCTTTTGCAAGATTGATGAGTAAATTGCTCACAGTAGCTCAGCACCTTACTTGGTAACTAGCTGCCATTGGTGTGTGAGTGAAAAGCAGCCATGTATCATAGCGGATCAGAACAACTATACACACTTTTGATTTCCAGTGTGGTTGTAACACATCCTGTGAACCAGTTCTGATTGACCATAACCCTTTCTGCTCTCTAATATAGGCTGCAACATGAGCATCATGGGAAATAAAATATTGTGTTTGAGATGAGACCTTCAAGAGCCTTAGTATCAGTTATCAGTAATTAGCAGTATGCAGTAATAATAATTAGGAAATAATTAGGGCAAATTGCAATTAAAACGTATCAAACGATTACAGCATATTGCAGTTTATATGTGATTTGGTATACAATTGCCATATTCTGATTATATATCAACATTGCACTTTTTTATATCGCATGTCAACATGCCAGAACATCACTGGTCCTCATTTATATCCACGCGGTGCCTCAAGTATGTCTTTATCTGAATCCCTGCAGCATAAAGGCTGATGATTGAATTGCATTAACTGAAGTAATAATGGCCTACTGTCATCTGTCATATTGCAACAATATAGTCCTTTAGCTGGCCGATTCATTGGAATACACACAAGAGAGAGAGACATTCAAAGCTGAACACAACCAAGAGAGGGAGAGAGAGGAAAGGCATGAGTCAGGCAGAGACGGGAGAGAAGTTGAGAGCCAACAGAGAAAAAGAAGAGGGAGAGAGGGAGGGGAAAAGAGAAGGAGGGAGGGAAGAGGAGAAGGAGGGAGGGAGTAGAGCAGGAGTCTGGTAGCAGGCTGCTTCTGTGGCCAGATGTGAGGCTTAGCAGTCAGCCTCAGCTCTCCTCACTAGTGTTTCTGCTGGATTTTAACCGTCTGTTCAGTAAATCTGCTCTGGATATTTAAGGGAAAAATGTACGAACGACACAAGCGGAGGTACAGTCTCTGTTCCAAGGGAGAGAGAGCTGTAGACGTGGTTTTGATAAAGGTAGGCTACCCATCCACACTTTTAAACAAAGTTGTTTGGCTTGATAATGAATCTATTGCTCAGTAATAACAGTCATTAGAGCAGACCCTTTGAAAACACAGTTGTTAAGCGCTTTAGACAGATACAAACAATGGCAAAAGTGATAAAAGCAACGTAGGAGATACTAAGGCAAGACTGAAACCATAAAAGGGAGTCAAAGATAATTGATGACATTACTACATACAATTTTAAGTGAGTTTCATCAATTGTTTTGGCAGCCTCAGCTTCTCGTTCACATTGTTTTTTTAAGAGTTTGACGACTGAGGCCTGATCTCACTTATTCTTACAAGCCGTCTAGAAAAAGTAAAACATAATCATAACTGTCACAAAGTGCTTCGTCGCGCTTCGGCAAACCTGTAGTCATCTGCCAGGGATGTTGTGACGGGCTTTGCTGTGTTGCACCCTGGGAGATGATTGCATGGTTGTTGATAGTGGGCCTCCAGACACAGAGTACTGATTATTTTTGGGGTGGAGTGTGGTTTCTGGATGTATGCTGCATGGGTACGCTGTATGCAATACCAAGACAGATGCCTGCACTATTCATCTCTGTGGAATAACCTTGTGTGAAACTTAATGAGGCACAGACAGTTTAAGGTCTTTCTGGGGTTATTCGGTCAGGATAGTGGGTAGTTAGTATTGTGTTTGAAACACACCAGTGGAGTATAAAGTCCACTGGTGTGTTTTTAAAGTGTCTTGTCATACAGCAGAGTTGGCATCTCTCTCTCTCTCTCTCTCTCTCTCTCTCTCTCTCTAAGGTCCTGTTACTGTACCATAAATGTCAAACCATTTGAACTCAGTGGAATCTTTCTAAATCGGACCTTTATGACACCTAAAAGTTGCGCTTTTAAAAGCCCACATGGCAATTTCTTGGCACTACATATATATAGAAGCCTTGGGTTTTTTATTTGGCTTCAGGCTGCAGTTCGCCCTGTTGATTGTTGGTTAAAGGTGCTCAGGTTCAAACTCAATCGTAAGAGATCATCTACAGTCAGATGATGTGTCAGTGTCACGTCTCATATTACAAGACTGATTACATTTTTCCTTCTATTCACCTAATTATCAGCATCCTGTTGTTCTCTTGAGAAATTTACCTTAAGCGTCATTGAACGATATATATATATTTTTAAAAAAGTATAGTTCTGAGAATTAAACATGTAAACTATAAAAGTGACCAAGCTGGAGGAATCTAGACTAATCTATTGTCTTATGTCTTATGATTATTAACTAAATAAGTAAGACAGGATAAACTTTACTTTTGACTCAGAACTGAACAATTTCCTTTTCCGTGATGACTCTTAAATATGATCTAAACAGAAAGCCTAATAATTATTTATGTATAAAGTAACCTGCTGTAGATCTTTGACATGTCCTACGTCATGTTCATCGCTGTGCCGTCTGCGGATGGTGACATCTAGAAGCAGAACAGAGGAGAGAAAATATGTATGAAGTGGATCGCTCTGCTATATGTAACACCTCTCTTTTGTCCATTGTCACTTTCTAAACTTGTTCCTGATGTCAGCTCCTCTTTTCACCCAAGGGGTGAAATAGCAAGGGTGTGTGTGTGTGTGTGAGAAAGTGCGAGAGATATGATGGTGTGGGAAAAGGCAGTGCCGGGCTAACGGTTTCCTCTGGCCTCAGATGGAAACAGGCGTTTGGCCACATGGCTTCATTCCAACCGGCTTTTCACATCCCAGCATCTATCCTGGCCTGTAGTCACAAAACACATCATCGCGTTACTTACCAAGTACAGTAACTGTGAATAAGCTTTTATACTAACTGACATAGACCTACAGCATAAACAAGCATGTGTCACTGTACCCCCCTCCCCCCAACACACACACACACACACATAGAAGACCTGAATATAACACATCTTCCTTTCCTTTCTGGAGCACTTTTATAGCACATTTCTATCATCTTTGATCCTTGAGACTTCTGACCCATGACCACGTCGCTTATTATGTCAGTGATTTACAACCAGAAACTGTTAATCTCAAAGGAAAATTATAATTTATAAGAGAGTCAAAGCAGTGTTTAAAAGACAGTCCTTTAACCAGAGAGCCCACATTGAGTTTGTCACCTTGCTCCAGTGTTCTTCATCTAAACTCTGTCTCTGTCAGATTCACTTGTTCACTCAGTTTTAGAGCTGACAGCGAACACTAACCTCTCTGTGACAGAAGAATATTTTAATAGAGGGAAGAAGAGCATAACACTGGATAATGAGTGTTAAAATACGAAACCAAAGTCAAAACAAACACCGTGTAGAAGTCATTTTCTGGGAGGTGATGTGTTTTGTGTTGGTGAGTTGAATTTAGTGCACATTCAAGGTGCAGCAGAGACTAGGCTTACCCTCAGGCTTGCCGCCGGTCGCGCTCAGGGATCAAACCATGTACACATACCTGGCTGGAAACAGTCATTCAGTCAGCCATGGCATCCTTTAGTGCTGCGCAGCCTCTCTGGCTGTCTGCCTGTTCACCACGGCAGCAGTCCAAGCCCTGCTTGTCCCAACATACACACACCAAGCCGGCCTTTTTTTTATTTTTAAACCAGATGTGTTTTTACTGGGCACAGTTTAGATTCCCTCGATGTTACAAATATGCACTGGGCTGTTATGAATCTGGGCTGCCAGCTTTCAGAGAGGGGGGAATCAGTTCCTCGCTCACTTGCTGACTTACCAGGTTGCAGGCCTGCTAACTGGCCGGCATGTTTGATGAGTCAGGTTGGCTGACCGGTTAAATAACTGGCTGAATGTCACCTCTTTGTGGATGTGCATGTTTGGTGATGGGCACAGACAAAAGTTCAGATGTCACGGACTTTGATGAAGAAGAGAAGAAGTTGATGCTGTGATTTGATTTGGAAAAACTTCTCTTTTATCAAGAATGAGCTTCATTCTGTAATTTTTCAGGCATGTGGTCACGCTTCATCCTTTCATCTAATAATATGGATTGCAGCTCACTGTCAAATTAAAGGAAACACATGAATAAATATAACTTAGCAGCTACGGTACTTCCACATACAGTATCCACCTCGCATCCCTTCAATGGGGTTAAAGCTGTTGTATGATCAGTGCCAAAACACTGTGAAGCAGTTTTGGCAGCTTGCTGTGTGTAAACAGTCTATTAAAACAGTTAAAGCTGATGTTTCCTTTACTTTGGCTCTAATCTGGAATCTTATTCAGGAGTCTTCATTTCTGTTTGAATTTCTGCTGTCACGGTTCTCCTCTAATCTCAAACTGAATGTTGCCTTTTGTAATTTGCTACAATCACTGGAAATCATTTCACTTCTGAGCTGAACCTGTGCGTACATTTAGTGTGTGTGTGTGTGTGTGTGTGTGTGTTACGACTGGCGCCCTATGTGACCAGCTAATCTTTCCTCGTCAGTGTGTTTGTTCTCTCTCAACGGGCTCTGTTTGATATCTGAACACAGCTGTGAGGGGGAAAAAAACCCTGTGTGTGCATACATCTCTGTGTGTGTGTGTGTGTGTCTGTGTTGTGTGCATGTGAGGCTTGATGAGTGAAAAAAAGGCGCATAAGCAAGTGTTTGTAATGTGTGTGCTCTCACTGCATCACTGTTGGCAGATGTAGGTGTATGGACACAGTGCCAGTTGGTAAGTAAGTGCCTGTTCCTGTGTTTGTAGGAATGCAGAAGTGTATGGTCACAGTGGGTAATTTCAAACACACACACACACACACACCACTCCCAGGCCTGGACAACAGCTCAGTGTTTCTCTGGATCTCAGCAGGCTTGTCAATAGGCTGCTCTGGGACAGTTGAGGGTTAGCAGCTTAAAAACTGAGCTCAGCCCCCGCACGCTCAGAGCATTCTGGCAGCGTCGACCTTGTTGGTGGGTTTGGACTCAGTCGTTCGCCTTTGTTTTACGTCCTTAACCTCCTGACTTGTCTCGTTTTGCTTTTGTCTCTGTTCTCCTTTTAACTAAAAATGTGGTGTTTTTAAATCCTGTTTAGTTTTGACTTGTGCTCCTCTTTTTATTTGTAGCAGTTTCTGTCATGTAGTATTATGGTCTTATACTGCTGAAATGATTGATTTGATTTGATTAATTTGGGTGATATTTCTGATGATTTTTTCAATATTTTTGATTGCCAAAATCATATATTAATCAATAAGACAAGAGTGTATGGCCATGCTAGCAGCTCACTAAAGGCAGGAGGTCATCAACTTTCTTTAGGATACATCATCAAATAAAAAAATAAAAAAATCACATCTCAGCATTGCAGTAACATGGTTAATTGTATTAACGAACCAAAGTAGTGATCATACCCATTTACACAGGGAATGCTATAAGATCCATACAGTGTAATTAATAGGACAACATGTCAGTGTGGTGTGACTGAACCTCAGACCTGACTTGGTGGACAAACATCTTTGTTTGGTTCCTCAGACAGATTAAACGTTTTGTAGCCTTTTGATTAGTGACCTGTTTGTACAGCATCTGGAAGTTCGTTTGTACAAGTCTCACACAGCCAAGTTTAAAGGGCCATGTCTGTTGATCTAAACCAGGCTTAACCTGGGTTTACCGGGGTTAGGAGTTAAATAAGGAACAAGGAAAAGCAAGGCAGAAGGATGGCGCAAAAACAAAACAAACAAAGATGGCCAGGAAAGCAGAAAGGCCACACATCTTGAAAGAGGAAGCATCGACTGTCTTGTCCACCACAGGAGCTTCAGCTCAGTTCGGAAACGCAGAGTTGTTAATAGATTATTAATCTGCTTTTAAGTTTACTCAGTTTGTATGAACGACACAGTCAAGGTCGAAGCCCGTCGTCTTTATCTGCATCTCGTTGATGGAGTTCATTAAAACACAATGAGCGTCTCCGAGTCTCTTGTTAGCTTCACGTTCAGAGCTGTCAGTCAAATCTGTGCAGCTTTAGCCAAACTGTTGAAGCTTTTGTGTTGCCTCCTGAAACCAGCTCTATCATGCGCACACACACACACACACTCTCTCTCTGAGACACACAGCTGTTGTGTATAGACATTCAGACCACAGAGGAAGCAGAGCCCCAGTCTTGTGTGTTTACAGCCAACCACAGATCTCTGACAGACAGTGGGTGTGTGTGTGTGTGTGTGTGTGTGTGTGTGTGTGTGTGTGTGTATGCGTGTGTGTTTGAGTTGGTGTCTGTGAAATCTTGACGGCTGCAAACAGACCAAAGTTGGATCTCTCCAAACAGTTCCTCTAGGAGATGGAGCTACTAAATATGATGAATACTGTTAAGCCTGCTGTTATAAAGGGTGTCTCATCGTCGCCTCCCATCCTGTGTAGCGAGCATCACTTCCTAACTGCCACGCTCGTTCTGCATCATTATTTCTTTGTGGGTGATGATCACATGTTGCTGAGGCTGATTCAGTGTCTTCCTGTTTCTGTGTAGATCCACCGAGACAGAGAGGCGTCGTTCCATCAGCCCTTCAACACTCAACACTCAGGTAAGAGTCACTGTTAGCTGCTACCCTTATCGGTCAGAATCATCTAACTTTTAGTTTGTGCTTTTCACAGTGGATATCATTCATTTAATATGAATCATTTCTCTTGTGAATGTTTCTGTGCTGTACTTTTTTTTTTTTTTTTTACTTGTGATGAATTATGTATATAACTGCAAGATTACTTACCCATCAGTGACAAATGTGTTGAAGTGGGTCATTTATGCATTAATGTTTATGCTGGAAGATGCTGTGTCCTTTGTCTTATGAAGCCCATTTCTTTGAAGTTATAGCAGATTGATGTTTTGCGTGGTGACTGTCTGGCTGAAAGAATTATATTGTAAATGCTGTAATTGTAAACTGACAGACACACTGTTTGAGCCTCAACAGTTGCACAACAGCTCTGTCTCGTTGGATAATAATAATGTAAAAAAAAAAAAAAAAAAAAAAAAAAAGCTGAACAGCCGCTGTCTGTTTCTTCGCTCAAAAGAGGAAATTGAGATCATCAGACATCATTAAGCTTGTCTGAAATATGAAGTCGAGACTTTTGCCAATGTGAGCTTTTATAACCAGATACTGTTATTTTCTGAGCCTAATAGCCTGATAGTACTTTTCCTGCTGACATTTAATATCTTTGACTATTTGACCAGTTTCATGTCAAACATTTCAAGTATTAAATATTCCACCCTACAGTAAGTACAGTGAGTGGTAACTGATGATTATGAGTTTGAAAGACTGATGCAGTACAAAGATAGAGATAACTAGCTTTGTACTGCATGGTTCTTTCTATATAACCTGGTATGTTGAGTTGTGGAATAAATATATGTCAACCTTGACACATGGTAATGTAGATCAAATGCCTTGCACTAAGTAAGAAGACAGCTGACTAAAATATTCTGCATTAAACTTTGGGGTTTATGAGTCAATAGTGGAAAACCAGCCCCCCCCAATGTTAAAACACGACAGGGTGCTGTGTTGGTGGGGGAATGTTTAAGGTACTGGTGAGACATGAAATAAGATGCAACACGTCCAGTTTTAGTACAAAACACTGCACAGAATAATATAATGCAAAAGTCTACAGCCATGCTAAGAGCAGTGCTATGAGCACATTTCTAATATTAGCATGCATACATGCTCACAATGCAACTGTTGCAAATGCTGATGTTTAATAGGTAATGTTAGTCAACATTTTAGTTTAATACAGCTGAGGCGAGTTAAATTCTAATCTGGAAAATTGTAATGTAGACACATTATGTCTATGTCTGGGCAACAGCCGCAACAAGGAGGAGGAAAAAAAAAAAGATTGTTTGACCTCTATAAGACGAGTCTGTCTACAGAGAGACTAGTCTCAATAAAAAAAAAGACCAACAGATCGATGAGCTGGATCAGCCTGAGAACAAACTGCCTTTTATCTGTGGTGGAAAACAGATGGAGCATCAGTCTGTCTGGTGGAGAAAGAGAAAAACAGGCTTGAATGGATGAGATGACGAAATACAGAGGGTGAGAAAAGAAATACAAAAATGGAAAGAGAAAGCAAGAGTAAGACAGAACAGGAGTGTCAAACGGAAGTAAAATGAAAGGGTGGGTGAGGGTAGGATTTCCTCTACAGCAGCTGAGACAAGTCAGCACCCCCTTTTTGGTGGAACGTATCTTGCTCTCTTCATCATCCGAGCCCCTCTCACTGTTTCCCTCTCTGGTTATTTATTTAGTCAGGTTAACAACAGCAGGTAGCAACAGCAGCGATGGCAGGAAAAGTGATGGACTGGCTGGTAAATCTTTAGTCCACCAGGTACTCTCTGAATAGGCTAAACACTTAGTAGCAGTAGTAGTGTAGTGGCATGCAGTGCCCTCAAAATGTCCCACAGTGGACTCAAATTTGTATGGGAATGTATTCATTTCTCCTTGGGGTTCAGTATCTGCGACTGGCTGAGTCTGTCTGTGACAGGCAGCTGCGTAGCATCTTATTTGCAACACTTAACAATAACCTTAACACTTAACGGGCAATACACATTAATAAAATATTAATAATAGTTTAAGCAGCAAGTATTTCTGGTGCAGACGAGTGAGTGTAGCGATTTTTTTTTTTTTAATTAAAAGTGATACATACATGTATAATTTTAAATCTCAGACTGACAAATTTCATTTGACGAGCTAAAAAAGAAACAAGACATGGCGTGAGTTGTGTTGTTGGAAGGTTTGTTCGCCTACCTGGTTACTTAAGATCAAAGTCATGCTTCAGCGTTGTATGTTGTGATTTACAGTAGCATGGGTGAAGCCGTTTCTTGTTTAGATTGCTTCATTACAGTAACCCTTATTTACATAGGAGGAGACACCGCTGGGTGTGCCTTGGGTTTAAGGCAAAGGTTCAGTGGGAAACCCTAGCTATAGGATTAAATGGTGCATTTACATGAATCAAAGTGAAGGTTTAAATTACAGTGGGTGAGTGTTACACTCTAAAATGTGTGCAGGGGACAGATCTCATAGGAAGAAAGCAGAGGAGAGTTTTTTTTTTTTTTCTCTGAGTATGTTTTGCTTTACAAAACGGTACAATAGACAGAAGCCTCCACACAAATATGTGGTAATTTTTCATTACTCAGATTTTTACCTAAGTAATTCAATTATCTAAATATTAAATGCGTGTTATTCTTGCCCGCACTAGCACATTGAACAGCAGATGGATGGTACAGTAGGGTGATGGCTGTTATGATCTGATTCAGTTCACCTCGTAGCAACAACAGAAAAACACAGCACTACTTTGAAGGCTTCAGCAAAAACGTGTGGTGCAGCAAACCTCTTGTTTTTCTGACCTCAGTATGCTTCCAGTGTGGTTAGCCTTCAGCGGTTTCTTAGCTTTCTACAGTGGGGTGACTGGCTGGCTTTCATGTAAAAATCAATCTGCAAAAAAAGTCTGTCCAGCAACATAAAACATTTTGCATAAATTTTAACATTTCATGTCCTCAGCTGTAAGGGGAAATAAATGAGGTTTTATCTGTAAGTGCTGATAAACTTCGAGAAAACACTTTAGGTACCCTCACTGGTGACTTATCTCCACCAACAATTTGAAAATGCGCAGAAGAGTGTTTTGAGACACAGAGACTCGATGGATACTTTATCTTGTCTGTTATTTCGTACCCCATTTATTTCCTTAGACTGGATGATTTGTTTGGATCATATCTTATTCGCCATTTTTCTTCTGCCATATTCATCTAGCAGCTCCCATTTTTGCTCTTCGGCCTCCTTTCACTTAGATTTTTCCCCACATTGAAACAACTTTTTGGATTGGTTTGGATTGGAAGCAATATTAGATTGCTCTGAGCAGAAGCAGCATTGACATGGCAGTGTTTATTAGACTGTGAGAAGCTCCTATTCTGTGTGTGTGTGTGTGTGTGTGCGTGTTTGTGTATGTGTTTTGTATGGCAGTAGTGATTCATTCCTTTTTTTATAGCTTTTGACCGTCTTACAGTCAGTTGCTTGTACTGTACTGTACAGATATTTTTGCTTTTTCTGCAGTTGACCTCATTGGTCTTCTTTCAGCGAATGACAAACAAAAATCATGTGGCAACAATTAATGTTTACAGGTGTGTGTTCAACCAACAATCTGAAGCACCCACTAAAAGATCTTGTTCTTGGCTGCTGGCTAAAGTCAGCCTACGTAAAAGGTACGAAATGCAGAGTGGGCAGAGTTGTTCCGTCAATAGGCCGGCAGCGGAGGTAGTCACAGAGCCAGATCACCGTCTGTATGAAAGAGACAGCCGGCATGGCGGGACTAAAACATGAAACATAAAGCATTTTTGCAATGCATTTTTTTAAAAAAGACGAGGGACAGAGAAGTGAGTGAGAGTGAGAGAGAGCCGGTGAACGAGTGGAATAAAACGTTATTTTCTGACTACACACACAAGATGCTGACACTGACGTGTTACACCTCACGCCTCTGATTGTGGAACGCAGGCACACTATCTAAAATCACACACATGCCAGCTTTGTTTGGTTCAGTGTAAGAAAGTAAAGGCGACATAATGACAGGTCTTCTTTACGACAATATTATGGGATCACTGTATAAAAGGAGCTACAGACTCATCAGAGGGCTTTACACCTGTTCTCTGAGCTTTTTTAGAGACTGTGTGTGTGTGTGTGTGTGTGTGTGTGTGGGTTGTGGTCAGGGAGGGGGGGGGTTCTGTTTGAAAGAGAGGGAGAAGGACAGCTGTCAAAGCTCACAGTCCCCTGCTAGTTTTGGTGGACAGGTGTGAGGGGGTGGAGTCTGAGAAAAACTCCCAACAGCCCTTTAACACTCCCCGACAAGACACACACACTAACACACATTTCACATTTACACTTCATGGTGGGCTTGTGACCTAGGAAATATGAAAAACAAAGGTCAAAAGTTTTTGAATCAACTTCCGAAACCACCTTGGTCAAGGTTAAGCTCTGCTACAGCACTTGGGGTCAAAGGTCAGTGTAATCTTCATGTTTGGAATGATTATGTTACACACCATGTTGCTTATGGATGTCATGAGGTGATAGTCACATCCTGCTGTATACGGCTCAGTGCGCATCTCCTACACGGAAAGACTTTGGCATCCTTTGATATCTCTAATTGTCTTAGATCTACAGATCGAGTGAGCAGCTCTGAGTGTTGGATACAAATATTTATCCATTCTGCTAACTGCTGGCCCTCCTGATTAGATAACAACTCAGACTTGAATGTTACGCGCTTCTCTGCTCTTTCAAGCTGCGTAATTAGAAATGGATATTTTACACCAGCTGTCACACTTGATTGGTTTATCTTCTCAAATAAAGAATTTGCGTGATGGTTACCCAGAATTCTCTTGATCCCTCGTGACTTCTCGGTCTAATCATTGTCAGTCATGTCTGAATGAGTAGCTGATGCACCACCACTTCAAACGTGTCTACGTGTTTATGCAATTGCATGTGTGCGCATATGTGGTCAGTCTGTCAGTTATTCAGTCGCAGGAGGTTTGTAGTTCTGCCTCCATTTTCTCACTTGTTATTAGAGTCAACAACTTGCTGTAATGACCGGCTCGGTGGCTGACCACTCCCACTGCAACCTCTTGTCCCATCTCCCGACCCTCTAATGGCCCCTTCATCAGAGCAGCTGATTCTGAGAGAGTCCACTCGCTACAGTATAGCCAGAGATCAACTACATTTGTTTTCTGCCTTTGGAGATTTATTCTATAATATCATTTATTATGAAATGTGGACATCTTCACACAGAATTCACGTCCTTTGGGATAAACACACAGACACATACATGTACACAAAATGAACTTCCTCTTGCTCACATGAGTGCAAGGAACTCAAACATGTTCCTGAGGGATAAAGGATGACTTCTGCTTTTTGGGCAAAAAATAGACTTCCGAAATGATGCCAAATAACAAACTTGGTTAATGATCTCATCCAGTTGTTCTTGGCTGCTGGCTAAAATAAGCCTCCTGTAATACATTGGGTACAAACTTCCTCTTTTAGGTTGGTTCTACATCTCCTTACATGTACAAAAAAACTACAGGGTCACAGTGCTGTTGCATAAGAATTGTTGTATTGTGTGCAGACTTTAGGACAGATTAGATTGCTGTACTCCAACTCGGTGAGACGTTCTGAACTTGGACTGAGGTTCACAGCAAGGTTTAGTTGTTGCCACTCGAAGATACTGAATGGAATACATTGCTGGATATGACTTGATGACTTGGCACTGTCTGGTTGATATCTCTAATATGCTACTGATCAAACAACTGGGAACTATAATGAAGATTATTAGTGTAAAGTCTTTATTACTGTCCAGTAAGCCACAGGGGGGCTAATGTTAAATGTGACGCTGTAGCATCAACAGGATTTTCAGTTTTCAGCCATGTCCTCAGACCTTTTTAAACACACAAACAGCAGTTGTTTTCCTTTGCACTTCTACACAGACTACTTTAGCCAGGACAGTCGGCCATTGATCAGCCAAGCTTTTCACACCTTCTCAGGAACGCAGAAGTCTTTTTACTGATGTCTAACAGACCTGCTTGTGTTTTAGAATGGGGGAAATGGAAGCATATTATTTTGAAAAACATGTTGTTTTTCACTTTGAAACTCTTGTTGAGAAAATATAATTTAATGTGACTTTGATCACATTGTAACAGAACATTTTAGTGGTTAAAATGGCAATGTGTCTCCTTATAGCTCAGGTCAAACTGTTTTCTACTCCTTCTCTACCTGTATTGTATACCTGTATTTTATTGCTACACCATCTCAGCATTAACTCTCTGTTGTTGTGTCTTTCAGGTTCCTCACAGTCTTCAGCGTTGCCCAGTAGGACCAGCAGTGCCACCAGTTGTCCCTCCGCAGCTCACAGAGACTCCAGCAGCGACATAGAAAGCTTCCTGGGTGCAGAGCCAGGATATGACAGTATTTTCAGAAAGGTCTGACCCACTCCTGGTAGATTTTTTTTATAATAAAATATCAAATATAATAGATGACCCCCCCCCAAAAAAAACAAAAAACAAAAAAACAAACAAACATAGCTCTTATTTGTCTATTTTTGTGCGATCCATACATAAATGTAAAAAGGAAAGAACATATGTCAAATATGGTTTAGCATTGAATTCATCAAATCTTTCACTGGCTGCAGCTGAAACATCCAGGACACTCAAGTTGAACAGCAAGAAAATATTTTGTTTGCTCGCTAGCTATTTCTATCACTCACTGCTTGGCTTTTTATTCATCAGCACCCCGAGGCTGAGATGCCAAACATCTACTAAGCATCTTTTTAAGCCCGCAGCTCTACACGTTGGTCCCTGCTGTCACTCTACTGCTGTTAAAGTCTGTTTGAAGCAGGGTACCCTTTGGTTAAAGTTGAAATACTTGTATCTCTGAGTTTCTGCTGTGTCAAGCAGTTGAAACATGCTCATGGTAATGTGAATTGTACACTATATCCTTAATGTTGTATACAACAATGTAAGAGTCGGCACATAGAATATCAGCTGCCTGGGAGAATATGAGGCGAAGGGTTAGGACACCGAATATACACAGAGATGGGAAAATGTGCTGTAAAGTACACAGGCTTTGGTTCATGACAAAGAAGACAACAGCTATATTCACAGCTCCAGAAAGAGAGGGAAAGATACAGAACTGTAGATTTAAGTTGGATAATTTATTTTATTAAAAACTGAATGGTACTGGGTAGTAACTCATAATAGTGATTCCAGCAAAAAGTCAGTTGAGTCATGTCCATGTACACTTAAAGACACAAAACACTGCAACTGAATGTCCACTAATTGTGGTGTGTGAGGGTAAAAGCTCAAAATATAAAATTAAATTTCAAATCCCTGCTGATTCCTTCTCATATCTTAACAGCTAAAGTCATGTGACAGACATGACACCAACCTACACTGCAGTCACAAGCGTTCTCGCCCCTGAATGTATGCACACACACATAAACTCATGCGTTGTCTCACTCCCAGAGGAAGTGCGCAGCATAAAGCAGATCTTTCATTGCCAGCTCTCCAACAGGAGCAGCTCTGTGCTCAACTCTCACACTGCAGCTGGCAGCACAATAGGCTCAGTTAAACCTCACACCTCCAAATTAGCTTTTAATAGACTATCCCCAACCTGTGTGTGTATGCATGCATCAGCTCTTTCCCACCAGAACCAGGCCTTATATTATTAACCAATTGTGTCATGATAATAATCATTCCAGCGGATGATTATTATTATTATTTTTTTAAAATAATCATGTACCCAATGTATTACAGGAGGCTTATTTTAAAAAAAGGAATAAAATAACAATGATTATTCAATTATAAAAAAATAGTTGCTGATCATTTGTCTGTTGATTGTGTTATCAATTAATTGACAAGTCATTGCAGCTATATTATAGAACATATATATATATATATATATATATACAGTGAATGTGCAGTATATACAGTATGTATGTCACACATGTTGTATAATATAGCTGCAATGACTTGTCAATTAATTGATAACACAATCAACAGACAAATAGACAAATGATCAGCAACTATTTTTTTTTATTTTTTATAATTGAATAATCATTGTTATTTTATTCCTTTTTTTAAAATAAGCCTCCTGTGTGTGTGTGTGTGTGTGTGTGTGTATGTGTGTATATATATATATATCCACTGTTCAGCATTGAATCAAAGACAGTCCTGTCCCAATGATGACTATGTATCTATCCTAAAAAAAACCTTCCTGGGAAATATTTGTGTAGACAAAGTTGTGAAGACATAATTTATCGGTGTTTGTTTTAATGTCAGTGCAGCTATAAAGTGGCTCTGGCTCATTATGCTTAAACCCCACCATTTGGTCTTCATTATGTCCCATTCCTGTGGGTTAAATAGCTTTGCAGCATTCTCTTAATTCACCTCATGCTTCAGTGAAAAAATGCTGATGGATATACAACGTAATAGGCTAAGTAATTAACAGTTATTTGAAGGACATTTCTTTTATTCTCTGTGGTACTATTCTAATATTCTACTCAATTCTATATCCATCTATCCATCTGTCCATATACCCATCTATCCATCTATCTATCCATCCACCGTTTAAATTTATAAATTGCCAAATGTATCAGAACATTAAGTAAACTTCACCAGTGAGACTAAACAGAAGTTGAACGGTAGTGAGCGCTTGTTTAAGTCCTTGCTTCTCTCTTGGGCAATTTAACTGTGCGGGTTGCGTTGTTGTCCTACTCAGCCGGTCTGAGCCCAGAAGCCCCACCCCGCTGCAATGTGACTGTGTTGATATCAAACAACCCTGCTGCACTCAGACATGGAGCTGAGCAGCTCGCTATTTGCTTGTTTATTCTGAGTTTATTAATATTAAACATGTCCAAATTGCACTAAATGTGATGCTGCATGCAATGAGGTTTTTAAGTAATAACAACAAATCTTTTTGGATCTGCATCTGCAGAATGATGAACCAGTGACAGGAGGAGACAGCGCCAGCGAGGTTTCCGTCTCCTGCTCCTCCACAGACGACACCGCCAGTGTTGGCCCATCCAGCTCCAGTCCTGAGGACAGCCAGGGCCTGGGCTGCATCTGGAGCCCAGAGGAGGGCATCCAGACTGGGGCTCCATTCACTGCAGACGGAGGAGGAGGAGGAGGTGGAGGAGGAGTGGGAGAAGCCGAAGAAGAGGCCAAAGACAGAGTGACAGAGGTGCCGAGACGTTCCTGCCTGCTCCGGAACAGCATCCGCTCCCTGTCGCCTCTTCGCCGCCACAGCTGGGGTCCTGGAAAGAACAACGGAGGAGACGCAGAGATGAACCAAAGAAGGTTAGAGATTGGCACCAGATTATATCAGATTATTCAAGATAAGTCTCATATAAGTCTCTAATTTACACTCAGCTAGTTATTATTATTCAGGAGGCATAGATTTAATAAAAATGTAAGCATAAAATAGAGATAAACACTGAAGCCTCTACAACAACAACACTCATAAGAATATTATTTATTTCATGGAGTTGAATTGATTGTAAAATTCAGCAGGAATGTTTCTTCTTGTCTCTGTGACATTTAGCTGCTGTTGTCTGTATATGTCTGTAGACCTGATGTCTGCAGATGTCAGTATTATTAGAGCCTGTTGAACTCACTCCATGTTGAGTGTTTCCTCTTCCTGCTGTGAGCAGCTGTGTTGCCATTTTTCTGGTGTTGATGGGGAGCTACCAGAATTGTACCCACACAGATGTATACTTGCAATCAAGAACAAGACCTTGACATCGCATTTGTTTTCTCTGTCTGAACAACAACTTGTCATAGACTGTCTGCATAGTAATTACCAGGCCATATAACAGAAAATCAACTGCTTCAGGCATTTATTATCTGCTACTTCTATGATATTATGTGCAGAAACAGCCATTGCCACAAAGCGTTCCTCTGTTGTCTTTTGACCTAATGACGGAGAGTAGAATGATTTTTTTGACCTATACAGCAGAATAAGTAAAGTGATTGCAAAGAGTGAATAACGCATTGAGAAAATGGTTCCTGCTGTGACTTGAAGTACATGGTTGTGGTATTATTAACCAAATTATTGTAACCATAGAGCCATCATCAACATTCAAGTGATTCCTGATTCGCCCCATTCTAATATATTTTGTGGAATTTGTTGACTTGCTTTCTTGTGAAGGCTGCAGTCGGTTAGCTTAGCTTAGCACAAAGACTGGAAGCAGGGCCAATCAGCTTGCCTGGCTCTGCACAAAGATATCACAATCTAGCTACGGGTGGTTCTATAAATCACCTTTTTGTTTTTTATCAACAAAATGAATCTGTAAAAAAAAAAAAAAAAGCAAGTTGTAGTTTCTCAGGGTGTTATGTGTGGGGCTCCTTATTGCCCCTTAGGAGTTACTTCCTGGAGGTGGAGAAAGAATGTGTGGGAGCATAAGAAATATTATCCCAGATTAATTTCCCTAAAACCACAGTGTGCTAAGATAACAACGTACTGGCTACAGCTTCACATTTAACAGACAGATATGAGACTTGTATCAATAATTTAACAAAAAGCAAAGCATATTTCCTTTAAGTTCCTTTAAGATCTATATACTGAACAAATACCAATGTTGTCACTCCTCCAGCATGGTGGAGAGGGCCTCAGACCGCTACCGTGATGTATGCAGATGACAGTGACAATAGATATCCAAAATGCCAGAAGGGATTATGGTCCCATCAATTTTTAATTAATTCATTAATTATGTTCTTATTGACCAGTCGTCCCCTTATCATATGCTGCTTTCTCTGTCTGTCTCTCACCCTCATCATCACCTCCAGTTCCATCCGTAGCCCCGGTGAGGGCAAGCAGACCTTTCACAGGAGAAGGTACTAATGAATCACATTCATCAGATCATGTCGTGTTAAGATTGATTTGTGGCTAGGTGACATGTACTGTTTTTAATGTATGCTTCCCGAACTACTGCTGCACTGTGCTATATCCCAGTAGCCATCTGCAAGTAACGTTTTTTCACACGTTACTTGATGTATGAATGTACGAGAAATGCTGTGACAAATAGATTGGTTGAAACATACTTGTGTTTTGTATTGCAGTGGTAATAACAAGCAGCCACACAGAAAGAGACGAGTTCAGCTCTCGAGGCTCTGTGTTGGCCTGAGTTTGAGAACAGTTTTTCTGTAATTTGGTTAATCTTTTCTTGAGGGAATATTTCAAGACTGTAAAGACATCAGATGATTTTTTTTAAATTCACTCCTGGAGAAGACCGTTTGTTACAGCAGTAAAGATGGGATGGAAGTTGTTATGTTTTTATGCAGAGTTATCCTAGCTGAAGCAAAGAACGTTGTGTGAAAAACTGTGCTTTGACCCACAAGAAGCAGTAAGGAGGAGTGGGGCTCAGATGATAGCAGGCCCTAGTGTTGTGCAGCTCAGGTGTAGTGTGGTTTAAAGTAAGTGGGATGGAACTCAAACCACATGTCATTGTTAAATCTCAGGCTCTTGACATGACTTCAGTGGAGATGTTGGAGGATCCCAGCCGGATGCCAGAATTACATAAGAGTAGGACTTTGACATTATAGTATAGCCGACATCGATCTTCTCACTGAACCCTTAGTACAACACTGGATGGTTTTTGACGTCAGACATACCATTAAACAAATGTATTCTTCTCGATTGTATACTCTAACTATATTTTTAGTCAATGCTAAGTGAGAAAATACATATACCGGTAATATATAATATATAATGGCGACATTCTTTGAAATGACCTCTTTGACATTTTGTACTGCAATTTATTGTTACTTATTGGCTGACAAATACACTGATACAAATGTTTGATAAGCAAATGTGAATTCAGTCGTCATGGTTGGAGATCACTGCTATAACTGTCAGTCCATATCATATAACATTCAAAAGTAGTATTCATTTGTACTGCAGCGGCTACCACACCACTGGTTTGAACAGTGTCAATAGTGTCTGGGCTATATTGGAAGGTTTGAATTGCAGGGAAACAGCTCGGGTTCAACTTTATTTCCTGTATTCTACTCATATTACCACAACACTGCAGCAGGAAATAAACTTCGTGTGAAATAGTTCACAGCACAATACCAAGTCAGACGAGTTCTGTTTCTGATATGTCACAACACCATCACTCTCCCCAGACACCCCTATAACTCCTTCCTTTCCACATCCTCCTCCATATGCCTCACACTTACTTTTCCATACTTACTTGTCCTTCTTCCCATCACTCTTCATCTCCATTCTACCCTGACAAACCCATCTACCTCACACTCTGTTAGCATCAGCTGGTGCCCTCCTGATGTTCCCCACAGCCATGGTGTGGAAGTAGTTAGTTCCCCCAGGTACAGTGTGTTTACGTGTGTGCCTAAAATTTCTTCCTTGCTAAGGGCGCATGACCTACTTTGAATAGGGCATATTTACATACTGCTTTATTTGCATTTGCCGTTGTTGTGGGTGTGTTTTGTTTTTTTGTTTATGAGTGTCTTGCCTTGTCATGCAGTGTCATACAGTCAGTACCTTCCCGCATCAGAGAGCTGCAACAGCTGCTGTTATTCATGTTTCAGTGGCGAGGACCTTCTGGCTCTGTAGGATAGTGTGTAATAATACTGGCAGGAAGCAGGTCTTAATATGACAGATATAATCATCTACGTTCACAGCCCTGAGGATAGGTGAGTGCTGCTTTACGTCGGTCACTGGTAATCACCCAGTCATGATTCTTTTGGTTCAGTTTAGGGTAGTTATGTATGAATTTGATGGACTGATGATTTGCTGGATAATGGAGTGCCATAGAAATCTAACGGCTGGAGATAAGAGAGATTTACTGCCGGAGCTTTAACTATCACAGAGTCTGTCCTGAGGCAAATAGAGCTATAGCCACCAAGCATAGCTCATCCTGAAATGTAGCTGTAGTTTTCCTCTCCATAATCATTGTATTGGATTTTTCAAGGCCTCTTATTTTCAGTCATAGATCGATGTAATTGGGTTTGTAAATCACAGCAGCACAGCTCTCTATGCTGATGCTGATGTTGGAAGTCATTTGCTGCTGCTTCAGCTGTAAATCTACTCCAGAACTCAGTGATAACTCAGCTGGTTAAACACGGTGCAGGGCCAGCCGTGTGTGTGTCTGTCTGTGTGTGTGTCTGTGTGTGTGTGTTTGTATTTGTTGCACCAGTAGCTGTGTATCCGAAAACCTGTGATGAATAGTCCAGAGAGACTAGTGAAGTGTGTGTGTGTGTGTACAGTACAGTACAGTCATGTCCTTATTTGAGGTCACGTCTGCCTTCTGTTTGTCCACACAGCTACAGCTTGGAGGGGCTCAGTGGGGGCCAAGAGGAGCTAAGGAGACCCACCACCCAGGGGCCCCGAATCCTCGAACCTTTAAGGATGCTGCGGCATGACAGTGATGATAGGGGCTCCCTGGTATCTCTAACTGAAGAGCAGGAGGAGATGGGGGAACATGGCAGACTAGACAACCAGGTCAGCTAACACACTCATCAAAACTGTCCTTTAGATGTCATATCTTCATATAGCCTAATTCACACGAGAGGAAAAATGGATTTGTAAAGCTTGTACATAAACGAGACTCATAAACAGTCGGGGGAAATTTGAGACTTGTCAGATTGGGGATTTGCAAGAATTAATAAACATCACTTCCCTCCGGCTGCTTCACTCTCATTGAATATAAAAAGAAACTGTAAACACAACATCACAAAATCATTTGTATAGTTTCCCGTTTCAGTTTATCGTTCCTGTTCCTAGTTCTAGTTAGTGATTGGTGATATTTTGCCGTATTATCTCTTTCTGGATCACTGTCTTGTTTTTCTTGCATTGCCATGCATTGTGTTAATTCAACCTTGCATCTCTTGCTCTAGAAATCAAGGCGATATCGACCTCTGCGTCCTCCAATGGCCTTGCCCCTCACCAAGTCTGTATCCATGCTCGCGATCAGCCAGAGAGACATTGATGGTGAGTGGCATGTGTAGCTGTAGTTGGGGGTTAGTATCGTGCTATAATTGCATTTTTCCTCCATATAACAAATTAAGTGTGATTCCCCTTTTGTTCAATTTTAGTGTAAGTGGTTTTATACACTTAAATTAACTTTCTTTTAACTTCCTTAAAAGTCATGTTAATAATATCAGAATTACAAGTATAACAAACTAAGTGAGCCAGTCAAGTGTAAATCAGTGTGATCAGTGCCTGCTGTGGTTCTTTCCACCCTGCCCCACGCTGCAGCAGTGGGACACCTGAGACGTAAGAGGCGAATTTCCTTCTCTTTCAACCTTTCTCCCATCGTCACCAAATCTAAGTCTCAGTTCACTTATGTGGACTCTTCGTCTAGCGATGATGAGGATAACATGAGTAAGTACAGTACTGTAAACTTAGCTGCAGTAGAAATATTAGCGGCTATGTCAGAATCAGAACAGTAGCTATCCCTTTTAGAGCCCTGGATCCTTCTGTAAGAGCCGGCAACCCACAGACAAAGGCGCCATCACTATTCACGGTGTGAATATGAGAGTAAATAATGTCTCCTTCCTACTGAAAAGTGTCCAGTTCACATGGTGTCTAGCAGTGAAGACAAAGAAAGTTGTTTCGATGAAAGGACACAGTTAGGATAATAGACACACCCACATGTTTATGATCTAGTTGCATGCTAAGTACTCAGATTTATGCATCCTGTGACTGGAAGTACCGTAAAGTCTTTATATCCCTTCTCTGGATGTGACAAAAAGCTTTCTGAAATCACCTAAATAGGAGTCCAAGGTCAGCAGAGGTAAAGCAGCTTAAACTGAAAAAAAGAAATTATGATATTCAGCCACAAAAAAAACATATAATGTATTATATTGAGAAGTTTGCATACATTCTGCAGTCTGCAGTTTTGTGCTGGATGGATGCTCTGAACGCAACCAAAATGCTTGAGGGCAAAGAAGCCCAAAAGTTCTGCTGCAACTAATTACAGCTGATATTAAGTTGCTTGCAGTGTTGAATGCACAATTAGAATGAGCGTGTAGGAAAATCATTGGTGCAGGAAACCACCTTTCATCTAGTAATTTCTGTCAACGACATTAAATTTGACTGTAGCTTCTTCTGTCCCCCGTCCAGCCCAGTATTTAGCTGACATTTATTTTAGATTAGTCTTTGTTTTGTCTGCTCTTGTGAAAATGAAACAGTCGCCGGAGAAAGTGTAAAAACATTATCATAAACACTGCAGGTAAAGCCTGAGGAAGCCCTTTCTTCCCTTCAGATAAATGTGAGCCTGTCACCTTTTATTCAAAGACACTGAGCTATTCCCTCCCTATTCTTATCTGTGAGATATTTCCATTAGCGTTTGCTGTCTCCTTGACTGTGTCGCTAGCAACACAGGCAGGCCAAAACTTTGCTCTCATTATCCTGTTTTGGGTTTGACTTTCTGATGCAGAGCAGTCAGAATGTATGACTGTCTGCTTAGTATATTTGTGTGTATGTCAGAGTATTTTTTTCTCTGGAAAGGATGCATGCCTACACTTAACTAAAAGCAAACAAGTAAAGACTCTGCAGTGTATGTTTTCATTTACATTACATATTATGTGCAAGCGAATTCAAAATATAGCAGATCAGTGATTAATTAAAAAAAAAGCCAGCTTTGGCATGTACTGGAGCCACTGAGTTGAGCCTTTGTGCGATAGACTGATACTCCTATAAATCAAGCAAACATGCTCCAAAGAATACCTCTCTTTAGGCTTTAGTGCCTTCATTTAACAGTATATTGTTAAATAGACAGAAAGATACAGAAGCGTAGTTAGGTATTGACAACATCATGTCTTGAGAGGAAAATAAATACTGACTGTACTTTAACTGTGAGTTTGAATCTCTACAACATCAGCCAGAAATTTAGTAGCTGCTAATGACACAGAATCTAAAGGCAGTACTGGCTTCAGTTCTTGGCCTCGGTGCTGTCTGCCTCATCAGTGCCAGAGTCATTTTTGTCATTGTCCTCCACGCAGCTCTACGAAAGTAGCCAAAGGTCGAATACCTTACTAGAAGACATTAAAAGTAGCTGAAGGACAGGAGGACATGGGATATTCAATTCTCTGCCTAATTCATGCAGCCCGGACTGGAATTTACAACCAAGAATGATTTCTGGCCAGTTAAGTCATTAACTCATACTCATAAAACAGGATGAGCCAGTGGTATGTCCCCCAACCAGAGCAAAGAAAGAGAACTTCCCCCTAAGATAATAAATACAGTGAATAAAACAGAAGCATCCTGTCCTGTTGTAACATACTTCTGAATCTTGGTCCTACTTCTCTCGTTTCTTTCCAGGTATGAGATCGTTTTCCAGTGCCTCTGGATCACTAGCATACAGGTCAGTCCACCTTTAGCTCTGCACCTACACGTTATACCAGATATTATTACCAGAGACCTCTTGTTAAGGCTTTTAATGCAGCTGGGACTTCTATAGTCTTATAAATAAACTTTTGAAAGGTTATCCGAAGCAGTCAGTGGTTCTCCATGGAACCTTTTTAGTGCTGTAAACAACAATTCAGAATGTGTGCAGGTTAGCGCAGGTTAATATTAAGTGTGTGTGTTTGTCTTTCAGTATATCAGAGGAGGAGCCTGGCCCTCTACGGAGTGACACTGAGGGAAAGAATGTTACGAAAGTCAGCCGGACCTTCAGCTACCTCAAGAACAAGATGTACAAAAAGACCAGGGTGAGGGGAACATGGAGATTTGTGATGCTGTCATAAATGTAACATTTGTTTGTCTATTCTCACTATACTGTACACACCACTCTTGCCAGAGCAGGGCCTTCATGTGTGCAGTTTATATGGTAAAATAGCAGTCTCCTTTCATATCCTTTCTCCTTAAACATGTATTCCTTAGAGTATGAGCGACTGAACACTAGGCAGCTTTTCAGCATCACACTGCTCCACATTTGTGCGGTTTTACACTTTCACACTGAGAGCTGCCCCATACGTCTCCTCCTGTTGGCCTCTCAGCAGCTCCAGGAGCATGGTTGGGGGTTGCGTGTCTTGCTTTAGGGCAGGTTGATGTTTCTTGTAACTTCCTCCGTTCTGATTTCAACAGCAGGCTTAGGTTTTGAGACCAGACACAACATTTTCTGGCCACAAACCTGAAACACTGATTGGTGTAAGTGTGTGTTCAAAGTTGACAAAGTGACACATTAGGTGATTCAACTTTCTGTGAGTGATGGTGATTCTGATTATTGTGTGATTATTATTATGACTGAACCAGCTTGTTGAAGTTTACAAATCACTATACTCAGCAGTGCTGAGTAATTTGGATGTTTCTAGAAGGACATATTGTAATAATATAGCCTCATGTGATTTAGGAATGCAGTTGTCAATATTTAGATTTTTTAATTATACTGATAAATGGTCTTATTTGTGAATACAGTGACATTATATAATATATAATTACTGAAACTTGTGTGTGCTTGCTTTGATAGTGCAGCCTTTGCAAAGAGACACTGAGGGGTGAACAGGAAGTAAAACAGGAAGACAGGGCTGCCTGTGGTTTTATCTCACCAACCTCAGTCATCGCTTTGCTTTTAAAGTGACAGGATAGTTAGAGCTCACCGCAGCCCGAGGCAAGTTGCTCACTATCAAAGGCCAAAATTAATGATCACAGCCATGCAGACTCCAGAACAATTAGCAAAACTTTGATGTTGAAATTGTGCGCACTTCAGCTTCTGCAGCCGAGTTCAGGGTTATGGGATTGCATCCATAAATGACAAATATATTCAGTGACTACAACATGACTACCTCAGTAACCGCACACCACATTAGTGAGAGGATGAAAATGAAAATATTAAAATATGATCCTTCTCTCATTAGCGTACTTTTTTTTTTTCTTCTGTCAGGTACTGAAAATTGTGTAAATTATCCAAATGTCCATGTCACTATTGATCATCTTATCTGTTTTTTGTATTTACTATGCACACGTAAACTTTCCGGGCAGCAGTTGGTCTAGAAGAGGATCTAGTTTGTGTAGTTTTGTCACACCATCAGAAAAGGATCATTGCAGAAATAACACCTCCTGTAGAGGCAGACACTTCCTCATTGCAGCTTGCCTAATGGAGCCTCAGTGTTGGTAGTAGCTTTAGCCGTTCCACTGCAGCCAGGAATGTTATACAGGAGAATCACAGGGAGCCATGGCTTCTCGAAGAGATGGAAATGTTGGCTGGAGGTAGGCTTACAGAGTGCTCTGGTTTGCCATTCAAATTGTAGTGAAAGAGTGTGTCACAATATCATGTTTAAAGTGGCCGGTGTGCCCTCCAGGGCTGATCTGCTTTCCAGTGATGAAGTCATTGCTTGTTAATTTGTTATTGTATCAAGCATTTTTCTTTTGTTTAAATCTATGGTTTTGACTGGCAAACATGATTACTTCTCCTGTGCATCTGTTTATTCAATGAATGTGAATTCATGTTGCCTAAAGACATTGTACTAAGGATCTTCTTTGTTTCTTACGTTTTTCCGATAAGTTGAACTCCTGTCGAGCATGATATTATCAGGCACGATTCCTGCAGTGAACGATACTTTATTAGTACACAGAACATGTCAATATGTTTCATCATTGGTTAGACAGCAGTTGTTGCAGGAAGTGAGAATGAATGCTTGTAATGGTTATACAACATGCAGTCTCGCTGTGGTCTAGTCGGGACGGTATCTTGAAGCAACTGAACAAAATGAGCTCTAGTATGTCAGAGCTTTGTGGTCCCCTCAAACCAAGAGGCCCAGGGCTGGCCATTAAAATGAGATGGAAACTCCATTTTCCCATTTCCTCTGGGTTTGGGTGGAGGCTCTGTGATGTAAATCCAAGAGAATAAGGGCTCTGTTCGTCTCAGCATCACTTTATGGGTTTGCGATTTAGCTCAGTGTATAGAGATGAGCAACAGCTAGGGATGATCCCGCCCATTAATACAGACTCTGCAGAAAGACTGCCCTGTTACAGAATGGTCAAAGATTTGATTCCCAGACAGAGTGTCTCATCAGTAATCATGCATCCTGCAGTTACCACAGTTATGTGCTGCTTTGCATAAATCCCAACATTATAATCGCCTATCAGTCATTCTGTAAAACATAGCAAATTATCAGAGTTTTAGAAGGTAAATCCCACTGTCTTTTAAATGAGATAAATTGCAAAGACTGTCTGAAACTAAAAAGAACTACTTTTAAAATAGTCTCTTGGTGAGACAATTTGTTGTCAGCATTAATAATGCATAACTTAATATGCAAGAGCCCCTGCTGTGTAGTAGATCAGAGTCATAATGCTACTCTGCTGGATTCACAATTCAACATAAGCAACCAGCCGAATGCTGAGACATTTTGTCAGTGCCTGGTAAATTTGTCTATTAGTCTATCTTTATGTCCTGGCATGGTTATGCTGTGTTCTGATTTTATTTTTTTACACCTGTGCAGGAAAAGGAGCGAGAGAAGCGGGAGAAAGAGAAGGAGGGCAAGGAGAAGGACAAGAAAGCGGTGAACGGTCATCTATTCGTGTCACTCAGCTCAGGCCAGGCAGCCCAGTGCTCCCACTGCAATAAGGCTTTCAACAATAAGGAGGCTTTCCAATGCACACGTAAGTACCTTTTTTCTCTCTCCACTGATCTAAATTTTTCTTTTTTTCCCCCTCTTTCGTTCCTTTGTTTGTTCTTTAATTGTTTTGCGACCCTTGTGGCTGCAAGTCTGATTAAACTCAATTTAGTGCTGAGATGCTTCATTAAAAGAATTGATCTTATAATAAATTAATTTCTAATCTGAAAAAAAACAACAACACAGCAACATTGAACATAAGGCACCAGAAAAGTCATAGTTGTAACTAAAGGACTCTTAGTGGATGTACATCACCAAGCCCACCAAGGCCCAGTCAGTATGTTGTTCATTTCTCATATGACCATAATGGAAAATAGCCTGTTACAATCCTCTGCTAATGAAAACAAAGCTTTAACAGCATCAGAAAACATGAATAACTAATATTATTAACGCTGGATGTGCTGTTATGTCAAAAAAGACCTTTTTAAGTGTTCTCAGGTATCTGTATCACAATGACACCATATTGGCAGTTAGCTATAAATGGCTGCAGGATCATACTTGGCTGAACTAGTTTCCTGATCTGTTTGAAGTAGTGAAACTGACTAAAGGACTACTTATAATGTAACCCAGTCAGGCTTTCAGTGCAGACAACAAAAAAAGCTTTGCATTGTTTTCCACTGAAGCAGCAGCAGCAGCCACACTCCTAAAGAGGATGTAGTTTATTGCACAAGGCTTTGGCGCAACCTCAAAAACACCCTAAAAAGGAGAAACCAGCTCTGAGATGGATCACAGCGATCCTCTTAATGGTCACAGTCTGCCTTGAGAAGGCAAACCCTTGAGAAGGCAGACTGGCAAAAACAGCTCTACTTGTGTTCATTCGGTCTGGTTGGGATTGTTGGAGCTCCGGACAGTTCTTAGGATGTTTTTCAGGAGGTTCATACTTGCAGATGTCTGGCTGGTGTCCATTCAGCAGACAAATACAGGGATCCTTTGTCCGAGATTAGCTGGAATTAGTGGGACCTCCACAAAAAGCAGTAAAATCCCCATTAAAACAGTTTAAGAGGTGAAATTCACTGCAGGAATTTGAGAGGGTTTTACTCTGCAGGATATAATTAAATGTATCACATAATCCACTTGGCAGATACTTTTATCTAAACTATTTGACAGTATCACAAGTGCATACCCTTTTCTTGTGATAGGTGGAAGTGAAAACAACTCACAGGGTGACAGGAAGTATTAGACTGGATTACGTTTTTTTTTCACCTTGTGAACGCAAATGTGTTGATGTAATTCAAAAAGTGGAACTGTTATATGCATGTTACTGGACTGGTAACTGATAGTGGGGTTTGTGAGTTCCAGTTGCGCAACACGTCATATAGTCTGTAACTTAGAAAAATATCTTCAAGTCTGTGAGACCTTTGTTTTGAAACAGAATTTTGACACTGGATTTGTTCCTCTCACTGGCACTTCCTGATCGACTGCTTTAGTTGTTTTTTTTTTTTTAAATCTCACATATATGCACATATTCAACATACATTATATACATATAAACATGATTTACGCCTCTGTGGACATCAACATGGGTCACTCGAGCTTCAAAGTCAGCTCAGAAAAATGATTAGCCATTTGAAATTTAAACACAGCATATGAGTTTCTAGAGGAAAAACATGGGAATGTGTTGTAGATGTGCACTAAATCTTATTTTAGCAATCTTGAATGATGACCAATGTTCCAAAGTGGTGACTTGGGAATGTTTACATAATTGAGATTTTCCCATGAAAGTCAATTTTAATGTGTGTGTCATTCTTCTGCCTATCTCTCTTTTTTTTCCCTCTCTTCGCCCGCGAGCAGTATTACCCCTCCATTGCATCACATGCTCTGCTCCGGTCTGGCTTTCATTAGTGGGCTGGTGGAGTTTCCTGGCCGGCTATGAAGACCAGTCAGAGTTTCTAGCCCCCACCTTTTCACACACACACACACCACACTCATAGTATTCACTGAGCGTGCTGTTGCTTTTCTTTCCAGACTGTAATGCTTCCGTCCACAAGGGCTGCAGGGACAGTCTGCCTGTTTGCGCCAAGGTGAAAATGAAGGTAAAAGTTCCCTCAGAGTTACTCCAACACTGATGCTGTTGTATTCTGTTTTCCTTCAGCCAATATTGATGCTTTTTTTTCTCTCTTTCTCTGTTCTGGATACTTGCCCAAGCAGCAGTTTGCGATACCAGAGTCAAGCTCTTTCCCCACAGTCACGATGAGGAACAAATGTGAGTGTCAAAATAAACTTGGATTTCATTCATAATCTTCCTTTTTTTTTTGCAGATGTCATAGCAATTATGTGCACCAAGGTTAGCTTAACCGGTAATTTCAGTACTTACTTCTTGTGCACAGTGCTTCTTTGGCTGTTTTAACATCAAAACAACTACTTAAAAACAGGATTCCTCACTTGAATAATAGAACAACACCAGTACACAGGTATAGGGCTACTAGCTCTTATGTAATAATACAGAGTCAACAGAAAAGATGTCTGTGCAATAATCGTTACTTAAACCTTCCCTCTAAAACATCCACATTTTTTTTTAGTCATTTTCATATTTATAAATCAGTTGAAGGATTCATAAAACATTGTAAAACCTATTAGATAATTTGAAAACTCTTACTTTGTTCTTTAAAAGTGTTAGTTTTTTTGACTCTTTCAATCCTGCATTTCTTTTAATTTACATAATGAGCCAGTATGAAGGTGTTCGTCAAGCACCCTGTGGGAGTTTTGGGATTTGCAGGCTAACTGTATTTCTCTCTTGTCCAGCTGGTGGGACAAGAGAACGTCCCTGGTCAGCTATTTTGTCCCCAGAAGATCATTCTTCACTGATGATCCCATCATCACGGAGACACACAAGCATCATGAACTTTCACGGCAACAACCTGTCCAAAAGTCTCTCCATAAGCAACATCGCAGGGTGAGTATTTTTTGTGTGAGTGGAGTATGCGCTGTGGTATGCGGTTAACCAAAATATAACCAAAATAAAAATTCTGTTGCTATTTAACCTTTGTGTTTGTAGGTTAATTGTGTTCTGATATTAATATAGATGAATTACTATAAATTAAGTTGTGAAACTACAGTGCATTTAACAGCTTATTAATGGACTGTCTGTATTATTAGAATCATTTTTATTATTGTTATATCTCCATACAGTCCGGTGTTTGACGAGATGCCCATCAAGGGTTTGCGGTATCTTTCCCAGTCCACTGACTCCCTGAACAGAACCAATCAGGTCACAGAATCCATGGAGTCGCTCACTGATGAAGGTCAGTACACACAAAGCAAAACCAAGGGAATGATTACATAATTATTTTTTGTTGTTTGTTCATATGATAGTAATGTTGTGTATCTACAGTTTCAAAAATTGCCAGTTCTTTAAAATGTGAATAAGTGACATAATCGGGTAAGGAGGCGATTTAAGCCTCTTACCTACAAGTTACAGTCTCTCACTATAAATATTAAAAAAATGTTCCAAGCTGTTTAAAATATAACACATATACATCACTTAACGTACCAAAACCTTTCAAATTGTAAATGCAAGCTGTGTTGTTGGGGCAGGGACGGAGATGATGGATGGGCAGCTGATGGGGGAGTTTGAGGCTGAGGCCAAGGAGCTGGAAGCTGATTCGTGGAGTTTATGTGTGGAGCAGCAGTACCTGCAGCAGCTGGATAAAGAGCTGGTGAAGAGACAGGACGTCATCTATGGTACACCTGATCACCACACCTAACATTGTGACACTGATTGAATTTGAAACACCAAAGTGTTTAAAGTGGATTATTTATAGTTGGTGGTATTTTATATTAAAGCAGGGAAGAATCTTGTGAAATGGGTCAACAGTATAAAATAGGAACTTGGTCACCTGAGTGTCTGAGTTGTTAATTCTAAGCATGTTGTCATTTTAATTTTTCCCACTTTCCCACGGCATGCCTTAATGATTTCACTTCACTTAGTTTCGGTTGCATCTGCAAGTCTTAATGGTCTGTTGGGTATACATATTTACCTCATTTAAATATGCTTTGAGATACATGCTATTTGCTTTGAAAGTCCTTGAGATGTCTTGAGCTTTTGATTAGAATCTACTTGTGGAAAATAAATGTGATTAAGATCATTCTGAAAAAGCCACATTGCTGTCTAAATAAGGTAAGCAGTGAGAAACTTTTATGAATTATGAACGCTGTAGGCAAAATTATGTAGATGCATGGATGCGTGGGTGGGTATACCAGCTGCTCAAACATGAGCACTGTATACCATTTAATTCTCTGACTTTATTATCACTCCTTTGTATATCCTGTAGAGCTGATGCAGACCGAGATGCATCACATCCGGACATTACGCATCATGTCAGAAGTCTACAGCAAAGGCCTGCAGAAGGAGTTGCAGCTGGATCTGCAGACAGTGGAGAGGCTGTTCCCCACTCTGGACGAGCTCCTGGAGCTCCACACGCAGCACCTCCTCCGCCTCCTGGAGAGGAAGAGGGAGAGCCAGCTAGATGGGGCAAGCTTTGATGGAGGCTTTATCATCAACAGGATCGGAGACATCCTGGTCAGCCAGGTCAGAGGAGAGAAGGGCTGGTGTGATTCTAATGTGATCATATGGCACGCTGGATACATTTTTCTTGATTTTACATACAAGTTAGTCTTGAATTAAAGTCTTGAGTCTGCAACTATTCTCTATTTTATATGATCAGAGCATGTGTGGATTAGAAACATGTTCTATGAACTATCTTTTTTTTGGATAGTTTTTGTAAAGTTTGGGACTGTGGGATCTGTGCGCCTCCTTTGCTGTACATTAACACCTGTAATGTAAATATACCCCTTGTTTTTATTAAATATTGTTACAGTGCTCAATACTGTTCACAAATCCTCACAGTTTCTCCCAGCTCACAACTAAGTTCAAATTAGAAATCTAAATCGTAACCCCTGTACATCTAATTAAAGTAATTAAAGTATTAGCTTTTTAGTTTACCTTTTTTTTTTCTTCTCTGCTGGTTGTTTTGTATTCATGCCTGTCAAATCCCGCTCTAGTTCTCAGGGTCCAATGGTGAAAGCATGAAGAGAATTTATGGACGATTCTGCAGTCGCCACAACGAAGCCGTCAACTTCTATAAGGACCTCCTGACCAAAGACAAACGCTTTAAGGCCTTTATCAAAGTAAGGCCTTGGTTTCAGCCTTTGCATGTGTGTTCATCATGTATCGACTCTGCAGTAGTGTTTCTCTGAGGAGATGTCCTTTCTCAGGCTTTTGTCTTTTTACTGCTTTTGTTCTGAAAATAGATTTTTCTTGGAGATGTCTGGTTTTCCAGATGCTTTTTGTTGAGTTCTAATAAAGATTGCTTTCTATTGTACAGAGATTAATTAAATAGAGAGCTTGGTCTTTTTCTGGCTCTTTTATTTTGTTCGTGAGTCTGTTGCATCTGCACTACATTTCAATCAGTGCATGCATTGGAAACATTTATATATAGACCATATAACTCTTGAGAATTTCTCTTCTATAATTATAGAGGCATCCTTTCTTAAAGATTCATGTCCCTGTCATATCTATAATCACAACAAACACCTTCTTAATCATCATTACTGTATTGTTCTACAACAAATGAGTTTTAAGGTTTCCCACTTGTTATTTGAAACCTTGATTTGTTTTGTGCCACCTGTTGTGTGGGCACATTTTACTAAAGCACTTGTTGTTTTTTTCTTCTAGAAAAAGATGAGTAGCAGTATTGTGCGGAGGCTTGGTATCCCAGAATGCATCTTGCTGGTGACCCAGAGGATAACAAAGTACCCGGTGTTGATTCAAAGAATGCTGCAGCACACTAACGGTCAGCTTCATGTCAGCTTCTTCTCAGTAGTTAGCCATATTGTTTCTGTTTGTACATAATAATATGAATTGAGGAAACCAGAATATTCTGGCAAGCCCAAAAAATATTGCAGACAAAGCAGCTAATTTTATTGTGATTTATATGTACAGTACAATGTAGTGCTATACTATAAGTGCTGCATGTTGGACTCCTAGCATTGAATTTTTACTCTTAAAAAACATCTTGATCACAAGGTGTTGAGGAATAAAAAGTAGACAATAAAGTAAATAATCCTGTAATACCATGTTATGATTCATAAGACATTCAGATGGAATATACAATGCAAAAGTCGGAAGTTTTTTTTTCCAATTGTTTGTTTTTTCTGCTGTGCAGTTTTTAGTGATGGCATTCAAGCTATGAGCTATTAGTTTTTGATTAAATTATTTCTACCATTCAATGCAGAGGATGAGAGTGAATCTAAAGTAACTGATTTGAGTTTTTTCAACCTGTAACTCTCTGCTTGTAGGTTATATTGATTATACTTGCATCAAAAGCATTTTCCCATAAACAATTGACAGAAAATAAGACAGAATAAGGGCAATTATTGTATTGCTATCAACAAAATGGTGCTGGCTTATACAACATTAGAGAAACAAGGATTTTAGCAAGATTGATTTAGAAAAGTCAAATTTTACCTGTTTAGATGCATGCTTTTGCACGGCACTGAAATGTAGTTTACATGTATGTATACATTTTCAAAAACACAATCAAATACAATGTCCACATCCAAACAATTCTTCTTGATTGTGAAAATAAAGGACATTTATCTAAGCTCTTGCTAAAATATAAGTATCCCATATAATAGATAAATCCTTTTCAGTGTGATTAAATTTCACTTTTTCCTATACAACTAAGACTACTTCAGTACTAATACTGCAACGCAAGTATTGGGCGAAGTGTCCCTTGTTTTAGAAAACACTTTGAAAAGTTGAGTGTCTCACTCATAATTTCATATATATAGAGGAAATTAAGACACATGTTCATAGGTATGTTTAGGCTAATCGATCAAGCATACTTTGAGGAGCTGAAATACTTCACGCCATTTTTATGTTTGATTTAAAGCAGCTCTCCTCAGCTGGCCTCCCACTGTGTACATTCTCTCTAATCCCTCCCCAAAGCCTGTTTATAGTTCTATGTGGGATGGTGGAGCTTTGACTTAATCCCCAAGGTGCTTTAAGAAGACTCTCTCCTGCCAGCTCTGATGTATACCGAGTGGAAATAACACAGTACAATCACATTTAGAGATAGTATTTTGGTGCTGAAGTACGACAACTAAGGAGAAAATACTACATACTGAGTCTAGACTCAAGTGCACAGACGTATATATGAGAATCATATTTAGTCAAGGACTTCTGAGAGTGCAGACCTACACAACACTTGTGATATGAATCCTTTCAGGGCTTCTCTAAATTAAATTCAAATGAAAAGAAGTGCCGCGGTTGGGAATCCAGAGCTGCTGATGTGCAGCTGACTCTGACCTTTGACCTGTCTGCATTCCATTTTATTTGATTTGAGTATAAAGCTTTTACATGTTCAGTTTATGTTTATACTAGGAGAGCTGGATATTTAGCATGAGCAGCGATAGCCACTATTTTTGACGAATTGGCTTTAACCTACATCGACTTAAATTTAAGGAAAACGTTGCTGTAGCCACATTGTTTGATTGACAAGTGAGAAGTATAATGCAGCTCTAATATGCAGATGAGTTGAAGAAACAGTAGGCTGATAAGGAGTTTGTATTCAAATTTCTCTTCATCTTCAGTGAATTCTTGCTTTCTCACTGCCAGAGTACAATTAAACACATCTGCCATTCGACAAACAATAAAAGGTTAATAACCATTTCTTCTGCCCAAGGCCAAAAAACTGAAATCAGCAACACAGGTATTCATGTGTGAATTCTCTAAGAAATTATAGCATTCTTAAATCCCATTAAGATCAGAAAGGGAAAAGTCATATTTATGAAAAGAACATGTATTCTTAATAATTACTGTAATCAACCTAAAGAGCAGACATAGTTGTGGATCTGTGGTCAATTTCACACAAATGACTTGAACATTAAAATGCCAAGTAAATGAATACATGTTTTTGAGATACAATAATCTTGCCCTTTTCTCAAGATGAAGGAATGTGGGTGACAAACATGAAATATCCTGGTACAGCTCAGTTGTTATAGCACTGAACTGAACTGAAAATTATACAGTGAAAGAAAAAAAACAACACAAACCCTAACGCATGCAGATGCAGAGCGTGAAGGGTCATAGTCGCCACAGGCTCTGCAGGCTAAAACACCTTATGTTAGTTTTTCCTTTAATATGTCTCCTATCTGTATAGCAAAGAGGCACAACTCAACACGCATAAAACTTTACAGAGGTTTGTATGTTCAACCCTGCCAACTAAAACCATGAAAACCACCCTCAGCAATGGCGTTTGCATTAAGAGGTACTTTGATGGAGCGGCGTAGTTAAATGCCAAAATGGGCACTAACATTTCACTACACCTTCTGCTGTGCTTAAACACCTCCTCAGCTGTGCTTCTCTACCCATCTGGTTCAGGTTTATTAGTATGAAGCCATGGAATTACCAAACAGACTTGCCCAATAATAATAGCTTTCACCTGCCTTTGTGTCTCGCTGGTTTTGCACATGTAGGAAAATACAAATAATAAGAAAAAAAAGGAGTCTTTTGTGAATGCTACACTTCTACCTTTTTAACCTCTAACCTCTTCTAACATATCAAACACAGAGAGCGAGGAAGACTACGAAGACCTGACAGATGCCATACGGCTTGTAAAGGAGGTGATTGCGGCGGTCGATGGCAAGGTGAACGAGCACGACAAGAAACGGCGTCTGAAGGAATTTCACAGCCGCATGGACAGCAAGTCCATCATGATGATGAAGAGTGGTCAGATTTTCGCCAAGGAGGATCTGCTGAGGAGGAGGCTGATCCATGACGGAGCGCTGCAGCTAAAGAACAGCCAGGGGAGACTAAAGGGTAAATGATGCTTTACTGCCCTCTTACTCATGTCATTTATTCTAATGAAAATTTGAAATGTATTTTAACTTTTCACTCATCCAACCACAACAACTGTTTCCCTGTTTGTTCTCCTTCAGACGTCCACGCTTTGCTCCTATCAGACGTCTTTGTCTTCCTCCAAGAGAAGGACCAGAAATATGTCTTTGCCATGCTGGTAAGATCATATGACATGTGCTGTCCACTCAGTCCCCCTCTCTCCCTCTCTGTCTGTCTGTATCTTTATGTCTCTCTCTCAGCCTGCACCCCCCTTCCCTCCCTCCCTCCCTCCCTCCCTCCCTCTCCCTCTCCTTTCCTTTCCTGTGTGTTCCCTCCATCCATCCATCCATCCATCCAGTAATAAAGATCTTATGAGCATGTTGTTGTCATATTTTTCTATCCCGCTGTTGTTGCTGTTAGCATTAGCTGCTCTCCCTAGATGCCCCATTGTGTAATATCATCTGCCTGTAGGTAGCTAGCGAGCTGCATCTAATAAAGCTTTTCTGGCTGCAGGCATCTTACGCAACTGTGGTAAAGCATATAGATTTGAGTAGTTTTTTTCCATGGAACTTTCATGGTTTCACACACACACACACACACAGTAGGGGGAATGAAAACAGAGGCAGGCCTTTAGTATAATAATAATGTCCATCATTATAAAAAAAAACCAGGCTTGGCATGTCTGAGTTGATGCTGTTATAACATGTGGTTCTAAATAGATAACTCTACGTGAACCAGGCTGAGATTTGGGCAGAATAAGCTTCAGTTCTGTGGTTCATCATCAGGACACACAGACAGTAGCGGTGAGGTCAGAGGTCACAGTAAGGGGACAGATGTGTGAAGCTAATAATACAAACAGAACTTTATATTGTTGTTCGCTTACAACACAGTCATAATAGGAAGACAGGAAGACCTATACTTTAGGCTCCAGACAAGAGATTACAAGAAGAAAAATTGATATGCGGTTTTCAGATGGATAGAGCAGAGATGAAACGGTGGTTTGTGGTGTGTGCAGCCTTAACGATGCAAAGCTGCTGAGGCTGTAGACGTCAGCTGACTCCCTTGTGGATGATAACATTAACCATAATCAAATTTTTGTTTTCTTCTTTCCCTTCATTTCATCTCTTTCTCATTCCTCCCTTTTCCGTCACTCATCTTTTTTTAACTGACCTTCTGTCTATCTTTCTGTCTTGCACTTGCATCTTCCCTGTATTTTATTCTGCTTTCCTTTTCCACTCTCTCCCACTCCTCATCCTTCTCCTCCTCCTCTCCCATCGTCTTTCTCTTCTGATTCAACCCATCCTTCTTCCTGACCTGCGCATCCTCTACCATTCGCCCCCCGCCTCTTCCTTGACCCTCCCACTATCATCTATTTTGCCTCGCCTTTCATTCCCTTCCCTCCTGCCTCCATCTATCCTTCCCCTCATCTTCTCCTTGTAGGACCAGCGCTCCACAGTCATCTCCCTCCAGAAGTTGATTTTTCGGGAGGTTGCTAACGAAGAGCGCGGCCTCTTCCTCATCACGGCAGGCATCGAGAAGCCGGAGATGATGGAGGTCCTGGCCAGCACGAAGGACGAACGCAACACCTGGATGCAGCTCATCCAGGAAGCCATGCATTCCATGTAAGTACAGTATATTTATGTGGTTAATTATGTGTCTTTACTTGCCGGAGCAAATCTACACAGCTCTGGGATTTTTTTAATTATTTTTTTTTAAATCCCACATTCAAAGAAAAAAAAAAAAAGGTATTAAAAAAACAAAACAAAAAACTTTAGAAGACACTTCTTCAGGGCATATATTTGCCTCTGCATGTAAGCCTCAAACCTCACCCCCTCACCTAACCTGCACTGTTTACTCTCACCCCTAAACTCAATTTCAGCACAGATTCAGCTTTTACAGTGCTTTACTTTCAGGGCTGGCCTCTAAGTTGTAACCCAGGAGTTAGACCCAGCCCAGTCCTTTAGATTGTAATATACGGTAAGCTGTGACAGAGCACTGTGCTGTCAGGAGGATTAGCACTTCCCTACCTGGGGATGGGATGTACTCAGGGACAGTCTAATGCTGGATTGGCTTCAAGGGCAGCTCACTATAAGCAGAGGATTATTTGACTGCAGCCAGCGGGAAGGAGAGAGATTTAGTACTCGGCCTCTCTCTCTCTCTCTCTCTCTCTCTCTCTCTCTCTCTCTCTCTCTCTCTCTGACTTCTGTCAACGTACAAAATTAAAATCAAGCTATTGGCTATTGGCATTATGTCGTACATAATGATTGGTTGTAGATAGGGGGCTGAACAAAGTAACGATGCATTTGATATTTCTTTTTTTTTTTAAAGTTATTGTTTAGTCTATAAATTTGTCTGACCAGCAGTCCAAGACCCTGTGGTTATCAGTAAAAACTTCATATTTTAGAAAACTATGAAATATTTGTGCATTTCTAACTGATAAGTGATTTAATTAATTCATTAATCATTTGGTTGTTTCAGCAGTGGTTGTAGATGTTTACATAGATATAGTAGACAGCGTAGATTTTGAAATGCTGTTGATGATGATTGTCAGTTGATGTTTTATACTGTATTGTTTACTTAAAGTAATACAGCATTGTTTTTTTGTGTTGTTTCTTGGTTGGACAGGGAGAAGGATGAGGATGAAGGGATTCCCAGTGAGACAGAGGATGACAAGAGACAACTGGAGACTAAAGCCAAAGAGATGAGAGGTGAGAAAGACATGTTTAGCATACCAGAAAGCGCAGGAATAAATCCATCTACCGCAAAATGTTTTCTGTTTTATGTCTTCAGTATTCACATGCAGTGCAGAATATATCTCTTGTCCTTTGTTGTCTGTTTTTCTTACTGTCCTCCTCCTTCTCTAACTCCTTTTCTTTTCTTGCTCTGCCTCTTCTTGTCAGATCTGTTGAGGCAGAAGGATGCAGAGATCATGTCTCTGCTGGAGGAGAAAGTGCGGCTCTTCAGGGGGATGTGGGAGGGCTTGAACTCAGGCGAGGAGGCCTGCCAGCAGGTCGAGCCTTTCTTCAGGTCAGCCTGCAGCCTGGAGCCATCCAGGGGGGCGTCCATCATGAAGGATGCCCTGCAGGAAGGTAAGACATATAAAGAGAGGGTTTATAATGTATGTGCTGTGCATTTTCCATCTGTCATTCTTAACAATAAGGTACAATGAACCAAATAGAATGCAAGGAGATAGAGAGAGGCGGACAGATGGACCAGTCTCCATCCTGCTAGTGTATGGTAAAATGTCAGAGCTGATGTGATTTTTCAAATTACACAATAAACAGCAAGAGAGACCCGTCCGACAGATTAATGGCTTGACTTTTTGAAATGTTGTCATTTCCGTCGACTCCCACAGTTGTCACACATATGCCACAACTAAGGTATAAGGTGCCTGTTGTTGTATGCACATGTTATAATATTTCTCTTTCTATGAAAGCATGTATCTTCTTACATGAGACTAAGCATACCTTATTTTTCACAGTGGCGTCAACTGGAGACATTAAACAAAACCACACAAACAAACTGTTTTTGGAATTTTTTGCGTAATAAGTCTTTTTTTAAGGAGTAATTATTTCTTGTTTATATGTATCTCAGAAAGCCATAGCATGCAGAATAGCAGGATGCTGCTCCTGAATGCATGTGTGAGAGTGTTATTGTTTTAGGATGATTTAAAGAGATGTATAGAAAGCATTAGAGGAGTCAGAGTGTGTTTTAGGATTTTATTCCAGCTCTGCTTGGTACTTTCTACATCTCTTATCATTACATGCGCTTGAGAATAAAGCAGCATGAACTGAGAGAGATATTGTATGTTGTGACAAAGAGAGAATACAAATGGGAGCGATGGAGGCAGGAAGCACACAACATTCTCTGCACAATAAGTCAAAATTTAAACATAGTTTCTAACAGGGTAGAGACATTTATGTAGTCTTAATATTTTAGTATTTCAAGACGGTGTGTGTCATACATACAGTACAGTATTGTGTGATTGTACGATAATATTAAATTAGATTTACAAAGAGGTGCGTTGTTGTTTGCATTGTATAAATGCATTTTCAAATAAAGCACACCTGAGTTGAAACAAACTATGTTTGAGCTACATGACATCATGAAGGGAAGACTGAGAAACTACGCACAAATGCAGCTAGCTCTTACTGATTCCTAAGTACTGCTGCAGGCAGCAAGTGTTCCAAGGAAAGATTTGCAGGTTAAGTAACTGATGTTCAGTGAAGTATTGTTGCAGCTCTAATGCAGGATAGATGTATAGAGGAGAACTGCTATAACGGTGTTCACTTTTAAAAGCTAGCTGAAGATGTTTCGTTACGCTATTACAGAACATATTTTTCATTTCTTCCTACTATAGCCTGGGGCATGAATTGTCCTCATTTGATATGTGAATTGGCAGCTGCAGTATTGTTTCTTCTGCTGAGGTTATTGTGTTTTAGTCTGAGTTTACATCCACCAGCTGCAGCTTTGTTTCTCCTTATTTTCACTGGAAAGGTCACAGTGCTGTGTGGTCTATGTACGTAATCTAGGCCTATCTAGAGTTCATATAATATTCGATGGTAAAGATATTTCAACTTTTAGTAAAAGAGCTCTGTGGTTCAAACAGGTTGTCACTAGTTGCTCAGCAACAGCAGCAGGTTGAAAGCAGAGCTGAATCATAACACAGTTAGCCAGGATAATTCACTTACTGACTTGCACATTGATGTTTGCCTCTGTGTGTGTGTGTGACAGTGGAGACTTTACAGGCGCTGGTGAATGGAAGCCTGGGTGGTGCGATGGCCAGTGTCCAGGAGGGAGGAGGAGCAGGGCCAGTGTGTTTACCTCGTCGGGCTGAGACCTTTGGAGGCTTCGACAGTCACCAGATGCACAGCAGTAAGAGTAAGTGTCTGCTGCTCTTGTTTCTTGTTGATGTTTTTTTCTATGGCGAGATAGTGCCTATAACAAGACACTGAACCCCCACCTGCCGGTCCAGATAACTGCATCGGCTCAATGACTGAACTGCAAATGTGTGCTGACAGTGTAGCAATCCCTTTACAAAAAGTAAAATCACTTTTTCACCCTAAAACAGACTTTTAGTGGTCACGTACCAGCAGCCACCTCACCCTCACGCTTCCACAATGCCCCTGTTCAGTGCAGTTAGATAAAACATTATAGGAAAGGACTTGGACAGCTGAGCTGATGCTTCCTGAGGGAGACGTGGCCTGGGGCGATATGTCTGAAATGGAGTCTTGCAAGCTCAGAGTGCGACTCCGTTTAGAGTGTGGCAGATATTGAGCCATAAGAGGTCCAGACTTCTACATCAGTTGCAGGACATCCAGAACTGCTGTAAAAAATAAAAGGCATTACAGAACATTTTTATCAGTGTGATATTTGTAAAATATGTGTGTGTATGTGTGTGTGTGTGTGTGTGTGTGTGTGTATCACATTTATCAGCAAAAACAGTTTACTTTACTTTTTTAGTTTACTAAAAGTTTGCTTTTGTTATCAGAAAATACTGCGGGCTTTCATTCCAACCATAGTTTTAACCTGGGGCTGTGATTTCTACTGGTTTATCTATCCATTATGTAAAAACAAAAAAAACACATTTTCTCTGAAAGCCTCATTGATTTTTGTTCTTGGGTGGAGTTCCCACACCTTTTGACTGATCACTATGTGGCTGATGCTAATCAATAGTTGTACCCCCACCTCTAATAATTAAAACATTAAGGAAGGCATTAATCTGTACCCCTCGACCTGCATTTTATAGAATCTGATTGGCCACATATTGATGAAATTCTTATTGTGTCATTATCTTTATCACTAAGCACTAAACGCTAAATATCATAGTTTTCATTTTCAGTACGTGACAATATTATATGACTAAACATTTTCCATATAATTGTGCCCCTGTTTTCATATTACAACATATCTTTGCTGCCTCTTTCATTCTATCTCTTGTGGTTTCCCCTTTCATGTCAGGTGGAGACAAAGACGAGAGCGAGGATGTGACGGGAGATCTGCGCAGGACGGAGTCTGACAGTGTTTTAAAGAAGGTTGGTCTCAGCAGCCAATTATTCTCGACTCTGAAGCCGCTACACCCCCACGCCTCAATAAGAACCTGAGGCTATGTGTGGGTGGGCATTTGTCCTCCAACATGAACAATACCATTAAGATGAATTTAGCCGCTTCTCTCCCTCCAGCAAATTAGCCTCTTGACTCTTCATGCCAGGTCCCGTTGCTAATGGCAACCATCAGTTGTATAAGAATTCAATAGTGGATGAAAATGAATGAGCCGCCTTTAGGTGCTGTTATTGTATCTCTGCACTGAATGCTTACCTTTGTAGTCATTGATCCTGAATATATCCAGCAGGTGGGCTCCACATAATGGTTTCTTGAATGTTTTAGTAGAGCAGAGGCGCTGTAGTATGTGTTAAACAAAAGCCTGTTTTGTCTTTAAGCAAACTATTCATTAGGTCAATTCTAAATTAAACCAATGGAACAATAGTGTTGAAGATTTGATGGAGATTTCATGCTGAGTTCAGAGGCGGTTCAGCAGTAAAAGAAGTGTGTGCAGAAATCAGGATGATCATTAAATAAACAATGTACAGTTTATTTAAGCATTCAATATTCTACTGCATTCACATTTGTGTTTATTTGAAATGTGAGTGTGTACGGTATGCGTGCTCACATACATATAGACACACTAGCAGTTGTTTTCTGGCTGTACAGTATTTAGTGTGTGTTTTTGTTTGCGTGCAGGGAGGAAACGCCAACCTGCTGCTGCTGCTGAAGAGGAACAGCGAGGTACCAGACTGACTTCCTGTCGATAACTCAGTTAGAGCTGCTGTCTACATGGAAACTGCCTCAGCTCTGTGTTAACATCATTGCCATCAGCATTATAGCGTTATCAGTTGTAATAATGAAAGTAGCAGAGTAGGAGTGGTAGTACTGTAGTTGGTATTTGTACTAGTCGATGTTGGTAGTAAATAGCTGGAAAAACAGTGGAGGTAAATGCACCACTAACTTGATGTGATGTCTATCATTAAACACCAACTATAACGCTCTACAGAGCAACTTTTTACTCTATTGTTTTCTGCAACTAGCTGTAAACTGTCTGCTATCAACTCATAAAGAAGTACCAAAATGATGTAGTAACACATTCTGATTTACATACACTCGTCATATATAGGTAAAAATATATAAAACAATTTGTTTATTAAACTGCACAGGGTGCCTGTGCTCTACTATCACGTGATTTATTCCCCACATTTCTTATACAGACTGCTATGGATGCTATAACTCTATTCAATGCCAGAGCACAGACGTGCTGTATTATAAATGTTGTTTCAGTGAACATTAATTGGACCGTTTTGTGTCGTAGTTAACACTAGTGGCAGCTGAAAGCTCTGCGGTCTTGTCTTTTTTTTTTTCAGTCTTTGAATGGAGAAAAGGTCACGTCACTGTAAACCCAGGTCTAATGATTTAATGTTGGCTTTGCTTATTAAAGGAAAAAGTCATTTTAATTTAAAGTGAAGCACTACCACCATCCATTGTGTGTTTTTAACAAGGGTGGTAAAGTGCAGCGATAAGCATGGCAGCAACTCTCCATGCAGCTCATTTGGTCTAAAATAGTTTGTCCAGTAGAGTTCAGTATGTTTTAAGGTTATGAGATGCTCAATGGTCTCTCTTTTCCAACAGCAGGTCCTCGACAGCGTCTCCAATCTGCATCTCCTTCTCAGCACTCTGCAGGTAATAGATAGATAGATAGATATACTTTATTGATCCCAAGCTGGGAAATTACAGTTACAATTAAGTTTACAATCAAATGATGTAACTCTATGGAACTTAAAATATCGGTTCTTGTTTGAAACCAAAATGAGTGAAATAATAATTGAGATATTTTGTGGTGCGGTGTGAACAAGCCAAATTAACTATGACCAAAAGAATACATTGAACACAATAACATTTGTCTGACCTCATATATCTGGCCTGTGGCTCTGCTTCTGTCTATCCCAGGCGGTGGTGGTTCAGCAGGACAGTTTCATAGAGGACCAGCGGCAGGCCCTGAACGAGCGCTCGTCCTCCTGCACGTCATTATCGCGGCCGTCCTCGAGGCCAAGCTCTCTGATTGAACAGGAGAAGCAGCGCAGCCTGGAGAAGCAGCGGCAGGAACTGGCATCCCTGCAGAAACAGCAGGCAGCTCATGCTGAGGAGAAGAGGAGAAGGGAGAGGGAGTGGGAGCTCAGGGAACAGCATCTGACTGAAAAAGAGATGCTGGTGCACATACAGGTACCCTTGTATATTTTTCTACCATTTCTATCTATTATTCATATCTTTCTACAAATACTATATTCTTAATTTAATTCATAATTTAATATATTGGGGAGGCACCAACATTTGGAATATACAGTGCAGATATATTGTATAATACAAAGTTACTATGAAAGTTACAGTCTAGCACAAAATACCCTCAAAATTTCAGTCTCAATGGTCTGTATCGTTGAATATTGTAACATTTCAATAAATCAATCGATCAACCTGCCAACCACTGCAGGAGGACGAGATATCGAAGAAACATAAGGAGCTGGAGGACGAGAAGCAGGAGCTCCAGAGCAGGAAGGAGGAGTACCAGAGAGACTTGGAGAGGCTCAGAGACGCCCAGAGGAAGCTGGAGAGGGACAGAGAGGCTGTTCAGCGGCAGCTCGACAAGATGAAGGAGCTCCGCCTGGCTGAGGTGACCGGGACACCTTAAACAGAATCATGAAAATGATAACATGCTGTGTTGCCCTCTCAGCTACAGGGTGACACTCACTGAGCTGGGAGGGATTTAGTGTTTTGTTCAATGACTCTTCAGCTGAAGTGATGTTTATGGATGCTTACATTGGGTGCTTGAACCTGGGTGCTCTTGAAAGTGAGGCTCTTTGCAGCATTTTAACTAGTAAACAATACTGTGTTGTACTCCAGACAACAGAGTTATATTTCCAGGTTTTTATGCCAACAGTTGTATATGCAAATGAACGTTTTTTTCACGTTAGTCTTTACTGGAAACATCTTTTATTCAAGGCCAGCTTTTACAGCACCTGTCTGACCTCCCTGCTTTACTTTCAGCAGACTCCCTCTACGGCGTCGGATGAATCCCAGTTCCCCGGCAGCTCCCAGTCTCTGGAGTTGGATTTTCTGGAGCTCTCTCCCTCCTCCTCCTCCTCCCTGCCAAGGCTGCAGCCCCAGCGGTCCAAGCCCAAAGGGAAATACCTCAATCCCTTTACCTCATCCTCCAGTAACCCCAACCTCAAGGGCAGCGACGCTAACAACCAGATCTCAAAGAGCCTGCTGCAGCTATCCAAGAACAAGAGCAAAGACAGCAAGGAGAAGAAGAAGAAGAAGGGAAAAGGAGGAAGCACACAGACTGCAGGTATAGAATGATTTACATATAGTTTAATTATTCACAGCCACATGGTGAGTCAGCAGGTTGTTTTTTTTTTCTCAAGGACACTTAAGATCAGACACATGACATTTGAGAACGGAGAGATGTGATAGGTAGATATGGGGATGGAGGATGTAACTGGATTAATATAAGAGGGGGATTAACTGCTTAAAAAAAAAAAAATCTAGTTTATGAGTTTGACTTCACGATTCACTTTTAAGCATAAATCCTTGCAAACTGTGGACGAGGAACCTTGATCATTAAGGTTCATGTTTTAGAATTTAGTTTTACACCAGGACTAAGTTTTTGAATTTTCCATCAAACATCTCTATCCTCAGTAGACACGGAGACATGCCCACGAATCATAGTCTGTGACACAGACATTTGTTACTAAATGGCCCTCATCTTCAGCAATCCCGTAACGAGTATTACACCTCGTAGTCTATTCGGCCTGTCATGCTTGTGCGTTCTGATGATGTATTTTAAAGAAATTTATCCTGCAAGTGTCATTTTGCATCGTAACGCTTCTTCATCTTCTTTATTTCTGCCACAGTCCACTCTGCTGTGGTTGCACCTGCTTCTCTCACATCACTCTTAACTGTGCAACAGGTAGTCTCAGCTGGGTCTTAGTGCCTGACATTTCCGTGTCTCTGAAGCATCATTACTAAAATCAGTGTGTATTAGTCAGCTATCAAACATTTTAGAAGGAGCTAAAACACCCTACACAAGTGAAAGTCTGACCACTGGAGCGTAAAATGATAAACAGCTGTATTTATATAGAGAATATTATACAAATATTATATATACAGAAAAAAGTATAAACATTTGTGTTGATTTACATTATTGTAAGTGTAATACTTTTTTGGACTGTTGTTTGGACATTTGAGGACGTCGCTTTAGACTCAATGATGTTTTAATCTGTTTTTCACCATTATTCTGACGTTTTACTGACCTGTAAAATGTTCATCATATGTACTGTATCTAAACCCAAATTTAAATTTAGAAAGTAAATAGTTACTATACCCGACTAAATATAGCGATGAAAGCAGAATATTTCCATCTGAACGGTTGTCGAGTAGCAGTATTCAACAAATGTACAAATACATTTGATGCAGGCATGAAATGTCTAGATGTTCCCTCTGCTCGTGATGAAGCAGCTTTTGTCAGTTCTTCAGAGGATCTGAATGGTGGCACGATCCGCTGTCTGAGAGTTTGATCATTGAAGCAGGGTGATTCTCCTCACTGAACCTCCTCAGAGAATAAATGTTGCAGCAAATCAGCTGTTGTTCTACAGAGTTTTTTTCTTGTGACGGTGACGCTGACTCATCTCTTCTCTCTTCTGCCAGACCCCTCGCACCTCCCAGAGCCTCCTCTGGATGGAGAGATCTTCTTCTGCTGAGAGAAATGGCTCCCCTCCTCCTCCTCTTCCACCTCCTCCTCCTCGTCCTAGTCAGCATCATCATCATCCTCATTAACCCATCACGCCGTTCTGACATCCAGATGAATGTGTTACTGCCAAGTAGCAACTCAATGAAGACTTTTAGTTCGCTGATTGTAATGTTAATAAATTTATTATGTGCAACAACAAAACAAGAAAAGAAAAGAATATATATATTCTATATATATATATATTCAGTTCAAAATACCACAACTGCTTTTAGTTTCTAGAAAGTAGATATTCAGTGGTTCTGTTTTGGTGTGCAGGTAGGAATACTTGCAGTACATAAAATTCGGGAACGTGGAATGATGGCCGTGCACTTTGGGGTATTCTCTGTTCAAAAACCCTGTTTCCCTTTCCGAAGATGCGGTTAGAATTTCTTCATTTTGAAGAATCGTACATTTCTGACAGCTCGGTATCAAATTGAAAGCATTTCACAGCAGATCGCCTCACAAGCTCTACCAAGTATTTAATGGGCTTCACTTCCTCTCTGTCCCAGACTAGCCTCCTTTTCAGCAATCAGTCCCACACAAACAGAATGTTTTAACCAGAAATATGTACATTTACAGACGCAGGGCCCTGCCCATGTGACCACACACACACACACACACACACACGCATGTAAATGAACATGCTTCTTGGAAACAGATGAATGTCAACAAGCTCAATGTGGCACTAGAAACTCCTCACTTGGAAGCTTTTTCATTGACAATTAATCAAAGACTGAAGCCACAGAATAAAATCCGCCTGCGCAGAAGTGTCCTAACAACATTTCCTAATCAAGTCAAGTGTTGTCAGTTTTTGTTCCAGTGTTTCAATACAAAATGCTCCTACATACTGTATATTCACATTAAAAGATTGCAGCCATTCCTTCACTTCGCCATTTAAAAAAAGCAGATGTGATTACGTCCACTAATTTAGTCTCCAGTTTGCAAGCTAAATGGAATCGGCACATGATAACTTAAGTGATCTTGTATAAAGACTTGCATGTTCCTTGGCTCCGTTTTAATTAATCTGAATTATGGATATCTCAATTTTGGAGTGAATCTCTTCAAGATGTGCAGGACTATTTTCCAGATTCAACAGTAATGAAAGGATTGAGACATATCTCCCTTTTTGTTTAATGGCTCAATTCATATCCTTTAGTGTGTTTTAGAGCCTTGGATGGATATTAGTTTGATCCTCGCTTTATCTTCCTGTCACTGGGCTTTTATGCAGCCCTCATCGTTCATCTGTGCAGGGCTTTCCTTTCCTTTTCCATTTTTTTTTTAATTGCATGTTACTCTGCAGGTAGCATACTAATGGCTTCTGTGTGGTAAAGAGTTCAACTTTCCCTTTCAACCGCCCTCTTTCATTTCAGATAATAGACTCGGTAAATGCACACGGCTGGTGGTTTTTGAAAATGGAGGTTTTTAATTTAGGGACAAAGCAGCTGGTTAGAGAGAATGAGAAAGGACATTAACTAAAAACACAGAATGCGGTTGTGTCCCCGTTTAGAAGCTTAACGACAAAACCTTTATTTGATCATTTCAAATTAATCAACATTCAACAATGTTGTTAAGCACTTGGGTCATAATGTGTGCGGTTTTATTTTTTATTTTTATTATTGTTACCAGTGTGGGATGTCAATCAATGGGATCTTTGCTTTCAGTTTTTTTATTTTTTTTCGAGGGCACTGACACGCAACAATGATCCAAAGCAAAATTGTTCATGATGTGTTGAATCACATCAAAAATGGTGCGGTCCCTTTATGTTAGTGAGTAACATTTCTATGTTTGAAGCCTGTGGCTTAGTCCCACATATCTACCTGCTGGACAGGTAGAAAACAAACAGAGAAAAAGCCCTTTCCTGGTGAATTGCAGAGCAGCGTCACTCAACTGCTTCGTTGCTGCCTCTTTTGTCTCGTGTTTAAGTGCTTGTTTGTTAACATGCTGTCTGTGTTGAGGATTTTACTTCATGTCCAGGCTGGTTTATTATAGTGTGTCTTCTAAGAGGCTTACAAGGCCAGCCAATTAGTTGCTTTATGTCTTTTGTTTTTGGCTTTGGTGTAATCCAATCAAAGAAACGGAGAGGAATGGGCTTTTTTTTTTTTCTCTCTGTTGCTTTAAGTGCGTTTTGACCACTAGGGAGCACTGCACCTATAACTAAATTTATTCCCTCACACAACAACAACCAGAAAGTATAAAAATAGTTTTAATTTCTTTTTTTTTTTTTTTATCGTTATTATTTTTATTTTGAATCCCTGCTGATAAAAATTGACGTATTTTTCTCAGCAGGTCATTTTCGTACAGAAATAATGTGATGAGCGTGGGCTCTCATACTCTGTGACATTTTCCCCACAGCATTAATTGACTGCAGAAACAAATAAGTTGTCAAAGACTGTAATTGGTTATTCAGTGAAACCAGTCAGCAACAGCAGCAGCTTTAATTTAGAAAAAAAAAAAAAAAAGGTTCAAGGGAGCAACCGGGCAGAACCACAAACCTCTCTCTGTAAGGGACAATCAGCAGAAAATGAACTCCCTTTCCCGAAGATGATAGGCCGATCCACGAGACGAGTGTGTCCATCAGGTTCACCCTGCGTAGCCTTAAATCTTGATGAATGAACGATGAAATGCACTAGAGAGAACCCAGCATCTTCTCAGGAGAGAGGGAAGAGCTTTTATACCTCTGCTTTCAAAGGAAGGAAATATTTGTATCATGAAAATGGTACAGAATTGTTTCATTCTCACCTATGTAAAAAAAAAAAAAAAAAAGGGCAAAGACAAATGTGTAAATATGATTTATGTATAAAACAAATCAAATGTAAAAAAAAAAAAAAGAAAGAAAAAAATCTTTTGTGATTGATTGCAACATTTTGTAATAATGTTTTATTTATGTTTTATTCTCACCCTCTGGGTGGTGAACAATGTAAAGTCATATTTCTCTCCATAATAAAAAAAAATCATAATGGACATTGTGTCATTTAATATTTTTTTTATCTAAATATCATTTTGGCGTAATATAATATTATATCATATAATATATAAGACATGCCTTTATTTTCACTGCAGACACCACAGAAGACAACGCTTCTATATCTATTATTGAGACTATTTCCTCAAAGTTTTAACTGGTTCCATGTGAAGGCGTTTATTATGACAGTTGATACAAAAGTTCAAATAGACTCTGGGTTCCTCCTTCCTGTTCTGATTCGTGTTCTGTTCCCGTCTACAGCAGTTAGGACACATTTAAAGTTGGACTTTATCAGCAACAGAAACAATTCTTCCTAATTAAATTGCTATCACTAAATTCTGTTCATGGTTTGAGTTCCTGTTCCCGTTAGTTGCGTTACTTCTGTTCGCCACCACAGGACAAATTGATGGATTGACAGCCGTGCAGGCTCACAGCAGCAAACCTCCTGATAAATAAAGAACCAGCTGCTTTAATCTCTCTATCCTCTCTACGCTTCAGACTGTGTTCTGCCTGCTCAGCCCTGCAGTCTCCTGCCTCTGGAAGGCTTGACTGTAAACAATCATCAATTTTTGTTTGTTTGTTTGTTTTTTTTCTTTTCTTAATCTATATGTTTTCTCCCCATTTCTGTATCACAGAAAACAGACTGTAGAAGTTCTCATGTCTCTTTTTCGATTTTTCCTACCCAATCAAACTTGTGTAGCATCAACCCGCCTCTGGTTGTCATGGTGACGGGGATGCCGAGGAACACATGGGCAAGCTGCTTTTGCATAAACGAGAAGTCTGAGAGACAGAGAGGGAAAGAGGTGGAGAGCTGAAATGAAATTACAACTATATCATTTTTCCAAATTAAAAAGTTCTGCATATTAATCATCCGTCTTAGATGCGATCAATCTAATTATTGTCATATCTTAATTGACTTAATCTGTCTGACTGATAGTTATAATGCAGCTCTATTGAATTGAAGTGAGATGGAAACAGGGAGTGACACAGTCCTACAGCAGTCAGCTTCATCAAAGTGTCAGCACTCACCAACAGACTCATCTCTCATAGAAAAAGCTTCCCTTAAATATCTGAACTTCAATATCGATCATTCTCCTGAACATATAAAAGTGCTTTAGTACAATAAAAAACAAAACCCAAAAAAACCAAAAATGTAAAAATATTTAATTTCACGTAAAAGGTCCTGCATCCAAAGGTTTTGTTGATTTTTTTTTTTGTTTATTTTATTATTTTAGGTCTAGTATTCATTGATTCATCTGTGGCCGAGAATAAAATGCTAGAAGAAGAGTGAAACATCAAAACGATAAAGTTGCAGGACGGTGAAACCAAAACTAAAATGCATCTCACGTAGAGCTGATAATTCTCCGTGGGTGCGTCAACGCAAGTGAAAGTTTTTCACGTTACACACAGTTGCTTGAGATTATTAATCAATAATTATATAATTATTGAATTATTTCAGTTGTTTCTCTTTCTACTGAAACTCTGCATTACATATATCTGTAATAACTCCCTCTGCTGCCTCTCTGGTCTCACTAAAAGCTCAATTTCATCTGCGTTGGGTGTGTGTGTGTGTGTGTGTGTGTGTGTGTGTGTTCTTGTGTGGTATTAGTCACACTCCTGTGGCAGGTTATCGTCAATTGCTCGTCAACACTTTGGTGTTCGGGGACACGGCTCTCTGAGATGTGTCTGTACTGCTATGTCTCCTGTTTGCAGACACACAGATCTGAAGCCCAAAAGATATGAAATGTTGTTCATTGGCTTTGTTCAATATGAAAAAAAAAGATATAGTTTTTTTGTTTTTTGTAGAGTAAAGTGAGCAAATTTGACTTTCTGATCGATTGTACTGGTAGAATACAAACCGTCATTTAGTCTCAAAGCTCAGAACTTTTCACCTGCAGTGTTGATATCGGGTGTAGTCACTCCAGCTCTCCATGACCCTGAATCGGAATAAGAATATGAATAATGAATAATAGCAGCTGAGTCGGCTCCTTCACTTCACACGTCGCTTCCTTTTTTAGGAGTCATAAGATGAAAAGTTCAAGAACAAAGAGCTGAAATTGAGGATCAGCAGTCGAGCTCGTGTACACTAACAGCTGCACAGCTGCAATGAACTCGAGTACATTCTCCCAGTGGATATTTACAGAATGCTGAGTAGATATTATTCCAGTCCTCCTGGAGGTTTGAGGGGAAATCACGGCTGCGAGCAGTATCTGTACCACAGCGGGGACAGCGGTTATGGCTGCAGCGGGGATGGAGGGCGGAGAGAGATGCCAGGTCCTCCATCTTGCTCAGAGATGTGAGGATGATTTAGGAGGCCTGTCTTTGCCAGGGTGTCGAGAGAGGGAGCGGGGCCGAGCAATCCTATTACTCCTCAATGACCCTGCCTTAATGCACACACACACACACACATTTTCCAAATGGCTAGAAGGCTCAGGCAGTGTTCAGGAAGTCACCGCCACCCTTAAAGACCACACTGTAGTCAGAAAACAGCAGGTAAAGTACAAACCAGAATACAAAGACTCACAATATAACAGGCTTAAATACTGCTGCAGACCTTATTACAGAAACCTAAAGCACTGCTTACTACTGCTTATACAGAATCTCTGTGATGAACCCGTTACCCATAACACCCTTCTCTATGTTTGTGCATAAAGACCACCCAATAAGCATTGAGAGATTTCACTTAAAGCCTCAAATGCGAACCTCATGGGGACACCAGTAGTGTACATCGTCTGGGAAACATGAATATCTGTACAAATTCTTGATTGATGTTGAGTAAAAGCTTTGACCTGTTGGTAGCACTCGATGTAAAGTCAGTGGTTAATCAGAGTCATTAGGATTCATCCCCAGGGGACCATGACCGTCTGTGCAGAAACGTGTTACAGCAAAGCTTTGAATTTTTTTTTGTCAGAAGCACTTTTATTTTAATAAAGTTTATTTCCCAGAATCCACGTCGACATGAATCAGTCATAACAGAGGAAAGATAGAAATGAAATGGCACTCGGGAAAAAAAGAGGCCGCGCAGAAAGAGCAAACGGAAATTAGCGAGAGTTCAATTTGCATGGAAATTGCGTTATCGCTCTTCTGCAAAGCACGGAGGGTAATGTGTGTGAGTGTTTTTTTTCCTCGGCAGATATGATTGAAAAATAAAATTACTGCTAATCTCCACAATTATTGTGAATGACTTCATGTCTCCAATCAGCATTCGCCCTGCACAAATAGGACTTCAGTTTCTCTTATAAAAGCACATTTAAAAAGACATTGATTCATTATGACGGACAGAGGATGGACAGAGTGTTGACTACTATAACCACTGATAGTAGGCTACTTTTATCTGGTTACTTTTATGAGCATTTTCAATTAAAAACGCAGTGTTATCCTGTTAGTTCTGTTAATGAGGATCAAACACAACTGTTCATACCCAGCTAAGGATTTAAAGTCATCTTCTTTCTGTCATAATAGTGCAGGCAAAAAAACTACCCACGAGAGCAGCAGAGGTCAGGACTAGTAAATTAGCGCACTGTCACAAAAGGCTACGCTGAATTATAAACAGAGACTCTCACACGTATGAACCTTAAAAATGTGCAAGATATACACGTGCTCAGATGGTCTGGGGATCTCCTGTTTGCTTGTTTGTCAGTGCAGTCTGTTGCCAGGGTAACGGTCAGCCTGTCTCATTTAAAGCGGTCCTTGATGACCTCTGTGCTGCTTATTTAGCTGTGATCAACATGTTTGCCTTTGTCACTTTGGCTCCCCGCAGGTTTCTCCAGACAAGAGAAGCCAGCGAAGCCAGTGTGTATGTATGTGCATAAATATTCTGAAATGCACCAATCTTCTCCCAGATTTACAGTAAACGTCGGCAGCCACTGAGAAGCTACGCCGGCTGCTGCTAAGAGAGGAGAGTAAATACTAGACATCCTTAAAAGTAAACTGCACAAAAGAGTTAAAGGATAAATAGTCCCTTCCCCCGTCTATAAAGTTCTCACACGCATACTTTATGAAGACAAAACTAAAAAAAAATCAAGTTGCATCTTTCAAGGCTGACAAATGTGCAGGTGCCTCCATCCTCAGGACATTTGTGCTGATCTGATTGGTAAGATGGAGGAAATGTCAGGCAGACACTCAAAGGGCAGTGACTATTGTGATGCAGGTACTCGTGATGGATAGGAAGGAGGGAAAACACTGGGTTACATTGCCCTGTTAAGGCAACACATTTTTAGGATAATGGTGGAATCCGACGCACACAACACAAAATCATTGCTTTCCTGCGGCATGCTGTGGCTGACATGCATTCATCTCCTGAGACGTACTTCACATTTTCTTGGCAGATATACATAGTAGTTCAAATATTTCCAGCTTTTTGATGTAAGGCACAGAGCCGGGTCGTTTGGCCTGTACATCAGGTGCAGTATATTCTGCCTAAACATCATCATTAAAACTCTACTTGTGCTCCCATTACAATAAATCTGAACTCATTCGGATCGCCTACAGTAACAAAGATGTTTTTTTTTGTTTTTTTTTCCAAACAACTAACTGAATTTTGAAAAATGTAGCCGTTATCATCCTGCAGTTGCCACTTCTGACCACAGTGGCCGCTGTTTCTTAGAATTAGTCTTGCTTTACATAAATGTATTAGCAAAAGATCAAGGTTGGCGCACACACACACACACACACACACACACACACACACACACACACACACAGAAATATAACCGTGCTTAACACATGCTTTGATTCCGTCGTAGTGACAGATGCTACTCATCCACTTTTAATGCGACAGCTACGACGTCTATATGCGCACCAGTGTGTCTTTCTGCGACTGCCAAGACAAACTGGCTCCACGCGCTACCAAATGTGCTAATAATGTTTAGCCTTCGCAAACCTGTGTCCCTTCAGTAATTAGTGTGATATCGTTTTACATTCACCACCTAATACAACAGCGCAGCCAGAACTCACAGCTCCCAGTGCCAGAGCAGGACTTAGAAGCTGGCTCACTTTGCCATTAAATGGAGCTAACAAGGTCCGCTGGGATCAAGCCGGCACAGCAATTGATGTCAGTTTAGAATAGTTAAGGAGCGCTGATAATGCTCGCAGGAATGTCCCAGTGGCCCACTGCTCTTGTTTTTTTTGTTTTTTTTTGTTTTTTTCACACTACAGCTGATAGGAGCAGAACTGGACTCAATAGACCCATGAGCTTTCTCTTCGACTCTTAAAAGAAAATGGCTTTTAATGGACCCGTGTCCTAAAATCATTACCACTTCATCCGCTAATAGATTCTCTTTGAAGCGGCCGTCTTATTCTACGTGGAGACAGTCCATCGGTGTTGCTAATCAGCATGCACGCGGAGTGTTAGATTTAACCTGTTTAATTTAAACAGTGATTAGCCTGAAGTTTTGACTGAAGTCACTGTAGTATATTATAAGCATGGACGAACAAAGGGACGCTAATACTCGTTAAGGCATTTTTTTTTTTTCTTGTTTGTCGCCGTCTCTTTGAGCTTGTAGCATGAAATAGATTTGCATGTGATTTACGTTCAAGCTACCTCATAGTTTTGATCTTGGCTCCTTGAAGCCACATTCCTCTGGACGCATGCAGGCATTTGTCAGATGCTTCCCTGAGCTCATTGCAAAGGGGGAAATGGGTCAGTAGCAGAGCTTATTTAACGTCAGTGCATGGGAAGTAGGTGCTGGCAGGAGGTGGCGTGGATATAAGAATAAAATATGTGTTTTTATAAAAAGGTCCTTTGAAATTTTCTTGGCACTTTGTCCGCCGCAGTTGAATATTTAAATAATCCCGGTCCTTGAGTTAACATGCAGTACATTCTGGGCTGAACAGAGCAATCTAGAGATTAGAGAAGCAAATTTGTGAGCGGGTCATTGGTGTGAATCCCAGATGGTTTGAAGAAACCCTTTAAGCTGGGAAAGCAAACAAGACACATTTGCTTTGTGGCTGACAGCAGCTGCGTGTGGTTGCGTTTGGGCATCTCCACCAGTGTGAATCTGTGTGTGTGTGTGTGTGGTAGTGTACGAGCATGAAGCAGGCCGATGCTCACAAACAGCATGGAGCTCAGCTGACTCCCCCCCCGCATAATTACAGTCCACTCTTAAAAAGAATCTGAGAGCTGCAGCGGCTTATCTGTGTCTCTCCGTGTCGCCTCCACTCCTAAGTGCACCATCTGTTTTTACACAGAGTCTGGCTGAACTGTGACACCGAGTCTCAGTAAACTTGTGTGCTTCTGCTCCCACTCAGCAGGTCACGCTGCTGCCAGCCTTCGGTATACGAGACTGTAGCAGCGGATTTTAAACCCATACAGAGCGCTATTGTCTTTTTTAAAATATTAATATTCATTGCTGCTTGTTATTGCCACCGAGACCCATTAAACTTCAATTACATATCATTTAAATCCCCATGGGGGCCCTGTGCGGGGTGTTTTTTAACAAAACGAAAATCACTTCCTATTTAAATTACATTGAGAAAAATCTTTGTTTTGTCACCGGGTGTAGTTAATTGCTGGGTTGTAAAGGAAACGGCAACAGATTACCGCAGAGACCTTCTGTTCCCCTGCAGACTGCAGGAAGTTGGATGGCGTCCATGTGAACCTGCTGACTGGAACGAACATACAGAGGAAAAGGCAGCGCTCCTCTTTCAGCCGGGAAGGGAGGAGGAGGTGAAGGAGAATAGAGGAGTCATCTGTTAGATCCTGGAAGCATTGTTGGTTACTGTAGTCAGGAAACAACTCAAGTTTAAAGAGCCACTGGTGCACACATAGCAAAAAAATACGCTTGATCTTTTTTTAGTTTTTTTTTAGGTTTTACCCGATTATTGTAATACAGTTAATGTAACAGATTTAAGATGATAGTGACAAATGTATGATAATAATAGTGATGTAGGTCTTGATGAACTCACAGTAACTTGAGTAACATTGCATCAGCCCTTATATTGTTTTAAAATAGTTTGGTATGCAGTGGACTGAACCTTTAATACCGCAGATTCACAGAAATAGGCAAAGATAAGTTCATATAGTGACGGTACGTTTTTGTTGTTGTTGTTGTTCGAGTTCATCAGAGGTTTCTTTGACTTCTGGGCTCAACACTTGAACTGTTACCGCTCTCCTCATTAGCATGACACTGATTCGATCGGATGATTGATTGACGATTGATCTGGTCTGATGTTGTGTATTCTAGATGAGATTCAGTTGTATTTTTCTCCAGTCTCGATATAAGGGCAACTTGTATTCCTACACAGTATATAATAAGTGTATCTAAATGACAATTTTAAAAATGTCAATAACTTTCAGTAACTTGACGGGACGAGGTCTGAGGAGAGGAGAAAGGAAAGCATGTCACTTCAGTTTCAGAGATAATCCTTTGTATATGTACAATATCAAAGATTTTAAGCTGCAGCTGTGCAATAAACTGACAGGAAACGATGTTAGCCAGATGAGTATCGCACTTAAACATCTTCTGGAGACACACTTTAATAAACGTGCATTGATCTAAACACACAATCATATATTCCCTGGATGTTTGATCTATGTGTGTTGATCTAAAGAGCAGAACATACTGAGCTGCAGACGAGTTATCACCTGATGTGGTAGGTAGTCACAGAGATATAACTATTGCCACCAAATGACGGAAATGTCAATGGTTTTTAGTTTTTTTAATAATTAATAAAAGACATTTGAAGGAAGGAAAAAAGCTCATCATCAGTTAACACAAGACAACTTTTAAATTCATCCAATATGAATGATATAAATAATTTAATGGTAACCACAACTCTAACCTGTCTTTTCAAGGTTACATATACTCATCAGCAGAGAACAGATGGGCGATATGAGACCATGTTTATACGAGTGGACACTTTCCAAAAAAAAAAAAAAAAAAAAAAAGGCTCTTAAATTCTACCTTTAAAGATCAATGTGTTCTGTAGATTTTTAAGGCAGTTCAAACTATGTTCCCTACAGGCTATAGCTATATATTTAGATCACAGGAGATGTTGTCAGCAGAATAAAACAGCCCTGCAGTATTACCGGCTATTCCAGCGATGCAATGTAGGACAGACTTATGCACAACAGAGCGGTCGTGATTTTCCTTCTGTTTTTACATTTTAAGCTCATGCAAGCAGCAACTCGCAGTCAAGCTTTAGCATAAATAATAATAATAAAAAAGTTCTGGCTTCTTGTAAATACATGTTTGCTTTGCCTTCAAACATACATAACTAGCATTTATAGATTGTCTACCATATTCTCTCTCTCTCTCTCCCAAAAGGCTGTTACTGCAATAACAAACTAGAAACACTGGGGAGCTGTTTGAAAGAAGCAAGGAGCAGACTCTTTGCCTGGGGATGTTGGCCTGGGTCTGTCGTGTTTGTGCAGATAGACTCAAGCATGAAGGCTGCGGACATATGTTCCGCCCGGTTCAACCATATGTCCATTCTGCTGCTGCTGTTTCCCCCGACAAAATGCATCGCTTTAGCACAACAAGTCTGTGTCTGGCGTTCATGTTTGAAGTCGTAATAATGTGGACAGATGCTAATTAAGAAACAGAGCCTGCGGGGCCAGAGGCTAAAGGAAAAAAAATGTCTAGGATTCGTTTGCCTGGACGCGTTTCCGTTTGAGTTTTAACGGTAGTTTACAGTTGCAAATTAAAAAATGTCACTAAAATGCAGTAAGCTGGAACTTGTCAAGGCAACTTTTCATTAGTTGAGACACAAGTAGGCGAATACATATATTGTTAAATACATTCATTTTTAATAATGTAGATTCAGTCTTTGGGACACCTGGAAACGCCTATACCTGCATCAGACATGAACACGTTATATTTATGAATCTTCTCCTTCTCTTGCTTTACATGGGGGGAGTATTTTCCATCTCAATGGTAGACATTCACATCCCACTATCACCTAAAGCTGTTTTCTATCAAATGCAACCCTGAAATGGAGTATGCATGAGAACTACATGGACTGCCAAACACTTGGCAGAAAATCCTTTTCATATTCTGAAGGGATGCCATTCTCTGAGTGTCCCATGGCTGTGTGCATAAATGCCCCCCCCCCCTCTTGGCTTTTTGCTGTTGGATGAAGTGCCAAGGGTGATGCTGTCTTCAGGGTGTTGTTGCTGTGTGAGCCAGTAGGGGTCACTGTGACTTTGTGGCAGCCTTGGCGCCTGTTGATTTCCTTCTGCAGTGGCCACAGCAACATTATATCCGTCTTCTCTCGGGAGCGTTCACGGCTGGGAGAAAATCACTGTGTTTGCTGATGATAATGCAATTAATTAAAGAGCCAATCATTTTAGCCTGGCACGTCCGAATTTGAATGGAACTTATGCTTATGTGACATATTGCTATGGGTTGTACATGCTGACGCTTTGCTGTGTGATGGGCTCATCATCAACAAACTTATTTTGTTTTTTTGGTGACTGACCACCATAATGTAAATCATGTTTTCTTATTAACTTTGATATTCAAGGTGCTGCATAACAAGGCAGGAGGAGAAACAAACAAACCCAAACCCTCCGCCAGTTGTCTTCCTGCAAGCTACTTTTAAATAGAACTCTATATTGCTTCTTTTTTCGGGTGTATTGCTGAGGCGTAACGTATGTCTCCGTGTGTACTATAGCTGCATGCAGCTCTGTAGATGTGCCAGATAAAGGTCTCGGCTGCTATTAGTGGATTTAGGATGTTGCACGCAGAATGCACCAGTTTACCAGGAAGGGAGACAGACGAGGAGGAAGACATGTAGAGAGGAAGGCAGGGATTCTAACCAGCGGCCGGGGCTTTACATCCAGACAAAGGAAATGAATGAAGACAGTCTGCTCCCAGATCTCCCAGTAATGCCCCCTCTACTGCACTCTGTGTGCTCCTATACAAGATGGATAGCATGACAACGCGGGGGTAAAAGGGAGACAGTGTAAAGCATGTGTACACATCACAGTGTGTGTGTGTGTGTGTGTGTGTGTGTGCCTTGACTTGTCTTTTCAAGTGATGAGGGCACTGGCGTGAGATCCAGTCAGTGAACATTATCGCATGGCCTCTGTTGAAGCTGCAGCGCTTCTCTGATGTCAGAAGAGATGAAGACGGGGAGAGAGAGAGGAAGAGCGAGAGATAATCAGACAGCCATAGAGAGAGAGAGAGAGCGAGTGAGAGGTGGGTAATAGTAGTCGTAGTAGTAGTAGTAGTACTGTCAGCAGAAAATGCTGCTGGGGTTTTTCTATTTTTCTTGCCTTCTAGCTAGGAGGGAAAAACCAACAATATGTAAGGCACTCTGGTGCAGCCTATAATATGAATTTGGTGTGTGTGTGATTTTTCTTTCAGCCTGTCCGCAGTGATCTGACTCGCGCTCTACTGAAGCAAAGTGCAGCTGTAGACAGATTATATGCGGATGCAACACCAGCTACTTTCTGACACGTTTAGGTTGTGATTGTAGTTTGTAAATCAATCAAGCAATCAATCAGTCAAGTGTATATGTTACATGCAATCATCAGTCATCTGTCAATACCTTTAATTTGTGCATTAAAAAATCATTTAAATAGAACAGATAGAGATATAAATATATGTGTATGATTGGAGGGGAAAACAACAAAAACAAGACTCTTTTTCTTCAAGGCATCAATCATGGATCATGGTGCCTGTTGCCCTGGCAACTCCAACGTCAGCTCATTTGTACCAAGTGTGTGAAAGGCGTTTCTGAGAGGCACTTTCCATCAGCTGTGAATATTGACAGCTTGAACAAAAATAGTCTTTGAGAGAGAACGTGCAGTTCCTTGTGGCAAAATAATAATAATAATAAAAAAAAAAAAACAAGAGCGCTGTCAGGCTGATGAAACAGGAAGGCCTCCTAAACCTGGGATGGGTCGGGTTATCCACAGTCACTTAAACTGACTATACGCTAAGCCGTGCCACCCGTTACTTGTAGCTGCTATGCCTGTCAGTCTTCCCATTCACACACATATGCAGTTTACAATGATAACAGTCAAGCAGCTGGCTGAAATGACAGCTTGCAGATTTTATCCACTGTCACACCTGCTAGCTACCTATTGAAACTACTGTTATGTATGTTATGTATGTTTTTACTGTGAGGTGTTTTCTGGATGTCTGCAGCTTAAAGCAGAGGTTCCCTGTAATACACATGTTTAGAGAGGTCAAAGCCTGATTCCTGTGACTCTAGTAGAAAAGATATGCTATAAAAACAAAACGATTTCCCCTCACCAATAGCTGCTTATTTTAACTGGGTTCTCTGTTTATCACTTGCAGGTAATTTCAGTCCCACTCCTGATTCCAACTACTAGCTCAAACACAAATCCTGAAACCATTTTCCTTTAGATAATTCATCATAATATAAAAGCATTATATTTTTTGAAATTCAATTACAGTTATTTTTTGTCATGGAGGGAAATTAAGCAGACTTTTATTTCCTATTTCCTCTAGTGGGGACGGTAATTTGCTTGCTGTCTTGGTGCATGACTGCTGAATACATTCAGTGAAACACTGTGAAATGTGCTGGTGATTATAGTGGTGCTGTAGAAGAAGCTAATGGGACAGCATCAAGGCTCATGGTGTGTGTCACAAACAAATACATACTTACATCAACAAAAGTGTGCTTTTTTTTAGAGAAAGTATTTGGAAATGTAGAGACAAAACAATTGTCATATTCACGTTGGTTACGAGAGAAATGATTCGGAAAGAATCGGTTTAGCTCTGTTTTTCTCAGCTCAAATGCTTGTTTTATGAAAAGCAAGACTGTAAATCTGTAAACGTCCCTCGCCCTGAATTAAGCTGAGCGGTAAACGTGATCCTGCTCAGCAGCGTAGCATCCTGGCATGTAACAGTGACACGTCGTCTCACTCGGATGTTACGTTGTGTTGTGTTAAAAATACAGGCGAGTGAACATGTACGGTAGGTGCCCTCCACTCCTACTGAAAGCGCAGCACGATCAGATCTTAAAACAAAACGTGTGTACTGTATTTCTGTCCCACTCCAGGCTAACGTTTCACTGCTAAACAGAGAGGAGAGCAATGGGTTGTTTTTTTCTTCTTTACAAATAAATACTCTGGGGGAATGCAGCACAGCAAACATTCAGAAAAAAAAACAACAACCTTGGACAATGAGCACAGCCGTGTTTTTTCTATACTGCTCAGGCGCGCCGTTGTTTCCATTTTAATATTCATGCCAAACAGAACAATTGAATTGAAATTTCAGCCCAGATGCAGGTACAGCCAAGGGCGTGATTGACATTCAACTTGTTTTTACCTGAATCCAGACTCTCGAGAGGCACAATGTATATTAATGCTGTTGTATTGTTGATAGGTGACCCTTACCGCGACCTGTTTCTCTGCCATTTCCAACTACTTCGACTGCCACCGCCGTGACATCGCTGCTCCAATGGTCCTCCTGTGGAACACGGTGGGATGAAAAGCTGATAAATCTACAGTTTCACTGTCTCACTTCTATAGATGAACGGATGAAAGTATTTTCAATTGATACCAACAGCAGCCGCAGCACAATATACTGAAAGGTGTATTCGGTAACACCATGGCGGGTTGGCATCGGAGTGGAGGTATAACAATGGTCTTTTTTGAGGCCCACTGTCATAGAGGTGAGCAGCTGTGTTGACAGACAGATCCATTAATGTAGCCATGGTAACACGCGTTGTGTTCAGTGAAGTTTCTTTCCTTTGTCCAAACCATTAAACATACATGAGAAGGAAAACCATTCAGAACACTTTCCGATACCACCTCCCACTGCGACCTCAGTACAACATCAGGAGGAATTATTACCTTTCTGACGACGTCAACAAATACTGAAAATGTAAAAGCTTTGTAAAAGCAGAAATTAGCTGTTGAGCTGTTGTACTGAACTGCTTTAGATTGCACAGGTGTTCCTAATAAAGTGCTCGGTGAGTCTGTGTGGTTTCGTGAAAATGGAAAAGTTTATTCCTAACTTTCTTTCGAAACGTCACAGCTTTGTGCGGTTGAAATCACAAACACGCGCTCATAGAATAAAACCTGTGAAAAATGATCCCAGAATGCATTTCGCAACAAACCAGCAAGTTATGCACAGAAACGGTGGAGATTTTCGAGCCAAGATAAATTGTGTTTTAGTTTATTAAGCTGCATATCAGTTTATTTTTTAATATAGCTACATTATAGACTGAATGACATAACAATAACATTTACAGCATCTCTCTGTCAATGAGTGTTTTTGGGGGTTTTTTTGAGAAAAAGAGTTACTGGTGCTTTAATTCGAGGTTTTGACCTAGTCTCAATTTTGTAACGCAGCCGATTTTTCAGCAAAAGGAGAATAATGTACAGTAACAAACAGGAGGAAAAAAACAAAAAAAAACACAGCAGTTCTTTGACCAACCTTATTATGCACATCACACCTTTTAGTAACAAGCTGCAGAGTAAAACTTAAACTTTAAGTCTCTTGGATTTACTGTGTAATTATCTGACATCAGAGCGTGGCTTCTGCTGCAGGAGCCGTTTAACGCTTCAGTATTGTCGTAATGAACTAGGCAGCGAGACCACATCTAAAGGCTAAAGTGTTTATAGCTGTTCTAATGGCCACTCTTCAAGTCATTGCAAAAAAAGCCTGCTGTCATTAGCCTCCTCCTGGATACATCACACTGCCTCCCTCCTCTCTCCCCGGCGTGAGTCTCTGTGTCTTAACGCGATGTCTGTTAACTCACGCGACAATCGATTGTATGTGAAGGTAGAATATGCACAGTGTTAATGTGTGGCGTCTAGACTCTGACCTCGTGATGATAACGTTAACCTCCCTGCTAGGAGCACACACAGGTGGAAGCTGGGCTGAGCGGCTTTTTGAAATGCAAAGTGAGGAGTGACAGCGTAGCTTTCTACGGCAGCAAAGGAGTGAGCAGAGCCCTGATGGCTTAAGCACACCGCCATGATCAAAAGGTGCTGGATATATGTTTCAGTGAGAGGAGTATGCCGCGTGAGTGGAGTGGAAAAACTTCAGTGGAACCGGCTCGCGGGCTTCCCGTTATCCTCTAAAGCATTGATTTAACAGAAGTACTTGTGTGAAGGATGAAAAAGCTTAAACATCTTATCCTCTTATTATGAAATCTGACACTTATTTTGAAGGATACCGAAGCGCTGGGATTCATTTTATGGTCAGTTTGTGTCTTTAGATTTTTTTTTTATAAGACTGACATGAAGCTATGCTAGCTGCCCAGGTAACAAGTGGATGCAAGAGTCGATATTTTGACTCATAAGGGTGTTAAAGACACTCTCGGGCCACTTCAAACTAAGAGCACGTTATCAAGACATACTAAGATGAAGATACAAACATATGTGTGGACATTTGCAGCTTTAATGCACTTACAATCCTCCTGAAAACTCAGGCAGATTCTTACTTAGAAGCAGGGCCCAAAATTAACGCCCACAAAGACATTTTCTGTTTGGCGGGAACATAAATTGGGTAAGTGGCCGGTAATTAATTTGGGTTTACCTCACGGTGTTTTTCAAGCAGCCGGTGGGAGCTAGCGGGGATAGGATTGCCTTTCCGTATCTCTCCTCTGCTCTCTGTGTCTGTGCCTGTTTACGCATGGGCAGAGTTGAGCTAGTTGAATACTTTTAGACTGCTGTAGCTGTAGAACCTGGTGTTATGTTTGTTGTGTTGTCTTCCAGTCTAAATATACAGTTTTTATCATTATCACGTTTTTGCACTTGTAATAATAATAATTATCAGTTATTGTTGTTGCATCAGCCGCAACAAACACTTTGAACCAGAGTAACTTAACCTATAATTATTGTTATCAGCATTTCAGTCTTTGACATTTATTATTATAATTGAAGCTACCTGGGCCGCCAAAAAGCCCTCCTGCTGTAAATTAACATGCGCATGACTCCATAAACATAAGGAACAATTCAATTATTCACCTGGAATAATGTGCCCCAGATACGGGTGCCTGGTGTCACGGGCTCTGCACACGTACGACAGCGGGATGGTAGCGAGCAGGGGTTTAAGAACAGGGCTGACACAGGAACAAAGTTTGTACTCCGTATCTGCAGTATGTTGGGTTCAAGTTTATGCTCCTGTGTTTATATTTCTGCAAAGTGGAAAAGTATGAGCTATGTAGTGTTAGTAATGCATGGATATGGATTTTCAGCTCCGATGTTATCTATTCTTTGAAGCGATGATGCTAAAGATGAGTTTTCATACTAACTAAAATACTAAAATGCAACTTTATGGCTGGTAAAAATAGTTTTTGGCTGGTACATTTTCTCAGCTTACCTGCCGGAGGAGCCACAACGTTAATTCTGGGCCCTGCTTACTAGATACACGTGCAGTCGCTTTTTACTTTTCTGCACTCCAGAAATTGCTCTTGAAATGCTCCGTGTGGCAAAGCGGGTGGCAGAAATGGCATGTAATTTTCTCCATCAAGACAGCCGGAGTCAGAGTGACTTCAAGTCCTCCTTTGGACACAAAACAACTTTATATAATGACAAAAAATTGGGCAACTCACTAATCTAGTACCACTCCAAGAAGCTGTGCCTGCGCGAGAAGGTGTAGACCTCTCTAATTGACTTAAGAAGTGGTGCCATTATAGATCTATAAGTCAATGTAACCCGTGCTCAGCCTTTTGACAAACACAAATTGGCAAGCCATTTGGCGGGCCCCTTTTCCCTCATTACATATGTATTTATTTCAGCAGCTTCTCTTTTCATGCTGTCTGCTCCTGTCAGAGGCTGTGCATTGGTGTGCATCAATAACAGGAACATTTCTGACTTGGTGCTGATAGCGATACAGCAGCCAGAGTGAGGAAGAGGGAGAAAGGGGGATAGAGAAGAAATAAACAAGGTAGAGACAGACAGACGGGGATATAAACACAGACGGACACACATTACAATATGACTCTTTTTTTTTTTAAAGAGTGCTCAACTCCATCATTTGTGGAACTCCTACTGAAACTTTGTGGAAACATCAATCACGTCTATCTATCTATCTATATGACTTGCCTTACCGAAGAGCCAATTTTCAGAGTTTAGACATGAAACACACAAAGTCAGAGAAAGACAGGCTGATGATATGATATGACAATGTGTATACGGTTTACCTTTCAGCACGTTTTCTGATGTGATATCTTTGATTTGTAGCGAAGGGTTAAAGTGTAAACTTTCAGCATTAATCTGACTGTATCGGGGGTTTCCACATTGTTGATAAATCGGAGGGACTGAAGGGCAGATATGATTTATATCCACGTGATCAGTGAAGTTTTTTAGTTTTTTTTTGTTTGTATTTTTGTAGAAAGCAGTAGGAAGTCCTTCTGTACTGCTGAGTTAGCATTCGGTAAGGAGATGGATCTGTTTTACTAGCAATCTATAGGCTGCGAGTGATGGTGCTATCAAAGATACAAATAGCTGTGATGGCAAAGGACTGAGAGAAGGTTTGATTTATTGGGAAGAAGATATTTGCACACAACATAATGGAGCACTAAGGATGGCTGCATCACCGATGTTTTCATTTCACTTTGACGAAACAAATAAAAATAAAGTGCAGTATAGTACAGGTTATAGTATTACATGTTGGTGCTACTTACTTAGTTGCAAACTAAAAAAAACAAACACAGTTTTGTTCTATGTTTACAAGGTTTCGCATCCATACTAAAATGACAGAGATACATCATGCTGCTCTTTAATCAGCAGCGATACTCCCCATTCAGGTGCTGTGTTCACCGCGTCTAATCAAATGATCATGTTGTTTATTTTATGAATATCCAATTTTGTGATAAGACCAAACATATTAAGTGTACATATCACACTGGCTGTGGAATAAAAAAAAAATTGATTATTTTATCTGCATATTTATTTATGCACGCAGCATGACTAAAGTATAACAGATGCTACTTGAACAAAGGAAGGGCATTTCTTCTATCCACAAAAGACTTTTGACTTTGATCTGATTGTAATAACAAAATGAACGTCTTGTCATCGCAGTGGTTGCAGATCTCCTGGTTCCTCTCCAGCTCTTCACATCCTCGTTGTTCAGCCTAAAGCTACACGCAGCCTGTCTGTACTTTTGCTCTCAGATACTCACAGATACGTTTCCAATTTAAGCTCTTGTTTAAATTCTACATAGAAATCACTCGCCGTCATACCTTATAGACTCACTTTGCCCCTTTCAGCCTCGGTTTGTCTGATGTTGTTACACTTCTGTGTGAGCCGGAGATAAGACCAACCACAGTTATCTAGCATCTGCTTGACCTGCGAGACCCATGGTGATGCACACCTGAATTATGGAGGTTGAGCATAAAGTTGGAAATTACTCGTCTGAGTTTAGTTTCTTTACTTTCTGTCAGCGTCTCCCAGAAGCCGATTAATTCTCTTTCTGACTGCAACACAGAGACCAGGTTGTTGCAGCTTGTCATTTTAACTTTTATGGTGTAATTAATTTCAGGTGTAGTTTTCCCATTTCATTTATTTTTTCATTCCACATGCATACAACAACAATTGGTGTAACTAACCGGTCTCTAGGTAAATCAATGTTTATCGTAGACATGATAATCGTATCATCTACGTACTAATTACAGGCCTATTGAAATTAATAGGCTGACAGCCATTCTGTAGTAGGTGTTCCTGTGAATCATTGATAAATAATGCAAATAACTATGGTGATAACTTTTCACCTTGTCTAACTGCTACTAGACTTGATTTATTCCTGCTGCTTTTTCAGGGTTTAGGTTTTAAAATAACTCCCTTAATTTCTTCTTCAGTGAAATAACAATTTAAGAAACTACTGTCAAAAATGTGTCCATTAAAGTCAACTTCAAATTGACCTGAACTGAACTTATAATCAACTCTAAATTTCTTAATATCGGTCCTTTGTATTTTATATAAATCTTTCTAATATTTTTCTCTACTTTTTTTTATGCATTTTCTTAACTTTTTTAGGTAATCTTATTTTTTTCCCCCTCTTCATTATTAACACACACACTGCTTTTTTTTTTTTTTTACAGGATGTCTGGATGTTTCAGGAAATATTTAGTGTCTATTTTCAAGCATCCACATGAATCAGCTACGGTGTCTCATATCATCCTCCTTATATCTGTTCTCGAGAATGTTTTTGTCAAGCTTGTTATTATCAGCCGATGCCATGAGGTGTTTCTGCACCGCCCTGACTATTACCAGTACCGCTGATTTGATCGTGATCAGCACGATCTTGGTCAGACCTCTGACTGCTGCTAATATATCTGGATGCATAGTGTCCTCCTTGATCTTGACTGTCATCCTTGTCTGAAACTGGTTAGTCTTTCAACTTCATGGTCCTCAGACTCCACTTTCAGTACGGATACTGAGCCTTGCACACCCAGAGTTTCCGTTGTGTGGTCATGTGCATCAGACGGGCGTCCTCTATTCATATTGCCCTCTGCCTCACGGCTCTCCTCCAGGACATTGTCAGTCAGTGGATTCTCTCCTCTCATCCTTGAGTTGTCTTGCTTTAGGGTGTACTTTACTAGTTTTGTTATACGCCGATGAGGACGTCATTCCTCGACCTACTTCTTCGTTCAGGATACAAACTTCAAAATATGAACTAGATCAAAAGTAACACTAAATGTGTTTGTTTGCCCGGTAACAACAACGGTTTTTATCTTGAGATTGTTCCCAAATTCTGCTGTGCTCAACTCACAAGTTCAGACCAGCTGTAATTCTATGTATTCACATTGCATCTCTGTGGATGTATTTTAGCGGAGACGGGACAGGCTTGATGCCAGATATAACAAAAATTTAATTGAAAATGTAAATTGTTGTAAGTGTCCCACTGTGTGCGTGTTAATACTGCTGTTTTAAATGTTTTTTTTCTCTCTGTTGAATTCATACTGCATCATGGCAATCTTCCCAGAGAAATAAATGAATGCCAAACAGCAAAAAAAAGTAATAATACTGTGTCAACCCTGTGTTGCACTGTCACATCATTTAATCATTTAATGACTAATGTAATCCCTCTGCACTATGTCACACTAATATTCAATTGTGTGTAAATGTTCCAAATGGCTGATGGGAACATGTGATCTTGCAGTGATGTTAAATGTGAGCCAAATATGTTAATATTTCCACAATCTGGGTAAATACACAACAACAACTAAAGCATGTGCTTGGTTTGAGGTCATTATGACATTAGTTTTTTTTCTTGGTGGTATAGAATCAGTGGTCTCTACGGCGACACCGATCGTGGGTTTGTGAATGATGTCCTCCGTTTATCAATTCCTGCACAACTCCCTGAGAATACTGTGGCTTTCAGCTACATATCAAAAGAAAAAAAGCTTCTCTCTAAGTAATCACTCGCAAGACAAATGGTTGGCACTGAGACATCTTACATCCCTGTCTAATTAATGGCCCCCTTATTTCCCCCCTGTAATAATTCACGATGAAGGACAATAAATGAATGGTTGCTGCCATTGTGCAGGTTTTTTTCGTCTAGAGAAGGAAGGATTCAATTACAGGTGAGGCTTTGAGCCCATCTTCAAGTCAAGTTGAAACAATAGAGTTCCTGCTGTTCTGTAACCACAAAAAAAAAAAAAAGTGCAGTGTTTTAGGGTAGAAAGAGAAAGCTACATTTATTTATTTTTTTCAATTGACAGAAAACCTTGGGAGAGAAGAAGAGCAGAAACGCTTTCACTGCGAGGCTGGTAAATCGTCTCATCCCAAAAGGCAAAAGAAAAAAAAACTGACAATCAGATTTACGCAAAAACGAGGCAAACGAAAACCAAATAGCAGCGGAACAGAAACCTAAATCTGGATATGGAACAGGGAAGTCAAATTAAATTAATGAACCGAGTATAAGTGGGCGGATGTGTTTACCGTCAAAGTTTGTGTATGTGTGGGTTTGTGTTCACAGGAACAAAATAAAAGGTTGAAGATTGTCAGGTGTAGTCGTGTTCTCGAGGCTGCTTCGCTTCTGAATAAATATTTAAGACTGAAATTCCAAAAGGGACCAAAGTACTGGTACTCTATGAATATCAATTCAGTTTCATTTAAGAGGTACACAATCGCATAGTAGCAGGAACATTGATAGTACAGCAAGCTGCCTGCCATGCAGAATTTTTCAATCTCATTACCCAATGCATTTACATTGTTACTGTGTAGTTAGAGTATACTTGTGTAGGTTAGTAGGGCTTTGCTCAGACACAGGAATACAGCCACTGTAAACTGATACAGCAGCCTAACGAATGAAGAGTGGGAAAAAAAAACAACAAATTCTTTTAATGTGACCTCTCATATTTACAGACGAGGCCTCCTACCGTAAACGCACCCTCCGAGCTGATGAGGAATGTCGCCGGCTATTTTCCTTCTCGCCATGTTCAAAGTGCTTTCTCAACCTCACCTCTCACCCTACTAAGAAGCCTCAGCCAATTAGGACGGAAAACATGTCTGGACGCCCAGCGATGTCCTCCTTCTTTTTGGATTCCTTTCGCAGCCCACGTGACATCTTGAGAAGATGACGTTAATTGAGGTGATTTGGCTTTTTCTCAGAATCTGTAGTACTGCAGGCTAAAACATGACAGGAAGATAAAAGTCCAGGATCCAGCACAAACAGCGATACTTTACTTTTACAACTTTAAAGTCCATGAAGAGTTCAAATTTGTGCAAATAACAGAAAATTAGGCAATTATGGGAAACAGCATATAAATGAATCAACCCTTCCTTGGTTAAATACGGCGTAGTGTAACAACATAACAAGGGGAAAAACATGGGAAAAGACCCAACTACTGTCTGCTCCCTAATACCTTATATCTCCTCCTGCTATCATATTCCATTAATGCTACGGTGTCGCCACGCCGACAACTACACAAATCACAGCAGGCCATCTGTTTGTCATCATACCGAACCCCGCGGCTGATGCTGTGACCTTCCCAAAGCAAATATTTCCAAAAAGCAAATCAATTTCCGATCATTTTGAACCTACATCTCTCATACTCTGTACTAACATTAGTGTTGTTCTGCATTTCCTCTCATCCATATAGAGGCTGTGCAGCTACTTCATACCCAGCGCAGCCACTAAACAGTATTGCTTGTGAATAGATATCCAGGTATAACAAGAAGACAAGCTTGTTGTGACAAATGGCAACCCCGATGCCGGTAGACTGACTCACACGTGTCCATAAGACGTTATCAAGCTGGTGACATGTCAAACCAGCTTTTTACGGTCTCACTGGGAACAACGTAAACCGGAAGCAACATCAATAACATAGTAGTCAATGATCCAGCAGGAACTGAACACAGTTCATTCATAAGCATCATACACAACCGAGGCCGTCGGGTTATACGGCACATAAAATAGCAGCTTAATGTGTGCATTCAAGTCATATCTCTCAGACTGTAATTACAGAGAAAAATAAATAATAATAATAATAATATTCACATCAGCCACCTAGTGTTAATTGCAAGTCAGAGATATTGGAAATTTCTCGCAGCGCTGATATCTGTCACTTGGTGAAAAGAATTAAGTGTCAACAGACCTGTGGCAAAGAGACGGCAAAGCCTCCATCTCAGGATGCTGCATCTGAATAAAATCCAAAAATTAATTAATTAATTAATAACTCTAATTCAGTCGATTCAGCTCGTTTAAAAGATGCTGTACGCTGTTTGTTTGCTTATAGTTTCACTTGTCTTGAGTACCATAGAGGCAGCTAATCATCCTACATATCTCACATATACATACAAAACATAAACAGCCAACGTATTGATCATGTTTTGTAATTTTTTGCATCGCATGCGGCTCTAAAAAAAAACGTTAATTCCCACGAGCCTTGGCTGCTGTTGCTATGGTAATACTAATTTGGTAATACTCATTACTGTATATCCACCTCTGAGGCTTTAGAGGAACCTTATTGGCTTGCGGAAGAGTTGCAGACGGTGTTGTGAATCAGTAAATTCCTGTTTGATGACTTCTCCTGAGTATTAGACCCCTGTGCATAAATAAATAAATAAATAAATAAATATTCAAATGAGTAGGAAATGAAAATTAAATCTATTTTTTTTGGTGGTTTGCCAATCTTTTATTAATTGATTTGCGTATTTGATCAATTTCATCCTCTGTATGTATTCCTTTTCATATTTATCGGGTGGACTGATGTTTTTCTCCATCTCATGAATTGAGTCGTTTGAGTCATGTCTGCATAATCGATATCTCAGTTTCATCGAGGTTTGTACTGCTCTCTCTTTAAACTGGCTAGTCTTCCTCATTTCCATCTCCCCTTCATGACCCAAGTGGATTTAACAGGTAAATCAATCAGGGATCAGAGCTTTCACCTGGATTCACCTGAGGAGGCTGATTGATGGAGACAGTAGCTGCTTCTGATATCCTCATATTTTGTCCACTATGTAGATTCGCCCTGCTGGGCTCCCACTGCTGCTCTCTGCGCTGAGTGTATTTGGGCGAAGAGTTGATGGATGTTAGAGGCTTTTAAATGGAAGAAGAAAGGAGCTGAGGACAGATGAGCAAAGGAAGAAGTGAAGGAGACAAAGAGGGAAGGGGAAGGTGAGGACGGAGAACAGGAGAATGCTGAACAAGCTGTTTTTACACACTGTACAAGATGGTTGTGTGCGTGTGTGTGTATGTGTGTAAAGAAACGTTGGCCAGCATCCGGCGGTTACAGCTAGTCCCTCCCCATCCAAACACCACCACCACCACCCTCCACCTCCCCCATCAGGCTGATTAAAAGTGAGAAGAGCCAGATGCATTCCTCTCCCCACAGAGAGGTCAGGCATATGGCTGCGTGAAGAGCCAAGCAGTCGAATTATCACATCAAACCTGGTTTCCCTGGAACACTTGGGGGAGCGAATGTCGTAGCCACTGATTGTGAAAAAAGCCAAGTATTATGAAGATCAAGGTGCTCAAGCCGTCTCTGACAACCAACTGTTAACTCTGAGATTATGGATTTTTTTTTTGCCAGGCTATGTGAGAGCTGCCGGACCTTTTCATCTTCCTCTCTATATCTGTCCTCACACCGGTTCCTGATGTAAATTATGCATGGAGCAGCAAGGCCAATTTCCCAAATGTTTCAGCGTTGCAACCTCCGAGGCATTGTCATGACCTCCGCTGTACATGAAAAACTTAGCAGTTGGTGGCTACGGATCTGCGAGACTGTGAGGACTGAAGAAAGCGTGACGACGTGACAGCGGGGGATGGTCTCGTGGTGCTACAGAGACCAGCAGAAGGAGCATCTGAGGGTTTGATCCTTGTAAAGGTTCAAAACACAACAAATCTTCACGTCATGGTTGTGAAATACAGTCACAAAGAGTTTATGTACGATGAACTATAATGGGACATATGGGGGATATATATATATATATATATATATATATATATATATATATTCTACTACAATATTCATGATGCAGTTTCTGCATACATCAAAAGAAAAAGGGGCAAAGATTCATACATAATTAGGAACAGGATCCTACAATTTGTAGCAGCTAATTGCACCTTTTTGCCTCAGTGGAGATGGTTAGATAGCTGTTGCTGCCGGCTACTTCTGTACTCGGTGGAAAGCCTACTCTTATTGTCCGCAGTGTGACAGACAGCTGATTGGAGAGTTTGTTGTTGTTGCCGGACCTCCAGAGCTGTGGGAGAGAGCCTGCTCTGTTTGTGCCTGACAAGAAAGGACTGTTTTTTTTAAAGGAGTTAGAGAAAAAGAAGTGGGGAAAAAAAGTGGGTTACAGGGGAACAAAAATGTACCAAAAACATTTCCAGGAAAAGATAAGAGAGAACCAAGCCAGAGACGAGGAAGTCCAATCGCAGCAACACTTTAGGAGGAATCTTTCTCGCTGTTGCTTGTTGGGAGAAACACACTTAATGTTTCAGTTTGGGCATTTTATTCCCTGGAGGTCTAATTTAGAAAGAAGCGATCTTATTAGCCCAGCTCCCCGGGAGCCTCTCTCATGGGAGTCACCGCCGAGGGCATCACTTGAATCGCAATCAGAAGATGCAGAGACAAATTATGCTTTGGAAAAAAAAAAAGATGTTTTTCTAATCTTTTTTTCCTCCAAACCCAGATCAGTGGTGAGCCTCTTTTCTCTGGCCCGTTGCTGTTCAAGGGGACATTTTCTCTGAACATACAGCAGATTCCTGCTTCCATTAATGTTACAGCATGATTACCACTGTAATGGAGCACAGTCCATATATATGGTAAATGGACTGCATTTATATAGCATTTTTCTAGTCTTCTGCCTGCTCGAAGCACTTTACAATACACCTCAACAATCACGTATTCATACGCTGATGGCGGTGGCTGCCATGCAAGATGCCACCGTGCTTATCGAGATTCACACACACACACACACACACACACACACTCACGACACAGCCTTCAGCAACAATTAGGGGTTAAGTATCTCTTACCAAAGAACTGGTAGGAGAGGAGCCGGGAATCGAACCGCTCATCGTCCGATTAGTGAATGACAGCTCGACCTCTGAGCCACAGCCGACTGATTTTTGTTAATGTAAACATATATATTAATGCAAATATCCAAATTAAGGCTCCACACAGTACATGTGAAGTGATATACATACATATACATATATATATATGTATATATATATAGCATGTAGCAACTTCTTTACTTTTTTTAAGCCGCCCCTTGCTGCTTCAACTCTCCAGTTTTAGAGTATCTTTACTTCTGCCGAGGTTACATTGACAAGTTCCTCGAGTGGAGTAACAAGTGTTTTAACACTCTGTTTGTGGTATTCAAAACGGGAATTATTTCCCAACCATTGCAGTAAAATTGTTTTAAACCATGGTATAAACAAGGTCATTATCTCAAACCTACACTGAGCACTTCTGCCTCCCAGCAGGGCCCTAAAGCTTTCAGAGGTATTACAGCGTGAGTAGTTGAGTCAATGCAAATGTGTTTTCATGTTCTGCCTCGTGGGAGTATTTGTGTGTTGTCAAGTGATCTTAATGTCACTGTGCGTGGCTGAAGAGATTGTTTTCTACAGCGCTGTACACAGAGCCCACTAAGAACTGATGTCTATTTATGAGCATCAAGCTGACAAGGACATGATGGAACGTGTTGCGCGCGCATGCATGTGTGTGTGTGTGTGTGTGCGTGTTTGTGCGGTATTGCGCATAAACGCTGCATTATGTTTTTACAGAGAGACAGAATAGGTGAGGGGAAAACTGAGGCAGAATGTACTGAATGAAACGAGCTCTGCAGCCGGAGTGATTGCATGTGCTTGTGTACCACACGGCATGTGATGCATGATAGAGATGTCAAGTAGCAGAGTGGCCATCGATCAATAGACATGATAAATATGATCATGTTATGTGTTGGGGGGGGGCTAAACAGCCTGTGGGACAGCGTTAATCTACCTGTCACTTTCTGTTGGTTCTTCCCCAGCTAAGACGCAGACTGTCACTTTGATATTTGTTTTGTTTGTCTGTTTATCCTGTTACTGCTGAATCATTTAACTGAGTAACAACTGTATCGCTGTTCTGGGCTCGGTGTAGTTAGTTATGCTCTTGTGCTTTCTCTTCTCTCTTTCTCTTTCTGTCTCTAACCCCCCAGTCACATACTGTTCACACTGAATTTTCACACACTCACTGACTGGCGTGCACACACACACGCACACACACTGTCATGCACACAAGCCCTTTCTTCCACTTTTCCACCTGGTATGGGAATAGAAATGATCAATTTCCCAAGCTGAAGTAGAAATGCTCATAGAGGAAAATTAAATCCCATGCCTGGGGCTGATGGGATATTTATCTCCCCCATTTTATCTACTGCTCTCTTCCCTCAGCAGTTGGCACATTTTCCATCAGTGGCATTCTCCTTCAATCAGTTGCACTGTGTGTGTACACCAAGACACAGTGCTCCCTTCTCATAGCAAGTCAGGGTTTTTAATTCAATAGCTGCACCTTGGAACCCAGACGAATTTAAGGGGTTGCACAACACTGCAATCACGCAGCCTCTCTTCCATACCCGAGCAGCACATGAATGCGGGATGTTGTTGTTTTTTTGTTTGTTTTTTTACATTTCCTCAAAAACAGGTCTGCAGATTGTTTGGAAGTGAAGGCAACTCAGTCCTAATTGGTTGAGTGAGTTCAAGGCACATAAACAGTTGCTCATCTTGTTCGGAGATGCACTCCACTGATGTTAGTCTGCTCACGATCGGTGATGATCAATTGCTGAGTCGATTCACTGTCATCGGCCAATCACCCGCGTGCAATTACACCCCCTGCTAATGGAAGAAACTAGCTGTCTGATGTCTTTGTGGGCTGATGTCTGGTGTATATAGCCACGTCTGTTGTTGTTATTGTTATTTAATTTTGATTTTTTTTCTTTGAAGAGGCTGACAGCTGTCAGTACAATCAGGTAGCTCGGGAGATAAAAACCCATTCCTCTCTCCTCAGTGTCTTATTGATAGGAAGCAATATTGACTACTGTGGTGATGCGGAAGGGAATTGAACTGCAGGAGGCTGGCGGAGTCGGCAGGATGTCCATGGCCCCCTGGATTCATCAGCCAAGCTTACTGTCAGAGGCCTAGTGATTCTGCTGGCAATCAATGAGGCCTTTAAGTAATGCATGGTTCCACAGAGACGCTTGCAGATGACATGTTTAAGACAGGGTCACAACTCGGTTCCTAATGAGAGCCGTGGATGACTCCCATAGGCCTGAAAACCACTTACTGACACCTGGGAAATGGAGAAAAAAAAAGGTGATGTCTCACATAATGGAAGCATTTGTGAGACATCACATATTTCATTAGTTTTCTGCCAGCGCGAGAGGAAAATCCATCACTGCTCTCGTGTGCCACGCATCCAGTACAGATGAGAGTTGATTTAATCTTGCATTTAAAAAAAACCAAACGGCACATTTAGTTTTACACATCGACAACTGTGAGCTGACCAGCGGCCGGTATGTGATCCTGTAACAGATCGCTGCTTCAAATCATTCAATAATGCGGCCAAAGCCGACTGTAAAGCAGTTGTTGTTGTTGTTTAGACTCATGACTGAGTTTTGTTGGCAGCTCAGGATATTAAAAACAACAACTTTACATTCACCTCCTGTAAAAGGACATAAGCCTCAGGAATTATTATTTTCTTGAATATACTTACTGTATATCTGAAAGCATTTGAATAAACGTTGGGTTCCATAAAGCTGTCACTCGTCTCTTCTTTCATGCTTGATGTTAAGCGTTAATGTGTTTTTTAAACTTGAGTTGCTTTTATTAATACCAATAAGAAGAAAAAGGCTTCAGTTGTTTACTGTAACTTACGTTGTAGAAAGATATTGTTAATGTAGATATAAATAACAGTAAAAATATTACTGCAGGCCTAGCTACAGCACCAAACTGTGCTGTAATATATATATATATATTTTTGTAGTAATTAACTGTTAAAGTAAATTACGGAGCCTGTCTTCTCAAGAAAAACAACAGTGTAAGTCATTACAGGGATCACTGGTGCTACAGTAAAGGTTTCCCTGACTTTTTTTTTTTTTCCATTATGGCTGAATAGGATTGTAGGGAATAATGTACTGCGAATTAAAAATAATTACACGTTGAACGATGACAGAACGGTACAAAGCCAAGAAAATGAAAATAGCCGTGTAAAAGTGTGCGTTTGCTTATTGGAGAGATTTCGCTTTACATATGCTTGGTATATATTTATTTCTATTTTTGCATATTAATTCCGGGTCCCTTAAATACACACAAACACATTTTATATTTCCAGAAGACACATCATCAACATGTAATTACTCTATGAACTCAAAAGAGGTAAAGCTTACAGTCAAGAACAAACTGATACTAATTCCCAACCTCATTTATATGCAAATGCTGCTCAGAAGTCTCCTGCCACGCTCAGTCAGACTTGGGTAAAGATGAAGATATATTTTTCTGACTGTATTGTTTTCAGGTTATGACAGGCCACAGGGATTCACCTGAAGTGTTTGGGGTTTTTTTATGCTCATGATGATTGATGCTACAGCTCACTTCTCCCAGCCCTGTGTTAGTTTGTCTATTAAAGGTACCAGTCCCAGCAAGAGCTCATCTATTCCATCAGAATACATCTTATGATTAAGATGGACCAGTTGTTGTTTTGGTTTTTTTGTCTTCTTTTCCCCCCAAAAAACATACCTAAAATATCATATTATAACTGCCACCTGTTGTTATCCAGCTGGTTTAAGGATCCTCTCAGTGCTCAACACAAACCAGCTTGGTCCCAGCTTTGTTAAACAAACAAGCAAAGAAGAGGAGCCAGACACTTCAAACTGTGCAGAGCCTTTCCCCAAACTTGCAAATAATGATGACTTTAGTTTCACCTCCTAACCTCTGCCTTGTGATGGCTTCCCTCAGCTCTGTTTCCTTTCAGTCTGGTCAGCTGGACGGGGAGAGGACTTGTTTCCTGCAATTCTGCATTTTATCAGACTGCCACAAACTTTTTCGACATCAAAGTCAGTGAGTACAAGCAAGGTGAACAGAGGGCGGCGGCTGCAGTAAAAGATGCCGCGCCTGGCTTCTCTTCAGGCAGCGCAGAGAGAAGAGAAAGATCCACTTGACCTGGACTAACTACGAAAGACGATTAAAAGGAAAAGGCAAGCGATTCAGTGCTGCAACACATAATAATTAAACTGTACAGGCTGAGCTCTGATTAAATTAAATAGAGCGCTATACCCACGAAGAAACATTATGTCCAACAATGAGCCGGTGAATGCAGCTGGGTAATGCTAAATTGAGCTGAGTGGATGCATAGAAATTGCATCTTCTTCATCAAGAGCAACAATTTAAAAAAATAAATAAATAAACGTGGGCACTTAAACGGATATCAGTGTGTACTCCTCAGAACATAAAGATGCTAATAGATAAGTGACCTTACACAAGTCAAACATCTGATCACATTCAAGCTCCAACAAACCCACAGTTAAACTACACCGGTGTACATGCATATTTAGTAATGGAGGATATGCCTGTTATTTTGTCAACTCCTTAAGCATTTTTTTTTTACTAGGTGTGTTTACATAAACAAAAAAAAAACCTGAGTGGAAATTAATATTTTTTTTTGAAAATGTCTAAATATCATAATAATAATAATAATACTAATGCAACAAAGTGCAATGGGAACAGATGCCATTTTTCTATCAGGTCTACATTGGTTTTCACTGTTTTTTGAATTTTATTTTTTTAATGGCCCCTATTGGAAAATTAGCAGCACCAGCTGTTTATCTGGAACAACCCAACTCCAAAAATAACAGCAGTGGATGGAAATGTGGTCAGAAATTGTTGTATATTTGGACTGAAACCTAGCTACTGTTTTATCTAGTCTCATCTAATCTGAAAATACAACTGAGGTATGACGTATTTTGTCTACTTACAGCTGGTGACACGACACAATACTCAACAAAAAGCAGCTCACTGGAAATGATTTTTTTTCCCCCATCCATGGAAAGTGACATCTGTCGGCATGAACAGGCATTGTGGGTCCGGGCTACAGACACTGAGTCACCTTTGCCTCCCTGGACGAGCCCCCGTGTCTGTAGCCTAATTGTTTTTGACAGCGAGCAGAGAGAATCTTTAATTTTTTTGTGTTTGTTTAATGTTTTGTGAGTAGCCTATAGCTTCTGTTCTGTTGCATACGTGATGTCAATGAATCAGATAGTGGTAACTCACGGCGTGCCATAGGCTGCAGCCACCGGGCCCACACTGTTCCAATTTAATGTTTGAAAAGGCATGAATCACTGACAGTGTGGTTACTCTGTAGTGCAAATAAACCATAATGCTGCTGATGGAAGAATCAGACTGTTGCCTGTGTTGTTGAGTTGAGTTAAATGTTTGCTGTTTGGGTCTCGGCTGTTGTTCGCTTGAGCACCGCGGGCAGCGCTGTGTCGCTGTACCACCGGTGCACTGAAACAGAGATGAAAGGGAACCTCTCATAGAGAAACCCTCATTAACTAGAGGCGTTTTGATTTTGCAAAGAAATAAAATCTATTTCAATGAGATATTTTCCAGGCACAAAACAATGAGTTTTCTTATGTTACGTTAAAAAAAAACCCAACACACTCTTATTCCAACATCCATAATTCTTTCTTTCTTAAATTTGACTCATTTAATAAAGGAAATTAGGTAGTTTCAAAAACAGAATAAAAGATTTTCCCACAGACTGAGTGTCGGGAAGCAACCGATTCCCAGCCGTCATGTGCTGCTGGTGTCTGTCTCTCCCTCTCATTTTCTCTTTCTCGTTAAAACTCTTTTTAACCCTCATTTGTTCTGTCAACCCATCTCTCTCTCTCTCTCTCTCTTACTCATTCTGTTTCTCATTCTTACTATCTCTTATTCATTGTATATCACCTTAGATAATAGTGTCAGATCAATGCCCAAACTGTGAACGTCATTCTCTCTCCCACTTCTATACATTTCTCCTCATAACGGTGCATTAGAGCTGCCCTTCTTCTTATGCCCTTCTGGTCAGAGTCCGCCTCTTATTAACTGCACACAACCGGATCTCTGCGTCCAATCTCTTCAGCAATTGAATTCTATTAAAATCCTTCTGGCAACTGTCTGAGATGATAATATTGTTCATTTTTGTAGGATGGGTGAGGTTTCATAGGGTTAGTAAATGGGGCAGTTGAGGTTGAATTTAGATGTTGGAGGCATTTGACTGATGCGTGACAACTGTTTGCATCATTGCTCCTCCGGCGTCATGTCTTTTTGCTTACTTCTTGTGGGGATTGTGTCATAGTTATTCACAGCAGCTTTAAGACAGCGACACAAAAGGAGGGGGGAACAAAATCGAAATGTAGTTAAACATTTAGATTTTGCATCCGCACATGTCGCACAAAACAACTGGGAGAAAGCGTTTGTGCGAATGGAGATGGTAACCTTGAGCGCTAGCCAGGGAGAAATGGCCAAGCTGAGCCCCCAGAGCGCTGAGATGAATATGGAGTCCTGTCAACATGAGGGATGTCGTTGTGTTGTTGTCTAGTAATAAAAGAAGCCATCATTCTCCACAGAACGTCAAAAACAATGGTGCTGCTGAGCCCGTAGACCAGCCACCTGGAGAAATGAATGATCCAGACATGTATGCATGCATACACAGCGTTGGTCTGGTGTTAGCTTTATGTATGTGAAATACAGTACATCACGAGACAACAGAGCTTTTTATTATGGTTGACTATTAATGGTCACTTTGGCATTTGCTGTGGCTCTGAACTCCCTCCAGGCAATGCAGCTGTTTATTATTATTATTATTGGGGGCTGGGTAGGAGCTCAACCTGATGCCGTTTACTGCATATGTATTTCACACTACTGTTGTAAAATATAAGGATTTACAGTTATAGTTCCATTTCAATTGCTTAAACTACTGTGGTAAATCTCAGTGTTGTGAAAGCAACTGCTTGAGAGAATAGTGGGGCTAGTTTATTCACTATAGATGGTGACAGAAAGTGTTTTCAAGCAACTCTGACTCAAAAACCCAATCGGAAACGTAGCCGGATAACTGAAAGTGATGTAACTCAACAACAATCCTGCAACGGCGAGAAAAGGAGGGAACAGTGTGGCAAACAAAAGAAAATCTGTTTTTTAACATCACAATTCAACTTTCTTTCTTTTGGGCAGACATTTGATGCTAAGAGACATCCAGTCATTTATCCATGGGGGGGTGGCAGAGCAAACACATAGCAGGCCACATAGAGCTGTAGCGTTGACTGTGAAAGACACAACGGTACAAAGCCAAGAGGGGTTAAACAATATTGAAATGTTCCTTGCCATCCAAGCCGATGACACTGACTTATGGTGACACTCTCCAGCCTGTTTTGCTTAGACAGTTAAATGACAAATGGTCCTGCCTGTCAGCCAACATCTGTTATTCATCTCTGGCCTGGGCTGGCAGACTGCGTGGTGCTGGCCTGGCAGCCATTTTTAACGCCAGCCTCCCATAGCTCAGTCACTCATTGACTATTATGGTGCAGACAGTAACCAGTTCAATTGCACTGAAAAACACACGAATCTTCAGTTATTTCAGTCTAAAAATGGTGTTGTTGAAGCAGGGAATAGAAGAATGAATATAAACGATGGAATAGTAACACAAGATGTTGTTATTTATGCAAGTTTTATATAAAACATTACAATCATCAGCCTAAATTATCAGTAAAGTATTCCATCTGGCCTCTGAGGCCCTGTAGAGTTGCCCTAATTACTCACATGCTCAAATATGTAGGCTAATACAGCTGCAACCAGAATATAAACGCATGACAAATGATGGCATGCATTATGTTATTAAAATATACCAGCAGCTGAACATACATAATATGCAAAACTCCCAAGAAAAAAGAAATAGATACAAAATATGAAATTCATCTGATGGAGGATAAATTACAGCAGTTGAGATTAGTGAGACACATTTACAAATTTGAAAAAAAATAAAATAAAACGAGATGAAACCGAATAATGAGATTTGAAGTTTTCTCCTCAGGAAAAAGAGAAAAAATGACGCATCTCAAATAACAGTAGAACGAATTCCACACTGTGCTTCCCTTTCTGCTGGATGACACAACTAATACACATCCTCTGAAGGTGGAATTAGATGTTGAGTCAAGGTTAAACGGACCAAATGTTTGCACTGTTTTGTGTTTGGATGCTCCTTAATGCATCGTTTCTTCAATGATTATTGATAGTAGGAGAGAAGCAGCAGAAAAAGTGTTTAGGGACTGTTATCCGCAGCCTCTTTTCAATTATGATGGTTTTATAATGCTCTCTCCTTCATGGATCACACTCTCACAGGCACAATATTGTGCAATACTGCGTACTTCATTATATTCAGCAACAGAAGTTAAACACACAGTACACACACACACTGCTGTCCTTGAAGAGAAAATATAAAATATATCTCCTCCTCAGAGGAAATGGCACCCTAGAAAGAGTCAGCAAAAGAGAAGAATGGCCCATCTATCCAAGCCAGTAGACTGACTTTATTTGACCTGATAGGATTCTGCTGGATCGTCTCTACTGAGGATTTTTCTTTTCCAAACCTGAAGATAGTTTTGGAAAGCAGCCAACACTTTCCATGTAGTTCAGTGGTGGCCTGGCAAAGAACGTGGACCTGTAGTTGAACCTTCATACACTACAATGACGTCTTTTTGAGAAATATGTACAGAACTCGATAAAATCTGAGACAGGAAAAAAAAAAAAGAAAAAACATGCCTCATTTTAGGACGATACACACAACTGTTCCTCCTCAATTTCTGGAGAACTATACAGTGCTGTGTCAGCAGTTCCTAGCACTAAGAAAAATATCCTTCTCCCAATTCATGCTCTCCAGATCTTTCTGAGGGATGGCAAGGTGTTTCTTTAAGCTAGATAGGATGTGTAATTCCTCCAGCGAGTTGTGTGTCTACCACTATAGGCCTCCACCAGGAGATGTCTGGGAGGGAGGCATCCTCATCAGATCCACAAACCTCCTCAAGTTGCCTCTTTTATCTGTCACACTGCAGCAAAAGCTCATTTCACTCAGTTTCATCCTCAGCATCATTCTTTCAGCGTAATCACTGTGGAAAAAGTACAAAGTGTCTGCACTTGACACTAAATGTAATCAGTATAAGAAATAGTAGAACTACATATTAGACAGTTGAGCTCTATGGTCAATGATATGTGTTACATATTCGATACTGCTTATCCACTTTTTTAAAAAAAAAAAGCATATTATGTTTAGAGATGTTTGTATATAATATAATATAATATATTAACAGAAGGATTAACACAAGGATTCATGTAATCCAGAGCCATGCCACTAGCATGATTAAATCCTATGGAATTTGAACACATCTCTTGTTGCACTAATATGCAGAGTTGCACAGATGCGGCATATTGTTCAGTGTTAAATTACATGCCATTATAATCCCATGTAAGGTTAGCCTTATCAGTTTATTACGCTCACACACACTATCGCTCTCGTTGATACAACATTTAATCATCCGTCATCCGCATATTACTCTGAGAAGTAGAGAGGTATTAGACACGCTTAGGAGACAATCAACAGGATCTACACTCATGTCTTGACACAAAATATGCTGTAAACGTCCTGCGGAGTCTTGACCTGAAACACTCCCATCACAAACACACACTACCACATTTACAGGAATTCTAGTGTCAGCTATTGGTGTTGGTCGAAAAAAATCTTATCCTATACGACAAATGATTGCGATAGTGGCAATAGGTGATTGAAAAAAAAACAACAACTGGGCAGTGAAAACAAACAAACCCTGCTGATGCTTTCAAAGCGATGTCGCAAGTGTCACAGTTACAAAGTCTTGAAAATAGAATCCGAGGAGAAAGTCAGACCTTTTATTCCAGAAGAAATACGAGGCAGGGGAAAAAAGCAGAGTATTTCTCTTACTTTTTTTTTTCTTCTTCTTCTTCTTCAGTGCTGGCCTGCCTGTTTCAGTCTGTCCGGGGTTACCGGGGGTTTTCGCCTCGTTGACTCGTTAATGATGTGGTAAAGACACGTATGAAACCAGTTAGATCAACTCTGTGAGGCAGAAATTCGGCATCGTCTGCGGCAAATTAAAATTAGTGTCATGTTTTGCATGTCACGGAATTGGAGAGTAGGCTCTTCTCTGCCGCATGATTGAAACAGTAGTTCCTCATCCGTTAAAATACAGCTGTGTTTGGTTTTCTCTTACATTACATTGACAGGAGACAAAACATGGGCAGGGGACTTTGATAGGAGGGTCCCTTGCAGTTTTTCTACGGTGGTGCATAGGGTTCGGTACACTTTAAATAGACTAGTTTGTACAAAGTGTCAGCAAAACGCATCTATAACTGTTCTGAATGTTGACACGTGACGGCAGGGTGAAAAGCCTGCAATCATAGGCCGCGCTCGTGTCAGCCTTTTTCTAAAAGGCACATCTGGTTAATCGCTGCGTAGAATGGGAATGATTGTCGGTTTTAGAAAATTAAAGAAAATGGTAGATGCAAACATCTGCCAAGTGTGGTTGGAGGTTTCAGATGGGTGTCGTTTCCTCCAAACAAGAGTCAACGGGAAACAGTTCCTGCTTATTCTTCCTTTTGTCTCTTTATAACCGTGTTGGCAAATCGTAACCCTGTTTCCATGTTGAATAACCTTATTTCTTATTCTTCAGGAAGTAGTAGTGATAATAGTAATTGTTGTATAGATACAGTAGGAGCAGTTGTAGGCTGGTGGCAGTTACAGCAGTAGCAGCATCATCCGCTGCAGTATTAGGAACGCAATCAGTATTTATAGCAGCAGTAACATGAGCATTGTACCAATTAAATAGTGACGATTGAGAGAAGCAAATATGATTAACAGCTACTATATGTGTGCATCGTACTCTCCTTAAAAAAGGGTTAATATTGCTCACTATGTCTACCAGATATAAAACATTCAATTAAACCACTATGTTGTATTTTAATGAAAGTTGGATTGTGTACGAGTAGAGCTAACCAAAAATGAATCATAATCATGAAATGAAACAACTTGTGTTGTAACCGCATTATACAAAACAGACAAATCAAACACGGAGAAATAAGAGGCTAAGCCTAAATATAGTCAAAGTATATATGTGTCTCTTGTTTGTTTACTGCTTTATAGTACTGGTAGCCATGAATGATGACTGAAGAGTGTGATTTGATTTCTAACTCTGGTGATGTGTCTCTGCTTGGCCAGTAGAACAATTTGGGTTTTATACAGACAAACAAGCACCGAAACCAGAAGAAATCGGAGCTCCAACATTAATCAGACCTTGATCCTCCCTGACTCCCTTCGGGTATAAAAGACTGAGAATAAAATGCATTCCTGTCTGCTAACAGAACTTGCTAACTCATCCATCAATGGAAATTTAGTTTCTTGTGATCATCTAAATAGACACGATGGCGCTGTCAATACTACAACCCTGAAAGAAACACTAGATATACACAGTAAGGTATTCTGGAGGTGCGGTGTAGTTAAAAAAAACTAACCATGCTAACTAAGTATTTACTCAAATACTGTACCTAAGTACAATTTTGTGGTACTTGAGTATTTCCATTTGATGCTACTTCATGCTTCCCCTCCACTACATATCAGAGGGAAATATTGCGTTTTCTGTTCCACTTCCATTTATTTGACAGCTTTAGTTTCTTTTCCGATGAAGATTTGACACAATGGTTAATATAACAAGCTTTAAAAAAACAACAACAACCAACAAGAACACAATGTGTAATATCAGTGCTTTCCAACCTTTTTGCCGTTTTGACACTGCAGATGTCTCTGAGTGGTTAACAGCTCCACCAAATATTGATTTTTCTCTCTTAACCTTGCACAATTTTATTTCAATAAATTAATGATCAAATGATCCAATATTTCACCAAAAATCAAAAATTTAGAGTACAAAGTGCAAAAACTGAAAACATATTTGTGTATCAGAACATTGTTCTTTTTTTTAACTATTTCTTCTCCCATTAACCATCTCACGACCCCCCAGATTTATCTGGTGACCCTTCGGAGGGGTTCCACCCCTAAGTTGAGAACCACTGGACTAAACTAGCTAACTGTATATAAAGTAGTTGAAACTAGCTCCACCTCCAGCAGCTACAACAGTAACATGCTGCTCTAACACTGATACTTCAGTATTAATAATCTAATGATGCCATATATAATAATATATCAGTCAGAGGGACCGAACCAGTATTATTATACTTTGACTACATTTTGCTGTTAATACTTATATAAGTTTATTTAAGCATGATTTTTCATTTGGGACTTTTACTTGTAATGGAGTATTTTTCACATTGCTGTGTTTACTTAAGTGAAGGATATAATTACTTCTTCCACCACTGGTAAAAAACCAGATCTCTTAAAAATATTAATACTCTTTCTCGTCATCAAATCACATTATGCCTCTCCCATATGCTCTTTAGCTTGGTCAGAGTGTCTCGTGGTACATCGGTCCCATCCCAATTTAATGATCATTTTATTAGACTGTGATCTCAGCACTTGGTGATCAGCTGCCTATATGAGGAATATCATTAGAAGATGCAAGATGACGAACCAACAAATATATCTGGTTACCTTAAGCAATTTATTTGCATGTGAGGAGGATGGGAGTTTGATGTTTTACTTCTTGAACTAGTATCACAAAATATACGCTATATAAAAATAATATTTAAGAATAAGCATTCTTAAGATGGAAAGCAATACACATTAGGATGAGTAAAAACACAAGATAACACCAAGCACCAATAAAACCACACTGGAATAAAAATACAGTAACACATATGCTGTAAAACGATCACCTATTTTCTTTTTAAGGTTTTTTAGGTCAACCTTAGATTCTCAGACAGGCTAATCCAAAATGTTTTTATGAAGTTACAGGCAGCAAAGACGTCAGATTACAAACTGGTGAATATGGACTCAAAAAGCCATTAATAAAGACAGGGTAACTGGCTTTAAAAGTTAAAAATTAAATTTTAAAATCAGTTGTAAAGCCAATGAGTATTGTGTTTATACTTCCTGGACCCTATTTAAAGCCATGCAGCAGCATTTTGTACCGGTAAATACAATGTTGTTTTGGTTGGGAGCAAATGGCACACCCGATATTTAGCTGAAGATTTAACAGAAACTGACAGGTTTCCAGGTTTATCTCGGAGCATTCGTCTTTGGGAGAATCTCCATCTTGTTCTGATTAATCTGCAAACCAGTTTGAGATATCCAACAATGAATGTCAGAAGGGGAACTAAACACATAGGGTCTGATGATAACAGCACAAAGAGACTTTATGAATGATGTGGCCCAACAGGAACATATAAACAGAAGAAAGTAACGGGGCTAAAACTGACGCTACCTGTTTAGTGCTCATCTATCTTTGCTGATTACTCTAGGGTCACAAATGCATCTGCTGTTTAGATTGTGTGGCCTCAAACCTCTGACTTTCTTACAGTCATTGTTTATATATTTAAAAGCAAGAAACTGACACTTGCTGATTTTAAGTACTGTATGTAAATGTCAATCTAATTGATCGCTCACTGTATGTGTGTGTGTGTGTGTGTGTGTGTGTGTGTGTGCTTTCAGTAAAGAGAGCTTGATCAGAATGGGTTGTGAAGGTGTTGAGCATGACACTTTTCCCCCACAGGATGATCCCTTGTGTTTTGCTGAAGCCTTGTCTGCTTGAATCCAACTCAGATGCCCCCTTCTGACAGAAATTATTTGTCCTTCATTTTCACTGCCTTGAGCTTTCTGTCTCAACTCCTCCTGTTAAGCAAAGCCTCAGTGTCAAGGGACTGAAATTCACTTTGCAGCAGGGATACAGAGGAGGATAAAAACATCTAAACCGAGTTTACTCAACCTTTTGATTTTCTGAATAGGGCTTTCTGTCTTTTCAGTCTGACATAATTGTTTATGCCAGATATTCATTGTATTAGAACAGTAAACCAATGAAGCTAAACTGCTTCTTATACAGAGACAGTCAAATGAGCACCCACAGTTTTCCCATGTTGGTCAACAAAATGGTAAAACAGTTGGGCATTATATACCTTTAGCCAATAAAAAGTGGCCTCTACCAACTTTTACAGTCAAACTGAAATGTGTATTCTCCTCACTTTTTGTGCAAGGACATATGAACTATAATGATACCACTGCTAATCTAGATTTATTTTTCATTATAAAAAAAAAATATATATATATATATTTGTAGAAACAGCATCTAGGTTTCTTGCCACCGATTGATTCCCTTGACAGCAGTTATATCTGATATCTGCCATTGAGGGCACTGTCAACCTTAACCCTAACCCATAAAAACAAATAGAACTTAATTATTTTAGCCTTTTCCTGAATAAGCCCCTGAGTTATACAGATTATAATTTCAGTTGGAAAAAGTCACTAGTTTTAGAAGTGACCTAAACATGACCTAAAACCAATGCAGAAGTACCTTAAAGTGCAAAGCCACCGGTGGCTGCTAGAAGCGGGCTCCAAAAAAAAATCCCCGGTTCGAACTGACACAATTCAAGCATCAACTTTTGTCCAGAAATACTAAGTCAATTATTTTATGATCTTAGTTGCTAAATCCAGGCCCTCTAATAAGTGTAGTGGTGGTCATTTGGGAAATTATTGTTTCATTAATAAGATCTAAAGGCCTAGATGTTATGTGCTTTGATGTCTGCCGTGTGGGTGTTGATTGAAAGCTGTGATTGACAGTTGGCTCAGTGGCTGCTTTCCCTCGGCTCCGGGACTCACAGTCAGACTATTGTCGCAATATAACATTAAGTTTAATGTTACTTGATTACACTTTGTTAGGATAACTTAGCTGAAGTAGACCAAGCGTGCAGCGCTCTGTGTTCCCAGTAAGCTAGCGTTAGAGTCAGTCCTAGGTAGCGGGGTGCGTTGCCACAACGTGAAAGGAATAACCCTGTTTCCTAATGGAAAAGATGGTGGCGACCATAAGCAGCAACTCTAGATGTCCGTATGCTTATCTTTGTATACAGTATGTCATTTTAACTGGTACCTTTTGGCTTATGGTGATGGCTTAAGATTCCTTCTCTGTCAAAAGTGAATATCTTATTCTTCTATCATCACAACATGCAACATCATTCCCCTTAATTGCCGGCATACATGGAAAATACTTCTTAAATACATGTGTAATAAAATTATAAATATAACATAGGTAAGACCGGATTTGCTCCATTTCATTTTTTTCACCATCACCCTTAAATGATTCTGCTCCCCCTTTGAAGGTAATTTTGATCCCTAATACGGAGCAGTCTATACCAGTCCTTATTGTTTAACTTGAATCCGTGGCAGAATACCCATTAAAAGCACCACTTAACATTGCTGAAGTGTGGCGCTGTGACACCAGGTGTGACCTAAAAAAAAAAGAAGAAAAAAAAAAAAAGGTAGACAGCATAATTAGACATGGCAGATTCAGGTCGGCGAGGGCATCGGTCTCCATTTCACTCTCCTACAAATTAGCGACAGAGCGGATATATTCAAATAATGAATCCTTTCTCCCTAACAAACTTAAAAGGAATGAGCTGTAGAAGACCAAAGGAGAAAGTGGGAGAGAATCAGAGTGTTACAAAGAGCCTGGAAATCAGACTGAGTAACATGGCTGGTTTTTGAATATCAAGTGATGGCTTTCTTCCCCTGATGAATACATATGGCCAGGGAGAAATGATGTATCCCTTCAACCTGACTGCAATGATGAGGCCCAATGAATGAAAGAGATGCAGAACACATAAACAGACCACTACTATCGTTACCGTGGTACCATGGAGTGGGAGAAGGATGAATCTGAAACCTTTTTACAAAAGGTCCTGAAAACATATTTGTTTAATAAATATAAACATATTTCCTACTGAGCTAAAAGTTGAACAGTTTCAAAAGCAATCTGACTTTAAAACCATCCCCATTGATGAGAAGCTCTGTGTGGATAAGCAAAAAGTACCTTTCAAGGGAAAGAACATGCAATAAAAATGTACAAGCCCAAAGAAACTCAAGCGGTGGGGCTTAAAATCTTTGCTGGCAGACCAGCTTGGAATCGTCCATCAGTTTTACACAAGTTCTGTCTCCGCAGAAGATGATGTTGCAGACATCAGCACAAGTGGGAACGTTGCACTGAAACTGAACTCAGTCATCCCTCCTCAGATTTCATACAACTGGTTTTGTGGAATTGACCTCCAAGTGATTTTGGAAAAAGCCAACATCCACAGTGCAGGAACTGTGCGGCAGAGTTGATTTGCTGAATGTGGTTTCATGGAGACAAGGATGAAGGCCAAAGAATAGGGTACATATGATGAGATGAAGGCCACAATCAAAGCTGCGAAGTGGTATGACAATCGAGCAGTCACCTTTGTAGCAGCAAACCGCACCGCAGCAGAGGGGTATAATAAGAAGAGAAAACAAGTGTGTTCCCAACATTGTGGCTCTCTACAATAAGAGCACAGTTGGCGTGGATCTGTTAGACTTACGATTGCCCTGCACCATACCAAAATTAGATAAAAGAAATGGGACCACATAAAATGTTTTTCCGCGTTTAACCTCACAGTTGTGCAGTGATAGCTACATTACCAAAAGAGCTGCAAGGCCACGAAAGATACAGCTGAGCGTGTCTGACATCAAGATAAGTGTGGTTGACTGTCTTACACAGCAAAACAAAACTGCAGCAAACAAAAGAGTGTGGAGTTCAGTCTTCTGGAGAAGCATCGCTGAGGTTGTGTGGCTCCTGTTCCACCAGACAGCAAACATCTGGACTACACTGACCTCTGGCCAGAGATGACCGCAGCAAAGGGGAGGTGCAAAAATCCTGTGAAGAGGTTTCACACCGACATGTGCATAAATACACACAGACAAACACACAATGCACACACTCTCACTTTGTTGCTTCATAGTAATTTTTTGTTAGTGTTGAACAATTGTTATTCACACTTTGTATACAGTGTACACAGACGTGTATATATATATTAATCTTAATTAATCTTAATTTAAGATCACTTTAAGCGACTAAAATAATTCAAAATTTCCCCATGATGGTATAATACTTTAATGGTGAATAAGGAGTTGCAATGTCTCCTGTGTCTTGAAATATTTCACAAGACAAGACTGTTATGTAAAAAATGCACCTGTCTCATTTGTCCAAATCACACAGGGCTGCAGAATATTAGAACAGCCCACAATCACTAATTAAGACCCCGTAGATTTGTCCTATTTACACTGAAAAAATTATGAATTTCAAACAGCAGGAGTTAGCCAGCAATCTAGCCCGATAAAGCTGGACTGACCAGCATTCTCTGAGTCCGTCATTGTTTTCTGATAACGCGTCACTGACTAGCTCTATACCAGGTCAGCAAACATTTTTTTTTATTAAACGTTTATGAATAGCTCCACGTTGCTTTCATATGTGGCAGCCAATGCACACAATTACAAGTGCTGCCACCTGTATGGCTGTGTGACTCAGGTTTAGTCATCCATACCTTCATCTGTGTCGACCTGATGGATCCATGGCTGCCGGGCTGACCCGTGTCAGGAATCTTTTTAGTAGCTGTGGTCTTTATCTGAAGCCGGTCCAGATACAGGGGAATAGATTCAGTGTTGGTGAGCTCTACTGGCATTGTTCCAGAGATTGAAGAGGCCTTTCTTTATCACTTCAGACACACCACTGCATGCATTCAGATCTGCCTGAAAGACCAGTGGAGTATGTCAGAGGGATATAGACATTGCCTCTGGGCCTATGAGATGGAAAATTCAAGAGATGCAGGCCGTTTGGTGGCTTAGGCCAGTTTAATCTTCCTGCTCAGTGCCCCTTGTTGAGTTGTGCATATTTATTAAGTCTCAATGAGAGTTAAAGAAAGAGAGCAAAACCAGCCTAAACTCTGCTACTTAGAAGACGCTTGTACTCAGGTGACTCTGTCAGCTACGTTGAGGGGGATTGTGTTGGGGAAATTGTAGATAAACAGCAGGACTGGAGAGGACATCGACCAAAAAGAGATTCACCAGCTGAATAGAATAGTGTGTGTGTGTGTGTGTGTTGGGGGGGAGCAGATGCTGTTTCTGAAGGGACCCTGAACAGCATACAAAACACCTGTCTGCTATGACAGATCACCTGTGATCCAGGAGAGATACAGCAGTCATTCAGTCCCAGTTTGAGATGTCACAGGTGGTGGCGTTGGCTGACTTTTTCACTGATAGATTTTTTTATTTTTTTTTTTTACAAGGAGATGAAAGATTGAGTGTGACCTATGGCATAAATAGCCCTGTAATGGTATCTGCAGTTTTATGATAAATAGAAAGGAATGTGGCAGAAGAATACATATATTATTATCATCACCTGAAAATAGCATCAGTGCTTTTTTTTCTTACCTTCATGTGGGGAATTTGACCATTTGCTAAGCTCCGCTGCTGCCTTTACTACTCAAAGTGTTGTCATTTTTTTAAACATGGGCTGTTGATTTTGTAAAGGAATGAATGAAATGAAATGTAGATTTCTTTCAGCTGTAGCTAGCTAATTAAGCTACCTTTACTCATGGATATGGAGAGCTGGAAACAACGTTCGCCTTTTTCATTCTTATTAAAGTTGCTCTGTAGAGAAATGTCCCTGATGTTCCTTAATGCTTTTGTGTTTTTGGGCCCACAGATCATGCACATCACTAAAGACTCCCGCTGGCCAAGCCGGCTAACTTAAAAAGTCACCATCTTCACGAATTGATGATCCACGTAGAAGCTTAGATACTTACAAACAATACATTTTTACTTTACGTGTTCATGTTCTGAACAACTCTGTTATCTAAAGCTACGTCTTGTCTATTGCAGCTACCATTGTACTGTAGAGGAAACGCTACCCCACCCACCCCTCTTGAAGGTTATCCACCAAGGGAAGTGTCACAGTCAATCAGATCCACACCGTGCTCTCAGCATAGGTGACACATCATTACAGTCCTTTACAATGGCTTCTCACCAGCCTTGTGCATGCTACTTAATTAGGTAAAAACAAATCACAGGCAGGGAGCTGCTCACTGAACAAGAAAAAAAAAACAAGCTGAAGAATTGTGCCTTTGCTTTTTTTGTTCCTCCTCTCCGTCTTCTCCAGTCATGTCTATCGCGCCTGTTCCTCTTTGTTTCTGTTAGGCACGCCATCAGTTGGTTGTATACCAAACAAGACATGACCTGCTGCAGTGTGTGAAAGAAACAGAGAGGCTGAGTGTGTTCTGACTGAGTACACGCTCTATGAGATGCAACTTGTGTGAGAAATGTTGAAGACATGAATTCAGCAAGCGGTTCCACAGGGATCCTCGTCCATTTTGGCTCAGTTGCATGACACAGTTGCTGTGGGTTTCTTGGCAGCACATTCATCCTGCGAACATTCAAAGGAGCCCTGTTGGGTTTAGATGTGGGGACTGAAGTGAAGTTACTGTCATTATCATGAAACATCTTTATCCTCTGTTTGAACAAGAGTGGACTATGGGAAGTGAAAGTAAACAGCAGTGTTTTATGTTCTATTGGTTCCAGTTATGGTGTTATTCTATATGTATGTTTTGCACTTTTTTCGTTTTGTGACTGTGTCTGGAGAAGCAAGCTTTTGTGTAAACTGGGAGGTGTGCTTTATGAAATACTATAGAGAAGGACAGAGAGACAAAGGGCTCTTGCAGGGGGAAGCTGTGTGGCTTATTGAAGTGAAATGTGACACTGTACAGAAATTGCACAGCCCCCTAGGGGTGATCAGACCACTCACATTATTGATTAATGCTCCGCTCCTCCACCCCTCCTCAAAATCTCTCCAAAGCAGATTGCTAACGATCTAGATTTATCACATGGTATCCAATATTATTATCTCCTCAAGGAAGCTATTGATGCCTTGCTGTGTGGATTAGCCAAGGTTGAGTTCATAAGAACCTGCACTCAAGTGGGTAAAATGACTGCAGCTGACAATTTCAAGAGTACAGGGATTGAGTCACGGGGTCTGGGTGAAACCAGCACCTCGTCTGCAGCACATCCAGGAATAGAGACATTAGAGAGCACAGCATACAATCCATGACAGACTCTCCAAGTTTATTTAGGCCAGGCATTCAGCAGTGTGACATGTATAAGACGAGAGGGAGGAAGACACAAAAGCAAGGTTGCAAACAGAGTGCCTAGTGATGTCTACAGCCATGCAGCTGTTGAGATAAGTATCTTGAATGCCAGTTTCATTATGGTAATAGGCTAGTCTGAGACGTTGTACAGCTCTCCACATCACTCCATCTAAATTTACTAAGATTGTGCTTTCATACTAAATGGCGACCATTTCCGCCCGCCCACAAATGTGCCAGCACTTTCTTGAGTTTGACAGCTTGAGGCTTGAATTTGCGGAAAGATGGCACGAGGCCTGATTGGGCTGTAGTTTGGACAGTTGCCCCCCGACAGACGCTCTGCAGCCCAGGTTTTGAACAGGAAGCGGGCCAAGCACTGCACAATCTTCCCTATAGGCCTGTCTGACAAAATCCTCCACGTCAGGATGTCTGTCCTGATATTTAGCATATTTATTGTTTAGTTTGTGGCTCCAGACTGTACCCTTGAACTTGTAAAATGTTGTTGAATAATGCTCAAAAATACGTTATTGGATTATTGGATATACTATCATCATCAGTCTTGAAATTGTAATCAACATTGATTGAGAGACATAGGCCTGTAATGATGTTACCCCCCCCTACCTCCCCGTTTTATAATATCCTTTCTAAGGGTGGCACAACATTACCAAGAAGTATCATTTATGCCTCAAGACACTCTGAACATGTTTCATACATCCTTATGTAAGGTAATTGCGTAGAGGAGTTTGATTTAGATCTACAGGGGCAATCATCCTGGTCACCTTCTGCAATCAAGGCTGCCGTTTTTTCTGCTTTGAAGGGAAGTGAAGCGTGTGGTGTGCAGTCAGTGGCGCCTGCAGCCTTTCCGCCTTGCATTAGAGCAGCAGATATTAACAGGCCACTGGTACCAATAACCCCGAGTATGAACTGTCAGTGACACATTAAAAAGAGCAAATGAGCCCACTATCAGTGTCACCTGAGGCTGTGGTGTGAGCACAAATATCCTGCAGGAAAAACACAGCTCCGAAGGCACAGCTTGATTACTGACTCCATTTCTTTTTTTTTGCCTCCACTTTTCCATTAATGGATTCTAGTCAGGAGCGTTGACATTTTTCAAAGTGTACTTTTAAAATGCTTACTGAGCAAGGTAAAGGCCAAATAGCAAGGTTCTGCCAGGTGAGATGAATCAAAGAGCAGTCGGCACTGCCAGATGTTCACAGAGAACATTAAGGAGCCGATCGGATTAGCAAGAGGAGCAGCTGGTCACGCAGATGTTTCAGGCATGTGTGTTAAGGTGGAGCCATAAGCCTCAGTGTCTTTGATTAAAAAGTCAGTAGTTATTTACTCAAAACTCTTCAGATTGCTGGCAGCGCAGCAGACCTTCAGACTGTAAAAGGGAAGAATTGAGTCAAGTCATATTTAGCACGCAGGCTGACGACTACAAGTTTCAAAGGAAATAAATACTGATAAAATACAGAGATGTGATCAATAAAATAGGAAAACTGCAAATGGAGACAGTGTGTGTGTGTGTGTGTGTGTGTGAAATTGTGTGCGTTAGGTTTCTCCTGGTTTGTTATTTTAATACAAAGACAGCCATTACACTGTGATATCTGACATGGACAGATTAACCTTTATCACAGCTATGCAGCTAAATAGGCAGACTTAGACAGCTCACCAATACAGAACATGGAGAAAGGGCATTTAAAGTGCTGTTTCAAATACCACCATCCCGGTGATTAAGCCCTTGCCTGTTGAGCCTCGCGGCTAGCCTTTTCAAATCAAGATGATAGTTAGTTAAATATTTTGCAGTCCGTTTCTTTCTACTTCTGTTAGTCTAAGTGCCCGTCGTAAGCCCACAGGACTCGACAATACTTCAAACGCAGCGGCGAAGCAGCTGTGAAGGTCAGTCCCTTTGCAAGCAGATTCTTTTTCATACAATATTCATCAAAGCCTAATTTCAAATGAAAGAGACATGACATGTAGGGCTTAAAATAGGGAATGTCAAATATAAGAGGATGAACAAAGACTGCAGAAAATGAAAATGCTGTCGTTCATCTCTCCCTATACGTAAAGGGGTCTGTACACATACTTTAATATTCAGTGAGATTTATACACAGTGAGGAATCCAGGCTGACTCACATCAAAAACGTTCTGTGCTTAATCTACCGTTTGTCCTTCAGGGACAATTAAGTTAGTACGGAAAAACATTTCCTTTGCAAATATGTCTCATACCTCTCTGAGAAAATAAACTTCTTCCTGTTGGCTCTTACGTGATAAGACACGCTCTGGAAGTCTCCCTGAATAAGCCAACTGTCACGCTACATTTGGACTAGATTACTACATCTGTATTTGTAGTCCCGTCCCTATCTAGCATGCCAGTGATCTTTATTACAGTCACACCAGCAAACATTCTGTCCCTTCTCTTAAATACCCAGTAAAAAATAACCTCACATGCAACGAGACCTGTTCGAACTAACGTCCCTGTCTGCAAATGTGCTCCCTCCCAAAACATATGGTTGCGAGCCATCTGCTCGAACTGCACCTGAACGTCCAGAAACATCCGGTTCACCTCAAACTGAGATCAGACCGAAGCCTCTGCTTCAGCTGTGCTGCTGTGAACCCTCTTCAAGCTCCTCAACATGGGATTGTGAACGCAATGCGTGTTTAGTGTGATATTAATGCTTAAATGAAATTAACACTCTAATTTGAATCATCCACATCTCTGTTTTCAGCCCGTCTCATTACTGTACATTTATATTATATACACAGTATATATTAAGATATATTATATATATTCATTTTGTAGATTTAGGCAAATTTGCATATAATAGCTGGATAATGTATTACTTTACATCCCTAGCATGTACGTTTAAGTGCAATGCCGTGATCCCATCTGAGTTGTCATGAGAAGTAATGTTGTCAAAAGCTGCAGCTTAGCAATGTGTCTTTGAGCAGAAACATTCAGCCGAGTAGGTCTGCATTCGACGTAGATGCTCGCCAAAGCCGTCGTGACTGACGAATGAAAATAGCTCTGCGATATGTCCACTTGATATTGAACACAGACACTTTGCTGCAGGCTGAATTGACACCATCATCGCCTTTACAGATGACTTGCTTCATGACATCAAGGTCAGCAGGTTTGCATCCATTAAGCAGGAGCCACAGAGGCCATTCAAAGATAAATGGTTTGTTTCTGAGATTATGATGACCGAAATGTTCAGCCGCACTAAGTGGATATATAGCGGTAAGTGAATATTGAATTTCAAGCCACTATATTTTATTCGCCGTCTCTTCTCTGCAGCATTAACATCAATAGCTAATAAATTAGTCGCAAGTCACATTTTGAAAACATTTAATGAGACAGCAAATGAAAAGTAGCACAATCAATTCAGATATAGCAGATGGTCAAATACACAATGAGGGGATATTAGAGGGGAAAATGAAAGGAGATACTGAAATGACATATTCAAAATATTACTCTACAAGACAGACTAAGAACTCCACAGTACAAACGCGTCATATGCAGGTTTGGATCTCAGGTGAATAAGGCCTATAATGAACATCAGTAGTGATCCTGGCCTTTTCTATCACAAAAGCTTCCATGGATTTGTGACATAATGGTCATGACTTCAGCGCACCATGCATACACACCAGTGGTCATTTTAGCACTGGATTTTGATTTTTAGTTTTAAATCAGTGAATAAATTCAGTCAAATTTCAGTCATTCGATCTGTTAGTTTTAGTCAAGTAAGTAAGTAAGAATTTATTCAAAGTGTAAAATCACATACAAGTCTCAGTACACATTACAGATTACAGAACAGATAAAAGTAAAATATGCAAACACAGTGCAATATAAAAAAGGCAACTAAAAGTCAAACTAAAGACAGTTTAGTTTTCATCTGACATTTGTTGGCATGTATTTCTCATTTGTACGTCTTCTAAGAATTTTGGCCTTCAGCTGTCACCATTTTGTACCGTTATTATTGTTCCAGATGCACTTGTCTATGGCAAGGTTAGTGGAAAAGGCACTGTACAGTCTGACTCTCCATTGTTCCTGTACACCTAACATCACCACATTATCATTAACATCAAGAGGCCACTGACATCATTCCTGCAATTTACTCCTTTTAATAGCAACACTAAAGATTGCTGACTAAAAGCAATGTCCATCATGTGATAGCATCATGTAAGCTTACCTTTTCAGAAATGTCTGCATTCAAATCTGCATGTTTCTATAGTCTGTCCAGCTGTTTTGTTTCTGCTTCTTATCTAATTATTAATGTAGATAAATTTAGGCCATAAATCAGTTCATTCCCAGAACCAGAAATGTCAACATTAATGACAAAAAACGTTAACATTACTGAATGCAAGATGCCCAACGGTAGTGCAACGGGTTAAAACGACTCAGAACTAAGAGATGATATTGACGGAGGATACGGTTCATTAGGAGCTAGATGTGTGCATGCTACAGAATAAGACATGTGCTTTAAGGCAGTAATTAATTCATTTGTCCACGTTTTGTCTTGTTTTAGTGTTTTATGTTATGTTATCCATACAGTCATCTTTTCCACCAACAGATCTGGTTCAAGCATGTGTTGTGAAGAATACATTATGTATTGTAATAACCTAACGTGACATGACATAACATGACACACAGAGATTATGAATAGTAATAAGATGTAGTATAAGACAAGGACCGTGCTTCATTTACTAGCATACAAGTCATATGATTTCACCACTATGTTTGACGCCACGTCATCACCGTCTAACATCTGATCTAAAGCCACAGCATGCTCCAAATTACCCAGAATATTTGTGATGACCAGACCGGTGCCGGGGCTGCTGGGAACTGGTTCAAGCCAGGCATTGATTCACAAAAGTTATCATCTACATGAGTCATTCTGTCCTGTCTGTGACCATGTTGCATACTCTAACTTTCTATTCTGTGTGATAGATGTCACAATTCATACTTTAATACTCCAAAAAACAAAAGCGTCATTAACAGAAGAATGGCAACCTGCGTCACAAGGGGAAATTGTATAACTGAGGGTTGTGTGAATCAGCACTCGCTGTGCGCCAATAGGAATGTGGCCCAGAGGCATTTAGTGTTGGTTCAGGTCTCTGGGTTTGAGGAGAGGAGAAGCAGAGTTAATGTGCCTCCTTCTTTATGTAGAACATCGCTCATTGATAAACATGATCAGCATTCACTGCCTTAGAAAATGTCAGAAATTAACATGAGCTCACTCAGGAACCCCGGCCATACAAAACTCAGGTAGTGAAAGGACACATAATCCATTTTATCACAGGGTTTCATGACTTCTATATTTATATATATAATACAGAGAATTGCTGCTTCTCTGGTTTCCATTTCATTTCATTACCTTTCTGATTCAAGACCTCACAGTGAGCAACTCTTACTGGGAAGACTAAAATGAGGGAACCATCCATTATGTCATATTACACTTGCTGTTTTAGCTTTTGGAAGTTTTGTGAAACGGTTGTTACAGGAGTTCAGTCACCCTTTGATGTTTAATGGTGCAGTGGAGGTGATGGTGATGAGTAGCTGTTGCTGCCAGCAGTCCTACTAGTAACGGAAGTAGCCAATAAGGTACAAAAACACTTCATACAAAGTGCTTAATATCGGTGAGTAATAATCATTATCTCATCAATAGTTGCAGTTACAAGGACAATATTTCTTCAGTGTGATTTAAATCATTCTGATTACTTAATAATACTTAATAAAGAGATCTGATAAGATGTGTGTTTACATGCTCCGAAGCATTTTTAATCAGAATATAACTTTTTCGTCAAAGCGGCTTTGTTTTTTCTGTGAAGCGTCTAGTCTACCGCGATGAAGAAGAAGAAGAAGTGGTTCCTTCTGTTAATGCAATTTTCAATATGGACCTACATCGTACCCTGGGAACAGCAAGTGTGTTTCTGCCGTTCTTTCTAATTACAGCAAACTCAGCAGGACATACTTCTCCTGCAATCGACAAACAGCGAGATAATGCAAGACAACCTTTACAGTTCATCAAGAACTTCCTGGATGAAAGTATATATAGATATAATATTCTAAGGCGTTCAATTTTTTTGGCTATAGAAATGCAATGATTCACCTGTGATTTGTGACCTGGGAGGGTTTGAAGCTGTGGCAATTTCTCCCAGAGGCCAGTTTTTTTTGTTTTTTTTCAGACAGTAGTTGTCATTTTAATTAAAAAAAACCCACTTTGTTTAATGGTTTCATTAATTCTTTTGTGCTGCTGCCACTACAGGATTCATCAACCTTTCTAACCTGTCCTGGGCAATTGAGAGGCACGGTGAATCAAAAAGTCACATAGATTGAGCTGTGAAAATTGAAGCTTTTTGGATGTGTCAGGATTGATGAGGCTCTCGACTTGGCAATAAACAAGTGAAGAAGAAGTGGGATTTGTCATTTTCCCCCAGCACCTAGATAATATTCCAGACTGCCAAATCCATACAAAGACGAGGCTAAGCGGATAACTTACTCCTTTTGGTGGTCCACGGCTCTTTAGAGGTATGAGATCTAGTGTCTTCTGTCTCCATTGAGATCTGGTGAGCACTGCCGTCGCTTCAGTGCTGGAATCCTCATCTGAGTGATGAAAACAAAATAAAATGTTATAGCTACTTGTGGTAGCCATCTCTCTGAAGCAATTAAAATGGTTGGCTAGAACTGAAATGTTTGGAAACACACACACACACGGACAAACACACACCATTTGCTGGTCCATGGCTGTAATATATGTTAACTCTACACTAACATTAGCAAATGTTACATATCACATAATTGCTTGACTTTCGAATTAACATTATGTCACGTTTTTAAAAAACAATTAAAACATTCACCTGCCCCAGGAATAGAACCAGAGGGCCATTTCTTTATATTTACATTTTCAAAGAAATAACATGAAACAGTCTTTTGTCTTCACATATTACATACATTGTTTGACAGTTGTTTGCCAGTGTGGTGGCACACAACTTAGTTAGCATTCTGTTACACGGTTTCACTTACTTTGTTTTAATCTTATCCAGCTCCTCTGGCAAAAGGCCCGAAGCCTGGGAGAGATGGCCTTTTAAGGACCGCCCACAGGAAGTGGAAGAAACCAACAGGTGAGATGGAAGAAGGGGAGTCCTTGAATTTGGAAAAATCGCTTTTTGTAGTTTATTACCTTTTTTATAGACAATTTCTTGTCATAGGGTGTTAGTTTAAAGATATTTCAATATTTAAGAGTTGTTGTTAATTTAATCAATGATTCAGTGGAATTCAGCTTCATTCATCTTTTCAGACACTTGTTTGATCAGCTTATTCACACCACACCATTGAGCTTTTAAGCCAGGTTTGTTTTGCTACCACCATATTTCTATCAAAAATGCAGAAAGAATATATTCATTCCAACTAGAGAGAAACTATTGGATTAAGAGTATACATGGTTGTTAGGTGCTAATATTTTCCTATTGGATGAATTATCAAAGGTTTACACCACTTTTCGATCAGGGTGGATTGGGCCACTCTTCCGATTGAGGTGGTTATATGAGGCATTTTTATTCTGATTGGGCTATTACTCTGATTATTTGTGGAATACTAGGGTCCATGTAAACACAGGATTTTTAAAACCGATGTCCTCATAATTCTCCTGTATTGCTCAGAATGCCAAAAATTGGAGGTGTTACAGATACAGTCCAATTGCCTGAGGCGTAGCCTCAAAACTTTCAAGTCAGACCCCAGAGCAGCAGTAGACAGAGCCATCGCTTCAAGTGCCAGACGGCACAGAGAGAATGACTGACTGTAAACGCAGCTAATGTCAGCTAAGTTCAGCTCTGAATCAATAGAGGCGTTCAGTGTTAAACTTGTGTATGTTGGGTTTCTTCCAGATAATGACTAATTAGAATGACCCTATACCAAGGACATAGATTTGGTTTTATATTTTATGAGGACATTTTTTGTCAAACGGCCAAAGTAAACAGTTGTGTATGTGCACTATCTCTCTTTTCTCTTTCATATGCACAAACACATAAGGACCTTGACTCTGCAAAAAAGTTTACTGAATGTATTTGCTGATATGATATTGTACTATTTTTTATTAATATAAATCTGACACTAAAATAAAATAATTTTTTTTATAACAATAACATATGATAAATTACAAAGTAACTGTTAAAAGAAAATAAAAGCATAAAAACCTCTAGCTAATGTGCTGCTCTGTTTGAACCAACTATTTGGACAAGTCACAGTTAATTTACCAAAAAATTAATGTTCATGTTACAAATGATATAATAACTATATAACAATAATAACGCTGGTCTTGCTCCACTCATGGAAAAGGTAAAGGATGGGATTTCATAGTAAATATTTATACCACTAATTTCAAAGATGATTGATGTTTGGATTAATTACAGATTCATTTTGGCCTTTACTTACACTTCGGTTCTTTAAAAAGGACGTGGCTTTGGGAGAAATTTTTGCCTCCAGCAGTGATAAAGTTGTTTAATGAAACGACATGTCTGAGAAACTGTCACTAATTAGATAACAACACCTCATGCCTGGAATATAAATATAATATAATACGTTTTTTATTTTTTTATTTTGTGACATTTGAAACATTTTAACTATAAATGCAAACCACTTCAGATTCCCCATCGTTCATCACAGACTGCACCGGTACCATTAGTACAGCCAGTCAACAATGCATAATGCAGACGTTGAGGGTTGCCAGATCATCAACTTGTATATCTCCCTGCTTGTGCATTATTTTCAGTATTTCTTTTTTGTTTTTGACAACTATTTTTATTGATACTAAACTGCATTGTTTACCCAAAAGTGTTCAACAGCACTCTGTTGTTGCATATCAGAGGCCTTTTCTATGTCGTTTTCTAATTTGCTTTAGCCGTTTTTCAGCCTGCTTTTAGCCATACTTCCCCACGTTGTTTCCCAAATCTAATTAGAGATTGCAAAATGAGCAAATGTAACAAATTACTCATTGATATACATAATAAAACACATTACAATGTGAAATTTCTTATTCCGGTAGATTCAGCAAAACACACTAAAAAAAGTTTCCAACTGTTACTTTGCATTGTAAAGCAGCACGCACAACAGGACACGCAATATCATAAAAACACACACATAACTGTAAGTGCAAGCCAGTTGAAGAAATGAACATTATATTATATGAATATTTGCATGTATTAGTTTGACAAAAAAACAAAAAACAACAAACAGCATGTGTTTCTCAATCAGTTATAATTCAAACATAATCATGTTAAAGCAGTGTGAAAACAGTTGTATAACGTCTTCTGTGGCTCCACAGGGAGCTTTCCACAGCCTTAAAATATAACCTCGATGTCATCAACACAGTTTGTGCTTGAGGCTTTAAATAGTTACAAACTGGAGGAGTAGGCATTCAGGAGGCAGGGACTGTGTAATGAAAAACACTACCGAGTGTAGGATTTTTGAATCGTACTAGGGACTAAGGGTGCAATGCAAAGCTCTTCAGTGCATTTGGAGCAAACTGTCTGACGTTCTTCTGTGCATTGTCTATGTAATGGGACAAATAGCAGATGAAAATTTGTCTAAAATGTCTATAAAAAAATATAAGATATATGAGATATCTAGTCACAAAAATCTTAAAAATCTCCCCTGTCTATCCTCCTCACCTTTGAGTTGGTCTCTAACTTCAGCTCCTCATCCTCTCGTCTTTTTTAAGATCCGTGGTAATGCAATGTTAAATCACTGCAGTGCCCCTTTTATTGTAGTAACATGAAAAAAGTTGAACAAATCTGAAAATATATGCTACAATTGATTAATTGTGGTGTACCCTGCATTAAAAGACCTGTCATTCATATATGGCAGGCTCCAATTTTGTGTTCTGATTGTTAACATTTACAACGTTTCTTTCCTCTTGGGTGTCATGGACTCTTTGTGTTTTAGTGTTTCAGTTTGTTCTCTCATGGACTATTTTATGGTTGTTTTTTTTTTTTTAGTGCAGGGTCTTTTTGTGTTTGGCCTGTTGGCATTTTGGTTTCTCCACTCCTTTTGTGTTTCGGGGTTTTTGGTTTTGTTTGCACTGTTTTTTCCCCTTCTGTGCTCTGTTTTCCTCCACACCTACCCCGCATCACCCTTGTCATCCCTGACCTGCTCTCTGTTTTTTTTTCAACCAGTCGGCTCCCTTCCTGTATTTCACCCACTCACCTGTGCCACATTTCTCGATTATAGTTCAGTTTTTATCTCAGACCTGTTTTTCTGTTGAGTCTTATTGTATCCTCTATTCATTTTGGTCTGTCCTGTTGCTTTGTGCTGTTTGGTCCGTTGTGTTTTGTCTGTTCTGTTTTCCCTCCACTCACACAGCTGCCTCCATCGAACCCATTAAATCTGAGTAAATATCCATTTTGCACTAGATCAAAGAAGAACGGATCCTTCAGTCTTTCATTGCCACCGGCCCTGTTATCACCAACACAGCCGCCAGAGAGCTGAACTCCGCTGTCACATGACTGGATGTCGCTGCTGCCCAGGTTGCAAATCACTGGACCCAGCTGGGAGCTAAGCCCAAGGCCCTGGTTAGCGATCCCCTCTCTCTCTGTTGAGGTGTAGGGTGTCTTAGCAGGCTGCTCAGTCTCCATATAGGCTACAGTCAGAATGCTCCTCACGCAACTCATTTCTGAAAAAAAAAAAAAAATCGCCACCGCCACACATACATGACATATCATTCCTACAGCACATCTGCAGCTTGACCTTACTGAGATTAGATTGCCTGCTCAAACTGTGCTTTTAAATCCAGATATTTTTTTAATATACACTATCAGTGCAATAGCACAGTTCCTGTAGAAATCCTCCTGTTTATAATATTTTAACTGATTGTAATACAGCAGTACATAAACGGTTATAATGCTAATATATCTAACTTTGGTCTACTCAGTACAAGCTGTGCAATTGTTCCAACTGTAAATTATGCAGAAGTTACGTGGGACTGTGACGCTAAACCTGAAGACATTGCTAATGGACTCTAATGTGCACTTTTTGTGGCAAAAAGACGTTTGTGGTTACAGTTGGGTAGATCAAACACTTGGTTAACACCTGGCTAATGTAGCAGCTTATATGCATTAGTATTCTGCACATGCTTTCAGGTTATTAAATAAAATGACCTAATAAAATGTGTCATTATATTGTGAGATGTAATTTCTCTCTTTGTGTCTGGCTTTGAGTGAATATAAAGAGGGATAAAGAAACCCGGGTTAACATAGCATTATACCGTTTGGTGCTTTCAGCCATAGTGAACATACACTGTGGAGTCATGCATCCATTTTTGGCTGTATAAGTGCCGGGCTCAGGACTGTAGTGAGACATATTTTAACATTGTGAGTATATTTGTCACCCTTAGTGAATCAGGTGAAATTTTCAAAGCTGATTTTTTTTTTTTTTCATGCGCTCAAAATCCTTTTTTTGAACAGGATCAGTGTAATAGTATAGCTTGAGACCCTTGCTCAAGGGCACTTTGATGCCTGGAATTGATCGTGCTTCTCGCTGACTTTCCTCCCCCAGATCTCCCCATCTGGTTTTCCTCATTCAAACTTTTGACCCTCCAATCATTAGCCGCCTTCTCTAACCTCTAATGCACAGCTGCCTCAATTTAGATAAAACATAATGTCTAAAAGTGTCCCCTGCTGGGAGATAATCTAAAGTAAATTACCACAATCATCTCTATCAGTCTTAATGTGGTTTCATCCACACTACTGAGTGATATTATAGCTGTTGTTAAATGTTACAGTCATTAATGACAAGCTGTAACTCTCGTTGTGCTGCTCTAGAACCGCGTTGATCAGACTAGATCATTTGCTATGCTCATAATCTCATCAATCACTCACTTCCTAGAGCCACACAACATTAGTGGAGGCTGTCTCAGCTTCAGTATAGCTACTATAACACAAGATGTGGAGACAACTGACTGATACCGCTCTGATAATTCACCCTCACTGACTGATCGACTGGCTGACATGTAGATGGACTGCCTGACTGCAAAAACTATCCGACTGACTTTGTTGTTTCTGCTGGATACATGGCTGACTAACGTTATAACTTAGCTCTTTGTTTCGAAGCTGGCTGCTTCACCTTCTGACAGATACTGCTGACTGACTGATTGGTTTACCGACTGACTGGCTGCTGGTTGACTTGCTTTCTGGATGCTGAGCAAATCAATTTCAAAGAGAGAGCAGCAGTTGCTCCAGTAGAGAACCAAGTCCAATTGGCAGAGAGAACTAATTACCATCAGGAATCGCGGATACATGTTTTGGTTGGACGTCTCAATTCCTCTTCATCCTCTGAATGCTGATTGTGTTCCAGCAAAGAGCCAGAACTTCTCGACGGCCTACAGATGAGACGTAAGCCCGCCCCGAGTTGCTTCAACATCACGGTCCTCGGAGAGCGCGGGGAAGAAAGATAGATAGGAGGGGAAGTAATGGAGCTGTTGACTTAGTTGTAATTAAAGAAGACAATGACTGAAGTTGTTAATCAGGCAGATGAATGTCTCCCTCTATTTCCTCTGCGTATGGATAGGAATGTTGCACGCACTAAGCTGATGAGAGAATTACAGCCTTCTCACTGTATTAAATAGGATCATAGAATGAGTACATTTTATCAGGATTATACTCTTGAAACCCTCTTTTTTTTGAGTCTCTTCTCATTGCTATTCGTTCAGCATAAGACTTTATAAACTGTCAGTGTTGTCATGGCATGTTGAAAATAATCCTCTATACGTTTATCAAGGCCTCTCCATATAATCTGAAAAGTAAGCATATGCTGTTTGCTCATTTGACACTTCTTTTGGTATGTGATCGTTGTGTAAGTGCGTAGAGATTAACTGTCAGGCATTTGCATGGTGTCCTTTCAGTCTGTCCCTCCAAAGAAGCCTTGTTAACAGGAGATGGCTTAATTAGAGACTAAGACCAGAGAGGGATTGTGATGATTATGCATTTCAGATCATTCTACCTAGACCTGCGCTGAGGGTTGCCTCCTCGTAATTGATGCTTGTGCCCTTTCCAGTGCCAGCGTGGCTGCTCTGCCCCACACACGAGGTGGCTCCATTTAAACAGTCCCTCTACTGGTTTGATCTATATCATACATAGTTATGATATTTGAATATCTAATGCGAACAAATCCACTTTGAGAGGATAGAAAAAAAGACGCTCTGCATAGCTTGAGAGCTTGTTTCACAATCATCAAATTTATACCCTTTTCTGCAGTAAAAGTAATCCAGTTGACCTTTTTACAGCTACATCCATGCCTGTGTGTAAACCTGCATGTTAATCAGTGAAGAAGCTTTTACATGATTTCTTTTTTTTTTTTTGTTTCTACCCACAAAAAAACAATCAGTTAGAATGATGTCACAAAAACAAAAACATTAATGATACATATTGTAAAATAAATGGCTAACATGTGCTGGGAAACAACACACATGCCTGGGTGACACATGCAGTATAATGACTATCCCATAAGCCTGTAAATGAAGAAGGAAATTGAAAACAAGAACAAACACCCCAGGGTTCAAAAGGATAAAGGTGGTGACATTCTATATTTTTCTTAGCATCAATAAGTCCACTTAAAGACCAAACCAATAATTCACCTCATATATAACAAGTATTGCCTGATTGGCCAAACCCTGACATTACGAAGCCCCAAAGGTTCAATATTAAGTACATGAAAGTTGTTTTTTAATTATTTCATAATTTTTTTTTAAAACCTCATTATAATGAAATGGTAATAATGGTATTTGGAAAAAAAAACAGGGATACACTACACCACATTGAGATGAATAAGATGAGGCGTGTGGTGAGAGGAGGGAGGGAGGGGGGAAGGGGGGGGGGGGGGGTGAAAGGAGGGAGAGAGCAGGGGAGAAATGGAAATTGAGGAGATGTAGTGAATCAATGTGCTTGTCACATCTCCACCCCTTGGGATCCATGTTTTTTAATCTAATTAGCCAGACGGGTCTTTGTGTTGCCTGTCTATCAGCAGTGGCGTCTCAAGGTCAGATCCTCCTTCAGAGGTCTGAGTAGAAACACCAGTCCTGTTGATATTCAATTACAGCTAAGCCTCAGACTCTAACCCTCCACATCAGACCTCTCTGCACATACAAACACTGTGCGTCCACTACTGCACACTCTTAACACTTTACATCATCACTGAGATGATCTCTGAAGCCATAAAGTTGCTGCTTGTTGCTCTTCCTGTTCAGAAATGCGGAGTGCAGTTGGTTCATCTGTTGACAGTTTTAAGATGACAGGGTTTGATTCACATTGTGTAGTGAATGCAGGATTGCTTATTGTGCTTTAAAGCACATTAGATGAACCAAAGCATTGCTAAATGAAAGATCTCCCACTCTATTGATCTATGGGGGCCAACAAGAGCAGCCAAACATCAGCTTTGGCTCCAGTCTGGCCTTGCACATCGATTTTACAAGTACCTAATACAATGTCCTCCATAGCACTGCCAAGCTTGAAATGCACCATAAAACAGTTGCATTGTGGAGACATTTTCTGCCTCATAAAATAACCAAACATAAAGACGTCCTGCTAAGCCAGACGGCTGCCACTGCTGCAGATGAGAGGTCTGTTGCTAAATATGTCAGCACCCCTAAAACTAACTGGGTTAGTAAAGATCTGTTAAACACATGAAGAGCAGTGGATCAAACACCAACGGAAAAGCTTAGAATACAGTGGAAGAAAGCTTCGTGGATCAGTGTATGAAATGTTTAATCATATGATAAAATGAAACAATAATCCCTGTGGGATTGGACTGTTAAATTATCAGACAGGAATAGGAAATATAGGCAGTTTTAAACATAGGTGGCCTTAATGCTCATCACAGTGAAACAACTGTATGAGAGTGTGCAAATAATAAAATAACATATAAATAAACTATTTAATCAGAATAATAACGTAACACAAATTTTATCATAATTTATGAAAAAAAAAATATCGATCCCAAAAAGTTTCACAGTGTAAGATATTAACAAACTGATTTTATCAACAACAATAATACAATAATAACAATACAATAATATAAAAATCTTAAAGCTCGAGTTTGGTTTTTGAAACAGAGTTATGCTCTGTTATCAAGAGACAACCTCATGTTTAAGGCAAAACTGAAACACTGGCTTTTAGATAAACTACCCCTTTAAAGACAGCTGTGTAGGCAGGGCTGCATGTAACTCATTTAATGGACCAATTTTGATGTTTTTTGTGCTTTTTGTGCTTTGTGCTATATATATATATATATATAAACCTTGTACTTGTACAAGGTTTGCAAATAAGGTTTCAGAAAAATGAGCTAGAGATGCATTGTGGAGAGATTCTTTGAAATAAACAACAATAAACTACTGTGTTGTCGTGTTTCAGCTCTGTGAAAAATAGGGCAGCGTGGGCGACAGGACATTCCTTGGAGTTGTCTTGTATAAGTTACAACTTTAATACAAACAAAGAAGGCCTGTCAACGTGTCTTTCTGCCGTATACTGAACTACCCTGTAGAAAATGGTCTCAAGCACAACCATTTTGTTCATGGAAGGGCAAAGGTTCAATCCGTGCAGTCGTCTCTCTACAACAGTTTAAGTGTCCTTGAGCACAACATGGACGTGCTCACTGAGCAAAGTCCTCACGTTTGCATCAAAACCAGGAAAATGCAATTCTTTCCTACACAGGGGTTAACTGCATCCCATTTCCTCTCATCTTCTCCTTGCATCACATTCATTTTGTGTTCATTAAAGTATCCTCTCTCCTCTGCCCTTTAGTGTATTTCTTGTACTTCCCATCATCCATGATCACGATTTGGTCACAGTAATAAATCGGAGTGGTGTGACCTCTGACCTTTCATTTCTTCACTAGTGCCTGCTCATAATGTTGTTGATCTAGTAACTGAATATGACTATATAATGTGTCATCTGACGCGAGCGCCAGTGGTCTGTAACAGTACACCTAGCTTCCTTTTTATATTTATCGTCTTACTCTGATATCTTTGAACTGTTAGAGGCCTTTTGAAACATCAGTATAATCAAAGTAATAAATCTTTGCTCTTTTATTGGCCACATTTACACATGACTGAATTTCTCAATTAGTGTCTCATTCAGATGCCTGTGCATCTTTTCTCCGGAGGATAAAATCACAGTGTTATTACGAGCATTTCAATTTTGCATTTCAAAATACAGCCGAATACAGCCTAAGGGCAAGTATATCCCAGAATTGTTCAAAGAAATCCAATGGGTAACCATCATCTCCAGGGGCACAGCCGGACCTAAGGCCTTTTATTGCATCTTGGACCTCATGTAATGACGTCTCGTTCTGCAGTAGTTCCCACCTCTATAGTTGAAAATAATATAAATAATGTTCATACTGGTCTATAGAAAGCTCCCTTCTGTAGAGTATAAAGTTCCTGCTTTAGGTTCCATCTATACATGTCTCCTATATTGATTGTATGAGCGATTGGAACAATTTAAGATAAGTGCTCACATACATTGAAACAAAATGAATCCTCTGCGTTTGACTCATCCTATACACTAGGAGCAGCGGGCAGCAGTTCCTTCTCCCAGTGGCCACACTGACAGGACTATTAACCCTAACCCTAACATACATGTCTTTCATGGCGGGAAGAAACTCACGCACACCCGTGCAAACAACGGGAGAACATGCAAACTACACACAGAAAGGACCTTTGAATCCAGGACCTTCTTGCTGTGAGGCAACAGTGCTAACCCCTGAGCCACAGTGATGCCTTAATGTGATAACTGCATGCATTGAGATAAATGAGATGCGCTGCTGTGTTTCAGGGGGTAGCTCCCGTCTCTGCAGAGCTTTAAAATCAGAATTCAACTCTAGTTCAACTGTCTGGCTGGAGGATTACATCATTTCCACAAAAAGAAAAGACTTTTTGTGTCACCATTAATTTCTCATAGTAACTCTTGGCAAAATACCAAGAGTATGTATCTGTTCCTATTTGTGGAAAGCATTCTGCCTCACACATTTCACAGATGACAACCTCCATTTTAAAAAATCATACTTCCTTAAAGTGGGCATGTAAAATAAATATGACGAGTCCACAGTTAATGTGTGCATTGCCACCAATTAAATATTGAAAACCTTTTTAGGTATAAAATCGGCTGCTTCACCTGTGGGCTTTTACAGCCGCAGTGATCCTGGTTGCTGTCAGAGCAGAGCAGCTAATGGAGATCACACACGCAACACTCCACACACACACTCGCTCATGCTCTCTCTCTCTCTCTCTCTCTCTCTCTCTCTCTGTCTGTCAAAACACACACGCTCCTCTCTTTCTCTGTTCAGCTGCAGCTTAATTTCCTGCAATGGGTCTTTTTTTGTTTGTTTGTTTTTAAATAACAATAAATTGTCATTTGTTTTGAATCATTTTTAATAGTTTGAACAATAGTTCCACGAACCCTGGTTTACAGTTTGATCTGTGACGTTAACTTTCACATTTCAACCAGGTTAATATGCATCCTCAGTGAAAAATTTGGAGAAATGGGAAGGTGTGACCAAACTTTGATTGACAACTGTGATATTTCTTAATAATAAAGGCCAAATGGATGAATATCCAAGCAGGTCCAGAGTAAGTGCCTCGATGCTCGAGGAGCATGATGTAACACATACAGTAAGTGCATAGCAAATATGAGAGAAGGACAGACAAATATTGCAAGAGAGAAAAAGCATACTGGATGAGCAGGTACTCTCGGAAGAGGCAGGTTTTCAGGTGACATTAATGTTCTGTTATTTGTGTCCTGCAGTGACCTTTTCATTGGTCCGGTACATGTGAATTACAGTACCAGTGTGCACTGATCACATGGAAGCAAATACATTGTAAATATGATGCGAACGAATAGGTTGTTGAGGATTTCCATTGTACAGCACAGTATATCATACTTGCATATTATGGATTATGGGATATTAAAGACTGCAAATCTTCAACTGGTTGCATCCTATACATCCTGGGCAAATAAAGGGTGTTTGTCTATGCCACATTCCTCAGCCTTAAAAATTGCCTTGCTTAACAGTTGTGAAACATTCAGTCTGGATTTGGACTACCTGTGGTGCAAAATGGAATTCACACCCTGATAATGAATACGGCATCACCTACAATGAAGCCAAATGTGCCGTATTTCATCAGCCACTCTCAAGACCTCTGATGCACCTTGATATCCTGCCTGTGAATATCGCAACAGGAGAGCAGACAAAGTGCATCCTTGTCAAAGACTTATGCCCACCTTGAACATGCTGGAGTAAATACACAGCTGTCACTCTACCTGTACAGGGAGCAAATGGATTATAGCGGCGACCCTGAGAGCCGATACAGTCATGACAGCTCCAACAGGATACCTGCGGGAACAGTGTGAAATCCACAGAACACATGTAGACGGAACTGGCAAGGTCCTCTGACCTTGATTACGCAAGAGCAAGTATGAAGCTGGTCTGCTGCGTGGCAGGACAGCCCTCACAGAGAGCCTTGCTTTTAGGTCAAACACATACTGTGAATATCAGTAACTGAGCCTTGTGTTTCATATATAGTCATATATATAGTTAAATACAGTCTAAAGGCTATAAAGATCCAAAAGGACTCTGATACAAGGGCTATTCTTGTAAAAGTATACACTGCAAAACACGATGCAGGAATTTACCACAATCTCATTAACTCAAACTTATCATTAACTTAAAATAAATGTTTTATTAAAGTCAAGCTAAAATTTCCAGTTCACATTGTCAAACCATTTCAGAACGTGACTTAAAGTAGTTTGATATGAAGGGATGAGTTGAATGAATGTATTGCTGTAAACTGTGTGTAATTTGTGGATTCAACTTAATACCTGCAGCTTATTATTATATCTAGTTAATATAACGGGTTGGTTTTTTCCAAACTCATGAGTTGACTTCAAACTATTACTTCTAGTTCTAGTTAACTCCCATTTTTGAGGCAATAGGGAGACATTACATTCCCAGTTTAACCAGCTTAATATATGTAGATAGTCAGCATACATTGTACTAGCATTTGTGGAATGAATTTCTTCAGTAAAGTTACACAGGATACTGGCTGCAGTACAAAACGTAAATATTCTTATCATATTATCATAATTTGTCATTAACAGTAGGCATATATTCTGTTGCACAAAAAAAACACTAAACACAAATGAAGAGGCCTGCAGAGCGCTTGGAAAATGCACACCACACTATTCAAATTAAAGGAGCATACAGAATGTCAGCTGTCATACAGATATCCTGTGGGTTTTATCTTTATAATGATCAACACCATTAATATATTGTGTCCTGTGCATATGCTCTCTGCTCCGTTATTAGGTCGAGAGCGGTGTAAAACCACAAGGAACCTATTGTAATTCGAATGTTTATTACTATTCCTGCACATGCATGTCCTCAAGGACGTGCAACCTTTTCCAAATAGCGATTCTGGTGGGTGTTTGCCCACGACGCATGCAAAATGATTCTGTAGCTACAAAGTTGCAAAAATCCCACGAAAAGTCGACGACTTTCTCATACCTCAACGAAATTCAGGAAACATGTTTAGCATACTTAGAAAATAAAAAAAGCCTCTTGGGCGGAAGCTCAAATTCCAACAGGAAGTTGGCCATTTTGAATCTCAGCTTTTTTACTCAAAACGAACTCGTCCTAGAGTTTTTGTCCAATCGACAACAGCTCATAGTTCACAAGTGAGTCAACCTGTTTGAAACTGTAATGGCAAATTGCACGTTGACAACTTGTTTAAGTATTGTCTTTGTATAAAATCGTTGAGCTGAGGTCGACTAGGCTCCCTTAGATGGAATGCCTGGACCTCCTTCACATCGTCACAGGTGACCGATGTTGAGCCGCCGGCGCGATCAGAGAGTTTCCCGCTCTGCACACGGCGTGCAATAACTCTGTCCTTGGGAAAGCCTGCTCACATCTGTGATTGAGGACCCTTTCCATCTTCGTATCTAGTCACACGCACAGAGCTTCTGAGGAAATACCGCCTGCTCTGCTTTGCTAAAAAAGGACTTTGGTTCTCACCTAAGGAAATGGAAAAAAAAAAACCACACGGCTGGCAAAACGCTAAAAACAAATGAATGAAACTCAAAATCAGGTTAGATCTGACCCTAAACAAATGCTTTTCAACCTAACATGAAACAAGGATGCATTCAAAGACCATAGAAAATATAAACTTCTATTTTGGTTTTAAGGCAAACACTTCTATCTCAGGTAAATATTTAATCCCATTAACTTTGTTACACATTTAACATTAAAATACACATTAGCAAGTTGGCTGTAAAATAGTTTAAACTCATATTTCAAACCACTGGGCTACATGTGTATAAAATTTTATGCAGCCAACGGAAAAAGTAGTTGTAGTTTTATTTACCCCGCATGATTGAAATCTTGTATTCCCCTCAAATCAATTTGTAGCACATCCAGTGTTACATTACATGCGTGTAATCAGTAGCAAGACGAGGTGCAACGAGCACTGGACCTTTGCCCAAGTAAAACATTATGCTAGCTGTTTTGAAGTGGCAATTTATTATTATTATTGTCATCTATAAATAGAACATATTTGAGTCTGTACACTGACTGAATAATTGAATAACGTAGGTTGTTTGCAATGGAAAACACAATGTCAACACATGCATTTTATATGTATGTATGCACGCAGTCTGCAGTACAGTATGTATGCATGCGGTATTTGTGTGTGTGTGTGTGTGTGTGTGTGTGTGTCTTGAATTAATTCCCCTTCACTCAGTATAATATCTCATTCTCAGCTGTGGAGGGCTCTCTACAATAATACGAGTATTAAGGCTATAAATAAACAGGTACTGCATAGTGTGGGATGCACTCATCCAAGTCACCATGAATAATATGTCAAACCCACCACGTGAACGCGCACACAAAATCAAGGTAGAGTAAGGATTTTGTGGCAGGAACAGGAGCCTACATGTCTATGTGTTAAGTCCAACTGTCTGACCTTTGACCTCCACAGTGAGGAAGCAGACAGTGGGTCCATGTGGCGAGCAGATCATTCGTCCTGTTTGACGCCCAGGTTGTCAGGCTGCACTGCGCTCTCTATGGTAAAAAAATTGTTATGGAAAAAAAAAGAAAAAGAAAAAGAAGACATTTTAACACAAGGTGTTTTTACAGAATTGTATGTTTCTGTATGTTATTGTGGTTACATGCTGTGTTGTTTGCCTACCATGCAAACAGCCCTATTAGAGACAATAACATCTTTAGCTTGGCAGCTTTCAGAGTTAGTCGGTTGCTACCGTTTGCCCTGGGATTGGAGAAATGATGAGATCCTCTGCGGTCAACAACACACAGCAGGAGAGGTGCATGTTGATGTAGGCCGTGCACTGCAAGATGCAGCAGCAGGACAGAAAAAAAGAGTATTATTAGAGCCTCATGTACACAGGAGATCTGACCACATTTTACATGATCAAGTCTGCACCTTACACTGGAGAAACTTTACGTTTTAAGAATTTAATGAGGTCTGTGGTCTGTGGTAAAATATGGGGTTTAAACTAGAGTAAAGCAAAACAAGAATGTTGCAAAGAATATGCCAGACATGCCTATAGCAAGTCAATAACATATTTATATAGGGAAATTAATAAAGAGTACTGAAATCAATTACAGCATGTATGTATTTGTTAAGTGTGTGTGTATGCGTGTGTTCAATAATGTTGCACAAGAACATGTCGGCAGAGGGTAAGATCATAAATATTTAATTTGCAACAAAACCGCACCATCTACCGTTATCATATTTTATTTATTACGAGTGATTTCAAATATGACTGCTGTATATTGTAAACAGCAGGCCAAGATGCAGAAACAGAAGAAGCAATTCTGTGATAAAAGCTGGTGGTTCGGGGTTAAGCGTCATTTGTAACATTCACACAATGATAATGTATTCCTACTTAATGAAAAAAAAGAATCCTTTTATTAATTTACGTTTATGTCAAAATAGGTGATTGATGTAAAAATTGTCCGTTTCAGTGATTCATTCGACACTCTTTTAATTTCCAGATTAAACTGAATTCTCTGACTTGAAGCTATACGAAACAATCATTGTTGTATGTTTTCTTTCTTACATTTGTCGATAAAAATTGTAGAGTGGAGCAAAGGAACGAGTCAGACAATATTTTCCTAATAAGGTGTTCCCCAGCCAGCGGGAGCTGAATCTGCAGCGGAAGAGAGTTTACGTTTTTTATCTAAGAAGCGCGTCTAATGACTCTTGGTATATGCCCTACGGCGTCAAAGCAAATGTACGCCTCCCAATTCAATTTCAAGCACACGGAGCACATTTCATTCAATGATAATACACATCAATAATCATTAGGGCGCGGTATAGTGCTAAATTACCCAAAATTGAGGAGGAAGCTTTTTTTTGGTGTGCAGGGAATACTAGACCAGGAATAACAGACTAGGATAGAATATTACTATTATGATAAAGAATATTTTTATTTATCTGAAGAACATTTACCGAACCTGGCACAATATTCAGAAACAACTTGAATGAGCAGGCTGGAGATGACAATGTCTTGCTCAAGGACACTTTGACAGGACATTTTAATCTGTTCTGATCTGAGGATGACAGCTGGTCAGTCGGTCTACCTCATTGGTCCAGTCTGGAATATCTGTTGGATGGATTTAAATTTTGTACACATATCCATTGATGTCCTGACTTTTCTTATAGCATCAACCTGAATACAATGATTTTGTTAAAGATTTATCCACAATTACAGAATTCATTGGACATATTAGGCAATGGTGCCCAGATGATGAACCTTAATGACTCTGGTGATCTTATAAACCTAGTTGGGGTGAATGACTCTAATTCCTTTCCCCCCCTTGGTGCGATTCGTTTGAGCAGATATGAACACAGTAATCACACTCACAATGTGGACCAAAACAAACAAAATTTGGTCCTAAATGAATTCTGGAGAAGTTTGTTTGTGGAGGGAACGTGATCTGACCTCAATCTGACCCAGCTACAAGACGTACTCTGAAAGTTTAGGATAAACAGCTCCTGTAGCCTGGTGTGTTTTGCATACCGAGATGCAGATGAGCTATATCAACACTTGCAACCTGGACTAGCATCAAAGTACACTGAACTAATTTGGCCTTCTTTGGGACCTTCTTCTTGTGTTTATGTTCTTGCTCCTACCCCAGAAAGAATCAGCCAATGAGCAGAGTAAACATTTCCATGTGACTTTTAGTGGTGCATTTTGGTTTGATTGAATTATTGTTTGTGGGGAAAGAAACCAAAGGTTAAACGCTCCAAGTTATAACAACTCATGCACTGATCCCAAGTACAGTTAATGTCCATACTGAGACAGAATGGAACTGAGATCATGGCACACATAACATTCACAACAGATGTTTTCCTGGTAAACAAGACAAGATCATGGTTGGAGTACAGGAAGAGGACGAGGGGAATGAGATCTAACTCAGGGGAGAGCGAGACATCACTGTGATTTTCCAGGTTATTAGGGAAGATCTGCTGACTTAACAAAACAAACATCTGCCACACCACCAGAGTCTTTGCTGGGACTGGGTGAGATTCATATTAACAGAGTTAGCACTAATGCATGAGCGTACAAGAGCGAGCTGACAGAGTTTTTGCTCGAGGACACTCCGCCATAAACATGGCTGCTGATGGACACACTAACAGCTCTGGGGAAAGACATAAAAGGCAGTAAGGGAAGAGGGAAATGCACATGTACCAAGCCAAGCATTATCTGAGACAATTAGCTCGTTTTTTATAATGTGTCGGTTATTCCTCTTTGAGTTCATTTAGCTACAAATGACATCCTAATTAATTGCAGGCGAGCTGATAAGAATAATTCGTCTCTTTTTAAGATCGGGATTGTTTGAAATGTCTCTGGACAAACGTTTGATGCCTTATCAAAATCTGCGCTTTACGGCTGAAAATAATCCATTGTGTGTTGATGAAAGAGCGGCTAAATCTGGGGGACTAAATAAATGGTGAGAAAGTGGATGAATGTTTAACTGAGGGATTTTATACAGATTTAATTGTGTTGGGGCAAAATAATCATTATTACTTTAAGTTAAATTCGGTATTCAAATATAATCACCATATTTTCTTTCTTTCAACATTACATACATGTTTTTCATTGCTTTCCGTAAAGGACCTGATTATGAACTCTTTGTTGCTAACATATGATCTTCTCTCGGTTGAATGAAACCACATTGTGCTCCTCTTCCCACTGAATCGCATCCCCTTATCTTCTTCTACCCACTCTAATATGCTCTTATCAGTGTAGAATAACCTTACTCACTACTTCAATTTCTTTCTTTTTTTTTTTTCATTCACTTTTCCTGGAACTTCGCCTTGCACGATCATTCAAAGGCCATAACGCTCTACAATAATGGAAAATGTTATGACATTGAATACGAAGCGTACTCCACTCTTCCACTCGACCACTTTTGATATGAGATAGATACGATGTCAACCAAAGTTGAGTCTGTAGAAACAGACTCTCACTGATAACAATAGAAATTCTTCATAAATTGGTGAGCCACTTTGATTCTGACCAACTCCCTCGTCCTTAAACACATTTCACGGTGTTCCTGCCAGTCGCAGTCAGCTGTGTGACCCTGAATCAGCACACTAAAGCTAAAGTTGGTCTCAGAAGAGTTTCCACAACATATACTGTACCCTTGGTTTCAATGACTTTAAACCCCCGCAGCTAAGGTAAACAGGATAATTGAAATGTGTACAGAATGTGGGCAAAAAAAATAAATAAAAGGACTAGACAAAGACTAAAAGTTTGACTAAAATTAAAAAAAACACCTCCTGTTAGCAATAGCCTTCAGCTGCTGTTCTTGGTTTAATGTCACATGACACTGTCAATAAATTTCCATTGTTATTTCATGACCAAAACTTAAGTAGCCAAGAACCGACGCCTAATTTATAGCCGATTCGTTTAGCGTAAAGACTGGCAACAGGCAGAAGGCTGTCGTTGTTCCTGGCCGAGCCTAGCTAGCTGTCAGCCCGTTTCCTGTCTTTGTGCTAAGCTAACATGCCGTAGCTTCATATTTAATGTACAAACACGAGAGTGGTATCAATATTCTCTATTAAACTATGAGTTAAAAAGCGAATATGTTTCCCAAACTGTCAAAATACTTCTTTAACATTGTTCATTTCCGAAAACTAAAAGCTGCTGCTCCTCATTACTATACGAACTTCTGATATCACCAGCCTTCAGTTGGACCCAGAAGTATTTCAGATACATCCTTCTGAAGAAGATTTCGCCTCAGCAGATGCAACGAATTCAACAACAGAAAAATAGAATAATTTATCACTAAAAATAAACTAAAGTATCAAGGGATTTGTGTGTTTTGCCTCATTTTTAAAGTGCATTAAAGGTCCTCAATAACTATTTATTATATAACTAATAAATAATAGTTATATAATCAGCCCAGATTATATATTTTTGTAGACATTACCTCTTGATATTTGATATTTGACTTTTTGTGACCTATTGTGTGCCACCTGCATAGATGTCAACAGACGTTTTCTTCTTCTCTGGTTTGTGCTCACAATAAATGAATTAAAAGGTAAATGAAATGAGTCTGAAACATTATTACATGCTGTAAAAACATTAATGAAAAAACGGATCATAACAGAGTTTGCTTCAGAGCTGATGTCATGTGAGACACACACACACAACTTGAAATGGAAACTCTGATCATTTCACTGAGATCCTTATTGCTTCGTCAAAAACAACAACGGTTTGTAAAATTAAACACATGGCTACATCAGCGGCTATAGCAGCATATTTATGACATAAGCGTGACAGGGTTAATGACCCTCCTTTCCATGACTATTACCCCTTACTGGCAGCAGTTACCCTCCCTGGGTGGGGAGGTTGGAAGTGTGTGTGTGTTTGCAACATAGTCATTCGTCTCACCGACACCTGTCAGAACCCGGCTGACCTATACCCACACAAAGGTTTTAATGAGCAAATTCATAATATATCCACCTATCGCCAAGGGCTGCAGCATACCTGTCAGTGATTGGATGATGCCTCAGATCTTTCATCATCATCGTCGTCATCACTGTCATCGTCAGGTTACGGCCGTGGTCAAAGAAGCGTGCACTGTTATGACAGACGTTAAAATGGAAGATTGAGTTATTATTACTATTGAGAATATTGAGATGAGGACAACATGCATCTGTGTTCAAACTAGCATGGTACATACATTTTTTTTTATTACACAGTAAAACACAGTATAGAGTAATGAAACACAGCCATGCTGCAATAGAAGACGTCTGTATGTGTGACTACATAAAAGCAACAATCAATGATTGGAAAATCCCAGTGACACAAGGCCAGCAGTGAGTCACATTTCTACCTTATTTTGTCACAAACATTTCCACTTGTCTTTTTGTTGTTGTTGTTGTTGTTTCTATCATGATGAAATCTTTGAGAGGTGAGGAAAATCAGTCAACTATTTCAGCCCAGCCAAAGAGGTTCTGGGGACTGTGACACATCTTTCTTTGAGCTTTGGGTTGAAGTCATTTCAGAACAGTAATTTTCCCCTTTCACTGCAAGCAGGTTACCTATAACCACTCTGTCAGCTTTGTGAAAAATCCTCGGTGGGGGATTGCCAGCTATAAAGTGTGCATTAAACAGATCTATCACGGAGACAGATCATTGGCTGGGACTGACACTGGTGCCCAATAATACAGTCTGCTTTCTCCAATTTGAAATGACAGACGGGGACACGGGGACAATAAACACATTTTACCTCCTGCCTTTCTCAGACCAAACCTTTCTCTTGTTACGGTTTGATCATTGGTTCTATCTCTTTCCCATTGAACACTAGAGGTTTTCCATTTAACCAAGCCGATGATTATGTTTCCTTTTGCTATTGTCATGAGAAGAAAAGAAATCATAAGTGTTGATGGCCTGTTTTGTTCTTTTATTGTGTCGCTGCGCTCTCTCTAACCTCACCACTGGGACTGATTTACGTATGAATGCATCTTTCTGTTTCACCATTTTAATTTTGCAGCAGGAACACGATGGACCCTCTGAAATGAGTCTGTGGCACATTAACAGGTGTGCTTCTTCAACAAAATAATGGATTTGCAGCAGGGAGGACAAAAGAAACGGCTCTTCCTTTAGAGTAAAAGAAGGCAGGTTGTTAGAAACAGGTTTGCTTGGAGAGCTGGGGGATTATTGCACTGTTTCATGTTGAACGTTATCATGGGCAGGCAGACTGATGTGGGCTAAAACCAGCAATGCATCACAACACCTAACCAAGGTCAAGCACTCTCTCTGTCTTTCTACCTCTCTCTCTCTCTCTGTCTGTCTCCTCCAGTCGTAGGGAGATTTGTTCAGGAAAAAGTGAGATGAAATGTCAAGAGCAGAGTGATTGGCCCCGGAAAGGGAGATCCTAATTAACTCTCTCTGGTGGACATCCCTCTCTTTCTCCCTCATACCACGTGTGCCTGTATGAATCTCTCATCTCATCCTCCTTGCCTCGCCTCTGAGGACACGGTTGCGCTCACAAAGCCAACCAAAGGACAGAGGGATACAACGAAAGCAAAGGTCAAAAAATAAACAGTCGGGCTATGAATGACGGAGTCTTTCTCGGGTACTGAGACAGACAGCAAAGCAATCCCCCAAAGCAGAAGCAAGTAGGACAGAAGAAGTGACATTAACTAGTGACTTGTCAGTGAAAAAAGATATATCAACCAGTAACGTAACCTTACGTGGTCAATATCAGGGATACAACGTTGTTTGTTTGGGTCCTTATCTACCGTATAATAATTAATACTATAGTTTGGGGAAGGAGTTTAACTAGAATTGACTTCTTCTGAAACGATTTGCTTGTTAAGGCTTGTGGTTAATTTTAACCTAAGCAAATATGGGCAAGAGCCCTAAATCCTATCAGTCCGTGAAGCTCACGTCAACATTAGCTCAAGAGGCCAGAAAAAAGTAGAATTAGATCATATCATTCAGCCCTTTCTTTATTTGCCCAATTGAAGACAAAAAAAAATCCTAATGAGGAAAAAAACCTGATGAAACGTTTTGGTCCTAGGAGGGATGTCCTGCCTACAAGAGTCAGAAAAGAAATTAAATACCAGTGCAAAGTAGCAGCTAGTGGAAGCTTCAGGCCCCAAAAACAATTATTGACCTTCAAATGTCAGTTAAAATCCTTACATCAGACTGAGCTCCCGGATGTTGTCTTCGATTCTGGAAAACGATGAGAACCAGGAGGTTTCGGATCTTTTTTTTCTCCGGGACGGATCATAAGCAGTCTCCTGCAGAGTTCAGAGATCAAAGGCAACCAATTACAACAGAACTACACCTCACTGGATGATTGTAAATCCACCATTGCTACTGGCTGGTGAATCCCTGGTACACCAATCACAAATATGTGCAAATGCGACAGAGGGTATGTCTGTGCATTTACCTTGCAAATATAGAGATTTGGATTCCTTTAGATATAACAGTCTTATCGTCTTATAGTGGAATTAAGCATTTGTCTGAATAACAGTGCAAGTTCAAATCACTGACCTGTGTTTATTGTGGGCATAAACGAGAATCTTTTATTCATCCTCCCGTTTAACGTTCTGTTCGTCTTATGAGTTCATTTAATTCCACTCATTTAGCAACATGCTAATGCAGGTCACATAAATTCAAACAGATCTCCACTCATGTCCATTGAAGGCTTTTTGACGAAAGCGATCATGCATTAAATTAATGGAGCCCTTCATTGCTCGGTATATTGAAGTTGGCCGTATCGATAAAGGTCAAGCGCGTCAGTGAAATGTACTGAGGTGCCAATAAGTTATCCATCAAACAAGACATGGATGCGACATGCATGGTTAATGAAGGTAGGCCAGCCATCACATGCATCATCTGGGCTCTAAGTGTTGATGGATGGGAGCTCCGCATATTCCCATAAAGAGCATCTCTATTATTATTATTATTACTATACGTAGAGTGGATTTTATTGCAAAATAGACAATGTATTGGACAGAAGGTGTTTTCTTTTTACTTTTTCTTTTTATGGAAATCGGGAGGGTTTATTTTATTTATTTTATTACGAGTCGGAAAGAATAATCATGATGAATAGGTTATTCCTTGCGCATGTTGTTCGATGCACATTAAGACTAAATAAACGCCTGGTAAATGACTGGCCGGCTTCTGGTCTGAGGTCGCACCTGATTGAATGAGATGCCGTCTGAGAAGCAAAGACTCTTCCACCGATGTTTATCGAGAAGGATATTGAAACGGGAATGGGTTCTGTATTATTAAATTTTCTGACCGAGCCATATTCCCCCTCCTCTTTGTAAAATTGTATTTCCTCCAAGTGTGCATACTTCATCACAATCTTGCCTTTCAATTTGTGTCAATGTCCATTTTCAAATCGGGCAAAGTCTGAAACTGAAATGAAAAGGCACATTTACATTGTCCACAACGTCTAATGGTCATAGATCTCTCACTAAATCATATAAAGAAAAGGCACAGACCAAATGTAAAGACAGATTGATATACACTGCAGTGTATTATCTAGCTGTATATTTCACTAACTGTGGTTAGCCTTCAATTTGGGGGTTCCCAATTCTCTGTGTCTGTGTTTATTTGTGTCTGTGAAATCCCTGTTGGGACTCACTGCAGATGCAGTTGTTTTGGCCCTGTGCCTCCAGCTCATCATGCTGGCGGAGCATGATGATGGTAGATGAAATGAACTCTGGTGTATTTGGTCTGTTGGTGGCGTCTCGATTAAAAAGCTCGACTTGTGAGGATGTTGCCAATTGGAAGACAAGCTGGAAAAATGTGGGTAGCAACAGCAAATGCCGGGAAGTGTCCCTCAGTGGAAAAAGAGCAGACATATCTGTCTGCTGCAATGAACTTTTACACACGCATGTGGCTAAAACAAAAGAAAATGTTACCACAAAAGGGAACATTATGTTTCAAGTGCGTTAAATAGGATTGAAATGCAGACGGTGGTAGTCTGACCAGAGCTGTGCTGTTCCCAACCCAGCTGTAGTTTCTGCCTCACCGGGGAGCGCCGTTAAGAATCTGCAGCTATGTTTCTTCTCATCTTTCTTTCCCCCCTTTAATCTCGACCTGAGTGTTTGGTTTTACAGAGAGTGAAGTGTGTCTTTTAAGCCCTGCTCAAGGAGAGACAAGGTTCTTTGAGTCCCAGCAGATCTGCAATGTTTCTGATAGGGCCCCCTTAAAACTACACCCTTATTTGAAGCTCCGTATTTGAGTGGGATCCTGGTGTCTGCAGGTTGCAGCAACGAACATTTTGTTTGTTAGGATTTGTTTTGGATTTGTTAATATCCGCATTACCCAAAATGATACTATATATACTGGTATAAGGATTGATCTGTATTTGGTTTCCAGGCGCTACCTCTACGTATCGTAAAGGCAGAACTTGTTTTTATTGCACATTTTAATATGTATGCGCAAAAATAATATTTAAGTGTGTTATGATGCCATCATATTTGGTTTAATTCTTTGGAATGTAATTTCTATATATATTTCCAGAACAGCCACATGTACAGGATGTTATGAGTATTTCAATCACGAATATTGGATTAAGTAAAGCATCTCCCTGCTGGACATCTTTCCTAACCAGTGGCTATTTGCTTTCCTTCATGAGACAAGCAGTCTTATATTACTGTAATGAGGCCTGTATATACAGGATGTTTCAGGCCAACATTGACTTTTAGCTGTTGACTTCCCCTGGAAAGCTGTCAGACCAGACAAGACTTTATGACGTCGTTAGATATTAGCGTCTGACTGCTGAAGGTCTCGATTCAGGCTTCATTTATTCGGGGCTTCTTTTTTTTTTATAAATCACAACTTTTTTCTAGGAAGCAGTATATGTCCTATTTTGTACGTATGTAATGGTTATAAATGAGGTCCCTGCTCACTATAACTGAGGGTAAATTAGCAGCGAAGCAGACAATGAAAACGTACAGAAGTTTAGTGACTGACTCATAGTGAATGAGGCTTTACTCACCATGATGATCTCACTTTCCTATATCCGGTATACTCTTATCAAAATGTATCAAATTAGATATGTTTAGTGGTCTTACTTCACTTGTTCTCCCTATGTGCACAAAGCCTAAACATAATGGGAATCATCTAAAAAGCATTGAGAGAGGACCTGCAGCCATGTTGATGGGGAGTAGAGCTTTCTCTGACCAAGTAACCTGATTAGAATACAGTTTGCGTTTCACTCTTAATTATTGAATTTCACTTCCTGTGGGGGGAATGATTTCCTGCTGCATCAGTGTCCATACCTGAATTTAATTCAGGCAAGCAGAGTGAATCGATGGCATCTTGGTCAGAGGTATTGGAAGGCTCGTCTCTGTTACGGCCCAAACTTTTGATTTAATAAGACGAGAGCTTTGATGCATATAAAATTTGCCTCGGTTGCAGCTTTAAATGCAACAAATCTACGCTCCACAGAGTGAAAACAGTATTCGCTCATGCTCAGACAGCATGTCATTGAGAACATCTTTTTCTGGTTGATCTGTTAGTAGCCAATCCCTCGGGCCTCGTCTGATGTCCCTCTGACACTATCTGCTACGCTGCAGTCAGACAAGCCGACTACATGACCAGGAAATCAACCAGGAGAGACTATTTTTCCCCTCCGATAACATCTCCCTGCTGCTTCGCTACCCACCGTAGCATTCAGCACCTGCTATTCTGCACTCCGTCCTATTCATTCACAAACTATAGACAATGAGAGGCAGACAGAGTGTGTCATATGCATGTGAGAGCAGATGAATATGAGCTATTTATGATAATCTGCCGTGCCGTCTGGTAATACTATATATGGGTAGAACATAGAAGACCAAGCTGAGATGAGACAGCAGTAAAATTAAATATGATGAAACAGGACTGACTGTTCGCTTTAAGCTTTTACGTCTCTCTAATATTTTAAAATCAATTACATAACATATTGAACTATTAATGTGATTCAGGCAGATCTGTGATGTATTAATGTCCGTTACTACTGATGCACACTGTCAGTGTGAGTTAAAAGAGGTGCTGTGTGCAGTTACACATTTATTTTATTTATTATTATTATTATTATTATTTGGGCTCTATAACCCTTTAACTTCCCTCTCTGCAGACCCTCCCTTTCAAACACATGTAAACTGTCAATCTCATCTCTAACAACCTGTCATCCCTTTGTACATAAGCATGTTTATTCATGACACGATTCTCACTGTGGCAAGAGGTTGCTGGAGGAAGAGTGACAGGTTGCTGTGACGGGCCACGCTGACAACATGTCAAAGGCAGATAGACACAAGAGAATAAAAATAAATAAATAAATAAATGCCCAAATTCAACTGCTGTACAACACATGGGATCGTGATTATCGATTCCAAGACAATATATGATATGTACAGTGGTGGTACGTACAAGTCACCTCATCCAGGGTGACGGCTGGAGCATTGCACATTTCAGGGAAATAAACACACTCTGTTCTCAATCGTTGATTCAGCGAGACAAGCACACGTATGAAGACGAGGCAGATCAAAGACAGGCAGAGCAACAATGTCACCACTGTCACACAAATACAGGGAACCCTGGGACTCTACTGCCTATGGCAGTGCATGCTATCTGTAGCTTTAAGCTCGCATTCATTTGCCAAAGGAGGACAGAGCAGGAGAAAACATACAGAGAGGGAGGACATAGGATTCACAGTGGGTTTCCACCTCCTGCCTCTGTGTTTGTCATATGTTTGAACATGAAGAGCTGAGGAAATAGCTCTACTTCTCCAGCGCTAATGGGACCTAAGGTTAGACACGCTGAATAAGTAATATGGAAAGTAACACCACTGTGGTCGGCGAGTGTCTTCTAAGCCTCCATACATAATTTAAACCAAAAAAGGGAAGAAAGAGGCTATTTTCTGCTGTAGAAGGTGCTGTCAGGTTGTTGCATATTTTCTTATCCAGCTAACTTTGGCAGTGGCAGAAAGCAGTATTCTCTTTGCAAACAAAGGGAAAGTTGGACTGTATATTTCAAAAAGAAGAGGGCAGTTTAGGACAAAAGATAAAGAGTCTGCCTTAGTGTCTGAGTGGTGGGGGGTGTGTTGGCTCCGAGGAGGGCGGCCGGCTCTCTGAGTCTGATGTACTGCTACTGTATCGCTGCTGAAGGATTTACAATGATGTCACAGTCAAGTCTGAGAGTCGTGGAAGAAAGAGAAATTTATAGTTAGCGCAAAATCGTATTATTATACTGACATAAACATATGCGCACATGCACACACACACACACACACACACACACACACAAAGTGAATGTGGGTAAGATGTTGGAATTATTGAGCTGAGGCTATTTGAATTTAGAGCATGTCTAATCTGTTTATCACCCAAAATATAAACCGAGGCCTTCACAGCCATTCAGAGTGGGCAGTTCTGACGTGCACAAACACGCATGCACACACACACACACACACACACACACCGCAGAATATTTAACAAATGCCTGTGAGCTGTCTGAGGAATGAATGGTTGAAAATCCTACTGTTAATGGACTATAGAAAATATATAGAAAATATTTGTACTAAAGCATAAAGGCAGCGATGCGTTCACTTCAAAGAAGCTGTAGAAAGAGAAGAAAAGTCTTTAAAATCATCATTCACAGCCTGCAAGTTAATTGGCTCTTAATCCTTCCATCACACATCTATAATCCCAGTTCAAACCTTTATAGGTTGAAGGCCTGGACAGCACAGCAGTAAAGTTAAACAGACATTTAAGACTTCAAACTTTAAGGTCTGGCGGAGGTACATATATCAGAGGGGCCAAAATAAAGAGGAACGCTTCTTGAAATGACTATATGTACACAAGAGTGATCATCTCCTCATCTGCTGTATGTCCTGCGATGAACTCTAATACAGTTAACTCTCCTCTTCAATCATCTTAACGCTGTTTTAAACTTCTGTTCCCTCATGGCCGGACTGAGAAACACATGCTTTATAAAACTTTAAGTATTTTTTTTTTAAAATTGCTTCAGTGTTGCTCGGGGGAATTAGTGTGAAACATCATGTGATCGTCTGCCTGCGAGCAGCCAGTCAGCAGGTTTACAGCTCAGTAAATCACGACTTTGTTGCAAGATATCAGATTTGCATGAGAATAGAAGTGCACTGGTACACAATTCAGAGTTAATTATGCGGCACGGGTAGTTTTTGAAATGTTGCGATTGTATGTTAGAAAGAGGAGCTGATATCCTCACCTCATGAACCTACTGTAGATTCAACAATGCCGTTTTCTCTTTTACTTTGGCACAGTATTGTTTCTACATTTAAATGGAGAAGTTGGTCAGCATAGTACCAAATGTCTAATTAACATTAACAACAAGCATTTGTTTGTTTACTGATTGCTTTAATTAGTTAGTTAGTTAGTTCGTTAGCCTAACAGTGTCTTTGCCAACGATACCTTCTGTTTAATTTTTCAGATAGATTCATAATGATAAATGTGTTTTCTGTGAGTGTACTTTTTTTTTTAAAAAGATAACTGTCAATCAACACAAGTTTCCATTTCGACATTTTTGCTTTAAGTATTTTAATAAATTGTCATAGGGGGGGTACGCTTGTTGTTGCTGTAGATTTTTTTTATATACACATGCTTGGTCTGCAGATAGCACAGAAATGCTATAAGAAAAATATGAGATATCAGGTTTTTAAAACATTATAACACTGGATTTAGATCAAACACGGTTTCATATAGACTCTCCCAAATGATCCGAGGCCTTGGTTCGTATTGATCGATACATAGAATATCTGATCTAAATCTAAACCGCTCCAAACTGCTGCAAGAATCTACCAGGGCTACACAAAATATTTGAAACCTGTCTCATATTTGTGAAAATATAAAATACATAACGTTTTATTATTCATAAGCGGACCAACAATACGAGACAAATGTAAAAGTGCAGAGGCAGCAATCAATGGGGCAAAAAAAAAAAAGAAAAAAGTACGTTGTTGTCCATACTTATCAAGATGATCAACACTCCATCCCATCTGAAATGCCATTTTCTCAGAGTTGCTATGGCAACATGCTGTGTAACTTCCACCGTGGGACGTGGGAATACTGCAGAATATTAATTCAGTTTTGCAAGTTAACACGCTTGTTGTCAGCTGTAGCAAAATTGGTATTTGGTTCAGGGTGTATGGATTAATTACCAGACATACGGTTACATTATGGAGAAAATAAAAGTGAAGCGGCTGGCATGTTGCTCAACAAGCCCGTCACTGTTGTGGGAGAGAGATACAGAGAGAGCTCCGTGTTTGCCTGTACATCAGGGCTGTTTACAATAAACCAGCATCCACATATACATACAGTCTTTACAAACTAAATCTTGTTTTCTGCTCAGTAACCATGGTGATAAAACGATGAATGATATCAATTTCACCTCAGCTGATGATCATTCCAGAGACAGTGGGAGAAAACAGGCCAATTCTGTGTGTTGTATTAATTATATGTTATATAATATCATAAATTTGGTAGCGACAGATCTTTGCCACCAGATGAATTTCGTAATCCCCAGACTTTTTCTCCAGTGCCACCAGCTGGGTGACATTTGTGAGTCTGAATGAAATATCTCCACAACTATTGCATGGATTGCCATGAAACCTGCTATGAGCACACACGCTACCCCTCGGGAGGTATCGTAATAACTTTGGTGATCCAATAACATAACGTTATGATAAATATTTAAGTTGATTAATGATCAAATAGCTTAAAAACTAATGGCATTCCCATAAGTTCTAATTATTAGCAAATTGTTTTTTTCTCATTTACAATTTTCTGGTGTGTGTAAGAGTTATTGATACTGACGGGTGTTTGAGCTTTTACAGTAATAAAATACATATTTTAAAATAAAATATTATAGGTTACTTTAAAACAAAATAGGTGTATATGTATAAGTTGTTATGGATATTGTTTTTATTATTGTTTTTGTTTGTATATTCTGGAAAGTTAACAAGCAATAGGGTTGTAATATTTATGTGACTTTGTGCAATATAAGTAATGGGTCAATAAGCACATAACGTATGTGGGACTGTTTGCTCAGGCCTAGACTGGAAGGATTATGTTCTACACACAGAGTTTACCTTATGAATGAACATGATAAGCTTCTGTGGGGGCAGTCAAGGTAATATGAATCCGAACAGACTCAGTCATTGTTGGATCAAAGTCCTAGCCGGTTCCCAAGTTTCCCACATCCCTGCAGCAATGTTCTGATGACCTTTTGATTGACAGGCCAGTGAATGAGGGGCAGTGCCTGGGAGCCCTCCAAGCCAGGGATTGGATAAGAGCTTTCTGTGTGCATTCTAATAAGACACTGCCTTCCAGAGGAATTGAACTCAAAGCAGTCCAAGGTTAATCTAGATGTCAACACCTGCTGAGTGTGCAGCGGATTGCTGTGGGGGTGACGTCCCCCATCTTTCCTTCTGCTGTGGAAACTTAATGCGGCAGCTGATTCCACCCTCCCTCCAGGTGGAAGTGTGGAGGTATTTCATTGCTTCTGTGCATGACAGTTCCTCCTGGCGCTTTGGCAGCTGACCTGCTTCTTTCCTTACTTGATTGCTTCCTGTTCACACTCTCACCCTGTTTCCTTCTCACACGCATTTTAGGATTTCATCTGATAACATAAATAATTTTGCAAAAAAAAAAAAAAAAAATCATTTATATTTATCTGATTCCTCACATATATTTTTATGTGAGGAATAAACAGATAGGCATAACACAATAGGGAAAACACAGGCGTATATAACAAAATTGTTGATGCATACAACTAGATTCACAACTAACCTGCATATGCATAAAGGCAGAAGTAAACATAACGTGTTCTTTAAGCAGATTTTTAGATCTGTGCATATGCATGATTCTGTTTTATAAGTCTCAGTTATTGTTGAACTAGGTGCACAAGCACAAGCCTCATTTCCCCGTTCCCACAGTTAGCCCGCACTCACTTGTTTTCATATCAATACAAAATCTTCCGATTCTGATTCTTCTGATACTTCTTCCGCCTTCTCCACCACTTGCTTGACCTGTCGATGAAACAGAAAAGAAGTGCAGTTTTGCTGTTTGTGTTGCATCTATATACTAATATATCTACTAATATACTATATATATATATCACTTATACACCTCTGATTAGCACTTTACAAACCACTGTGTATACTGCCATAAGTCTCATACATATAAGGTGAAAATTGGTGAAAATCATATTCATTTATCATATCACTCACAGCTGACTCTAAAATAACATATGAACTTGGTTTTAACTATGCATGTGGTGCACACGTTCTCACAGCTCAAAGCACATTCAGTTCTTATAAATATCAGTTTATGCATAAAAATGGTGCAATTATTTTTTAATACATCTGTTTTCAGGTATTGTGTCATAAGCCTGTTTGGGATTCTAACCAGCACATCAACGCAAGCCGACTAGACTACCAGCACCCTTCAGTTTTCAATAAGGACACTCCAGTACAACCAGTACAATGCACTACATCAGCAGTTAACGTGCCCTGTGTAGCCTGGAAAAGGCAGTGAAAACACTTTTAATACTGTACACGCAGTAGCTCGTTTGAAGTGCAGGGACTCTTCAGGAGATGCAAAAAACAGCCTAATCATCATCAGATAATATCATCAGCTTGACCCTGAACAATTACTTTGACCAAACGCTGTATTTAGGAGGCACCTGAAGCCGCAAAATCTCATTTCAGTGGTAATTGTCACCTATTTCCCAACGGTGGAGTCACTTAACCCCAAGAAACCTTCTGAAGCCCCCCCCCTTCTCCCCTCCGCCTGTCACACTCTCTTGTCTAATCCCCCCAACACACCACCTCTTTTGCATTTTGTCAAAATTCATTTATTTTCTCCACAGATCAACCTAATTAGAAGGAAGGCTTGTGGTGAAAATACGTCTTTATTGCTGTCATCATCAATATCACACTCCTTATCTGGGTCACTGCGCACTGATTGGCTGCATGGCAAATGGAGTGGAAATTTTTCCATTTTGTTCGGAGCCTTTCATGTTTCAAACGCACGCCCACTGGGGAAACGGTGTTCCTATTCGAGGTGGGGGGTGGGGGGGGGAAACGGTTAACAGGTCTCCATCTTCAACAAACACCTTGTTGTGGAGAGAAAAGGAAAGAGATGCAGAAATAGAAAATAGGAGAGATAAAGGTTAGCCCGTCTTCTGGGGACTGAAGGCTTTATTCAATCACACGTGATAAGAAAGCCTTGGGGATTAGTCAAAGGCATTCTTCCTGGGTGGTGAGAAGGCAGCTCTAGGTTCAGTACTCAACAAAAACAGTGTTTACAGTGCGATAGCATCAGAGGCCTCTTTCAGGCAGAGCATAACTTTTACAGAATTTCTGGTCAAATAGCAGTTGATAATTTTGCATTCAAGGTTGCGCGTGTGCGGATAAGAAAACAGCAAGGTATTGGCTTATATAATGAGCCTCAGTCTTGCTTCTCTTTTTGTTTTGTACAACCACTTCCTCTCCAATGAGCTCGCGTCCTCACTTTTGCACCAAAGAGCATAATGCCGAGAACCCCTCAGCCATCATTTCCTGACCTTGTGTTTTTCTATAAAGCCGCCGCAGTTATCAATGGAGTTCAATACCTGATTATCCAAGGCGAGCTGACGCAGCTGAATACAATTCAGGATCTTTTTTTTTTTTTTTTTGACAAAATAAGACAGACTGTCTCCAGTGTGGAGGGTAAATCATTTCCTTGTAGTCATTTTGTGTTTTTTAAAAGACAGAGATGAAGGTGAGTCAGATACTTTGGGTGAAAGACTTGAAGGTGAAGGCACTTTTAAAAGCAATTTAGAGATGATGGCTTCTCCGTATACGTTTATATTGTAGCTCAAATGGCTTCGCTGTGTTGCAGCACTTGACGCTGACGAGGAATACAGAAATGCCAAGAAACAATCTGCCTGAAAAACGCAACAATATATTGTCTTTTTTTTCAGTAGGAGGCTTGTCGTCACATGCACGGGAGACTGCAGAAGTCATCTGGTACTATATACCTTACAGGTCAGCAAATTAATATGTATTATATATATACATATTATAATACTGTTTGTCTACTCAAGAATCAGCAGCGGCTGCAGATTAACAATAGATTATATTAACAACGTTCACCACATCGGTGATCCTGGAGTTTATGGTCTATATTAACTTAAAATAATCTGCCACTGCGTCAACAAAGTGCCTGCAAGTGACCTCTTCTTCCATGCAACATAATTAACAACTGGATCTGTTCTACATATTTTTTTATCAGTAAGGGTAGTACTAGTTATCATGCATGAGCCACCCACAGCTTTCCATATGTTTGTATCATACATACATACATACATATATACATATACACATACATACATATATATACCTATACATACATATATATATATATATATATATATATATATATACACACACACACACACACATATATATATATACATATATATATATACATATATATATATATATATATATATATGTATATATATATATACGTATATATATATATATTCACGTGTGTCTCTCATTTTTACTAATTACAGTACATTAGGAAGATATGACAATCTAGAATCAATCAATCAGTTGACTATATAATTTGTGCTTTTTTTTTTTTTTTTGGATAACTGATCTAAGTAGCTGAATGTCACAATGTCCCTGAGAATAAGGGAACAGTGTCCAGTTGAAAGTGTATTAACCTTCAGCAGTAATAAACAATCGCTGTGATGGATTATCAATCTCAGCAAGTTGATTGCTTCTGTTTTAGTGCAGTATTTAAAACAAACAGTGTGCAGTAAAAAAAAACTGCCAGCGGTACCGTTACATGATTTGCTTTCGATGGGCTAAAGCATGCAGATATAGTCCTTTATGTAATCACACAATCACGCACAATCCTGAAATGAGTGCGTTTGACGTGTGTGTGAGTGTACTTGGCTAGTCAATGGAAAAATAGAGAAAAACACCAAAAGCATTCTGGTTGCCAACAATTCATCTTGTATGATGTCTACATACTATCTTTTAAATATGTACTTGTATATGCATTATTATATTATGTAAGTGCATGCTATTTACTACTATATACTATTAAAAAAAAGAGAGCTGTGGGTATATAACATCACAAACTCTACTGTACATAAATACATGATGGAAAAATGACATAAACATTCCAACATCTGTTATAGTGTATACAGGGTGTGACTTACTCCCAACCCATTTCAACTGTGTGTGTGTTTTTTTGTCATTAGTATGTAAATTAAAAAATTGCAATATGCATTTTATTGACTAATGCAACAGCAGTTTGGGCATGTAGCTGGTTGTCTGGTTTTCAATAGCTGCCAGGGGAGATACAGTAGTACAGCATTTAATGTAGCACCGTGTGTAACTGTATCAGCATGACTTTTAGTTAAAGCGGTTTACCCCCGGCAGGAGCCAGAAACTGGACACTTGAGACACAAAACCACAAACATGAAGGCATAGACACACACACACACACAGAATCTGAAACCTAAACACACAAAACACTATGTAATTATAAATCAATGAACAATTATAGTACCGCCATCATAACACACTGCTTACTGACCTCAAATCCCTCGACGCTGACTGTGTCTCCATTTTCCTGTCGTTAGTAACGGGGCAGGCGAAACAACGACGGGATGGTCACCTGATATGTGGACACTCGTCAATGGAGCCTCAAGATAACAATTTATAAAGCTGGAATGTTTGTTTCTATTTTTGTTTACATTTCATGTTTACTGCAGACCATATGTTCATACGTATTGGCGCAAATTTCAAAATGTTCTTGTGTTTTTCACATAATGGTGTGATTTAACATGAAGTTTGGTGTCCTGGTATCATATGGTTAAATCATGTGACCCCAGTTAAAGTCTCAGCTGGGGACGTTTGTTGCATGTCTCTGCTTCCCTTCATTTTTTATTTTTATTGTCTGTAGCGAGGAATTTAATCTTTAGTTGCTCCATTTCCTCGGTTGGTTAGTTTGCTGATATTAAATTTAAATGTCTATACTGGCTGAAGATTGGCATTGATTGACAGATGATTGGATCAGCTATATATATATATTTATGTATTATTCATTTAAGGAGGTGTTATTTAATAGAGACCACTGCATTAGTGAATCAAAAAACATGCCTTTAGCAACAAAAAATAAATAAATCAGGGTCATATAACTTTGCTGCAATCACATATATGAAAGTGCACATTCAGGGTAAAACACATTGTGGTAATTCTGCTGTTTAGCTGGCAAGCGTTCAGATGGAAGGTCAAATTATTGCTGCTGCAGTAACTTTCCAGAGTTGTAAAGTTCTTCAAAGGAGAATGAACTGCTTTGCCTTAAACCCTTAATGATGTGTGTGTGTGTGTGTGTGTGTGTGTAGTTGGATGGCTGAGCCATGATGTTGGTAAAAGAGTAATTTTATGAGCAGATCAATTATTTAATTGTATCGGTTGGAGTCAGCAACACGTTCTTCATGTGAAAACACGAGATGTCCTTTCAGACTGTGATAAAAGAGGACCGCCGGTTCTGGATTTGCTTCTCTGATTTCACTTTTTAATTTTAACGACATGCAAAGGATTCTCCCTGATAAAGTAAAAAACCCTATTGATCACCAGTTTTAATTATTACATCCGAAAATACCCATGAGGCTCGGCCACAGTTGCTAAGGAGGAAAGTCTGAGGCGCGGGAAAGGAGTTCAGAACGCTGTGAACAAAATAGAGCACTGCAGTTGCCAATTTAATTACACATGAAAGTAAAGACATGCTGCAGATTGTGTTTGCCGTCTTCTCAACACCATAATGTTTAGCGTCTTTAGCGCCGCACGTAACTGAATTTGTATCTCTGCGATGAGATGGCTCTCGTCGAATTGCACCTCGGGAGTTGCACTAACGATTCAACCAGGAAATATTCATGCCAAGTCACACCATAGAAGCGCTCCAACCTGCGAGTCTCATGAGATTATCAATGGAGGGGGGAAATGAATGGGAGCTTCACAGCCGTCCGTCCAGCTGAAGTGTACCAAAAACAGTAAATCTGTACGAGCTCTGAAAGCTGCTGACCTCTAAACAGAAAAACGTTTCTATCACTGGATGAATAAAAGACTTTTAAAAGAGGTTTTGTCAAATTCACACATCTTTATAAGACAGGACAAAATGGAAAAGGAGATCATCTGATTGTTTGAAGACATTTTCTTAAGAGAGTCACATTAATACAAAGATCTATCATGGAATACCAGTATTTTATATACTGCAGCTGTTATACCACATTTTTATATTCTGTAACATGTGTACATGGTAATATGTCAACTTTGCTTCAAAAAAGTGTTCGGTTAGTTCATCCAAGAAAAAAAATAAAAAATGAAAAACTTAAAACTTCTAAACAATATTTAACTCACCATGAAAAGATTACAATACCCTGCAAATGATCACAACCTGTGTCGTTTATGTCTTTAAGCGTTTATCTTTGCCACAAGAGAACACACAAAAACTTAATGCTTTGGGTAACTCGTTGGATTTGATCCTGCATTTCATATAAAATACTTGAAATAACTCATGTACGCTCATTAATGATTTACATAGTCCCAAGGGGAGGCTGAGTGGTACAACAACGTGGTACTGGTGAGGATTCATGTCAAGATAATAATAATAATAAGGAAGAGACGGGAAGAGTTCCACACTCCGAAACGCTAAATATCCAGATACAACATAAACATAAGATCGTTGCCTGAGGTTTTATCTTTTGAGTGTCTGAAAAATCTACAGGATCCAGTCTGCAAAAATGAGCTCATTTTGTCATCCGAGCACTTGTAATTACCAAGTACATTTTAAGAGTGATATGATTTGGTCTTATGTATTTTTTTTTCTCCTCCATCACATTTTGCAATAAAACTTTTCACGTTTTCCAGGTCATTAAAATATTATCCAAAATATGGAACGCATAACACAAAATGCAATTAGCTGATCCACTTCAATGATTGCTTTTGATGTACCGTCCGTAAATGAACACAGTCTACCTGCTTCGGTGGCTCCTCTCTGGTTCGAAGCAGAAGAGGTTTGATCAAAGCAGTAGACGGGTGTGAAACCTCATCATCGCTAAACATGCAAAGGCCACAAGGACGAGGAGGAGAAGTGTGACTGGGAGTCATGTACATTTAATGAAGAAATAAATAATAATAATAATAATAATAATAAATAAAGAAGTGTTTTTATTTTCTTCCTCTCAGCAAAATATGAAGGACGGAGCCATTGTGTTTCTTTGAGTGTGAAGTGACAAGATCCTAATAGTATCAGATCGACATTCTTGGAAATGTCAATGGATGAGTTAAGATGATAAGATTGATACCACTCTCATATCTGTCCGTTCCATATGAAGCTACGGCCAGCAGACGGTTAGCTTAGCTTAGCATCATATTCGCCTACCAGCACCTCCGAAGCTCATTAACTCACATGTTACATATAGTTTAATCCATAAATAAAGTTTTATAGTTTTAGAAGGGTTACAGTATGAGGTAACTATATTAAGAAATGGTTTGAGCCGGCTTCTGTTCGGCTAGCTTCTGTAACTGCAATCTCTCACTTTTGTTTTTCAGTCTTAAACTTTACATATTCCTGGACAAATCTGCATCCACTTGAGCTCTTGCTACTAGATGTTGAAGTGATTGTGAGCATAGTGGTATGGTACTCTGTATGTTCAACCCACAATGGTCTAAGGGCTTATGGGGGATGTGTTTGTTAAAGGCTGAGCTTTAGAGGTGCTAGCATGCTGGTTTTATTACCTTTAGAAACAGCAAAGCTAGCTGTTTCCCTCTGTTTCCAGTCTTTTAGCTAACGGTCTCCTAGTTGTAACGTCATATATACTATACATGTGAGCTGTGTCAAGCTTCTCAACTAACTCTCGACAAGAAAGAAAAGTGCATTTGGCAGAAAGTCAAAGTGTTCCTTCCTTTAAGTTACAGATTTATTTCAGACTGTATACGAGGCAAACACCTGCGATTAAAAATGATGATTTATATCCTCAGTTACAAAAAGAAATGTTTTCTTTATAGAGTGGAAGAGCAGTTTCACACCAAAAAAGCCTGAACGTGACAAAACAGTTTCTCAAAGCGTGTGTGTGTGTGTGTGTGTTTGAGGGGTGTGGCGTAAGATATTACTTATGTACGCATTATTCTTCCCGTGAAAAAGCAAATGAACTGGAAAGTGGATACGAGGTTTCATCACCTGTGTGGAAAGTGTCGTGTTGAACCATGGATCCCGACCGTTCTCCAAAGTCTTTGTGATTCAGTGTCAGCGGGTGTTTTCGAACCGTATTCACGGCCATCCACCGTCACCGCATAGACAACTTACCAGCACAGACACAGGTTATTCCATAGAAGAGAAGTCTCCCCTAGATAAGGATGAAAACAAATACCATAGCTTTATACTTTAGCCACCCAGATCACAGTCAGAAAAGGAACCAAAAAAAAAAAACATCAGAAAAAATAAGTTAACATAATTTCGACACATAGAATTTTACAATATGTACATTATTTGTTTTTTGTTTGTTTTTTTTAAATTAAAATAGATTTGTCGGTTGTCTGATTGGGTAGGTCCTCTACAAAGCACTCCTTTTTGCTTCAACCATCCAGTGTTATTCCACCACAAAGTTCCCATTAGTGCTCAGTGCCAGCCAATCGGAGTGCAAGTAAGGCTTCCATCGTCAAGTCCCTGCCAATAGTTTGTCGGTGACGTCTTCAGACAGGGCCGAGCCCTTAGCAACACACACGGCAGATCCTTCAACACCTTTGACAAAAAGAAATAAATATAAAATATATGTAATATTTCTATATATATATTCATAAAACCAAACCCAGGATAGATTTTAACTCTGATGTGTTCTCTCCATTAATACTGCCAGTCCACATTACTTCCCTTTTTGTCTCCATTTTTGTGTATTTTTGCAGTTTTCGAGAAAAAAAAAAAGAAAAAAAAAAAGTCTTCTTCAAACCTGTACATCTTATACGCAAGTAAACAAAATGTAAAAGTGCGTGTTTTTTTGAATACGTTTTATCCACTATATCCAAAAGTGTTGCAGGCACTTAAGTCCTTTCCAAACTTTGTAGGTGTTTTTTTCGACAGTGGAGCAGGTTGGTTGTTTGGTTATTCCTGGATTCGTGTGTGTCTGTCTGTCTGTATGTCTCTGTCGATCTATCGGTCTGGCGAGGAACGGGCCATCGCGGACCGCTGCTAGCCCAGGATGTCCAGGTAGACTGGAGTGGCTTTTCCCATGGCGAACAGGACCTTCTGAATGTCCTTAATGTTCAGTCGCTGCTGCGGTTCCCTCTGCCAGCAGCCCAGCATGATGTCGTACACTTCCTTAGGACAAATCCGAGGCCTCTCCAGAACCCGACCCTGGGTTATGCACTCAATAACCTGCAGAGGAGAGGGGCAGCGGAGTGAGACAGACGATTTTCTCAGCCTGATTGCTTTTGTTTGTTCATAATGAGAAACCGGTGACACTGAGCATCCTTTGAGGTTTGAGCTAATGAAACTGAGATGAAAGAAATAAACAGAATGCATTCAATCTTAAATTTGTGCAATATTAAGGGGAAACAAGGTTTTTTTTCCCCCCTGTTCCACAGCACAAAATAACAATAATACTGAATATCTGTGGGGTGGGGTGGATGGTTGTGATGTTGCTACCACGGTGATTTATCATTTCTTTGTTGGACTTGTTCTCCAATTATCCAGATGACTAATTGCAGTTGTGACAATTTGACGTTACTATTTGTGTCAATTCCAAGCTGCTGTAGTTTTAGGGGAATGAAGAGGAGCTCATTTATGTCTAATGACTGTAGTTACACTGAAAAAGTGTTGTTTTTTTTCTTGTCACAACATAAATTTCTTTGCACTTCACGCTTAAGTAATGATACCAGCTGAAATATTGTGTTTTTCTGCCTTTTATTTATTTATTTTTAAAGATGACGAATAATGCTCAACATATCTGAAGAGAAAGAATATAAACTCTCCCTCTAAGACATATTATGATTTAATGCAATTTTGTGCTCTTGCAAGCTACCAGCACAACAACCTTTTTTTATTTAATGTTTATTTAACTAGGTAAAAACCATTTGAGAGAAAAGAAAAAATCTCTTTTTCAATGGTGACTTGGCCAAGAAGGCAGCAAAGTTAAATGCTGAGTAAACATTGGTTACATATCTTCAATAAAATACAAAACAGTACATTAGAAATGTTAAAAAAAAACAAACTACTGTCCACGCATCAAGAGAAGAGGTTCTATTAGAATCACAAAAAAGGGAGAAAAGCACCAAGATACATCAGATTATTAATGGAGCGAGACTTCTGGTAAAGACTTCTGTCATCTTATATTTAAAACTGGTCCAGCCTGCAGGTCATTCAAAGACCAGGCACCTTTAAACATAACCAATTATTGGATCTAAGATTGAAGGTACTCTCTACAAATACAAACTTTGATTGATATAACTGTGTATCGTGCCTAGGATGGCCTTGTACATTAAAAGTATGCCAGTGCTGCATCCTGCACATAACAACATGGTGCGTGCCAAAAAAAAAAATAAAGCCAAAATTTGATAATCTACTGCCATCTGAAGCTTCATTTTCTGGAAATAAGGTAAAAACATGAAACAATACAAACTATTAGAACAAAGCTGTGTGTGGAAATTTTTGTCCTATTGTTTCTTCTGTCGCATCTGTTTACCAAGGTAAGACATATGGAGTCCCTGTGCATAGGTTCCCAGATCACAAACATCACAAACAAAACCAACAGTAAAAAGATGCAGTGGTCATGGCAACAGTAACCAAACAGATGTGGCAAAAACATTCATCGTCATCGTGGGAGTAATCAGGAATGAATCCAGCTACTTCGCCGCTTTGTAACCAATGGAAACTTTTATGATCAATTAAAAACCTACCAAGTGATGAGGTTGTGTTAATATATCGTGGTGGCTATTCAATTTCCTGCACTCCCTATTACAGCCTTACCAACCTGGAATATTATAATTACATTTTTTGACATTACCATTTCCAATCTATCATCAAATTAAAACCTGCCAACATTGGTTTAGGATTGAAGTCAACACCCCTGTGTTTTTTTTATTATTTTTTTCCCCTTTTTTCTGACCTTATTAAAACCCTGAAAGGCCCAGGAGGGGCAGCATTAAACAGAAGAGGTCCATTCTTGAAGTTCTGTAGTAGCAGCTTGTTAACATATAGGAAGTACCTTTAACGTTGATAAAAATTTTTTAATCCTTTTACTGTTTAACCAAATATATACATTCTGCTTGTTCTACATGTTCAATGATGCTGTATGATGTTTACACTATATTAGTAAAATATTTAGGCCACAGACTCCAAAGGTTTATTCCATCAAATGGAAATAGTCTACATCTTTGGGATGTCCACAAGAATTCAAAATACGTTTTGTGTGTTTGTAATGAATGACTCTGGTGGGCTGCTGCTTGTTAAGGGTTAATATGAAAATGTCATTGTGCTTGTGCTTCACAGGAGGAGAGTGATTGAGCCGATAGATGAAGCCTCTTTGAAGGTGCTCACTAGGTGAGGTCATTTATCATCGCCACTGCTGTAATGTATAGTTGTGTTAAGATAACAAGTACAGCATTCAAATCTAACACCACCTTAAGACAAAGTTAAATTAAAGAAACGGATCTTTCAGCTATGACATTACACTATGGTTATCTCATTAGTCCTGGCACTGTGGTCTAATCAGCTGAGTGTTTCAACCTCCTCTCTGCTCCAGATACATGGAAATGTGGACATTTTTATTTTTGTCAAGCCCCAAGAACGTATTGATGTTTCAATTGAAATACTTACTAAGTGCAACGCATGCCACATGCCAGGTTATTCTTTTAGGTCAATTTAATTTTCTCAATATGCTCGCTTTACCAGAGTAATCCTAATTGAATTTTATTGATTCGAAGCAGAGCCTCCAATGATAAAACAAACCAATCATGGGTGTTGTGTAATGCGGCATCTTGTTTGGTGGCAGAGCAGCGTCAATTTATCACCTCGTTGGGCCAGAGAGGTGTGAGTCTCAGAAAGAGAAGAGAGACAACATAAGATCGTAGATTACGATCCGAAATAGCAACGTTCATTCAAATCTGCTGTTAGACAGTTTGTGCTTTCACTCCAGCTGAATGCGAAGTATTTCCCTACTCTCCGTGGAGGAAGGGTTGCGCTTCTCATTTCTTTAAAAATAACACGGGATCAATTAAATGTACTGTTTTTAAGTCTTTCGCAATAAATATCCTCATTTGCAACAACCGTGTGATGTTCAGACAAATACAGAAGTCTTCAGTGTTTACTAGAAGACTTCTGGTGTTTATCCCTGGAAACCCATGGCTATCATTTTCAACGTATGCATTAAAGCCTTTACTGTAATATGGTTATACTGTATGTATTGTGTGGGGATTTAGCTTTAATCCTTCAGGCTCTTTGTACCTCATTGTTACCCAGTTGGAACCAGGGCTGCTTCCCATAGGTAAAGATCTCCCACAAGATGACTCCAAAGCTCCAGACGTCGCTTTCCGTTGAGAACTTCCTGTACATAATGCTCTCTGGGGGCATCCAGCGAATAGGTAGCATGGTATGTCCTCCAACCTGAGGAGAAGAAAAGAAGAAAGGAGAAGAGATCTCCTTATTGCAAATTGTAAATGTTGTTGGTTAAGAAACACAGATTAGAAAATTCAGTCGTCAACACAACTCCCAGGCGTCTGGGGATTAACTGTCCTTGCATGTAACTGATACGATGGGCTTAACATCTCATGAATGTCTGCTGTACTGCTGGATGTTGACACTGATGCAATACAGGAAACTGCTGACTTATCTTCCACCTGCTCTATATGCATTGAACTGCATGATGGGAAATTCTTTAGGTTATGGAATTAAACCGCCCCTTTGTTCTTGATGAAAAATAGCAATCCGATCTCTGCAGAAGTATTGGCGTTAAGCAGAGGATGAGAGTCTCAAAGCTGGAATTCAATGTGTTCTAATCAGTTTTAAAATAAATCCCTTTCAACATGCTGAATGCATGTTTATGGATCCTTGTGGTCCCTATGGCTGATAATGTACATGTGACTGTTTAAATTCTGTTTTTATTTGCTCAAATCAACATGTATTCATAAGATGAATTGCATGACGTAGGGTAACAGTTAAGACAGCTGCTTAAGATCTTTAATGTCTTCCAACCAGCAGAACATGAAATGAAGTCTCCCTTGCAGTAAATCCTCTGAGGCTGGATATTAATCGATTAAACAATCATCCATTAATCATCCTTGCTCTCAGCTTCCATTAGCAGGCATGGTTTTAAAATCTATTTCCCATTCATGTCAGTGGCCGTGCTTTAATCATGGCGGTGATGAGGTGGACAAGACTGATGTGGGAAAGAGCGCCAAAGTATTGCAAGCTTCAGCTCAGAATCCTAGGACAGTATTAATTACAGAGATTATTGTGTGGCTCATACCAGGAGTTAGAGCACACAATTGACAGATGATATAGATAACATGCTTTGAAGCCTGCGGGTGGAGGAGATGTACTACAGATGTTACTACGTGGTGACCGATTGCTGAACTTTGCTTCCACCGCTAAGAGACGTGTTTGACAGTGCAACACATTAAAATCATCACTACAAAAAAAAATAAAAAATCTCATGACTTATTTGGTACCGTATTTGTAACTCTGATACTTTGTCTTATCCAGTTCAGTTTTTGGCCTTTGCTGCTGTTATCGTGACATATATGTCAAGATAATAACAAGACGGATTTATAAACCCTGTTTGAGGTTTTTTATCTTGAAGTCAGTAGAAGCACTCCTGCAGCTTATCAGATGCATATCCATCATTCCATCCATCCAGCATCCAGCCATTACTTCCAGCTCATTTTCTGTGGTTAAGAACAAAACAAAAATCAAATCAAATACACAAACACACAAGCTCTGAAATCATCATTTGAACAACCTCTTAGCTTGTAGCTCCATTTACCCTCACATGGTTCCTCCACTCTGTACCTCTGGGTTACAACACAATAAGATTCATTTAATCATAATAAGCTCTTCTCCCAACTCCATTTACCAGCTCCAACATCTGTGTGCCTTCAGCTGTGAGTGCTGTGTGGCATTTTAAGTACCGAAAAAAAAAGAAGAAAAATCAACTCAAGTCTTAATTATCTACTAGTTCCGAAGCACGCTCACTGCACATTTCCTTTGAAAGTCAAACACAACCTCTGCGTGTGAGCTTGAAGCAGCAGATGAATATTCTGGATGTTTTAAAGAAACATGAGATTTGTCAATGTGCCAAAAGGCTGCTCCTTCCTGGGCATTTATTCAGAACGTCCTCTAGGTTGTACACTTCATCAAATTCACTTGCAGAGTATGAGGCTTCAGCCTTTACTTGTCCTTCATGTGTAAGCTTCTCTGAAGTCCAGGATTGGGTTTCACCAGCATTTGGTAAATCCATACTTAGTGTGTGTGTGTGTGTGTGTGTGTGTGTGTGAAGGTCTTTCTAACTAGTGATTTATTAAATCAGTTTTGACCTGAAATATGAAGATTTGGGGAATTGATATTATATATTGGTTGTACGCTATGGTTCGACGTATTTTGGAGCTCTTTATTATCATTAACTGTTGTATAGAGTGTCTCGAATGAGTCGATAACTGGTGTGTAGTGTTAAGTGTTTACTGCGCAGTGATACAACAATGCTGTGTGCCCTGCTCACATTTAACACAAATCGACATTTATACATGTGGCCTGGAGGTCAATAAGACCATTACAGACAGAGCTTTCTGCAATAACACCTATATGCTGACTGTGAATAAAAATCACACTCCATTAACTCCAACTTCCAGACTCTCCAACATTTGGTCATTTCAGCAAAGTTAATGGAGGGCATCATTTCACTTCCATTCCTCCCTCACTGATAGAAGTCAATCTAAACAAGTCTGTAGTCAGTCTTTAACTCCTTCCTCTCTTTGAATGAGAAGATAAACAGGTTCCCTTCAAAATTAGTCTCAAAACATGTATCAGATTGTGTAATTCACAGATAATCTGGTTATTTGTTCACAGACTTTGCAACATGTAATGTTATGTTGAATCTTTTTACTCATCTGCACACGCTTGTTATTCACATTAATACATTTATACCTCAGAGCTGCCCAGTGCAACCAGTCTTCTACTAACCCCACCACGGGTCACTATCGAGTTATAAAGTGAGGAGAGAAATCTTTTGTGTCATTTTTCCAGATCCTTCAGTCGCATTTCTGCTTCTATAACTTGCTCGAGGGCATCTAAGGTATTAGATGAATCTCAAAGACAGAAATATCCCTCCTGTATGTACCTCGTTTTGTACCTCCTCCCTGCCAGCTACGGCTCTACCGCCATCTTGGTCGTTAAGAAAAATACCTAAACAGCGCTCTTAGTTAAACAGTTGTGATTGGCGCAGACGCCTCTGCCAGAGCAAATTAAAAAAATGAGCATGCAGATTTGTCGGGTCCACAAGGCTACCACCAAACTGCAAGAAACCTCAACAGAAATTAGAGAAATTAGAAAAAGAATTTATGTTTAATTCTTTTTCGATAAGTAAAAGTATCCTATGCACACTTTCATCCATAACGCAACGCATCAGTGGTGAGGATGGTTGGCCGTTTGCATTTGCCAAGTTTTGCTGCAAACTAATGGCCAAATAAACACAGACTCATACCCCGCCTGGTCTCATTAGACGTTACATGTTTCAGTATTGCACACAGCATTAATAACGTATCGATGCTGAGACCAGTCGCCCCGTTGTGTAAAACCTCTGTGCCTAGCCAAGCTAGGTGGGCTGAAAGTGAGGTGAAGAAGTTGGCGAGGGGCTGTATACCAATCTGGCCCCCTGTGGAAATTTATAAAGATTAAACAAAATTAATTAAGTTCCTGTTAGTCTAAATGACTTATCTGAGGTCCACCCTGCGCATTGCACGCAAGGCTAAACCTCATCAGATGCATACTAATGATTCAGCTGCTGCCGTGGCAAGGGGCATTAAAACTGGCTGACTCTCTGCTTCCCAAATGATTGCACGCTATCACCTTGGGTTTTTGTGACAAGGCCATGGTAATTAGCTTGGGACATAGGGGGGAAAAGGGGAAAAAAAAAAGGCTGAACACATAATAAAAATAAAATAATTGCCCCACTAATTATCCTCATCTTTCTCACTCAATGTCACATCGAGAAGCTGGCAATGCTCTATGGGGAGTGAGGAATGAGTCTGGGGCTTTTTTTTGTTGCTCTGTAAACTGGATTAGTGCTCTGCCTGTCCCACCGTGGCAGGGGAGTGATTGGATTAACGGCGTGGAGAGCACAGCAGCATGGCAGAGAGAAAGATTACTGGCCCAGTTGGGCTCTTCGATGGGCGCTCCGCGGCCTGCAGGGAGCCCTGGGAGGCCCCAGACATCTTAAAGGGCCCAGATAACCATCTAGACACTCTCTCTCTCCCTTCTTTAACGACGTTGCTATCTCAGCTCCCCCAGCTCAAACAGCAGCGAACACAAGTTCACTTTTAGAAGCTATGATGTCCATTAGGTTTCTACCTGCTGCGCTGCTGCCAAGTGGAGATAAAGTGGTATCTACTCTGGTCGCTGCATGCCGGTGGGTGGTGAAAGGTTTTCAAAACACACAAACACACACACTATAATTTTACATTCACATTTTCAGCACATTTTTACAGATAGGTAGCTCCTCAGTGTTGCTGTGACTTTGTAAAGGAAATTATTAGCAGAACAGCCCAGTCATGCTTTAAATTATGTCTCCCAGAACAGTATGCACTGGACATCTCAATACTATTGTGAGTGTGAGGCATGTCACGGCTTCTTTCTTCATATTTGAGACACTGGATGTAGGGGAGTAGATGATTTTGGAGGCAGCATGTGTGATCCTGGTAAGTGTGTTTTTGTTGGAAATGGATAACATTGTAAAGAAGCAGGAGGAACAGTACAGCAGGCTGGGTTGGATCATGCTTTTGTGGAGGTCGGGGGCAACAGAGAGTGCTGTGAGTTTGCAGATGACATGGAGTCTCTGCTGGGACTGTTTATGGATATCAATGATGTGTTGATCAAAGCAAGTTTTTTTTGTCTAAAGTGAGTCTATTTGCATTATTTAAGATATTTGAAGTTGACCTGTTCTACCGTCTTGCCGTGCTTGGAGGTGAGATTCAGTCCAGCGTGGGTGTGTTTGATGTGTTAATGACCGGTTCTTTTGTTTTGTCCACATTCAGTAGGAGGCAGTTGTCAGTGTGAATTGAGAAATGGAGCGTTGATAGATGTTGTGGAACAGTTATTGTTATTGAACAGCCCCAGTATGGCAGTGTCATCAGAGCGTTTGCAGTATATGGCGATGGGTTTGTGTAGGGACTGTAAAGGATGGGACACAGCTTTGAGGAGTCCGGGTGATCATGATGGTTGACGGTAACTGTGCCTGTGTTTTTTAAGGTTGTGGTCTCTTGCTAAGGAGGCGGAGTCTGGTGGTAACATGGCTGGGATGCCATCAGACCTGGTGCCTTGCCAGGTTTGTACCTGCCAAGCTGCTGTCAGACATCCTCCATTGTGAAGGACAGAGTTGAAAAATTGTGAACCTGTCCTTTAAAGATAGCAGACACTGCTTTTTTATGTTCCATCAAAAGCCACAAACTTCCCCTGAGGTTAACAGTAGCATAATCTTTACTTCTCAAGATGTATGACTCTGTAAGAGACTGATCATGTAAGACAGCAGAGCTGGGAGAGAGAGAGGAAAAAAAAATCTGAATTTTTTTCATCCCTTCATGCAGCAGTAATAAATATGGCCTGTGTACTCATTAGCACAAAGCTGCATACAGTTTTGAGGAGCTTGTGCTTGATAAATAATGCAGCAGAGGAGCGTCTGTTTGATCCTTGAAACAGTAGAAACCTGGGGACCATTTTTCTTCAAAGCAAAGCAGCTCAGGTAAGCAGAGGCTGCCTGGCAGAGTCACAAAGAACACCAAGTCCTTGAAACTGAGTCATTAGATTATAACACGGTTACGCTGTTTGATAGTCATTAGTCACTGATTCAAAAATGCAGATGCTGTCTTTAAAACTCTTTCCAATTTCTACCCGGATGTTAAAGTTAACTATTAATAAGACTAACTGTTGTTGCCTTCTTTTACCCAACTGAGGTTAACTGGACATGCATGCTTTTTTTGAATTTGACTGTTTTGAAGCTTTTTCTCCCATTGTCTAGAGCCAGCATCTAACATTGCAGAGTACCTGCAGATTTCTAGAACTGAAAACACAAATTACAAAAAATACAATTAATTACTGCAACAAACCAAGGAGCAGCGTTCTCATATTCTGATTTGACATAACCAATGGATATTGTACAATCGCATGCATTATAAGAAAAAAAATGACAAAAGGAAATTAGCTGTCAAGAGATATCAAATTCACTGAAGTGCATATTGTACTAGAAACTCCATTCTGTATTAAAGGGGACATGCATCAAAGAAACCTGTTATTACACTGTGAGAAAATAATATATATAATAATGATATTTGAGAAGACCTGCAGGTCGAGTGAGACCCTGCACAAGTTTCTCCATCTGTCCTCTAGGTGCTGTCCCTGATACATTTTCTGGTAAAAGAAACCCATATTCGACTCGTGATAATTTGCACCTTTTATTCAAAACAAATTTTAGAGCACTCACTGTTGTTTATACATAACATGCATAATGCAGTGCCTCGCTCTCTAAACTCAGGAAACATTACCTGATATATTGTAAGGCAGCGGTATAAAACATCTATATAGCAGGCACCTGTGCTGTCGTTGGCCGGTGCAGGTTCTGTAGTTGTCTCTTAGATAGATAGATATACTTATCAATCCCAAACTGGGAAACTTTTGAACAACATAAACGTGTATTTGGTATTAGGATGAGCAGGAGGATATGACAGATGGGTGTGATTTAGGACAATATTCATCTCTCTCTCTCTTGAAGTTGTTCCCTCTGCTGCAAAGTGTCTCCTGAGTCCCAGAGGGCAACAAGCATCAATACGACTAGTCAGCGATGGGAGGATTGTGTTCTTGGCAGGATGCTGCTATTTATAATCACTCAACACAGGGAAAGTGTCCAATACTGTTAGGGACTCCTTATCTCTGAGCTCTGTCAATATTCCTCTGTGTAGGCAGGAAGTGATGCTATCACAACGCACCAAACACTCCTCACACACACACACACCTACACCTAAAAAATATTCTCCATTCCTCACTGCAGTGTGTGTGTGTGTGTGTGTGTGTATGCTGACACAGTAAATTATTCAATAAATTGTCTAAAATTTCCCCAATAAATTCACTTTGAATTTGATAGAAGGAACCAACATTTGACTGAAAAGGTCTCCTCAAGTGTGGCTCATGTCTGGTTATTACACTGTAGCAGTTGTTCATTATTTTCCTCACGTGTATTTAGTTCCCCCCACCGTCCACACACACACACACACAACCACAACAACTTGTTGTGATAAGTAAATAAAACCATTTCAAGTGATTTTTGACACATTTTGAATATGTATCTTTTTGCATTTACCCCTTTTCCTGCAGTTTTTATTTTCACTGCGGTTCTTTTCATAGCGATCTCCAGTGTTACCATGTGCAGGATTAAGATACACTGGATTCCCCACCTGCTATTTTTCATCTGTCAATGAAGAGCATAATTTTCTCCAAGGTTCTCCTTATCACCTCCAGGTCCACTCCCCTTTGCACAGACACTCTGACCAACCAGTCTCTAGTGTTGTGTCAAGGACACGATCCCTCACACTGGCTTCCCACTTATGAATATTGCCTGTGCACTACACTCAGACATTGGGTTCCTGTGATGATGGGCGAGTACTTCCAATCACTTTCACCACCCAGACACTCACTTTCACCACCCAGACACTCACTTACACACACACACACACACACACACACACACACACACACACACACACACACACACACACACACACACACACACACACACACACACACACACACACACACACACACATACATACATACATACATACATACATACATACATATATATATATATATACATATATATATATATATATATATATACATATATACATATATATATATATATACATATATATACATATATATATACATATATATATATATATATATACATATATATATATATATACACACATATATATATATATATACATATATATACATATATATATACATATATATATATATATACATACACATATATATATATATATATACATATATATATACATATATATATATATATACATATATATACATATATATATATATATATATATATGTATGTATGTATGTATGTATGTATGTATGTATGTATGTATGTATAAACTGTATCTAACTCTCTTCCTCACACAGATGTTAATAGAGTAGAAAATGCAGTGCCCGCAGCAGCAAATATTTCCCTGTTAGGTTTCTTGCAGAGTTTCTCTTGAGTGTCTGTTAACTCACAACTCTTATATATGAGGCTTATAAATGTTCAGACAAGAACAATCAACTGAACCATGTAATCTTCCAGTAGAGCAGTATGTGCCTGCTAAATCAGCTGTGACTTGGTCTTTACAGACAATTAGATGAACTGATGTTTGTGCCAAAACAAGGAAACACAGTCAGTTTTATCCTTTACTCATCCAGAGAGGCTCACCTGTGCTCCATAGACAAAGTTGGAGCTGCCCAGTACACCCATAGTTACACTGGTTGTTACTGAGCTGCTCAACATTCCTTTTCAATTTCGCAGTTTTGCAAGTTTTCTTGCATGACTTATATTAATATACAGTATAGTGCTTTAGAAAGCGATTTATAATGGAAAATATGTAAATTAATTAATACATGTAGTGAGGGAGAGGAAAGCCAACATATCAAAATGGAATGCTGCAATGTCTGGGATATAAAATGTTTTAAATATGAATACAGCAACTAAAATATGTAATATTTTTACAGTTTGAATCAGTTTGATTTGACTAATTACATGGGAAGGAAATGCTTTCTTGTTTAATCTCCATGCTGTGACATACATGAGATCCTAGTAATGAGTGGGAATTTAAAATAACACATACTTATATAAAATGCAACAATCTCTATCACCTCGAGGAGTCACTTTGACCAGATCTGTTGATTTGCATTATAAAACTGTAAAGAAAAATAACTATAATCATCATAACCAATAGGTTTGAATACAGGAACGGAGGTTTTTATGGTTATTTTGCAACAGTCTGGTGCTGGTTGCACACAATGTAAGCAACAGATCTGACATTTTTGATGTCAGAGAAATGTCTTGACAGCACAAAACATGATTCCAATTAGAAACTTCAGACAGAACAGATTCCTGCCACCTTCAAATGGATTTACAGAGAGGCACCAAAGTGTAGAAAAGGCCGCCCATAACTGTTATGGATGATAGCTGCTGGTAATTTATTCCATAACCAAAAAGCAAACTGCCTGGAATTTGTATAGACGAGCAAAACATGAAAAATGCGGATTGTGTGATTGCAGAGAGGTTTATATATGGGTGTGCCGTCACAAAATAAAGTGACAATATAATACAGAATATAAGTGCACCAAGCTTCGACCTGCTCTGTGCAGGCGAGTGGTGAACGGTGTGACACCCACTCATTTTTGGCACCGAGATTACAGTGCACTGCGGGATTGGCATCGCCACACCCTCTATGGTGCCTCTCCCATTGTGCAGAACAGTGAGTCACCAAGATATCCACTTGATGTAGTTCAGAAAATAACCTCAGTGCACCGCAGGAAAATTGCAGTTTGCAGGTGTACCAGTGTGTGTCACGCCCTGCACTAGCACAAAAATAGGGCCCATGTTTCACAGAATCTGAAGGGACTATCAGGGGTCAAAATGCTATGACAAGTAGGGATCATACTGGCATGATATTACTGTAAAACTAATTGACCCTCCATTACTGATAACTCAATATGGAAATAATAGACTTACTATTTAAAAACTCCTTGCTAGGCCACTTCAATGAGCACAAACGTAGGCAGCTAACGAATGATAGTCATGTGTGTGACACGCTCAGAATATTAATGACACAAAATCCATACATGCATACTCCTGTTAACAGGGAAACTCAATGCAGAATAATTTGCACAACCTACATGCAAGCTGCATAAGATCTTCCATGGCTTCACTTTAGAAACTGGCCTGCATCAAGCTGCCGGTGTCTAAACATTCAAGTATTCTCCTCCACAAAGAGCTTATAATGAGTATGCATGACTGTAAGTGGAGTATTTATATATCCTTGACGCCTAACCCACAATAAGCTTTGAATATTACATTTCAGAAGTGTGGCTGGAAAATGAATCCACCATTTCGCCATTCGTCATTTCAATAGTTTTCCATGTAAAATGCACAGATTCAATAGCAGCTTTGATATTGATTTTGGACAGTGTTTAAATTTGATATTGTTATGTATGTTTATGTTGCTGTATGTGATTTGGTCAATTTTACACAGAATTAGTTTAGTGGCTTTCTGTTCCTACTGAAATCTGTTTACCTCTCTGCCAACCTGACACTGCGACATCTTCTGAGGGCCACAACAGTTAGTAAGATTGCTAATACTGACACACACTCAACCACAACCAACCCAAACTGCTTCAAACAATACAAACCCACACACACACACACTCTCCTGCTGTATTTCTTTAACAACTCAAACAAAATATTCAGATTTTAATAACAACACAGATGGTGTGCATGGAAGAACCGTGTACACACTGAAGACATCCTGCTCAAAATTTCCTTACAAATGATTTTATGTGTGCAGGGCTGCTCACCCAGCAGGCAAGTACTTCATAACTGCTGGTGTTGCCGCCAGCAAAGTCCGAACTGGCCCAGCTGTCACGCTGAGCAAACGGAATCAGGCGCACCTAAAGTCATTTCACAAGTCCAGGCTGTTTAACAGAGCCAGATATGAAGCAGCCATCACTCTATAATTTAACTCATTTGTTCAGCAGAATGCAAAATTCTTCAGCCCAGCATTTGCCGCTTGGTTTGCGACATTCAGAGTTACTAATCGTGTTAAACAGTAGAGAGGACATGAATTGGAAGCTATATAAACAAGCCTCTAAGCATCATGCTGGAGGCTCAGCAGGCTCATCTCCTACCATACTGCTAAACCTCTCCATCCTTGAATGTCGCTGGTGTGGGGGCCTGGGGCTGCACTGCGGAGGGAGAGCTGTAATCTCTCTTTTGAAAAATAAATAAATAAAAAAAAACATGGAAACAAAAACATAAACAACAACTGTCACAAGAGAGCAGCAGTCTTTAACTATAATAAATACCTTTTTTTAGTTAACAGCCCAAGAGGATTTATTCAAGGTTGTTTTGGTCTGCAAACCAAATGAAACGTATTGTGAACATCTACAAATAAAATGTACTCTTTGTGATAAAACCTTTGACAAGTCTGTTCCAGGTGGACTCTACTTATGCTTATGAACTCTGTTCCTAGTGTTAAAACGTACAGGAAGAAGCCTGGCGACGCCCAACGCCTTACCCTGTAGTAGTCGCTGCTGTAGATATCCCTGGACATGCCGAAGTCTCCAATCTTGACCAGAAGGCCGTTGCCTACCAGGCAGTTGCGAGTTGCCAGATCTCTGTGAACAAAGTGCTGGGAGCCCAGGTAGACCATGCCCGAGGCAATCTGAGTGGCGATGTGCAGCATCTGGGAAAGGCCCAGCTCTCCGTTGGACTGCAGTGGCTGGCCGTCTACCAGGATCATGGCGTCTGGGCCGTGGGCTCTGGGTTACAAAGAACAATGTAAAAATTATTGATCTGATAAAGTGATATTGATAACGGAGGCCACTAGTCTGTATGAGGAACTTTTAACGCCTTTACAGCATGGAAGATTATGACCTGACTGCCCCTTTAACAAGTAACCAGAAGCTCATTATAGTACTAATAAACCCTTACCCAGACATCAATAAAGAGAATGTTTGAAATATGAATAAACTAACTGTAATCTGCAAGCAGCCATGCAACTTTAATTGCAACAATAAACTGTTACAGTAAGTCCCTGAACTATTATTAATTCTGTTACATATGTTACATTTTTATGTATTCCCGCCTGTCAGAACATTCATCAAGGTACTGTAATTTGTACATTTACCAGTACAAGTTGACTCCAGGTCGAGAGCTCTTTCCCTGCTTTGCATTTCTGGGTGATGATGAAGGACTCATTTCCTGTGAGAAGTTCCTGCTGTTCTCATCACCTTCTCGTCACTCTGATTACAGACCAGGCACCCCATGCAGGCAACAGTTCCCTCTCTCTCTCTCTCTCTTTTTCTCGCCGCCTGTCTTCTTCCATCTCTCAGTTTTCGATCAATTCACTGTTCTTTGCTTTAACTGTGCGTATAATAATTCAGCTGCACTGTAGGGGGATTAGCAGTGCTCTTCCTTGGTGTGTGTCTTTCTCGTGTCTCCGCTTCTATTTTACTTCACAGACATCTATTAGTGACTGTATGAGTGCAAGCTGCCCTCTGTTTATCTGAAAGTTGATCTGGACCTGTACATTAGATCCCCTTTTCATTCTTATTGATTCCCTCCACATTCCATCTGTTAAATGTGACCAACAGGACCAACAGACCAAAAATCGGCCACGTCTTGCACCTTGCATGAAAGAATTTCATCATTCGCGACATTGCCTTTCATTTCAAGAATGATTTCCCAGCAGAAAGTCATCACGCACTCTTGAATTCACACACATGCACGCACTCACACTCAATCGTAACATGTCATCTTTTCAACTATTGCTCAAACTTCAAAAATAAGAGACCACACACACACACACACTGCTGCTCCTCAAAGCACTTGCAATAGCACACTTCTATCCCAGACTCTTGCTTTGCGCACTGACACCAACTCCAGTGAAGCTTCTCATTACCAAAGCTGTACAGGCATCGTTGTCGCTTTTATTAAGGCTTATCAGAGGTCACTTCCCTCGGTACAGTATGACATTACGGAACAAAAGCTCTAAAGCACTCACATTTGCTAACCTGCAAAACCGTGTAGTTGGATGGATATTGTAACGGCGGCAGGCATTTGACACGCTGTGAACAAAAGGGTTTTCTTAGACTCAATCTAGATGTCTTACGCGAGTTAAACATGCAATGAGTAGACGGAAACTTCCATCTAAAAGCCCAAACAGGACCCATAGTGAAAACATTTCTTGTAGTACCTGCTGCTACTGCCTGTTCATAATATACATTTCTAATTTGCTCAACCAGGTCTAATCTGGTACATTAAGGTTAAATTGACTTAACCCTCAGGGAAGAACTGACCTGAGGAATTTGTTGAGGTCTCCATGCTTCATGTATTCAAACACCATGATGAGAGGGTCTCCGTCTACACACACTCCGTAGAATTTAACGATGTGGTCGTGCTGCAGGTTGGTCAGCAGCTCTGCCTCCCTCTGGAAGTCCTTTCTTGCTGACAGATTGGGATCTTTCAGTGTCTGAAAGGGAAAAGTCGGACACACATGGAAGGAATGATTGGGGCAGACTTAAAGAGCCTTTAACGCTTGTTCTGGTCTAAAGGGTCAGAAAATGCAGCCTTCTTTTGTCTGACTTTGGAGGAAGTGTGAAGCCAGTCAATCCTTTGCAGTATTTTACAATCCATTGTGCCAGCCAGTTGTGTGATTTTTGAGTATTTATGCAAACCAAGCATGAACTCAACAAAATGGAGGTAACATTATTACATTAAAACTTGTACATTAACTGCTAGCTGTTCATTTGTTTAAACAAAGCAAGTTTGCCACCTTCAGCAACTTCCTGGACGTTAAAAAGTTTTACTTTAAAGGATGATAAGGACCATTTGTACACAGCATAAGTTTTGGTCTCTGTGAGGCTAAAGACCAAGACATGAACCTGACAGGCTCAGGCTTGAATTTCAGTCCATCCAAGAATACATTTTTGGGATTGAACCCTTCGTAATGTCTGTCTCCTGGATTCTGCTGCATTTACCAATCTTTCTCTTATGCTAACTTTATGCACCATGCTCTTTTGCTTTCTCCTGCTTTCTTCTGTAATTTAATTAGTAAAGTCCCTATTGATTTGAATCATCCGCAAGTTTTGTCATATTTGGAGGATACAAACACTATGCTTTGGACCCCTTTCATACCCAAATGTCTGCTCTATTTGTCACTGCTGTTGATTAGCTTGTTTGCCCACATTCACTTGCATCCCCACCACACCAGAGCACTAAGACTCCGTGGAAATAAAGAAGATAATGAATCAGTAAATCAGTTGCTCCTTAATTACAGGGTTCTCCTCATAGTCAGTGGAAAACACACCACTGAGTCTCCAACAAATCCTGTCGTATTTCTGTGAAACTATAAACTAGTCGGTCCTGACTGAACTGCATGCTTTCTATTACTTAGTATACATAGTATTACATATTTGTATATCCACCTTATAATCTTATACATAGTTTTTAGGCCAGGAATCTCTACTGGGAGTGTCCCGGTTCAATTGGCTGCAGCTTGGCTGCAGCTTTGCAACCAAAAAAATTTATCTGATTGGTAATAGGATCAAGGGGGGAGTAAATTGGACCCCTTTAAAGTGGAGTACAATACAAATATCAAATCTTGATGGAATGTCAGAGGAAGCTGATGGAATCAGAAAAGAAAAACAGAAACGGTAATAACATGCCTTTTTGTCATCTGTATTGGAGGAAAAAACAAAAAAGGATTCTTGACACTTGATCAGCAACAGGAAAATACAGCAAGCAGAGGGTGAATACCTGACTTGAGTCGATCGGACCCGGTCGGCTGCTGTGGGCGGTTTGCAGATGCAGACTACTATTAATGGCTTCTCTACTACCTAAGAAAATTACACAGCGGGCCAAAGTTCACTGAGAGATGCGTTGCATACTCTTGCAAAGGTATAAGACCACTCTGGTTCATTACCGAAGAGGTTTTCATTGAGTTAGCTCAAGAGCCCATTAACATCAGTGCTGCATATGGACCTATAAAGGATGGATCACAAGATGGCCACGAAGACACACAAGCAGTTGGTAGAGCGGCTAATTTACATTTTTAATTTAGTGAATACATTTGAAATGACCACTGACATAAAAAACTAAATGCCTGTTGTGTTCAAGTCGGGCCCGGGTACTGCTCTCTTGGACTTGGATTCAGACAGAAATATAAGGCCCGAGTCGCTGACGTTATTACAGATAGAAAGATTTTGGGATGGAAATACATTTACTCACGTTCTCATCTTTCAGTGAAGAGCTGGAGGTGGTTGAGATGTACAGCAGAGTAGGTAAAATGGCCATAAAATTCTATTACCAAATCAAACTGCACTCTTAAGGAAATGTTTCTTGTCTGGGCATCCCTCCAAAACAATACCTTCAAGTGCTCGACCGCAATAAATTAAGGGGAAAACACTGCACTGAAATTTTCCTTTGTTGACCTTTAAGTGTATTCAAAGAGCCTCTTCCTTCTTTATCACAGATAGGTGCATGTTTAGATGAAAATGCACACTGCATTGTGGGTTGTTTTTTTTAAATAAAAAGTTTACTGTAGATTATTTTTTCTTAATCCAGTAGTATTAAGAAAAGAAAGTCACAGCCAGACACTACAGACACATCGTCTTCATCTCTTCCACTAACTTCTGCTGTCAAGGTCAAGATGGTTTTCTGACCACCAAATTTCATACACAGTAGGTTTGCTGAGACTGCAACAATTTCAATATCACCCTGCTTCACATTCACACACTTCCTCATATTCACTGTGGGAGCTGCCAGGCATAACTTAATGTTGAGCACCGTGACACAGGGGAAATGGCTCTAAATGCTTTAGGCTCCTTAAAAGACGAGTACTGCACCAATACAGCTTTGTGCTCCAATAACTGTCGGATTCACAATGGACGATGTACGAAAAGCATAAAAATCAATTAATCAGAAGCAGAGATATCGTTCTTTTCAAAAGCTACATTACCCACAATGCAACTGAAGGCACAATGCAAAGTTTGGTGGGATACATGTGTTATGTTTGTTGCGGCTAATCAGATGAGGAGCAGGTCTGGTATTTCTAACTCCACTCCCCCAGATGTTTTTGAGGCTTGTCGTCTTCAGCCCCCACCGTCGCTGCATCACGTGAACTCACTTGATTTATACGATTTTGCACAGCTTTCACTGGAACCACAAAAGGCTTTATACAGCTTTTTAAATTTGATGTGTAAAATTTGTGTAAACCCCCATTTTATAACAAAGCATCAAGTTTACTGGGGTATTAATTTTTCTTGTTACATCCCTCAGCTGATATGAAGTTTTGGATAGACGGAGAGGTTGGGGCACCTGGAGGCAGGATGGGAGAGCCTTCACCCACCAGACTAATAAATGTCAATTTTGCTCATTGTTGTCACTGAGAAATATAACACGGCAGTGATTCAACTTAGCATGGACAGTGAGAGTGATTCCTTAAGTTCTACAAATAGCCCTTTAGTCTAATAAAACATTAAATGATCGTTATTAAGCGTTCTTTTGGTGTTGCCCACAGATCGGCACTGTTATGGCCGTAGCCTACATGAATTATATCTTATTATGAAATATATAATGTGTTAACTAGTGATCTTTAAACGGTGCTGGTAAGCAGATTTTAACCCCACAGAGCTGTTTCCACCTCTTGCATCTCATCTTTGTACTAAGACAAGCTCACTGGCTGCTGGTGGTAGATTTCATACTTACTGTACAATTATGAGAGTGGTATCGATCTTCTTATTTAAGTCTCAGCAAAAAAACAAAAAAAACCAACAACAAATAATTGTACCCAAAATCTTGAACTACACACACACACACACACACACACACACACACACACACACACACACACACACAGTAATGTACCTTGACAGCCACCAGCATCTTGTCCTTTGTGGGGCTGAGATTGTAACACTCTGCCAGGAAGACTTTACCAAAGGCTCCTTCACCCAACTCCCTTTTCAGGATGATGTCTCTCCGCTTTATATGCTGGACAACTAAAACACAGACAGGCAGGGAGAGGAAACAGAGAGAGAGAGAGAGAGAGAGAGAGAGAGAGAGAGAGAGAGAGAGAGAGATGAGTATTTATTAAACCATATGTACCTGCTATAGGACAGAAAAAACATGCTATATGTGCAGAAAAATGTGTTTAGAAGGAAATTTGTATCTCCAAATAAATCTCATAAAAACACGAAAGAGGAACCTATAGACGAAAAGGAGAGAAAGAGAATATCACGAACAGTGAAAGACAGGCTGAGACAGAATGCAATAAAAGAGAAAGACAGAGATACAGTGTACTTTCAGCTGCACTTGCTGCACTGCGGGCGAAGCTACTTTGCAGTTTGTTAAATCCTAATCAAGGTTCGTAAAGATATAGTATCAAATATGTCATGACATTTAAAATTTTCTGTTTGATGTAATGGCAAATCAGTAAAAAAAAAAAAAAAAAAAAAGAAGAGAAGCGTCTTGAATATTTGAATATGTCCATAAATTATAAGTGTGATATAGCTTCAGTGAATATCTGAAAAAAGCAGTTACAGAATATGTGATGTTATCACACTGTGTAAAAATATGTTTTATCTAACTGCTTAAGAGAGAATACTGAGAACATTAGGGTTCAAGTATCTTAAATCTCCAAAGCACAAATAAACTGTGAGATGACAGTGGACCTGCCGAGCTATAAATCTCTTATCTCTTGATTTCTTGGTTTTACGGTTGATATAAAAAAAACAAAAAAAAACACAGCAGGATATTTTCTAATGAGAACAGAATTGTAAAATGCCGTCTTCTGTAAAAGGGTGGTGAGAACAGTAAAATAAAACCCTCTCCGTCTCTTTTCTCTCCCACCTAATAACTCATTCTAACAGGATCATTTGGAGCTGTAGGACAGTAAAGGTTATCTACAGTTGGGATGTTGTGACCCTTTTCTTCTTCTTTTGATTGCTTGCAATGTTGGTGTGAATGTTGTTTAAGCTTATCCTGAGTCTTGCAAATTGAGTCAACTTGTGAAATTAAGAAGCTGAATAGTTTCTAACAACGCATTCATATGAAATGAGAGGCACCCCATGACTGCTTAACACCACAAGATACAACGTTGGGCATCATCCTTGTCGAGCTCTGCTTTAAAATATGAATGAAATGAAAAGCAAGCCTAATAACAGGATGCAATTTTATAGGCGAGGATTCAAAACAATGCTATTAAATAATACAGTAAATCATAAATTAGAAATTAAATTATATGGGAACCTTTGAAATTTAATTAAATTCTAAAGGCTGAAATACAGAAAGGGCAATGGCACACATTTAAACAAGTCACACATGTTATATTTATGCCCAAAACAGATTATTTAGTCATGAATTTTCACTGAGAAGTTCTATTGTACCAGAGTCCACTCCATAGACAATAAATGAATGGTGCACCATGAGATAATAACATTAATTAATGTGGTTTTTTTATTTTAACTCGAGAAGTGCCGCACTTCTAACTTGCTAAAGTTTCTTATTTCCAGGTTGGTCTGGTTCTTGACTACAGGCTATGATGGTGCTGTGACACTGTTCTACCTATACAGCACATAGTTAGCCGAGTCTTAAACATCCTTAGTTGATAAGTACATTTCATGAATCCTTATCAGTCCTCCATCTGTGCATTCTTTGTGTTCTTTAAACCACACTTGGTGATTATTTGCCGTACGTATGATAGAAAATATATCATTAAGGACTTAAGAACATGCTGAGACACCACTGATGAGACTGCAGCTGGAGCTCATAAGATGTTGTTAATCCAAGCTCATTAGCCTCAAAACTGTGCGTGGTTAAAGGTTCTAGTGAAACAACAAAAGATACGTTTAAAAATCGGTATTTCTCACATATCCTTCCCCAGAAAATATTTACAAAGACAGTTTCATAGAAATATTTGAAATTGTGCATTGTTTACATCTATGCTTGCTCACTATCAGTCTTCTTCTTCACCCAAAAGTAGTTCACCTCACGCAATGTATAATCTCTGAAACATTTCCTGATTCATAGACACAGACAAGTTCAGTCTCACCATCCTTCTAGTTTTTTTTTGGGTAATTTCTCCAGAATTATATGACCATCTGGTCATGAACATGCTGAGGGAGTGATTCATAAAAAACGTCACCTGCTCCTCTGGTGTTTCCATCAGACAGTAACTAAACTGCTATTTCTGAAATCAGTGTTGAATATGAAAACATGTCCCAGTTTCAAAGTAGATCAGAACAGGAGCGTCTGTGAGGCTTGGCAGCCAGTTTGCAGGGTAAGAGTCCCACCAGTGACACTAACGCATCACTGCTGTCAAAGTCTCATCCTCTAAAAATCTGCTTTCCAACAGGAAAAACATCCTTAAGTCGATACACATACATTTGAATTCAAAATGTGTTTTGAGTGGATTTTGTGGGCCCAATGTCTCTGACACTGAGCTGATAGCAGCAGCGCAAAAAAAAAAAAAAAAAAATCTCAACCCTGAACAGTTTCCAGACTTACCCACCATCTATTCCCCACTGAATCCTACTTCTGCACTTTCTTTGAGGAATATGAAGAATCGCTCTCTTTATCTTTTACTTTTTCTTTGCATTCCATCATTCATCATCATTCATGAATCAGTGTTGGCCTTACATGCTGAGGATCCAGCTATTGGAGCTTATTCTATTGCTGCACCCGTCATTAAGCTTCCCTGCATGAAAAAGTTGGTGAAATGCCAAAAATGTAAAAATGTGAAGGTTGTCATCTGTCAGCAGGCGGAGGCTTATATATAATATATATATTTATATATGTATTTATTTATTTTTCCTTATTTGCAGTGAGGTGCTGTGATATTTCATACATTTCTTATACATTAACAAAAAACACATTTTATTTACTATGTCAATTAACTAAACTGAAGTACAATATATTCACTATTAATATTTTGCCTTGGTTACTCAAAATTGCACTTCAGTAATTATATCCACCTTTACTGAATGCTAGATTAACCCTTGCTGCACTTTTACTCCAGGAATTGTTCATAAAAATCCTGCTTAACTGTCTTTAAGACACTGTAAGTTACAAATCATGGAGTGTAGTAATTCATTATCACCTTCATCATCCTGGTGTTTTGCATATTTTGTAATCACCCCGTTTAATTATTCAATATGACATTAAAATATTTGTGACAACAGTCAAATAATTTCTTCATCCACTCATGCAGCTTGGCCCCATTTTGGCTGCAATGATAACACAGACCATTATCATCACAGCCATTAGCCATGTGGGAGTGTGAAGAGATTACGGATTTGTATAACACTGGCCTGGTTTTGTCCAACTATAAAACAGAAAAATTAGCATTTGTGCAAATTAATGAAAAAAAAAAAAATTGAATTCCACAGAGGATGCCAATGTATCCTCTACTAATGCAGCAACATCAAAAACCTGTTTAACTTTCCGTTTGTACCAGTCGCCCCCTCTTCCTTATTTCCTGGATGTAAGTATTCTATCAAGGTTTGTTTTATTCAGCTGCTCAATAGACACTGACCACCATGTCCTCAGCACTGATGGGAATGAAGCAGCTATTATGGCGCGTGCCGACAGATAGCAGTGAGGACAAGTTACGTTAACCTTCAGTTTTCTCTGCAGGCCGACTCAGGCAGCATCCTGCAGCCTATTTACCCAGAGTGGCATGCTGAAAAGCTCTGAGATTAAATCTCTATCCCGCAGCTCAGCATCATTCATTTGTCCTGGCTCACCTGAGGCCTTGATGGCAGCAAACATTCTCCCTGGATGCCGAGAGACAACGCAGCACTGAGATTTAGTTAGCTAGTCAGGTCAGGTGGCTGGGGGAGCAGAGCTGTTTTGAGGGCTTTCTTCTGTACCTCTATCAATCTGTGTGTGTGTGTGTGTGTGTGCGTACAGGCGCCTATGTGTGTGCATTTTACCACAATTACCTGCCAATTTTACCCCAAGTGTATGGATTTTTGTGTGTGTTTTTCTCAAACTGCCTGCCAACTTTGTGGATATTCACACGTTCTTCTGTCTCACAGGTATATGTGTGTGTATGTGTGTGTGTGTGTGGTGGAGGGTATTTTTCTGCCTGATAGCTTTCCTCAGTGTGTGTGGTGTGTCGATTGATGTGTGTCTCCATGTCTTTTGCAGTGTGGATGTTTTAACATTGAAACATCCTCACAATCTCGTACTTCCTGTATTTACTCTGCGTTTACTTACTTTGTATTTAAGGTTACTAGTCAGGAAGTATAATTGAGTCATACAGTATTTTCTAAGGAACCTCTTACAAGGAGAAAAGGTGAGTGCTCATAAAACATTATGACTTATATGAAACACATATCATAAAAACGTATTAAAATTCAAGGATCTTATGAATGTTTATGACTGCTTATCAATCATGATATTTCTGATTAATGCTGCAAACACAAAGGCAAAGGTTTTAAATAATTTCTAAGTGCTTCTTTAGAACAATATCAAACCGTAAATTATTGCATCATTTTTTTCCTACTGTTGTACTGATTTTGTGATCATATTTGGAAATCAAAAGAGACATAAATTTACCAAGATCCCTGTAATATACTTGTCGTTTCGTCTGTCTCCAACAAGAGCAGTGCAGCATACTAATATTTAAGTAAAAGGTTCTCATCCAGCAGCTAACAGCATACAAAAAGCTTGCCGCCATTAAACTCAGTGCAGCACGGGGGCTAATGTGTCTGTTGGCATCATTGAGCAACTGTGACATGAACACCGGCATTTACTGTTGACTCTCAGTCGGTATCTCCTCCTAACCTGCTGCGGCTGGATGACTGCCGGCCTCGGTGTATTCTGGCTCATGTGAATACGCACTATGCCTGGCTAAGATAGGAAATGCATCACCCTTAACATCACCATCGTTGCAGATTTCTTAAGGGGCAAAAGGAGACTACTTGTGCTGCCATTTCTAAAGACATACACAAGAATGAGTCCAACAACATATACTGTATATATAGAGAGTGATGGAATTATGATTGATTTATTTTTGACAATGGTTTCTCCCCAAGCATAACTCCAGTGTTATTGCTGGATTAAAATGTAAGCATTAAGTACACTTAAGCATTAAGTACTTTGCACTTACTGCCCAGGGGATGTTGTTAATGTCTAGACTACCAGCTCAAAATAGTTATATTTGACATCTTACATGCTATGCACCCTGAGCTGCAGGTCCCCACAGACACAGGAGAAAATATGGTAATATAAAAGCAAAACTGCACATATATAATTATATTGATTAAGAAGTTTGCTTAGGCTAAGATGTAGGTTTTTTTTTAGTGTGTCACTTCCTCTGTGGTCAGAATGAGCTGATGAAGGTCTGTTGCTTTAAAAATTGGTCATGTTTTGTTGTACAAAACGCAAACTCTCATAATACATCCCGCATTTGTAATAAAATGACAAATCACTGTGTGGCAGGCACTTTTTTCTTAGCTGACATCCTTTTTTTTAATGACTCTAGTTGATTTTGAGCTGCTTGTCACCTCTTTGGTTTGCAAAAGGTTTGCAAAACAATTAAATGTGCAGAAGCAAACATTTTTAATCACACTTTAATTTATTTCATTTTCATTGTTTACTGCTTAGTTAGTTTCGTTATACTGTATGAGGACTGAAAAAGGCTACTCCATGTCTGACTGCTTACTTCTTTGACCATGTCAGGAGGGTTTTTTTTTTCCCCCTGGGAAGCCTTTCAATCAATCTGCTCTACATTTCCATTCATTCGCTGAGCTTTCAAGCTGCCAAATTAGTCACTCCTTGTGTCTGCTGGAAACATTTTCATCTTCAAAAACGTCACCTTGAGCGTAATTATGTCTCTGTTACACCAAAGGCAGAGGGAACAGAGAGGGGGTTTGTCCAAGCCGTGCCCATGTGTAATATTGCTAATAACATAGACCATACTCAAACATCAAAAGCTATTGTCTAATTTTGGCCAGCGGGATGTGACAAATCTGTAATTAAAATAACAAGCTAAGTGATAAAACAAAGCCACTTGCTGGGAGACAGCGGATCCAGCTAGATATGGATCTGTCATTAGGCTAAAGAATTGTCCTTTGCCTTTCTGCCTTTATCTCCCTAATGCGGCTACATTCCCCCAGGATTGGCCTTTCTCAGCTTGGTGTGAAAAAAATAAATAAAAAAAAATCTCAATGAGCGTCCTAATCAGTCACAACGCGCCTGTTTACCGCAGCGAAAGTCGAGGCCACCAGTTCATTCAGAAGATGAACCAATTCTGTGATGGTACTTCATGTTTTTAAATTGGCATCAGAGTGACAACTTTTTTCTCGTAATGCATTCATCTCACAAACCAGCCTTTGTGCAAGTGCATGTGTGCAGGTCGCCGGTTCAACTAGAGGGCAGCCACTAGTGGATGATATTTATGTCATTTTAAAAATGTTTCCCTGCAATGCAATATAGGAATGACAGCTGCAGTTCGACTGTTCTCATGTGCCACAGCCTGACAGCCGAGACACTGTGTGCTATCTCCTCTACACTGTTCTGTGGGATGAGAAATATTTAACTGATGGTGCATATATACATATATATATATATATATATATATGTATATATATATACTTGGACTGACTTGAAGATCAAATACTCATGAATAAAACATCTGGTAAGGCACACTGGAATTACCAGTGTGAGCCATACAGCAGGCGATTTCACATCACATGCAGCTGTTTTAACAGAAGCCAGCATGGCAGACAGCAGCAGCAGCAGCAGCAGCAGCGGACTGTTTCTCCTCCTCGCTGCTGTTGTTGGATCTGATTTCAGAATGCACACAGAGCCTGACAGTGAGGAACACTATAAATTACCCAGAGGGCTGGTGGTGGAAGCAGACTAGGACTGACCATCACTCTAGTAAACTCCTGATGGACACAGTGTTAGGTAAGGAGAAGTGTGGGTGTGTTTAAATTTATGTACATGTGTATTCTGGTGTGACTGCTGCTGCACTGGACAAGGGAGGTGTGTGTGTGTGTGTGCGCTTGCGCGTGTGTGCTTGTGTGTGTGTGTGTGTGCGTGTGTGTGTGTGTGTGTGTGTGTGTGAGACATCCTGGCAGAAACCTATTCCCCTGGATAAGAAGCTTTCAAGTAAATGAATGAATATATTATGGATCGGTGGCCAACCATCAATAAAGCGGCCATACTGTGTCTAAGCTGAGTGAAGCTCTTTGCTTGACACATGAAGCTGCAGAACAATGAGTCTGAGCGAGACCAGCAGGACAATGAGGACCTAGATGGCCCCAGGGACACCCAGGGGCCCCATGAGTGAAGACTCTTACCGAACTACAGAGACAGTATAGGAAAACAATGTGACATATTATTCTACTCACATCAGGACGCCTACATCCGTATACAAGGCACAGATTCATTTTCACTATCGTTTCCCTACACACGTAATGCAGCTATACACACATATACACATTTCCTTTCCCTGTGGGTGTGTCCTGGGGGTAAAGAAACACATTCATATTCAGTGAAATGATCGGCACAGAAGCCATTTTGTTTTTTTCCAGCTGAAGGCAGAAAGCAGTGGCCATTATGACCTTGTGATAAGTTTTATATCCTACAGCGGCTGTTGAGCTTGTAGTTTGTTTGTTTTTTCATATAGAATTCAATCGAAACAGGGGGAAAAAAAGGAATACTGCATTCCATCAGTAAATCCTACGTCTAGTTACGTTAAAATCCTGTTATATTGCACATGCAAGACTTTTGATTCCAGGTGCTGCACGGTGATCAGGAGAAAAGTTTCATTTGTGCACACTGTCATTTATTCATTAGGTCGCAATCAGATCTCCAGTGCGAGGCATGAGAGGTTATAAATCAGTCACCGTCTGGCCATTAACAATTCATGTAATTCATAATACATAAGACCTGTCATTTATTTATCATGACTAAATGAGATTTCCTTCCTTCTCATTGGTTCCACTCGGAAGTCAACATCTGTAGCCTAACCAACGGCCATTTTGAGAGCGAGCCAAGTTGTAACCGGCGCATATCGGAGCTGCGGGGGAAATGCCTGATCTAGTGCGAGACCTAGTGAGAGTCCTCTCCGACTAAATCCTGTTGGTTTGACTGGTATTGTTAGGAAATGAAGCAGCAGGCGTCAGGCTGCGGCTGGCTGCCGGCACAGTTGTTTTCTGCTGACTCTCTTGAGCAGTTGATGTAATTGTGAGTAATTAGGCCTTAAAGTGGTCTTGTCTTTGCCCAACCTGGGACATAAGTCCCAAGGGACAGTAAGGGAGGTGGAGAGAGGGCTGTGTGAACACCAGTAGCTGGCATACAGAAGGCTGCTTTTGTCTAAACAGATCCTATAGGAGGCGACTGGAACTGTGCCACCAGATGCTAACACCATATGATCACACTAACGCTGTACATGGCACTAAATTACATGATATCCCTGAAGGCCTCGGCACTTCTCATTGTAAAGATAAATTGCAACAGAGATGCAACAGTGAACACGATGTCTGACCAGATGATACACTTTTCTTTGTTTGTGTTTCTCACATGTGTCTGACAATACAATGATTTCATTCAGATTTATTGTACTCGACACATTATTTGAACAACACTGGTCCATTCAAATTTCCACATAATGTGTATGGTCACCAGTGGTAATTATTGAAATGTTATATGTACTTACGGGTGGTTGGTTTGTTGCAGTTGTGTCCATGTCTGAAGTACTGGGGATTCTCCACCACAGGAATGCGAGTCATCCCTATGACAACCGCATCAGGGCCCGCGTCCAGAGTACAGGGGGTAATAATCCCATGGTTGACGTGATGAAGAGGGCTGGCAGAGTCTTCCTCACCACTGATCACAGCTACTGGACCTGGAAGGAGACAGAAGATGGATGATGTTTACGGCTGCAGCTAACGATTATTTTCATTATTAAATATCTGATGATTATTGTCTCAATTAAATGATTAAAGGTTAATAAATAAATTGTTAAAAATGAAAAGAAGTTTTATAACAATAACAAAAGTTACAATTTCCTATAGTCTAAGTGCTCCCCAGTCCCTCTCTGCAGATACACTCTCATCATATATGACAAAGAAGCATTTGTAAAAACAATAAAAAAAAATATAATAACACATAACAACATAGATTTTTCTCATCTTAAACCCCGAAATACAGAAAAATAACCCCATGTAAAAAAAAAAGAAAAAAAAAAAAAAAAAGAACAAAGACAAGAAAGAAGACTAATGTAAGTGGCGAAATAGCGAAACACACATTCAATGTGTTGTCTGAACCAAAAACTCTTAGCTGTCCAACAGTCAAAAAAAATAGATTGATTGATGTATTCATTAATACAACCACCCACATTCATTATCAGTATAAGCGCTCTTTTAGCAGCGAGGCTGGAGTCTCTGCAGGTTGAATTTATGGCATTATGCAACACATATCTGTCAATAACCAGCATAAATTGCTTTCTCTAATCAAAACTCAAAAAATTCCTGACATGATTTACCGCCAGCCACTGTGATCCAGTTTGCTGTTTTATCACTGCTGTAGCAACACAGAGCCTTGACAACTGCAATCATCAGAGGGGAGGTGAGAGGGATGAAAGCAAGACCAGAAGGATGCGGAAATAGCAAGTGGATATAAAGTCAACAGCCAACAGTAGCTGATTCAGTGAAGTGGTGACAGGGAGTCTGTTTACCCACAAAACGGAGTCTCTCCCTCACCTTGACAACACAGTAAATTGTAATCAAGACCCAGTCATATCAAATTATAGGCCCTCAGCCACAGAGGGGTGAGTGGAGGTGGGGCGTGATGAAGTGACAAATGTGAGCAGCAATTTATTTACAACATTTGCTGTTATGCAGCGCTTTCATTTATTGGAGAGATGTGCACAGCAGAGCCCGGGTCCCCACCGGGGCGGCAGCCTGCTATACCTGTGGGGACTTCTGGCATGCTACAGCTCTAAATCTCTACTGATGCCTCTGACCCTCCACTTCACAGAAAGTACACAACGATATACGCACAGTATAGCAGAGAATACAACTTCAAACATGACTATACTTGAAATAAATCCGTTGTACAGAATGTCATGATGAGTTATGAGTAAAAGTCCTTCCTACCTCAAAAGGATCATAGTATTATTCTCTGTCTTTTAATACAATATATGAAATGGAATGAAAAGACATCTGATCAGACTCCAGTGCCAGATCGATGAAGCCTCGGGGGAGCGCCTGGCTTCGCTCCAAACCACAGAGTTCACAGACGACATGAAAAACTACCTCTTGATTTCTTGGGTTTTCTGAGGAGTGAAGGGAAATTGGACTTCTTGACTTGAGAACATCCTAAAAATTGCATTTATGTTACCTGAGTGATGAAAAGGCCCAACGGCTTCTGAGAGAGTTTTTATCATCTAAGACGTTGCCTGTGCACGGAATGGAATTCAGGACCGGACATTTTCCCCTCCGAAATGTCAATCTGAGAGTAACGTTCCTCGCTATTAAACCAGGTTTGATATATTCAAGAGAAGTGGAAAATGAAATGAGCAAGTGTTAGTGCTATTTTCCACTATTTTCATGTGTTATCCCTATCCTTTTTTAGTATATGGCTCATACAGCAGGCAAAAGTCAGCCATGCAGTCTGACTTGTCAAAGACCCATTTTAACTGTGCTAATTCAGAATCTGGATATTGGTAATATAGCTGTGCCTTGGACGATCTTCTGGCTCTAATATTCATATTTCTGTAAATGCTACAGTCTTGTGACACAGGAGGTGTGATTATAACACATAACCAATGCTACATCTACAAACATCAACAAACAATGATCTGGCTGTTTTGTGCTTACTTGCTGGATCTAGTTTTGCTGCAAGTATCCATTAAAAACATTTGTGAATGAACATAAACACAGACAGTGATTGAATTAATATTTAATGATATATTTACTGACTTATCTTAACACCTGCACAGTAATGTAAATAGAGAACAAAAGAGAAGAAAAGCAAGAATGAGGGAGAGAGATGGACAATCTCAGATCATTACACCAAATTCACAAGTGAGTTGTTTTCATTTGCACATTTATCTCTTTTTTTTTTGTTGTTGTTGTCTGACAACAAGAACAAAAATGAAACAGTGATTTGATCGCAGCTAACCAGCAGTCAATCTTGGCAGCAATATTAGAAATGTGTTTGCTGTAGAACATACTTCACTTCTCAGACATTTCCAGTGGACAATGCAGCCACAATGGAGCACAATATTTCTGTCATCTCTGATATAAATATATATAACAAGTAATTAGCATCTTAAGAATAAAAAGATCCAAATCCAAATCCTGAATTTTAAGAACCACCCGGATCTCTTCTTGGAAAAGGTCTAATGTGTCCAGTGTTTCCTTCTGGAAAAGGCCCGGATCACTGTGGCGTGCCGTCGTTTGAAGATTAGTTAAATCTCATTGCTCACATTCATCAATGTTTTGTCACTTAATACGTTTCTCCAGCCAGCATCCTTCCACTTTTCTGGAAGAAATATGTCCCACCAGGGGAAATTTCTCCATGATTCTTTGGCAGACATGTCACTCCAGTGGGCATCACTCAATGTTCCTTCACTGTAACGTGCAGTGCCGGCTCGTGGCGTTCCAGCAAGTGTTTTATGTTTATGTAAGGTGCATTTCTCAGGTGCATTAGCTAATTCAGCCAAATCAATTGATCAAGTATGACATTTGCATCATCCGTTTCTCAGAGTTTAGAAGTCAATCTAATTTACTCTACAGGAGCAGGGACAGCACAGCTTTCCCCTCCTGGCTTTTAAAATGGACTCGTTCATTAAGGTATTGTCAAGGTGCTGGACGTCTCAGCAGTGATGGATTGAAAGAGCACTTGAACCTTTGAGCTAGCCACCTTTCAGACAAATGCTGACTTTTATCTCCAAACTTATAAGCATAATCACACTGATCTAAAACCAAAAGAAAAACTCCCTGCAAGTGTAAAAGATAGCCTTTGTTTGTATTCCCCCCCCCCCCTCTCTCTCTCTCTCACACACACACACACACACACACACACACACACACACACACACACACACACACACACACACACACACACACACACACACACACCTCTCATTGTCTCATGGAACCTCACAAACTTTTCACACATTTACGTCCAGCAGGCTACAGATTTGCCACAGTGAGAAACTGGTTGGTCAAAGCAGACATGCTCCCCTGCACCACATATAGGAATCTTAATGTTGCCACATACAAATAAACAATAACAGCTGCTGCAATTTTAAGACTTCCTTTCATGTTGTGTGTGTCTGTGTGTGTGTCTGTGTGTGTGTCTGTGTGCGCGCGCGCTGTCATGTGTCACACTGTGGCTGTAAAATGCCAAATGCCAAAGATTTTACACGATTCTATAAATCATTTATTTCCCTTTCTAAACATCTATTAAACAGATACAGCATTAAGCCTTTTCAGACTCTTGATCTTGACCCATTTTTTTTTTTTGGGTTTGGACAATACAATCTGTTTAGAATCGTCTTATTCCCTCTCTGAAGTAATCAGTTTGCAAATTAGTGCCACAGACAGGGCACAGGGAATTATTGGGAAGTACTGATACGGACTAACACACTATAGGATCGGGACTTTTGTAAGGATTGAAATTTATAGTCCTTAATATTTTCTTGAAATATTAAATTCAAACAAATTTTTGATCACATTAACTACAGCCTCACCGTTTACTGTTCGCTATATTTAACCCCATGAAAGCTATATTAGGTCGCTAATGCAAATGTTTAGCGTATATATATTTGCAAGGGAGTAATGGAACAAGAGGCGCCGGCTACGGCAAGCTGTTGTATGAAGAACTACACACCTCAAACTTGTCTGTGTGGTCGCCAACTGTGTCCTGTTGTTGTTGTGGTGGAAGGCTCTGAGGTATTGATTGATAGAAGATATTGATAGAAGATATTGTATAGGTGTACAGATTGTAAAGCCCCGGAAGCAGATTTGTGATTTGTGATGCAGGACAGGGACTACATGTGTGAAACTGCCAGTGTTGTCTCTGGGACTGGGTGATATTGGCTGGGTCTGGGAGCGTTGGATCAATCTGTCCTTGTTTATGTAGTACTCTCCTCATTGGTGACGTTAGATGTCATTATACGTCTGCTCATAATTCTTCCTCCTCTTTCTCTGCTGCAGGAACTATTTCTTTTTATTACACCTGTGCTTTTCATGTCTCACTTGCAGTATATTTATTCAAGCTTTCATTTCTCTTTTCACAGTTGTTTATATTATAGTATAATTATTTCTGCAAATACACCAGACCAGACAAAACCTCAGCAGGGGTTTGTGGAGTCCCCTGATTGTTTGTGTCCCTGCTTTCTCGAGTAAGAGTTGAAGGTGATTCTCGGGACAAAGTAACAAGGGAGTGACTCTGTAGGGTTTCCCCTGTGGTCTGGAATAAATTGCACAGAGCGTGATTGCTTCCGTTCTACCTCCTTGTGGTAATTATTGCACAGATTCCTTTCAAAGGTAGTTAATTAGGAATGGAATTAACTTGAGGACATGTAAAATGAACACGAGAACACAAGAAGGATAACTTACTGAGGCGAGGCTCAAGCTTCTAGTTAATGATGGATATGAAGTGGATGTGGGAGGGGTCAACAACAGTGAAATCAAATCAAACACCACGCTTGTGAATGAGAAAGAGATGATAGGACACAAACTGTCGTATGTGCTTTTTTTGTCTCCAGAAATTTATCAAAGATGGCCATTTGCCTTTCAGCACTGCAGCTGTAATTCAACATTAATTTAAAAAATAGCAATTGTCTAATGTAACTTCTTAACAACAACGTCTTCAAGTGGACAGAATCACTGAGCAATTTATAACTATTATGATGTTGCGATTGGTAGCATATGCACCATATGTGCATACACACAGAGCCAAATGCCTCTATGTGTGAAGAGGCCTTAAGGTTATGTGCAAAGCTCAGATGGCAACTCCTCTTGTAGCACTGAAGAAGACGTGTAAATAGCTTGTCTGACAAATGGCCTCAACCTGCTCACTCAACCTCCCACTCAGACGAGCAAAATGAACATGCGAAAGACATAAAGGCCGACGGCAAACCCACGTTAACCCCGTTTCTCTCAGCCATACAAATAGCAGCCTCTGTACAATGAAACACTCCTGGACTCTATTCCGTGTCCTCTCCAGTTGATGGTGACCAACTGTGGCAAATACTGAGCGCTTACAGGACAGCTGATATTTATGGTCCTATGCAATGTAGGCTATTGACAGTTGCCCCGCACAGCTTAATGTGCTCTCTCTCTTTGTTGTGGTATAAACGACGGCGAACACTAAAAAGGACAGAGAGTCGAGACAGAAACAAACACGTAATTTGAAATCTGCTGTAAACCTATCGGTCTTTGTATCTGAAGCCACTTGTATGTCCTCTAAAAATCAAGCATCTACATCCCGCCGAACATTATCTGCAGTGACACAGCACTGAACCAATTACAGTTTGTGTTGCTGTATATCTGTAGTCTTGATGTTCAGAATGATAAAAAAAGCAAAAAAAAACACTGAGACTTTTATTCTGACTCTGTTCCAACAGTGCCGTATCAGCTTTTATATCTTTGACAACACATTACCCTATAAGCTCCCTGAAGACAGACGAAGCAATTTCACACAAGTCTGAAAAGTGATGGAAAATGACATCATCCAACTGCAGACCTGTCCCGGGTCTATTTTTTTGATTTATGAGTGAGTCAGAGTCAGGATCTTTACCAAAACCTGGGACCTTTATTTTATTACCTGTTATGTGCACCAAAACACAAATTGAAAACAAAACATACAGCAATCTGAGAATATATACAGACCTATACAAGTCTCCACTCAGTTTGAGGCTTCATTCTTCTCTCAGGGAAATGTAATCAGAGGCTGATAGAAAAAGCTTGTGGTGGCTTTGATATAGAAACTAGTTTGCATCATCGCCGCATGCATACACACATACTGTACAAACATATGCACAGCAGCACCCACACGCTCAAGGGCTATATTTCTTGTCATGACATTAGAATATAAAACGATTCCCCAACGTCGAGCATCTGGCAGAGTTTGCATGTAAATCACAAAGGAGACCGAGAGCCACATCCAGCCACTGCAGCCCACGAAATGGCTTGATGATTGTGCACATCAGTGCTACGAGTGAAGCCCCTGCATGCTAATGTGTGTCACCATCGTACAGGGAGGCAACAAGTGTTTTAGCAGTGGTCGGGTTTAGTCGAGAGATAAATTATTATCCATAAATTAAGATAAAATGTGGTGAATCTTTGGCAAAGGCTTTACGTAATAGGCATAGATCACCAAACTAGAATGAATCAGTTCAAAGGCAGCATTGAACTTGAATGATTCCCTATTCATAAATATTTATAGTTGGCTGGGTAGCTAGACAGACAACTACTTCATTGTCTCTCCCAGGAGAAAAAACATGTTTGAGTCTACATATGGAGCACGAACAGTTTACCGCACACAGACACACAATATGGACATGAGTGTAGCTGAGTGGCTAAAAAGGTAGCTGGAAAAGACCCAAGTCAGTGTGTTTATAAAACTGCAATTTCACCCAATATGACCCGAGGAACAGTGACCTCTACACTGTACAGCCACACACAGTAGCTAACATCAGCCAAAGCTTATGACGCCTAACCTGTCATGTGTAATGTGTAATCATCTGTGCCTTATTCAGACTTATGCTACGCCATCTACATCAAAACTATAAATACACATGGCTGCACATGGTCCTTACATTTAAAACCTCTCATTGTCACACACTTGTATACAGTTAACAACACCAGGAAATGCCATTAATCAAACAGGGTTATAACACAAGTGTCTTACATTTATCGATCACCCTACTTTTAAACAGGCTTTTAAATCTCTGAACTGTACAACACATTTTTAATACATTCACTCCCTTTATTGAAATGCATCTACCTTTCATATTCATCCTCGCCCTTGATTTTTCTTAAACATACACACATTTTACAAACATGTTTAGAATATTGCATGGAAACCAATTTTTTTTTTTACGCTTTATACATAATTTGTCCACTCGTATAATCAACTAAATCATATAATTTTCATATCTGTAGCAATCTGTCTTCTATAGTATTGGTATTGACTTTGATATTTTTTATTTTACATAATTGATAGTCATAATTTATGATCAAGTACACAATTATTGTTTCATACACTTTCTCTATTTTTACATCATTTATCCTGACTTTAACCTCTGTATTCATGGCACAGTTTACAAAGATTATGAACTTTGATTTTCTTCCCCTAAGGACAACTTGTTTTCATCAAACCACTTCTTAGCTAATTTCATTCATATAATTTCATTAATTCAGTGATTCAGGGACAGTGTTACAGTTTCAGCCCCATGCTGCTGGGATTGCCAGTAGGCGTCATCCTCTGGCTATAGTGAATACTTGCGCCAAAATTCAGCAGCAATCAATAGAATAGTTGAAGAGATATTTCTGTCTGAAACAAATTGGTGGACTCACTGATAGCCACAGTAGTGTTGCCATTCCTCCAGCATGGCTAAAAAGCTGGTGTCCCAGGAGAGTAACATTAGACTCTTGTAATGGTGAGATGAACGAGGCAATGGAAGTTTAGAATACACCAGAGAAAAGCTGATTCATTTTTAATCAGTGGTTTTCCAAGCTGGTAAAGGTAACAGAGACAAGCACTCTATGTGGGCCTAAAATGAATTGGAAGAAGCACATTAGGATCACTGTTAACTACGTTTTCTGCACTTGAGTGCATTCAGTTCCTACTTCTTTAACATTCACTCAGGCTCAGTTACACAGAAACACACAGTATTTAATCAGTGACCCACTGTGGGGTATCAATCAATCGGGTGCCAGTGTTCTCCCTTTTCCTCTTGTTGCAGCCTCTTTCACTTTATCTGCATGTACTCACTTTATTTTGTTTTCTGTCCACCGTGTACCTGATTACTTTATTTCCATTCATTTAGCTTTTTGTTGTCAGGATGTTGACCATGTTGCCAAAGTGAGTCAAAATACTTGAAATCCATCTTTAATTTCATCTCTCTCTCTCTACTGTGTCTCTTTGTCCCTTCCTCTTTCTTGTTACCAGCCCCGGGGGTCTTGATTTCTGCTTCAATTCTTTCACAACTGCCTCTGTTGGAGGGTTCAGGACCAAACATACTGGTTGAGGGAATAATTACACATCTTGCTGAGACGCATGAACTTAAATCAACCTTCACACTCCGCTGCCGAATACCATCATATTGCATAAATACTGGACAGCACCTCTGCTTCGTGCAGCAGCTGCTGTTACAGTGAAAACATAAAGGGATAGACGTGTGATGTAGCTGTGAAAGGCCATAACAGATTGCATTCATTTCTTGTGAAATACTGAATGCATGAAAATCCACAACCTCGATCTCTACAACCTTACTTTTCTACCTCTCGTACGTATAGGGCACATTTTTTTTCCTGCCTTGGCAATGAACGTTGGCATTGGATGCAAGTTGTAAGATGAACAATGGCCCAATATAGACTTAATTTTACTGGATACTGAGCTGTAAGTGTAAATATGACTTTGCAGAAGTATAAGCCACCAATCAACCAATACAGACACATAACAGCATGAACAAAATCAGAGCTGCATGGGGTCTGGTGTGCTGTAAGGTGATCTACAGCAGAAATAGGTGACTTCCATCTATTTTTTACTGCTGCAAGGACATCATATTCATAATAACAGGATATATTTATCCCTACACATTTTTTTTTAGTTCAGTCAGCAACAAATATTATGCACCACATGCAGGTCATGTCACTCATGAATGCCGACATAGACGGGTAAATATATCAAAGGAATGAAAGCAATATGAGGGTCAATTAAACTGAGAATAATCTTCCACTGGGTGTCCATTCATTACATATCTGCTATTAGCCATGACATATACTGCTCTACACTGTACATAGTGGCTGCTCTGTGGTGAGGTGCTGCACCGGGCAAGCAGACAGCCTCTTTAATATTTCAGTCAGACTTCCAGCAGACTGATGGCTTACAGGGGCAACCATGCAGGGCACACAGCCAAGGTTAGCTGTAACATCAACCTCCCTACATTTGAACTTGAACACTGTACAACTACAGCCAGAGAAAGGATGGTTCTTCTTCATGGGTTCTTTGCTTCGAGTTAAGCGCTCTATATCTCACAATGCCTCAAATATAATACAGAACAGTTTAGTATGTATTACTCTACTGTGTGTGTTTCGTAGAAAAACTTTTAATTTTGATATTATCAACTAAAATTAAATGGGTCTTTACAGCACTGTATGGTGCTATAGGGTCTGTGACGAACTGCAATTAACAAGATTAAGATAATTATTAATTTTAGTGTTATCTTTTGCACAGTTGGGGCCAGAAATAGCATGAATATAAGCCCTATATTTCAATGCAATTCAGATATAAACTGCATACTGCATCCAAAGAAGCCATGATTAGAAACTTCAAATGCATGTGATTCATTGTATCAGGCATTTTAAATACTAACTCTCCAAACACAATTATGCTAATGCTATTTGTTTTAGTTATTATTATTATTTCATCTAGGAGCTCATTTTCTGTATATAGTATAGTATGATATATATTATATCAATACATTTCATGCAATGCAGTCATTGAGGCAGTAAACACAAAGATGAAAAACATGGAACACAATGTTTAAGCAGTGGGACTAATCAACAGTTTGTTCCCAAGAAATTGCAGACTCTTAAAAGGATTGATTTGACTGTCTCTCTCTCCATATGTATGCTTCATCCAGCCAAAACATACTGCAGGAGATGCCATACTGGATGTACAGGAGCGTTTAGGCATTTCAAACAAAAAAAACAAACATCAAGACTTCTCCGAGGGTGACTGCTATGGGCGACATGTTGTGAAACGGAACACATCATTACCCACAGCGGGCTGTCAATCAGTGTCATGTGTATAGGGATGAAGTTGCTAAATTTAACTCTCCCTGTAGTCTGTGTGAACGCATCCATGTCAATGTAAACCGAGAGGACCATAGACCATGGGTAGATAAAACCAAACAACCCAAAGTCATTTTGCTAGGAGCTGGTTAAGATGAACTGGGATCCTTCAAAGACATCCAAAACACTACTTGAGGAAGGCTGGTTGAACCAAGATGGGAGGAGGGGGGTAATGACCTAAATATAGGTCATCTAATGCAGCTCACTGTGACTGGGGGCATCAAGAAAGAAGAGGACAAAACACAGCCTATTAAAGCTTCCCTACCCGCTCTCCACCCTCCTCAACCACCCTGCCCTCACCCTCCCTTAGCAAACACTTCAAAGTGCTGCCATCAGCGAATGGCAATAAAGTGAATGAGCTGGCTGTAAATGGGTTTAGATGCTGAGGATGCTGAGGCAGGGGACTGTCAAATGATGCTCATCACACTGAGAAAACAGTGTTCCCAAGTTGTAAGAGCAAAATGGGTGTCCAACACTTTCCAAACAGAGGCAGCAAAACCCTTCTAAAACTGGAGATTTATACCAACAAATACAGCAGAGAGCAGCAGCTTATTCGGTTAATGGACATTTGTGTTGATGGCCAATGGGGGTCAATGGTGGTGTTTGCGAGGGCTATGAAAGGAAAGCTGCATTATTGTGTCAGAATGTCCTAGAAGAAAGAGCAATCTCCCAGCAAGAGCTCTGAAATGACACCTTCTCCTGACGACTAAATCGGAGAAAATACCGAGCTGGGGTGTTTTTGTGAAAATGAAGGATAGGCCCAATGTAAGCTGAGAACAGCCAGCTCCATGGGGGACAGGCAAAAAGGGGAGATTTTTATTTTCCAGCTTCAGGTAACACTATTTCAAAGAGCAGAATTGGGGCGTCTCATTACACAAAATGCATTTCACACAAATCCCTTACTTTACATAAACCCCCCTAAGTTTCCTCTCTCCCTTCTTTTTTTCCCCTCTGTCCTTGCAGAAATATTTCTATCGCTCTCTTTCTCTGTTTCCTTTCCAGAGCCCAGCTGTTTTGTGTCCTGCTGGGCATTTGCGACGGGACAATTTCCACACCAATCTGAGCGCCATTTAAATAAACATCAACAGAGAATGTCAGAGGGAGCCTGTGAATAACACCGGAGGCTTATCCACTTCCACAGCTTTAAAGAAGGAAAAGGAACAATCCAGTTCCTTCATTTCTCTCTTTCTGTTTGCTGTTTAAATAACCACCATCCAGCCATCACTGCTGTGGTCACGCCCACCTTATGTAAGCCAGAAAGGCCAGACTTCAGCTCCCGGTTGGGCTGGCTCTCTGCTCTTTTGGAAGGGCTTCTTACAATGTAAACATTTCTTTCAGTGTTCCATTGCAGGCTCTGTGCCATGGCTGACTCTTTGTTAATTGATATTCCAAAAGCTATATTCAAAGCTATATTCTGCATGTTTGTGCAAAAAGCAGATTTTATCCAAAGCATCCAGAGTTGCCTTTGGCTCTACTTTGAAATAATGCAGGAAAACGTCAAGCATAGGTCCTGTGGATTACCACTAGAATATACGAACTATACATACATAAATCATTGCAGGACCCTCCTTGCAAAACTCAGAAACCTCACACAGCCTGAGCTGGCTGCATCAACTCCTCTTCATATAGACGTCTATCCCCACTACACCCGGTTCTCTATTCTTTTGTATTTGCATTGCTAAACTGTTGGCAGAGCTTGTCATTTTGTTTCATAAGTGATAGCAATTACTATTCCAGCACCCGGGATCAAAGAGACACCAAAATAAGGTTTTTATACAGGAGAAAACACCAAACACTCTTCTGTTTACACTGATAGAGGCTGAGGCCTAGGAGGCAGAGTGGTTGTGACTGACAGAACTGGAATACATCTCTTGTTTTTTTATCCTGGAGAGGAGAGGAGAGGAGAGGAGAGGAGAGGAGAGGAGAGGAGAGGAGAGGAGAGGAGAGGAGAGGAGAGGAGAGGAGGTTTCTATAGAGGGAAAACCATTAACCAGAAATCTCCCTCCTGCTTACAGTGGATTTGTCATATTACTGATGATTTTTCAGGTCTGGGAAAGCTGGAAGCAGTGAACCAAGCAACAATTACGCAACTCATAATGAGACAGCGGGGCCTTGACTTCAAATAACAAACCTCTTCAAGACATTCTTTCTGCTAAAACACGAATAGGCCCTAATTTAATCTGTCCACATCATCCACATTATATGTTCCTGTACGGCTATAGTTTTGTAGATCTATGAAGCATAGACGACCCTGAGAAGACATAGAAGATACGCAGGCAAGTTAAAGTCTGTCAGTTCAAAACCCGAACAGAGAAAAGAAAATCAGGCATATATATATATATATATATGAAATATATGAAAAGTGAAGGGGTCACGAAAGGTACAATTTAATACTGAGAGGGGACATGAATGTTTGTCACACATTTCATAGTAGTCCATCTACAGTACCTGGCATGGTTAAAAAGACACTGGCACACAGCAAAGCACACCTTCACTAGAAAGATTATATACTTACACATAAAAATGAGCCCATAGTGTCTTGAACTTGAACAGTTGTTAACTAAGTTTGAAAACGTTTTCACTCAGTTCACGACTGCTGGAGACTTCTCACATCTACTGGTCAAAGGGTTAACCTTTAAACTTAACGATTCTTATATTCCGTTTCCAGGCTATTTTACTTTAATTAAAGGAAGAAAGAAACCTGCAGGCGGCAGATATTAAAGTGGTTTATGATAAAAAAAAAAAAGGGTACAATTTCACATTCCATAAATGATCTCACTGAGCTAAAAACCAGCTACTGGCAAGTAGTATAGTATCTTTTTTATTTTATTTTACATTTGCATTTATAAGTTCAGTGTGCGGTTATGATTTTTAACCAGTAAACAACATCTGACCTTTTCTGGTGCACGCACAGACTTTTAATTTCAACTGACAACAAGCCTATCCTGACTCCGAGTTGTGATGTTGATGATGAAGAAAGTGAACCATATTCTTCTACTGGACTCTAAATAAATCAGCTAATAGCCTTAAATATTAAAATGTTGTTGCCCCGGTCACAACATATTGTAGGATTAATCTGCAGCATGGTGACAAGCTCCTTCCCACAGTCCTCTCCCCTCTCCTCCCTGACACACAGAGGACAGCTTTCTGGTCCTCCTCCTCCTCCTCTCACAGTAATGGAGGTCGGATGCTGCTTTTCCGCGTTTCTGCCCACATTAGCATCTCTAGTTAATTGGCACCATTTGCTCAATGGCACCGCTTTAGTTTGTAAATTACTTTTACAATTGTCACTAATTATCAAGCTCGATGAGTGGAATTGGCGCGATTGGTTCCCAGTGGAGCAGAAACAAAACAGGCGGAGGAAGGATTAAGACTCTGGGGGCAACAGGAGGAGCTGGCTAACTGGGAGATACAGTAGCAATACATGCTAATCAAAAGAGGATTACATACAGATGGTGCTACTGTAGCACTGCCTCATCCGTGCTGCATTCCTGATGAACTACTCATGCATTTTTGGATGTATCCTCAAGAGAGATCATTTATATTCAAGTGGTTTTTGTTTTTTTTTTCTTTTCCTGTCTTTTTGCACCATCTTCTTGTGTATGTTACGTGGTATTGTTTCTCATATTCTGCATATAAAAATACTGAACTAGTCACCCTTAGTTATTGCCGCCATGCCTGTCATGCTTTCCGTTCTCGTACGTCACGCGTACAGTTTACAGCTTGCCAGCAGATTTACCGCTCAAAAATCTCTCAGTAATTCTTGAAACAAAAGGGTCCTTGATTTCAGATGGATAGTGCACAAAAGCAGCTCCTCATTTCTATCCCGCCACCATCAATTTTGTTGGCTGAAAGGACAACTGTTGCTGGCACATTTTATCAGCTATAATTAGGGTTTAATCAAGCATTAAGTTTATGGGTTATTTGAAAACGATGTCTGCAGCTGACTTTATCATGTTTCCAGCTGACTCGTTTCAAAACGAGAACGCTGTAAAAGGGTCTTAAATATGCAAATACGCACACGGCATTGTGTTGAAAGACTTAGGCTAAAGGCCGAGACAAAAACTCAAAAATGCTCCCCCGTTGAAGATCTACTTAGATTTTTTTTTTGTTTTGTTTTACTTTTAATGTAACCTGTAGCCTCACAAAATCATGTGACATTAAATGGCCCCCTGGCCTTGGAAGTAATACTGGTTGGTGGGAATATGCTAGCCACATTTACAGATTGCATTAGAGTAGACAAACATCCACTGCTTACATGATTGTTCTTATATGTTTCTATCTGGAGAAACCACCATCCAAACACTTTGTATACAGTGTCTTTCCTTTTTTTTTTTGCCTACAGCCCCAATCAGCCCAAGAGTTTTAGCTGCACCGTGGGCCCTGCTGCTTATCTCCAGCAGATGACAGACATGCACAGTGCAGAGAAACATTCAGTTCAAAGAAGTCTAATAATTGAGGATGAAGCAGTTATCTGAGAGACTGTTTTGTCTGTCTTGTCAGTATGAGCTAGACAGCCCAGCTGTCTGAAAGGCCAGACAATTTGCGCTCCAAATGTCATGTTGAGAGAAGGCAAACATGGCCTGGTGGAAGAAGGCCAGAGAGAGACAAAAGCTTAGGTTAAAGATGTGCCAGGCTTTATCATGCAATTATTCTGCCAAACCCCTGAGAGTACAAACAATATATTAGCTGCTACATTTTGTCCTACTGGAATATTCAAAAGATAAATAGTCATCTCCCACAAAGCATTAATCATTGATTAAAAATATGTTCTGCTCTTCCTGGGTTTTTTTTTTTGTTTTGTTTTTGTTTTCGTTTTTTCGCAGTGTAGAGGAAATTGGATTTTGCCCTCTGGCACAGCGGTGGGATCAGATTGTGGGCTGCAGTAGCGTAGATCTTATCTTAGCTGCAGCATTGGTCCAAAACATATTGCTACCCCTCTCTCGGTGGAAATAGGCTTCAACTGTGCTTTACTGTTGACAGAGCAAAGGTACTGGACACACACACACACACAAACACGCACACACACGCACACATACATATACAAACTATATCCTGTCTCTCTTCCCCCCTTTCTCTCTTTGTGTTCATACATACTGTACCCATCCACATTTAAACGTGTGTGTGTGTGTGTGTGTGTGTGTAGAGGTTGGGGGGTAGATATATAAATCTAAAGGATGCCAGCTCTCACATGACCCAGAAAGTGCCTATTGCTGCGGTCGCCATGAAGATGCTCTTAAATCAGAGCCCAGTCCCCGGGGGTGGTATTAAATCAAGTTCCCGCACAGACACACACGTGTACATGCATGCAACCCAACACGCATCTCTAGTACTATACATATGTAACAGAACATGATATGAATAAAAGTACAGTTTTGTACATCATGCATGAAAATTATGTGATGTAATTTTCACGGTTTGTCATCTCTTGCAATCCAATTTGTAGTGTTCTAATGAAATTGTCAATGCTGACGCCAGCTTTATTGCATAGTTTTTGACTGTAATGATAATTACAATATCTTCGGCTGTTTAAACCTATGGAAAATCTAATATCTATCAGGGCCGAGGAGAATTGTTTTAGAGCTGCCTCGAGGTGAAAAGAATTGAACCTACTACAATGAAACGTTCGTCCCAACAGTCACAGAGGAGCGTCAGCAGAGTAGCCAGTTCCCCCATTAGTTAAAACACAGCTGAGCCAGCCTGTCAGAGCTCCCTGAACACTCTCTCCTCCTCTTTCTACCCCACATTTTATCCCTCTCTTTCTCCACACTTTCTCCTCTGCTGTTCATCCTCTCTTTCTATACCTCCCACCCCCCGCTACCTCCGTCTTTTTCCGCTGCATGCATGAGGAACATGCTGTGTTCAGCAGACTCTAATATGCTGTAGTACTGTTAGCCTGTTTGTTTAGCTCATCATCACCGTGCTCCCCTGGGCTACATGGAGTTTATCTCCTTGCCAGTTAGATGACATGAAGCTCAAACACAGAAATAAAGACACAGCATGGCTGCTGAACGGGGATGCCTTCAATGGCGGGAAAGGCATTCCTGTAACAAAAAAAGGTTTCCTGTAAGAAAACATGTCAGGTATAAAACACAGTGTGTCCTGTTTTCATGAAAATGGATACAAATGCTGTCAAGTGCAAACGTTGTGGCGCTAAGACAAACCTGGAAAAAAAGACTAAAGCAGCATAACTACACTGGATGAAATTACTGGGACATATTCAAAGACTGAAAGAGATCAGAACACATATGAGGATGATTCAAATGATTCCTACCAGAAAACAATACAACAGTGTTGAATACTAGATGGGAATTGGGTGGAATACATGTTGTGAAATTACAGGTAAGAGTGATCCTGAGTTAGCCTTGCTTGCATAAGAAATTGAATTTATGGGCCTGAGTGCTTACTGACTTACTCACTAATACTGTACAGCTTCATGCTCCTCTGAACAGACAAGTCAGAGGTCAGGGTCAGCAGCAAATCAGAGTATGAGCTAGGAATGGTTTCAGTATCTTGCTTAAGAAGACTTCAGCAGAGCGACATAACAGCATTGCAAACTGCTCTGGATCAGACAGCCTAGTCAAATGCAAATGGCGCTATTGCGATAGCATGATGTACAACCTACAGGGTATATTCAGTCATTACGCCACATATAAACACATAAAGTGACAATGTGCCAGGAGAGAGAGAGAGAGAGAGAGTGATTGTCACAGTGACTCTGAGCACGAGAAGCAAAATCCTGATACCATCTGGCTGCATCTAATCATCACCAGCAACACCCATTTAGTTGCTATATTTGAGCATCACAGCTCTTAATACACATTTGAACTCCAAACACTTCTGGACTTAATACCGAGTGTCAAGGTGTCGCAGAGACAAAGCGGGTAAAAAATGTGGTGACCCACAAGACTGTGACCTGTTAAATTGATATAATCTGCTGCCTTTGAGGAGCCAGTAATGACCTCTCATCACTGTGTGACACACTCTCCATCTTCATTTCACACCCTCTTAGAGCAGCACAGATGGCCTTGGCATTTCCTTAACAACCTCTGCCTTTCGTAAGCCAGGCTGCAAATCGCGTGCGTCTCCTGTTGCTGCTCACTGGAAAATATTGGAAAATGTATGGAAATGGTGGGTTGGTGACTTGGTATTCAAGGCGCACAGGAATGGTGCCTTAATGCACACAGGCCTACCATGGTTATCAAGACATTGAAAAGGACAACAGGAATACGACATGGATGTGGAGGAGGACTCTGTGGCATAGGTGATTAAATTTCAGGAGTTCAATGAAAGGTGCTCTACAAATAAACTTTACTTTCCACTTTTCCATTTAAGGAACAATCTCTCCTTGAATTCCAGGGGTGTGTCTCACCCAGGACCTACATGGGCTGCCCTCTTTGCCCAAGTGGCAGTCTGGCATTATGTCACCTGCCAAACCAACCCTGGTGCTTACAAAAAAACTTAGTAAGACACCATTTCTGACAACATAACTCAATGTTTGAAGTAAAACTCACATTTTCCACATTTTGTTTTGTTACAGCCTTATTCCAAAATGGGTTCAATTCATTTTCTTGCTCAGAATTCTACACACAATATCCCATAATGACAATATCTCAGTCAGAGGTCAAGAGCTCTGGAGCAGGTTTTCTTCCAGGATCCAGGATGTCTCTGTATGTTGCTGCATTCATCTTCCCCTCAATCCTGACTAGTCTTCCACTTCCTGCTGAAAAACATCCCCACACATGATGCTGCCACCACCAGGTTTCACTGTAGGGATGTATTAACCAGGTGATGAGCAGTGCCTGGTTTCCTCCAAACATAACGCTTGGCATGCTCGCCAAAGAGTTCCATCTTTGTCTCATCAGACCAGAGAATTTTGTTTCTCATGGTCTGAGAGTCTTTCAGATGCCTTTTGGCAAACTAGTAAAACCCTTATCTACCGATCACTCACAGTGTAGCGGGACGGCAGCTTGAGGAACAGTCCTGGTGTTTTTTTTTTCCATTTACAGATGATGGACACCACTGTGCTCATTGAAACCTTTAAAGCAGCAGAAATGTTTCTGTATCTTCCCCAGATCCGTGCCTCCAGACAATTCCTTCCACTTCATGCTTGTTTTGTGGTCTGACATGCTCTGTTAACTGTGGGACCTTACATAGACAGGTGTGTACCTTTCCAAATCAACTGAATTTACCACAGGTGGACTCCAATTAAGCTGTAGAAACATCTCAAAGTGGTTCAGTGGAAACAAAATGCACCTGAGCTCAATTTTGAGTTTGATCAAGAAGGCTGTGAATACTTATGTGCAAGTGATTTCTTCATTTTGCATACAGTTGGGATATACTACCTCATCTGTCATTGCACTGTTCCCAAACTGGTCTCCTGGTGGGATCTCTACAGCAACAAATTATCAACACAGTAAGTAATCAGAAATGAGAAATCATAATTCCTTAAACTTTAGAGAAGTCCTTAGCGTCCCAGTAACGCTTGCTAACTTGAAGTCACACACATTCAATTCGCTATTGCCACCAATTTAAGATCCCTATTATCATTTAATGGCCTTATTATATTGAAATATTATATAAAACGTACAGTGGTCAATTATGCAGCAGGAAATACTGGGCCACCTCATCCTAATGTTCGTCGAGCATGACATTCTTCGGGCTGTGGATGTGGAACTTGTGGCAAGCTAGTCAATTAAATGCACTTGACAGCCTAGTTAAGGTCCGTAGCCCCAGGGCCTAAAGTAATGTTGTACGCCCATCCAACCAAGTCCATCAGAAGGGCCCAGAGCAACGTTAACACAGAGCGGAAAACGTTTCCTTCTTTACATATTTATCCCTCATCTCTTTCACACTATTGTGTACTAACAACACTTTTCCACGGGTTAATGCACAGGTTAATGAGGTGGGACAAGGCCACTGTAAAATGCAACTAAATCAGCCATGCAGGATAATTCGTCTTGCCTCAGAAGTATCAGCTACTGCAGCTCCCTGCTCTTTAATTCATTCAAATGAATTTTGTTTTAATTGTTTTATCCTCGGTGCTCACTAACTGCATTAGTGCGGAAAGAGAGAGGGGGAAAGAGAGAGAGAGAGGAGAAGATGAGCTGCAATGACTGAGAGACATATAGGGGAAAAAAGTACAGAGATAGAGAGAGAGAGCAAGACACAAATAGAGGAACAGACAGTGAGATGCAGAAAGAGCTTCGAGGAGATACACTGTGTGTGTGTGTGCTTCTATGAATATTTAATACCGTAGTTATGATTACACAACTATTACTCTCTAGAGCTAAAACTTTAACCACCCTTATGAAAGATAGAGGCTTCTATCTATAAAGCAGAGGCTGTTGTCTGCTGAGCCCAGAGGTGTGTTAATGCAAACCAGTAAGAGGCTGATGGGAACATGGGCCGATGGGAATATGGGAAGCGCGGCTGATGGAAGGACAGGCTCCATATTTAACAGAATGAAAGAAAGATGCTCGATGATGTGCAGTCAGTCTAAAAGTGCAGAGTATTTTAGGACAGTGGCTTGTAGCTTACATCGACGAGTTGTGAGCAGTTCAACAAAAGAGTCCCAGACTGCTTTCATTTGAGGAGAGGTAAACCTATGCAGCATCACTTTTAATACTCTGGTGACCCCTTAGACTTTTCTATGGGCCCCCTAGAGGATCCTGACCCCCAATTTTGACTACTAATAATACTATTATGCAATATGCAAGTTAATATTGATATTATACTAACATGAGTCAGTACATCATAGAATACAATCCACTAAATATATACATATATACTGTAGTACTGTCTTTATTAGACACATATGAAAAAATTATTTACTGTATGTGGGTATGGTAAAATACTCACTGTATTATGATGACGTGTATAGTGGATTCATGTAAGTGAACTACATATCTGATAAGCATGTCACAAATTCAACCTTTTCAATTTTTGATTCTTAATTATGTATAATATGATATGACATTATGATATTATCAAAGATAAAGTAGAGTAGTACTGTCACTATTTGTGCATATAATAAATTCATTTTACTGTTATATGAATTATAATATAATATGTTAAAATTAAACATATATCAGGATATGCTGTTGTCAAACATATGGAGTCAAGTCAATGTTATATATTCTCACTGTTATATCTGTAGAATGTGCAATTATTAAACATACAGTCACAAAAAAAATAATTTCAGTGCAATAGCTGTTATTTTCTATTTGTCAGTATAAAAGAATCACACAATCCTATCGAGCGTAGGAGTGAGCATGTGGCACCCTACATTTGGCCGTTACATAATATGAGCTGCTTGCTGGGCCAGTGGCTAAAATTCACACTGAATTAAGTAGCAGTTAGAGGTGAGCATAAACACCGTCGCAGCATGCCTCTCGCTTTTAGTTTTTAAAAAAAATATCATATCTGAAATATCATCTTAGACCCCTGAAATCACCTTCTCACCTCTGAGTGGATGCTCTCTCTTGCAGCATGATAAACAAAATATCACCCTCCATGAGTAGAAATCCAAACTGTAGTCATGCCAAATGTTACCTAAGTTAAACAAAGGGCTAAAATGTTGAGCTGCGCAAGCTGGAGGTTTTTGACTGAGCTACACCTCTTCATTTAGCCTATCTGTGGGGATACTTTGACAGTGCAGATTACTGTCTCTTCATTCAGTTGAGTTGTGGTTACAGTCTGTCGCAGTTAAAGAAGCAAAGTTTCACTAGTTTTACAATTCCGCCAAGGCGCTCCTATACTGTATCAACTTTCATACTGTGCATCTTTTTTAGCCACAACCTGCCTTTAACATGACTTGTTTAATGGCAACACTTAGAAAACGGCAACACTGTGTAGCCAAAAGGCGACAGTCAGGCCGGTATTCCAGGATGTGCGGCATGCTCTCCAAGCTGGGTTAGCTATATGATAAGAGGTTTGTCTGGTGAGACTCAATCCTATAATGTTCATTAACTTGGAGGAATCTCATCAGCACTATACGGCCTGAGTCTGTTTCAAGGTCTCATGTAAATTGTAGAAAATATGAGTGCAATAATCATTAGCAAAGTCCCCCAGGATAGGGAACATACTGTATGGTTGGGAGGTTGAATGAGAGTTCAAGGCAGGAATAAATGTGTTCATGATTACTTGTAGAGCTGATGGAAATTTGTTCACCTCAAAAAAACAAAGAAACACTGCACGAATGCATCTCTATCCATTATGTGCCCGTCACTTGATTTAAATTATGAATGAATTCCAATCAAGTTAATTCTACAATTATCTCCCCCTGTTAGCCGACTATCAATGCGAATTTAAGTATAAAAAAAAAAACAGGTCCTCAAAAGAGATCTGGCCAACAGTAAATGGCTGACAAAAGACTGTGAGTGTGCTGTGCAGGATAAATAATAAGAAATGTGACGCTACCACAAGCTAAATAAAGGTTTAAAAAGGTGTGAAAATACTGGAATCATGAAGCATTCTGCTTATTTAAGAATACCAGTATATTATATTGGATTAGCATTGATACAAAAGCACTGACATGTTCCGTATAAATTCACACACATTTTTTATTTTTCCGTTTGAGACAAAGCACACAACCATCAAAATGCCAATATGGAGCGCCAGATCAATACTAATTGAAACATGGAAATACAATGAAGTAGTCACCCCTGATGTATTTTCATGGTTTTATTGTTCAGTTGTGTAGAAGACAGCTCTGCCTCTTAAATGGTTTACAGTGTAACCACATTTGTATTCATTATAAAACAAAACGCTCGTGTCTTTCACACAGCTAGTCCTTGTATCTTTACATAGCTGAAAAAAAAAAGAACAAACATAATATTTTCTGAACAGTTTCCCCCTTGGGGACGGAGCCAAATTGCTGCAGCAGTTCAGAAAGACTGCAGTAGAAAAGTGCAGCTTCTTCCCCTACTCCTACATCTGTACTATACCATATTCTGACATTATAAAGTTGCTATATTAAGCTATTGTTCAACTCAGAAGACCACAGACAACCTACTGAACTATTGATAGAAAAAGCCACTTCTAGTCAAAGTGCATTCAACAAGACCACTCTGCAAGCCTGGCCTCTTACTGGGAGTTACTATACAATGAGTGGCACAGTGGTGCAATGTACAGCTCTGGAGAAAGACACCAAGAGGACAGAAGGCACTTAGCTATTAGCAGACTAGTGCTGACAGTCCGAAGTCCAAAAAAAAATAAAATAAAAACAAAAAATAGAAATCCTATTTGTACCAGGAACACCGTGTCCACAGCAATAACCCCAGGCCACCTGCACGCTATATCCATCCAGGGATGGACAGGACCACAGCCAAACTCCTAGAGAAGGCTCTCAGGCAACTACAGATAAATAAGTAAACAATCCTTATTTTTACAATTTTCATTTTCTATACAAGGTGCAAAGAAAACTGAGGAAAGACGCATGACATCATACTGAGGTTGCAGGCAGCATCCAGTTCCTTTTAGAGTTCGCTAAAAGCATTCGCGTTCTGCGGCATCAGCGGCAGATATAACCCGACAAACAACAGAATATGAGGACAGAGATGATAGAAAATGGACTTTACTTCCTCAAAACTGTTGTCTTTTCTGGGAAGAGATATGACAAGAACGAAAAAAGAAAAAGAAGCACTTCCCCAGTGTGCTTGTTGCTGTTTTCTTGGCAGTCCCCATCTGTCACATGCGTTCAGAAGAATGAATTACAGCCAATTAAGATGGCTGGTGCTGTAGCAACTGAGCAAAGGGTAAACACCATTTGTGCAGAAGAGACAGGATGTTTGTGATCTGCATCAACTGAAGGCGCAGAGCATTTAAACATGTGATTTGATGTGTTAAATTAGAAAAGTAGAATGTTTTCTGCATAGATTATTTACACTTACTTGAGACAAAGGCACAATAAACAAAAAATACATTGCATTAAACAATGAAGGAACACCTTTTGGTGAAATATTAATTTCAAATATGTTTCCATTTACATTTCACCAATTGATGTGTCATTCCCATCACGACACATATTTTTGTGTGAAATGTGTGTTAAATATGACCTGCATATAAGTATGATTTTTGTTATAATAAACATTCAAATAAATGAATAGAAGTTATAAAATGAATGTCTCAAAATGACTGTTAGTGGTTCAATTTAAAGCTGTATATTCTTAAATCTGATCAAATCAGCACATTTTATGGAATAGCCTTATAGAAACACAAGTTATGTCACTTTCATTGCTTAAAAGGCACTTTTGTGTTATGCAATGAAAACATTGAATGCAGCTATGATCAATTATCTATAGTTTTGCAATAGATTTCTTCGTGATTTTCCTACATTTCTCAGACTAAAATGGACCACAGTTGAACAGAAACCACACTGACATCCAGAGTTAATATTACATTCACATAGAATGACTGTTTATATTGTACTCTATTTTTATTTTTTATCAGTTGATCCACTTAGGAAGGCAGGTAATGCACATTTAATTGCAATATTCTTGCAGAAAATGTGCTTGACTTGGTATAGACACAATGGCCAAAATGTGTCTGTCTATCTGACTATTGGTGGACGATGTTTCACTGCTTGGCGTCAGAGCTCACTCTGGCCACTGGAGGACAAGAGAGGCAGTGATGCAGTAAATGCTGCAGTGAGTATGTGTGTGTGTGGGCTGATCATCCCCAGGCCTGGTTCAGGTAATGTAGCGGAGAGGAGGGTAAGCCGCCCTGACACACGCCTGGATCACAGAAGCTGGCAGGCCGCCGCAGGGTACGGTTTGTGTGTGTGTGTGTGTGTGTGTAAGTGTGTCACTGTAGGTGAGCGTGTGTGTGTTTGTATGAGTGTGTGTTAGTGGGCATCTCTTTCATTTCCCTAATGTTTATCTGCGTGTCTAATAATCTGAAAACTGTCTGTGTTGATTAATCAAACATTCTAATGAGAGTGGACCGGCCAACATCTTAAAAATGTCAAGTTCAGTTCGCACAGCAGCCAACACGCTCTACTGATCACTGACAGAGACCTCTACCTGTGTACTATCAGAAACACTGTTACCGTCACTGTCACTGTTGTGAAATACACTAAATGTCTGGATGGATTAATTGCTGCTCACCTTGACTCACATGTAGCCTGCTGCCTGCTCCCTCGAACTCTTCTTCATCTGACCCCGACTTCTTGGTGTCTCAGCATTTATGAGTCAGTCATTTGCTTCAGTCAGCATTACCAATCTCATAGTGTTAATAGGGTTAAAGACACGGGGCCACATTCTGCAACTACAGATGTGTGTTATTTAGCCAACAGGCCTAAAAGTACAGTTACTAGGTTGCATCAAAAAAAGAAAGAAAAGAAAAAAAGAAAAAAGAGAGACACAGTAGGTTTGATTGTTTGTATGGCTGCAACTAAAGGTTATTCTGCTATTATTTTCTTGATGAATAAATGAATCGCTTGGTCAACAGAATCTGAGTAAATAGTTTTCCTGAAATCAGGTGATGCCTTCAAATTGCTTGTTTTGACCAAAGCCAGTCCAAAAATATTTGGTCTACTATCATACAAGACATAAAAAAACAGGATGTATTTGCATTTCAGACATTGGAAACAGCTGAAATAAATCAATAAAAACAATAAAATACCAAACTGTTGCAGAGTACTGTTCTGACATTTCACTAATCAATTAATTGACCAATCGTTGCAACTCTAATTTCACACTTGTTTAAGTACAAACATTGTCCACATTTTGACAACCAGTTTTAATTTCCGCACCTCTAAATCAACTGCACAACTTTGCACAGGTAAGGAAGGTTGTTGTGGAGGAGAGACTATACTCTATTCCACTAAAATCTCAATGACAGCAAAGGTTGAGCGCACGATAAGAAAGTGCACATAAAAGCTCCGCTGATGTACCATAGGTCATAAACTAAAAATAACACACCCACACAAATAAGAAAAGAAATACATCATGTTTTAGAGAGTTAAAGAAACATCCATCTTTAAACTTCCGTCAGCCTGATTGATAACCACCAGCGAACATGAATGCCTCACAGTTCAGTTCCTCCATCACTTGTCAGCTCCTCCTGAAATGTTACCTTTGCCTTTATTTATTCACTCTAAACTCTGCAGTGAAATTAGAGCTAAAAATAGCGCCTGTATCATCTGCTCCTTACGTAAACACATAGAGCAGCTGCCAACAACTATTGTGGATGAGCCCCAGAAATACCCGGAATGCAGCACAATGTAGCATTGATTCCCAAGCCCTATCGGGACCTTCAGAATTATTATTTTTTTACTTTTGAAATTTACCATGTAAGGCATACACATTTTCCATTTAGTAAATGTTTAAAAAAAAGTCAAGTACTCCATTCTCTCTGACAATAGATGAAGTTTCTTAATAGATTTGAACACACAATGTATGGAAACTCCTGGCTTGGGTCTGATTTTTTTAGAAGGCTTTATAGAGAAGATTGTTGGGGTGACAAAATGATATACTTTTGTTGTATAGTGGCTGCACTTACAGCAGCAGGGGCAGGGTAATTTTCCACCAGAACTTAAGAAAAGATGACAGGGGAGTATAATACTTATTACAGACATGCTGAGCGTCTTTTTGTAAAGAAGCATTGATTCCCTGCTGACAAAACTCTGTCAAAGACACTTCAAAACCCCACTAGTGTGAATCACAATGTGAAAGATGAGCCTACTGCTTAGTGTGCAACATATTTTTACTTAGAGGTAAGCAACATATTGATCAGAGCAACAGGTCTAAAGTACTAGTCCATTTTCATGCACACACACACACGAAAAGACATGCAGTCAGGCAAAGTATCTTTCATAAAACCACAATTACTAAGCAGCAGTGTATCAGTGAGAGCTGTAAATGCAGGGCAGCCAGTGGACGGACCTGGCGGTGGGCCTTGAAATACTAGCAAATCAATTGAATGTAGTTCACACACACACACGCACACACACACACACACGCACGCACACACACACACACACACACACACACACACACACACACACACACACTCCACATAAAAGAGGGAAAAAAAAAAGAAAAACTGAGTTTTTATTGGATGCCCAGAAACGGTTGGTGATCAAACCCCAACAACCAAAAGAGCCACAGTGATTTAGTGGAGCGAAAATCCATTATGGCTCCATCCAAAGGTAATGACTTCTTCAGGCCTTCCAGCTGATTCTACAGAACAAGAGTGGGAGGGGAAAACGCGCACGCGCGCACACACACACACACACACACACACACGCACATGCACGCACACAAACAAACACAAAGACAAACACACACACACACACACACACACACACACACACACACACACACACACAAACTGGACAAATCAGGTCTTTCTACAGAACAGCGTGGGGTCTTGAAAGAGCCCACACTGACATCACCTCTCTTTAACTCTTTTATGCCTTCAATCACTCACAGTGACAGTGGAGATAGTGGCATCCCTATTTACACTAAACCAAGTGCTACAAACTACTACCTTAAAAAAAAAAAGAACGAGAGAAACCAGCACTATATGATTAAGGATGATGATCATGATGCATCTCATTTGCCAATCATTACCTGAAGACATAAAGCTTGGCATTATGGCAACAATAAGGTAGAACAAAGCTAGAACAGTAGGTATATTCATCCTACACACTATAAGCTGCAGTACATGGTCCCCCTAACATTGACCTTTATGTGAAAACTGAGGAAAAAGATTCAAATTCAGCAGCAGTAATAGCTCAACCTTGTAATTTACCCTACCTTCAACATTCATATATTTACCGCGCTATTACAGTAATTTCAAAAACTATTTGCATGGCAGTTTAGTTTAAATTACTCTAGGAAAAATAAGAGCAGAGAAAAATGTTGAAAAATGCATTTCAGCCCGTTGACAGAACATGTTGAGGTGCCCTTGAGCAAAGAAGCTAATCTTAACACGTTGTATGAAGCAATGGGTGTTGCTGAAGAACTGCGTGATGCTCAATGCGATAGCCCCGCAATGCTTTTTTTTTTTTTTATGTCCTACAGTGTCCAAAAGAACTTCGGACTTTGCCGTCAAGGAGATAAATTACTTCACTGCTCCTGCTTGAAATGTACTGAAACTGAATGTACTGAAAACAAAAGCACCCTTTTTTGCCAGGAGTTAAAATAAGTCTTACAGTAACACCGGGCGCTATGAGCGTTGTTAAAACATCCTAAGCTCTCAATGCTGCCGGCGATATGAAGCAGTGCTTTCTTTTATGTGAGAGCAAGAGTTCAGAATCGGGAAGTGCTGTAACGCAGGTCCCAAGTGGACTGTGAATTAAATACAAATCACACTCATGGCAACAAGTGGGTATAAATATTACTGCATATAAATAAAATCACTACTGTTGTTGTGTAAAATGATGCATCATTAGCAAGTGGCTGTAACACCAATTAAAACAAATCACATATATACAAACACTGCCGTGCCATCTTACTTTTTTTTAAATCTTTTTATATTTATTTATTTATTTTTATTAGGATTGGTGACTTAAATTCATATGACTTGCCATGACACTACAAGCATGTCTGTAAAGCCTCATTAACTATAAGACTCATCCTTGATTAGAGCCAGGCAGCTAGGCCAATGCAATAATTGCCGCCCCCTAAATAATTACAGCAGAGAGTTCTTTACTGAGGTAAGTAACTAACTCTAATCCTGTAAAGTAGATAATTAAGGGGTGGTGGCGGCTAATGCCACTTTAGACCATGCTTTCGGTATGAAATGAAGAACATGCACGGCATGAGGTGATGTTATTTGAACATACTGTATTTTGATTTTTTTTTTTTTTAAAGTAGATATAAGGCAGGATCTTAACCTTGAATCCATGCACCTTGTCACGAGTGATACAGAAACTCACCCCCAAAACACTAAACGTGAGAAGATGCCACTACCAAACCTACCAAAGAGCTGAAGCTGGCGTCCAGGTGGGTAAAACACTTGAACCTGAATCACAAGACCTGAAGCCGCTACCGTTGTCTCCTTTGCTCTCTGTTCCTAGAGCAGTGCTCTGAAGGCTTGTGCCTTTTCCACAACGCCAACGCCAGAGAGATAAGCGAAAACCTGGAGCTGACCCAATATGAAAGCTCAGCATGCACAAAAGCCATATTAATCCTATTGAATCCCTCAGCATGATCGACATTGCCGAGTCCACTAATTAATTCAGGATCCCTTCTGCGATCGTTCTACACAGCAGACACATTGAGTGTATGAGGTGTACGCACAGTGCATTGACCTCGTTTGCATGCGCACCATCCATTCATATTGATTTTGTTGTCTGTATGTATGTATGTATGTATGTATGTATGTATGTATGTATGTATGTATGTATGTATGTATGTATGTATGTATGTGTGCATTTGATGGGTGATTGCAAATGTCTGCCCTTTAGCAGAATTTCTCTACATGTGGCATGCTGCAATATGAAGACCATTATTTTTGAGGAGGGCTCATTACTTTCCAAATGAGCCCTCTTGGGGATATAGCTTAGGTGCTGTACAGTAAACATGGAGTAAAAAGTAGGACTTCTACAGTAGCTGCATATGTCCATTTTGTGGTGAACAAAGAGAAGATTAGCTGGGGAATGGATTCTACACACTGATGCAACTGGCAGAAAGTGAAAAAAAAAAAAAAAAAACCCACAAAGCTAACTGTCTGCCTGCCTATATGCTTGTCTGACTATTTGTGTAGACTTACCTTTCATACCGAATTTGGAGCGCCGGCCGTATTTGTTGATGAGAACAAAAAGGACGAGGAGGAGGACGCAAGCGAAGCCCGCCAAACCCACAGCGATGGAAACCTGGGAGAAATTAAACAATGCCATCAGAGGACATTAGAATCTTTTCCAGATTTCTGATCGCCTTAAATACTGCAAATCAGACTACTACAGCAGTCTGGAAAAAAAAAAAGTTAAAGACCTGATTTGGCTGTGATATATTTCAGGTGACAGAATATAACTTGAATAATAATAATAATCCTCATCTACAGTTAGTTTAGAGAAAAATGCAGCATCTTTTTCACCTTTGTTTGTACTACATGTGGCCGTTGCCGCTAAAGAGCCTTGCTTATCATCATCATTACAACTAATTATTCCTGATATGTATTCTGTTAGTCTGGTTAAAATCTGCTTTTGTCTTCCTCCGTTGAAACCCAATGACTCGTTGTATCAAAATGTACTATTTTCAAGTGGTTAATCTATGACCATCATAATTGTAAACTGTATATGTGGCATGTGAGAACAGAAAGCCCGGTAGGCATAGCAACCATAATTAATGGAGCTAGAGCTTAACAAACTAGTCAATTACTGTAAATCAAGTTTTATCCACAAAACATAACAGTGATGTAAATGTTACTATAAATTAGTTTCACACCAGATATACTGGTGATAGCAGAAAAAGCTGGAGTGTATTTAATAACACTAGTGATCTCTTTCTGTCTATTGAACAACAATTAATAACTCATCAGCTTTAGTTTCAGAAACTCCCCGCATTGCATAACATGTCAAACACAGCACTGACAGCACTGAGTGTCACTATCATCAACATCATTAGTGATCAAACATACAACTTTGGCTCTAATGTTGTTCTGTGTGTTGTAGTCTCTTTGCCTCCGTGCTACATGTCAAACCTCTACTAGGGTCCTGGTGACAAAATAAAAAGGAGTTTGATTTGTCTTGAAAGACACCGAGTCCAGGGGCGACATCTTTAGCATCATCAACATCATTAGGGAAAAAAACTCACCCCAAACGTATCTTCATCTGGTCGGCCTGAATCGCCATTTGACGGCGTCGAAGGAACTAGAACACAAAAGAAACAAAACAGGCATCAGTGGCTGCAAGCTTTAATGTCTGTGGTTTACGTTGTTTACAGTAATTATATAAATCACACATGGTAAGATTTATGGTCTATGGAAAATGCAGTAGAACACACACTGAAATTAATTGTTTTCCACTCTACTACAGTAGACAAATTTATTTATGCACCTATTATCACATTAAATACAGACCCCTTTGGGTGATGTTGCACTATAAATGCAAGTTTCAATACACTCAATACACTGGACTCTTCTCTGGATATTATTTCATACTTTACTACAGTATGTTTGTGTGCTTCTCCTTGTATGTTAATCTTAGCTAAAAGTTACATCTCTTAACATGAAGTGACATTGTCCTTTCTACCTGGTCATCGGTGGTCATACATGATATCACCATCATAATAACTGCAAAAAACATGCCTTCCCTGTACTTTGTTTCATAAAAAGCAAGCAAATTGATTATTTTTGAAAACTGCATTTTTATGTGTAGAGGCACTTGCAACCAAAACCTGAAATTTGGAGTTTTATTTAGAGTTTAAGCCGAGCCTAAAATAGAAGTAACAGAAAAGACATTTGGGAACCCTTTTTTATTTAAATTGCACAGCATGCCTGTACATAGACAAAAACACAAAACAATTAAACCAAGCTGCTTTAGAATTACACACAGTTATACAAGCAGAAAAACAGAAAAGAAGCTCAAACAGTCGAGAACACCCAATTTTAAATTAGGTTAAATTAAATCATCTGAAAAATGCACCAAACCAACTCAAATTTGACGTCATACATCAGGTCATTGCTGCATGCTGCAGAATAAATTTGAGACTGATCATACGCCTTTCTGATAGTATTGCATTATGGATAAGAATCTAAACATCTAAAGTGCCTGAAAACCTTTGGACGGTACTGTATATATTTTGTAATGTTAAAATGTAACAGGTCATACCCCTAAAATCGATCATTTCGGCCAACAATATTGGTTTGGGGGTTTAAGGAGAAGAGGACAGAGACAGAGCCATGAAACGACTGGTGTCAGAGAAACTCCAGTCTGAGGCCTCCAGCCAGGACATCAGAGAGTAATTGTGGGCAAATTAATGGCCACATGGTAGACTGGCTGCCACTGGCTCAGACACACACAGCGCACTAAAGTGCAGTGCTCTGTGTGAGTGTGTGTGTGTGACCCTAACTACCATCTCCCTGTCCCTCCTTCCCAGCCTTCCTCCTTCTCTCCTCTCCTCCCTCTGCCCTCCATGGCAGTATTAGAGTCTGTCTGTCCTCTCCACAGCTGAACACCCTCATACACCACTGTTATAATGTTTCACACTCGCATCCCCTAAACACCTCCCCCTTCACCTGCCTCACTCCCCCAAGCTGCGTGCATGTGTACGTGTGGCAATATGAAGTCATTGCCTGCTTAATGCATCCCTGACCATGCTGCCGCTTTGTAATCCATAGCTGATTAGAACGAATGGCCTCATATGGAGATGGACGAGGACTCTGGTGAAGGTCAGAGATCAGACCAGCCCACTCTGTTTAAGCTGTCAACAGGGAGGCTGCCACAACAGCCTGAGGCCAAATCAGGCGTCATACACAAGAGATTTATGACACAGTGTTAGCACTGTTCCAGCAATATGACACACTAACTGCTTCACACACATTTGCACATCACCTGCTAACGGGGATACTAGTTTGTTTACACTGTTGCTGGTTAGTTAGAGGTTACAGAGGAGCATTTCCATCAAACAGAATGAGTAAAACTTAACCCTCCCACAAACAGCAATTGTCCAATCAGAGCTTTACAACTGTAACTGGGCACAGCAGACCAGTCAAGGTAAAAAAAAAACAAAAAAAAACATTTCATATATTCTTAATAATTGCCTCCTTCACTTCTCTCTACAATGTATGTATTTAATACAGACTGAAATGTCAATGAAAATGTAACTTTCAATGCGATTAAGGCAGTGTTTATACGTTCTGACGTTCTGTCTTATATGTTTATATGTGGGATTCTTTCCTCTGTGTTTAATAAACACAGCAGCAGGATTAATATGTGCGTCTCTACAGAGATAGGAGCTGTGAGCATTTATTTGTTATTCATAATTATTAATTATCCTGATAAGGCGGCAGGACAGGTCAGGATCTAAATTGAATTCATGCTCTGTGTTTTTCTGAATGACAGGTAAGATATTACACACGGATTCCAGGTTTATGCAGTCATATTATTTGGTTTATAAAGGAGCCGTCGTCTGGTTGAGTCATTTTTATTTAACTCTAAATAAATATCTAAACTCCATTTTCCTTCTACAATTTTTTTTTTCATGCAAAGTTCATTATTATGGTGAGTTTTCGGTTTTGCTGCCTAAATGCATTGTCTATCCCATCACTACTCAAGGACAGGAACTTACAGATTTTGTAATCTCTATAAACAGACAGACACATTTGGGGTGATGTATATGAATAGTCATGGTATTATTGTGTTTTGGGATATCATGTATCACAGAGGTTGCCTGTTTGAATCCCTTGACTGTTTCTGGTGATCCAAGCAGGGAAGTTGAATGCTGACCCATGTCTCTCAAAATCCCGGGTACCGTTTATAGCAAGGCATAGAGTACTACCTAGAGATTAATTATACTGTCAGAGTCCAGAAAACTGAGAAGCAACACTCACAGCCTTTTCAGGAAATAATAGCAACACAAAGTGAACAAATTTCTCCATGGTTACAAACGGTGATAATCCACCGAGTAGTGTTTGTGTGTGTGTGTGTGTGTACACGCATAATGATGCCAAACATACAGTAAAAGAAAACAAAAACTGAAATAAAATAAAATTGCAGCTTTAAATTTTAAAATGGAAATACTCACCTAGTTCCACTATTTCTGCAAAAGAGAAGACAAAGTAAGTCACGCTAAATCAATAAAATGACACAGGGTTGACCATGGGGAGAAATTTGCCAGCCTTTGTGAGTTTGTTCCCCCTGTGAACTGAGGATGAACTGCAAGCGAACAATCTACCTGACTGAACTGTGGATGAACCCTGGCTGCTTTCCAGCTAGCAGGGATCAGCTCCACAACCTATACCCTGTGAAGGCAGATTTTAATAAAAAGCTAAAAGCTCCCAATAGTTCTTCCATCCAGAATGGAACCTGTAATTTCACACAACAGGCACTTTAAACAAGAAATTCAACTGGTTGAGCACTTGTTCCAATCATTCCCAAAAAAGTAGGCCATGGTGGCTCTTGTGGGAATCAGGCAGTTACTTGGCAGCGTTCTTCTTTTTTCCTCAGCTTTTATTCTTGTGCTTTTAATCTAGAGGACTGAAGGTTATGTTCAGGCAGTAAATGTGTGTTAGCGACCACTGAATAAATGCCCTTTTTATGAGTATACTCTCAATTGTGATTATGGGGACATCAGTGCCTCCAGAAAACAGATCATCATCGATCATCAAGAGCACAGTGAGGAACAGATACCAAGCAGAAATGATCAACTCACCCTCATCAATGCCCGGGTCCATGAGGAAGTGACCATACACCGTCTTAGTGACCGTTCCCAGAGGGTTGCTGGCCTCCAGAGTGTAGTTGCCATTGTTGATGTGCGTTGGGTTCTGGAAAGTCAGACAGCCCTCCAGATAATCCTGGTAGAAGTCCATCTCCGTTCGGATGTACTCATTCTGGAGGATCTCCTCCTGCTTGTGGAACCAGCGCAGCTTGGGGTGCGGGTAACCCCGAACCGTAAATTCGATGCAGGTATCGTGGCGCTGTTCAGGTTCAGCCAGTCTCAGGATGACTGGAGGAACTGCAAAAAGGAAGGAAGGAAACTGCGTTACTTATGAGGTGGAAGGGCAGAATAAGCATCAATTCTTAGATCACCAAAATCCCCTAGAAATATTTCCCCCTAAAACCCTTGTTAGTTTGCCAGATTTTTGTTTTGAAGTATTACCTAAAGACCTTTATGACTTGAGAAAGTTCCACAACCCTTGGGCTGGTGAAAACCTTTCATAATTCTTTGGATAACGTGAAAAAGAAAATTGCAGCAGCAGACTAACTCAAAGCTGTCTTGATTTGTTCTGGATAAGATGACATTTAGGTTTCCTGCCTGGCAGTGGCAATGAGCTTTTTACTGTGAGTTAGGTACTGTATTGCAGCAGTGCATGGGATGCTAAGGAAAAAAAAACAGATAGAGGGACTCCTCTTGCTTAAAATAGACAGTGGAATCTCCTCTGCATAGGCAACCGGAGACTTACAGCAACACACCTCGGAATCCACAACGTAGCCAAGCTGAGGCAATTTATCACTTTAATACCATCAGATACATTTCATAAACAATTCATCCACTGATTTGTCTTTGTGATGAGTCACTCTTGCAGCTACATCATCAAAAAGAAATATTTGGCAGATGGTAATACCTGGCAGTCTCTGTCTGTTCTACATACCAAATACACCCCTACACCAAATCTACCCACCTCCATCGCTCTCATACACACATACACATACACACACACACACACACACACACACACACACACACACACACACACACACACACACACACACACACACACACACACACACACACACACACACACACACACACACATACACATACACATACACATACACATACACACACACACACACACACACACACACACACACACACACACACACACACACACACACACACACACACACACACACTACACCATCACTTTGTCTCCTCCTGAGTCTCAATGGACACTGCACTTTCTATAGACATGTGTGAGTAACCCTATTTATATAACTTCCCCACGGTTGCTATGTGTGTTTATGGTTTGTATGAGGCTGGCTGGCTTATCATTTAGACAGAGGTAGGTAGGAATGCGTTACATGGAGGAAAGTAATTTAATGAGGGCTACATTTCTTGCCACCGATACATCCTGTCACTGTTACTGACAAAATAGTTGATATACATGGATGTAATAAATTACATCTAATGAAGTTAATCACTACCGAGTAGTTCTGTACTCAAGTAGTATTTTTACTACTGTTTTTAGTACTGTTACTTCTACTTGAGTAAATAAACATTGTGGTTGATTCTTATTCAAATATAAATCAGCCTCATTGGTTGTTAATCCTGCCTCAGGTTTTTGTGACCACAACAGTGACATTGTAATTGCAGACACTGTAATTGTGCGTTATCATTAAAGACTTTGATTTGACAGAGATTTAAAAAAACAAAATGAATTTACAGATGAATCAATAATAAAAATAACCGTCAGTTGTTTACAAATCGATTGTTGATTGTGTACCGATCTACCATCTACTAAAGAGATGAATGAACTGTTTATTGGTGTTAAAAAGCTATCATTTCATAAATAGCTTTGGCGATATTGTTTCTGCCAGACAATAGTAACAATGAAGTCATTCAGTTGAACTAAAGACTTAGTCATGTGTATGTGTGAACGTGCTGGTGTGGGGGCGGGTGCAAAACTGAGTTGTCGAGTGCAGGAAGACAGAGATGAGAGAGAAGAATGAAAGAGGAGGGGAGGGGAGACAGGCATAAAGTGAGGGCAGCTGTGTCCTTAAGAAAGAGAGGGGGGGAAAAAGAGAAAGAAAAATACAACATTCTCTTGTTGATGGACAGTTAGGGACCAATCCATTTTCTCCTCAGTGTGCCTGTCAGCCCAGTCTCAGTCAATACAATACAAGTCATTACAGGGCCCCATACTGGTCTGTAACAACATGGTGTCCTTGTGGTGCTCATACAGATGACAAGCTTTGATAACTACATGGCTTTGATCAGAGAAGACAATGAATACAAGCCAAGTTGTGCAATGTCATCTAGTTGTAGCACTGGTGGCATATTTCAAATGCCATGTTCCAACCAGGCTAGAGATAGGACACCATGGCTGCCAGTGATAGGGAGGCGAGAGTTTTGTGGGACAGATATTGCCACATATTCCCTCCAGGCTGAAACACAAAGGGATTAAGATCTGAACCTGTAGCAAGCAGCATTGTGACATTATGTAGAGTCTGTGGAGGGATTAGTCATAATTAGAGTAGTGTTAATGCCTTGCTGTACCTGTAGAGCTACACAGGAAATAGAACTACTAACTCCAGCATAGTTAGTGTCTTGTTGTTAGTAGAGAGCTACACCATATCTATAAGAATAAAGGGAAAACACAGTATGTTATGTGATGCTGTGTCTACAATGCTGCAGAGTTGCTTTTGTTCCAGAAAGCGACGGAACAATGGGTCTGCGGAATTTGCATTGTTGTAATTACAGTTTCATTAAAATAGGAACTCATCTTTGAATGCAGACAATGTTACTTGACGGCTGGTAATTTCGCTGTCAATCAGATTACTCCCTAATCAGAGCAGCAGTTTAAGCTACTTTATGACATTTCCAGAGACAATAGGCTGCACAGGGGAGGAAATGTAATTACCATCAGAGCATGTGGTGAAAAATTAATAAGTTAATTTGCAGCACCAGCAGAGAGTGTCAACAGAAAAAAAAAATGCCTGAAGATGTAAAGTACATCCATAGTGTCCAAGTGGAGGAAGCCCCGAAAACTCAACACATCCTCATAATTAAATGACCACATAAGTTGTTTGTACCTGTGCTCCAGGACAACCTATAGTTCGGTTTACGCCATCTAGCTGCCGCAGTAATTATGAACCATAGGAGTGTAATATGGAGCTTATATCGATGTCATCTGAACTGTGTCAAAATCACTATGGGTTATTTTTGCAGGTGAATTTTAGACATACAGTATACTGTTGTTTTTCTTGTGAGGACGGGCTGGAGGACTAGATGTTGCAAAGTCAATCTGTCATTCTAGCATTGTCCTTTGCAGCTCTGCTCCATTTGGGAGTGTTTGAATTGGTGAAAAATCTCCCCTGTCCTGTAGTATGATGCATTGCGCATAGCGACAATAGACTGTGTACTACAACCGCAAGCTTGATACAAAGAGAGAAATGTCAGACACATTTGATAAATATCAGCTTTGAATACAGTCTGTCCCAAATCTACTCAGGGCCAATCTACTGGCTAAACTTACAGTATTTAAGATCTGAGGTATAGCATGCAATTCATGGTCTAGATATTAAAGAAATATGTCTTCTGTTGGTTACCAAAGACTTGCTTTATCACTGCTGAGGGTTATATACTTTATTTTCATTTCTCTTTCTGAACAGATCAAGGCTGAGTTTTCATGTAAGCTGGAGGGTACATTCTTGCTAATCGGCGGCATCAATTTCACTTCGTTTGTAAGTGTGCAACACCTCATTGCATTCTAAATGTACCTGCATAATTTGGCTGTTCTGCTTGATAAAGGAGATTTTTTTTCCCCTGTTGTAAATTATTCTCTTAAACCATCATTACCACAAGATATATTTCAGTACCTGACTTTTTCTAACATGTCCATCAAAGCTTTCATGAAAGCTGCCACCTTATGCAAAAATAAATAAATACATTTTAGAGCATAATCTTTTTTTGATCAACTGTTTTTTTGCTGCAACTCATTTTTACATTAGAGGAAGTGATTTGATCAGTGTTGATAAAATGATTTAATTAAAGTGGTTTTAAGGGTAGAGGAAAGTTTGGTAAATACTGAAAAAGTCTATTTGTCCTGTCTTGTGCTTTATGTCTATGTTTATGTAATCTTTTCCTAAGCAAATGCTACGAGTAGTCTTAACATAAACATATTGAATGTTGATATTGTAAGAATCGATATCGCAGAGAAAACACATGAAATACATTTAACGTCATCATTATTTTACTTGCAAAATGCATGATGACGGTCTCTAATAATAAATAAATAAGCCACTGGCTCAGTGGTCGGCAACACATTATCATTCAAACACGTCAATACAACAGCAGGATTCCCCGATCGGGCCGTCAACAACATAATTTCCGCATTTGATTTTCACCAAGAGCTTTCAAGTGAACAAACAACATACCTTATACACATGACTATTGATGCAGGCAATACTGATATTGTGATTATGACATTTATGTTATAGCACAGGGGATTGCAGTTGTTACTCAGTCCAGATTTTCAAACTACATTTACCTTTGAGCTCAGTAACAGGTTGGTCCAACAACACCAACAGTGTGAAACATTGTGTTCCAATATTTCGGTCACTTTTACACACAGGAGGTCTTTTAATGTACAGTGTGAAATCCAAAAATAAATGAAAGACCTGAAATTGATTGTTAAGCCAAGGGTTCGAATAAAATTAATGTGAAGTGTGACATTAGTTAGTTCCAGGGATATTAAAACTAAGAGTTAAATTTAAACCGGCACTAACATCGTTTCGTATAAAAAGCCCTTTATAAGTGAACAGTCTACTTTCTCCTCGAACAAATTATGATTTTTATTCATATTGTCGTAATATTGTCTTAGTGACATTAGAGTATATATATAAAAACCCAGAGTCAAACTGCAAGATTTTTTTTTTGTAAGGCATTTCAGATTGCTAAAGTCCAACCATTAACCTTAACGCCATTAAACATAAACAGCTATGCAAATTAGGAGGTTATACAAACAAATTAGTTCATAATTAGAAAATATTTCATGTCAACATGGCTGCCTTCACATAACACACAGACAGCATTAATATAGAATCCACGTTTTACTCACATCAGGAGCATGTTTTCTCATCAATATGCAAATTTAAGCAACAAGGTACACAAGGTAAAAGCAGGTCATCCATGAGAAGTTTGAAATCTCTGCCATTGTTCATAAGTTACTGCGTCCAATCAGTGCTTGAATGTCACCTCTGCAGTGCAAGACCAGAGTTTCCCCTAAAGGTTTAATCACAGAAAAAAATAAATAAATCCAACTCACACTGTACATTGAGCTGAATGGAAGAGTTGGTCATCCCCACCACGTTCTCTGCAATGCAGGTCAGCTGGAAGTTGTTGTCATCTCGGCTGATGTTGAACAGAGTCAGGTTGATGGAGTGGATGTTCGGCCAGTACACATTGGACTATTGAGACAGAAAAATAATACGACATGTTTAGGTACACGAAGGATATACAGCACATTCAATGACATTTTTGGAGTTTCAATATTTAATTACTTCAGAATCAGTTCATTATTAATTGATTTAATTCCAGTGGAAAGAAACATAATAGAGTGAATAAGTACACACCAGGGGGAATAATCATTTTAGTGATCTGGGCTAACAACTGCAGCGGCTGTATTGTAAGAAAAAGGCTGGCTAATAACTCTTTAAACATGAGAGTGATATATTGTGATATTATCATCACCGTATTATTATGGAAGGAAGAGGACAAACAAATTCACAACCTTTCACATCATTTAGGTAGATAAACACAATTCTTGTTCTTCCTCCTTGGCCAGGTTCCCCAATACTTCACTCATATAGCTACAATATTAGTCTATCCTAAAACATAAGCCTGAAGCTGAGGTAACTTTCGCCTGTAAAGCCGCCGCAAGCATTAAAGACACAGATGACAAATACAGCCACGCAGCAATTTCAGAAACTGCTGTTCCCCTCTTCTTACCGTTTATCTCTGCTGTGTTATTGCTGTGACATCCCTGAGGCCTGTCTCAGAGAGTCAGATTAGTGGGTTAGCCAGCCCATTTCAGGTTCCACCCAGGCCTTTCACTCTGACAAAACTGCCTTATATTTGAACAGGGCTAGATCACCATGGCAATGCTTGTGGTAAAGCTGATCATAAAGCAGGTTTAGTCAAGCAACCCTCAAGGTGGCTTTTAATAAAGCAAGATTATTAGTTAAACTAGGCTTACTTCATTTAATTCTGTTTTATAAAGGCGGTTTAAATAAGCCTGATTATAGATATGTGTCACAAACCTGGTCACAGTGGTTTTCAGGGTAAGCAGGGTCTTAAAGAGGGGCACTAAATCTGAAACACTATTTTCTTCCAAGTTCCTCCATAAAGTTTCCTCTTTACTGCTGCTGTGCATGCATCAGCTTTCTCTACATGTCATATTGATCATGTTTTGACAAGAGCTGCACTTACACTACTGTGTAATTAAAACGTGCGCTCATATCTTCTCCCTTCTAGAGTATCTGCACAGTACAATCACAATACAGTATGTGCTTTCTAAATGCACTACAATTAACATAATGCTAACAGACAACATTTAATTATGACTGCAGCATCAGAGCTAGAAGCATTTCCATGATGTGTTTTCTCTTTAAATGTCACTTAAAGAAAAATAATAAAAATACATAATTAAAAAAATAAAATGTATTTCTACACTATTATGTCACTTGCACAAACTAAGAAGAACCATCAAACTGATAACACACAAGTATTTCATTTTCCTGCTATGAAATAAATTGTGTTTTATGTCATATTATAAATTCATTTCCAACACTTAATGATACAAAGAAAGTTTACATCCTTCGCATGTGACTCAGACCAACAAAGGCACGATTATAAACACAGTGCTCTAATAGACGGAGCTAACACACAAGTGTAGGGTCTAAGTTTATGTGTACTTTAGTCAAGAGTCTCAGCTAACTACGCCTGCAACATAGTGCCAAATGTTTTCTGTTACTTTGCTAACTGCAGTTGATTTGTCTAATTATTTTAGTCTCCATAGTATATTCTCCACGTGTGCTGCTCTATGGCCACGGATGTAACAGTTTTACATGTGAGTTTCCCTCACTGTGAACTGATGTGATCTCTGCTTGATATTTTAGGTCTGTGTTTCAAAGTCATCAATGAGCAGTACTTGATTTAGTCTCATTACTGTGGTTTCATGAAGCAGTTTAATCCTGGTTCATTTTGTTAGGTTCATTCAAGAAGCCCTGCTTTTCTGGGTCTTCTTTATGAAACCAACCCTCTATGGTTCAAAAAGGTTCTACGAGCCAATCAGCTCTATAGAACAGTGAGATCTGGACAAAAAAAACAGTGGAGTGATAGAAATGGTCCTGAAATTGAATATACATTTCACACAAATGCACATTATTATCTGTAAGTTTTACTATTGTAAGAGTGTGTGCGTGTGTGTGTGTCTGACCAGGTGTGTGTTGATGGAGTGCAAGCCGCTGACAGTCCAGTCCACTTCAGGCAGCGGTGATCCGGATCCATTGCAGCTCACCGTCACGTTGTCGCCCTCCATCACCAACACACTGCTGTGGCTCACACTGATCTCTGGCAAGTCTGAAGACACACACACACATTGTATGTTCATGTTAATACATGCCTGTCAGTGCAAGTGTCTACATACTTTCACACCAAATCAATTAATCACGTTTCATTAATATAATACAATGAGTACAAAGGAGACAGTGGGATACACATCCACACACTCACACACGTTAGATGTCACAGGGATGAGTCACCACGGGGAGATAATACTGCAGAGTCTACAGCCTCTGTCAGAATCAACACACAGCTCTTCACATCAGATTCACCCTCTGAACTCTGTCACACCTCATCCTCATTCCCTTTTCAACTCATCTTCTTCCTCCTCTTCTCTTTTCTCTATTTCACCTTTAACCCTTTTCTTCATGCTTTTCCTGTCCATTTGCTCTTTTTCACACTTTCTTTCCTCTCCCCTCTGCTTCCCTTTTTCCTCTCACCTATTGTATTTTTCCTCCTCCTCCTTTTAAAAACACACATCGCTCCATCCTCTCCCCCCTCCCCTCCTCTTACCGCAGTTGTGGATGTACATGTTGTGCAGTCGTATCTTGGAGGCTCCGTTCCTGCAGTACAGCTGCTGCGTGTGGAGCCCGGCCTCTCCTCTCTGCTGCCACAGCTGGATCCAGCGGATATCACAACCGCAGTCAAACACCACGCTGTCCAGACGCCTTGAAACACATTTAAACAAAAACAATAGTCAATAATCAGCAATGACAAAAACAAACCTGACTATCTAAAGATACAAACACTCTCCATACCATTATCTGGAGAAAACACAGAAAGACAGAGTCAGTGACACTAGTATTATTAAAACAATAAGACAGAAGACAATTCAGTTCATATCCTCAGCAATATAAACAGCTTTAACAATATCACTGAAAACAATGGCAGCATTCCTCTGAGGCCAACAACCAATAGTTGAAGCAGCCTCTTCACCAGTAGCAACAATAATTACAGCCTTTTACAGAGTTGAGATCCTGCTATTTTGCACATATGCTTCATGTCTGGCTGCTTGTGTGTTGGTGTGTGCACCTGTGTCTTTATGTAGTATCCTATAGAATGAAAGCTCCAACCAAAACTGTTATATTCTGATTACAGTATGTTATGTCATACCTTCAAATTACATTATTATCTCAATATGACTGGACTGTTTTAGCTGCAGCAGCTGAAATGGCAGCCTACTGTTGTGTGTGGCAATATATTTCAAGAGCAAGTGTGAACAAAGTGGAGTTAAAGTGGTTCAGCAGCATAAATAAGGCATGCAGGATGGAGGCTCCATCCTAAATCATACTGCAGAATGGTGTTCAACAGGTGGAGCGTTGAATGCATAGACAGCCCTAACATTACAACTAAACAGCAAGGATCCCACAGTTTTTTTCAGCACTTCACAAGAGTAATAATAATACAATAATAAATAGAATTACCTATTGATAATTGTAACAATAAAGTAGTAACCTCGAATCAGCTCTTTCGGGATGGCTATACAATCCTTTGTAACCAGTTGGACGTATTAGGAGGATACAGTGAATGTTGTCGGGCTTTGAGTGCTGTCACAACACGGATGACCTACACTCAATATGTGCCTGAATGCATCCCGTGTAGACATTATGTCAACTTTTACCATTGGAGGAAAAATAACTTCAGCTGCATTATATTTATAATAATAAATATAACGATAGCGGATGTTCATATACAACATAACAACCTGGCATATACGACAGTCACTACAGACGTGTTTTATCCATGAAGCATTCAAATGTGAGTAGGTCAAATGTCAAAGCAGCATCCAGGCAATCAGTCTTAGGCTGTATTAGCAGCAGACACACAGCAGTGTGAGACACATTATTCAACATTGTACACCATCTCTGCATTTTGCATATGTACCATTTGAAGGCTGTGATTGGCCAATTTTGTAAAGATGAATGCCTGTCCAAATGTCCTTGACAAAGGTCAATAAGAAATTGCAGAAAGCATGAATAATGTATGTGGTACGTCTACCATGCTGTGTGAAGTAATGAGAATAGATTCCCGCAGGTGGATCTCGCTTATTATCAAGTGGCAGGTGCTCACTGGATCTGATACTGGAGTTAAGAGCAGACCCTTTTCACGTTCACTGTATGACAGCTTACTCATTGAGCTAATGCATACTGCTGCAAGAAAGGGACACACCACATCTACCCATTATGAACTGCTTTTCTCTTTAATTACTGCAGAAAAGCTATTAATCTTAGTTATTATTTGCAATTATTTTGTACAGAGGCACTATGATTGCAGTCAATCATGCAAATGCTATCTAATGATTATACAGTGGCTTGCAAAATATTCATACAAATATTCCACATTTTGTCACGTTATGACCACAAACTTTTATGTGAAAGACTAATACAAAGTGGCATACAATTGTGACGTAGAAAGATAATTATACATGATTTTATTTCATTTATTTATTTTGCAAATAAAAAACTGTACAGTGTGCAATAGTATTCAGCCCCCTTTTGTCTGAGTGTGTCCAATTGACTTCAGAAGTTGTCTGATGGTTGCTGAATGATAAATGAATGTTGAATAAATAGAGTCCACCCGTGAGTAATTTAATCTCAGTACAAATACAGCTGTTCTGTGACAGCCTCAGTGGTTTGTTAAGAGAATATTGAGAAGCAAACAGCATCATGAAGTCAGAGGAACACACCGGACAGGTCAGGGATAAAGTTGTAGAGAAATATGAAGCAGGGTTAGGCTATAAAAAGAGCATTGTTCAGTCAATCATCCAAAAAATGGAAAGAGTATGGCACAACTGAAAACCTACCAAGACACAGTCATGCACCTAAACTTACAGGATGAACAAGGAGAGCACTGATCAGAGATGCAGCCAAGAGGCTCATGGTGACTCTGGATGAACTGCAGAGATCCACTGCTCAGGTGGGGGAATCTGTCCACAGGACAACTATTGGCCTTTATGAGTTTGCCCCGGGGCCCCATAACGTGTGAATGCATCCATGTACTTTTTGTTGTGAACAAATGGAGCAAAAATATGTTCTTCAGAAGTGATCACATGAGTCATTTGAGTAATTCATTGAGTAACAGGAGAATTTCACTGTTAAAGCTTTTCATTTAATGCTTAGCAAGTTGAACCACATGGGAACAAACCTCACCAAGCAAGGCACCCCAGGCCCCCCCCCCCCCTTACACTGTAATTACGGTAATTGTTAATAAGTGCCACCACCTCCATACATTACCCACTATTTCCTACAGATACAGCACCTGAAAAATGCATTCACATAACAAAGATACAACCCTGTGTTTGTAATGTGTGCGCGGACAGATTTCACAGCTCCGTCATCTAAACAAGCTATAAAGCAACAAGAGGGAAAACTGACAGCTGGAAGTTGATAAATGTCTAGAGGAGAGCAGATTAGACTTAGAAAAGAACAAAAGCAAACAGCAGTGTGACCCCACATACAGAGAGCTAACAGCATGATGTTTCCTTGAAGCTGGCTAACGATCCACCCCGCTACTCCACAGGAAAGGTAATGATCACCACCGGAGGCTGTTTTTCTGGAAAATGTACACACAGGTGCTTTCGCTGTGGATCACAAGCAACGATAAGCTATATACTGCATTGTTGCGTGCAAGCTTTGATCTCAGCTTAAATGCTCTGCTTCCTCTTCCTCTTACAGTTGTCAGGAATTATTTCAGCTTTTCAAATCCTGTGTGTTTAATAAATCGCCTTATTTGGCTTATTTATACCAGAGGGCTACTGATTTCGGGTGCGACTGTGTGTTGTAGTTCCTGTGATGTCTGGCTTTGTGGTAATTCAGCAAGAAGATGTGTACTTAGTTGCTCTGCTTGTTATATTGTACTACACATCCAGATGTTTATGTATGAGAAAAAATGCATTTATTGTTTTTTTTGTTTTTTTTTTAATTACTCATTGCACTTCGCCAAATATCATTTGTCAATCAAACAGTGAGGCCACTAGTGTCATCATTATTATTTTTGTGTGGGAAAGAGATAATGTAGCTGTCATGCCATCAGATTGGCTTCTAGTCTTAAAGCAGCTGATTGACAGTGGAATATGTATTCATATGCAATGGGCTGAATAAACAGATGTAGCCATGAACAGCTTGCTACCTGTTGTCAGAAATGTTGATCCATTTTCATTGTGCAGCGGGAGTTGGAGAGATTATAGTTTTGAGAAAGAATAGTATATATCAATCAGTGGGGATAATGGCAGAAAGAAATGAAATGTTGACTCAACAGATGTCAATTGTCTTGTCAGCAAGAGCTATTAGAACATTTCCCCCTGATCCAGCTAAATGTGCTTGCTTGCACTTGCTTTCACCACACCGTGCTATGTGTATATCATCCCTTCACCACCCTGTCTCCTGGTACGCTGTGGATAAATAAATCACCGTTTTGTCCCATCATTGCTTTCCAGTAAGGTTGCAGCCACTTGTCCAGTCAGTTTCCCTGCAGGCTCTCACACACTGCCTGATTTTCTTCTTTTCTTTTCTTTTCTCTTCCCCCCCCCCCCCCCCCCCCCCCCCCCCCCCCCCCCCCCCCAAAACCACTACGGCATAATTTGTCTGAGGAGCCAGACCTGACTTTGGCTTATCGACAACGCCACCTGCACTGCAATCATGTAAAAGAGAGGGGACACCCGAGTCAGGTCAGGAAAGACTCCAGGTAAGAAAAATGGACAAAGTGAGCAGAGGCTTAAGGCTTTTTTTATTATTATTTTTTGTATATATGTGGTGAATATTTTTAGATGATAGATGTTTTGAGAGGTGCTCTAAGTGTGTATTCATAGTGTATGTGCAGAAATATTGATGATGTGAAGAGTGATTTCACACAAAATACAAGTCAGCTGACTGCATTTCAATCAGTCACTCTCAGAAACCAAACCCTGGATGAGCATTTAACATCTACTACAGCACAAGAGGATTAGCTAACACAGCATGGTTTGTTACAATCTATTGGGTGCCTTTCGTGATTGTGTAACGGCACATTACTGTTTAGTGCGCTCAGATGTGTTTGAAATACGGCGCACAGAATTTCCACAAAAGGTCTAATGTGAAGTTATTTATAAAATCTGCACTGATCAATATGTTTAATGTGTTTTAGTGTATTTCAGCTCATTGTCTTCGTTTTACGGCCCCTCGCAGGATGTACTGTTTTGGGTCAGTCTCACAGCTCTGTAATTTAATTCATGTTGGACACTAAAACACTGAAAGGAGGGTAAATATTGATCTTATATTCCTCAGGTAGACAAAACTAAAACTCCAAATGAATTCCAATGTTGGTTCTCAGATTGGGTAAAATAACTTGCCAAGAGCCAAAACGCTATACTTTCACACAAATGCAGCAGGGAAAGCAAAGACTTGGCTATATTTGTCTTTTTTTTTGTAATTTGGTGGCTCCAATCAAGCCCTGCTTGAGTTGAAGTGTGTTAAGTGGTGCATTGGGCCTGTGTTGATGCAGATGCTGGGGCAGTGAAACCTTGGTGTGCATTTCGGTATTAATTCAAGCTTGTGTTTCAGCCCTTCTGCAACTTCTTATTACAAATACACAGAAACGGTGCTGTGGCTTTAGTTACATTTATAAAATTTGTTAGATGGCTGTATCCAAAATGATTTGAAACAGAAATACCATATGTGTGTGTTCCTTCTGTAGTACCTAATTTGATGCACTGTGCATATTGTATTCTCTACAGTACTTTGAGTAGTGTAATTATTGTACAATGTTATTGCACAATTATGTAAACCTACTCAAATGTGTGTTTTTTTTGCAAGAAGTGTGCTCGCTAAACTATTTTTTCTTTATTTTCCCCCCATAGATTCTACAGTCTGGGTTTTAAGATGGTCACCTCTTTAATGTCTATGCTATTGCTGCACCAAATCCAGCCTTTGCTACCACATTAAACATTTTAATACGCCTCCTTCCTCTTGCAAGTCAGTCTTTGATGTTTTTGAAGACTTGTGCAAATGTCATGTATTTCAGTAAGAGTTTGTCATAACAGCAATTTGGCCCTAATAAAATGAAGGTTAAAATTATGTAATTTACCTGTCATAAAACCCTTAGAAATGTAATGTTTAATTCATCCTAAACCATGGGCAGTCATATCAGAAGATTACAGGTTTGATCTATTCATATTTCATCCACATTCAAAGGAAAATCCATTTTGCAGTGAGAGGCGTAAATGTTTGACTTTGCATCGGCCCCTGCTTCACATAGAGCTGGGATTAAAGAGGCGCTAACAGAATAAAGGGATTCGGGATGCACACTGCCTCAGGCAGATCACTTTAGTTGCTAAAGAAGGAGAATATTTTCCTGTTTTTTTGTGGTCCAAATAGAATAAGCTTCCTCGAAGACAGACGCATCGGTGACTGCCACTAACTCTGCTTCAAATAATCTCCAATAAAGTCAGCCTGCAAGCCTCAGCGGCAGATTCAGCATTTAGCTGCCCCTTTCAACCCGCTGCTATTCTGAGGCTTGTGATTGGCTGGACTGTGCACCACACTGCAGTAGCTCTGGTCCTTTGGCTAAAGGGCACATAGACAAAGAGGCAGAGCCGATTATCTGTGTCTCATCCAGTGGCAGCATGCGGCAGACTTCTATTGAAAAACCTCAATGTGATGTTGGGGCCTTTTCACAGGAGCCACAAAAGACATGAGATTATTGAGATTTCACTGATAGCATTGCCATTGTTACTGATATTAAGATATTGTAGGGAGTTTGAAAGATCTGTGCAACCAGCCTGCAAAACAAAGCAACTGTGTTGTTGTTACACTTTACTAGGTTTAATAAGGATGCCTGATATGGAAAAAAAAAACACACACACAAACACAGTTACTTTTTGCCTTCATTCAACTATTGCCTCATCATACAGGTCCAGGTCGACTGATTGTAATTGTGATTTGAATCGAGTGAACACTGTACTGCACACTCAGAGGCTGAGCTTGTTTGAGGTTAACAGAATAGTCCTGCCTTCATGTTAAAAGCAGCTGAATAAATGGTCCAATGATTCTTTAGAGGTGACACAACTCTTCTTATTAAGTAGAACATGTTTTACACCTAATTAATTAGTTTTAAAGTTGTACTTAAAGGCAGCAAATATAGCATGTAATTCCAAACTTGGGGAAATTAGACTGCTTGGTGAAGCTACACATTGGTTAATGGTGATTTAAGTGGGGAACCAATCCTGTCTTCACTTTCCTTTTGTAGTGAGCATGTTTGATGTGTGTAAACTGCCTCCTTTTATTAATTGTCATTTCTATACACAAACACACAATATTTTCATTTCATTTTAACAAAAAAAAAAAAAAAAAGTGGCGAAAGCAATTAGAGGGTAGCTCGGATGCAATGGCCCTTAATGAAATATTCAATGAATACATCAACGAGAGCATTGTTATTTTAATGCTTATGGGTGTAATTCCAGGCTTAAAAAAGAAAAAACACTATTTATGAATTCTCCTATTCATTGCGGGTCTCTGTCACCGTGTCGCAGCTTTGAAAATGGCACTCCTTCATTGTGAAAAAGAATGAAATGCAATTGTAATAACAAAGCACTGAGTGGCTGAGATAACACGGTGTAGCAACAGTGTCATGGCAAAGGGCCATGCTCTCCTTACGTCACATAAAACGGAAATTATTTCAGCTAGTTTGATCTTTCTCTACAGTATTTACATAATATCAGTGTGGTTCAGCAGTACAGGCCGGTACTTATCATTGATACTGCATTGTGTATTATTCTAATAATTAAAAGGCAATAGCTACCCGGTGAGCATGCTTCATTTGGCATGATTGAATGATTGGCACTCACCAAGATAATGCGGTTTGGGGCGAGCACATAGACGGTGAAGAGAGTAATGATGTCAGGACCACGCCGCAGACTTTGCCCGTGATAGAGTGACTCATTTCCTATTAGCGAGGCCTGATTCCACATGGCTTCCTTCTTGCATAACGCCTCGGCCCACGTCTGTGCCGCCATGCCACTCCAACTGACACCTCTTAACCAAACAGCCTCACTCCTCATCAGCATTCACTAGGAAAACACCGGCACGGCCTTGGTCGTGCTCTTCATGTAGAACAACAAAGACACCATTTGTACGCATCTAAAATGGTTGCTTAAGAAGAAATGGGATTGCACATGAGCAAATCCTCTTCTGTGAGCTGTGAGGGTGGGTTTATTTTTAGGGAAGGATCTGCACCTGTTTGAGAATTTAAGATCATTTAACTGTTGGACTGTAATAATGTACTTTTCTCATTGTCTGTAGTCAAAGTGACCCTCATGTTTTTTCTTGTATAAAAGGGTGAAATTAAATGCTTATATGAAAAAGTAAGTAAATTATCTCGAGCCTTGTAGTTGTATTTCTACTTGAGTATTTCTATGTGTAATATTACTCTCCTTCAGCACATATTAGAGACACATCTATTTATTCGGCAGCTATCATTAGTAGTTAATTTGCAGATTCCTACACAAAACATATAATCATCTTGTAACATGTGATATTTGCTGATAAATCCATTTTGGTGCGTTGAAGTCTATAAAGATCTATATTCTTGTTTCTACCACTCAATATATTGCAGCTCACATACTGTTCTTATTGAAGCATTGGGATGTAAAGCTGAGACACTACAGCAGCAATAAATGAAAATAAAAGCCAAACTAGCTTCTACAAAAGCCAAATTGGACAGCTGGTAGGACAACAAAAGTACAGTAAGTTTTACATTCCAGTGAATAAAATAATGAAATTCACAACCCAATAACAAACACAATGAGTGATTCACAGACGCATCTGCCTCTGATGAGAGCCCATAGTGAGATGACACTTGTGTAACGCTGGTATGGGGTGAATTACCTCCTACACAGGATGGATAAGAATGAGCTTTCTGTGTTATCAGTGGGCCCTGTGTGCGTAAGGGATAAGGGATAAGTTTTGCTTGGGATGACAGCGTAAGCTAAATGCCCAAAATGCAAAACTATGCTGTCAATGTCAGCAGGGCTTTCCCTGCATTCTGCTGCCTGGAGTGTACAGAAGCAGGACTACCCCAGATCAGCATTGTGCAGTGCTCTCAGAGGACTTGCCCTGCTTCTACCTCTGAAAATAGCACAATAAGGAGGCCTGCTTGAAATAGTCTTGTATCACATCCTGCTATACCTCAGCTTTATACGCCGGGAGGCACAGGAAGCGGCGTCTGCGTTCAGAGTACAGCGAAGGTTCAAGTGATGGACAGCGCCGGCAGGCACAATGACGTGTAAATTACAAGCGGATCGACATCGCAATGTTCTCTACTGGTGGTGAAAGAGCAAACTCATTTCATAAACACAATGATCGCTAAAATATTCATAACAAACAAGAACAAGAAAATGGGGTCACACTCCTTTCTCCTAACGGGCCATTACATTTTCCCTTTGTGTGTTAATTGAGTCAACAAATGACTTATAAGATCACAGTGCCACTATGCCGCCTATAGGTTCAGTCTTTTACATGAGCTCAGACAAATTAGAGGTTTTGTACAACAAAGACAGGAATTATAATGGAATCCAGTGAAGACTGTTTGTATTGAGGCAGATAGCGCACAGAGAGCGGTGATAAATTGCTCTAATAAAATACAAACAAAAGCCAGCGAGAGGAATCAGAAGAGGGAAGAAAGACTTACAGCTCTGAGAGTTGGAGGTGCTGGAAGAGCTGCCATGACAGAGTGGTGAGAGGATTCTTTGACAAGTTTCTGTAGAGGAAAGAGAAAAAACACAAAGACAAAGTTAAACTGAATAGTGTTATCTCCTGTTGTCATGTCCGTTCTGTTTTTGTACTATATTTTCTTACTTGAAGATTTCACGTCATTCGGTTTTTAGAAATCCAATTAGCAATTCTTTTGATACTTTTTTTTCCTCTTCCTTTTGAGGTAAAATTACATTTTCAGTCTCTTTGGGTTTCCTTGTCTCGGCTCTGCATCACAGTATACTTACATTTGTAGTATGATATGAATCTATAACTAAAATAAAATAAATTAAGGGGAAAATAGGGAAGTGAATTTACTGGCCTGCATTAATGCATGCGACTAAGGCAAAGTAGTAGTGACAAAGAAAGGGAAACAGGCCTGATCTGCACAGGGCTATAGGGCTCGACCAACTCAATAAAGAAAGTTGACCGCTTTCAAGTCAAATAATTCGATTGACTTAAGGAACCCCTCTGGCTCAGGAAGCCACTAAATTCAATAGCAAATAGCCAGAGACTTACAAGTGATTTGACCAGAACCTTGATTTAGTTTAAATATGAACATGAGGTATCTGTCTATACAGTCATTGAGAAATACAACATTTCTATGAGAAGCAAACAGAGCAGTTTGTCATGAAGTGCACCATTAAATCCTATTATCAGTCCATATGGCACCAATTTAAACCAATTTAATGTATTACATCATGAGAAGAAGAGAAAAAAAAGAGAACATCATTTTATCAGATCATTTGTTTTCTTTGATGCGGATGGCACTCACTCGATGACTAACGCTTTGTACAATACTGTCACTGTGAACACACCACTTAACAGCACACAGCACAGTCTTTATTAGAGCAGCAAGGAAACATTTATCCAGTCACGCTTATTGAAATGACAAAATGACACAGAATACAAAAAAACTTATAGTAAGAGAAGAAACAAATTTCAAAATAATTCAGCAATTATAAATCAGTATAAATATTAACATAGGGCTCAGATGACTCAGGTGTTTTTTTTACATTACAATATGTGTGTGAAGAAATTGGGATTAAAATAGTAAAATAAATGGATTATAGAATATTATAAAAATGTCTATGTACATGACTCAATTCACACACACACACACACACACACACACACCATCGTAGGTTAATTTGTATAGAAGACCTATTAGACACTCCTGTAACCAGAAGTGTCGCCATGGCAACAAGGAGCTAAGGATGTTGCAGGTCTCTCGTTTCCTGTAATATCACACATGCAAACACACACAAACACACGAACACACAGACAGACAGTTAAAAACCATTAGTTGTACTGGAACAACCACATGCTTGCACACTGCTTAAATATCGTCACCTTGAAATGTGTGTGAGAATCCTCTGTGAGAATGTGTAAAGACGTTACATGAAATAGAAAGAAAACCTGTGGTCCCACAGGGAGTGTATTATACACTGAAGGAATAAAATACAGGGGGAGACGGGGAGAGAGAGAGAGAAGGTGGGCGAGCAAACAGCAGCTCATTAGGTGATGTGGAGCAGGGCTGCTCATCATTTACGTCAAGTCCCCCAGAATAGACGCACATTTAGACCACAGATCTCCAAATAGACACACGTCAAATGACAAACCCTCAAATAGACCAAAGGTCTCCAAATATACATACATTAGATCTCACAGCTCCTTCAAACAGCACGGATCAGACCACAGAGCCTCATCTAAAGGTTATGTTGTTGGTTTTTTATCTTATAATCAAACTGACAGTCTTCAAGTCCATCAAGAAGTATCATTTCTGAGGAGTTTAATCACAGAAAAAGAGAGACTCTGTATTCCACCACGGCTGGAGTCACCTGTGGACCGGCAGCTGAGTATTAACAATCCACTAGCCTTCACCAGAAATGACCATAAAACTAACAAAAGGACTATTCATTTATGTAGAAGTAAATTTAAAGAGAACCTTTGTGCTCTACAAACAGTAGCCATAAATTATCTAAGAATACTAATAAAACTGGTTTATTCATGTTAACTAAGCTACACTAAGATACGCTATATTGACGGATTGCATCACGGACATAAGGTAAAACTTCTCTCTAATCTCTAAACACTCACACTTATGAAAATAATGGAGCATCACAAACTGTAAGATATATATGCTAGAGGGAGCAGTGCAAAACCTCAAGTGATCTCATGTGATCTTACGGGGAAGAAGAAGTAAACAAAATGGAGATTGACATGGTGCAACAACTCGCTTCGGTGAAGCTTTGCAGGTTGTCTGTTCCTCAGCGCACAACAAACACAAACAGCGTGCTGTGTCAAAAGTCCTCTCATTAACTTCCATCTTCTTGCATACTTGTCTCTCTCATTGGTTATGGTAGACAGTAGTAACATAATCATCCTGTATGAGTAGTAGTATGAACCCGGCTTAACTCTCAGCAACAACTTGGAAAATGTCAAACTGTTCCTTTAACACATTTAGTTATTGTTCTCTTCATCACTGACACGCTTGTTCGATTGATGTTATTTATGATTCTTATTATTGCTTGTGGAGACTGACTGAAATGTCAGTATTCTGTAATGAACATGAATACTAACGACTAACGACAAAATACATAAAGAGCATACCGTATAGTTATCTGCTTCATAGTCATAGTCGCAGTACTAATCCACATAAGCTTTTCAATTAATAGACAAATATGAATCTGTTTTCCTCCCTCTGCCCTTGCATAGAGATTTGTGAAAAGAGAGAAGTGTTTTCTGAGCCGAGAGTGAGACCTCCTTCACATCTCCGGCAGGAAGTGTTCTGTTTTCAAAGGTCATTCTTCGCATCTCGACGAGAAATGTCAGCTAAAATTGGATTGGGGTGGGGTGGTGGAGGGGAGGTAAATGAATTAATAAATATATAAACAAATCAGCAAATAAGCCATCAAAACCGACGGAATACCAAAAGACAGGAGGTGAAGGAGGCCAAGTGCTGTGGAAAGGGGAGGCAATGATTATTAAATTAAAATATTAGCGGTGTAGAAAATGAATCTATTTATAAGCTCGGCAGCTCCATTTTCCAGGCCTGGAAAGACATATACTGCTGCCCAACACACACACACACACACACAAACACACCTCTAGACATCCACTACTTAGACTACAACTTATAAGAAATCCAGCATGAGCATCCACACAACAGCACAACAGTCACTGTGCCACAAATCATCTCCGCTCCTCAGACAGTGCTCATTTGAATAAGGAATGATAATTATGTGATTCGCATGAAATTTTCATTAGGTTGGGATAAAAAATGTGCGTTACACCGGCGGATGTATCTTGGTGTTAATATTGATGACAGCGTTGGCTCCCCAGCCAGAGGGCGACGAAGTGAATGCTAAACTGAACTTGGGTGTTTGCTCCTCTGCAGAGGAGGTGCAACTCCCCCCTCCCTCCTTCTTTAATAATTCTGTTTGGCACAGATGCCATTGGTAAGGCACGGCTACTCGAGAGGGTTGGCTAATTAGTGCAGCATCACTGGTAGCTACTGTCTGAGTGTGGGGGAGCTCTGCAGATTGACATTCAGGACCACGCAGAGGAGAACCAGACAGCCACTGAGCGGAGGTGTCGCATCGGATCAGCAATATGGACGCTGTGAAATCTAGTCGTCATCTGTCAGGCTGAGCAGAGGCTGCTGATATTTGCTGCAGCAACATTAACTAATAGCTTGCCTGTCTTTCTGTTTTTTTTGCAGCATTTAGTAACTCATAAAAAAAAAAAGACTTTTCCTGAAATGTCTCAGAGCCCTTTATGTTATGAGCAATGTTGATGACTGTACTGTAAAACTCCAAAAACACACATCTTTCAAATAATCTAAAAAGTAACAAGTGAAATATCACAGGTGTCAATCTTAAAAAGGAAACTGTTTTTTCTTCAGTCCTGAAAAGGCTGACATTTTAAAACACAAAGGGTTTTCTTCTACAACAGCCATGTGGAGTCTATCAAAAATGTTGCAATAATAATCTGAGAACAGAAAACTAGGAAGCACTTCAGTATATTTTTCATTACTTGGTAATGGTAATTATCACATAGTAGTTGTCATTTTTCTTTATGAAAAAACATTTTATTTCTTTCTATCACTGACTGATACAATGCAATAGTGATTCAGCCTACAGTACTCGGTTCTCATTCCTGTTTTTCTTCATCCGGACACCCAGAAAAGTGAAACCTTTACCTGGAAACTCACCCTCCGAGGATGAGCCTCGAAGATGAAAGCTTCTCCCACAGAGAGGACTAATGCATGTATTTCTTATTTGGAGTTTGGAGAATTTTGCCACATATTATTCCATAGCTTTTTTACAGCAGGTGTCTGTATTTTTTTTACATTAATCCAGTGCCTAAAACATCAAAGCAGTCGCTGCTTATCACCAAAGGTGTTCTCAAAATAAGTAGTTCCTCTAATTTGTTGAGGTTGAACTTACTGCAACCCCAAGATAGTCCTATAGCTGACAGATCACAAAGAATAAGTTACTTAACGGTGGAAAATACAGGTATAAGATACTAATAAGGTCTGCATGTCGTCTACGCCACTTCAGCTTCCTGCATTTCTCTGCCTGTTAATTCTCAGAACAGTCTCGATGCTTTTCATCCCACTCAGTGTAACTTCGTATCTCATGGCCCACTGGTCCAATGCACCCTCATCTCTGCAGCGGAAACCCTCTGTATGCATCTTGCCTGAATGCACATGCTGATAGACTATTGAATATATGTTGATGCACATATACTGTCTCTCTCACAGGCTGAGAATGTATATCTGAAAAATGTCTTTGTTATGTTTGTGTAACTTGTTGATGCTTTAGAGCCATTACCTGGAGGCTATGACCTTTAACACACCTCTGGATGAAAATTAATTTATATTTAAGTGTAAATCACCAGTTGATTTTTTACAACTAATTTATTGTGTTTAAACACCTTAATGTACTTCCTAACTTTGTTTTATTTCTGCTCAGTTGTCCCTTTTCAGTACTTATGTGTAAATGCTTTTAGTGTTGTTGAATTTGTAAAGATCTAATATCAGTTTATATCTGAATTAAATATACTATATGTTAAAGGATAACTACGTGAAGGATTGTTGCTCTCAGTACAATATTAATGCTCAGATTCTGTGAGAATCCCTTTAAAGAACAGACGCTTTGACAACATTAAACATGAATATCCAACATCATAACATTAAGTTAAGTTAGCAGCTGAATCACTTGGTTAAGGTCAGAAATAAATTGCTATATATGTATTGTATTCATATAAAAATGTTAGCTTTTATATAATAACAGCTAATAGTTATATAACTATAACTATTAGCTGTTATTAAATATATATTCATCCCCTACAGATATACTTCCATAGGAGGCTGGGTTGAGTACACAGTAGTGGACTACAAAAGCTATGCCAATGGTTCTCAAAGATGTCCCATAATAATAACTTAAACGTCTGCACAATCCACCAAGTACGCTACTTCAAACTAGAGAAATTAGCTGTTGTAGTGCTTAACTGGTGCTTAACTGTGTAAAACGCTGAATGTACCTGAACTATAGCGTACATACACTCACTGTGACTTATCATGACTCACTGCTTAAATGGAGGATTGTTTAATCCCATTAAATTCATCATTTTTGTCTGTGATGAATTCTGTTCTAATTCTATTTGCCTTGTAGACGTCATAGTTGGCTTCTTTTTTTTTTTACTATTTTATTTTTAGCACATGCATTTCAATGTTTTTATTAACTTGATCATCCATTTAACATGGAATTTTTTTTTACATAAAATGAATGAGTAAACTTGCTATAATTTAATTAATTCAATGCAAATGTTCAAGGTCAATACAGGAAGTACTGTGGTATGCACGTAGCGAGGTGGATTGCAAGAGTGCAAAGCAATTAACATTTATCTTCTTATAAACCGTAACCTCATCCATACCGTCGTCGTCGGGTGCAGATGTCTGCACATAGAGTTGCAGAAAGTTGCATAAGATGTGAGCTTAGCTGATACGATAGGAAGCCCCTAGCCAACTCATTTCCTCAGTTTTTTGGGTTTTTTTTGTTGTTTTTTTTTTTTGCCTTACAGAAGAGGAACAGCTTTATACTTTACCATCTACAGAACATTTCTTATCCCTGGTTTTGTGCTGTTTTATGTTAAAATGACTTTGTCAAAATCTAACCTGCGGACACAAGCTGACAGGCCACTACTCTCATTTGTTTACAGTAATTAAACCTAAATGTCTCAACATCAATGAGGTAATGATTTATTAATGCTAAAAGCTGGAGCATAATTAAATAATTTGCACAGAACAAATGGAAGTTGTCCTCTCACTTACAGAATCAGAATCACTGATGGTTCTACCAATCCACCGTGAACATGTACTGTACATCACTGTATTTAAGAAGAAAGAAAGATATATCTCATGAAGTACTGATGGATGCCTTTCAGTAAGACAGTGTTCGTATAGTATTATTGATCAATGTATTAGAATGAATGTGCTCCAAATCTCCCTCCTTAGGCAGTTCAATCACTGAAAATACAAAGCGCATCATATGGAATTCATTTAATCAGAACAGCCGAGGAGAAACTTCAAACAGACACCACTTCATTATAATCGAGAATATTATTCTCCCCAAATCTACATCAAGCATAGGTAAGGCTCTAGGGAAAAGGGGGATAAAAATAGTCAATTCTTTAATCTCAGAAAAATCCTTTGGTTGTGGTATGTGTATGCATGTGTCGTGCTAATCTCGCAGCAGAATTCACCTCATCTGCTTTTAAACCGGTTTATTCCTCCTCCACATCTAAACCCGGTCAAATAACACGCAACACCTGGCTACTATCAAAGTGCCCTTGAGCAAGGTACACAACCTTCAGCTGCTGGATTGATACTAACTGCTTGTCAAAAGTATAAAAGCAGCTCTTGATGGTAAACAGCATAGCAAACTGTTGAGCAATACGTCTCCTACAGTAGATGTAACTCAGTGTGAAGTAAAGTGGTGCAGAAACTCAATGAAACTTTCTTGGAAGATATTTTTAACGAAAATATAAGCCCAAGGCACTCCTCTGGCAAAAAGTGTGCCTTGGACAACCTACGCTTTACTCAGCTCTATTTTAACACGCTTTGTCTATGTTTTTAAGAATTTCTCTTTCTTCTGATTGATGTCAGAACTCACCACAAACTCCACTTCTTTCAGTCATTTCCATCCAGTCTCTTATTTTTCCTCTTGTCTCTGTATAACTGTTATGTTTTGCGAAGTAGGTTTGTAAAGCCCACAGTGAATTTCTTGTTCGAATCTCATGTGTCCCAAGTGCACACAATAATGATGTTAACATGCTAACGATTAATTGCTAAGGTTTATGTTTGCAATGATAATTGTCTTTCCGTAGTTTAGCACATTAGCATCCCATCATTTTGAATTCTGACCTGATGATAAAGCTAGATTTCAAATGTACAGATCCTCCTGATGGGAACATAAATATGTGTACCAAACCTTACAATAATCTACCTTGCCAATATAGAGATATTGCACTGATTAAGTGAAAAGTTTGACCTATTATTAGGGTTCATCGTCTGAGGATGGCAATCGATCTAATAGTTGTTGAGATGTTTCAGTCTGACCCACATTGCTATAAAAAAATACCCCAACGTTATACTTATGGCTTCTTTCATTCAAAAGTGGTATACTGTCTATTCATTCTTGGTAAAATTGCCACCTGAATCATTCAGTATCTGGAAATAAATGACTTAATCACCAGTCCCATAACTACTCTGTAAACACAGGCCGTATGGTGACTCAAGAATAATAACATACCCGTAATATCAGTATTTTCATTCCAGCAACAGATGCGGATGATGAGGAATGATTACTTTTAATAAAGCCGTAATCCTGCCTTTGCAGTTTATTTTTTATTAATCCCACTATCAGTATAATAACACCAACAAATTAATTTTTTGGGTGATTGTGATCTCTACATAGCATTTATTTTTATTTTATTTCTGCATCAGTTGGTAGCAAAAGGTAGAAAGATAAATTAAAAACAGAGGTAATGCAACAAGGGTTGTGAGCCAAGGCATAGACATTAGTAACTGGACTACATCTCTACAATATACTGTATATTTGAGGTTTTAGTTTGTCAGTGTAATTAATGCAAAACAATATTGTGCACAGTCATCCGTCTAACGCTGCTGATTGCAAGTGAGAGATGTGAGTCAATGTTCCAAGACACAAGAGATCGAAGCCTTTAAGCCATGATTTTGATTATTTTTCCAGATAGGGATGAAGATGTTAATAAAGACTGAGTAATGTAATGAAAAATGTCATCAATCTAATGAGACGAGCAGAGACAGAACTGCCACCGGGCTGACAGCGTTGCCACAGGTAGACTCAAACCTTTTAGTCATGATTGTGATTGTTAATTAAGGAGATGAAATATGCACTGAGCCTCAGACGGAATACAGTGAAAAGCTGCCGTTCTAACACAGCAGAGCAGAGGGAAGAAATGGAGTCGGGGGGCCACAGTGGACTTTTTTTGACATTGAACCGGGGTGGGGACTCTGGGTTCCCATGGAGAAAAGTTTGATGCTTGTTCAGCTGAAGGTACACACTGCCAACCTGTTCTGGCCTGCTGCTTTATGAAATGTCTCTTGCTGAAATCGATAAAATGTTAGAGTTGATTAAAACACCAATAAAGACACCCGGGAGAATTTTTCTTCAGATGACTGCGAGAAACATTTTACCCTCCTTGTTTTTCACAGAGTGCTTTTCCGGCAAGTCAACACAGCATTGTGATTATTGCAAATACGTTCCATATTTGTTTGCTACACTGTAAAACATCAGCCAGCGTCTATAATGGAAAAAGTAATCTTCAATGTTCAGACGGAGGTAATAATGAACCTGAAGCCGCTGGCCAGGTAAAAAGGTCCAATTACTGTTGGTTTGGTCAAGGGGTTCAGAAGATGACTGTGTGTTTTTGTTTTTTGTTTTTTCCTGGCATCTCACCTATTTCCTTGAAGGTTACTGAAGTCAATAACCTTCTAACAGCTTAAGATAACATCATGTTTATAGAGTTGTTGTGTAATATTAATACCTGTATTAAAAGCTCTGTTAGCCCTTTCAATCTTGTTCTTTGACTTTTGTTAGTAGGGACGCCCTTTAGTGCACATCTGGATAACAGATTGTGCCTTTGAAAACGTTTACCAGAACAGTAATTAACTTAGATTCAGGTGAAAGTTTCTAGCCAGCCTTCCTCCCATCTCTCCTGTTTGTCATTCCTCCTTAAACTTTTTCTTCGAATCAGTCATTTACTTTCTCCTTGTTTTTATTTCAACACTATTGCGTCCATTACTCACTCTGAAAATGTGAAAAAGCCTTCCTTTTTTAAGACAGAGCAGAACTTTAACTTGTGTGGTGTTAATCACAGTAATTGTGGACTATGTGAACCATACAATGTGGGAATGCCTCAGCTGTCAAGCTAACCAAGCTATCAACCCAACATTAACGTACTGTGCTGTTAAGCAGTAACGCAGGGTGAAATGGACGATTAAAACAACAATGTCATTTAAAAATTAAAAAAAAAAACTTACTGGGAGATTAATGGGGAAATTAGGACACAGAGCACAGAGGGTAGAGGGGGTGAAAATACAGGAACTCGGGGAAAAGCAGAAGAGTTGACAGGTCTGGTGGACAGACAGAGAAGAGTGCAACATTTCTGGGCTTCTGCTGGGCCCATTTGTACTTGCGCTGTCCCGAGGACTGGATTAAACATTGTTCCAGTTAATTAAAACATTAGTACTAAGCCACAGGCCCAGACTTTGTTTCCGTCTTCGCCACAATGATTGTTTCTCACCACCAATAAGACAGACGGTAGCCTCGGGCGCTGTAAGAAAATGGACACAAGTCTTTTGAGCGCTGAAAGCTTGTGCAATCAAAGTGTTTATCATCTAGATGTGGAGCAGGGGAATCCAGTGCTGCTGTTAGAAGCTGCAGGGTGAGCTACTGAAGAAACCCAAGTTTCCACTGAAGAGTTGCTGAACTACTAATACACTTCCCCGAGAGGTGAAATCTTGGAGAAATCTAATTTTGTAGTTTTATTTGACATCAGGGGTTTACACAGAATGGTCTGGAAGTGGCTTCATTTCAACCATTGTGGTGTAGAACATTAAAAAAAACTTTTTTTATTAGGACATACTGAAGATGCCCCACTGCTATGGTAGTGATGACAGAAGTAAAACTTACTTAAACCTGCCATAGCTGATTGTTAACCGCTCGGAAGGAGCAGACTGCTGTTAACACAGTACTGACATAGTATTATATTTTGAGCTGATATGGTGAACTTAGCCAACAGTTGTTTAGTTACACGTCTTGTAGATACAAGCAACATTAGCATTTATTTGGAGTCGTGTTTCTGTCCACCTAAGGAATGTATATCTAGTATTTTCTCTCCTAATAGCTCTGCTTTTTATGTTTGCTTTCTGTTTTTATTGTCTCTGATAACTGCATTGATGTGTAAGTAGAGATATTTGTTGCAGTTGTTGTTTTACTTGTTCTGCTATATGTTCTGCTAGAGAGCATATTCCACATCTCCACACATTACACCCAGACACTAATATGCAGCATTTGCTTACAAATTATCCACTTTTCTGGAGTCCGTCATGGTGAAAGATATGTCAGCTTTTGTAAATTGGACATCAAAGCCTGTGTTCATTTCATAATTTGTTTACATCATCAATACACTAACGGCAACTATATCTGTAGTTATTTTAATGTGCTATAGGAGGATGAATACATGCATTAAGTACTGAGGCTTGTACTCAGTCAGGAATGTAATGCCAGTGTAGCATATTACCAACACAGTATACCGCTGGCACTTTGTAGTAATAGAGAAGCTTTCATTAATTTCAAAAGAAGCTTTCCATCTATGGCTGCAGTGTAGCTTAGCCTCTCAGTGTGCATCTCAAGATCCAGTGTGAGTCGGTTACTGTGGAAACCGGAAGACCAATTGCAGCAAACACTGAAATATGGAGTTTAATTAAATTTGTCAAAGCAGTTCTGGGAAATAAAAAACAGATTTCAGACTCAGAGATGCAGCTAGACAGACAGACATCAGATAAATAAGATGTTACTCATATTAAGGTTTGGATCATGAAGGACACTACATACCTTCCTTCACAAGGTAGCTGTATGTATTCAAGGCTCGAGTGGCTTTCTATATTAGGTCGGTACCATAGTGATGGTAGTGTTATTTGTGAAAAGCATCTGCTCTGTATATTGTCCAAACAGCTTGTTAACTGCATATAACACGCAACAGCTAGAACAGCTAGGAAAACAGAGACCCGTGGGTGTCAAGTGTGTACGCTTTAGCGCCTTCAAGTATGTTAACAATCCGTTGCATGAAATGAGGACTGTCTGCTCTCCTTCCTGTTTCATTAAAAAAAAGAAGAAAAAGAACAGAATCCAAAGAGCAGTTTCTCCTTGACAGCTCAAAAACACTGGCCTCAAGGACACTCAACTTTCCATTGCCCCACTTACTAACACAACAATGATGCAAATTTATGGAAATGCAGGTAAGGGTGTTGGGGAATGAAGATTTACTGTCTAAGCATCTTTATATAATGTCTTTTCTTCTTAAAGCGATGGCCTGCCACCTGCACCTTGACAGCTAACACAAAGATATATGGGAAGAGCTCAGGTTAGGAGGCTCGACACCGAGGTTAAAGGTGCAGGCCAACTGATAAAATGAAATGTAACATCACAGGCGGGGGTGCTGTAGGTAGAAATAGTGTTCATTTAAACCACTGTGAGAAAAAAAAAAAAAAAAAAACCACAGCTGAGTGAAAATGAGCTAATCTAAGTTATTTAAGGGGAGGCAGCACGTCTTCTTGGATTCTATTTAAAAGAAATACTAAATAATAATAATCCAACAGGAGGTATTTTGTAAAATTCACCAAGGAACTGCATCAAAATGAATAATATTCCAGAAGTAGTCAATTGAAAGTAATTACTTGACCAACTCCTACAAAAATGCTGAGAATTGCTCATAAAAGCATAATAGGAGCAGATTAAAGTGGTGGAAGTAAGACTTGCATTCCAGCCAAGTCTTACTGCCTGATGCCAAAAGACATATTTTAAGAAGACTTCCGCACACAGTGTAAATAATAATGCAGATTATTGGAAATGGCAAGTTATAGTACCATCAATTACCTCCTCGCTTCTGATAGTCAATTTATTCTATAAAAAAATGTTTCTTAATGGTCAGCAAATATAAGCAGAAGTTTGGTGAGCAGCTGTTTGTCAGCTCATCGTGCGTTGTCATGTCTAACATCTGCACAGGCGGCAGCTTCTCCGCAGAGGGAGCGAGGCACAGAGGCTGTGAGCTGAATGACAATGATAAATTCAGGTGGATGGACCTCGTGTTTCAGAAACATAACCCTAGCAGGTGACATCCAAATCATTCCCGCTCTCGGGCGGCAGAAATGAGCAGAGCGTCATTCAGAACATGAAAAACAGCTCCGCCGCCCAGCCGGAGAGATTCCTCCCAGCTCGGTTACAGCTGGCTCCACTCAGTGGGCTGCAGGTTGGGCCGCCTGCCTCCATTAGCCTGGAGGATCCATTTATCCTTTCATCACACTGCACTTCTGCAACAATAACACCATCACCTTGCCATGCATCACACATCGGGACGACTTTAGCCAAGTGGCGCCTCCGCAGCGGTCCCCGGTAATGAGTGATGGTTTATAGAAGACGGGAAGTAGAGCTAATCACATTGACTCAGGTGCTCAGGGTTTAAACTCCTCCTGAGCTCGACGGGAGCAGAGAAGGTTGAAAGACGGAGGGATGTGAGATGAAAAGAGGAGACAATGAGGAGATCATCTGTGAGGAAATTTAGCATTTGCAGCAGCATTTCGACCTTTTTTATCCTACAGCTGAAGCTGTCAACTTCACGCGCTCCTTTGTGCAGACGAAAAACCGCCAAATAGCAAACTATCACACAAATACGGTTATCTTTTCATTATCCTTTTGAACCATTTTACTTATGACTACAAGTTATAAACCTGACAATTCGGTATTACCAACATTATTTCACAAGCTACAAATAGAGTTTACTTCTTTATGACTTTCGCAACCACTTTTGATACACAGTTGGCAAATATTGAGCTTTAAGCAATGACAAGAAATTATGGGTAAAAAATCTTACAGCAGTGTAGCTGATCCAAGTCTCTTTTAATACTTAGGTGACGTGTTATTTATTAGAATTTGACTTCAAAATATAATCTTTTTTATTATTTTATTACAAAACATCTACAGGCAAATTACAAGCAAGATTCATATGTAGTGAAAAACAAGTGATACTTTACTGTGCATAATGAATCTTGTGCCAGGTCATAATTAAAGCGTTGTATCAGTTTCACTTAGTAAAAGGCACATTGACTGCTCGGGTAATGAAACAGGTGTATTAATGACCTGTTGTGGATTAAATTACCTATTTAAGTCGTATTAAATATTACGTATTTAATTTATGTCTTCTTAATTGTATTTGTCTGATTCAGTGCCTCGCAATGGTCAATCTGCTCCAAATATACTGTTAATTAAATTACACCATCACTACTCTATTCTCACTACAGACAATTACATTTAGTGTCATTTAAATTCAACTTCTTTGTAAATCAATTACTCAGCCTTAAAGTTAAGCATGTGGTAAATGTTTAGCATGCTCCCTATTAAATATGTTCCATCGGAAGCATTCAGCTATTTAACAGCTATGAGAGGGACATATAGATATTATTATATTATAATATTAACCAGTTCACACCACAGCGGTGCTTTTCTACAGACAATATGTGATGCCAGTACAATAGATGATATATAAATGGGTGCACTTTTTACACATATTATATACACACATCTCTCTATTATATACACAGAGTTATCTCATTATGGCTTAAAGCTTTCTACTCGCCACCTTTAGATCTGCTGGTTCAACACTAGAGATCACTGAAGTTTTTCCAGAGCTTAATAGTTTAAACACCAGGAAACAGAAACACAGTAACAGACAAACAGCGGCTTAGAAACCAAACTGTGGCAACCCCCATGTTGCAGAGTGCAGGCAGCCTGCCAGCCCTTTGAGCTGATCCAAAGCAAAGTTGTAATCCCCAACCAGGGGTTTGTCTGGTGGAAGGGGCAGCAGGTTGCTACATTGCTGTCTCGCGACTGAGAAGGTGTTGAGGTGGTTATGTGGTATAACACCAGCCTGGGCATGCCTGGATGATTGCCACTACCACACAGCAGCTCTCAGCATCTCCCAGCATCCCCTTTGCTGTAGCTGTCATACACAGCCACCTGGGGCTGCCATCTTGACTTGTTTTGACGAGGCTGGCTGAGCGGAAGGAGGAGCAGGGGCAGATGGTACTGGTAAACTGGCAGGGGTGATGTGGCTGGCATTGAGCCGGGCGTCCCTGCGAGTCTCAGACAGCAGGAAGCCACCTTGACCCAGCCGGGGCTGCCAGATCTTAATTCCCATCACTCCACTGGAGACAGAGGGCTGGGGGGCATTCAGAACCAGGCCCGGTAAAGACAGCTCAGACAGCACGGCCTCCGAGCAGCCCCTAGGTCATTGGCTAGCACTCTGCCAAACACCCCATTAGGAGTAATTTTGTGCGTCTAGGCTAAGTTGAGTTTCTGCGCCACTAAATGCAACAACCTCACCGATGACTATGAGCTTGCAATGGGTTTTTTTAAGGAAGAGGAAACTAAGAAAAATAGAAAGAGGGAGGGAGAGAAAGGGACCACGCTGAGAGAGCACGAGATAACAACAGAAATAGTAAATTGACTTTGGAAAAGACCTGAAATTTTGTTGATCATTTTGTACAAGAAGTTGTGTTTGAACAAGTATAAAATCAATGCCTCGGTTGACTTAAGTCACATATTGTGGGTTTGGTTTATTTATAAAACTTTAACATCTGTTTCTGTTATTTTCCTTCAGTAAAGGCAGTTCATAGATGTTTCAAGGCCCTGACTACATTGTTGTTTCCTCCCATCAGGGGTCAGTTTCTTGAGGAAATGATGCAAAGAGGCTAATTAGGAGAAATTCAGTATCTGTTATTCTATTCTACTAGGATCCCTCCCACACACACACCCTTAAAGAGACCTTTTACTCCTTTTATAACATGCCGTTTTATTGTTTTGTTTAGTTTTTTTAGAATTAGTCATAACAAGAGCTTCCATGGTGTCAAACAGAACAGCAAAAAAAAAAAAAGAATGTGTTGAGCATCTATAGGATTAGTGGAAAGACCACAGGAGCGAGCAGCCTCAAGCTGTGTAGAAGGAAGTGTGAATCTAGTGCGTATTATCACACAGGAACATCATTCAAACCAGAGGCCAGAGCAATCCTCTCCAGTCTGAGTTAGCCAATAAGCCAACTGTGAAGCCAGGCAGGGCTATGCCAATGTTTTACTCTCCACTGACATGACTTAATTAAAGTGCAATAGCCTTTCTTTAACTTCTTCAGATTTACTTGGATCATTAGCAGAACAGATTTAATTACAGCCAGAGCCGAATGGTTTGAATTCAATCTGCACCTGGAAAACCTGGTCCAATATCAAAAGCTGAACGACGACGGAGCAGTTTGTCAAAGAGGGGACGTGCAGTGGGATGATCCTCACACTCGAGTCCTGAGTGGGTTTATTTGTATTTGGCAAAGAAGAAGTACTTGCAACAGCAACAAAAAAAAAAAACACAACAACAACAAATATCTATATCAACCAGTGAAACGCACATTAGAGTGGTTCAAAAACAGATAAAAAGTTTGGCCTTATGGAAAAACAACACAAGGGTCAAGAGTTGCACCGATGTTTGCATAAAACTCAGAAAAACATGATACAGCTGTCAAACACTAATAAGTCTGCACTCATAAATAAGTAACTGCACTCATTTGTCTCTAGTGTATGTTATTCATATGTGTTCAGTACAAACACATGTTTAACACTGAATCTTCCAACTGACCTGACTATACTGAATCACCATTGTTGTTGACCAAATCAGCAGCTGTTTCAAGGGTGTTTCCATGTACTTCAATGTTACTTTTCACTTCCGTCAACCTTTTCTAATGCAATACTTTAAAATGTACAACAAATTGTATTAGAACTAGAAGAACTGAGGTAAACAAGGACAACAGCATTTTAAAAATTCATCCTCCGTAGAGGGGACTATGTTTAATGCTGTTTGTCGAGAAGGCTTTTTTTTTTTATTATGAGGCATTTCTCATTCAGTATATGAAATACAAATTCTAATCATGGCTGAATTGAATTGTAGCAAGTCTGCTTTCCCTCGCATCTGTATCGTTTTTTTTAATAGGATTGTGTATCTAGATATTTAGATTCACACACAACCCAACAAAAACAAAAACGCAAAAGTAAAAGAAATGAAATAAATTAAAAAGCTACGATGTGGACTTAATGACAGCACAGAGGGTGTGTACATGTGCGTGTGTGTAGCACTCATGGTGACATTTATGAGAGAGGGCTCAACTGATTATCAAAGGGTTCAGTGAGTCTTCAGCTGTGATTGCTAACATCACTTCAGAGTCTTTTAGACATTTGGAGAGAGGCAGGGAGTTAGCACCTCTAAAAATTATCACTCACTCGAGCTGTCTCATCTCTGCGGCTGGAATATGAGGCTCAAATGCAGGTTTTTGTTTTTTGCCTCTGAAAATGTACAAACTATTTTGAAGATCAATAGCCATCTAGACTGCAAAAGTGTTTGATGTGGGTTCTCAATAAGCCGTACATACTCTGCTGGCTTTGAGGACACACTCATTACTTGATCCATAAAATCTCTGAAAATAGTAAAAAAAAAAAAAAAAAAAAGCCTGTTCCAATTTCCTAAAGCCGAAGGTGCCATCTTCATATATTTTGTTTCACTAAAAGTCTAAAAAGAAAAAACTAAACTTAATTGATTATCAAGATAGATGCAATTTTCATTGATCATGAATCATCCATTTTAATTGATTTTTTCAGTTCTATTGAGAACAAATCTTTTTTTTTTTTTTTGCACATTGCAATATGAAAAGCTGAATTCTATGATTCTGTGAATCTTCCTAAACAGAGCCGCGTGGAGATATAAACTGGATATACAGAAGAGAGAAAAATTATCACAGTCAGTCTCCTCTATCCGAGTGTCACAGAGAAATCAGCCCACTGCCACACTCACACGGCAACGCACGGCATCAGTACGCGAGAGGCCGAAGCTCCATCCAGAGGCCAGGCGGCAGAGGGGAGAAAAGCCAACCCCGCCCCCGTGGAACAGTAAATAGCAATCTTGGCTGCTGAAAATCTTCATCCTCTTGTTCAAACACATCTGAGGGTTTCTCGCTAGTGTCGCTTGATTGACAACGCTTGTGTCGGAGGGCTCGGCTCTGTGAACACAGAATGTCAGGCCTCAGCCAGGCAACTGTCTGTCAGCACACAGGTTGTGGAGTGAGTGGCGAACGATGAGGGAGGAGGGGGGAGGAGGAAAGAAGATGGAAGTAAGCAGAGAGGAGGGAGGCCGGGGCAAAGTGCTGCCTCAGGAATCAGAGAACCTCATCTGGCCTGCGGGATTTGGCTGCCTCAAAGCTGCTGCTGCTGCTGCTGCTCCAGCTTTTAGTCTCAGGCTCTGGCAGACGCGCGGCCTGCTAACACTGCGAGAGTGGAGCATGATGACACTGCATGTTCGACCCCTGCACCACAACTTGAAAGCACTCCAGCATCTTGGCTAAGAGGACAGAGCACCGCAGCACCGGAGACAAGCTCTTGCTCGCTGCCTAAAACCAATCCTTCACTGAGATGAAAGCAACTATTTTTAGCCTCTCTGTCAGCTCAGGTAAAGAAAATGTTTTCTCTCCTCTATCTTTTTTTTTTTTTTTTTGTTCTTCCCTTTGGTTGTTCAACACTCAAAACATCAAAAGCGACGTCAGGAAAGCAAAAGCAACAAGGTGAGGATGCAGTGAACTGTCGGTGGGAGGTTTGAACTTGAGGCGGTAGGGGAAAGCTCACTGTTACAGGCACTATTGATCCAGTCACGTCGCTTGACATGTAGTCCCTTGAGACTGAATGTCCTGCACTGCAGATTAACTGAAGCCATTATTCCTGTGGCTCACCACGACCCATAACCACCCACCGCCGTCTCAGGACCAGCACAGCAGTAATCAGTGGCGTGATTATGGATGTAAAGATCACCAGCACAGCCCGGCTACTCTCCGTCTCTCAGAATGGGCCTCGAGGTGAAGGCCTCCTTCTCCCTTAGTAGTGCTTTCACGCTTAATTTCACTTGCTCGCTCTCTCTCTGCCGTTATCTTCTGCATCCTATGTCTCAGTTTCTATTTCTGAATCTCCCTCAGAGTCTGTCTGCCTCCTGTCTTCTTTCACACCCAATTTCTATCCCCTTTTCACTCACTTTTCAGGATTGGTTTGAGTCGGTCTCTGTCTCGCTGTCTGTCTTTTGATCACATTTCTACTCTCTGCGTTTTCCTCTCATTAACTCAGTGCTGCGATCTCACGTCGACGTTTGATTGTGTGTCAAATAACTATCAGCTTCATGAGCAATACATTGTTGCACAATGTTCATGCGAAATATGTCCGAGGCATTTCATGCGGCTATGCATCACTCCTGTATCAATCTGTCAGGATGTTGACTAAGTGAAGCTGGAGAAGTAATTAAGACTACAAGGCAACACTGAGAAACCCACACACCAAAAACACACACTGGAAGCTTACTTCCATCTAATAATTTAGCCTTAAAATGCATTAAGTAAATTTTGAGCCAAACGAGGTAGAAAGAAACCGAAAACAAACCGACAACAACAAATCTTGAGCTTATATCAAAAGGTTTGGACATTGCTGTTTGTCGTCAACATCCATCACAGTTTACCAACAGACCTTTTGGTTCAACTGTATGCTGTAGACAGGATATTAGTGACTATAAATATCCGCTCACTTTGTTTTATAAAATATATGGTTATAACTGTTTATAAATATTGGTTAGTATACAACTTCTCTTATGGCCCATAGTTTTTTTGTGTGCTGTCATATCTCATTTTAGCAATGGTGTGTTCCCATATCTCAGTCTCAAGAGCAATTAATTTCAATACAACGTTGTCATAACCGATAGAAAAGATGGGCAAACCTACAAAAATAAGATCTAGTTGTTAAAAACACAACATTACGCATTAACATCTTGTGGAAAACGGCCTATTTCATCCCATACAGAGCAAAATGGGCCTCTCAATGAAGATCTCTTTTCTGCACTTGTCAGGTTCAATTCTTATTGTGTCACAAGAAACGGTTTGATCAGCTAACTGAGAAAAATATCGGGGTCTTTTTATTTTGCTAGATGTCCCACTTCTTTTAAAAAGTAATTTGTTTATCTCATTCTGGCCAGACAGCATACAATCGTGTTGTGATCGAGCTGTGATCATGTTGTATTCTTTCAGCGTGTATTTGAGTATAAAACTCATGTATCTCTTGTATTTTTATTTTATTGGACAATTTCTCATCAAATGAAGCAAATAAAAGGAAAGTCTTGTTTTGGGAGTTGAATACAACCACAATACAAGACAAAACAAAAAGCTCTTGTCTCTGGATCAAATGGTGCAATTTATTGTGCCGAAGTCTAAATTCAAAGGAAAAAGTCTTTTTTTTGTTTTTGTGGCTTTCAGTACAGAAGCAGCTAAGAATTTCTAGTGATAGTGACGGACTAACACGTATCAAGTCAAACTATAAGTGTGACTAATTAATTATCTATCGGCAGCATACAGACTCCGGACATAACACGCCCACACACGGTAAAGGCGCTAATATGCTTCTAAATGGACTTGGACTGCAAAACAGACGGCAGCAATTTCATGAGTAAACCTCATGTCAATGCAGACACGGTAAGTATCATATGACCTTGATATGTATTAGGATGGGTACGCTAACTCCCTTTATAAGCATGTCTGACAAGCCTTTTTCACAAAGCAGCAGTCCCTTGCCTATGCGTTGTATTCTGAGCCATACTCCGTGAACACCTACCAATATTAACTCTGTACAATCACTGCCTGACCGCAGAGCTCATTCTATAAATACATACAACCACCATAGCCGTAGACCATAGACTGATCCATTCACAACCAGCAGAGTCCCAGAGGCTAAGTCATAGAAGATGAGCAGCAGAGTGTTTTTCCCCAGCAGTCTGCCCAGCCAGCAGATACCCTGCTCCATGGCACCACTATCAGAGGGTAGCAAGCCTCCGTGTTTGTGTTTACAGTGAGATTAGCCACACGAACATCCAAGCACCCGAGCATAAGGACGGAATGTAAATTTGAACTCAATATGAATATATGAATGCGCTGATTCAATTTGAACTGCTTGTTTGCAGTCCCAAACCTACACGTTTGGGAAATAAGGCTTGCCCTGTTTAACTAGCACATCTAATCTGAGGTTGAGTTGCCATTTTGTTTTTTGTTTTTTTTGTTGTTGTTTTTTTAATCAAAAAGTCCCTTTTTTTCCCATATTGGAAAAATCCATTACCCCTACTGCATAATGGCAAGAAGAGAGCCAAACTGCCTGCGTTATCAAACACCAGTTAGGTTCACCCACTGTAGTAGCAAAGGCACGTCCCATGGTCCGTTTCCCACACTGAAGAGTGATTTCATGTGGTGCACTGTGGGCGGTGAGGTTCTGAAAAATGGCGGGGGCGGTCTACTACGGAATCTAATGATAGAGGAAGATCCTGAAGTACCCTTCACCTCCCCATCAGCTATCTCCCGCAGTCACATGGCCTCAGCTCTGGCATAGCAAAGCAGCAGGCCGGCCTGTGGGAGGGAATCAGGTCCACACAACCTTTACCCGCAGAGCAACGCCAACTTCCAATTTAACACTCGGAAAGCAGGAACGCGGCCCACGCAGAGGCACAGTGGGCAGGAATCGTTAGAGTGTGATCTCAGCTGAATTACTGTTGATCCGAGGATGGATTCTGCAAAGCAACGCAACTGTGTTCTGTATATCGAGCATGCACCCATCTTAATAATGCATTCATACTATCTGATGGAAATGAAAGCTCACTGGAATGAACAGTGTTGGGTCTCTAAAGAAGACAGGCTGAGTGTAGGTGGAACCCCTCCTCCAGAGTAATGCTAAATTGAGAAAGGACAGGATGAGGGGAAATAAACAGCCGCTACGCATTTCTTAAGGGAGCAAAAGTCATGCGATGACTCCCACAGAAGCAAAACATTTTAAAAAGGTACTTTACTACTGGATTCACCATTACAGCTTTGCTAACACATCTGAAAAGCTATTTTAATATAATCTACATTGATATGATTTCAGGAATCAAAACAGAACAATGGGATTATTTTCCCCGTGGGAGAATAGTAGTGTATATATTTAGTAGTGTTGTAATAATTGTAGATGCATTTAAATGACAAGAATTTCTGTAATATATCACACTGATGGATTGTGATTTCAGAAAGTGTAATTACCTGTTAAGGTTATCGATGTTAATATGTACTGTCTATCAATAAAGATCACTTGTTTAAACTGCTAAAAGACACTGGTTTGCTTTAAAAGCTCAACATCCGTATGGAGTGAAGGCTTTTTATAATAAACAGACAAAACACGTCTTTGTTTGAAGTCAAACATTAAAAATGAAAGTAAACACTCCGAGACACCCAGTGACACATTGAAACAGCTCCAGTGATAGCAGTTACACCATTTGTCAATAAAGACTCTAAAGCTATTTTTTTTAACCAGAGATGTAATTTTTTTTCCAAAGCAGATAAACGCTCAACATAGGTGCTATTTACCCAATTCATATTCACACTGTAATATACAGTCCTCAGTACAACTGAGCATCTACAGTGAAGCACTTGCAACGCTTACTAGACTAGCCACAGCTGACCTTTCTAACCACGTCCATTTTGGTGAACTATGTAAAACAGTTTTTCCAGGTAAAAGGAAATATTTGATGCATAAGGAATAATGTGTCTACATTAGTCAGGGCAGAATCATAACTGCAGAACTTGTCTCATAGAAATAAGGTCACAAGTTTAGCCGATGAGCCAAGACAAACAAGTTTGGTTGAGACGTTTTACACTGGACCAGGAGCGCATCTAAAGAGATATTAAATCGCAAACAATCACATATATCAATATTTACTCGGAAAGATATTTTAACTTAAAAACATCACATTATCACCTGACGTATCTATCTGTTCATTAGTTGGCGTCCTCTTTGGTTTATTTTAAGTATCTCCTACAAGATTCAAAGTGACTTAACATTTTTACTTTAATAGTCATTGTGGAGGGGGCGTGGTGCATCAGCTGCGGGAGAGAGGTGTGGAGAGGGCGCGGGAGAGCAGCGCCAGGTGAGAGTGATTGCCACACCGGTTCCCAGGTGGTTAATCACTCTCACCTCCCGATATAGTGGCGTGCTGGACAGAGGGAGGGGAGAGCATGACAGAGTGAAGCACGGCCACGGACGCACGGGAAAAGACTCACGGACAAAGACACACGGCAGACGCAGCTGCTGGAGGCGATGTTGGGCCGGGAGGGGACAACATCGCCGGGTCCCTCGCGCTCCGGCATGACCCTGCCCAGGATGACTGGGAGCGATGATGCCCAGTCATACCTGGAAATGTACGAGGCAACGGCGTCGGCGTGCGGCTGGCCGGAGGCGGAGTGGGCCGTGCGGCTGCTCCCCCTGCTGTCGGGGGATGCCCAGACGGCGGCGCTCGGACTGCCGGGGCCCTCCCGGGATCGGTACGGGGACATCAAGGGAGCCATCCTGGATCGGATGGGCTCCTCGGCGGAGGACCACCGCCGCCGGTTTCGGGGAGCCAGGCTGGGGCCCGCTGATCGGCCGTTCATCTTCGCCCGGCAGCTGAAGGACGCAGCGACGCGATGGCTGCGACCGGGGGACTCCGCTGGCGAGGAACGGCTGATGGGGCAGATCGTGGCGGAGCAGTTCTTGGAGGGGCTCCCTGCGGCGATGTCGGACTGGGTGCGCGGGCACCGCCCGGCGGACCTGGCCGCGGCCATCACCCTGGCGGAGGACCACCTGGTCACCGTCTCCAGAGCCCGGGCGCAGGAGGGTCAGCCATCCGCTCCCGCCTGCCCCGCGCCGGCGCCCCGGAGAAGACCTGCTCCCGTTCCCCAGAGACACACACCGGCTCGACCGACGCCCCCGCCCCGCACTAACATCCCTTCTTCTTCTCCTTCTCTCCCGCCACAGGGTCCTGCCGCTGGGGGCGCTGCTCCTAGCCCACGGAAGGTCCCTCGGGCGGCAGGACAGGAGTGCTGGAGGTGCAGGCGGCCCGGACATTTCCGCCGCGAATGTCCAGTAAGGGAGGTCGGGCAGGTGATCCGGGTTGCCGGCCCTTCGGCGCCCTTCCCCAGTCCATTAAAGACTAAAGGACGGAGACGGAGAAGAGGCCGGCGTCGTCGCCTCAACAAGAAAACGGCAGAGGGAGGGACGCGCACCTGTCCCGAGCTTCCATGTCCCCCGCCTCTCGTTCCCCGGCTGTCAAGAGACTTCATAGAGACCGGGAGGAAGAGAGGAGCAGAGACGTGGAGGAAGGGAGGTGCTCGAGGAGCAGAGACCTGGAGGAAGGGAGGCGCTCGAGGACCAGACGTGACTCTCCCTCTTCCCTGTCTTCTGTACCCCCTAGACGGGAAAAGGAGAAGGGCGAGGAGGGTAAAGCAGGCCCTCTGTGGAGAGCCCCTTCTCCGCACCTCTAACTTTTCTCTCCCTCTTGTATTACAGACTGATGCGTCGGGCGGAGGCGCCCATTCACCCTCTGCTCGGACCACCCTCCCCTCCAGAGATTCCACCGCAGGCCGGGGGAGCAGATGCCTGTGGACGACTTCCGCGCCCGCTCCCTGGGGGGAGGCGGGGGGGGAGTAGGTTAGGCCGGATGGCTCCCCGGCCTAAATCGGGCGGTGGGGATATGTGGAGGGGGCGTGGTGCATCAGCTGCGGGAGAGAGGTGTGGAGAGGGCGCGGGAGAGCAGCGCCAGGTGAGAGTGATTGCCACACCGGTTCCCAGGTGGTTAATCACTCTCACCTCCCGATATAGTGGCGTGCTGGACAGAGGGAGGGGAGAGCATGACAGAGTGAAGCACGGCCACGGACGCACGGGAAAAGACTCACGGACAAAGACACACGGCAGACGGCAGCAAGAAGCCTGCGATCGGCTGCCGTGTGAATGATTTGTATGTATTAAATAAAGCGTTTAAATTGTCAACAAGCTGTGGTCCGTCTACTCTGTGCTGAAAGAACCCACGAGACGGAGAAACCGTCACAGTCATCATTATTAATAATGGTGTCCAATGTAACACTGAATATTGTGGAACGTATGTGTGTTGTTTTTAACTAATACTGTCTACACTTATACTATAAACTCCTGCATTCCCCAGAAATAAGATTCAAAGTGATCAGTAATCATGTAAATGCAAGCATTCTTTAAGGGTTTAAATTGGTTCCTAGAAAGACGATATTCACTTCATTCTGTGAAGCCACATATACAACAAATGTTTCCAATAATCCGAAATATCCGGTACTTATCTGCTAATGCTGTTTAAATGACAAAAGTCGTTTTTCTCTGAGCTTCAATTTGAAAATGTGGCGAAAGTGCAAACTGTCAGGTAAGCTTTGAATGAACTGTCACTGCACAATGTGGCTTTTTGTTTGGGGCTTGGAGCGATCTGAAATTGGGACGTTTGTATGCAGAATGAGCAGTTCGAGAGCCGTTGGTGAGAGCGTGAGTGAATATTTAGGTCTAGTCAGGTTTAATCCGTCCCTCACATAATCAAACATGAGTCACTAAACAAAACAGGCTTCAAACAAAAAAAAAACCCTGCCACTATCCATCTGCGGTCGTTCTGCATTTCTACTAGTGGAAGCTGTCAACCCGACACACACATTTAGCAAGAAAAAAAAGCCATCAGCAATTGTTGTTTGTGCATGTGGGACCGAGTAGAACCATCCCTGTATTGGACCCTACCCTGCTTCCTTTGGGTGAGAGCGTCAGCTAACGTTCCTAAAATGTGTATATGAGATGTGCAACGCAGACAGTATATCAGGATTTAGCATTCATTTACACCTCGGAGATCACTGTTCTATATTTATGTACCTGTGGAAGCGCCAGGCAGAACAGTACCGAGACTGCAGGTGTCATCTGGGTAACTGTTTCATTTCCCAGTCAGCCACTGCCTGAAGTGAATAGTCGAGCAGGACGAAAAGGAAGTCTATTTCAAAGGAATGCTGACGGGAAAGCAGAGAGTTTAAAACCCTCGACATAGTAAACAGAGAATATTCAGACTTGTAATTAAAGGTGGTCTCAGGCTAGCCGGCCAGCTGACCCAAGTATGAAAGTGACATTTAGGAATAAAAAAAAATGTAGCTGGGAAGATTTAATGAGAGAGAGTATCTCCACTTCCCTCTCCCTGTGGGGAGTGACCTTTCCGACTCCCCAGTGACAATGTTCCCTCCAGATTTATTGGGCCTCTCCCTCGGCTGCACTGGAATAAAGAGAAGAGTTGCCTTACCATCCAGACGCTGACCTTTAATTTGACACAGGCGGGGACAAGCGCAAGGCAGGACGCCCCGGCCGACCAGCAGCATCAAATAGAAAACTGGACCCAGCAGTGGCAGAAATGAGTTGAAAGCCCAAGACCTTGTAGTGGAGCCTTTGTTGATAGACTTAATTTCCACCAGGTGCTTTGTGAGCAAGATGAATGTGTGTGAGATGAATGTCATAGAGGCATGGACACTGGGTATTTACACCCAGACACATGGAGGGATCAAAGGGAGCAGCAGAACAGGAAGCGGTAGTTGAAATGACACCGACAGATCTCCACCTATAGCCGGCAGCTTGCTATTGTCTTACAGTGTTAATCACAGGTACAAGTTATCTTGCCTCAAGTTGAAGGTAAGTAACACCTAAAGAGCAGGGGAAAACAGCAAGCCTGACTCTGTTCAAAAGTAAATGAAATATGCCTACCAGCAACTTTAATGCTCATGAATTAAAAACTTGTTTGTATTATTTGTATTTAATAAAATTATATAAAGTTGTGGTTTTTAAGAGGGGTTGGAAACCTTACCATGAGACAAGACTCCAGAAAGTTACTGCACCTCAGCAAGAAATAGTTCCACTGAAAACAACTTGTCATTTTCCATACATTTTGTTTTCTGATAAATTTAACAACTCAGATATAACAGATTTATAGATGCCGGTATGTGGATTATGGACAGAGTCAGCTAACTAGTTCTCCCCGTCTCCATTCTTAATGCAAAGCTAAACTCACTCTTCTCATCAAGAATTCCCAAAATGTCAAACTGTTCCTTTAAGGTCCATGGCTCCCAGTGAAGCAGGTCAAGTTATGGAAATGGTATAATGTCAAATACACATAAGGAGAGAAAAAATAATTGCAGACGCTGGGAGGGAGTGTTGCATTTTAAACTACCGGCACACAATCCTGTGATGATTTTTTTTTTTAACAGCGTGTCTGCCTGACCAAGCAAAGCAAGGTGATATCATTACTTCTCAGGCGCTTGTGACTGTGCAAGCACCGGTAAGACTGAAATGGAGCAGGCTACAACGAGCAATAAACAATAATGATTTAATTATAATGAAGCTAACCCAGTACAGTCCCATTGCCATGCTGAGATAACTCACTTAATTCCTGTAAAATAAATCTCTAAATCAGTACTACAAAAAGATGATGCCCTGCAGTTCAATTACTGTACCAATGCAGAATATACGAGATGCAAAACAGAACACCAGGAGAGTGTGTGTGTGTGTGTGTTTGGCTTTCATACAATTACTATTATATAAAGGCTCTTTTTATCTCCATCATCTTATTCAGCAGGTTGAATGTTGAAGTGAGTTCTTACTGCCAATCAGATGACAGAGTGAATTTCTGACACAATGACTACGGCACACTGAGCTATATCAGTGGAAACATAGCAGCCTTTGAAGGAGACGTTTTTAAATGTTATAAGTGAGAGAAAATGTGGGGTAAGAGCAACATTTTCTTTCCTTTTGGCCTGCACTAAGATATCATCTAAGTGAACAAGTAAATTTATGTTGGGTTTTTTTTGGTGAAGTCTACTCAATCACCTCAGTGAGCAACATTATTGGTTTTTATGTCATGTCACTCAAACAATTTCAATATATCTATGCTAAAATTAAAAGACAGACAGTGGGAAAAAAAACACATTTCATCAAAAGTGATGCTTCATTAATTAGATCTTACAGCCATTCAGTTAGACTAAAATGTGCTATTAAATGCTTGTCTAAACCCTTCAATGACCAGCAGGGACGCAATAAAGCCCTAACAGTTACTGATAACTGACTTGCTCAGTGGCAAAACTTACACTGCCTGTAATACTGTAAAATCAATAACTACATTACAGACCTTATTGTCTGTTTGCACATTCTTCACTGCTTCTGTAAAGTAATTATACATATGTAGCTCTATATACTGTCATTTGAGTTGCACATGTATTGAAATGTACTACAGACAATACAGCTTGTTTACAGGTCTTAAAATCTCAGCAGCCATTGACGGAGATGTGAAGTCACTGGCACTGAGCATTGGTCATTTTCTGCAATGACAGTGCAAAAAAATATTAGTGACTGTTCCCTTAATGTCCCCTTATGGTACTTAAGAGGCTGTACATGCTGTTTCATCCGTTTCTCCAGCCACAACTGGTGAGAAGGGATTTACTGGGGCCACTGAGACAAACACAGTAAGATGTTTACATGATGAGTGTGTCTACTTTAAGACAGATATCCCACAGAGATACTTTTAAATTGCCTGACTAGAAAAAAAGTTTTATTAATATCGATAAAATGAACTAGTAGGAAACTCATAAAGTGGATTGATAATATTTATGTTTTTGTGGAGACAGTTTATTTATATATACACATATATACATACTCATACTTCAGCTCTATGGGGGCTCATAGCGTCTTTCAGCTTATTGCTTTGTTTTACTGACCTGCATCTTTACTGTTTTGATTCAGTCCCATGGCTCCAATCACTGCCATTTCCACTATGTAGGCAGCTGTCTTTAGTGAAAGGCCTCTGATAAACTCATTGAACCTGCCCAGTTAGCATCTAGCTTTGATCAAAGTGGAGCATTTAGCTAAAGGGCCTGGTATTTGAATATTGGACCTATGTTCATCAGGCCGACACAAGCACGGTGTTGCTCTCTGCCTGCTGGACGTATAAATAGGCATCTTTTTGCTATGTCAACCTTATAAGGTGATAATATATCAATGGTTTGTTTGTTGACAGCACAACAAAAGGTCAACTAATGCAGGTTTAAGTATTCAGATGTGGTTTTATTTCTCTTTGGCGCCATTTAACAGTGATGCTATTAGGAAGCTTTGCTAGCCTATATGACAACATAACAGCACTGTGCAGTGGTGAAGATGAGACTGTGGCAAAATGACATGACAAGTCTCTGTTTCCACCTATGAGGTGAAAGTGTCAGAATAGATATCGTTTTATGATTTTAGCGTGAACATGGAGGAGGCGGGGCGAGGATTAAATTAAAAACTCGCCAACATCACACACAAACAACCATTATAAGAAGAGCAAACTGTCTTACCCGTCAGGAAACACGGTCTGGAGCAGTTTAACTGACGATGTTTTCACCTCATTGCGCATAAACTCCTGAAACTGAATGTCTTCTGCCTCCACGTCCATGTTACATGTTCATTTTAATGTCTTTATTTGACTAAGAAAGCCGCAAAACTGGATGAAAACTTTTTCTACAACCTGAAGCCGCGCCGTCATATTCAAACTGACGTAATGACGTAAATTATGTTTATCTCCGCCCCTGCGTTACAGGTAGAGGCTTCTTCTTCTTCTTCTTCTTCTTCTTCTTCTTCTTCTTCTTCTTCTTGTTTTACGGTGGTTGACATCCAGTTTATTGGTGCATTACCGCCACCTAATGCCCCGGAGTGTGGATCAAAGAACAGATTTACAAGTAATAGTCTCTGCCATAGTGTTTAATGGAAGTTTGCTTTAAGGTTATATTGGATATATATTGTATATCTCTACAGTACATATGCAAACTTCCCAACACTTGTATACTATAACACTAATCACTCAGCAGAAAACCATCAGCCGTGTACCGTGTTGATTTCATGTATATCTTGCAAGAACATTAATTCAGATTATTGATCAAATAATGACCTGAGTGTATTTTACACAGATTTAAGGCCTTACAGATTTGTATTTGCCTTGCACAATTTATATTTACCTTCATGAGCTGATCTCCATCTGAGTTACCAGAGAGTTAAGACACTGAGCTTATTTTAGGGCACAGCAGGTTTTTAAAGGTGCATTCCTTCTTTATGCACCGATCTCCTGCTGAACAGAATCAAGTCTCCTGTGCTACGCTGGAATTAGGTTTATTTTAGGCTCAAATAAAACATAACGGGCCCTTAGTGGTCACCTTATATTAACATTACAAGTGGAAGTAAACAAAGCTTTAAAAAGGATATTAAATATAGCCGAGTTAATTTCTAACGAACCGAGCTGATGTTTAAGTCACAATACCCAGCCTAGTAAAGCTTGTAAGCTGTACTTTTGTTTGTTTTGACATCTGTTAGGCTGACTACTATTGCTGTGGTGTGTTTTACACAGCGTTCTTTTTTTTTAGACAGACCTAAAAATGGTACTTTTTTTTTTTCTGGTTTTGGTTGAATTATTGTGGCATTAACTTGTATCAATATTTAAAAGTGTAGCGAGCTGCACAAAAAAAAATGTCACAGAACAAGAGCGAAAGCATGCACGATACGTGCCATAAAAACACAGAGTAGAGGAATATTAACTGAAAAGAGTATAATTAGGGAGGGTGTTAATTACAGTCAACACATTTACAGCACATGGGATTAATAATATCTTTTCTGCATGTGATTAGGCCTGTTTTGACCCAAATGTGTGATGAAGAGAATAGCTTCAATTCTCCTCACAAAGGAGAAACCGGTTGAGCGTTCAGATGGCACAAGCTTTGAGCAGACCCGTCTGACACTGACATCAATAAGGTCGGCCTTCTGAGGCTAAGCTTAGGCATAATAATTAATCTTGTTTGACATCATCATCCTCAGTGTCACCTAGCAACCATCCACCTGCTTTAACGAGACCACAATAGAGGCCTGTCACTGGAGTGGGGCTTTCACTGGTTAAGATGCAAATACGTCAAGGTTGGAGGAATGAAAATGCAGCGGAGGCGAAATCCACCGAAATTTCACCTCGTTTTAATCACTACAAACGGGAGGTCTGAACATCACACTCTCACACACATGGGGTGCCAAAATGTGCACCCAGGGATACACATATACTCAGATGCTCACAAAAAGTGAGACGACATACGTTACAGTAAATCGGATAAGCGCTTTTCTCTGTCTCTCTAACAAACTCAGCTGAAAAATACTGCATTTACTTTAATATTGCCATTATGAGCTATTACTTGCTATCTCTCTCCCACCCACACACACACACACAATGCATGGTGCACAGATTCAATCGTAACAGCAGTCATCCGCAGGGGAAGAGAGAGAGACCAAAATGCCTGTCAGCCGACAACTGGAAATTGCAAATGGCAGTGTGTTCAGGTAAAAGACTGTGACTGAGTTCCTCACCCTGTTTACTCCTGGAAAATTGGGGAATAACAGGCTGTCATATGGTGACACATCAGCCTTTGTTAAAGAAATTACTTTGCTCTTCGCCAGCTCTCTGATGCTCAGCCTCCTGGACAAATTGTCCATTCGGCGAGTGCAGTCTAAATGGAACTGCGTCTTCGGCACGTTGCTCTACCGAAAGCACAAAGAACCAGGGCACACAGGAATCCAATTATCCAAGGCAAATAATGGATGTCTCATTTAAGATGTGCGGCTGTTGCGACAGTAATGGCACCAGCACAATTCTCCTGAAGCCACTCTCTATCAACGACATCATCTTCTGCTCAACACTAACTCATCTATAGCCATATACTGCAAGCATATGTCAAGTATTACAGATCATAATAAATCTTTTGAAGGCACGGGGGGGAACATGGTTTACAAAGATAGAATATTTACTCACATGTAGCGTAGGTGTTGGTTCTGCGCAAAAGCTCGAGCCTGGATCACCCTCAGGTTGCAATTCATGATTGTTCTGAAAAATGAAAAATGATAAACAGTGAACAGACCACCAAAACAGAGACATGTCTTTTCTTCCTGGCGCGGGCACATACAGTATAAACACACATACGCAGTAGCACAGTGTTATGATCATATAACAGCATGTAGGCCATTTTCCCTTTTTCTTATTCTTGGTGCATTTTATTTTATCTTTTATCTTTCTTTTTCTTTTTTTTGCCAATGTTTTAAAGCAGTTTTAAATACACAGAATGGTGGCCTTATAGTAAGGAAACAACAATGATGCAGTACTGGTACATTTAATGATATATATACATATATATAGAAGAAACAATATATATATATATATATATATATATAGTTTCTTCCACTGTAATGAGAACAGAACAGCTCTTTGTCTCTTTCAATACCAACTTTAATTCCAACTTTAACTTCAATCCGCACGTCTACACCCCGGAGCTCAGCTCGAAATAAAAATTCACTTTGAACCGCCATCCGATGAAAGATTTGTGAACTTGTGCGTCTTCACTGTAAAGCGAGTGAAACGTGCTGTTCTTTCACATCCCTCCATTGTGTTAACTATGGAGTGAAATAACTGTGAAATTAAACTAATCCTCATTTTGCAAGGGACCCCCGTGGAATCCTCTCAAGGACTCCTGGAATTCCCAGTGCCCCAGTTTGGGAACCACTGTACTAGGCTACAATGGTAATGACTCTTAATCGTGTAATCACAGATGTCTCTAAAGAAGTCATTGACATCATCAGTGAGGGCTTCATAACGCAGTGTGGTGATTATAACCCAGCTGCTGGCGTCAGTTACTTTCTAGGAGTCTGATCGCCTCTGCAGTGTTTGACTGGGATGTGACGTTTCCTAAAGGGAGGCTCGGGGACGTCCAAGGGTACCTGAGAGTGGCCTGGAAATTAGCACAACAATAGATGACTGTTGAACGTGGACTCTATATTAAATTATAGTTAAAGTTAGGAAAATCTTAAGATTGAACGAGTAGTAACAGTATATTAAAAATAGATGTCTTTTCTAAACCTTAAAAAGAGCCAAATGAAAGGTCATAGCACTTCATCAAAGCATTTTCCTTTATTTTGCTTCTAAACTCTCAAAAATACGAGACACAACGTAGCATCACATAAGGTAACAGCCTTCCCTGGGAAGACTCGACCCCAGTCAGGAAGAGCCAGTGTCCCCAGACAAGGCAACGGGAGAGAGGCAGTGGTAATGAGAAAAATGCTAATTTAGTGGTGGAGATATTGCACTTGGCCTCCCTGATGAGGGATCAAGGGGATCAGGGGAGAGGCCAACTCTGACTATGGAGGGCAAAGTAGAATGTGGTTCTCTGCAGAAAGCAAAAAAAAAAAAAAAAAAAAAAGAAGGAAGGAGGTCTGGAGGGAGGCGGCAGCTGAGAGAGGAGTTGCAGGGATGAGAGGAATGTAAAGGATGTGGCCTCATAGTGCAGGGTAGCAAAGCAGGAAAGGAGCGTAACATTGCTTTAAGAAGTGAAGAGATGAGAATAAAAAAAAAATCACAACGCTACAGCAGGGACTCCTAATTCAATTTTCCCTGCTGCTTTTTAGCATTATTTGATCAGTGGCTAAGCAAAGCGAAGGGGATGTTCCACTGGCGTGTGACTGTGGAGAATTAAAAGCTTGTTTAAACATTAGCTCGCGTTAGGATCAGAAACCCATACTTCACTCCCTCTTCTCTCAGCCGCATGCCCCGACTTACACCTTGTCATCTCCTTTAGAGAATTAGCTGGGATCGTGTCGCTTTCTGAGAAGTATCGGACACTAAATCCTGATGCGTTGCTGGCGATGCTACAGCCGCAGCCACTTGTGTTGCGAGATGAATTACTGCTCTGATCTCTACGAGAGAGAAAAAAAACGATGGCCTAATGGAAAACGGGGATTAACAGCAGGACAGGTTACACTGTCCTTTTTTCCAGATCTGGACCACAGTAAGTGTCTGTCATAGGTCTACCCTCGCTCTCCCACCAGATAACGGTGTCAACACTCACAGTCTCTGTAGTCCAGTGTAGAGCTCCATATCCACGTCTCTCAGCGTCTGCAAACCTGTCCAGTTCTCTATGTGTCTGTAAACAGAAGGAAAGAGCATAGTAAATGAGAGGCTCCTGTTCATCCGAGAAGAAAGACAAACAAACCAGGAAACATGCCAAGATTTAGGTTTTTTTTTTTTCCTCCCCCACTCCCAAGTTGCAAAATAACTGCCTGTGTGCTGTCAAAGTTTTTTGAATCCATATTCATTTAAATTGCAATTATTGGAACAGTTCTGACAGAGCACTCTCTGCTGCCCTCTGATAGATTTAATTGCCAAGAGGCAGCTTCTGGAGCTTAATCTATGTGAGGGGAAGTGTGAGGAAGACAGACCAAATGAATAACACAGATGGCTTTACTTCTTCTAATACTATCAGACTCCCCGGGAAAAAAAAAACTTTTCTATGCGGTGGGATAAAAGACGGGAAGCCGGCGCCTTTAAATTAGCTTTATGAAAAAAAAAAAAAAAAAAAAAAAAAAAGTGCATTTGTAAATGATTTGTTTGTTATGGTTTGGAAATGAAATAGGCGACACACGCGCGCAGGGCACACTGGTTTCAATTAAGATGGGTAAATGAGGAGGTATAGCAGAGGACATGACAAAGGCTTGATTGCTTTGTTTTGGAAAAGAGGAAAATATGATTAAACGCTAAAGGGAACTTCACTTTAAATGTCAAATTTCAGATCAATGCAATGAACCAAACAATCAGAGAGACACATATATAGAGGTTTCCTACATGGCACGATGGCAGCTGGCTGATAATTTGGATAACCCGTGCACACACACACACACACACACACGCACACACACACACTGTTTAGACACATGCACATATACACTAGAATACGTATATAGTCACATAACCATCGTGCAGATTGAAGATTTGATTTACATTCATTGTTCATCATTCGGTGCAACTTCCGGTCTGTATTTTATGAAAACAGCAGCAAATAACAATCCTGCAACAACTCCTCTACCATATCTGTTGGCTATTGTGCATCTGGTGCACACAACGATGAGGCAGCATCTGAGACATTCTGTTTATATGAGCACGGCGCTCCAGGGTAATGCATCTGCTTTTGTGGAGAGCAGAATACAGGTTTGCCAAATGTAACCAGCACCGGTGAAAGTTCACCGCGCATTTATTTTTGGCAATTTCTTTTTTATGAAGGCTGGCAGGTGGGAGCAGTTAACGGTAAGAGTACATGTGTTGCTGTTTCAGGATATGGTTTTTTTGTTATTTTTTTCCAGTAAATGATTTGAAGAGTTCTGATTACATTCAAAATAGCAGCAACTGTGACCATAATGTGAGCTGAGTCACAGTAAAATTGAGCTTGGATTTGCCAAATAGTTTGGAACTACAAAATAAACATGATTTTTCCAGGTGGTCCATTGACTGAGTGCATTTTCACACTGTGTTTGTTTGCTTTAGTCATAACCCTAACCCTACCCAGACTCATTTATTTCCCTCCCCCCCGCTGGTCTGCTTCCTATAATATCTTTATAATACTGTTCTGATGCACACTCTGCACCTGTTTTCACACTTTAAAGACACTTTTTATATACACATAGCGACATATGTTCCACATGTGGCTGCAATGCATCCAAGAAATCAGATTTCACTACACCTCAAATGCTTCTCTGAGATTGGATAGTATAGTAGTATCCGATTTACCCAAAATACATAAACTATTGGGCAGTACAACAAAATCAGGGAGTGCATAATATCACTCATTCATAGACACAATCATACATACAATCACTCATACACTAAAAGCCCACCACTGCGTGATAGAAATATGTGAGTGTTAACAAATGTGTTCCTGAAAATGCGTGGCTGCTGTAACTGCTTCGTGCCAACAGAGTAACATAGCTGATGTTAAACTGAAGGCAGCTGAGTCTGAAGGCAAGGAGCTGAGTCATTAGTGTGATCTGCTAGCAAACAGGACGGGTTCCCCTCGTAAAGGCTCTGCTTATTCACAGCGCTGCCCCAGCGACAGAAAGAGAGGACTGTGAGGAAAGTCACTGGGGTTTTAATGTGCTGCATTATATTTCCAATAAGAGTGGTAAAAGGGAATGAGGTTATATCCTGTAAAAAAAAAAAAGGGTTGCAAATATGAAAAATATTCAGCCAACATATATATATTTATATATATGCTATTTTATATATATATATATATATATATATATATATATATATAATAGCATATATATATATATATATATATATATAATAGCATATATATAAAAATAATAGCATATGAACAAAATGTTAAAATATTAAAAACCAGCCAAGAATCTTCAAAAACTACAAAACTCTTATTTTATTAAATATCAATAATGCATGTCACGCTTGTGGCTTAGGGGTTAAGATAGCAGCCTGTCTGTCTCCAGTTGATGTCGGGCTGGACATAAAAATGTCCCCAAATTGTATTTTTTTTATAGAAAAAAAAATAAAAACAATTGTCATTCATGCCTCTCAGATACATAAATCTCCCAGATTGACCTTATCGAGATAAATCCATGTGGAATTGGTAAGATAATATCAACATCCTCAGGAAACAGAAAGCACCTCTGGATTTATAGTTCCAGAAGCACCTGAGAGGGATGAATATGGAGTTCAGAAATGGAGAGTTTGATGGATATTCAACAACATTGTTTTGCATTTTTGGCAGGAAAAAAAATGAAATGAAATGGTAGGAAAACAATACAGACACCAAGTGGCTCTCTGCAAACAACACAGGTCTCAATATGGAGCTTCATCTGAAACTGTGCTGAGTACTTGACAGATGCCTCAGTTTCCATACATATTTTTTTTTCATTTCATTTTTATTTTTTAATAACACACACACACACACACACACACACACACACACACACACAAAATCATTTCTAAATATGAATCTGTGAATCTGTAAAATGATTGTTTTTAATCATTTCATATTGTTTCGGTCCTAATTTAGAAAGTTTTAACAGAAATTTGGCTCCAGCAGTGATTAAATACACAAAGCAATTTGACCGGCTTGCATCAATGGGGACGTCATTACAATTATACTGTAGACCCTGGTAAAAAAAAATGTATGCAATATTGTGATATGGAAAAGTGTCATTTATGTGAGCACAAAACATTTTCATTTGCGGCGCCGCTTTATGTTCTGTGATATCTTTTTTATTTTTTATTTTGCACTATAACCATTTTCATCAAGCTGCTGTCGACAAACAGCACAGAGGAAGCAGGCGATGCCTCCCTGCGGACCTGAGCAGGTTGTCTGCTAGGAACCTCTGATTGTCCGCGGCATATTGAATATGCATGTGGATTAGACTGCTGTGAAAAGATGGATATGAATAACAAAGATGCTATGATAATACAAGGGCATTCAATCTCTGTCCTGTTATTCCGGGACCCTTGGAGGATGCACCGATAAAATGGCGCAAAAATAAAATCAACATGGTTTCAAAAACTAATAGAGATGCTTTTCATTCGAATGGGGGTGAGAAAGTGCAATCATTCAAAATCACTACTTTGTCTAAATAAATATTACACGGAAGAAAGAAAACTTGATCAAATGAAAAGTCCCTGTAAGTCCCCTGTACATTATTCTTCCTCCTTCTTGCTTTTGTAATAGAGTTGCCATGACATGACTTGATTATTAACTGGTAAGTAGATAGAATACAAAAAAGGATGCCATCTGAACAAATCGTACAGATGACATCCTTTTTCTCGCCAAGCTTTCTGCCAAACATACAAGCCTATGAAATTACAGCCACCTTCCATCTACTTTACAAAATGCCCCCCCTCCAAAACAAAATACAATCTGAACTGGGTGGCAGAGTGCTTCGGTGCTTGAGGAGAACACCCTGGAACCAACCTGGTAACAGATTCAGTCCCAGCAACAGCCATCTGTTGGGTTAAAGTGGCCCTGGGCTACGCGCTGAATCTCTAACGACAACAAACAAAAAACAAAAAACTCAATTTTTTTTAAATGTCTTAATCGGTGAACACAGATATTAATACATAAGCCATATATTAATACAGAAGCCAAATCTAAAAAGAACAGGAGGGTGCCAGTTTGAATGTCACAAACTCTAAATTACCATTAAGAACCAGTCAGGAGCTCTTTGTTCTGATTCAGCTGCTGCTATTGATGTATGGAAGCTTATTAGTTACAAAACTACCGAGTGCAAGTCAGAATTTGAGAACGTTTACGGACAGATTTGTTTTGTACAAAACAAGTTTTGAATGCAAGAAAAAAACAAACAGAATCTAATTGAAATATTCCACTGAGGGATTTATTTTTTTTATTACTGAGGAAATAGAGGGAGTGATTTTGCTCAGTACTGTCAGTTGTTTCATACGCTACAGTTTTAGCACGTTGCATCGCTGTATGTTAACGCCAGCTGAGAGGACAACAAATTCCCCTGAAACTGACCTGAAAGTAAAGTGTCACACGGTTAGACGTTCATATGCGGCCTCTCGGGGGCAACAAAGCAAGCTGTAAATACAACAATGACATATTACCATCTTACTGTGTAGTCATTACGGCGAGTGTGTTAGCCTATTTATCCAGTGGACGTGGAGCAACATTATCATTAACTTGGAGTCATGTTTCTGCCCCTGGTTCAACCTCCAACAGCTCCTGAGGGAAATATGCTGCTCCTCAGCAGCTAAATGTTCCACAGTTAGCCGGCCGCTAATTTTAGCAACAGTGTTTAGATAGCCTTTTTAGGGCCTTTTCAGTCAGGTGATAATTCTCTCACTCACAGCCACTTGATCCATTGTCAATGCACAAATATTGATCGGCGTGGGCCTTAAATCTGCTTCGAATCCAATCATTAGTTTGTCACTGATGAGCTTCCGTAGTTTACTTATTTCCCTAACTTGACTTCAAACACCCTGCTTACTTGCTAACAGTAGGCGAGAATGGCTTTTTAATAGGCAACAACGTGATACTAAAATACATCGGAAAGTCTCTGTTCACGAACAAGATTGGAAACAGATGATTAGCGAGCAAACTGTGTGAAATTTGTGGCAATAAAGGAAGAAGATGCATGAGGTCCCCTGTAAGCACAGACACCGAATATCTTCCGTTTCTTTGTAATCTTTTCTGATTCTGCCCATTGTTTCCAATACCGCTGTCTGTGTGTGATTTACGACTTTGTTGGGATGATCTACAACGCCCGCGCCGCCGCCTTAATGGGAAAATGTTTAATAAAATAGAATGTCTCTGGTGTGTTCCTCGGATATTGATCTACATTCATCCTCCCTCTCTGTTTTATAGAGGCAGAGCAGCACTCCTCTACAGCCCAAACACTTCAGAGTGGGGATGCAGTGGTGAAGTAGCACTCCTCTAGATTAAAGCACACGCCTAGCATCAATCAGATAACCTGTTTTTCTTTGTGTGTGTGTGTGTGTGTTTTTGTGTGTGTGCATGTTTTTATTTTTTTGTAATGCTTGACTCATAAGTGTTTGCGAGCCGCATTGTACCGTGTAAACACGAAGGCCCAGGAAGATGCATGAAAAGGACACAGAGGAAGTAGTGAATAATGTAAAACAGGAAAGGAAGCTATTTCCTTCAACATTCACTGCAACTGGTAGGGTGGAACAAGTCATCCTCCAAACTAATCATGAGGGACATTTGGCATTCAAAGCTTGTAAATGGGAATCAAGTATTACGATCTACCCCGGCTTAGCTCACTGGAACAAACCCACGCCTGTTACTTCTATGCAAATGCAATCACACATAAACAGATGTACCGTCTTCCTTCCCGAATGCATGAGCCCATAAAATGATATCTGCCTTCAATCTGTTGGTCAGGATCCGATTTATGAAATGGTCACCAGCAGCAGTATTCATATACAAAGCCAACAGGGGAGTCCCACCCTTTACATTAATACGATCGTACACTGGCTTGTTCAAGTGCAATCCTAACGGCTGGTGATGTGCATGGAAAGGTGGGAGTGGAGGAAGGAAATTCTCTCTGGTCAAGAGTCTTCGTTTGATAAATAAAGGTTAAAATTAAAAAGATGATTCCGTCGTCATATTAGCAGAGAGAAACACCATAGAAACAAACAGGCCCAGAACTCTTCTCCAGCACACTTTTACTGGGAAAAAGTGGAAAAAGCGTCAAAATTGTTACAATTTGTCTCAATTACATTAACAGCAGAGACTGTGAGCTGGAGAATATGATATCAATATAAAAGTGACAGGCAAAATTGACCATATTATAGCTATACTAAAAATGATTCCCCTGCATAGAAACGACGGATTCAGCACTAAGGATAAAACCCAATTTTTTCCCGATAACTGCAACTAAAAATCCATGGGGACAGACAAACGGAGACAGGGAGAGAGGAGTCTTACAAAGAGACTTCAGTTCGATACAAAGCAAAATGAAAAAAAATATCGCAGGAATGAAATTTCAATTGACTGCTTTAGTTATGAGAGGTTTCCAAGAGCCTGATCCACAAGTGAAGATGGAGTCATCAGAAAAAACAGTTGCTCCTTCTAAGTAGACATGGCCATTACTCAGGATATATCATCATATATTATATACATATATACATACATATATATATATATATACCTCTATCTATTTTTGATTCTTTTCTCTCTTTTTTTAAGATCTTAAGAAGCTGTGTAAAACAGACCTTTGTATATTCTAGGCATTATTATCTTTTATATACTAAAAACTCTCGTGATTATATTCTTTTATTCGGTCTCTAAAACTAAGCTGTAGGTGCAAAGTAAAAATATCTGTCTGCCAGTTTACCATTCAGTTCACTTCTTGTGTGCGTGTGTGTGCGTGTGTGTGTGTGTGTGTCTGTGTGAGAGCTGTGCTGATTTGAAGCCATGCCAAGCCATCAGCTCAGTGTTTTAACACTGCTAATATTCCCAGCCAGGATGACGTCCCCCCACAGCTGCCCCCAGACTGTTCTGTGTCACCGCTTTGCGGATCCAAACCTAAACCTCTGAGTGTCACTGCTTGCTGCTACAGGCTCAGCCAATCAACAGCAGAGATTTGGCAGGGCTAAACATTGTCGGAGCATCGGTCCGTGGTCTGAAAGGTATCAACGCTTCGCATATGACTAAGCTCGAGCATTTCTGCCCAAAATGAAAATGACTATAATTAGTGTGCCATTTTGCCAAGTGTCATCAGGCTATGATCCTCTCTCCGGATTCAGCTGACTCCATACTGGAGTTACTCAGCAGTAGCTCACAATGCAACGGATGACACTTTCTACACTGTACACCTCCATCTACGTTATGATAATACGCTGTTAACCCACAATTATCATTGCACCATTAAATGCTATATCTTCAATACAGGCCATTTTCCAATTGCAGTAGCACCCTTGAAGTTTTGGTGGTGTTGGAGTCTGGCTGTCAGGATGATGATGATGCTAAAAAATTCAATCAATTGATTAAAAATGCTCCACTGTGTTAACGGGCTAGTTGCTAACTCTGGTACTGGGCAGGTAGCATACAGTAGGTTTATCACTGCAGTCATGGCGACAGCAGAATAGTAGTTGATGGTAACGGTGAGGGTGAATGAAAACTGCAGAATGGAGGCGATAACTTTCTGTGAATTTTGTCACAAGCAACTCTTTATTAGGTTGAGGCCGCTGAATTATTGATGAGCTATTTATCATAAGAGCATTTCAATTCATTTACAATTCTGCTCGCAGGTGTTTCATTTTTGCTGTTTGTCAAACAGCGGGATATGTCATCTTGAAAACAATAGCGTCGAGTGAAAAAATATAAAAATAATATTAATCTGAACAATTTCAGGGACTGTCTGTTACCGATGTGAACAAAGAGAATCATAGATGAAACTCTAGTAAACAGGACTAGTTTCAAATTAACACAAAAAAAAGAAAATCCAGAATTATTATTTTAAACATGCAAAGCAATATCACAGTTATTCTGATCACTTGTAGGTGTTATTATGTCCAAGCCTATTGTCCACGAGGAACAAGACGATGGAGGGCAGAACTCCCTATTCACGGAAACACAAAGGCTTTCTGCTACTGTCAGCACTTATGCCTCAACTCTTTTTAGAGAGCCGCTGTCCTGCTGAGCATGATAATGTTTAATCAAATAAGTGATCATATAGCACTGGGTTTCTGCCAGAAAATGCCATACTGCATGCGCATACGGGAGACCTTTAGTGCAGAGATATGCAGCGTTCTTAAAATACATCCCATCTGGAGACATACATAATTACTGGAATGATGTACATTTGAACTCAATCTTCTCATCCTCTGCACACATTAGACACAATCTCAGAGCAAGACTATAAGGGTATAATATATATATATATATATATATATATATATATATATATATATATATATATGGTTATATTTTCTACTATACTATGGAAGGTGAAAGTAGGACAGAGGAAAGGACAGGATGGAACAGGACGAAGCGGGATTTTAGTGCCATAAAGCTAAATTACGATGGTGGTGTTTGGTATCGGTGATCGACATGAGAAGCAACTGTCCACCATAACACTCACCTACTTATCCACAACCAATCTATACGTTAAAAGACACACGTCCTCCCTGTTCATCTTATTTTTGATGTCAAATCCATTCATTGGTATAAAAAAGGAAAAAGGTAAAGCTCTACTAGCGCTGCAAGCAGAGTGAAAGTTAGGTGGAGAGAAGGAAAGATTTGAAAAGAGAGACATATTGTGCACTGAGCTGCATTTAAGGGGCTTTGATTACAGATTATGATGCCATCTGTTGTAAATGGTGGTCATACTGTACATGACAGGCAGCATATTTAAAAATGGGATGCTTGCACCTCCCGTTGCTGCTGTTCCAGTTCATCTCAGGTAACTGCGAATAAAGGCACCTCTCTGCAGGCCGGTGGTCCGCGGTGGGATCGTATGACTCATGTAGGCTGTGGGGATAAGCCTGCCACTGGCCAATCATTCTCCTCCCCTTTCCTACAGTTTTAAACCATCGCCACGTGAAACCTCCGAGCTAGCACACCCCCGACACCCACACAAACAAACACACACACACACACACTGGCACAGCACTGTGGAGATGAGGTGTGTGTAAGGTAGACTCTTGACTGTGGCGCTGGTTTTACAGCATAAGGAGTGGATTAAATGTTCTGTGCACGTCCTTCATGGGCGCTAGTCTCCTCCAATTTCAGGATATGATAAATCTTGCAGCTGAGGGGCATCTCTCCTGGAGAATTCAATTAGGTCAGAAAAGAGAAGAAGGATCACAGTGATATTAGAAGGCTGATCGCAGAGCTCCTCAGCCCTCCCAGTAATGAACCCCTCCGTTCCTCCACCGTGACTAGATTGATTTGACTAGCCGAGCTCAGAGTTCATCCTCTTTTTAAAGTCGCTCTGAAAAGGCTGCGCGTGTGTGTCATTGTGGAGGGGGAAGAAGTTGGAATGTCAGAATTGGATTGAAATGTGAGTGAAGGATTCGGATTGAGGGCCCGAGAGTGAAGTGCCCTGGACGCTCTATAGACACCTGCCAGTGCGTTGAGATAACCTTTGAGGAACTTTCAAATCTTTTCATCTGATCTTTTCAAACCTGACAGAGATTTGACAGATTATTTAGAACCCACGCCGGATCAATAACCCTGCTCTGTAATTATCTCCCACCTCTCTATTATCATTTAAGTGTACTCTAAATGTCCTGGCTCTGCTTTGTGTCTATGCAAAAGGGGATTTATGTATCAGTCCAGAGGCCTGAAGGGGAGTCTCAAGGAGGTACCTAATACTGCAGATATAAATAATATAATTAGCTTCAATAGCGTCTGGTAATAATCTCTTTTACTGTATGAGGCTACGTGACAGAGGCAGAACCTTTACGAATCGGATAAATTGCCCAGTTCAGATGTGTCTTCAACACTTCTGGCGTTTATCTGTTATTTGCTGCGTCCCGCACTCAGAATTGTTCAAAGTTGCCAAGTTTCCTATGTTCCTTTCTTCAAAAGCATCAGATTATCCCCAGATCATCTTATGTAACCAGGTTTCATTTACGATCCTGCCATAAGTAAGGAACATCATCACAATCAGATTGTAATCCAGCAACTGTGTAACGTCTAATATCCGCTTACAAAAAAAGTTCGATAAACATTATAGCATCCAAGGCCACCGTCATTAGAAGTTTCTGAAAGCTTTAAGCTTCAAAAAAAAAGAAACGGTAATTACTGGGTTTGGGTTGAGAGACACTCCGTCAGGAAGGAGCGTTTCTGTCTTCCAGTTCACAGCGAAAACTGACATTTAGAACTTCTTTTTCTTTATCTCGCAGGATTTCATCATCTGCTTTGTTTTTATCACCCATCCCTCTGACCTTTGAACTCTTTATCATTGCCAGCAATGTTTGTGATCCGCCATATAATGGGTGTTTTTATTGTCGCTTCGTAAATCCTCTCATCACAGAGCACTCTATTATTAAGCACCAGAATAAGATAAGGTCCTGGTGAATCCATAATTAACGGTCTTATTTTTTCGATCGAATGTTTATGTTCGCAGCTCCTCACCGAGTCGTCGCCGCGTCCCTGAGGAGTATAATTGTTTCATTAAAATGTCCTAATTATCTTTTTCTCGCGCTTTTGTCGGAGAAAACTGAGCACAAAAATTAATTGGTCTACCTTATGCGTGCCCTGCAGGATGGGACTGTGTTAAACTAACTCTAAGACAACATTAATACTTGCATTCGTGTAGCAACAACACTGTAATGGAACGATCCAGCTGTAAATCCAGAGCTAAAATTATATTTAAGCAGTCTGATGACACTCTTAGTCCCGAGAGTCCCAACGAAGTCAACATTAGAAAACTGGTTTCATTCTTAGAACACATCCCGCTTTGCTTTTTCTTTTCTTTTTTTTATATCCATTAATACAATATAATGAAATATATAGAAAGACATTTTAGCAAATGGCTCAAATACACAGTTCGCTACTGTGACAATGATAAGACTGATGGTGGCGGTGTTGTGCATAAAACTGTGACCAGGCTAATCTAATAAAAAGCCATTTTCTGGGTTTGAAATCTATGAGCAATACAAACTGTGACTGTATAAAACGACCGTATTGCTGCACGATAACATTGATGATTCAGTAAAACCTCTGATTACGTTCGGTGCCAACATTCTTAATTTCTTTATGGAGCATAGCATCGGTTCAGGTGGAGCGCTGAAGTGTGTGTGTGTGTGTGTGTGTGTTTCAGCTGATTAGCCACAGCTGGTTCATAGTCATATAACAGCCTGTCACATTGATGCAGGTGTAAAACCTGACACTGTCCTTCCTCCTCCGTATGTGTTTTTTTTTTTTCATATTGTTGATTTAAACAGCAGAGCCTTTTTCTGCCAAATATAACCATTAGCTATGACCGGTCATTTCTTGATGTAAGTGACTTTCCACTTTGCCACACAGCTACTTCCTGTATTGTCTGTTGGGTATTGGAGAAGTTGTGACGATGAATCGCTGAACATGAATGCGTCCTGAGGATACAGGGCTGGTATAATCATATATGTGAATCATAACCAAAATCCTATTTATATTCCGATCGAATACTCTACTTTGTTCATGGGGGAGTTTGGTGGAACATCACGTGTTGTTGATGAGCCAGTCGGGGTCATGTTTTGTGGCAGCCTGCTTTTGACACTTTTCTTTCTACTCAGATGTGAGCTGCGTTTACAGTAAGATGTGAAAAACTGCAAGGAATTCAAATTAAAAATGCAACAAGAGTCAGAGTGCAAGGGCTCTGTGCATGACATGTTTTTTTTTTTAGATGATGGAGGAAAAAACAGCATTCATCTTTTTCATTGTTTCACCTCTGGCAGATTTGTTATTGTGACAGTATCTTAATTTAATTCAGAGGATGAGTGTAAGAGGACAGAGGAAGAGGAAGAGGAAGGAGAAAGAGGAGCTGGTTTAAAAGGAATCTGTTTTTTTAAGGAAGACACAGTTTAATTAGTCAGAGAGGAGTAATGCTGAGAAACAACCGCACATTCATTTAGCAAAGATCTCAGTATAAATTTGTGGGAGTTGAAGCACATGAAAATGGAGTAGCGTGGCTTCAGCACCGAAGGAGCAAAGACTTGTTTTCCTGCAACAACACCAGAAATCAGGCTCAAGGGAAATCAAAGCAAAAGGTTAAACTGAATCATGTGTGTGACACGTCTCCACCTGAGTCCTGGTGCTAATTAGAGCTCCCGATAAATTAGCATTTGCGTGTTGACGAAGGAATTTACACCTTCAGCGAAAAGAACGAGCCTCACAGCTGGAATTAGATTCAGCCGCAGTGATATTTAGCCAGGTGTCACAACGCGATGCTTTTTTTTTTATTTTTTTATTTTTTTAGAACAAACACAAACACTGGTTAACACGGGTGACAGTGAGTGAAGGTGCCCTGTTGTTTTTGGGGAGTAAACACATCGTGGCGATAGAAGAGGAGAGACGCCGAGGCGGCGCTATCGTCTCTTATAATCAAAGGATCAAAAGGTGTTATTTGTTTAAAGGTTCAATCTTTTTTAAATTTCATCCCGAAGAGAGATGATTAGGATCAGATCAGAGGTATATTCAGACTTCGTTTGCCATGCTAAATGCGGGTTTACTTTTTAGACAGATGGATTTATTTTCTATGCATGTCCTATTCCACCTGCACAAGCTAGTATTATTCATATATAACTTTCAAAAACTAGCTAGTAAATACATATGCATATATAATATATGCTTGGATAGATTAGAATCTCAGCTTGTAGCTAGAGCCAGGAGTCGATTAGCTTAGCTTAGCATACTGATCTACACAGCGAATGGGTAAATATCAACCTCAGATTTAGTCAAACGCGATCAGAAAGGGAAGTCTTGCACGGTTCTTGTTAAATGAGTCTTCTTCTTCTTCTGCTTTCTGACTGAGATGTGAAATGCAATAACATCTAGTCCTCACATACTCCAGTGTCAACCAATTACCTCCAGTATGAAAGATGAAACTAGGGAGAGACATAGAGCTCAAGGTTGTTGAATATTGGATTTGTTTGTTATTTTTCCAATTAAGTAACTGCTTCTCTCTCTCTCTCTCTCTCTCTCTCTCTCTCTCTCTCTCTCTCTCTCTCTCTCTCTGTCTCACACACATACACACTTGGGATTTTATCAAGATAAGTGTCCGTGACTCTGTCCCGAATCCGTCCAGCCAGACAGGGTGACCTGAGGACACACCACGTCGTCCCATCAGTCTACCTCAAGACAAAAAGCAGCTGTCCGTCACCTTCCTGCGTGTTCTTTTTGACAACATACACACACATACACCAACTGCACTGAAAGTGGAATGATTATGATTTAGGAAAATAAAAAAATAAGGCCCTTATAAAACATGAACTTCAGCGCACGGAAACATGCATAATCCAGACACAACAGCCAGTACCTGACGATCCGTCTCCTCTCTGAAATAACCAGAGGGGAACAGTTTGATCTTCCCAGTAGCAATAAACACATTAGTGATGCTTGACAGGTGATGGTTTCCTCTGGAATAAGAAGCCTCTACAGTTCACAGTGTCAAACGTAGACAGCTGCCGCCGCGAGTCATTTCTTTTGACTGACATGCTAGCCAGTTTCTCCATCAGAGGCCACGTCAAAGCAGAGATACCGTTTTCCACATCGGAAGGCTAATTTTTTGCCAAAGTACTAAATTAGTTTGACTCCCAAAGGTGCCTTTCTTCATACACACACACACACTGTTGTTGTTGTTGTTGTTGTTGTTTAGCCCTGTTGACTCTGTCGACATTGACTCACGCAACGTGGGGACGTTGTGTGTGTGTGTGTAATAAATTATACACCGTCCTCTGTGTTTTATAAAGTGGATGAAATACGGGATGATGAAATATGTCGAAATCTCCCGTGTCCTGATTATGGGCATATAAGGTCAAAATATGTCTGTATTAGTTATTTAGCAACCTCGTCATGTCATTTTTAATATTGATTCTTCCAAATATAGAAAAAAAAAATGAATGCTTAAAACATATTATGACAGGTTAGTTGGCACCACATTAGTGACCTTTGTCTGTAAGGTAATTATATATGAACAATGTCAGATGTCCTGATCCCCTGGTAATATATCTTGTTAAAAGCAGGCTATTTTAATCTAAGAATATAAAACAAACATCCTCATGTTGAAGCCCTCTTCTTTCACAGCCTATTTCATCCCCAAGAAGAATATATCTGAGTCATGAGCAGCAGATACAACGACGTGTCCATTTGGCTTCATCGGTGCAATGCTCACTCTCCCATTTCACTTTATAGTTTTGTTATGCGGCAGGATAACTGCTGTAATTCCCCAGATTACTTTCACGGGCATTAACAATAACATACAACAAAGTCCACGTTTCAGAGCTACAGCTCCCTGAATGACACATAAAAAAAAATAAAAATACATTGGCTTCATTTTTATATGATGTTTTCAATGCTATCATCCAAATGGAAGCAAACTTTGAAAACAACATGTAAAAAAAAAAAAACACTGTTAAATATGCTGCAGCTAAATCTGGTGGCCACAGCTTTTTATTTACTTTTTTTAATCCGATTATCTGAAGAGATGCAGTGTTTTTTTTTTGTTTTTAAAAAAAGGGGGTTTGGAGGAGGGAGATATGAGTGAGGAGGATGTGATTCAGCAGGAAGAGGGTTATGTCAAGTACTTCATTCTATGAAGAAAGATGGAAAGTGACTCTGATATTCTGACTGGAGCAGCAAGGTCGTTGCACCAACAGGGAGCCAGTAGGAAGGAGAGCTCAGAGTCCCAGTGGACCATTTACTTTTAATGTGTTCTCATCTGCCTCCACACAAAGCTCCGTCGGGGTCTTAACAATCCCGGCTAGTACTCTCCACTCCTACACGGCCACTGAGGATGATCAGTGAGTATGGCTCAATGGCCTGTCAGGTCCATAATGTTTTGATGTAGTGCAATACGCACCAATAGTCCTCAGAACAGCGCAAATACAGATATCAGACCATCTGAGGTGATCAATAAATAGAGGCTGCAGTGACGCTCAGGGCCATATATATATATATATATATATATATATATATATATATATATATATATACACATATATATATCTTTCTGCTTTCAGGGAATTATGAAGGTACATCTGTGCTGTGTTGCTTTATCCCGTCCTTACCGCTGATGGTTTTGGCAGTCATATCTAAACTGCCGGGATTGTGGATCCATTTAATTCATCATAAGTGCGTATGGCCCAAACATCAGCACACATATTGCCTCAAACAGACCTCGCTCCTTGTGCAGATGGACAAACGATGGATGGATGAGGGTGAGAGAGGGCTGTAAGGTTCTCTTATACGGGTCGTGCATTGCTTTCATTGGCAGAACAAAGAAATACCGAAAACACAATTGTCAATTTTGTTGTTTTTCATAGTTCAGAACTACCCGAATGCTGTAGCCTTGTGGTCATAAAAATGACACAAACGAATGAAAAATGCACAGAGATGAACAATTCATTTGTGAGGAAGAACTTTGGACTTTGTTTTAAACATTTTTTTACACAAAAGAGAGGAGAGAATAGCATCCATCAACATGCGCGCCGTGTGTAGGAGAACATGGCTGAACCTCACTGAGAACGGAGAGCGCTGCATTATTCACGCAGCTCTGTCAGTCACCGCTGACATGGAGGACAGTGGGGTGACTCATCCTACTTGATAATACACGATGATTGATGTTTTTGTTTGTTGTTTCTTTTAAAAAACACAAAACATCCCACATGAATTATAATCAGGAGCTTTATTAGGGCCTGGAAGCGAATGGAGGAAAGGTGGGGGTTATTGTGCCAGGAGATTTCTGGTGGGCAGCCGGCAGTGATGGACACTGTGAGGGTCAGACATACGTCCTCACCTGGGGAGAGGTTATCTCGGAGGAAATTAATGGTGTGTGAGCGAGAGATGGACTGATGGAGAGGAACACACAGAGACACTGAGGGAGAAGAAGAGAGAGAGAGAGAGAGAGGAAGAGTGTTCCCGAGCCGCCGCCATCACACAAACGCCTCACGCTATGAATCATCCATCAATATCATACAGGAGAAGGTATTAACTGTAATGCTGCTTCAGAGTGGCTTCACTAAGCCAACAGATACCATGTTAAAACACGATTAACTGTAATAAACCTTCAGTAAAGCTCACGCTACCTGATTAGACGGTAAATGTTCTGCCTCGTGTTCTACAATACAAACGTAAAGCAGTAGGCACAGTACCTTGTAACTTGTAACTGTTGCTTACTAGTGAAGAATTACAAAAAAAAAAACCTCAAGCAAGTCAGCGCATGTAAACAGATGTAAATCGAACCACTGTGCACATGGTAAGCATTTCAGCCAGATTTATTTCATGTTTGTCATGCAGCCACGGTACAAATTACAGTTTAAAATCGGTAAGATACGTGATGTTTTCTGCTCCCTTCGATCTACAAAAATTTGACGTGATAAATTGTTGCACACAGTATAGCGACACTGACTCATAATCGGCTGCATAAAAGCAGAAGCTCAACTAAATGTCAAAAGAAAGCCCCAGGAATGCCACTGCAAGGCTTTAAAGGGCTTTCCTAATCCTAGCTGAAACAGCAGAGCCTTCAGTGTTTTTCACCCCTCGATCCTCAATGCATCTTTTGATTGTTAAAGGGGGTTTGGGGGGTTTGGGGTGGGTGGGGGGTTGCTTCATTAGTATGCATCTTTAAGGCACGAGGACTGCCTGCAGATGTAGGAGTTGAGGTGGCGGGGGGTGGGGGGGTGGGTGGTGCGTGGGAGAAGCTGGGTCAGTCACATGGCCGGGACTTCTTACAGCATCCCAGCATGCAGAAGGATCTGAACGAGGCGCCGCGCTCTCTTCTCCTAATTCTCAGATGGCAGTCGTGACCTACTTTCCACAAAGACAGGCTCATGCAAACTTGATGATATGCTTATAACAGAGGAGCCGGTCGTGCACTGCCTGAGGTGAGCCTCGCAATGCGGAGGCAGCAGGGGGTCTGTGTGTTAAGGGCCGACCGGCAGGACATGTGTTAGCAACTCTGATCTGTGTGCTTAAACCACATTAAGGGTGATGTCAGTGACACACACACACACACCGCGGGACTGGAGAGGGTTTTGAGGGTTGTCAGGATCACCTGCGCCCTATTAGCCTGCCTCAGTTCAAAGTCATATGCATATTTATGGCCTAAGATAGGCCAATAGTTAACTGTTCTAAATAGCTCTCTAGTTAAACTACAATGGCAGCCCATCAAAAAAGAAAAAGAACCTTCTTGTTGCATCTGTCCTGCATTAGAAAGTACTGCAGCCCCTGAAGACATTTCCTTCATAAAAATAAGCTGTAGTTATTTTTGTAGTTGAAGGCAGACTGCGACACCGCATTACTTCTCACCGAAGTCTTTGTAACAATTAAAATACCATTATTAAAGCTGTCAAATCAAATTTCAATCCCAATATTTTTTTTTTCTTTTCTTTGTCATGTATGCTGAAAGTGGGCGATCATATCAGATTCCTAATATTGTTCTTTAATTAGATCCTGATTTAAATAATCTCTTTTTTTGTTTTGTTTTCTGGTTTTACAATGTTTTATTCAGAAAAAGTTCTTGAAATATTATTTGGTACAGGCTCATTCTGTCTGTATTAAAAATGTTGCACACGTGCAAAAAATTGACAAGTACTGAAAATTGGCACAACGTGTCTGGTCAGGCTCCAAATGGTCTTTCCAAGTTATTTTATCAGATAGGTCCTGATTCAAATCAACATTTCAGCAGGTTTAGACAATTTCACTCAATTAAACGTATTGTAGAATTTGGAAGGAGCTTATATTTCTCAAATTAATGTGTCAAAATATTGTTTTCAGGTTTTGTTTGGGCTCTAATATATATATATATATATATATATATATAAATTAATCTTTACCTACAATAAATGAGCACTTGTTTACAACAGTATTTGTGCAGGAGTAGTGTACAGTAATAAGAAAATAGCTTTTTTTTTTGCTTCATATCTGCTTAGACATAAAGCAGATAACCGAGGCTGATGTCAGGCAGGTGTAAAGCTCTAAGCATGATGGGTAAGGGAGGTTTAGGTATCATTTATTTGTGTTCTTAAATGATACAAACACGCTGAAAACTTCAGATCACACAGCAAAAACCCCAACAGGCTCGTACAGACATCACTCACTCTTAAAGACAAATAATACAACTGGAATGACAAAAAGGGAAAATATCAAGGTGACAAAGAAAAATAAGTCAAGATATATAAATATATATATGTACACACATGTGAGGCGGGCATCAGAAACACAGACATCAAAACGTTACACAGCGGGGAGAGAACAAAGGCAAAAGAACAGGAGGGTGTCGGTAGTAAAATATTAAATATACTTCTGAAATCTGTCTCCAAGTGTGTTGTTAGCAACCACATTACACTGTAAAATAATTAAAGAACCCTGCATGTGTCCTCTAATGCTACCAAAGAATGTGGAAAGAATTGGAGGTTTACGATTAAAAAGACCATCTTTAGCACAATTTACAGACCGCATAATTAGACACATCTTTTTCCACAGGTGTTATTAATAACATTATTATTATTATTATTATGGCTCTGTTCTATTTAGGTGTCCCAGCGAGTGACAGCAACCAGTGAGCCAACATGCACAACACGGAGGCTCTGAAACCTGCACATGTAAATAGAATGAAGGCATGAGTCATGTTATTCATCACACTTTCCTGGTATGGAACTAGTCCATTCAGAAGCCTTACGCTACAGTATATAGCAGATATTCAGATTTGGGTTTGAGGTTGCTATTGGCCCACAGTCACACAAACACACACACACACACACACACACACACACACACATACAGTATGTGGGCTGCACAGTTTTAAGATGTGGAGAGAAAAGAGTTTATGTAACGCAGCAATGCTCAGCGTCTGAACCGGGGGGACACTCGTAGCCCACACACACACACACACACACACACACACACACAGGTCACCTAAGCGGACCTTGGAAACATTCCTGTATGAAACAGGTGTCTTTGGCAGCATCAGCTAGCTGGCAGCTTTCATATAAAGTGTTTAGTTCATTGTGTCCATGGATCGATATGACAGAGAAAAGAGAGGAAAATGAGGAAAATAAACTCCTCAACTTTTTTTTTAAGCACAGTATGTATCCACACACAACATTTACAGGTAATTCTTGAATGTAACTAAAAGGTGATAGACCACAAGAGGGGATGGATGGATGGATGTGAGGGGATTTAATGTCTTCTGTTCCTTTTCACAACATACCCTGTCCCTGTTAGATCATAGCCTCCGTTCTATGATTATATTTTATGGCATGGTACAATTGAAATTGCGTTCAGAGGTCACGGTCAGTTGCAAAATACTACTCTACCTTTTTTTTTTATTTCTGGTTCAGCGTTCCTGAAATAAATCCAATAAAATCTGTCTTTTTTGCTCGTGTTCTTAATTTGTTTTTATTTGGGTTGCGGACTCATACCAAAATTGTAATTTCTAACATTTAAAAGACATTTTCTGTAAGCCACATATTACTGATGATAAACGTGATGTTATTTTAAAGAACAGCTTACGTCCTTGGAAACGAGAAGACAGGCTTTTATAGACTGGATGATCAAGATTTTAAAGATATGAGCTTCAAGCTGTATATGACAAAACAGATAAACTGTGAACCGCTCTAGAGTGGGAAAATCTCAATTAGTTGTTTGTTGTTTGCGGATAAACAGATGGCGATTCTGCAAGTCCATATAAATCTCTTTGACTGAAGAAAGACTTGACAATAAAGATGCTAAAACTGTGATACTTTAGGAAGCGCCTTCTCATTTCAAAGGCAAACAGAAGACTTACACTTACAGACAATAGTGTCTCCTAATGGCTGCAACAGTAAAAGCAAACACCACACATAACAAGATGTGTATTTGAATGATATGAAACTCTTACTGATTGAAGATGATTTTGTGACATCACAAGTAGTTTGGAAAGCCAACTCCGGCCCAAACATAGAAACGTGAAAACCTTCGGTATCCATTCCAAGAAAACAGGAGACAATTTGTGTCCAACTGTTGAACTTTTGAAATGAAAACTATTTGCATTTTCATTTAGAAATTCTGAGACTTTTTTAACAAGGTCACTGAATTTTTGCAGGGAAAAAAAAACATTATTTCTCAAAGAAGAGCGTTTTTATATGTATTAAAACATATCTAGTCTGGATGGAAGGATGGATCATTTATCACCATTAAAGATGCACCTTTTGTTCCCCTCACAAATAGTACAATGCTTTGCATCACATGCTTGTATTACAAGCACCAGTTTGAATGGACAGATGAGACTTCAGAGCAGAGGAGATGAGGAGGTACACATGGTAGACCTTGAGCAATATACAACGCACTGATGATTGTACATATTGGTACTTCTGATACTTCACGCTCTCCTCACACACCAGTCTGTAAATCCTTAAAAAAAGAAAATGAGGCCAAACATCATCACCAGAGGTAGAGATGCTAATTGGATTCTGCAAACAAACCTGCACCTGCAGACAGAGCCGCACTTACACAAACCTGTCAAATGCTTCAGCTGCTCTTAGAAAAGCAGGGTTTTTTTTTTTCCTTTCGTTTTTTCTTCAAGTATCACAGCAAGGCCTTATCTTATCCACTTCAAACAGTGATGCCTCTTGCGATGAATCTCTAATGTGAGAGAACTGGAAAACTATTATCTGGACTTGGCAGATTTCTTTTGGCTGGCCGATCCTCCCACAGAGTCCTTGCTCTAGTTTTCTATCTCCACAAATTGTCCCCATCTCGTTCTGTATCCCTCGTGATGAATGAAACAGACGTCTTTTACTTTAAAAAAAAGTGCTCACATGTGACACCTTACACAGAGGATCAAGGGTGATTTGTACTGTGTATGTGTTTAATCATGGACTGCCCTGAGCATACAGTTTATCATTGTTAGAGAGCCTGTTTTTTAGCAGAATCAGTTATTGCATGTTTATACATGTATAGAAATACATACCCAACCCCATCTCTATTATATTAAGCCATTTTTTTCTTATTTAACATTGCTAATTATGTGCCACCGTCTGCTTTTAAGCTACATAATTGCCACGTTGAACTCGAAAACTGCGTAGTCGATCAGATAGTGTGCAAAAATAATTGATCATCTCTGTGCGGTTTGAATGTAGAAAACGGTGTCAGATGTGTAAGCTGATGTGACACTGTGATGTATTGTCTCTGATAGGCTGTCATTGAGCTGCTGCTGCTGCTGCTGCTGCTGGTGGTGGTGGTGGTGGTGCTGGGTGGAGGTTGCTGTCCATGTTGAGCAGCAAGAAAACAAGCAGCCTGCTGGCAGGCGGCCATGAAATGCACAATTAGTCCTGCGGGTCAATTGCATTAGGATTTTTCTCAAAGGCAAAAAAGGCAATCAATGCATGACTTTATATGCTTCCTGCAGAACAGGATTTTGGCAACTTTAAATGAAAAAAATAAAATAAAATAAAATAAAAATAATGATAATGTAGAGCTGATCTCAGTGAATAAAATAGAGATAACATGTATATGTGAACATGTTCCACAAAAGAATAAAATCTTTATCTGAGGGTCATGCTAGGGCGTTAATATTAATACATTAATTAATGTGCCACGCCCCCCTTCATCTCCTTACTGACCTTTGCTTTAAACTGGTGCTTATTCTGAGCCTGACTGGCCTGAAAAGACTCTCTCATAAAAACAGTCACGTAGATGACTTCCCTGTTGTAAAAAAAAGCACTTGGCTCCCAGTGTATATAGAGGGTACCAGGCTACCCTCTAGTGGCACAGGAAAGCGATGAACCGTGTCACCAAATAAGTTGTTGTCTCCCTTGAACGGATAAAGGGTAAACGGCCTACCAAAAGCTGATGATGGGAGGAAAAGTCCTTTGTGGCGTGAGACGGCGGAGGAAGCCGTGCGGGGAATTCCTGCTCTGTTCAACGGGACATGTTTACTTTATATGCAAATGTGCCTCATCGACACCACAGGTCTTATTTTAAGGCCCGAGCTTCGCTTCTTCTGACTTTTCAAGAAAGAAACCTTTGATGTTGTTGGCAGGAAGGATCGATGAGAGAGAGAGGGAGAGACAGAGAGGGAGAGAGATAGAGAGAGAGAGAGAGGATGCAGAATGAAAATGTACTTCTGGGGGTGTGTGGGTGTGTGTGTGTGTGTGTGAGGTGGGGGTTGGAGAGTCTGCCGTCATCACAGCTCCTCTGTTTTAAGCAAGCCCTTTATGCTATAAAAACCCAAGCATAAACCCTGCTATACATGTCCATCTCTGCAGGGAGGGGAGAAAGAAAGAAAGAAAGAAAGAAAGAAAGAAAGAAAGAAAGAAAGAAAGAAAGAAAGAAAGAAAGCAAGCAAGCCACAAGTGACGTTTTGAACACCCTCCCTTCATCTGGACATAGTAAAGTTTGCGGGCTGAGGTTTAACTGGTTGACCTTACTGCGCCATTTATTTCTCTTTCATTTAGCACAAGCTGTCGCAACAGTTGCTGTGTGAACGGCGACGGGAGTCAAATGAAAAATGAATGGCTGATCTGATCTGAGGTTCTCCGCAACATCCTTCTGTCATTTGGCCATGTAGGCCTGCGGTGCTGCTGCGGAGGAGCAACTTTATAGGGCACGCGCACATACACACACGGACACACACACATGCACGCACACGCACAAAGAAGGAAAAAAAATCCCACATTCAAGAGCAAGGTTCAAGATCGAGTCCGCCCGGTTTAAAGGATGTCTTGTTGTGCAGGGGATGGACATGAGACAGGATAGGCGCATTTACCACATAGAAGACATATAATGAACAAGGCCACCGAACACACTGACAGAAGTGCAGAAAGTGAAAAGCCTGAAGATGAAATATATAAATAAAATAAAAAACAATAAATCAGATTGATAGACGCAACAGACGCTGCCTTACTGAGGATGTGATCAATTGCCGATTAAGAATAAACGCACGGAATAATGCGCATCTACTTACATAGAGGAGATGTTTTTGAATAACTCTGCTATGTCAACGCTGGTCCCATTGCTCCCAGTATCTTGCACGGCGAGTAAAGGGAAAAACCTGCCGTTGTCGGACTTATTGCAATAGATCTCTGTTTGAGAGCAGCTGCAGGTCGGCGGGCAGTCCAGCATGGAGCTCAGATAGTCCTGAAAAACACTCATCAGAAACAAAACCCTCCACCAGCAAATCCGGATCGAATGAAACCATAGATCCATGTCTCCAGGCAAAAAGGGGTAGAAGAGGTCCCGATGTCCTCTGGGTAGAACTGAACAGGAGAGAAGAGGAGGAGTATAGAAGGATGGAAGGAAGGAAGGAAGGAAGGAAGGAAGGAGGAGGAGGACGGTGGTGCGTCTGTACAGAGGATGCTCTATGTGAGCGTTTTTGCCGTGGATGGATGCTGTAGTGTCCTTGCGCGTCAGAGATCGGGTGGAAAAAGAGGGGTTAAAGAAAAAAAAAGATAAGAAAAGGAAACAACAAAACAAACAAACAAAGCAAAAAAAAATATATAAGGGAATCAAAAATAAGAAAGCGAAATGGTGTGAGGCTCCACTCGTCTTTTCAGCCTAAGATGCATGGTGTTTCCCCGGAATGATGCTGCTGCTGCTGATGCTGATGCTGCTGCTGCTGATGTCGTCGTCTCTCTCCAAGCAAAGGACCAGGACGACTGGCTGGAGAGCAGAGAGAGAGACACGAAATGAGAAGTTGGAGCATCAAGTCCCTCCTACCGGCTACTGTCATACTGACACCTGCAGACACTGCATGCGATCAACAGTGATTACAACTCTGCTCGTGTGTACAGTCGCAGGGCTGCTACACCGGTTTGCTTAAAGATAATAATAAAAATATAAATGATGATATATGTAATCCTATATATGAATAAATACATTTAACTGTAGCCCAATCTCCTGCACTCTCCCCCTATGACGGTATATTGTAAAAAGGTTTCTCACTATTACATGAATTTACATATGGTTGGAGCAATCATTGAACGCAGTATGAATATGAATGTTTTTAATGTATTTATGTTTTACATAATCTAATTCATACTGTGTCAGAGGTGGAACCAGTGGTGGTAATAATCTAACAAGAATACTAGGCTTCCATAATGATGCTCAGCCAACTATTGGCACATATTTTACTGTGTATTGATGAGGATCAGGGTTGAAACCAGCGGCGTAGCAAGTAAAAAACTCCAATCCAACTATTTTAAAGTCTCCCTACACTCCTATATGTGGGTTTTTTCCCCTTCTGTTTGTTCCTTTAGTTGGATGTTTGAGCTTCACTGTGCAGAATTATGCATCATGTTGAAAGTGGAAAAAAGTTTCACCGAGTTCAACTTAAACTATTCAACTATGCTTATACTTGAAATACACTGAAAATGTGACTGTAATATTATCACATGTAACATTATGCCTATGCTATCAATATGGTGTGTAATATTGTCAACAGTATTATGATGACAGTCGTAGCAATTCTGGGTTAATTAGAAAGTGGATTCAGATAGATGTAGCATCATTCTGTAGGACAGTGAGGGAGGAGGGAATGAAAGTGTTTAAGTGACTGAAAGTTCAAAATGTAATTATCAAGGCAGTTTTGAGACTATCTGGCATCAAATTAAACTGATGTTGTTCCTGCACTGGTTATCTGAAAAAAAGCACGGTTAGAGAATGCTGCAGGGGTATGTTTACAGCATGTTTAACACACATTATCTTAATTTGAACAACCCTGCCTGCACTCAAAAAAATTCATATCAATTTGCTGGTACTAAAGAGCACTGCGCTGCCACTTTTAACACTTCTACCACTTTTCTGTACAGAAACTAGGACATTAATAAATCATTATTCAATTCAAGAAATAAAACCAGAATCCCAATAAAATATATTTTTAAAAAAAAACTTGACAATTTTAATTTTATATATTATTTTCCATGTTCCATTATGAGCTACTGCTATGTATCAGGTGGTGCAAACACCTCTAGAACTGCTACTTATACGTATACGTACATATATACGTATGTGGATCTGTGGACTCTGACTGTAGGCTTGATGTGCCAAGTTTTTGTTGCATTTGGAAAAATACAGTTTCGACGATATCACCAATAGGAAATAAATCCTAATCAGAGGAGGACTGTTCCCATTGTTGTGTCATAGTTTATGCTATAGACAACAGCTGAGCATAATGCGGTCAAATAGGATGTAATTGCACACTGTGCAATATTCTGTTGAAGACAAAAGTAATTTAATTAGAAAATAAACCCGATCCAATTGAGAAAAAAATGTCATTTTAAAGTTGCATATTCCATTATAATATATATATATATATATATTTAAATATATTATACTGCTTATTCATTTTTTAGAAAATGATATTCTTAAAGGTTTTTGTCACATTCAGTCTTGTGTAAAGTTCTTCTAAAAGTTTAGTTTGAAATATCTGCCTTTTACACTTGCAGATTTTTTGGCAGAGAGCTGGCTGAGTAACAACCACCTGTCACAATCCTTCTGGCCTGAAAGTTTGAGTTTTTAAATACTAAACAGATGTGAAAGCCCTATTTCGGGGATGGATTTTTCAAGTATCATCCTGACCCATATCAAAATGTGATTGGTTCCTCAGATGCCACCGGTCCCTAAATCCCGTCGTCGCGCTCCATTCGTCCTCGTCTTTGAAATATTACCATTAACGGAGAAGGAAAAACTCATGAAACATCTTATTGAACATGTGACGAGTTTACGATCTCCCAGGCTAGCTTCACTTAACCTTTCAAAACATGCTGCCATTACTGCGGCTGTCACCCATCACTACACCTGTCTCCGGGAAGGCCAACCTGAAATTAAACCATCTGACGCCGAGCCTCCAATTCTACTTCTTCCAGCTTAATCAATTATCGTCCTTTCGTTGATAATCAACCGCGCGCCAAATTAAAACGTCTGTTTTGCCACGACATTCACCTTCCTTCAGCGCCGCTGGTCCGCTAGAATCAATCAGGAACACCCGATGTAACTGTACAGCCTTCAAAGGGTCTGGCGAGGGAGGATGAAGCAGAGCATGGAGTTGTTGAGGACTAATTAAGTGGAGGGAGTGTTCTGCCGTCTTTCCAAACCAAGCAAGTTAAAAGACGACATGCTCTCAGATCTCTGGTACACCAGAGAAATGGGCGATGGGGAAGTCTGTGCTACAGAACCGGAGCAGAGAATCAGACTGAAAGTTTAGCAGATCCGTGTACTTCCAGTTTACCAGCTTCCCCACGACAAACACAACAATTTTTACTGCACCACACCACACACCACATGATGCATTCATTTGTGGCTTCATACGTATGTTTGTCTTTTAGCATCATGTCACCTACTCCAGTATTCACATCTCCAAACGATGCTGACGAAATGTAATTTTGAACACATTTAGACACGTTTCCACAAGACCAGGAAAGTCCTGAGAATAGTCCTGTGCATAACCCCACGTAAAACCAAAAATTATTTGTTTTCTCACTCTGTTTTTTTTCGTATTTATTAGAACAAGATATAACGTGCAAATTAGCGTGCCGTTGCACTGCTGGTATGTGGATTTTCCCCCCGTTTTTTGTTATTACGCTAAGCTAAGCTAACTGGCTATAGCTTCAACATCAGCGTCAATCTGTTCTTTTAAAAGACACATCCTGATTTGACAGTAGTTTTGAAGACATTTCTTTAAAATGTTCTTTTGTTTTCATAGCCTTAAAATAAACTGTAATTACATTATTATTTTTTTAATTTCGGCTTTGATATCTCAGGCTGCTGGAAATGAGTAGACGTTTCACTGATAATACGGTCTTAAAGAGTGCTTGCTGGAGAAAAGCTTTACATAGCGGTAATAGGTGATATAACAGAAGCAGGAGTTGATTAGTACTTGAGAGTTTCTGAGATGGAATATTGAAATCATAACATGCACGCAATCAATAACGCAGGAAATGAAGAAAGACACAGCAGGACGCTTGAGTGGTTGCCAAAGTCAAGTGGTAGTTTTAAATACTCCAGCACTGCACTAATGGCACTTTAACATTGGTCTACATATCACGGTTGTGGATTTGGTCTTTACGGTAATGCACTTTTTTTTTTTCTTTTATTTGTTTTTCGATTGTCTTTAAGATTCTGGATGGTGTTCAATCCTGAAACAGTTCCTTCAAGCTAAAGGAGTTATTTAAGATACATTTAAATGTTCTTGTTTACAACCAGCAGTATAATGGTTTAAATCCCCCAGATTGTCTTGGCCACAGATGAACAATGTGGTGGTTTATTGAGTCAAGTGTCCGTTGCGAACAGGAGAAGATACTTTTCTGTCTGTTAGCAAACTGCAACCTCAAAAATGACTTTTTCTAAGATCTCTGTTGTCATGGCTTCTGACCCTGCAGGCTGACTACTGGACAAATCTTTCAAGCACTTACACAAATAAATTATTGTTGTGGTTATTGTGGTTTTGTACTTTGCTCATTGAATTCTTTTCCTGGACTGACCTTTTTTTTTTTTTACAAAAGCGGTTGTAAATCTCAAGAGGAGGACGCCTAATGAGAAAGGACTTGAAGTCAGTCAATAACAATGACAACAAAATTCTAGAGAGATGTATCATATTAGTTAGAAGAGGAGTTTGCAGCGGCACAAGGCAACCTCAGAAGGAATGCACAAGGCCAAACCGTCTTCTTCGCTTCGGTTCTTCGCTCATTCGCCTTCGCTGTCTGTCACCATATGTGTGTTTTTGCTTGTAGCAGAATGATTCACCATGGTGGCACCCCCAATGTAAAAAACAAAATAAAAATAAATCTCTCATTCATTCCGACATTTCTTATATACAAAGAAAATATATATATTAAAAAATAAAAACTAAGGAGAACTACATGTGAACGAGACAGATTTAAGTTGCAGAGGAGATGTCGTTGGTGTCAGTTGGGTCTAAACAGGTGTGACTGGGGCAAAAAAGAAATAAGTGACACCTTCATTTGTCACTTGTTGGATATAATTTGCTATCTAATAACATTAAATAATAAAACTGATGAGAACATGTATTAGGGGGCAGAGCAGGCGAGTATCCTCACACTCACCGTCATTAATTAAGATTTCACTGCGTGATTCGAAATTAAAGTACCAAGGTGTCTTTATTTAGATGAGAAGAAGAACCAGCACACTCCTATGATGTAAATCACGACTCACTGTTTTTGAATGCTCATATTTCGAGGAGGGTAAGTTAATGAGAAGTGTTCATTTCCCGTTCAATAACTACCGTACTACCACCAAAGTGTTTAACCTCCAGCTGCTCATTAGTGACTGTTGTAGCACCTGCTCCCAATGGACAGCAGCTCAAAACCGCATCACAGGGCTGAAAGGACTTCACGCTCTCCTGGATAATCACATGAATCAATGCCAAGGTGACAAAAAGCAATAATGAAAGGATTAAAAAAAAAAAAAAAAAAACAGAAGGCGGGCACTACTTGAAGTTATGTTCAACAGGATCTAAGGAATAGTTTCATCTGGTCGAGTTGAAGTTTCCATCAAAAATATAGTCAATTTAAATGATGCATTAGCAAGATCATAATTAGTTTAAAGTGATAAAGGGGTCAATTTCCCTCTGTGCTTCTAAAGACTAATGGAAGAAGTCATCACGTGAGGGCAAAGTCCGATCTACGCACACGGCAAAAATGTTTGAACTCCAGAGCAACCTCTACACACGTCATTGGTTCAGTTCTTGTTGGCAATAAGACAGGGAAGCACACACAAGCACAGAGAAGAATTGCTAAACCTTTACAGTCGGTATAGTATGAAAGCTTTATGAAAACTTCTGCCCTTGGTACAAATTTCTAATATATTTATTTATATTTTGATTCTATTTTTGAAGGTCAGATTGTGCCAACGTTTCTTTTTTTTTTTTAAAACTCAGAAGCCTGCCCACCACCTCCGCCACAGAGGAGCGATTAACCCTCAGAGATCCGCGGGGGCGTCAGCCGACATTGCTTCCATTCAGAGGCTGTAGCAGGCTCGAGTTGGAGCGAGGATACTCGTATCATATGAAACTCAACGACCCGTGGCATCGACTCGTACCAACCATGTCATGTTTGTCGGGAAGGGCGCTAAATAACGCTCCAAAGTTCGGCTAAATTTTGGCAAAGGGAACAACTGGCCTGGCCATTTTTTTTACAGGGGTCCCTTAACCTCTCATCTTAATATATCTGAATGAAAATGGGTTCTATGGGTACCCCACGAGTCTCCTCTTTACAGACATATCTGCTTTAATCTAATCCTGTGCAGTTTTTGGCAAATAAAATAACGGGGTCCCTAAACAGTCTTTTTGCATAAATTGACTAAAAAGCTCTTTTGGATTCAACCCTTGTATCCATGTGTGATGATGTTAGTCCCATAGTAGCCATTTCATCATAGCGAGACCCTTTGACCTTACAGTATAAAATGACCTGTTGTCACCTCGATGGATAATCACAGCCTCATGAAACATCACAACCACAAACTAGAGCCCCAGGGCATTCATTACGCAGTCAAAAGTGGTTACATTATGAATGAATGAATTATTAAATTGTTTGGTCGTAAATTATAAAGAACAAAAAAAAAAAACTTAACAATTTGTGTGGATATGCGGCCGAGAAAGCATCATAATACATGTTTACACTAATCTCATTCACACAATCAGTGACTGAAAGAGTAAATGGCCGAAGACCAAGATTTATTTTTGCTTATCCTACATAATCCGTAAAATAAAAAGAAGAAACAAAAAATGTGCCCTGACTTGTAATCCTTAATTCTTTTACATTTTAAGGCTTTTTTTTTTTTTTTTGAAAAAGCTAAGACCAGTCCAAAAGTGAAACACATATGTATTTTACATTGATTCTCACTTTACATGCTTCAAAAATACACAATCCTCATAAATTATAATTTCCTTTTTCTATATGTGACTTCCAACAGGCTTTAGTGATAGCTTATTATGAATATCAAAGCATTTTTTTAAATTATCAGTTGCCTTCCTGCTGTTTTCAATAATTATTATTACATGTAGTCCCCTGAATAAAATACATTTGTATCATCAGCATACATAACACATTTCAAAATAATCTAGATTGATTGTGTCAAATGCTTTATGTAAATCTATAAATACATCTCTGTAATAAACGTTATCAAGCCAACAACTGCTGCAACAACTTGAGACATAATTGACTATGGCAATGGCCATCATACAGTATATTTAAAAAAAATATATAAAAAAATACGTCTCTAAGAGTTAATGATGTTTCATTGTACAGTGTCAGAAATCTGTAGAAAAAATATGAATGTGTACTGTATGAACTGCTTTTGGAAAATGCTCTGTTTGTACATTATACTATTAGAGTCAATGATGAAGAGCCAATGAAGATTTTTGTTTGACAGAGAAGGGGAAGAAATGAAAGCAAGGACAAACTGACTGGAAAATTGAAAAGGAGGCAGGTGGGAGGAAATAGGAGCTGACTAAGACAGGACAAAAAGGAGAGAAAGACTTCATAGTGACAGGATGGGAGGAATGTTTTTTTTCTTCCCCCCTCCCCCCCCGACTCATCTGCTGGTGTGATTTTCCAGTCACTCCAGCACCGTTGGAAGCAGCCAACGCGTCCAGCAGTCCAAAAGCTAAATACATCCCACGTCCCTCCACAACAGCTCCTATAGTTTCTCTGTTTTCACATCCATTTAGCTCCTGCCATTCAAAATGCTATAGTCAATTAGTCATGGTGCATTACACATTGTCATCCCGACCTGAGATTTACACCCCTCAGTGCCTCTGACGCGCAGGAGAAGGATTTAATCCCCTCAGAGTGATGACAGTTCACGTTTCTCGGAGGAATTGGTGGATTTTATGATGTCTTCTATGTGGATTTATATCATTAAGGACTACTACAGGACATTGGAGTCATGTGTAACTAGCTGTAATCTTAAAATCAATAATACTTGCACAGTAGCCACACATGACTCATCTGCCCTCTTCTTCTAAAACAAAAAACAAAAAAACAGATTGACATAGAAGCAACATCAGCTTCAGCAATGCAATTACAATAATATGGCTGCAACAATTATTTAGCTGATCGACATAAAAATGTATTTCTATGAGCTCTGGGCTATTTTCAGGGTAATTTCACTACATTTAAGTTCATTATAAAAGACACTCGGGGCTGGACCTGACTACATCAAACTAAAATAAAATGCAACAATGCTACCTGCAAACCAGACAAAGGCCCCGGAGGGCAAAGGTGGCTTGGATTAAAGGTGTCTCTCTCTTCCCAGCATGGCCACTGGGAGGAGGGCGATGCTGGAGGAATGAATCTGAGTCTGTCATCTATAATTAGGAGCAATTCCCTTTCGCCGGACTTTTATGTCACCCGCCAACTGTACAGTAACCGTAAGGAGCAGCTGCTTAACAGAGGTTATTCTTTAAAAATCAGCACAGGACAATCGCTGCAGACACACACCGTAACATTGCTATTACAACCGCGATCCAGCATCCCCACACAGACGAAACTAGCTGTCTGAGCAAGACCCTTCTGACAAAAACACGACCGTCTCAGCCGTCAGCCACAGTTAAATGAAACATCAAGGCACCTCCCCGCCACCGACTGATTAAAAATGGATTAATCAAGTTTGGTTAGGGGCAGAACATTACAGAGATTCAATTTATCACCAGAGCCTATTTAAAGTGTAATTACATCACAGGCGTTGATAGATTTGAACAAGGCACAAAGGTTTTTAAGATGTTTCAAATTAGCAGAGCCTCCCCACCACGGCTTCATTCGCTCTGTTTAAACCGGTGACGGCATCGACGTCCTTGCCTGGCCTGTTGCCCGTCGAACAAAAAAAAATATATATATATATACCATAAGGGAATAATAGCACTGTGTCTATGAATAATAATGAAATAACTTGGTGATGTGACCATGAACACTGCTACAAAAACAATGAACAGACTTGATGAAGAGGAGGTCTTGATGATTGGGCTTCCCAGCCGCTCATCCTACCGTTGAGAGTCTGTTCTTTAAAGGACTTTGTTAAATTTTAGAACCACAATGCACATATTGTCAGACAAACTAGACAAAAAAAAAATATATATATTTTTTTTTAATTTCTCTCTGAGCAGCAAGCAACATAGGGGATCTTTAAAAGTTGATTTCTGATTATAAACACTGGGTAGATATCCAGAGTGGCTGAGAACTCTGCACGTTCACTTCCCGTCTCTACAGGATTTACACTTCTCTTTGTGTTTCATGGAGGCTACTGCAGAAATACATTTAAAAAATAATAATAAGTGATTTGTAGATGGCAATTAGCTCACTGGCTGTGTGATTGGAGAGCGTCCTGAAATTGTTTAAAAATGTGGGTTTGTGAGCATAAGGTCCTGTATTCAAACCTGTTGACCTGCTGGGTTAATTTGGGCTGGAGAAATAAGAACAAAATGCCCTCATTAAGCCATCTCCTGTCAAGGTACCATTAAGCCAGCAGCAGTGGAACAGGAAACCTTTCTGTAGTCAGGAATAAAGTGACTGCGGTCACATCGGGCAGGTCCAAATGTGAAAATTGTAGATTTGTTTTTGTATAAAAGGAGAGCGCTGTAAAAAAAAACAAAAAAAACCAAAGCACTGTGCCTAAGGCGACATGATGAGATGTATAGGGTGGATTAAACAAAAAGTTTGGTAGCTTGCTGTTAGCTCTTCAGTTGACAGCACAAGGATGAAGTCTGTTGCCTGAAAAGTATATTGATGCTCTGCAGTTAAGCTTTTAATAAAGCTGTTCTATCTTTATTTAGTAATGAATGCTTTTTCCAAAAATTTCCAATTTTGTTTCCTGGCATGCACCACGCTAATATTGTAATAAGTGGGTGTATGTTGCAGGATGTTTGGAGTCCTGTGTTGGCTGCATGGTAAAGTCTAGGCTGCTAAAACACTTTTAAAATGGCTATGATCGATACTGTTACATTAACAACGGATCAAATTACCACGTGTATGTGAACGGTAAGCGGCTTCATAGCAATAACTATCACTTGACTCTGCAGTCCTCAGCTCTAGGGAGGGTTTTAGTGTCTTTGATTGTTACCGTATTGGTTCGATGGTCACAATCAGGTGTGATGTCTCCGCATGCAGTAGACAGGTGTTTTCAGATTAAAAAAAACAAAACAAAAAAACTGGACATGGTTAGCAACCAGCTGGTGAACATAGTGGAAGACTATCCATCCCCCAGGAGTTAGTAGACACCAAGCCAGAGCTAAAAGCAGTGTAAATATTGGACTTTTAATTAATCAGATGGCCAAAAGCATGACTCCATATGAATGTGCCTTTTTCTACTTTTCTCTTTTTCTCTTTGTCTGATTAAATGTTGGTAAATGACTGTCTTGTGCTTCAAGTCAGCATTACTTTTTTTAGTATTAAAAACAAAACCCTGATCTTTCCCTGTCCCTGACTTATTGCTTTAAGTGCCTAAACATAACCATAACTGTGCTTTGGTTGCCTACTAAACTGTAGCTTTATGTATACCGTATTTATACATCTCTACACTTCAAGGTTTCTTCAGAAAAGTTGACAAGGCAGCACAGTGGCTTAAAAAAAACAAAAAAAAAACAAACAAACACTCCTGTTCCAGTAATGTCATGCGTTCAGTACTTTCTTCAGCCAGTTTGTGCCGATTCATAGCCACGTGTCACATCAAAGTGTCCTTGAGCAAGACACTGAAGCGTCTGCCTGTGAATGAGACGACAGTTTTGATAAAAGACCATTTTTGTGTTCAGTATTGATGCATATATTAATGCACCAAACACAAATACAGTGCAGGATAAACAGAAGGGAGTGTGTATGGTATGTGAATATGTGAATGAGTGCGTCTACTGGTAACTCTCCTTCCCTTCCTCTCTGTCTGTCTTAGGATCTGGATCATTAACACAATGCTGAATTCAGACTTAAAGCTCTGACGTGTTAACATCCTGTAGTCATCTGCCAGAATCAGCTATCCAGTTTGTGAGATGCAGCGGTGTGATAACCGGTTGCCAAACTCCTCCGTTAGCTCGCAGCCAAATGGGCTGAGCACGCTGCCAGCCTCGCTGCAGACGGATAATATTCTTATTATGTACACATTCCCACTGCGGGATGATTAGATAAATGTCAGTGCATGTGTGCTGTTATTGTTGCATTAATTATTCACTTTCATCTTTTACCCACTGTGAATATCCGTTCAATATTAAGATCTCGGGGTTTTTTTTCTTCTTGCATGTATGTCCAGTCCAAGTGCGAGTACACAATGAGTCATTACTCCCTGCAAAGCCGTACAAGTCGATGCCTGCCGACTTCTATCGACCAATTAGTCACCAGGTCGTCGCTGTGTGGACGAGGGCGACTGAGTTGTCAGCAGTGCCACTGAACAGGATGTGCTGTGGTCTGTGGCTGGGATTGAATGGGGGGGGTATGGGGTTAGGGTTGAGGGGCCCTTTTGGTTGTGTCAGGCTGACAGACCGCTGGGCAGCTTTGCAGCCAGGCAGCGCACATCAGCGCTCCAACCCGTGTTCTGCAGCAGCAGCAGCAGCAGCAGCGGCAGGTCACTCTCAGGACCTTGAGAAAATAAGCGAGTCAGACTCCATTTGTTTTCCATCTCTGTTCTCCGGGGAATCAAAGGGGCAGACATTTCCAGCCGTCCCGCCTGACTGGGTTTGACTCACTTAAGAGGTCCCTTTTTGCATCACACCCTCCAAGCTTTGTTCACAAAACCAGCAGACATGGCACGTGGGACAGTTGCGGCTTAGCTCGGCTAGAATAGCAGGAGGAGCAGGGAGGCAGCTGAGAGGACAAACAACACTGTGGAGAAATGACAGAGAGAGAGAGCATTATAATATTTTCCCTTGAATGTTTGAATACTGCATTCTGAAATTAAAATATATGTTTACAGAGCGAGTTATTTGCAAATTGCTCTGTATTTATTTATTTTTTTGTGGATATGATTTTACACAACACAAATAAATAAAATACATGTGTGCGGATAGTAAAATATTTGTGCATCACGGTACACATTTGTGGATTCTCTTGGGTTACTATTAAGTTATTAAAGTCCAATAAAAAAAAAAACTTCCATATATTTCTTGTACATTTCTGCTGGTGAAAGATGAATAAAATGTAGTTTTTTTCCTCTCAGGGACGAAGCCTAAGTGGCGAAGCAATTCAGCAAACGTCTGGTGAAAAATGGCACTTCTGCAATGATTAAGGGTACGCACTTCCAGAAAACCAAAGGCAGGAAGAGTCACGGCAGTGAAGGAGACGGTGTGAGATATCAACTTGAGAGTCGTTAGTAAGACAGGTGTAGAGGTAAGAATGTGCTTTCCATCACCTTCGCTACACTTCAACACACACACACACAGAGCGACAGGACAAACCGGCGGCGGCGGCGGGGCAGCTTTGCAATTTTAAGGCTCTTTTTTCCTAAAATGAGGTGTCCATCATCATTTTACAAATACTGTACGATACCTGCTCTCAAAGCAAGACTGTTGACGTGTAGGCAGGCTACGTTCAGATCTAGACATTTAGAACGTGGTCGAGTCAACATGAAAGCACACCCGGTTGTGCTTCAATGAAACATGCCTAATCACTATTGAAATATTACTTTGCCATCGATTAGAACTACAGTCACCTAAAAATCAGTTTTCAGTTTTTAGGGTTCTAATGCTCTAACTCCAACACAACGTCAACATTGTGTCTTCAGCACACCTGGGGGTGAACTGAAGTTCTTATGCGAGTGTATTTTACTGATATGTAAGACATCAAGTGCGCAAACAGATGTCTAAGCTCCCCGCTTGATATTCATTTCTCCTTCACAACTTTTGATCACACCAGGAATATAGACATTTATTACATTTAATAAGATGCCTGTATGTCTTTGACCCTTAAGCCTCACGCTGTTTCCCTTTAATGTTGATTATCAAGAAAGTGAAGCCTCTTCTTTTCTTATTATTGTTGCACTCGCGGCTTTCTCGTAATAGAGGTCAAGCTCATTCGGAGCGTCGGCTTAATGAGCAATTTTAAATCTTAAACATTTCTTACACCTCCAGATCAAAGAGTTGTCATGGCAAGTCCGCTAATGGAGGGATGTCTCGGAGAAGAATTTTTTCAAGCGGCAAAAATAAAGCAGTGACCTGGTTCTCTCTCTCTCTCAGCTAGTATCTTTAGGATTGTGGCATGTGATACTTCGGTATACTTCGCATCGCAGCAGGTGGTGTCACACAACGTTTCACCGCCTTTCCCTGCAATTAGCCCCCATGTACATCAAGGTGTGTGTCAGCAACATACAGCCTCTGTCAAGTAGATGTTTCATCAAGTAATGGGCTGTCAGTCTAAAAATGTGAACCATTATTTGACACAGTTTGACTTTGAATAAGTGTTTCGGAGAATTGTGTGATTTTTTTTCTGTTGTTAGTAGATTCCTATCAGAACGTGTCAAGGAGAAGAAAAAAATATATATAAATAACAAGAGAGACTGATTCATATCAGACAGTCTGTCATTATCCTGGTCTATCCTAGCTACTGATCAATTATCCAGTGGCTATGTGTGCATAGTAATGTTCAAAAAATGAGCCCGACCAGAACTAAATGGAATGAAACGAATAAATAGACATTACAGCTTGGAAATGAGAAAGTCATGACCCTACTCATTCAGAGGTGACATGACTTCTCATTACTTAGATAACTGAAATTAGAGTGTAATGGTGGCCTGTCACGGTGTGTTCAGAAAGTACTGAACCAATAGTTAGAAGATACATACACACCGTATTGGAGGAGCGACAGCAAAATCAAAGACTGAATTATTATTAGACGTTCATTCATATGCTATCTGCAAAAATTAAAGAAGTCACGTAACTGTGCGTTTTAGTCTTTGTTTTTACTTTTTTGAGCTCACACTATTCTCTATCTGTGTGTGTGTGTGTGTGTATTCATAATTAATTATTGCTAGTCTGTATGTCTTGTCCGATAGTAGGAAAAGCACAGGTGTTATTAATAACAAACAATGGCTCTGTTCTATGCAAGTGTCACAGTGTGACAGTGAGCCAGCATGCACAATACCAGGACCCTGAAACTGAAACTGAAGCAGCGTGTTATTCGTTAGAATATACTAATTCTAAGCTATTTGTGAGTTCATTGAGATTAGATATTTTTTACTTGTTTTTGAAAAGTCAAATTTTCTCGTTCCATTTGGCGGACAATTTTGGCAGCTAGTTTTAATCAAAATACACCTAATTTTTGTCCTTTTTTCCCCCTGTTTCTTGTTGTTTTCTTGTTTTTGCAGTGATGGCATTTGGATAATTAATCCAAATTACTCTGGTGGTCCCCTGACTTCTCCTCCAGCACTACCATGAGGTTGGCATTCCCCGTGTTGAGTGAAATATCTGTTAGATGGAAATGAGCAAGTAGCTAAATCTGTGACAATGCATCTCTTTTAATTTATTTAATTTTAATTTTGTTGTACACGGTCCAGGACAAATTAATGTATTAAACTATAAACTTAAATGTTGATATCTAAAAGAAACCCAGAATTATAATAAATGATATAATATAGTCTAAATGATCTTCATTTCTGTTGTTTAAGCACACAGCTCAGATGATGTTACAGAGAACACTGGTTATATAGTTGTGATCTGATCGGCCAGTTCAACTAATAATCACTAAAGAGGTCTGGTTATGGTTGAGTTACGTGCTCAACATGTAGTTGGCCTTCACCACAGGTACTGTTGCTGCCACTCCAAGTAACAACAACAACCTCTTCCATGACCTCTACAACAAAAATCTATACATTTCAATTTCCAGTTTGAAGAGGTTTAACATAATTCTACCAATTTCCAGGAACACAATTATAGTTTTTTTTTTTGGGGGGGGGGGGCAAGGACTAAATCCATAACACCTTTCCTGAATCCTGTTCTGTGTAAAAAGATGCTGTTTCCTCATTTGCACCGCAGTGCTCGTCCAAGAGAGATGCTTGTTCAGCAAGAAGATGAGGCAGCAATTGAAGTGCAACATGCAGACAAGCAGACAAGGTGTAATCCGTAGATAAACACTGACAAGGAGCAGGCAAACAGGAAGCTTGCAGGAGTAAAGGACAGCTGTACCTACAATACGCAGCGTGGGCCAGCCAAGTCAAACAAGCCAGCTGGAGGTTGCTACCACAGCTCCACTTACATTATATTTTACATTCGCTGTTTGATTGACATTGAGAGGTTCTGGCTGATGATAAAATAGGAGCCCACACATTGTGTAAGAAGCGAAGGCACGTTACTTAGCAACAAACATAATGTATTATGGATTAATATACATTAAACGTCACTTGACTACTCTCTAGATTGTCAGATAGATGTGCTAAATCGTGCTGGTCCTTTGACCCTTTGACCGTTGGCCTTCGGTGTATTGAGTTCATTGGTTCCTCATTACAATGCTATTGACATGTCAGCTGACCAGCGGGTTAACCTCAGTGTTAAGAGTTCATGTGGAGCCCGGGTTGAACTCTAACCGCTGTTGGTCAAGTCCTGGTTGTTTAGCACTGCTTAAAATAAAATCGATTATATAAAAATTTAAAAAAAATTTTTTGTCAAGAATAACAAATTTTATTTTTCCCGGCAGACGGCAGCCATTTCCCGCCTGCACTAACTGTGACTCTGACTGGATAAGCTAATCAGCTCTCGCCTCAGGGATTACATTCCTTATCATATCTCTGCCACCAGTCAGGTTAAGCATGCTGCCACATTGTAACTCTTTTTTAATAAAGCTCCATTTTAAATCAAGATTTGGGTAAAGCCACCCACTCAGTTAATTGGTTTCTATTATATTAGGAGGGATTGTATGGCAGCCAACTCTGTAGGACTGGCTTGTGCTAAAGTGCATACAGCACTGCTGACTCACGCACGGAGACCTCACAACTCCAATTTGCACCATCATTGAAAAGTACTTGGGAACTACTTTAATGCACGTCTGATAAGTGTGGGGAGAGTGCAGATGAGGCTTTTTTTTGTGAATGCCATTACTTATGTCACAATGAATGTCCTGTAATTTGTGCAAAACGCAACGCTGTTACGCGGGCACAGCTGGCTGCATTGTCCAACGTGTAAGTGAGGCATTCTGATTGCAATACGTCTCTTAGTCTTTTACACTAAGGTTTAGCTCACAGCTATGTTTCTTCTCTCTGTGTTGTCATTAGAACCTGGCCTGAACTAAAGAGCGATTCCAGGCTGCCAAAACATTTGTTTTTATAGAGACCGAGGAACACAAATTCAAACAAAGATGACCGATGAGAGTTCATGAAAAAGAAATACAAGCAAAGAAACAAAGAAGAAATGACAGAAATTGGCTCTACACATTCATTGGAGGCTTTTGTTTTTTTGTGTTTTTTTAACTAGGAAACACTCTATATTTAATAGAGCATTATTACAATACGAGTTGCCCTGTGCTACTGATGTGCGTTAAGCATCACTATTGAAATATTATTATAACAGGTGCATCGTGCAGTTTTGCATTGTATTGTGTGCAACAACTCGCTTGATTATGCTTTGCCTCTGAGATGCGAGGCGGGAGCAATAATCCAAAACATTAAGAAGCTCCTACATAAATTAAAAAGAGGCCTGTAACTGAACGCTCGCTGAATAATTATCAGCGGCTGGACACGAAGAGTGGCAACAAAAATTAAAGTCTTTAAACATCAGCATTATAGCCTTATCTTTGCAAAGCAAATGTTTCATTTCTGTGCAGCGCTACTTTCTCTACTATAATAAACGAATATGAATCGGAAAAGAGTGCAAGTACCCCGCATCTGCCCCGACGCCTCCTACCACTGGTCACCTCTGATTCCTCCTCTCAGCTCTCAGCATCCTTCGAGAGGATGAATTGTTTTCTTACAGTAGACAAATACATTAATTCAGCTGAACACTCAGGAAATCTGATAGTCGATTGCAACTTTCAACCCGTTTCTTCTTCTAATAGCCTTCGCATAGATTTTGCTAGCAACTTTTGTTGACTTTTGTTGAACGTATAAGCCGACTTTTTCCTGGGGGAAAACCTTGTTCTACCCAAACAAGACAACATGTAACAGGCTGAAGAAAAGATCACTAATCTCCTTTAGCTATGATAATACTAGACAAATTTGTGTTCATGTATTTGACTGGTAATCAAATCACATCCATTTCTACTGTAAATCTTTCCTAAACCTTGAAATCACAGATTTATATCCCAAGACTTGAAAAAATAAATTCCAACCACTCCCATATGTCAGTCAGGATGGGGATAACAAAGGACAGGTCTCCCTCCTGTCACCTGATTTTAGGCCTCCTCTCATGCTGAGGCATGGGGGGGTGGCAGAAAAACAAGCTGCAGGTGCTTTTAGCAAGGAAAATCATGCCTTATCACAGGAGAAGCTGTATGTAGCAGTTATAAAATATCACTTTGAGCAGAAATAGACAATAGTGCATCATCGTCATCCAGGGGGTGGTGATCCTCATCCTTCAGGGGTGGGAGGGTTGATCCTGAACCCACCCACAGAAGGTCGTCATTATCATCGCGTTCAACACTGCACCGCAGCCTCACCGCAGAAACAGCACTGTCGGTTGTAGCTGGAGCTTCTTCAGTTTACCCGAACAGACAGTTGTTTTTGGCTTTATTAGCTCACTAACTATCCATTAAGCTAATTTAGCAAAGCAACTGAAGTGACTGCAAAACATGGAACTCCGCTGTCTTGTACAAGATACGCTTCATCTGACAGTGTGCAAACAAGATGTGTTTAACAGGATGTACTAGTTAAATGACGAGACAGCTGACAAGCTGATCTGAAACTATCTGAAACACATCTAAGACAGATGTATCAGTGACTAACTGGAACCAGGTGAAATTAGCACAGTGTTGGTGACTCAAACTTCAGTTGTATTTGCTTAGTATCTCGTCTTTCTCAGTTCCCTTTTTGCAGTCCCACCAACTGCTTGAGAGACGTAATATTTCTGTTGTGGATTTTTTTTTGGTGCCACCAGACCATCTGGTTCGTGAACACGATGGAAAGGTGATTCATGACAAATGCCATCTGCCCCTCTGGTGCTTTAGTCAGACGGTATTTTATTTCTATTTCTGAAATCAGTGTTAAGCATGACAGATTCCTGAGGAATGTGTGAGTTTCCCACCACCTCCTCACTTAAAATCCTGAGCTCTGTTGATGACAACTCTGACAGCCATCATATCCACCACAAACTCACAAGACAGCACAGGAACCGGCAGGGTATGTGTTAAATGTGCAACACTGCGTTAGCGGAATTAATTTTTATCAGATCAGCATTCATTTACAAGCAAAGCAAAATATAGGCAAGCTCATGACTGCAAAGGTCAGCTTGGAGTTAATATTTGATGTTTCTAGTGATTGAGCTCAGCATAATCAGACTGTCTTGAGATGAATAAGAGCGGCATCTGCAGCTTCTTCAGTCCCTTCTAGTTTTCAAGTGCTTCTCATCTATGTTACAGCGTGGTTTCATTTTGAGTCACTTTCCTTTTTTAGCATGCTTGATTTCCTCTGTGAGATTAATCTGTTTGTGATTTTCATGGACAGAATCTCAAGGCGCATCTGGTCGGAGGAGAGTGTCCGGTTTGGGGACCTCAGGATTGCTTCACTGCTTTTTGCCGATGATGTGGTTATGTTGGCTATAAGACACTGTGACCTCCAACAGGCACTGGGATAGTTTGCTGCTGATCGCTAAGTGGGCTGAGAGTCAGCACCTCCAAATCTGAGGCCATGATACTCTGCCAGAAAAAGGTAGACTGCTCCGTCTGGGTTATTGAGTTGCCCCAAGTGAAGTTCAAGTATCTTAGTATCTTCTTCCTAAGTCAGCAGTAATGCCAGTGTTGCACCAGAATGCCGTGGTGAAGAAAGAGCTGAGCCATAAGGCAAAGCTCTCGATTTGATGGATTGTGTTTCAATCCTCACATATGTTATGAGCTTTGAGTAGTGACTGAAAGAATATTATTGTGGATACAAGTTGCCGAAATTAGTTTCCTCCAGAGGCTATCTGCCGGAAAGCAGCTCGGAAATCTGGGGGGAGCTCAGAGTGGAGCCACTGCTCCTTTGCGTCAAAATGAGCCAGCTGAGGTAGTTTGGGTAACTGGTTAGGATGCTACCTGAACGCCTCCCTCTGGAGGTGTTCCGGTCACGGCCGAGTGGTAAGAGAGCAGATGGCCGAGTGGTAAGAGAGCCCAAGGCAGATGGACTACATATTTCTTATGGCCTGGGAACACCATGGGATCCCCCAGGAAGAGCTGGAGGGCTGGATTTCCTTAGTCTGATGCCACCGCAACCCTGTCCCAGATAAGTGGCGGAACATGGATGGCTGGATTAATCCAGTAGTTTTCCCTGGGACATTTCTTAATAAAGTCATAGTTAATAGAGCCCGTTCCTTCATGAAGCCAGGTGTTAGCCTTCACTTCATGCTTAACTATTCAGTTCTTCCTCTGCTTATTTGGATTAAACTTGTGTTGGTGTTTCTGTGCACTAGATATTTTTTTGAATATGAATATTGAAAACTAAACTTTACATCTATGCACAGTGTACTTTTGTCCAAGGGAAACAGATATGTTTTTAACTTGGTTTTAACTTTTTATTTGCTGAGCCTTAGCATACTGTCTTGATCGCGGCTGAGGATCTCTTCACTGTCAGGAATGAGGTCCTTAATCTGAGGAACTCCCAGGTACTGAAGCTGCTTTCGGGCTTAGGCTTCATGAAGCCTAAGCCCGAACCGGACTAACGGATAGGTAGGCCTCGTCACAGCACCAGTCAAAGTTCCTCCGAGGTTCTTTGATGTGTCTGAATAAGCATGTGGGTGGACTGGAAATATGTTCATTAAACAGCAGTGGAATGACTACAGTAACTACTTTGATCTGGAAAGAAAGGGGGAGAGACGTAGAAAGAGAGAAAGAACAGAGCAGAGAGGATCTTCCTGATCATTAAAATAAGTTCATTTTGTTTTGCAGACTTTTTCATTGGTTTTAGTTATCAGTTGTATTTTAGGATTAATTGAATTGAAGTCGGTGCTTTAAAATTAAGTGATGCATATGTTATTGTGGATTTCTTTTTTTTCTCCCCCTTTTCATGTTTGACTGTGATATTGGATTGCAGATATTGTACATTGCAATGTCAGTAATTTCATCCTGTTCTCAGTAGTTGAAAACAACTGTGACTGTGATGTCATTAGCTGATATATTTTCCCATCCCACCACTATCACACACTGTAATTGGACTCTTTACTGTACCTGCACTGCACACTGCAATGCTGTATGGGAGATTAGCCAAGTGTTTAAACTGTGTGGTTCAAAGTGTCTACAATGAGGCTACCTGAGAGTGACACTGGCCTAAAAGAAAAAGGACCTTAGGATAAACTATAAAACGAACAACTATCAGCTTCACGGCAACAAGCATGATCCTTAAGGAAGGCTGTAGAAAAATGAGACCACATGGTTGCAGATTCAAACACTAAGGCTGACTTGGACAATCTGGGGTAAAGAAGAACCCTTAATGACAGCTACAGTGTCAAGGGCTTCACATTGACATATCTCAGTACAATAAATTAAAAACACTACATCCAATTAAAGTTAAAGCCTTAATGGCCTTTTAGGACATCTAAAATTATAACAAGTTATAGCAACAATTAGCCAATTTCATTGACCATTTGCAATACGATTTTCCCAGGAAAGATTTTTTAAGGGTTCTGGTGAACCTTGTGGTTCTATCTGATAATTACAATTGGTTTAGGAAATTCAAAAAAAGAAAGAAACCCACATCAATGCATGTGATGTGGCATACAGTGGGCTAGAGGTGAGAAACGAATGTTTAATTTAGTGTTGCAATTGAGGATCATTTTAACCCTTTTTCCTCCATTCTCCATTTGGAAATGAGTAGTGTCTGACCACAGTGCAAATTGAATTTGTGAAATATATTTTATGTATGCGCACTGTTAATGATGTTATCTGGAGCATTTCTGGATCGCGACGGTGTGAGTAGTACTTCAGAATTTCCATAAACAGTGTTCACTGTGCTATTTTCTACAGTATTTGTATGTAGGAAAGTTTGTGCTGATTGTGATGTGTATGCCTGTATGCTGGAGATAGCTGTTTGCTCATTTTCACTTTATCTATAAGTGCCAAAAAAAAAGAAAAAGGTTTGACAGCGTGAGCAGAGAGAGAAGAGAAAGGAAGCGCAGGAGTAACTTATAACTGGAGAGACAAAAGATGTGTGGTCAGATGTGCATTCACAGATATTAAATTCTTTTAATATTTGAGGGTTCAAGTATTTTGATATGTACTGTGAGACCTTGCCATCATTCAAAAATTTAACTGGGTGACCAAGGTTGGCTTCATTACCTTGGTGTTGATGTTTAGGAGCTTCGAGAACTCAAAGATATTAGAGCTGTTTTTCATTCATAAATGATCAAGGACACCCAAAAAGTGTCGTCCCTGACAATGAAGTAATTATTTGGAGGAAGAAAATCCATCTGGTTAAATTTCAGTGTCATCTCCAACTTGTGTGAAAAGAAGCTGTGTCACAGACAGATACTGTACCCGCTACGAGCAAACCGCCCCTGCAGAATCCTGCAAAAACCTTAAACAAATTGCATGATAAATCAGCCAGTAACTTGAATTCAGTTCAGTTCCACTGGAAAAAATGACAGAAAAAGAGAGACGGAGACATGACAGAGAGACAAAAATGTGACTTTGACATGGAAAGAGGGAGACAGACTGATCGAGACACAGAGAGAGAGAAGAGGGTGTCTGGCAATGCCTGCGTACCCGCCGCTCCAATTAGACTAATGCAGAACGGAGAAGGAGGTGTGTGTGTGTGTGTGTGTGCATTTGGACAGGTGGAAACGAGGTCACACTCTCCTCCCTGAGATATTTACAACCCAGCATGAATGCCCTGACCAAAAACTGGACAGCGGTGGCCTGGAAAAAAAACCCCCATATCCTCCCGATTTGGGGCCTGCTGACTTGACAAAATGAAAACGTCTGTCTGTGTGCCCCCACCCCCGCCATGTCAGAGAGCAGCAGAACCTGGATCCATCATCACCTGAGCTGGAGAGATAATAAGAAGCCTCATCTGCCCTTTCCTCATCCTCCAGATCATTATCATAATTCTGTATTAATCAGCGCCGCCTCTGCTACTCAGCAGCCGAGATCTGAAAATGACCCAAAACTTTGACTTTGCCTCCTCCTGCTCTCAGAGAAGTGAAGATGTGAAGGTTTGGGGATGGAGAAGGTGCTAAAATATCCCAAGGATTGTGATCCCACTCCTGGTATAAAAGGGAAGCTTTGATGTGGCATTGGAGTTGTGTTCTAATGAGGCTCGTTACACAGTGATCTGTCCCTGCCAGACTAGAGGTGGTATGACAGAGCGGCAGCCAGCCTGCTAAAACACTCCTGCTGTTCTCAGTTTGCTCAGCCAGGCTCTATCACAGCCGGCCTAGTGCTACACTTTGTGGCTGTACATCAACAGTTTCAATTATTCATGGACCTACAGCACCTTGCAAACAGAGATGCACGTCGGCTGCTGTTAGCACATAACATTTTTTTAACCCCAGAGTTAACTGTTTTGCAAGTGTGAAAAAGCTTGAAAATCTGTAAATCCAAAAATCCAATTTACCACTGTTATATTGTACAATATTATATATTTTCTATCAGTGGGCTGTAAAAACAGCATCAGTGACACCATAGTATAGAAATCATAATGTACAGTATGTACCAGACAATAGAACAAGACATAACAATCTGGGAAGTAAGAACCTATACCGTAGGTGTTTTAAAAATAATATTATGGAGTATAGTATATGACCATGACTGGAGAGCAAGGCTGTAGGTTCTTCAAAGTTACACAGGACATAAAATCAATCATCTGACTTATTGGCTGTTAGATGGACACTCATGGTTTTCACTTCAGTTGTATTTACTGTAGAAAGCTTTTCTACTCACTGTACTCACTCATGACAATGACAATGACAACTACTCATGTAACAGTGTCAGACCACATAAACCACTACTAAGTAGGCCTACTTTTCAACATGTACAGTAACATATAGGGCAGAGGAACTCAATAGGCAGACTCTCCAGGTTAAAAATAACAATTTAATCTAACATTTTCACTGCACCCTGACCCGGACCGCTTCTGAGTGACACATCTCTGTCATGTCACATGGACATGACAGCTTTCAGCCACCCGCAAATTGTTAACAAGGTTATTGTCAGATGTAGGAGCACCGATTAAAAAAAAGTAAAGTGTTGATTTTATGGTCGATCATAACCGGTCCTTATGGCATGTTGTCTGACCATGTCGAAAAAATCAAGTGTGTATATGTTTAAAGTTGCTCTGAATGACCGCATGTCGAAGGCAGAGTAAAAAGCCGATAATGCATCGTGTTAGCGGTGTACGTGATATGCAGCCTTATTTCGTTCTTATACTAATTCAAACATTCTCATCTCTGTTATACGCTACAAGTGACAGAAGAAGAATTTTAATCTTATCTTATAAATATCTTATGACCGTTGTTTGCTATTCTTAGAATATGACACATTTTTGTAGAGATATGAGGAGCGGTGCATCTGTTGCTCTATACGTTTCCTTATGCACACACACTATATACTATACGTATAGTGTGACACTGAATCAGACATGCTATACATAACAATTCAGACATGTATCAGGTGTGCATTAAGTTATTGATTCTTACCGCTTTACTCAAACATGACAGATACAAAAAAACCCACAATGCAACATTTTGAGTCTTGTGTAGAAGAGAGAGCTGTGGCCAGCAGTGTGAGATTTGAGAAGACTGTACACAATTAAAAATATATACAAGTGGCCCAACATGGGAAGAGTCTCTCCAAACAAATTAAACTGGAGTGTTTTGTGGTCACACACACACACACACATCAAAGTGTTAACAAGTCTTTGGGTGAACTACAGCATATGTGAACAACGTTGTGTAGAGCCTTTTGTGGCTCCAGAAGGAGTTGCACGAAATCTGATCAATTCCAGTTAAAGGGTTGAAAATGAAAAGAATCTATAGCCGTGTAGCTTAAAAAAGAAGGCGAGGTTACCGGGTCTCTGTAGGACCGCTCCTCATTTTTGCTTGAGGATACATTAGCTGTAGAATATAAGATATTTCCCTGGCCAATCAAAATTCTGTATTTAACAAACTCGGACATCGACCTGCTGTGTAGCTCTGTTGTTTTGTTTGTTTTTTTACTGCACTCTTTAATTCAGGATTGATTGGTAATGGCTGTTAAGTAGAGTTCACCTGTAGTCCTTGTTTGCCACTTCTTAAAAACTAGCTAGAACTAACTGACACCCGAGACACCTGAGGTCAATTTACAGTATTTTCTATGAGAGTGAGTGTGCTAACAACATCTCATTACTCCAATGGACAAAACCACCAGCAATGCAGTTGGGAATATGTTGGGCACCATTAGACAGTGATACAACTGTGCAGAAGTCTTTCTAAGGAGTATAAATTATTTTGCCTTCAGAACTGCCTCAATTCTTCGTGGCATAGATTCAACAAGGTGCTGGAAGCATTCCTCAGAGAGTTTGGTCCATATTGACATGATGGCATCACGCAGTTGCCGCAGATTTGTCGGCTGCACATCCATGATGCGAATCTCCCGTTCCACCACATCCCAAAGATGCTCTATTGGATTGAGATCTGGTGACTGTGGAGGACGTTTGAGTACAGTGAACTCATTGTCATGTTCAAGAAACCAGTCTGAGATGATTCCAGCTTTATGACATGGCGCATTATCCTGCTGAAAGTAGCCATCAGAAGTTGGGTACATTGTGGTCATAAAGGGATGGACATGGTCAGCAACAAAACTCAGGTAGGCTGTGGCGTTGCAACGATGCTTAATTGGTACCAAGGGGCTCCACGCCATTACCCCACCACCACCAGCCTGAACCGTTGATACAAGGCAGGATGGATCCATGCTTTCATGTTGTTGACACTAAATACTGACCCTACCATCCGAATGTCTCAGCAGGAATCGAGACTCATCAGACCAGGCAACGTTTTTCCAATCTTCTATTGTCCAATTTCGATGAGCTTGTGTAAATTGTAGCCTCAGTTTCCTGTTCTTAGCTGAAAGGAGAGGCACCCGGTGTGGTCTTCTGCTGCTGTAGCCCATCTGCCTCAAAGTTCGACATACTGTGCGTTCAGAGATGCTCTTCTGCCTACCTTGGTTGTAACGGGTGGTTATTTGAGTCACTGTTGCCTTTCTATCAGCTCGAACCAGTCTGGCCATTCTCCTCTGACCTCTGGCATCAACAAGGCATTTCCGCCCACAGAACTGCCGCTCACTGGATACTTTTTCTTTTTCGGACCATTCTCTGTAAACCCTAGAGATGGTTGTGTGTGAAAATCCCAGTAGATCAGCAGTTTCTGAAATACTCATACCAGCCCTTCTGGTACCAACAACCATACCACGTTCAAAGTCACTCAAATCACCTTTCTTCCCCATACTGATGCTCGGTTTGAACTGCAGGAGATTGTCTTGACCATGTCTACATGCCTAAATGCACTGAGTTGCTGCCATGTGATTGGCTGATTAGAAATTAAGTGTTAACGAGCAGTTGGACAGGTGTACCTAATAAAGTGGCCGGTGAGTGTACAGCAGTGTGATACTCTTGATCGCATTGTTTAAATTTCAGTGTGTGTGTGTGTCGCAGTTTTGTTGTAGCAAATCCCTAATATCACTTCTCCGGCCTGCACTTGTGTTCAAAAACAGCTTTCATTCTTCACCAAATACACTGAGTTCTCACTGTGTCAATATATTTCATTATCAGCCTGCTACTTTAGCAATGTTATCCTCTACTGTTACGCAGATAACAAGCTGGCAGAAAACAGTGAGTCTGCACTGGTTCTAATAGACGCGGTGTGTGAAAAATATGGAACGCTTGTCTGCAAGAATTTTCAAAGTATTTTTATGAACGTTTCAATACCGCGTGGCATCAAATGTGAGGTGAGACATATCATAGTTAATTGAAACAGATTACACAACAAGATGAAAAGCTGCAGGCAACGGGCGTGATCAAGGCAAATCTCTAAAAACATGGAATCGAGGAAAGCAAATGCATTTCGGGTTTACCAACCCATTCTGTCATATGGAAAGCTCCGTGTGATGCTGTTGAGCGAGAGGAACCGAACCCATCCTACCATCACCACAGGCCAAGACTGACCACAAGACTGGCTGGCATGAGGATGTGGACCAATCCTCCGGATACTATACCAGCTATTCATTACGATTTGCGTCTCAGCCAACAAGTCCATTCACACTAACGTCCACTGGCTACCCTGGTAGAGGTCAAAGAAACAAAGAGGAAAAGAGTCCACGTCGGATTCTCTGTTGGCTCTTTTATACAGCAAGCTGCTGCTGTGTAGCCAAGGACAAACGCATGAAATGAAATTCTGCTTTTATATAATAAAAGTTGAAAAAGTTTTTTATGTCATATATTATTTATATAGATCCAGACAAAAGGCAAACAGACAACAAATAGTATGATGAGGAAACACAAAAATATACTTTGTGAAACATTTAAAAAGAAGCCATACCCATCAAATAACCGACATGAGAGAAAACAGAGCTTAGACCTGTGCGACATTAAATAGTGCCAATAATAGGCCAGCCTCACAATAGCATAATTTAGTTCTCATTTGACAGCATACAGTGTTTCATCTTTCCAAAAATTATTAATCAATCTAACTCACTATCAAATGATTTGACCCAATTTTAGGCTTGGGCCCTGCGAGTCGCAACATTATTTTGTTGTTGTTCAGTGCTTACGTATTGTGTTGTATGATTAAGTCTCTGTCAGAGACAATAAGCTATTGAGCCTGAAAGTGGGTGTAGCTGTTCAGGCTGAATGAGACTGCTGCATGCAAAATTGCAACAAAATTGCACATATATTGGACACACATGCTTCTTTTCATATATTCATAAACAGAATTACATGTCCATATAAATGGTGTTCAGCTTAGCACAGAGGAGAAGCTATGAGACACACACACGCACACAATATACTTGTACAAAAGTAGGATCGATTAATTTTTTTTTCTTCTTCTGCCTTTTCAAACTATTTTTATTGACAAAAAGAAAAATAGTGAAGATCTCCAGTCATATCCTTTTAATATGTCTAATTTTTGCTACATTATCTCTGTCGTTGGGATTTTAAATTTTTTTGCTATGTCTGTGTGTACGGATACACAATATGCTACAAGTGTGTGACAATTTATTAACACTGTAAAACACATACATGCACACACGCTCAGCTGGAAGCTGCGAGGTGATGATATAGGTGGAAGTGAGAGGTTATAGAGGACAGGATTTAACAGCAGGGTGACGATTACCCCTCTATCACCCCTGTAACACATGCACACGCGCGCACAGACACACACACACACACACACACTTCATTAAATCACTCCTACATCCCCATCTGTACTGAGAACGCAGAAATAGATGCCAGCTCTCTCTGTGCGTGGATGTGTTTCTGTGTGTGAAATTTTGCATGTACTGTATGTGAATGTATGCGTGTGCATTGTGTGGAATATATTCATCGCTAGGGTAGACACCACATTAGATCTTGACTTAAGCAGTGGAGAGAAACGCTGGTGGGCCAGTAACATCTTGGGCTGGTTATTGTTCTTAGGCTACTGCATCTCTGGAGATCAGCCACTGTGATCTTTGGGTTCTACATTACCTCCCTCACCAAGGCTCTTCTCCCACGGTTCCTAAGTTTGGCTGGACGGCCAGGTCAAGGAAGAGTTCTGGTCATCCCAGACTTCTTCCATTTAAGGATTATGGAGGCCACTGTGCTCCTTGAGTGCCGCAAGTTCCTTCGACATCATGATTCTCATTTGCTCTGACGTGCACTGTGAGCTGTAGGGTCTTATATAGACAGGTGTGTGCCTTTCCTAAATTAAAGTCCAATCAGTTTAATTAAACACAGCTGGACTCCAATGAAGGAGTAGAACCATCTCAAGGAGGATCAGAAGAAATGGACAGCATGTAAGTTAAATGTGAGCGTCACAGCAAAGGGTCTGAATACGTATGACCATGTGATATTATATGATGTTTTTCTTTTTTAATACAAAAACATTTCTGTTTTTTTTTCTGTCAAGATTGGGTGCTGGGTGTACATTAATGGGAAATAAAATGAACTTTTTTGATTTTATCAAATGGTTGCAATGAAACAAAGAGTGAATCCTTTCTGTAGCCACTGTAAAGTCAATGTTCATATGTGTTTTTTTTTACCTTAGTGAGGGGGATGCTTTGGATGGATGCTGACCCCGAGTTACTGTTTCAGACTATAAAAATGGAATCTACAGATGGTAAATGGTAAACTTCCATATGCAAGGATATGAAGGATATTTTTGATAAAATATTGATAATATGTAAGGATTTACTTGTGGATGCAGTAAGACTTGCCTTTAAATAATACATCAATAATGATTAAGAATTTTCTTGGTTCATTAGATGTTGTAGACGTATGGCATATGTGAAATCTATATACCAGGGACTATACCTTTTTATTCAGCAGAATTTAAAACATTCTCATTAATTGATTACTTCCTGATATCACAGATGCAGAATATCGCCTTCCTGCCATAATTAAAGGAAGAAATCATCTACATATGTTATGCTACATTCCTACAATCTTAACAGATTCTAAAAAAAAAACATATATCAGATAAAAATATTACAAAAACATATCTAATATGACAAAAGCAGGATCAATAGATCTTCATCATCAATACCTCTAACAGTGAATTGTGTAGTCTTCCAGCTGATATCGATGCTTGCCTTACAGTTTTTTGTTGTTGTTTTTTTTTTTTTTTTTTTGGTAATCTATATACATCTTGAAAAACCCAACAAGCATATTTGAATGTTTCACCAAACAAAGACACTAGATAATTGTATTACTTTGAATGAGCTTAAAGACGCCTTAGGATCCATGCCAAAATCACTTTCCTGTTGGAATTCCACCAGAAGTGTTTTTTTTGTAAATTTGGGATGTTGTTTGGACAGTTCTCCTGAAATCCATCAATTATTCAATTAACATTCTGCATGGATCATTGATATTGTTTATACCAAACAAACAGTGTTACAATTATAGGCCAGTTCACATTAGACTGTTGAATTTTCCTTGTCCTTTTTGACCAGGCAGGTTTAGTTAAAGGATACTTAGACTTATATAACATCTGTGGTTTATTAGATTCAAGGATATTTCTTCCTTAGGTTTGCACAGTTCTCTCTCTACATGCTTTTGCAGGTTGTTTTTTTACCTATGGGCTGTTCACAAAGAATTTATTTTCTTAATACGTCTTATAATCTTTACACTGAACCTACTGCACATGTCCAAACTGGACATCTACAAACAACTTCATGTTATCCACAGGAACAGGACGAGGATGCCCTTTTCAACACATTAAAAGCTCAGTCTCATGTACTTAAACTATGTGACAGGTTTTTTTCGGGTTACAAAATAAAGGAGGCGTAGCGTAAGCAGCAGCCGCAGCCCTCCGTCTACATACACAGGATGCTTTCAGGGAAAGTATTGAGTGAGCAGTGCGTCACCCGCTTTTTTGACAGCACCTTTTGACAGAGCCCAATATGCAATCAATGAAGTTAGTGTGTACAAAGAAAGAAAATAGACATAGTGTCAGTGTTACGTGCATAAGATGCATGTTAAAATAAGGCAGATATGTAGTCTGTGGAGACACCTTTAACTCTGCTCCGTCTTCCTATGTCAATATAGCTGCAGGCCTCCTTAATCACCCCAACCCAGATCACTCCTTGCCACTGTTCCACATCACATATCACCACATATATTTTGTAGTTTTAAGTTGTGAAGCTAAGCTAAAGTGTTTTTTTTTTGTTTTCTTGTGTCCTAGTGCTGGGACCCCCTGGAACTCCCTCAGGGACCCCTGGGGGTCCCCAGACTCCTGGTTGAGAACCACTGCCTTAGAGGAACAAAATGCCCCGAGACATTACTTACATCTGAACAATTATCAGGACTCATCCTGGTCTTTTCTCCCTGCATTCAGCCGGCGCCTTCAGACGTGGTCGGACGGCACGACGTATGAAGCGGATCATTTTGGGCACACTGACACCTTTTGGCAAACAGAAGCATTTAAAGCCTCTACGCACACGTGCACGAACACACTGGGTGACAGACAGACACAGAATTATACAGCACAACGATAAACATCATTCATTTGTTGTTACTCGTTATTTGTCGGTTTGCTGACCTTGTAAAAGTTGGTTATTGTGGCTTTTTATCAGTGCCTCGTTAGGATTTCAACATTTATACCAAATGAACCAGGCTGGATAAAAATAAGTCCCTCGGCAACCTTTAAGCTTTTAACCCCTTCTGAATATAAAGCTGTTCTTGACTCATAAATAATGCAGGATGTGTAAAGTAGATGCATTATGTAGACCTCTGTTGTCCAGACACTCTGTCTAATGAATAGGCATCGCAAAGAGCCATTACCTGAAAAGCAAAACCTTCCCCGATGTCTTCCTCTCCCTCGTGCATTAGTTGACCGGAGTTGTTGTGTTGGGAAAGCAGTGGCTCTGCCCCGGTTCTGACAGTGTAATGTTCACGCTCAGTAAATTGTGTTGGAATTGCTCCCCTGGGAGGCATGGACGTGACAATGGTCTGTGGGTTAGAAGTACTCGTTCATAGACAATATTGTGAATGTGCTTGGCCTTTTCCTTTGAATAAGGAATTAATTATTCATCCATCAATAGGAGATAAAGAGTGCGGAGGAGAGATGAGGAGGTGTTTTTTTTTTTTGTACACAATAGATTCTGAAATCTTTTCTGGTGCCAGTAAAGCCGAAATTAAGGCATCAGGGTAAATAGGGACAACGGAAACAGATGGAGGAGAATCTTTATTCTAAATGAAAATGTCCTTGTATTAGTAACCCCCCCCCCCCCAAAAAAAAATCTCTTCTGTAACAATGATCAGTATCAAATCTGTCCCCGTCACCTGTTATCTGTTCCCCACTCGATTACTTCGCCAGAAACCCAAGAAGCAACTGGCTTTATTTGTTTTCTATTTTTCTATATTTTTTTTCTTTCTTTTTTTTAGCTTTGGCCCCACAGAGCCGTAGTTCACGGGTCACACAGTAGGACCATTTATCTCTTTAAAGCTGCACTCTTTTAAAACTCCCACCTGTCCAAGTCAGACAGTCACATCACGGTTCTGAGAATCTCGACTCACATTGAGACTATAAAATCATCACAGTTTAAACTCATACAGTACCAATTAAACTGCCTGTTGTATGCGATTGTAATGATTGCGTCAGGATGGTAGAGGCAAAATTTAACCCCCCGCTTACAAAGACAGATGTGACATAATATAAGTTTATGAATGTTATCTTATCTCATTCATTGAAATCGACCTTTCCAATTGCTCCCAGAAAAAGAAACATATTCAATTCTTCATTTCACTGCATCTGCATTTGTGTTTGAAGGAAAACTGGCAACATTGCTGTATTTGCAGTATCACTGTATGTTTTACCAGTGCTATTCCCAATAACGCGCTTTAATTGGCAACATTAGCATTCATTTGGAGCCACATTTCAGGCAACCAGTAGACTGTAAGTCCAAAATGCTCCCACCTTATAGCTCTATCTTCATCTCCAATAACACCGGAGGGAAATATCTGGTTCTTTATCCAAATGGTCCAGTTTAAGGCCATCTAGTGCTGAGATCACACAAGTAAACTGATCAATAATTTACAAAACTGATTAATAAATGAAGTCGTCATATGCCACAGCTCTGAACACAGTCTTGACTTGTTGGATCCCCGTGCTTCTTGACTGCACCTTCCCTCTGGCGCTCCCTGGGCATCATTTACTGCACCGGCAGGACATTTAATGCGCTGACAGGAAGTCACCAACACTGCCATCATGGAAAAACTCACGACGCCAGGAACCTGGGTTGCAGGAAAGGAGGGGCAGCTGGGTATGTGGGTTGCGGGGTATCAGATGTAGGACCACTGAGACCAAGGGAGGTGAAGACAGATAGAAAAGACAGGGATGAAGAGGAGAAGGAGAAGTGTGTGTGTGTGTGTGTGTGTGTGTGTGTGGTAGGGTGTCAGAGAAATTGCACAGCGAGGAGCAGGGGAGGACTATAAATACAAACTTGCTGCCAGCACGGTGGGCAACCTCCAGCCAGGTTGGAGTCGTTTCCATAGCAGTAAATGCCATTTATCTAATGTATTGGCCTATTACGACCTCTCCTTTATGTGTTCCTGCTGAGGGATCCCCTGCAGTCTCACAGCAGGGCCACCAACGCACAATTGATTGGGGAGCCGTTCTATTTCTGCAAGCAGACCCTCACTCATGCTCCTGCTTCTTGCTCTTCCTTTATCGCCCCCTCCCTCTAGCTGCCTATTCTTCTTCCTCCCTGCTTCTATCTATCTGTCTTCCTCCGCCTGCTCCTTTTAAACTCCCCTCCTCCCTGCATCCTTCTGTCTCTTCGCTCTCCGAGGACTGGCTACAGGCGCATTGTCAGGCCGCTCTTGCAAAAAAAAATCAATAATATCATTCTAATTCAAACTGATATCAAAAGGCACAAGGCCAGCAAACCATTTCTCTGTAGACTATCATGAGCCCATGTTTTTGCACGCCGTTTATTTTCTGCCGTTTGGTCCCTTCGATCTCCTCTTTAGAGGGCTCCTCAGGGCTTCACTCACCCAGCATGTCTGAGCAGAGTTTAGATGTTACGTTTTGACGCTGACAAATTTGGCAGCGAATCCGTGAGTATCCATGAGAAGCCGTTTATGAGATATCCTTTTTTTTTTTTTTTTTTTTTTGTGATAAGTACCCCAGATATTGGCATACACAGGGAGAAGCCTGCCTTAAACATCATTTTAATCTTTCATGAGATAGGCCAAGAATAAAACAAGTAATTATGAATTCTCAGAAGCCCAATTGCTCAAGACCAATGCAGGGGGGTGGGGGGTGGTAAGCATAATGCTGGGATGCATTAAGCACTCATGTTTATTCCATTTTAAGTTAGCCAGTATCACTTTCTTAATGTAATTATTGCACATCACCAATCTCTCCCCCCCTCTGGCTATACCAAACCACTAATGTTATTCCACCCCCCCAAAAAAATGCAATATCAGCACGTTTTGTCCGATCACAGACTCATTTGTGAAGCTGAAACGGAGTCTAGTCGTGTGAGGAGATGTTTAAGGCCTCAAGGTGCTGTTAGCGTTCAATATTAATGGGATAGTTTGATCGAGTTAGCTCCGATTCAGACATTTTGTGGTTGGATAATTCACAGTCCGTAAGGCTTGCAGTGGGTTTACCAGAAGCCTTTTTTTTTTTTTTTTTTTCGGAAATGCAGTAGTCTGTTGCATTGTTTTAAACAGTGAGCTCAGCAAAAGAGCCATTAACTATTTATTCATGTGTTGGATGCCAAATATGTTGCGAGGCACTTTTATATTTCTCTCAGTCTTTGGTTCAAGATACCGTCCTGTATATCCTGTAAGCAGTGAACTCTGTTACAACAATGATTTGCTGTTAAGTGCAGCAGTTATTTAAAAAAGTAGTTGTAATGTTCACAGCCGGTCACGTATAATTCATTCTGTATGGGGTGTGCACAGTAAGAGCGTGCCACATATTTTTCATTGTTTATATGGCCCAGACAGTCGGTCACTACCCGTTTGTCAAACTGAGAGCACAAAAAGGTTTAAAAGACAGTTCAATCAGGAGAGGCTAGTCTACTCGTATAAAGTGTTGCAGATAAATAAAAGAAAATAAAGATTAGGCTTTGGCACAGGCTCCATCTGGAGATAATGAGCGGTTTGTCCCCTGTAATTGGTTGAGTAACAAAGCTACCACGAGTCGGATTCTAGATGGAGTCTTCATGCTGATAGTTGGAGATCTGGCGTTGGCACAGGTGCAGCTAATCTGACTAATTGAGAGGATTGCTGACTAATAACTGGCTGGGCTACTGTCTGTCTTATTATATACAATGTGAACCAGAGGTTTTAACCGATATAATAATAATAATAATAATAGAAGAATGTGTAAAAATAAACAAGTGGATAGGAGGCAAGAGGAATGGTTCAGAAGGTGTAATGAACTCAGAAGAAGGGGGAAAAAAAAACAGACTGATTGTGTGCACATAAGAAGCCACGTTACGGGAAGAAATCAGGTTAGCAGTGGTTTTCGCCTCACCACTCTCGCGTAGATGACATTTTTGGACAGTGTCTTTCTAACAGTAGAGTCATGAACAGCGACCCTCATTGAAGCGAGAGAGGCCTACAGGTGACTTCCTGGATGAGTCATTGCTGCGCTCTTATAGGAATTTTAGAAGGTCAGCCACTCTGGGGAACATTGGGAAGGTTCACTACTGTGTCAAGTTATCTCCATATGGAGATAATGGCTGTCACTGTGATTCTATGGCATCCTGGAGCCTTAGAAATGGCTTTGTAGCCATTCCCAGACTAATGTATTTCAATACCACCTTCTTCTTCTTCTTCTTCTTCTTCTGCTTGTTCTTCTTCTTGTTCTTCTTCTTCTTGTTCTTCTTCTTCTTCTTGATTTATTTTGATGGTCGTATTATGTGCAGCTTGTTGAGACCTTTTTAGCCAGCTTCACATTGCTGCAAAAAGGTTCAATTTAAGTGATGTATAGATTGAACGGGGCTGGCTGTAATCAGGTCAGGGTGCGTTTGATCCAGCTGAACCCAATTATCATTGAGGTCTGTTAGATTAGTGGATTTAGTAACGATGGGTGCAAATACTTTTTTCCGCGTGGATAACATTTTTGCATCAATAAAACTGCACAACTGAGAACATTAGACTGTAACAGGCCCAAATAATTTCATTTAAATTAAGCTGAATGACGTCTATCCTATAACAACCACTTCCTCTAATGAGCGCTCAAAGGTAAGGAGGTTAGGTTACTGTAGGAGTGAAAAACCAGTGCTTCTTAATTCATCCTTCATTTGAGTTTCCAGGTTTGACAAGACCAAAAAAGTGGCAAAAGTTCTCCCAATGTTTTCAACAGACATTCACTCTAGTTTTAGTTTTAGAAGAGATAGCTAATTTACTCCATGTAGATTAGCACACTGACTTTTTTTTTTTTTGTTTGTTTGTTTTGCAAAATGTCTAAAATGTGAGCAGTAAAAAATACCAAAAAAAAAAATCGACAAAACAAGAACCTGTCTGTTGCCTAGAAGAGACGTGATGCAAATGAAAAAACAGGTTGCCAATTATCCTGGAATATGTGTCTAAGAAAATATGGGAAGTGACAATTTAAAAGTAAAACAATAAATAAACAAGCTGTCTGTCTGGCTGTTTTCTCGGGGTCATCGACAGGAACAACGGTGTCCTCCGCAGGTCACTTTCTATTCAGAATTACTGCTGTTCATTTGTAAAAAAAAACAGGATTATTAAGATAAGAATTTGCTTTGTTGCCTGTCAGGAATAATTAATGGTAGCTACATCCCAATTTTAAAATGTTCCTGAAACATGCTGGGACTCTTTGATGCTTTCAAGAACGAAGACAGAGCCACGCTGACAGAGTGAAACCGGTAATTCACTATTCACGGGCGCTTCCTCGACTCCTTCAAACAAGTCGGAATTAGTAATAAACGCATCTTTAAAAAAAATAAAAATAAATAAATATATCTGCTAATAACTCATTTGCTTTTGAAGGCAATTCAATGGGAAAATACACCAAAATAAAACATGCATGTAACGACTATACAATTTTCTCTATTGGTCAAACTTGTATGTTAACATATGTGTTAAAATTAAGAAGAAGAATTCCTTGCAAAGCCCTGCCAGTGTCAGCATCTCTCCAGCGTGTGGGGGACTTGGGGGGGGGAGTCTGTGTGTAACTTTCTGACACCACCAGTCTGATATTCACGCCCTCTTCACACAGCTGCAGGTGAGGGAAGGTCGGCTCTCTCTCAGGTTCTCTTATTTCGTTCTTTACACAACTATTTCTGTCACTTTTCGTGTTTACAACTGAGTGCAACGCGATCTCTATCCTCCAGGAGAGACTGTCTGAAAACATGGCCATTATTTAAGATAATATCACATCTCACTGCTCTCTGTGACAGACTTATTTTCACCCAACCTTCAAAATGTGGAAGTTCGGAACAGCCGTAAACACTTTTTTTCCCCTTCCTGACGTGGTCATACAACAGGTCGTGCAGCCCTTGGGAAAGGTTACAGTCAATAAAATGTTACTTACAGTATAAGTCACACAGCTATCCTCATTGGTACAGGATGTTAATCGAATATTGATGCAATACCTATGGTGACACTTTACAATCTGACGCCCCAAAACACTGCAACATCCTCGCTTCACTCACAACCACTGTCAACTCTGATGGCCTTTAAGTTTCTCGAGATATTAAGTCATTTTTCTTGGTTCTTCTGGACAGTCAGTGGTGCTGAGGACGTCGGTATCATGTGAAAAACGGCTACAGCACATACCCCGTACTCTCTATCCATCTGCATGGCGTCTGTTGGATTATCATCTGCCTGCAGCCACCTCACATCATTTTTAATACTAAGTCTAAGCAAATGCATATATTTTCCCAAGCAATTCTCTTTCATTTTACATGAACGACAGCATTAGTTTGTCAGCGCGTTGATGCTCTCTTCAGGCCGGGATTTAACTGAGGGATTAGATGTTGCTGTGACTTCAACTTTATTTTACCTTCAGGTGAAAAAAATGAAGTGCTTCATCGCATGCTCACGCCATCCATAATGTGGAATGAACAAGTGTGACATGAAACATGACATGAGTAATGCAATTCACGTGACATTTGAAGATTTTACCGGGCTGACTGACGGAGTTGACAAGTTCTGCATTTTGTGGTGAGCTTGCTGCAGTGTGTCTAAGGAGAAAAAAAAAAAAAAGTCTGAAATATTAAAGATGCTTACAAAAAGTAATCTGAGATCTTTTGAGTTTATTGTTATAAAATTGAATTCAGTCTACGAAATCTGATAAAGAACAGGTTGCGGTGACGGATGTCTGTCTCTCGCAGTACTTGAGTACCCCGCTACCACTATCAACCATAAGAGGAGAATTAACATGATAAAAGACTCTCATCCGCATAATAAAGCGCGCTGCTGTGAAACAACATTATAATCTACACATTGTCATGTCAAAGACCTCCAGATGCACGTGTTATATCAAAGATGCCATCCTGAAACAGATTCAGCCCACGCGGGAAGGTTTTTTTTTTGCTATTATTTAGCCCTGATTTATAGAGCTGTCCAACGTTTTTTTTTAAAAAAATCAATCATACCTGTGCTGTAACTAGCCACAGGTGTTGTTCTGGGCCACTGGGCTCTGAAGTTGCCATCTGTTTGGTTACTTCTTAACCTCTTTGCAATTGATTCAATGAAATAAGCCTGTGCCCTTTACAATGACAGTATAATATCTATCCATGCAGAACCCGACTCATACTTACAGATTAACACACATGGCTTAATGCTGTACACACACACACACAAAAAAAAGAACATCTCATCAATCTCTTCCTTTCACCGAATAAAAAGAAAAAGAAAAAAAAAGGATTCAGCTTTAAAAAAAACAAAAAACATCTGGCTGATTCGAGGCTGTCAATGATGACCAAGCAATAAATGGTAAACCAACCACCCGTCAGTGTTGCATTGATTGTTTGCCTGATACAACACAATGAAAACCGAGACAAATGAAGCCGGCCGGGCATTTGGAATCCGTCTCCTCCCTGCATCACTATCGACTGACTGAGAACAGCTTTTAAATTGGCGTGATCATAGTCCAAAAGAAGAAAAAAAAAACAGGCAACATTTTTGTCAGCAAGTTTGTCAGCATTTTAGCCACTTTACAGTAAATGGCAACAAATGGTTTGAGGATATACTGCCCATCACGGCGAGCTATGTCATCTGTACAAGCAAGGAAATTGCTATGAGCCTGCAATGTACAGTACGTGCTACTGATGAGCCTTCTTTAATGGGTCCAACAACAGCCATATGCCGGTTCATCTATCATCTGCAGACCTGCCGGACCGTTCTGACAGCCTCCAGAGCCGAGCCGCTGTTTAACCTGCAGACCTGCTGTTTAAAGCCTCGAGTGGACGTAATTAGCTACACTGACTGTTTCACTTCCCAAAACCTTTCCTTTTTCTCCAACCTCTATTAAAAAAGGACCACATAGGTCATTTGTACTTGCACTCCAGAATGACCCATAGGAGGGTAATATGCCGTGGTTAGTGTCTGGTTAGCTTTAGGCACAAAAACCATTTGGTTGGGGCGAACACTAAATATAATGTACTATGTAATAAATAGGGGGAGATTTCTGACACCGCTCAGATAGCTCAAATCTAGTTTTTCATCCAAATGCAGCGCACATTTTTTACAGGAAAACAACGTTTAATTTTCTTCCTTTATGTGAAAATTATAAGTTGGGTAGTCCAGACTCCTGTAGTTTCTTCTTAAACAGGGTTAAACCGTGTGTTAGGGACTATTTTTTATTTATTTATTTTTTGCTGTGGATTAATACACATTTGGTGTGTGAGTAAGTATATATACTGCACCACTGGAGTATGTGGGAGTGCCTCAATATAATCTACAGTGCCTGTGTTCTTTGTAATGAAGGGACATGTTATCCAATTCAACAGTGTGACTCATCGATGTGTTTATTGATTTTTGGACATCAGTGGAGGTCTACGCCATAGAGGAGTAAGATATATCCTGCTTCGGATGCACACACACAATAAGGTTTAATTGATCAATAGTGGACTTTTTTTTTCTTTTCTTTTTTTGGTCTTTTCATGGGATTTGTTAGCAGTAAGAAAATAATAAATAATAATTAAATTAATTAAATTAGGTATGATTTCATCTGCACAAAGTGGTATTCTTCAACGGTTTTTTATATGTTTCTGTAATACGTTTGCAAATGAAAGAAAGAAGAGACAAAAACCTTCTGACCTTTTTTTTAAAAGAAAAGTAAGATGAACAACAAAGATTTCAATTAGCAGTATAACAAAAACCTAATGTCAAGCGTATTAATTAATTAAAACCTCATCGTGGCTTCTGCTAATTCGTTCAGTCAATTTCTTTGATTTCGCATTTATGTTTGTCACTTTTGATAACCATAAATATCAAGTCGCTGTCTCCCTGACCTTCTTCCCATCACTTTTTTTGCGATCCTCTCTCTCTTGTTGGGAATTCAGATACAACGTTTTTTTACATGTTGATGTGAAAACTGAAACCTGAAACCAAAACCAGCTTACATGCTCAGCGGATCTTAATGCAAGCCACAATTTTAGTGTGCACGTAATTGCTGTGATTATGTGGTGATTGCGTTATGTAGATTACACACCTGTTATGGGCCCCCCCACAGGCACATTTGTATTTGACTGAGAGACAGAAATTATTGTGTGACTTTGATTCAGGTTTAGTTAAACTTTCTTTGTAAGACACCCAGGGACAGAAATTCAGAGACGGCGGGGTGTTTGTAAATTATATTAAGATGACCTCCAGAGGAGCGATCTGTGGATGCTTACTCCACTCTCTCACGTTTTCTGTGAAATATTATTATTAAAGCTCTGAGTTTGCGTTATGGCGTTGCGTTTTGCAGCTACTTCCTAGATTGAATTACCATGAATGCAAGAGCAGAAAATTAAAAAAAAAAAAGCAAAATGTGTTTCGATTCCAAGATCATGACAGATGGGGACAGTGAAGGACGGCAGTAAGTAAGTTGACAGTGTTCCTGTGAAAGATGTGCTGGGAAATAAATATAGGAAAAACAGAGCAAAAGAGAAAGTTAAACTGTATCTTCACTGAGTTAGTACATGGAGGAAGATGTGGGTGGGGGTATAGGATCCAGTGCGGTGAATTACTGGTGAGATGACCCAGTTAGGAAGAAATTCAGAATGTGTTTCCACAACTCACCCTGACAACCAACATATAATGACCAGCTCTGAACTGGCCATAGTGTTGGTTGTTAAAGTTGTAAGTGTAATAATGTTCTCTGTCTCTGGGTTATGGATGGAGTGAAGCTGCAGGCACGAAAAAAAAACAAAAAAACACTATCACACACACACACACACACACTCAGGCTCACACAAGATTTTAGTCAGGGAAAATCCTGAAGCAATGTCACTTTCCAGTCTGTTGTTCAGGATCTGTGTTGCAAGTCCAACATGAATAGATTTTTTTCTGCGTGCTATAGGAGGAAGCCCGATACAGGAGCACAATACTGCTGGTGGTATACAGTCTGAGCCACTCTTTACCTTGAGCCCATAGCTGCCACTTTAAAGGCAGCTGTATGTAATAGTGAGTATAAAGACCTAGTCAGGTCAGGAAGTGGAGCTGTGGTGATGTTGTTGTTAGTTGTTAGTTAGCTCGGTTGCTAAGTTAACAATGATTATTCAAGAGAATTATCATCCGCTTTCATTATGGAAGACTACATGCTACATCTCTATTATGAAAGAGTGGGGTTATAAGACGATTGGATTGTGTAATATAACTAACTAATGATACATACTTGACATACTGGAAGTCAAGAAAGTTAAGTCCTGCCAAGATAGTTTCCTACTGGTTAACAGCACACATTTGCGTGTTCCCAAAGATGAAAAGTTTTAGTAAATGTCGCAATTTAATCAGAATCATCTTTTTACCCCTCTGTAAATATTCAAATAATGCATTCATATTTGTCAGAGGGTGAAACTAGTAAAAGCAAATGACAAAGATGATTTAACATTAACAATAAGAAAGAAAGAAAGAAAGAAAGAAAGAAAGAAAGAAGGGCATAAAGTAGAGAAGAAAATAAATTAATTGAGGACAGAAACAAACAGCACTGAGAGTCATCAGAAAGACAAAATACAATGTTAGCAGAGACAAAGAAAAAGAGAGGACGGGAGTTCAGGGGAATTGCAGAGCGCTGTTTACTCTCTCTGCCGTAAGGGCATGATGAAATATTGAAATATTGAACCAGATATTTTGCATGGCCAACAGGCTTTCATCAGTGCAGAATCTGTTCTCTGTAATGAGGCCAGAGTTGGTCCTCCTATGGTGAAATAGAGACAGAAACACAAGAAGGATATGAGGATAATATGGTGGGCATGGTGGTCTTATATGTTGTATGGTCTGCTGTTGCTCTTTGCAGGTGTGTTGAATCCATTTACAACATGGAATCATTTCTTACCATCATTTATTCACGACTATGATCAAACCCGCTCATTAGCTTAATTCCCTCACTTGACATTTCCCTGCCGCAACCGGAACACCGGCGAACAAACAGGCTGCTACTGTAATGAGCTGTTGTGCATTTTTTGGATACACAACACCTGTCCACCCTCGCCCTCACCTCTCCCACCAGGTCTGAATATGATAATGGTCAAATGTGAATGTATTTGCTGAAGAAGCATTTGCCAGCCTGCGGTGCATAATCACATCTGATTACGGCCGGAGAGCAGAGGGGTCTTCTGGCTAGAGGATGGGGCATTTGCATAATGTCCCAGAGCATGTAGCACAGGTGAAGAAGCCAGACATTTAAAATGGACAGAGCTGCGCCTCACAGCTTTGGAGTGCACGGTACGGTTACAGCCTGCATAGCAAGAAAGATGGATGAGGCCTCATTAAGACCTCTGCTGTTATGTGCCGGCTACCACAATAAATGAATCACCTTCTTTTTCTTCAAGTTGGTTTCAGTATGGAGAATCTGCCTGGAAAAAAAAAATGTAACAACGAGTGTGTGGATGACCATCTTTATCCCTCTTGGTGGATTACATCTAGGCTAATGTTGCATTCCTTTCTACTGTTCAATTTTTTATTATGATTAACCCCAGTGCCAGATGCGGTGTTGAGAAATCTCCATTTGCAGAGAGAGAGAGAGAGAGATCATTTCCACTATAGGACACATTTAACACTCAATACAGTGTATTACATCATAATTGGAAGAAGAGGATTAACACTAAAATGAATACATGTACAGCAAATACACCTTTCAAAAAGAAGAGAACAACCCTTCATAAATAGTTTAGACAATAATGCATAAAACATCGGATAAAAGGAATTTAAAAAAAAAGGGCATTATGCATTAACTTGTTCCTTAAAGTTTTCCTCAGTATTTTTTATTTTTTTAAACTGTCTGATGTTGAAGAGAAGCTAAAACAGGAATATGCCCACAAGCTTGTTACAGGCATCTTGTCTACATTTTTGGATGGAGAGCAGTCTTTCATTTAAGCCACAGTTTGTTGCAGAACATTATTTATTTCTTCTTATCATTGCTTGAACCAGAGGTTATATGTATTTTTATTTTATTTTTTATAAAGCGGCTCAGTATAGACCCTATACAATACAGCATCAAAATAATCAATGTTTCCAAAGTTTAGAAAGACAAGAGAAAAAGGAGGCTTGATGTGTGTTGCACTGCTGGTTTAAAGCAGAGCACCAGCTATATGTCCACTGCGAAGCAATTGTGTAAGAGTCTATATTTAAAGATGATGTTGCCAGAGGAAGCATGTTATACAGGAGACAGAAGAAATAAAAAAAAAAACGGGGCTGAGAATTGTTTCTCAGGGAATTGCTTTTAGAAGCAATTTTTTTAGAAGCTAAAGATGAAGAGGCATTTTCTGCAGCTACAGAAAAAGTTGTTCTTGCCAGATAAGAGCGGAACAGTGGTCTCTATATAATGAAGAACTGTAAAGCTTTAAAACCTTGCTGATTTTTATTTATTTATTTATTTTTTGTTCTAAAGCAGAACACCTATGAGGAGATACTGGAAACATTGAAATTATCTCCTTTCATAACTTGTCATTAAACAAGACTAATGGCCCTATTTCCATGCCGGCACATGACCAGCACATGCAGCGTCCAACAACCAGGGTTCCAAGCGTTAGTAATTTCCTGAGACTGAAATTTGCTTTGCCCGCCTGTGATTTTGGCCTCTGAGCCACATCCCTCCATTGCTACTTTGGCGATTTTATCAACAACAACGACAAAACATACGTGGTGCAGGTGCACAGAACTAACAGAAATGAAAGCAAACAATCTTAATGAAACACTATCCGGCGAGATGCATTTAAACTGGCATAAAAAAAAAAGTACATTTAATGTGGTTAAAGCAGTAAGATAGAGAAATCAGTTTGGTTTTATCTACACATTTATGGTTGATTTTTACAGTATCTATTGTCCACACATTTGTAATATTATGTACAAAGCGTCTTCTGTTCACTAAATCCACCTGAAGGCAGCAGGACAGATATGTTGATACATCTGCAGCATGCAGTTTTGTGCAACGGCATAAAACACAGATTATCATTGATTCCGTGCATCACAACTTTTTTTTTTTATCAAAAAAGTAATATTTTACTTATACTGCATTTTGGTGCAAACACCGCCATCATATCAATTACGAAACAATGAAATGTTTTTATGCGGGATACAGCAGAATTTGAAATGAAATACCACAAAAGCGGCTTCAGCAGTTTTTTTTTATTATTATTATTATTATTTATATCTATCATCATACTACTCTGGCCTCAATTTAAGAAAACACACACACACTAAAGACATTTCACTGAAAAAACTGCTAGATGAAAGTCAAGGTGTTACCAAAGTCATTGCACTCGTCCTCTTGGCAACATGATTATCTACTAATCCATCCAACAGTTTCTGAGATATGTAAAGGACAGCAGTCAAGTGGCTGTGATTTAGAAGATTTTTGGGCAAATGTATTAATGATCTCGTCTTGTAATTTTGCGGGGGGTAAAGTTTAATGGAATGAATGAGAATTTCATTTTGAGAGATGCTTCCTGTATGACATACCCAGTCCCAAAGGAACAGGTTGCTGTTGTATACAGGAGAAAATGCACGAGAGATAAACGTTGAGCTGCCGTAGGCTTTATACTGTAAAGTGCCCCTTAAAATGCAGTGTCAGCTTAATGTCAAAAAAAGTGAAATAAAAGAAAAGTAGGTTAAATGATAGTCAGGAAGAACTTCTGGTTTAATAGCGCAGCGCAGTGATTGATGGTTTGATATCTCAACTGAATCAAGAAACCACAAGCATGATGGGGCCATTAGTATACAATTTCCCCTTCTGTTCTTCAGCCCTGTGGCACTAACAACTTTCAGGATTTGTGAGTGCAATAAAGAGACCATAGATTCAAGGTAATTTGCTCCACAATGAGGTGAGACCCAGAGTGCTCGCGGAAGGCTCGCTACAATGCCAGATCAGTTAACCTATTCATCGGTCAAAACAAACAAGCCTCACCGTCAACTTTTATCAGCCCTTTATTTCATAACCTTGGCGCAGAAATGAGGTCCCTCTCTGAGTGCTTTATAAAGGAGGCCGTGTTGAATGCTGGGAGATGGTAGCCCGCCTGAGCAGCAGTTGCTCTGATCTACAGCAATCTATTGATCCAGCAAGCTTGTCCAATCAATACAAAAGAAGAGACGAGGGTAAACAACATTAGATGAGAAAATAGCCTATTTAAGGAGCCCGAAGAGCGGGAGAGGGGGGCAACATGCACATTCTGATAGGACAGGTACTGTATGTGAATTCACATCGGGCTAGATGAAAGGAAATGCATTTTTCCACGGAGACCAATAGAAAAGCTCTGTATTATTTCCTTGGTAGTGCCGGGAATGTAATGAGAAAACTAGCAGAGGGAGAAAAAAAAAAGGGGGGGCTGTGGAGGGGCTGGTTGGGATGAGATATGAGAAGAAGCAATGAAGCATAGCCAGCACCCCGCGATTGAGTCATCTGTGTTAGGTGGACATTACGAAATACGTTACCGCGGCAGCGGGAGCAAATCACGTCCATCAGCTCTGCATAAAGATCTCTTCATATTTGACACAGGATGACCAAGAGGTTAAAAAGAATATAAATGGACAGCCATGTGTTCTGTCAGCGTAACCCAGTGTTAGAAACAAATCCCTGAAAATCATGGCTCAATCGTAACGGTCGGAAAGCTGACGGTGGATGAGATATTAAACTAATATAACAAAATTATTATGAGATATATGATGGATGAGTTGTTGAGCACATGGTCATGAATTTTATTCTTTCTTCCAATAGGCTCAAAACAGGGCAGATTCGAGTAAATCCAATAGTTGTACCACACACTATCACTACAGAAAAGCTCCCTTATACATCCATGCAAGGCACAGTTAAAGGTCCCTATGCTGCTTCCCGGTGTGAAAGGGCCTTTATGGTCTGTTCTTGTTGTGTGTGTGTCTTGTGTCGTGCATGGGAGGGGCGGACGGTGCTTAAGCATCTTGGTTAAGCAACTCTACAAAAATCCAGTTACTCTGAAGATAGATTTAATGGTGAAACATTAGTTGCTGCACATTACTAAAAGCTTTTATTCATGTGTGTGTGTTTGATTCCACGTCCTCCTACAGAGTAAGAAAATCATTAGTTACTGGATGTGGGAGAGAGCCGCTATGCTGATTCACTTCCTGTTCTTTAACGTGGCAGACTGGGTTTTCTGCTTTAAACATGTTTTCAATAGTCATGCAGCTGAGCAGAGCAAATAACATGTTTATAATAAAGACATTATGAGTTGTCCCGTTTAAAGCGTGAATCATTAATACCTGCAGTCTCCCTCGTTGCCCCCCTCCAGCACCCAAATCTCTTTACAGTCCGTAGTTATCTCCCTCCTCATTGCAGGTCATACTTCAGTGAAGTATTGTATATTTAATATTGGTATTTCTCTGTGTAATTATTTTTTCTATATGACTGTGAATATCTGACACTATTGATTATTTATGATGAATTTGCTGGCCTTGGAGATATTGATGCCTTGTTAGAATTTACCTAATTATGTACACACTCACTCTATTGACCGCACCTTATGACTTATTGATCACAAAGCAAAAATACAAATCAAAACGCTCTCTCTCTCTTTTTTTTTTTGTCTCATGATACGTCCTCGGAAACAAGGAGCACCTGTTTTTTGTTTTGTTTTTTTTAGATCCCTGCATTTGTGAAGTAGCACTCCTCAGCCAATTCACCGGCGTTTTGTTCATTCTATACGTAAATAATTAAAGATCATATATAATGAATACAGCAATGCTTAAAGTCAAAACACAGTCGAAACTGTGGAACTGACACACTTCAGCCTCGATTAGACATTAGAGTGCTTTTTGCAGGTTGCAGAAGACGAGGCACACTGTTGCTTTTTTTATTTTTTTGTTAAAGCCTATAATTTTTTAAAAAGCTTGGAAGGGAAAAAAACAAGGGAAAAAAAAGGTTGAACTTTTCAACTTGAGGGCGCTCTTGCAAAAACACGAGGTGCAAGTTTAAATGACATCTCACCTGACATGGAATTTAAATACCAAGTCCAGTTGCATTCGATTTAATTCACAGGCTTACTTGCATATGTAGCAATATGAAATGATATGATATGTGATGGTGGCTCAATCACACACAAATCAAGCTCCTGGTGCAACCACTCGTTGTACATGACATCTCGGTAGCCACTGTAAAACATACAATAGTGTTCCAGATTTACCTTGCCCAACAGTGTTACAGTCATTTTTCATGATGCATTCAATGTTTAAATGGGATAAAACCCTTTCCCATTTGACATTTTCACCCTCTCGTACAAAATAATACCGAGCCTGAAAATGTCTCCTATAAAAGATTAAAATATTACACATTGAATTTACAGCAATTAGCTCCCATTCTGTGACGAGTGCCTTCCATATTTTACAATGACTGGGACAGTGAAGATGCAAAGCAGGCCATTGTATGAGGATCTCATTACGCCACTAAGAGTTTCGCTCCATCTAAATCACGCCACTGACGCGTCTAATAGGGTCCAAATAAAGTCCGCTCATTTATGAAGCAGTTAATGCGTTCAGCCAAAACTCCAGTTGTAAGCCTGTGTTTATGTCCATTATGCTAATTAAGACAACATCGCTCATTTTTCAACACGCTACGGGGGGAAAGTCACTCCTCACTGCACTTAAGTCTGTGTGTGATAAAGTGGAGCTGCAGTTCCGAGCACATCTCGACGAGTGTTGGGAAGAAAATATTGGTTGCAACTATTTATTTGGGAGGATGAGGCATTGAACACATTTGCATAATCTAAACGGTGCTGCAGCTGGTCCGCGACAACATCATCTCACGCGGCCCCTAATTTCACTCTCGTTGTATCGCTTGCTAACGGAGGGGCAACAAAAATCAGAGCGTTCATCTCGTTCACATTTATTAGTGTGACTGCGTCTACCGAGGGCGTCTCAGCCGCTACTGTTCATTTAGAGAGCGTGTCTTCTGGGAGCGATATCATACGTTGTTTTATGGGCGTGCTGAATAAAAAAACAAGTGGCCATGAAAAACCACAGACACGGGGGCCAACCTTTTAGATAAGGTGAGACGAGGCCCTCAAGAGTGCTTTTGTTTTACACAGAGGTGTCCTAATGTCATGAAGACATAAAGCGACATCATTCAGATATGAGATGTGTGTGTGTGTGTGTGTGTGTGTGCAAGGTGCACATAAGGATAAGAAGTAAGTGATCTTGATGAACGGTGGACTGCATCTTTGATGTGTCCATTTGTCATTAGGTTAATTGAAAACAACAGATACAGTATGTTCGCAAAGCCAAAGGACAGTAGCCACAGCCAAACGGTGGTAACAAACCCACAGAAATACCGTCCCGAGATATTATTGGTCTATTAAGTGCTTTCTGTCTGGCTAACACATCAACAATACAATTGCTTGATTGCACGTCCAGAGCAAAATGAGAATCTTATTAGCGGTGAGATTCTGGCTGTTAGATATGGGTGTGTTCATTTTTGGGCATTTGCAAACCAGACCAGTAGGGGGCAACGACATGGATGGCGGCCCCGACTATTACGTAATATTATCAGACACAGTTCTTACAAGTCAAACGAAGCAACGATATAAAGTTAAAGTGAACTGCAAGACTGGGCTACCAGTGAAACATCACAGAGCTTAAAGCCCACCGCAAAAAAAAGTGTTACTCAAGAAATCCATTTACAACAGGGCCACCTGGCTAGCTTAGCCACACAAGATTTGGGCAAATAGCAAACAGAAGTAACATTTTGACCAGGCACCATGAGACCCTACCCGAGTCGTCTGTACTAGTACGCTGGAAATAACAACCAACAACAGCCGATAAAGAGCTTTTCAACCCAACCCTACAGCCTATGTGCAGCCAGAACAACCAGAACAAAAGGCTAAAAGAGGTTAACAGCAGATAAAAGCTGCACTGAGATCCAGAGTTAGACGTTAACTCTTAATGGGTTTGACGCAATAACCGAGCCCTTTCACATTATACCTGTAGTCACTCATTTCAGCCGGTGTTAGGTTTAATATCCATTATATACGTTTAAAATGGATTAGCGTGGCTGCTCCTATGGACTGTTTTGTTCTCCTTGCGTGTGCTGTTTTATATTTTGTCTCCACACTTGGTATATTTTTTTGGAAATTGTTATTGTCAGAAGGTGTGAGTTAAGCAGTTAAGTGCTCTTACAGCTACTTAATTCAACAAAATAATGAATGACAACAATAGCAAAAAAAAGAGGGTTTCCACCAACTGAAAAGTGTTTTATTCACAAGAGCCACGGTGGCCTTTGAATGAGCTGCAGAACTCCCTGCTCAGTTCTCTGTAGACACAAGCTGCCTACTTCAGACTGTGTAAATAAGGCTGAGTTTGAGTATATTACTTTATGTTTCTTAAACTTAGGGTAGGGGGAAAGTGCAGAATATATGGAAAGACTCACATTTTCTGCCTGTGTTCGTTTATTATTCATCAGGTATAATTTTGAATATAAATTGCTTGAAGTTTACACAGTGTCAAAAAAAGTCAACATGTCAGGTTAAAAGACGCCGGCGTTTTGTGTCACGGTTTAGCCCGCAGTTGTTCCACAACCTGTCTGCACCTTTAATGCGACATCGTTGGGGTAAATATATGCGACAGAGGACTAAAACGGTTACCAGTGGACTGTTATGGCTGCCGTGTTGGTGATCAGACAGCAGACACGTTTCATCAGATGCATCGCTTTGAGGGGAAATCTCACTTACAGAGCCTCATGATACTAAACCGAAATCATTTCATCTCGTATTGTCTCCTCTCGTTTAAATTTTCCTCAAACATGTAATATAAACCTGACATGGGATCTGCTGTTTTTCTTTTTTTTGTTTTTTTTCTTCTATTATCAGCAGCTAATAGCAAGAAAGCTCACTTCTAATGACAACTGTGAGAAACTTCAGTGTCAGTCAGTTGAAGAAAAATTATGGAAAATGGGTTCACATGCCCTGGAGGGAAGTGAACTCATCACACTCCAAGAGTCAGTATTTCTCACTTATATAATGCAAAAGTGATATTCAAGACTTACAGTAAGATTACATTTTTTTTTTTTTATTGACTCCCTCCAACCCCACCCTCCCCCACCTCCCTAAAAAACGTGCAGCTTCACACTCCACAGAGCCCCAGCCCTTTGGGCCTAGTGCTCCATCCTCATCCATCATCCTGAAGGGGGGAAAAAGGGAGATTCACGTTTCCTTAGGGCGGGAGTCATGGCTGGGGCTGTCAGCCAATGGTGATTGATGGGCGGGGTTATGACAGGGCAACTGGGCCAATGCACACAACTCCGCAAGGGAACGTGTTGGCTCCTCAACACCAGCTGGGGTTCTACTATTCCCTTTACAGTACGGCCTGTTGTACTGACAGTCAGCGGCAAAGACGGTCGCTGTGCCTATGAGAACAGCCGGGGGTGAAACTCCTCTGTCAGAAAAGCGATTCTTGTTAACAGCAGTATAGTTTCAAGGCAGCGGACGTAGCGGCAGTAGTGGGAGAGTCGTGCAGACGCCCACCACCGGGATGATGACACATACAAACACAGACACTGACGCTGCTGTTGCAATACAGTAACTAAGCAACAGGAAGCCTCACACACTGACCACTGACACCACATAGTAATAGAAATATGGATTAGCATCTCACACTCTCTCGCTCTCTTTCCTTTCTCCCCGTCTCTTCCTCCTCTTATATTTTTCTGTCAGACCCAGCAGACGTGACTCAATTCCAGACTGAAAATCAGCTGAACAGAGCCTCTCTTCCTCTACCTACTCCTGCTCTGTAATAGTATTATACACCTCCTTGTTCTTCTCTATTCTGTCCTTCCCACTCCTCTTTTCTCTGTAGTGTTCTGCACCCCATCCTCCTGCTCTACAGAGACTCTACACTACTTCTTGTACTGATTTCCTCCCTCCAGCTCCTCAGTTCTCCTCAGTTCTCCCACTTCATACCTCCGTCTTTAACCTACCTCTCCTTCCCTGCACCACCAGCATGTCGTCCTTCTCTAAAGTTCCCTCCTTGTCCATCTTTATACCATTAACCTTCTCCTTCACCTCCTCTCATGCCGCTGCAGCGGACAGGTGTGCATTTCACACGCTATTTGTTTCCCTGTTTTGTCATTCTACCAAGCTCCAGCGGTCATCATTAATAACCCCGGGCGCTCTCGCTGCCTGTTTCTGTGTCTCCGAGCTGATGTTTCCTCCAGTCTGTCGGCAGCGCTGCCAGGCTCAGAGTCTCCGGTGCACGGAGAGATGGAGTAGTTAGATCAGTCCAGGAACACAGGTAGCTGAATCCAGACAGCAACACAAACAGCAAAGCGAGCTCTCAGAATACTAAAAGGAGATGATTTCAAATGGAGCACACAGCAATGAAGAAGAAAATACGTATGTGGAGTGTAACAGTAAATCGTTATTGTGCCACATTATTCAAAACAATATTGTTCAATACGTGAGATGTTTTGTTGGAAATCTGTTGTTAAGCTCAAATATTATTATTATTATTATTGCTTTTGTTGTATGTTATAATATGGAGATGCTGATCATCATTTCTGTCTTCTCAGCCAACAAAAGTCTGATTATAGATTGTTCTGTTTCATTCATTTAAAACTTTAGCTACTTGCAACTGTTGAATTAAAGCGATTTGATTCAGATTCGATACAATCACACTCCAACTTTAGAGAGGACATTGTAAATCTGTCCTGGATTTGAATGTGTGTGTGTGTGTTTATCTGTGACGGCCCCTATAATGGACAGACAGGTCATCAAGGTTTATTTCTTCCAAACAATGTACAGCGGAACAGGCTGCAGTCGATAGTGTGTGCTAACACTGCGATTCGCTGCCAGCCTTTGATTGTCTCCTTGCCTAGTATCATTTCCTTGGCCGGGCAACTGTTCCCCTACGGCTACTGCAACAAATATAATCAACAGCTCTAAGTACTTTATTTAAGGTACCATATATTCACTTGTGGCAATTCTCCACCTCCCACACAAGGACATTAGTTTCCTTTCAAGAGAGGCTTTTGTGATGCTCTGGATTATTACATCATAACATTGTCGAAGTTTAAAAGGAAGGAAAAAGTCCTTATCTGACGGGTTCATGACTGAAGCCAGACACACAGATAATGTGTGTCTCTAAATCCAACCTAATTTTCCAGCAGTGCTGTTTGCCTCTGGCCTTAAAAATGACCAGAAATCATTTGCCACACCCTGTGCACTCACATCCTGCACTACTGATTCACAGAGACAGAGCGCACAGTGACATCTACTTCATGCGTCATACTTTGCTTTTCCTCCCCTCACTGCCTGAAGCCGTCTCTCCTTTCTCCATCTTTCTGTCATTTCTTCTTCCCTACACCTTCCCTCCTCCCCATATGCTTTCAGTCTGGTTCAGTAAGGTCATGGAGGGATCCATGTCCCTTGGCCTCCGTGATGCAGTGTCCGGTTGGTGTAATTATGATGGATGGGGTAATTTCCAGAGGCGCCTTTCGCCAAGAGGGTTGAGCCTACCATGCTTTCTCTGAGCTTTAATGACTTTTTAATAGAGCTCACTCCCAAACCTACATCACAGAGTGCCGGTGAGAGTCACGGACAAATCACTGCTGTTAAAGCAGGTAATGGCACAGCAGGACATGGGTGGTCTGGGCTCTTTAAAAAACAACTTCCCCCTTAGGTAACAGTAGACGTGTGGTTGGGTTCTTTGTTAATCTTGAGTAGGCATCTGGATCTTCAGCCATACTTTATAATCCTGAAGTTTAGTGGTGATGACAATTACTTTAAATACACAGAGAAGCTAATTAGACACCACGGTGCATGGTGCGATCGCTTTTCTGTAGGTACTATATCCGGATAGCGACAGGATTATTTGAAAGCCAATTTCTTCGACTCACCTGCAATCCCAAATATATTGAGTCAATGTTAACTATTTCCCCATTAGGGTTCAAACAAAGACCAATCATGGATCTGGAACTAGGTTGATGATGATGTCCTTCCCCTGCCGTCTGGTCCCGGTCAGGTTGAACGCCGCCTCGTCAATGAATACGTATTGATGTGGAGCAACACTGACATCACGTTCAAGCACTGTTTAGTTCAGTTTGTATTTTAAGTCCTGTTGTTCAGTTCAATTTTTGTTGGATCATCTGTTCGGTTTTGCTTTGTCTGCACTTCTGACTCTTGTTCTTATATGAATATAAATATGAATTCTTTACTTCCTGTTGCCTGCAGTCTTCTGCCTGTCTTTAGGGTCCACCTCTCTCTGCTCCACATAACAGAAGCTCGTGTTCATTCAATGCACGATCTATCTGGTGTTTGGGAAGAGGACATGTGACATGTTGTATGGCTCTGTCTTTAATGTCTCCTCAGTGTAATGGCATCATTAGCTAACACCATGTCGATAACGGTGGCCCTTTTAGTCGGTCATCTTTCTATATCCACGGAAACCATAAAGTTTCAGTCGTTGTTGAGACATATGATGGAGCACATGGTCAACCAAAGTTGTGCAGATTTCATTAGAAATATGGGCTCGCCTTCGGATTGGATTGTGTTTTTGTCTGTATACAACGGAGAAAAACAATATAAATGCACATGGGAAAGGAGGATTGTTTCTTAGGAAGCCATTTAGTTATCTCTTAAAACACCGTGCATCCTGCTGAAAAGTTAATTTTAAACTGGTCATAGGTCAGAGCCAATGTGTGAGTATTCAGCAACAACAACAACAATAAATAAAATGAGCTGAAACAGAGTAACATCAGATCGTGTATCATCCAACACAGTCATGTCTTTGGCATGTATACATGAATCTCACTGTTACTGCTGTTGCTCCGATCACACTATACATTAATATACTGCGATAATATTATATCTTGTCACTTAGATCTCGTCGCTAACACTTTCTCACAGTCCGTGGGAGGCAGCAGTAAGAACGGTCTAGTAATTATTAGTAACTCAAAGCAGTCACCGAAAGAGCAAACATGTATTAGTGAGTAGTTCAAGGGCAAATTTCCGTTACTGATAGATCCTTTCTATGTAAATGTAAAAATGTGATTTCTGTTTACAGGGGAAACACTGAAGTGGTCTACATCATCGGCTCTTTTGTCTGAGGGTGGTAAAAAAATCCTCCAAAAAAATGACTTACTGGTCCTTTACTAGTCATACTTACTGTTCTGTCACTTTGACTCATATTTTAGTGGTTTGAAAGCTTTCTTTTTTTAATGTGTGTGTGTGTGTGTGTGGGGGGGGGGGGGTGTTTATACTGAAACTGTGGTGTTATGTTGTTTTTGTTTTTTGCAGGGAAAATAGAGCCTGCAATGTTTGCTTTACCAGCAATCAGCAAATTAAAAGCAAATCAACACAGCGGGAGCAGAACAATAAGCACATTATGAAAAAAATTTAAAAAAATGGGGGAAATTTAGAAATAAAACCTGGTCATAACAGAAACACAGTTATTACTCCAGTAAAATAAATATAGTATATGACCATGATAGCAATTGAGAAATGTGCAATATGTATTATTATCAATACAATCACATGTATTAGACTTCCTCCCCATCAGCGCTGCCTCAGATGTTTCAGACACATGTTAGAGACGAATAATTATTATTTTAGCTGTTTTATTGAGTACAATCCACATCCAGCAGTACACACCCTGACAATCGCACACACATTCACACTGTGAAACCGACCGTTATGACCACACTGTTACACAGTGTTGTCGCAGATCAACCCCATTGGAGCGATTGTGGCCCTAAAGCCTTACTTCAGGCCACTTCAGCAACTTTAACGCTATCAGCTGAGGAGGTGTCGTAGCAATGTGCCATTCAACAGCCCAGTTAGGAGCATAAGCTATTGAGCTATAGTGCAGGTTGAACAAAGGAAGAATTTGTAAAAGTGTCGACCCTGCTGGTCCGCAGGTGACCCATTCAGGGGCTTCCCCGCGCTGCCCTGAATCATTCGGGAGGGACTCTGGCCGGAGGCACTGCAGATGCTTCTGGACCTGGTCGGCATCCTCACTGTCAACAAATTCCCTGAACCACTCGCTTTTTTTTTTTTTTTTTCTATTTTTGTTTTGCAAACTACTCTATCTGTGAGCTTAAAGTGTCTCTTAATGGCTAAATGGCCCCCGAGGTGTCTTCAGTTATTCTAAGATTTATCACAATACGATATTATATCGATTCTTTGGACAACAATACAATATTTGCTAATATCACAACGTCTGCCGTGATACAATTCACGGTCCTGCAATCGATATGAGAGGATATCCCGTTTAAAAAAATCAGATGACCATTTATATCAACTCACAAGGAACAACTGAAAATATGATTTGACAATTTTATTACTGAACTATATCGGACATTTAAATCTACATTAAAAAAAAAACAGACCTGTCAATATATTGGATTGTTGATTAATTGAATCGATGCAGACGTATCGTTACACACGTAACGAACAGAAATGCTGAATCGCAAGTAAACTAAAATCCCAAATTGTGCCGGTATAAATTCTTTTGTATAATAGCAGCCATTGAGTCTATCAGATATTTGGACACTTGAATTCTGGACAGTGTACAGTCTTTGTCCAGAGAGGTGTATCAATTATACAACAATCAATATCAACAACAGAAAGTTGAACAGAAAAAAAAATCTAATTTTCTTTTCTCAAAGGTTTGAAGCTTATTTTTTCTCTCAGTTGTAATTGTTACAATAAACTGAGAGAAAAGCAAACAAGACCCAAAACTTCCATTTGGACATTTGGACAGATTGTTTCTAATGTGTCTGTAACTATTTCTCAAGCTGTCTGTTTGGTGCGTATGTGTCACTCAGTGTGTGTATGTGGGTAATTTTCCACTCATTCTCCAGCAATAATTACAGCTGAATTGCCTACTCTGTCTGCAAACTTGTTTTTTTCTTCTGTAATTTCAATCTCTTCCAAGAACAAGGTGCTTGTATTTTAAAGTGTCTCTGGGTTGTTGTTGTTTTTGCAGGAAGTTTTTTCCTCTACTGCATTTTATCAGTGACCTTTTTGTGTGAAAATCAAGGAAGGTGAAAAAGTTTTTGCTAACTTGATAGAAGGAAACTGTTAGGTCTGTGCAGGATTGACCCAAAAGACAGACTTGGAAATTTAGAACTGGAAAAAAAAGAGGTTGACAGACAGGTAGGAGGTAAAAGTCCTGGAGCACAAGATCACTAAGAAGACTGATCAGAATATATTTTGAAAAAAAAAAACTTGAACAATCACAAAGTAAGCAGCCTGACGTAAATACCAGGGAGGTTGAAGAGCCGGGGTAGATATACTGCTGCTGCTGATGAACTTGATAGGAGACAGGTGTGTAGAGCCAAGCCAAAGAGGGAGTGCCACGCCCACACCATACAGACACACAAGACACAGAACGGGGAGGGGAAAACAAGACATGAGAAGACACTGCTAGACTATGACAGAAACATATTATCACCAATATGGATATGGAGGGAAACAATTAAAGTCATTAGGAGTGTAAGATCCTTATAAGATCATCAAATAAGCAGCAATGTCAAACACAGGTACGTATGTATCAGTATTCTTTGATTAGTCCATCAGAATGTCAGTATCTATCACAGACCACATTTTGAAATGGTTAAAACTAACGTCGCCTTGATCAATCGGCCACCGATCGTTATGGGCCAATATTTGCTTTAAATAGTGTGATCGGTGATCTCTGTGAAGGCTGACATGAGGCCAGTTTGGCAGCGAGTGGCCCCCCCCTACCTGAGAAAAAACCATGAGCTGGCTCTTTGCATGCCATGTATGCTGAATTGTTGGATGGAGATGGGGAAACATGTTGGAACGATGCAGACCTGAACACCACAATCACACAGCGTAGACAGCGAGCAACGTCCCAGCACGGCGGGGAATGTTGTAGATGAGAAGAGGAACAAGATGTCATGATGCGGACATGTTTATATTTGTAGGGAAATGATGTCATTAGCGCTTAAGAAGAAAGCTTTGAGAGATATGAATCATACCCCTCTCTCTCTTTCGTTCCTCTCTCTACCCATAGAAAAGACAAGAAACAAAAAAGTGGCTACTTCAGATTTTATCATTGACTCATGATGCAAAAGCCATCATGACAGTGCAGCTGTGGTTCTGTTTTTAGAGTGTCAGTGTGCATTTCTTGACATCCCCAGAGATGTGAACATAGATGGATGGCGAGACACACACACACACACACACACAGCCTTACAACACGACTGCCACAAGACAAGTGGTGAAGCCATAACTTGCAACGGGCCTGTCTTGTTACACCTGCTCTGAGAAGTGAGATAAAGTTACAGATATAGATAGATAGATACAGTGATAGTATAGAGATGTTTCTCGCTGTGCAATCTATTGCCTGTGGTCCGTTATCTCCTAAATGCAGAGAAAAATTGATGGCTGGCTGACTGAAAAAAACAATATTTTGGCTATATCCTTTGCAGTTTTTATAGTCTCTAAAGTAGGAGTAAATTAATAAAAGCCCTTTGTTTTGTTATGTCTATTGGAATTCATTTTTGTTGCTTCAGTATATATATAATATATTGTTCTGACTCGGTGTTGGTTTTGTTCTAATTTTTATTTTATATACTTGTTAGGCTGCTGTGTCTCTGAGACAGAGAGTAGAATATGTTGTCCCAATAAACAAACAGTGGTTGATTCATGATACTCGCTCGTGTTTTCATTTTAATACTAAATATACGATGTTATCAAGAAGTTAAATGAATAAATAATGCTACACGATAAATAGATCTCGGTCAGTGATCGATATCGGCCGATACAGCTTCCGACGATCGGTTTAGTTAAAAAGCCATCTGTATCGACGAGTTGCTGAGGAGCAGAGTGAATATTTAATTCCTCCCTCTGTAATGTTAATCCCATCCTAATAAGTATAAACTGCACTCGCTCACATAAAAGAAGTTAGAACCATAAAATCATAAAATATATATATATATATATATATATATATATATATTCCAGTTTTAGAAGGTGCTGACAGTGTTGTGCTGCTGATAGTGGCTTTTTCATTTAAGAGGGCATGTTTCTTCTTCTTCTGTCTCTGCTGACTGAACACCGTGAGGTGGAAACGTCTTGCTCTGTCTCTATAATTTTACTGACTGCTCTTATTTTATCTGGCTTGATATATTGCGTTTGTGGATCGAGCAGTGTTGCAACACCTCTCTTTGTTGTCAGGTCAGTATATTTTTCATTAAGATATGTCCTGACTGTCACTGCGTCAAACCTTTTTTTTTTTTTTTTTTTTTTTCAGAATCTGTGCCACGATGATATGAAGCTCAGTCAAGTATGATTCACCAGAGAGTGAATCAGTGAACTCCAGCGGTGGATTTCAAGGCCTCCCTTACAGACTACAACACATCAAGCACCTGATCGTCTTGTCAGCAGTGAATGAGATGACCTTGTGTTACTTCGGCGTGATCTGACAAAGTGTCCCACCTTGATGGTGATTCCGCCTCCTGCTTGTGTTAGATGCAGGTGCTTGTTCTCTTCTTTTCTCCAGCTCTACCTGCTCTTTGAGAAAAAAAATTTAAAATAACATCAAGTCCAAAGAAGTACAATAGAACATTTCAGAGTTGATAATATTATATTTGCTAATGTATAATTTGTCTGATTTGAACATGAAGGGCAATAGGTTGATTTTTCCATTTTTCACAGTGCTTCACACTTTCTTTCTTTTTTTTTTTTTGCACTAACCAATTATAAATTGTATTACCATTTTTATTATTCTCTACATTTGGCAATAATGTAATGAAACAGAAAGATAGAGAGAGCACTTTACCTACTTCTGAGTGCAGCCTCAACCTAAAGCAGTGCAGCCGGTGCCTGAACAACAAGAAAAAGTAAAAAAAATAAAAATAATATTTGAATACAGTACACACATACAGTAGACATGACAGGCACTCTTGTTTTTCTAGCACATGCACAGTGCACTTGCCACGCATACATCCACAGAGGGGCCCGCACATACCCTCACTGACATGGGCGGATGATGACGTTTACATCAAGCAGACCCTAGCAGACACGCGGAGGCACAAGGTAGAAATTGGTCTTAAGGCCTTGGGCAACAATCTTGCCTGTGAGGTCTTCAGGGAAGTGAGCTGTTTGTAGACGTGTAGGCATTTATTCAGAGGTCGAGCGGATGGCGAGGCTTATATATATATATATATATATATATATATATATATATAGTTGACCACAGACCACAGGATGAAAAGAGATGTTTGTGGCCGGGTATATCTCATAACAATCAATTAATTAAAATGAATTAATTATTCATTTGTATACCAACTTACTGAAGTAAGTTAAAGTAGCAGCACATTTTAAATTGCTGTTAACGTAAATAGTAATAAAGAAACTGATTAATTGTATGTGCAGTAGATTGGTGCCTACTGATTGTAGTGGACATAAAACTCAAAGTATAATTTTGGATTTTACCTCTCCATTCATCCCCTCCATCTGTGACACTTTGGTCCCAGCGCTGCTAAAAAAAAATGCAAATAATTTCCAGGGTTTTTCAAAGCTCCTGGTTTTCATAATAAAAGCTCTGCTGTGTCTCGTGATTGTAAATTGTAACTGACACCAGACAAACAGAAATATTATATTTTTTTTAAGGACAAGCCGTGCCATCCTTCTTATGCTCCTCCAGCTCCTTATGATGGAGCAATATGATGCATTATGTTGCTCCTCCTATAAGTTGCATTGGGCTCAGCTGACACAAGTCGTTATCTTGTGTGACAGACTCAGATGTTCCTTCGCACTAACTGTTGGCCTCGTTCGGTGGCTCTTCTGTGTCACCATCACACCATCCACTCCTTGACGCAAATCTCACGAGTGAGTTTCTGTCTCTTCCTGTCACCTACACTAACATATAAACCACAGCCATTAACTACAGATGGTGTTTAAAACATGTAAAGCCTCCCCGAACCTCACTGTGGTCAAGCAATGTAACCACGACCGGAGACATGAAAGCAGCTGGTCAGCAAATTGTCTCGGCCCTCCACCTCCTCACCACCACCACAATGCTGAGCTGTGGACTTGTGGCCCGTAAAGAGGTTTAGGTGCAAACAAACAGCCCATTTAGTAGCATCTCTCCTCCATTTAGGCCTTCATTATGACCCTCAAGGCCCTGGCTCAGCACTGAATTATGAATTAAGTTGTCAGGAGAGCCTCTGCTTATGAGCAGAGGGGACATTTAAATTTAATTTGAAAAGGGATTCTGCTAAGAATGTATGCTCAGCAACGTCCTGTGAGAACTTGTCCATCAGAGTGGAGAGGGGTAAGTACTGACAAGGGCAAATGAAATAAAAATGGCTGGAAGAGCATTGACTAGATATAATAATGCATAGTGCATGATGGGATGAAAGCTACAAGACACTGACATCACCAGAAACGCTATTTGAAATCATTACGGTGGAGTAAATGACTGGACTTGGTTTATATTTGTAACTGGGTTCTGTCTGCTGGCAGGTGTCTGGTATGACATGTTGCTTCTCCTCAAAGCGTGAGCTGAAAGTAACTTCTGGATCCAGCAGAGGCTCTTGTGATTATTGTTGTACAGCTGATTCTAAAAAAAAAAAAAAAAAAATTCTAACTCACCAGTTTTTGGAAACTTTAAAAAAAAAAAAAGGTCAATTTCAGAAGGTTGGTCAGAGCAAATGCTGCACGGGTGTGGAACACAAGCCCTTCTCACTGTAATTACAGAGTCGATATTTTTTTGACTTTGACTTGTGAAAGTGGTTCTTATTTTCCTGGTTTCTGCAATAATTGGTAAAATTGGCATGAATTCTTCCCATTTGTACCGAGACCGCATTCGAACACATTCAACACTTGTGTCTTAAGAAAACATTGCAAAAACACAAAAGCACAGACAGAGAAAACATCTTCACCACGGTGACGACACATAGACCGATTCTATTTGTGAAAACGCTGGAGTGCAGCTGTAGTTCAGCGGGCTGCCACCATGCATGCAGTATGTAACACTGTCTAACATAGTCTCTCAGGTCTTCCTAATGCTCGGCAGCGCTTTGAAGGAAAGATTCAGATCAGTCCTCCGTCTGGGGAGTAGTGTGCCGTGCTGTTAATGATGACGCCGCCGTCTTACATGAATCTCAGTGCCACCGTCTCTTCTTAACAACCTTCCCGGACGAGACTTTGACTTTGCATACCTTTCTACCAGATGTTCGGTCCTGCTGCAGCAGCTGTTGTCGCTCCGATCCCATGGGATGTTGGGCGGGAGCTGCTGCCAAAGAGGCGCCGATCGGAAATCCCTCAGGGACCATTGATCGTCACCAGAAAGGTCTTTGGAAGGGGACTTGTCCCTTCAAAGGCCACTGCCAACAAAATATCCACACCAATCAATGGACATACCGCATGTGTGTGCATGTGGGAAGGCTTCTTTTTTATATATATTTATACATACTAGAGACTACTCATATAATTCACCTTTGATTGGTTTTGTGTTGGCAGATGTGCTACCTCTGAAGCTCATTTTATACATTATTATACAGTACTGAACCGGTGAACTTGTTCCAGCCTCGGGTTCCATATGCTACCAGTGACCTGAAGGTGTGATGATGCTCCGCTCCAGCTGGCGGTTGGAGGTGAACCGCTAACCCCAGCAGCCAATCAGATGGTTTGCAGGCCAGAAGAAGATAAGGCGGAGTGCTGTGAGGGGGTGACAGTGATGGAGGAAGTCAGGGTCAGTACAGGGGTTGTCCTTCCTGACGCAATGCCATATTAACGCATAGTAGGAGGTGACCTTAATCCTCCTGCTGTCTATTCACACTCCCAACCCCCGACCTCAACACCCTATTTGTCATCCACCCCCCTACTCAACCCACTGTTTTGGATTGACAGCTCCCAGGGAAAGGGGGAAGGATCTGAGCGATATGGAGGAGGAGGTGGCGGATCCAGGACCCTGCAGACCGGAGGTTTGCCTGCCAGACACAGTATGAATGGATCTGTGTGTGTATGTGTGTGTGTAAATACCAGTGAGTGTGTTGGAGGGGCTGAGAGGAGGATTGGATGGGTTTATAGAGAGAGACAGAAATAGAAGCAACAAGGAAGAAAATAAATCAAAATTTTAAAAAAGAAAAGAAAATTGTATCACATACATATTCAGCCATCTATGTCAACACAAAAAATATATATTTCTAAAAGATAAACTACATGACATATGCTGGGTTTACAAATCATAGCAGAGGAAAACAAATGTAGGTCTAAGATAATATTCATAATGAAAATGAATGAAGGGAGGAGGGTGTGGAGGACGAAAGCTTCTTCCTGCAGAGTGCAGACTGGGACAGGAGGAAGCAGGAGGTGCGTCTGCCATCTCCAACTGTTTCATCCCAACCCACAATCTCTCGCTCATTGCTAATGCATGCAGATTCACTTGAGCTGGACCCACACGAAGCAGGAATGGCCAGAAGTGAAAAATGAAACATTTAGTTTGATAATTTAATGTGTTGCCTCAACCAAAAGATACAGCGTCACAGTACACTAACTGTGACCAACATATCTTCCTTTGAATGTGATGATGAATCAGTTGAGTATGTGATCGTGAGTCCTCTCCCTACAGCAGCTGATTTCAAGAGATCTAATATTATGGCCCCTTTTCTGTTTTAATAAATGTTAATAATAATAATCAGAACTTTATTTATATAGCACCTATATAGCGCTTTTCTTTAAAAAGTTAAAAAGTGCTTTACAAAAACATAAAAATAAGAGAAATTACAAGATAAATATTAATATAAGTAGAATTGATACAGTAATAATAACAAGTGTGCTATAAAACCAAGAAAAATATCTGATCCAAGAGAAAGAAGGTGTATTTTTTAAAAGAAGAAACAGAGCCAGCCTGCTTGATTTCTTCTAGCGGGGCCCTGACTCCAAAGGCTCTTCTGGTTTTTAGCCTTGACCTAGTAATTACTAACAGGAGGGTGTCAGGCTGCATTCAGGCTTGTAAGGGGTTATTATGTCGGTGATATAATCAGGGGCCAATCCCAGACGTGCTGTCAAATTAATAACTTTTTTTTTTTTTTAAGAGTAAGAAAATAATTTTTAATTATCTGTACAAATACTTTAGGGTTTTTTTATATCATTAGAAGTAAAAACTATAATGGATGTGTAATATATTTTTTATTGCATTACAAGGGTGCTTCAAAACCAGAGTATGTTACAATTAATTCAAATTACACAGGTCTGTTTTGAGAATGAAACCTGTGAGTTGACTATATCATTTCCACTGCACTGCCCCCTAAATGACACCACAGCTTTTACATCCTGGAAAACTACATCACTTTGACTATATGCTTGTGATTGTGGAGATGATGGATGAAAGTTCACCCAGACAGTGGAGAGACAGAAATCACATCTCTGTGAAAGGACAGACCGTTGCCGCAAAAAATCCCTTTTTCCCCCCATTGTTTTTCTCTGTTTGCCTGGGTTCAGATGGCTCACATCACCTCAGATATAGATCTCAACCGTCACAGCATATGACACCTCACACCCGCTCCTCCTTCCACCTTCTCCTCCTCCAGTCTGCCACCCTGGCTGTTCGAAAGCCCTGAGCAACGCAGCACATACTGCTTTTATTGCATTTTCTCTAAATGCAGCCGCAGAGTTCTGTAGAAATGCTTTTGCTGTTGTCTTCTGCTGGGATACAGTAAGAAATACACCTAAAACGACTAATTAAGAAAAACATTTTAAGCATTGCCACCCGTCGTGCAGCAGCCACTGTTCCCTTCCTGTCTTCTGTTGCCCTGTTTGTCTCAATATTTGCGGGAGTTTACGATAGAGTCGTTGTTTTGTATCGTGATTCGTGATTGTGCGTTGGATCTGTGTAGTCGGTACCTGGGGAAGAACATCCTGCAGCCTCCTCTGTTCCTGTCTGCCCAGCAAGAAGTCTGCCGTCCAGCCCGCCAGCTACACCTGAGGCCCAGGAGACAGTGATCAAGGAAACGGGGGAAAGAGTCGGTCAGTAGGCAGCAAGACCTTCTCCCAAACCAACTCTGGGTCGCCTGTGGGTGTTGTGGATTACCTCAGCACTCCCCTGAGGTTAGACTGTACTGGCTCTGGCCTGTCGATGTGTAGCAATTTGTTTATCCTAAGGCACTTCTTTGTGTCTCATGATCTTGATTTCTTGTTTATAACTGAGACCTGGTTGAAATGTGGAGATCTTGATTGAACTGTGTCCCACAGACGGTGACTTTGTTCTGTGCACCCAGGATGTCCAACTCCTGTTTTTACCAAACAGTTTATCTGTTGTTTCATGGGCATCAGTGATTTCAACAGCTTTGAGGTGCTTATGCTTAGATTGGATTGTGGATTTACTGCCCACCTGGCCCAATTAATGAATCTCTAAATGAATTTCCAAGCTTTTATATTCTATGGTTGTTAAAGTTGATCAAGTCATGATTGTTTGTGATTGCAATACACATTCATGACGATGCGTCAAATGAGTTTGCTGCTGAGCTTTTGAGCACAACTCAGAAATTTATGACAGGTCTATGACCGCAACATGTATGGTCACACTCTGATTTTGTTGTTAGTTTGGTTCTGAACCTTAATGCTCTATGTATTGACCACTTATTTTTGTCTGCCCATAAATGTATTATTTTTGATACGGTTTTTAATGCTGACATCCAATCCATCAAACGCACTACTCATTTTCGCACTCAATAGCCATTCTGCTGAGAAATCCATCTTTGCAGACCTTAGTAATGATATGACTTTCCCTGTCCAGACCAATGACTTAGTACTTTAACAACCTTTCTTTGTCAACCTTAGATAATGGTCACTCCTTTTTTATCAACTCATCTAATTGAATGACTAATACCATGTCAGTAACATATGTTGTCTAAAAAGGGAGTGTAGACAGGTGGAGCATAGGTAGCCAAACACTAAGCTGGAGATTCAAGTGAAAGTGAAAGAGACATTACTGCCTATTTTTCCAAACTAATTCACTTTAATAAGAAAATCCCAGAGCTTTGTTTAGCACAATCAATACATTGGTGAACCCTGCCCCTCCCTATCTACCAGTTTTTTTTCAAATGACAAATGTGAAATGTTTTTATCATTCTTTGTAGGTAAGGTCACATAAGGTCTAAGCTATCGCCTTCCTGTAACTCTTGGGGTTGACTGTCCATCCCATGTTTCTCTACTGAGCCAGTTTAGCCCAATTTCTTTGGAAGAGCTCACAGCCATTATTTCCCAAATGTGTCCCTTCTCTAGTCTCCTTGATATTGTTCCAAACTCTCTTTTTAAAGATGTTTTCTGCTGCCTAGGCCCAATCATACTCTCCATTATGAATAGCTCCCTTAGCCCTGGCTTTTGTGCCTGATTATTTCAAACAAAATTACTTGCTATTATTCAGCTAATCAACACTAAAATTCAAGCCTTGACCCATTACTTCCCAGTAACTATAAACCTCTATCCAAACCTCCTTTAATTTCCACAGCTTTGGAGAGGGTAGTTTGTAAGTAACTTCTACATGTCCTGGACAATAATGATATCTTTGATAAGTTCCAGTCTAGTTTTCATCTGAGGCACAGCACTGAAAGTGCTTTTCTCAGGGTTTCGAATGATATTCTAATGTGTAGATACTGGAGTGTGTTCAGTTCTGTTGTGTCACCTAAACACAGCCTTTGACACTGATGACCACTCTATTCTTCATAGGAGGCTTTAGCAATCGGTGTAACTGGGACTACACTTGACTGGTTTGCCTCTGTTGACTTGTGGTGTGCCCCAGGGTTCAATCCTTGGTCCTATTCTTTTCTTCCTGTACATGCTTTCCCTTAAATTCTTAATTATTCTTTTAAAGTGTATTTCTTATCTCTGCTATGCGTGACCGCTGTTGAAAACAGCTCACTTGTTTCGTAAGCACTTTGTTTTGTAATGCCTTCTCTTTGCTGTGTCTGACTTTGTATTTTTCTTTTTCTTCCATGTTTTTACCTTGTTCCAAAAGGCACATTATAAATAAAAAGAATATCTTCCTGGTGTTGCTCCTACCATCAAAGTATTTATGTATTTAAAGGTTGTTGGTTGGCTGGTTTAAGATATTAAGGGCATTTTCACTCTCATTGTTACTAATGTTTTTGTGGCCATGTTTTATATGTCTTTTCATACTGGTTTGATGTCTGCAGAACTGAATCAGAAAAGATTGATGTCATGTACTTCTGTGGACCAGTCAAGATTTAGAAAAATTGCATTCGAATTAAAACTGTGGGTGGTTTTCTCACTATTTCTAAGGTAAGATATTTTGTAGTGGATCTGTAGCCATGGCAGCACCATCGCTTTAGGGATGACAATGCTGGCCTGTCAGTGAGATGCGTCCTCACTTTGGTCCAGACTAACATTTCTCAACAAATAATCAGCAGATTGTCCAAATAGTTTGTTTAGATTTTTACATTTCCCACAGAATGAATCCTCCTTTCGTTGACTTCTGATTTTTCTCTAGAACCATCAGCAGATAAAATTACCCACTTATCAAGTGAAATATCTCAATATCTACTTTGTGGACAATTCCTCTATAGCACCTGTGCTTTTAAGCAAATGTTGGCATGCTATCATACTACACTAAAATGGTGACATTGGTAAACAAATCATTTCTGTAAATTACAAAATGTTAGTAGAAAGGAACTGGGTAGTATTGTTAGGTGTTTGGGTAGTCGGAGCATCAGTAAGCAAATGCATTTTAACGGTGGTTAACAAGAAGTGAAAACTTCCTCAGCAGACATCTGTTTCACTGAGTAAAGGCAAGCAGGATGGGGCTGAAAGTGTGCTGACTGTCACTGAATGATTAAGGGTAAGAAATATAGTGCAGTGCTAGTAGCGCTGCATGCTGGGAGAGTGGAACTGGGAAGGTTAAGGTGCTTAAGGTGGTCTGGCTCTGTCAGGATCCAGAAGCCTCACACTTCTTTACCTGCATTTTTCAGTGCTTTATTGTTGTTACATAAAGAGTCCTAACAAGCTTCTTTATCAAATGATTTGTTAAGCTGCTGTGAACGACTGGCCTGCTTATATTCCACTCAGTCATAAGAGATTTGCATAAAATAAAATAAAAAAAGCTGCTGTGTGTAAACACAGAGGGGAGATTTGTTGTATTTTTTATGTAAGCGAAGATGCGGAGCAGCCTTGTCTCAGTAAGTCAGGCAGGCTGCAAACAGAGCTGCCCTGTTTTCTACAGATGGCTGCTGTCTTCTGAAGCCAGGCTTTGTTTATAACTACAGATGACACTGACATGACAGAGTGGAGAACTTTGACTGTGCGGTGTGAGCTCGTTTTCACTGCCCTGCCAAACCGCTGCCAAAGAGATTTGATATTTTTGTTGAATCTATTTCTACAGTAAGAGTATTTTTTCTTAGATATTGATTTAATAATCGTTATGCAATTATACTGCACACACCAAAAGTGTCACTGAAGAGGAGACATACAATTTGGTGGAGGATTTTTACCTCTGGTTGTGCCTGACAGCGCAATAAGTCACTGTAGTATTTTTAGCACCGGTCAGCCCAATGGAACTGAGCAACCTCAACCTGGCAGTTCCTCACTCCATGTATTGAACTTCAAAGGATCACAAGGTAAAGAAATTCAGCTCCTGCCTCAAAATCAGTTTGAAATCCCCAGTGAAGACGAGGCCGGTGTGAATGTGACAGTCTAGAGGCAGCAGTAACATCCTCTGCTCTATGTGCAATTGTTCCCAAAAGCTGCAAGCAGGGGTTTGAAAAACCGGCCATCAGCCACATGGCTCGTCCTCGGCATTTACCGTCTCTTTTACCCTTTCCGGTGGCGAAAAACTGCAAGACCTTTCCTTTGACATTTGTTATCCTGGTGCTATCATGTGCTATCTAATTGGATGAAGAAGTAGACTGTGGGCCAGCCTCTGGCAGGAAGAGGAGGTGAGCTTCTTTACTCAAGTGAAGCCATGATCCTTCTAACTCTGTCTGCCTCTACCTGTTCAGACGTTTTGGCATTTTCAGGTCTGTACGGTGATCGTGACGATTCAAATCACAAATGATGACTGTCTGTAAAAACGGTCTAATAAAACAGACGGGAACACATTTGTCTGTCTTTATGCTTGATGAATGTTGAGATTTAATTATTTTACTGGTCAAGGTTAAATACCGTAGAGTTTTTGTCCTACACTTCCCAAAATGCAACTTGATAGCATCTTTTGGTCGGACCCTCCCTGATTTCATCAGTAAACTTTATTGTCATAACATTTGTTATCCTGCATTCAGAGATTTTATTCACACCCTGAGCTGCTCTAACAACTTGAGAACCTTGATTTTCGTGGGAAGTCATTTGGTCACTGATGGTTTATCAGTATACTGACATATAAGTCCATTTTACTACAAACTGGTTAAGGATACTTTAGCCAGACTCCCCTTAGAGTTGAAAGCAGTAGATGTTGCTCTTGTTGTACTGGTGATGTCAGTATTCAGAACTGGACTGAGGGCCGCGGGAGGTCATTGTCAGCTGGCAGAACAGTAAGCTCCGGTTCTGTGTGCAAACCAAATTGTCTAACGGTTAGAAAAAAAGCCTTTATCAGCTCGTCCTGACCTTAACATCACCACCGACAGAGCACGAGTGCACTGCACTCAGCCAATCTCACAAACAGCTTGGGCCACAAGCTTTCAACAAACTGAAAATAAATATGGAAAAAAAATCTAATGCCAATGTCTACAACATTAATAACTCCTTGTCCCAGCAGACGCAAATAGAAAGAACAGGCTGATCGCAGGCAGAGAATGGCTGAGAAACATCAGAAAGCTTTTACCTAAGAAGAATTATCGTAGCTATATTCCAAAGGAACATTAGCATGGTATGATGGATATTTTCAGTATGAGTAAGAGGAAGCCAAGTTGATCAGAAAGGCTCTCTCTGCAGTCGCCCCTCTGAGGTTACCACACAGGCGTAATTACAGAGCTGCTCACAGTGCTCCTCTGTGGCTGGTGTGCAAATATTGCCATCTACTGTTAGACAAAGAATATTCCTGCTCCTGAGGGCTCAAAGGTTCAACCTCCATTGTGACTTGCAGGTCGACACAGGTCAGCATCAAGTGTGCACTCTAAAGTACAGCAGCAACCAATCATTTTATCCATTAAGAACGTCCTGACACTGACTGAACTGCTCGCAGATGGCTGACTGAGGGCTGGTATGTGTAAAACCTTTAGAAAATGATCTCAAAAACCACTTGACAAAGCTGGAAATCTATATTTCTTCTGCATTTGGCAAGATCAATACATTCTATTTGGGATATTATTCATAACAATCTTCAATGTGTTAAAGGATATGGTAAAAAAAAAAAATCCAAAATACTTTTTTTTAAAAAAACCAGTTGAATATTTAAGTCATGTTCATCACGTGGAGGTCTTTCATATGATTTAAAGTTATTTATTAAAGAAGTTTCACACTCACCAGACTCATCTCAGCTAATTTAATATTTAATACAATTGGAATGATAGAGACGTGGTTCATGTGGACATTAGGAAGAATTGCTTTATTGTCACGTTGCAAAGGTAGTGTGTGTATGTATTGGGTACTTGTAACCAGTGGTGTAAAAAGTATCAAGATCATTTACTTAAGTAAAAGTACCAACAGAGTACGGTAATGTAAAAATACTCCATTACAGTCCTGCATGAAAAATCCTACATAATTAAATATATACGTAAGTAGCAGCAAGTTTTAAAGGTGCAATATGTAAGATTTGTCCAGATTTACAGTCTAAAACATTCAAAAATGAGCTAAAATTATCAATGAAATGTGAAGAAACAACATGTCAGTCTGTATCTACTGAAGTTAGCGTCCTGTCTTGTAGCTTTGCGGACCCTCAGTCTAGCGTGAGCGGTGGAAGAACTAAGGCAACATTGTTCTTGAAACTTTCATGCCAATGAATTGAAGTAGCACTGCCCCCGAGCATCGCTGCTGGCTGCTCGGAGCTGCAGTCATTTTCACTGTAGGGCTGTTAATGTGTTATTTTATTGAAATTTAAGATTTTTTTTTCAGGCGAGAAAGTAACGATTTTGATTCCCAATATGTGGTCAGTTTATCCAATAACACCTATTTAGAAAGCGTCTCTGGTGCTGCTGCTGCGGTCATGATCTGATGAACTGGTCTGTGCAGATATTTGGTCATTTTACTGCTGCCTCTGATGTCTCTGCAGCATTAAGATTTTTGTTTTTGGTGTGGGTGGGTGATAAGCTGCCCTCTATTTGTTAAGATCAGGTGGCTAAAACTTACACATTTAGTTCCTCTGACTGATGTATTATTATATATGACATCATTAGATTATTATTAGTGAAGCATCAGTTTTAGAGCAGCATGTTACTGTTGTAGCTGCTGGAGGCGGAGCTAGTTTCAACTACTTTATATACAGTTAGTTTAGTCCAGTGGGTCCCAACCAAAGGGCCGGGGCCCTCAATAGGGTCACCAGATAAATCTGAGGGGTCGTGAGATGATTAATGTGAGAAGAAAGAAGAAAAAAAAAAGTTCTGAAACACAAATCTGTTTGCAGTTTTTAGACTTTTTCTCTAATTTTTGATTTTTTTGTGAAATATTGGATCATTTTAACAATTAATTTAATTGAAACCAAGTTCAAATAAATGTAGTGGAGTAGAAAGTATAACATTTACCTCTGAAATATAGTAACCGCAGTGGATAACACACAGATGGTGTGCAGCTTCTCCCTCCGCTGGTCATCCTTAACGTGATTCTTAATAAATTAACTTGTCAGTAAACATTTTATATTACACGTTTTATTTTTATGTGTTCGTGAATCCGTGATGACTGATGTGATGCAGTCATGATACGTCAGCGCCGGACGTCTGCAATTGGCTGAATAGAGTGAGGGCATTCTGGGAAGACATAAGTGTAGCTCTTATTTTACAACCCTTACTGTAAGAGTTGCTGCAGTCAGCACTAAAGAGTCACGTTTAGGCTTTGCTAGAGGCTTCTTTATATGAAGCTTTTGAAGAAACTTTTGACTCATGAGTCAAAGTTTAGGGCCGTTCTTAAGATCTTTCTTAGAAGTTTTACTTCCTGTCAGAATCTGAACTTTAACACTCATGATGTGGACAATATGTGTGGAAAAACAATTTATTTATACAATGAAACATACATAGATTGAAAGGGATGAACAAGACAGCAGATAGGTAACTTTGATGGCCTCATAAATATTACTCTGTAAGTCACCGTCCCGTTATGATTATAGATGTCACAGGTCGAGGATGAAGCTCTCGACTTTCATCGAGTACGCCGGTTTCAGATAGCGTTGCAGTTCGCTTTTCCTCAACCACATAAAAGAAGCATTCGGGGCTGCGGAGCGGCCGCTATCGGACAGGAAGGCTTTAAAGAAGAATACCTTTGTCCCGATCGAGCCCCCCTCCGTCCGCAGAGCTTTAGGCAGTTTGTACTTGTACACTCCGCAGGGGGCGTTGCCGAAGAAAGTTGCCTTGAAACCAGCTGCTGCAGGAAGACAAGTGGCGGTGTGAGTTTATACAGATGGAGCACCGATGGCTAAAAATGCAGATGTTACATTACCTACATTACACTACCGCTCTGTTTCTCATTCTCTGCTGTGACAACAACAGTTTGTCCCAGTAGCCTCAAACGACACCGTGTTAGGGATTCAATTTTTACTTAGTCCAGCTGTATTAAAAACGGATCAAGGTCTGCTACTGTATTGTAAAAACCCTGCACCAAATGGCTGACGTTAATGTCAAGTGGAAAGTCTTAATGAGAAGTGATTGATGGACTTGGCACTCTTAATAGTTCATGAGCAATGTTGTGAGACCGTTTAACAGACTCGGTCGCCGGCGTTTCATTTAAGAATCCGCCACTTTTCAGGATGTTATATATCTTTCCTTAATGTTATAGGATCCATAATGGTTACTGGATCATTTGTTCCGTCTCTTGCCGGCTGTGACCTCTGAATCCTAACTTTCATTTGCTTGTTGTCGCTGATCTATGAACAAAAAGTCTATTCTACTCCTGATATCAGTGCAGGTCAAAGTGAATATGTCAGGTTGGGATATGAGAGGTTGGAGGTTCAAGGAGAATTTGTTATGGATAATAAGATGATTGTACTTTAAGTGACACACAGCTATTTTATATAAAATCATATCAAACTTTAATGATTTTTAACTGGGCCAGAACAGCAGCAGAAATTAGGATAAATATACAGTAAGAGCAGAACAAACAGAGCATGTTGATGATAATGTAACCTGTAATAACTTGTATTTAGGATATATATATGGGTCATTCTATGTCAAATTATCTCAGATTTATGTCCATATATTGAATGGGTCCTACAACCAAGGTCTGTAAAATGTTTCTGTTCAGATTGTATGTTATATCTTCTTCTTCAATATCACTATTTAGGATTTTTTACACTCTAAAAAACACCTTATCTAGGAAGCCATGTTTGGGCATTAATTGCATCAATCATTTTTTTTCTTCAAATACAATCTTTGATTAATTATGTGCCAAAATTTGAGGTCTCTCACACAAACGTACACGAAGATATTAGGAATAAAACAAAGTGGGGTAGCATTTTTCCATCATTTTCAAAACCAAAATGGTATGTGGGGAAGCTAGTAGGAACATGAAAATATATGTGGAAATATCTTAATGTAATGTCATTTACTGTACAAATTACCAATGTCCTTTCATGTTCCCTTCATAGTAAATATATACATAGTTAAAAATGTCTGTGCTGACAGCATCTAGTGGGCTGGGACAGTGGGAGGAGACAGGTCCAGCGCAGGCCTTTAGACAGCCAAATGACCTTTTATTAAAGCCCCTGTGTGGAGGATTAAAACGTGTACGACTTTGGCGACTCCTTGTGGGGCTATTAAAAAAAAAAAAGACACACACTGAAGGCATAAGAATAATTTAAAAGATGCTTGTAAAAACCCCATAAAAACCGACACATCAGAGCTTTAGAGAGCAATTTAACACCAGTTTCACATCTTCGATTGAAACTTTTAGGTCAGTCTCGTCAAAAACAAGATTTTCGGGAGAGATATCGACCGATGTCGTCTAACTCAGTGACATAATGTAGGTTTCTCAGTGACCACAGTTATAGAAAACCTGACGCCGTTATATTTTCTTTGCATTTAATGGTAGGTCTGGATGAAAGAGCTGCCCTGAGGAAATGCTGAATGACCGCTGTGTTTTAATGTTACCTGGCAGGGAGGCGAGCGCTCTCTCGGCCGTCTGCCGCAGGGTTTCTCCTTCCTGCCACTGAGTCTGAGGTAGCAGCCACATCTTGGTGTTGCCCACCTGCTGCTCGGCCAGAAGAAGCAGCGAGTCGGCCAGGCAGCGCTCCACTGACGTCAGGTCCTTGTCCACATCACCTACACGCGACACGAGACTGTCAGCTGTTTCACAACAGCTGTGTTTCTCTGACACCGTCGAGCTAAATTTACTCAAACTTTTAAAAATGTCACAGGGAATAAAATGGAAATTGGGAGCGCTGGAGCGTTTAGAATGAATAAATGTAATAAAAAAAAACATGAAAACATTCAAATCCTCTGCTGACAGTAATTCAAGTCTCTTCCCTCCTTGGTAATTTACCTTCAGATTATCTCATTTTCCTTTTCCATTGTGTTTGACCTGATTAATGAATATTATATCACATACAATTACATCTATTTTACATTTGTAATATTTAACTATATTTACATATTGTAGTATATTCTGTAGAGATGCAATTAAATATTATTTTCATTGACTAATCTGTCAATCATTTTCTTGATTAATCAATTCGTTTAGTCTTTAAAACGATATTTTTACTATTACAGAAGACTGTTACAGGAAATATTCACATTCGAGAATTCAGACATTTTGCTTCTTAAACAATACTTTAAGAACAACAAAATAGTTGCCGATTCTTTCAATAGTCGTTTAATTGTGGCAGCTCTACCTTTTTCATCCATTTCCTGTACTGACCTCTGACTCTCGGCGCAGGCTCAAAGCTCTTCAGCTTTTGCTCCCACGAGTCTTCCAGGTCCTGAGCCAGCAAGGTTTCCTGATGCCTGGGGTCGTCCTCTTCGTCAGAGTCATAGTTGGCTGTCTTCCTGCGGCTCATCCTCTCAGCATCCTCCAGCAGCCGCACCTCGTGGTCCCCCATCAAGCTTTTCTCCAGCTCCACCTGAAAACAAACGGTTCACAAACTCAAACTCCAGGACGCTTTACGGACCTGATATAATAAATACAGCCGGGTGTCGCGTGACAAAGGTCATGGAACATTATGGCTGTAGTTTGTCCCAAATCCCACTATAGCTGAACACTGTCCTACACTACAGCTGATGCCAATTCATTATTTTGGTCGAATGTGACTGATAAAAAGGTGAAAGGTCTGCACACCGTTTATTAGTATGAGTATTTATATGTTCAGTAGCCTACTGGTGATCTTGTACCATCTCCCACTCTTATGAAGTCTCACAATCTGGTTTTTATTAGACACAACACAGGGTAAATATGAGAAAGTTGTGGTGTGCACCAGTTCTTTGACAACCTTGTTGAGCCAATTAGTCTTAATTGCAAGTCACAGGTGTACTCACTTTAGTTGCACATTGAGGTCGGTATTTTCAACATAGTCGATCTAACCTGTTTGTTTTTAAATCATAAATAAGATCACATACCCTACACTTCCCAAATTTATTTCTGTTGATCGAACAGTTCCACAAATATTTCAAGGCATGGAAAAGACATTTCTCTTAAGTCATTTATGGATGAGAAGAGATTTGATTCACAATGAATCAGCGACTGATTTCTCAAAACACGGTTTGATAATAATATAAATATACTGATAATAACCTTTATTTTGCTATGAAAAGAGGAAAAAAAGGGCAATTTCACCCCCCCCCCCCCCCCCCCAGGACTAGATCAAAAACCACTATACTTAGTTTTGTTAGATCTGGATTAGATTATTATTGTTAAGACAAGTCTACTGGTGCTGGTCATAAAGCTGGTCATATTAGAATATCATGACAAAGTTAATTTATCATGTCACATATACTGAGATATTTCAAGTGTTTATTTCTTTTAATATTGATGATTATAAAAGTGACAACTAATGAAAACCCCAAATTGAGAGTCTCAGAAAATTAGAATATTATAGAAAAATTCAATATTGAAGACGCCTGACCGCCACATACTACCACTCTAATCAGCTAATTAACTCAAAACACCTGCAAAGGTCTTTAAAAGGTCTCTCAGTCTAGTTCTGTAGGCGACGCAATCACGGGGAAGACTGCTGACCGGACAGTTGTCCAAAAGATAGCCATTGACACGTTGCACAAGGAGCGCAAGACACAAAAGGTCATTGCTGAGGAGGCTGGCTGTTCAGAGCTCTGTGTCCAAGCGCGTTAGTAGAGAGGTGAAGGGAAGGCAAAGACGTGGTAGAAAAAAAGTGTACAAGCAGGAGAGGATTGTAAAACAAAACCCATTCACAACTGCAGCTGGAGTCAACCAGCATTACTTGTGTCAAGCCACTCTCGAACAAGAGAAGCGTCTCGTCTCGTCTGAAGACAAAAAGGACTGGACTGCTGCCCAACGTTATGTTCTCTGATGAAAGTAAACTTCGCATGACCTTTGGAAATCAAGGTCCCAGAGTTTGGAGGAAGAGAGGAGAGGCACAGAATCCACGTTGCTTGAGGTCGGGTGTAAAGTCTCCAGTCAGTGTTGGTTTGGGGTGTCGTGTCACCTGCTGCTGTTGGTCCGCTGTGTTCTCTTACGCAGCCGTCTACCAGGATGTTTTAAAGCACTTCATGCTTCCTGCTGCTGACCAACTCTATGGAGATGCAGGTTTCATTTTCCAACAGGACTTGGCATCTGTACAGTGTCAAAGCTAGCAGCTGCCAGCAAACTCGGCTGACCTTTGACCTCATAGAAAATCTATGGGCTACTTTGAAGAGGAAGATGTGATACGCCAGACCCAACAATGCAGAAGAGCTCTGGGCCACTATCAGAGCAACCTGGGCTCTCATAACACCTGAGCAAAGCCCCAACTAAGTATAAATAAGTGCTGTACATGCTTGTACTTATGTTCCAACTTTTCCAACAAAGTAGTAATCTAATTTTTCTGAGATACTAAATTTGGGATTTTCAATAGTTGTTAGTTATAATCCTCAATATTAAAAGAAAGAAACACTTGTAATATCTTAGTCTGTGAAATGAATGTTTTAATGGAATTACTGAACCTGAAAGCGGGTTCAAAGAGCAGTGAATCTTTTGCTACGATGTCTTAATTATTTTAGGTATAAGTGGTGAAAAACTGATAATGAATCGCTAAATATTGTTTCCCTTAACCCTGAATCAGGAGCTGACTTTAGCGTTGTTATACTGTATTTTTCATCGTAATATTAGTGTATGTTGATAGCTGTGTAATTGCAATTTTAATAGGAGAATGGGTAGTTGTTAAAAATGTTATGAAACAAACGCACCTCCTGCATCATGGCTGTGAATTGCTGCTCTATCGGGCTGCAGTCCGCAGAGATCACCGGCAGCCTCAGGAGACATACCGCGGCCGTCAACCTCCACGGAGAAGTCGCTCTTTCCGTTAACACGTTGGTTTGTAAAGTCGCCCGACACACAGGACTGTCGGAAAACTGACGAAACATCGATTTCCCAGTCGATGTCCTCCCAAAACAAGTCACAAACTGTAAGAGAGACCGACTTGCCATCCTTCGACAGGGCGCAGCCATCTTTCTTCTGATACATTCAAGTATGTGTAAGAAAACGTGACTCGATCAATTACTCATATAAAACCAAAAGGAAGTGGGATTGGCAAACACGTGTTTCCCCCTTAATGACACCCGAATATGAAATAAAAAAAACATTAGTACCTATAGTGTAAAGCATTATCTTCATTTCCAATAAATTTAGTTTATTTAGAGAGTGTTCACCTTGTAAATTTAATATTTACGATATTTACAAAGTCCATGAAGGTAGCAATTCTACCCACAATTCTTTGCAGAAAAACGAACGGTCTATTCATATAAAATAGGGGAGCACAGCATTAATATAGTTTAAAAAGAACAAAAATATGTCATTATTGTATATACTACATAAATCTATTTTGATATTTAAAATTTAACTATAGTTTTCAACCAATTGTACGAGTAGTGCTAGTAGCTGTAGAAGCACTAATAATGTAATTACGACCCTGTCACCCCTCCAACGGTAACGATATTATTGCTATGGTCTGGATTAGCTGAACCTTCAATGTCACGTTTGTTGTGTGTAACAGCTACTAGTAAAGTGCACAACAACGTCAAACATGTTTAATTTAAATTGGGTAGTAGCTCGGTCTGTAAGTAACGTTTGCCGTCAGTTTTCTGCCTCCTTACATTCAAGTGGGCGCTCTCTGTAAGTGTTCCATGGTTTATTAGCATCTGTGTTAGCTTGATGGCTAGCTGTGATAAAGTCAGTCTTCTGTTTGTACATAATGTGATAATCACAGCAAAGCCTATTTGTATGAACCTGGTGCTGATGAAATGTTATGTGTGTGTGTGTGTGTGTAGATGTGAAAGCAGAGCTGTGAGACTGCAGGAGGCCCCAAAGGACACGAAAGTCTCCTCTCCAGACTTCAGGTCAGAATACATTTCACTGTCTGTTGACTACAAATTATTATGCATTATTTCCTGTATTCCCCCCTTTTAAAGGATAGGTCCACAATTTTTGTGTGTTTTAAAACAACCAGTCAGTGAAATAGCTTTTCCTTGCTGTAATCACTCTTGGTTATTAAAAGATCCCCCTTTAAATGTGCTTTCAGTGTAAGTGATGGGGCTCAAAATCCACAGTGTGGCCCCACAGCAAACATTTGTGCAAAAATCCATTTAAAAGTTAGTCACATGAAGTGAAAGATGTCTACTTCTGAAAGCTTCGTATTGGCTTCAGGTAAACTTTTAAATACATTTGTGCACAGAAGGAGGTTTGTGTGGATTTTGGCCCCCATCGCTTTACATTGTAAGCACATCGCACATCATGACGCGATCTTCTAACGTCAGTATGAACGGGACGAGTGATTGTGAATTGTCAGCCTGTTCTTTAAAAAATATGTGCCATTTGCTCACTAAATAAGAGACACAACTCAATGCAGTGAATTCCTGTTGATGTCATATAACCTTTAGTTTTACCCCTTCAGCTGCTATCCACCGCTGCCCGGTCAGGACAGTCCACTCAGGTGGGATGGGAAGAAGTTTGAGGAGTTACCAATTATTCACATTAAAGCCACATACAACAAGTAAGTTTAAACGATATATTTTTTAAACCTGGACTTGACTATACCAAAAATGTGCATGATCTTCAGTTGTGAGCCAATGATCCAGTAAACTGTCCTGTCCTGCACAAGCACACACATCCAGCTGACAGACAGTGCGGGACTATCGATGGCCAGAACGTCCTGTGGGATGGAGGGCTTCAAGAACAGCAAGAAATCAACACCAATCGCTGCTCAGATTGCAGGCTCTTCTGCTGCGGCAGTAAGTTATTAAATTAAAAGTCCACAAATATTTCTCAAAACTACAGGCTCTGCTGCTTCTTCACTCTGTATAGCAATATGTTATTTAGGAATATTAAATCTAAGGACTGTATGATAAAGGAACAGAGAACTGTTAAATGCTCATTTAGACTGTGTGTTAGTCAGATTTCTGAAGACTGCAAGTTAACAGAATTAAGTTCACACTGATCTGCAGTGAGAAGAAATGAAGTGTTTAATCACGGTGCTACCAGTCAGTTATCACATAGGCAGATATGTGAGATTATTCTGACCTTTCCATCTTTGGATGATGCACTAAAGCCAGCTGGAATATGAATCTCTTTTCACTGTACAGAAAGCCACATTGAAGGGAGTGAAGTTTGTTCGTATTGTGATCAAAGGTCTTGGACCTGGACGTCTGGTGAGTAAAAAAAAACCCAACACATTTCTGCTTTAAGGAAACAGATGCATTAATAGGGCAATATTTTTAGATATTACAAAGAGGCACAATTGGATCATAATATGATACTTGTTTGATCTAATAGTGGACGTGCAGCACAAATAAACCTGTGGCTGCACGAAGAACTAAGACCTCTAATTAAACATCTTGAACTGTTTCATGAGCTTAGTTAACGGGTGAATGCATTTCTCTGTTGTGCAGTCTGCCATCAAAGGGTTGACGATGGGAGGCCTGCAGGTGGTATCGATCACCGACGACACACCCGTGCCGCACAATGGATGCCGCCCACGCAAAGCCAGGAGGATTTGATCCCCAAAATGCAGCTTGTAATATGCTAATAAAGTGTTTTGTTATATAACTCTTTCCCAACTCTTGAGCTGATGCTACATCATTAATTTTTGTGGGAAGAAAATCGCAGATCGAGTTACTGATGAGCAGCAAATGGGCATCTCGGTTCTTCTGCTGCGACTGTTGACACATGAATGAACCTGCAGTCTCACTTCAAGCACTCTGATGTTCGTTATTTGACTGATGTTTGCAGACAACAGTGAGGTTCACAGGCTTTGTATAAGATGAGAAAACGCATCTCACACATCTGCTGTCTGAACCCAGCTGGTAGCTATATGGACTAAAGCCTTGAACCACGACTGCGTTTATACGACATGCAGCAGATGGTGAGAGCAAAAAGATGAAGCGAATTCAGCCTTCTTGTATGAACCAAGTTCTCTTTATGTTTTAAGTGCATTAGACAGCCAAACATCTGTTTAACATCATATACAGTAAATACATCATTTGTAAAGCTCTGCAGAAAAAGCTACTGTAGCCTGACAGATCAGTGGGTTACAACAGAAACAATAAATGAAAGACAAACATGCAATCTTTAAGGTTTACACATTTTAAATGTTATGGATATGTTTCACTTAAAATTCATTGTACACTATAGTGTTTTGGGATTTATTTCCAAATCTTTACATAACCCAAGATTTTTGAAATCCAAAAAAAAACCCATTGAATTCCTGAAATGTTCAGGGATATTTATCTTTAATTATACAAGTGCCTGTTTAGTCAAGACAGCAGAAAAAGACACAAATAAAATTACTGATACGTCAGGTGGTCAGTGATACATATGCTTTGTATATTATTTGCATCACATTGCCAAAGATTTAAAAAAAAACAAGAGTAGCCTACACAGAAACATACTGGAAGGCTAAAATGGGTTAGATTAGTGTATAAATAAGGTCCAATCAAGAGTGTACTCTGATACAAAGACATGACATGCAAATCCTTCATTTAATATCAACATCGTTCTACAGAAAAACATTAAGTATACATGAAGTAAAATTAGCCCTTTATAAGCATCATCCGACTCCCCGCTGCAGCTGGTGTCGACAATCAATTTATCCTGCATCCAGTCTGAATTTCTATAATATCATTAGCAGCATAAGACTGCATTATTTTTTTAATGAATCTGTATGATGGAACCGCAGAGAACAGAACTACGAGTGTTACTGCACGTGCGTTTAAGACGGTCTACTGCAGAAGAGTTTTTTGGTGACTTTATTTATTTTAAATATCTTTCGCAGAGATGTTAGCTTTTAATAGGCTTTCAATATTCCAGCAGCTGATTTCCACTTCGTGGGTGCTGCAATTTTCTCCCCCCCATCAGAGGTTAAAGTGCTTCAGACAACCCTCAAACTAATTATATCTGCTATAGAGATCAAGAGAACTTTCAGAAAAAGTAAACTAGGTTTACACTGAGCAAATACTTAAATTTCCAGAGTCTGAGATACACTGTAGATTTAAAAAAAAATAGGTAAAGAGACGTTCTTACTGTTGTTTTAACATCAGAAGAAGTAACTTTCATTTTGTTATAATAAATATATTCAAAGGACATGTTGAACACTTTAGGAGTGATAGCAGGTATTCTTATCCTGGCAGTGCTGTCCTGTTGTTTACATTTTTAATCGTAGCTTGTCAGGTGGCAATTTGAATTAAAGTAATTAGAAAATAACAAAGCTTTCAACCATTTTCCCACTATGATGTGATTTGATGGGTGAAATGTCGCACATCTGAGCATCATTCTTAACAACAGCAGTGCTGCTGTGAGTTACCGCTGTAGCTCTCCCTGACCTTTCACCTCTGACAAGAGACAAAGTAAAATATTTCACAGATGAGTATAAATACCATCACGCTGTTGCTGACAAATTGCATTCGCATTTAAAAGAATCATCTGGAAAGCTTTTGCACAATCACAAGGACAACTGCAGGAATTACACAGCCGACCAAAGTATGTAATATAATTCAATCAGCTGATATAAATGGAAACTGATATAGAAAAAATGTGCAGTACTCAAAATAGAGATTATATACACACTAGCTATACAAAAATACATTGCTTTATTTCATATCGCAATGAAGTATTTCCTTTGTTACACAAACATCTAAACTCTGGATCAAGCAAAGAGAAAAAACAAAACAAAAAAAAAAGCAAAGCTTTCCCTTCCAAACTTCCCTCATCATCTGACATCAGCCACACATTCAACAAAAACAACATCTGGACATCAACAGAGCAACGCTGCTCCCTTCAAAATGATCACAAAACATAAATAACAGGTCGGATATATTACCACAGACTTGTCACACCGCAAAAAACACACACAGACAGCGGAGTGTTGATGATAAAGATCATCAGCGAGGCTTTACAGAGAGCATGACTGGACTGCTTTGTACAGATCACAATGATTTACATCAGGCTTCTTCAGGCTTTTTGCCCTTTTGCCTCCTGACCGGGAAGGATGTTTTCCTTCATCGGTAATGATAATGTAGTTAGACAGGTAGTAGTGGACAGTATATCCGAATTAGGCCACACCACTCTTCACATCACATCATATCGCTCATTCTTTACAGCAGCAAATTCACAACTTGTAATGACAGTAGAGTCAACGACATCAGCACCGACTGACATTTCTTCCAGACTTTTGTAGTGTTGAAACTTTACTGTGACTGACGCACTACTGGAAGAGATTGTTGGATCACTTCCTTTCTGGGTGGGAAAGAGCGGACAAAGTGAGAGCGAGTCCTCAACAGCTGCTGTTAACGTTGCCTTGATAAAGGCACTTAACCACGGACTGTCTCAGTAAACTGAGATTGTGTGGACTGCATCTGAGTGTGAAGCAGGTGCTCTGTATTTTATAAAACTCAAGCATTTGGTGCCCCTTAAATATTGCACTTAAAAAGAGGGAGATGCAACGCGGAAGGTAAATATTAGAGGGACATGGAGTGATTGTGCAATCAGCCCTCTGTTTAGGACCTAGAAAGGGGAAGATAGGTTGGCACTGCAAGGTAAGTGCAGGAGTGGATTTGGTTAACTGAGTGTCACAGGAGCCTCGACTGAGGCCTTCTATTCCTCTGCATCACTTCCCCTGCAGGTTGCTGAGCTCCAGGTCCTCTTTGCGCCGTTTTTGCTGAGTGAAGAGGGAGCTGAAAGGGTAGAGCTTTGCTTTGGCTGGGTAGCGCTGGCCAGCAATGTCTACCTCGTAGTCCCCGCGATTGATGTAATCTGGAGTGATGGGTGTGGGGAGCCCCTCTGGGCCTAGCGGTGGAGACACAAAGCCCAGGCAGACGTGGCGCTCCAGGGTGTAGCTGTAGGCGCTGCTGGTTGTCGCGCCGGCCAGCTGACCGTTGCAGTAGATGGGCTCGCCCCACCACGGCCACAGGTCCAGCTCAGTGTCGTGGTCGTCTAGAACCAGCATGACAAACCGACGAGACACACCGTCCTGACGCTGCTGCAGCAAGGCCTCACGGCCGAGGAAATCTGTGTCCTGATGGAGGCAGGGAGACAGGAGAGAGGTGTAGAGAGAGGACAGGAGAGAAGGAACATACGAGATAAAGGAAGAGTGGAGGAAATTGTAAAAAGTTCAAGAAGAAGTAGTAAGAGGGCAAAGTAAAGACATGGAGTCTGCTGCTATAGAAAAATGTAAAAGTGAAGTAGCAGTTGAAGCGAGACCTTTAAAGTTGTATTATCTAAAATCAGGGTTGCCAGAGTCATTCTATAATAATGTAAGTGATTGAAATCACCATGGTAACAGGAAGTTTTGCCCTTAACTGTAACTTCAGAAAGCACGGGTTGATTTCATGCGATGCAATTACAGACCTTATCAAACTTGACTCTGAACTCTCGTCCGCACTCCAGCGGGGTGGTGAAGGCATCGAGGTCCTGACCCCAGAAGGCGAAGAATTTCTCTATGCGTAGGCTGCGCAGCGCGTAGTACCCTGCGTTACGAATGCCATACTTCTGACCCACTGACATCACCTCGTTGTACACATGCAGAGCGTACTGTGTGGGGCAGAGAAAAACACTTCTATAAAGACAGCGTTATGCTTTTTTTTCAAGTGTGATGAGAAATATGTTTGTGAGCAGGTCGCACCTCTATTGGGATGTACAGCATGAAGCCTGGTTCCCCTGTGTGAGTCATACTCATCACTCTGATCCCGTTGGCATAGCCCACACTCATCTCCTGCACACACACATAGGCACACAGACAGTTAGCGATCCTGCTAATGTGGGAAGAATAAGACAAAGAACAAAAATTAAACAATCCCAACTATGAACAAAACTTTCATCTCTACAACCAAAACTACAGCTGCTGCTGCTGCTGCTGCTATGACAACCTTCAAGCATTAATATTACAACTCTTCATACTGAGTAGTACTACGATCAGCACTACTGTTATCATTATAACAGATTAATATTATTGCAACAATAGCTTAGTTTACTACCTTGCAGAACATGGAGGGAAAGTGATCAGGCGTCATGGAAACATAAGAAAGCTCAGCCAGAACATCCATTGCACGAGGTCCAATCAGATTTAAAGCTGTAAGTAAAAGACCAGAGTTAAAAACACTGTAAAACACCTTCTGAGAAACTGAGTACAGAATTAATAATGGGTTAATAGCAGAATTATGTGCACATGTAGAGCGGATGTGTGATGTAATATTGTGTGGCCACTAGATGGCGACAACAACACAGGTGCTGTTTGCTAACCTGTGTACTTCCAGCTGACATCCTCTAGGTGGAGGTGTGGGTCATTAGGCATATGTTTCTTTATCCAGGACCAACAGTGGACCTGTTGGTCTGTCGGAGAGACAATGAAGAAGCTGGAGAGGGGACAGACATGCGAGTTATTAATTATAAATTCATAAGACATCATAAGATATGGTCTTATTCTCCAGATGTTTCCAACCTGTTCTTGCTGATGCGGACCACGCTGCAGTCGTTCTCATAGCCCCCTCTTTCATTCAGCATGCCAGTGTGGACGATATGTCCAACAGGAACATCCAGGTCGTTGGCACACAGATGTTGCAGCAGCTCCAGGGCCTGGTCCCCCGTCGACTGAGACATTAGGACAGAGGACATTAGGACATTTGACACAATGGGTGCATTACTCATCAACTGAAGTTCATTTATATAATTAAAAAGAAGCAGTGGATAACTGCTGCATCAGTGGCTTCTAATTGACAATTGTATAATCAACCATCTTTAAAAAAAAACATGTTGCTTGTGTTTTGCAGATGAATGCAACACTGATGGAAAACACACGACATGCATCTGACTACACGTGAGCTCATAAATTGTGCACAGTGCATTATGACTTACAGTCAGTTCAAATTTGGTGAAGGAGGACATGTCGATGACACAGACAGCCTCTTTGCAACATTTCACTTCTGCTCCAACAATGTCGAACCAGTCTGGTTTGTAGAAGGTCTTACTCTGATCCAGAGATAGCAAATCTACAGACAAAAAAAATATACAAAGAAATATTTAAGTATATATGTGAAAATATAAAAAGCCAAGCACGATTTGGAGGGTTAGAATATCGGTTGGAGAAATACCTCACAATGAAAACTCTTCTGAATTTAATCAAATATTTTGGATTTTTTAGGTTCTTAAGACCTTTTTTTTTATAAAAACAAGTGTAGCATGTTGCTGGTCAGTAATCTGTACCTTTCCCTGGAGGAACAAAGTATTTGGGCCTTTCAAAGCCATGTTTTTCCATCCAACGTGCTCCCTGGGTGTCCAGGCGGTCATATAGAGGGCTGGTCCTCAGCTGACGGCCAGTCTGAAAGTCCCAGCGAGGAACCTTCAGTTCATACAGCAGCGCTGGACACACAGACACAGACACACACACACACACACACACACAGTGAAAAGTCAGACCAAATCATACCAGACCAAAAATGAGACACTACACATTGTGAATTATAAATTTGCAATGTTGTAATTACATAGAGGTTAATTGTGTTGGTGCCCAGCCATCAATTATCAACAACTGTTCTCGCTGCTTTATGACATTATAACATTGGTACAAATGAATAAATTCTACACACAGGGGCCTAAATCATATAATGTTTGACTGAATTAATGAGCTATTTAGTTATTTAGATTTGAAACAAGGGCTAAATGATTCAGTCTGTCATTTCTTATTAACACACAACTGTATTATGTCGTTAACCAGCCTGTTGTAATGAAAACACAGTAGCCAGCAGCATTGTTCTTCTGCTATATAAGCCCCAGATGATTGTATTCTTCTGGTTAAGGACGTCAACTTAACAGCCAACATTCAAACGGTGACGACAGGTGACTTACGCATGACTTCCATTACTCTGTGCCGCAGGAAGGTTCTGCTGCTCTGCAGGTTGCCAAAGCGTTTGATGTCCAGCGGCCAGACATTAGCTGTGGGGTAGCCGTAGGTCATCCACTCTGCCAGGTACCTGGACATCATCAGGCATTTGTGCGTGCACAATCAATCAAAACATATCCAGCTCACAATGCTGATCACTGCAACTAAGACACTGAACATCAATTATTTTTTGAGTTTCTGATTTTAAACCGGCAGGTAAGTGAGCAGTCTGTGAGTTTTAAACAATGATAAAGTCAACACTTAGTAGACGTGGAAGAGGTCTATGGCACCTCTAATGTATAGACTTAGTATTGTTCTGGGATATGCTGTATACTGTATATAGAGTAGAGGGATGAGAGACTGAAATAAATAAGCATTCAGCCTAATTTCCAGGAAATACACTTTATACCCATTCTTACTTGCCAGCTCCTCCAGCAAAGGACAGGCCCGATGAGTTCATTCCTGCCAGCACATAGTAGCCAGAGACACCCGGTGTCTCCCCCATCAGACAGCGCATATCAGGGGTGAAGGACTCCGGACAGTTGACCAGCTGATGGATCTCAGCTGACTCGAGACCCGGCATTCTCCTCAGCAGGGAACTGAGCATTGGCTCTAAAAGTACAAGACAACAGGGGTGATTTTCTATCTTTTATTGCTGTCTCCACAAGAATATGTATTTTCAAATCCTATTACATTACCATAAACAAATTTTTCACATTACTGAAAAACAAAAACAAACTAAAATACTAAAGTTATCTTTTCATTGTCTTTTGCACAACCACAGCCACTCCAAATCATCTACCATTGCAGTTCAGAGTTGGTTGCTTATATACTGCTTTCTTTACGACAGCCTGTCAATATGACCAAGGCCAAAAAGATGGATCACATTTAACATCACATCACCTACTGAGATAAGCCTCCGATAAATAAAGGATTTGACAATGATTCAAAATATTGAATAAATTCACACCACTACTGAAGCCTCAAGAAAAAAATATCTGAAATGCAACTGAAATGATGTTATGATGATGCTACGGAGCTATGAACAAAATAGCACCCAAGCCTAACCCTAAATAAAAAACACTAATATCTTGGTAGATGAATAAGTAACAAAGTGGTACTGTTAAATCTAATTTAAAGTATATCTTACAATTATCAAGGTAATGTAAAAATGACCTATCAAACAACAAAATTTGCTCAGGTTGCTAATTAAAATGTAATGCTAATTTTAATGAACCTCTCCTTCCTCCCTCCCTCTCTCCATTACCAAAGTGGTCCCAGTCCTCCTGCATGTTCTGGATCTCCAGCTGGTTGCGGCCCTCAGTGAAGATGGGTTTGGGGTTTTTCTCAAAGCCCCCTGACAGAACGCCTCCTTGCCATGGACGTGCATATATCCTGCCATCCATATCGATCACCACTGTGGACAAGACATAGGCTCAGTTACACCACCTCCTCTGGGCTTGTTTGCTGGCATCTGTCTGGTTTCATGTGACTTCACTGCTCAGTTCAATAAATTAAACAATAAATTAAGCACACCACATAACCGCTCTCCCTTTCTAACTGTATCACTGTAAATGTATTTAAACCTATTTGCACTGATATACCATTCACCATATTAATGCTCTAACTACTTATGAAATGCAGGGGTTGGCTATAAAAAGATGGTTTAAATGTGAAAATGGTTCTTTAATGACACATAGTCACAGAGTAGACTTCACCTTATGTCACAATGTGTCAACTGTGAACCAAACCTAAGAAAATACTAGAAGAGGCTGGGAGATGACTCTCACTCAGTGAAGTGAGTTTCTCAGTCAGCCAATTTCCAAAGAAACCAATTATAATTTAACACATTTCTTCCATTCCAGATATCATATTAAGCTACCAAAACTGTGTAGTAGTAACCTGGATACCTGGAGTGTTCAGTGGAAGTTGCTCCTGGAGAGGTTTGGTGAGGAGGTAGAAATGTTCACAGCCATGAAGAGGAACCGACACCTTCATCTCACTCGCCTGGCCCAGTTCATAAGCCCACTTAAATAGACAAAGTTTAAAAAAAAAATAAAAAAAAAATAAAAGTATACCTGCTGTTCTAAACATTATTTACAGTAGGGACTAAATGTTCAACTATTATCTTAAGAAAGAAAACACATTAATAAACTAAAATCTAACTCATTTCCTGTGGTAGACACTGATATAATATCTAGATGTTCTCAGTTTTTAGAGTGATGTACTATAGGCAAAAAATCTGATCAAATTCTAATAGCAATAAATGCAGATAATCCCAAAATACTTATTAAGGTTTTTCCACACAAATTCTCTAATCTATGTTGATTGTGAGCCTTGTTGATGTCTTCTCCATATGTATCCCATGATCCCACAGAGGTTTACCTGTCCAGCACAGTTGACAAAATATTCACACTCAATGGAGCCGCGATCCGTCTCCACCGCCATCACATGATTCTTCTCTACCACAACCTGCTGAACACTGGTGCGCTCCAGGATCTGAACACCTGGATAGCACCGTAGAGGAGGAGATGGAAGAGGAGAAAAAGAGAGGGGGTGTTAAGTTACATTTTAAAAAGGTACAACATGTGTAATGCCAAGATATCTTGCCACGACAGTACAGTTAATGGTGTGTCATCAAGTTGTGAGTCTGAGTTGCGTGCCTTGTCCAGCAGCAGCCACAGCCAGGGCGTGGTTAACATCAGGTGGAGACACCACAGCGTCTGCAGGGAGGTGGAGTGCTCCCACCAGGTCATGAATGTTTATAAGAGGGTGGAGTTTGGCCACTTCCTTAGGTTTAATGATGCTACAGTTGATCCCTATTACTCTGAGAAGAGAGTGAGGGTGATATAGGCGAAGGCATAATATTAATACATATTTTATTTTTATATTTTAAAAGGTCCTGCATATCAAGCCAAGATCTAGCCTTCCGGAGGATGGCTGCAGACTGTGACTTTCTACCAGCTGGAAAAACAGTCAGTCAGTCAAAACATATGAGTCTTTGTCTTACTGATGTGTTTAAGCAAGTCAGTAAAAATGTTATAGATTGTCTATGTAAAGCTAGATTGATAATTCAACCGACCCATCATATATTGGTTCATATTAGCTCATATCACAGGTAAACTGTATGTCAGCTGATAACAAGCACATTGCGGAACCATACCAAAGACTGAGTGTGTATCTTGTTCATTTGAATGGGAAAGACTTTTGGACCCTACTGTATATTGTTATCAGTATCTGTCTCTAAATGTCAGTATTGGTCTATATGGCTTACCTGAGTCTAGATGCCAGACGCTTCAGAGAGATGAAACGATCCTGATTTTGAGCCAGACACAAAGACCCTGTCTTCACATAACCTGAAACACATGAACACATACAGACATGTCTAATCAAATAATAATAAAAATACTGCACTGAAATACAATGCCACAAATACATAATTACATAATTCTAAAAAGCAGGATGCACTGCACACCTTTATAATTCATAGACACTACTAAAAAGTAAATGCATAGCCTACATAAAGTGGATGTTTGGACTCTACTGTACGTATCCGGAAACTTGTTACTTGAGTCTATTACCAGTCAGTAAAACTTTGTCTTCATGGAGAATATTTAAGAGTGGCTCACCCGTTTTGACTCCCGTCTCTTCCTCCAGCTGCTGGTAAAGAGTATTGGAATAATTGGCCATTTGACACTCAATGGAGATGGGCTTGGCCACGCTGACAATGCCAGCACACAGTCTGGTTGTTCCCGCACCCAGCCTGCCAACAGAATAACAGCACAGCTCTCTTTACTGATCTGCTATTCTAATGTAGAAACTGTCTTTTTTTATAACCCCTCCACATGAATTTCAGATGTAGGATTTTGTAACAGTATTGGCTCTTAAACTACTGTTGCTTTGATTAAATATTACAGACCTGCCCTGCTCCAGCAGCACGATATCAGTCCAGCCCAGTTTGGCCAGGTGGTAGGCTACTGATGTTCCCACAATACCTCCTCCACAGATCACCACACGGGCCTGACTGGGCAGTGGGAGCAGCTGGGAGTCTCCACTGCCAGCCATGCAGTGGGGGGAGGTCCAGAGGCTCCTGCCAGCCAATCTGTACCCCGTCTGGGGAAGCAGCAGCCTGGGGAGCAGGACAGGGGACAGAGCCCTGGAGCTCCGCACACAGCTGCACATAGCTGTGCTTTCTGCAACCAGATACACACACACACAAACGACATTCAAGGTTAATATGGAGTAAGTTAAATGTCAACGCTGCAAATGTCACTAATTGTGATGTCTATAAGGTTACATGAAGGCGCAGTGTTTGTTCTTCTTCTTCAGTCTGCTGTAGTTTTAGAAACCGACGAATGATATTCATCAAGTTGTTGTTTTCTGAACTAATAATTAATTAAAATATTCAACACTTTATATTACATAACCTGGGAAGCTAACGTTAGCAAGGTTGACTTGCAATAGTCCTTCAGCTGTCACAGTTTTATTACAGTCCAGTGTTAGCTCTGAAGCATCGCTGTTATTCTCCCTCTACATGTGTAGCTAGCTTTAGCATACAGTGCACTAATACCTTAGTAAACTGTCCTGGGATATTTGCTTGGACGTAAAGAGCCTTAGCTGACCTGTATATTGTTAAAGTTTTGTAAACGTTTGCTGACATTTTATGGGTTTCTTTTGTTTGAGCGTATGTGGTTAAAGTTATCGTTAACGGTACTCGTAGCTAGCGTACGTAGCTTAGCCCAACGGAAAGCCAGCTAATGTTGATTAACGTCCAACGTGTTGAGAGACTTTATTCATTGAAGATTCCGTCATGGTTTACACTGACATAAAACTCACCTATTCAGTTCAGCTCCGTCGCTGTGATATGTTAAGGACAGAAGTGATATGACAGAAACTCTTGTTGGGATACAGCAGTCAGTACCAAAGTCAATCAAGCTACTATAACAACTACAACTTCCGGTTCAAACCTTACAAATAAAACAGAGGTCCGGTACAAAATATCAATAAAGAACAGAAATGCTTCTGTTCTTTATTGATATTTTATTTTTTTGATATTTTTTTCAATTATTATTAGAAAATTCTTGCAACGTGATATAAGCCTGGAAAAACCCCTCTAATCCAGTGGTTCTCAAAGTTGGATCTGGGGGCCCCTAGGGGTCCTTGGGAGGTTCCAGGGGGGTCCCCAGCAAAAAAGGGAAATTCATTTATTTTCACTATAATTGCATCCATGAGTAAATATAGATAATGATAGAACGTATGCCTATTTTGGTCATGAGAGTCAGACAATTTCTGTAATATCTAAACATCTAAAACAAAAAATCTTATCAGATGGGGGTCTACGGTCTAATTAGTGTCAGTTCAGGGGTCCTTGACGTACGTGAAGTATGAGAATCACTGCTCTAATCTATTGAGTCCAACAGGTGGAAGTCGTGGAGTGCCTAGATGATGATATATCTCAACATCCTCGTGCCAAGTATCTAAACTAGGAGTTAACAGATATGAGAAGAACAAAGGAATCCCACACACCACTGAATATAGTCATACTTTAATACAAACATACAATAAACACCAGTATCGTAGAATGTATAAATGCTCCAGTCATTAAGTGGAATTTCTGCTTGCTTACTATTTTGACCAAATTTTATATTCGCAAATAAAAATTCAGCCTGTCCTCAAGCCAAAATTATTTTTTTTCCAGAGCTGACTGTCCATTCAAACAATACATTTCTTCAATATCTACCAAGTTTATTGAACATTAGAAATATAAAATGAACAAAATCTACATATTTACAGTACGTCACTAGGGTATCTGATGAACCCAGAGATTCAACTGATTTTGAAAGCAATGTTTAATTAATGCAGATACATACTAACATAGTTGGTAAAACAGCGTATATTTGTCATATGAACCCTGCCAATGGAGTTCTGTACAGGCACTCTTATTAGAGATACAGGCAGCAGATTAAGTGGTGCCTGAGATGCCAAATGCACCACAGCCTCAGCAAAAGTGTTCCAGGCGGATTTTGAAGTTATCCTCTTGGTGCCTCACTGCAATACCGTAGCGCAGCAAAATCTCTATGTATGGTGGCCAGAAGGTGGAGTCTATTGTCACGTAGGGATCGTGTGGTGTGTCCAGGACCTTGTTCATGAGCAGCTGCAGGGAACAGAAGACAGTGGGAGACTACGGTTCAGGCAGTAATGGGAAAAGATGCTATAAGTCATCAGGTATACAGTAAGATGGTATACATTTACACAGGGACCATTCAATAGATTTTGAGTTGTACTTTGCCTTTAAGAAGCTGATTATGTGGTGCATCGAAACCCACCTCCAGAATTTCATTGAATGAAATCAAGTCTTCATTCAACTCCTGGGTAACGTTCTGTAAATAAAACACAAAAGCCGGTAAGCTACGCTAGACTAATAACGGCACAGAAGATCAAACACTAAACGGGTCAGTGCACCTTCTTCTTGTTTGCACTGAAATCATTGTGAGGAACAGGAGTGTGCTTCTCCAGGATGTCCGCCAGACACTCCATCAGCGTTTCCTGATAGACCTTCATTTTCTGGATTTTCACCTTGGTGTCTTGAAATACACTGTGGAATATCAACACACAAACATGTAGAATTTTAGTACAATATTCAGAATTTGCAGAAATATTCCAACAAATGATTTAATTTGAGTATACTCAATTGACTGTATATAAAGATGGACAACATCCCTAAAAATGAATCCAAAACATCTTGATCGGCAGCTACCGCAAAGGTGATATTTTGCCTTACTTTTGCATATCGATAGGAAGTGGAGATGCGTTTTCCATAATCATATACAACATATGATATATTCACATGTATTAATTTCCACACAACTGCATTATTTTTTTTCAAGTTTCTCTTGCATGCTTTGAAGCCCTCCAGCAGAGCTACACCTCTTGACTTGAACTCTTCTTTTTTCCGCATGTCTTTGTGATCACACTTACTTGTGCTCTGATAATGTCTCCTTTTCCATCTGAAGTCGTTTAACATGGCCACTGGCAGCTAGCAGTGCCTGTTTCTTCTCCTCCAGCCATTTCTGTTCACTGAAAAACATCAACTCTTTCATTTATTTGTGAAAAGCATCGTTCTGCTCTGAAGGAGTGCAGTACGTCATGGAAAGCCTGTACTCTAACTAAACGGTTACGTACAGTTCTTTAGTTTCTCTTAGTTTGTCTCTCTTGGCTTCATAGCAAGAAACAACCATTTCAAGTTCAGAGCACAACTTGAGCATCTGTGGAAAACAAAGTGGGAAGAAACGGTTTAAACAACGGGAGCAAATGCATTTAATTTGGCACTTCAGTAAGACAGTGTTGCATTTTACACACAGACATACCTCCTCTTTTCCAGCTTTAAGTAAAACTTCAGAAGTTGTTGCCAGCACTGCACAGAATGAAATAAATAAATATTACATGATTATCATATGTATATCTATATAATCTAAGTTAGAAAATACACAGTTTTCATTTGAATGTGTGGAAATCACAATTACATATAATCACAAAATATATGTTTAATAATTAAAGGCATCAAACCAGGTGATTTGTGATGATTTATGAAATTCAGTCATATTTATCACAGTGTTGTATTGTTAACAGGAGGACTTACATTCAGGCTCCACTGTCAGCCACTGCTTCAGTTCAGCTTCTGTTGCCATCAGTCTGTTTACTGACTGCAGACATAATTATACCCAATAAACAGAAGAAAGAACCACACCGCATTTATGATGTCAAACAATTAAGTTGCTTGTTATTAACCACATTTTTGTAGAATCTGAATCTGAACATTTGATAAAATGTGCTCTTTAGAAATACACTTGACAATATTATGTAGAATCAATAGCTCTCAAAGTTAGGGAGAATATATATATATATAAAAATATTTATTCACAATAGTTTCACCACAGTTTGCCTGTAAATGCATCTTTCATTCCTATAGCTGACTGTAAAGTTTCTAATGCATATGAAATCAAACTTTCAAGTGACAGAAAAGCAACACAAACGATAACCAAGACTTTCATTTATATTCCTCTATCTTTGGCCACACACAAGGGACATTTGTAATGTTGGTTTGAGGACAGGCTGAAGGCTGGTTTTACAGTATACTCGTCAACTTGGATTTTTATACAGAAACAGATCCAGCTTCCCTTTAATCTGTAGAAAGAGTATGTTTGAATCATCTTTCTGTAAATCTAAAATTGGTGATATAATCTACAGCCCCAAGACTCAGTTTATTATTCTGCCCTCAGATTCGTTACCAGAGATCCTTATGACACTTACTATCAATATGACAAAGTTGGTTGGTCACAAGTTGGTACACGAGCATAATTGTACATTTACCACTCTATATAACATCTACGCTGGACTGGACCGTGACTGTTTTATGCTTCAAGTCCTGCAAGTTTATTCTTAGAAAACTAGCCTTTAGTTTTTGTGCACCAAACACATCAACACATCCTCAGGCTCACTGATCTCAAACCCCTAAAAGTCTGAGACCACCTTCCCCAGGTATAAATGAATGAATGAATGAATGAATGAATGAATGAATGAATGAATCTCACCTGTTCTTGTGGATTCTCGCAGAAGTCTGGTTCACTCAGTATAATCTCATTCTGAAGCTGCAACACAGACAAACACAGTCAGCAGTTTGTACCTTAACGTTACTCGTGCACACCAAGAGTGTTAAATCATGACTTTACCTTTTCCAGCTGAGCAAACTGCTCCTCACACAGGTTCAGCAGCTCAGTCTGAGCAGCCTCTGACAGCTCTGCCTGGTCGCCTGCCGTCACTCCAGCCTGAACATGTTTTAAATAACGTTACTGGTTAACTTGTTAGCTCGTGACGGTGACACAACGGTTGAATTGACATTAGCATTTACTTAGAAGCGCCTATATTCTCGGCAATAAATGCGAAAACATCCCATAGTACGTTGTAATGCAAGCATATGGACAACAAAGATTTGGAAAAATGATGCATAGTCTTACCATAATCGCTAAATTTCACTAGTTATTCTCAACTGAGCGGAACACGACAACAACGTCTCCTTTTCAAAACACCGCCAACGTCGATGACGTATCGTCTGCGACAGAGGGAAGTGTTCACGAGCGCCGATGTTGCGCAGGACGTGATCTTTAAATGAGCTCTGCGCAGGTATTTGTATTAGTATTTGTACTTTCACTTACCATTTTCATGTACTTTGCTATATTTCATAGGGAAATAGTGCACTTTTTAATCTCTTACATGTATTATGAAGATCCAGATTTGATATACAAAAGTACATTATCATCTTGTAAAATGATACATTGTAAGAGAGTTAACTACCCAACATATAAACAAAGGTGACATTAAAACTCTGTTTAAGTGCAACAACTCAGTAGGGTCATTTTAATTTAACTTATATGCAGGTATTTTGCATAAAACATAAATTCATTCCTCTGGGGGAGCCGTAGGTTTCATTATGGGTTCAAATTATGTTGGTCAGTAATGAGAGGGAGACATATATGACGTTATAGATAAATTACAATTTAACTGTAAAATACAGGAAATTCCAGGTTCTGTGGTGGGCTCGTCATTCACAGTCTCACCATCCAGGACTGAAGTATCTGGAGTTTCAGCTGGAGGTCGCAGGAGGAGGAGCTGAGACAGCAGCAAAGAGTTTCACTCTCTGAGGCTAAAACAGCAAACAGATCTCTCCCACTGCAACACCAGTGATGGTGTTCAGCATGTCTGTAGCAAAGCAGTTCAGTCTCTTCACCAGGACATCTGGAGTGTAAGCCTGTCTAACCTTTACTGGATAAACAGGACCACACGGTTTCTGACAGGTTGAGAGAATCTGACCAGGTGGAGCGTGGTTGACAGAGTGACGGAGACCCGGTCTGAGTAACTCCAACAGCCATTGTGCAGAGTTGCTGGGATGGCATATTAAAGGAGGTGTTTGAAGGAGGCAACCAGAATCTCTGGATGACATTCGGGACTACGGCCATCACCACTTCCTGTACGTGTAGCAGTTTGGAGCTGGGGTCTTTCTGCTGCTCTGTCAGACTGCTGGCGTATTGATGAGCCTGTTTGATGATCTTAGGATGTCTGTAGGTAACAATGACGTTTGTTTTAAAAAACACTTCAGAACACCACAGAGACATTACAGCCACTGTACTGTAACTAATGTTATTCGTTCGTAATTGTTCTTTTTTTTTTCTACTTACATTTCTTCCATGTTTTTTTCCCCAGCTTTAGTCCCACATAGATGAAATGGGTATCAAAACGTGCAGCTCGGCCGGGGATGCAGGCTATGACTTTTCAAAGTGTTTCACCAAACAGTTTTGCCATTCTAGCTCACACACACACACACACACATTTTTACATTTGAAACAACAACAATAACATCACTCTTTTAAACAATCCTGACAAATCCACAACAACAACAAATTGGTCGCTTGACAATAAAGAGCCAGATATGAGCCCATATTATGTTAAAGGGTTAACACATATGTTTTTGACATCTTCATTTTTATTTAAAGGCCCATAAAAGTAATATATAATATCTGTAACGTGCCAACTGAACTGAACTGGTTAAGTCAACTAAAAAATAACATGTTTCTTATAACTATTTCTCTATTACCTTAAGTCGTATCCCCGCATTCAGATAGTTTTCATTTCACTTGTTCAGGTTTGGATATTTTTGTAGATTGTTTCCTTCATCTCAGCACAGTGGCATAATAAACGTATTGACATTAGCCTGCATTATTTATCCAGCGTAAAACATTCTATAAATAGGAAAATAGAGACAGTGAGCGGTGCACTAATCATAGCCTCCCTGATCAGTTTAAAAGTGGTTAAATGAACGTACCACTTTAACATAACCACAGACCTTTTAAAAACCTAATAACGTCTCTGTCACTGAGGGGCGCCAAAAGCTTGCTAGACACGTTGTTGTGCAGACAGTTAGTTGCACTGTTGTCATGAAATATTGAGTCATAAACAAGTCTCTCTTGCTGGAAAACTACCTCAAGACTCACAAAAGCAAGAAACGTTATAAGAAGATCTCTTACTTAAGTAATAGTACTAATAGAAATACTCAATTGCAGTAAGTAAAGTCCCGTATGTGTGCATAATACTGAAGCATCAGTGTTAGAGCAGCATGTTACTGTTGTAGCTGCTGGAGGTGGAGCTAGTTTCAACTAGTTTATATACAGTTTAGTTCAGTGGTTCTCAACTTTGGGGTCAGGCCCCTTCAAAGGGTCACCAGATAAATCTGAGGAGTCGTGATATGATTAATGGGAGAAGAAATAATTAAAAAAAAAAAAAAAGTTTTTGAAATGTTTTGTCTGATCTTTGATTTTTGGTGAAATATTAGATCATGTGAATAATTTAGAGGGTAAAACTTACTATTTGGTGGAGCTGCTTAACTCATGGAGTCATAGACATCTGAAATGTGACGAGACCACACGCCACTGGAAACCACGGGTTTCATCTTTACCAATGTGTTGTGTTTTAAAAGCTTATTATATTATATATTGTGTCAAATCTTAAGCTGTTAGATAAATGCAGTAGAGTGGAAGTAAAGTACAAAATCAAAATGATATTAAAGTAGACTACTTCAGTTAATGTACTTAGTTATTTTCCACCACTGGAAACATTTCTTCTTATTGAAAGTAATTCTTGGTGTCAGTGAAACAAATGAAGATTTCACATAGTCTGTAAGATAGTCGACTTCTGCTGCAGTGTTGATTACATTCTTCGTTCCAGTTCTGACCTGAATATAAATGTCATTTTGCAGTTATTTTCTTATTCAAAAATGAATCTACTTCCACTTATCGGATGGCACAACCTTGACTCTGACTATACAGAGACAGTTGACTTACTGTTAAAGAGCTACAGTGTACATCTGGACTAAATGGTGTTAGTACATTAAATGACCTGATCATGATCAGAGTGTATAACTAAAAAAAAAAAAAGTAAAGAATTCACTGTAACTCATCCCAATCTCTGTCTATAATACTAAGAACAAAACACCTCAGGACACAGAATCAGTTTCTGCATGACAAGCCACAAAGGAAATAGTAAACTATTTTTATTGACATGTTTAAATTCAGCTATTTACACACGCACACACACACACACAAGTGTTTTGCACCATAATGTTTAAAGAAGAATACCAAACATTGTTTGTACATACAACAATCTGGCGTCTGGATACATGACCCAGACAGAGATGATGCTCACTTATACATAACATCAGTTTGGCAGACAGATCGGTAGCATATACACATGAATACTGAGTGTAGTGTTTTAGTATGCCATGGCACCAGATTAAAGGAGAGATCTTTTAATGAAACCTGCCTCAGTAGCCCTGTCTCATGTTTTGGCACAGTTATAAATTAAATGACTTCTAGCAGTGTTTTTGCATTCATTTATCATAAATCAAACAGAGCATACTTTACATAATCGCTGACATTAACCTAATGCTAAAACAAAACAAAAAAAAACATTGGTATTTTCCTTTAACAGATAAGGGAACCACTCTAGGTCTCCCACAGATTCAAAGCTTCAAAGCTCGTGAGGATAAGTGCTTGGGCATCTAGTCATATGAAACATTATCTATTATTTCTTTATCTACTATTTAACTGGTGCATCTCTGCAGGGGGCACTGAATGGGGAAAGGGAGTGATTCAGGGTGTCCAGGATTATAGAGTTTCACAGCTTGGGCAAAGATGTTTTTCCGAATTTCTAGTGATTCCTTTGGAAAGCATATACAAGGAGATTTGATCATTAAATCGTTCACAACATAATTTACAAGCATGGGACATATACAAATATCAGATATAACAGATATCACTGATGGGGGTCTTAAATTATGGCCTTAATTTTTAATTTTTTGGTGAGGACGCTAAGAGTTACTTGGATTTAAAAGGGCGACACCGGTTTACATTTGACATGTTGGTGGATGCAAAACAAGATCAGTGAAAATACAGGAAATAGTTTCATGGCAGGGGCTCGAAGGTGCACTCTGTTAAACTTCATTCTGTTGAGTGAGGTCCTCTGACACGCTGTTGAACTCAGTGGCCCGAGTGCTCATCCCCAGATACTGCTTCAGGAATTCGCTGAAACGTTTTTGGTTGTTCCACTTGCGGGCCGACTTCCGGATGCCGATGAAGCCTCCATACCTCTTCTGGTAGGATCTTCCTGGAGATATCAGCTTCCTGTAGCTGTGCCTCCCTTTGATGAAGCCGCCAAACCTCTTAGAGACACTCAGCCCTACATTATCCTGTCCTCTCGCTGCCACGTCAGTATCCCCTTCTTCCTGCCCAGCCTCCTCATCATACTCATTCTCAAGGGACAGGTCATCCTGGGAATTGTAGGCAGTGTTCAGCTGGTTTCCTTTGATACCCAGATCCCTGTCGTCCACCCCGAGTGCCTGGGTCATGTGATCAAATCTCTGCAGTGCAATGGGCAGCGACAGACCTCCCTCCACCTGCTCCTCTTCCTCAGGAAACAGGGCTTCCACCTCCTCCTGAGATCTTTTCCGTGTGCCTCCACGTGCTGCTAGGGAGGAAATTGGCGATGATAACGCCTTACGGCAGACATCCCAGGAGAAGGCTGGGGAGATGTTGCCTTCACACTCAATGAGACATACCTGATAGAGACAAAGACAAGAGGTCACCTTTATGTCCTTTAATGTGTACATTTATATGATTCTAACACTATGCAGGTATCTGGTCATCTGATTATCGCATCTGATGTGTTTCCAGGGAGTTGGAAGCCCTTAATAGCCAGAGCCCTAACATGTAAAATACAAAAATCAATGGGACAGAATGAGATTGATTGGATTTGCAGCTCGTTTATAACCTATATCTTCCACTACAATGGTTTAATGGGCATCTGGTCATTTATTGATTTCCATGTACAATACCTTTCAGCCAATAATGAGATAAATTTGTCTTTTAGCAGTCTTACAAAACAATAAATCCCCAATTCCACCAACTCATTGGAGGTCCAAATCTAACTTAACTATCTAACACCAGCAGCTCAAAGTTTTAGGGCATGTGCACTTTGTCTTCAAGTGTGTTCCCTGCCAAAATGTCTGAGACACAGACATGTCATTATTCAGAGAGGAACATTTCACCAGGCATAAGCACTGACAGGAGAAACACACATCTATCCCCAGGACTCAATAAGCCACAACAAATTAAAACTCAAACTGTAACAGCTGTAAGACCAGTGGAAGCCTCTTTTTGGGTGGCTGTCGCCCTTTTTGCAGTCTCTAGTGTGTGAGTGTGTGTGTGAGTGTGTGTGTGTATGTGTGTGTGTGTGTTTGTGTGGACCCCTCACCATGGTGTTGAAACTGAGCTGTTTGGGCAGGATGTTGCTGCAGGACAGGCAGTCTGCCTGGCAGTCACTCTGTCCAGGATGACACAGACAGAGCAGCAGCAGAGCTACCACAGTCTTCATGGTCCCACCGTCTGCTGCGCAACACACGATAGAGCAAATGTTTAGCCCAATGAAGCATTTGATGGCAATTGTTTGCTAACATCATGCATATCGTCATCTTTTTTTTTCTTCCAGTAGTGCAGTAAGATTTGCCCGTTTATGTCAGAATGTAAGGACCGCGTGTTTCAAAGTTAAGTTACACAATTTACAATTGCAGATGACAAAGACAGTATGGTTATGTATGAATGTACAGATTTACAAGGAATAGTTTAACATTTATGTAAATACGCTGCTGGAGCTAGCAGTTTCGGTACAAAGACTTAGAAACTACCAGCACCTCTAAAGCTCACTTATCACATCGTCACACAATCTGTACAAAGGGCATGAAAACAACAATTCTGTGAAACTCCCTACAATCTCTACAAAACTATTCTTTCAAGACTCTTTCCCCTTGTATTTACAATACTAAATCTAATTACAAGTGAGGACATTTGACTTTTAACACACAAAGGAAGTCAGTACTGTTAGCATAAGTCAAGGATGTGTTGAGAGCTAGCTTAGCACAAAGACTAGAAGCGGAGGAAAGGGTTAGTCTCAACTGAAAGATGAGAAATACGCCTATCAACAGCTCTAAATTGTATACATGTGGTATTTTCTTAGCTAGCAAGCCACTGAAGCATCAAAAAAAATGTGAAAAGCAGATATATTTACTATGAGGCAGGACTGGGATGCTACATGGTGTCAGGTTGCTAATCGTTAGAAAGCAGTAGCTAGGCTAACTGTTAGCTTGGCTAAACACATCCCAGCTACCGCAAACTTCTTCGTACTTTAGGTAGGAAAGAAGAAGAAGAGCAAAAAGCAAAAAAACACACACAACCACTAGTCAAATGCTAATCAGTGAATTATTTAACAACAGGCAAAGACCCAAAAATGATGCTACATAGCCAGTCATGTTTTATATTAGCATTAATAGAGTTGTATTGTTATGTTCATAAGTGCACACTGTCTGCTACTGTGGACTGAAGGTCACATTAAATGATTGAAATATTATTAAAGGAAGTTTAATTAATATGCCATGTTGTGCACAAACAACATGACTGATCTGCATTTGTAGGCCTGTAGGCCTTTGGCACTGTAATGAGAAGAGGGGGGGGACATGATGGACAATAGACCTCTCTCAGCGGACATTTTGACTTGTCATAAGCAGGAAAAGAACAGGTGGAGCTAATGACTAAAGCTGACGATGATTAAAAATGTCCAAGGAAGCCATACTGATAAACCATCATGAATTATACCGGGATTTGGAAAAAAAAAACTAAATTGGTATTCAGCCATCATTAATATGATTAGTTACACCTGTGCTTTTCCTACTTTGACTCCCAAAATGTCTGCTGTGAAAAAGAGTCGGAGGGGACGGGAAGTGAGACAGAGGGAGAGATGGAGGGACAGAGATGCTAAATGTGATGGAGAATGACTTGTAAGAGGAATGAATGTAAGAGGAGAGAAAGAAAATTGTTTGACCTTATTCTGGTAAGAACAGCACAGTCTGGGGAGTCTGACGTCAGAAACACAACCAGAGTTTTCATCTCATTAAACAAACTCGTTAACTCCTTTAATTGATGCCTCAATTAATGCCTCTGGCAACAAACTGAATCATTGTTTGTGGCTGACATGTCACACACACACACACACACAAACACGCATGCATGCACACATATTCACTCAAACTCGTGTGCACAAAACATACACAGCATTCATACGAACAGACTTACGAACACACACACACACACGCACACACACACACATACAAACACATACAAATACAAGCATTCTCTCACACGCCTAACGTACACGCCATGTGTGCCCACTATACAGTACATTAGTAGACACGCTCAAACACTTTCACACACATACATTACAACACTGCTGTTTGAGATGTAGGTGGTTATCTACAGGAAGTAAAACTAATTTATCTCCAATTTAAACACTACTTTATAATGTCTTAGAACATTTATAATTTATTCAGAGTAATTAAAAACTGATAAAAGTGTAATTGTTCTACAGTTCATTCCAAACTCTAACTACCCATAAAACGACAACGCTGCAAAATTAATCAATCCGGGGTGAAAACAATAAAAGTGCATGTCAAGTCTTATTAATTATTTTAGTATAAAGAGTGTTTGTCAGTGAAGGACAAATGAGCAATGAAGCCATTTAGAGGCAGGAATGTTGTAGGACAGTTGAGGGTGGGACGAGATTGACAGATGGCAGTGGATTTAGACAAACGGCTTGGGTGTGCATTTCACTCTCCGTCCCCCTGTCATTGACTGTGGCCAGAGGATGCATAGCAGTTTCGGTACAAAAAAGCAGTGTGAAACTGCTCAGTAACTACACCTCCTGCTCTCGTACGGTATACGTCACCAACACCATCATGGCTGTCACCTTGGCACGTTTCACCTTGTCTATCCAGTGACTCCAGGTCCCTTTTATTAGCGAAAGAACAAACAAGCATGCGGTTTGTGGCTCTTATCGTGGCTAAAAACCGGTAAGTTTAGGTGAGATGACATGATGACCCGCAGAATAAGTTTTGACACCTGTCATCTGAGGTTTAGAGAGGATGTCAATTCAATGCTTCTTAACTCTCTTTTTTTTATTTTTGAAAATAAATTAATGTATCTGACTTATAGTATGGGATAGTACAGTTCGGATATGTGCACATGCGTGTGTTTACACACAAACACACAGTCCCTTGAATGTTTTTCTGTCCTTTGTTGTCTGTGTTGTTAATAGCTCTGTAGAAATCAATTGGGCTTCACTTCAAAAAAAACGACTGATCCTTTCTGTGGTTTTATACTGACGTCTTGCCAGGTTCTCATGGGAGCCCTTAAAAACCAATTACTCTGTGTTTAATTAACTGATTAACCACTAAATAAACCAGTTAATTAAGTCATTACTGTCTGGTGCTGTACTGGGGCCCTACTGATAGAGGTCCTACAGTCCATTCGATGAATTAGACCATCTTTCACATGTAAGGAAACCCCCCCCCCCCTGTCCACAGAGCTTCTTCTATAGCAGCAGAATCTCAGTAGTACCTTTCATCCAGACTCGTCCTCTTACCAGTTACCATGTGAGTATATATATATATGTATACATATATATATATCCATTTGACCTGTTATGCTACCAAAAAAAAAAATTCAAGGTTACCAAAGGTTATATCCATGTTCTAAAAGAGTGTGACTGTACGCAAGTCCAGCAAGTCTTGCCTGGTTGAATAGAAAAAAAAGCACTGAACATTATGACCATTATCGAGTTGCTGATTAAAAGGCACATCCAGTCAACCATGAATGAGAAATGCTCAACAGTAAGCTCTACTCTGATTTATAGTCTTAGCATCCAGTAACACACAACTCAGAAATTCTCAAACTACCTCACACTGCGTTATCATCTTTTCCCACCATTATTATTTTTTTTTTTCATTATTGCCCTTTTTCTCATTAAGAGTAGGTAGCATAAAATAAATTACTCCCATCCCAAAGAGCGACTTAAAGCCGGATTATTCACGCATGGTTGAGCGGAGCAGCAGTGTGCCTAGGTCTTTGGAGTTCACCTTTATTTTTTATTTTTTTTAAAAGCTGAACTTCATGATGATTATGTAACTTAAATATAATAAGCAGAATATTGTCAAATTCAGCGCAGTACGCCATGTACCTCGGCTTTTACTTTCCTCACTGCGTAGGTGTTTTTTTTTAATGATGCCAGACAATTAGACACACTGTAGTTATGCACATGCAAGAACAACAGGACAGAAAAAACAGAAACTGTTTATAGTGCTGATCAGTTGCCATATGAAGATCACACAATGAGCTCTCGGTGTAGTTCACCTTCTTCTAATGTGTATGCAGGGTACAGTGTTTGCAGCAAATTATAAGGCATGGTCTGTCTTGACTGTAAACTAACTAAAAATGCAATAGTAGTTTAAACCTGAATGCGTAAGATGAAATAATACTGGATGTTATAGTTATTACACCGTCTCCAGGTTATGCATTTTACTACTAACACAAAATTATTGTGCACAACTGCATAGTGACCTAAAAACCTGCAGCTTTAAACATGATAGCTTAAAATTAAACTTAAGAACAAAGACTTCCAACCGTTAAAGGAGACAGGACCAGGATATTATAGGTGGTGGTGGGAGGTGGGGGGGATTCAAACATTGAATAATGAATAATTAGAGTGTTTTCATGGTGTCGGCTTTGTTGGTTGATGAGTCAGTTTGACAGGTAATTAAATGTTATTTAGTCTTCAGCCTGGAGCCAGATTGCAGACTACTTTATCTGTCAGAAAAGTCACTTTGACTGACAACTTGTTTCGGGCCCACTCAGAATACATTGTCCTCTTTGTTTTTAATATTGATAGCTGACAGGCAACAGAGTGGTCATGGGTTTGGCACATTTCACGACAGTAAATCTATCTTACCAATCAGTTTGATTAAAAGTATCAAATCCATAAAATGTAGTGGTCGTCGTTACGGGTCTCATTGTCACTCATGCTCGTTTTCTCCTCGCTCTCTGTCCTATTCTTCGTCACACTCGCTCTTTCTCTTTTCCCTTGTGTAGAACAAGATAAAAACTGCTGCTGCTATTACTATAGCTACTGCTACCACAGAGTTTACAAGGACACAAAGACTATACAAAACCAACTAAATTATTCAATTAACTTATTTAACCTCTCTCAATGGTGAAGTACCTTCATTTTATGCTCCTTTATACTTCTACTCCACTACAATTCAGAGGGAAATATTGTAAGTTTTTTTTTTTTTGAGTGATTGATTTATTGCATGGATTCATTGTAAGAGAGCATCAATATAATTCCCGTGCACAAATAGTACAACTGTATGTTTGTATGATTCTTATGATCACAGTCTTTTTTTTCCCCTACATAGATGGTCAGAGGTCGTGTCAGCCCACAGATGCTCACAGATGAGTCCACAGAGTGGGCGTTTTGACGTATCTCCAGCCGGGAGAAATCTTTAACAGAAACCTTTAGTGCTTTTACAGGATGTCGCCTGTCAGTCAGACCGTGGTGTGACGTAGCAGAAGCCATTACAGGCAGACACGCTAAGCTAAATCAATTTTCTTTTCTCAATGTATCTAATCACCTAAAGGTCGATTAATGGTCTTACGCAGGCATCATATAAGACTAATCACATATTAATTTCATATAGATTTTTTTGTTTATGTTTTGAGACGAGGTGTTGCATTTGTCTTTTTTTATTTTTTTTTTATTTTTTTATTTTCTATCCCACCTGCACAAACGTATTAATTAATTAAATAACTTATCATGTTTGTGTTTCTATCCTATGTGTTATTACTAAACTAAATTAAACACATAGCGTTGGGATATTTGTAGGAAGCTTTGATACACATTTTTCTGACTGAATAAAAATACATTTTACATGGACATATCATTATCATAATATGGTGTTTGCTATTATTTATACAAATGCTAACAGCCCAATAGTGCCTCAAGTACTGAGATCATTGTCTGCCATAATACCTTCGAATAAAACAATATATATATATATTTGAGAGGTGGCACACTTCACTGAAAGTCGCTCACCAAGTGTATGTTCCAAAAACACAGCTGACCACAACTGACAATCAGTGCGCTGTAGCCAGTTCTCTTAATACATCCTTGTATCAAAGACAAGTAGTAAGTACATTTTATTTGACACTTATCAGGACTTCCGGTATGGCCTCCAAATACTTGCTTCATCTTCTCGATTACCAAGATAAGAGAATACCAAGAGACACGATCAAGGAGCCTGATGAAAGTCAGGCTCCTTTCTGCTCTGATACGTTTCCTGAGCCATAGACCAATTATGTAATCAGAAATAATCAGAAAAAAAATAAAGAGAATTGCCCTGAGAATTGAAATGAGCACAACTGCATATGACAGGAGTCAGTTCTCCTTTGAAACAGAACGGGGAAAAAGAGGAGCAAACTGGGGACAGCAAGTAGACATGAAAAAGGATCTGTAAAATCCTCCCAGCACAAAGGGATGGAGAGGGACCCCGCTGTGTTAGGAACATTATATCCTTGGATTAAGAGCTGTACACACCAACACTATGCAGTGTAACCTGTGATCCAGCACTCCACAGTTCTCCTATTTTCCCCATTCAGCATTTGAATGATAATAGTTTCCTGGGGTCAAGGAAGTGTAGCCATAAAACTAATGAGGTGTGCTGTGTTGTGACAGATACGCTGATACCAAGGAGGAGAGAAGATGGATTCAAAAAGCATCCGTAAGCCGTGAGACACATGGCATGGACTCAGTAAAGTGTTCTGAATGTTTTTGGTTAACATGTTACTCTGTCCCTTTTTATTCGTCTCATACAAACTGCAGTTTGATTTCCTCTTTTTTCACTCTGATGCTTTGTCGAGGCACCAAAGTTGAATATATATTTGAAGTATTTTCTGTTTGAAATTCTATTATAGTACTGATGTCAGAATCTCATCTATCCCTCAGTCCCATACGCCATTCATTTGGCCAGCTATCCACAGGAACACAATCAAATTTCCTCACAAGATGACATAGAACAGCCGTCATCGACACGGGGATGTTTTTCCAGGGCTAAGATCTAAAAAACATCTTGTCCTTTTAATCACTTCTCTAACTGAAATCAGCCGCATGTCAGATCTTTATTTTCTGCTGAAAATCAGTCCTATATGAAGACATTTTTTATTTTTTGTTTCATCCAGCCACAGAAACGCTACAACATAATACAAAGCCATGCATTTTCACAGCTTAAACCAAATCTAAGAGGCACAGTGACGGGCGTGCTTTGACTGAGAAAGCTGCTTCTTTCTTTGAATCAGTAAAATATCACATTGTTCCAGATGAAGCACTATATGTGGATCTACACCAACATCTTTCTAGAGATTGCCAGAAGCTTCCATTACTCATACTTACTTTGAATCAGTTTTCATCAATAGTTGTTGAAAGAGCCTTCTTGTAATTTTGAACAGTGTGCTGATTATAGAGTTTCTTTCAATGAGAAATGAAAGGCAATCCCCGGGCTAAACAACTGTTAATCATTCAAAGCTGGAAAAAAATATATATATACATAAGACTTAATATTAACGTTTATTCTTATCGGCAGAAACTTTTGCCAATGTCTTTAAGAAGTCATGTATTCCTTAAGGCACAAATATACTAATATTAGTGAATCAATTATAGTATATGGGCATGAGTTTGTGCAGTAGAGCCAGATGCGACCATATGCTTTTTATGTGATTGATATTTGTTTTAAAATGGGGTATTTCACGTTTTTTTACCTCCCCTCACACTCAATGTTTTTTTTTTTAGTCTGAGCGGCAGGTTCTGAATATCAACAACAAAACCCAAACTCTAGATTTCTGCATAAAAAAATAGACATAAAAAAAAATAATCTGGATAAAAAACTGACACTTACAGGAAGATATAAAGTTAACACTCCTTGTCATGAATCCATCTTCAAAAATAAAAGAATAATTCGACAGAGGTGGTTGCCTTTGGAAAAAAAAAAAAAAAAAACTACATGATGTATTGACTCACTTATGTACAGGCAAAAATTAAAAAAAATAAACTAAAACCAATCCTCTGATGATGTGAGTTTGGAAAAAACAGACCCTGATTAACCAATGTGCCCTTACCTAAATTACCTTTTAATTACTCTGTGTCATTTGCTACCGTGTAAACATGAATACAGAGCAGCTTTATGCAAAGGCTTCTTTCATTCATAGAATCCACCAGAGCGCAGCAGCAAATCAGGCCTTAATGATTAATGACTAATCAGGATAAATGATTTATGACCTTTCCCTCTTTACTAAATACCAACAGACTGACTGAACAAACTGCTCGTGTCGTCCTCAGATGGAGCTTTCTTACCTCATTCTCCCTGATGAGTCTGCTGCCCAACGCTTTTAACACACGTGGTATTTAAGCTTGTGGGAAGTAGTTATAGGACTAGTTGCTCTTTTAGAGGTGATGTATGGATTCCATGAAACGCAGAATCAGTGGTCTGATAACTAGAGTGACCTCAGACATTATCTCTGTATCATTTATCCACCTGTCTGTCACACAGGTCAACAATAAATTAGGCTTAAATGCTTTGATCAGCATCATTACAGGCACTCAGTCGTGCAGAGGTAAAGGGTCAGAGGAGGCGCAGCGGCAATAGACCCCACAGCATCCGAGGAAAATGGGAAGAAATGGAGACAAAGACTGACTGGGAATAATAAAGCGTTACTCTTAATAAGGATGGAAAACGCTTTCTTCTCCATAGACAGACAAATTGAAAATGACAATGGGAGTCATAACAGCAGTTTCCTGTCAAATTGATTCTGTCAAATTTAGATTTAATTAAAAACAAATTTACATTCTGAATCAGAGTCATTTGTTGGACTCTAAATATGACTGAGGCTGCGACAATAACGATATTAAAAGCAACTAGTAAAAGCAACTATATATATATATATATATATATATATATATATATATATTTGAGAGATGGCACACATCTCCTTACTAGTGGAATATATATAGTGGAAAAGATTCTGTATCAAAGGTCAGAGGTCAAGCTATTTCTTTGTCACATCCTCCTCCTCCTCCTCCTCCTCCTCCTCAGGGTCTTACCTGTGTTGGGGTGAGATTGTGGGTGCCTAGGGGTCCCTCTGGTGTGGGTTGAGGTTGTCAGTGTACGTTTCCTTCCCTCAGTCTCAGCGTGGTTTTCTGGCTACGTGGAGGCTGAAGGCAGCCGCTCTTATAAGGACCCACCCCTCCCCTTCAACCTCCTCCTCTGATTCTGATTCTCTCCTTCTCTCTCTCTCTCTCCCCCTCTCTTTCAAAACTCCTTTTTTTCATCGCAGAGAGAGAATAAGAGGGAGTGGAGGGGGGAATCAGAGAGAAGGAGGAAGGAGAAAGAGAAGAGCACAGGCAGGGAGGGAGTGGTTGGAGGTGGAGGAGAGAGAAGGAGTCAGGAGGAGGAAAAGTATATGAGGAAAAGAGGGAGGCACAAGAGATGTCAGCAAAATAAAAGTACAAGGAGACAAAACAACTGAAAGTGGGAGAGTTAGAGATGATAGAAGAACGGATAAAAGGGAAGATTGAGGAAGCATCTATCTGTTGTTAATCTTTAACTGATCTGGGTTATGTTTGCTCCTGTCACATTCTCTGGTTGAGTTACATGATGAGAACAACATAAATACATTCAGATAAGGACAAATGCAAAATACGAATAAAATACATAACCTCGAGACATAAAAGACACTTAGGGAGCAGATATTGTTTATGTCTGTGTGCGTAATTTAAAGACCTCCTCCCCTTTTTGACAAAGTTGCACACTGCTGGACCAAGTTGTGACGTCACAATATCTTGCTTGTACATGCAAGCCAACAAACTGGACTTTATTGTTATGTACGAGCTGTACTGCATGTATGCTTTTTTTTTTTTTTGTCAGATTCCCCTCAGGAATCACTACAATAAATAATATCTTTATATTTTCATTAACCTTATTCACTAACATATGATGTACACATTCTACCATGATATCAGTGTTATTTTAATATGTTTTTCTTCACTCTAATAATATATATGGAGAATGTAAAACTTTATACGTATTTGCTAATCTGTTTAACTCTGAAACCACATGCTCGAAAAATATAAAGTAAATAATAATAGGTAAAAAAAGATTATACCTATGTTATACTCCCTATGTTAATATATTGTTACCTCCATATAAAAAAAAAACATTTATATTTAATATTTATTCAATGTGTTGTTTTAAGGATGAGGTTTGAGGACATCTGGCTGACACTCCTCCTCCATGATGTGGGAGTGACAGTCAGATGTCCTCCAACCTCTGTATTACTGTCATTCTGCTCACAAACAAAAGTGCTGCAAACTAAAAAAAAAACCATTTACTGGTAGGTGTATAATTCAGTCAGAGTCAGGGGGCTTTCAATAGCTTTGTAAAAATGATGTGAAATGATATACCTAAATATAATATGATGTATCTAAATGTATTGTATTGATATACGGTAGTGATTCTGTGTGTTAGTTTTGCTCTGTTGTATTTTTACACAATAAATCAGAATCACAGAAAGCATAATGAATTATTCAGAGGGGGGGACACAGTTAATTTTAGAGAACCTCGTGAGGATTCATCCCAATCCAATGCGTTAGTTTACTATTTCTGGAGTGTTTCCTGCCTCACTTTGAGCGCATCTTGTTTGGTTTCCTTAAGTCAATAGCGGTTTTGTGAGATGGGATCTAAAAACTGCAGGAGGGTCTGCCTCCTCACTCTATGTAAACATACAACACCAACAGGGATCACGCAAGCTCTGCTTTTCTGATGGGCCGGCCTCGTGACAATTTTGATCGTTTTAAAGTTATTTGTACGCAAGTTATTTGATTGTTTTAAAGTTATTTGCACATAGCAGCATATAAATGATTAAGTATAGGGTCACGTCTTCCAGGATTGCATGTGTGAAGGGTCATGCTACAGGTAGAAACTCTTGAGAAGTGTAGCCATTTAAGACAGCCAGGCACACAGACAGCAAAGACAGGATTCTCCAGGTCAATAGGCCATTATTGTGTTTGTGTCTTCTAGCCAGTGCTTCATTAGTAGATAGCCATCAGAGGAGAGACGGCAGCTTAGTCAAGTAATCCAAGAGACTGGCCCATAATCAAGACATCACGGTTTAGTTTAGTGCCTACATTTACTCTACATCAAGTCCAGTAAATTCACAAACACTCCAAGTACTTTAGAAACATTAGCAAAATGTCAGAAGCTTTGAAACCGATGAAAGTCAAAATCAGTCATCACAGCCCCACAGTTACAGGAATATTTTGGGCTACATCTATGTTCTCAGGGTCCTATGTTCCCCAGTTAACACACATTAACCCTTTGATGATTCCATGACTCCAACCATTTGATACAGCCCCCTAAGGTGTAGGCCTACTATAGTGAGGGAGGACAGAAAAACCCTGTGAAGAGTTCCCACAATATCTCATGTCATAATAAGTGAATACAGAGCTGGGGAACATCAGGTTCCTATTATGTGTTATATATATGGCTGGGGAACATGGAGACATAGAACCATGGGAGAGCACATACTGTGTGTAGAACTGGGGAACATCGGACCCTTCGTCATGTTCCCATTATGTGCCATATATATATATATATTTGGGGACTATAAGACCCTGGGAACATAGTCACATGGTCATAATTCACTGCAAAGACTATGCTTTTTAGTGCTTTGTCATTACCTGCATAATTACTTTTTGAAGTAATTGTAGTGATGGGAATGATGAATTTTTCCCCTGTTGGTTAAATGGTGTTATAATTAACTCTGATGGACAGTGGCGGTAGCTTATTTGTCAGAAATGGGCTCGAAAGAATGAAATAATTGACTCAACTCAGCTCAGATCAAATAATACGGAATCAACTCTACACACAAATCAAATGAACAGAGTCCAGATAGTATATACTGATGAGAGCAGAAACAGAGGCATCCGATGCATATCTCCTTCAGTCAAAGTTACGTTCTACTTCATCTTCAGAGGCCAAACTAAATGGAGGAAATGAACCTCTGTCACCCACACAGTAATGATGGTCTATGATGCTGACTTATGTGGCTCGCCTCATTGAGTGTCCACCCCCGATTACACATTCGGGTGTTTTGGCAATCTAAAAAGAGACACAAAATGCTAAATGAACAATTTGTATCGTGTAGCCTATTGCAGTTAGTCGATTGGCTAATTTAGCCAAATAACACCACCAGACAAGAACTGTTGGCTTTTCTGCAAAGCTTACACACAGGAAAAGAGATTTAAGGAAATGAGGAGTGCGTGCGTCTGCTTGAGTAACTGAGGCTGAGAACCAATCAGAGACATCGCTGTGTCTCATGTCAGCGCCTGATCCATGAAGCAGATTTTCCTCCATCAAATGAATCAATGTCATTAATTAAATACTCGTTAAGACTTTTCCTGTGGGAAATGGCTGATAGCTAAATAGTAAATTAGACAGAACCATAGCAGATGCTAATTTTGGCCTGCTTCAGAACAACCAGAAGAAGAAAACAATATAATTCAAAGCACCACTATGATTTACATTTGAGAAAATGCACCCAGAGTTTGTACACAAAATGATATTTATTTGGCCATGTCTTCTTTTATTTATGTAGGTTCTCCCTCTTTCCTCCGTTCTTCTTGTTGCGTGTATAGCTGAAGCCTTTTTGGTTAACTAAGTTAATGTTTTATACTGTAACATCATGCCACCTCCAATGCTCTATTCTATTTGCTGCTGCACCCTGCCTATTCCCCCTCAGTAAATTTCATCCAGTCTTTATTCAATGCACACTAGTAAGGATGTTCCCACAGCAACTGCACTTTGTGAAAGGACAACACAAAACACACGTAAAAAAAAAACAAAAAAAAACCAAAACATATTACTTAATACACAAAGCAATTAAAACAGACCTGAATTGGTTAAATTCATCCCTGTCTTGGATGAGCAGAGCGAGCTTGATAAAGATGAACACACTCGCGAGGCGTCTCTACCTAATACAAGTGCTCCTTCTCGGTTTTTACAAAAAACCACAATTCATGATACTGAAACGTCTATTTATTCAATATTATTCGATTCCGGTGGCGTGGGAGGAAAGCAAGCGTGAAAATGAAAAACACTGCCTATAGACAGAGGAAGGATAGCCCGACCAGGTCCTCTCTATTATAATTAGGCTTGCTATGGTCAAACAATTTATAATTGGATACATCATTTCTTAAATGCCAAAAAAAACCCTCAACATTGACTCCTGGTGCTGTCACCCACACTCCTTAATTATTAGTTATTTATCCGGTAATGTCCGACTCCCTGAAGCTATGAAGACAAATGGAATTGCAATCAACACATTAAAAAAACACGGTGTGATGTTTATAAAGTGACTGGCCATGGAAATCTTTCATCATCCCTTCATCCTATAATTAATAACAATTTCTTTGATGCAGTAGCTCCCTTTTGTGTTATATCAGTCATGTGATGTTGTTACACGGCTGTGATTTTTGATTTAGCTGCTGCTTTGTTGCTATTTTATTGGTAAGAATGTATATATTTTATGCACTTTGTAACATCATCATAACCATTATTGTTACTTGTATTTTTTTTTTTCTCTTTCACTCCCTTCCTCTGGTCCAGTCATGGAGAGGACAGAGGGAGGTGGCGGGCTTGTCAGACGGAGATAACAGGTCTTATCTTCTTCCTGCCAGATGCTGAGAGGCCTGATCCAATCGAGACCTGGTTAAAAGAATTCATCGACTGTTTTGTTAAATTCCGTGTTGAAGAATCATTGCAATTAGCATACGTGGCAGGAGCCTGGCGTGAGCACAGCAAGTTCTGAGACTGAATTTAGAAGTGCTTTGAACCGTCTAAACTGACACAACGCTAACTTGTGTCACCGGTTGTTGTTCAGTTGCCATTGCAGGGGTGTTGGTAGCCACCAGACTTCGATGTGTGTGTGTGTGTGTGTGTGTGTGTGTAAATCTCTCTGCAGACCAAATGTCACAGATGTGATTCATTCAGAAACCGTCGGACCATGTCATTTTCTTACCCAACAAGATGCCACAAAGGTTACTGCGACTGCCCCCTTCCTCTCTGTTGCAGACTGCTGCTATTTGTTCTCATCTAATTGAGCTGCTGTCTATTAAGGTTAATGGTCATCCTCTCGCCACAACCATCGTCATATCTGATGATGATGATGATGATGATGATGATGATGCACACTGCAGAGACACTACGGCTGTGTACATTAATAGCAAACTGTTATTACTAGAAACCAACATTCCCAGCAAAATAAAGTTTCACTTTTCAGTCTTTTGTGATCAGTGAATTCAGTAAGATATTTGGTACATAATATTTATCACCCCCTGTAGTTGTCACGAACGAGGGAATTAGCTATGGAGACTTTGTATCAGGCTGGAAACATATTTATTTTTATTTTTTTCTATGGGAATTGACTCAGTTTTGGAGCCAGCCTCAAGTGGCCAAGTGCAGTTTTAGGCACTTTTTCTTTATCTTTCATCCCCAGAGGTCGCAGCTTGTAGCAGACTCGATTCAAGTCTAAAACTGGTAAGGATTCTTGTATTCTGATGCCTTTTTTAATAAAAAAAAAAACAAAAAACAGTCAAATCTTAATTTTAGTAAAGTAAAGGCTGCCGAATATGTGGAGATATTCAGCCTACATCTTGATTTATTTTGATATTTTTCACTTTGACTGCCTTTTGAAAGTTGTTATCATTCATATGACCATCCAAGCGTTAGGGTTAGAGAAAATATCCGGGTCAGAGTCAATCCGCGGCAGAGTAGGTATTCGCAGAATGCTAGAGGTCATTGCTAATAATGATCAATTCCTCCTTTCATTCAGTGGCATCAGAGCAGGCATCACATAAGAGAAAGCCCTTATCCTCGAGGCTCTGACCGATGCTTACGATGACGACAGTGCCGATCGCGGCTAGTTTTTGTTGCTCTCTTTGCCATCACCTGCTTCATTTAACAGAAGAAGTTGAGGCTAGAGCCAATTAGGCTTTAATCCTGCCTCCACCACGATGGCTGATTTATCAGCCAATAACAGCCTCATCGTGATGGCCATATCGGCTAGAAGTCATGAGCAAATGATTGAATAAATATATTTCTCCATCTCTGTCTCGTGGCAGCCAGTTGCATCCAAGGAGTTTAATGGTGACAGAGAGCCCAGATGAGGCTGTAAATTCAATGCAATACTCATAATTCACCAGCAGGGAGTCATCAGCTGGTTAATGGTGAGAGCGTCAATTATCTAGCCATCGGTTGTTCAATAGAGCAGTGTTGGAAGAAAACAAGATGAATAAAAACGAGGGGGTCGATCAGACAGACAAAGGGAAGGAATTTAACTCGCACCTCAATTCCAAGATAAACAGACCTGCAGCGACACAGCTGGGATTACTACGTCAAACGGACTGATGTGTTCCCTCTCCACAGAACTCCTTATCTGGAAGGAGACAGATCAGTGATAGAGCAGGAGGTCTCTATTAGTAGGCTGAGGTGGAGGTTTTGAATGGCAAGTTGACCAGCAGCAGCGGTTCTCAATCTGAGGTTGGCAACTCCAGCGTTCACGCTGAAAGCCTTCGTGCTCAAGTCAGATTATAGACAGATCATATCTGATTTTTGTTTTTTGTTTGGCTGTTCACATTATTTCTTAAATGTGGCCAATATCAGACTCCAGTGTGAACTGGTCATTATCCTGAACTGACCCGCATGTGCAAAAGAACAATAACACAGACGTCACACGCACTGATTCCCTAACCTTTTTGATCCCTCACAACAATGTCTGCTTTCTACTGCCCCGCCACCACATGTATTGTGTGTTTCTGGTTTATTTTAGGAGTGTTTAGAGAAAATGATCATTAAGTCACCAGAAAACGGCAAATCTTAGAATAAATCATTATCAGTAATACATTTTTTTGTAGCTGAAAGCCCTTTGAAACCACTGATGTAGAATGAAACATTATGAAAATGACTTGTGGGAGACATGGGACGAGTATGTCCAGAAATCAGGGACCGAACAGAGGAAAATATACAACTTAAAAGTGAAGCTGAAGGCTCCTTTCAGCACATCCTCACCATAAAGACACAAGGCAAGACTTGAGGGTATTGTGGTAGACTTTTAGTGGTTAAACTTTCATGTTACGTTAGCCAATCACCACACTATTTGTGTCACACTACTGATTTAACCCCATTGGAGTGATAATGTCCAGATCTAGTTCTGATGTCTCCAACATGAGGATCAGCAGCATCCTTCTTAGATTTGGAGGGAGGACACCAAAGTTCAAAAGAGAGTTAGTGCATTTAAGAAAAAGAGGACTCAGGAGCAGAACAGGAGGGGAACGGTGTGTGGAGGAGGATGGAAAAGGTGAGTCTGTGACGGAGAGGGGCACTAATAGAGGTCAGAACCATTAGCTAAGAAATCTGGACTCAGCCAGCAGGCCAAAGCATCAGGGACAGAGAGAGGCCCGACCCTCTGGTTTGTGGGGTTTGTCCAAACTAAGATGAGAAAACTGACTCAAGGACAGCTGGATCAGCAAAACTGCAGACATTTTGAATTTGGTACTTTTAAAAAAAGTAAATGGTTCATTGTCACAAACTCTTGCATAGACAAAAAACACACATACACACTCACTAGTCTGTTTTCATTCCTCTGGGCTTTATCCGAAGAAGGAAGTGATTGGTGTTCAGCAGAGCGGAGAACAGAAGCACTCTGTTATCTACCAGTGTTCCCTAGACGCTTCACACACACACACACACACACACACACACACACAAAACATTTACTGAGTCACAATCACGCACAGCCCGTACACGCGAGCAAACGCACACAGCAGCAGTCTGAATTTGGTTTCCATTTCAGGGCTTTTTTGAGAACGGTTGCAACAATTTCTTTAGGAACTTGAATCGAATCCTCAGATCAAATTTTCAAGCTTCACGTTTTTTTCAATGAATACTGTATGCATAGCATCAAGAGTGGATGCTTCGTAATGACTGCTACTCACTACAGTGGAGGAAAGAGAGAATGAGAAGAAAAAGTGTGAAAAATGAAATAAAAAAAACAAAAGTTTTGGGAGTGTTTCAGTTTGAAAGTGTCAGTGAGGCTTGTAGTGATGGCTTGCCAGGCTCGTCCAGCTCCCACTAAAGTACAATAGCAGTGAAATGACTGTCTATAAGACTTCCAGTGGCATGTGTCAAGTGCTTTTATAATTTGAACAAAATACACATAAGAAACTAACTACTGTGTATCAGGTTAGGTAATGTAGTCTTCAGATACTATTTGCACCAAAGGTCATTAATCACACATAATATATATATATATAGACTGTAAAGGACTGTAAAAAAAAAAATTTAATTTCACAGAAATGAACAGACAAGATTGCACTGTGCATCCCAGCGTCCCAGAGACGATTCTGCAGTGGCCGTGTTCACTTTGAATGCCAATGCAGGAAGTAGTGAGGCTTCATCAGACGCTGATGCTGGAGAGAGACTGGAGTTTGTGTTCCGTCTAAATTAATATTCTTTTTCTTTTGGCTTTATTTTTGTAACACAAATTTATACCCTAACCATAACCGCATGTTTGGGTTGCCATATCGTAACCACCGTTAACCATAGTTGTCATAAACACAATCTTATATACAAATAAATTAACTGAAATGTTACAAAGAAGTACCGTAGTAAAACCTTTAATAACTAGTTTTTTTGGCCACTTGGGGGCAGCGTGAACAAGTTGTAAACACAAAACCAATGTAGTGAATTTATTTGAAAACATTTGCTTTTCTACACATCCATGTGTCTGGCTACAAGTTGGTTATAGCCACTTAAAAAAAAGTACTAATACCAGTTTCAAGTCTGTTGCACCTGTGGTCAGATATGTTGTGTGTCATGACATGCACATGTAACCAACAGTGACATGAAAATACTACAGCGGCAATGGGAGACGTAAAACCACTGGAGGTGAGCAAGCACAAGGTTTTCAGTTGGTATTAAGTTGCTCTTTGTTGAAAATGAAACATTTAAAAGTGTAGGCGTATGAAAGTTTAAAATTGCCGTCACTGAATGTAATCTAACTTTCTTTCAGAGTCGTTCCGCATCAATATTCACTCAGGTTGAACTGAACTGTCTAAGGGGAAGTTGTCACTGCAAGATTGAAGATTAAATGGAATACAATTAAGCTGGGAGTTATTACCATGTATGCTGGTAAACATACGTACTGTAGGCAATCAGCGACAAAGATAAGAGACAAATAAAAGTGCTCTAACCATGTGATTATACGCTGAAAGATGCACAATTACATTTTGTCCTGGCCATCGCAAGCCATTTCCCTAAACTCTCGACCACTGTGTACCATCAAACTCTGGTTAAAAATAAACCTGTCAGTGGCTGATGTGTGAGATGAACCAAACAAACTCCTGCAGCTCCCATATTGAACACTGCAGACCCAGGAAGCACCAGGCTGATGAGTCGATGCAGGAACAGTCGATGATGATGATGCCGCTGCTGTTTTTCATCACTGTCTTCCTGTCTGATAGAGGCTAAAAGATTCTGTATCTACAAAAACACACGTATGTTTGAACAACCTTTATCGTTTCAGCAGTGTGTGTGTGTGCGTGTGTGTGTGCGTCACGGTCTTACACGGGCGTGATGCCAGTTGGAAAGAAAGTCTACCAAAGCAATTATCAAAAGCCAAGTTCATATGTATATGTATATAGCTTCTCTCGGCAAGTCGTTTTTTGTCTATAGAGGACAGAAACAATGATATCACAATATCTCCCCAGCTGCACAGGGGAAAACCCTTGGGTCCGTTTTTTACCCAGCAAACCAGTTTGCTGTGTCGGTGGTCGCCGGTGCAGCTGCTGATTAGATTGGGCTGTTTAAGTAATGAGCTCATGGCCATAAAGCTGCTAAAGTCATTACCCTAATAGAGCCTGCTGTAATGGACGACCATATTCTGGCATGGACCTCCGCCATCAAGGCCATAAAGAGCAATCTTCACTGTCTTCTGACCAAGGCTCTGCTTTTAGCCTCATACCTCCACCCCTCTGCACACACTCAGCACTAACTGGAGCCCTAATCCCTGCCATGCCCTCCACACAGGCAATATAGGCAATAAAGACAATTGTATTAAGCAACCATTTGAGATCCCATTGGAGTTTGGCTGGTTTGTTTTGAATTGTGGGAGATGTGGGTGGAATGATGCATTGCGTTGCCTCTTGTAATGGACAGGGTGACATCACATCGCTCAGGTCGTGACCATATAATCAGGTGGACTACTCTCGGATCATGTTCAGGTGTTGAACATCATTGAATTATGTTGTTCTCCAGCCAAAAAAAAAAAAAAAAAAAATCTTTCCTTGCTTTGAATGTTTAACTGGCTGGTTAAACAACAAAAAGTCCTTTTTTAAAGTTTTAAGATCAAACCTGTCTTGTTGACAATATTAGTTTCCCCACAAATAAGTCCTACACAGACTTGTTTTTAACCTTCACTGAGTGAGGATAGACATGGCGAAGGTATGACCGGGGGCTAAAAAATACAAATAGTTTTCAGTAGCAAGCAATCACTGAAACTGTGTGTGTATGTGTGTGTCTGTGTGTGTGTACAGTACACTGCTGGAGGGTAGCATCACTCAATTATGTCTCCATCCCTCCTGGATTTCCCCAGGCCTTTTGGGAATTCAACCGAGCAGAGCTCCAATCACCGACAGGCTCCGGTAACCTGTTGCGACTGCTGGATGTCTGCTGCAGACAGACCAGGAAACAAGAAAAACTGGATAATCTCCACAGTATGGGGAGCGTTTAATTTATCACATTATCGCTACCTGCACGGGGAGGAAGAATGTGTAGTGCCCCCAGTAACAACTGTCAGTATGTCCTTAAGCAAGGTGCGCAAACCCCAGTTGCTGAAACATGAAAGTCACAAAAATAGATTGAAAAAAAAGATACCTTTGGCTTTGTTATGAAGCAATGCACCAAAACTATGCAGTTTATCTGTAAGAAAGATTATTATTGACAATTTCACAAGCGCACACACACACACGCGCACACACACACACACACACACACACACATCCCCGTGGTTGAACTACAGCTTGCTCAGATGAACCTACCTGTTGTGTATTCTGGGCTGTTGACCAGCACTAAGCTCAGATAATGTTGACAATCCCCAAATGCTGATATTTCAGCTAATCGTCATACAAAAAGCAGACACACACACACACACACACACACACACACACCATCTCCTGCATTGGTCTGATTAGCAGCCGGAACAATTACTGTAATCGTGTCATCTTAACAAAGAAGGAGATAAGGATTCAGACCTTCCCCTCTATCCCTCCACCTACTTATCACTCACAACATCTCCACACACACACACACACACACACGCACATACGCACACACACACACACAGCAAAAGAAATAGGAGACGGCTCCAAAATCCCAACCCAGCTTTTCACTCAGGCTCACTCTTCATAAAACACATCACACATTTCTGTACTGTTGACTTGATGCTAACAATTAAAACCTGCAAAGATAAACCTGTTATTCGATTGCTAACCTGAATTTACGAATCCAGCCACAGATTGCAAATCAAAGCAGAAAGCAAAAGGTGTCCTCTGCTGTCCTGAACGTATTATAGCCCCGGGTTAGCCAATCTTATTAAAGAGAACAAACAAACAGTAAAGTTCAATCCCAAACCGTCAACTGTGAACTTTATCATAATATGATTATGACTCCTCAGGTGTGCTCCCTTTTCAGGTTTTACCCTCAAACAAAATGGTTTAGATAATCTGGATAAACAGTTATTTTTCCTGTGTGTGACTTTGTTGTAATAATATCAACATGTTCCCAGATCTCAACAATTACTTTGGTGAGTACAAGTTTTATCATAACTGATAAAAAAAATATTGGACAAAAACTTCAAAAATAGGACCCAAGTTATAATAAACCAGACTCATCCTCAAACTGCTCCATGTGTTCTCTTCCTGAACGCGCCTCTCTGTTGACCTCTGACTTCTCCCCTGACATGTATTTACTTTTTATGCATCTGTCCGTGGGAGATAACAAAATGCTAATTTCCTCATTACCCTGAGTGAAAGACACTAATTGAAATGGAATAATAAAAACAGAAGTAGTGATCTTAATATTCTTCAAAGTTCCTGCCCTTTTCATAGGAAAACCCCGCCGGGATTCCTAATCACTCTCAGCCCTTCGGGTTTCCTTTGGCTGTGGGGTGCAAACATTTACTTTACATTAACCAGCTTGGAGGAAAGTAAACAGACTTGTGGTGCATTAACTTTTTTTTTTTTTTCACTTGCAATGTGTCAGCTTTGACATCCTCTTCTCCTCTGTACTCTGACCCACTACTTCTTCTTCTATTTAAACCTGCTATTTCCAGGTCTCCTACGTCTAAGAGGAGTGGTGCGCCTCTGACATCACCTCCTTTACTGCCCCTCCGCACTTGCGTAGCACCATACGTCACGCAAGTGGCCAAAAGGGACAGAGTAGGAGAGCAGAGGATTGAAAATGAAATACTCTCGGACATAAGCAGGACAATTCATTCAAAAATAAATAATTGAAACTACTTTAAAAAAAAAAATTGGATTAATGACAGTGTGTTACAGATAAATACAACTGAGCTAGTACAGCAGACATTATGATGTGGCCCAGTAAGAAAAGCACAGGTATTACTAATAACATTTACAATGGCTCTGCTCTATTCAAGTGTCCAGTGAGACATGACAGTGTGACAGTGAGACGATATTCACAATAGTACAATATCCTGAAATGAATGCAGCTAAATGGAATTCAGTCATTCTTTTGTTATTTACACCTACTATGAAATTTCATGAAAAGGGTTTATTGTGCATCCTGATGATGATATGCTCTGTTTGTCTGCTCTGTGTCTGACTCAGTTCAGAGGCTTGATCCTCAGAAGTTGATTTTTTTTGGACTGAAGACGTCAGACTGTGATGATAGTCTTATAGAGGTCTGACTTTAGGAGGATGAGTCCAACTTTTACTCAGTGCTTTAAGAGCAGTCTTAATACTGTATATTTCTAATTTATTTATATTTAAATGCACATTTATTCATTTTCATATCATCATACAAAATTGAAATCATTTGATGGAACGCAATGGCTTACCATAAAACCAATGCATTTTTTTCTACCAACAGTCTGTCACATACTGTATATTATTAGAGTACATTCATTCACACTGGAAAAAAAAAAACGACAGCCAAACAGCCAAACATGATTCAGATGGAAGTGTTGACAGCAGATGCTGGTGTGTGTGTGTGTGTGTGTGTGTGTGTGTGTGTGTGTGCGTGTGTGTGTGTGTGTGTGTGCATCTCTGCCTGCATCTTTCTCCCATCTGTCTACACTCTCAACACTGTGACGACAAGAGCCGCGTACTCTGTGCCCTTCCCATCGCCAATTTACAAAGTGATGTAAGTGTAACTAAAAAAAAACCTTCCACCACTGATCACCTCTAATATTAACAATCATATGTTCAGACAAACAAGTTTATGCCATAAAGACCTGCAGTATGTTAAGAGGAAACTATGTTATGTTATATTAAGGTGTGTATCTCCAGTCTGTAAGGGCTGGAGTTTACACAGCCAGTTGTTCTGCACAGCATCAATCGCTTTACACTTGAATGCTGCTACATCTTGCATAAGAGCGTCCTCTAGTGGTTTCAACTTATATTCCACCCATGAAAACACGATATACCACATCTGCTGCCTACCTGACCCCCTTGTTGAAATATATTATACAGACCAGTTCCTATATACAAGTGATGAGAGATGATGGAAACTGGTTCTGTTTGGTGATTGGTCCATTCTTCCTGACAAATAACATGCTGATAAGATTCTTGTAGCTCACTCTTCAGTTGCACTGGAAATATATTGTGTGGGTTTCTCTAAAAGCTGTAAAAAACTTTATTGAATGTATCCGGTATTGGCGCCCAACTAATTATTAACCACAGGTAACTGCCCTTTTTATGACTGCTTTTATGGCCTTTGATCGGTGCAACATGGCCTGTCACAAAGACTCATGCTGATACAGTGGTCCATAATCGTTATTATAAATGATTTGTTGCTACAGTCCAGTGCCTCTTAGGGAGGACTTAAATACAGAGGTGTATTTAGCGATCCATTTGAAGTACTCACTATAGCTGATGGATTTTATCATCATCTTTTTTTTTTTTCCTCCTAATTTTTTCTAATTTAATATAACCAGTATTCCTGCTTCACATCCAGACAATTCCGGGGGCAACACAGGGTAGGGATTAAGTAAAAGTTAACTGTTTTAACCTTTGACCTTTGTCAAACCCTAGCCTTAACCCTAACTTATGTTTTTACTTTCTCTTTCTTCATTTTTGTGCTGTTAGACATAGCAAAAAAATGTAATTACTCCCTGACAAGATACAATTGTCTAATATATATATGTTATTGTACAATAATTTGATTTGATTTGAATAATATAACAATGTAATACTGTAAAATAGAATACCAGTCATTACATAGGCTATGTAATATAATCTAGTAAAGGATCCTATTATGCCTGTAGTTCCACTAATGTCCAGCATGTGTCAGCTCATGAGTCTTTAAGGGTCATGTACAGTCAAATCACAGTTCTCTACATCCAGTACTTAATTAAAATAACAGGGCTATAGACATTGTTGTATCCTTCTCTCCTTCATATTAGTCATGGCAACAAAGAGCAGTGATATTTATAGAAATTATATATATATATATATATAAAAATAATAACAGATAAAATTTGACTTTTGCCTTATTAGCAGACAACATTCAGATTATCACAAAATTAAATTAAAGATTTGTATTTGAGTGTTTTGTTGTTGTTTGTTTGTTTTGTTTGATGGTTTGTTTGTTTTTTAGTCTCAGCGCTGTGTTGTCTTATACTGTAGTTATGTGGGTACAGTATTTTTATGTAATTTGGACTGAATTGATGTGATGTAGTAAATACAATGCGTTAATAATTAAATGATCCGGGTGTATTCTGAAAGCCACAATGGGAAGTGTTCATGTCATTGTCTTAGTTTGACGGTGGGCAGCGGAAGTGCAGCCTGACTGACTGACTGGGGTCTTGAACACATCTGGTAACAAACGCATTTCCCTTTTATTCTTTATCTAAAAGAAAAGTAACGTCTGTTGTTATTTGCTCTATTTCTCACGGAGAGCCTTTAAAGTTATTAGTTAACTTTTGAGTAACCTGACCGGCACTTTTTACTGGCTTACTTAACGTTAACGGCTTGTGTAACGTCCCCCCTGTGGATACTTATGACAGCAACTGCAAAAAAACTAGCTAAACATTAACCTACGAGTAGCGTTAGATGAATGTCGCGTTGAAACAAATTGTTAAAGACAATAACACGTAAAAGGTTGAGTATCTCAATGAATAAGTGATTTTTACTAAAAATGTACATATAACGTTATTTATGGCCTGTAGAAAGGGAGGCAACTATGTGCTAAGAAGTATTAACGTTAGCTAATTTCGATTATTTCGACTACAGGGCTAATGTTAGCAATTAGCTAACCTAAACGAAGCCATGTTTTAGCTCTGGCGCTAAGATTAAAGCCAGCCAGGTGCATTTTTAGTTATATTGATCGGACATGTGAGTTTGACAGATGATTTTTAATTTGAAGGCAGTACATTGAGGCGGAAGGGCGGATGCCGCTGCCTGTTTTAGCTCGACGCACAGGGAGGACATTGTGGGCTCCGTTGGGAAGCTGTAACGCTAGATCATCACCAGGCGGTTCTCCGGGGGTCTCACTCGGTTGTGCGTGTAGGGTAACAGTGTCACCTCTGGGATGAACCCACTAAGGTATGTAGCTTCAAAGCTGCCTAGTGTGTATGGTGATGTTATGTAGTCAAATGGTCGAAACCTGCTTCTTTGCTGGCGCTGCTCCCCTTTCAGTTTGCCTGGCAAATTAGCTGGCTAGCCCTGTTTTCCTTTCTTGCCTTGCAGATAGCATATGTTTGCTCAGTCACAGCCACCAGCTGCTGTACTATCTCACTGCATTAACATTTCACATTCCCATTTTCAGCCTCCACGCCTCTGTGGATCTAAATTAGCCAGGAATATGAGCAGAAGAAGAGGATAATCAGCAGCGCGGCGGCTGGCTTCCTACGGGATTTTTTGTCCAGGCTTTTTGTTTTTTCCGTGGACATGCCTGGTCTATGGAGCAACGCTGAGCGAAGCTAGCTGGCCGACAGTCCGGCTAGCGCACCATTTCAAGGCTTTTGGATGATTATTTAGCTGAAGAGCTGATTTATTTTGGATCAGCGCTACCTCCACCCCCGTGGTAAAGGAGTCAGCATGGGGGAGCCCAGCCTGGACGACTCCAATGTCAAGGTGGCTGTTCGTGTACGGCCCATGAACAGGAGAGGTGAGAGGGCTTCAGTCTGCTAAGACACAGATTGTTACTGATACACCTAATAGTCATCTGTCTTCAGAATATAAAGACTCATATTCAGAGTATTACCTTCCCATAACAGGCTTTCTCTGATGAATATTATATATACTGAATATAAGATCATCATTATGATCATCAAATCAGATAAACATTATTAGTCATGGACCATCTCAGACTATCTCACAGTAATGCTATCCTCAGGTCATTGCCTAGTCTTAAGGACTCTCTGTTTAATTTCCTGGCAACAGGATGCCAGTCAGAAATCACCACCACCCATTAGTGAAATGAGCTGCTGCAGATTTAAGAAAACAAAAAAAACCCCGGTGTAGCCCGGCTGGTCTGGATGGCACATGTGTGCACAGTGCTGCCACAGGGCTTCCCCTCATGGCTGCATGCCATCCAGCTAGATTTAAAAGCCGAGCTGCTGTGTGAGATCTACTGTAAGGATGTCTAGACACTTTGTCTCTTTTACTGGCTGAATTCGTATATCACTTGCTGCAGCAGTCAGCTAAGTCCGAAGTTTTATAGGATAGCTATTAGCTGATTTAATGAAGATAACAGCAATATGTCACAAAAGGTCTTATCAGGGGTATCGGTGAACTTGGTTATAAGATGTCATTTGCTGGAAACGAAGTGTCACAGTGCTTTAGTCTGATCTGAACAGATGCTTTTCTCTTCATCACTGCCTCTCTAACATTAGGCCAACACAAATGTATCGTCCCCGGGCTGCTACATGTCCACTCACATCCTCATCTCTAATTTTAGAAAAGCCTGTGCAACAATGACATAGTGTTACACAAATCTGCACGCTCAACTGGTCAGATATATTACAAACTTTCAGTGCTGTACGCAAGAAGGCATGGATGACATTTTCTGGTCGATTGCCAAGCTGTGTTTTTTTTGCCGTGGGAGAACATGTGTCCCGTGAAAAGAGGAGAGCTGCTGAAGCTGAGTGGTTAACCGACAACCGGCAGAATGAATCACGTGTGATAACCCCCCCCCCCCCCCCAACTCCACCCACCCCTGAGCTGGAGAAGTCAGTCACAAGACCAAGGCTGTGGATTGCCTTGGTGTTCCCATAGGCAGGGATTTACCATGATGTAGAGAAACTCAGTAGTCAGGAAGGATGACATTTTTCAGTAACGGCTCTGTGAAAGGTTAGGCATGTTGCCAATAACAGAGTGAGTTAATATTGGGTAGTGTTGATGATCAGGGTTGCTGTTATTCAGATGTTGTGACAGAAGGGGAGAGGCTTCAGATTAGCTCTGGCGGTGGAATTAATGCTTTCATAGCAGTTGGGATTTACTGTAGATAAATTTCTCCAGCAATATGCCGTTCATTTGTTAGGAAGCATTTGTTTCTGTATTCTTCTACTTGAGCTGTAGTGTGCAGCACTCTGAATGATTCATGGGGAGAGTTTCTCCTCAGCTAACCTGCCAGCTGCAGGTGATGGCAAACTGTGAGCCACCTTATCTTGACTTGATGCTTGAAAGAAAAAACCTCGATCAGCTGTTTAAAAATGAGCGTGATTCCAGTGTTACTTAAAACCTCTCCACACAGATAAAAAAAAAAGTAGCCGTCTCAAGTCTTGTTTGTAAAACTGTCAAACCACCAAGAAGCTGCTTTCAGTATCATATGTGAAACTGGTTCAAAGCCAGTTTTTGCTGCTGAGTGAAAGGAACAGTTTAACGGTAACATTTATTACTGTAGCTGTATTAGCTGTAGGTTTAGCTTCACTGTCGCAAGACATCTTCTGCCAACATTGTACTCAAATGGCTGCATAGGTATTCAATTGCTTAGCAAGAAAGAGCATCATGATTCTGGTGAACAAGGAACAAGCAGGCAAATTGATGGCTTGCTGAAGGCAGTGGGAATGGGTTTGGAACCAGCAGTGCCACGTTTCCAGTAGTGCCTTTCTGATGGTTTCTCTGTCTGAATAGGGCTTCTGTCCACGTCTAGCGGTGTTAATGGAAGACTTTTACAATTCTTAATAGTCACTCAAAATCCATATCAGCTCTGAATGACTGTAGAATTTTTCAGTCACGTCAGTTCAGAAGAATTGACTCTGATGTCAGATTTTATCAGCCCCGGAAAAATCGTTTTCAAGTTCACCCACAGCTCCTCTTCTGTCTCCTGCTTTACTCCTAGTGAGGAGTAAAGGAGTACTCATTCATTTCCCTCCCTAACATTCCCCCCAGCTGGTCCAGTGAGTCAGGCCTCTACACTGACACTGAAATAATAAAGGGGCTTCTTTAACCTCGAGTCCACTGTCCCTGTGTATCCCAGGTTGAGAAGGAGAGGTGATGTAGCTGCCTAGCTGGACAAAGGCAGGAAGGGAGTGAGTCTGAATGAATATTTGCTAACATTGCGTAATGCTCCGTGTTCCCATGGTTGTGGCCTTCGAAGAACAGAGCAACCCCGGGCGTAGCAACGGCAACACCATGGCCAATCACCTTCCTGGCTGATGATGAGGCTGCCAAACCTCAGCACCGGTAGCCGAGGGAAGTACCGGAGACAGAGGGCCAGTGGAAAGTGAGAGCTGGTTATGGAGCAAGGAGAGAAGAATAACAATGGATACATTTATCCTCCAAAATCCACCACATCACACTTTCCCCACTGCTAAGCAGGAAGTACAGCTGCAGCAGTAGGGGCATGTGGGTAATATAGGCATCATGTCTCCGTTAGTCCCTCTTGTTCTCTGGCTCTCGCTGTCTTTTGTCACTCAGTCTCCGTTAGCTCACCCTGCTTTTTTTTGCTTTGTAGTCTCCTTGACAGCAGAAGAATTGGACAGTGATTCAGGTCCTCTGACCTTTGACACCAAGTTTCCATAGCGTTACCCCTGTGTTCCTGGCAGGAACTGCAGTGCTGAGGCTCTTTAAACAGGCAACTTAGCCTCAAATCCCCAATGTTCCTGGTTTGAACAGACACAGCTGGTTGTTGAAATTTCCATTTGTATCTGAGGGAGGCAAATGGTAGTAGATTTTGGGTGGGGCTAGTAAGTCGAGTAATCTACTTGAGCATCACTGTTAGAAAAGGTAACGAACGCGATGTAACTTGTTTGATTCTTCATTAATAATCACTGATGCAATAAGTTGATATCAAGTGGGATTATTCGCGCATTGAGGTTTATTTCAAATTGCTCCTCCTCCTCTCTTTCTCTCTGTCATCCACAGTGAGATCATTCCATTATTTTTTTTATAATGAAAAATGCCAAATTCTCCACTGGTGACCTGCTTCACTGTGATGATTTGACTATATATACACATCCCCGGCCTGCTCCACAGTAGTGTTGCCTTCATCAGAAAGAGCAGCTGAAGGCATACAGATCATGAAACGATGATGAGTAATACTGCTTTACACACTTGTAGGAGAAAGGAATTGAAACCACAGATTGTTTTTTCTGTCTTAACACATTTGTTGTGTCCTTACTTGCTCTCTGATGCCCGATGTAATGGAGAGAAAAAGATTATGGACAGTCATCTGGGACATAATGGTCTATGAAAAATCTTAGCACTCTACAGGTAAATGCATCACCATTTGGCCAGCCAAATGTTAATGATAAATATGGGGACTGGATACCTGTCACATCCCTGGGAAATGTTGGGAAAAATACTAGTGTGTGCCTTCTGTATGGCCATTGAGCGGGATGGATTCTTGATTCGTGAGTGTTTGAACAATGACCCACAGTTGAAGGACAGTGTTTATTATCAGTAAGCGTCCTCACTGATATAATGTTGTTAAACAAACATTGAATTCCAGCTGAAAGAGTGCTGTTCTTGTGCTGACCTTTGACCTCCCTGTTGAAGCAACAAAATAGAAGAGGATATCCCTTCCAGGGGCAACACAGGAGGGCAAAAAATCCTGAGTCCCATCCTTATTCTCACCATTTACATTAAATAGAAAGAACTTGTTATTGAGCAAGCTTTGTGACAGCAAAGAAAATCAGACGTTATTTCCCACTGAAACGGAATATTTGAGTGAGTTAGAGGGATTTAAATCAAACCCTTCGCGTTTGAATGAACCAACAGAAGTAGGTGGGCTTACGCAGCTAGCTAAAATATACTTTTTGAATTTTTTTTAGCATATATTGTTAAATAGGAGCACAATATATGACCAGGGTTGTGATCTAAAAGGGGTTAAAAAGGCATTTTTCCTTTTGAGCTGGACTTTAAAGAGCTAATCTATCAAATGGAGCGTGTGTGCAAATCTTTTAAATGCCCCTGACTAGCTGTCAGTACCTAGCCTGTATGTAGACCACTGTCATTAGGTTTCATTGGCAAGACAGATGAATGGAGAGACTTACCAGCCTCATGAATTTCCAGTGCGGCTCATGTTATTTTCCAATGCTTCTGCTGGTTACTTTCATAGCAAAGCCTCTGTTAGAAAGTTACAAGACTGACTCGATTATGAAAGCAAACATATGTAGCGTTTTTTTTTTTTACTTATGTGACATCGCTTTTCAATTTAGTATGTAATATTTATTATCGGGCACAACTACAACCGCTGACCTGTTCTGCATAAATACCTGAGTGGACAAGGCATTAGGACCACTCCTTGTGCTGAGTTAGAAATATCCAGTTGGTGTTCTGAAGGCCAAGTGTTGCATCATGAAACAAACAGGCTGAGGCCACTATGGGAGGTCCTTAGTCGTGTGTGTTTCTGTGTCAGACATTGCCTGCCCTGCTTTATTGATTAGCCGATTGCTCACTACAAGGTAAAAGGTCATTTTAAGACGTGGTGTTTCCCAGTCTGCCCACACAATTTCCACAGGAAATTATTGTTCTATTACACTATTTAACTTCTCCTGATGTCAATAATACAGAACAGACCAGGAGGTAGCATTCAAACAAACAGTGTCAGCAAGTTAACCTGTTCTACAGGATATTAACATGTTTTTAAACCTTTAGTTCAGGTGGTAAATAGTGGCTTGTAAGTTTTGGGAGTTTTAAGTTCTGTGCATCCACGCATATATCGGTATCATTTATTCACAAGACAGACTATTCAGGTGAATCTATTTGGATAATTAATTGATGGTTTAGTCATGGAATGGAGTTGGCAGTGATACGGTGACAGAAAGACAAACATGACATCATGTAATAATGCCAACTGGGTGTTGTTCTGTCACCATCTTAGCTGTGGTTTAAAGTCTGAGATGGGTTTAAACTTGTGTTGTCTGGGTCAAATAAAGTTATACGATCACTGAAATCACATTTCTCATCAGGAGCTGCGGCTTAAACTGCCCCGGTGGTTTAGTGTCCTGTAGAATCACCTGAAGGCCACTGAATCTGATGTTTAACTTGAACCTGCTGCAGAGATTTAACAGAGGTTAAAGGTCATACATTTTAGTATAAGGACAAATGCTGTTCCTAAAAAGTGTCAAACCTACATACTTGTGTAATTACAGTGAATGGTGGACCATCTTCCTTAGTTTGTTTTTTGAAGTTAGAAACGAAGTTACTGGTTATCTGTGAAACATGACAACCAGTTGTTAATGAATGCACCGCCACACGTCCTGTGCCTGTAGCGAGGGCATGTGGTGGTCGGCCATGTAACAGAAACAAACAGTAGCTAAGCTAATCAGATGTTAAGTGACACAGCGACATAGATCCAGTGGGTTTTATTGCTTTGTTTGTAACACTGTGTATTGTTTGATCCACAGAAAAGGAATTAAACACTAAATGTGTAGTGGAGATGGTGAAGAACCAGACGATCCTCAATCCTGCAGGGACTAACCTGGGCAAGGGAGACTCCAGGTATGTTTGTCAGTGTATCCACAACACTCACTTATTATTATTTTTTGAACACATGTAATTTAACGTATCGGTGCCCATCAAAGCATTCACGCTCCGTTTTTATACTTTTGAACAGAAACAATTTAAAAATATTTAAATATAAACACAAGAGATTGATTCCCTGAATTCCGGGGAATCCTGTAGTTCCTTATCATCTGCCATGTACCTCCCACACTACTGCACTTCTCTCACATGAGCTCTCCAGCCAGATGTGCAGCTGTGCCATATTCTTTTCATTTTCAAACCCTATTGTACAATGTATTCTGTGCCTTGGAAATGTTTTGTATCCTTCCTCTAATTGCTGTTTCTCAATATGTTTGGGAATTGTTTGGAACGTCACTTAGTCTACATGATGTAGTTTTGCCAAGAAACTGACCAACCAGCTGCTGGAATGCCCAGAAAACAGGTGTATTTCACCCCAAATCACTTATCACCTGTCTCCCCTTCTTGGCTTTCATTCTGTTTCCATCCTGTTAACCAGCTGCTGTTTGTGTGTTAGACGGACTGGATTGTGCCGTCAGTCTGCATCGGAGTCTTGAGTCACCAGATCCCTGCACTGACAGGCATTAGGACGTGTTAGCTTTGGTTGCATTAGGCAGGAATGTGTGTGTGTGTGTTTGTGTGTGAGAGTGAGTGTTGCAGAAGCGGTCAGACCCAGCAAATTATGTTGGGAGGACAGTGAAGTTAATCACCTCATTTGTAATGAAAAGGCTGTACTAATTGGTTTTTTGTATGATTTACTGTGTAATGGTTTTAAATCAGTCAGTAGGCCGTGCTCCACTATTGACCCGCCATCTTGGAGGAAGCCAGCTGTGTCGGAAGAAAGATCTCCTTGTGACTGGTGGAGCTCAGTGCAGACTGCCAGATCAGACACTGCCTTCGGCTAAGATTCAGGAGCAGCAGCTTGTTTTTGTGTGTGCGCGTGTGTGTCAGAGGTGTCTGTGCCTGGAAGAAGCGCTGCAGCGAACGCAGACAGAGACAATTGTATATGAATAGACAGACTCCACTCCGCTCCTCTCTTCCCTCACTCTGTCGGGTCGTAACTCCCCACCGCCTGGCTTCCTCCTTTTTTCTCAGCTCTTCCGTTTCTGTGGCAACACAGGGGGAGGTTAACTCCAGGTCGCCGTCGGTGACCAGGAAGCCCCTTCCTTGAGTGAGGAGACGATGGAAGAGGGGAAAAACCTTTATTTACTCGAGCATCTGTCGACCATAAACTTCCCTGGTGACTTTTATGGAGGAGTGAACAAGAGCAGAGCTTTAGTTTCTCTCTCTGTCTCTCGGTGACAAAGGAGGAAGCAGCAGGAGGATGGGACTGTCTGACGGCTGCCCTCAGCGTGCAGATGCTATGTTCATTTTGTTTGTTTGTGTGGTTTACGCTTATATGATGTTTACTTTGGAGAAATTTCATTTACTCAATTTCTTACTCGAGAAAGACGAGCGGGAAGCATAGAGGAAGAATGCAATAAAGTTGGGATGTTGCAGGTGCACGTTACATTGTTTACTCAGCTTCCAGGATTCAGTTTGAATTTGGGAAGACAAATCTGCTGAAGATAATCCACAGAAAAAGAGACATGTGTTTATACTCGATAGCCGATTAGACTGAATTGCACAATGTGTTGCAATGATTATTAGGTTAATAAACTGACAAGGTTTTTAATGGAGTGAATGAATGTGAAACAGCTTTCACATTCTGTTATAAGCATATAAACTACAGTTTACTGACCAAAACAGCAGTTAACATAAACTAGTTTATATGGTTACACGCTGTGTATAAAAAGTTGAAGGAACAAAAAAGACTGTGAAGAAACAGTTTGTGTTTCTGAATGACCATGTTCAAACAAAAATGTAGAAATAGGTTATTTGTAGATGGGTACACAGTCCATAATATTAGATTAAACTCCCATGATTCTTCTCTCCTACAATAAACTGATGTCATAAGCTCTTTCTTAGATTTCTCCACTTTTTTCAAATGCAGAAAAAATAAATCTTCAAATGATCTTCATCACTTGGATCACTAACAACAGACAGCTTATGTCCTGCTTCACTTCTATGATCAGCTACCGTTCCATATAAGTGTATTTTCACTTTCATTTGCTTCCAGTTTTTGTCAGTTATCTGTATTGATTTACGCTAAATGGGTGTCTGCTACTATCCTTTCCAATAAAACCTTGTAGTTCTAAATGTAATAGCAATTATTTGTTTGCATTACTACCTCTGAGGTTTTGACAGTGTTAAACCCAACAGGAGCTAATATAGAAATTAAGCAGGATGTTGGCTCTCTATGCAAATAAGCTCTAACCGTGATGTCCTTAGTCAGAGGTCATGTGACTCCAACTAATGGGTACAGGAAATATTCCTAGTCACATGTAGAGAGGGGATAAATATTGTACTTCAGCGTAGCAGAAGAAAAGATAAATGGCACAAGTGATTGCTCTGAAACAGTGTGTATTTTCAGACTTTACAAACGTCTGCACTGGTGTTTTTGCCAAAGCAAAGGATTAGTTCTGTTTAAATACAAATGAAGGATTTTCTCTTTCACTTGGGCTGTCAGAAACAGCTTTTCATCCAAGTAAATGGTAAAAGCCACTGGCGCTGATCTGATATCAATTCACTAAATGGTCCGCGGCAGCTGGGAAGTGTTGACTGTCTGCTGTAGCCTCCTGGTTAGTAAGTGCATTCAACCAAACTGAGTTATTGGTAGATTATGACTCTGGCTTAATGCCCTACAGCTAGTACATTAGCACCGATTCTGTTTTTTTTTGTTTTTTTTTTAGGATGTACAGTGTCCAGTTATCTAATTTTTCTCATGGATTAATTTTGCGCTCATCCTATTTGTTTTCATACTTACAATAAGACAGGGAAATTATCCTCAGCCTCCAAATGGACACAGGTGTCTTCTGAAAGTCTGCAGTTGTCAGGCACATGGTTGTTATGTGAAGTACGAGACACGTGGACACCAACGTACAGTCCATTATTCTTTCTCTAACTTGTAGCATTGCAACTATAAACAAGTTCCTTTTAAAGTTGATATCTGCGGTTTTACTAACCAGCTAGATGTTAGAATAAAGATACATGGTATAAACTTGTGTACATCCAGAATGGGAGCAGTACCATGTCCACCCATCACTGAAAGCAGACAAGGCCATGCACAGGATCCGTTTAACATCCTGACATACAATAAGAGGTCATACAAAGTGTGTGGGCCGACTTGTTTCCTCTCTACCACATTGACATTTACATAATGCCTGAGATACAAAACTCAAATTTATCAGTGAATTTGAATTGATACCTTAAGTTACATTATATACATTACCCGACTATTTTTGCTGTTTATTTGAATAATTTGAAAGGACCTCACTTTAAGGTCATTTCCTTTTTATTTTTTTATTTTATTTCTTTCCTGCTGGTGGTGTGTTCTGGTTATATGTCTGATTCAGTTTTTCCACCAGCAGCACACACTGGGCAGGCCAGACTTTAGTTCCTCACGTTGCCACTCTGTGACTCACTGCGGTGGTAACATCAATCTTGTTTTATGGATTTTGTGTGTTTTTGCTTTCTGTAAGCACTGCTTTATAGAGGGTCATCAAGGAAATATTATTGCTATAATGTAGCTCTCTATGCTCTCTGAAAGCCCAGGATTATGTTTGTTTGATCTGATACGTTACATGTTGCCCACATTTTAATTTGGTGTCCTCTTTTGCACCTACCCTCTGCGAATCCCTTTATAACCTCCAGGGATGTCCTAACCTCTGTTTGAACTGCTGGGTTAGGGCACTGTGTACTAGCCCGTCTGATAAGCAGACAGCAAGGCTCCCCGCAGCCGTGTGTTCAGACACTACAGCTTCCATGGTGACCCGAGGCTGTTTTCATTGGACTGGTGAAGCTGGACGTTGGCACAGCTTGACAACGATCTGTCTCCTGTCGGATGTCAGCGAAGCAAACACAAGCAGCTCGGTTTCCAAGACGATTCACAAAAGAGGTTGTGTGCCTCTGTACGTTGGAATGATGAACGTTTTCTGTGTGTTTATCGACATGTATGTGAAGGCAGTTTTTGTGTGTGTGTGCGTGTAGTATTTTGCGCTTGCTAATATCTGCTTCTAGAAAAAGTATTTTTGTTAATATCAAAATATAAACTTAAATATAGCAAGCATTTTGCAGCACATGCTTGTAACAATGTATGCAATGTTTTCATGTGCTAGCCCAGGTTGAGTTTTTATGGAAGCCTAGTGTTCATGTTAAATACTGTTTTGATCTATCATTAGGACCCACGTTGAGTATCGGGCTGTGCTAACATGAATCTACTGAGCTTCCTGATATGTAACTCCATCCTCTAACCCTGATCTCACATCTCTCCCCTTAAGTTGACATTGAATCCTACTCTCACCTAAGCAAAAAGCAGATACTTTGCAGCTTAGCCAGGCCTTACAGTAAATCTACAACCAGAAAGCAGTTAGACAATGTCCTGGACCATCTCACAAACATATGAGGAGGTTACCATGGTCACCACCACCCATGTAGTTTGCTTTTCCAACCATGGTTATATTGGTTCATCATAGGCAGACAGCAACATAATCCTGACTGTGTGGGCTTGTATGAGTGTATGAAATTAACATCAAGCTCAGGTTTAGCAAGAGACAGTCATTCTCATGTATAAACATCTGGAAAAGAAGCCTGACTGGAGCCTGAAATTTAGCTTCAGTGCAAAACAATTTAATGCCCAGTTCACACTCCCATCATGAGGAATGCCTGCAGAATTAAGCAGCATTTGGCTGGTAGAGCAGCTGCTTATAATCTTACTTCTAATATTGTTTGTGACACAATTGTTTCAGTGGGTTGATGATGGTAATGCAGTAACCATGCACTCTATTTATATTTTCTAGGTCAAATATTTTCATTACATTTCTGTGAAGAGCTTGAAAGACAGCATAAGAAATTTGTATAATACACATCCCATGGATAGAAGAAGTAAATATGTGATAGAAGAAGTAAATATGTGTATATATATATGTAGGTTTCAGTTCGAGGTAAGGCCCTTAACATCAAAACACACGCTGTTGCACTCTTCACTCTCTATCAACCTGTGTTTAAAGACTGTTGTTGATGTTCAGTTTTTTACTAGACCATTGTATATATTTTTCTTGTCTGTATTGTGTAAGGTGGATTGATTTTCGGCCAAATTGAAACTCTGTTTGAACTGCAGTATGCAAACAGAAGTGAAAAAGTTGAAGTGAAAGAGTAGACTCTTGAATTGCATTGTGTCAGACATTTGTATTGCACCTTATCATAATGCATGCAGATAAGCTTCATGTTAATTGACCACTACACATGCCTCACATTTACAAACAAATACTACAAGTAAAAAAAAAAAGCTGACAGAGAAGATCATCACATGGCCCACTTTACATAACATATGTGGCATTTGAAGTTTGTTTCAACCTTAGTAGGAGTAGAGAACTGGACTTTAAATGTATATGATATGTCCAATCCACTTTCATGGTCTATATATCTAAGATAACATGCAGGTATGTGAGGATCTATTGCCCTGTGCCCATGTTAGTCAGTAGGTGCTGAACTCTGTTATAATGTATACCATCACTATGTACTGTGTTACTCCAACACTGATTCTGATTCAGCTTAACATTCCAGTCTCAGGCCCAGCCTGCTTCTTCCCAAACCCCCCTGGCTGCCCTCAGCCTCCTTTCCATCCTCCACTCCTCATTCCTCCTTATGGAGCCGTAGATGGTACAGTCCCTAAGAGAGAAAAAAAAAATGCAAGAACTGTAGAGAAAAAGAGGAGGAGGGGTGGGGAAGCAACCATGCATTAAGTTATTTTTTAAATGACGTTGATCAGAGTGGAGGAGCAGGCCGAATGAAGGAGGGATGAAGTGTTGGAGGGCCGAGGGAGGCGGGTTCACGGCTCTCCTGACTACCTCATTCTCCCCACTCATTGGTCGGTGGGCAGCGGGGGTCTTGATTCGTTAATGGGTGACCCTTCTCGCCCGCAGCCTTTGAAGCAACCATGACAGCTGTCATCACTACGTACATCAAAATGTGGTGCGCTACACCCCCCCCCCCCCCCCCCCCCCCCCCCCAAAGTGTTTGGAGATATGACTGTGAGGAGATTGTAGGCGTGTAGTAAACCAAAAATATTAGTATTAATATCCATTATTATAATATTAATATCCAAGCAACTCCAGCTGTAGAGATTTTTGTTTATAAAATTGTTTGAGCAGAATCATCCTGTTATATCCTTTAAATGGCTACTGGAATCAATTAGGTTGCAGATAGGGTTTAATCGGCATGTATTTGCCTTCAGAGTGCTGCGTGTCAGCAGTGGAACGTCGGTGAAATATGAAGTGTTACAGATTGGACTGGATGCTGGCTGCTTTGTGCAAGAACTGCAGCTTTAGCGGTTTGTAAAGAATGTGCACGGGTAAAAGAAAACAGGTGTGCTCACGGGTTTGTGTGTGTGTTCCTTTACTGCTATCTTTACGAAGACCAGTTTGAGTTTTAGACATCCAGGATTTTTAAGATGCATCATAGAGCTCAGGGTGCGTGTGCGTGTGTGTGCACACCTGCGCCTGCGCCTTCTAACCTCTGGCCTCACCGTCTGACTTGACATAGCTCTCTGACTGACAGCTGCCAACTCTTTGTGAGTGGAGAAGATGGCAAAGGAGGATGACCAGGAATTGCCTGTAGTGAGGAAGAACAGAAACAAAGAGAGCCCTTTTTCCACTTAGGAGCATGTTAACTGTTTTCCTTGTTTTCTTTTTCCTGTGCAAGTGTATCAGTGTTGATGTTGTGCTCATATCACTGCCTGTTTATTGTCCCAGTATAACATATGTCATACATCTTATACGTTCTGTAGGTTAAGACAAAAGGCGGTTTGATACTGAGCTGAGCTTATTCCATCTTTTGAATACAGATCAAAAGCAAATACTTTAGGATGTAAAATGCCTGGAACACCCAGGCTGTAAAACAGAATATTTCTGTGCTTGGTGACAGCAGATCCTTACACAAAAATATATTCAAAGTACAAAGCTTGTATAGATTATTGAAAAACTAACCTTGTAATTTACTTGTGGCATACTCTATTGTCTTCTGTGTTCAGCAGATGAGGCTTTATGTTTCTGTAATTTTGTTTTATTGTTTTATAGTTTAAATTGCTTTGTTTTCTTTTTTAAAATAGAAATGAAATCAGATTAGGCTGGTCTGGATTGCGCTGACATTCCTCATATGCCAGATATAGCCAGATGAACTGACTGTCTGTGTGCATAACAGATGAGTTTTAAAAGGCATGGCTGTTGGCTAAATGTTCATAATACATGACATGTTCATGTGTGTTTGCCTGTCAATTTTTTTATTTTTTTTTAATGTCAGACTTTTTTTTTTTTTTTTAAACTTTCAAAGCCATTTCCGCTTGTGTTAATTTCTAAGCATGATGACTTCAACCCACCATCTGATTCCACCACAAACTACCTCCTCCCACTTTGCACGGATTCAACTTTAGTACCCACCACAACCCAGCCCCGCACACACACACACACACACACACACACACACACACGCCCACACACAGGCATTCCCACAATTCACCCAGTCTGAGAGATTCTTATTGTCACTCCAGACGCTCAGAGATAATTTCTTACACAGACACACACCCTTAACAAACCCCATGTTGGTTTTCACATGTGACAAACAAGATGTAAACAAGCTACACACACACACACACAACTGATATTCAATCAGATGTGTGCTAAAGTGACTGGTAAAACAAGGAAAGCCTGAGGCCTTTGACTCGAGCTCTGACTCTGTCGACCCATGTACTCATTTCTCTCTCTTACACTCTTTCTTATAAACAGATAAATGATTGCCGTTCATAGCCTGGAACAGATGCAACACACTGTATACTCCCAAAGATGCACTAAATCTTGTCTTTCTGTCTTTCCACATGCTCCTGTGGACCCTAACCTTCCCAACATCTTCAGGAATCAGTCCAAGGTAACAACACACACACACACACACACACATTTCAGCGGTGAGTTAATTCCATGGTTCTGAATCAAGTCTTTGTTAAACAAAAGCAGCGCTGTTATTTCTTTGACTCCGTTTGTGAACAGGCTGTTATAGAAAGTAAGGGTTTGTGAAACCTTTTTCTGCAGAGAAGCTTATAAAGACACTTAAAATCTCACAACGCTACATAAAGCATATGATACTTACAGTAAACTATGCTTAAAGGTAAGTAAGGGTTAAAAAAGAAAAAATCCCCAATTGAGTTGAAATCAATTGAAATTAATAATGATATCTAGATTACATTTACCAGTTGCCCTTTAAAAAATGGATTGTATTCAAAGTTGAAAATAGTCATTAAATGTGTGTGTTTCTTGTGATGCTAACTGTTCATGCTGTGTCTCCAAATCTTCTCCAGGTCTTTGCCTATGATTACTGTTTCTGGTCCATGGATGAGACGGATAAGGAAAAATTTGCCGGTCAGTTCATCAACAGACCGGCATCAACATTTTGACATTTAATTACCAAAGCAATTCAAAGATATTCAAGGTCTTCAGTAAAGAATAGATATAAGAATATGCATGTCCTGTGTGTGTCTCCAGGTCAGGAGGTGGTGTTCCAGTGCCTTGGGGAAAGTCTTCTCCACAATGCCTTCCAGGGCTACAATGCCTGTATCTTTGCCTATGGACAAACTGGTAATTTACTGCTACTCGTCTGTGGTCAACATGATACAAATATATTAAATCTAAATCAAATATAAGTTCATTTCCTTTAATTCTATTGCTGGAGCTTAGTACGTTCCAGTAGGTCTTCTTAAGAGAACGCCTCTGCGTGTGTGGTGTGTCCAGGTTCAGGAAAGTCTTACACCATGATGGGTTCGGTGGACCAGCCAGGGCTGATTCCACGACTTTGCAGTGCTTTGTTCGAGCGAACCCAGATAGAACAGCGCGAGCAGGAGAGTTTCACCGTTGAGGTTTCCTACATGGAGATCTACAATGAAAAGGTCCGAGATCTGCTGGATCCCAAAGGGTATGACCTCAACCTAAACTTTCAACACTTTGTCAGATGTATGGATGTTTCCCTCTGCAGGACACAGTTGTTTTGATGCATCTAACATGGGCTGTTGTTTTTGTTTTTTTTCACATGATTTACAGTAAAATATTTCTACCAATTAAAAAAGAATAAGCAGCGTGAATTTTAAGATTATAGTCTCAGGGTAGGTTAGTTTACTTTTTAGGTAAACGGCTAGTATCTGGAAAGAAAGAGAAAGTTAGTGGTGGATTCTGGATACCATCAGCAGGATTAGTCGTGGATAAAAAGATGTTCCTTCTGCCCTGCAGTCACTGATGGAGGGCAGTTCATGTCCAGCAGGTCAGCAGTAAATCAGGACCACAGGCTTGTGTCTTCTGCCCCAGACACCATAACCTTTGACCTTCACTCACTACATGACCTTTAACCTCAGTAAAACGGGCCAAAGAAGAGCATACCATCTGACAGCCATATGGGCTTTGGTGTGGAGCAGAGAATGATGAAGTTCTCAGGCATGAAACGAGCTTGTCAAGTCTGTATGAACTGAAATGTTTTAGTTGTTGCCAGAACCACTAGTACCTTGAACCAAACCTGTTGACCTTATTTTGTCACTCATATACCAGATGAATAGAGCTTTATTAAGTATGACATTATTGTTTTGCTGTCTTTATTTTCTTTCCAGGGGCAGACAAACTCTGAGGGTGAGGGAACATAAAGTTTTAGGTCCCTATGTGGATGGCCTGTCTCGGCTTGCTGTGGCTAGCTACAAGGTAAAAATATTTATCTTGAAAAGTCTTCATTTTTAGTTTTTGTCCACTGACATGCACACCCTTACTAGTGAACACTGGATGCTGCCGTGTCACATTCTGACTGCCAGTCAGTGTCCAGCAGGCACATTAGAAGAGCATCTTATGATATCTCAGATATGTAGCAGTGCTGCTCACATGACGGCAACGGTCTGCTTAGTAGTCACACTGAAATAAGGATAGTTACAGTATAAAAATGCCTTTCCAGAAGAATCAAAGTTGGTCTTAATCAATTGAAGAGGTCACCAATACCAAACCAAAGGTCTGTTTTCTTTGACAGGACATTGAGTCTCTGATGTCGGAGGGAAATAAGTCTCGGACTGTAGCTGCAACCAACATGAATGAAGAGAGCAGTAGATCGCACGCTGTCTTCAACATCATCCTCACACACACACTAAAAGACTTGCAGTCTGGGGTAAGATGCAACTACACAGACACACACACGCACACATATACATACATGCATATGCATCTCAACACAGTGACGTATAAAAGAGGAGCTTGTTGAACTCACTTCAGATTGTTTGAGATGTGTTGTGTCTTTAATTTACATCACTCAGTCATCACTGCCAAAACAAAGGGTGGGGCCTGGTAAGTCACTGGGGTAGAGCATGCTGACACCACCTAAAGCAAGATTGTGACACACACAGTTGTTGCAACGGGTGTGGCCAGTTTAGCTGTCAGGGGGTGAGGCCAAACCCATCGAAGTGGGCTTGGATGTAGTGTCGCTGGGGCAGGCCTCTATCACAGGGATTGTTATGGGGCACATGGCCTGCTAACAGGTGATGTTGCGAGGACAGGGGGCAGGCAGAGCCTGATGACGGCACAAGGTCCTGGGCCGTGGCACAAGGTTGTGGGCCTCTGCTGTCGGCATGTTCTCTGGGGGATCGGGGCCTCTGCTGTGGGCAATTGTGCCATAGATTGCCACATCTGGGTGGGAGGGGATGTCAGCAGCTTGCCGGATGTTTCATGAGCTTCAGGCAAAACCTAATTTCTTCCTTTTTGCTATCTCCAAGCAGTGATTTTTACCCTGACTGTATCCAGCTGCTGCTTCATCCACTTGCCTCTAAGCTCACAGCGAGAGTACACAGAGTTTCATAAAAAAATTAATTAATCCTTTTCTAGTGTGAAGTACCTCTAAAAAAAGAAACAAAAAAAAAACAAACAGAAAAAGACCTGAAGAAGTACATTACTTAATATTACTTTCTTCTTGGTCAGTGATCGTGGGTTTAAATGTACAAATTCAACAATAGCTGAATGTGCAGTTTAAGATGCGATTTATATGGTAAGATAAGGTGTGATTTATATGGTTTTATCATTATCACATCACAAAGGGAAAGTAAATGTAGTGCAGGTGGTTAGTATTCATATACACAGGTGAAGGTTTACCACCATTTGTCTTGTGCTCATTTCTAAACCTTATGATTGCTGAACTCATTTTGGAAGTGATTTGGTTGTTCTGTTATATTAATATTGACATAATTCTACAAATTATTGGAATTTTATATGTTGTAGCAGTTTGCTCCTACTGTTACCAGAATCCAAACATTGTTGTCTGTACCAGAACAGAAGTGTGTGTGTGTGTGTACACTTTTACTGAGCAAATAGTTTCAGCAAGTTTCTGATCAATCAGTTTCTGCAGCAGCTGGTGGCTAAAAATGTTTTTATCAAATGGGATGATGTCAGCTGTCTGGGCACTCCAACAAAAGGTCTAAATGACTAATTCTCCATCCTCACTGACCCACTTAGCCACTCCTGCTCCTTGCTCTTATTTCCAGACAAACTTGCCACCAGTGAATCCTGTTAATAATTCATAGGCATGTCAGTTAGTCAGCTGATACAGCCTGCTCTGTTTTCAAGGCACACCCAGAGACAGTCAGTAAGTTGGTCAGTCTGTTAGTAGGTTCATCAGGCAAGTAGCTATCTCACAAGGAATGAATCACTTGTCTCATTCACGTGACGCATTCTGTATCTGGAAGAGTCACTTCTTTATTTTCTGTGTTGCTTTATTTGATTGTTTCCTCTTTCTTAATAAAAAAAACCCCAATAACTTGGACATTAGAGTGAAAATCTCAAATTAGTTTACTTTCTCATATGTAACTCCCCGTTGCCCTTGCCAAGCCCCACTAGGCCAGATGTCAGCCCGTTGATTAAAGTCAGTATATAGTATGATTACATGCTCATATGTTCCACATATAAACAACACAGCAGAATCATGCATCTGTTCTCACTGTGCAGAAAGTGTTGTGCGTCACTTTCCTTTAGCTTTTTTTTGTCCTGAGTGCTGTAAAGCATTTGATCGCTTAACAGTTGATCTAACCAGTAAGATAGACTGTTTACATATAAACTCTGTACATGTGTTTGGTAAACACAACATTTGTCTATCTATTGCCAGTGTCTCCTCAATACAGAAAGCTTAACTGTAGTGTTAACATATAGTATTTCACATGCACATATAGGTGAGTTTAACTTCCCATCCACCCAGCTTTAGAGGAATACTGTTTGTAAGTTGTAGCATTAGAGCTCACAGCGCCCCCTAATGGCTCGGACCGGGTTGTGAGTAGAAGAGTCTGCTTAAGTAAAGCCAACTAATGACAGGTAAAATCACCTAGTGCTGCATGAGTCATTGTGACGCTTAACACCGGATATCCTTTCAGTAACGTGCCCCGCTCAGACTGAACACAAGTTCAGTCAGGTTGAACTTTGGTCCTACTTGCAGAAAACCTTCTGTTGTTTGTGCTTTTGTTCTCTGTCCAGCTAAATCCTGCACTCAGGTTTAGTTTTCTGCAGTATTCAAAAGTGTATTTTATGAATTATATTTATATTTTTCTTATACATGTTGACAATCATGGTTGCTTACCATGAATATCAGTATGTTGATGCCCTGACACTTGTTCTGTGCTCGTACCTTAAGGCTGCTGCCAAGTATCCTTCCTGCTGATCTGGTTACTAGTGAAGGGGAAACTACCCCGGTATCATCTCTCCTCATTACAGAGTCCTTCATTAAGCAGGAAAAAGGTCTCGATGGCCTTTTCACTATTTCACCAACCAGCTAGATGTTGAGATTAAACAGGGAACACAGTCTGATACCACCAGGGAACAGGACCTGGCACTGTCAGTTACATTCTGGCCATTGAAGTAGGGAGGTGTAATAATTGAATTACAGCATACTGAGTCGTAGGTTACTGTTGTGCAGGTGTTTGCAGTCACCACCTTTGCCTCCCCGTTTTTTTTAGTATTAAAAGAAGTTTGATCTGTTTCATCTAAATCCTCGTCTGAGGTTGATCTTTAGCAGTTGACTTTTCTTAGGATTCAGGTCATGGGTTTGCTGCACCTGAGATTTTGTTATACAGTGAGAAGAAACATTTTTATTTGATTCACCCCCCCTTCCCCGTCACCTCTGTGTACAGGTACACACATACACATCTTAATACACACACATTGCTTTCCTTTCCATCACACAAATCTCTTCCCTTATAAAATGTAATATCTTAAATTAGAATATGGTTTGTATTTTTTGTGTGTCACAGTGACTTTTTCCAGCACTCACAGCTAAATGTAAAGCAGTGGAGTGTCAGAGGTCTTAGGTCTCTTGTTGTTGTGATTAAGAAACTATTAGGAAAGAGTAGAACATTTAGAGTAAAGCAGAATAAGAGCTAAGTAGGTCTTACACTTGTACTTGAGTGGGAAAGATCAAACGTCACACTACTGAACAATAAAGACAAATAAAAGTAGGGAACCCTCAATCGTCTCACACTAATGGGAAAACAATTTCTACAGAACTGGTTGTAGCTTACATTAAGAAATCATTTCCAAACACACTGCATTACTGTAGCTGAACAGATCCACTGTAAACACCGACAGAGAACTGAGCTGCTGATGTAGACGAGGTGTTCCATTCAGCCTTGTCAGCAGACTGACCTGTCACGCATGACAGGAGTGGATCCGGCCCAGTGCAGATAGATATTTGATATCCTTCAGCAGCCCTGGGCAAGACAAAGAAGGAAGCTGTCAACAAGAGAATGAAAGATGAGAAAGTTAAATGTGGTTCTGCATTTTGGCATTCCCATAATTTCTGTTTTGTGTCTCTGTTGCTCTGATACTTGCAAATCAGGGTAGGGCTGATTTGAAAAAGCTGCTGAGAACCCAGCAGGGATTCCCTTCATGTGGCGCATCCTTGGTATTTAATGCAGTCTCAATTTTGTCACACTTCATGTGGATTTATGGAATGTCAGGAATGTCAGTTCAAGTGTTGTTAGGTCAGATCCACAGTTATGTTCTTGTGTACAGATCCAGGACGGTTATATGTTCCAGACAAGTCGCACATTGAACTTTTTATCGCCGTATGCTACGCTAAATGAAACATTCAGGAGAACAAAAGCTGATTGCATCTTGTAGAAATAAATATTTCCAACCTATGGATCAGTTGAATGTTTGTGTATCCAAAATGGTAGATAAAAAAAATAATTAAATGACCCATCACTAAAAACTAGAAGCTAAAATTTTGGGCTTCTAAAAATCTATATATACACACACACACACACACACACACACACAATAATGTTGAATGAATGTAAGCAAGTTGTTGGTTTAGAGGATGAATATAGCGGCTGAGACAATAAGGGTGCTTTCTTTCTGTCTTTTTTTTTTCCTTTGTAGACGAGTGGTGAGAAGGTGAGTCGCTTGAGTCTGGTAGATTTGGCTGGAAGTGAGCGAGCAGCAAAAACCGGAGCAGCAGGAGAACGACTAAAGGAAGGAAGCAACATCAACAAGTACGCAAAAGCAATTGGACAAAGACACAAACGCACAAAGAACCATGATTGGGTGTTTTCCCAACAAGGGAAATTTAGCTGAAACTGAAAAAAGATTATCTCGCAGATAGTTATTTTGCAAGAATTTTACACATTTTTTGTAATTTATTCTTAAAACTGTACATGTGAAAGAATGCAGATACTCTGTGTTTCTGGTTTGATTTTATGCATGAAAAGTGCTTGACTCTGGTTTGTTTCTATGTGTGTGTGTGTGTGTGTGTGTGTTTATCAGGTCTCTGACTACGCTGGGTCTGGTGATCTCTGCGCTTGCTGAACAGGGAACCGCCAAGAACAAGACCAAGTTTGTTCCTTACAGAGACTCTGTTCTTACATGGCTGTTGAAGGTACAAATAAGGCAAATACATTTCATCTTGCTTGACTATTCACTGCATGTTCTTTATTTTCTTATAAAAACAAATGTTGTTTTTTTTAGAAGAAAATATAATTTCTCCCTCCTTCTCCTTCCACTGCTTGCATGTTTGTTTGTCTGCAGGACTGCCTGGGAGGAAACAGTCGCACAGCGATGGTTGCAACTGTGAGCCCTGCAGCAGACAACTATGAGGAGACGCTTTCCACGTTACGCTACGCCGACCGAGCAAAGAACATTGTCAACCATGCTGTTGTTAACGAAGACCCCAACGCTCGCATCATCAGAGAGTTGCGAGAGGAAGTAGAGAAACTACGAGTACAACTGACGCAGGCAGAGGTGAGATGTGTTCAAAATCTTCAGAATAAAATTTTCTCTGCCTTCACCTCCTCTCATCTGCTGTTTTTTTTTTCCCTTCCAGTCTTTGAAAGCTCCAGAGCTGAAAGAGCGTCTGGAAGAGTCAGAGAAGTTGATTCAAGAGATGACCATCACTTGGGAGGATAAGCTTCGCAAAACTGAGGAGGTTGCACAGGTAAGACACACAATAATTGAACCAATTATATTGATATATGCTGTACAGTGTCAGTGTTGGTTGTCTCCTTCTGATAAAGCTGCTAAAACGGAAATTGCATTGAATGGAGATGCTTTTTTTTCAGCTACTGTAGATATTGGATTGTAAACTGTATAAACAGGATGTTTGTATTTATGTTGTATTTGTAGGAGCGTCAGAAGCAGTTGGAGAGTCTGGGTATTTCTCTCCAGTCTTCAGGGATTAAAGTTGGAGACGATAAGAGCTTTCTTGTCAACCTTAACGCCGACCCTGCTCTCAATGAACTGCTGGTGTACTACCTGAAGGTAAACACACACATACATACACACACACGCACACACTTTCATATATGGGGCGATCACATCATTCTTTCTTAATACCTTGTAATTGAATCTCCCTATTTACCCAGAATGCTAAACAATATTGTCAGCTTTTAACTTCTTGTAATATATTGAATGATGTGTTGCAGGAACACACAAAGGTGGGATCAGCAGACTCTCAGGACATCCAGCTGTGCGGGATGGGTATCCAGGCAGAGCACTGTGTCATCGATATTACAGCAGAAGCTGCAGTCATGCTCAGCCCCTACCGCAACGCTCGGTAAGGGACGCCAGCAGTGAACACGCAGCTTCTATTGTTGTATTCATCCTGTATTTATAAATTTTTTTTTTGCAGTAAATCTTAATGTAGCAAATTTGTTTATTGGTGTCACAGGACATGTGTAAACGGTTCTCCAGTAACCAGCGCTCTGCAGCTTCACCATGGTGACCGAATTCTGTGGGGAAACAACCACTTTTTTAGGTAATTTTAGTCAGACCACCATTGTTTTTAAGTTGTCTACAATTATTCTAACAATTTTTATATCGGTAAGTATTGTTTGATGTTTTTTATTTTATTTGTGTCAATATCTTTCACTCATACCAGATATATAACACACCCAGTTGGTTCTGTGCTATTTTCTTGCCTGAATTATTCAAATTATATCAAATATAACCTCATCACTGACACCTTTTCCCAGGATCAACCTGCCTAAGCGACGTGGTCGTGGAGCAGAGGATGACGATGGTGAGGGTGGCGTGATGAAAAACAGTGGAAGCAGTGAGCAGCTGGATGCAGACGGTGACACAGCCAGTGAAGTGTCCAGTGAAGTCAGCTTCTCCTATGAGTTTGCCCAGACGGAGGTCATGATGAAGGCCCTCGGCAACAACGGTAAGTGGACGTTAGACGAAAGTGCCTGCACGTTCTGCATAGATGAAGTATCTGTAAGTTGGGTTTCATCTTTGCTGTGTCCCATCAGACCCCATGCAAGCAGTCCTCCAGTCTCTAGAGAGGCAACACGAAGAGGAGAAGCGCTCTGCTCTGGAGCGGCAGAGGCAGATGTACGAGCAGGAGCTCCAGCAGCTCCGTCGGAAGCTGAACCCGGACCGTCTGTCTACAGGCCAGCCTGGAGTGCCGGCGTCTGGCCAGCAAGGACCAGGACAGCAGTCTCACTACCGCAGCCTGGAGAGACTCAGTGTAGGAGGCATGAGCCATTCGACCAGTGCTCAAAGCAGACTGAGGCAGTGGAATGAAGACAGGTGTGTGTTTGTGTGTGTGTTAAATGTAGTTCCATCCATCTAGTCAGCTTTGATTAAAATGCCTAACCTAGACTTCCGTTATACTCCCTCCTCCTCTCCTGCAGGGAGGCAGTGTTGGTCAGGAGTTTACGGAGGTTGCGGGAGCAGATAGTGAGGGCAAACCTCTTGGTGCAAGAAGCGTGTTTCATCGCTGAGGAGCTGGAGCGTCACACTGAGTACAGAGTCACCCTGCAGATCCCATCAGACAACCTCAACGCAAACCGCAAGGTCTCACACGAAAACACTCTTTGCACAGCTCTGGTTTTTTGCTTTTAGCACAAGCCATTCTCTAAGTACATCTGTGTGTGTCCGTGTGTGTGTGTAGAGGGATGCTGTGCTCAGTGAACCAGCGATTCAGGTTCGGCGGCGGTGTCGAGGGAAGCAGATCTGGAGTTTGGAGAAGATGGAGAACCGTTTGGTGGACATGAGAGAGCTGTACCAGGAGTGGCAGGACTACCACCTCCACGACCATGACAACCCTGTGAGTGAGCCCGTTGGTTAACTAATCTTCCATCCGTCTTACAGTGACCCTGCCATATAACCCTCTATGTATTCTCCTCCTTTCCGTGGTCAGGTGATGCGCTCATATTTCCGTCGAGCAGATCCGTTCTTTGACGAGCAGGAAAACCACAGTCTGATTGGTGTTGCCAATGTCTTCCTCTCCTGTCTCTTCTACGACGTCAAGTTGCAGTATGCTGTTCCCCTCATCAACCAAAAGGGGGAGGTAGGGAGACACACACACACACACACACACACACACACACACACCATTGAGCTATACATATAAGCATTAATAATTTAATTTCTATGCCCTATCATATTAGAATTAATATCAGTTAGCTGAAGGTTTGTGCCTCAATTTAATTGGTTCATCTTTCCTCTTTCAAGGCAGAAATTTCAGCAGCAGATTTTTCATTAGTGGACATTTTCCAGGCATGATTGGTGTTGATGTTTTACCTCTTCTGCTTGTGATCAGGTATCAGGGCGTCTTCATGTGGAGGTGGTCAGGGTCGGAGGGGGTTTAGAGGACAACATGGCTGGAGGAGATGAACCTGACAACAACCAGGATGAAGTCCAGGATCGCAAATTAGTCTGCATGGTAAGACGGATACATCATCAGAGAAGTTGATTGTTTTAACAATTTTCTGTAAGTAAAGTGAAGATATCCTATGTTTAAATTCCACTTGCCTGCTGCTCCAAGCAGGGTATTATAAGAACCAAAATGAATTAATGAGTACTTAAACCTAAAAACTATGAGGCAGTTTGCAATAATGTAGTCATGCACTTTCAGATCATATCACTTAAACCATGTGGATACCTTGGTGTCGTACCATTGACCTATCATGCGTTTGCCCTCTTCAGATTAAGATCCTGCAGGCCACCGGTCTGCCCCAGTACCTGTCCAACTTCGTCTTCTGTCAGTACTCATTCTGGGATCAGACCGAGCCCATCATCGTGGCTCCTGAGGTAGACCCATCATCCTCGTCGCCTAGCACCAAGGATCCACACTGCATGGTGGTGTTCGACAGCTGCAAGGTGAACCCTTAGAGTGAAGCTTGTAAAGGGGGTTGGGGGTGTCCAGGTATGAACTGTCAGGCTGACATTGGTCTGTCAATGGGTCTTATAGGAGCTGGCGGTGTCAGTATCGGAGGATTTCATCGAATACCTGACTGAAGGAGCGGTTGCAATTGAAGTGTATGGACACAGACAGGCTGATGCAGGCAGGAACCCCGCCCTGTGGGACCTCAGTATCATTCAGGCTAAGACACGCACCCTACGAGACAGGTAGACATACAAACACACCAGACTCTAACTAAATGTATTCTTCAAAGTACCTGCACTGTTATATAGACATCTCTGTCTGTTTAGCTCAGGATCTTAAATCTGTCTTGTGAGAGTAACACGAGATATAACAAGATGTGTTGGTAATGTTCTTCCTGCAGGTGGAGCGAGGTTACACGTCGTCTCGAGCTGTGGATTCAAATCCTGGAGATTAATGAGAACGGAGACTTTGTCCCAGTTGAGGTGGTTCCTGCTAGAGATGTCCGGACCGGAGGAATCTTCCAACTTCGGCAGGTAGTGATAACCTCATCCTGCTTCTCTTTGATATGATCCACACATTTCACTTTAGCCACTGGCAGTTTCCTGCAGTTTTCACAGCAGGAGGAATCAGCGGCTTCAAGTTGAAATCCTTCAGTCTTAAATCCTTCTTCTATGTCCTACCCTGCTTCCTCAACTTCCAGGGTCAGTCAAGGCGAATCCAGGTGGATGTGCGTTCAGTTCAGGACTCGGGCACCATGCCTCTGATAGCAGAGATTGTGCTTGCGGTGTCAGTGGGCTGCGTGGAGATCAGGCCTACCATAACAAACCAGGAGGGAGATGAGATGGACAGTTATCAGGTAGATCAGTCTTATTCGACTCTATCAGAAAGTCTTCAGATCAACATGATGATTAAATGACTGCTTTGTTGTACAGGAAGGAGATCTGGAACGTTTGCGACGTCAGTGGTTGGCTGCTCTCACCAAGAGACAGGAATACCTGGACCAACACCTGCAGAGCCTGGTCAGCAAAGCAGGTAACGTGTACACACATACACGCCGGTATACAGACTCTACCCACACACTATATTTATAAAGACACGCATGGATAATCTGCAACACTGCTTTCTGTTCCTGTAACTCTGAGTTGTTGTGAACTACAGTTTGGAGGCGTCTTTAGTTAAAATTCCAGTGGTCTGTAGTGTAGGAGGTGTTCAGTGTCTGAATGTTTTGTGCACAGAAAAAACTGAGGATGACATGGAGAGAGAGTCTCAGCTGCTGGAGTGGCGCTTGACTCTGACGGAGGAGAGAAACGCTGTTATGGTGCCCTCTGCTGGCAGCGGCATTCCTGGAGCACCTGCTGAATGGTAAGATATACGACAGAGTGTTTTTGTCTTGCATCTTCTCTTCTCTTATGTATTCATCACTTAAATGAGGCACAAACGTTCCAGCTAATATACTTGATCATAAAGTGTGTTTGTTTACAGGGTTCCTCTGCCAGGCATGGAGACTCATATCCCTGTCCTCTTCCTGAACCTCAAACGTACGTCAGTTTTTTTTGTTTTTTTTTAATGGGTGCACAACCCATTTTTGTCTGATTCATGCATCGGTTACAATGGTATTTAACTATTGAATTGTGACCTGTAATGTGAAAACCCAGCTGAACTTTGTAAGAATGACATTTTCATTAGTTGAGTAATTTCTTTAATAGGTGCTTTTCTACACTCGGGCTACTTAACTTTTTTTATTGCTGTTGTTTCTCCAGCTGATGACCTCAGCTCTCAAGACCAGTTTGAGGTCCCCGAAGCTGGAGGTTGGGATGCCACCCTGAGTGGAGAGGATGAGGACGACTTCTTTGATCTGCAGATTGTCAAACATTACGATGGAGAGGTAAGGATTGACCTTTTAAGGAGCACTTTCCTGAGGAAACAAATTGAGGAACCATTTTGTTAACTACAAGTAGTAACTGTTTGTTGACTTTCAGGTGAAGGCAGAGGCTTCGTGGGACTCCACCGTTCATGAGTGTCCGCAGCTCAGTCGCGGGGGAGCTTGGCTGGAGCAGCGGGTATACCTGACGGTTCGAGTGGTGGTTCAGCTCAGCCACCCTGCCGACATGCAGCTGGTGCTGAGGAAGAGAATCTGTGTCAACGTTAACCCAGGGCGCCAGGGTTTTGCCCAAAACTTATTCAGAAGGATGTCCACCCGCAGCACCATACCTGGCTGTGGGGTCACCTTTGAGGTGGTCTCTAACATCCCCGGGGTACGTCCAGGGATAAATGTCAGACATTCACTTTATGTGCTGTAGAATACTTGTGCAGGATAAATTATTGAACACGAATATTCTTGTGATGTTTTGTCTCATCAGGATGCCCCTGGTTCAGAGGACAGAGAGATGCTGGCCCGGCTCGCTGCCAGCGCTCACAACAGCCAGTCAGGTGATGAGGAGGCCGCCATTGAGAAATACCTGCGAAGTGTTCTCAGTCTGGAGAACATCCTCACTCTGGATAGACTCAGACAGGTGCAGGCATGCAGCCACAGCAGCAAGGAACATGCTTGATGAAGGCTTGTCAAAGTATGTAATTACTGTAATTATTCTTTTTCAATGTTGCATTTATGTGTGTGCCGTAGGAGGTAGCAGTTAAAGAGCAACTGACCTCAAGAGGAAAAAGCAGCAGGCGGAGTCTAAGTTCCCCATCTGTCCACAGGGTAAAACAAAAATACAATACCAATACATTGCACTTTGAGATGATGTAATAATACAATCATTTCTATAAGATATGCTCTCTGTCTGACCATCCTTAGCTGTCTGGAAGTAGACAGGACCTGTCCACGACCTGCCTGCTGGACGATAAGGTAACCAGCGGCAAACAAAACCTTTTCTGGTCTATTCATATGTTATTATATGTTCATGTATATATGTATATGTGTATGGTGTATATTTTTTATACTTTTTTTTTTCACCGGATGTCCTGTCTTCTCTTTGCCTGTCTGCTTCTCAGGGTCGATGGGAGAGCCAGCAGGATATCTTCATGCCCTCTCAATTTCACCGCACCCTCCCTCGTCCTGCCTCCTCTCCTTCCACCTACTCCACCTCCCCTTCTTCATCCCCAAATCCCTTCATCATGAGCCCACCACAGAACCAGGAACCAGAGCAAGGTAAACCTCTCCTCTCCTCTCCTCTCCTCTCCTCTCCTCTCCTCTCCTCTCCTCTCCTCTCCTCTCCTCTCCTCTCCTCTCCTCTCCTCTCCTCTCCTCTCCTCTCCTCTCCTCTCCTCTCCTCTCCTCTCCTCTCCTCTCCTCTCCTCTCCTCTCCTCTCCTCTCCTCTCCTCTCCCCTCCCATCTGCCTCTTTTACATCCTGATCTCACTGTGCTACATCATTCTGTGTATCAGTTTACATTATAAAGTGCTGGGTCTCTCCTCTCCTCTTTTTGAGTTTTTTTTGCATCCATTTCTGTAATCTGCTTCGTCTAATGCAGCTTCCATCTCCTCTCTTTTCATCCAAAGCTTTTTAGGGTCAATTTTGTGGTTGATTTGTCTGGTCTGATCAATCTGAATGTTTTTCTGTCTCATCTTTCTTCTTCTTTCTTTTCCATGTTAGTCAGAAATCATGTTATTGTGACATCCTTTAGATTAAATCTGTTGACAGAATTCATGATTTATTTTATTGATTTGTTTCACAATCCAGTGATTAGAATGATTTTTAATCACCTAGTAATAGCTAAATCAATCATCTGTCAGTGTGCCTTATGGCCGTCTGATGTTGTCTTCTGTCAGTCTATCACTGTGTTTGGGTTTTTGCCATTTTCTGGACTCGCTTTCAACTTCCTGTCTTAATTTCATACCTCCTCTGCCTCCCACACTTCCACTTGTTTCCTTGCTTCCTTCCTCTCTTCTGCCTCCTCCTTGTCTTCGTTCCCTCCTCCTCTCCTTCCCCCCCCCCAATCCCCTCCCCCAGGTCGTTCAGGACTTGCTGCCTCTTATCTTTCAGTTAAGGCGCTGGTTCCTCAGATGCCCAAACTGCTCAAGTCTCTGTTTCCAGTGCGAGATGACAAGAAGGAGCTGAGACCTTCGCCACACAACCAGCAGGTTAGCAAAGATGTCAATGTGAGGCCAGCATGCATGCATGCATACATGTCTCCCTGTCATCACCTTGTTTGTTGTTTTTCATCAGCACATGCCTCGTATTATGGCTTCACCAGGAGGGGACGACAACAGAGCGAAGGCTGAGACGGTGAGAATGTCCCCCGGCCTCCTTCCCCTCAGACAGTGACCCCTGTTTCTATTGGCTGAGACCCAGTTTTTATGTAAAAGTTAGATGTGACCAGTATTAGATTTAGTTTTGAGACAAAAAAGAAAAGAAAAGATTAGCAGATGATGCAACACATCCTACAAAATGTATTTGCATTTGACATAACATAACATAGTAAACTTTGTAGACACTGATTGGCCCAAATCATGATTGTATAATCTTTGGAAAAGCTCATTATTATTATTATTGCTGATTATTGTTTTGTTATTTTGCCTTATCTGCATGCTGTCGTCTGTCCCTCTGTTCCTGCGGCAACCGTTGGTTTCCCATAGGCTGCTATTCTACGGCCCCCAACAAAAGACAGGCGGGCAGAGTTCCCAGAAGTCCCTTCTCTTCCTGTGCATGACCCGCATGACACCACACCCCTCAGCCCCCTCAGCCAATCATCAAGTGGCTACTTCTCCAGTAGCGTTTCTACAGTTACCCTGTCTGACGTTCTCCAACCCTCCTCCTCGTCCTCCTCCCTCCTGGCTGCTGAGACTACGCTACCCACAAATCCCCAGCAGCAGCAGAGTGCTGACAGGAACGATGTTATGACCTCTCCTTCTCAGTGTGGCGCCAAGATGGCCGTCATTGCTCCTCCCACCACATCCCACAGTTCAGCCAATCACAACAATGTGACCGCAGAAAACTCTTTCTCCGAACAGAATCTGCTCAACTCAGGAGGAGGTGGCGAAGGTTTTGAAAGGCTGGAGATCTTTGTGGACGATGAAGAGCGTAGGCATGACGACGTGCTGCCTGATTGGCTGACAGGAGGCGCGTATGTTACAGTAGGGAGCAATAAGGCGGGGACAGTGCGCTACGTGGGAATGACGCAGTTTGCTGATGGAGTGTGGGTGGGGGTGGAGCTTGACACTCCTGTAGGTAGGTCGTCCTTTACACTCAGCATATATATGACCAATAAATACAAAATAAAAACAAACTTTCTCCCATACTAAAGCCATGCAGATAGTTTTGTTCCAATTCTGTATTGATGGTTTAACTTGTCCAGATGTTGAAATATCCGTATCTGAGATTTCAAACACAACCTCAGTACAATGATGGTGAATGGAATTTTGTGTTGAGAAAATTACATTAAAAATCTCTTCTCTTCAGGAAGAGAAAACCCAAAAAACATTGTTATTCCCAGCACTGAATATAATTTATAGAGAAAAAATATTTATTTATTTTTTTCAGATTTCAAAACCCAAACAAAGAAAAACCAAAATTACCTGCATAGTTAAGTACAAGCAGAGAGCGAGTGAGAAAGCATCAGTAGCAAATAACCCATGCTGGTGACAGCAGCTCATTGTGAAAGAGTGAAACAAAACTTTCCCTCTAACATTTGACATTATTTAACAGCACTATTATTTATGTATATGTTTTGGTCCTTTCATTGCTTCTTGTTTGATATGATACTAAATCACTTCCTTTTCGGCGGTGGTGACCTTCAGTGTTTCCTTCCTACAGGTAAAAATGATGGTTCAGTCGGAGGCCATCGATATTTCAGCTGTAAACCGGGTTACGGGGTGCTGGTTCGCCCAGATCGGCTTTCTTGCCGCGATCGCACCAGTCGGCGGACGGGAGAGTCGGCAGCTCCAGCCCACGTCCCCGTCCTGCGAGGAGAAACCATCGTTGCCCGCCGGGGGGAGAACCGCAAGTCCTGGAGCAGTTGAGACGGGGGACACAAGGAGCCGGTTGGGAGAGATGAACTCCCCTCCCTCCTCTTCTTCCTCCTCCTCCTCTCTTCTTCTTCTCCTCCCAGCTATGCAACTGGCTCACACATCAGAACTGATCTACTGCCTGCTCTCTTATAGTTGGAAAGTACACTCACTACATCTGTTCACAGTTAACAGATGGAAACAAAAAGAATCTTTATCATAAAGAAAGACAGTGAAGAGACTATTCAGAGTGAATGCAAGTAAGTCAATGAAAGACTATGCAGAGTATATAGAAGTCCATGGAAGGACTATTTATCATTATTACAGTAAGTGGAAAGATGATACTAAAATGAATAGCGGTCAGTGGGAAGACTGCTGAGAGAGAATGGAAGTCAGTGCAGACGTTGTCATATTGGGAGTGTCGGCGCTCTCCCAGGTTGTGGATTAGATGCCTCAAGGCTGCTTCCTACATACAGGGATGCAAACCAGTCACATTTTAGACAGAACTTTGTGTTTTTGTCTAAATTTGAAAATGATATTGTGAGTGAGGGGTGTCTGTTTCAGAGCAGGACAACAAACACATTTATCAGCATGAAAAATCAGTCCCCCCCCCCCCCAATTGGATGTTGATAGACTAACTACTTATTCATCATTCATAATGGAAATCATTACTCATAACTACTAAACAAAATCAAGAAAACTGTAGCTGTATGTGATTGATAAGGTAGAAACACCTGGAAATTCAGGAATGTTGATGTCAAAGGGACGTAAACCTCAAATCACTGACTCCTGTGATGTGTTTGCATCCCTGGATATGACGTCTCTAACCCCTGTTGAGACACTCAGTCATCTGGGACACCCATCTGTTGGTCAGATGTCCCAGAATTCCCTGCTCCTGCCACCACACCTACTGTCTGTGGACTTGGCTCATTATGTGAGACTCTCTTTCTCCTGGAATCCCATTTCTTTTCTTCTGAAGACGGATCCTCCCAGAATGTGCCTTCACCGCGGCTTTTGTTTTCTGCATATTTAATTTCTAATTAGCTGAGCTGTGTTTTGTGTTTTTAAGAGAATGCCTTGTGCTAAGTGTGAGGTGATCTCAGGGACTGCAGAGGGGAAAGGACAAGAAGGTGTGTGTGTGGGGGTGTATTTGTATATGTTGTATAGTGCCCTGTGTGCACAAATAAGGTTAAAGTTCGTGTTGATGTTAAAATACGCGGAGCAGAGAAGTCGTGTCCTCATTGGATCAAGCCACTATGGGAGCAAGTCGCTTGTACCGGGAGGCTTTAAGCGTTTTATTTTTGCACTGGAGACGTCGGGAGTCTTTCCACAGCGACGTAGGATGACAAGCATCTGTATGTGAACAGATTGGTGTGTGTGTGTCTGTGTGTGTGTGTTCACGATGCAGCGAGACATAGAGGTGTTCGAAGTGTGAACAAATTCCTCGAACCAACCGTGGTAATGTGAAGATGGTGGAAACTAGAATATATTCTCCGTGTGTGTGTATGTGTGTGTGTGTGTGTGTGTGTGTCATCTGGATGTTGTTGTAAGCACATTTGCTGGTGCTTTTGTTTGGTTGTTTACTTGTTTTTGTTTTTATTATAAGTGTCTGATGACACCAGGACTGCTGGTGGGGAAAGGCAGGTGTGGAGAGAGAAAAGAAAGTGCGATAAACACGCTGAAGCTCTGATATTTCATGCTTGAGGATTGATTTGCTTCTTTGCATTTGATTAGTTGTTGGTTATTTTTTTAATAATCTAGTTTTAATCTTTAATTTCTAAACAAGTGACACAACTGGGAGAAGGAGCTGTACATTTTGGGAAACTATTAATTGTGAAAGTTAATGATTTTTTTTTTTTTTACACATTTCAGTGAATGTATCCCATTATATTCATTTATGGAAAAGTATTAGCAGTTTCATGCTTTATGAATTCCATCAATTCATGAATAATATAGACACAGTGCACATGTGCTTCCTGTACTTTTCCTATTACTTTTTACAGTTAAAGGGGCACTCCACCAATTTTAGGGATCACTCTGGCCAAATAACCCTGATGGTGTCGTCAGGGCGACTACGTGGTGAATCTCTAACAGAGAGCCAGCGTTTCAAACTGGGAGTGTAGCGTTTGATAAAGGATGAAACTATCAAAAGATGCAATCAAGTTGCATTATGGGAAATGTAGGATCCAGTGATTCTGGCCAGCATGACTCATATCTCAGCCTCTGCTACTTTGATTTTTTTTTTTCTCTGTCTTGTAAGTGCTAACACTGGAGTGTCCCTTTGATAAACTAGACTGAGGTCAGTGAGTGTGAAGCGTTTGAGTCGTGCAGCGTTGGAGCGATGACGTCTCATTATATGTGCTGAAAGGTTGATTTAATGATGGAAAACCTAATACTTCAACATTTTGGGATACTTTAGTACCGTGTCTTCATATCCTAATGATGACAAACCTGAACATGCTAGGCGACATGTTATTGATGTCCTCTGAGGCAGGTGGGTAAGCCGTTTCTATGGCGACATTCATCTTATCTGTATATACTAAGAAAACAATGTCTAAAGATTTCTGATGTGATGATGTGACGATGCATTTAGATACATTATAGTAAACGTGCACTCAGTGTGTCCAAACGCTATCATCTTTGTGGATATGCTTTTCCATTCCTTCTTTATCAAATGTCTTCTTAATTTGAGAGGCTTTGATTTACTATTTATATTTAAACGCTTGTACACATGCCTTTATAGCATGAAAATTGATTTAAAAAAGAAAATGCCTATTATATTTTAATAAATGTTGCACAAATGATTCCATGAAAATTGCTGCTATTAGCATTCTACATGTACCTGATTCATGGAGTCGTTATCTTTTACTATATACTAGATTGGAATTCAAATAGCTAGAATTTTTAAATTCCTAGATGGAAAAACTAAACTCTGGTTCGGTGGCCAATGTATCTTTAATGAAGCAGTAAAATTACTAAAAATAAATAAATGAGGCACTTTGTCATGTGAGCCTTGAAGAAGAGAAGCTGGGTGGAAAAAAACCCTCCTGCATTGATTTTTAAAGAGGAATGAGGAAACTATAATGTTGCATTGAAGTCTGACAGGAGGATATATCATAGTCTAGTTTATTATCTGTGTATTTATTATCCAAGATGTTCAGGACCCTGGAGTCTTCTGATTGGTTGGTTGGTCACTGTAGGTTGTTGCAGGTTGGCAGGTTGTGAAGTGGTCTGTTGGTTCGGTTATTTTTTTTATATGATATCGTGGTTCATAACAGTTATGTGGTAATGAAGGAAAGGAGTAGTTTTGGGGTGTGTGTGTTTGTGTGTGTGTGTGTGAGTGTGAATGTGAATGTTGGGTGGCTTTGATTCAGATGTGTCCGCACGTCAAGATGGGAAATGACCACCAGCTGCCACTTTGCTTGCATATAAAACACAAGCTGGGAGCAACAAACCTCCCAAACATCCTGCCAGCTGATGAAACAGTGGAGCCGGCTGTTGATTTAAAAAAAAAAATAAAAACTGCAGCCAGTGGACTTTTCCCATCCTGGTGTTTGGGGTTACAGGCCACAGTTTTAGGGGTTTGAGATCACTTCAGGCTTCTGGATGTTCCCTTTATGTTACTGTGCCTCAGAAACCATGTGACCATGTATCTCCCCACACACTGTTTTCATATCGACGCTTCAGTTCATTTGCACAAAAGCCTCCAGAGAGAATTGAAGAGTTCATCTCTGGAAAACTTATATATGTAAATGGAAAAAAAAAAATTACAACCTGACTTTTGTAATTCAGCGTTCTGAAGTTACCTGTTATTGTTCTTTAAATTTTACTGAAACGGTTTTTATTTTCATTCTTTCAATCCAACATTTTGAGTATATATTTTTTTTTTCTTCCTCTCTATACGACTCATTTGGGAGCAATATTCTTCAACGCTTAGTGACCAAGTAAGAGAATAGTTTAAACTGTGAGGTCTCCAGCACACACCCTCCTCTGTTATTCTCAGCACACTTTGCAGCATCATGAAATGCATTTTATTAGATAAAGTGTGACACGGACATTAGGTGGAAAAAGTGCAGCTTGCACATGATCCACATGAGTCAATGCAATAAGGAACTGAAAAAAAAAAGGAAAAAGACAAGCTATAATTAGTAATACTATTTTGCTCAGAAGCAGACTAGATGTGGTGAATTAGTTTCAGTGGTCTCATCACTAGAGGGAAGCCAGCAGTGTTATTTATGTCAGTGTATCAGCTGTCACAAGCACATTTAGCTCTATTGTTACTGATGTGGTTGTGTCCAAGCATTTCCAGACAGCTTGTTGATCTGTACAATCTGTCTTCTGCCCCCCAAGAATGTTTTTTTTTTTTTTTTTTTTGTTGTTTCCTTTTGTTGTGACAGTGCTCCTGTTTTTGCTCAGAATCGCTCCCATATCTTTGCACCTCCTGTTGCATTTCCTGCAGCTCTGTCAACTTTGGGATCAGAGGTCTGGAGTTAATTCTCTCCCACCCGCCTTAACGTGGCCTTCAGCCTGGAGCCAGGCTGGTTTTTAGCAGGAACAATAATTAACTCTCCAACTAAACACATCACTGTTAAAGAGTGTCATTCCAAAAACAGTGTGAATCCACTCGGTTTACTATTTAAAAACATTCTTCTAAAGTAGTCATGTGGTTGCAGGAGCTGTCGGGTTTTATTACTGCCTTTTCATCTGGAGGGAAGGTCATCAGTGGCTGCTGTCAAACCTCAAGCCCGAGTTTCACGCAGGGACTTTTATATAGAGGCAGAAACACTCCACCACTGCCCTACAGCAGCCAAAGATCAGGGCATGTTTTCTTGTCAAAGAAATTAAAAAAAAAAAACACCTTAGCAGCTGCTGAATTTTTTTTGATTTGCCACTTGAGAAAGAAAACATATTTTCCTGCCTTGATAGTGAGTGTTCACCTTTTTTTTTTTTTTTTTTTTTTTCTTTTTACTACCTCTTTCTCATCTGTCCACCTGCCAACTTCCTCCTCGTGGCCTTTTTTTTCTCTCTCTCTCTTTCTCTACTGAAGTGGCTGCATCTGATTCCCTTTCTGTGTGCTCTCAAATATTAAAATAAACCACACAAACAAGCAATACGCAGCCTTTCTGCAGCTTCTTTTTAGCACTGAGATCTGCTTTCCAGGAAAACTAGGACACGGCTCCTGCTGCTGGTGCATATTAAAGGCAGTCATATTAAGTCATGTTTGGTGCTTGCTTGTCAGGGAATTTTAGTAGAATTATGTTGTTCCTGCAAAAAAAAAAAAAGACTCCTCCGGTCCCTGTAACCTTTCTGCTGCAGGGACTAAAGAAACCTTTTAATAACATGACTTTAACGTTATTCACTACGAGTCCCTGCCTCATCGACGGACAACAGTATTATTATATCACGATCATCCTAACTAATCGTTATCAATCATGTTTATTGGTTATGTGGAGCGGGTTTGTCTTGATGTGTCATTTGTATGTTTGGAGTGGTTGTTTTATGTATGTATGTATGTATGTATGTGTATATATGCGCATATTAAGACTTATAAAAAGAAAATCTGAGCACAAGTTTGGGTTTTGATTAATTTAATTGTTTTATGTAATTCTATGCTGCAATCCAAAGAATAAACGTGTATTATATAATACATTTTCATTTTTATCATCTGAACAATAATCTGGTAAGAAAATAAAAGATTTAACAGAGTAATTGTTATTTATTTGTATGGAACTGGTTTAGTGTGTAAAGAAATGTTTGTGTGAGCTTGTAGTTTGTTATAAACAGCAGCTGTGAAGGTAAGTGTATATAAGTGTATACAATAGTTTCTCACCTAAACATATTTCAATGCTATGAATTCAGTGGTGTTTACATTAAAACAAATCTTTCTTTTTTTTCACAACAGATTTGTTTGTGTGTAAACGTATGAGACAAAAAACACCAACACTTCACTGCTTGGACTCTGATCAGCTTTTATTCCCTTGTAAATAGAATATCAATAAAAACACACCTTAAAAATAACAAATAAGGTTTATCCAACAGATGAAAAAGTAACAAAAGGCATATGTAGTTTTTCTACATAGCAGTTACAGAACAGTCTACCGTCCAAAAAAGGCACTAAATCTTGAAATAGAAGAGAACAGGATTAAAAAAATCAATTCAAAATGATACAACAAATATCCTGCTGAGGTTTGATATTTTTATATTTCATAGAGAATTATTGAAGAATTTATTGCCAAAATGAAATGTTAACCACCAAGAAAATTTAAAATAACATTTTTGAACTCAATGTTTTGTTTTTTTGTCACTGATTGACTAAAGGAGAACATTAAGACTGGAACATCTATGTTTTATGTTGAATGCATGAATGATAAATGTCATACTGCATTTCATGTCTTCACAATAATGACAAACGTAGGAGACGGACAACATTCACATCTGAAGCCTGAACTGACTGAAACCACCGCGTCACCAGATAAGATCCCTGCTGACTTTCTCTTTGTTCAGATCAGCTCAAACCGTCATATTAACAGCCACCGAGCCAGTGGAAGCATCTCCAACCCAAATAGGGCTGTAAATATTTACTGTACTGTCTGCGGCGAGGGACAGAAATCGCAGGAGAAAGACAAACATTAAGATACAGTCAATGCCAGGAGGGGCATCTACAGGTGTATCAGACGTCGGCTGCTCTGTTTCTGTAGAGAACCAGCAAAGGAAGCTCGTCCTTTCAAACAACAACAGCGCAACAAGGCAACAGAGGACCGAAGGCCGAAGCTAAAACTGCATTTTAACCCATGAAAATATACGACAGGTCAGTACTGTCAGAAACAAAGTGCACATGAGTAGCCCGATAGTGCTGAATACAACTGGAAGAACAAAGGCTTCATCTGATGATAAAAATTTAAAAAAAATATAGCGTTTCTAATTCACGATAACTTTGAGTTACTACAGATTTTAAGTTGATATGAATCCACATTTTCTGGCACTCTTTGTTTTGTTTTTTGTTTTTTTTGTTTTTTTTTTTAAAGAAAAAGACTGAAAGCATTTTTCATACTTTGTCTTTTTGGCTTTAAAATGACACAAAAAACCCTTTTTTTCTACTTAAGAGCAATTTGCTGCTTCAGAACTCAGAAGTACAACTTCACAAGAGGACCATGAAGGCAGCAACTGAAATGATTTAAAATAATCTCAAAGCAGCACATTGTCATAAAGGAATCAATCGATTCACTTCAGAAAGGCTTCTGCGTAGCAGATTCAAAGAAAGAAAAAAAAATAACATTTTCTAACCCCTACTGGGATAGTATATTTGATTATTTTTGTGTAAAAAAAAAAAAAAATAACAGATGACTAGTGATGCCTCAGAGTTTTATAAACGCTTAAAGCAAAGACACCCAGGACAGCTCAGCTGCCATACAATTAAAGAGACATTCCACCACAAAACTTAAATTCTCAGGTATTTACTCTGACACCAACAGTGACGAGTTTTATTACTATTTCACCGCAAAAAAAATATTTCATAAAAAGGATTTCTTGGACTGGTGGAAGCGGGAGCTTATGTTAATAATACAATTTGAAGTGGAATTTCCCTTTACCTTTCAACTTGATATTTATTGGGGGAAGTATGAGAAGGAATTTCCCTTTATACATATATATATATATATATATATATATATATATATATATATATATATATATAAAAAGGACTGACATGTCTGAAACCTTCTTTCCAGTCTCATCACAGTTTGCTGTCAGTCTCCTTCTGAACAAATCAGCTCCGCAGTTATTTTTACTGTCCACAGTCTACACTTTGATTCACATTGAAGCAGCTGCGTAGGAACCTGCGGGGTGTAGCTTATAGCTGAGGGGGATTTAATGTGAGGTATTTGTGTCAAGTTTTGAACTAGTAGCTTAGCCTGTAAAGCACCTGTTTATGAACAACGAGGAACCGGTTTGAATGAAGCCGCTTTAGTGTCAGCTGTTGTAGATGCAGTGTTTATCTGGTATCAGTGTTAATACAGTGGTGTACAGCCATTGTAGAAGTCCCTCATCCTGTTCATACTAAGGCACTGCAACTTAAAACCGTAAAGGTACGTTTCACGTGCTAAACAAAAAAATTAAACTTTAAATGGTCCTGATACTGTTAGCTTGTACTAGAGCTTGAAACTGTTAAAATGTTCCCTACACAATAAAATGTAAGCAGCTGACATTAATGCAATAATCAGATACATATAACTTGAGTGTGTAAAATTATTAAATTCATTTCTATATACCGCCCTAGAAACAAACAAACAAACAAAAAGTGTCATGTACACAACACAGATAAATTATCACCAGACACTGCAGCTCGTCTGAGCTTTTTGCCTCTATTAGCTCTGTGTTTTTAGCTAACAAGCTGGTAAGTTAACCAAATGCAACCAGCAGACAAAGCTAGCTTAGCCATCCACACTAGCTAGCTAGACTAGCTGGTAAACATAGTGGAGCATTTAGTAGTTAATGTTTCCCTCTGGAGCTGGTGGAGAGTAAAACAGAGCAAAAAAAGGAGAGTGAGTACTGAACTTAAAGTCTTTTATATATGACTCCGCTAACGTTACTATGCTGTGTCTGTTAGGTGATGCTAACATGTTAGCCATAACTACTTTATAAGATATGAGATGTCAGTATGGTGGTACAGCTAGTTCAGCTGCCCCATAGTGAACAAAAAAATCAAATAATGCAGCTTTAAGATACAAACACCTCTAACTTTACTCAAACAACAGAGTTAAATGTATGATATATACCAATAAGCTAACAGTGTTTCCTGACAAGTGATAAACTAGTGAACATGTTGTAACATTCATTCACATTTAAACAAACTTGGGATATTTTCAGACAAAATTCACGTGTCTCTCATCTCACCAGTTATTAGACTATGTCTAAGTATCCTGCGTCCAAAAAATAAGCTGTGTGATGATGAAGCAGCAATAAATGAACAGAAATGTAGGACGTCTACAATGGCTGTACTGAGACATTTGTGATTTGACTAGGTGGTCAATGATCAAATTAACGCAAATTAATGACCATTTGCCGTTATGTTATAGAGGATCCAACTCACTCGCTTAAATATGAGGAAAGCATCACTTCCCTTAACAGTTTGTCCTCGTCTTACCGTCTATGAAATGCTGAAACAGCAGGGACTCAAAAGCACCATGAGGTTGATCCAATAAAGTGTCATTTAAACTGAAAATATTATTGAAACATGACAGTATGTGTTTAGAACACTTGGCATATCAAGCAATATACCTAAAAAAAAAGGTTAAAAAAAAAATAAAATAATAATAATATGCATTTTGCTTGCAACAATTTGACACATCTGATGTGTCTTTGATTAGCATATCTCTAATACATAGCTCCATCCGTGACTATCATACACTCAGAAAATACACAAAATTTAAACTTAATACTTTGGCTAGTGCTTCACTCACCTTTCACCACCAATGAAGAATCATACTGATATTTGTCTCTTTGTCTCTCATTTGAAGCTAATATGGTCTACAGTCTATATACTGTAAATAGAAATGGATCAAGGTACATATATATATATATATATATATATATATATATATATATATATACCCTCACAGTCTATATAATATACTGTATGTATATGTATGTATTCACTTATGTAGTATCTTTATTATAACCTTGAATCTCTCCAGGCTCAAGTGGGTTTGCCTGATAACCCATCAGGTCACCGGGTGTTGTTGAATAAAGAAACACACCCTGCACACACCTGGACGTCCACGTTTCTAATATCTATACAAATCTGCCAGTTTCAGCTACCTTCCATAGGACTGAGTAACTTTTTTTTTTTTTTAATCACTTGTTATTGATATGGAGGCAATGAAAGGCTGCATGTATTTGGACATTTTTACTGAATACTTGTTGAAACTGAAACACCTACTGAATTTAAAGCACAGAAATATTTTTACAATAAACCACAGAGCCTCAAAGTCAGACTCCCGTCCTATCAGGTAACGTTCTGCCAGTCACATGATGAATCACACAAATTCAATTAGGTGGGTTTTTAAAGGAAAATTCCGTGTAGTAAATTCAGTGGTATTTAAATTTTTAACATTAAGTATTCAGTGATGATTTAATTTCATAACTAGGTATTCAGCTGCTTTTCAATTACTACAGACTTTCTTTGCTTCCATATACTGAGCTTATTTTATCAGGGCAGGGGGAGGAGGAACAGATCTGGCTGGTTTTTTTACCATTATAGGGTCAGAGGAACATAGCTGATGTACTTTGACCTCCATTAGTTGTAAAAACAAAACAAAACAAAACAAAAAAAAACCCTAAGCTTATACTGCTGTTCTTCTCACTAGAAGGATTTAACAGCAAAAATAAAAATTCAATATATAACTGACTGAAATGCGCTACATATTTCACTTTAAAAATTCATGTATTATCTTTGAGGCTGTTCAGTTGTGTTGTGATCACAGTGCAAGACCCTGAAACTATTTGAACCCCATGTCAAATACAGTGTTGTCCTGCTGTGAATATGCAGTTTCCAGGGAAATCTGCACAACGCATCGTGTCCTGTTAGACAGTCTGCTGGGGAGCACTGGAAACAAATGAAACTATCATTATCATTATCATTATTATTATTATTAGCATTATTATAATATACTAGTAATGCCTATAAGAGCGTAGCAGAGCAGGTTGGTGGTTGGAGGTAGGGTTGGGAGGTATCTCAGGGTTGGAGTTTACACGACTTTTGGTCTTTTTTTTTTTCCACTTGTTACATTCCTATAAAATCTGCTTGCATATTAACACACCTCTGATCCTGTTCATTCATCACTCTGACAACGCCAATATCCACCGACCGCTTCAGTCATCCTCCAGCGTTTCCGTCTTGATGTCACTCCCCAGCCTGCACCCTGCCTCGTCCACCTGATTGGCTTGGCTGCTGTGACCGGCAGCCGGCTTCTCTAAACCGATTGGATCCCGGGACTCAGACAGCGCGCTGTGAATGGTGGGTTCGTCCTGGAGGGATGGGGACGGGGGGGACCAGGACACGCTTGTCAATCTGGAACCTTCAGCCTGAGGACCTGCCACCGATACTAGGGAGCGACCAATCAGAGAAGTGCCCCGCTGTCCAGACAAGCCTCCTCTGCCCAGAGTGGAAAACCAGCTGGGGAGCAGCGTGGGGACCTGAGCGGGGAGAGGAGAAAGGATGGGGGGGGGGTGGATTTTTGTGGTTACTGGTGTAACCCTTCTGTAAAAGCAGCTGTGGTGTAACAGCAGAGTGTGTAGTCAGACTGTACCTGGGTTGGAGAGGACAGGTCAGCTCGAGAGAAACCAAATGGCCTGGCTGAAGCTCTTTTCTCAAACAAGGACACCTCACAACCCTGTGACAAACCAACAGGCAGGTTATACAGTAACCAGGATATTATACTTTCACATATTTTCCAGCTACTGGTTACTTGTCATGTTAATGATGCGCAAAGTTATGCTTAAATCTACTGCTGACCATAGAGAAAGCCTCCCTGAAGAAAAGGGTTGAATAAATGACTAGTAAGTCAATTTAAACTGGTTACACAAACAGGAGACAAAACAAAATACTTTTGTGAGATTTAACTTTACTGACTATTAGTGCCATTATTTTTCTTTTTATTATTTTGCAACATTTTTTTTTAGTTTTTGTTTTTTGAGCAGGTAACTTTTTTTGTCACCAGTTACCTGGTCGGGGAAGTCGTTGCCATCCACTTCATCACTGTTGGACTGACCGCCTGGACTCTGCACCTCGATACCGTGGCTCTCCAAGATGGCTGCTTCTTCAAAAACACAAACCTCATCATAGGATATCGACCTCAAAAACAGCAACTCACAGAGAAGACATCAGAGTAGCACGCTGTAAAGACGAATGAGGTCTGCGGCGTTTATAGGAATGATTATTCCTTTCTGGTGCCCGTGTGTGTGTGTAATTCTACTGTGGAGTTGATAAGGTGATGGAGAGAGTAAAGGGCACTCTGTTGGTCAACAAGGATGTGTGCTGGAGACTAACTGGCTGGAAGAGCTCCGATAACATCCACTACTGTACACACACGCACACACAGAGGTAGACATTACCAATGTTAGCGCGCCTCTTGATATCTTTGCGGCGGTTGGCAAACCAGTTGTAGACCTTCAGAGATGTGACCCTCTCCAAATCAGACAGCTTCTTTCCTAAAACAACAACAACAACAATATTAATAATTTATTTAGAGAATATGAGCAGAATTTAGGACAGTTGCATGAGAAAAAGCAGTAGTAATTAAAATTTACAATAAAATGAATAATAATGTATAAATAAGATAAACTCACTGGTCAGTAAGTATCTATCGGCAATGCAAAGTTCTTCCTTTAACGGATCATTTTTGCTTCTTTTAATCTGTAACACACTCTTTGCAGATCTCAATACTGATGCTTTAAGTTGCACTGCTAATTTTACTAAAAGACGTTCACTATGTTATACTCACCCTTTAATTCAAAACACACATGTCATTTAACAGCCTACAGTATGCGACTCATTATCATTATAGTCAAGAGTGCCTCACCCGAGGTTTTACGTACCTGGCTTCTGAATGACGGCATTGCAGGCGGTGGCAATCTCCTCTCTCTTTGCTTCATCAGGATATTGGTTATCACAGAAGTAGCTGTGAACACACACACACACACACATTTTGTGAAAGCATGTTTTAAGATCCGATGAAGCTTTATACTCAATATCATTATTTTCAACAGCGTCTCAGTTTCATCAACGTCTCCTCCTCACCTCTCCATAACAGCCAGACACTCCTTCCTCCAGGTGAATCTGCTCCCTCGTCGCAGGCGGAAGCCCCCGGGGGCGGGACCAAATTGGGGCGGAGCTTGGTGCCAGTCCATCACATCCTCCAGAGCCAATGGGGCAGCTCGCATGGCCAGAGTGGCACCTGACGTCAGGAACACCAGACAGTGTGAATAATGACGTAATAATGACGTACACTTGCATTAACATCATCATCATCATCTTTATCATCATCATGTTGAAAGGACAAAGACTGACGCGTCACATCCTGCCTTAATGCTCATTTATTTTGGAGCATTAAGGCAATGAACCAAATCAGTGTCAAGAGATTCCCATTAAAGCCTCAGGCTGTTTCCCTTTTCTCTCCCAACTAGACTGTACTGATTCTCTCATACAGTACAGTCCATTATGTTAGCGTCAACTTAGCTGAATGTAGTCCTTGTTTAAAGTCAGAAAACTGTTTAGAGTCTTTATTTCTGTAACCAGGAAAATCTCAAGATCCCCATAAAAATGCAAACACACCCTATGGCTTTCTTTTCTTTCAAAAGACGATTCGATTTACAACCATAAGTTTAACAGATAATTAACTCGTGTTTTTTTAACTAACTCTAACTTTTTTTTTTAACAGTATTTTTTCCCCACACATAAAAAGATTGAGAAGGAGATTGATGTGAAAAGATGTGAGCCTGATAGAGGAGGATGGCGTTACCAGGATTGGTCTTCTCGAGCTGGTACCAGCGGAAGAAGGCTCGTTTCTTCTGCTCGCTGAGGTCCGACCCCTGCTGTAGGAGCCAGTGGGAGATCCGACTCTGACTGATCCCTGGAGCAAGATGGAGGAGGAGAGGGAGGAGTAAAATGATTTTCTTTTCTCTTTCTGATGATGATTTAGTAGCCTTGGTTGGAATGCAGATGAAGTTGATACTCACCCGTTACCTGAGCGACCACAGCCTGAGAGATCCGCCTGTTCGCCAGAAAGGACTTAATCTCCTCTTTGATAACAGCACTGTCTCTTCTACAAGCAGATAGGAGAAGCTACGGTTTATCATCAAGGACAACAAACGTCTGACGATGCTAAACACACAACAAGACAACAAGACATCAAGACAACAGGCCTTCCACTACACTGAACCCAGCTGTAACTTGCATATTTTTGGCAGTAGCTGCTGAAGCTGAATGTGTTCAGGAATCAGAAATCCTGCTGTAATATTCTCGCCTCTCCTGCTGCTTTCATTTCATCTTCACACGCCCTCAAATCAATACCGCTCTGATTGCTGCTGTCTGGCTGCAGAATACAAATGAGAAGCAACAAAAGGGGCGCGCGTGTGTATGTGTGTGTGTGTGTGTGTGTGTAAGCAGTAATCCTCACATCTGATTTAGATTCAGTGTGAGCTGCAGACTCGACCATCAGGCCTTCTGCGTTAACGCTCGTTCTCTGGTGCAGCTGTCTATTTGTAACTGCCGAGTTTGGAAAACATATTTAGCATTTTCACGAACAAATTATGATAATTATAATTATTAGTACTGATGAATGTTAATTACACTTGATGGATTAGCTAAACTGACTCAGTCTGCTGTTAGCTGGTCTGGCCTGGTTCGTTCTCGTCTAGTCTGGCCTTACCTCATCAAGTCCTCCACCTTGTCGTCAACATCTATGTCTTCTTCGCTGGTCTCAAACCCGTAGCCAGGTGCCGTCACGCCACCGCTAACCACACCAAGAGGAAACCTCGGCGGTGACAGCTTCCCATTGGTGACGGCGACCAGACCGTTCTGAGCCACTGCTGCCATGGCGACAGGTGAGGCTACTGTAACCGGGAGAAGCGGGGAGGTGGTGTCGAAGGCGTTATTGGGCGACAGCGTGAGGCGGTTCTCTGGGAAACTTGTCTGAGTGGCGGTGGACGTCATGGAGGAAGAGGCGGCGGCGGTGCTGGAAGAAGACAAGGAAGACGTGGGAGGCAGGTAGGAAGGTTTATGGGTCAACTTGTGTCCATGTTGGCGGTCCAGGTGGTCCAGGGTGTCCAGGGCGTGGAGGACCTCCACCTGGGTGATCCCCGTCCTCCTTAGCCTCTGGAGGAGGTCAATCTGCTCGATGGTGAAACGAGGCTCCTCGCACTGCTGGAACATCCTGGAAAAGATCATAACAACATCTGTAATGTCAAAAGGGAGTAAAGAGCTGCAATTAAGAGAATTTGTAAGTTTTATGACTTGTTGGCTGCAGTTGAAAATGTGCCAAATGGCTAACATTGTTGTACTGATACACAGAACAGAAAGAACAACAGAAAGTTAGAAACCAGGAGGAAGATTTCAGACCTTCAGACGCTTGTGGTTTCTGGTTTGTGAGTTCTGTTAGAGAAGACGAGTGACGACTGGGGCAGGAAATTAAAGGATTCACTACGCAACATTTTCATGTAGGGACTGAAGAAGTAGTTGTGAAATGTGGCACCTGCAACACGCTCAGTACGTACGTGACAAACGTGGACTGATTACAGATTACAAAGGGAGAGCCAACTCTGTGGGAGGTACGACTGATCTCGTAGCAGATGACCTTATCATTTCTTACTCCCGATTTGACTGCAAAGCCCTGCAGAGGGTCATCACCAGGTCATAAGTGCCATCCATGCAGGACGTCTACAACCAGAGCAGCACGAGGAAAGCTTGGAGACTCCTTACAGACTCCTTTCACTGCTTCCATCTGGCAAATAGTAGAGAAGCATCAGAGCCAGCAGGCTCCTATCTGCAAGCCATCAGACTGTTGAACTCTGGGAGTTATGAGCATACATAAAAACACACACACACACACACACACACACACACACACAAGCCCTCTCTATTGCTTCCTACACACTCTTTTCCCTTCTAGGAAATATTTATATATTTTTTTTTAAAATCTGCTATAAATCCTGTCAAAAAGGGGTGATATGTGATGAAAATGTGAAGGACTGTAACTTTAAGGATCAATACATTTTAGCTCATAAGTGAACTTGCTCTACTTACTGAGCCTCCCCAAAAAAACACCACCAAGGAGACAATCACTGAGCAAAATTAAAATGTACAGTCACGTCTCTCAGCTTCCTGCCTGCTGATTTACAGCATGCATGTATGCGCACACACACACACACACACATGCACACGCACACACACACACATCAACAGCTGCAGCTGTTATCCAGATATAAAGAGCATTCCTCCAGATTAAATAAGGCTTTTATTAAATATTTTTACACCCCAATAATAATATAATGTTACCCAAATAACGTTATGGACCCAGTTCATTATGTACTATTGTATAACATGCTGTCAGGCCAAAAAAAAAAACTCACTTCAGTATTGCTTTACAATGTCAATTGTTAATTATTATCTATATTTCTACGATATGTCATGTAGTTTAACAACAACAGACAGAGAACCAGGGAGAGCTAGACAGGAAGATAAACAGAGCAAAGAGATAAGACATCTGTCTTGTTTCTGCTGCCGAGAAGAAAGAAAACAACACAGCAGACAATCAGTCAGCAGACATGTCAACACTTAAATAGAGAAGGCTAGTGATGGCGAGGGTGTATCTGTGTCTGTATCTCTGTGTGCGTGTGTGTGTGTGTGTGTGTGTGTGTGTGTGTGTGTGTTGGGAAAAATGCCAAGAAAAATTTACATCTCAGGCAGCTGAGCTTTATACTTTTCTCCCTCTGCTGCAGAGGATGAGTCATGCTCCATAAAGTTAGACTGATGCACAGGATCGATACAGGGCCGCAAAACTACGGCAGAAATTATCAGATTTTTGCACGTGAACAATTAAACATACTGCATTTTCACTGGCTCATTTTTTCAGACCGGTATTATTATTATTATTATTATTTTTCACCAGTTGTGCCAGCGTTGTTAATTACAAGCCAATCAGTGAAAAGAATTTGGACTAACTTTGAATCATTTATGAAATAAAGTTCCAAGATTTTATTGAGCTTCAGCTTTTATAAGTGTGGTTATTCATAAAAACACAGATTGGAATAGATGGTCAGTCTGATTCCTCACAGACGACTGCTGCGGTCACACGCCAGCACAATTACGCGGCCCACCAGGTCTTAAACTAAAGCCCAGTCCACCTACACATGACACGACATGACAAACCCTGAGCCGGGAGCACAGCTTCACTTAGTGAAACTTTAAAAAATAAAAAATAAAAAACCTTTGTTATAAAACATTCAGGCGGGATTAATGTTGCAAATTATCTCACAATAATACCATGACGGTTTGTTGAAAACATGTGATACGGTCAAACCCCCCAACTTCCTCAATGAGGGCAGGGTGAGACATTTCATTACAACAACCACCAGGCATAAACAAGGACATTTTGACCTGCCAAGTTGGTCTCAACCAGCCACTTTGGCAGGAAACCAACCTTCCTTCAAAAAAAAAAAAAAAAGAAAAGAAAAGGTGCTACTACTATAAAAAACAAAAAAAAAAAGTTTCTTTTTTTCTTCAGGATGCACAATGACACTGTGACCAGGAGCCAAACAAAACTTTTCCTTCCTGACCCGATAAAAGAATCTTGAATATTTATTTATTACGGGTTTGCAAAGCAGAAACGTGCATCTCCGCAGCAAACTATATCAAGGCAGGAAAACAACTCTGAGGTGCTGTGCCATGAATTTATTTGGAGGCCATAAATAATTATTACGCGGTCTAGTTTCTAATGGTTGTTGGCAGATTTGATGTTCTGGTGGTAAATTAGTTGTAGAGATCCTGCCAGAGTGAAGGATTTAGTGGACTGAGCCCTGACTAGTAGTCCGACAGACTAGTAGTCTGTCTGGGACAGAGGCTGTGTGTGATGACGTGATAGAGGGACTGGGTGGACAGACAGGGGGAGGTAGAGCTGGTCATCCACTAATCACAGGCTTGGCCCTTCAAGCCTTCGCTCCTCCTGTCCACATGTCCAACTGTCCTTGGACAACACCCCAAATTGCTCTCCATGGTCGGGCCAGCATCTTGCATGGTAGCTCGCTGTCATCGCTGTGCATGTGTGTGTGTGTGAGAACGAAAGGCAAATTATAAAAACACTTTGGAAGAAAAGTGCGCGCACACACACACACACACTTGACGTTGACTTTAACTTCTAAATCCAGGGTCAGCACCTTAGTTTATAAGTTAAAGATTGTGGCCTTTTAACTCGCACCATCTTGAGCAACACATGGAACCTCTTCCAGCTCTGAGAGTGCTGCCCTGCTCCTAAACCTGACCTCTGACCCCCTGAATGGAGCAGAGAGCTCCTAAACAGAGGATGACACTGTAATATTTCAAGAAAGTGTCTCTGTGTCAGTCTGTCTGTTTGTTGTGAATAACAATAATAATAATAATAATGCTTTTTTCCCACACTAACATTTAGGCAGTACTAGCTTAGTGTTTATTAAGCTAAAGATAATCACTGAACCCTGCTGTGACCATGAGCCTGACAAAACCCCTCAACAGACGTGGCATAAAATAAATAAAAACCAACTGTGTCCTGGCTGCAGACACCAGTGCCAGCTGAACACATATACACACACATATATAAAAAAAAGCCATTTTAATTACAGTAAGCAACTTTTTAACGGGTCTTTGCAGCAAGAAGTGACAGAAGTAAAAAAAAGAAGAGCTGGTTCATGGCTGTCTTCGCATTCATCCACCTTCACGCTGAAACCACGTTAAGCAAACTGTGAATTTTACCCAGTTTGCAAGAAAACAGAGACGTCCGACAGACGGCGGCGTAAAAGAAGGCGTATTATGGGGTTATGAAAAGCAACTCTTCAGTTCGGCACGTATGTCGTAAAGCGACCTATTGTATGCACAACAAAACAGCTCGTTTTCATTACGGCTTCGCCTCGTATGCATCAGCTCACTGGTGAAACACAGCAGTGGAGCAGCACTGCAGACCAAGTGGAAAAAGTTGACATTGTGTTTGATTTAAGTGTGTCCTGGTGAAATACGTGCACGCCGATTCAGAGCCGGACTCCTAATATCCCTGAAAAACACCGCGGATATCAGTTTACGGCGCATGTTGGTTTCCCGCTGAGTGAAACGACGCAGCTCCGGCCAATTTTTAAGGAGTTTTCTGTTATCGGCACGCAGAGGAGGAAATGTGTCGAGCCAGCAGCAGCGTTTAATCACAGCAGGACTTAACTTACCTTAATATCCCAGTCTAAGAGCCTCCGCCGGGGGTTATTTGACCATATATCTATTGCCTCGGGGCGCCGAATCACACGGACACTGACAGTTTTCCCAAAATGTCTCCTCTGTCTCTAATTGGGTTTCAATCCACCGTCAGACAGATTTGCCTTTTGTCCGGCAGACAGGCGCCATGTTGACACAATGACGCAAGGAACGACGGGAGACGCAGTTTACCCGATTGTTACTGTACAGTTGATTCACTGATACTAGTAATAACAATCATAATATTGTTATTACTAATGCGTAATACGCTTTGCATTCATAGTGAAACTTTAAGTGCTGCAGTATTAATAACACATAACACACAACTTGAAGAAAATAATAATAATAATAAGAAAAAAAGGAAACTTGAGTCTGTGCTGCCCTCAGATGGTTATGAACCGCCCACATCTTATCCCATTCTATATATAAAACATGAATATATATATGTATATATATTATTGAGGCGTTATATTGTGCAGCTCCAGAACCAACTTACCGGCTGTAACATTTTATTTACACTGTAAACATTTACATCTTTTACTCACAAAGGGAGTTCAGAGTCTCACTAAACCTCAGCAAGACAGAAAACAGGCCACCGTGTTGAAGTTAACGTCCCCTGTACACAACAGACCTGAAATGATCTTCCGACTGGAACCGACATGTCACCGATTCCCTCATGTGCATCGGTGACATAAAACAGCTGGCGTAAGGAGACGGTGTGCTGAATCTGTGGTGCACAGGTTGACTGAGAGGAGCAACAGGGCTCCTGGGGTCGCCATGTCTGAATAGGCCCCTTTTTAGACACAAAGTACACAGGTTAAATACAGGTTTGACAAAGTACACTTCAGCATGCAGAGAAGTCAAGTTATCCTGCGTGACTTCTCGGGTGTAGCTCTACTGGAGCTCATTATTCTAACAGCCTGATTAGTCACTCATCTAAACCTGGGTGAATAAAATGATCAACTTAGCAGCGTTAGAAAAGCTGCAGTGCAGTGGCCACTGAAGACCAAGACTGAGAAACACTGTTTTATGCATTTAGTAGCAACAAACTATTAAGTAATCCAACATGCTATTGTGTGTTTGTGTGTGCTGGACACATTTCAAACAGTGTGTTCTCTATTAATAGTGAATTTGGGCCCTGATATTAAGGAACAACATTTGACATCATATTCAGAACAACGTTTGAAAACCACTAAACTCTCTGTCATTGGATTTGCTGTGCAGCAGTGTTGAGCTCAATGAGCTGGTCTCGACTGTCGCTTTAAGTTAACTCATGCAGGATCCCAAATTCAACTCAAGATGCTGTATTTGCTGCGTTTAGACAAAATCTAGACCCGCCTGACCTCCGGTGGGATCGTATTTCAGTGGGCACTTGAATGAGCTGACTTGGTTCTTTTAAATGTAATCATTTGTGGTTATTTTTGTTTAGATAGAGAGAAAAAATGAAGTTTAAAAAAAACTACCTTTTTTTTTTTTTTTTTTAAATCAACACAAAATTATGCTCATAGTGCTGATATTTTGGTGACCTACTGTAGGATCTTGATGCTTTATGAGAGAAAATGAAGAGAGTCTAGCGGGATCCTAATGTGAAGTAAAAGTAATACATATAGATATAAAAATGAGGTATGAGGTCACTTGATATTTAAATCCTGTTGAGTTATTGAAGGAGGCAACAGTAATGTGAACATGTTTTATTTATTTTCTACAGAACAGTAAAAAAAATTAAGTATATAATGTTATAAAGACAACATAGAACAAGTAGAAACAGTACTGAGCGTTACAAATACAGCAGTTTTAAAGTAAAAGAGAGAGATCTGTGTGTGTGTGTGTGTGTGTGTGTGTGTGTGTGTTTGTTCAGGAGGGAACCCAGATGTTGCCGTGTGTGTCGGGAGCCTGGTTGTACGGGATGTTCCAGATCCAAGGTTGTTCTATCCACAGAGAAATAAGAGAAGTCAGTGAAATTAAATTAATACCAGAGAAAATGTGACATGGCATTATATTAAATGGCAGCATTTGTGCGAAGCGGTACCTCATATATATATCGCAATAACTATCAGTTAAATTACCTGCTAAAGGTTTCAGATATGGCTGAAACGAAACGAGACAAAGACAGTGACATTTTCTAAGACTCCTCTAACTTAAAGTCCTTCAGTGTGGCGGCAATCCAGCTTCTCTGATAACTGAACATTCGACAACTGTTCCATATTGAATGACTCACGTTGACTCAACCTAGTAGAGCGCCCCCTACATGTCAGTTCCAAAGCAGCACTTACTGATGCTGACAGTCATGCAACTGAGCTAGTCTGTCTCTCTCTCACACACACACACACACACACTGTACCTTTAGGAGAGTAGCAAGTAGGGGGGAGGTCAAAGGGCACAGGAAAACCAGAGGAGGATGAGGAGGACGAGGAGACAGGAAATGGGTTTTTCTGAACAGGAAAGGTCTTCATGTTCTGTAAGGAGACAATCATCACACTACATACACAAGTTCTGCAGAGTCATACACGTTTAGAAACCATTAAAGACAACTTCTGCTATTTAACACACTTTATATTCTACACTACATATTTCTACATCTTCTATATATATTATGGTTTTATTTTTCCAGATTAAATTCTATTCATTTAAACTGCGGAAGAAATAGATTCCTTCAAATAACATTGTGTATATTGTGTGTGTGTGTGTGTGTGTGTGCGTGCGTGTGTGTGTGATGTTCTTACGAAGGCGGAGGGCAGGTAGAGGACTCCGAGCTCATATGATCGAACCATCACCTGAGTGTTGTTCTTTTCTAGCGCACCCCACGCTGCTTTAGACAGGTTGGCACTAAAAACACACATACACACCCTGTGTCAAATCAGCTATCACAACAATTTTAGCGATTAGAGTGAGTAATAAAAAATTAAAAAATTAAAATTAAAATAAAACAATGAACAAATATGAACAAACCTTGTGACGAGGAACCACGCAAGCTGGGTGAAATCTGGCGACACCCTCAGGTAGGTCTTGATGTGCGGCATTGCATGGGTCCTCCCTGTCGTGTTCGCCTTCCAGCGGCTGCACACGAACACACACACACACACACATAATATTCAGTTTAGTTAATCTGAAGGAGACATGATGATTCAAAGGAGTGTAGTATCAGTATGATGTAAGTACGACTGTAGGCCTACAGTAAGGCTTAGTATGGACTTACTGGAAGTAGGAGTGAAGCCAGAGCTGTTTCTGAGCCGTCTGGATGCTGTAGGGAAGAGATCCTCCCGCTGGAGGACAAAAACAGATGTTCAACACAACCAGACACATCAATTTAAAATCAGTCAGACACTTAAAGTAGATAATTATGAGGGTGATGGCTATACGGATAAATAAGAAAACAAGCTTCTGAAGTTTACCTGCATTTAACAAAGGGGTGTTCCTTATATGCAAGTTACCCCCAGGACACGTTAACATTTTAACAAATGTTAAAAAATTAAATTAAATAAATAAATACTCACCAGGATAGCCTTCCAAACTGGTCCTCACATCATCTACTGACGGATACAGCTGCAAAAGATCAACCCATTCAGAGCATCTTTAGTTTATGTCATATTTATATTTGACCAGAAAGAGAATCGATCGGTCAGCAGAAACTATTTACATATTAATTATAGGTGATAAAATGTCCAGCAGAGGAAGAGTAAAGATGTAGCTTCAAAATGACTATGCTGTCATAGGCAACAGTAGTAGCATTAGAATAGAAGCAGTGGAAAACTTTACATGGTACCATTTTGTACATATTTCCCATGAAACCTGAACGTGGCGTCACACTGTCAAGGCGTCCACATGACGTTGTGTTGGTGGAACGTACCAAGTGAATAGGGGGGTCCGGGCGAAGAGAGGACTTCCCCAGTGTGGTCAGGGTGCGCTGAAACTCCCCCGCCAACCATTTGCTCTTATCCAATCCCATGGAGCCGATGCTGGAGAACTGGCCAATCACAGGCCACCGTTCTTCACCGGGAATAGGATTAGTGTGGTTGTACAACAGCTAGAAATCAAAGATTAACAATGACAATGTGCAATTATCTAAAATGCATGTTAACTAACAAAGAAGAACAGGAGAAGCCAACCTTCCTCAGCCTCAGATGGCCCCAGCGCTCCATGTCTGCACCAACATACCTCCCCGGGGTTGAGCCGATCAAATACACCCTGAAGACAGAGACTCGTTTTCAAATACTGTCATACATCAGACTAACAGCAGCAGAAGTCCGAATTAAATAGTCATGTATGTGGAACTTTACCTGGTCTCTGACAGGTCGTGCTCTTTGATCCGTTGGATCCACTCTTCGAGCTCTGGCGCGCGGTACGACGCCAGGTATTCCAGCAGATCCTTCTTAAAGAAGGTGGGCGACTCACCTGCGCTTGCACTGCTGCCCTTTGGTAACCGTGGAAACAGGGGGCTCATCCACATCCTGGAGTGGAAGAAAAACAAAACAACAGATTACTGCGAGCACCCTGCAACAAATATGAATCCGCTGTTTTCTATCTATCAATCTCTTCTCACCCTTGTGTTTTCTGGTACCAGTCGGCTCTGATGAGGTTGGAGGTCATAATGACGACTCTGAAGCCTTCCTCGTACCACAGCAACATCATCTTCCTGTACAAAGACAATTATCTGCTGCACAGAACAGTAGGAAATAGACTTGTTTTAAACCGCTACTAGTATCAAGCCCAGTACGTTTCAGAAAGAGACAATTGACACGAGGCATGGAGAGAAACGCTTACGTGTGATGAGTTCCAAAAGCAATATCCAGCTTGGCCTGTGAAGAGAAAAATCAAACTCCTGAATTTTATAATATTATATCATAATAAAAATGTTTTGTTCCCCTGTGGTGGTGAATACGTACCTGGCAGAATCGAATGTGAGGGTAGGGTTGAGCCTGCTGTACCAGCCGGGCCTTGGCCTCCCTCTTATCCCCGTGGACAATCAGAACCGGACAATCCCTAAAAAACACAGAGTCAAAGGGTTTCACCTCATAATCACCAGTAACTTATCCATGCAAACAATCTCCAAAACGTTTAACATATTCATATTTTTAATGAATTCAATTGAATTGGTATGTTTGTGATCATGTGATGTGATAATGAAGAGACAAGCCTTACCTGAACTCTGATGGGTACTGCTGAACCATCCAGCCAATATCGAAGCAGTAGTTAAACTATGAAGGAACAAAGCATATTCCATGTCAGAAGAAAATACTTGATATTAATATGATTGTTTCCACAGGTTGTTCAGTGTCTTTATAGCAGTTTGTGTGGTTGCTCACCTGAACGGATTCTTTCAAAGTTCCAAATAATGGAGAGAGAACGTCTGGATGAAAAAAAAAAGTAAAATATTATTGGGGCTGATGATAAGAGAAGACTTATATCTTTTTTGGCCGTGGCTGTAGACTGTTAAAGGTGGGATCAGGGTGAAAAAACAAAGGAGCTGTGGTGATTGGGGGTGGTTCAAACTATGACCTTCATTTTACTGTGGGGTCTTCATTCATTCACATTAACAGAATTTTCTGCACCAAATGTAGTAAAGCTGAACTCCCCTCACCTCTGATGTGCAGAGCTCCACTGTTGTACTTCCTGTCCAGGCCGGTGACCTTGTTGAGGTAAAACCTGTAGTTGTCATTCAGATGAGGAACAGTGGATTCAAAGAAGTCCTCTGGCTCGTCGATGTAGTAGAGGCGGCCGTGGGGGCTGGGAGGGCGCTCCTTCTCCAACTTCGCTTTCTTACTTTTGGGGCTTGGAGGCTGCCTCTTTGGTAACTTACTGACACTCTTCCCCTTCGCTATATCATCATCATCATCACTATCTGAGAGGGCCCAGCCTGATCCGTCTAACACCTCTTTCTTTCTCTTTCCAGTCAGTGAAGGACTGGGCTCGTACTTTACTGGATTTAACTGGTTTATTGCTGCCAACTGTCTGGCCTCAGAGCCAATGAGAAGCGAGGATATGGGAGTTTTAGCTGGTTCCGGCTTCACCTCCTCGGTTGCTGGTTCCAGTTTGGAGGCGGGGGGAGAGTGAGACCAGTGGGAGCTGTGATTATGGGACTTTGACGCTGTAGTCCCGGAAGGAGGAAGAACCTCATCATCATCGTCGTCGTCACTGCTGGAGATGGTCCACTTGCCGTGTTGACTATCCTGAGACATGCCTGGCAACAGATACAACGAGGATACGGTCACGCAAGTTACCAGCCTGAACTGACAGACATGTTCCTAAGCATGTAAAAGGCTGTAATTGAACTTGGATTTATTTTCTCTGTTATGTCAAACATACATATATATATATATATTTTTTTAATTTACAAGACAAATCAGCTTTGATCTTATTCTACCATTCTGATGGTCATCTGTGACTGTTTATAACTAATGGACCTCAATGTGACGTGATTCAGTGTGCTAGAGGATGTCTGCAGCTGTATTTAGGCATGTTTGACTAAATTGCACGAATTTTAATAACATCGAAGACGATGCATGCATCAGTTGTTGTTATTGTTTTTAATATGGGGGTTGCCTATACAGCCTAGTGCAAATGCCGAAATAAGAAACATGTACAAAACATGCATGCAGATGTGCAAAACAACTGTAAACAATCCCTAAAAGAACAACAACGATCTAAAAATGATCAAAACATAAAAAACTATCTAGCAGCAAATGAGTTATGCAACGAGTAAAAACTGATTTAATGTGCTTGATATTTCATTTACCAGGTCAGACTGATGAGCAGCAGCGCACAATGCGGAGACTCTGATCTGTTATTGCAAACTTACAACACAAAACTCGCATGAATCCAACCAGAACGCAGGACGTGCTCATGGTTTATACGTCCGGGTCCAAACTTCCTGTTTTCTTGTAGTTCCACCACGTTGACGCCACATCAGAGTACAATGCATCCTAAAAATATGATATCTAAAAATATTATTTTTAAAAATATAAGCACCGAATGCATATATTAGTATATTATAGTATATGTGTGTGTTTACATTTGTGATGCAGAATACTTTATTGGAAAATACCTAAAGATCTCTAAACATTTTTAGATGCATAATAGTGTCTTATGTTTAATTTAAATATCGTGAATTCCTAAAATGATATTCCCTCTTTCTTCCTCATTAAAAAAAATCCAGAATCTACTAATATGTAAATATTGTTCATCCAGATGTCTCCCATTTCACTGTAAAGTCAATCCTCAGTGTTTTAACTTACACATCACCCCTGTGTAAATTAAATACTGGACCAGGATTGGCTAAAACCAGTTGTGACGTCACAAGTTAAATGCAATCAGCAGCAGCAGCTTGATATTACTGCAACACTGAGCCTTTCTTTTGTAATTATCCATTTTTAATTATTTCATAAGTATTCTGCAATTAGTCTAAATAATAAACGTTTATTTTGCTATCATATGCTACTATGATATTTTACTTCAGAAACATAGACTCAATACATTGTTTTGTAACTGTATATTTATATTAGATTCCACCTGATTGTTATGGGTGTAATAAAGTACTCATGTTTGTTGTTATTCCCCTCCTGTCCAGCTGGTGGCAGTAATGCAGCAGCAGTGAGCTGTTTGTAATAGTCATGACAACAGAAGAAGTGTCTCTCTCTCTCTTCGCTGGGCTGCCGGAGTGTCTGCAGGAGCGTGGATTCAAGTGTCGGCTGCTGCAGGCTTTTAGTTGGTATCTGAAACAGTGAAAAGGCTTCACCGGCTGTGTTTGAAGAGGGATTTTACAGTATGGCGTTAAACCTCACCATCAACACAAGCAACCCACCTCTAGGTGAGTTGCATCCTCTTATCCGCACTGTTACCGTTCATAAAACGAGGCAAACTCAAAATATGTCACATTCATGTTTATTTGTATACAATAAAATAAAAATAGCTGTGCCCTTGAATATTAGGACACCGAACCAGTCGTTGGGGGTTTCCTAGTTACCGGCAGACACAAAGGCAATAGTAAAATTACAAAAAACAATAATAAAAGTTGGATTTTGTGGTCAGTTTTGTTTTATGTGAAGCAGCTGAATTGAATAATGGGTGCTTTCACGTCAAAACATGGCAATATCTAGGATGTAGCTATGTGGTTTCTTGAACAAATGAGCAATAGCTGTAACTTGATCTATATATACACACATTGATAGCAGTGTCACTGCGTGTCCATATACGTTCAGATGAGCTACAGTCTGGCTCTCACTAGCTAACGTTAGCTAGCTTGTCGTCGTGGCACTCACAACCACAACATGTGGCTAAAATGTCATTTTAATTACAGCAGTTGTCTTGTACTTTACACGTTTTAACTGTCACCGTGTGCTCTTTATAAGCATTATTCTTCAGCTATATGCACAAAGTCTTTATGAACTTGGAAATGACACGTTACATTGTGGATGAGTTGACACGCCGAGCCGAGCTAACCATGTAGGCAAGCTAACAGGTTAGCTCAGCCGGCGGTGTGGATGTAGACGCAGTGCAACGCTGTGTTGCTAAAGTGTATCTATAACGTGACTTATTTATGTGTGACGGGGTGTGTCGTGCTCGCTGAAGCATACTGGAGGCTTTGAAAGGGTTAGTGTGCCAATGCTTTATAGCAAAACAAGCTAATCTAATGACTTTGCTTTGACGGTGGACAAACGGCGCCGTTGTGCGTTTGCAGTGAAAACAGCAGGCTGATGCAAGTCTGCTGAAACGAGAAACGTGGATTGTGGATGGAGTGTTTAGTTTTGCAAACTGATCTACGGACCAACACCTGACATTTGACATACTGGCCCTGGTGAGAGGTTGAAAGGATGGGGTCTTTTCAGACATGAACCTGCCAAATGATGCAAAATACTTGCAAAAGTCAAACAATCTGCAGACCTTTATTGTTGGATCGTTACATAACAGTCATGTCAACATGACTGAGACAAAGAGCAGGAATACTAAAGTAAACAAATTGCATGTTAACCCTAGGATGATATTTGGGTGTTGTTTCACTAATGATTGTTTATGAGTATTTATGACAACATTATGGATCAATCTGCAGATTAAACTATAATGTTGTTATAAATTAATCTGCAGATTAACTTCTTGATTATTTCTTAAAATATCAAAAAATGGTGAAAAATGTCTAAGAGTCCAAGGTGACATCTTGTCTCAACAGTCTAAAATCCCAAAATATTGAGTTTACTATTGAGTGTGACAGCGAAAAGCTTCAAATCGTCACATTTGAGAAGCAGCTAATTTTCAGCATTTCCCTTAAAAAATGATTACCACGATTGTCAATATAATTGACGATTGATTTCCTGTTGACTTATCAACCAGTCGTTGCAGCTGTTGTAACAGACTGAGATAATTTACGTGTTGAGCAGAGGAACATGAAACACTGCAGCGTGTTTTTGGGGGGGGGTTTGCATTGCAAGACAAGTTTAACTGGTTCTCGAATCAACATGTCATGTGAAGATTCTCCATCATTGCGGTCATGGTCGTTCTGAACACAAGCAGCCTTTTGGATGAAAGCTGAAACAACTTCAAGAGTAGAGCTAAACTGCTCAGTTCTGTTTTATAGACTCACAAAACAACGACAACAACAAACAACTGTATTCTCTCCTCTGTCACGCAGCGGCTCTTCTGGCAGCAGAACATGTAAAAGGCAGCGTGCAGCTATCAGTGGAGGAAGGCAAAGACACCCGGCTCCACATCTCAGAGTCAGTAACACTGTCAACATTTACCCTTTATCAAAACCCAGCCTACTAAATGAGCTTAAATAATGTGGAATATAGAAAATACATAATGCATTTTATTATTCCTCATTTACCTCAACTCTGTGTCCTCTGTCCTCCTCTCAGTGCTGTCCAGTTCAATGACGTCAACTCTATCAGTCGCTACCTGGCTCGCGTGGCTCCCGCCCTTGGCCTCTATGGAGCCAACATGATGGAGCAGACTGAGGTGTGTGTGTGTGTTTGTATGTATGTACGAGGTATTGTGTAACAAACAGTTTGGGGTTATTCATTCAGGATGTTGTCTGCTGTCTGCAGGTGGACCACTGGTTGGAGTTCAGTGCGAGGCGTCTGTGTGGTCAGCCTGGTTTGACCGTGGCACTGGGTGAACTGGACAAGGCTCTTTCTCTGCGGACCTTCCTGGTTGGGCATGCTCTCACCCTGGCTGATCTGTCCGTCTGGGCCGCCCTTAAAGGTGAGCACCATCCAGGATAACAACTCATCTTTAAGATGCCCCCAACTCATAGTTGATTTGTTTTTAAAACTCAACATAAAAACTCAGTTGACATCACTCTGGTCGCATAAAAATGTGTTCTGATGTGGAATTTCTGTTGAAATGCGGCACTACAGGTTGTGTTTGTTTCTCTCCAGGTCATGGGGAGTGGCTCAGCCAGGGCAAACCCTTCTCCCATGTCAATCGCTGGTTCTCTTTCTTGAGCTCGCAGGTTCCCTTCACTGCTGTAGGCAACAAGTACGTCAGCAAGACGGCTCCAGTAAAGAGATCCAAGGTAAGTGTTGTAACATTAACCATTAGCAAGTGGATTTAACAAATCATTTGGTGTATTTATATTTATTTACTTTCCTGTTGGTCACAACAGAGAATTAACTAAGTCAACAAAGCAGCACTTCTGTCATATTTCTGACTGTTTGTGTCTTTGATCGGCAGCCTGAGGATGAGAAGAAGAAGCAGCAGGATGTTGGCAAGTTTGTGGATTTGCCAGGAGCTGAGATGGGCAAAGTGGTGGTTCGATTCCCCCCTGAGGCCAGCGGGTAAGGCTTGCTCTGGAGTTCAGGATAAGCTCACGCTGTCTGAAATGTGTCGTGTGTCAAACTTCCTGTAAGTTATTTTAGTTTCTGACGGTGGAGAGATGTCAGGAAATGGACTCAGCAGTCCCTTTGGTATCCTCCATTAGTATCTGATGACAGTATACTTCTCACTGGGGATGTGTTTTCCCTCTCTGTCTCTGTGTGGCCAGATATCTCCATATCGGCCATGCCAAAGCTGCTCTGCTCAACCAGCACTACCAGGTCACATTTAAAGGCAAGCTCATCATGCGCTTTGATGACACCAACCCTGAGAAGGAAAAGGAGGACTTTGAGAAGGTGAGACATGTGAAGTCTTCGAGCACCTACAACAGAATTGTGAACTGTATGAATTAGTCATGTTCTTTTCCAAAACACCTGGAAGAAGATTTGCCACAGGCTAAATAAAAATAAAAAAAGCTGTTTTTGTGTTCTTATGTCCTTGTGCATCTGCTTCTTCTCAGGTGATCCTGGAAGATGTTGCCATGCTCCAGATCCATCCAGACCAGTTCACCTACACCAGTGACCATTTCCCCATCATAATGAAACTGGCAGAGCAACTTCTCTCCGAGGGCAAGGCCTACATCGATGATACACCTCCTGAGCAGATGAAGCAGGAGAGGGAGCAGCGCACTGAGTCCAAATGCAGAAATAACAGTACGACACAAGCCATTACTTCTAGCAGCAGTAGCATTGTTTGATTGTTGAAGCTACATTATACATCTTTACATTAAATTAATATTTGCATCTTCGGTTGCTGTTTGTTTGTTTGTTTGTGTTTTTTGCAGCCGTGGAACAGAACATGAAGATGTGGTCGGACATGAAAGCTGGCACAGAGTTCGGGCAGACCTGCTGCATGAGGGCTAAGATTGACATGAACTCCAACAACGGCTGCATGAGAGACCCCACCCTCTACCGCTGCAAGAACGCTCCCCACCCCCGCACTGGAAGCACATACAAGTACTTGAATTTAGGAAGTTTAGTACTACATTATTCATCTTAATGATTTGTAGAAAATATATTTTTTTAAACATCTGGAGTATTTGCATCCAATATGCAACAAAGAAGACGAGAAATACTAAACGGTCCCCCTCTTCTCTTTCAGAGTCTACCCAACATATGACTTCGCCTGCCCCATTGTGGACAGTTTGGAGAGTGTGACACACGCTTTGAGGACCACAGAGTACCACGATCGTGACGAGCAGTTTTACTGGATAATCGACGCCCTGCGCCTCAGGAAGCCCTACATCTGGGAGTACGCTCGACTCAACCTCAACAACACAGTGCTCTCCAAGAGGAAGCTCACTTGGTTTGTCGACCAAGGATATGTGGAGGGATGGTAGGTTTGGATCAGGCGAATATAAGAAGTCATTTTATTTATCCCCTTCCTCTCGCCCATGTTCTCCTTTGAGACTCTCTCTCACCTCGTCCTCCAGGGATGACCCTCGCTTCCCCACTGTCAGAGGAGTCCTGAGGAGAGGAATGACTGTGGAGGGTCTGAAACAGTTCATAGCTGCTCAGGTTTGTTTGTCATAGTCAAAGATCAACTTTATGCCACATGATATTTTACTGTTAAGGCTTGTTAAAGTTCTTTAACACACCACATTAAAATCAAAAGTTTTGTTTTGTTTGCTTAAATTGAGTTAAAAAAAACCACCATTTGCAAATAAAGAAATCGTAGCCCATATACAGTATTTATATATAAAATGTATATAAACGCATGCTTGTGAGAGATGGAGACGGCTTTAGATAAAGCTGCTATATGAATGCAGTCCAGTTACCATTTTTTCATTTATCCCAAACCTTCCAGGGTGGATCAAGGTCAGTGGTTAACATGGAGTGGGACAAGATCTGGGCCTTCAACAAGAAGGTAACACTTTTCTCCTTTGTCATCACACATCTCTAAGCTACCTGCAGTAGCTGTATACTCAAATGACGATTTGAAAGAATGATTCTGACACTAAATGCAGCTCGTTGTTAATTAGTATTTATCTGCTTAGTTAGTGTTTGCAGGATAGGAACACACTGTAATAATAGTTTAGACAAAACAAAACTCTATATAGATCAGAATAAATGTAATGAATATGCTAATAGACTCGCACACTGAAGTGTGACAGAGGTTCAGAGAACTGCCCGTAGGTTCACTGCTGGCATGGCTTCTATCTGCGCTGCTGTTGTGTCGTTTCTTTTTGTTTGCTGCCTCATTATTTATCCCCCCTCCCTCAAATGACCCTGAAAGCCTCAAAATCCAAACCAGCTGCTTCATTTCATGTCTCACATTTAATTTTTTCCCCATTTTCATCTGTCTGGACATCAGTGTTGCTTCCTCTGCGTGGTTTTCCTTGCTGGCTGCTTCATCCTTAATTCAGGTAGAAGAAGGAACATCAGCAGACAGACGGGGCAAAAGGCGTATGAGTGGCCAAAGCCAGCACACATTATCTAATGTTAGGCCAGACCTCAGTTTAAATTAAAAGGACATTTTATGACAGGCTGGAGTTGCATGACCTGTGAAGGTGCCAGCGAGTTATAATTCAACAGCTACCAGAAGACATTTAGGATCATAAAACTGCTTCTGTTTTATTTTATTTTTTTGCAAAGAGCTTTAATGTGCATGTTCAACTAACCCACTCCTCCCTGTCCTGTTCAGACAGTTTCATGCCCCCAATTTACCTTCACATTACTTAATGTGTTGGTGTTGCCATGACAGTAGATTGGGTACATTGAGCTAAAAATATCCAATGAGCAGAGACCTGGTGTACTTGTGTCAATAAATAACAGTCGTAGTGCAGAATAATACAGCAGTAACAAAGCAAGAGACAATGTGTTTCACTCAGTGGTTGCCATATCCTGCGTCACCTGCAGTTTCCATTATTTGTAGTTTTAGTACATGTACACACACACACACACACACACATGCCTAACTCTACGAGACTTGTTCACTCAAAATGGAGCAAACAACCTCTGTTTGTGAAAAGTCCTCAACTTTGTTTTTTTCAATTAGTGGCTTTTTAACAGACAGTTTTCTTAGTTGTGCTAGTAAAAAGTATATTTGTGGCTGAAATGCAAGAGAAAACATTTACATTTTATTGACTTTTTCACTGAGAAAAAGAATTTTCAATTAAAACAAGCAGTGTGAGATTCAATATATTGTAGTTTTTCTCCGAGTCACAGACTATGATTCAGACTTTTCTTCTGGTTTCTGTGCAGGCCGTGCTACATGCATTCATTCCTTGCATTGTTAAGCTAATATTCAAGATGAAGTCTTCCACTGGCGGCTCCATGCTTCTCTTTTGTTACAGTTTTGCTCAGTTTTCCACTGACATATTTTGGTCCCATTGAATTTTGTTGGGCAACAGAAAAAAACACAGTAAAAAATTAGTTTTTGTTTTCTATATTCGACTGAGATTTGTTTTTTTTGTTTTTGTTCCTAGTTAGTCTGTTGGATAATGTTGCTGCTGCTCTCTAAGAGTAAAAAGCTTAAGCTGAGGTTTGTCCTGAGGTAGAATATGGGAAACAAACAAAAACAAGAAGGTGGCAGCGATGTGCGGAGGCCACAGCAGTGAGAGGAAACTCTGTAAACGGTCCATTCTGTGTAAATGTGTCTCTACCTCTTTCCTCTCTCTCTGTCTACCTCCCTCCCTCCCTTGTATCTGACATTAAACAGCATCTCACTCTTCTGTTTCCAAGCTGCCAATTAGCTGTCTGAAGGTACTCCTCGCCTCCTGCACCACCTCCTCCTCATTTTCACTCCCTTAATCCCTCCCTGCTTTCATCATGGGCTGGTTTATCTGAAAATCCCACCAACAGCCTTTTCACTATTTCACCAGCCAAACGGGTGATGTGAAAACGAGTAGGACTTCTGCATTATGTTTGAAACAAATGTCCGTAAAAGGCGAGAGCGGCAGTGATATTCTTTCCCCCTGCTGTTGTTTTTGTTTAATTTTATTTTAGTTAAGCCGTGCGCTGCTTTCATCACTCATCATCCTTCAAACATGATTAAAACTTTGAGTGCCCATAAATCATATATCAGTAACCTAACTGGGATTGTTGGGGGAGGCATCGGGTAGAAGAAGTGAAGAGGTTCACACGTTTTTTGTCTTATAAGAAAACTGGACAGGGAATGAAAGAGTAGCAGTAATTGCTACCAAAATACCGCCTAACGTCAACCAGAACAACCTTCATGATCTTAATTACACCGAGGGACACAGGAAATGTCACATTTGAACCAAGTCAGGTCTAATATCTGTCTTCTACGTGAGTGTTGAGAAATAGAGAGAGATTTTTATTCTGTAGTTGTGATTTATAACTTTCAACCAGCCTGTTCCCAAAACCAGAACAAGGACCCGTAAGGTAAAACAACAAAGTCAAAGACGTCAGTAGAAAAGGTATCAAGTCAAAGCTGTCTTTTGCAGGTCATTAAAGCTTCGGTGTTTATTTCTCCACCCTTGTCTTCTCCACCCGCCCCGTTCCTCTTCATCATTCAGTCCATAGCAGCTTTTGCAGCAGGCTGTCGTTTTCATACACTCAGTATTGTCCTCTAAATTTAACATGGCCGTCATTCACGTGAGATGACAAATATAAAATGAACATATTTTTCTGTGGGAATAGACACCTAAAGAGATACACATTTTAAGATTTGGTATCAGGAGTGAAATGCTGGATAAATAAGCCGAGGGTTGTGTAAAAGCAGCATTCATCATGAAACACTCGATTAGTCTGTTTTGCAAGTAGCAGATCATCTTTTGGACTCTTAAACCTTCAGGCTGGCTGGTTAAATAGTGAAGGCAGCAGCTGGTTTCCCTGACCTGCACACAACCATGATTTCTGCTTTGTTTTTTCCACACCTTTTATTTCTTTGTGTTTTTTTTTTCATTGTCATAAGTCAGGGTATTTGACTTTTTTTTTTTCTTTTCTTTTGAGAGAAACTATTTTTGAAAGAGGTTGCATCATTTTCTGCCTTGTCCTTTTCATTAGTCGGCATTTTGTATGTTGATGATGTATATATTTTTTTTCTTTTTACTGGCCTGTAATCATTTTCTTTGTGTATGTTTTTGTGTGTGTGTGTGTGTGTTAGGTTATTGACCCCGTCGCTCCCAGATACACAGCTCTGTCCAACTCCTATGTGGTTCCTGTTTCCATCCCAGAGGCTACCGAGGAGATGAAGGAGGTGGTCAAACACCCTAAGGTTAGTGCTGTCTCTCTCTGCACGCACACACATGAATGCAAAGTCTTCATGGTTACTTTTAAAAGTACTAATTGTCTACTGAGATACAGTAAATGTACTTCTTTTATCTCGAGTTCAGCAAAAGAAATGTGTAACTTTGATTCCATTTTAATTTTCCATAAATAATTTTGAATGGTAGAAGTCACTAATCTAAAACAATATAAAACTAACTGAAGGCTGAAGAAGCTCAGTGAACAGTAGCTTCTGTGTCATTCAGATCACTGATTCTTAGTTGTGAAACAACAATGTGCTGGACAAATGGAGTTTTTAATAATCAGACTAATCTGTGTCCATCCAGAATGCAGATGTGGGCATGAAGGAGGTTTGGTATGGACCTCGGGTTCTGGTTGAGGGAGCAGATGCTGAGACGTTCTCAGAGGGAGAAGTAGTCACCTTCATCAACTGGGGCAACCTCATCATCACCAAGATAAACAAGTACGTTTTGATTATTGCTCAGCTAATCCATACTGTTGTTTAGCATCACGCGCTTTGGCATTAAAATAATATATTTTTCCCTCATCGCTCAGAGGTGCTGACGGTAAGATTCTGTCCATGGACGCTCGTCTGAACCTGGACAACAAGGACTTCAAGAAGACTACAAAAATCACTTGGCTGGCCGACACAAACACAGCACCCCTGCTGCCCACTGTCTGCATCAACTACCAGCCCCTCATCTCTAAAGCTGTCATCACCAAAGACGACGACTTCAAAGACTACATTAATAAACACAGCAAGGTACGTTCATGCTCTGTGTTTGTGTCGGGGTGTGAACCTGGTGGTTTTTCTTTGTTTTCCTGCAGCCATTTTTTTTTTTAAAATGTCTCATTCTCTCAGTTTGAGGAAAAGATGCTTGGAGATCCCTGTCTGAAGTCTCTGAAGAAAGGCGACATCGTTCAGCTCCAGAGGCGGGGCTTCTATATCTGTGACCAGCCCTATGAGCCAATCAGGTGAGGGGACAATACCTCTTTGTTTGCTTTATTTAAAAAAAAAAAAAAGCGGTTTCAATCCTACTCTAGTTCATAAAGATCACTATATGCATATTTGGGTCTACTTGTTTACAATCGCAGGTTTCTGCTGTTTTAAACATGGTAATTGTCCTGCTGTAAAGAAGAGAAATCCACAATGCTTCCTTCTCTTAAGGAACATTTTCTCCAAACGCCAGGACTGGTACTTTAATGTTCTGTGATTATTTATTGAGTTTTCCTACGTCTGTAGTCCCAACAGCTGTAAGGAGAGTCCCTGTGTCCTGATCTACATTCCTGATGGTCACACTAAGGAGATGCCAACTGCCGGATCCAAGGACAAGAGCAAAAGCCAGGCCGCCAGCAGCACAGTGAGTGTTTTAGTTGTATATGAATAGCTTTTCTCTTCACTGTGGTCTCTAAATCCGAGCTTTTACTTTGTGTCTGCAGCACTTGAACTGTGTGTGTGTGTTCAAGTTCAAACTTGTCCAACTGTAAGCCAAAAGCTTTACGTTTCACCTCCAGGTTAATTTTTAAATGCCTTGCATTCTGATCTGGTTCCTTGGCATTCACTTGTTATGGGTGGGAAATGAATAATCGAGAGAATTTCAGGCATGTAGTACATACAGGGTTGCGTCTACCAGGAAGTTCAGGTTTGAGGTGGGTAAACAAACAAAATGCACAACACAATAAGTCTGTCTGTTGTGGAGCACCACCAGCAGTAGCGGGAACATGTGATGGTGATCGCTAACTGGTCTAACCAGTTGTGCAAATGTTGGCCAGCTGATGGAGAATAAATGTGCTTTAGCTTTAAAGACAGCAGAAGTGCTTCAGTCTTTGATGGCGACAGGGAACCTGCAGTTATCTCTTCAACGTCTGGGATAAATGGCTACTTGTCTGTTTCTTGCTCTTTTCCCTCTTGTCTTAGCCTGCCCCTGCTGCAAAGGCTGCCCCAACCTCCGCACCAAAACCTGCCCCAACACCTGCCCCAACCTCAGCCAGTGATGTGTTCTCAGGCATCGTAGCTCAGGGCGAAGCTGTCCGCCAGCTGAAGGCTGCCAAGGCTCCAAAAGACGAAGTGGACAAGGCAGTTCAGCAGCTGCTTTCTCTAAAGGTGCATCAGCTGTAACTAGAATCAGCTAAACAGTAAATAAAGAGTTAATTATTCAAATGGTTATGATATTGTTGTTTTTTTTCCTCTATGCAGGCTCAGTTTAAGCAGCAGACCGGTATGGACTATAAGCCAGGCATGGCCCCTCCCACCTCTGCCCCAGCTCCACCTGCCTCATCAGCAGACTCCGCCCCCTGCCCATACACCCGCGTAACCCAGCAGGGTGAGCTGGTCAGGAAGCTGAAGGCAGAGAAAGCACCTAAGGTACATTTGTCAATCATTAATCATGTTCATGTCCACATCACTGCTCGCCTCCCAAGTCATTTGTCTGCTCGCAGAGTCATTTTGTTGCGTCTTTTTCTTGCGTCCTCGTGCGTTTGTCGAATTGAGTTCTCCAGCAAAGTCGCCTGTCTTGTCGCATGTCGCTTGTGTTTCAAATCATTTGTCCCGTCAGTGTCACCTCGCCATTTGCATGCCAGTCAAGTTTACCCTTAACTTCCTGTAACTATCAGATGATTTGTTGATGGTACCAGGACCAGATTGATGCAGCAGTGAAGCAGCTTCTCGCTCTCAAGGCAGAGTTTAAAAAGATGACCGGTCAGGATTACAAACCAGGGATGGCCCCGACCGTTTCCGCATCCCCTGCTCCTTCTCCTGTGACCTCCTCCTCCTCCTCCTCTTCCTCTTCCTCTTCCTCCTGCTCTTCTTCGGGCCTGTATGAGCGCGTTTCACAACAGGGAGATGTTGTGAGGAAACTCAAGTCTGAAAAAGCCCCCAAGGTATTCAGATGCAGCATCCTGGACAGTAGAAACAAATGCTAAAGAATGTCAGTGTGGTGCTGCAACTCACTCGGTCATCACTGATGAGTAATAGCTCATTAACCACACAGAGACCATTTACAGATTCTAATCAACGCATGTCTTAGTTGACCAAGACATTAATAACAGACTAAGTACTGATTGACCAGCAGACTACTCTACCTACCGCTGTGACAGCCAAGCATCTTAAAACCGAACATTCCCCCTGTTGCTAAGATCAAAATAGCATAATTATTACTGGATTCAGAATTATATCAGCCATTAAACTGTAGCTGCTGCAGGGAAAACAAAAAAAAACGGCTTCACTTTCAGGCTCTGTCTTTATCATATGTGTCACTCATAAGCTATTAAAGTATATATATTATTCATTAAAGTACACATACTAAATACCAAGACCTTTGTCTGAAACAAGATCTAAAGATCAACAATAGTGGCAGGAAACTAACAGCTAGTCTACCGTTCCTCTAAAAAGAGAAAAAGCACAACACCAGCGATGATGAAAGGCTGGAAATAGAAAGGCTATGAGTGACAATACAACACAATATTATATTAACATGTTACCACTATACCTATATACATCTTACATGCTGAAACAAAGCCTCTCTCCCTTTTTTTTTTTTTTTTTTTTTTTTTTTTTCTTAAATAAAAATATACACATAAATTTGGGGTAACAATATTGTCATCCCTGGTGAGTGACAGTCTCCTTGTTCTTGTCTCTCCAGGACCAGGTTGAAGCTGCAGTGAAACAGCTGCTCGCTCTGAAGGCAGAGTACAAACAGGTCACCGGCCAGGAGTACAAACCTGGAGCAGCACCAATCCAGAAAGCCCCCGCTCCAGCTCCAGCTCCAGCTGCGAGTAGCCCCAGCTCTGCCCCCGCTGCCTCCGGCCTCTATGAGAAGGTTGCTGAGCAGGGAGAAGTGGTCAGGAAGCTGAAGACTGGAAAAGCCCCTAAAGTGAGACTGATAATACTTCTACTGCTAATATTTGTTTCCCCTCCGTCAGGTGTTACTGATGCTATGACTGACCGGTTCTCTTCTTGCTGGCTGTTTATTAGGATCAGGTAGATGCAGCAGTGAAGCAGCTGTTGGCTCTGAAGGCAGAGTACAAACAGCAGACAGGAAAGGATTACAAACCAGGGTTACAGACACCAGCTAGCCCTGCACAGACCCAGTCCAGCTCAGTCTCCGCCCAGTCTGGCTCTTCACCGCAATCCCAGGAGCTGTTCTCCCAGGTGGCCCAACAGGGAGAGCTGGTGAGAAAGTTAAAGTCTGAGAAGGCCCCCAAGGTAAGGAATCCATCACAGGGTGGATTAAAATACAGTTGGTATTGGAGAGGAAAAAACCTACAGCTGAACAACAACTGTCCTTCCATTTCAGGACCAGGTGGATGAAGCTGTGAAGACTCTGCTGGAACTGAAGAACAAGTACAAGGCGCTTACAGGAGAGGACTACAAACCGGTGGCTGCTGCCGGAGCCACTGGAGGAGAGGACAAAACCCGCAAGGAGAGGGAGAACAAGTCTGAGAAACAGGGAGGAGGAGGAGGAGGGAAGAAGGGTAAAGGAGACAAGGGCGGCCAGGGCAAGGAGTCTTCTGGAGGAGCAGGAGGCTCAGGAGAGGGTCAAGGACCTAAGAAACAAACACGGTGAGAGGACAGAAATGAAGGAGTAGATTCAGATAATGAAAATGTTTCTTTTTAAAACAATTTTTCATACTGGCTAGATTTCTTGAAAGCTAAACTTTGATTTGGGGTTAAATAATTATCCTTACTCCAATAATTACTAATTATGCAGATAGAGGAACAAAGTGTTATTTTACTTTTTGCATCTAAAGTCAACTATTGGATTTTGTTACCGTTCTGCAGATTTAACCTCTCACATTTCAGAAACATTGATTTTTCTTTGTGGTCACTGAAGAATAGTGTGTTCACTGTTATACAGTATGAATGCATCCTTTGCAGTTACCGTTGGTTGTAGTGAAATTTCTTAAAGCTAAAACTGACAAGAAGTTAAGAGTCTGAGCCAATAAAAAGCCTTTATACTGAACTAGCTTCTGAGAATTTTGTTTTAACAAATACATTACAGTCACTTGAAGATGCATAATTTAACACGAAGATGTCGATTCGTTGCCACAAAACACTTAAGTTTTTGGAAGGTTGTATTCAAACCTTGAGTCGTCTCGCCGTGAGCACAACCGCACCTGCCCGTTAGTTACCGTTGCCGCAACAGATCCACACTTACTCGGATTTGTTACTCGGACACAGAAGATGGATCATCTGTAAGCACAACCCTCTGCTACCGTAGCTTAACGCCAGAAGAGGGTTGTTTTGTATTCCGATTTGGTGAGTTGAAATGGTTGCTGTGGTTCTCCGATGCGTTGAAGCAGTGCTCGTTGTTGTCAGCCTTGAGGATGAAACTGGTTTTACGGTAGTGCTGCACTACTAACTATGTATATTCATATTTTGGCACATTAGCACGCTTGAAATTTAAATTTTTTTAGACCTGCATAAGAAAAAAAATTTGATATAAGATGCAAAAAGTACAGAAAATAACTTTTGTTCCTCAGATAAAAACTAATGATTAATGACTCGTGATCATAATATTGTTTTGGTTTGTTTGTTTTTTTTTTGCCCTGATGGTGCAGCTCTATCTCTGTATTGTCAGTTGGCAACAGAAAGCTGGTTTGTTGGTGTTGTGGTGTTGTGCTGTGAGCTTTGAGTTGCATGGTTGGTTAGACTAGAAATGGCTGTGTGTTCTGTTCACATTTGTGTTATTGCACGCCAGAGTAATGATCATTGATTTACCTGCAGAGCAAGCTTGCTAATCAGGCATGACCTGACATATTAGTGTTTGCGTTGTGGTGATTTCCCACATTGCTCTGTTACTGTGTTTGCGCCGTGTTTCATCACCGCTGCCTTTTAATAAAACAATCTCTAATACAGTGAAACAGACTTTGGTTTCTACATAACAATATTGAAATGTGATGCTGAGAAACAATATGATAAATGACTTATGTTATCTGAAAATTAGCTTCACACTAACCTGGTTGTCTTCCTTCTATCAGGTTGGGTCTGGAAGCTAAGAAAGAGGAAAACCTGGCTGACTGGTACTCTCAGGTACTTTCACTTGAACTAAAACGTCTTCAACTTCCAGTCAAGCCACGATACAGTAAACACAACCTACTTTCTTTCACTTTTTCCTGGAAAAACAATCTTTTAGTCACACTTTCAAACTGATCCTCCCCATCCAGGTCATCACTAAAGCTGAGATGATTGAGTACTATGATGTCAGCGGCTGCTATGTGCTGCGGCCCTGGTCCTACGCCATCTGGGAGGCCATTAAAGAATTCTTTGACCGGGAGATTAAGAAACTGGGAGTGGAGAACTGCTACTTCCCCATGTTCGTCTCTCAGGCCGCTCTGGAGAAGGAAAAGTCCCACATTGAAGACTTTGCTCCAGAGGTAAACATGACCCCGTTTTTTAGATGGATTCATCCCAGTGCTAAAAATATGAATAAAATAAAAAAACAATACCAACACAACAGAATGTCTCCCATTTAATGGTGCTGTGGTCCTCTTTGTCAGGTTGCCTGGGTGACCCGGTCAGGGAAGACCGAGCTGGCAGAGCCCATTGCGGTCAGACCCACCAGTGAGACAGGTCTGAACCACAGCCCCCTTCTTCTGTATATCTCAGCATACACAGCATATACAGTATAACAAGTGATCAGATACTTCTGTTGTTCTAAGTAAAGCTTTCTGTGTAGATTTGCTGCTCTGTCATGTTTAATATGAACCGATGTGTCTGTTCTTCTGTTTTGCTTCAGTGATGTACCCGGCCTACGCTAAATGGGTCCAGTCCCACAGAGACCTGCCCATCAAACTCAACCAGTGGTGTAACGTTGTGGTCAGTAACAGCGACCTCGTCGTCTACAGTTCCTGTTCCACACCTTTTACTTTTAGGTCTTTGTAAAGATTTGAAGAATTCTCTCTTATTGCTCCTCCCTCCAGAGATGGGAGTTCAAACACCCTCAGCCCTTCCTGAGGACAAGAGAGTTCCTGTGGCAGGAGGGACATACAGCTTTCGCTACGAAAGAGGAAGCAGCTGAGGAGGTAACAGACCTGGCGATAAACACTCCTGTGTCCACTGTGTCCCCCATGTTTAACGGAAAACACAAGGACTGCCTTTTGATGCATCACTTTGATGCATCACTTTCACTGCTGAAGTTAGTTGTTATTGTTTTTACCTGACTGTTGTACCGAACAGCTTGTGTGCTTTTCATATTAGGTGCTTCAGATACTTGACCTGTACGCCAGGGTGTACGAAGAGCTGATGGCGATCCCTGTGGTGAAGGGAAGGAAGACGGAGAAGGAGAAGTTTGCAGGAGGAGATTACACCACTACTGTGGAGGCATTTATCTCTGCCAGTGGCCGAGCCATTCAGGTACTGAAATGATTTCTTCACTTTGCATTTAAATCCTTGCTGGTTGTCTCATCTGTTCAGACTGAAGACCAGCTGAACAAAACGCTTCACCGATGATAAAACCGTAGAGGAACAGACTGATTCCTGATAATAAACTTTCTTGTTTGCGTTGATATAATCTCAAAGGCAGGAAATTATCGCGTCATTTGCTTTGTGCTTCTCTAGGGCGCTACATCCCACCACTTGGGTCAGAACTTCTCCAAGATGTTTGAGATCGTGTTTGAAGATCCGAAGAAACCGGGCGAGAAGCAGCTGGCTTACCAGAACTCCTGGGGCATCACAACCAGGACCATCGGTGTCCTCACCATGGTCCACGGAGACAACATGGGACTCGTACTGCCGCCCAAAGTGGCCTGTCTGCAGGTAGACATAGAAACACAGTGCATATACTTAGTGGAAGACTAAATATTCTGCATAGAATATCCACCATGTGTTGAAATACTCATTACATTTGCTTTTATTTAATCTGTTTTTATATTTTATATAAAAATTCTTATCATTAAATAATAATAATCAAAGTGTTTTTATTGAGTTTTCAAAAAGCATAACATTCATACAGAAAAGCACGAACTCAAGTCCTACAACACAATGTAAGACAAAACTATACCCAGACAGACAGATAATCTTGAATGAAAGTTATTATACAACCAGATTAACAAATTAGAAGATTAGAGAAAGAAAAGAAAAAAAAAAAAAAATTCTTATCATTAAAACTTGTCTTTCTTTTCCCAGATTGTCATCATCCCATGTGGGATCACGGCGTCCCTGCCAGAGCAGGAGAAGGAGGCGCTGATGGCCCAGTGCACCAAATACCTGAAGAGGCTGCTGGAGGCTGGTATCAGGGTGAAGACCGACCTCAGAGACAACTACTCCCCAGGATGGAAGTTCAACCACTGGGAACTTAAGGTCAGAAATAATATGACAATAGCAGCAATGACGGTTTTAACTCAAGACACAATGTGATCTAAACATGGTTTACAAAGAGTTTCATGTAAAGGAATAATAAACGGTAACAAAGACGTCTGTGTCTCGTCCAGGGCGTTCCCATCCGTCTGGAAGTGGGTCCTAAGGACCTGCAGCAGCGCCAGTGCGTCGCAGTGAGGAGAGACTCCGGCGAGAAGGTGACGGTACCAGAGGCCGAGGCGGAGAAGAGGCTGGTCGCCATGTTGGATGACATCCAGAACAGCCTGTTCAATAAGTAAGATATAGTGCTACAGTCAGACTCTAAGCTTTTATTACATGGAGTATGTAGACATGCTGTGTGTATATAAAGACTAAAGTGTGTTATGTGTGTGTGTGTGCGTCTCTCTCAGAGCTTCAAATGACCTAAAGAATCACATGGTGGCTGCAGACACTATGGAACAGTTCCAAAAGGATTTGGACCAGGGAAAGGTGAGGAACACAGCCCCAAATATTTTATTGTCCGTCCTAACCAGAGTTAAAAATTGACACAACACACATGTCTTGCTCGATAGATTGTCCAGATCCCGTTCTGTGGAGGAATCGAGTGCGAAGATTGGATCAAGAAAACCACTGCCAAGTACGTTCCAGCTTTGTCTGTTGTGTTGAGCTACACAAAGGACTCTGAGTAACATTTTGCAGCTACATGTTATACGTGTTATTTTAAAATGCCTGGGTTATATGAAGTATAAGTACTATAATAATTGGAGCCATTAACAAGAAAGTTTTAGTTATATCTGTCCAGTTTCTTCTCATTTTGCGTCTAGCGCTTTATTTTCAAACAAGTAAAGATTTTTCTGCTTGTGTCATCCGTATCAGGGACCAGGACCTGGAGCCCGGAGCTCCGTCTATGGGAGCTAAGAGCCTCTGTATCCCCTTCTCACCCCTGAAGCCGCTGCAGCCCGGTCAGATGTGTGTCAGCGGCAAGGAGCCTGCACAGTATTACACCCTGTTTGGACGCAGCTACTAAAGACCTGTTCTACCAGAGCATTAAGATGAACATCGAAGTAGAAAAGGGCTTTCCTTCCTTCCCTCGTGTATTTCTTCTTTTCTCATCTCTTATGGGTGACTGGACTGTGGGATTTAGAATGGGAATATGTTAATTTGTGTTTGTTTGTTTGTTTTTTTAATATACATTATGATGCTGACAGGAAGTTGGAGTTGAGAGAAATTCCTTTTAAGAGATAAACTGGTTATAGCACTCACTGTTTCTTTCATACATGGCTGATACCTCTCTAAGGGCCATATCGGAGAACGTTCACTGTCCAGCTGTAGCATTGAAATAATCAACAGACAACCAACCAGGCAAATAATAAATCTGTCCATGTCCCAGAGTTGTCGCCATGTATTAAATCAGCTTTTGCAGTCCATCTAAACATGGTTGGTAAAACCATTAAAGCAGCTGGGGGATTTTTTGAAAACTCACTTTAGAATTTATACTTTTTTATATATTCCCTACTGTCATCTTGGACTAAAACCTCATAATTTGTTTTTATGTTTTGAGCTACATTAGTGGGTTTTATGACAAGTGAGCAAAACACAAGCACTGAAGAGAATATTTCCTGAGAAATATACCGTCTAACAGTGTCTAATGAAACATACACTCTGCCTGCCAACTGTCTCAGGAACTCTGCGGGTATTCCAGCTCGTAGTTGTATTCTCACAGCTTTAAAAGTCCTCCTGTGTCTGTATAATTGATTTTTATGGCTAATGGTTTCACGGATCTCTCAGATCCACCAGAGCCAAATGAACAGCTGTGATGAACTGTAAATGGTTGATGGCCGGTAATATAACCTTTTGTCACCCCACTTCTGTTAAATAACTACAACTTGTCTATAATAAAGTTATTTCCATGGCAAACTCTTGGAGTGTCATTGATTATTGATGAATCATTGGGGCTGACACCGTGCATTAGATGCTTTTCACTTTACTTGCAGATCTGAAGCAGATTGAAGATGGCACTTTGGTCTCTGGGTACTTTCTTTAGCGTTTTCCTGAAAATCACTATTGATTATTAATTTATTAGATATATAAATCACTAATGGAAATACTTCTACACCTGATCTGTCCTGCACAACAGAGCTGCAATAAATCCTGTGTTTATTAGATGTATTAATGTTTTAGGTTTTATTTTTGGAGGTGTTTAATAACTGTAGCGGAGAGTCTTGCATGTTTTTTTTTTACAGGTGTATCAAGCATCTTTGAGGGTAACAACATACTGGACTTTACATGTTACATAATACAGACCCGAGTCCAGCCAACAGGTCCTGTTTTCAAAATAAAAGTATTGCCATGCGAACGTAATGTGGTTTAGTAATTTAGCTCATAAACTGTCCCGTCATATATTTTACGGTGTGTTTTAGTGGTGCTGGTTATGTTAGCTCTAGTGACAAACTGCTGAGGATTTAACTTGTTTAATGATACCGCACTGAATCAGTCCTTGTGTATTCATATTGTCGAAGGTTATTTTTTATTAATCATGAAATATTAAATCATGTTTTAAAATATTTCATATACAATTACCTTATCAAACGAATTCATATGGGGACAAAAGTCCTTAAAAGTCAAGCAACAGTCCAATTGATTGTCGTCACCGAGCTTTTACTTTGAAAGCTGGTACCGGAAGCTGTTGTAGCTCCCTCAGAGTATGTGTCCTCCTCCTCCTCCTGCCAGTATCTGTCCGCCCCGCAGAGTTGCTGTCCAGCTTAGCAACGGGTTTTTCTTTTCTAGTAAAAAATGAGCGATAAAGGCCTTTCAGACGAGGCGGCGGCAGCAGCTTGTAAAGATGGAGACCCAGTCACTAAGGTAAGGAAGTTAACATCTACTACCGGCCGCTGTCAAACCCTCAAACTCAGCAGCAGGCCAACAACAACTGACAGCTAGTCATAATGCGTCCTTTAACTCACAACTGGCTGTTTCTCATGTGGAGACAAATTGACTCCAAACTTGAAAAAGTGGAGAACAAGTTTAAAACAAGTCGGTGCGTAAAACCAGAGCAGCACATGGAAGTTATGCGTTTAGGCGCGGCCACCCGGGACAGACGCTGCTTGCTATGAGGGAAAGGCAGGAAGACTGGTAGCTAATGTGGGCAGCTTTGCGAGCAGAAGCTAACCCGGCCACCTAGCTCACAAAAACATCCAGAAATGAAAGATTACATACATTTTGTACATATTGCATATGTTGTGCTCTGCTGCTACATATAAAGTAAACATGAATGTTTGCTGCCATTCAGTAGCAGTCTTTGTTAAAGACTTTGAGGAATGTGTTCATGGTTCATGTATAAGCAGAGCTAGTGGTAGACTGACTGAGGTCAAAGTTCACGTTTGAGCTGAGAAATAAACAAAATAAAAGTGGACACAACCAACCACAGGTTGGCAAAAGTATGACTGGATTACACTGCAGCAGTGTTTAGGACATGTGTAATGCATATGTTAAGTTTATCCGCTGTGAAAACATGTCTGAGGAAGTGAACCGGAAAGGGGAAGAGTCACAGAGATAATGCTTAACTGTGAAACACACACACACACACACACACATAGAAAAAGTTATATGCTTAAAAATATCAAATATCAACATCAAGTTAAATTTAAGGACAAAATTAGTCCTCACCCTCAGTCTCCAGATATCATGGAAAACAGCATCATGCCTTGTTTTTTTTTAAAGCCTACATGAGGAGCTCCTGTTAATGCTACTCAACCCTGACGAAGAATGTGTTGCACTTTCAAGAGCGACATTTCCAGTTTGTCTTCAAAGTATTAGCTCAGACATCATTTCATATGTGTTATCCATAACTGTAGGAGAGGCCCTACATTAATATATGACAAATATTTAGACCCTAGAAACGAGGAAAAATACATTGTATGACCCTGATGTCAGCCAGAGTTGGCTTTTCATGGAAAACGAGTAAGTTAATACGAACTAATCGGAGCGGGTCTGATCTGTTCAGTGTGGTAATATTGACTGATGCGTAGCTCACACAGATGTGTGCTTGGTTGCACAAAGGTGCAGTTTGGTTGAAATCCTTTTTCACAAGTGAGTGCAAGGATATAAATGTTTTTCAGACACAAGCAACACATTTTCAAAGGGAGACAAACTTTTGTGGAGACTTCTCTGAATCACTAAATCTCTAAAAAAAATAAAATGTGATTTTCTTTTATAATTTTTATAAATTTCTAATGAATTTCTTGTGTATTATGTATCTAAAGGAGCGTTTATTGTGTTTGTGTGTCTCTTGCATGTGCTGCGTTAGGATTTCATGATGCAGCAGACGATGCTGCGGGTTAAAGATCCAGTTAAATCCTTGGATTTCTACACCAGAATCCTCGGCATGACGTAAGTGTTGGGATTTTTTTGGATTAAATCTTTAATATCACAAAAAGCGATACAATAAACCCTTTGAAGTAGTTTTTGGCTACGTGTGTGTTGTTGCGACGGTCTTCTATACACGCGCTGGACTTGATGGATGAAGTGACATTTTTTTCTCTGGTGTGCAAAATCTTCCAGGCTCCTGCAAAAGTTTGACTTCCCCTCCATGCGTTTCTCTCTCTTCTTCTTGGGCTACGAGGACAAGAAGGAGATTCCCACAGATGTGAAGGAACAGACAGCCTGGACCTTTTCCAGAAGAGCTACCATCGAGCTGACACAGTAAGGGTCGGTCTATGTCCTGAGTTTAGGGTTGCGTCGGTCATGCATAAAACGATGCCCGGAATGAGTTTAAGTCACATGAGGGACAAAATTACTTTTGACAACTTTTAAGGGACACCATCAGCAAAAATAGTTTCAGTTTCTCATCCATTCTTCATCACTTTTCCCTCCTCCCATCCCTCCTGTCTTTCAGTAACTGGGGCTCTGAGTCTGATGAGAGCCAGTCTTATCATAATGGAAACTCTGATCCACGTGGCTTTGGTAAGATTGACAGTTAAGACCAATAAAACTGAATGAAATGACGAAGGTTTTCTCCATAGCATAGCATACAGTGTAGAAATAAATGCATTCATTGTAGCTGCTGTAAAATAAAATCCTCCTCAGTACCAATCTGTTCATGTTCATCGTGTTTCTGTCTGTCAGGACACATTGGAATTGCAGTTCCCGACGTCTATGCAGCCTGCAAGTTGTTTGAAGAGCAAGGAGTCACATTTGTTAAGAAGCCCGATGACGGTAAGATGTGAAATATTTGTGAGTATGAGGGTCATACACAGGTTAAGTAGAGACATCGTGACAGCCTGTTTCACTATTTTTTTCCATTTAACTTTTTTAGTTGTCTTTAGCCAAATGGAAATTAGGGCATACATTACTCAAGGAATAGGAGAAATACAAATCCTTGATTCAAATTCTGCGCAAATTTGACTAGAACTGATGCTTCTTATTGTTAGTGCAAATTATGACTGGAGAGAAGAGAGAAGCATGAAGAAACAGGTAGCAGGTGTAATATGGCAGAAAAACAGTTTGCCACTGTGTTGACATGCCTGCAGCATAGATTACACACATATAGATTACATACAAATTTACACTGTAAATTTCAGATGTCTGTAAATGCTTAATCTTTGGTTTGATATATCATGGCTAAACCACTACATGCATTGACTTTTACATTTCACATACACATACAGACACCAAGTAAATAATTTATTGTCTTGTAATCTTATTAGCTTGTCTAATTGTTTAGGTAACAAATCCAGGATCAGTTCTGAATAATGAATTTAAATCAGAAAGTAAAAAATCTCTTGTTGTTGTTTGGATTTGCACTTTTACATTTTCATTTGTTTATTTGTCTCTTGAAAATATATGTAAATGAGGGGACATGAAACGTGATGAACAATCAAACATGAATCAATTCACAAAAAGACACAGAAAGCACTGCTAATATTTTAATGTGTATTCATATTTACACTTACTTTTCTGTCCCCTCTCTTCTCTTATTTTCCCCTCAGGTAAAATGAAAGGCTTAGCCTTCATTCAAGACCCCGATGGTTACTGGATTGAGATCTTAAGTCCTAACAACATGGTGTCCATTACCTCCTAATATCTATAAGGACGTGCTACCTGCTGCGGTGCATACAGGCCAGGCCTGCTGTGGCTTTACTGCGAGAGCAGAACACTGGGGTTTAGCAAAGAATTTAGCACTGGAGAGCTGAGAGAAAATGGAGCGGGATCACTTGCACAGTGACAATCAGTGTGCCCTGGCATGGGCTGGACTAACATTGGACAGTCAATGAGCAAATAGATTAGATACATTGAGTTATTGGGAGATATTGTTATGAATAGCAAATGCTTTGTATGGCTGAGTTTGTCTTCCATCATCAGATTCTGTGTGTCTTCAAAAAGTAATGCTAAAATGATGTTTCATTACTGTAATAAATGTGAAAGCGACCCTTTAAATAAAACGGATTTGTCATTTCTTCCTAGTTTATAATATAATAACTTTGACCAACATTGGTGATCATTTAATCGTCTCATATATCAGTACAAAATTCAACATTTTCCTCAAATTTCAATTTAGCAGAAAAGAATTACCATATAGTCTATTACATGTGAAACAAAATGTTGACAGTAATATTTATGAATACATTATGAATAATCAAACCCATCAATAAAATGATTTGAGACCTTAATATAATGTAACATAATGTATGTTTTAATATATACATTTGAATTAAACAAAATGGGTAAACGTTTGGATTACATTAGAGTTTGATAAAATAAGAACAATAGATCTCATTTAGGATGCAAATGAATGAAACCTTCAGAACTTGACGGGGAAATCAAATCACGTATCATATCTGATATTTGATCCCCAAAGTATTCAGGGCACTAGTTAATAGACTGGTTCTACATGCAGGAAGTGTGGCCTCGAGTTCAGCAAATTAATTCTTGTAAACAAATGAGGTTTACAGTCAGGACTATGACCCTCTCAGTGACTCTGCTTTTAGCATGTTAAGCAGTTTTCAGCACGTCAGTCTGATTTATGGTTGGCATACATCTTGTAAAAGAAATATGCTAATCTGGGCTTGATTGTCAAAGGCAAATCAAATGAGTGCTTATATTTGTCTGTTGATGAGAACACGTGACCACAAGGCCTCGCTCTGCTTCATTGATTTGCATCACCGAATACATTTGACTAGATTTCGCTTGTTTGAATGTGTGTTTTGGGGGGGGGGGCTGGTAGTTTCTCTGCATTCAAACCACGTCTATAGCTGACTGTTGATATTTAAATTGTATTTACGCTCTTCTCTGATTGGTCAGTTCAACGTGATGGCTCTCACTGATAACGTGGAGGGGACCTGTAATCAAAGGTCCCACATAATACACAAGTCAACCTTGAATAAGGAGCATCCACTATGCTGACATAATTTCTGGTGAGTGTCAACTTATCTCAAATTGTCTCTTTGAGGGACGAATAAAGTATTTTTGAATTGATTTGAATTGTAGAAAAAAGGTTTGGTTGTTATGGTTGAAATGACTCCCATAGTCATCTATACTAAACCTAAGCATATTGCAGTAAGTGTGTTGTTCCTCAGCGATCAGATCAATGCTGACAGACTGATGCAGTGTTTGGCCTGGTACCAAACACTACTAGTCTGTTATAGAGTGCTTTGACTCTACATTTACCCATATGAATCAACGAATGGATTGATGGATGGGTGCGTTGTAATAAATGCAACGATATACCTGTGAACTTACCCACTTCTCTTTCGAAGCTTCTCTGAAGAAACCATGGAGAGAAACATCCACAGTTTTCTCCTCATCCACCTCCTCTTCTCCGTCATCCCCGCTCCTCTGTGTGTGACCGCTTCAAGCGTGATCATCTCAAAGGTTGTCTACATCCAATTTCAAATGACCTGGTCATCTGCTCAGATCTACTGCAGATCTTACTACAACGAGCTGGTCACCATCAGAAATGCAGAAGAAGCTACCAAGCTTGCCAAGTATGGAGGCTGGATCGGTTTGTATCTAAATGCTTCAGATGGTGTATGGAAATGGTCCGGAGGAGATGAGAACGCAACCGATATCATTTGGGATTATGGTGAGCAGAGACCGTAAGGAAAAAAAGCATATTTACTGAGGGTTATACTCAAGTCTACTGTTCATGTCCTCCACAAATTAAATGTCATTTCATCACAATAATGAAAGATCACCGTTGATCTTCAATACATTCATTCTTGATGCAATTGAAAATTGAATGTTTTGAGTGTTTTAGTGTTTTTCCCATTCACTTGAATGCGTTAAGTATGTCCAAAGTGTATTCTCAGCACAAGACAATAGATCCTAATAATGTTAGTGATCCCCTAAGCCTTCATTTAACACCATTACCATATCAAAATTCAAAACTGTCCTATTGTTGGTTTATGACTGAAATACTTGCAAAACAATATTCCCATCACCCTCGACTGAACTTTAGTTTTAGTTTTAGTTTTAGTTTCGTTGTTATAAGCAAATTTTGCATGATAATCAGCTAAACCAACAGCTGGTATAGGCTACCTGTAAACATCAGTATTGTCACTGCGAGCATGTTTACATGCATCTGTGTCGATAGTAAATAGTATATCAGTATATTTTATAGAAATACATTAAACTATTATCAGGTGTACCGGAGTAACACTCATATCAATCTCTCTCTCTCTCTCTCTCTCTCCTTGTTCTTGTAGATGAACCAGACAAGGGTCAGGATTGTGTTTTGAAGTATGCGTCATATGTAAAACTGGAAAGTGATTATTGCTCAAATACCCACACCGTCCTGTGTGCCGAAGACATGGTGATTCTTGTGGAGGAGATGAAGACATGGGAGGAGGCCTTTGAGCACTGTAAAGAGCTGCAGGCAGCGCGCTCCAAGCACAAGTACAACCTCGCCAGCTTCTCGAATGCAGAGTACGCTCGTTTGGCCAGGAAGAAGATAGAACAGATATCAACCGCTAATGAGGTTTGATGGTTTTCTGCACACTGTGTGTCTGTCTGTCTGTCTGTCTAAAGACATTTATGTATGTAATGTCCCCAAAGGTCCCCTAGGTCAACAATAGAGACATTTAAATGTCCATGTCAGAAGAGCGAGTCAACATATGGCAATTTGCTGGTTGGATTACTTATTATATGAACAACATAGTGCTATCAGAGTGTATGGTTTACTGGAGGTAATAAGACTGTGTGTGTGTGTGTTTTTGTGGTCAGTTTATCAAGTTTCTGTGTATGTTATACAGAAGAAATCACTACTCGTGTTATTTCCTGTAGGTATGGGTCGGGATGCGTTTCCTGGCTGGGGAGTGGTTTTGGCTGAACGGACACGCGGTGTGGAGCTCCGACCTTCCTGACTGTCCTGTCCAGAAGCAGCACTGCGGTGCCCTGGTTCAAAATGACACACAATGGAAGACAATGGACTGTAATGAGAAAAAGAAATTCCTCTGCTACAGACAGCACTGGGCAGGGGATGTTTTATTCTAGAGCTCTTAAATCTTGAATTTCAAATGCACTCCCATTTCATTATGAGGGCAGAGAGTCAAAGCCATGAAAATAGGGAATGTGATTAGTGACAAATAGGAAATATTATAGGAACTAATAATGGAAATGATGAGTTGTTTGATCAGTTTTTTCTTTCTCCTGAATGAATGTTTTCTTTATCTGAAGAAATATTTTAAGAAGAAATAATTTCGCTTGCAAAAACCTAACAGCAAGCACTGATTTGATCCCTCGGTGCTGAGCTCCAGTTAAAAACTGCGTGAACCATTGTGTTTGTTGGAACGTGATCCAGCAGTACAGCGTGTGTTTGTGTTAAAACTCTGAAGAATGCCAAAATTAGAAATATAAACTAATCTTTATGATTGTCAGAATAACAGAAGCTGTTTTTAGTTGTTGTCTGGTGTGAGTCCCCGTTCTGAAAGATCTGTCAATCAATCTGGGATTGTGTTTTGACTTTTGGTGGAGCTCTCTCGCTCTCTCTCTCTCTCTCTCTCTCTCTCTGTCTCTCTCTCTCTCTCTCTCTCTCTCTCTCTCTCTCTCTCTCTCTGTGTGTGTGTGTGTGTGTGTGTGTAACTGATCTAACTTATAAATGATGTATTGTTGAAGATAACACAACAATTATAGCGTCATTATTCTTCATTTACATCACAGAAAGAAGAAGGAACATCCACCTTGCTTTGATTGCTTAATAAAACATTACAAAGACCGTTTTGTGTCCACACAGGTCAACTTTATTGGCTTTTTAATACAAATTTGTTTAATTTTATTGTATAATTCAAAATTATAATTGTTATCAGTATAATTACAGTAACTGTGCAACATTTAGAGGAAATATTATTTATTCTTTTTTTTTTTTTTTTTTGCTTAGACACTCGTTGACTATAATTATGCATTAATAATATAAGTAAGCCTTATTGACCCTTTCATTACAGCGCATGTGACTCTAACCACATTGTGATCTATACAGTATACAATAGATAAGAGATGTACAGTATGTAATGCAACATTCTCTATTCAGATTTCTCCTGTGTCATTGTGTTTGCCACTAGAGGGTACTCCCAACCAAATCACAGTGGGATTTAACCGAAGGACCGGTTAGTCACCTATTGTCATGCAGAAATCTGCAACACTGTTATTAATTTGTCATAATTTCTGCATGCAGTCCTTGAATATTAATTTGACTGATTTGATTACGTACATGAATAAGCATGTAATCGTGGGGAAATATGCAACAACTGGCTTAGAGCAGAATTCGTGATTAGTGTAATCTGACCAACACACCACAGTGGAAATCTTTTCCAAGAGTCGGTCTTACAAATTTAATTTTCATTTTTAGATGATCGTATTCTGTATTTATGTATAAACGCAATCAAATCTTACTAATTCTAATGCTACGGCTCTATATGGCAACATTGATCTGTTGGTCTGTGTGTTGGTCCACCGCTTTGGTCCAGGCTGAAGTATCGCAACAACTTTGGGATGGATTGTCATTCATTTTTTATACTGACATACACCCAGAGGATGAAGCTGTGCTTAGGTGAGCAGAACTAGAAGGGAAATGAGAAAACTCACTCTTTTTTTTTTTGGAAACCATTAACCATGCCACTTCTCTTGCTATGGGATCTTGCTTATGGCAGGTGAAAATTGAAGTTAGGTTATGATTCATAGAGACACATAACATAATCTTGCTTGGTAGGTCAAAATAATTGCTCTTGAGACTAACTTTAATTGACATTACAGTAATAAAAACTGACTTGTGTCCACTGAGATTCTCAGAAGGAGACGCGTCATTATTATTTCAGTCCATCTTTCCCCCCAAAATTAGATAATTAGATCCTCCTCAGTCATGTAACTTTGAACTTTAATTGCATGTTGTTCATTATGACTAAATGACTGAGTGACAGAGTGGACCGCAGTGACTTGACTCTGGACAGGAAACATCCAGCTCAGCTTTATGTTTTCTGTCTCAGTGAACCCGAGATGACACATTACCCTTCTATATTCCCGGGGAGAGACGACAGAAGCGGACAAGCTTTGGCACTCTGAAGGAAGGGAGATGGGGCTAAAAATATTTCGGGTTTTCTAATTCATAAACCTCCACCACCTCCTTCACTGCTCCACCTACTGCAGAACAAAAACTGGAATGTTTCGGTGTAGGTTTACTTTGTTTGTAAATTAGATTTTTTTTAAAAAATCTATATACATCAATTTAAAGTATGATGGCATGTAACTATACTATTCACTAATTATTATTTATTTGGATCCACATGTTACAGTCAAACACACAGCACATATTATATACACACACACATATATATATATATGTGTGTTAAAACAACAATCCATCCCACCAGACTGGCTGTCCAGTTATCATGTCATTTATCGCTTTCATAAATTATGGTGATAAAATCCACAGTTTTTGCCACCACTTAGACATAGATCTGTTTGCCTATTTCATATTCTGTGGCTATTTTAAAAAGGGGCCTTTCAACAGTTATGTTTCCATAATCTCTCGCTAATTCTGGCAGCTGGTCTTAGTCTGGTTCCAGACCTCTGAGTGACCTCCCAGACCTTCAAATAGAAGCGAAAACAAAATGGCAATCAAATCTGATCAGATTATAGAGATGGATTCTCATCCATAAAGCATAACCCTAACACACACACTTTCAAAGCTGCATTTCAAAAAATGTCTTTCTGTCTTGTTAACCGCAAATTAATTAAGAATGTTTGCAAATTAACACTTAAGAACCCAAATATAATGAGAGCACCCTTTCTGTAAAATACTGTAGAAATTACCCGCTGACTACCTGCAAATTGCATACAAAACATCCAGTTATTTGTTGTAAAATGAAAAGACATGTAAAATAAATATATATAGAAATATTATTTCCCCCAATACAGCATGTAGTGATATACTGTACTGTGACACATACATGAGTGGTGCCAGGTGGAAATAATAGACTCAGTGTTTATGCTAACCCTCTCCAGGATCCCACCACCATCTGTACAAGTACCCCAACCAACCAGAAAGCCACTGTTCCAGCATCACAGACAGAATCACCTCAACGTCTTCCACATTGCAAACACTGTTAACTGTGAGGCTGGTGGTGAAGAGCTGCAGCCAAGAGTCAATCCCTGCGCTGGTTGGTGAGTGTCTTTCTTTTGTGCCAGCTTGGGGCCTGCTGTCGACGTCTTTGAAAAAAAACAGCCTTTCTGCGTGGAAAACATTAGACCGGCAGTGTTGAGGTGAGAAATGACCTGTCACAACGTATTGATATGTTAGTGTTCTTGTGTTGTGTGTGTCTCGTGACTTCCTATTTTATTTTGAAATTTGCCCATCCTCTTGTTTCAGCTCACTTGCCCTTCCCATGTGTGTCACCTGTTGCTGTGATTCCTGATTGTCTCCACCTGTTTCCCATCACCCAATCTGTGTGTCTGAATGTTTTGCCTCATGTTCGATCACCCAACACATTTCTCAGCCATAGTTCCTCTGTATGAGTGTTTTTTGTTTTGCCAAATAAAAAAATCTTGCAGGTGTAACTTCATGTTATAGAAACCTATATTTGGTTGTTACCAAATATAGTGAAATATTTTACTCAGGTATCATATTGCTTGATGATACCAGGAGTCTTCAAAAGGGTTCTTGATATGCATTATCATGCAATTAACCTTCTAGTGCTCTTTGAAACATTTGACTGAGTGGAGTCGCTACTTCAGGCTGTTTTCAGTATATATGCAATATGAAGTATGCCATATGAGATGATAGCAGCATTATGCACATGACTGTGGTGATAGAAGTGGTGTAACTGAAAGTCAAGGGTTTGAACACCTACGCCATTTCTCACAATTAACAGTATTGGTCCATCTGATGAAACTTGGAAGGTGACTCATCTTGGTGCTGTGTTTTGGCGTATCTGAAATAAATGTTTCCAGTCAGGAGAAATGCAGGCTGTTCTGCATGATGTATGATGTTAGTCATAGTAGCAGGATGTCTCTGCAAGCTACTTTCAATGTATTTTTTTTTATTAATAATAGCAGCCTCTGACTATCAAGAATGAAGACAAACTGATGGTTATGGGCAGTTAATGGACATTAACGGTGACAGGGGGAGACATTTTACATTGGTGTTATATTCTAAGAGACAACCTGCCACATTCGTCCCTCTGTCCTTATAAATTAAGCTAAGAACCATAAAAGTGATGCTATCATGTTATGGTAAACGTCACTGTACACAATGCCTATCACACCACCAGTCCAATGTTGATTAAACGTAGAGAGACAATGCATCTCATCTCTGATTGGCCCAGGGTTGGACATGGCATTACAGATTTACACGTTTGACTGCTGGCTGCGTTTAGGATGTCTAAATATGGAATAAAATCATGTGGCTATAACTGTATAGTAGCATGTCTTTTTAAAAAAAAAATGCAGCTCGGTGGTATACAGTCTTTGTCCGTGTCGATTCATCATCATTATGGTTTAATTTTCGACTTCACACTGTGCTGTCTTTGTCTCCATCACAGGCTTCATGCTCATTTTGATTTGATATCCCCCCTCCTCGAAGCACCCCCACGAACACTTAGACTCCCTGTGCCTGCTACACTATAGAAAATGTTCCATATGCCTGAGGATTTATTAATCTCCAGCTATTGTACATCAGGCTGGTAATTGGAATGGGGGGGTGAAGTGCTTTCTTCTTCACAGGAGATAATATGTGAACAATTGCGTATGTAAGCTATAGGAGCAGGCTAGTTCAGCCCAGCCTATTATACCAAATAGCAAGTGGTCAGAGACACCTTACTGTCCTTAAAGGCTGCACATGTGACGCATATTACAGCCAGTGTATAATTCAAATGGTAAAATGCAACATTTTGTTTCCTGACTAAATTAGCTATAAAAGTAGCTATAAAAAAATACTATAGTGGCACATATTGTCAAAAACATTGATTATAAATATGACAAAAGAGGACGTATATGCCTCTACACTATGAAGGAGTATGACATAGTGTGTGTGTGTGTGTGTGTGTGTGTGTACTTCCAGCCTCTGTGTTTTGTCAAAATGCCTGCGTGAGTCACTCAGGGTCACTTGAGTTATTCAATTGCTCTGTATGAGAATACAGGGATTGTCACAAAATACTTACTGAAGCAGATGCCCATATGACTGCAGCGGTTTGGCTGCTGCTTTTTTTTTTTACTCCACATAATTAGTGACAGTAGAAATTTTGCTAATATGATATGAAAATAACTGATAAAAATAGGGCTAAAGCAGTGCACAGGACAAAAGAGTTGTATTTCTGGTTTAAAAAAATGAAGAAAGAAGGAGCAAATGGATTTAAATTCATAGTAAGGCTCTAAATACAGCAGTCCATATGTACTACTACATAGGTCGGCAATAGGCGGCCCGCGGGCCAGATGTGGCCCGCAAGCAAAAACATCTGGCCCGTGAGATTGTTTGAACTAGAGAAAGAAAATAAAAATATAAAATATACTTTTTAAAAATCGGACTGCCAGTCTCAAAAATGCTCTTTATTTGTTAACTTCATTTTCCAGAACAGAAAATTTTCCTCAATTTAAATGCTTATTTGTCTAACTGGATACAGAGTGAATAAGCACTTCGACAATTGCACCCTGCACCGCATCAGACAGCGCTTCTATGCGGCGGGCAGCGGACCTCGCAGAGAGCGACATCTGTTTCACTGACCCGATCACATCATCCATCAACTTGTTGGTATCAAGTTCCTCCAAAACTGTCACATGCTTCGTTTCGTGGTGCCGTCTAATGTTGTACTCTTTGCATGCAGAGACACCCTCGTTACAGATCAGGCATGTGGGCTTTGCATTAATAAAACTGGGGAGGATGAAGGCATAGTTTTCTGTCCATTCATCATGAAAGATCCTGTTCTCGCTGTTAAGTTTTCTCTTGAGATTTTTTGATAGTGCCATTTTTCGGACAGCTAACAGCAACAAGTGGAAATGTTTTTTTTGTTTTTTTTTTAACAAACAGGCATATAATTAATAGCGCCCCCAGTGGTCAGTCCACACATTTAACCTACATCAGCCCGCTTGAATGTCTCAGTGCGTCTGCTCCGTCATTTCAAGATCGCCTATCATTTTCATTATCACCCCCCCCCCCCCCATTAATTAATTATATTAGCCATTGTTTTGGTTGTGGCCCGCCATGTAATGGCTTGGAAAATATCTGGCCCGAGGCCAAACTTAATTGCCGACCCCTGTACTACTATATTTATATACAGTCTAAACAACACTACAACAAGTCTACAGCTACACTAGCAGCTCTGTAAGGCTGCAGACAGAGTGGTGCTAAATTGCGCTAAATGCTAATGTCAGCATGCTAACATCGCACACAGTAACAATGATACTCTAGCATGTTCAGCATCTACGTTAGCATGCTAGCATTTGCTAATTAGCACCAAACACATAGTACCCCTGAGGTCGATGGAATTGTCTTAGGTTTTGAAGCTATTTGGTCAAAAATTAAAATGATGTGAATGTCATGGTTGCACTGGAGGGATAAGGTCAGGTGAGCAGAGTAAGTACATTGTGTGAGAACCATGGCTATCAGTAGGTCAGTCGTATCAATTCATCCAGTAAGGATCACCGAAGACAGCGAAGTTCATCCTCTGGGGACCATGAATACAAATCTAATGGCACGTTATTCAATATTTGCTGAGATATTTCAGACTGACTGCCAGACTGACATTGCCATCAGATTTCTGACCTCCGGCTTTGTCTGGTGCCAGAGGTAACATGTATCATGCATCACATCGTGTATCGGCTCTGCCTCTGGTGGGAGAGGTCACATAAAGGCTGAATGACAGATCTTTGAGCACAACCATTATACAATGCATTAGAAAAAGAAAAAAAAAAACAACATATTAGTGACCTATTTTGAAGGAGGGCCACTCTGGATATTTTTAGCATTCAGTCCATTAGAAAGAAGCCATAATTCACTATGCTCTTTATCCTTCACTGCCCATCAGAAACTACTGACAGCTTAGACTGCCGACAGGTACAGTTTACCTGCCTCGTCTGTCTGTCAGGACCATGAAACAAAATATACAATAATGAACTGTACATTACAGCTAAGAACTGTATGTATGTAAGTCATGTGTCCACTTTGACTATGTGAATGTATATACAAATATACACGTTTTTTCCTACTGCTGTCATTTCCACACATACATACATTGTAGGCTTTTGATTATTCATAACCAGTGCATTATTTTAACAGCATCATCAGCGTTTAGGTGACTTGTAAATCTCCGCCGTTACTAGCAAGTAGTAGTTGTCAAATGTCGGAGGTCACTGCATTATAACTTACGCTTATGGAAAAACAAACACGCATTGATTGAATGACACAAACACAGCCTATCTGTCGGCGGGCTAACAAACCGTGGCTCGTCATGGCCAGCCATCTCTTCAATGTGATTGCACTGCAGCCTAAAGAAAATCTGTTTACGCTGAGTATGCTTTCAGTATCTTAATACATGTCAGCACAGCTTCTAGTCAAGGTTGACTCTGCTCCATTTGAATGTAATCGTTTTATTTGATTGAATTCTGATGATATGATGGTATAGTAGTTTTTTTCCCCAAAATTTCCCCTAACACGCATATCAAGTAAATGACAAAATATTGATATATATATATATACATATATGGCGGCTCTGCATCTTCACACTAGATCATTTATGAAACCTTTTTTTTTTGCAGTCTGTAGTAAGATTTATACTTTTACAACTAGACATGTTTAATCGTCTTTAATTGTTACATTACACAACATTTTAGCCTGTTAAATTACATCTGACCCACTTAGAGGCCGTTATTACAAATGCTTGTTATTCTTTAGACCGTTATCTTCCAGTCCAGAAAACAAAACCGGCTCGTCTCCTTCTTGTGAACCAGCAGGTGCAGTAATATTTGCCCGGTTGTGGGAGTGGAAGTGGATTGAGGCTGGATTACAGTATAGCAACGAATGATAATAATACCTAGCTTCTATACAAGTCCCACAATTACTGTGGATTAACGAGAAAACGGCTCTGCTGTTTGTGGAGCCGGGAAGGTCGTGGCCTGTTTGGACTATAGCCCGGACTCTGACATCTGCATAAACCAACAGCCAGCACAAATCAGCCGCTCCATCACTTATAACGTCCGATAATCCAACGTTGCACGCTGAATAGATAAGAGTGTGCAATGAAAGATGCTAGAGATAGTCACAGAATCTCTGTGCACTCTTCTGTAGGTTAACTGGAAACACCTTCAATAGCTATTCTACTGACAAACAGACACAGTCCAAATTAACACGATAATTGAAACGGATCCTGATTTATCTCATTTATTATGAATCTCGTCTGTCCCGTTTGTAGTCGTCATATCAAATAAATAATTCTGCCTACATGAAAGACGGCATGATTTAACTGAACCTCTCATTTGAATTTCTAAAGAGGAGTTTATCACACGAGGACCAAAGACACAGCGTTGGTTTTTTACTGATTACTAGTCTGCTTCCTTTTTTATGTGCGAGGTAGAATACAGTTTATATTTATTATAGAATTCACTCGAAGGTCATTTTTAATGCAGGTTTTATGTAACGTGTGGTTTTCCTCTTGTGTGGGTAGCGAGAATGATGAGGGAAATACATACATAGATAGATAAATAGATTGACAGGTGAATTTCTCCCTTCTGCTTAAACCTGATGCCTGATGGTGTTATTGAAACAAACATGCTGCGACAGAAGAGGAGCACGGTGATAGCTTAGCGGTCTACGTCATGGCCTACTTGGTTTGAATTCAGGTCATAACCTTCCCCAAAATTGTCACCCTGATTCAGCATCATTTCTGTCGCTCGCTACTGAGAGAGCTTTTTTAAAATAATTCACTCATTCATCTGATGTTTCATGTTTTGTTTTTTTTCTTTATTGCTGGTTTTTAACTTATTTTAAGGAAGAGCTATGGTTCATATTTGGGTCTGTTTTTCAGCTTATGATCAAATTAAAACAATTTGTATATCAGCCATTTTTTTCAAGAGGAGTTCTCCTGTTACAAAGTCTTTAACTTCTGGACTCATCAGTTGTGTCGGTAACGACTTCCAATAATCATACTTTTCCATGCTGTATTTCTGTAATTTTGCTTTGTCTGTCTCTTCTGTAATAACATCTCATGCATGTCTGTCTGTCCTGTGATTCTGGAGGGATTTCTTCCTTAATCAAGTCAAAGGTTTAAGGATCGAAGATGGTGTATTCGTGTGCAGACTGTAAACCCCGCTGAGATATTGGGCTATACAAGTAAACACTGACTTTGCTTTTTTTTTTTTTTTTCGAAGCATATGAAAACTGATTTGTTACCTCATTAAATAATGAAAAAATAATAATAATCTGTGTGTCTACCTGGCTGCTGGAGTTAAACACAGCAGTGGATTGCAAACAGGTGCAGGAGGAGGACAATTTTCTTCATAGGTTCCTTCCATTATTTTGCATGTTGAAGCTTTACTGCTAATGGAATACAGATGTAAGACTGGAGGAGGTAGAAGAGATGCTTCTGGAAAACGAGAGTATTACCTATGATGTGAGAAAAGTTCTGATGGAATTTATCACAGACTGAATAAAACAGAGGTGGGAAAAATATTTCAAAATAATCTGAATTAGTGTCAGACCCCCCACCCCCCTTTGTACAGATGTTCTTGTTATTTCCTCTACTAGTATATTATTACATAATCTAGCCAGACATAATTAAGTAGTAATTTAGTTAGTAGTAGGTTTTGCGTGGTCTTTTGTATGATGAAAATGATGCTAATAGAGGCTGCGGTGTCTCATTACATTTACTCTGGCGAGGTTAAAATTAGAAACTTTGCCGGAGCTCAGGGTTCATTAAATCGACGCTCCTGGGATGCGGAGATGCGCGTAGCCGCGCCCACGGAGCGACTGTGACGCGCACCGCGTCTGAAAAACTCTGGAAACAGACTAGTGAGAAACTCAGTGCTGTACTCATCACAAAGGGCTTCACCCGGAGGAAAGAGCCGCAGCGGGGTCTGGGACTTCCATAAAGGAGCATTGCACTAAAAAAAAAAAACAGACTCGGACAAACACCGGACAGAAATGTGAGTTTATTGTGGTTATTTAGTCTATTTCTATATTTATGTGCTTATATTTCCATCCATTATATATATACTGACCAAAAAGCATTCTGCGTACACACACATAGAATAAATCATATACGTGTAGTGTTAATATTTGTAGTATTGTAGTGGTTTTTGAGTACTTTTAAGCGCAGACACCAAATATATAATACAATAATAATAATAATCACCATGATCAATTTAATTCGTTGGTTTACATTATTACACCATTGGAGAAAATATGATATTAAAACATAATGTAAATAAAAGACAACTACAATGAAGCTTTTGTTCATCCATTTTTCATTTTTGAAATGTTGCTAAATGGAAAAGTCACACAGAGAGTCATTGGGTAATTAACTTGATTGCTTGTCAGGTGGTGCTGTTGGTGGTGCTGCTGCAAATGCAATAGGCTGGAGACCCCCTGTGCACATAATGCAGTTTGTTAGAGGATCTCTCCACCTCACTTAGCATCAGAGAGATGCGCCCTACACAGCAGACTGCTCCTTCTCCGTCAGCCTGTATTACTCACAGAAGCAATACTTTAGTCTTTGTATGCAAATCCATGCAGATGAATGTCTGTGCTATCTCCATGCATAAAGCTCATGTTGTGTATATATATAAATATATTTATTAAATCTTATCTCCCTTTGGTGCCAACCAGCATCCATGTAGCCGAACAAAATGCTGACTCCTTGGTGAGGGTCAGAAAATGAACGCCTCCTGCTGTGAACCTCCAGTCACTATGTATCAGCAGAGCTCAGGATACCAGCTCAATGCCAGCTGTGATTGGTTGGCTCCTCACTGTAACTGGACATCGGTGGACAGGGCGCCGCAGCTACCTACTTTTTCCACAGCAGCAAAAGTCAGAGTGATCATCACCTTCATCCTATGCGGCATATCCACTTTCTGCAACTTGGCTGTGCTGTGGGCAGTCAATGGCCACAAGCGTAAATCCCATGTCCGGGTGCTGATCATCAACCTGACCGCAGCAGATCTCCTGGTTACCTTCATCGTGATGCCAGTGGATGCGGTGTGGAACATCACAGTCCAATGGCTGGCCGGTGACCTGGCCTGCAGATTTCTGATGTTCCTCAAGCTTCAGGCCATGTACTCCTGTGCCTTTGTCACCGTGGTGATTAGTCTGGACAGACAGTCAGCGATCCTCAACCCTCTGGCCATCAGCATGGCCCGGAAAAGGAACAGGGTCATGCTGACGGTGGCGTGGACGATGAGCATCTTATTCTCAATCCCTCAGGTAAGGCCAAGTGAGACTGGTTTGAAAAGACAGAGGTGATTACCACTGACCACATGTGAAGAACGTGATTAGATGTGATGCCTTACAGGATCGGCATCTCTCTTTCCCTTGCACGACTGAAATCTCTTCTCCATATTCCATACAGTGTTATAGTAAGCAGGCTATATGCCTTTATGTCCAACAACAGATCACTGACACTCTGATTTTATACTATTCATCATCCTCTCTATTTTCATATATCTCATATGCGCATTTGCATAAAAATGTGGCATCCGGTAGAAGCTTAGATGCAGGAAAACCTGCTCCATAATTTAGGGACTCAGAAGGTCTCAGTCTCAGGGATTAGTGGCCCTACATCCCTAATCCTGGCATTATAGATGCTTCACTGTATCCACTGAAACATATGGCAGCGTAGCATGTAACACTGTTGATCACAGTGTGAGATAAAAAGCAGAAGTGTGGCGATATGATTCAGCGTGGACTCTCCAAACAACACACTGGTGTTTGAAGAATCCTGGATTATGTTTAAAAGCAATGTTATGAAAGGTTCAGTATCAGTGTTTTTAATCTATAATCCATACACTATGCACATATGGAAAATGCATTACGAAACAGTGATTGGTCAATCAACAGAAAATTAATTAGCAACTATTTTGATTATCAACTAATCATTTCAATTATTTTCAAGCAAACATTTGTTGGTTCCAGCTTTTCAAATGTGAGGATTTGATGCGTCTTTGTCATATATGATAGTAAACTGAAGATCCATGAAGCTACAGCCAGGAGATGGTTATCTTAGCAGGGAGAAACAGCTAAAGGTAACAATAAGTTGTGGTTTTTCAGGGAGTTGTGTCCTCAGCTGGGTGCAGAGATCTTTTGAGGTCCCTGTTGCTGCTTGGCAACATCATAATGTAGTGAGTAAAACTCACTAGTCTGGTACATAACCCCTCATAAAACCACAAGAAGCTCACTTTTATACTCCACAACTTGTGAGCATGTTCATTTTTTGATCTTTATAGGTGCTTGTAGGACAACTTTGTCACCTTTGGACTGTCTGACTGTAGAAACCGGAACTACTTGGTTAATTAAAATGAATTGGTGGTCAGAGATGGGATGCAAACTCACGTCTCAAGCTTCAAAGTCAAATATTCAATATACAGCTGTCGACCTACCCCAAACACACAGAACAAATAAAATACTGCTGCATCATAACAACAACTTCATTTTCTTATTAATTCCGCAGATGTTCATTTTCCATAATGTGACCATCACCTATCCTGCAAACTTTACTCAGTGCACCACTAGAGGAAGCTTCATCACTCACTGGCAAGAAACAGCCTACAACATGTTTACCTTCTGCTGCCTCTTCCTGCTGCCGCTGGTCATAATGATTATCTGCTACACCAGAATCTTCATCCAGATCTCCAAACGGATGACAAAAAAGAGCTGTAAGTCTGAATATGGAGTCTGTAACAACATGTAATAAGACGTGACTCAGAATAGAAACAGCATACATTTACAGCATCATGCCAAATTCCTGACTCTCTGTCTTTCCTCCAGTGTCCTCCGACGAGCCGCATCTACGCTGCTCAAAGAACAACATCCCCAAAGCGCGGATGAGAACTCTCAAAATGAGCATCGTCATAGTGATCTCCTTCATAGTCTGCTGGACCCCGTACTACCTGCTGGGTTTGTGGTACTGGTTCTTCCCAGATGACCTGGAAGGGAAAGTGTCTCACTCCCTCACCCACATCCTGTTCATCTTCGGGCTTTTCAACGCCTGCCTTGACCCCATCATCTACGGCCTGTTCACCATACGCTTCCGCAGGGGTCTGAGGAGCTGCTACCGCAAAACGCCAGTGACGTCAGACAAGGAAGCCAGTAACATGGTGATAACGGAGTCTTTGAAATGTACTTCTGCTAAAAGAGGGGTGAATTCTGGCGAAAAGGGCAGCGACTGTACACAGGCTGACAGCAGGTGTCTGACTGTAGGAGGAGGGCACTCACGCCATTTCAGCGCCGAGAGCTCGATATGATGAGAAAAACAGTATAATGAGAAATCTAATACTGTTTCTTGAACCGGGTTGTTTCACCTTATTCAGGTTCATCTTTGTCCTTAGAATCATTTCACAACCAAACCTAACATGCATGTGTAGAATAAATCTGAAAGCATAAACCATACGTCACCTTATAGATGTACACGTGTTTGTCTGTGCGGTGCTGTCGCTCTTACTTCAGAGTTATACAACACCTTTACAAAGGCAAGCGAAACATGTTCGGAGCCGTTGATTTGTTGATTTGTGTCTTGTGGAACTGGCTCTCATTTTGAGATAAATGTGCTATTTCCAATATACATTCATCCACAATTGTCAGGATCGAACAGCAGGGCTGCAGGGAGACGTACGCAGTTACACACAGTTCTATAAGGGAGCCTTAAATGACTGTTGAGATTAACTGAGGTCAGGGATTTTCATATGCAGTTATAACAAGATGAGAGGTTTTTTACAAATGTATTCATGAAGTCCATTCCTACTGGGGGGAAGAAAAAAAAAAGATCAAAAGTATTATCATTCAATCACATGGTGACTATAGTATAGATAAATTATAGCATTGTTGTAAAGAAAAAAACTGTCAATGAGAAATAGAAACAAAATACACAAACTGTGTGCAGAAAACTATCAAGGTCACAGACACAAACAGAAACAAAATCCCCAGATTAAATCTAATCCATTCCCTCGGTCACACTGTCACTACAACTTTTTATTACGTGTGGATAATACTAATATTTATCAGTCCTGCACTGATAAATACTTGATGTTTTTTTGTTTTTTGTTTTTTTCAGAGCAGTAATATCAAACGCTCTTAAAGGCATAAATTACTTTTGGACATACTGTATATGTTGGATGCAGATTGGCTGAATTATGCTGCTCTGTTTGTCTCATCAAGTGTTTTTTAGGTGCAGTTTAAACAAATGTAAACGTGTAAACGGATGCAGATTGGGTGCAAAAAAAAAAAAAAAAAAAGTGTGTGTTGTTACAGAAAAATATGTGCTCATAAATTGTACCAAATAAATTGCAAAAAAACAACAAACTTCATTTTTATGCGGAGAATTATATCAATGGAAGATGAGTTAAATAATTATCATTTTGTTTTATTAAATATAAATGTTTTGTCCTTTTCACTCTGTGATCTCTGCTCCATGTAAAAACTGCAAAACCTTACACACACAAGTGCATTGCTCCAAATATCTTACTATTCTTTTAAAAAATAATTCAGCATTTCTAGCAATATATATCAATATGTCGGAGGGCTGATGAAAAGCCATAATGGCATTACGCGTTTTGCTGGACTGACACTTTGCCTCTGCCTGTGAAGACGCCTGCATCTGGTGTTATTGGCTTTGCTGGCTGGGATTTCCTGTCTAGACTCGCTGCTGTGTTGAACAGGATGAAATGGATGATCCGAGTCATTGTTCGAGTCTCTGAGGAGAAATGTAAAAAGCCAGAACATTTTTATCACTGATGTTGCATCTTACAACCAGTGCCACTGAATCCTCTGGAGACCCTGAAGCCGGGCCGCTGTTACCAGCAGCGGTCAGCGCATGTGGTCAAGGGCGATCACCATGAAAGAATAAAACATTATACACATCCATAATCATTTCAGACGCCTGTTAGGATCCATATAGCTGACTGTTATTTTTTTTATTTTCAGCCAAGGTTGAAATATAGTGTGTGCTTGTTGTCTGTGATAAAAAAGGTTTTTGCTTGTATTGTCTTGAACTTGGCCCGCATTACTTTTTCTTCTCTTCTCGGCTGGAGAATGCCAACTTATTCACTCTTCACTGATCCTTCCCAGGCCTGTCCACTCCTATTACGTCTCCTGAGCATATCGTCTGATGAGCGCATCATCACAAAGGCCTCCCTTCAACGTTTATTCCAGTCGCAGCGCCTCACCAAACAGATGTACGTACCTGTAGCTTGCTAAAACACAGCTGCTGAATACAAGCAGGACTGCGTGCTTTCTGTTTGCCCCGTTGCAACCGCCATTTCAATGTGCTGATCAGCATGAAACCCGTGCAGATGTACTAGACATCTGTACAGTATACAGATGGTTTCAGTCCGGTCAGTGTTAGACACCAGTCGTTTTGTATATACAGAGCTTTCCTTACAGAGTTTGTTTTAAAATCGTGAAGTTTCCGAGAGCAGAATAAGCCAGCTGCTCTGGTCAGATCTTTCAGCCTTTGGTGGTGAAATCACCACTGCTCATTCACTTTACCCACATTACAAGGGTCAGATGATGTCTCTGACTCATATTCTTAGCCTGAATACATTTCTCTGGCCTACAGTAGCTTAAATGTTATAAGGCTCAATGAATCTCGTGGCCAGTAGAGATCGGATTGTTTGAGCTTGGAGGGTTTGGTCCTCCACATCCATGTGACAAACTGTTATTGTTACTCGATCTACAATAGCACCTCCCGGGTTTGATTCAGGTGTCGTTGAAGGTGTAGTGTTTGTGAGATCATCTGAGAATGCCATATCCTGTCTTTCTGAAAAAGAAATGCCGTATAAGGAGAAGTAAACAAAGTCAAAGGCAGTAAATGATTGACAGACCAAAAGGTTTGAGGGACCTTCTGGACAATAAAAGGTCAAAGGTCTGTTTTTCTATGACCGGTAACGGTGGCCTTAGGGCTGATCTTTGAAGTAAAGCTTTAAATAAATCATATTTTGGCGAGGACCTATCCAGGCAAGACCGGGGAAGATGGCCTGTAAGATGCTGCATTTGCTGCATCTTTTTTTAATACACCTTTAAAAGAAGAAGTCAGTGTCAGCGGAGATTCTTCACATCATCTTCACATCATGGCAATGAAAGAAACAATCTGTTGGACCGAGAAGATAAGCATCACAGGGTGTCATGAACGGGATGAGACACACACTATCAAATGGCGTTGTCAGCAGGATCCAGTTCAAAAATAGAAGACGGTTCAGTGTGTCACACTGTATGGCATTTCTTCTGTGTGCTGTAACTCAATGCAATGTAGAGTGTAAGTTGAGCCCATATTGTTCAGCAGGGAAATGTTTCATTTCTTGCTGTGCTTTACAGTCAGCGTACCTCATTGATAACTTAATACTGTGGTTTTATGTGCAGTTTTTATATGGTTCGGGCGTCCCACAAAGGCAAAAATCCACTTTCCATACAGGCTAATGCAATTTTCTTTGTCAAACACTGGTGTAGATAAAGTGCAGAGATAGCGTAGAGTCATTAGAGGCACACAAAGCTCAGCCCTCATTGTCAAGATAGAGGGAGTTAAAGTCGTTGGTAATGTAATTGGTTTTGTCATGTCAAAGTGGCGTTTAACACATCGATAGTGACCTCGTCGAATACGTCAACGCACAAAGTAAACCTGGAGACGTTCAGAGCACTCCACACATTAATGTGAATTAATGATGATTTATTCCATGTTTTCATAGTTTCATTCAAGTTAAATGCTTTTTTTTACGAAGTGAATATTATCAGTGTTACATTACAAGGCCATCAGAGCGACGTGAGCATCTCCTTTTTTACATTCGATTTCTTGCAGCTCTTCCTCCCACATAACCTCTCAAGCATTTATAATTTTTGTTCTTTTCAGACCACAATGGACACAAACTATCTTTGCAGGATGTTTGAACCTCCTCCACCGCCTGCCTCTCAGTACGGAGGAGCAGCAGTCTTAGCACCATGTTGTTGCAAAAGGTTTTAACCCATGTGCACTAAATCAACTGACATGAATCACAGATATATAAATGTACTTCTATTCTAGCACTTAAAGAAACAATAATAACAAATAATAAACATAAGCTTTAGTGCAGTCCACCTATAATATGCAAAGGGTTGCTCACTTTTCTATGAATATAAAATATGAAAAAGTAATATTAGAACGTATAGAACATGCGATAACAACAAAAGCAATTTAACACACACAACTAGGTACTTGAGTGGCTCTTACACATGGTGATGACGACCAGGAAGTCCCGGTCAATAGTCTGCCACATAACTCCCAATAAAACCACATCTTGTTATTTTTACATAACAAGATATACACTGCTCACAAAAATTAAAGGAGCACTTTAAAGAACCACATCAGATGCATCAGATCTCAATATGAAGTTGGATATCTATCCAAATAACGACAGGGCAGTGTCTTAGGAACAAAAGGATGGCAAGTCTTTTAATGGAAATAAAATTTTTCAGCCTACAGAGGGCTCTGTTGTGTAGACACCATAAAATCAGAGTGAAATGAATATGTGGCAGGCTAGTCCATTTTTTCCCAAAAGTTAATTTCTGCAACTCAAAATGCTTTTCAGTATCTTGTGTGGCCCCCACGAGATTGTATGCATGCTTGACAACGTCGCGGCATTCTCCTAATGAGACGACGGATGTTGTACAGTCTGAGGAGAAACCTGGCGGCGCCTAATGGACCGAAACATAATGTCCCAGAGATGTTCTATTGGGTTTACGTCAGGGGATCGTGAAGGCCATTCAATTGTTTCAATTCCTTCATCCTCCAGGTACTGCCTGCATACTCTTGCCACGTGAGGCCCGGCGTTGTCGTGCATTAGGAGGAAACCAGGACCTACTGCACCAGCGTAGGGTCTGACAATGGGTTCAAGGATTTCATCTCGATACCTTATGGTAGTCAGTGCACCATTTCCTAGGCAGTAGAGGTCAGTGCGTCCCTCCATGGATATGCCTCCCCAGACCATCACTGACCCACCACCAAACCTGTCATGTTGAACAGCGTTGCAGGCAGCATAACGTTCTCCTCGTTATGCTCTTTCACGTCTATCACAGTTGCTCAGGGTGAACCTGCTCTCGTCTGTGAAAAGTACAGGGCGCCAGTGGCGGACTTGCCAATTCTGGTGTTCTTGAAATGCCAGTCGAGCTCCACGGTGCTGGACAGTGAGCACAGGGCCCACTACAGGACGTCGGGCCCTCAGGCCACCTTCATGAAGTCTGTTCCTGATTGTTTGGGTAGAGACATTCACACCAGCACGAGCAGTGCTCAGCCTGTTCAGCCTTGCACAAAGGAGCAGGTGTCGGTCCTGCTGAGGGGTTGAGGAACTTCTATGGCCCTGTCCAGCTCTCCGAGAATAACCACCAGTCTCCTGAAATCTCCTCCATGTTTCGGAGATTGTGCTGGGAAACACATTAAACCTTCTTGCTGCAGCACGTGTGGATGTGCCATCCTGGAGAAGTTGGACAACCTGTGCTTCTTCTGTAGGGTTAAGGAATCGCCTCATACTGCCGGCAGAGATAATTACGCAAGCCAAAATCAGCACGAGTGGAAAACCAGCCAAAAAAGATCAAGAGGGAGAAACTTGAAATGACCTCCACATGTAAAACCAGTCCTGTTTTGAAGGTTTTCTAATTGTTGCCACTGAAGTGCACCTGTTGTTAATTCCATGAACACCAATACAGCTGAAAGTGATTAACGAGGCCCTCAGCTGCTTAACCAACCAGAAAATTATCAGACAGGTTTAATTCCATACATGCCAGGCCCAATAATAAAAGTGTTCCTTTAATTTTTGTGAGCAGTGTATTTAAAGAATGAGCTTCTGAGGTGCTGGTAGGTGGAATTTGCTAGGCTCGCTGTTTCTCCCTGTTTCAGTCTTTGCATTTGCAGCAGTAGCCTTATATTTAGAGTAAAAAAACACAACCACGTTGTCCTATCTAAATTCTAGAAATTAAATAAATATATTTCCCAAAATGTTAATTTATTCCTTTCATTTCGTAGAGCAGCTTCTGTTTGTTTCAGGAATTTGAAAGGGAAGACGTAAAAAATACCTTTATCCTAATTAATCCTCTGCAAACGAAGGTCTTTTTTTTTCTTTTAACAACTATCATTGAAACTATAAGTTATGCATAGTGGCTTTGAAGATCACTTAGAGCACTTTGCATTTAATCTCTCCCGTCGGTTTCTGTGAAGATTGTTCTGGAGTGAACATAGAAGGATCTCTGTGCAACTCAGAAGGGTGAACTTCAAGAGCGTCCTCATCTCAGTGTCTCATAGTTAATAAAGGAGGCTGTGTTTTTTTTTTTACCTGCAGAGTTAAGTGTTAAGTCTTTTTAACCTCACTCTACAGATACCAATTTAAATTTCTTGATCCAGTGTGTTAAAATAGGAAGTCGGTGACAGTAAACGATGTGTTTTCTTCCCTTTTTGTCTTGATCTTGATCAGAATGTAACGGTGGAATAACTGAAGTAGCTCCGGGACTAAAACATCACACTTTATAAGAGGGAATAAAAAAAAAAAAGAAAGAATAAAGTGAAATATTACCAGAGAATGAAACATTAAACATTTTAAAATGAAAACACGGCTTTATTGTGAGTAACATGGGAAACAGAGGGCTGTCTCACCCTATATATTGTACATATATATAATACAGTTTATCTTAAAAATATTCAGCTAATATGTTAAAAGACTTTTAATGGAGAAAAATGGAACAACTTGTGTGACTTTTCCTTTACATTTGATCGTCTATAGTGTTGATGTAGTGTTGAGTTTACTAATAGTTTGATGCTGAGTGTTCACGTGATAGATTTGTTGAGCACCGGGTAAAATGCTTCTGTTTTTAAGTATGCTTCCCATTGTATGTGGTTGTATCCTGTTTCATTTCGTGTATTTTTTGTTGCTTCATTTAATTTATATTTGTATGTTATTGTCACTGAAATGTGTGAATAAAAAAAACCTAGCTAAAAAATAAAATGGACCACAGATTCATTGACAGCAAGGCTCATACTGTTCACTCAACAATACATATTGCATTTCATGTAATGCCAGACTACAGAAACCAAACATCTCCATTGTATTGAAAGTGAGCCAACACGGTTATTGCATAACTTACAATACCTTTTCTTCTCAAGTTGCCTCTCATCTACCTCAACATCTGACATATTCCCAGTGTGACTTTGAAACCCTCACGAGACTCACCCGGACATGCTTTCAGCTGAGACAACGGTGAAGCCAGTGTCCATGTGACTGCAATTACTGGTCATACAGATGTTTGACACTAGAGAGAAGCTTTCCTTTCAGACTCAATTACCTGATAAATACAAATCAATACACCCAGAGGAGCACTTTGCTGGACCTTTTTTTTTTTATTTATTTATTTTTTTTACAAGAACAAGACAAATACTCCAATAAACTACAATGTGGACCCTTAAAGATGTGCTTTAAAGGAACAGTCACACTTTTCGCTCATAAAAATGTATGTTTCCACATAAATAATATTATATTAGAATATAATCCGACTCTAAATATGAGCATGTAGATGAGTCTGAGCTCTGTTTATACCTGGACTGCTTGAAATTGTTTTCCACTGTGACTGTGCCCTTGGCCTCTCAGACAATCACAATTAACCTACTGTCAAGGAGTATGATTTGGAGTGTGCTGAGTTAAATGAAGCTGACAACACTGAAGCAGAAAGAGAATCAGCCTGGTAGAGAGTATGTCATAAAGGCCAAACAGGGGACTAAACCTCATCTGGCACACAGTATAGCTAGAGGGGTTATTATACGCACAAATAGTACAAATAAGATAATGGCTCTTTATAGCTGCCAGCTATACTGTATATATACATTAATTTTATGTCTTCACATTTCTCAGAACAATCATGCTAATTATACATTTATATATATATTATAATAAAGCATATTCATCTGGAACAAGCCACCGGTATCCATTAGGCTGGCAACAAGCCTACAGACTAAAATACATTAAGTGAGTATATTGATGATTAACTCTCCCGTCCACTCGGAAAACGTGTTTTGCTTATTGTTTGTGCTTGACTCTGCAGAATGATGTTTTTTTGCAGAGTTTGACACGGAGAAAGATGCTTTCACATTCATCTGATTAAAAATTGAAAAAGTTTCTCTGTGCTCACCAAAGAGGCAAATTGAAGGCGTGTACTTCCCTGGGTCATAATTATTACGGCCACCAGATGGTGTCTGCCACTCACACGTAACTAAAGATTGTTTTTTGGCCACTGAATTTACGGCCTACAGTGACATTGATTGTGATTCAAAGTGGAGTACTTTATGTACACATCTTAAAACATGTTGGAGGTGACCTTTAAGTTGTCTTATTATAATCATTATAATCACAGTAAACAGTAATAAGTTTTAAACCACACCAACACTACAGGATAGCAAATATGTATGTACATACTGGATGAGTAATCTGAGGGATGCTTCAAAGCTTACACTGAGCAACATACTGTATAGCAGTGCATAATGTTCACTGAATGAACTGGAAAAAAAGAACATACAGTGCTTAGGATGTTGAATGCGTGAATAAATATGCAATGATTTGGGAAATTTAAATGTCATAAAAACGAGTCTGCTGGTTGGATTGCTTCCTTATTCAATATGTTAAGTCTATATTGTTTGTGAACAATAGAGTGCTATCAGAGTGGATGGTTTGTTGGGGATAATAAGTATAATAATAACTGTAGTGTTTAGTGTGTGTGTGTGTGTGTGTGTGTGTGTGTGTGTTGTTCCTGACACGCTATATGTATGTAAGCGGGTGAGCTAGAAGATGCTGTGTGTCCTGCATCGTGTATTTTCCTTATCAGTGTTTTATTTCTGTCTGTAGATGAAGGGGCTGTGTGGAAGGAATCAAAGGAAGCCTTGAATAATAAAAAAAGAAAACTCACAAAGAAGGTGCCACTCCGTATTAACACAAAATGTCAACTTTGAAAACACATAGAAAAAAGTGTGATGGAGAGAAATTGCTTTTCCAGATTCTGGTTTTTGTCCCTGTCAGATGTTGAGATATTCTGGTGGAGACTGGTGTGGTAAAGGTCACAGTTACACATCTGCTTATAGGCAACATCTTTTCCATGAACTCGCTTTGTGTGTGTAACATTTAATATTTACAAAGTGACATCTGCTCAACTTCATATTATATACAGTAATACTATTATAACATTATATGTGATATAATCTTGCACAGTATATGTTGAGGGATGAGAGGGATGAAGTTCTCATTTCCTGCCCCAGTCTATCAGGGAGGTTGAACCTGTGACCTCCTGTCATCTCCAGACCAGGATATGACAAGACAAAATGAAACACTCATCATGTCATCGGGGAAATTTGCCAAAGCAGATAGAAAAAACGATAGACTAAAAAATAAATCAATAAATCAATAAATAAAACAAAGCAGTCAGTAAAAGACAAATACAAACATTATTTGAAGGTAGACGCACACACTGTACAGTGTATTAGGACATATTCTAGTAGCATAATTATAGATGCTTTAATGCCATCTAGTGGTATGATGTCCACATGGAGAACACTTAAAATTCCCCCCCGGACACGTTGTAAGATTTATACATTTTGTGTTTTTACTAAATTACCGAGTAAGTAAATCTTATCTTCTGCCTCATTAACAAATCCAGAATCTATGAATATGCACATATGTTTTACTTTTAAAAGGAAGTAGGTTGGTATAGTGCCCAATATAGAGGTTTTATTTATTTATTCCAACATCACAGGTCATACAAACACTTTGAAAATGAACATCTGTAATATATTACAACATGTGTGATATGTGTTGAGTGACATAATGTTTGCATGTTTAATTCTTTCTTTTAAATTAAATCCTAATTCCTTCTGAACTGAACTGAATTTAATCCTGACTATCGTTACTTTCAGTGACCTCCAGAGGGCTCCGCAGGAACACTTCACGATTCAAACAAACGTGGCTATTGACATTGATATTGACATTTAAGGCGCTTATCAGATCCAGAGACGGAGCTGTAAAAATGAAAATGATGCTCCTACTTTATGTGATGTAATATGTGTAATATGATGACAGCGGTTTTTGCTATTTTGGTGCTTCATACTTCACAGATATTGTAGTGAGGTCACTACAGAGTGTGGCCAATTTAATGACAATTAGTCATGATGTTTCAGCTCTGTGTTATCCTGGCTGATCAGACAACCGCTGTGGAAGAAAGGTGGAGCTGCAATGATTTTAAATGACAAATATTCATAGATTCTGGAGAGATTCTTTCCATGAATAGATGCCATTATAAAAATTGTGGATTATGAAATTGAAAAAAACAACCAAACATTGTCTGGTCATATATGTGTCTGGAGATGATAGAAACCTTTTTTTCTGTTTTTTTCTGTCTTGCACATTGGTCTGTTTGCTGCAGTATTACGAACTACTGCCTGTTTACAGATCTTCAACATGACATGCTTATGATTTGCAGTCGAGTACGGGGTTAAAAGCAACCTTTCGGCCTGTCTGCTATGTGTCGGAGGAGGCATGACGGAGCAGAGCTTGTGGAAAATGTCTTTGCTTCATGGCAGAGAATGTTGGCAGCAAGGCAGCCGAGGTGAGAGATACCAGGGGAAGATGAAAACAGATGGGACAAACATGCAAAGGCTGCCTCTCACTGAGGTAAAGGGCGAGAAAAAAAACATCCTCACAATTCACCCAAGGTGCATGAACCAAAGAAGTAAGCAATAATACCCACCCCACCCCCATATCTGCAAAACTATAAATCACATTCTTTTATTAAAAACATCTTTATAGGTCTATATCGTCACTAGTGTGAAAACAGCAGATGAAACCTCCCACCTTCACCCACCCACTCACATCACACCCCCACCGGGCTATAGGGTGTGAACACCTGTTTCATTGTGAAGCTAAAAAAAGAACTGGCTCTTCAGATGTCACTCTGAGAGACTGTTAGTGTCTCTGTTACTTTACAGGAGTTTCCGCCCCATTCGATAAGGTGCCAGCAGGAAGGTTTGTGTTATGTCTGCTGCTCCCTGCCTGGCTGTTAGTTTTTGTGCTAATGCGTTTGCATGTAGACAAACAAATGGATAATAACACAACAATAATCATTTCACACTGACTTTATTAGAGACATTTTCGGCAACTTTTACACCACATCTTATCTTCTATCCTCTGAACATATTGGAAGAATATGGTAGCAAGAACTGAAAGGTTATACAAGCTTTTCAACCTGGATGGAAAAAATAAGAATTGGTTGCATTTAGCGTTTAGCATCGAGCTCATTTGTTATCTTTGGCTGTGACGGGGTCAGCAGTGTTGTTAGCAGCCGTAGAGCAGGTTGATCCTTGTGACGTCCCAGTGGGACATGCCCTGCCTCTGGCCGATCTGGACTCTGGAGTTGGGAATGGGGGTGATGGAGTCTCTGCCGTACTGGATGGAGAAGGCTGTTCTTCCATAATGCATGATGGAGGAGTAGTCGTAGGGAGTGTTCAGGTTGTTGGTGTTCTGCTTGTAGAAGTTGTAGGCCATCTGCGGGTCGATGTTCTCCCAGTTGATCCTAACGTAGTAGTCGCGGTCGCTCCTGGTCTGCTCGTGCTGGAAGCCCAGGGCGTGGTTGATCTCGTGCTGGATGATGCCGTGGTACATGCAGCCCTGCCTGTTGAGAGAGAGCACCTGCCTGCCTCCTGTTCTGCCCAGAGCAGAGAAGCATCCCACTTTGTTCTCGATGCTGATGTAGTCGTACTCGTTCCGACGGGGCACGAAGCGGAGGCAGGTTTTGCTGTGGAAGGCCTTCATGGCGTAGTCGATCTTCTGCCTCTCATAGGTGGTGAACTCGCTGCTCACGGTGAAGGGGATCGTCACCATGCCGTTGGAGGATTTCCTCCACAGGCAACTCTGGGACCAACACGTCATGGCGTTTCTGGTTCTGGGAGCCAGAAGGTCTCCTTCCAGCAGGATCTCATTGGTGGCGTTGTTGGAGATCAGAATCCTGGTGCTGATGTCGACAGTGTCGTCGTTCACTTCTTCGCTTCCTTCCTCCTGGAGAGGATGAGCCTGAGAGAGGCCGAGCAGCAGCAGCAGCAGGCTGGTGGAGGGATTCATCTTCAGTGTGGGTCTGGTGTCGGTGGAGCTGCTGTGGAGAGACTCCTTGAAGCTGATGTCTGTCTCACTTCAGTCCAGGGCTTTTATACTCTGCTCTACGGGTGTGTCTGCAGGAGGTTTATGGGTTGGGGTCCTCACTGTTAGGCCTAACTAAACATCTGAAGGGAGGACTCCACAGACAAACCCACCTTTTAAACATCTGAGCTAATCCCCCTAAAGTTTTCTTCCTCCATATTGTCCTGCTAGTTTTATTTTGTCCTCATGTTACAAGTGTCTTTTACACAACCTTTACCAAAGTATATATGTTAAAATTAAATTTGTGTGACCCACATAGTGCTTTTATCCTCATTCAACAATCATTAGTTTTATGTAGTCTCTGTAATGAGCTTGATTCTGACCATGTGGACATCCCACCACTCCCCAGCCTGCTGGCTTTGCTGCTGCCCAGAGGCTGTGGGGCGACGGTGATGTCCCGGAGCAGGCCAACATCAAAGTCTCTGATCCAGAAGAGCCCGAGGCAACAAACAGCCGACAGCTCTGACTGACGGAGGAGATGCAAAATGATTTCATGTGAAAGTCGGCCACAGTGATATTAAGTTGGCCTTCTGTTTGTGGTTTGGTTTACTGTATTTTTTGTTTCAGACCTCTCAATCAGTAAATCCTGTCAACTGTGTTTCACTTAGGATCACACAGATTCAGGTGTAAATGTATTCAGGGACATACGTAGTACATATTGACATACATACTGAATATCTGTACAGGACAGCAGACCTCATACCTGACACGAAACTGGACCAATCGCTGTAATATTCTAGTCTTTGTTGCCATATTTAAATCTTTTGCAGTGTTTATATTTGTCTCGAGCTTTTCGCTCTTTGCAACTGGCAAGCTCCGTTGATCCTCGAGATGTGCGTGATGTTATTTAATTACACCAAACTGCCTGAAAATGTTCACCCGTCCTAAGTTGTGAAAATAAACATACACAAAATCTCAATTCATGATTATGGCAATCGTCAAGATTTAAAGGATATGGATGGCAAAAAAAAAAGACATCTTTGGTACTCTCATCAAATCCCATGAAAGACCAAAACCAACAATGCATTAATCCCAATACTTGCAGACTGTGGTGTTTCTACTGAGAGTGTAAATCTCAACTCAACTCAACTCAACTTTATTTATGAAGCCCTTTAAAAGCAGCCGCAGCTGACACAAAGTGCTGTACATAAAATAGAACATGGAATAAGACATATAAAACAAAGAACAATATTAAAACAATAATAAACGATAAAACAATGTTAAAATAATATTAAAACAAAAACAGAAACAGAGTCTCATGCTGGGTTAAAAGCCAAGGAATAAAAATGGGTCTTAAGACGTGTTTTAAAAATGGACAGTGAAGGGGCTTGTCTCATGCGTAAAGGGAGGTCGTTCCACAATTTAGGACCAACAGCAGAAAAGTCCCTATCCCCTCTGAGCTTCCGTTTAGCCCTTGGTAACTCCAGGAGCAACTGATCAGATGACCTGAGGCACCGGGCAGGAGTGTATGGGCGGAGCAGCTCAGAGAGGTAAGGCGGGGCGAGACCATTTAAGCATTTAAAAACAAATAAAAGAATCTTAAAATGGACTCTAAAGTGCACAGGCAGCCAGTGGAGAGAGGCTAAAATTGGAGTAATGTGTTCCCTCTTACGCGTTCCAGTTAGGAGGTGAGCAGCAGCATTCTGAACTAACTAGAGACGTGCGAGGGAGGATTGGCTGACTCCAAGATAAAGTGCGTTACAGTAATCCAGCCGCGATGTAATGAAGGCATGGATTACTGTTTCAAAGTGCTTTTGTGCAAGGAAGGGCTTCACCTTTGCCAGCTGCCTAAGATGAAAAAAGCTGGACTTAACTATTGCACTGATTTGCCGGTCAAATTTTAAATCACTGTCGATCTTAAAACCCAAGTTTGTAATTGTTTGCTTCCTGTAAGGCACCAAGGGGCCCAAGTCAACAGGAAGTGGTTCACAAGAGCCACTGGGACTGAACACCATTACCTCTGTTTTATTTTCATTCAATTTTAGAAAGTTCAAGGACATCCAGGCTTTAATGTCTTCAAGACATTAGTGGCACATAGATCTGGGTATCATCAGCATAACAATGAAAAGATATACCATGCTTTCTCAGGATGGAACCCAGGTGCAGCAAGTACAGCGAGAAAAGCAGGGGCCCTAAAATTGAACCCTGTGGAACCCCATATGACAGCGGAGCAGAGCGGGACTCAGAACCACCAAGGCTTACGCACATAGTCCTATTTGCCAGGTAGGACCTGAACCAGTCCAGGGCGGTACCAGAGATACCTACTAGCTGCAACCGAGACACTAAAATGCTGTGATCCACGGTATCAAAAGCTTAGCTTAAGTCAAGGAGTAGAAGGGTCACATAATCTCCAGAGTCATTCGCCATAAGGATATCATTAAAAACTCTTAATAGAGCTGACTCTGTGCTATGTAGTGTTTTATAACTAGACTGGAAGACCTCCAGGACCTCATGCTCATCCAGAAATGATTTCAATTGAGTGAAAACAACTTTTTCCAGGATTTTTGAAATGAAAGGCAGTTTGGAAATGGGTCTAAAATTGGCTAGCACACCAGGGTCAAGACTGTGTTTCTTCAGAAGGGGTTACACCACAGCATGTTTAAAACTTTGGGGGACAACACCAGAAGACAGACTGCTGTTGATAATGGCCAGAACCGTCTGCCCTATACTGGGGAAAACATCTTTAAAAAAGTGAGGCGGAATAGAGTCACAGGGAGAACCTGATGGTTTAATCCGGTCAACCACATGTACTAAGGCCTTCAGAGACACAGGCTCAAACAAATCGAACACATCCAAGCAAGGGACAAGGTCAGAGAGGTCAGATGCAGGAGTAGAGATGAGAGCCCTTGCAGGAGAAACCTTGTCAATAAAGAACTGCAGGAAACTATTGCACATTTCGGGGGATGCCTCTATGCACACCTGGGGGGGGATTAAGAACAGCCTCGATGGTTTTAAATAGCACACGCAGGTTGTGGTGATTAGATTCAACAAGGTTGGACAGGTATTGTCTTTTGGCCTCCTTAACAGTGCTCTGATAGCAGCGCCAACAGTTTTTTAAGATTTGGTACGAGACCTGCAGCTTGTCCTTATTTCACCTGCGTTCAGCTTTTCGGCACTCCTGTCTAGCTGCGCGAGTTTTCTCATTAAGCCATGGCTCAGGTTTAACTTTGAGCTGCACCGTTTTTAATGGAGCCACAGAGTCCAGTATGGTTCGGCGGGAGGAGTGAAACCAGGAATTTAGCTCCTCCGTGTTTGCAGAGGGTAAGCCAGAGGGAACACACAGTCAGTTAAAAGCAGACGAGAACTGACCAGCAGTGGCAGGGTTAAAAATCCGACGACTCCGGGCAGGAGCGCTAGATTTGACTGTAGAGCAGGAAAAGGCAGCTTCAAACACCAAAGGCAAATGATCAGAAAAAAACATTGTCACACATTTCCAAGTTGGACACAGACAAACCATGGGAGACGACAAGGTCTAATCAGAGACTTGATCTGTGTAATGACAAGGGTCGAGAACACTAAAAACACAAGATACTGTAGGAGCAGCAGGCGGCCAGGTACACACACCGGCGCCATCTTTAAGAATGGGTCACAAATATATAGTTTCTTAAAAGAAAACAGCTAAGTAGTTTATTGCAAATGTTGCAAACAGGAGTAAGTAGTGCATTTGTGGGCAACTATTTTCAGCTGTGCACTAGTAGGTATTTCTGGTGTGTGAACTACTATGTGTGCATGGTAAAGAAGGAACCAGTGAAACATTATGGCTCACTGGTGTGTTTTTGGACAACAATGGAGGTCTTTGGCATGGAGGAATTAACTATATCAGGCTTTGGATGCACAGACACAACTTGCTAGGGGAATCATTTGATTGTTGGTTTGGTCCTTTTGTGGGGTTTGTTGACATTAAGGAAATACAGAAAGACTATAACCAGACTTAAAGTCTAAGTGAAATAACCCAGTGAGATTAGGTTTCAGGGGGTTTCATTTTCATACACGAAAGCCATATATTAAGTTAGTTGCATTTTTTTACTAATCATGTGTAAGCTGATGTACCTAAATTACATGATTTCTATAAGCAATAGCAACAGACACAAAAAAATCTTTTGCTTTAATTTTATTGCAATTGAAAGTCAAATTACACATCGGAGGTTTCACACATTCATTGCATTTAGCATTTAGCATCGAGCTCATTTGTTATCTTTGGCTGTGACGGGGTCAGCAGTGTTGTTAGCAGCCGTAGAGCAGGTTGATCCTCGTGATGTCCCAGTGGGACATGCCCTGCCTCTGGCCGATCTGGGCTCTGGAGTTGGGGATGGGGGTGATGGAGTCTCTGCCGTACTGGATGGAGAAGGCTGTTCTTCCATAATGCATGATGGAGGAGTAGTCGTAGGGAGTGTTCAGGTTGTTGGTGTTCTGCTTGTAGAAGTTGTAGGCCATCTGCGGGTCGATGTTCTCCCAGTTGATCCTGACGTAGTAGTCGCGGTCGCTCCTGGTCTGCTCGTGCTGGAAGCCCAGGGCGTGGTTGATCTCGTGCTGGATGATGCCGTGGTACATGCAGCCCTGCCTGTTGAGAGAGAGCACCTGCCTGCCTCCTGTTCTGCCCAGAGCAGAGAAGCATCCCACTTTGTTCTCGATGCTGATGTAGTCGTACTCGTTCCGACGGGGCACGAAGCGGAGGCAGGTTTTGCTGTGGAAGGCCTTCATGGCGTAGTCGATCTTCTGCCTCTCATAGGTGGTAAACTCGCTGCTCACGGTGAAGGGGATCGTCACCATGCCGTTGGAGGATTTCCTCCACAGGCAACTCTGGGACCAACACGTCATGGCGTTTCTGGTTCTGGGAGCCAGAAGGTCTCCTTCCAGCAGGATTTCATTGGTGGCGTTGTTGGAGATCAGAATCCTGGTGCTGATGTCGACAGTGTCGTCGTTCTCTTCTTCGCTTCCTTCCTCCTGGAGAGGATGAGCCTGAGAGAGGCCGAGCAGCAGCAGCAGCAGCAGGCTGGTGGAGGGATTCATCTTCAGTGTGGGTCTGGTGTCGGTGCAGCTGCTGTGGAGAGACTCCTTGAAGCTGATGTCTGTCTCACTTCAGTCCAGGGCTTTTATACTCTGCTCTACAGGTGTGTCTGCAGGAGGTTTATGGGTTGGGGTCCTCACTGTTAGGCCTAAATAAACATCTGAAGGAAGGACTCCACAGACAAACCCACTTTTTAAACATTTTGTTATTTCTTTGGCCATTACAGACAAACATGACTGTGTTTTGCCAAACATATTATATGGTTGTCAGTTTAAATACAGATAGAGCAAACAAGAGAATATAATTGTCAGATTAAGCGATTATGAAAATAACAATAAGTTGCAGTCTTAAATCGTTTTCTGACATGTTTCATTTAGAGGGCTCCCTGTTCCTACATTGATCTGAGGTGTAGACAAATGACTGGGCCGAGTTGAAAACAAAGCTTTTGGCTACAGATCTCCTGGGATTTGTTTTGCAAGGCTGCACTGCTATTTGCTCACGAGAGTTGTCAGCTGTGTGTAATGTCTCGGCACGCTGGTTATTTACATTCTATCGTAAATGGACAAATAGTCTACCTGGTAGAAAATGAGGTCACCTAATTCATTTTAATGGTGCTCTTAATTATTGAAATGTCCAGCAAGGTCAAGAGAAGAATGACCTCGAGTCACTTCATCACCAACGTGACAGGCAGCCAACAGTAAGAAGGTCACAGATCTGTTATTAGTTCTGTGCTTGACATTTCTGTCAAACTTTGTTTTGAGAAGTGAAAAGCAAATGTGCTTTTTGGATGAATGGTTTCCAAAAAGAAATATTTAATTCAACTATATTTCATCCAGACATCCCAGAATTTATCACAAACGGGATGATTTCCATCTTAAAACTAAACTGTCTGAAAAAACAAGTGCAGTCAATTCACATCTGTGGTTTCATATCTGAGCCTTTCTTCCTAAGGAACATATGAAGATCTGATGCCCGCAGAATCAGTGACATATTTTGAATAACTATTCAATCGGGGAAAGACATATATTATATATACAGTACTGTATGTCTTATCACATAGACAAAAATGAAACCAAAAACTACAATGTCATTCGAAAATAATCTGACATAATCTGCATCTGTGTTCTTATAATTCATTTTGCTTGGCGTTGGATAAATGCATAAACGCGTACATTCTTCTTACTCTGGCCCATGTGATTAAGAGGCACCCTAAAATAATGTCTTCAGTTGGCTTGCAGTGCATCAGCAGGCACTGTGGTCTGATCTTAAATCACCCCCGGGTACTCTGAGTGACTCCATGAGAAATGGACCGTCTTCCTGCTGAGTCCACAGTTTGGCTGATAGATTGTGCTGCTTCAGATGCTATTGAATTGGTCCTGATGGAGCATCTGAATGGTCCGAGGATTACTGTGAGCCAAAAGCTGTGGGGTGAGTGGTAAGTGACCTTGGCACTCAGTGCTCTCTTATTTCACGGTTATGATGGGAGGATTTTCACCCCCACTTTTCGCTGCTGTCTGTGTGGCGCTCTGTCCCACCGCTCTGCTGTCATTTTCATTTCTTCTGCATGACGAACTTCAGCACAGATGAACTCCACCATTCTGATCCCGAGTCCCTCACCCAGCAGACAGTTTTTTAAAAATTTAAAAAGGCATAGGCGCAAGAACTCAAAGTGAGCGTTTGTATTGTTTACTACATTTTTAAAGGTAAAACATTGGTAAAATTCATTTGAAAACAAGGTAGTTATAATAGTTGATGGGAGCCCTTTGGATGTGCTGCTGGTTTAATTCAACCATGACATCCATACTACAGTTGCACGAGGCATTAACTTTAAATAGCACAATGGAGAGTTATATTACATCCGCCTGGCCGGCAGTTGCATCGCTTGCACGGCATCAACAATACCAGCCCGGCCATTTTTCGTTAAACATTAGCATATGATGTATGATGATATGATGTGTCATATTAGCATATGATGTTTTACATACATGCATCGGGTTAACAGATGTTACCTGTTAACAGTCTCAGTTCTCATTACAGCTATACTGTATGAACATTCCCTTTAACAAGACACACACACACACACACCACAATGTTTAAAGTACACACTAAAAAAAAATCATAAAATAAATATAGTTGCAGTGGTCCCTGGACATTTGTCCACACTGATATGATCACACTTCATAGTGAATGTTTTCATGTAGAACATCTACAGCGGCACAATGCGGTGGGTTGCTGATGTGTGTAATGGAGTTCTTCTGTGGCAAGTGTTGAATTTTTTAACTGTCTTGACGCCAGCTTAGTACGCTTTTCAGTCAAGCATGAAGCACGATTACCTAAAATAAAATTTAGGCAATCTATCGCATCGTTAAAATAAATATATCAGCTGCTCATTCTCTTTTTTGAGACACTTCACTTCACCAGGTTCATATCTATAAGACACTTCCATGCATTACTGAGTGATGCAAAAATAAGCCATAAATTATAGGGTCACTGAAACAACGGTATGCACAGTAAAAGTGCAACTTTTTTAGATATTTGTGAGGAAGCAAGAAGTGTCAATAATAAAAAAAAAAAAAAAATTGAATGTAGTGGCCTGAGACACAAGGAGCCCATTCTGAAAGCTAGATCCAAATTCAAGGTCCTACAAATACAACCTTTGATGGATTATAAATGTCTGCTGTGTAGAATAATTAAAAAAAAAACCACACATGTAAATATGTTAACGACCAGGAAATATGTGCTGTGTCATTGCATGTGTCAGTGTGTGGTTATGAGGATCCTTCAGTAAGTCCACTGATGAAATGTTGCATTGCTTTGTGTCATTGATTGATCTGAAAGGTAAACTGATGGTGTGGATGAAGGGGGGAGGAACACACGCAGAGAGACATCACCTCTCTCTCGTAGTGCTTTGGATGGGAGGAGCATCATAACATTACGCCGCCTGTAGGACGCACAGCTCGTAGCTGGGAACCTTAACGAGCAGGTACCGGTGCTGGGCGGAGTCATGGTAACATCCCGGATGTGAGGAAGCGGCGTCTTGTAGTTCTACGTCGTTTTATTAGAAGCCGTCACACACACACATATACATGCGTAGCCTACGTATTTAAATATGATGTAGCGGGTACAGGCGGTTGAAGAGAGGTCGCTGACGGACTGTGCGTAATGCTGAGTGGACAGCAGTATTTCTAGCTGTGTATTCCTCCTCAGACTAGTCTATCGATAAGAGATTCACTTCTCCTGCAGTGCAGCTCGTCATCATAACCAGATGCTCTCCGCCGGACCGGACCCGTTCAGTTTCATGCCGTCCAAGCCGACCGGAGCCTGAGCCGAAGGATGCAGGTTAAAAACCAGATCTGCACCGAGCGGAGCAGCACCGATGATCCGGAGCAGGATGACAACCAGAAGAAGACTTCGTGTTTTTCCAACATTAAGATTTTCCTGGTGTCGGAATGTGCGCTCATGTTGGCGCAAGGCACCGTCGGCGCTTATCTGGTGAGTTCCCGACCAAAAAAACCACAGTGTTGCTGTGAATGAGCGTCGTATCATCAGGTAACATCGGGTTAACGCGGCGTCCTTCAAGCCGACACCGGCACGGGCGGCGAGCGACGACGCGCCGCTGCAGCTGATGCGGTTAATAATCATATTATTCTGATCGCATTAGAATAATCACATCCTCCGGTTAACCATGGGACGCGGTGCGTTCACTGACTGATGAGTTGCTGCGTATTACATCCATCAGGCCTATGCACCATCTGCATGACGGCAGCCGAAAGCTCCACGTTGTTTTGGTGAAATTTTATATGCGTATATGGATGGTCTGATTGAAGAGCAGGAGCAGGTTACGAAACGCTAAACGCAGGAGGTCGATATAACCTGCTGGCTTCGCTACATTATAATGCACCCATATATGCCTCAGTAATGCAGGAGGCCTCTGACACTGGAGGATATAGGCCTACAGGGTAACACAGAAAACAGAAAAAGAGATGACGTGATCTCCAGCACAACAGAAATGTATAGGGTTTTCTCAAAAGCTTCCCTTTTTATGCTCTTTGCCTATACAGACTGCATTGCTATTGCAGTGTGTTGTTTTATGTGTTGTTATAATCAGATTGGTTTCACCTGAATAGAGAGTCAGCTGAAACAGATTTGATCTATAGAAAAAAAAATCAACTTTCACTTCATGCATACAGAGGCCACATTGATGCATCTTTTTATTTATTTATTTTTTTTACAGTAAACCTCTGAGAAGTACAGCGGGAGTAATGACTGCTGCTCATGGTGCGGCCAGTGCCTCAACCACAGCAGCTGTTAATGTGTTTCTGTGGTGATGTCTAACTACATTAGTCAGAGTTAGCATTACAAAGTCTGCATTAATATTAAGGATGCCGTTGTAATCAGGAGTATTATATGCCCGATCAAAGCCAATTCCCCTGATAGGTGTCAGCGCAGTCTTGCTACTATAAATACATGTAGATTTATTGCAGGATGGGTGGCATCCTATTATCTATTTATTTAAAGATGAAGAGCTTTATTCTGGAAATGCAACAATTTGTAAAGTGAAGCTATTAATTAATTTGTAAAGTGAAGCTTAATCTGAACAACACAGCTGTAGGAAGGCATTTTGTGAGATGCAAGGTCAAAGGTCAGAGGCTTTTTTTTTTGTTTTTTGCTTTTTCATTAGGATGAGAACAACAACCAAAGACCTGAATTGTTTGCCATGATTTTGCACGGTCGGTTTAATTTTATTTCTATATTGATTTGTTTATTTTTCACAAATGTACAGTGCTGTAATATTTTGCTTTAAGACTGCAGTAGAACTTCCTCCTTAAAAACAAGATCCAAAACCCAAAAGTGCACCTTTAGCAAATCCCTCCGCAACACTGTAGAAGCACTCTGTATCCTCTCTGTGTTAAATATCTTCTGTCATCGTCCTTCTTTTTGTTTTTTCTCCGTCTCGTTCGTGGTCGGCTGCTTCCTTGGTTTCTCTGATGTTGTCTGTCTTTGTTTCTCATTAACACAGTGTTGATGAGACTCAAAATGTCAAAATCTTAAATATAAAGGGAAAAAGCATCTATCCTTCATCAGCATCTGTACATAATCTAATGTTCAGTGAGTTCACTAATGTCTCTATCGTCTTGGCTGTCAGTTTCACCGTGTGTGTGTGAGTGTGTGTGTGTGTGTGTTGACAGATCTAGGTGAGTGTTCAGCGCTTGAAACAATAAACCTGAGAAAGCCGCCTTCCGATTTTAGAAGTGAATTACAGATTGTTGATCCTTTTTTATGGAAAGTAGCTGGCTGCCAGTTGTCAGTCTGTTTGGCGTGCCGTCCAAGACACCTCTGCTGGTGTTTCACCAAGGACAAGCCAAGCACTGCATGATCAGGCTGCAGGAATGATAGATACGGTGATACATTAGATGTTTTTCACATACTGCACAGTGTGTACATGTGGCAGAGAACGCAAACCACAGTCCGTCATTCAAGTCTGGCTACGTTCACAGCCTCAAGGTTAAACATAATTCATGTATTTTTTAATAAACGAGATTTTACATGTAGAAGATCCACCATACATTTGATAACAAGGAGCCAGTTCATCAGTTGCGAGTCAAAAACGCAGCTGGTATGATGTGTTTGTGTCCGCTGCGTAAGTAGAACAGCTGCATGAGGTCTCTTGCCTCAAGCCTCGAGACACATGAACATCTCGGTCTCTCAGGTTGGCATCTGGGATGTTTTGAGAGGAGGGGGAGTATGGAGATTTAAGATGTTAGAAGCAGTCCACCCTGCAGATCAGCTTAGCTGCTGTGTGTCACCAACAGGTTAGTGTTGGTGGTTCGAGCTCTGAGGTAGCGTTTCGCTCCTGAATAACACCTGAAGCCCAATGATTTTCACACATTTAAATGAAATGGAAGATATGTAAAATGTAATACTTCTGACAGATTGAAACAGGTGAGAGTAATCACAGCAGTTAATAGTGTTGGAGCTAAACCTGCTTTAAAAGGTTAGTATATTACTGGCAGTTCTAAAAGCACCTTATAACACGTGCTCTCTCTCTCTTTCTCTCTCACTCTCTCTCTCCCTCTCTCTCTCTCCATCTCCCTCTCTGTACCTATCTCTCTGTCTCTATCTCTCTCTCTCTCTACCTATCTCTGTATGGCAGGTAAGCGTTCTGACCACTCTGGAGAGACGCTTCAACCTCCAAAGTGCCGATGTGGGCGTCATTGCCAGCAGCTTCGAAATCGGCAACCTGGCCCTCATCCTGTTTGTCAGTTACTTTGGCGCCAAGGCCCACAGGCCCCGCCTGATTGGCTGCGGTGGGATCGTCATGGCGTTGGGGGCATTGCTGTCAGCCCTGCCTGAGTTCCTGACTCATCAGTACGAGTATGAGGCTGGCGACTCGTGGCACGCTGAGGACGGCAGGGACGTCTGCTCCAACACGTCCAGGTCAGAAAACCACGACTCTGGGTTTAAATGTGGCAACCGAGCCAACACCAACATGATGTACCTTCTGCTGATCGGAGCCCAGGTTCTGCTGGGCATCGGAGCCACGCCTGTTCAGCCTCTGGGAGTGTCCTACATTGATGACCATGTCCATAGGAAGGATTCCTCACTGTATATAGGTGAGTAGCAACTGAGCTACTGTATAATAAGATGAGAAGCAGATTGTCAAATCTGTAGGTTTGACAGTAAACCAATTTTCAACACTAAATCCTCACGTTGAAACTGACTCAATCAACACTTAAAGTACAATTTACAGCTAACCTTTGCTTGATTGTGATTTAGAACCAGTCCTTGAGACAATAATGGCAACAAAAACACTGAAGTAGATGTCTGATCGTTGGTTGCTAAACAACAGTAGCGACTGTTTTGATTCCGTCATGCTCTGCATTCGGCTGACTTGAGGTTCCAGTTAGCAGGTAGTAGCAATACTAAGACTAATGGCATAATAAAATCTCTACAATCACAGCCTATCAAAATAAATGGGATGATGATGTTGCCATAATTGGATGACTGCGATGTTAATCATTCACCTGTGCACTGAACGATCAGCTCTCCTCAATGATCACATTATCTTAGAATGATAAGATCACAAAGTTATATTCAATTAAAGCTCATTAATGTTACAGTAAATATGCCCCGAGTCATAATTAGTCACGATTAGTAAGAGAAACGGTAAATGGAAGGTGCATATGCAGCAAAACAGGCAGAGGAGACATGCTCAGACTTGTAGCATTTGAAACACTGAATTTTTTCTATTGATTTTGATATGATTTATTAATATTGACAAAGGTTAAAGTCAGTTTAAAGTAGTTCATAATTAATATTACTTTAGTCTCTTGTTCAACCAATTTAATTACAGTCGTAACCCTGGTCTCATTTTAACGGGAAATCTTTAAATTTTACAACTAAGAATGAGTATACGTGATCCCGAAATAATGCCACCATGGCTAAAATGTCCCGCGGGTGGGATAGTGACATCGCTGCTGACTGTATAGATATAGGGTGCTATGACAAAATAACTGAGTGAGGTTATGATAATGATTCATGATTCAGTTTTTCCCGTATTTTCCCCCCCGGTTGACTCAAAAGTTTTGGGTATTCAAAGGTGCCCTTGAGCAAAACCTTTTAATCCTGCAAACTTCTGCAAATGCTCAGTGACCATGAGCAGAAGTCTGTGGTTATGCTTACAACAGAAAACCAAGTCAACATAACACGCATTACATCCCGTCTGCCAAAGTTGCCAAGGCAACAGTGCAGAGACAGACACTGAGGCTGTGTGCCATTCCCGTTCCCGTCACCGCTCGGCGACCTGCGAGCAGCAGAGCTCCATCTGGGGAGAGACGAGAGGCAGAGAGACGGAGAGGTGCAGAATATGTTGGAGGCAAATATATGATGCTCTGATTATTGAGGAATACTAGTTATTGTTGCTCTCTGGTGATGTGGAGCCTTTCCCTACAAAGACTGCGCTTCTTCTGGAACTGGTGAAAGGAGATGACATGTAGGTGCACCAGACTGCAGGCTTCTCTTAGGTTCATGTAAATTGCACTTGACGAGTGGAAGAAGATGACATTTGATAAAAGTGTAAAGGGTTATCCTTTACCGTCCTCTTCACATTTTTACAAATAAAAGACTCAAATGAAATTCTGTATCGGTGCATCTCTATATATTATTCATATATTGTTTATGGATATGCCATGCAGTTGTTGAATAATATATGTGACATTTAACAGGTGTAGTTCTTGTCAGTCTGTATCAAGTATTATGCAAGTCCTTTGAACTCTTCTGCTGGTGGATTCATTGATTTGCCTCTACAGGAAAAAAAAAACCCTCCATACATTTATAAATAAAAAAAACTGTTAGGTGTTGGTTACCATGTGTCTAGTTGTACGTACTCTTTTAGGCCTTGGCGAGTTGTATTGTTTCAGTGCAGTCCTCTTGCAGAGTGAGAAGGCCTGTGGCTGTTCTGTACATGCTTTGATCTGTACAGTCTCTGCCAGCAGCGCTCAGAGTGGTTTGAGAGGAGCGGAAGGAGGGCAAATGAGGCGAGCGCAGCACAGCACAGCACAGCACAGCACAGCACAGCACCCAACAGCCCACCCTACCCCCCCCCTGCTTGGCTAGAAACCAACTCGTAACGGATGCCTGATGTTGTTTCTAGTGTAGAAAATCAGAAGGAATTCACAGCATGCATGATCCAGAAAGTCAAAACATTACTTAAGGAACCACAATGTTTGTCTGTCCCTGTTCGTGTTGCAATGGACCGGATCAGACAGTCTAGTCAGTAAACAAAGGGCATTTTCTAACTATAATCCTTGTTGCATTTTGGACAATGCCTATCTCCTCTCTGAGTTGGTATCATGGCCACTGTTGTACTGTATGTCCTGGCTCAGTGAAGAACAGCCTTTGCCAGTCCGTAAGGAACGATTTCTTTCATAACATCCCCCAAGCTTCTTCCTTTGACACTTACAGATAGTCTATTATTCCTCTCTCCACCACCCCCCTCTCTGTTCTCTGTTTTTTTGACAATCCAGGCTTGTTGATCGTCATGGTTACGCCCTACAACGTGACTGCTGGGCCGTCTGTTGTGGCTCGGTAATTACTTTATACAGCATGCACCTTGCGTACGTACAGTATGTGTCATGTGTTTGTAGCACTTCTTCGTTTTTCTGACGCTTTCTTTTTCGCAGACCACAGTTTGCCGTGTGAAGACACAGTTGCATTGTATGAAAACTCCCTGAATAATGCAACGTGACAGAGAAGCAGTTAGGAGTTGTTTAGCAAACATCCAACCTCAATGATTAAATATTAAAGCGGCAGCTCTCCGCGGGCTCGCTAACAAACCAGATGATAGAAGGAAAGGATGCTGTGTTGTGGCCACATCTTCACCCCGAACAGATCAATACTGCCTGAATGAGAGATGGATCACACCGTGAACAGGAAACACTTACCAGTTGTCATGGCACAGGTCTCCCAGCATGCATCTGTCCTGTATCTATTTTACTTAAGTACTACAACCTGTTCTTTCTCAAATGGTGTGCAGGCTTTCAGTTAGTGTGTGTTTTCATCACTGTGTGTGTGTATGTGTGTGTGTGTGTCCTAATCAGGCAGCACGCTCTTAAAAAAAGAAACAGTCAGCTGGCCAGGTCAGATTATTCGTGCCTTCTGATAGTTGAGAGGGAAACAAGAATAGATATAAAATTTGTAGTAATGCAGCAGTGATACACTGCAGCAGTGAAGCAATAAAGAGTGAGATCTGTATGATGGAAGGTGTCCAGAGCTTGACTGAGAGTGTACAGCCAGCGGTGCTTTGGGCTATTCACAGTATCTACATATATTCACAATGACAACACGTGCACGCTGATGTGAAGCAAAGCAAGTATATTATTTACCTTGTTCACCATCTTATGCATTTTTTTTAAAATTAGCGCTAAACACAAAGCACCGCTGAGCATAATGGGAATGTCATTAGTTTTGCAGGTTTATTTTTTTTTCACCTGTCATTGAGACAAAAATGGCAACAAAAACACTGAAGTAGATGTCTGATCATTGCTTGCTCTGCGTTCGGCTGACTTGAGGTTCCAGTTAGCAGGTAGCAATACTGAGACTAACATCACATCCTGTGGGGACCATGGATGTGTGTGTGTGTGTGTGTGTGTGTACAAAATGTCATGCTGCGATATTATCAGTCCGGACACATTTACATCAATATAGCCATGGTGCTAAAAGCTGCAGCTGCAGTAACTGTACAGTGGGTCTTAGATTATTTTATATGATGTGATATGCTCCTGACTGAAGGGAAAGACGGCTTCCTGCAGAAGGACAAACCTGCTGCTGAGCCCTGTTGACTATAATGTCTGAGCCGGATTGTAATTAGATTATTGATTGCTGTCTACTGCTTGACTGATACCTCCGACCAAGGCAGCCAACCTTCTATCTATTGTGTTGCTCACAGAGCCCCCCCCGACAGTAAAGCAGCTATTCAATTAGAGCATTCATGCACCGTGCCTCTTTTTCTTTACAATAACGTGGCCCCCAAATAGTTTCTGCTTTACCTCTTAGTGTATGGTGCTGCGTAAATGTTTGCGTCTTGCTAATAGAAGATGTAAATCTTGTTTTGCTACGCAGTCTACAGGCTGTTTTTTGTTTTTTTCCACTACAGCATATTGACTCAGCTTTAGGTTCCATGCATTCATGTTTGTTTGCTATATATATGTACAAAAGAAAATCACACAAACATATTAATTTTTTTTTTTTTTTTTTTTTACTCTAAAGGTGATTCAAGATTTGGTTCACACTGGTTGATGGTTCCTAAACAAACGTGTTAGTCGTGTGTTAAATGTTTATTACAATTTAGCTCGACAGCACTATACAGCCTCACGGAGTGACATAGACTCTTAGTGTTGTTATAGGTGTATAGTTTTACATCATATTTACAGGCTGGAATGTTTAAGACCTGCAGCAACAATACAGCAAAATAACAGTGCAGTAACCTGCAGTACAGTAAAGGATAAGGGCAGTCCAAGGAGCCCGAGGAGCCCAGCGCCGCAGCCGTTGGGTCAGCGTCTCTCTTCTTTCCTCATATCTTCGCCTCTATTCATCGCTGTAATGCGTGTAATGAAGCGCTGTGAGGCTGCAAGTTGAGTCCACTGCAGCAAAAAATGTTTTTACTCCAGTGGAGTTATTACTCTTCCTCTGTAGAACGGCAGAGGAAGGAACGGACGCTGACTCAGCACACGCTGTCCGTTCAAACCGGCCCAGGTTGTTTTATATGTGCACCTTTTTTTTTTTTTTTTTTTTTTTTTTTTTTTGTAGGAGCACCTTTGCCAAGATACAAAGTGCCAGTGATTGAACTGTGCCATAATGTGAGTCTGAGTGAGAAATTATTCATGCGCTGGCCGTGTGACCAGGCAGCAGAGGCCTGTCTCATACAGTGTGACCTTGTCTCTGCTGCATTCATTCCTGCAGGGCGCAGAACACAGATGAAAGGACAGCATTAGCATCATGTTAGGCCATCGCCTTTTTTTTTTTTTTTTTTTTTTAGAGTTTGTCATTAAACACAATATAAGAATACTGAACAAGAAAAAAGACTAGTATCATAAACATTGGCTACATTTTCTATTGATTTATGCTGTTATTCCAAAAAGACAAAGACGATGAGTTTAGGCTACCCTCTATTACATTCCTGGTTTTAAATTTACACCAAGTGATCATAAAAATAGCATTCCTTGTATATATTGATCAGGTGTGTAGCTAACATTGAGGACGCTGAGGTCATGGTTTTATAGTACATTACGGTCCATTATTCAGTTAAAAACACAATATTATTGACTTAATTGAATAAATATCTAATTAAATGGGGGTCATTCCTATATTCTCTATAGGAATAAAGGATGTTCACAGGGTCGTATGGGTTAGGGTCAGGGCTGCGTTGTGTTTTATAATGCTGTTTTGAAGCCTTAGAACAAAAAATTGGATAATATTTATGAAATATTTCAACGTAAAACGGGTCAAATTTGATCTCAACACATTCGGAGGGTTAATGTGTGTTAACAGAATACTGACCCAGGTGAGCATATGACCCTGGAAATGTAGATACAGTCCCAATAAAATCAGAAAAATTAAACCAAATATGCGAAGACCATCTTCTTGGTGTCTTTATGAAGTTGGTAGAAAATATGGATGGCTGAGAGAATACACAATACTAAATAAATACAAGATGTTTATATTCTATAATTGTGTGTGTGTGTGTATAGTGTCACGTGATCTGTCACAAACCCCAAAGAACAGAATTTCTGGAACGTGACCAGTTATAGTGATATTTATAATACATTTAATATTTGACAACAAACCCAACATCAGTGTAGATTTAAAAAATTGATCAGAGCGGGGTGTCATTGTGTCAAAACGCCATTGCGATGCAGCCATGTTGCAGACCTTTATTTACAGTATTAGAACTACCTCTGTCTACAATCTCACGGTACTGTAAGGAGAAGCTGTCAAATCCTCTACGAGCTCTCGGCTTAAGTGGACTATCTCTACCTGCCATTTCCAAATGGCTGGGTCAGAGAGACAAAGACCGAGCTGCCCGAGTTTCACACGGATATCTGAGCTATTGCTCAAGCTCTTAAATCTTCCCAGAGCTTTTGTACTTTAAAGATGATCCTGTGAATTATACATTCCCCTCATAGTCATCCAGCTTCATGTCACACAAAGTCACTTTGGCACAGTCAGACAAGTTGTGTCAGATTAATATGAAATAAGAGCACTAAAAAAACCCAATAAATGAATCCATTAGTTTGTTGTCCAGCGAGACTGTATGACCTGGAGATTTATCTCTTGCTGGTCTTATGTCTAAGTTCATTGCCAGCATTTAGACACAGCCTGGCATTCAGAGATTAAATACTGTCAAAAGGTTGAAGGTTTTTATACCGCTGTGGGATTGAGATCTTTACCTCGGATGTCAGATTTCAGCCCCTTTTTTTTAAGCATTTTTTTTTTCATTATTGCTCTTTTTCTATTTTAAAAATGATTGACAGCATAATATTTAACAAATAGATGTTTAAAGGATAATTTAATACATTGGGATGTCTGTTTTGTATAGACTAGATGAGTCTGTGTTTTATGCAAATATTTCTTTTATATAATGTAGTTTTATTTTCTCAGAATGCATATACTGTGGGTTATTCAAACATTATTCCCCTGTTTTGCTACAGGCGTGGCCCTTTCTCTAATCAAGTGTGCTCACAAGAGTGTTGTGCTCAAAGCCACTGAAAACATCCATAGCTTTCATCCACACCGAGGCAGAACTGCAGTCAATGCAAAGTCAATAGGTCAGGAGAGATTTATATTCTGCATCTAATAAGTAATAAAACAGTGCAGTGCTGTCCAAATCAATTAAAACAATCTTTTTTTTGTAATTAACGTATTTATAAACATCCAATGCATCAGAATTCCAATGAAACTATTAAAAAAAATCATCCAGATGTCATTATTGTCTCAGATTCCAGATTATAAAACAGCAATTTTTATCTTTCTTTATGTTTATTTTTTTCACTGTTACAAAAATAAAATGACATGACATTTCTGAAGAGGAATTCTTTTTTTTTCTTATCATAATAAAATATCAATTTCTGTTTAGAGCATTCTAAACTATTTAATATAAGTGTTTTAGCCTCCCTTAACACATAAACTGGCCATTACATAATCCCACATAATTGTTACATTTGAAAAAAAAAAAAATTCTTGTGGAGAGTGCAATCCATGAATTAAACACACTAGAATTTCAACTCCAAGTCCACCAAGTAACTCCTTAACACTGCAACTATTATAACTACACATAATAATATTTTAGATTATAGAAACATTATTCAGTCTCTCTTTCTGTTACGTTTGGGTCAAGAAAACACAATAATTAAACAGTGTATATCATCATCTTAACTGTACGTTATTTTTACTATATGGTTACCTCACTACATACATTCATCCAGAGCCTGCAGTCTTATGCAGTGTCGTGTCGCCGAGGAAAATGGCTTCAAAATGTACCAACTGTTGAGTCCAAACAACAGGCTGGCATCGGTCCTGAATGCTTCTCCTGATGGGTGTCTAGCAGCTGTTGCTATAGGATTATGAGCTTTCTGTCTTTTCTCGCGGCACAACCAAAGCTCACTGCTAACTCTCCATCATCACGCCTATTGCTGCTATTGTCATCAGCTGTTTCACTTTGAAGGCCAATCCAGGCTGTTGCCGTCGAGCCCATGTGAGCGGGACACAGTAAAGTTTACACAGTATTGAGTTTTAGTATATTGTAGATTAGATTGGCTTGGACCAAGCATTTTTTCACTGTGTGTGTGTGTGCGTGTGTGTGTGTGTGCCAGCCTCCCAGCATCACATACATTATAGATTAGTTGTGTTGTGTCCCACGTTTGTCTGTGATTTGACCCCGGCAGAAGGCGTTGGTTGTTGGTTCATGAGAGGTTGTTGATTGGTCGGTGTTCGAGTTGTCCCGGCTGTGACCTCAGACCCCCCCTCTGTCACCTGACATCAGCCCCGCCGGCGTCAGTGACTCCGCTGAAATAAACATAAATGCATCCAGCTGACAGAGAAAGTCAGAGAGAACTGGAGTCTGTCTGAGCTGTCACAGTCTGATGTATCTCGGTGCAAGAATAATGTGTGTTAGTGTGTACTTGTCCTACTGTGCTACAGTATGTCTTTCATTATATTCTGTCTACTCATTGTGTCTTTGTCTTTGACCTTCCACTTCCCAAGGATTCAGATATATTCACACACACACACACACACACACATAAGTTATATATGAGTGTGTATTCTATAATTTTCTGAGCTACCCCAGTGTAAGGACACAAACATTAAAGATACCCTGTGGAGTTTTTGATCACTGGTAGCGCTATGTAGCAAGGTTTTACAGGAGCGGGTGCTCATTATGTTTGCGCTGTGCACACTCATGAGTACGACGCGATACACATTCCTCTGTGTAGCAATGTACCAACAACGGCAGTGAAGAAAAAGACAGCGAGCTAGAAACGTATGAATGCACAATGCATGATTTAAAATATTCAATAGAATCAGCTTTGCAAATGTTTTATGAGGAGTTAGACCTCAAGGAGAAACACAGTGCATTGTTGTGTTTACGACTGGACGTAAACAAAGCGTTTGTTTGTTTGTTTACATAACTAAAAAAATGTGAAAAAATATGAAATCTGCATTTTTGCTTATATCTGGTTATATCTGGTTTTCTACTAGCCATCCTTGCTTTCTATATTGATAATATCATGATCTTGATGATTTTGTCAATAACGAAATGAAATGTTATTTAGTTTAGTTTTGAGTGATTAGAGTTAGTAATTATACGCATTTGACTGGGCAAAAAGTTAATACTCCTGTAAAACTCAGAATGGTTCTCCATTGGTGAGTGAATTGAAAACAATATCGCTTTCTGACTTATGAATGTGTTATGGAGTCTTTATCTATATAAATCCATAATGCGATGAAAAAAATGATATTTCTGTTCTGCTGTCGATTGTAACTCTGGTGATCAGCGCAGCACCGACTGCTGCATCTCTCACAGAATAATCGACTGGCCCTCTGTGCTATAGAGATAACTGAGTTACACACACACACACACACACACACGCAGCCTACTGCTGCTTATTAGAAATCTCTTAGCCTCTGGGCCACTGCTCTTACAATAAGAACCCATTTCCTGCTTGATTATTTATGATCCTGCTGGATAATCTAGTCTAGTACATCAATTTCGCTGTGCAATCTATGAGCCGCATATTACAGTGACAGTGAATAAATCTGTCATTGGGAGACATCTGATGAGATTTAAAGTCTCTTGGCATGAGTGGAATACTTAATCTTTCCTTGAATAGGACAAATTTGGATCAATCATAAAGTGGATTTAACAACAGAGAAATGTGCTCTTTGGTGGGAAGCTCCATCTTACTACATATTTGATGAAAGGGAATAAACACCTTACATTGTTGCTACAATGGTCCCCTCTGCTGACAGATGAGGTGAAACGCACTTCCTTTTCTTTTTTTTTTTTTAGTGTATCCTTATCGTTTAACAGCCAGGCTAAATAAACTAAAATACTTTTAACAAAAAACATTACAGGTTTTATGAAAATTTGTTGATTTTTTTCATTTGAATTTAATTTTATACTGAATGTTTTATGTCCTTTTGTCTCTTTATCTTGCAGGTATTTTATTTTCAACGTTAGTGTTCGGGCCAGCCTGTGGCTTCATCTTAGGTTCTGTCTGTACCAAAGTCTATGTTGATGCTGTCTTCATTGACACAAGTGAGTATGAATTTGCTTTTACTTTGAATTTTATTGAGAGCTTTGCTTGACTTTGGCTTATTGTTATTTCAATAGTTGTGTTTGGATTGATCATATTGGGATAAATAAGAATATTACAATAATATACCACAAAAAAACTAATTTAAAAAAAAAAGAAGAGATGTTGAACTGTGATGTGATGCTGCATATGCTTTTCTTTTAAAATCATGATAGTTAATGACTGTGATTTTTTTCCCCACCTCCTTTCCAGGTAAGCTGGACATCACCCCAGATGACCCTCGCTGGATCGGGGCCTGGTGGGGCGGCTTCCTCCTGTGCGGTGCCTTACTCTTCCTGTCGGCCCTCTTCATGTTCGGCTTCCCCCAGGCTCTGGATGAGCAGGACATGGATGGCGGAGGGGAGAGTGAGCAGGCCATGCTGCCTTCTTCCCTGACCTTGGAGTACCAGGGCTCCAAACCCAACGGGGCCATTCATGGTTTTGATATGAACAGTGGACTCTCAGTGTGTGAACATCTGAGAGGTAAGGACATGCACTGAATAGGAGTGATAAGTGATAAATAAATAAGATAATGATCGTTAATGAAATATATTTAAAAAAAACTTACCATTTTTTCTTATCCTCCCTTCCCTTCTGCCACTTTCTACACTTCTTTGTCTCTCCATATTTTCTCTGTTGATGCAGTAATCCCCCGGGTAACCAGGCACCTACTCTCTAATCCGGTGTTCAGCTGCATCACGCTGGCAGCCTGCATGGAGATTGCTGTGGTTGCTGGCTTTGCAGCCTTCCTGGGCAAATACTTGGAGCAGCAGTTCAACCTTACCACCTCTTCAGCCAATCAACTGCTAGGTAGGCGGGTCATTACCTTGTCCAGGTGGTGGTTTGGTGTTTTAAATAGGATACATTTAATATTATCAGTAAATTTTCATATGCTATTTTAGTATTTTGACTGAACGTTGCCTTGTCGTTGTCTCTCTAGGCATGACGGCCATCCCCTGTGCCTGTCTGGGTATCTTCCTCGGGGGCCTGCTGGTTAAGAAGCTGAATCTGTCAGCTCTGGGCGCTGTCCGCATGGCCATGCTGGTCAACCTGGTGTCCACTGCATGCTACGTCTCTTTTCTGTTCTTGGGCTGTGACACCGGGCCTGTCGCTGGGGTTACAGTCGCCTACAGCAATGAGTAAGACTGAAAATACTACTACTTTACCTCTGGTGTTATGCATTTGACCCCTGTCAGAAAGCACTTGCTTTGACATAACAACTGATGACAGTGTGTCATTAGCGCATCACAGTTGAAAATTTCAGCACATAGTACCTTATGTAATTTAGTGCTTATTTATGTTCCAAGAACAAAGTCATCTGAATGCAGGATCCAATTGTCTACGGAAAAAGTAAACTCAACTGTGATGTGACCGCAACATAATCTACCCTTCCTTAAATGACCTTTGACCTCTTCTGCAGGACGTTGCATTCCTGGCAGCGACCTGAGTCGCCGTGCATCAATAACTGTAACTGCTACACAGCATCAGTGAGCCCTGTCTGTGGTTCCAATGGAGTCACCTACCTCTCAGCCTGCTTCGCTGGCTGCACCAAACCAGTGAGTGGAGACTACATGATACTGAATGACAGGGACAAGAAACATATGTACATATACATACAGTACCGGTCAAAAGTTTGGACACACCTTGCCCATTCCTTTTAATGAGGAAAAGTATGTCCATATTTTTGACTGGTACTGCACGCACAGTGGTAGGACAGTTATACGTCTTTGTTGTTTTTGGATATGTACTACAGCACTTAAAAGAAAAGAAAGAAAGAAATAACTATAAAGTGGATGGTGACTCAGCTTTTTTTTTTTTTTGCGGCAATGAAGAAGTTTGTTGCATTCTCTTGTTATTTCTTATATTTTAATCAATTGTCACAATTACTTTGTGTCTCATATCCCACAATAGCTCATGTGATTTCCTTGTCTTTGTGTCAGAACCTGACCGGCTGTACCTGTATATCCAGCGCCAGTGAAGAGGCGGTGGCTTTACCAGGGAAGTGTCCAAGTCCAGGCTGTCAGCAGGCCTTCCTCACCTTCCTATGTGTTATCTGTGTGTGCAGCATGATCGGTGCGATGGCCCAGACGCCCTCTGTCATCATCCTTATCAGGTAAGGACCCTGTCTGTTATACATGAACTGCCCACAAGAGGGAGGTGTTGACATATATGTCTGATCAGCGTCTTAAGTTCTGCTTCAGTTGTTTGGTAGAGCTGTGATTTGTCATGGGGACGCTGGTACAGAGAAAAAAGACTGACACACAGGACAACATTATGTCATATATCTTGACAAGGATCATTTAACATATGCATATCACCCAACTTTAAGACAGCAGACATCTCATATTTGTTTGCGTATTAAAGATAATAATGGTTTATCACAATTTTCCCCAGTGTTATCAATATTTTCTTTGGGTCTCAGGTGATCACCAACTTTCTGGTTCAACTGTGATTTGTTGTTGCGATGTTCACAAAATCTCAGCAACCACTCTCTGTGGTCTCCAGTTTGCTTTAAACCCATAACTTGTCCTCCATGTGGAGCCTTGTTCACCTATTCAACCAGATGGTCAACGGCTCAGATGCGGCATTCAGATTACTGCAACACGTTGTTGTTTCTTTGTTTTCAGAACTGTGAGTCCAGAGCTTAAGTCTTACGCCCTCGGTGTTCTGTTCCTGCTCCTGAGACTGATCGGTAAAAAAAACTTTCCTTTTGTATTCATTTGTATTAAGAGAAAAAAAGCATCTTTGTTCTTTGTTCGTAGCGACAAAGCTTCTGTTAAAAAGTCTCTCACTGCTGTGCCCTGTGATGTAAATGTCAGAGCGATTTTTCACTTAGGTTGAAGTGAATTTCATCAGTCTGTCTGTGTGGATATAAACACACCCTGAACACTCCTTACTTTACTCACTCTTTTTGACCTTTTGACCTGCTGTCTGTCCACAATCCCCCACCCTGCCTCAGGCTTCATCCCTCCCCCCCTGATCTTCGGCATGGGTATCGACTCCACCTGCCTGTTCTGGAGCTCCGTCTGCGGTGAGAAGGGCGCCTGCATGCTTTACGACAACGTGGCCTACAGGCATCTGTACGTCAGCATCGCCATCGTCCTCAAGTCGTCAGCTTTCATCCTCTATACCACCACGTGGCAGTGTTTGAGGAAGAACTACAGGAAATACATCAAGAACAGCGAGGGTTACCTCACACCCACTGAACTGTTCGCCTCCAATGTGACTCTGGACAATTTGGGCAAGGAGATCACCCAGAACCCAGTCAACAGGACAAAGTTCATATACAACCTGGAGGACCAAGAGATGTGTGATAACATGGAGTCAGTTTTATAGTGGCGGTCTGTATTGGAGACTGGAGCTGAAGCTCCTAATGTGCAACTGAGCTGATGTGCAATGTTTCTTTGGTGTCGTATCGATTCAGAAGATTGTCCTCAGTAAGGGTCTTATCTTCTTCTCACCCAAAACATAATAGATATTAAGAAAAAAAAAAGAAGAATTGAAGAGATATTTTCCAAAATGTTGAATATCCACATTGCACTAAATGTTTATTTATTTATTTATTTATTTATTACTAAAATATAGATGATCTGGTGATCTGATGATCTCAGACAAAATTATATAGCGTTTCTTCCTTTATTTAATAGCAGGCTATGGATTGAAACTAAACTTAAACCAGGGACGTCACAGTTATGCGTTAATGTTGCCGATCAATAACTCACCAGGATTAACGTTTTATTATTAAAATGATATTTACTGTAAGACCAGATCTAATGTAAAAAGTCTTGAATTGTCTTTAGCAGTTTATTTTCCCTTTTGAAGAAAGCATTTATCAGATTCCAGTTGATAGATAGAAAATATTTTACACAGTTAGTTTACACAGATGTTAATTATTAGATGATGCATTAATATACATTATGGTTGGAGCACTTTTATAGCTCATTAGAGGAGGTCATTATTATCACTAATAGGCGACCCTATTGAAGACTTATAAACAAACTTACTCCGCCTTGTTTGCCTTTCAAGTCTTATTTTTAAATCGTGGAAAACATTAGTTGCTGAAAAATGAACAGAATTGTCCAGTTTAATGTAATTTTATTCACTTAATATCTTGTAAGGCTTATCCAGAAATTAGATTAAAAAGAATATTTTAGATCTGCAACTAATGATTTTTTATTTATTTATTATCAATTAATGTAAGGATTATTTTCTTGATTGATTCACCAACCAATTGTTTGATCAGTAAAACAAGATACTCAGGTTATAATTATATATAAGACAAAGAAAAGCATAAATTGTTGACATTTTAAAAGCTGGAAGCATTCACAGGTTGTCAAAACTCGATAATCGACTAAAACGTTGCATCTGTGCAAAACTTAACCTAATTCATTTCCAGATTTTGCTGCTACTATTCATTAAGTAAGAGAAGTTTTTGTTTTTTGTTTTTTTTCTCAAAGGGTGGATATCCCATTTTGGAACTAAACTCTTCAGTTTGAGATGTGAGATATGAAAAAGATGTTGCACATTCAGATTTCAGACAAATAAGGAACATAACAGTCTTTTTCAAAAGCTTTCAGAGTAACTGGCCCATTCATGTTCAAGGTAGAGGTAATGTTCCCTTTAATGTGTCATAGTGTGGAGTTTTGCTATGAATGTTGACGATTCTGAGACCAGTTTTCTGTTTCAGAGCCACAGAACAGTTTGTTTTGCTTTTATTTTTTTATTTTTTTATTTTTTAAATGTCACACCATTACGTTGACATTCAGTACGTTTCTCTAAAATTTCTAGAAATTAGATAAATGATAAGCAACTTTCAACAGCAAAAATGTTTCAATAGTCCTCTCTTAAGATGACGATCTGACCTAACTAACTATAACTAAGGAAGGTCAGTGTCTTCCCCATAAGAACTTGGACACACACACACATGAGCTAATAGTTTCACTCACATGAGTGTTTCTCTGACCTCTGATTTGACCGGACCACCATTATAATTCTGCCAGGAACACTCATGTCAATGGCAAAATGGAGATGGCAACAGACTTTGACTTGGTGGTGTAATTCTACTCTTGAGGATTGCCCCCTGCAGCAGTAATGCATGGAATACACAGCAACATGATAAATAACAAGCCGGGAGCACTGCATATAAGACTCTCCAGAGTACATGTATGAACGGGAGTAGTGCCAAAGCAGGTGGAGGCTGTGGGGGAGGAGGCCTTCACCAATAGCATCAGTAACAGCAGCAAAGCTCACATCACACACATACAGTGCAGGCTGAGAGTGTGAAGGCATTTTAAGCGGAGCGCCAAGTCATTGCAGTGAGACGTGGTGATGGTGGTGGCGGGCTAGCTGTCAGCAGACACAGCATAGCATGACGCACAGTGTCCAGCCAGAGTTAGTTCATTTAAAAAAAAGCATGCTGGTAATGCATGAAATTATAAAAAGAAGTATTCAGTATGTCACGAGGTTTGCACAGACTCTGTGGTTTGGTGGCCATGATAATGGTTAAATACACATTTAACCCAAATGGGCCTCCAAATTCTATTTTTTTTTTTTTGACCATGGAAAAGCTTTATAATGCATACTGCATTGTGATGTTGACAGTTTTTAAAAAAAAATACTCAGCTGACTCATAATCACTCACACTGCAGTGATTGTCTAAATATGGATTTTCTTTTTTTTTTTTCTTTTGTCAAAGGAATTCAATAGGATTCTGTTTTCTGACATATCCAGTTTATATAGAGTATATTGTTTTTTCCTGGCTTACTTTGTAAGTATTTAATATGTTTTGCATCAAAAATATGGACATTTGTCCAGCTACTCACCATCACAATAGATTTAATATCCCTTTGAGGTTTGGGAGTGGGGATTAAAGGAGTAGTTTGACATTTTTGGGAAATATGCAACGTATTCACTGCCTTGATGAGACTTAGTTAAGAAGATTGTTTCCATTCACGCGTCCGTCCGTTGATATTTAGCTGGAGCTAGGAGCCGGCTGGAAATAGAGAGAAACAGTCGTGTGTTTATGTACGATTGCAAAGATTGACTGATGATTTCTTGGCCGGGCGCATTGATGGAGTGAGTCTTGTCGTCATGGTGACATTATCAGGCATCGCCATCGTAACACCACAAGTTATCATTTTACACTCTTGTTTTTTGTACAGATTAAACAAACTAAATATAATGTGTTGATTTGTGAGCTTTACTAGTGTTGGTAGTCAGGTTTTATTACCGTCAGGCAGAGCCTAATTGTGTCTCTCTTTTTCCCAGTCTCAATGCTAATCTAACCATCTCCTGGTTTAGCCATATATTTACCGGACAGATGCGAAAGCGGTATCGATTTTTCTCATCTAACTCTCGGCAACAGAGTGAGTAAACATATTTCCCAAAATATCAAACTATTTTATTTTAGTTAGCCACATGCTATCCTTTAAAAAAGTTCCATGATTTTATTTCCCTTTATGCTCCTATATATTAATGTCTCATGAGTCATTTCTTTTGTGAACAGTGGACACTAGTTTAGGTCCACACTACTCATGTGATGTATTTAGTAAAGCACCCCAATGAACCAATAGTATAAGATTTAAACTCTACACTGATGCTGCTTCAGTATCATAAATGATAAAGAGAATATTATATCAACAAACAGACAGTAGTTAGAGAATGTTTGATATAGACTCTTAATGGACCCATATTGACTACAGAGCCATGACAAACCAGACCAGAACTAGATTGGTGGTTTACTGTGAACTAAGAGAGTATAAATATTAATTTTTAGTGGGATTTAAACTTTTTGGGGGGGTCTACGGATGAGAGATACAAGCTTAAAATTTAACTGTTCCTGATGGCAAGATACATTCAGAACAGCCGGACCTAATGCTGAAATGTAAAAAAAAAAAAAAAAAAACACCAAGTAAAAAAAGGAAACTTCCAGGTTTCTAAAAGGGAGGAGAGTGATGATAACTACCATAACCAGCTGGCCACCATCTCCTCCTGAACAACCCACAGTAGGTAGTGCTGTCTTTGAAATATCTGTAACGTCCAGTGTGTCATAGTGCTGGCTCGGTCTCCTCTGTACATAATAGTGCCAAACAAGTGCCAAAGTGACACAATAGAAGTGTTCTGTAACGTCGTGCGGAGATCTTTGTCTCAACACACTGGAGCTCAGAGCAGATCCTCCAGCTGTATGTAGCCTCTCTGTGATATCCCTCCACTTACTTTTACAATATCATACAAAGTGTCCCAAACAAAAAAAACAAAAAAAAAAAACAACAAAAACATATTGCCTATAAAATATTGTATATTGGTCTAGAAAAACAGTATTATTTAGGATGTAATAACTGTTAATATGTAGGAATTTTCTACTAGTGAAGGTATTGTCTAATTTAGAAATAATCTCTCTTTCCATCAGTGGCAAAGCTGATAGCTGTTTGTTGCTTTGGTCCGAATTTAAAAAAAAACAATATTTTGCTTGAAACAAGTGGCACCAATGTTAAGCTTATAGCCTGACATTGTACAGTAGATAAGGTTGACTATAAAAAAAAAAAAAGAAAATAAAAAAAAGAAGAAGAAAAATCAGCCAAACTTCACCGATAGCAGTCCTGCACCTGTGCCTGGATAAGCTCTACTCTTGAGACTTTCAGATTGGAGCCTACGCTGTGCCATATCAACCTGTGCACTGTAACATTCAACACTCACGAAGAAGAAGCCAACATATTCTAGGTCTGTCTAATGCGCTGGCAAGTGTAACAGCGCATGCTTGACCTTGTATTCACCTGCGGCGACAGGACTGTTTCTTTTGGCACTTAAATGTGCTTGAGATGTTTTTGCCTTGTGATGAAAAAAAAATAACTTGAGAATTTTTTTTTTTTTTTTTTTTAACATCCTATTTTTCTCATTCTTCTCTTTTGATGACCTCGGCCTTGTGGTAACAGCTTTTTATAGAGGATCTATTATAGTGGCAGAAGTATTGACATATGAAGAGTTTACTGCCAAAATATTACATCTGGGGGCAAAAAAAAAAAAAATAAAATAAAAATAATGTCCTGAGATTTATTATTGAAGAGACATTTTACAACAAAGGACAGTTATCCTGTAAATAAGTCCATAATTAGTTTTACCTTTTTTGTTGCTATTAATCATGTCTTTTTGGATGTTTGTAAATGAAAGACGTTATTTTGGGAGGAAACTCTTCATATGCAGATATGTAATTCTTTGGTTTGAGCCTTTAGGCAGCATGTTGCCTTTGACTAAAGTGGAACCACGTGCTAACCATGTTAGGGATGGTTTTAGAGTGATGTGTTTTCCTTATGTTGGTATTCAGTGTGTGGATTTCATGGTTCTTTGCAGGGGACCTTTCAAAAGGAAAAGGGCATTGAAATAAGAAAATATCACCTATATTTTCAAAGCATCACTAAAGATTTTTAGATATGCTCTATTGCTTCTTTGGATTTGTTTTTTCTCTTTTCTTTAAAGTACATGAATTTATATTTAAAAGCTTTATGTTCTGTATATTCCTTGGAAAACATTACATGATTGTATGTTTATTGTAAATACATTAAATATACTATTTTTGTTTTTAATATGACCCCTTTTTGTCTGATTATTATCACCCAAAGAACACCCAAACCTAAGATGATCTACACCCATAGTCAATAAGAGGCCAAAGGTCTGCAACCATGCTAGCAGCTGTCTGATGTATACTAAAGCTATACGTGGGCTAAATGCTAACATGATGCTCACAGTTAACAAAGCTAACATGCTGATGTTTAACAGGTATAATGTTTCAACGTGCGAGTTAATATTTGCTAATTAGCACTACCCGCAAAGTACAGCTGAGGCTGAGGGGATGCGATTAGTTTAGCAGGTATATCAAGTCGTTGATATATTTCAAAAGTGCAAATGTGAACCACATAGTGGCGCTAGAGAAAACTTCAGGGGATCATTAAAAGTCAATAGCAAACATCCTCTGGGGACCATGAGTCTTGTAAAATACTTTGTGTCAATCCATCCAAAAGATTTAAGAAAGAAGGATAATTTAGATGTTTTTTCAAACTTCCTGGTAGCACTGGAAGAAATGTCAGGATCAGCAGGGGTCATTGAGGTGAATCCTCTGGGGACCATGAGTGTTGTACAAAAATTTTTTGGCAATTCATTCAGAAGTTCTGAGATATTTCAATTACAATAAAAGTGGTGGACCAACAGATTGACAATACCATCTAAAAAAAGATGTGAAACATAGCTAGATCAATGGTTGAGGTTGGGAGGAGTCACATGATAAATATGATAAATATATATATATATATATATATATATATATATATTTTTTTTTTTTTTTTTTTTTTTTTTACAGGTCCTTCATCTTTATACTAATTTCTTGCATTTTCCAGAAAGTGGGGTGGTGCAATAAGGTACAAATTAATGAATAAAGAAAAGTGTAAAAATGTTAATGTGGTGTAGTTGGTGAGTACCCACTCATTATATTTAGGAAGTTATTGAGAACATTTCCTGAAAATTAGTAGGATTTATTTTTAATCTTGTAAAATTTCAGACAATTTACCTCCTCGTGACTATAAAAACCATTAAAAATGAATCCTAAATGTTAATCTCAAAACACATATGCATTATGTCACTAGTAGAAACACTGTAGGCAATAAAAGGTCAAAAAGGTTGGAAAAAAACTGTCGTGGATGATAAGATATTCAATTTGTATCTGTTTCTAATCACTTGGTCAGTGCTTGGTCGGATAAGGTGAAGGGTCACATTTTCTCTGCCTGGATAAACACACTGACAGACGAAGATAAATCCTGACATTCCTTTAATCGAAATGTGCTTGTGCTTGGCTATGATCTAATTTCCTGTCATCCAAGCCCCCTGGTTGTCCACAGGCCTCCCTGCAGTGCTACAACAGCCAATAGAGATAATAGCCGGGGTTATGGATTGACCAGTGAATCACCTTGTACCGCTGCTTTGAGGGAGCGATGTACGTGTTTGGGTCCAGGTCACGGCTTTGCTTTATTTGAGAGCCCGCGCTGAGAGCTCTCCTGTTTCTCGAGTGCAGACGGGGTCTCGCCAGGGCCACGGTGCAGTGAAATGGAAAGCATGCCATTCCCTGTTCCGCTTGATGCCGAGTGACTGTGAGAGGTTGTGTCATGTTCCTTGGCTATTGACTCAATGACTTGGGACTTCACGACAAAAGCCTGAACCCGTGCAGGCTCTCTGCGTGCTGACAGAGAAATGTGTCTTCCACTTGTCTTCACATTGACCCGAGGACACTGCTGGACTGACGTGTCCACATCCCCAAAGTCTCACCTCCTGAACCCAGAAATAACCTTTCCACGACCTCGCCTGTCTCTCACGCTCTGCTGGATGTGGGTCTGGCTGCTATTTGAAACAATTTACTGAACTTGTGTGTTTTTTTTTCGTTTTTTTTTTTACTGATATAGCTATGGATTACCTGTCTGTGGCAGTCAACCCGTTCAGTTTCCGCTACATGGATGACATGGCTGAGAATCCATCCTTTCTGTGCAGCATATTATTCACTGTCAGTGTGGGTTGAAAAGTCAAGGCACAGAGTAAGCACATGCTATTAGCTGGTACTGAAATGACAACACAAAGAGCCAGACCTTCGTGGCTGTCTCTGCACTCGGGTTCATCCAGAAGACAAAATCACCATATGCCCTTCATTTGTTGGAGAAAAATTAGGATATCTGGACTTGTCACGGTACAAATAAATGATGATGTATTCCTCTTTACATTGTATGCAAAATGATCATTCTGCATATTTGACTAATACCTTGTCTGGTGATGTGGCTCAGACAGCTGACCTGATTTATTGCAAGGTTCCCCACATTGTTAAAACACAATCTCTGACTCAGTGACAACGGTCCAATTATCGCTTTCATGCAGAAAAGGGTCCATACACACACAAAAAAAAAAGACTGTGAATTGCAAATCCAGTTGCAGTCCGTCCTTGCTCTCCTCTAATCTAATAATGTGATCCATCATTTCAGCAGCGACGGCTCTATACCCCAGGCATGGAAAATAATCCCTCTGAGGATTAGTATCAAGATGTTTGCATATCCATGTATGCGTTCCTGAGAGGCTGTGTGGAAAAAAAACCCCCAAAAACATATTTATAATAAGGTGTCACTTCATTCTTTTGCATTTCTTGTGGTCAAGCCTTTGAAGATCTTTGCAGTATTTGTTTCATAAAAAGTGCTGTGACCTGTTTAAACTGTTATTGATCAGCACTAACCTTCCAAACATCCTCTTGACATCAATAACTAGCTAAAACCTTACAAGAAAGCTACAGCGACACTGTTGAAAAAAAAAAATAACTCGGTGTTTCTCTGTTCAGCAGCAGTGGCGCTGTTGGTTGAGGGATGGTCCTGTTGCAGAATCATCCATTACCCTGATGAGCCCGCAGCCCCTGAGCTATGACAGCACAGCCACACGATGAGCGAGACAGCCGACTGCCACTATTTGTTCCGCTAAAGCATTCATCACACTAATTACCCATGGTGCCAAGCAGCTCGTGTAGCCCGGTGAGGCTTCGGCTGCTCGTTTGAAGCTGAGATGAGGTAGGGAAACCTCAGATGAGTCTAAACAGGAGGCTGTCCTCTTTTCTTTTTTTTTTTTCTGGCACTCCTGCACATAATTAACTCAGCACTCCAGCAACTTGACAAATTGGAATGATGAATCTGGCCTCTATGAATAGATACAAATACATGATCAATCAAAATACCGGACAGTGTTCTCAGTCTGAGGAGGAAAAAGTACCCGCTGTGAAGGACAAAAGAAGTGTCTTTGCTTTGAATGACATTTGGTCCTCTGGTAGAAAAGTGAGAGGGACTTTTTTGTGTCTTTGTTGTGTTTTTGCTGCAAAAAATGTGAAGGCAAATCAGTGCTAAGAGGGTGGTGCAAAATAAAATAAAATAAAATAATGCAATTATTGCCATCTTCAATATTTGCTTGTTTAAAGGATGTCACCCAACAGCTGCCCCTCCTCCTGTTGGAAGACTTTAACTGTTTCCTAACTGTAGACAGATGCAAAGAGACAGTCCCTCTGAATCACAGTCATTTAGTCCACCTGACCTTGAAAAGTCCCAAGAGAGTATGTTTTTTTTTGAATTCCTGTGTCATTCACAGAGGCCCATGTCCCTCCTGGCCTTCGCGCAGCCGTCTGAACCAATGTAACATCCAGTACATCAAAACATCCCAGCATCGACTCCCTGCAGTGGCCTCGGATCAACAGATCAAGGACAAGGAAAAAAAACTTTTCTGGAGACACCAAATTCTGGCTGCACAGCCCACTTCACACTCACATTTCACCAACCAAGGACAAGGAGTAACATGAGTATAACACTCCATTCTCCCATAGGTGCATAAAATGAGTAACACCGTATAATAAAAACACAAACATATACGCAAAAGTACGCCTGATTAACGCATGCAGGATGTGACCTGAACTCTTGTTGCACGCCTTAAAAATAAATGATCACGTCAATAGGACTTCATGTGATTAGTTAACACGCGATAGGTCATTAATTATGGATTAACAGTGATTAATTAATCACTGTTAATCCATAATTACTTCATACATTCATTGCCAACCAATTTAGAAAGAAAGTAAACACTGTCTGTGGGTATAAAAGGAAAAGCATGATGCAGACTGATCATGTTGCTCTAATAACTGTGATGATAGATGCAACATGCCACCAGCTGTTTCTGTGCAACTAACATGACATTTGACTGCACATATTCATGAATCAATCATTATTTGAATTCCACAAGAGCATTATTTAAAGTTTGAAATGTTACTACTAGCTACTTTGCTAATAAGATAACTAAGATCTAAAGCTACTTAGTTATAGCAACAGTTCATCTCCATCCACAGTAATAATGCATGTAAATGTTATGTGAAATAGTTATTTGGTTATATTAGTTTGGAGTACATAAATATAAATTATACTTTACATATCAAAGGTAGAATTGTCTTGCTGTGTGAAATAATGTCGTCCACGGAAAATACTATACGGAGACCTTTTAGGCCTGCTCATGGAAAACTGGGATAATACAAAAAGTTATTTTAATAAAAATGTAAAAGGGGAAAGATAGAATAGAAAGAACGGCAGAGATCAATAAAATTAATAAACAATAAAAAAAAATACAGAAATATTTGTGTCACAAAAATAATATCACCTCTGCAGCTATGGGTTAAAAAAGTGCATTTCACTCATTTAAAGCTGGTATATGATATTTGATCTATATGAGTCTATAAGAGCAATCGCCACCTTAGCAATTACTGTATTTATGCAGAACACCCCGTAACAACGTGCAGATATTTCTGCATTAGAAACTGTAAGAAGAACTGTCAGCAGGAGCAAAACATTTCAAGTGCTGCTGGCGCTTCATTAATGACAGAAAGCAGCAATAAATTCACTGTAAAGCTTGTTTCCCAATTTGAAGTTGAGTTGTATGTATTTTGATCATTTACTAAGCTATGTGGGTTAATCTCATACCAGATAATGAGTTCTAGTCTGAGTGAGGTCAAAGGTTAAGTAGACTTTGTACAAGTCCTAATGAGGATTCCAACATTTTGCCAGGATGGCGCCGTTCACAACTGGGAAGACCGTTGGTGGTGCGTTATCATTGCACACTGACCTGTAGCACAATGCGCCTCTCAAGCGTGAAATTCACCACATGAAGAATGTCGCAATACCCCTGAAGGAGTCGAGAGGTCAGCGGTCTAGGGATAATAAAAGTTAGGAGACGGTCCAGCGGTCACAGGTGAAGCAGTGGCCGAGGTGTGCTAATCTAACCGACAAGCTATTGTTACTCCCTGCCCAGGATTTGACCCTGCTTAGCGGCCATAAGAGACTCCAGCTTTGTTTCAATGGCTGCCAAGGTTAACAGCAAGGAGACGATCTATCTGCTCTGTTTACAGTCCAGCATCTGTTGTCAGATTTTGGAACATGAGAAGATGATAGTCACTAATGACTGTAACAGTAATTACTAAAATACATTTTAGGCACAAGAAATGTTTGAATGGTTTTAAAATATTTACGTTTGTTAACATTTTTTAAGTATTACACAAGGTCGTCATTATTTGAGCCCTGATATTTTTTTATTTTTTTTATATTAGCCAGATGACCATAGACATGACTCCAAATAAATGCTAATGTTGCTCCATATCTCCTATACTCAATCTACACATGTGTTTTCACTCGTGTTACCTGCATAGGACTGTTGGGACAGCACATGATTGACATCTTCCTCGCTGACACTGTTATCATCCTTATTAGTACATTAGTACACATAGTACGTAATGTCCAACATAACTCCAGCCAACTTCAACTTAACTGGAGATCTAATTAGGCTGATTGATTGAAGACACACCGATGTGGGTGTGCAGGGCTTTTAAGTAGTTACATTTCTATCCTCTTAGACCATAAAGACCAACCCCCCCCTAATTTACTGCCAAATTTATTGTGAATCTTTTACTTATTTTGGGGATCAACATTACAGAACAGAAAATCTTTCTCACAATCCGGCTTCTTTTCCTGGCACTCCTGGGCCTGCCTGCACACTGACGCCCTGCCAAAACGCTGGCAGAAGACGTCCATCGGGGCATGTGAGACAGGCTGCAGTGTACTTTTAGATCACAACCATTAATCTCATTAACATAATGAGCTTACACCACATCCATTTACTCTAAATGCCAAGAATACTACTGTAGATTCCTAGAAGACCACAATGTACGCAATCCTAAAAACTATAATAACTAATAAGAATTTTATTGTGTGTGTGTGTGTGTGTGTGTCCTCTCCAGGCCCTCATCATCTCATCATTCACCCTGATACGTCCTGTCATACTTGTAGTGTATGAAATTATATTAAATTTAGGATTAACAGAGAACCATATGGTGCCAACTGGTTCAATGAAACAATATATGTTTGTGGAGCCACACTGAAGACCAAAAAAAAATTGCTACAGATCTGTGAGCAGCGAGCCACTGCAGCCTCCCACTGTGCTGTAAACAGTCACATCCTGGTGGTTTTGCACACACAGCAGGTCTCCTCTGGCCAAACTCTCACTCACTTTGTCTCCAATTAGCTCGCTTTCAGCTCCCTACTGGTGTTGAGTCTTAAAGGGCACCGGATCACTGGAAAACAGGAGGGGATTTATCATCTTTAAACTTCCAAATCTGTGATTAATATTAACTGGGCTTGTCATGAGATAGAGCAGAGTTCAGTGAATTAAACTGTGTTGGAGGAATGGATCATCCCCATCCAGTGTGGTAAAAACTTTAGCCTTGACCTTCCACTGTTGATTGGTCTTGGACGTTAGCGTTAGTGTTTTGTTTTTGTTAGCGAGCAGAGCGAAGCTTGTTTTGTGTACGAGCAGCCGCAGGATGACTGCAGAGCTGGCCGTCTGGAAGAATATGACGGCACACTCAGCCTCAGGACTCATTGTGCATGACTCAACAGTGAGATGGCCGTGCAGACTTTCACATGGCGATGACTTGCTATGAAGGGGCAACATGGACATCACAGTTACTGCATCTCTCTGAAAGTCTAGGTGACACGTTACTGTTGTGTGGCTGCATATTATTGCAGTATATCAAGACAAAGATGGCAACAGGACGACACTGAACATATCACCTTATTGCAAAACAGTATAGTCTAGTATATTCTTGATAGTGGGGGGCGGTCTGTTCAGACATGGTTTCACCTGAGCTGAGTACAGGCTCCATGCAGGCTCCATGCGGTACCTCAAATAAAGCATCAGAGAGATACACACAGGATTGAATCAGAAGGGGTGAGAGGAGGAAAGGGAGGATGAATGCATGTGAGTAGGGACGGGTGGAGGGGGTAGAAAGATGAATGGATGAGCAGAGAAGGGAAAGTGAAGGTGGGTCAAGCTATCTGAGACCAACAGGACAAGGTGGGTTAACTAGGTTTAACAGGTGATTAGAGGTGTGGCTGAGACACGTTCCTGCTCCTGAACCTGATTTAACTAATAAACTTCATAATTAACCTCAATGTTTTCTCTTGCTGATAACATAATGCATAATTACAGTGATTAGAGGTGTAATCATCAATTTAAGTCAAATAAACAGTTCGCTACAAAATGCTGTATAGAAAGTTATTTTTGCAGGTCCACATTGTAAATAGGTTTATGCATACATATACACCCTTTTTTAAATTGAAAACTAACTAAAGATGAAATTCTTTCATTCATTTCTTTAAAAAAACAAAACATGATGATGCAAACTCAGAGAAAAAGATGAAGTATTATGGAAACCCTATAAAATGATTTATAATAATAATAAAGTATTTATAATAACTGAAAAAACATAATCAGTTACAGTCACGGTTGAGTGAGGGGAAAAGGAAATGCAACATATTGTCTGTTCACTTGTGATGAAGCTGATAAGGTTATAAGCATGATAAATGTAATAGATTTATTTCCTCAAGCCAAACATCTACGTTAGGTGCAGCCTGTATTATTAGGTTTTCTGTGTAATTTGCTGATAACACTAGGTGGCATCAAATTACTGCAGTTAGGATCTGCATGTGGTGCCTCTGCTCTCCTCATGAGAGCTAAAGGATTTCCTTCCATAAATGCTTTATATAGTATATGACAATAAATCTGAGAACACTGACAGAATGATAGAAAATGTTGAAGTCAAGTAGCCAGGGCAACACACACTTACACACACATATACACACGCACACACACACACATGCAAAGGAGGAAGAGAGGAAGAGAGAGAGACATTACATTACACATCATATTACGGAGGTAAGAAATCACCCTCAACAGTATGTAGCTTATCAACACAAATCCAACTGGAGCCCCACACACACACGCTGCTGCTCCCAGACCAGCTTCTCTTTGGCTCAAACCACGCCCCAAACACAAACGTCACAGCCCGTGACGTATGGACGCACCACTCTCCTCCTCCGTCCCGGAGCAAAGCATCATCAAAATCATCATCCATCACCCCCTTTCTCTCTCTCTCTCTCTCTCCTCTCCGTTTTCTTTTCAATGTAACTTCTGACTGATCTGGAGAGCAGGGAGCGTCTGGAAAGCCTGGTCCATATCTGAGGAAGGATCTTCTCGCACGGTAGCCTGTTAAAGCTGGACACACAGGAAAGAGAGGATCAGATTATATTTTATATTTGGATAACGTTACTTCCCTCTGTGTGGATTTTCGCCTCAGTGTTGTCTGTCTTTATTTTCCCCTCTGTGGATGTTATAGTGCATTATCTCGGTCTGAATGAAGCTTTCTTTTTGGATTTCCATCGCGCCGAAGCAATTTCTGGGTGACTGGCCATTCTTTACTTGTGAAGTCACGCGTTATAATTAAATTGCCGTTATCTTACGAGCTCTACTCAAATTTGAAGCCGTAACTTGTATTTTTATTTTGCCGGGCAATGTCGCGTCTTCCTTGAACGTACACTTATTAATACGCGCAGACAAACCGTGTGCGTTAATTAAAAAAAAAAAGAAAGAAAAAAAAAAGAGGAAAGTTGGGCGCGCAAAGTTTTTGGAGACGGTAGAAATGGCTATGGTGGCGTGGAGAAACACCGAGGGCGTCGGGGACACCCAGGGGACCCTCTCCTCCCCGGTGTCCCAGGTCGCATCTCTGTCTCTGTCCGGGGAGCTGACTGGACACATGAACCAGGCGTCCTCTCTGGAAATACCCCCGGCAGCAACAGCAGCACCTCCGGGCGCACCGCCGCCCAACCCGTCCAACGCCACCACCACCACCGCGACCACAACCACCAACAACACCTCCTCTTCTTCATCCTCCTCCTCGTCCATGGACAAACAGCAGAGCCAGCAGATCGAGTGCATCGTGTGCGGGGATAAATCCAGCGGGAAGCACTACGGACAGTTCACATGTGAAGGATGTAAGAGCTTCTTTAAACGCAGCGTCAGGAGGAACCTGAGCTACACCTGCAGAGCCAACAGGAACTGTCCCGTAGACCAGCACCACCGCAACCAGTGCCAGTACTGTCGCCTCAAGAAATGCCTCAAAGTCGGCATGAGGAGGGAAGGTACGGGCTGGCATCCTCCTGTTGTTGCTTTCGGTATTATCACATCATATCCTCCATCACAACACGGTCCAGGACACTGGGCTTCATTTTGACACATCCCTATTGTTTTCTTTGATGCTTGCCCTATAAACTAATTGTGCGTGCTACATATGAAGGCTAGCTAGTGTCTGTATGTAATTTCTTCACGGACACAGCCGTCTGTGTTTGCCTTTGTCTTGTCCGTGATATTTTCTCCGCCTATTCATATTCTTCTAATCTGTTATTCGCCTGCTAGCCTCTGTTATTGCATGTAGTGTCCAGCCTGTGATATTGAAGACATTACTGTGTTACAGCTAGCATCTTGTAGCATGTGTAGTTGGTATTATTGTTGCTATCCGGCCGCTTTATGTCCGTCATACACGTCCGCTGTGTGGCTGAAAGAGCCAGAAGCTGCTTTAAATTCCACAGGTATAAATTTAGTGGAAACTTTGCTACATTTGGTTATAATATCGATGTTTATTTTTTTATTTTTTTTAAATTGTAGCCTTTGAGTATCTGACGTTTTAGGTAAATTACGTGTGTGTGCGCGTGGACTCTCTGCTCTGTGTGTGTGTGTGTGTGCGTTTATGTGTGTATCAACACTTTTATTGCAAAACTCACTACCCCAAGGTTTAGGACAGAAAACACAACAACACCAGGCCTAGAAGCTATTATCTAAACGGTTACAGAAGTTACTTGCCAGAAAGTGGCCACCTTAATATCAGAGGAAAACACTTTCAAGACCCACATACGCCATTATCTTCAGGTTGTGGCCTAGAAACTGATTCAGCACCGAGCTGAATGTGACATTTCTTACCAGGAGCTGTCTGAAACAGTTATTCTCATCTATCTCAGAGAGCCAGACTACCACAAGCTATCACTGTTAGCCTATGAAATGAACTATGATTGTGGTGTTTGTGTGAGTGTGTTTTCTACTTGTTCTACATTTCCGTTGTTTTTAAATGGCGTCTCCGGTATTTGTTCACTTCTAAATGTCATCTATGTTGTTTTAATCGCCTCCTGGCTTGTTTTAACATTTCTGCTGTTGTTGTTTTTTTTCTTCTTCGTTGCAGCTGTACAGAGAGGAAGGATTCCTACTCAGTCCTATCATGGCCAGTTTGCTCTGACAAACGGAGACCCTCTACAGTGTCATTCCTATCTGTCGGGATACATCTCTCTCCTGCTGCGGGCCGAGCCGTATCCGACCTCCAGGTTCGGCTCTCAGTGCCTCCAGAGCAACAACATCATGGGTATAGAGAACATCTGTGAGCTGGCGGCCAGGATGCTGTTCAGCGCCGTGGAGTGGGCCCGCAACATCCCTTTCTTCCCTGACCTCCAGGTACCGGACCAGGTGGCCCTGCTCCGCCTCACCTGGAGCGAACTGTTCGTCCTGAACGCCGCCCAGTGCTCCATGCCCGTCCACGTCGCCCCGCTGCTGGCCGCCGCCGGCCTCCATGCCTCCCCAATGTCCGCGGACCGAGTGGTGGCCTTCATGGATCACATCCGGGTCTTCCAGGAGCAGGTGGAGAAGCTGAAGGTGCTGCATGTGGATTCAGCAGAGTACAGCTGCATCAAGGCCATCGTGTTGTTCACCACAGGTACATCTGGGGGTTTTTTTTCACATCTACACGACGATGGATGGCCGAAATGTGTTTTTATCAGTGTGCGCAGTAATTTAAAGCTGTAATGATTCGTATTATGAAGTCAATTAACCGCCAGTATGAATAGAAAAAAATAAAAATAAAAAATAAAAAAAACACACCACCATTTAGACTGCGCTTTGTAGGAAATAAAATGTGGATGATCCGTGACCTAATTGGTTTTTAAGACAATCATTATTTCTAGTTGTTAGGGAAGCTAATAATTAAATAAAATTATATATTTCCAGAATACTAATAATCTGATGCTAATGGCGGCGGCCTGAGTATTGGTAAAAACCCCTGAATACAGTCACACTGTGTTGTTTTCTAAGGTCCAGCTTCTCAGATCTTTTTTAAATTTTTTTTTATTAACCTCTTGGGCTCAAGATTATTTTCTGTTAAGGTTAAAGTAAAGGTTCACTAATGGCGGGAAAAATTTAAAAAATATATATATATATTTAAGAGTTAATGATGTGATCATACTGAACTATAACCTCCAATAAATAGTAAATCAAATGTAAATCAAAAAAAGAAGAAAGAAAATTATAGAAAATGTTTTGTTTGCTTTTAAAAAGCCTTGTATTCACAGTTTATGTAATTTCGTTACAACTAACTGGGTCCTTCACTCAACTTATATGACCTCATGCAGTTTGTCAGCTATTAAAAGAATATAATTAAGTCAAATACTATTATAAAGTTTATTGTTATTATTATAACATTTAAGAGGCCTTGGGTGAGTTTGAATGGGTTTGCAAGCTGCCCTGAAAATGAATTGTTTGCACGATTCATAAAAAAGATGCAACATAATGTTTTATTCTATTGCTGCCATTTATTATATTGTAATTTAAGCTCCCAGTTGTCAGCATTTTCTAAAATGTATTCATTGAAGCATTTAATAATAGGTATTATTTTAATTGATAAAATGTCTTGACATTTCACAATTTGCAACAAAAAAAATTCGAATGAAAAACACTAGATGTTTTCAATTTTTTTATTAACAAATTTCTACACCTTATTTGGCTTACATATGATTATTTTATAAAAGACCTTTATAACTGTCATTACAGAAATGAGTGAAACTGGGTCGGCAATGCATTATAAAGTATACACAGAGCCTCATATTCACAGTCGGAATGATGTTTGCGACTGGATGGTGAGCAGGATCAAAAGGATGAGTAGCAGTAGATTAAAAAAAGAAAAAAGGTCTCCTATGTAGGCCTATTTTAGTCCCCATGAGCACATCTGAACACGTGTCTTTAAAGTGGGACACAGTAACCGTTCTTTGACCCCTGCTGCCATCCGGCCTGCAGCACTACAGTACAAACAGAGGGGACCGCTGTGTGTAGAAATACTATCATACAGTATGTAAAGGTCTTATACAGCAGATATCCTTAGCGTGCCGTTATATACATCTGTACTTCTTATTTCTATGCTTTGAACATCATTTTGTGTGGATTCGATAGGAGCAATAGCATCATCTTTTATTTCAAACACTACTGCTAATTATTTATTTGTCTCAATGAGCAACTATGCTGAGTCATTCACCTCGTTTTAGCACAACAACGATCCAATTTTACTCATTTATTAACAATTAACAATCTTGCTCCTGTATTGTACGTTTTGTATTCATTACCTGTTTTTTTTTTTTTTGTTTGTTTTTGTTTTTTTGCCTTGAGGCGATCACAGCTCACCCATTTTTTGTATAACACAACATCAATCGCTAAATTTGCTCTGTCTATCCTCTGATGCTGCTGTGTTAGTTTGGTGTTACCAAACTATTTCTCATTTGTCCTGGATGCCAGGTTGAATCATTGGCCTTCACCGCTTCTTCTCCTACATGTTTTTTTTTGTCTTGCCTCTAGATGCTTGTGGTCTGTCGGACGTGGCCCATGTGGAGGGTCTGCAGGAGAAATCCCAATGTGCTTTGGAGGAGTACGTGAGGAGCCAATATCCCAACCAGCCGAACAGGTTTGGGAAGCTGTTGCTCCGCTTGCCTTCCCTACGCACCGTCTCTTCTTCTGTCATAGAGCAGCTTTTCTTCATCCGTCTGGTGGGGAAAACCCCCATAGAAACTCTGATAAGGGACATGCTGCTGTCTGGGAGCAGCTTCAACTGGCCTTACATGCCTATTCAATAGAGAAGAATCTCTACAATGGTGCTACTATGGTCAGGAAAAGGTCCCACACCTCAAATCAAGTCAATTCATCTAGTACAGCTTAAAATGTCAAACAAGGTTAAAAAAAAAACTGCCAGCGGAATGAGATAATTACAGCCATTTCCAAAGTAACAAAATACCCATCTTAATTCATATTTTTTTTCTCATAGGTAAAGTAAGTAAAGTTTATTTGTATAGCACCGTTCACAGATACAAAATCACAAAGTGGTAAGGCAATATTAAAAATAGCAAGTATGACAAACAAAAGCTCAAATTTAAATTCAAGTTAAAATCACAGCAAAACAAACAAATGAGGACAGAGACACATATAGAAGTACAAAAGTTCTGAACGCAGACAAGGAAATGAAATTTTAAAAAAGCAATAAATAAAGTGGAGCAGTTATGTTTTTAGCTGCTTCAGAAAAATGTCACAGTAGTCTCGGGATCGCAGCAATAAAGGGATGGCTTTCCATAAACTGGGTGCAACAGCTTGAAAAGCACGGTCACCTCGGGTTTTACAGCCGGTGTGAGGGACAGCCAGTAATTTTTGTTCAGAAGACCAGGAGGAGGTCAGTAATATACTGGGGTGTTTGACCGTGCAAGCGCTAAAGGTTAGCACCAGTATTTTCAAATAGATGCAGAATTTAATTGGAAACCAGTGCAGATCGGGGAAAAAAATGGCGTGACATGAGATCTCCTCTTATATTTCGAGTAAAATACATTTTGGACAGTTTGGAGTTTGATTCAAACAGGTAAAAAGAGCGTTACAAGAAGAAATAAAAGCATGAATAATCATCTCCATCTCAAATTTGCGATTTTTCTCCGTTGGAAAAAAAAGATATGCGCATAAACTGGCTGACATGATTATCAAAGGACAGGGATCAGTCAAAGATGACACCTAAATTTGAAAGGTTACGCTGAATACACACACTTTATGTGCACACACGTGCTGTTTGATGTTTGGAATAAAATTTTCAGGAGCAATTATAAGAGCTTCAGTCTTATTTGTATCGTTGTTGTCGATAGGAATCCAAATCTTGATGGCATCCAGACATTTAAAATGTTTAAAATCTCTTCAGATTTAAAAGACCCATACAAGTGAATATCATCTGCATAAAAATGAATCGTCTTAACCGCCATTTTCTTGATACCAGAGGGAGTGATCCGCCTTATTCTGCATCGCGTCGCTGTGTTTTTAAAAAGATCCCGGGAAATAAATGAACCGTACTGAAGATGTAATATGATCTGAACCCACTGGCAGACTTTTTCCACTTGTTTTACTTGAAATGACTGGTTATGGTGGACATTTTTTGCAGTGTGGTGACCACTCACAGTCTATGTTTTTTTTTGGAGTAACAAACTATATTTATTGGACCCTGTGTGTATATTTATCGTGCTTGTAAATTATGTTTCAGCTCCTTTTTTAATGTTTTACGTATTTTTGCCCCGGCTAGTGAAAAAAACTGCAGGGGTTGTCTTGTGTCAACCTTTTTTTTTTTTTTTTTTTTTCTTTTGGTTTGTTTTATACCTTCCAGACATGGCACTTTGGACTAAAGGAACATTTCAGAAAGATTTAACACGAGTGTTTGAAACCCAAACATCTACTGATTTCCAGCAGGTTCATTTGTCTTTAAGCTATTCGCTCAACAGTGAACAGACGGAGAGGTGAGAGTAATGTTCTGTTTGAGTTACGCTGGTTTATATTTGAATTATGGACATACAAAGAAAAAAGGAGCAAACGATATTTGGAAACTGCACTTCTCATGGTCAGTTTTATGCCAAATAATGCATTATTTATTAACCATTTCATAAGTAATATCTTTACTTTTTTACGTAATTTTAAAAATATATATTTTAGTTAATATTTCCTGGCAGCAGAAATTACTTCCTTTTTCAATTTCTACTAATTTTGCTTTCTAAAAAAAAAAAGTAAAAACTGTTTTTTTTTCTCTCTTCCTGAATGTTCAGAAATCCAACCTGGTTTGTCCTGATATTTGATGATTACATGTTATGAAATTTGAACGTACAGAAAATCCTGTTCATTTCTCAACAAAATAGTCATTTTTGTCAGTGTTTCACCCATTTTTCATCTAAACTAGAAGGGGGGATGAAGACAACACTATGACCTTAGCTTAATATTTTTTATATATAAAGGGATTGAAGATAGATTTGTATTCTTTTGACTGGTAACAGATAAAAGTAATGACATTACTTTACTGGATTAATGATTAATGCATTACCACACACTTCTAATTCATTTATGTCTCCAGGTTTTTTACACTGAATGTCTCAGAGAGATTTGAAGATGTATTGCTACAGTTTCATAATGAGATAAACCAACTGTGCACAATTTCCCAGTTCAAGTAACAAATTTATTCCATTATAATTCATGCATTTATGAGCCCAGGCCACTTTATGGCACAATAGACCACTGCAGGGTATTGCTAAACTGAAAATGTGTGTATGTATGTGCGTGCATGCGTCTGCGTGTATGTGTGTGTGTGTGTGTATGTATGTATGTATGAGTGTGTATTTGTGTTTACTTCCTTTTGACAACCACTCTGATGTACTGTGAAAGCATATTGGTTAACATATTGGTACCGTATTAAATTATAACTCAAGATTTATAAATAAAGTGTATTTCGTTTATTTTGCCATTTCAATTCTATGTGGTTTATGACCGTTCCCAACAGAGCGTGTGTGTGTGTGTGAGATACAGAGACAGAGAGAAAGCACATGAGTTTGTGTAAGGCAATGAAAGCCAATCAGAGCTGTCTGGTGTTTTCAACATAGATAATGTCTTCATATATATATTTTTTTATCTTGACTATATACGTGTATGTCAGTATTTATGTGTAGTAAAAACAATACAACAATATATTTAATTAATGGTCCAGTAGGTGCAGGTTTTGAATGCTGTGACATCTCACTCTGCTAACAATTATTACACCAAATGAAATCCTTGAATTATTCTTTTGCTAGTTAAGGGAACATCACTCCTATCAATGCACAAACATGGAGTAGACCAAATGCTACATGCACAATAGGTAACATTAAATTCTGCTTATTTCCTCCCTTAAAATCAGATCTTTTCACATAGGTTACATTTGATCACTTAATAAGCACGTTTTGTTTTTGTTATTAAAGATTCTATCAATCCATAAAGGTGGTTTAATTCTGCACAAGTTAAAAGAGCAGAATGAACACGGAGTTATAATCATGTCTTGTGTTGACCAGACTGAGGAGGACAGACAGGATTAAAGCAGCTTCTTTGCTTCTTAGTGGACAGAGAGCTAATGAGGGGCCCCTGAGTGCTCTGTCACTACAGTTTACCCTGAGGAGGGTGAAGCTGGGCGCTCGACGGCCCCTGGGTGCTCTGGGCCAAAGGGCCAACATAAAACAATGGAGCATTTTCCCACACACGTACTGGTCCAAAAGAAGAAAATGTCAAGGAGTGCTGCTGCTCTGGTGGAGGAGAATCAGTTGAGATCTAAGCAGGAGAAATACCGACACTCAAATGAATTTCCATCTGTCTCTTCTAACATTGATCCAACACATAAATGAGAGCGAAGCGTCGCTGCTGTTTGCGGGGAATAGAGGCTGGATCAGTCATTGCGCAGCAGGGATTGGTTTTAGCCAATCAGCTTACAGGAGTGAAAATGTGCAGCCAATCAGATCACTCTTGTGATGTTTTCCTTCTTTAAAATATTAATATGCATCATGTGTAGTGAAGGTTAACCAGAGTCCAAACCCACGAGAAGCTTTAATACTGCAGATTTGTCAGTGATGACAGATTTTTAAAGTGATCGCAAATACTGTTCATCAGTATTATCACATATAATAATATTTATTATAAATTTTAAAAAAATTATGTATATGTATATGTGTGTGTGTGTGTGTGTGTGTTTGATAATGATGATGATATGCAACAATGATTTATAATACGTTATTTTACTAAACTAGTTTTTAGATAAATACATTTTCAGAACTGAACAACAAAAACAATATTATATATATATATATATATATATATATATATATATATATATATATATATATATATATATATATATATATATATATATATATATATATATAAAACAAATACAATAAGATAGTGTATGTGTGGATTAAAAATAAAATCAACCAATCAATATAATAATTACAATTACAATTGAGTTAATAGATGAAATAGTGTTTGGTTGATGGATGTCCTGCTTCAGGTTATTCGTGATGTGAAATAAATACTGACTTCACTGAAGAAAATAATTATGACTTTAGAATATTATTAATAATGCCGGCCCCAACCCTCCACACAATTTCAACACGATAATGTAGACTTGATTTATTTTTATTTATTTATTTATTTATTTTTTGTACTAAAAAACAGAATTGGAAAAGTCTAAGAAAAGTTAAATAAAAGCGGCTCAGATTTCCTACTGAAAATATTTAATATCTCCTCTTGTGTAACGTTAATAGAGCTTTACTGTCGTGAAACCGTCCTGAGTAACGTTTGTTGTTACTGTCTTCTTTAAAAAGCAATTGATAGTTGATTTTTTTTTCAGTTTTTAATTGTGTGTCACTGGTTTGCTTGAGTCTGTTAATACGTTTAACGGTGAAGATAAAATAATAATATAATAAGTAATAATACATAAGTGGTGATATTATCACAGAGAAAACCCCAGATCCTAAATAAAGATGATGTTATGGTTAAATATGTTACGCTCCAGATGTAGCCTTCATGATGTTCTGTAACTTGGATTTTATAACTGGATGTATTAATATGAATTTTACACAACTGAGTAGAAAATCTTCCTGGAAATTCCACTTATGGATATATGAAAATGATAAACAGCTGCACTCACCAAGAAAGCATTTTATGTCCTCACATTCCCCTTTTTTATGTATTTGTTATTGTTAATATCTTTATTTCCGACAGATGAATATGTTTTACATGTTATAACATATTAATCTCAGATAACTACTGTGAAAAACAAGACTGAAAATGAAAATATCTTACATAACGAAAAACAATTTTTTTTCTTTTTTTAAAAACCCAAACGGATATTCAGTAAATATGTTTTCCGCTATCAGAAAGCATTATAGTGTCAGAGTGGTAAAAACAACAAGCCAGTAATACATGGCAACATACAGACGGGCCTTTAAAAAGTTCCTCATCATTCACTGTAATTTATTTTTTTCTTAAATAATTCTTCATTGTCCATCACTGACGTTCACTACACAGATAAATAATATGTAATATGTCATATAGTATTTCGTAGTATCGACACCGCCTGGATATCTTCATATTAATTTATTATTGATGTGTTATTTTGTTTTTATTGTGAGGAATGTAACGGCCTGAACTTTGAGATAGTTGCATTTAATGATACATACAGTACAGCAGCTTATCTCAATGCCTTTAATCAGACTTACCACAGACTGAAGCGCAAACAACCACAATCCTCTTTTCTCAAAAAAAAAACAACTCATCAGTCATATTCACTTGTTTTATTTTATTCATTTTTTTTTCTTCCTACAAAATATGATACTAAGAGTCTAAACGGCGGCTAACAACTACATTGAGTATTGCGCAACTCGATAAAAGTTGCTGTTTTTTATAGTTGCTCCGGTGTCCCGGAGAGACTTCATGGATTTGAACGCGTTGATATTCGGGGACAAATTAAAGCGCTTTCATTGCTGAAATGATGAAATGAAGCTCCATCTGTTTGGAAGCTGGCATTAAACATCTGACAAACAAGTTCACATTTTCATCATATCGTCATATTATTTAACACGGACAACCTCATCAAATCAAATAGGGGGGGGGGGGGGGGGTTTGACAATCAATATGCAGAATTTTTGTCATTTAATTAGGTTACATATTGGAAATACATTGAACTTCATCTATCTATCTATCTATCTATCTATCTATCTATCTATCTATCTATCTATCTATCTATCTATCTATCTATCTATCTATCTATCTATCTATCTATCCTGTCTGTGTGTGTGTGTGTGTGTGTGTGTGTGTGTGGTGGGAATAGAGAACAAGGTCTTTCTTTCCTCCTTCATTTATTCATCTTCCTTGTTCCCAAATTGCCCTTCTAATCCTGATCAGCGTGTCACACCGACATCACGCCACTCTGGCTCGCTGCTCTGACGTCTTCAAGCTGATGTTGTGAATCAAGAGGTTTCCCTTGGCTCCCTCCGGTGACCTTTGACCTCGACCTGCCCCTTTCCCTGACACTGGCTAAAGAGAAGGGTGTGATATGATAGTGTTGAGTTGTTCGGGGAATGGTGAGCTGTAGCATCAAGTTTCGAACTTGTACAATCACATCATTTAAAAGTCATTGGACGAAATTTCATGACAGCAAAGGTCAGTGTGATAAATTATTAATCACAGAACAATCAAATTACTGTAAAAGGAGCAGTGATCTCAAATACTCACTGACAGGATTTTAGTTTCATTTGGTTTTTAATTTGGCTTTCAAGCACATTTTTTTTTTTCTCTCCTCACTTGAATGATGCAAATATACACTCGGGGAGTGCCATGCCTCACTGAGCCCATCTGACGCTCATGGAAACAAAATCTTAAAAGCAGTGAATATGGGAGGAAAGCCTGTCTGCTGAGGAGCCCCCTCGGAAAACATTTCAGCGACCAAGGAGGGGAGAAAAAAAAAAACGCACCAATCAACTCAAGGACTGTACAAAGAGCTGCCTGTCGTTGCTAAGAGACAGATGCAGAATAACCTCCATGAGAAACCTGACCATGACCCTTCCTCCTCCTCCTCCCAAACAGTCTCTCCCTCTCCTACCCAATTACTACTGAACATTAAAGCCCACCTCTGTCACATTAAAGCTGAAAGGCAGGGAGGTTGGAGGGGGTTGGGGTGGGTGGGTTGTTTTAAAAACAGCAAGAAGCTCCACAGATTTTGGATTATTCCTTAAAGCTAAAACCAACCACTTTTCCTTTTTTTTTTTTTTCTACACAAGAGAACAAATGTGGTTTGGTGTGCAGCAGGCATGAAGGGCTGGTGTGTTTTACACAGGCGGGTGGATGGGAGGAGTTTAACATGCTGTAGGATGGGACAAGAAGAGAGCTGGGGGGGTGGGCAGAGGGAATCTGTCAGATGAATGAGAAGATGAAGATTTGACAGAGAGGTGACAGAGAGTTCAGTTTATACGAGGCCTGTCGATTAGCGCGTCTGTGGCTGACAGGTGGAATCCCAGGGGCGCGTCTGTCACTACGTCTGCTGCCAGGCCCGGCTTGCAGCAGCACCACCACAGGAGACACCCATGGGCGGGGATATGCTACAGACTCCAAGGCACCTCATTGGCTCTGACCGGCAGCCCGGCCTCCCACTTAGATCCCAGACTAATGCTTTATTGTGCACAGAAAGTCAAGTTAATCCCCCACTAATACATTGCTATCAGTGATCTGTTTTTACAACCCGATCCAAACAAGCTTTCTAGAACGGGTATTAATCTGAAAGAGGGCATAATAGATTTTTTTTTGGGCCCATGAGAAATAGTTTTTCTTTTTTTTTTGTTTGTTTTTAATATGAACTGTTGCATCAGTGGTGGCGGTGACTCTGAAAAGCACAGTGCTGAGAGGGCCTCTGCTGTTGCTAAGATCCATTAACATGCAAATCTTCCTTTTTGGAAAGTTTTTTTTTTTTTTTCACTGAAAAGACAACTGGGCTAAAAAGGAAAAATCATACTGGGATGAAGAAAATATGCCAACGCTTAAATCAGACATTATGGCAAAGTCGTATGAGACAAATGTAGGCCCGCTGCACTGTGGGTTCACTGAGGCTCTAGTAAATACAGTGTCTGTCAAACCCTGCCGCATTAATATCTGATTTAAATATCCATATTAAAAACACGTGCCAATTTGACAAAAAAAAAACTGGCAACTTTACTACAATTGTTAAATTAACAGATTTAGATTTGTACTCAGACAACACTGCCAGACTCATGCTGGTAAAAAAAATTAAAAAAGAATCAATATCCATGCAGCAGAACCAGAGATATCATCTTTTTTATTCCACACATTCTTCCACTACATCACAATCCTGCCGTCTGCATAGCCCACAAACACAACCCGAACCGCTGACAGTTCGGTCAGAGATTCAGGTGTATTATGCAAATAGCGGCTAAAGTAGCCTCGAGCTACACGCCTCAAGCAGAGACGAGGAGCAGCCTATTGAGGTCTGATGAATTCACTTTGTTCAATCCTCAAAAACTTTGTCATTTTTCAAACTTGTGATCTTCAGCCCCGACTGACGCTGTCTCAAGTGGATTCATCAGACGTTGTGCAGCTCCCTCTGGAGCCACAAAAATCTTTATACAACTTTTTCCACATATGCAGTAGTTCAATTGGTGGAATTCCCCTTTAAGAACGGCATTATAACCGCTTAAGTTATACTGTACATTTTAAAAAAAGCACAGTGAGAGAGAAGCAGCCTCCAAAATGACCATAAAGGTGAACCTCTCTAAAACAGTTTCATATATAAGCTAAGACTGTGATATCAGTAGTGTTGTCACACTACAGTAAGATGAGTCTTCTCTATAAGTTTATAAACATTAATAATAATTGAATTAAACATAAATGCTCTATTCAGCGTAATTCTCCGTTTCTTTTTCTATCCATTGTGGGTTTTTTTGACTCCTTCTTTATATGCTCAGTATAAAGCTATTTTTAAAACTCAATAAGGCAAATCAGGTTAGAGTAGTGCTCCTCTATTTTCAGGATCAGTGAAGACAGACAGTTTGTTTTTTTCCCTGTGATATTATATTGAAAAAAAAAAAGTTTAATTTTAGACATCAGACATCAGTAAAACGTCAAGAGTGACACTAAACTATCAGATAAGCTTCTCAGTGACTGTGGACATTTTCTTGGGCAATGATATAAAGTAACATTGAGATGTCAATGCACGGATAACATGGAGTAATTCTAGGGTCTATTTGTCTCCCGTGTTTGCTGTTGCCTGTAGCGTAGCATTGTTCCAAACAAAGACGGAAAGACTTTGATTTCCTTCTCGATCGTCCGTGATCACTCATGGGTCACAGGAATATTGTCTGTGTGCTGTGACCTTTGACCTCTTGATCTCTTGACTACTGGTTGTTTGTAATCTTGCCGATCTAGGAACTAGGATTAGTGAATTGTTGAAATCTCTCATATTTAACTTGTTTGAATTCAAAAGTTGTTGTTTTTTTTTCTTATTATTTTTAAGGATGTGTGTGGTTATGATGTTAAGACTTGTGGCGATGGAGCTCTAGGTACATGGGGCACCGGCAGCAAGTCAAAAGTCGTTCGATCCTAAAGCAATATAGTACAATGTGCTCAACGAAAAGGATGCTCCACTGTGAAACATCAAAACGAGGCATTTCAGAAAACTTTTCTGTTACAGCAGTTTCTCTGTAATGTAATGTTGTGCACATGTAAACAACTTTATTTAGGTGAAAGGAGGACTCTACAGCTTTAGCGGAGATGCAGCCACATTATTTAAGTGTATTTGGGATGACGAGATATTTTGGATTTTTCACAGAGCTCTTGTTTAGGACAGCATTGAGTAATGGTTCAGCGGGGGAGGTACATCAGCTGCATTTTGATGCAAAGTTTGGAGTTTGAAATGAGTTTAAACTAAGAAAACATGTCCACTGAGCTGAATTGCAATTGCATTAAATTAGTTGAAATACATTACAATAGCTTTGCAGGTTTATATGGACTGCAGTCAAAGTAACTTTATGAAATGATACATAAATATACCTAAATCATAGAGGTCAGGATTATTATCTGTCTGTTTACAGATGTAAACATGTTTTTGAATGGTTAATCTGGAGTTGAGTTCTATCTGTAAGTTATAATACTTAACATTGTTTTAGAAGTCACTTCAACAGTGCAAATATCATATTTTTTAAGTCCATGAAGTCGCACAAAGGGAGGAAATTAATTTTAATCCAAAAACTAGCATTAGTTCGGCATGTGTTTGCTTACAGACAGAGTCTCCCTATTTAGGTTTGTTATGTAATGGCAGGCTGTGATCTGTTATATAACAACAGTAAGAGAAATCTACTGTACTTACATTTGTGGTTTCCAGGATTTGTGTTCATCTCTCAGTCAGAATGACTTTGTTATAACTTTATTTTTATTTTCTATTTGTAAGACACCAAAAGTTACAGTAAAATATAATATTGCTTCCACAATTAACCCTTTTCAGTCTGGTTTCAGATTTTCAGACAAATACATACATACAGATACAGGATGTGAGATATGGGTCACAGGGTTTGCTGAATGTTATTGATTTTAGGTATTAGCAATAATGTTCTAACCACTTCTCTTGATATTCAACACATCTTTTAAATCCTTTCATATTTCATTTGGGGTTGTTTGAGGCAAACAGAATCTGACCTCTTCAGATGTAGTTTTTTTTTTCTTCTTCAGAGGAAACAGCATGCTTTAATAACAAAGTATGAAATGTTTGGGTTGAAAATGGTCTACTTTAAAAATTAAACAGTGGGTTGGGTTGAGCACACTGATTTAAAAAATAAAAGCCTGGTGTATATCGTTAGAAAACCTGACAAATACTCCAACATTCTTAATATTTTCCCACTTGTATTTCCAACCATCAGTCTTCGACCCTTTTAGCGATGCTGTGTTTAACTTGTGGTAATAACATACTAACAGAGTGACACACTGCACAGGACCACCAGCCCAGCAGACCACACATACAGGACTGAGTAGACTTAGTGTATTTACACTGTAGCTACAGTGTCTAAACTATTACTTGCACCCAGTTAAGATAATAACCACATGTACTAAATGTTGATGCTATGTGCTATAATCAATCATTTAAAGTATTTATGGAAAAATGATCAGTGATCAATTTTACCCTGATGAATTCTGTTGAAGAGCAAAATGAAAAGCTGTTATATATTGGACATAGAGTACATTTAATCTCCCTTAATGTAACTAACAGCTACCGATGAGCAAATATTTGGCTTGATTTAATTATTACTTAAATGAATTTATTTGTGTGAAACCTCTTATTAAAGGGTTAAAACAGATACTTTTGGAATGAAGTCCAATAAGAGAAGATGAAGCTGAAAAGATCATGTGCCTTGCACAAATGAAAAAAAAGAGAGGAGGTGAGAGGGAAAGGAAGATCCAGAAGAGAACCACGCTGCAGATGGTCTGTCAGCTAGATTCAAACAGCAAAAACACAGACCAGTGCTTTTTCTGTTACTTGCATGTTTTCATCGAATGATATTTCGAATTCATCATCAGCAAAAACTTTATGAACAAATATTCCTTTTTACAAAAATGGTTTGAACTATTTGGTGTATTTGCTGTTTTATCTTTGCTGAGGATATTTTTGGCTCTCCACCATGGCAAGCACACAGAAACACTGAGAAAAGAGGGAGAGAGAGTGATGGCTGTCGGAGGGTGAGAGAGGCTCGCAGAACTCCCCCGGCAGGCAGTGTGTGAGATCTGGGGCCCTGGGGCCCTTTGGATGGCTCACAGTGAATGGGTGCCCCGGTGAGGTGACCAGGCTCATTGAGAACAGGTTACGAGGGGAAGGGAATGCTTTTGCTGTGCGTTTGGCCCCCTGACCCACTGTCCAACGTCTGCCTTGGCAGCTTTGAAACCAAACATATTTATTTGCAACGCTCTGAAGAGAGAAGGCGGAGCGGCTGTCAGAATAAAGTCATCGTCCTGCTGACAGCTTCATCTGCTGTTGAAGGGCAGCTGTGACAGGCGCACAATGTCGCTGCGTCGGCCATCCCTGAGCGAAGGACTGTCATATGTGGACATGCTGGGAATCTAGCAACCTCCCTCCCCCTCTCAAGCTCCCTTGATAAGAATTATGTCTTTGGCCAAGTTAGAAATGTTTTTCATCCCAGTGTACAAGGACGTCCACTGGGTAACGTGGGAACGCTCCTGTTTAGCTTCAGTGTGTCCATGTTGTGTTTTGCTGCGTTTTTATCATTGTGAGCGAAAGAAATGGGGGTAATGTATTTGTAAGACATATCTGTATACATATACATATATATGAATATTTATAAAATATAAATATATATTTTATAGATTCACCCACTATGTTCCCATTAAGCTGGTATTTGCTTTGTAAGCTTTTGCTGATTCTGATTCAACATAACAGGTTGTATTGTTGCTTGACTAAACCATTTTATGACATGATTAAGATGTACAATCAGAGATTTGACCTCTCTGTACAGACCATCTACAGGTAATTACATTAGCAATGCCCTGGGTGTTGAGGCAGCAGTACTGCGACCGGCTGGCGTCACGCTAATATACACGGGGAACCAGGCATCATCTGCTATCAATAAGTCATTATCTGAGCCATGCCACTGATGGGCATCGTGCAACCCTCTCTGCAACTCAGACAAAGAGGACAGTGGGCAGAGGAGGAGGCAGAAGCAAGGTTCAGCAATGGAATGCCACCCTAGTATGAGGTGTTATTAATGCCACAGGCCTATAGCTATGATTTGAAGGGTTATCAGATACCAAAACATTGCACAGTGGTTTATAACACTATGAAGCAGGATTTTGCAATTCAGGAACAAATGAGAAAGAAAGTAATTGAGATCCATCAGTCCGGAAAAGGCTATAAAGCAATTTTTAAAGCTTTGGGACTCCAGCGAACCACAGTGAGAGATTATTATCCACAAATGGCGAAAGCATGGAACTGCTGTGAACCTTCTCAGAAGTGGCCAGATGACTAAAATTACCCCAAAGAACCCAGCGACGAATCATCCAAGAGACAACAACATCCAAAGAACTGCAGGCCTCATTTGCCTCAGTTCAGGTCAGTGTTCATGACTCCACCATAAGAAAGAGACGAAAACCACTGCTGAGCAACATTAAGGCTTGTCTCATTTTTACCAGAAAACAAAAGACTTCTGGGAAAATACTCTGTGGACTGACGAGACAAAAGTTGAACTTATTGGAATGTGTGTGTCCCCCATTACATCTGGCGTAAAAGTAACACCGCATTTCAGAAAAAAAAACATCATACCAACAGTAAAATATGGGGGTGGTAGTGAGATGGTCTGGGGCTGTGATAAATGGAACCATGAACCTGCTTTCTACCAAAAAATCCTGAAGAAGAACATGTGGCCATCTATTGGTGGACCTCAAGATGAAGAGAACTTCTGCAGCAGGACAACGATCCGAAACACACCAGCAAGTCCACCTCTGAAAACAAAATGAAGACTTTGGAGAGGCCTGGACAAAGTGACCTGGAAAATGATGTGGCATGAGCCTCCAATGTAGTTGAATTACAACAATTCTTCAAAGAAGCTAAAATTCCCCTACAGCACTGTAAAAGACTCATTGTAAGTTATTGCAAACGCGTGATTGCTGCTAAGGGTTGCCCAACCAGTTATTAGGTTTAGGGGGCAAACACTTGTTCACACAGGGCCATGTAGGTTTGGTAGATTTAATAGAGGTTATTCGAATCTGCATGCACAAACAAACAGTTTTTTTCTGACTCGGACCCTATCACATTATTTCTCAGTGCTATATAGTGTGATGATACGATAACATTGCATAAATAAAGTAGGCTGGTTTTAAATAATGAGTACAGCTCATATGTCAAAATATGTTTTGTGCCAATGTAGTGGTGTTATTGAAATTCACGATGCAGTGTTTTTTGATGCTGTACTGTCTGAACACGGCCTAAAAGAGGAATAAAATACAAAGGAATGTTGCTGCAATTCATATACTAACACAAAAAGAAAGGACCAACTCTTCTTCTTTGTGGCATTAATTTCCCCCCATACCCTCACAACATCCCCACTACATCTCTCAGCACCGTCTCCTCCATCAGCTCAAATTACCGTCCACTTCGCATTGATATGAACAATAACAGAGGAAAGCTTGTTAATGGTGAACATAATTGTCCCAGACAAAAGGCCAAACACCGCAAATCACACTTTACAGCAGGAGCGAGCAGAAGGCGACGTCTGGGCTGCAGCCAGTGAGCGGGGGGAGGGGGGCGGGGTGGGTATTTCACTGCAGATATCCATCTACCACCTGAATCACATTTCATTAGTGGGTCGCCCATTAAACAGCACACCCGACTCCAAAAACTCCACTTTTACAGCCAAATGCCCAACAGGGCATTGTTTCTGTTGCCAGGTTAAATGTTTATGACAGACACAATGGCTGTGTATAGAGTGTTTATCAGCATGTGTAGAGGAATGCGTTATAAATACTATTCACGTTATGAAATATAATCAAATTCCAGATATAAATAATGTACATTAAGCAAATCAGAAGTCACACAGACAAGAAAGATGCATTTTTGTCTTTTGTATTATTTTTCTCTGAAATGCTGCCTTTCCCTGATTTTTATGGCTTCCTGTGGAATGAGAGTGTGCCAGCGTTTTTCATTAGGTACGTTGCACTTGGCACTACAATAAATACCTCCAGCATGTTGGGGATGTTAAATGAGGTAGACAAGGCTTAAATCCTCCACTGCGTTGATAACTGGCTCACCACTCTCTCTCGCTCTTTCTAACACACTGCTGAGAGGAGGAGGGTTAACTATCAGCTATAATGTGTAACTGAAGATCAGCGTTCCCCCCCGGCTCCACTCCTCAAACACCCCATACCGCACCCTCCTCCCCCACCCCATCCCAGCCTCCCTCCCCTCCCAGCATCCCCTGCTGCTGTTGTTGGGGTGGTCTCTGCTTCTGCTGTCACCAAGCCGCTGGTCTTTCAGCCGTGCTACTCCCTCCCTGCTTTTTTTTTTTTTTAGGCGTCACAAGATTACTGAAGCAGTGCTGACATCTCTATCAGCCTGACCTAACACTCTGCCCTTTTCCTCCCTCCCTCCCTCCCTCCATCTCCCCTGCTCCTCCTGCACTCCGGGATCCATCACACTCTGGCCTGAGTCCCTTACACATGAAAAAAATTACCAGAGAAAACAAAAACGTAGAAAATAGAGGAAGAAAAACACAAAGCTGTGCAACCGATAGGAGATGAAATAAACACTCTCCTGCCTCCAGCACCTGACAGTAATTCAGATGAGACTCTTAATCTCTTTTTGTCAACTCAGAGAGACATTTCCAGGAGGTATTTCCATGGCATCTCCATGTATTAGCTGACTAAGTTATTATCTACTATGTAGCTCTAATAGGTTTAAACCTAGTCAACTCATATAATGCTCATTATCACAAAAATTATCTCATTTTTACTGTCAGTTATGCAGTAAAATAGAAACGAATGGCAGTTCAACATAAAAACAATTCAGGAATGTGCCTTTAAAAAGCATTTCTGCTGAGTCTGGTACTGGAAAATATACACACACACACATATAAATGAACGTCCGCTACATTCAAGCCCTTACCAAATGACTTTGCACAATCCTGATAAATCTCTCTGTATTTCACAGTATTTCACAGTTTTTTTAATCTGGTGTCTGGGATGAAATTCCCGCGCTGGCCGGATGAATGCATACTCTGGTGCAGAGACTTCTGCCAGCCCAATCGGCTAACTTCCAGTTTAGCCCTCCTCTAAATTGAATAGGGATAAGATGACTTAATCTTGTGGTTCTTCTAGACTTTCAAAATGTTATCCAGACTGAATGGATACCATTCTGATCATCATTATACAGGGCAGTTTATGTGCTGTTTTACAGCGGCAGCAGTCAGGATGGAGCAGGTTATGGCTGAGCCTATGACATAAGCACGCATCAACAGCGGTTTTTGTAATTACTGTCATCGCCAGAGGGAGAAGACAACAGTTATGCAGGTTTAAACACCTTTGAGATATGATCAATGAATTCAGAAAAATATTCAGAAAATACATTTCCATTTCAGTCTTTTTAAGTTTTCAATCCACTTTCATCTTTGAGAAAAAAAAAAAAAGATTCATATGAATATGTAGCTGGCACTAAAAGACAACAGTTTTCATGGTCTTGGCAGTTACTTTTTGAAGTTTTACATGCATTTCTGAAAATAATAGAAATATGTAAAAATTATTGTCAAACAGTCATGTGGGCTGAGTAACCACAGACTTAATTACTGTTAGCTTACGACATTACAACTAATGCTTAATACAGTAAATATAAAGAAAAATATGTTTGTCTGCTAAAGTAGCTTTGAGAGGAGTATGACTATCAGGGTTTTTTTGTATTTAATTGGGATTTTGGCTACATATAATGGAAATGATACCACATATTTGCCCTTCAGACTTGTTATGTGTCCTTTTGGCTTGCAGCCCCAGTGTTAATGACAGTCTGAAACAAGCCAAACCAAGGGCAACAACACTTTCCAATCAGTATGCATGTGTCAGTATCTTTCATGATGCCTTAACTAGCATTAAAACTGTACTTGTCCTGTGAAAGTACTTATATATATAGTAGATATATTGAGGAAAGAAACTGACATGACATGAACATAAAATATGTATACAATTGTAAAAAAAAAGTGAACAGACTGAAACTGCATGTAGTTCATCCCTTTGGGGGGAACTGGAGACCAGCTGTTCGTACATCTCTAACACTAATCTCACTCAAGCTAAAGACAAGCTCTGCAAAAGCTGGATGCGCTAAAAGTGTCATTGTAGACCGATATGTGTATTCTTTACTTCTACATGTCTTGCATTGTCCTGCACCGTGTGTGTGCAGCGTGTTCGGCACTATTATTAGTTGCTCAGATTTAAGAAAAAACAAATGCCTGTAATTTCATTGTTCCTGCTGAATGAACTGGTCTTTTCACACATATGACCGGTTTCTCTTTTTATATAATAAGTTATATTGAATCCCCCCCCCCCCCTGAATGCTGTCTTTGCTCGCCCGGCTGCATTCATCCAATCACCCCCCAGTGTTAGCTTTTGAGATTTGTGAGGGGAATGATTTTCATCTGCAAACAAACTGCTGTTCTTGATAGAATTCCTCTGTCGGTCCGGCCTGAGTGTTGTTATTAAGCAACCTAAAATGACACAGTCTGCAGGGGGGCCTGCCAGTGGAAAGATGCTGTCCATTAGCTGTCAACAATGACCACTGGGTCTACCCTCCCATGGGACTGGCAAGCAAGGCATCGTCTCATCCTGAGTCTGGCTGAGAGATCACACAGGCTTCATTGTCTCAACCAGCCTGAAGTCTTATTGTAGAAGCGCCTCTGGGAAAGGACGAGCCTTCACGTTCGTGGTCTGCTAAAGAATGGGCTTTCTCCAGGATAAGGCCATGAAAACTGAACACAGAGAGGCTACGGAGTAGATTTGGAATAGGGGCACCCCTCCTTAGACAAGTTTGGAGTCCCCATCCAGACCTCCCTCTCCCTCTCCCAGTGCTGACCTCCCTTCTCCACCTCTGTTTAATAATGCCTGGGCCTTGGTCATTATTTTGGGCAGATGGAGACGGGGGCAGGCAGTGAAAGGAACTGGTGTCACTCCTGAGGAGAGGATGGTAGGGATGACAGAGAAGAAAAAGCGAATCAGAGAAAAGATCAAAAGCAGAAGCTCGCCTTTCACTCGCCTGAAAGCGCTAAAGAGGATAAGGAACGATCGGGCCTGGGGTCTCCTGTCCTCTCTGGCAATTAGACTCAGCTGATGGAGAGAAAGGCGTGAATGGCAGGGTTCAAGGCCCTCTCTAGGACTCACACAACGGGAAGGAGTTTTTTCCCCGACGCCTCCTTTATCTTCCTCTCCTTTCAGAGTGTCAGAAATGCAGCTGAAATATCTCTCCAAAAAGACAGCACAATCCCCAATGCCAAACCTTAATCACGGTGGCTGATGAGATTGAGAGCAGGGTAGGGGCGGTAGGGGGCGGGGGTGGTGTGTGTGTGCGTGTGTGTGGGGGGGGTGTTTGAGAGAAAACACACATTCTTTTCACAATTCATCTTTACACTTTATATGAGGCCAGGATTCAAGGGAGATGTAGTAGGTTTATGTGTGATAATTAAATTGAACAAATTAAGAGTCCATATTGTCATAAGACAAGCCGACTCATTTCATCCTCAGTACATAGTTAAATACCAATAAACCACTATATATATATGATTATGTTTAATAATGTATTTAATATTGAATGAAGATGTTTTCCAGGACTGAAGTCTGAACTGAAATGAATCATTTCCTTTCATTCATTCTTAAATGAAAAACGTCAAGGAACGCAGAAAATTGTGCTGAAGCTTTAACTCAGAAGTGTCAGACTAAGAAAATGAATTCAATGACAACACATAATAAATTAACAAGCATGAATAAGTAAACAAATGTTTCTGGCGTCCCTGATGGAGAGGCAGCCATTACGGTTTTGTACAATGGCTCGGACTGTTTCATGCAATTTAGTATTCATTTTTTTGAGACGTCTTGGGCCTGGCCACAGCAACATGTCCCATAGGAACCTATTACCATCCTCTACATATGCAAGAGTTTCAATAGGCCGTCTATCATCCCCACAGAGGGACATGCAGCTTTTGCAACAACTTTAACGGCTTGTCATAAAAAGTGCACAGGGGATTTCAATTACGCAGGTCATCAGAGAGTGAAGAAACACTATGTGGGTCACACAAATTTAATTTTAACATATATACTTTGGTAAAGGTTGTGTAAAAGACACTTGTAACATGAGGACAAAATAAAACTAGCAGGACAATATGGAGGAAGAAAACTTAGATTAGGGGATTAGCTCAGATGTTTAAAAAGTGGGTTTGTCTGTGGAGTCCTTCCTTCAGATGTTTATTTAGGCCTAACAGTGAGGACCCCAACCCATAAACCTCCTGCAGACACACCTGTAGAGCAGAGTATAAAAGCCCTGGACTGAAGTCAGACAGACATCAAGCTTCAAGGAGTCTCTCCACAGCAGCTCCACCGACACCAGACCCACAATAAAGATGAATCCCTCCACCAGCCTGCTGCTGCTGCTGCTGCTCGGCCTCTCTCAGGCTCATCCTCTCCAGGAGGAAGGAAGCGAAGAAGTGAACGACGACACTGTCGACATCAGCACCAGGATTCTGATCTCCAACAACGCCACCAATGAGATCCTGCTGGAAGGAGACCTGCTGGCTCCCAGAACCAGAAACGCCATGACGTGTTGGTCCCAGAGTTGCCTGTGGAGGAAATCCTCCAACGGCATGGTGACGATCCCCTTCACCGTGAGCAGCGAGTTCACCACCTATGAGAGGCAGAAGATCGACTACGCCATGAAGGCCTTCCACAGCAAAACCTGCCTCCGCTTCGTGCCCCGTCGGAACGAGTACGACTACATCAGCATCGAGAACAAAGTGGGATGCTTCTCTGCTCTGGGCAGAACAGGAGGCAGGCAGGTGCTCTCTCTCAACAGGCAGGGCTGCATGTACCACGGCATCATCCAGCACGAGATCAACCACGCCCTGGGCTTCCAGCACGAGCAGACCAGGAGCGACCGCGACTACTACGTCAAGATCAACTGGGAGAACATCGACCCGCAGATGGCCTACAACTTCTACAAGCAGAACACCAACAACCTGAACACTCCCTACGACTACTCCTCCATCATGCATTATGGAAGAACAGCCTTCTCCATCCAGTACGGCAGAGACTCCATCACCCCCATCCCCAACTCCAGAGTCCAGATCGGCCAGAGGCAGGGCATGTCCCACTGGGACATCAGGAGGATCAACCTGCTTTACGGCTGCTAACAACACTGCTGACCCCGTCACAGCCAAAGATAACAAATGAGCTCGATGCTAAATGCTAAATGCAATGAATGTGTGAAACCTCCGATGTGTAATTTGACTTTCAATTGCAATAAAATTAAAGCAAAAGATTTTTTTGTGTCTGTTGCTATTGCTTATAGAAGTCATGTTATTTATGTACATCAGCTTACACATGATTAGAAAAAAAAATGCAACTAACTTAATATATGGCTTTCGTGTAGAAAATGAAACCCCCTGAAACCTAATCTCACCGGGTTATTTCACTTAGACTTTAAGTCTGGTTATAGTCTTTCTGTATTTCCTTAATGTCAACAAACCCCACGAAAGGACCAAACCAACAATCAAATGATTCCCCTAGCAAGTTTTGTCTGTGCATCCAAAGCCTGATATAGTTAATTCCTCCATGCCAAAGACCTCCATTGTTGTCCAAAAACACACCAGTGAGCCATAATGTTTCACTGGTTCCTTCTTTACCATGCACACATAGTAGTTCACACACCAGAAATATCTACTAGTGCACAGCTGAAAATAGTTGCCCACAAATGCACTACTTACTGCTGTTTGCAACATTTGCAATAAACTACTTAGCTGTTTTCTTTTAAGAAACTATATATTTGTGACCCATTCTTAAAGATGGCGCCGGTGTGTGTACCTGGCCGCCTGCTGCTCCTACAGTATCTTGTGTTTTTAGTGTTCTCGACCCTTGTCATTACACAGATCAAGTCTCTGATTAGACCTTGTCGTCTCCCATGGTTTGTCTGTGTCCAACTTGGAAATGTGTGACAATGTTTTTTCTGATCATTTGCCTTTGGTGTTTGAAGCTGCCTTTTCCTGCTCTACAGTCAAATCTGGCGCTCCTGCCCGGAGTCGTCGGATTTTTAACCCTGCCACTGCTGGTCAGTTCTCGTCTGCTTTTAACCGACTGTGTGTTCCCTCTGGCTTACCTTCTGCAAACACGGAGGAGCTAAATTCCTGGTTTCACTCCTCCTGCCAAACCATACTGGACTCTGTGGCTCCATTAAAAACGGTGCAGCTCAAAGTTAAACCTGAGCCATGGCTTAATGAGAGAACTCGCGCAGCTAGACAGGAGTGCCGAAAAGCTGAACGCAGGTAGTATAAGGACAAGCTGCAGGTCTCGTACCAAATCTTAAAAAACTGTTGGCGCTGCTATCAGAGCACTGTTAAGGAGGCCAAAAGACAATACCTGTCCAACCTTGTTGAATCTAATCACCACAACCTGCGTGTGCTATTTAAAACCATTGAGGCTGTTTTAATCCCCCCCAGGTGTGCATAGAGGCATCCCCCGAAATGTGCAATAGTTTCCTGCAGTTCTTTATTGACAAGGTTTCTCCTGCAAGGGCTCTCATCTCTACTCCTGCATCTGACCTCTCTGACCTTGTCCCTTGCTTGGATGTGTTCGATTTGTTTGAGCCTGTGTCTCTGAAGGCCTAAGTAGATGTGGTTGACCGGATTAAACCATCAGGTTCTCCCTGTGACTCTATCCCGCCTCACTTTTTTAAAGCTGTTTTCCCCAGTATAGGGCAGACGGTTCTGGCCATTATCAACAGCAGTTTGTCTTCTGGTGTTGTCCCCCAAAGTTTTAAACATGCTGTGGTGCAACCCCTTCTCAAGAAACACAGTCTTGACCCTGGTGTGCTAGCCAATTTTAGACCCATTTCCAAACTGCCCTTAATTTCAAAAATCCTGGAAAAAGTTGTTTTCACTCAATTGAAATCATTTCTGGATGAGCATGAGGTCCTGGAGGTCTTCCAGTCTGGTTATAAAACACTACATAGCACAGAGTCAGCTCTATTAAGAGTTTTTAATGATATCCTTATGGCGAATGACTCTGGAGATTATGTGACCCTTCTACTCCTTAACTTAAGCTCAGCTTTTGATACCGTGGATCACAGCATTTTAGTATCTCGGTTGCAGCTAGTAGGTATCTCTGGTACCGCCTTGGACTGGTTCAGGTCCTACCTGGCAAATAGGACTATGTGCCTAAGCCTTGGTGCTTCTGAGTCCCGCTCTGCTCCGCTGTCATATGGGGTTCCACAGGGTTCAATTTTAGGGCCCCTGCTTTTCTCGCTGTACTTGCTGCCCCTGGGTTCCATCCTGAGAAAGCATGGTATATCTTTTCATTGTTATGCTGATGATACCCAGATCTATGTGCCACTAAAGAAGAAGGACAGGTTCTCTTTGAAACCACTTCTGTTATGTCTTGAAGACATTAAAGCCTGGATGTCCTTGAACTTTCTAAAATTTAATGAAAATAAAACAGAGGTAATGGTGTTCAGTCCCAGTGGCTCTTGTGAACCACTTCCTGTTGACTTGGGCCCCTTGGTGCCTTACAGGAAGCAAACAATTACAAACTTGGGTTTTAAGATGGACAGTGATTTTAAATTTGACCGGCAAATCAGTGCAATAGTTAAGTCCAGCTTTTTTCATCTTAGGCAGCTGGCAAAGATGAAGCCCTTCCTTGCACAAAAGCACTTTGAAACAGTAATCCATGCCTTCATTACATCGCGGCTGGATTACTGTAACGCACTTTATCTTGGAGTCAGCCAATCCTCCCCCGCACGTCTCCAGTTAGTTCAGAATGCTGCTGCTCGCCTCCTAACTGGAACGCGTAAGAGGGAACACATTACTCCAATTTTAGCCTCTCTCCACTGGCTGCCTGTGCACTTTAGAGTCCATTTTAAGATTCTTTTATTTGTTTTTAAATGCTTAAATGGTCTCGCCCCGCCTTACCTCTCTGAGCTGCTCCGCCCATACACTCCTGCCCGGTGCCTCAGGTCATCTGATCAGTTGCTCCTCGAGTTACCAAGGGCTAAACAGAAGCTGTAAGGGGATAGGGACTTTTCTGCTGCTGGTCCTAAATTGTGGAACGACCTCCCTTTACGCATGAGACAAGGCCCTTCACTGTCCATTTTTAAAACACGTCTTAAGACCCATTTTTATTCCTTGGCTTTTAACCCAGCATGAGACTCTGTTTCTGTTTTTGTTTTAATATTATTTTAACATTGTTTTATCGTTTATTATTGTTTTAATATTGTTCTTTGTTTTATATGTCTTATTTCATGTTCTATTTTATGTACAGCACTTTGCAGCAAAGCCAGCAGGCTACACACTGCGCCTGTGATTTACCTGGACCCAGACTCCCAGAAGGATTGTTAACACTCTGGGGAGTGGTGGGATGTCCACATGGTCAGAATCAAGCTCATTACAGAGACTACATAAAACTAATAATTGTTAAATGAGGATAAAAGCACTATGTGGGTCACACAAATTTAATTTTAACATATATACTTTGGTAAAGGTTGTGTAAAAGACACTTGTAACATGAGGACAAAATAAAACTAGCAGGACAATATGGAGGAAGAAAACTTTAGGGGGATTAGCTCAGATGTTTAAAAGGTGGGTTTGTCTGTGGAGTCCTCCCTTCAGATGTTTATTTAGGCCTAACAGTGAGGACCCTAACCCATAATCCTCCTGCAGACACACCTGTAGAGCAGAGTATAAAAGCCCTGGACTGAAGTGAGACAGACATCAGCTTCAAGGAGTCTCTCCACAGCAGGTCCACCGACACCAGACCGACACTGAAGATGAATCCCTCCACCAGCCTGCTGCTGCTGCTGCTGCTCGGCCTCTCTCAGGCTCATCCTCTCCAGGAGGAAGGAAGCGAAGAAGTGAACGACGACACTGTCGACATCAGCACCAGGATTCTGATCTCCAACAACGCCACCAATGAGATCCTGCTGGAAGGAGACCTGCTGGCTCCCAGAACCAGAAACGCCATGACGTGTTGGTCCCAGAGTTGCCTGTGGAGGAAATCCTCCAACGGCATGGTGACGATCCCCTTCACCGTGAGCAGCGAGTTCACCACCTATGAGAGGCAGAAGATCGACTACGCCATGAAGGCCTTCCACAGCAAAACCTGCCTCCGCTTCGTGCCCCGTCGGAACGAGTACGACTACATCAGCATCGAGAACAAAGTGGGATGCTTCTCTGCTCTGGGCAGAACAGGAGGCAGGCAGGTGCTCTCTCTCAACAGGCAGGGCTGCATGTACCACGGCATCATCCAGCACGAGATCAACCACGCCCTGGGCTTCCAGCACGAGCAGACCAGGAGCGACCGCGACTACTACGTCAAGATCAACTGGGAGAATATCGACCCGCAGATGGCCTACAACTTCTACAAGCAGAACACCAACAACCTGAACACTCCCTACGACTACTCCTCCATCATGCATTATGGAAGAACAGCCTTCTCCATCCAGTACGGCAGAGACTCCATCACCCCCATCCCCAACTCCAGAGTCCAGATCGGCCAGAGGCAGGGCATGTCCCACTGGGACATCAGGAGGATCAACCTGCTCTACGGCTGCTAACAACACTGCTGACCCCGTCACAGCCAAAGATAACAAATGAGCTCGATGCTCAACGCTAAATGCAATGAATGTGTGAAACCTCCGATGTGTAATTTGACTTTCAATTGCAATAAAATTAAAGCAAAATATTTTTTGTTTCTGTTGCTATTGCTGATAGAAGTCATGTTATATATGTACATCAGCTTACATATGATTAGAAAAAAAGGGCAACGAACTTAATATATGGCTTTCGTGTAGAAAATGAAACCCCCTGAAACCTAATCTCACTGGGTTATTTCACTTAGACTTTAAGTCTGGTTATAGTCTTTATGTATTTCCTTAATGTCAACAAACTCCAAGAAAAGACCAAACCAACAATCAAATGATTCCCCTAGCAATTTTTGTCTGTGCATCCAAAGCCTGATATAGTTAATTCCTCCATGCCAAAGACCTCCATTGTTGTCCAAAAACACACCAGTGAGCCATAATGTTTCACTGGTTTCTTCTTTACCATGCACACATAGTAGTTCACACACCAGAAATACCTACTAGTGCACAGCTGAAAATAGTTGCCCACAAATGCACTACTTACTCCTGTTTGCAACATTTGCAATAAACTACTTAGCTGTTTTAGTCTTTTAAGAAACGATATATTTGTGACCCATTCTTAAAGATTACACTCTCAGTAGAAACACCACAGTCTGCAAGTATTGGGATTAATGCATTGTTGGTTTTGGTCTTTCATGGGATTTGATGAGAGTACTAAAGATGTCTTTTTTTTTTGTTGCCATCCATATCCTTTAAATCTTGACGATTGCCATAATCATGAATTGAGCTTTTGTGTATGTTTATTTTCACAACTCAGGACGGGTGAACATTTTCAGGCAGTTTGGTGTAATTAAATAACATCACGCACATCTCGAGGATTAACGGAGTTTGCCAGTTGGAAAGAGCCAAAAGTTCGAGACAAATATACACACTGCAAAAGATTTAAATATGGCAACAAAGACTAGAATATTACCGCGATTGGTCCAGTTTCGTGTCAGGTATGAGGTCTGCTGTCCTGTACAGATATTCAGTATGTACACTCACCGGCCACTTTATTAGGTATACCATACTAGTAACGGGTTGGACCCCCTTTTGCCTTCAGAACTGCCTCAATTCTTCGTGGCATAGATTCAACAAGGTGCTGAAAGCATTCCTCAGAGAGTTTGGTCCATATTGACATGATGGCATCACACAGTTGCCGCAGATTTGTCGGCTGCACATCCATGATGCGAATCTCCCGTTCCACCACATCCCAAAGATGCTCTATTGGATTGAGATCTGGTGACTGTGGAGGCCATTTGAGTACAGTGAACTTATTGTCATGTTCAAGAAACCAGTCTGAGATGATTCCAGCTTTATGACATGGCGCATTATCCTGCTGAAAGTAGCCATCAGAAGTTGAGTACATTGTGGTCATAAAGGTATGGACATGGTCAGCAACAAAACTCAGGTAGGCTGTGGCGTTGCAACAATGCTCAATTGGTACCAAGGGGCCCAAAGAGTGCCAAGAAAATATTCCCCACACCATTACACCACCACCACCGGCCTGAACCGTTGATACGAGGCAGGATGGATCCATGCTTTCATGTTGTTGACGCCAAATTCTGACCCTACCATCCAAATGTCGCAGCAGAAATCGAGACTTATCAAACCAGGCAACGTTTTTCCAATCTTCTATTGTCCAATTTCGATGAGTTTGTGCAAATTGTAGCCTCAGTTTCCTGTTCGTAGCTGAAAGGAGTGGCACCCGGTGTGGTCTTCTGCTGCTGTAGCCCATCTGCCTCAAAGTTCAACATACTGTGCGTTCAGAGATGCTCTTCTGACTACCTTGGTTGTAACGGGTGGTTATTTGAGTCACTGTTGCCTTTCTATCAGCTCGAACCAGTCTGGCCATTCTCCTCTGACCTCTGGCATCAACAAGGCATTTCCGCCAACAGAACTGCCGCTCACTGGATACTTTTTCTTTTTCGGACCATTCTCTGTAAACCCTAGAGATGGTTGTGCGTGAAAATCCCAGTAGATCAGCAGTTTCTGAAATACTCAGACCAGCCCTTCTGGCACCAACAACCATGCCACGTTCAAAGTCACTCAAATTACCTTTCTTCCCCATACTGATGCTCGGTTTAAACTGCAGGAGATTGTCTTGACCATGTCTGCATGCCTAAATGCACTGAGTTGCCGCCATGTGATTGGCTGATTAGAAATTAAGTGTTAACGAGCAGTTGGACAGGTGTACCTAATAAAGTGGCCGGTGAGTGTATGTCAATATGTACTACGTATGTCCCTGAATACATTTACACCTCAATCTGTGTGATCCTAAGTGAAACACAGTTGACAGGATTTACTGATTGAGAGGTCTGAAACAAAAAATACAGTAAACCAAACCACAAACAGAAGGCCAACTTAATATCACTGTGGCCGTCTTTCACATGAAATCATTTTGCATCTCCTCCGCCAGTCAGAGCTGTCGGCTGTTTGTTGCCTCGGGCTCTTCTGGATCAGAGACTTTGATGTTGGCCTGCTCCAGGACATCACCGTCGCCCCACAGCCTCTGGGCAGCAGCAAAGCCAGCAGGCTACACACTGCGCCTATGATTTACCTGGACCCAGACTCCCAGAAGGATTGTTAACACTCTGGGGAGTGGTGGGATGTCCACATGGTCAGAATCAAGCTCATTACAGAGACTACATAAAACTAATGATTGTTGAATGAGGATAAAAGCACTATGTGGGTCACACAAATTTAATTTTAAAATATATACTTTGGTAAAGGTTGTGTAAAAGACACTTGTAACATGAGGACAAAATAAAACTAGCAGGACAATATGGAGGAAGAAAACTTTGGGGGGATTAGCTCAGATGTTTAAAAAGTGGGTTTGTCTCTGGAGTCCTCCCTTCAGATGTTTAGTTAGGCCTAACAGTGATGACCCCAACCCATAATCCTCCTGCAGACACACCTGTAGAGCAGAGTATAAAAGCCCTGGACTGAAGTGAGACAGACATCAAGCTTCAAGGAGTCTCTCCACAGCAGCTCCACCGACACCAGACCCACAATGAAGATGAATCCCTCCACCAGCCTGCTGCTGCTGCTGCTGCTCGGCCTCTCTCAAGCTCATCCTCTCCAGGAGGAAGGAAGTGAAGAAGAGAACGACGACACTGTTGACATCAGCACCAGGATTCTGATCTCCAACAACGCCACCAATGAGATCCTGCTGGAAGGAGACCTGCTGGCTCCCAGAACCAGAAACGCCATGACGTGTTGGTCCCAGAGTTGCCTGTGGAGGAAATCCTCCAACGGCATCGTGACGATCCCCTTCACCGTGAGCAGCGAGTTCACCACCTATGAGAGGCAGAAGATCGACTACGCCATGAATGCCTTCCACAGCAAAACCTGCCTCCGCTTCGTGCCCCGTCGGAACGAGTACGACTACATCAGCATCGAGAACAAAGTGGGATGCTTCTCTGCTCTGGGCAGAACAGGAGGCAGGCAGGTGCTCTCTCTCAACAGGCAGGGCTGCATGTACCACGGCATCATCCAGCACGAGATCAACCACGCCCTGGGCTTCCAGCACGAGCAGACCAGGAGCGACCGCGACTACTACGTCAAGATCAACTGGGAGAATATCGACCCGCAGATGGCCTACAACTTCTACAAGCAGAACACCAACAACCTGAACACTCCCTACGACTACTCCTCCATCATGCATTATGGAAGAACAGCCTTCTCCATCCAGTATGGCAGAGACTCCATCACCCCCATCCCCAACTCCAGAGTCCAGATCGGCCAGAGGCAGGGCATGTCCCACTGGGACATCAGGAGGATCAACCTGCTCTACGGCTGCTAACAACACTGCTGACCCCGTCACAGCCAAAGATAACAAATAAGCTCGATGCTAAATGCTAAATGCAATGAATGTGTGAAACCTCTCATGTGTAATTTGACTTTTAATTGCAATAAAATTAAAGCAAAAGATTTTATGTGTCTGTTGCTATTGCTGATAGAAGTCATGTTATATATGTACATCAGCTTACACATGATTAGAAAAAAAAAATGCAACTAACTTAATATATGGCTTTCGTGTAGAAAATGAAACCCCCTGAAACCTAATCTCACTGGGTTATTTCACTTAGACTTTAAATCTGGTTATAGTCTTTATGTATTTCCTTAATGTCAACAAACCCCAAGAAAAGACCAAACCAACAATCAAATGATTCCCCTAGCAAGTTTTGTCTGTGCATCCAAAGCCTGATATAGTTAATTCCTCCATGCCAAAGACCTCCATTGTTGTCTAAAAACACACCAGTGAGCCATAATGTTTCACTGGTTTCTTCTTTACCATGCACACATAGTAGTTCACACACCAGAAATACCTACTAGTGCACAGCTGAAAATAGTTGCCCCCAAATGCACTACTTACTGCTGTTTGCAACATTTGCAATAAACTACTTACCTGTTTTAGTCTTTTAAGAAACAATATATTTGTGACCCATTCTTAAAGATTTACACTCTCAGTAGAAACACCACAGTCTGCAAGTATTGGGATTAATGCATTGTTGGTTTTGGTCTTTCATGGGATTTGATGAGAGTACCAAAGATGTCTTTTTTTTTTTTTGTTGCCATCCATATCCTTTAAATCTTGACGATTGCCATAATCATGAATTGAGCTTTTGTGTATGTTTATTTTCACAACTTAGGACGGGTGAACATTTTCAGGCGGTTTGGTGTAATTAAATAACATCACGCACATCTCGAGGATCAACGGAGCTTGCCAGTTGCAAAGAGCGAAAAGTTCGAGACAAATATACACACTGCAAAAGATTTAAATATGGCAACAAAGACTAGAATATTACAGCGATTGGTCCAGTTTCGTGTCAGGTATGAGGTCTGCTGTCCTGTACAGATATTCAGTATGTACACTCACCGGCCACTTTATTAGGTATACCATACTAGTAACGGTTTGGACCCCCTTTTGCCTTCAGAACTGCCTCAATTCTTCGTGGCATAGATTCAAGAAGGTGCTGAAAGCATTCCTCAGAGAGTTTGGTACATATTGACATGATGGCATCACACAGTTGCCGCAGATTTGTCGGCTGCACATCCATGATGTGAATCTCCCGTTCCACCACATCCCAAAGATGCTCTATTGGATTGAGATCTGGTGACTGTGGAGACCATTTGAGTACAGTGAACTCATTGTCATGTTCAAGAAACCAGTCTGAGATGATTCCAGCTTTATGACATGGCGCATTATCCTGCTGAAAGTAGCCATCAGAAGTTGAGTACATTGTGGTCATAAAGGGATGGACATGGTCAGCAACAATACTCAGGTAGGCTGTGGCGTTGCAACGATGCTCAATTGGTACCAAGGGGCCCAAAGAGTGCCAAGAAAATATTCCCCACACCATTACACCACCACCACCAGCCTGAACCGTTGATACGAGGCAGGATGGATCCATGCTTTCATGTTGTTGACGCCAAATTCTGACCCTACCATCCGAATGTCGCAGCAGAAATCGAGACTCATCAGACCAGGCAACGTTTTTCCAATCTTCTATTGTCCAATTTCGATGAGCTTGTGCAAACTGTAGCCTCAGTTTCCTGTTCTTAGCTGAAAGGAGTGGCACCCGGTGTGGTCTTCTGCTGCTGTAGCCCATCTGCCTCAAAGTTCGACGTACTGTGCGTTCAGAGATGCTCTTCTGCCTACCTTGGTTGTAATGGGTGGTTATTTGAGTCACTGTTGCCTTTCTATCAGCTCGAACCAGTCTGGCCATTCTCCTCTGACCTCTGGCATCAACAAGGCATTTCCGCTCACAGAACTGCCGCTCACTGGATATTTTTTCTTTTTCGGACCATTCTCTGTAAACCCTAGAGATGGTTGTGCGTAAAAATCACAGTAGATCAGCAGTTTCTGAAATACTCAGACCAGCCCTTCTGGTACCAACAACCATGCCACGTTCAAAGTCACTCAAATCACCTTTCTTCCCCATACTGATGCACGGTTTGAACTGCAGGAGATTGTCTTGACCATGTCTACATGCCTAAATGCACTGAGTTGCCGCCATGTGATTGGCTGATTAGAAATGAAGTGTTAACGAGCAGTTGGACAGGTGTACCTAATAAAGTGGCCGGTAAGTGTATGTCAATATGTACTGCGTATGTCCCTGAATACATTTACACCTGAATCTGTGTGATCCTAAGTGAAACACAGTTGACAGGATTTACTGATTGAGAGGTCTGAAACAAAAAATACAGTAAACCAAACCACAAACAGAAGGCCAACTTAATATCAGTGTGGCCGTCGTTCACATGAAATCATTTTGCATCTCCTCCGTCAGTCAGAGCTGTCGGCTGTTTGTTGCCTCGTGCTCTTCTGGATCAGAGACTTTGATGTTGGCCTGCTCCGGGACAACACCGTCGCCCCACAGCCTCTGGGCAGCAGCAAAGCCAGCAGGCTACACACTGCGCCTGTGATTTACCTGGACCCAGACTCCCAGAAGGATTGTTAACACTCTGGGGAGTGGTGGGATGTCCACATGGTCAGAATCAAGCTCATTACAGAGACTACATAAAACTAATGATTGTTGAATGAGGATAAAAGCACTATGTGGGTCACACAAATTTAATTTTAACATATATACTTCGGTAAAGGTTGTGTAAAAGACACTTGTAACATGAGGACAAAATAAAACTAGCAGGACAATATGGAGGAAGAAAACTTTGGGGGGATTAGCTCAGATGTTTAAAAAGTGGGTTTGTCTGTGGAATCCTCCCTTCAGATGTTTATTTAGGCCTAACAGTGATGACCCCAACCCATAATCCTCCTGCAGACACACCTGTAGAGCAGAGTATAAAAGCCCTGGACTGAAGTCAGACAGACATCAGCTTCAAGGAGTCTCTCCACAGCAGCTCCACCAACACCAGACCCACACTGAAGATGAATCCCTCTACCAGCCTGCTGCTGCTGCTGCTGCTCGGCCTCTCTCAGGCTCATCCTCTCCAGGAGGAAGGAAGCGAAGAAGTGAACGACGACACTGTCGACATCAGCACCAGGATTCTGATCTCCAACAACGCCACCAATGAGATCCTGCTGGAAGGAGACCTGCTGGCTCCCAGAACCAGAAACGCCATGACGTGTTGGTCCCAGAGTTGCCTGTGGAGGAAATCCTCCAACGGCATGGTGACGATCCCCTTCACCGTGAGCAGCGAGTTCACCACCTATGAGAGGCAGAAGATCGACTACGCCATGAAGGCCTTCCACAGCAAAACTTGCCTCCGCTTCGTACCCCGTCGGAACGAGTACGACTACATCAGCATCGAGAACAAAGTGGGATGCTTCTCTGCTCTGGGCAGAACAGGAGGCAGGCAGGTGCTCTCTCTCAACAGGCAGGGCTGCATGTACCACGGCATCATCCAGCACGAGATCAACCACGCCCTGGGCTTCCAGCACGAGCAGACCAGGAGCGACCGCGACTACTACGTCAAGATCAACTGGGAGAACATCGACCCGCAGATGGCCTACAACTTCTACAAGCAGAACACCAACAACCTGAACACTCCCTATGACTACTCCTCCATCATGCATTATGGAAGAACAGCCTTCTCCATCCAGTACGGCAGAGACTCCATCACCCCCATCCCCAACTCCAGAGTCCAGATCGGCCAGAGGCAAGGCATGTCCAACTGGGACATCAGGAGGATCAACCTGCTCTACGGCTGCTAACAACACTGCTGACCCCGTCACAGCTAAAGATAACAAATGAGCTCGATGCTAAATGCTAAATGCAATGAATGTGTGAAACCTCCGATGTGTAATTTGACTTTCAATTGCAATAAAATTAAAGCAAAAGATTTTTTGTGTCTGTTGCTATTGCTTATAGAAGTAATGTTATTCATGTACATCAGCTTACACATGATTAGAAATAAAAATGCAACTAACTTAATATATGGCTTTCGTGTAGAAAATGAAACCCCCTGAAACCTAATCTCACCGGGTTATTTCACTGAGACTTTAAGTCTGGTTATAGTCTTTATGTATTTCCTTAATGTCAACAAACCCCAAGAAAAGACCAAACCAACAATCAAATGATTCCCCTAGCATCCAAAGCCTGATATAGTTAATTCCTCCATGCCAAAGACCTCCATTGTTGTCCAAAAACACACCAGTGAGCCATAATGTTTCACTGGTTTCTTCTTTACCATGCACACATAGTAGTTCACACACCAGAAATATCTACTAGTGCACAGCTGAAAATAGTTGCCCACAAATGCACTACTTACTCCTGTTTGCAACATTTGCAATAAACTACTTAGCTGTTTTAGTCTTTTAAGAAACAATATATTTGTGACCCATTCTTAAAGATTTACACTCTCAGTAGAAACACCACAGTCTGCAAGTATTGGGATTAATGCATTGTTGGTTTTGGTCTTTCATGGGATTTGATGAGAGTACCAAAGATGTCTTTTTTTTTTTTTGCCATCCATATCCTTTAAATCTTGACGATTGCCATAATCATGAATTGAGCTTTTGTGTATGTTTATTTTCACAACTCAGGACGGGTGAACATTTTCAGGCGGTTTGGTGTAATTAAATAACATCACGCACATCTCGAGGATCAACGGAGCTTGCCAGTTGCAAAGAGCGAAGAGCTCGAGACAAATATAAACACTGCAAAAGATTTAAATATGGCAACAAAGACTAGAATATTACAGCGATTGGTCCAGTTTCGTGTCAGGTATGAGGTCTGCTGTCCTGTACAGATATTCAGTATGTATGTCAATATGTATTACGTATGTCCCTGAATAGATTTACACCTGAATCTGTGTGATCCTAAGTGAAACACAGTTGACAGGATTTACTGATTGAGAGGTCTGAAACAAAAAATACAGTAAACCAAACCACAAACAGAAGGCCAACTTAATATCAGTGTGGCCGTCTTTCACATGAAATCATTTTGCATCTCCTCCGTCAGTCAGAGCTGTCGGCTGTTTGTTGCCTCGGGCTCTTCTGGATCAGAGACTTTGATGTTGGCCTGCTCCGGGACATCACCGTCGCCCCACAGCCTCTGGGCAGCAGCAAAGCCAGCAGGCTACACACTGCGCCTGTGATTTACCTGGACCCCCAGACTCCCAGAAGGATTGTTAACACTCTGGGGAGTGGTGGGATGTCCACATGGTCAGAATCAAGCTCATTACAGAGACTACATAAAACTAATGATTGTTGAATAAGGATAAAAGAATAGTGAGAAACCAAACTGACACTTACCATGGCAAAATGTTTGATCGTAGATGAGTTGGTGGGCTGTAATGAGAGCTCTATAGACTGGTCTTTTTTTTTTTTTTTTTAAAGGAATAGTCAGACATTTTGGGAAATATGCTTATTTGCTAGAATATTTATACTGGTATGTTAAACATGAAGCTACAGCCAGGTTGTCTTAGACCAGCATAAAGACAGGAAATGAAACACCTATCAACACCTCTAACGTTAACTAATTAACACAATATCTCTCACGTGTCCATTGGGGAGTTAGTATTTCTTGGCAGGGAGCGGTGATTTCCCAGAGTCTCCACTCATTGCCTGACTTTTTGTTTTTACACTTTAAACATAATAGAACGAGTTAATTAGTGATATTTAGAGCTGATGTTGGCAGATTTTTAACCTCAAGACAGAGCCAGGCTAGTCTTTTCTTGTTTCCACAGTACATGCTAAGCTAAGCTAACTAGCTGCTGGCTGTAGCCTTATATTTAGCATGCAGACATACGAGTGGCATCGTAGCCTATATCAGCCTTAGACTCTCAGTAACAAAGCAAATAAGCGCGTCGCCTAAAATCCTGACCTTTATTTTGAATTCATTGCTTTATAATTTTCCATCCATTTTGGAGATATTGTCAATTAAACACATTAACATATGTACGCTTTGCTCAACTTGTTTACCTTATTGAACCCTGGCATTTGTAGTGCGTCGGGCTGCTGAGCTCAGCAGTCTGAAAAGCTCAACTATATTTAGACACATGAGCGGTTTACCAATAACAGACGAACAGGCACTGACAATGATTCTCATAATGAGACCAATTTCATGGTAATTACACATCTCTTATGATGAGTGGTGATGCTCGGAAACAGAAAGACATGACAGGAAAAGCGAATGCATGTGATCCTAATGTTCTGAAAGCAAATCAGTAATCTGACCACACTGGTTTGAAAAATCACGACATAATCCGAACGGTGATTTGATGAGAACCAATCAGACACCAGTGTCAACATTCACTTTCTTTGTTCTATATTTTGTACACTTATTTTTGCAGGAAAATGAACATCAAACATAAACTACATCCAGGAAGAACAGAGTCTCACAGAAATAGAGACTAGCTCATCTTTGAAAGTCAGTGTGGAGTCAGCGTCACGCTTCTCTGTAACATCATGTGTGCTTTATGTTGGGAACTAGTTTAACATTATATAGCGTACAATATATATATATATATATTATATATGAGACCCCACCATCCCATTTCACCACACGCACATGCACACACACACAATGTAGTTATTAATGAGTTAATAAAGACTCTTAGTAGATAATAATAGACATAAACACTCTCTACAGTGCTTCATGTGCAGTGCCTCTTACACACACACAGGCGCACACACAAACACACACACACACACACACACACAGGCACGGCCCACTGTTCTCAGGTCCGATACTGAGTTCTAACAAGTCTTTTGAGACCTATCAGCCGCTGTATTTGTGGCTCATCAGAATGCATGTGCCACATCACATTAGTCCCCGTGTGTGAACCGTGATTTTACTTGGTAATTCTGAAGTGTCTCGCTGTCTATACATATTCATGCTGAGCCTATAAGTGTCAAATTGAGATGTCCTTCCAGTGTCCTTGACAGCGGGTTATTAATATTGAATACCTAAGTCAACATTATAACTAGATGAAGTGGTACACAGGTCATCGTCTGCCACATTCTCCACACCCTCTGTCCTCCTATGACAATTGGACAAATCATCAAATGGTTTTATATATGACGTTAGGATATTATGTGGAAATCACATAAAGCAGTTCAAGGATTTTCAGTTTATTCTCTAAAGGAGGTGCTATTTCATGTAATTCTCAATGTTAGTAGAGTTAGCAGCACTGAATTAGGGGATTCTCATTGTGTTTCATGAGATTGCAGATTTCATCTAATTTCACTCATTTCTCATTTAAGAGTCTACTGACGGTGAGCCCACACGCTCTGACTTCAAAGCCATAAATCCCAGGGTATTATTCTGAACGCCAACATCTTAACTATTGCAATTCTCCAATCCTTAAATTGGTGCGGCTGCTGTTGCTTGTAGCTGGTTTTAAAATGCTCCTCCTGCTCCTGAGCAGTGTACAGCCCGGTGCCAGAGGTTTGTCTGGCTGCCGTGCTTGATAGGATGTTGGCTGCAGGCATCTCGTCACAGCAGCCGTGAGGAGGTCGCCGAGGTCCTCCTGCTTGTGGCTACGCCCAAGGGCCATCAACACAGCGGGGAGCCCGGGTGCCGTTGCGGTCTCACACAGCCTCGCCTCGCTTCATGAAAGCCTAATGAAGAGAGGGGCTCAGAAACGGCGCTGTTAGACGCCCACAATCCTGCAGCACAGAGTGCGCCATGCAGGGGAATTCAAAGAGACAGTCAGATAAAAGATGCTACACAGTTAGATGTGTGTGCGTGAGTTTATTGCTTTTAGAAGTGAGAGACAGAAAGTCTTCATCAGCAGTGACTGTCATTAATAAATAAAGTAGATTGTATACAGATCTGGCCATATCCCGCTCACAAGCAAAGGTAAAAAATACAACATACAGAGCAGTGCATCCTCTATGTGGTATGAATGAAAGTCTAGAAAATACAGAAATAATACAGGCACTCATCTTTATGTATAAAAGTACGTCTGTATTTTTATGCTAAAGTAAAATGAGTCAGTCTGCATTATAAGCAAATAGCATGATACAATTTCAAATGGAATTTTAAGAATAACCTGAATACGCAGATGCATAATATTTGTTACTAACTTTGGATATGTTGCTGTTTATGAGAAAGGCCTAATTCCAAAAAATACACTTTAAGTGCATTTTGGAAAAGCAAACCTGAAAGTCAGTGGAAATACTTAAAACATTAAACTATTTTTTTTTTGAAGAAAAAAACTTCATGATGACTCCTAATGTTATAAGTCACCCATAATAAGATTTACTTTTATCCCAGCAGATTGTTTTAATTTTTTTTTCCCCCCAAAGGAGGATAGTCAATTTTATTTTTTAAAGTCTTCATATCTACCATTGTTAATCATGTTAAAGTATGCACACAGATGTGACATTTTAAACATTGACATTCAATAAAATACAAACTGCTGGTTTCAATTGTAAAACACTTTGAGGAGGAAACAGCTTTGGGGTCAGGTGTATAAAATAAGCAGCTTTTCATTTATAATCTGAGAGAATAAACTGTACATATAACAAAACACTTACAATCATTAGAAATATTATTATAAATTGGTCGAGAAATGCACAAGGCGCGCACTTTATTTAAACGTATTGCAAAACGTGGTAAAGTAATGTCTCCATGGTCCCCGGTGTGGACCTCTTTGGTTGGAAAGTCTTTAGGTGCTGGTAGATATGAGCCGAGCTGTGTACCTACCGCACATCCCACAGCTGACAAGAAAAGTCCACAGTCCTCCAGCGGCATCAGTTCCTGTTTATGTTTACAGTCGTCCTTCTCTGATCTACAAGGTCTTCTTCTTCTTGCTGCTTCTGGTCTCACTGAACTGAACCTGCAGAAAAATGGGAACCAAACACAAAAATGTTTTTTATTTCATCTTGTGGCGCTTTTATTTAATTCCTATTGCAAAACAAATGAATAATTATTGAGGCGGTGGAGGATGAAGCGCTATGAAGTACTACTGGGGAGGATGACTATAGTTGCTGTATAGACAGAAAAAAAGAATAGTCAGCGGAGAAAGTGGAAAGAGAGACGGTGCCACTAAAGACAGAGGCCCAAGGGCATCGAAGGAGAAGGGGGGAGACAAATGGGGTCAAATGGCTTAGAAAAAGAGGAGGACAGAGACAGAGAGGGTGAGGGGGAGAGGGGACAGAGGTAAAAAAAGACAGAAGACAGAGAGGAGAGTGGGAATAAAGGAAGTAGAGAGGTCAGCACAGATGGAGGACGAGAAAAGAGAAAAACAAATATTTTTACCATTTAAGTTATTCTACAAAACCAGTAACATTAAAAAACATTGATGTAAGTTAGAGGAGATGCTGTTTTGGTGACTAATATTTTGCTCTTGTTAAGGTTGGCGAGTTCAACAGCAGCGTCTCCCGTCTCAGCCTGGGAACAGCCGAACGAAGCAACAGACCTCCACCGGGGATGTTATCATGACCAAAACACAACAGAAATTATACGGGGCTACATAATTATACAGATGAAGCTAATTATACAGACAAGAGTGAACAATGCCCGGGAGTTGTTTTAGTAAAATGCAAAGCTAGCCGGCTCTGGGACTTTTGGGCTTCCTGGCCGGCTGATCCAGCGGGGCTTTACCTTCTGCACATCTGAAGGAACCCTCGTCAGGAAATCAAGCACTTCATTGTTGTCAATGCTGTACGGGTTCCGTAGTTTCTTGGTGAATTTATTGATGCCTAAAACAGAAATTCACACCAACATATCATTAACACTAGTCTCTTGTGGCTGCGCTCTTTGTTTCCACACAAACAAATAGCTGCAGAAGAGACTCATGCTGTCCAAGAATTACTGCTTTGAGCGCTGCGTGACTTCTCCGTGTTTTACTTTCACTTTTTTTTAGACTTGGACAAATCACAACATTTAAAAAACTCTCTCATTTTTTTTCAGCCAATATTCTTCTCTAGTAAGACATTTAACGATGAAATAGAAATATTTCTGCGTGCACTCGGCTAACAGACACTTACAAACTTACCCCATATTAAAACTATGTAGCGTGTTGGTATGTAGTATGTGAGGATTGTTGCAATCACAAAGACCAGGAAAGCCAGGCCGGACAGGAACGGCACAGACCAGTTGAAAGTGCTGACAAAAAATAAAATGACACATATCAGTAAGAGCACAAACATTTTTTTGCTCCATACTTAAAATGATTTCCAGCTTCAATAAAAGGATTAACTGCTTATTTACAAAAATATACTGCTTATACCAGTCATAATAAAACTCTCTTATGCTTAATAAGCACAGAACAGGATAATTAAAGTTATATGTTAAAATATTCAGCAGAGTATTTCAAGACGAGTACATAATTGCTACCAGTTTTACACTATAATCATACAACATTTGAGGTTCCTCTGGATGAAATAAAAGAAATATTCACTAATATTCATTTCTCACTTTTTAACCCTCTCCCCAAAGCTGGCGATCTCATCCAGCAGGTTTTGAAGTGTGATGATGGTTTCCTGGACCATGTGGATTTTATCTATCAGTCCTTTCCTCTCTGACTCCTACAGAAAACAACACATACAAAATAAGTGTTGGCAGACAAAAGGCTGGTACACAGTCCACGACAGAAAGGTCAGAATTAAATTTGTATTAATTGTATAAATTAAAAGGTTTGTTTCTGATTGAGAAATTATTATTGCTATAATACCCAGTGAGAGTTTCTCAGACATGCAGCGTGTTAAATTAACAGATTTACGTACCATTAGTGCTGAATCATATTGAGTAAAGTGCAATTTTAAAAAGAGGTGCAAGTTTAATACAAGTACAAACATTTTGATTTGTATGTATGTATTTTGAATTATGTAATTGTTTTAAATGACATTGTTTTGCTTATGCCCTTCAGGTGATATTTTACTGTGCTATATACGTGTTGTTCTGTGTGAATTGGCTGTTTTTAAAGGTACCATTTCGGTCAGGTCTTGCTTATAAAATAGAGTGAAAAGTACAAACTGTTGTAAATATGAAAAAGGTTTTACCAATTATATTATATATATTATACATAATAAATTCGTTGAATTCAGCTGTTTAAACCCTAAAAAAAAAAGATGAAAGACAAATAATTTGTCAGGACAAATATAAAATAAATGAGCATTTACTTTTTTTAATTTATTTATTTATTTTTTCCTCAAGGCGACAGGTTTGATCTCTGTGACACTTCATATCAATGTCTATCCAAGTGTCTCTGAGCAAGAAACCAGAAGACTAAAACAGACTGGATAAGACAGTCTGCAAAATGTGAATGTAAAGGCGCATACTTTAAAGAGCAAGTTTGAAAATATCTTTTTTTTTTTAAGTGAAGCTCTTCAGAATGGGACTGGACTTCACATTATGAAAGAGAAGAGGTACTGTTCTCAGGCTAGTCCAGATCCCAGGAGGGAAGGACGGCTCTTTTAAGTAAACAGAGGGGAGCAGACACTTGGAGGGTCTCTGTAGTGAGAGCCAGACTTCAGACAGAGACAGAGCCTCATGTCCACATCAAACGCACGGAGAATGAAGGAGGGTTAAAGGACTAAAGACGAGGAGATGGGGTCTGCAGGGATTGTGGGATGGCAGCGCTGGTTATTGGGAGACTGTTTACTGGCCAAAGCCATGGTCTTTCTCACTGTGTGATCTCTGTGATATATGTTTGCTTCTGCTCGGAAACACTGAGTGATTGTTGGCTCAACGCCATCCAGACTTTGGGGGAAGAGTCTGAGAAAAAGGGGGCTTGGACCTGTGATATTCCAGATGCACAGTAACTATCAGTCTCAAAAAACACATGTAAGACAATTTAGTTTCACATCAGTCAAGTACCTATCAAACCCACTTACTGCACTGAACTGCTTCAGCTTTTCTGGGGTCATGTTCCCACTAGGATTCAGTATGAGAGCCCTTTTACATCAGACCTACGCAGGCCATTTAAAATGTCTACAATAAACTGCCGTCAGTCTAAGAAAGAAATATTCTATTGCCTAAAAGCATTGGTAACACTTTGAACAGGAACTTTGAAAAAAAAAAAGCATGTCTAAGTGCCGTCATTAGTTCCATACTGATGGTATTATATGGTGTGTTAAGCTCAGGGACTCCCAAATTCAGCAGAACCTTTTCCCCCACCTCTCTATTAGCATATGAATGTGGTGTGACGCGTGGAAACGGCTTGGTGAAGTCTTAATTAAGTCAAAATGTCTTTTGGTAACCGCAAGTTCACAAAAACTATAACAAAAGGTTGGGAGGAAACTAAATCCATGAGAAGATTTAGTACCCAATTAACAATGTAGAACACAGACACCCAATAAACCCAATAAACATTTAATTTCTCTTTATCTGCATACAGAAATACAGATACTTAGTCAATGAACGATTGCAAAGATAAACAGCCAGACACAGGTACATACCTTCTCATCATCCTCGTCCTCATCCCCTAAATCCATATTGTCCTGAAAAAAAATTAAAAAAAATTATAGTGCAATGATGTGATTTACGTTATAAACTTTGTCTCTTTGTGACACTGCGTTAATTCCAGTGTGCTCATTGGGCTGCCATCTGACAAGTGCGGGGTTCAGCGGTGACCCTGAGGTCAGCCTTCAGAAACACTCAGCGCTGCAGGACAGCTGACTGACGGGACATGCCGGGTTTTTCCACGACATGCCGAGGCAACTGGAGGTGAGACAACTCACACATCTACAGCAGGATACGATCAAGCGTCATTCTGATGTCTTAGAAATCTGTTCTGCTGTGTCCTTTCGAGGCTGTATGTATGCAACGACACAAAATCAACTGTAATTCTGAAAATTAAACCTGCATTAATTGATTTTTTTTGGCCACTTGGGGGAAGTTGAAATAAGCTGTATTAAGAGTGTTTTCACTGATGGAAGTCATGTGATCCATTGTTGACATAAATTCTATAAAGCTTCACAACTTAGCCCAAAGTTTGTATCTGCTATGCATGTAAATGATATCAGTGTCACACTATGTGATAAAATACATCTGGATTTGTCTGTTATTTTAAACGAATGGTTGCAATATACTATATTAATACCTATATAGTATATTTATTAACGTGGTTGCAGATCAGCACATATTTCACATCATTTCATATCAATTTCAGAATAAAATACATTGTTGTATCAACACTTCTCTGTGTATATAATTTGCTCTAAGCTACATTTCAGTCTGCATGTTTCAGTCATGTAGACTACCTTTTACTGCATTCTATAAATACAGCTGCTGGGCGCATATAATACATTTAATTCCATTTGATGTATGTGTGTGTGTGTGTGTGTGTGTCTCTAACTGAGAGTTGTCATGCAAGAAAAAAAAGCCCTGCATTGTGACCTTTACAGAGCAAACTTTTTCTTTTTTTTTTTTTTAATTAGACCAGTCATAAGATTCACAAGAAGAGGACAACGGCCCAATTACAGAAGAGGAGGGAGGATTCAGGACTGTTAGCGGATTGGAAAAAAAAGAAAGCTGTGTTAGTAAGAGACAAGCACTGCAAATTAGCTTAGGCTATAATGATATGTCGCATTAGTCTATTCAATGACTTGTCTATGCTTACATATTATGTGTTATTTTATTATCATGTAGCTGGGAGCAGCTAGTTGCTATGGAAACAAAGCAGATATTAATTGTCAAACTGAGAAAAAAAAAGTGTTTCAGGCAGTTGTTCTGCTACAAAAGAAAAAAAAAAAAAAAAAATGAAAAGAGGGAGTGTGAACAGGAGCCAGCAGGTCATTTGGTTGAAAGAGGAGAAAGGTGAAGCTGCTCTGGACTCACCACGTCCTGACTGACCCAGCCGGTGCGGATCTGGAGGTAATTCCACAAGATGAGCAGGACCAGGAAGAGGGGCAGCATGTAAAACTCCCAGTACCACACTGTCAAAACAAACACCTGCAGACAGAGGGCAACAGAGGTCACATGATCAGTGAGGTGAGACACACAGGGAGGGAGAGGAGGGGGGGGAGGCTGCAAATGAAACAAACTGCTCTTCATTAAGTCTCATCTAAAGACCTGCCGCACTATCAAAGCCTTGCTACCTACGTACAGTTCCTCTGCATACGCTGTGCAGGGTGACCACTTTGCTCAGCTGGACTGACTTTCCCTCCACACCCTGCATATACATTGACATTAACCAAGTCTAATTGCTCTCCCTCTCCCATCTTGTGTGCATTAAAGCCGACCGCGCGATTCTCGGGCAGCCACGGGAAGTCGTGTGTCAAGTGTAAATATGTCATTAACATCCATAATGGCACTTGTGATGCACATTCCACCTGTGCGTGTCTCAGGTAAAAAAAAAAAGATGTTAGGGGATAAAAAATATGGCTTGTGATGTCTCAATTGCAAGGCTAAATGGAGATATAAAATAATCCTGTCAGTGAGGCAGCGCCGGCCAAAATGGCAGCAGGCCAAAAGGCGTGGGGAAGGGTTTACAGGTTTTTATATACTAATAAAAATAGAAGTGAGCATCTGGTCAAGACATCACTCTCCTCTGAGGCACCAACTGACATAAAAGATTGCAGATCCCCCCCCCCCCACATCCACCCACCAGCACCACCGCTACCGCCACCACATCAGTTTTAATGTGCAAAAAGCCAAGCATGCTCTTGTCTGTGTTATCACAAGCCAAAACGGGGCCTGGGAGAGGAGATGAAACTAGTTCCTCACTGAAAAGGGTTATGTTTTATTAGTGAGGACTTTGTAACGACTGGGAGAGACGGGGTAGAGGGAAAGCCAAGTCACGCTTAGGTGGAAATGTATACTCAGCCCATAAAGATTGTGATAATTGCAGCTCATTTCATCTTGAGAGGCATTACACAGTCTTCAACAGCAAAAAGGGGCTCTGGAAATACAATCCAGATCAGAGATTTTTTTTTTTTTTTTTTTTGAAACTGAAAGGCTAACTAATGCTGGGAGAGCTACCGAACTGGAGGGTAGCACATTTTCAGAATGCAGCAGGATTTCCACACTAATACTCAAGGAAGGATTTGCACGGCACGCCGGTAATCCAGGGGCACAAAAAAAAAAAAAAAAAAAAAAAAAATATTCACTGACATCATTCAAAACCATTCATTGTTTTAATGCCGGCTGAGGTGCTCTAAGAAATACTGGCCATTGTGAGCAGTGTGCTTATTGAAAAGATAATATTCTCATAAGATAATGCAGGATTTTCAGCTCCCGATGAGTTGAGAATTTTTTTTTTTGTAGAGTTGGCAAACAAATCCCAGCATCCTTTACAAGATAGCGAAGCAGGGGGAGAAGCATGTAACAACAAGATACACTGTTGTGACTCATTGTCTATGAGCTAGATCTATAACGGACTGCATTGACTAAGGCGTTCTGCACAATGGCGTCTGACAATGGGTAGATGTTGGAGGCCACTGTATCCCGTTATGTGGAGTGAAGATATGATTCATTATATGTTGCGGTATTAAGCAGGCATTTCACTTCTTCTCGCCGAGGCTTAAAAAGGCAGGGAGCGCTGAGTGTGAAAACATGAGTACAGATGGTACTGTCTTTCCAACACTGCATCAGGACATGTGGGAGGACGTGTGTGTGTATGGGTAACGTTATGCGCTTGTTCATGCTTCTATGATTTGCACTCGGGTGTGTGTCTGAGCTGTCAGGCAAAACAACAACATTATCCTGTATAATTAACACCACGTATAAAAGATCCAGTCAAATATTTTATATTACATACTTAATGTGAATCAAAGCGCAGAGTTTGCTCTGCCGCCGGCTGATTCAACTAAGAGGAGCTATTCTTTAAAATGACGTTAGTACGACTTGTTTTTGCCATGAAAAACAGTCCATTGTGAGTACCTGTACATTTAATAAGTATTTTTTTTTAATATTTCATTAGCAGGCAGCTTCTATTCAAAGTGCATCGACCCCTGACTCCTGCCTGAGTGACACAGTTTCTAGAGATCCAAGTAATCCTGACTTAAAAGAGTAGATGCACGGACTCACAGCTAAAAACACAGAAAGTGGCTTCTGTTGAGGTAACAGCTCTGTGCTGCAGCTCGCATTTTTCACAGCAGATTGAACAAACTGTACTATTGGCCGGTGTACAGTATGTCTTTACCAGTCTCTGAGGAAATCTCTTACATGCCCTGCAAAACTTTAGTGCCATCTACAGGCCATCCGCTGCAAAACAAAAGGAACTTTCTCTGACCTTGATTGCTTGCATAGTTAATGCGCAACTCGCTGTATGCCGTTTTTGATCGAGCTAAATCTGTGAGAGAATAATGTCACAAAGATCAGCACCCGCTTCATTTTGCAGTTTAAAGACAAGGGCTTAAAGGCTACTCCGCCCTTTCTGTCCTCACACTTGTATTCAACAATGGCAGGAAGGAGAATCAGCCTTATCTCTGAAGAGCTTTTTAATTGGACTTCTGTCTGCATAATGGGGTCTAAATCAAACAGAGCGCAGATTGGACGGAGGGTTAATGAGTTGTCAGGGAAGTAGAACAAAAATAGACTCTATTTCTACTCCACCGGGACTCTACTCTCTCCAGCTGAGGCTTAACTCGGCATGCACGAGACACGCAACACTGAGACCGTCCACTCCAACACAGAGCCGGGGCCGGGCGTGCATTTCTGCTGAGCCTAACACCGCATTGATTAAGATTATCGCAGGGAGAGTTCAAGCAGGGGTTGGCCAGACTGCGGTTGTCTTCCGCAGCTTGGAGGGAAAACAGAAGGAAATGCAGATAGTGTGTTGATAAGCAGTTAAACCACTTCACCAGGAAGGCTAGCAGGCTCCTCTGAACGCTCTCCCACTGGAAGCAGCTTTTGATGTACTGCAGAGTCGACACGATCGCCCTGCACAGTGCCTGAACACGCAGCACGTTCCTGGACAGAACCTGAAGAGAAGCAGACCATAAACATGCAGAACAGAACAATATTAAAGTTATGTTTGTAGAGTATGTATACAAGTCTTTAATTGTGTATAGTTTTAGTTTTGTTGGAAGTTCTACTAATAATAAACGGGAAAACAAATATATATTAACGGCCAGCAGGTAATCATGCATGATTTTAACTTCCATCCTTTTTCTATCAGCCAGTGACACGGTGGGAGTAGCTGGTATTTTGTTGGCATGCATGAGCCATCGTGGTCAGGGGGGTAAAACAATATCAGTAATGTGACATGATTTTGTCAACTGAGACTTTCAACATTAAAACAGAGGGAAAAGCCGCACGTCACGATGCGGGTGTAAGCCAATTTTGGCGTTAGCGAGCAATGTATTGTCTGACAACAATGTGTCTTTGTGGGAAGCGCAGACAGTCAGGCACCCTGTCTCGCACCCTGTCTTGCACACTGTATATCAAACTAATGTAGCAGAACAGTGGACAAGAACTCAGTCACAGTTGGGGTCAATTAAAGCTCAATTCAACTCATTCAGGCACGTGAAAGTCTTTGATTTTACTCTGCACAGCAAAAGGCTACAGAAACAAAGTAAAATAATCTTATTTTTAGTTAATAAAGAGCTAATTGATCGTAACTGTGGTAACATTCGTACTGCTCGTCTTCTACCTCTCTACCTGCCTCCCTTTTATATTTCTCTTTGACATTTAAATTATTCAAGCATCACAGGAATATTGTCAGAGTGCAGTGACCTCTGAACCATGACCCTCTGACTTGTAACATTTAATGTCATGGAGTTTGAGGCTTATTTTTATTGTCATTAATCTGACAATAGTTTTCTCCATTAATCCTTAAAAAAAAAGCCTACAACTATAGTGAAAAATCCAAATTCTTCACAAACACAATTTTATTAAAACCCAACATGATCTCTTCAAATCACTTCTTTTGTACAACCAAAAGTCTGAAACCCCCAATTTTTTTTTTTTCCGTTTACTATCACACAAGATAGAGAACAGCAGCATATCCGTTTTTTGCTTGAAAAAGGCCTAAAATTTATTTAAAAAAAAAATAAAAATCTAATATGTCTACCATGTGTTTTACAAGATCAAAAATCATGATTCCCCAACTTTTTACATTAAATGGTAAATTCATCAGAGCTGTCTCAAACCTTTTTGGAGAATTTGGGATTATCCTCCAGGAATCCTCTCTCCCTGGGTTGAAAGGTTCTTATACTTGCTCTGACCTGAAAAAACAACAACAAACAAACAAACAGTAAAGTACATAAAACTGAATCCGGTTTTTCATCAATCACTGCAGGCCAGACCTTTACTTACAGGGTTAAAAATAACATCTAGCTCCAGAGTGATGTTCCCCTTGGACAGGCCACCTAAGTCCTCTTTTTTCAGTGGTAAGACGATTTGTTGTCCTCGACGGATCTGCGGGACAGAGAGGGAGTCAGGTGCTGAACTCAACCTGACCATCAGTCACGCTGGATTACATTTTAGCAAGTCTTCAACCCGCTGAAGCATTATCGCCCTCATCACTTTAATTTAGACACAAAGTGTAAATAGATTAGTCTATTGTCTGCTTGATGAACTCTAAGTGAGGTAGTATGTACCGAGAGCAGGGAAATGGCAACTTTGCCCAGGAAGTCTGGCGCCTTGTCTCCATCCTTATCAAAGATAGTCACCACCAGAACATCATGAATGTCTTTGACGGGGCTACGGAGACACACGAGGAGGTCAGATACTCACTTTAACAACCAGCACACACTGTACATTAACAGCATTATGCATAAAAAAAAATCATCGTGAAACTATACACATCATCTAGTGTTAATATCAAAATGGGATTTGAAAGAGATTTTATTATCATCTAGAAAAGAACGGAGTCAAACTGACAATGTGAAGACTTGATTCCACTCTGGGTAGAGGGTCTTATAGACCGTGTGGGTCTGCAGCCTGTCGTTCCCCAGTTCCACCACGCAGAAGGGATCGCTCTTGCCTACAGAACACGACACAAAAAAACTTTTACAGTAGGATCCCATGATCCATTTCAACTATAACAACAGAATAAAGAAATCATCCAATTAAAATGCGGGAGGTACCGTTTAAATCAGCAGCCAGCAGATCAGCGGCCTTCATCACTTTGACTTGAAGGAAACCAACATCACAGAGGTTTTTCAGGGACCTTTTCAGACTCTGTAAGGACAGGAAGTAGACGGGAAGCATGAGGGTTTGGAGGCATTTTAAATTAAAAAAAAACACAAAAAAAACACACTGCATATATTATAGAGAAGAAATATCGGATCTGGATCTGGACATGCATTAAAAACACACAAATTCAAAGACAGTCATGGGACACGTGTCAGAATTTCCTTTCATTTAAGTGCAGTAGTGAGAAAATAGCCTTTATATCACTTGGTAAGAAATCTGCACCAGAAACAAATCTTTCATTATATTTTATACAAATCAAATTTCAACTTCAAAACATAAAGAAAATGTGTTTATACAGTATAGAAAATGTCTACAAACTAGTCAGGTCACACATATCCGTTTGTGTATTAGAAAATTAATAATAAATCAACAGGATATACAACAGACTTTGGTTTTTCCTACACTAGTGCCAGATAGACTGAGCACTTTGATATCCGACAACATTCCACAAGCACCTGAATGCACCAAAAATGACTGTAAAGCTGACTAAAATGTTCACTTCTCAATGTTGTTGTTTTAAAAAACTTCTCTGAACTGAACAGTAACCAGTGTTTGCATAACAACACGTTTGATATAATCAAATATAACATCTAAAGAAGTTAAAGTTTTGGATTGTGCATATTTTTCCCCAGGGAAATGTTGTTCACGATCATTGTTTCTGTTTTCATTGGTACGACCATGATACCCATGGGGCATAACTTACAGACTGTAGTATTCTCAACTTATTACATGTTTGCCTAGCTGATGTTAAAACTGGATGTCAAAAAAGAAAAAAAAAGATCTGTCTTCAGCTCCACACTGAAACAACCCAAATCCTTGTTATTGGCTCTCAGCACATATTCAGACAGACACTGCCATCTATTGGTCCTTGAACACAGGACACAGAAAGAGCTGCAAGAATCCTGGCAAGAGTTTTGACTTAAATAAAGTTAAAACTGACTCAAAGTCTGAACCCCTTAAAGTACTTGACTGCAGGATCAGGATTTGTTTGGGTATCATGGGGATGATATAAACACAGTAATACAATTTTCAGGTATACTGCCAGTATCTACAGGTACATATATGAGGTGAAGTACACAGCAGTACAGGTACTGACGTAGTTGTTCAGCTGGTTCTTGCGTTCGTGCGGGTCATCAAGCGGCGCGGTACAGAGGTCGGAGATGGAGACGCCACTGCATGTGCTGACTGTAACCAGGAAAATCAGACGTCCTCTGCCCTGGTCCAGGGTGTGTGTGAACAGCTCCCTTTTATCGATAGGGAGCCTGGACAGGTCCACCTCACACCTGTACGCATAAATATACACAGGAATTTACATACTGTATGCTCATGCTGGCACGCGCATGCAGGCAAGTCATGCATATATAAAACATGTGACTGACATTGGTCTGATTTATCATGTGAAAAACATGGCAGCTGCTCCGGAAAACATCTAATCCCCTCTTAAATATCCAGCAAAATCTGTTTTTGACTCATTTAGATTTACAGAGTCATGCTTTATGTGATATCTATAAGTCGTGGCCCATCTAAACACTCAGAGAGGTTCAGCAGTGAATGTTTTCATTAAATGGACTGTCATCTTCTTTAAATCTTTTGAATTTATGAGAATGGAGACTCACATTCCCAAACCCTCCTCCGTCCTTCTTCCTTCTTTGGAAAAGAGCTCCACCTCCAGGATGTCCGGACTGTCAATGAAGCGGTTAAAGGTGAACCTCTCTCTCCACTGAGGGTTGGCCACTTTGCAGTGATTCTGAATCAGACGGGAGGTCAGAACATGAAACACCAAAAACATTGTTTTACCTGAGGTCATGTCACGACAGTAGCTGTTCAAATTCAATTCAATTACACAAGATAATAACGACACTGAGGCTCTAAAATTAGCACTTTTGAACATATTATTATACTACTGTATTACATAAATATGGAGATATGGCCATGTGCCGAAAATATATTTAATAAAAACACTAGGGGGTGGAGATGAAAAGCATCAGTCTTGCATCCAGTACCTTGCTTCTGTAAATCTGCTCTCCCAGTCTGAAGCGAACAAAGAGCTGACCCGACTGAGTGTCGAGCGGCACCTCCTGACCTTCCACCAGAGTCACCGACACAACAGAGCTCCACAACTGACTCTTCCTCAATGTATCTGACAGACGCATGCTCTGAGGAGAACCTACCGCCTGCGGGAGGGGAGGGGAGGGGAGGGGAGGGGAGAGGAGAGGAGAGGAGAGGAGAGGAGAGGAGAGGAGAGGAGAGGAGAGGAGAGGAGAGGAGAGGAGAGGAGAGGAGAGGAGAGGAGAGGAGAGGAGAGGAGAGGAGAGGAGAGGAGAGGAGAGGAGAGGAGAGGAGAGGAGATATCATGGGTCACTATATAAAATGTAAAATCTGTCTACACATCAGACAGAAATGAAATCAGATTATTAATTCACTGAGAGATTAGGTAAAGCTTGCAGTAACTAGACTGCACAGCGACATCTCTCTCTTCCATACATACTAGGGAGCCATATAAGATAATTAGCTAATAATCTTATGTAAAGAAACAGAGCTATAGGAAGATACATATAACCCAGATTCTATTAACGCAGATCTAGCTGACACTGCTGTACTGTGTGACTCTGCTCTGCCCTGCTCATAGGCAGGAAAACACAAACACACAGACTGGACTGAATATATCTGGCAGATGACAGTCAGTATCTTAAGTATACAGGGAACATGCAGTTAGTTTCCACTTTATTCAGTCATGCAAGCAACCAGCCCCTCCAAACACATGACATATACTGCAATGAAAATACTATTTGACGAATCCTTTAAGCACAGATCCATGATCTATGGGATTTAACTTGGGCCAATCAGTGACAAGTCGGAGTAATCTGCCGAGTTGCAGCAAACTAAAGCCCAGTGGATTGTTGCTAGCACTTTGTTGAATCCACAACAGATTTTAGTCTCGGAGACAAAGAAGTGGTCCCACTCTGTCTGTACTAGGCAGGTATACATAATAAAGTACTTGTGTTGCTAAGTATTTGATTTCATAAAAACTTGTCAGATATAACACGCTATAAAAGATGTGTATTGAAATGTTGTGGTGATTTGCTGCCCTCTTGTGCAAAATGACAAAAAAAAAACATTCAGAAAATATGGAGACTCCAAAATTCAGCACAACTCTAAACTATATCAGACAGCATGATGGATCGTACTGACGCATTGTTTTAGGGGCCAGACCTGAATGGATGTTTTACATTTCACTTTCTATCTCTCAGTTTAGCTTTTAGACCTCACATCCTGAAGTTTTATATTTGTCAGATATCTGTAGATCTCTTATTGACGTCTGTCCAGTGTGTTCCCTCCATCATGTCTTACCCTAATACTTCGTTTTCTTTTTTGCTGCCACCGCTGCTGACCAGAGCATGCATGTTAGGTGCAAAACAAGAAGTGACATTGTGGTTAGTAGACCGTAGACACTAGAAACAAACACACAAGTGTGATTAAAACTATGCACAACGAGGCGTGGAGCAAATACAGATGGGAGCTTGCCATACAATGCCTCGTTTGCTGTCTCCATTTCTGAGTGAAAGAGTCATGTCCACCAGCACGACGCCCATGTCGTCCTCCAGGCTGTTCGGGTCGTCTAAAGGCAAGGATAGCTCATTGACCCTGAAAAAAAGAAAAAAAGAAGAAGAGTTTCAGCTTCAATTAAATTTAAACGGCTCTAGTTAAAAGATGCTGCAGTGTATGCTGCAGGGTTTTATATACACCCGACACAACATCACTCAGCCGCATAATGTTGCCCCAAGAGAGGAAGCTAACACTGGACACTGAGCTGTTGCACTGGTGCAGATGTGGGTTAAGTGAAAGCAAGTTAATGTGTAAATAGGAAGAAATACTACAACCACCTAACACTTTATACATTATCGACTTATTACCACACACTATACTGCATAAGCTGACTGTACAGAAAATGATCGTGAATATTTAACAGCATTCACACTCCGAGTGCACAGTGACAGCTAGAAATAGACGAGTCGATATAATGGCAGATTAAAAAGATTATCGCTGATAAAACGGTATCAGCAAGTCAGTTGCTAAGTAACGAGAAATGCTAAAGATATGGTTTGAGGTCATTTAGAAACAGTGACTCCACCAGAGACCACAAACAAGTTTTCAACTGCAACACGCTGTGCTCTCAAATGTCAGTATGAACACATGCAGCGCCTACTCTGCAGTATACTGACACACTCTCACTGAGGCACTCACTTGTCAATCTCCAGGTCGCTCAGGGTGACGCTGGCGGAGCCCATGAAGTCGTCAGTCGTCAAATCACGGTCGTACACCTGGGTCATGTCAACAAAACAAGAGATAGTACTATAGGACTATTATCTGTGGAAGCGCACATGCGGCGTGATTCACGGCTGTGTTGTGATGTGCAGAAGCTGGCCAAGTTTGTATATTATAGTATAATAACACTACAAAACAGTTTTATATTGTCAAATAAAAGTCAAGTCAGAAAACACACACTGACACACTTTAAGGTTTCAGCTGGATGGGTGGGAGGAATAAAACCAATAAATCCATGTGTTGATTTATCACATACAGGATACTGGATATAGAGCATCCTATTTGGTTCAAGCTTGTGAGTGCAAATTAAACTTCCTCATGCAGGGCTCTGGGGCAGCACCTGAGGTGTAAACATGGTAATCTTCCCCTGAGCATTAAAAAAAAAAAAAAAAAAAAAAAAAAAAAATACACATGTGAAAAGCCAGTGAAACTTTGCCAATGTTGACTGACTGACGCAACATTAAGGTAACGTTAAATATTGAATTTCTATAAAACAGAATAAACAGTGACGGAGCGGTTACCTTAATGTACATGGTCTGGTTCAGATCCTTCACGGGTAAAGAGAAGGTCTCGTTCCACGTGGGGTTGAGGTTCTTATAAACCACTTTGCTTTTGTAGGACGTTTTACCGTCAAATTTGAATTTCACGTAAGGGTCGCTGGTACCTGAGAATGAACATGAAAAAAAAGAAGAAAGCAGGATTATTTATTCTTACTTCTTGTTTATGTTCGTTACACTGATCAGACTGGTTGTGGGGGTTGCTAAATGACACTTCACACATTGTTGTTGATGGAGATGTTTTCTGCTCTCAGATCTGCATCTGAACATTTATTTTTTATTTTTTTTTTAGATTTTGTTTCAGACTTCACAGGCTGATTTTTCCACTGACTTTAGTATCTGAATGAATAGTGTGAAAGAAGTTAGGGGAAATTACTGCTCCTCTGCTCACTCCATCTGACACATTTAAAATCAGGGCCAACTTGATGATTTCAGAGAATCAATGAAATAACCACACCGTGCGTCTATTCACATTTGTGTCTTAACCTCCAGGGACATTTACAACATTGTTGTGGTTTCTAAGGCGCCAATGTGCAATTTCATCTCTCGTGTCTGTATGGAGGATGTGGGGTTTTTTTTTTTTTTTTCCCTTCCCCAACCCATGGCCCAAAACTTCCTGAAATCGATAGCCAATCAGATTTTGACTTCCACTGTGAAACGTGGATGTTTGTGTATTTATTAGCGTTCATGACTGGTGATTGTGCAAGGACTTTTAATTTATCATTAACATAATCAGTCTTTTTTTTCACATCTACATATCTGTTGCTGTTCTCACAACATGTTTTCACTCTATATGTGCAATTCTGTCTATTACCCAGCTGAGGGCAGCACATTATACCCATGTGCTTTATGATCATATCTCGTTCTTGTTTGGTTTTGCTATTACAATATGAGCTTAATAAACCTGCTATGCAAAAAGGAGTGTCCATCAGCAGCTCTCAGCATATGTTCCATGCATACACTGCATATAATCAAACAGAACCATAAGGCTTAATAATAATGCGCTGAAAGCAAATCCTCCAGCCACTTGATCTCCCTCTATTATTTTCTGTATTATCTTTACACAGAGCATTGTTGTGTAAATGCAAAGCCACACGAGACCCAACCAACCCAAATACACGCTCTGAGTGTAATGGCCTGGTGTTATGAATGCTGGGTGTGGCTCAGACAAGTTCTAATACGCTGTAAGGAATCCTGCCCGGGTTGCAGGAGTTTAACAGCTAACTTGGCATTAAGCCGTCTGTGGAGTTCCCGCCTGAAGTCAATACCATTGTCCGGAATCAAACACACATTCCCGGGAAGTCATTAACGAGTCACGGCTAAACACACAAACGAAGGCCGGCGCAAACAGAAAAAAAAACGTGCAGCGGCAGAGGACGTTTTCTGGCAGGTTCGCACTGTCACATGAGCTGGTAAACAAGACAAAGAAGAATTAAAATTTTATGAGTTACCCGGCAGTAAAATAAGACACATAAGTTAAGGAGAAACTGAAATGGAAAAAGCACCAGTTGCAACGTCCGAACGTAACAGAAGACATGAATAACAGTAGTAACACTTACTCACTGAGAGAGAAATGCACCGGTATGCGATGCAGCATGATGACATATGTGTCAAACCATGAGTCCAACCAGCATAGACGCGTGTTGCATAGATTATAGTAGTATTCATTGTGTCTAATTGTCAGATGGAAATATGATGATAGAAAATGTTTTTTCCCATATTCGCTCATGTAACAACTCTGTTCCATTCGTTTTCATTAAGGTTTCAGAAGTATTACTAATAGTGATACTGGTAATACTGGCAGAGCAGTAGCAGGATTAGTGTTCAGTGTTAAGGTGCAGTTCTTACCACAGCGGTCCCTGATGACCAGGTTACGTCCTTCCTTCAGGTTGATGGTGAGCAGGTAGGACCTGAGAGGAACCCTGACGTTCTCCGACACGCTCAGAGCCTCATTGCCCATGTCAGACTGGATACACACACACACACACACACACACACACACAAAAACATTATTATTATTATTTATTGTTTCACTAGTAGCAGCAGTAGTATATCTGATGACTGTCTGAGCGGCATCGGTACCTCACTTGTACCTCGATGTAAGTCTGTAAGTCTACAAAACCCATTTTTAGGATTTTAACAAAAGAATCCAAACTTCTGAGATGTTAAATGTTGTCTAAAGGCACAAACAGACAAACAAGAACTGCGCCAAATTAGTGAAGAATTGTCAAAAATATGTACAGGATCATGAATCTGACCAGACATTTGATGTCAGCTTTCAGTACTTGGCAGTTTTGGACACTCAGTGCTAGAAACACAGTTCCTTTGGTACAAATAAAGTTTGGTTCCACACCGAGTCCCCATTTTTCCTGCATATTACCATATATATGACTTTTTTATGTTTCATTTATGATATCATTTTATTTTTCACACTTTATTTTTTAATTATTTACTGAGTAAAGTTTTCAGTTTTTGATATTTTATTAGCCCTAACTGTTTAATCAGGAAGATATTCCACAGATTAATGGCAAATTTAAATAATTGTTAGTTACTGGTATAGCAGGTCCTGTATGTCAATAAACATAATGCCAAAATAATATTCATTTCTTAGTAACTTGTCAACATTGATGTCAGTGAATAAGCAATGACAGTCATGGGAATAAAGCAGTGGAAACTTTTGGACTCACTTTCTATGTTCTTCTAATGAATATGAAGAACTATTATAAACACAGACAAAGACAAAATTCATAATTCTATAAAAAACACACTGTTGTTAAAAACCAAAACAACCGCTCCACTAAACACACAGTATAGAGAACAATGAGGCTAAAAATGTGCTTTTGAGCCGCTTCATTTAACAATCTAAATAAAACTGTTTATAAAAGCAGCGTGACCGGCCTGTTCTTTATACATGAAACTGGATGCGGTTTGTGAACTGATCAAATTAACAACTGATTAATTATAATTATTTGCTGAATAAAGTGAATGTTTGTTTTTTGCTCAAATTTTTATGTCGGTCATCTCATTTTGTTGTTCTGCTATTAATTAACAAATTCACAAACTACTGTTGTTAGGGCTTTAAGCACACACGGTAAGTCACAGTTTCTATCCCACACATATGATGTTATAGTCTGAAGCGTTTTTGTTTTGCTCTACTTTCACATCAAAGTCACACATCTTTCACATGCTTCAATTTACTCATTTTTTTCCCACATTTTTAGTCGTGATACTTTACCTATATTTTAATGTTTCTTTTTATACAACATTAAAAAAAAAGCAAATTGTGCTGCTGTTTACTGTCTATGCAATGGATTATTTAATCACTATTAAGCCTCTCCAGCAAAACCAAGCATCTTTCAGTGAATAAACCCTGTTCGCCTGGAATCACTCGGCTCAGCGTCCCGACTCTAACCGGCCACAAAAGCCAGGATGACACACGCTGAACGCTGAAACACACACACACACACACACACACACACCAGCCTGCAGCCCCATCATGTCCTGAACACGGCACATTAATCTGGAATTAAACTTTGACATGAGTGTGCGTCAGCCAAAGCACAATGTAACACTTAACAAAAAAAAACACAAAAGCACAAAAACCACATCACCTCATAACTCAACGAACAACAGATTGAACTGCAGCACTTACATTTTGGTAGTCCAGGTCTTTTTAAAACATGACCGTCGAAATCATGATTATCATACCGCAGAGAAAAAGACAAATACGCTTCGAAAATCTAACGTGATTTCATATAAGATGAGGACTTTGAAGAAGTGTGAAGTCCCAGATGCTGAAAAGAGGAAAGCTGAAGTCAGCTGACCAGCTCGGTTAAGAAACTGATCTTGCTGGCATTACTACCACCGGTGCAAATCCTCGATGCATTTATTAAAAATTCCTGTATCCTGGGGACTGAACGGAGCTAAACCGGAGAACATAGTAATGAAAAAGGAGGAATTTACTTTTCCAGCTTTGGTTTCTGATTTTTAATTCAGAGTAACAACAACAACAACTCTGAGGCTTTACCTCTCTGTGGACTTTACAGCATGGGGATATTTTTTTTAGTGATATTTTGCCCTAAAGCACATTGTTCAGCTGTTAATATCTCACATGTTGTATTACTTAAAGAAAAAAAACATTATTTGGGATCCTAATATATAGCAGAGTGGTCACATAACTGGGACAAAGTCCATATGCATAATGTCAATGTTCCAAGAATGGAGATTTACCTGTTTGCTTCTAAGTGTTGTTGAAATTTTCTGATGTGGCCACAAAGTTCACGAGACAATGGCTGGATTAACCTGCTCTGATTCAAAAAAAACCAAAAAAAACTGCCTTTCTGTTATTAGGTTCCACAGTGTTCCTGCACTATAATAGCCTCACAACAACCTCACAACAACCTCACAACAGCAGCAAGCGAAGCGACTTTGAGGTTACATGTCTTGATTTTGAAAACATACAAAAAAAAAAAAAAAAGTTTCAAAATATTTTAAAGGTCCTTTAAAGGAGATTTTACCAATTGCTGTGTCATCACAGTAATACAGTCTAGGGTGTGGTGGCAAAGTCAACATTTACTATTTGCTCATTGTGGTAAAGTGACTATTTGTTTCATCAATTTTCATTGGTGGAAAATGTACCTGTCCTCACCTGAACCCCACAAAACCAGGGGGGGGGGAAACAATGAGAGAATATGTAAAACTATTCTTACACTTTTAAAAACTCACTTTTAAAAAAAAAAACACAACCAGATGCAAAGAGAAAAAAATCTAGAGCTGCAATGATTAATAGAGTCAAATAATTGTCAACTGTTTTGATCATCGATAAATTGTTTTGAGTCATTTATATTATTATATTATTATTCCAGCTTCATAGTCAATATGTTCTGGTTTCTTTAGTCCTCTACAATAATAAATTAAACATATTTTGGGTTGTGGACTATTGATCGGGACAAAACAAGACAACTTAGGTTGCATCTTGGGATTTGAGAAATGGTCATCGACATTTGTCACAATTTTTTTTTTGATATTTTAATAGCCCAAACAACTAATAGATTAATCAGGAAAATAATCAACAGATTAATGGCAAATTTAAATAATTGTTAGTTACTGGTATAGCAGGTCCTGTGTGTCAATAAACTGCCAAAATAATATTCATTTCTTAGTAACTTGTCAACATTGGTGTCAGTGAATAAGCAATGACAGTCATGGGAATAAAGCAGTGGAAACTTTTGGACTCACTTTATATGTTCTTCTATTGAATATGAAGAACAATCGGTAACATGGCTTAAAAAAAACGAATCTGAAAGATCATCATCAGGGATCAATACCGAACAAGTCTCCATTATAAACACAGACAAAAGACAAAATTCATAATTCTATAAAAACACACTGTTGTTAAAAACCAAAACAACCGCTCCACTAAACACACAGTATAGAGAACAATGAGGCTAAAAAATGTGCTTTTGAGCCGCTTCATTTAACAATCTAAATAAAACTGTTTATAAAAGCAGCGTGACCGGCCTGTTCTTTATACATGAAACTGGGTGCGGTTTGTGCACTGATCAAATTATGATCTGATCTGAAGAGTAAATTCATTATTAATTCATTCACTTAGCACTCTCGTTATAATCCTTCCCGCAACATCTACAGACGAGAGAAACGTGCTCCATGAATCCATGAATGACTCACTTAGAATTTACATGTTGTTACAGAACAAGATTTGACTGAATCATTGCGGCGTGACATTTAAGAAAGGCCACAAAAGAAGAGGACTGCGTTGTGTACTAAGCAGGAAAAATACTAATACTAGACACCGTGTTTCTTATAAAGTCTTGGTTGATGTTTGTTTTGTTGTAATGTATATGCACAAATAAAACACATTGTTAAGGTGAGACATATCTACAGTGTGAACATTGTTTATTTTGTCCGTACTTGTGTTTGCATTTAATGGAACACGTATTTGTTAAGGTTACCGCCCTGCTGTAAAACATATGTAAGCATATTTTCAATGTCACATTTTTCTAATGTGTTTACAGTTCTTTGTGTTTTTGATGCTCCTTTCTGGTGTTAAGTAACATTTTTGTTTGACAATAGAACAGCATTTCTCCATACACGTCCGAATTTACAAGAGGCTGGAAATTACCAAAACATTTTGTCATGTTTCTAGACTATATAAGATGAGATAAAGTTGCTGCACCAGCACACAAACATCTCAGAGAAAAGGTTGCTTGATGGGGTTTCTAATGATTTCTAATTGTTTTTTTTTAAAAACCTAAAATTAAAAGATTCATTTGATTAAGAATGCTACATGTGACTACGCAAGTTTGGCACACCTGCTCAAATCCACATCCTTGTCACTGCTGAAAGACGACCATTAAATCTTATTACTTGGCAAGTGTAAACACACACGCGCACGCACACACACACGCACACACACACACACACAGGCAGAGTTTACCCAGTAAAGCTGGCGACTATTGATTTTGGAAGGATATCAGCCTTATCAGGCTCCTCTGAGTGTAAAGAACAATACACACACCTTACACCTGAAATTTGACACCAGCCAATAAGACGATAACCCGCCCATTTCATTATAAGTGAATCATCTTGTTTCCTGTGTGTTACAGGAAAGCAAAGCGCACTGCTGTAAAAGCTCATTCTACTGTCACACTCAGCGTTTCTGACATGATACGTTATAGTGTGCAGCTTCTGTACCTGTGAGGTGTCCTGGGAAACCTCCACAGAGGGAATATCTGGACTGTGGACGGTCATCATCTCCGGCAGGCCCAGCTCCTCAGGCTCCATGCCACTGGCAGGGCTGTAGTTCGACTCCGGGGAACTCTTCGCCTCCTGACAGAGGCTGCTCAAAGACTCCTGGGAAGAAGCCCAGTCTGTGCAGTCTGTAGGCACACTTAGTCTATGTTCACTCCTCCCTCTTCCTTCACCTGCTATTCCCATCTTCAGGCCACTCCCACCTCCTCCTGGCTCTCTAGTAGGCTTGACAAGCGGAGAGGAAGGGTTACTGTAGCTGGGACTGTTGTACTGCAGGAGCTGCGCGCTGGAGGAGACGCGCGAGTACTCCTGCCTGATGTCAGGAACGGAGGAGCTCATCCGTTGGTCGATGGAAGGTTCCAGATGCGTCTTGCTTGGGCTTGTCTTGCCCCGCCAGAAATGTGGCAGCACCTTCTGGCGGAGATGCCACAGCTTGCCCGGCTTCTTGGAGTCCATGATGGGAAGGAGCTTCAGTATTTGTTTAAAATCTTGACATGGCCAGGAGCTACAGTAAAAGACAGACATGAAGAAGAGTCGGTCACACAATCACATATCTAGAATTTTGAGTAACATTTCATCCATTTTTTTTTTTTCACATTCTCATAATTTCAGACACTGCAAATTGACTGCAAATTGAATATGTACGAACGCTTAAGTTGGTCTTGAGCATCCGCCGAACATGACTTAATGACTGCTCAGTGTGTAAAAAAAAGTAATCACAAATACTGAATATTAGTCAATGGTGAGTTTTACTGCGATATCAGCTATCATTGTGTATTTACAGACAACACTGTAACATAGGAACCTTCACTGTTTCTCAGGTTTGGAAAATGTGATCAGAGGAAGGAAAGGAAGAAGAAGCAAACCTCAAGGTTAACCTGGTGGAGGGTAATAATTAACTCATAGAAAATACAGTCAAGACAGTGACAAGGTTAGAAATAATGTTTTGTATTTGAAATAAAAAGGAAGGAAAACTTCAAACTCTGCTTTCGTCAAAGAATCCTCTACTTGCAGCAATCACAGCATTGCAGACATTTTGGGCTTTTTTAGCTGAAATTTCACCCCACGCTTCTAGAAGCCCCTCCCACTTCCTGCGTACCATACAGTCAAGAGCTCAGCTGGGTTTAGATGTGGTGACGGCGCTGGCCGCTCCATCACAGACAGAATACCGGCTGCCTGCTTCTTCTCTAAATAGTTGTTGCACAGTTTGGAGGTGAGCTTTGGGTCCTGTTGTAGGATGAACTTGGCTCCAGTCAAACACTGTCCACAGGGTTTGACATGACGTTGCAAGATGGGAGTGATAGCTTTATTCAAAATCCCTTTTACGCTGAACAAATCTCCCACCTTACCAGCACCAAAGCAAACCCCCAGACCATCACGTCACCCCCACCGTGCTTGACAGATGGCGTCAGGCTCTTCCAGCATCTTTTCAGTTGTTCTGCGTCTCACAAATGTTCTTCTGTGTGATCCGAACACCTCAAACTTTGATTTGTCAGTCCAATCTTCCTCTGTCCAATGTCTGTGTTCTTTTGCCTATATTCATCTTTTTATTCTATTGGTCCTGAAGGCCAGCATCCCGGAGTCGCCTCTTCACTGTAGATGTTAATGCTACAGGTACTAACTAAAGCTGCCAGTTGAGGACCTGTGAGGCGTCTGTTTCTCAAACTAGAGTATGATGTACTCATCTTCTTGCTCAGTTGGACAGCGGGACCTCCCACGTCTCTTTTCTACTCTGTTTAGAACCTGTTCGTGCTGTTCTCTGAAGGGAGTAGTACACACCGTTGTAGGAAATTTTCTTGGAAAGTTTCTTGGCGATTTCTCGCATGGAAAATCTTTCATTTCTAAGAACAAGACTGTCGAGTTTCACATGAAGGTTCTCTTTTTCAGGCCATCTCGAACGTTTAAATAGACCCCACAGATGTGATGCTCCACAGCTAAACTGTATTCATCTGTTCTAACATGATTGCGCAAAAGGTTTTCTAATCATCCATTAGCTTTCTGACGCAATGAGCAAACACATTGTGACATCAGAACACCGGAGTGATAGTTGCTGGAGATGCCCCTCTATACATGTATGTACATGTACATGTATAGAGGCCATTTGCAGCTAGAATAGTCATTCACCACATTAGCAGAGTGTATTTCTAATTAGTTTAAAGTTATCTTCATTGAAACGGTGCTTTTCCTTCAAAACTAAGGACTTTTCTAAGTGACAGTAGTGTATATATTTAAACACTGTTGTAACTGACGTTTTAATAAGTTCTGTTCTAATGTCTTATTATTAACGCCTGTCAGGAATCAGGACAGACTTTATAAAACCAGAACATTTGAGTTCATGTGAAAACCTTTCTGAGGAGTCCTCGAGTAAGACACGGAGGGACACAGCACAGGCGTCGTTGAACAACAGCAACGATCTAATGTAGATATGCATAATATCTTTGGAGTGAATACGCGAAGAACGGTTGCATCTTTTGTCAATACGAGATCAGTTAATACGCATCACGTATTGCACCACGTTCCGACACACAGCAACTGCAGTGCAGATCAGTACACCGACAGACTGCTCCAACCGCCTCACCCGCATTACATTACAATGCAGAATCTGCTGCTTTCTTTACACATTATGAAAAGGTTACATTCATGCTCTCTGCTATGATTGATGCAGCTACTTGATATTCTTGATGTGTCTTATTTGTTCAGTGAAGTCTGTGTTTCAACACAGATTATTGCATCATAAGATGATTAAACATTTGGAGAAACCAAAAAAATAAAAACTAGACTCTTCCTCTTCATTATGTATTAGGACGGGACGTGAATAATTCAACATTCAGGGCTAAATTATGACAATTATGCAAAGCATGCATACTTGATCAAACTAGTTATATATATAGTTAGTGCGTGTGTGTGTGAGTGTGTGTGCGTGCGTGCGGCTGAGTCAGCCATCTCTCTCTCACTGTAAATAAAAATAATTTAAAAAAGGAAGATCTGTATTTGAAACTAAATGAGCAAATAGCTGGAAGAGGAAGCAGTCAAACCCTGATGCTTTGAGCTCGTCATTTCTCTGCAGCGTGTGCCCACCAGTCCTGCTGTAACAGCCCCATAAGCCTCTTACTGGCTTCATACTTTATGTTGTCATTAACTGCGACTGACGACCTGCCATGTTATCAGTTGGCATGGGGAAGAGGAGGAAGGCGGGGAGGGGTGGGTGGGCACCTCCGGGAACAAAATAAGAATCAGTGTTTACAATCCCACAGAGATAATATAATAACAATATATATAATAATATATGAACAATAACAGATAATCCAAATTTTTACTACCGACATGACATTTTTCTCTCTAAAACAACATGCTGATTTTTTTTAGATGAACACGCCACATGCAGCACTGTCAGCGTTTTTAAGTCTACAATGACTCATCTCTACGTTTAGTTTGGAGGAAATGGGTAAATTAGGGACTGAGATATCTGTAGCCTAGATTCAGCATTCTCTAGCCTGACCCAAATATAAGGATTAGATGGATCACTGCAATAGCTGGACAGAGAGAGAGAGAGAGAGAGACAGCAGGCAGCCTTACAGTGGTGATGGATGGTCGTCATCGCACTGCTTACGGATCAGGCTAACGTAGTCGATCAATGTAGAGCTAAATGTAGTTGATCGGAAGAAAAAGAATTAACAACTATTTAGATAACCGATCAATCGGTTAGGTTTGAGTGAACTAAAACTTTAAAGCCACTTTATGAAGATATATACAGTATATACACACACAAAAGCAGTACTAAAATGAGAATATTGGCCTTATATTCATCAGGTGCACAGAGACATGACTCTAAATTAATGTTAATATTGCTCTCTGTTTGCTGGAAGAGTAAACTAACCACCATTTATTAAGTCGTTTGCAATATCCGGTTCATGAAGTGACAATATGTTACCAAGCAGCCACAAGAAAGTCTATTAATTTTAAGCTTAACATCACGACCTTCACTGGCTCTGAAACATTTTCTTTTAAACGTTAGTTAAGAAAACGAGTCAGTCAACTTGTTTGTGTTTAGTTTGTTAAGATGATGAATGACAGAACACTATTATGAACACTTATGTGGGCGTACTGCGTATTCAGCTCCAGATAATGTGTGAGGATCAAAGGTGTAATGGCTTAGCTGTGTTCTTTACACTGCAGTCATTAAACAAAGACCATCCCAATCACTCATTCACTCTCTGATTACTCCCTGATTACAGTCCTGCTCTGAACCATCACAATAGCCACAAGCATTTACAGGAAGCATCGCGGGAGTACAAAATCCCCACGATAGCCACAAGCACCGCCGAAGCCATGCCGCGGAGCAGGACAACAAACAATTGATTTGACTATAAAATGAGTATTGCTCCTAAATAGGGCCTTTGTGTAATCATATAACTGAGATCAACAACTAGGTGACCACATGGCTGACATTCCCTTTTCAGGCTGACGTTGATTTCACAAGGGCCACTACATTCACTTGACAGGGTTTTTGCCAGCCGTGTTAGATCACCTCCACACCGGCAGCCAACGCACCGAAGGCTGCGGCACAAACAGTTCAACGAGACCCTGAGGGTGTCCTTCCTTCCTGCAGACGACCTTGTCCGGGAATCCTTCTCACCGACCTCACTCGCATCACATTTCATGTCATTTGTGCGACTCTGTTACGTAAAGAGACCTCCAGTGAGGTAAAGTAAACCTCACCTCTTCAATCACCTGTATTCCCACGTGACAAGCTGTACAGAGTTCAAAGCCGAGAGGTTAAACAAACACGAACCTAAGATAATGATGGACAGAATGACTCAGACTGAGATTTATATTAAAGCAAGTAGACGAGGAAACTCTATAAGGCATATTTAATGATGCAGTGATGACATCAAGGATGAATACAAATAGAGAAGACATTATGAAAGATATTATATTTATTTAAAAATCTGCCTGTTGCATTGTTGACTATGACATGCGTGTTTACTTTTTCATGGATCGTCTGAACGGTGTCCATACGTAACATGACGATAGTCATATTTTTTCCCTCCGTCTGAATTAAAGAGATTCTGTGCAGAAACAATATTTAAACAGGTGGTGGAGCAGGTTGATGCACGCATCAGTGACTGTAAACACACACACACACACACACACACACACACACACACACACACAGCATTTCTACTTAACTGCCAAGTGAAGTCATCACCATTCAGGGGAAAAAAAAAAGAACAAAAAAAATAAACCTGACACTGATGTTCCAAAATGCCTGAAAAAAAAAAAGGAAAAAAAAGACCCAAATGGAAGATGATATGGTTTTAAAAGGATACCGAGTTAATCCGTCGGTATAAATGAAAGCACTTTCACAGACTGGATCCTTGTGAATTTTAGAGATCTGGATGATGAACATTCAGCACGTTGCCTTTGCTCAACACGGATAAATCATAAAAGCATGAATGTTCATTCTGAATACTAGGATGTCATCGTATTCAGTGGTGGAGGAAGTCAATGAAATAAAATACTGCATAACAAGTAAAAGTCCTACATTCAAAATCTGGTAATACAAAACATTAATTATTATATATATGTGTGTCACATGTATATCATATACATGTACATGTAAGCAGCATTTTGTTGTTATCGAGGTAACTCTAATGTTTACAACGTATTATATGGTTGCATATTTGGAAAGCGATCATATGTTTTATGAAGAAAATATTGATCAGAAAAGCAGCTATAACTGTCATATGAATATAGGAATAAAAAAAAATTCCTACTTAAATGTAGTGCAGTATAAGTACATATTTAAGTAAAGTAAAACTTCCTCAAACTTGTACTTGAGTACAGTATTTGTGTAAATGTGCCACCACTGACTGATCACATTGATGACAGTAGAAACTCTGTTTTTTTTTTCAAGCCTTTTCATGCGTCCTTGAACTCAGCAACGTTCAGTCAGGACAACATGAGCCATTTCCTGAAACGGTTTTAAAACTATGCGTTTCCTTTCTCTCTGATATGAAGCAAGACTCGAGCTCACACGCAACATGCAAGCCGTGTCAACATAAACAGCCTCATCCAGATGTGTTTACAACAATCCAGAGTTGGCGACAACGTGGACAGTCTTCTAACATTTCCTCATTTCCACTCTGCTGCTGACCCGCAGCTTCATGAGAAAACATCAGACGGACCCCGCTTTAAAAAGTTCAAAATAACACGTTTTCTTCTATAGTAAAAGTTTTATGATAAGCACGTATATTAAGAGGAACATTAAGTGTGTCGATGGGAGCTTTGTTTAGAATACAGCGCACTATGAAACGTTTGTATCCCAGACATGAGGGCGGCTCACCTGTCCAGCCTCACCTCAGACCCCCGCAGGTAACTTAACAACTTCCTTTGTCTCGTCTAAAGAATTAAATAATGTTTAAACTTTTTTTTTTACCTTTTTTCCCGCCGCTAAGAACCATCGAAACACGACTGTTTGTCATTCAGTTCATGGCTGCTGAAAAGCTGCATTTAGAAAAGACGACTAGAAGATATCTGCACATCGCAGCGGCTCTGATAGACTTCCTCTTCTCATCAAGCTGGATGTGACAAGCAGCCACTGCCCGGTTGGGACTGTCAAAATAAAAGCCCTGCCGGCGATACAGGCCTGCTCGTGCTCATGAGCACCGAACACCATCAGCTTTTCAGCCGTCGGTTCAAAAAGTAGTTATAGTGTTATCATAACATATTTATGCCAACGACATATTTCATACACGTTTGTACAGTCTATCCCAACATAATTATGATTAAACCAAACTATGTAACTTCCGGACTCACTAACTTGAGCTAACTTGACCATGATATGAGCAATGCAGTTGGTATGAGATTAAATGAGCTGGCATCTTTGCCAAAATAGCGCAACAAATTAAAACCATATGCAGTGGTGAAATAAGTATTCAACACAACAATGTAGAAAAATATTCACAAATATTTTTGTTATTGAACCTGTTTTTCTAATCTTTGGTGAAATATTGGATCATCTGATGTTGCAGGCAGCAGGACTTTCTGTCACATGTGCTCAGTGTGACCCAGCTTTCATCTCTGCAGAGCACAGAGCAACCATGGAACCATTTTTTTCATACAAAGACCCTCATTTACACAGCACCAACTTCCTCCACCTCATTCATATCTTTTCACCTATTGATAGGTTATAATAACTCAATACTTGTTCAACTTCTCCATCACATAACACACATTGTTTAAGCCAGGCCTTGAATTATATTAGTTCCTGTCTCGTTGCAGTAGGCTATTGTAATCTAATGACTATAGCAGTACGTTGGCCTCATTTTAACAACCAAACTGCATTTCATCAGGAAATTGAATTGTTTTTCTGTTTTTGAGAACTTCTTTATCCTTGATTTCCTCTGCGGTTGTGAGTTGAAAACCGTCACCAAATGTTCACCTCATTCCATCATGGTGACACCATTAAAATGCAGTGTGGCTTTTATAGATTATTCTTATACTTGCATACTGTAATTGATATACAAGCCCAATATGTGTCTTGTTTATTCTTCTGTAAAAATGTACTATATGTAAAGTATAAGAAGTGCATTATAGAACTTTTCTGCAGCTGTCTCTGTGGCTGATGTCCCCATCCGCGTCATCATTCAGTGGAATCGCTGTGGTTAGTCTTGCAGCTTATGCACCCTTCACCACAAGGCATCTTGTACTTACTCACATGTTCCGTTGTCACTACTTTAATTGTAATACAAACATTCAATCTGTACCTCAGCAAACACTTTCACTGTCCTAGAAGAATGGAAAACTACCAGCGGTGCGTGCACAGATGATTTCAATTCAAGACTTCAAGACATCATGTAAACCAAACCCTGTAGTATTTAAAATGATAATATGAATTACTGCATTAAATCCAGTCTGACGGTCTCTTTAAGTTTAATTCCTTCATTATACCTTTAAATACACACTTGAGGAAGTTACTACATGACACACACACAAGTTTTGAACATGTTAGGTGTGTGTTTCTCTGTGGTTGATGTTGTATGCCAGTTTCCTTGTGCAATCATCAAAGCAGATTTCAGCTCGCCTCCATATGATCTTATCTACTTTATACCATATCTTATCCATCCATCAGGCGAAATCAGAACATCAAATCAGTGCATTTACCTTTTAATATTTCAAGATATGTGTATATGGAGAGGCCTGGTTTCAAGGTTTTCTGTTTAAGAGAGTGATGTGTCACATATTTCACAAAACAGATTTATCACTTGATGACATAGAATGCCCTGCAAAACATGGCGGCCATCCACAAAAATATACTTTTGTAAAATCTGATGGCGGTGTCATATTTCACTCGGGCAGATGCAACAGACAGATGAGCAATGTGTAGTTACACCAAAAGTGATATATATTAAAGATACTATATACAAAACAATAAAGACATTTTGGTAGCATGTACAGAACAAAGTGTCCATGGCTTTCAGTATTAAATCAGTATGCGAATGAAAGATTGTCTTTTTTTTTCTGTGCACAATATAAAAAACACACTCAAACAACATAAAGAAAAACAGCATACTGCTTTGGCTGATATAAATAAGTGTTTGTTTTGTTTTTTAAGAGGAGCAACAGAGATGATGTGGAGGGAGTATTGCTTTCATGTTGGACTCATTCAGTGTTTCAAACCCTGAGAAGATCAGCAATGAATAAGTGACTTTCAGAAGCATTTCACCGCTTTACCACCCAAATCATGAAGCCACAAGACTGACAGACGATGCTAATCTCATGCTCTCTGTGTGCTGCTTCCCACTGAATAAGAAAATGACAAATGATTGCACTGCAATTGGACCCATATTATTAAAATTATTCATATTTATAAAGTACCACTGAAAACTTTTCTGAGCTGATTCTGACAGATACAGAATATTCAGATTAATGTTGCTCAACTCTTCTCAAATATATAGTGCCTAAAAAAACAAAAACAAACATAATTTAAAGAATTTAAAGCAAAGAAAACAGAACACATCAATAAAATCCACATTTGATTTGCATAACAGTGTCCATCCTGTGTTTGCCTTGGTGGTGTGTCGTCATGTGGCTGCAGGGCTCTATGTCACCCAGCTGTCCATTCGCATTCGTTTGACCGTTGGACTCTCCCTGCCCTCTGACCGGAGCGAGTGGAAGTCCAGCCGCTGCTGCTGCTCCTCTCGGTCGCTGCCGCCCTCGTGGGAGCTGCAGGAGGAGCTGACGCTGTCTGCAGGAGACCTCCCCATCTCTGCTCTGGTGGTGGAGGTGTGATGATGAGGAACCAAGGCATGAGGCTGGGTCATGTACCCTGAGTGGCTGAGGTGGTCGCGGGGTGGGGAGATCGGCTCTGCTTTAATGTTGATGTTGTGGTTGGTGTTGATGCAGAGATTGGAGCTCGCAGACCTACAGACAGAACAACAGAAAGAAAGGATTGTTTGAGGCCGTGAATGTAGAGTGAAGGCGCCCTCTAGTGATGAAACTACTGTTAACTGCTAACTGTAACCTACTGTAACCTTTCTCTGGTTGATTGATATTGAAACATTTCCTGTGGAGCAATATGTTTTTTACTCCACTGCATTTATTTTCCAACTGTTACGAAGTTTTCAGTAACTTTACAAATGAATATTTTACACACAAACTATGTATGATTACGGTGCATTTTAATATATGTAACTACTAAATGGTACATAAATTAGTTCATTTATTGCTAATACTACTTAAAGGCTTTGGCGATTGTCCATATTTTTTCTTATTGTCAACACATCTCATGTGCAGAGCCAAACAAACAATACTTTGATTCTACTTACAAGTACTGTGTGAGCTTCCATAATGCTTCATATCACAAGCTTGTACTGAAGAGACATTTAGTACGAGTTGTAGTACGTCAACTTTAGTTTAGTGGACAACAGAGGTCCACTGCACAGAGGAAAAAGATATATCAGGCTTTGGATACACACACATTATTTGTAAGTAAGGATTATTCATTGTTGGTTTGGCTCTTGTAATAGAGTATTTAACATTGTGGTTGTGAGATATTACTTAAGTCATTAGCCTTTATCTTCATCACCAAGTCACATCTCGGAAAAAAAGAAGAAGCTTCCTTTGACAAACCTCCTTGTGGTTTTGTGCTCTCGTATACATATGACTTGCAGCTAAACTACACCTGCTTAAATACATTTAGAATTAGCATTAACAAGCTGTGAGGGGGTAAAATCTTTTACAGCAACTTACCCCAGTGAGCCCAGCTGGTGTTGCTGCCATGCTGCCATAGAGCCTAAAGAAGGGCCTGCAGAGGAGCTGAAGCCTGACAACTCAGTGCTGCTCAGGGAGTAATCTGACGAGGACAAAATGACATGAAGCAAACAGCATTAGACTGATACATCATGTTAACATGGGCCTTTATTTTAAAATATGACATCCACCTTAAATTTAGGGTTCATCGCTCGTCCATCATCAGTATCAGTTTGTAAAACCAGCACTCAAACATCGTTAGACCACATGAAACTATTTAATGAGCCCGACTTTCACTGGAGAGTTTTAGTGTTCCGTCATGTTATGGACAGGGATGCTTAAACGTTTTTTTGATGATTTATGATGAAAATCATCATATTCAAAAAGACTGATTATCAGTTCAAAATACAGATACACTGTAGTTAGTGTAACAGTGAAAAGTTTCCCCTGTGGTTTCACCTTAAGAACGTCTGAACTCACACTACTGTAAGGGGGGTTTTAGTTATATGCTGGATATAATGTGTGGGTTATTTTGATTGTTCTGTTATATAATTTGAAATGTATTAGCACATAGATGATAATAATATGAGTCCTTAAGTGTAAGACATTTTTTTTTAGAATATACTCAGCTAATGACAGCAGTACCAAACAAACAGTAATCATGTTCAGGTACCATTGTCGTAGGCAGAACTGATGCCGGTGTAGACCACACTCTGATGATACCGGCTGGGTGTTGTGATGGAGACCACTGGAGTGGACAGAGGCTGGTTGGACTGACTGCTGCTCAGTCTCTGGTTACTCTGAAAGTAGATAATGAAAACAGAATTGTAGTTACTAGAATGACCCATTGCATTTTACTCTTTGTGCAGTTGCAATATACGACATATCTCAAGGATATGAACATGAGCTGCGATGCCACTTTCAACCACATGATGTCAGTATGAACTGAGAAATATTACACTTGAACACTGAGTCTTTCTATAAACTGAAATCTAACTTGTCATGTTAGCTTTTCCTAAGCTTGCATCAAATACTAATGCATTACTATTAATATATATATATATATACCAAAAATCAATAAAAACTCTGTTAACATACCAATCACTTTAATTAATTTCCCAAACCCTGCAAATCTGTTTTTAAGACAAAGAGCTCAGTGTGTGTCAAGTTTGTGAAACATGATCATCCAAAAACAATCATATCCTAAATGCACATTCACCCAATTGAATGTTTTAACAATTAAAATAACTAACAAACCATCAGCCATTGTCTCAAATTCAGATAAAAACCAAGTTGGTCTGGAAAGATTCCCACAAAACTCACAAACTGCTCGGCTGGTAAAGCTACTAGTAACCAAAACTGGTGGCTAAATAACTTGACACATTTCTAACAGTAACGAGAAGTTTGAGGCTGTTGGCGTTCCAGTCTCATAATGTCAGCAATGACATCACCCTGAATGAGGTCATTCACTGCTGATTGCACACACACATACACACAAAGATAGACACATACATATTGGTGAGAAAGCAGGTTAACCAACCGACCGATCATCAACCGCTGCATAACTAAAACTAACCTGTTCTCTAAACTAATCCCAGGGCAGTGCATTGTGTTATCTGTAGCATCCCCGTCACTATGAGTAACAAATACCAAGCTAACATGCTAACGTTGGTAAACACAGATATGCAAGTGACAAAATGCAGACCTGCTCAGTTCTTTCTGGCTTTAAAGAAATTCGATGAAGACATGTGAAAATATTAGCAAATTTAAAGAGTTTTAGTCGTGCCTATTTGTGCAAAACACACACAGCATACAAAGCACACTGTGCAAACTTGCATGACTACATATGCAATAAAGGAGGAAGTGAAAGGCAGTTTCAAAATGATCTAACCAAAAAGCTGTTGTCAATTTGACCACAACTCAACATGTCGTACTGCCGTGTGTAGAAAGCAGACATAAATACACGCTGTCATCTGAGTAGCTACAATGCTCTTCTGCTAGTTTAAACATGATGGAAACATTTGCGTGCTATTGTTTCTGTTTTGTTGACTGTTTGAGCTTCATAGTAAGATGTCACCTCATAAAAGCTGGAATTTAACATTTTCTAACACCGACCACTGAAAAGGACTCGTTTCCAGCTCCTCCTGCACACATGTCAGCCACCCACATTTCAACCTGCTTAACGCTAAACACGTGAGGTCTGTGGTGTAATACAATTACCCGTCATTTACCGCAAAAACTTCCAAACCTGTTGATATCTTGACTGACGTCTGACAAGATATGATACAGCCTCACATTATTTGTCACCAAACGATAACCAGTGATCATGTCAGAAAGAAACATTTGTTAAAAATGATAAGATTATGATTAACAAATAAATAATCAAATCTCGACTCATTTCTGTGTGTTCACTGTCATGTGTGGGATGAAGGCTGTTTGTTCATCTTTAATTTCTTCACAAATTTTCATATTCAGGTAGGATTTAATTGATGCTAATGACAATCCATACATACGTCTTAATAGCAACCCAGCATTTCAATTTCCATTTCTAACCCATCTGTAAATTTTCACAAAAGTCACAATATTTTCTTCTCATATTCACAAAGATCATAACTTGTGTGTACATCTGGGTGACATGATGTACACAGTTCAAAATAATAACAGAGTCTGTCCCTAAAGGTTGAACTTTCACATTAATGTTCATAACACAAATGTCCTTTTACTGATGGATCACTCCGAAATGTAAAAATCCCCTGGATCCCACAGCCAGCAGAGTACTACTACTCCCATTGCTTGATAATCGTTACATCATGTTTGAGCATAGTGTGGGAGGGACACTAAGAGAGTTAAAGGCCAATCAATAACTTCAATAACCCAGCGAAGCTCCTGCATGCAGAATCTGAAGAAAGAGAAACTCAGGAAGCTCCGAAGACAAACACGCTCAACTTCAAACACAGAGAGAAATACACAATTTCACTTGTAGTTCCTGTGATGAAATGGTTCAAATTTAAAGGAATCATTTTTTACATTTTGGGAAACATTTCTAACAGCAATTAAAAGTGATAAATTGTAAATTCTCTAAATAAGGCAAACAATTCCTTGCAGAGATTGATCAGATCTTGTCCTTGTTTAAAAGGAACAATGATTTCATTTGCAAATCCGCAAACCATCTGGTCCAGATGGTGTCAAACCAATTGTTCTGAAAACTCTCCGACCAACTCTGCATCATCCATTTTACCCTGATCTTATCCAACATCCTTCAGGCTTGGAACACATCATGTACCCGTCTGGTTCCTGATAAATCTCCAACTAAGGAACAGCAAGAGTTGTCCTTGAGCAGCTGAAAAATGCACTTCCAAACTCAGCTAGAACATGCTCAAAGAAAAGGGTTTCAGTTCAAGAGAATTGCCTAACATGACTTTATATACTAGTGATAAGGTGGAAGCTGTGTATCTGACAACTTGTTTTGATGATTATCTGCTCTCTAGTGGCCACAAATCATTTAATGCAGCTTTAAAGTCCCCCGCCACTCAATAATATGTTTTTCTGCTTGTCACTTAAATTGGATGTTTGAGTTTCACTGTGCAGAGTTTGACACTAGAAGACACATTTTGAAATGTATCTACTGAAGTTGGAAAGTTGTATCTGTGCTCGCTGGAAATCTGAGTTAAAGGGGTGTACATACGAGTATGGGTTGTGACATCACAACTTGTTTGGAGCCAACTTACACAACTGCGATACGGAAACTCAAAGCCTCCAGATCGCACCTTTCAGTGAAGCAGGAGACATCTTGTATCCAGCAATTAAACCATTTTTTGTAGATTTTTCAATAAGGAAGAAGGAGAGATTTTAAGTTGTTTTTTTTTTAACAAGGTAACTGAACATTTTTGTGGAAAAATAAAAACGCGTCAGATATATTTATTATTCCAAGCAGAGGCTTTTTATATGTCTTAAAACAGGTCTGGAGGGGATCTTTAAGTATGAGTTTATTAAAACTCCACCTTCTCTTCAAATAGAGCAATAAAAAATACAGGATATTCCTCATTGTGAGTTTCACACCTACATTTAAGACTCACACACACTTACCAGTGTTTGCATCATTCCTTTGGACTGGGGGATGACCACTCGGAGGTCAGTTTTGCAGCTGACAGGGGCCAGGCTGCTTCCAGGAGGTGGCAGAGGAGGAGGTGGAGATTTGGGTGGTATGATCTTTCCCAGGATGCTTCCACCAGGTGAGCCCACAAAACCATTCACTAAACACAGACATTGAGAAACACGGGGAAATTTTAGGAGTGATGCTAAGAAAATCATAACTTGATTTATGGTGGGTATGAACCGATCTACATGGTCAAGGAATTCTGCAATTTGCTTTTAATGTGATGACATCTTTACAAAAAATATTGCAAGGGTTTCTTCCAGAGCCTGTCACAGTCTTTTCTTTTGAGTGAAAAGCACAGTGCGCCTGGCACAAGTATAGAAATACTTTGGAAAATTTGGAAAGTGCTTTAAAAACAGTCCCATGTATCAGATCCATTAAACCAACCTGTCCACCACCAGGATCTGACTGGAGAATAGAGAAAGTACAGCTATATATTATACAAGAGATAACAATGAATAATTGATCTTTCCTGGCTCATGACATAACATAATGGGAGTGTTCATACGAGACATGCTGTTCTGGGAGGGAGCGCACGAAGATGAGAGGGTGGATAGGCCACAAGACAGGCAGTTTGTGGCAAGGGTTGAAGACACAGAGAGTGAGACAAAAATGCAGTTGAGTTGTGAAAACTGTACAAAAAAGACTCTGAGAACTGGTTTGTCCAGAACTGGTGGATTTGTCCGCAGCTGCATCAAATTTAGCCTTTTAGCTAAAACTGTTCAAACACTTTTACTCACACAATCCATCATCTGAATGAACGTCCACGAGTTTTAGGTAAAACATTAATTAGATCCTACAATGGTTTGTATTAAACTGCAATTGCAGTGAATGCACTTGTGAAATTTCTCAATCCATGTCAATATATTATTTTCACATGAATAATATTACAAATAACCTAAGCACACAATCACAGAGCCACTAATTAACTACTGCAGAGGCTTGTAAATATTTTTGGAATAATTTCTTCCTGCTTCATGATCTCATTATGAATCCCACCGATGAATTTCTGAAGAGAGAGAGAGAGAGGTTATGGCAGGTAAAGCCCATCAGGGAGGATGCTGGCTACACAGCTTGTATAGTCCAGAGCCTTGAAGCAATGTGGAGTTTGTAGTGAAGAAGCTTTCATCCTGTCTGTACAGCTGGGGGCGGAGAGAGGAGCCTTAATTCCCTACATAGTCCTACTTTTAAAGAGAATGACAGGAGCGGAGTTGATGCGATTGGCTATTATTGAGTACTTTTGGTTCAGGAGTAAAGTTTTGTTTATTAGAGCAGGAGTTTGCATGACATATATTATACTTTATAGTGCGTGTACATGCAAAAACACAGTGTGTATTTGAATGACTCCTGAGAGATACATACCAACTGCTCCAGATCCATTTTGTAAAGCAAGATCAGAACTGCCCTGCATGCCACCTGAGGATAAATACACACACAGACACACAAGTTTGTGCTCTGTAATCGTTTTTCTCATCTCATCTCTATCATCATTTGCTTTTTCTGCTACATCTCAGCACAAAAAATAATGTGCTGTTACTCAATACATGGAAGAATATTCACAGAGAAAGCAAAAAAAACCAGTAAACATTCATACAGTACAGTACAGTAGTAAGTGTTATTAGTATAGGAGCTTGGTGATTTTAAAATTGCATGTCCAGAGTGCATATACAGTACATGTGATGTTACTATGAATATTACAGTCCAAATGTCCTACAGATTTTTTAGTTCCCTTATGAACATGGTGTCTTGTATTGCCTTTTCTATGAGCGAGTTTCATTTGCTCAGCGCTCAGTCTGACAATTTGTTTAGTTAACAATATGCAAGGGAAATATTTTATTACATTTACCGACTCTAAAATATTATTCATGTCTGATGTACACACACATACACACACAGACCTGTGTTTCCAGTGCTGGGAGATCTTTGTGGAGAGTTTATGTTTCTGTGGAGATGTGTGTGTGGGGAGGAGAGGATCCCACTGTCAGCCAGAGCTGCTGTGGCTGCAGCCAGAGCCTGGGAGGTCGCACCTCCACCTCCACCTCCTCCACCTCCTCCTGCACCAGGGCTGTATGCCATGCTGTCAGGTGCTACATGCATAAAGTTCTGTAGTGGGAGGCCTGTGGACTACAGGGAAAGTGGAAGATAAAGGCATGTAAACATGGATCAATACCAAAATCAGCAATGCTTTGGTTTTTGATCTTTTATTTTGTCTCCAGTTTTATTTCTGTTTGTTTGAGCCGTTATCTCACCAAAGGGGGTCAAATTTATGATAACCGTCTGACTGACTGATATGAATGTTGACTTTAGCTCCAGATTTTGTGCCCAAACAAACAAAAAGAGATGGATAGATAGATTTAAAAAGTAATGTTAATGAGACAAATTTTTGGTTCAAGTTCAAAGTGTGAATTAGAAAAGCATGTGGGTTACAGTCCCTCTCAACAAACTTAATAAAGCTTCAATATGATTTACACTAAGTACTGACATCTTGAAGACCATCCAGCTCAGTCATCTTTGATGGATAAATAAAAGACAGAAAGAGAGCTGACGAACAATATACGAAAACATTCAACTACAACGCAACTTACATTTTTATGCCTCCTCATCATATGGTCAAACTCTTCATTAATCTTCTTGTATTTCTCCTCAGTGTTTGGGGTGAGGACGTAGGAGGAATCAGCAGTGGGGCTGTCGCAACCTCGGTGCTCCTTCTTGTTCAGGGCCTGTAGATGAAATAACCACAGGGAGGAGGTGTTAAGTTTGGAAAGACTGATTTAAAAGCATTGCTAAAAAGTAGAAACAAGAGAAAGAGAATAGACCAAGGACGTCACAAATGTTAAAACAGTCAAGATGAACAGTTTGAATTTCCCTACACTGAGGCTTTCTGCAGGCCCTGAAATGAAATCAGCAAATTTGGATGGATAAACACAAGTAAACATGTGTTACAACATTATAAAACAATGTTTGTTTCTTACACATTACATATGTTTCCCAGGACTTAATATTAGAACAGCTGTACCCAACTGACTGACTGGCTGTTCAGATTTTATCAGAGTTTGTTTTTTTCTTTTTACGTGTACCAACTGTTGGTTTCACTCACATTTGTAAATGTACTGTAGTATCTGAAAGGCTCTCTGGAGAACTAATTACAGTCATATGAAAGACAGAGCTGTTAACTAAAAATAAATAAAGTATCGAAACTGCTTAAATTCCTAAGCTTGCTAACAATGCAACCAAAGCTTTTTTTATTCAGTGTCGTTATCATCGTTACACCACTACAGTATGTGTCAGTTATAAGTCAATTCACATAAATCACTGAGGCCAGCAGAAGCTTCAGTTCAGAAACATCATCAATACAAACTATATTTCATCTATTCAATGTGGCTATAATCAATATTTCTTTATATTTTTATATGAACAATGGATCACTGTGTGTATGTGAAGGGTCTGTTTCTAGTGATTAACCCACATAAGAAATATCGCCCAGCTTATGATTTACTTTCAGCTTGTGCTTTTATGTCCTGTAGCTTTACTGTTTTAGTTTAGTATCATTGCTCTCATCAGCATCAAGCTTTGATAAAACACACTGTATGCTACCAGCCCGGCATCAAACGGCAGCAGACACAGTTAAGACTGGCTGATAAACTACTTACATTCATCTGAACACAAGCCGGACTACAAATGAATGTTAATGTTTCTCTGTATCTGCTTATAATGCGTTTGATAACAAGTTCCCTCCCTGCTCTTCCTCCTCAATCGATTCAGCTACTGTATAAGGAACCATACAATCAGTATTATACTGGATAAGGAGAAATGGACAAAGTGCTCTTGAGCACTCACATTATCGTTTTATATACACTTGTTGTGTACTTTGAGAAATTAATGTTATAATCTGGCTTTATTATTCTTACTATTTGTGAATGACAATGTGATGATCTTTGAAGTAGCCTGATGGACAAAAAGCTGGTACGAGAAGCACACACATCAACAGCAGCGTTGCTCTAGAAGAGAGATGCTGCCCCACATCCCACACTAACTCGTCTATATTCACACCAGTCTTTTAAACATAATGGATTGAAGTAAGCAGATATTTTATAGCTAGCCTGAAACAATGCTGGGTTTGGTTGGGTGTTTATAGTGGTGCAGGGGTGCATAGACAGGGAAATAAAAGGCAAAGCGCTGGTTGGTAATGTATCCCAGAGCAACACAGAGAATAAGACCTCAAATGAGATTCATTAGCACAAACTCCTCTGTCTGTAGAGGATCATGTTACCGTCTGCAGAACAGCTCTGCAGCTCTGTAGAAAAGCAGTCCTGGTAAACAAAATGCTGCTTTGAAGAAGGAAATAAAGTCTGAATTTAACCATTAAGTGCGGGAATGTAAGCCTCAAGCCATTTTTACTACCACTGACCCACAGAGTGTGATGAAATTTGACATCCAGGGATTAAGACAGAAAACTCGACGAACTGAAAACGTCAGTGTGCCAAGTCTAGATTTCATGAGGCATGTTCAGCTTTAAAAAAAAGATTAAATTAATCACCCATGTAAAGCCAAAACAGTCACCTGATGTGTATCATCTACAGTGTGTGATTCTGAAACTGTTTAATCACAAAGTGTTGAGTTGATATGCGACTGTTGATGCAAGTGTTGCTCACCATCTAAATACAAGTGACTGTGAGTGTGTACGTGTGTTCCTAAATCTTTGTGTGTGATTGTCTGCATGTTTGTATAAGGACCGATTTACAATTCATTTACACAATATATTTTGGAACTAAAGGTTGAATATAACTTTTTGGCTAGGCCTCATTAGGGTAAAGTTTGTAGGTTCGGGGCTAGAATATCTATCCAAAAGTTGTTGAGATATTTCAGTCTGAATAAAAGTCTTCAACCGATCAACATTGCCCTCCTTAGAGCCATGCTGTTAAAAGCCAATTCATTACAATACATTACATAATGGGTCACTTCAAAATGTCTATGACAAATGGTTAAAAATTGGATGGATGGATGTTAATGTATAACCCCTGGAACTTAGAGGATTCAAGTTAAAATAAATGTAAAAAAAAAAATCAAATCATAACAACATTATGTAAGCCTGGACTATGACATCACTTCTCTAGTATCCATCATCTCATCGCTGCTTCTCATTACACATCATAGCGTGAAAAGAACTGACTGACAGACTGATGCACCAGCCAGCTGACTGTCTGTCCACCACATGTCCTCTGCATTCCCAGACAATCGTACCTATTAGAAGCTTTAAACACACACACACACGCTTGCAAGTCTATTTTTTACCACGGGCCTAAAAGTCCACTTTACTATAACAACTGGTGACCACTTAAGAAGTCACACGCTCAATTCCTGCTCAATTCTATGGCTGCTCATTTCAACGCTGCAGTAAACATCAAGTTAGCCAAATTCCAAAGGATGTACGCGCTGTTGGCTTGGTTCACTTCAAGACATGCTTTCCCTAAACCTGTCAGTCTACTTGTTTCTTTTGGACAATTATGCCATTTTGTCCAATTATGGGAGGTTATGCGAGTAACCATGTTGCCGTGCCAACAATTATTCATCATTAGTCAAAATGACAGGTGAGAAATGGAATTATCCATCAGTGTTATGAAATTATAGAAAATATGGCAAACTCTGAGTAAGTACACTCTGGCACACATTGTACTCGTAAAAAAAAAAAAAAAAAAAGACTCCCAATATTACTTACATAGTGAGAAGTAGAGAGCGAAACACACAGCTGTGAAAGTTGCATGTTCATGTTCTGAAACTCCTGCAAAAAAACTTTGGCTCCATGAGCGGCATGGAAAAAAAATCACTCATATCATTTGAGAGTAGAGACGCAGTTTGGTGCTCCAATATGCCAAGTCGGTTGCTTGGTTTTACTGTTTAATATTCATTTCTTGTGTGCTCTTGCTATAGTAAAGCACTGCAGAATCGAGTATCTGTTTTATCACAACACGCTTACTGCAGGGAAGTACAGTGATATATAACCTGCTGCAGAGATACCACATAAAAGTCTGCTAACACTGGTATGTGTCTATGTAAACAAGGAGCACTGTAGTGCTGTTTAAATATTCATCTTTGCTTTCAAGTGGCACAATTTGTCTGTCATGTGGAAATAAACTCAGGCACAGAGCCTTGACTCATATTAGGTTTTAATAACAATGCCAAAGTCCAATCTGTTACATCTATAGCAGAAAAAGACACAGGACTGATCACAGACTTGCTGTCTGATTGCAATCATAACCTGCAAAACAAATCATTGTGAATGTATATGCTAACCCTGCAAGTACATCGTAAATATTAGAGTAAGTTGACACAACTCCAAATAGCATTCCAGCAAGGTTTTCAGCGTATAATGACTCAGCAATCATTATTAATGATGTGGCGAGAAATGAGCTAAACTATGGCAGATGGGTTGCTCACCATCAGGAGCTTGAACTCTATAATCATTCTCTGATTCAGGTGTGAACTCTGCTCAACCTTACAAACCAAGGGGAGGGAGGAAGACAGCTGTTACTAATCAAGTGTGATCATTCCAGTTTCTTTAAATGTTTCACACCATCCTCGGGTAGCTTTTATGTTTAGCTCGTTAGAACCAAGTCATTTGCTAGAAAGTGCACTCCCTCTAGGATATTGTCATACTGAGACAGTTTGGGGGCAGAGAGGGACACATAGTCGAGGGTCTAGTGGGATTTGATCCAAGGCCCAATAGTCTATAAGTGGCTCCACAGATGCTGGTTTAAACTACTGCATCACGTCTGGACACCGACAACTATCTTAAAATGTCTGTGCCTCCTTACCATCTCAAATGTCAAAAGTCGGCTTTAGTGGATCTCCAAAGGCATCTGGATCATTGCCACCATGACAAGCTGCAACATTAAGCATCTGAGAGTGAGGTCTATTTGTTGTTGGGGTTGGATCAAAGATATAATAAGGCACCCTCTTTGCCTGGCGTGAGTCTTTTCCAGTTGGGTGAAGGCCCTATCGGCTAAGAATAGAGCAGGCACGGTAGGGTTTGACGTGATTTGACACATCTCTGGCAAGATATGTGCTCAACTCACACGCTTTCAAAGGCCAGTTCAGACACAGTTTCCTTAGATTGTTTTTTGTTTTGTTTTTTTTATTTTAAGCATCCAATCACACATGACTCGAACTAAACCAAAGCAACCACTGTGCTGTATGCAACAGTGTCAGGTTTCACTGTACAGGATTGGAGTTTTAACTTTCTGTTTTGGTTCTCATTCATCTCTGGACTCTGCAGGCTGAAAGGACTGAACTACAAATCTTGGACTGCTGCTCTGTTGTTACTGAAACTCAACGCTGCTGCACACAAACCTGTCCCATTATTATAACAAAAGTCATAGTCAGTTAGATTAGCTGATCAGTTGTTTTAGCTGGCAGAGCAGCCACCTCATTCCAAGTTGAAATTAAATTGTTATCTTGTCCATATGGCGACATTCACATGTTAATATGTCGTTAATATGAAACTGCTTAGCTTAGACCAATGACTGGAAACAGCCATCCTGGCCAAAGGTAACCAGCACTACTAACACTCACTAATTAACATGTTATAGTTATAGTTTGTTTAATCCATAAACATTATAGCATATTGTTTTTCCTCTCACGTAACTCTCGGCAAGAAAGAACATAAGGGGACTATTCCTTTGAAACCCTAATGGTTAACAGCTAAAGCTAGCTGTGTTAATGCTTAATAAACAGTTTGGTATATAATTTGTATTATCTAAAGTTTTAAGGACCTTTTAGTAGCTGCTACAAAGTTTTTTTTTGCTTTTGCCTGCAAATTCATGATCAGAGTATTAGTCCATATAAGTCCATTTTGTATGAGCCGTGCTAAATCTAACCATGTGTCACTTTCTGAGTAAACAAAAACTAAGTCTGACAAGGGTATTTCCCAAAATGTTGGACTATTCCTTTGAAAGACTAATGATTAACAGCTAACACTATGTGGGCTTGCTGACAAAGGGGGAAAATAAATCTGGTTTGTTCTTAAGCTATACAGCATGACATTATCCAGGCTGTAGTGCAACAGGGCAGTTGACAGCGTGTCTCCTAGCATCCACCGGCTCTCAGATGTCAGTCAATTACTGCCAGGGAAAACACCCACCCAGGGGACTGAATGTGGAAACTATGGACAATAACTGCAGTATCATTATTTATGGTTTATATTCCCTTGCACAAAAAGTAAGTAGAATTTTAATTTTAGTTAAGACTTATTAAAACAGTCTATTACCAAATACAGCAAAAAAAAACACAACCTGACTATAGCTGGATGAGATAATCTTCATGTTCAGACAGCCTGTGTGAGACAAATAAACTTGTGAGCTGTTTGTGCCAGAGAGATAATCATCAGCAAACACCATGCTCCATCACACAAAGACAATGATTCCAAAGAAGCTTTCTGCTGGTCCCTCCCGACGTGAAGTCTGTTGCAGCCAGCAGAGTATTATTTTACACATAGTCAAATATCATGCCTAAATGTTGCAAATGGGCTGACCGATATGTAAAAGAGCAGCCACTCACTTTCCAGGCTTTGTTTTATTCCGCTTGTTTGTCGGCGTGACATTTGCGGGAAAAAACAAATAAGGGATAAAAGAAGGCAAATCAAGCCTGGCTAATGGCAAACAGAGCTGACACAGGTGTCTGTTTGTGGTCTACGGCAGGAAAATACACACAATAATGCTGTATAGAATCATTATGGACAATACTAATGGTGTGTATTACAACCACTACTATAGCTACAGCCACAAGGATGTCATGGTATTTGGAGAGACTTCACTACATGCATGTTCCTGCTTATCTCTAAGCTTGTATTGACTTCAGATTTTACTTATAGTCTTGTCCATCCGGTAACTCTGTGAATCCCCCCTTAAGAAACAATGTTAACTTTACTTGCAGAGGTCAGAATGTAATTTGCTCTTGAGATAGATGACACTGAGTGAAGAAAGAAAGCAGCTGGAAAACATGCCTGGACTCTCTCGGAAAAAAAACGAAAAAAAAAAAACTTGAAACACTGAAGCTGCTCTCTTTTACAGTGAGGGGAAAGAGGATTTTTGAAAATAAACACAGAGTAAGTTTGGGAAGTTTAGCTTCCTTTGCAGTCTGTACAGCACTATTGGCTGTCTGCATTTGCGGCGGGTTGGTGGGAGCAGTAAATTCAGCTCTCAGCAAGACAAACACGCATTAGAGGATTACATAAACAGCCAGAACGTGAGTCACGATGACCATTCATTTTTAATGGCAGCAGCAATGAGTACGTGCTATGAGAAACAAGACAGTATTGCTCAGGGACCATGATGCAATACTGCTGGCATCACCACACTGATGATGCTGTAGGACTCCACAGAACAATAAAAACACAAAATATTGTCTTATGTTTGGTTTGGCAAACCACAGTTTGGTCACCATAATGTTTCTGACTAGAGAATTCTCACCAAAAACATCTGTCTCCAATAGGCCGGCTATGACTGGTGTGTGTCGATGCCTAATAAACAGTTCCATATCTGCTTTGTATTATCTAAAGCTTGAAGACCAACCTTTTAATAGCTGCCACAAAGTTTTGTGCTATCGCCTACAAATTCATAATGGGAATATGAGTGAAGCCTTATTTTGTATAAGCTCTGCTAAATCTTTCCATGTGTCACTTTTTGAGTGAAAAAAACAAGACAAGGCGGAAATGTTCGGCCATTATGTTAAAGCCATTATATTAAAGTGCCTTCTCAACCAAACATGTCCGGCACGTTTAGACATTGAAATGAGTAAACCATCAAGCATTAAAGATGCTACACATCCCTTTTTCAACAATGCTAAAAATACCTCAACACACTTTTACTATAGCAAAGTGTAAGCATGTATACCAGACACAGCTACTCACCAGAGAACCGTGACTGTTGACCACCTTGCCAAATTCAGTAATTATTAAAATTTCAAGTTCATATTTGTATTTTCCACAATCCTTTATATTCCATTTTTACTGCTTTTGCTATTGCTTTACTGCTTTATTATTGGTAATTAATTTATGTTATGATGAGCCTCAATCTTGCCACAGTAGCCACAAAAGTTTTATCAAACTGAGGTCGTGACAGTCTTCTTATGGTCCTCTTTTGTTCTGTACTATGTCAGTCTGCAGGCAATTACAACATGACTACTATCACCTGCTGTACATTGATCCTTGTGCAAGTGTATTTATTATAATTTTCTGTCAACAGTGAAAAACAACTTTTCTGCAGGATATGTTGCATTTGTGTTGTTAAAAAAAAAGTTTAGTATTATTGCGTATCTTCTGATGAAACAAAACATCTGAAATGTTTTATTGGTGCATATATTCTATTCTAAAAACACAAACAAAGAAAGTAGGACAGTATTGCAAGAGGAACCTTCTGCTGTGACTCTTTCTAGGAATCTTTCTAAAACACAAACTGCAGTCAGTTACTTCCTCAGTCCTCTAAATGGATGTTAACAGCATCAGCTTCTAAACAAATTGATATTCAACCCTGATGAAAAAGTAAAGAATCAGGGTGAATCCTCTACAATGCACATTATAGTCAAGATCTCTCTCACTCTCATTTCTTTTTTTCTACTTTCCCCCCTTCTCCGTTACTTTTTCTATTTTCTTTTTTTGCCAACTCTGTTAATGGAAAAAATGAGACTTGTGAATGCAATCTTTTGAGCTATCAAATGACAAAAAACTATAAATTATTATATACCTTCTGTTCCGTGAGCATTGATGCAAAACAGGCAGTTGAATGTAACGCACATTTGCATTTAGCTCTCTAATGACAACACTACCACTGACATGGTGGCATGATAGACACCAGCATTCAACTCCACTGGACAAAAATGAAACAAATTTGACACTGAAACTCACCTCTACAATGTCAGAGTTGGTTCTGCTCTCGTGCGGTTCGTTGTACTCAGTGTATTTCAGTAAGACTTTGTCCATGTCGGTGCTGGCATACTGAAACAGCTTGTTGGAGCTGTTGAAGATGATGAGGGCAATTTCACAGTCACACAGAACACTCAACTCATAGGCCTTCTTCATCAGACCAAACTTTCTCTTCATGAAAGTCACCTGGAAAGACAGAAAGCAAAGATCAGTCCAGTTTACTTCAACTATCCACTCCAGTCTCCTGATATCAATAGATGATGATAAAAAGAACAACAAGGAGAGCTTGACTAAGGTAAACTTGGAACCGTCATACGACATACAGTCTCCGTTCAGATCCACTTTTTGGCAGACAAAAAAGCAAACAAACGGACAAAATGGATAAGGCCCTTTCTTTCTTCTTTTGCTTTGCCAAAATACCTTTGGCAGAGCAAAAGCTCTGAAGCTTAAAAAGTCACTGCATTTTTAAATTATTGTGATAGTAAAATCAGTTGTTCATTAGCATATCATTCCCATTTTCCTCTTCATTTTCTATTACTTAAAGCATAATCTGAGCTGGAGGTCAAGGACGACTACACAAAATCCTCCCTTATACGACAAAACTATATTTGCTGAAACTGAGAGAGAACTGAGAAAAAAACCTTTGACTGCTTATAAACATTAAATTTCACTATCACTGCTTTTTGCATTAACATTTATATTTCCTACTGATTGTACAAAGAACTACTGACAGTGAGCAAATGAGCACAGCGCATACTTGTATGAGCTACTGACACAAGATCAACTGACATTGAAATACACAAGGTCAGTAGTCTGGAGAGATAATAGATGATGATTCAAAATGGGACTCACACAGGGGAGGGAAAGAGAAGGAAGGAGGGGGAGGCAAAGAGGCAGGTTCCTGTGGGGAAAAATGGCTTCAACTGGAATTCCACTAATTGAGTGGACAGGAAATGTGGGTGGGGAAAACGGTAAAGTAAGTAATGATTACAATGGTGTTCAGCCTTCACAGTAATCATATTCTCTGAAAGTACAAGCAGCAACTGTTAGCAACTGTTCTTGTAGTACTGAACTCCCTGCAGTGGGGCTTCTGTATTCATGTGATTATGTCTTCCTTCCATGGCTTCTAGGATCCTGACTCTTTCATCATAATATCTAGAAGCTTCCTTTGATTCTCACACCGTCGTATACCCTCAAGATTTCCACCAATCAGGTGCATTTCTTTCATTTGCTTACATTTCCACACGTTCACAGTTACTGTAGCTCTGCAGCTACACTGCTGTGCTACTGTTGGCTGCCAAGCAGTTCCTTATTCTTCTTGTTTATTCACTGTTACCGACATGAAATATAATTGTAATAGGGATGATAACTACTTCTAAAACAGTCCAGCAATGAACAGTAATTTGCATTCTGAGTAAATATATATTCTATCCACAGTTGATTGACAAATGTATTTTTCCATTTTCAGTGTTACCAAAGGTTTGAGTTGGTGTTCTCCCAAATCTTGCACGTCACTGAGGGAAGTCTAAATTATCCTATAAACATCAGTTGGAAGATAGGTTGGGAAGAGTTGGAATCTCCTCATCAGTCTATACAGTGGTGTTTTAAGCAATTTCACAAGGAAAACACCCACATACCTCCTCTTCTTGTTCTTAAATGCCCCTAAAATGAAAAAAAACCACAACAACAATAACAACATATTCCTCCATATATATTGGTACTGTACAGCTCATGTTTTTTCTCGGCACCTCCCAACTATCACTGGTTATTCACTCATCACAGGACTTTGACTAATGTAGCCAATAACGCTTACACCAGCTTCACTAGAAGTCAGATGACAGACTTATTATTATTGTCCATTAAAAACATGTTTCCTTGGTGACTTTTTAGAATTTACAATGAGTAATTACCTCGGTCACTGTTGGTGCACGGGATTCAAAATATCTCCCTACGCACAGTGGATTCACATGTAATGATGCATGCATGTAATCCAGCTTCATTGTTTTTCTTTCTGATATCAGACTCACTGTTGCTGCCGTAAATCACTGCTCGTGCAAATCAAACATTTCTTAGTATTACAATACACATTAAATTGGTTAAACGTTGTATGCTTTTCATTGTGAAGCAGTCACAGATTGCGAGGGCGCAACCGAACAAGAAGTTTCTAAATCAACCAGGACTAAAATCTTATGGACTATAATTTTTCCTTCTTCAAATGGGCTATATATAGGCTATATAAACCACAGTATGTCAGATGTTGGGTTAAATGTGTGGAACCTCTAAATCACAGCTGTCACAGTATTCATCAGCGGGTGCCTCATGTCATGTCGATACTCACCAGCCACATTACCTCACACATTTTGGTTCAGTCCCAAGCTCTCGGATTTCTGGAGTTTCATATTCAGTGTTTTTACAAAAATTTTTTGGAAAACCTATTGAATCAAATCCCCTCACAGCTCTTTTTGGTAATCAACCTGAAGATAACCCTCTACCAAACTGCCAATCCAAATGTACTGCATATACGACTCTTCTAGCAAGAAGATTAATCGGGTTAAACTGGAAGGAAGCCTCCCGTCCAAACTCTGGATCAGGGATACTTTGAGGTTCTTGAACATAAATGAGAAGATGAAATTTGCTTTTCATGGGTCTAGTGTCATATTCTTTAAAGTATGGCAGCCTTTTATCACATACTTGGTTAACCAGTTTCATAATCAATCACATCAATTCACCATGTAACTTTGTAACCTTTTGTTAATGGCTATTTTATCATCCCATTGTCTTTTGTAACTCTTTTTTTATTATTGAGATTTTTTTTATTTCATCTCTTTGCAAACAGGAATATGCTTATTATCAAACAGTACTGATAGAGTGTACTGAAAAAAAAGGGAGCAAGGGAGCAAAGGCTGCATCAGATTGCCAACGAAGTTCATGTTTTTGCACTAAATACTGCATTTCATTAGCATGATGATTATGAAAGTAGCAAAGAGGAGGTTGAGGTTTTCACAGTTAACATTTGTTGACAAAGCATTTTTTTACAGTTACCACCTACATGATAGTAATTATTTATTGACCATGTCAAGTAGGTTTGTGTGCAAAGAAGAACTACCTTGTTCCTCTTTGAGAACATATCTCTGCTAATAGATGGTATATCTTTACACCACACTGTTGTCAATACTGTATATTCTGTGTGTAACAGTGTATTTGTTTGATTAAGAGGAATACCAGCTAACACACTTGATGCACTTGACAGAGAAAATGAGAACACAAACCAACTTCCCAAAATAGAGTACAAGCACCTAAATATACAGCTGGCTCCAGTGATAGTGAACACCCGACAGCCGAGGTACTGTCTATCTAAAATTGCTTCAGCCAAGACAACCAAACATCAAATATAAACATCATCCCAGATATTTATTTTCCAGCCACATCCCTATTTCCAGCGCCTGCGTCTTCCTTCCAGACAGGCTGGTATTTGTTGTGCTATTGGGGGTTATATATATAGAGGAGACAGACAGAGAGATTCCAGTGGGCAGCAGTGTGGCTGCACAAGTAGACGGAGAGGAGAGAAAGGCCACTGTGTGTCCCTAACACTGACCCACCCTGCTAATGACAGGGTGCCGTCCGGACCCAACTAACCCCAAATTACTGCCCTCGCCACTAGCTGTGACCACTGCACTCTTAGAAGTAAAACGACACAGAGGAATCTTTGGGTGGTTTTCAGATTGCAAACATAGAGGATGCACAAAAGGTTCCTTGAGGGATTCCTTCACAAAGTGTTTTTGAACTTATTGATGCTTGCAGATATATCTAATATTTGTTTTGGTTTTTTTAGGAAGTCTATACGGCTCTTGAAACTTTGCTTGTTCACTTGTAGAATAATCACAGCGTATTCCTTGTTGTTAGAGGGGGATCTTAGGATTTCACACATCAACACATGAATGACCTTAACACAACACTAGAAAATATGAAAACTGAAGCTAAATGTTTTCCACAGCAGAAATACACAGTATCTTTCTGTATGGACATGTGTTGTGATACACAAAAGAAACATTAAGTATTGTAATTAAAGGGCGCCAGACTATATACAGCGCTATATAGGCAGTCTTTTATGAGAACAGAGAACAAGACATGCTTCTCTATAGGGGATTTACTCCTTATATTGCTCATAATAATCTTTAATTGTGAGAGCGACCCTAAATCCTGAGGCCTCTGTGCTCTGCTAATTTTGACAGCACCCATAGCAACAGAATTAGTACAGAGAACAAACAGGCTGCAATATACAACTAAAAAGACACTAACCTGTCGATTCCTTTCATCAACGATCCGGGTGATCTGTATCTTCTTCCTCCCCATTGTCAAAACTTCCACTAAAAGCTGAAGAAGAATATCAACGGGCTCCAAGTAGTTGAGAGTTCAAGAGACAAATCCTTAACACATAGTCCTACTGGCAGCTCTGTTACTCCAACATCAGCTTGGCATGGCTTGCTGAAAGAGAGCGAGAAAGAGAGAGTCAGCTTCATACCACTGTTGGATGCAGCACATGCATTCAAACACTGCATGAAGCACTTCAGCGGATGAACAATTTCACAACAGAGTCATACATTCCTTGCATTTAGGCTGCCAAAGTGAGGTCGTTTACAAAGATACAAAGTAACATAAAAAAAAAATCTGTATTCGGTCACAACATCCGTACACTTAGGAATAGACAGTAATTCAACTGATAAAAGAGAACATCTGCACAGTTTGATTTGGGCTGTTGGCTGGAGACAAATACATATGTATTGTCTCGTTCTTATTTGGTTTTGCTTATGGCTTTTGTTCTTGACACGTTTTTCCAAAGTACTCAGAACTCCTTTGTTTTTAAAATTGACTACTGGATCTACATCAAACACTTTAAGAACACAAACTGAGAAAGAACAAGAGCCTTAACTCTAGTTAAATCCTTGCTCCCTCACCTATTTCCCCACACACCCTGTCTAGCCAGCTCCAAACTCTCTTCCACAACAGCTCTCCTTCATGTGCACCAACATGAACATTCAGCCCTGCAGTCTTGAGTGAACTTGCCTCTTGTCTCCCGCTTTATCCTCCTGCAGGAGTAGCCACCTGCCTTGCTGTGTCCCTCCTCTCCTCAGCCTCACTGTTTCTGAGCCCTGCCTTCCCCCAGAGCTTCTTAGCTCTTTCCTAATCTCATCTGATCTGGGAGGAGGCAGAGAGTGAGGCGAAGCCAGGCTTTATCCTAACCCTCCCTGGATTACTGCAGCATGTGGAGCCCAGAGCTGAGCCACCAAACCCCCACTGCAGACCCAGTTCACAGGGTTGGGAGATGGGACAAATAATTCACCAGTGGAAATTCATCGCTGATGTTACCCGATTTAAATGACCTCTATAGTTGATAAAAGGTGATACAATTGAGTGTTATTCATCTTAATGCCGCATACAGCAAATAAATGAAGAATAAATTAAATCAAATACAAAATCCCTTTTTCTATTTGAGTGTCTGTTTAACAGCTTCCTATTATAAATACTCGACCTCCTCATATTTCATACTTTCCCTGTTTTTGTCCTTGAACATTTAAAAGCTAGCTAAAAGTTACATGTAATGACAATTGGTTTAGAAAGAGGTTACACTCTGTCGTCTAACGGTTAGACGAAGTAGAAGGGTTAGACTCTAAACCCTTCTACTTCACAACCAGCCCAGATCCCAGCTGACCCTGTCAAGTCAGTTCAGGATACACATTGTAACAAAGACTGCTTGCATTTTTTGGGATTTAAAGGTCACAAGGATTTATCTTTTTATGATCTGGATGATTTGATGGGAAGACACAAATATTTTAAAAAGAGAAGAAATCCTTTCCATCACTCTCCAGTGTGATTATTTCTATGACAAAAAGAAAAGACAGACCCTTATCTCTGTTGTCTGTGTTCTTGAGTGGTAGTTTAAGTGCTAAGTTCAAATCCAGCCAAACCTGAATCTCACCACACATCTCCAGCATACATGATCGGGGTTTAATGATTCAGATGCTGTATTGATTGATTGATAATAATGCATAAAATCTCTCTGGTTCGATTTCTCGATCAAACACTTTAATCACGATAACTGAATTGAATCAAAACTAGTCCTTCTTATGATGGGATGGAAAACAGCTACGGCCACTCTTACTAATGATAATAATTTATAATAATATTAAGGCTTCTGGTGTCAAACAACTCTTACTGCTGCTGAGAGAAATGTGAGGTCACACACACACACACACACCAAGGTCCCAAGGTTTTTAAGACTAGTCTTCCTGTTTCTTATTTTATGTTAAAATTGTTTCTAAATTCTGCTGTTTTTTTCACTTTGTGGAGTAACAAATGTTTCACAGTATTGCATGTGTGTATGTAATAATGACTCATTGTGCCTAAATTAAATAGACAGTAATGGTTTGTTCTGGTTGTCCGGAGTGACACTATATATCTCGTGCCTTGGCTTATGTACAAAACACAGACAATACAAATAAAATACAAACGTATCAACTTCTTAATGACACTAAATCTATCAGGCTGCATCAGTCTGTAGAGCAACAATGGATGTACATGTACATCTCTTGTACATGTACATCCCAGACAAATTGTCCTGATCAATGCAGATGTAATATGTTACTTTAGCAGAAACTCTATCTGCCTGATCTGAAAATCAATTCACCCCAGGCTGCAACAGCCAGCGCTAACACAAACATCTACACTGCTGAGTTATGTGTATATACTATAATTTCATTCCAAAATGAGACAAGTCACTCCTTATATAAATCTGTATGAAAACATTGTGACCAAATCATATGATCACAGATTGAATGGTCTCAAGTCTCTTTATACATTTGCATACTTAATTTTTGACTTTTAGTTTATAAAATAATGTCAGTTTTGAATTATAGATTTCAGGTTTTTACACAATGTCAAAGTAAACCATTTACTGGACAAATATGTTTTATTTCCAAAGCCTGAAAATGAATCTATGAAACAGCACTGCAGTTTTCTGATCTATACTCGCTCTGACCTTCTCATGGTTCTCTTTAACTTCAAAATACAGCCCCCACCCCCCCGGATGTATCTTTAACATGAAGTGCTAAACCCCCAGAGCGAACCTCGCAGCCAAACACTCTCCTCTTTATCTCACCCATGAAATTCAATTCCTGTGGATCTTTGGAAGCGTGACCGTGCTTTGTGAGAGTGTGAAACGCACTTTTCCAAGGTTGGATTTCAGAGGACTTTATATCTGTTACGCCTATACAATAGTAGAATGTCACTTATTGTTGTTTTGGTAAATGGAGCCTAAGGGTTTTCCATTTAACACTTTTCTGTACATAAACTACACTGTTTTGCACACAACTGCACAGTGAGCACAACATGTTGTCTTCTTGATGACTAATAAAAAGTAGATGTTAATAAATCCAGTAATGTTTTACTTGTATAAATATTTACAATTTTAAAAAAAGTGAATGAAAATGAAAATATCCACCTCGTCATCTGTTTCCTTCTTTTCCAGTCTTTATTTTAAGCTCAGCTAACCGGCTGCAGGCTGGAGTTTAATTTTTCAGGGAAATATGAGAGTGGTATATTAAACTTATTTATTATTTCATCTAACTAATTTTACCAAAATGTCAAAGTATTCCTTTAAAATAATTTTCTGGATTTCTAATCACCACTGATACATTTAAGAAACACCATACCACTCGAGGCTGCTGACCTGTGACTGCACTGTGCAGTTGTGAGGAAATGTGGAGTATATGAAGTGGGATTGCTGTTTAACTGCATAGTGTTTAGCAAAACCTTCCATCAATATGAACGTTTGTAATTACCAGCAGTTATTAAGCTGTTAATGTAAGCTATTAAAACATTGATGCAAAATCCAGTATTTAAGATGACCCAGTTCTTCTTCATATATTATCAGTAAATATATGGTGGGCTGTTTTTGTTTGACTTGTAAATGTTTAAATGTAAGGAACTCATCTTGAGGATAAAATTAGCATGTGGTGAAGCCACAGAAAAATATTCATTACCACAGAACGACTACAGTAGTACTAGACATGGTTGAAACACAGCGGAAGATTTCTCCATACGGCCAGCTTAATGTTCACTTTAACAATTACTGTACTTCCTGTTTCATGATATGTCTAGTTGTGAAAGAGGGAGTGCACCACAAATTACTCCTCCCAACCACCACCTACACATATCAGCATGACATTCTTCTCAGTCTACAGAGGATAAATTTATTATTTACTGACTACTTAATAGTACCTGAACCATAACTCAGCCAGTATTTAATAAGTTCATAAGAACTTGACTAGTATTAATATACTGTATGTGGCAAACTAAGCTTAACAGTTAAGCTACAGCTTGTTTATAACATTTCGCTATTAGCGAAACAAGTGCACTATAGTTGTGTAAAACTGGCAGTGGGCAAAGCAGATGGAAATGTCGCTTTTCTTCATGTTTATGTTTGTTTATGCTTGTTTATGCTTCCTGCACTCATCACTAATTCCAGTCAGCGGCTTGAAGCAGAGAAAGTAGTTTGTGTTTGTACCATGTGGCATAATTTAAATATTTGCAGCATTTAAGGGAATAATTCAACATTTTGTCAAAAATGTTTGCTTCTTTTCACGCTATTATTTGTCCATTGAATATAAAGCTATAACAAAGAGCTTAGCTTATCTTAGCTTAGTTTAACTTCAAGACTAGAAGCAGGGGGAAACAGCTAGCCTGACTCGGTCTAAGGATATAAATTCAACTTAACACTACACCTAACTCATTTTACACCCCGGTTTTTGTACAAAATAAACAGACAATATATATCTGTGTAGAATTGCGTTACCTTTGCACAGAGCCATGCTGGCTGCTACTACCTTCTTCAAATCTTCATGCTAAGCTATGACAAGCTAAGCTAATTGGCTGCTGGCTCCAGCCTCATATGTAGCATACAGACATGACAGTGGTATCGATCTTCTCATCAAACTCTGTGCAGGAAAGCGAATAAGCGTATTTCACAAAATGCCGAGCGACTCATTTCATCTCCTCTGTCTCCTCTCTCTATCTGGAGAAATCAAGGCAACGCATGCTGCATTTAAACAATACAAAGGAAACTGCTGGAATAACCTAATCAGATAGCATCAGTGTCATGGTTTCAAACGTATTTGAAGCAATTAAAACACTGTGACTGAAGTTGTCCTAATTAGCTTTTCAAACAATTTAACACACAGTGAGGTTTGTTCAACATGCACTAATTGTTGAAGTGTTACCTTTAACCTCACGAACGCTCTGGCAATTATTCTTCAGATAATGGTTTTGATACTCTTACAGCTACCGTCCAAACCTGTGCACAAACACACACACACACACACAATGCACTGTCTCTTGTAGGATCCAGTCTGCAAGAGAAGATGGCAGAGCACGGCCTGTTGACCCCAATAAACAGGGTCAACAATAAAACTTAATAAACATCAAATTCTGAAAGGCTGTTACAACTTCATGTGCACTAATTAACAGCCGCTTTTAACTTCTTCTCATGGAAAGAATGAACAAAGTCAGAGCTGTCGAAGGTTAATCAGGCACGGTCTTAACACCACCAGGTTGTTTTCAGTACAAAGCAGCACAGAGTAATTGGCAACCCTTTCATCCCTCCTCCTCATTAATGACCATGGGTTCATCTCTAATTGCGTTGACCCCATAGTGACCTCTGCTCCAGTCACTCCAACAGTGGATCAATGAGGCTTCAAGCTAATTTTACCCAGCATGCACCATGGGGTAACCCCCGCCCCTCTCAGTCTTGTGGCTTATTATGGAGCTGATGCTGGTTGTCAGAACAGAGACAAATGTGAGATTTATGATCATTTTCTGGAAGATGGAAGAGTTTTTCTTTTAATGTTGTTTGCAAGTGTTAAGGACTGATGACACAAGAGTCTTCCATCTTCATATCTTTACCTTCCCTGCAGCTTGGCTCATCTCCTTAAACTCCTCTACTTTCTTCGTCCTCTAGCAGCTTATTTGCATCATATCCATCAGCAGGGAGAGAAAGACCCTCTTGCTCAAGGCAAGACGAGGCGGACTGATAGAAGATTTTTCTTCTCCCCCGGCAAGCACGGACATTCTTTGAAGTTCTCATAAATGGAGGTTTTATAAAAGTTCTTAGGGAACTTATACATGGTAAACAGACAGGCTACGTGGTGAACCTGCTCCCCGAGGGAGGCGGCGTGAGATCAGGCTTGTTTACTGGCTGTAGTGTTTAATACATCCCTGTTTACAGTTGCACTCAATGGGCCGACCCTCCCCGCATCCCATGTTCTGAATGAGTATTCTTTGATGTAGGGGAAGTGAATGACAATTTATGTAAAAACGTAATGCAGTTGCAGCTACTTAAAAGAACCAGCGATGAAATTAGCATTTCCTTATGCAAATGATGCTCTGGCACAATGCACAATCTTTGAAGAAGCAGAAGTTAATGCACACGTCACTACAAGCAACGACTGCTGCAAATGAGTCTCCTTGTAAATCTGCACAATGACAAAATCTTTCAGTGACAACTATCTGAAAATGTTCCACTTCACCCTTTCCTTTTTACTCCTTAGCTTATTGAGAGTGCCGCTGTTGTTTACTGTAGGACACGGCAGGAGCACAAACTGTGATTAATTCATCACCCAGAGTCGGACGGGCTCGCCTCTGGTATCATGCAGCCTGAATATCGACACTGGCCTCTGCTGCTCCACAGGTCACTGAGCTAATGAGTTGGGGGTGTTTTTTTTTCGTGAAATGTATAAATTAAACTCATCTCCCTCCACCAGCAGCCCAGCCATTTAATGCCAGGCTGAAGGCCAGGCAGATTATATGGCTTAAACTGTCATCTGCCATACACCCATCTCCCCGAGTCAGTCAGAAAACTGTGTTTAGTATGAGCCAGTAACAGAGAGAGGTGAGAGAATAGAAAAGGCTATTAGTGAGTGTATATGTTTATGTAAAAACATGACCATAAATGTGTGAATTTTACACCCAAATAACCACCTTGTGACATCTGTGGAGCTGCATTCACTGACACCCTGTTCTCCTGCATGCTGCACTGTTACTCACAATATCCCAGCCTAGTAAAAACACCAAGACAGCAGTCTGCTCATTTAATTACTGGCCCACTGTGAAGTCATTTCATTATTGTGTTGCTTTTATGACAGTGGCGGTGGGATAAGATTTTCCTGTCTCAACACAGAGACACTGATGTCATGCCTGCAACACAGATTGAAAACCCGAGCAGCCCTGTAAAATATGGTTCCCCTTCCACACTCTCTGTTCTTCTCATAAAAACACTAATTGGTCTTCAGCTGAACCTTCAATACTGACACAATGTGTAGTTTTTTTTTGCTCACTGCTATACTCGTGTTTTCTTTGCCAAGCTACAATGTCGGCTGTGATACTAGGAGTGAATTGACACTGCCTTGGTTAAATGACTAATTTCCAAACTGTAATCATGCATAGTATATTAATAAAATGTTCAAATACAATTCCATGTCAAGGACCTGCATATTTACAACTCCCATGGTGCATTTTGGCAAGAAAACAAAAATCTGATAGCTTAAAAGATTATAGTGATTATAGTGTTGAGAAAACTATCTGCAGTTCAAATCAATTCTTTTGGACTGTAGTAATTCAACAGCTATGACGCTGTGTGTTGTTCACAACTGTAACAACAAAGTGTTTTGAATTCGTTACAGCTCAGATTTACATAAAAACACATTCACAACTCTATTCCTAGTTTGCTTATTGTTTAGACATGAAAAAGATTCATAGAATCAGAAAGCACAGTGACAGAGATACAGTACATATACCACAGTGTAACCAATCCTCCTGTCCCCACAATGCAGATAAGTTTGCAGAAGCACAGAACTCTATCACTGAGTAAGTATCTGTAGCCTGAGCCCAATCTTTTGATCTACTAAATGATATTATAATGAATTCTTTAACATTTGTGTTTGTTCCTGCTCTCATTGAAATTCTGTGCTTTCAGCAAAGTAATATCTTCCTTTTAATGTTGTGAAGCGATGATAAGTAGATCTGAGGCCCCTCTATCCTCAGGGTCCTCTCGGCAATCTCCTACCCCCCCAACCCTAACCCCCTTACACACACACATGCACACACACACATACACACACACACACACACACTCCACTCATACAAGATTACTGGGTAAACAGTGGACTCTTTTTCCAGTTGGTATATGTACAGGACAAGTAGAGTTCAGATGGAATCATTATACAAGTCCTCATTTTTTATCTGTATTTTAGGTGGTGTGTAAGTAGGGCTATGAGGATGAATAACACAATTATAATTATAAAGCATAGCTTTCAAATAGTGGAAACTTTCTTTTACCGTAGTTCAGCTTTAAGAGTGTGTTTGAGACAATCATTTCTCCAGATCACAGGAAGAGTAAGAAGACACGCCAACGTACGAACCAAAACACAGGATCATGCCTGATGATTTAAGATCAATTTTGTTTGAAAAAATTGAAGTCACTGTAACTGACAGGAGCTCAAACTGACAACAGCCCCTGTCTGCGGAGGGGAAGGAAACTACAAACAGCCGCTATTCAAGCCTACAGGGGTGAAAAGTTTGAATTTCCACTCCACAAGTTTAAAAAGATAGATTTCCACTTTACTGAAACTCAACATGAACTTCAATTTCTGAAAATCACCACATGACTGGATTATAAACTTCCTTTCCTTGTTTAAAATGTTTGTATAACCTTTCAGCAGCTGATGGTTCACACATGGTGTCTATATACTGATTCCTCTTTAACTTCTTTAAGTTACTGACTTACACGCAGTAAAAAGTAAGTGCTTCTATTAGAACTTAATATCACAACAACCAATGAGAGTTAGTCAGTGGTTTAAACAAACAGCAGTTTAACAAGCCAACAGTCTGGTCGACTGTAAAAGTCATACTGTATTAAATCTTAACAAACAGCATTCATGTTGTGGGAATAGTTTAGATGCAACTTCTAAAACTGTGTGAAAAATGACGAAGCCGGAGGCCGAACGGTCTTTTTACTTTTTATATAAAGGAAATAAAATATACAGGACAGATAATATTCAGCAGCCTAATATCTTCTACTTTCTTCTTCTTCTTCTGTATTTTCTAAAACACTAAACGCCATCTGCTGGCCATTCTGAATAACAGCAACAACGTTAACTCCAAAATATTCACTTGCCCTTTACTGTATTTTTAAACTCTGTTTACTATTTATGCTTTTAATCTGAATAATAATGAAGTAATCAATTAGCAATGAACTTAAAGTGCCTTTAACAAAATAAATACAACATCCTCCCCCCCATGAAGACAGTTAACAAATCAAAACTCTAGGGGGTACAGCAGTTGAACTGGTCTTCTTAATATTGTCCCGTCAGATGTGCGCACAGCACACGCCCTAACAAGTCCATCTCTTCCTGGAAAAAGCTCCTTGACGATTCCAGTCTTCCAGATCTGGCGCGGCGTCCTGTCCTCTCCAATGAGCACCAGATCTCCCTCCTTGAGAGGGGTAGAGTGTGAGTTCTTACTGGCGTGCGCAGATCTCAGCTCCAGTAAGTACTCCCTTTTCCATCGAGTCCAGAATTCAGTCAGAAGACGCTGGCGATATTTCCATCTCCGTGTTAGCTCCTCTCTGCTGGAGCTTGGGGTGCGGCTGGCAAACTGAAAGGGCTTAGGCGGTAATGAAGTGATCCGCCTCCCTATGAGGAAATGAGCCGGGGTGAGGGGCTGTGGCTCTTCAGGTTCATTATAGACAAAGGTGAGTGGGCGTGAGTTTATTGTTGCCTCTGCTTCTGCCAATAGAGATGTCATCTCCTCATAACTCAGTGAAGCTCTTCCCATCACTTTCTTCAAACATGTTTTAACTGACCTGACCAGTCTCTCCCAGAAACCCCCCCACCAGGCAGCACGCTCTGCAATGTACTTCCATGTGATGCCCTTTTCACCGAAATACTTTAAGAGCTCAGGCTCCTTGATGCTCGCCCAGAGCTGTCCAAGGTCCCGATCCGCTCGCTTAAAGGATCTGGCATTATCTGAATACACAATCCTGCAGAGGCCTCTTCTGGATATGAACCTCTTAAATGCCAGGAGGAACTTCTCTGTTGACATGTCGGACACCAACTCCAGATGAACTGCCCGTGTCACAGCACAGGTGAAAAGTGCAATGTATGTCTTTTCCATCTTGTCCTTTTTAATCTTGACATACAGAGGGCCTGCAAAGTCCACTCCCACAGTCTCAAACGGAGGTGACTCTGTAATCCTGTCCTTCGGCAGGGGCGCTGTTGTCTGCTGCATCGCCTTTACTCTGTATCGTTTGCATGTGGTGCAGGTTGCAATAATTGACTTTGTCATTTGTCGGGCTCTTGGAATCCAATATGTTTCTCTTAGTTGCATTAAAGTGTCTCTCGTACCTGAATGCATCACTTGGTCATGGCAGCGTTTGATCAACATTTCTGAGAGTGTGTGATCTGAGGGCAGGATGTATGGATGCCGCTCACTGAAGCTCATGTCTGAGTGTTGTAGTCTTCCGCCCAGACAGATCAACCCGTGCTCATCCAGAAACGGTTTCATGTCTCTGATTCTCGAGCCTCTGTGAATGTCCTTTCCTGTTATTAATTCACCTTTCTCCCTCTGGAAACCTTGATTTTGGGCCTCCAGAATCCAGTGTCTTTCAGCTTCAGCCAACTCCTCAGTTGTCAGCTCTCCTTTCCTTTTTTCACTTGAACGCAGGTTATGTGTGAATCTTCTAATCCATGCTGTGACTCTGAGCACTGTCTTTAACTTACTGTAGTTTTCCAGCTTTAACAATGGATCTGGTGATGATGGCTCCACGTTGTTGAGCTGGACGGCGACTTGACTTGGTCTGAGCTCAGTCTTTACCTCCTCTTCACAGAGCCTTTCGTCAGGAAATACTTGTTGCTCTGCTGATCTCAGGAACTGCGGCCCTGACCACCAGAGGCTCTCCTCCTTCAGCCTTGTGACTGACAGCCCCCTTGTAGTGAGATCTGCTGGATTGAGTTTTCCACTACAGTGGGACCAGGTTTCTGGCGTGGTCAGGGACTGAATCTCCATCACTCTGTTTGCAACAAACTGTTTCCATCTGTGTGGTGAGCTGGAAATCCACTGAAGCACAATCATGGAATCTGTCCACATTCTGATCTGACTTGGTTGCATTTTCAGTGCTTGAAGCAGATTGTTCCCCATTCGAGCAGCAATCAGAGCCCCCATTAGTTCAAGGCGTGGCAGTGTGAGTCTTTTTATGGGTGCAACTCTGGATTTAGACATGATCAGTCTAGTCATGGGCTCTCCCTCAGCTGTCTGTCCTTGCAGATAAGCTGCTGCACCATAAGCCACTTCACTCGCATCGCTAAAAACATGCAGGACTTGCTGTGCTTGACTGTTATGTAGTGTTTCTGTACCATACCACCTGGGAATGATGATTTGATGGAGCTGGAGGAGCTCCATGCACCACTGCTGCCACCTTTGTGAGAGATCATCTGGCAGCTCTTCGTCCCAGCTGATTCCTCTTTGCCACATATCTTGAAAGAGGCATTTTACTCTGATTGTGAATGGCGTCAGAAATCCCATAGGGTCAAACAGTCTGGCTGAGGAGCGCAGGACACTCCTCTTTGTGTTCTCCCTGTCTTTGAAAATGTCCATAAGGTGCTGCAGGTTAAAAACAAAGTCATCAGTCTCTGGCCTCCACACAAGGCCAAGCACCTTTAACACACAACCGCTTGTCTCAGGATCCATGGCAAGGTCAAAGTCACTTTGCTGCCACTTAGCCTTCAGTTCAGAGGAATTTGTAGTCCACTTACAGAGGTTCATGCTTGCATCAGACATTATTTCCTTGGCACTTGCTGTCAATGCATAAGCCTCTTCAACACTGCTTGAGCTAGCAATGAAGTCATCGACATACAGAGAGTTTTTCAGAGTGTCAGTGAACTGTGAGTGGCTTGTTTGATACCTTTCCAGGTGATTTCTGATCGTGGCTGCCAGCAAAAACGGACTTGACGACACACCGAACACCACACGTGTCATTCTCAGAACACGCAGTGTTGTATCCTCAGCATCAGGGTGACCAGTGAGCCACAGGAATCTCAGCACATCTCTGTCTTCTTCTGCAATGGATATCTGCAAGAAAGCCTTTGTGATGTCTGCCATGAAGGCAATGGGACGCAGCCTGAACCTGACAAGGACGTTGAGGAGCTCTGGGTTCAGGTTTGGTCCTGTGATCAGACAGTCATTAAGTGATGGACAGCCGTTCTCATGCGCAGAAGCATCAAAGACGACCCTCAGCTTGGTTGTTGCCTTGTCCTCTCTTATCACTGCATGGTGGGGCAAGTAGTATCTGATGTTGTCATTCCCTGCTCCAGCTGTGCCCTTGGTCTGTGGGACGTCCTCACATATCCCTTGTTGCAGATAATCATCTATTACCTCGTTGTATCCTTTGAACAGTGTCACATCAGCTTTCAGTTTTCTTTTGAGACCTTCAAATCTTTTTTGGGCAAGTCTCAGGTTATCTGGAAGCTCTGATTTATCTTGTCGCCATGGCAACTTAACTTCATATCGCCCTTCCTTGTAGCTGACTGACCTGCTGAAGTGCTCTTGAGCCTCTTTGTCTGCTGCCCGTTCTTCATCCTTGCTGGTGATGCCAAGAGACTCTATTTCCCAGAATGCCCGCAGCTGATTTGACACCTGCATGGTCTCTTCAGTGCAGATCTTCATGCATGAAGCCTCACTCATGCTTGACATGGACACTGGGCCTTGTACTGTCCAGCCGAACATTGTCTCTATGGCAACCAAGGTGTCTGACAGTCTTTCAACTCTACCAGAAACCATTTTCCAGTAGAAATCAGCACCTATCAATACGGACAGTTCCTGCTCCTGGTCAGTGCTGCCTGATACATCTGCTGATGCCAGTCCTCTTCTTTCCAGCTGATACTTAATTTGCTCTCCTGGAACCTGCATAATGGCAGAGCTGACCTGTGGAGTTTCAACAGCTTCGATAACAAGGGTTTTCTCTTTATCACAGATGTTTTGTAGAGTTAATTTTACAACATTTCGTTCCATTGTTACTGGGGGATCACTGCCAAAGGTGTGGAGCCTTAAAGTCTCTTTTCTTACAACAGGTAATCCTAATGCCTTGACCTGCTTCTCCAGGATGAAGCTCCGCTGACTCCCACCATCCATCAGACAGCGTACTTTCCTCTTCCCCCTTGTTCCCTCCGCCAGTGCTGTTACTGTTTGCAGGAGGACTGTATTCGGCTTTGCTGTGCTTGTCTTTACTGTGTGTGGGGCAATAGATGAGATGACAGCTTCGGTCGTTTCTTGAGCGCTGCTCTGAGTTTCACTGTGCTCACCCTTGTCACACATTGTGGGGTGATGTCTCCGCCCACACACATCACACAGCACTCCCTTGGTCTTACAGAACTTGGCCATGTGTCGCTGTCCTAAGCATCTGAAACACCGTCCCATTTTCTTTAGTTTCTCTTTGCGTACGTTAAGGTTGCCGTCTGTACACAGTTCTGATTTATGACTTGTGCTGTCACAGAATATACATCCAGGAGGGGTCTGTGAGCTGCTGGCGTAGAGCATGGCGGCTGATGGTAGACTTGGCCTCCTGAATTTTCCACTTGCTGCCTCAGGTTTGTATCTCTGCTGGCTGGGAGACTGTGATTGCTTACTGTGGCTACCTGCTTTTGTCAGGTGCATGGCACGCTCTCTGCTCTCAACTTCTCTCTGCAGAAAGGCAATGAGCTCTTTAACTTTGAGCTCGTGGTCTGTGCCTATTTTGCGTGTGTAATCAAGAGCAAGATCATCTGGAATCATCTGCAGCAATATGGGGCACAGCAATCCTCCATACGTGCTGGACACTACTCCCATAGCCTCCAAGCCTCTGATCTGGACTTCACACTCATCATAAAGTCTTCTGAGAGCAACAATGTCTGATGATCTTTTTACTGGTGTCAAATCTAATAATTTAGACATGTGTGCACTCACAATCAAGTCCTTTCTTCCGAATCTCTCTTTGAGCATGTCTATGGCATCGTCGTAATTTCTCTCCGTTATCTTTAACCCCGCGATGGCTCTGGCTGCTGGACCCACCAAATAGGATTTCAGGTAGGTAAACTTTTCAGCTTTGCTTAACTCATTGTTCTCATGTATAGCGGTCTGAAACTGATCCCAGAATTCTTGCCACATCGATATTTCTCCGTCGTATTTGTTAATGTACAACTTGGGCAACGTTACCGTGGCTCTGCTGGACGTCCCGCTTGGTGTAGTACTCCCGTCGCTGCGCCGAGGCGAGCTCCGCTCACCCGCAGCGGCGGCTTCTCTTTCAATCAATCTCGTGGCTCTGGACTTCCAGAGTGTGAGATGGTCCTGGTAATCTATCGTCTTTGTCATGTCCGTGTCCAGCTCGTCCATCGGTAATTCCTCTTCTATCTCTTTATCCAGCTCTCTGAGCTTCTCTTCCTTCACCGTTAACATGGACAATAACTCCTGTACGCGGTCATGCCTCGCATCGTCCTGGCATACTTCCTCCTCGATATTCCGCAATAGTTTCGTAGTAGATGCTCTTACCACTCCGCGTCTTTGCTTGAGTCTCTGCAACCGCTCCGCCATCGTTCCTGTTCTTTACGTAGTTGCAGCTATCGGCTAACTTTTCCCGTCGTCTTCGTCCCGTGTCCCAGGTTTCGGCACCAAAAAATGTGGGAATAGTTTAGATGCAACTTCTAAAACTGTGTGAAAAATGACGAAGCCGGAGGCCGAACGGTCTTTTTACTTTTTATATAAAGGAAATAAAATATACAGGACAGATAATATTCAGCAGCCTAATATCTTCTACTTTCTTCTTCTTCTTCTGTATTTTCTAAAACACTAAACGCCATCTGCTGGCCATTCTGAATAACAGCAACAACGTTAACTCCAAAATATTCACTTGCCCTTTACTGTATTTTTAAACTCTGTTTACTATTTATGCTTTTAATCTGAATAATAATGAAGTAATCAATTAGCAATGAACTTAAAGTGCCTTTAACAAAATAAATACAACACATGTATGTACTATATGTAAAAGGAGTTATTGTTTCTTTTTATTGGTACTGATGTCCTAGACCTTTGTCAAATATAATAATAATACGTGAAGTCAAAATAAACCGGAATTATCTTTTTAACAATAACTGTGGGGACCTGCATCCTGACCTTGGAAGCCTTGAAAGTTTTGAAAGTAGTCCTAAAAGTAAGATTTACCAGGAGATTTTTACAGCGGGTTCTAATTTTATTACCTCACAGGCTCAAATGTGCTTTTTAAACATAGTGTGTGGAAGTTACAGTACTGGTATAACCTAGTCCTCAACTCTGGAGTGAGAGCGTCTTCATGTACGTCCAGCATTAGAGTGTTGGCACCATTAACAACGGTGTCAGGACTCTGAGCAGACCCAAAGCCCTCTCTCCTCTGGTCTGGACCATGTCTCTGCAAATCAACACTGACTTTAATTAAGCCAAGCCATGCTGCCATTGACCCAACACACTGTTTAAGTTGGCAGGGCAGAGGGAAAGCTATTTACTGAGCAACAAAGGCAGTTTTATATGACTGCAGGAAAGTTGATTGCAGGGCTAATATTTGGAAATTGTTTTATTTGATTCCTGTATTTATTGAGTGTAATTTCTGAACTCCTCTGCAGCATATTTAGCATCAAACGTGCGGGTGTGTGGCCCGGCGGACAGGCGGCAGACAGCTAGAGGTTTGGCTATAGCGGAGAATAAAATAGTAGCGGAGGAGAGGAGAGGAGAGGAGAGGAGAGGAGAGGAGAGGAGAGGAGAGGAGAGGAGAGGAGAGGAGAGGAGAGGAGAGGAGAGGAGAGGAGAGGAGAGGAGAGGAGAGGAGAGGAGAGGAGAGGAGAGGAGAGGAGAGGTATGGAAGGTATCGCTCAAGACAATAAAATAAAGTTGTTTTATGTATTACCTGAAAACATTTAGTATGGCCTCTGGCAGAAGAGGGACTGTCTCTTCAACCTTTAACTTGAAAGATGAATCCAGATGAGGCGATGTTACAGACAGCAATCCTTCTTTTAGCTCTAGGATTCTGAAAGAAAAGTAATAATGTCTTATTTATTAATTTATGCTCAGGTAAAAATGTAAAAGTGGCAAGTGAAAAGTGAAAAGGAGGGATAAAAAGTTCTATTATCGTGAATATGACATTAGATCAGTGATTCATCTCCTATAAGAGCACTTCTACCATCGAGAATAGACACCGTTTGTGTGAAGACCATCTGTAATGAATGAAGCCATCAAAATCGGCGAAATACAGGTATAATTCTTCCATAACAAATATGATGTCCGTATAATCTCATCAGATGGGAGAGGGATATTCCATGTGGGTCATATTATCCTTTAACGTGAAGATTTAAGTGCAGTAGATGGGACCAAAATGAGCCTGCGCTGTTCTATAATCACATCAGTCTGGATGTTAGCATCTGCACAAACAGGTAACAAGCAAACAACAAGCCTGTACAGCACAAGGAGTCGGCTAAACCTCACATCTTCTCTGCTGCGTGTGATACAGCGTGTCATTGGTTTAGCCAGACATCGTCACAGCTAATCAAAGTGGATAAAAAATGCATTAGTCCACAGTTATTAGCTTGGGTCTGCTACAGCAGGCTATGTAATTGACTAGAAAAAAAAACGAAGTCAGTCAGTCAGTCAGTCACGGAGGACTCAAAATAGCCTCTCAATCAAAAACACACACACACACACACACACAGTGCGGCCTCTATTTCTTCAGCGTGTGGTGCAAAAAAGAGAAGCCTGTCCTTCAGAAGTGTTGCTATTTCTGTATACCGCAAGACTTCAAATATTCTATCATTAGGAAAACTAGGAGGGGAAGGAAATACCACTGGGGAACACATGGACTCCACACAACCACACAAAGGAACCTAACTGACAGTGTTTCATGTAACTGGTCACAGGTTTTATTTCCACAATATCCACGTGTCCAGAAATGCCACAGATGTTAGATTTTCTCACTTCTTGTAAGAAAAAAAAAAAAAAAGAATAAATCACCTTTTTCTAATCTGTCACTAACTGATATATAAATTGATATATACCTTGGTATATCTACAGTAACCAAGGTTTTTATATTTACTGTTGCTGAATCATTGTGGTCTCAATAGTTAAGTTTACTTCTGAGAAATTTAATGGATGTCTTAGCATTGTGTAATGTCCAACATAGCAACACATTTATTATGTTTGTATTTGTACTGTATGCCCTTCTTGGTATACAATGCAAATGAAACCTGTTCAAATCATTGCACTGAGGCACTTCCTGTCATATGTTGTAAATATTGAAAACAGCATAGTGAGTGAGTAATAAATAATGTTCTCGTTTGGTCGCTGGTGTATAACTTTTTGGAGGAAGGACCTTCAATAGGAGTACGTGGTGCAGCCTATCACTCTCTGTTAACACGCCTGCCTACCTACCTGAAGTGAACAGAGCGATACACACTTGAGCTAACGTTAGCTATCTTCGCTAAATCGTGTGAGCATGGCAGGTATCACAATTAAGTAACACTGAACTTAGTGGATTTTGGCAACAATAGTCGACACGAGTCACTGAGTAAACTCAGTGTGAGTCCCGGAGTCGCGGAGAGCAGAAGCTAACTGTCAATTACGGCTGTCAGTCAACACCCACACAGCAGACATCAAAGCTGCTATAAGTCCTCAAATCTTATGGATCTAATTATAGACCAATAACTTCCAAAATGACCACCAGTGTCTGAATATGAGCCGGAGCGACCATTAATGACTCATAAAAATTGACTTATTATTTCTACAAAGATATTGCTGAGACCTTGACGAGTTCTTGTTTATGAGCAGAGGACAAATTCACAGATGTTTGCTTTTCGACTTTTTCATGATCTAATTCTGTGGTGTCTGAACTTCTTTACTCTTTTCAGTTTTTATACATTTCACAAGCTGGACCAAGTCCGCCAACAGGACGTTGACTGACATTAATCACTTTGTAAAGCTTTCAGCACTGTGCTAAGAAACAAACCTCACACACACTCACCGCTACCAAATGGTATGTGTCAAATTCATACTCGTGTAATTATATTTCTCTTGGCAAAAAAAAAAAAAAAAAAGACCAAATGCATTTAATAAAAAAATGTAAAGGCCAAAGAAAAGTTTCCAACCAGATTACATGAGGACCAACTGAAGTTTTTATTGTCATTTTTTTAAAGCAATATCAAACATCTATGAATATTGAAGAGTACAATAAACAGTTTTTTGAATGAACCTTTTCCATTTTAGCAAACTGAATCAAATGTCTGTTAATGCATGTTCAAATATCTCTTGGCATTCACATGCTCAAAATCTTGTTAATGGTTACATACAGAGCTATATTACTGTGATCTAATTAGGCCAGCATTATAGCTATAACAAAAACCATCTGACAGTATATTCCTGTATATTTTAACTCACACAAATCTGACCTTTTGTTCCTCCTCTGAACAGGCGGACCTAACTATCAAGCGATGTCTTGTTCCATTAAATGTAAACACTTAAAACATACATCTAATCTAATTTACAGTAATCAGAACACTATGTGCATGTACATTACCGTGCACAATTGTGCAATGAGCAGCAGTTCGTGTGTATTCAATAAAAGCGATGTGTGCCCTCAATCTTTTACAGACACATTGTTACGGCCGCCGGCCTCTGTTATTGTTGGTGTTCGCTTTTCTTTTCCCCTCTCCTCCTCCCCTCTAGGTCCTGCCCCTTTTCCTTTGGGCACTGATGACTGATCTGAGTTACCTGTGGCCAATTAGGCGGGCGGGGCATATATAGGCAGGAGGTGGAGCCGGCTCTCTCTCTCTCTCTCTCAACCTGCGGTCGGTCTGTGTGGCAGAGACCGGGTGACAACTGTGTGTGTGTGCGCTATCGGATCCAGGAGCAGCGTAGCTGTGTGTGCGTCTTGGTCCTGGAGTGAGCCACGGAAAAGGCTGGTGTTTCGGCTCCCCGTGTTTTGGAGGAGTCCGCTTTGTGTTATCTCGTTCTCTTTACTTTTGCAAATAAATCTAATTTACTCGTTACATTGTTTACCGTTTTCTGTCAGGACTCCCGGTTTTTTCATTTTATGTTACTCCCTCATCCCCTAGCCCAACTGGGGACGTAACATATTTGGGGGCTCGTCCGGGATAGTTTAGTAAGAAAGCGGTAGCGCTCTCCTGTGTGGAGTCAGCGGTTTCTTTTGGTTTCGTTTTCTGTGGCTGTCAGGGAGGTGGTAGTGTCGGGGTGTTTTTCACTGAGCGGTTTTCCTCAGATGGTTAGGGGAGTGTTCAGCTGGATTTTCCAATCCTTCCAACGAGCACTCATTTATTATTTTGCCTTTTTTATTTTCGGGGTAATCCTGGGCGGGGATACATTTCCCTGTTGGGGGTAGGCATTTCACGGCTTTTGGTCAGTGAAGTTCTGCCTTTAAAGTCGCCTCGAGCCCAGCACGCTCCAGAAGATAGATAGGTATAGCTTTGCTCAGGTAGGGCTGGGGAAAACTGTGCGTGGGGACCTCCGACATTAATCCAAATCTTGTCAGTTGCTGGTGGACAGGTTTGCTCTGGTCGATTGTGTGTGGATCGACTGGTAGATTGTGTGGTGCTTGCCGTTTATTAGTGTGCGTCAGGATGGCGGTGGGTATGGCAGCATTTGATATTGACGAGTTTGTGGCGAATCCTTCGTTTATACAGCTGGATAAATGTAAAAAGAGCGAGCTCCGTGAGATCGCCGAATATTTTGGTGTGGCTGCGTCAGGTACTCTTGTTAAAGCCGAGTTAAAAGCCGTGGTGTTAGACCGGTTACTGACGGAAGGGGTACTTGGCTTACCAGCACTGGCGGAGTCTGCAGTGATGACGGGCGGGGATGGTTCTTTGGGAGGGGAGGCTGAACGGGCGGCTGAGCCTCCGTTGGCCGGCGTTACGCCTGACGTGCGGAGTGGTAGCGTGGAGGTGAAACCGCGCACATTGCCGCAGTATATCCCGCCCTCAATCGAGTCATCTCCCGGTTCCAGACTAGATGCCCGGCTAAAGATACGCTTAGCTCGTCTCCAGTTGGAGAAAGAGGAGCGCGAGCGCGAGTTTCAGCTCCGGAGGGAGTTAGAGCTCAAAAGGTTGGAAGCAGAGACAACCATTAAACTGCGTCAGCTTGAAATGCAGGTTAGTTCGGGTCACGTTTCTGATGGCGTCCAGGGGCCGTCAGGGGCATCTGCGTCCACATTTGATGTGAGTAAGCACATTTCGCTTGTTCCTGTGTTTCGGGAGTCTGAAGTAGAGTCCTACTTCGGCGCGTTTGAGCGTATTGCGGCTGCTTTACACTGGCCGAGGGATGTATGGGCTATACTCTTGCAGTGTAGGTTGGCAGGTAAGGCTCAGGAGGCTTGTGCGTCTCTATGTGTAGAGGACAGTTTAATTTATGAGAAGGTGAAGAGCGCGATTTTACGTGTCTATGAGTTAGTGCCCGAGGCATATCGGCAGCGTTTTCGAGGGCTGAAGAAGATGTCAGGTCAGACTTATGCCGACTTCGCGAGGGAGAAGGGCATCTTATTTGACAGGTGGTGTGCAGCCTGTAAAGCAGAAGATCGGACCTCACTACGTGAATTGATGTTGCTTGAGGAGTTTAAAAACTGTTTGCCTGACCGTGTTGTGGTGTACTTGAATGAGCAGAAGGTAAGCAATCTGCAGCACGCTGCCTCTCTGGCGGACGAGTATGCACTCACGCATAAGGTGACTTTTCTCCGGCGCGATTTTCCAGCCCGTGAGGGTGATCAGAAGCCTGACACCTTTCATAGACGTGGTGAAATGCTTGCGGCTCGTACCCCTGTGCCCTCACCCGGTGAAAAGGGTGAGAGATTATGCTATTTTTGTACTAAGCCTGGTCATCTAATCGCGGATTGTGTGGCATGGAAGAAGAAGCAGCAGGGGGGTGGCACAAAACAACCTAAAGGGGTGGGTTTGATTAAAACTGTGTCTCCCAGTACCCAGGTCAGGCGGCGAAGTGAGCCTGATGAATGCTTCACACCTTTCATTTTTAAAGGCTTGGTGTCTCTCTCAGGGAAAGCTGAGGATCAGCGTCCTGTCAGGGTGTTGCGAGACACCGGCTGCTCTCAATCCCTTATTCTTTCTGATATCCTGCCTTTAAACGCCAAGTCAGACTGTGAGGCTAGTGCGGTTGTGAGGGGCATTGAAATGGGCTTTGTGCCGGCGCCTCTTCACCATGTCCACGTCCAGACAAAACTAGTCACAGGTTTCTTCCCAGTAGCTGTTCGTGTTAGTTTTCCTATTGATGGGGTGGACTTCATCATGGGAAATGACATAGCAGGTGGTAGAGTGCATCCGGTTACAGAGGTGGTGGCTGTACCAATTGCGAATCACAAACCTGATAGCCTAGCTAAGTGTCATCCCAGTGTATTTACGGCATGTGTGTTAACTCGGGCTCAGGCTCGGAAGCAGATTGAGGATGCGCTGTCCGACTCTGTGTTTCCCTCTATTCTAGCGGGGGAAACGTCGCCCCCTGGTGGTAACCCAGTGGGTGGCATAGTGAAGGACCTAGAGCCGGTGCCAGAGTCTGACAGTCCGATAGGTTCAGTGCCGCTGACCCGTGCATCGCTGGTTGAGGCTCAGGAAAGTGATCCATCCCTGGCTAAATGTTTTGCTGAGGCTGTGGAGGATGTTGGTGAGTGCACTGACAAGCAGCCATTTTTTGTTGATGATGGGGTGTTAATGCGTAGGTGGACCGCACAGAAAAGTAAGTTAGAGGAGGACTGGAACACAGTGTACCAGATTGTGCTGCCTATAGGATGTCGTGAACATGTGCTAAAGCTAGCACATGAGCACTTATGGTCTGGTCATTTAGGTATCACAAAAACCTATAATAGAGTCCTGAAACATTTCTTCTGGCCAGGGTTAAAAACTGATGTTGTAGGTTTCTGCAAAACATGCCATACCTGCCAGATTGTGGGAAAACCAAATCAGGTAGTGTCTCCAGCCCCTCTGCATCCAGTCCCTGCTGTCGGCGAACCCTTTGAGCACATGATCGTTGACTGTGTTGGCCCCCTACCCCGAACAAAGTCTGGTAACCAATTCTTGCTAACCATGATGTGTGTGTCAACTCGGTTCCCTGAGGCTATCCCCCTACGTAAGATCACTGCCCCAGCGGTAACTAAGGCATTGACAAAATTCTTCACCACCTTTGGTTTACCAAAAACAGTGCAGACTGACCAAGGTACAAACTTCCTCTCAAAAACCTTCCGACAAACCTTGCAGTCTTTAGGTGTCTCTCATGCGGTGTCCAGTGCTTATCATCCCGAGTCGCAGGGCGCTCTTGAACGCTGGCACCAGACCCTGAAGTCCATCTTAAGAAAGTACTGTCACGATACGGGGAGGGATTGGGACGAAGGTGTACCTTTTGCGCTTCATGCTCTTCGTGATGCGAAGCAGGAGTCCCTTGGGTTCAGTCCAGCTGAACTTGTTTTTGGTCACAGTGTGCGTGGTCCACTAAAGGTACTTAAAGAGCGGTTTGTATCCCCTTCTCCTAAGTCGGACATGCTCAGTTTTGTTTCCCAGTGTAGGAAGCGTCTGCAGCGTGTGACATCCGGCACAAGAAAGGGGTAGACAATGTGGTGGCCGACGCATTGTCAAGGAGTTGAGGTGGGTGGATGGAAAAGTGAGTAACGGTCACTAAGTGGTGAATTTCCTATAGCTAGACAGCTATTGAGTGGGGGTATGTGTTCTTGGTTAAGAAAATAATAGATGGGTACAGTGAGTATGTAATCTATGTGTAATACCGGTATAGTATGTGAAATGTAATACTATATATTGTGTATGTATATATACATAATTTATGTAGTGCGGCAATTTGGAAAATCAAACATGACGTTTGTTCTTATGGGAGGGAGTGTTACGGCCGCCGGCCTCTGTTATTGTTGGTGTTCGCTTTTCTTTTCCCCTCTCCTCCTCCCCTCTAGGTCCTGCCCCTTTTCCTTTGGGCACTGATGACTGATCTGAGTTACCTGTGGCCAATTAGGCGGGCGGGGCATATATAGGCAGGAGGTGGAGCCGGCTCTCTCTCTCTCTCTCTCAACCTGCGGTCGGTCTGTGTGGCAGAGACCGGGTGACAACTGTGTGTGTGTGCGCTATCGGATCCAGGAGCAGCGTAGCTGTGTGTGCGTCTTGGTCCTGGAGTGAGCCACGGAAAAGGCTGGTGTTTCGGCTCCCCGTGTTTTGGAGGAGTCCGCTTTGTGTTATCTCGTTCTCTTTACTTTTGCAAATAAATCTAATTTACTCGTTACATTGTTTACCGTTTTCTGTCAGGACTCCCGGTTTTTTCATTTTATGTTACTCCCTCATCCCCTAGCCCAACTGGGGACGTAACACACATCAACAAATATCTTAATTTGATCATGTGTCATGCGGATTGCAGATTTAAAAAGACAAGGTTTTCTGGGTTTTACTCTTAATCCAGAATGACTCGATTATCCAGATGCCTAATACAGTTATCCTAAAACTTCTGAATTGTGTATAAACTAAAAGTGATCAAGACCATTTTGAACTGAAAAAATGCAATAAAACATTAGCATTCATTTGGAGTAATTTTCCTGCACACAAGACAAATGTATCTCTAATATTCACACTAACTTTGTCTGTCTTTTGGTAGGTGTATGGAGTTTTTAGGGCCTTTTCACTGAAAACATCTGTGGCTGAAAACAACACTGATGAGAGCTGTGTGAGTCAACCACATCAGTAAAGTTGTGGGTCTATAAACTAAAACAAAGAGCTACAAAAAACACAGATCTTTAGAGGAACAGCAGACTCGTGATAATGATCACTTCACGTGAGTCCTTTTACATACAAGTAGTCATGTGGACCATTGTTAATATATCAAGACTCTGTATGTATGTATGTATGTATGTGTCCAACAGCCAACTATAAATCAAGACTTACACTACATGTATCTTCAGTGGGACTGCTTTAAGCTAAATGTCAGCATGTTCACAATGAAAATGTTCATGATCACAGGCTGGCAGAGAGGTTTGAATGTATTGCATTGTACAATAAAGTGAACAGTTAGACAGTGTAAAAAGGCAATAACAAAGTGTACAGACTATTAGCTCAAGATGGAAACATATCCTTACTGTCATTCACATGATCTGTCTGGACTGAAGTGTAAATGAATTGTGAACAAATGTGAGTACATCTGCTCCGGACGAGACAGTATCCAGAACATCTAAGCCCAGTAAGAGATAACTGACTGGAGATGGGTGAGCTCTGTCATCCCATATGCTCCCTGTGGTCTCAGCAGTGTGACTGGGTGACAGTGTAACCATGACCTGATTACCTGTCCCCTGAAGCCTGTAATCACTAAAGCCAGCAGACAGCCACTGTCGGTCCGCTGACAGGGAGGATAATTGAAGGTGATGCTACATGCTGCTAGCCCCGCTAATGAAATATGAAAACAAAGAGCAGGGATGAGGCAGCGGGGCACCAAAGAAGCCTGAACTACAGAACTTTACCTGCAAATCAGATGTTAAAAATAGTGTGGTCTCCAAATGACTTATTCACCTACATGACATGTGGAATAAACTCCCATACACGCCTATAAAATGACTTATCTAGTGATCATTTCAGTTCCAGTTAAGTCGAAGGTAAGTGGAAAACCACTTACTCATATTCATCAGACTGTTGCTGTAATATGAGTTTAGTAATAAAACCCTGATGTTGGAAACTCAAAAAAGAGCAACGTCAACAAAAGCAATTACTGAGAGGTATTAGACCATTTACAACATTCAGAAATGTTAAAACCATATTTGCCTTGATGCTGGAGGTGTACAGGAAGCTCTGCCCACCTCACCTGCACATTATCAGGTCAAGTTATGGTCAATGTTGGTGTCTCTCATGTAGAAGAGCTGACAAGGCAAACAAGAACAAAGAACAGTGTTTGTGAAGAATTGTTTCTTTTGTTACTGCTTGTTTTCCCTGGCCCAGACATGACTGAAGAATAACTGACATATTTCAGTCAGTCGTGCCTCCTCATTGCTCTTTAAAGTGATCTTGAATTGAATTGTGACGGGTTTCTGTTTGATGTTGGTTTTTCCAATAGTCGAAACTTTTGACTGGCACTGTACAGCCTATATTTTCCATATGACATATCTTGAGGGAAATGTTTTGAAAAGTGACCCCTGACTTCTACACGTTTTTTTTTAACAGCAAAACATTATAATACATTAAAATTTGCACCTCAGACATTTAAAGTAGAAATGTGGACACTGAGCTAAGCTAACGGTTAGCGTTTGTAGCAAAGTTAACGCTAAGCTAATCAAAGTTTGATACAGCTCTCCATCACGGCACTCATCACAACATGTACACACACACACACACACACACATACAGTCTGACGCTTGTCACAAACAACAAAAACATACACTCACAACGAACACCAATAGCTGAGTGAACACTAATATCTTTTTTTAACAACCTAAATTCAATTAAAAAAAAAACAGTGTGCTGTAATTTTACTGTTTAAACACCCACTAACGGTCAAAGTTACAGTGTGTTAATGACAATATCGACTCTCCTCCTTCTCAGCCTCTAAAACAGAGACAGTACAAAGACTTCCTCGTGTATAAAGACAGATATGTGTTTGTTCCCACTCACCCCTCTGCTGTCCCGAAGATAGTTTTAGTCAAAGTGTCTCAGAAGGCAGAGACGCAGACACCCGTCCGCTATATTTAGGAAACTGACAAACTCAGAGCGGTGAGGCCTAAGCCCCGCCCTCTACAGAGAGAGAGAGAGAGAGAGAGAGAGAGACAGATAGAGAGAGAGAGAGAGAGAGAGAGACAGAGACAGAGAGAGAGAGAGAGAGAGTGTGTGTGTTCAGTTTTATTAAATTGTGTGTGTAACTATGTTTGCCTTTATATCAGTCAGTGTGTAATTTGAACTTTCTCACACAATCACAAAGTGGTGTTCATTACTATTAATATTGTAATAAAAAAATAAATAAAATAAAATAGAATAAACCTGAGATGTGATCATTTGAAACGTGGGACGACTTTAAAAGTGTTGATACCCAGATGGTTTTGCTTGGCAGATACAGCACAGCATGTGAATGGCCCTGAACCCAAACATAAGCCCAGTGTAATAACTGATCCATTGATTACTTGTATTTAGCCTTTTGCCTGAAGGAAATGCAAGAGAGCTTGTGACTGTGAGGCCACAGGTTCAAGTTTCTGAAGCAGCTGTGAAGATCTGCTGGGAGCAAACCATGTAGTGTCACTCTCCTCCCTCAGCAACACTGTTGATTAACCTTTATCGCCTGTGTTAAACACAGCCATTTATCATTGGCATGATGAGTTTATATTAAGATGAATAACACCCTGAGCGAATCTCACAAATTCAAATCGACAAGGAAGGAAGAGTCACTTTCTTTTACTGGTAAGCAGCTACTTTAGGAGTATCAGGCATGAAATAAAATGTGCCTCCTTTCTTAGAGAGGAGTGCTTTTCATCTGTGTATAAGGAGTATATCTATATCTATCTCTGTATATAATATAATCATATTCTAAAAAGACACACCCACCCCCAGACTATTTTAAATGTGATTGTGTTTTGAAACTAAAAGCTTTAAACAAACATATTATAAGCAGTCATACAATCAAATTTGGCAGCCAGGAAGAAGACCAAAGAAAAACCTCTGGTGCCATCATGTGTCCTTAAGTCAGATGACAGCTGGAGCACAGCAGACAAACTCAACATTATATGATTAGGTTGTACCTGAATGATTACAAGTGACAAATACAACTTGATTGATATACTCCTAGTATTGTTCATTTCATTGGCTAGCATGTTCTTGTAAAAAAGAGAGCACATTTCACATATATATATATGTATGTATATATATATATATATAATGCACCCTGCTTCATTTCTATTGGTTAATCTGTGGTAAATACTGCCCCGTCTGTGCCCCTCAGATTATTCTCACACCAGTTCAATTGAACATCAAGTATGTTTCCAATCAGTGTAGTAGTTTGTCTTAACAGTTAAATAATACACAGTGCAGTATGCAAGAGATTATTTTCCATCTTCTTAGAAGATTTCCATGCAATGGCAGAGAGATTTAAGCGTGACACGCCAATTTAGATCAGCTCTTAACATGCTTTTTATTTAAAGTGAGTCATCCCTCTATATCTTTATGTGTAAAGATTATACATCTCAATATGTATATTGCATATCCCCTGGAAGGTGGAGGATGGAGAGCACCGAGATAAAAGAGGAATCGAGAGAGCACAGTGGAGACGAGACCCGACCACTGAAACACAAAAACCCACAGCTGAAAGGAAAGTCATGCCGTAATAGGATTTCACAGGAGAAGTCTCTCTTTCTCATAAGGCTCTAGCTGGATTTGATTCCTAATGTGTTCACTGAGGTGTGTCAGAGGTGGTGGGTCAACTAGTGAAGAAAATGAACTGTTTGAATTTGTTAGAAGACAACAAGGAGTGTAAAATAATGTAACAGTTACAATACAGCACACAGCGAGAAGCTTACAAACGATAAAAAGATTTATTACCAATGTATCAGCAGCAACATTTCATCTGTGTGATTGTAGTCAGTTAATGTGACATGAGGTAAATATATTTGCCATGTGCAGTTTTTCTAATGTGATGAAATACAGTAGTTATTTATCAAGTCGGCATGTTTTCAAAATTCACATGTAGTGGTTTACAAACTGGCAGCAAACAAAATGCATAGAAAAAATCAATAAATAATGTTTTAAATAGACATCAAAGATCATAGCCACTCGTATAAAAGAACATTGTTTAGATATGTGTTTCAGCAGACAGACAGTCGCATCAAAAACTGTCTTTGCAGCTATATCAAAACCTTATCTCTGCCGTTCACCGGTCCTAGATTACAATGGCCGTTCCAGTGATTACTCTGTAGCGGTGCCCATTGTGTTAGCAGCAGCCAGGAGAGAAGAGAACAGAGAGTCCGGTCTTTGAGTCAGCACATCTGGATCGTCTAATTCTGCCACCTGTAAGGTGGAAGTCGCCCTGTAAGTCTACATTTAGGATCAAACAAAGTTCACCTGTCTGCATGTGTATCTGTGTGTTACCTCTCCGTTGTCCATGACCAGAATCCGATCAGCGTGCATCACAGTGTTGATACGGTGGGCGATGGTGAGCATAGTGCAGTCCTGGAAGGCCATTTTGATGGTGTTCTGGATAAGGGCGTCTGTCTCTGCATCGATGGATGCTGTTGCCTCATCCAACAAAATGATCTGTCGGACAAATGCAAACATGGTTAAAGAAGGAACAATCAGAAGCAATTTACAAAGTACGATTGGTTTTTGATACGGGACAGCAGCAATCCAATGACTGAACCACTCAATAGCAGTAAAACTGTTAAGTGTGCAAAAATGACGAAGCAGAAGTGAGAAGAGAAAGGCAGACACAGCCGTATATATACACGACAGACCTTGGAGTTGCGGAGTAGTGCTCTAGCCATACACATCAGCTGTCTCTCTCCTACAGAGAAGTTCTCTCCGTTCTCAAACACCTCTGCCTGTAGCTTCCCTTCCAGTCTGGAGATCTGAGGAAACAAAGCAATACTACTTTTACTACTGCTAATGCCACCTTGCCACCTCAATGGAATAAAACTAGGACTTATTGTCTAGCACAGCACACACACACTGTAAACATACTGAGTCCTTCATGTAGGTCTTCTCCAGCGCTGCCCAGATCTCCTCATCACTGTAGTTACTGAAGGGGTCTAGGTTGTATCTGTAAGCAAACACGGTTGGTTAGCTAGTACTTATCCCTCCACAGTGAGAGCAGGGTGTCCCGTGTGTGTAAACATAAAACTCTGCCGCATCAGATAAGCTTACCTGACTGTGCCAATAAACAGCACGGGGTCCTGGGGGATGACGGACAGCTTGCTGCGCAGGTCCTGCAGACCAATGGCGGTGATGTCCACTCCATCGATCAGGATGGTTCCTGCTGCAGGCTCAACCAGCCTGAACAGAGCAACCCCTAAAGAGGACTTCCCTACAGATACAAAGAATACAAAGTATAGAGAAATGTCATATGCGAAATGTCAATTCCCTACAGTCATAGTTTAACAAATAACAATACAATACAATAACACAAAACACTGTAATCACTTTTCTTTGCACATTGCAGTTGTTTGCACAACCTGGACACTCATGCACGCACATCACCATGGTGTTACACTGTTACTGTTGTTGTTTTTCTATTTATTGTATATACTGTGCCTTTACCTTTATATTTTATTGTGCCTTTACCTTTATATTTCATGTTCTATATATACATATGTATATATATATTTTATTTTTTAATTTTATTTTATATTTGGATAATTGGGCTGCTCCAGGACCAGTGGAAACCAATTTCGTTGCTGTTTACATGTGTTGTAATGACAATAAAAAATCCTTGAATCCTTGAATCCTTGAATAATCCCAGGGAACCGAAAAATGCTGGCTACACAGTGTTTTCAATAAATGCTTTGTACAGATATTATCAATATAGACCATACATTAAGTTACTGAATACATGTTCATTTGCAAGAAGATATAAGCAATCTGAAAAACAAGTTATAGGTAACCACTACTGGAGTCAGGACCTTACCAGAGCCTGTCCTTCCCACAATGCCCAGCTTCTCTCCAGGCCGGATGAGGAAATTGAGCCCGTTCAGGACAATGGGTGTGTTCTCTCTGTACCTCATCTTATAGTCCTGGAAGCTGATGACTCCGCTCTCTGGCCAG